>JAMXBC010000007.1:46169811-51169811 GCA_024138005.1 Lumnitzera racemosa
ATTGATTAATTCTTTTAGGGTTTTCACTTTTATTAGCCTTGTCAACTCCTAGATTATTTAACACACTTAAGTCTACTTTAGAGGTTAGGTCAAGAAATTTAAGGTCATTTTTTAATTACTTTGATAAAAGTAAAAATTAAACTAATACTTAATTAATCATGGCATCGCATATAAGAATTAGACTAAAATATAACTTCATGCTAACTCTAATATTATACCATTAACTACTAAATATCTATACTAGGGTTACCACTTAATTCTTTTCAACAATCCTCAAGCTTCATCTTTAATATGTAATGATAATAAATTGTGAAACCAAATGTATAATTTTAACCTATTTCTTATTAGCCCCCAAGGAACATACTATTTGGCTTCAAAATTTTAGGGGTCTACAAGTTTAGCTTAAACCACATTTAAAAGCACTTATTCTTGTTTATGATATTAGTAGTCGTTAAACATTTCAATTTAATACTAATTTTTAAATTGAGAAATACTACTCAAGAATTTAAGTCAAATATTATATCATGATAAAATTGTATATTAGGTAATAGTGAAGGCATACAAATTTACTTAAGAAATGAAGGATGACACTAAAGGAAGTGAAATAAATTGTAGAGCTTAAGAGTGAAATGAGAGATAGCAAAAAAGAAAAGATAAATAGGGTTAGATTGAAAGGTAGCCATGGTTTAAGACTTAATAATGTCACTTATATTTTATTTCTTAATAAGAAGCAGTTCAATTTGAGTTTAAGTAGTTTGTTTTGGTTTAGTTATCCAAATAAAACTATGAACCGTTTAGATCTCTTTAAACCAAATTAAAATGTGAAAGAATTGTTTTTTCCAGTTTAATGGGTTAGATTTGGTTTGATAAAGAGCCTAATAAATGAAGCCTTATTGCTAGAATAAATTATATGATTCATGTACTTTAGAATTTTACAAAAAATAATATTCATCTATATATATTAAGAAAGTAGTTAGTATTCAACTTCATTTCTTCGAACATTAATTTTTTAGAATGTTATATTCTCATATGATTAAATTTTTTTCCTCTACCCCTATAAACGTATCCATATATTATAGTTTTTATCTCCCATTTACTCTCTACATCAACAATAACTTCCAACACAGATCATTCCCTTTACATGTTCACAACAGTTTCCATATATTCTATCGATCTATATACTTTCAAAAGTTTTCTATTTAAGCAAACTTTCTAGAATAATACTATTTGGCATATTTATCTCTCCACATGTACTTCCACAGTACTATCTACCATATTTCTCTCCCATGTTTATCTTTTCTTAATTCTATTCCCTTTCACTTTTCCACTACTTTTATTAGTTTAAAGATCCAAGCAAATCAAACTACTCTTCTCATTCTTGTAGATAGATATTACCTCTCTTACTCTTCTCCATTTTTTCATCTATATTCAAAGGGAATAAATCTTTTATTATACTAATTTGACAACCACTATGATCACCATTGAAACAAGTACAATATCTCATTTTCTTTTTCTTTGTTATTAGATTCCATAACTTCATAATCAACATACATCGATGATAAAATACACAATTATGATGATTACCACCACTATTGAGATAGGTATTGTATCTCATTTTCATTTTTATTTTCTTTGTTTTTGTTGTCACATTATGTAACTCTATAATTGACATTCACAAATGATAATTTATGGAACTTCTTCAATGACCACCACCACCATTGGTATTGTATTTCATATTCTCTCTCTTTGTTTTGTCGTTAGATTTTGAAACTTTATAATTTTTTTTTATTTTCATATGTAATACGTTTTGACAAGTGACTCTCGTTCTGGTATACGAACACTTACAACACGAGAAAACAACTACAGGGGGCGCCGAGAGTGCTCCGGTATGGCCACTTTGATGCCTAAGTTAGTTCCTTCGTCATGTAGAGAGAGATATCAAATAGTTATGGTATTGAGAGAATGGAAGAGAGTCCTCTTTCTTAGGGTCTTAACTAATATTTATAGTAAGTCTATGGGGATTGTCCTTAGATTGGGCTTAGATATTGGACCAAGTAACATAAGCCCACATAATAATTATCCAAAAATGTCTATCAACACTTGCCCCCCATTCTCTTTAGTGATCAAATCGGAAAAGAAAGTATTTAAGGAGGTTGATTTTATGGAGTTTCTAAACAAGTTTGCAATCCTGGCCTAAAGAGATAAGAGTGCTTGAAGAGGCAAAGGTTTAAAGAGGCAAAAGGCGGGAGTGACCAGAGCACTTATAAATATTAGTATAGTTAGAAAGGTAAAGACCTGAAGAAGTCGGAGTGCCTAAAGAGGCAAGGGTACCGATAAGTATGCCTAAGAGGTAAGGAGCACCTGAAAAGGTTAAGGCGCTTGAAGAGGCTAAGGTGCCTGAAGAGGTAAAGAGCGCCTAAAGAGGCGAGTATGCCTGAAAAGGCTAGGGCACCTGAAGAGACAAAGAACACTTGAAGAGGCGAGAGCGCCTGAAGAGGCAAGAGTACCTCAAAAGGCAAAAGTGCCTAAAGAGGCGAAGGAGCATGTAGGTCGTTCAAGCTGGACGTGACCTGTACTAAATGGAGCCGTAAACTTAGCTAGTTGGCCTTTAGTCTATTAACATATGGGACTTTAGCCTTATTCACTTGTCATCCATGCAAGTTGTTGGACTTAGAGTATTTTACCCATCATCGCTAAATGATTTGGGGTTTTCAAGAAGTTCACCGTCTATTTATTCGACCAGGTAATTAAGTTTATACTAACTTGTTGTCCATTGTGTGTAGGACTTAAAGTTGTTAAGGAGTATCTCGTTAGCAGATTATGTCTATGTGGGCTCAAAATGGAGAATGTTTATTCAGCCTCAATTTGTTTTTAAGTTATCATACTCATGCCAATAGGAGGTTGAATGAACTCGATAACAGTTAAATAAATTGTCACAAATGCTTAAATATAACATGGTATTGGAACTAAGGATTAAGCATGAATATTAATAATAGATCAGTATGAGCATACTTTGGATCATATATATTAGAAAGCAAATAGTAGATAAATAAAAAACAAAGGCGATGAAGTGTTTACCCATCTTTCATCAATCAAGAGTTGACGCGTATATAGGTGCTTGGAACTAAGTAGGCATCATCATCGCCTCATATTAGCTTGTCAATACTTGATGTCGGTAGCTTATGCATCAAATGGAGTTCAACATTAGGCAACTTGGCTCGCTAAATTTCAACCACTATGAAGTGCATATATTGGGCTCAGTCATGTTAGGTATAGGTCTCCAAATCTCTATGCATTGCTCAAACAATCAATTCAGCCAATAAATCACTATTTAGATAAAAAAGGCTGCTCTGTTATAGGCTAGTAGCAATAGCTCAGCATAGAGCTCAAATTTGTTTCATCTAAAGTCTATCTTCAGAATTACTCGGCTATTAGAAGCCTAGAATCTAGAAGGTACAAGTCCATATATAGTATACGGACTGGCAAGGCAGCTACTACACTATGGCAGGTCAGCGTCTCCGTATCTTGAAGTTTTACGGCTATGAAGGAGCTCAATAAGCTTGGATTTTAATTAAAAGGAAAAGGGCTCAAGTTTTCATCCAATATGTTGTTCATAAACGTATTGAAGTTGCTTCGCCTTATCAAGATTTGGCTCGGCTATGGATAAGTCGGCATGTTTTGCCGAAATAACTTAACGTTTAGCTTGGTTTTGACTTCTGACAGCATTTATAAAAAAGCCGTCATTCGTCCACTATCTCAATGCGCTAAACTTCATGAGGGGAATAGTTCAGACTAAGAATTATTTGCAACTAGGGAGCTTTTGAACTGTAGCTACTCGGATCCTTTAGCTCAAATTAGAAACTCAGAACTTACTATTATGGATCAATATGAAGCTTGTTTGCCAGAAAATAGACCTTCAGTCAAGTGAACTGCTTGGCCAAACTTCTCGGCTATTTGGTACGACTACGGCCTTCAACTACTCGGCCATAGTGCTTGACGGCTGTGCAGCTCAAACAGGGAGCTTTGTGTCTTGGCTATGCCGTATAAAATACAAAATAATTTGGCCTCTCGACCGTGCTTCTCGACAACTCAGCTCGTCAGCATCAATGGCTCGGCGACTTGATGAGTCGAAGGTTCAGCTTCTCGGCATCCCGGCTTGTCGGCAGCACTTGCTCAGCACACTAGATGTGACTTGAAGCTCCATTGAGGTTACTCGGCCATGGGAGACCACTTAGAATGTGGAACTTCTCGACACCTTGGAGTAACTTGGACATGCTTGGCTTTTCGGCCATTCGGCATAAACTTGTGGCTTCTCAAGTTCATTTTGACTCGGTACTCTTCACCGTTCAGTAGATCACAGGCAATACGGCTAGGGGAGATGTTTCTCGGCTTCCTATGTCCCTTGATCTCTCGGCTATCATTGCAGGCCAATGGATGTAGCTCGACGTCCATTTCTCCTGTGTTACGGATCTCGGAGGACAGTAAGCTCTCACATTCTCCTTCGATTCTAACAGTAAACGACGCGTGCTGTTCTTCTACTTATCTGAAGCAAGCAGTAGCCATGGATGAACAGCGGATAACAGGGGTGATTTTTCCTCCATTGAATCTTCATCTCCCCAAACAACAAAGAAGATGGTCGCAAGTTTTCTATTACAGTAGGTTTGGCTTAGTGGAATCTACATAAGGATCAATTTTGCTCAGTACAACAACTTAGTGGTTTAGCAATGGCTTAGCATGAACTTGTTCCAGCCGAATGTTTCTTGAGTTCGTCTTTGAACTACGGTAAGCCTCATCATTTTGACGGTTTGCAGCATCCTTCATTTCAATATATGGTTTTGTTGAACATGATTCAAATCTTCGTGAAGCCCGAGAAGCAAACTTTGAATAATTTTAAGAAATCAGGCGGTACACTAAGTGGCGGTTACGAACCTCATGACGACGGTTATCAACCAAATAGCAGATGAAGTGGTAGTGGTTCTGCTTTGAAAATGGCAGTTATGAGCGGTTTTGGACCAACCGAAAATGAGATTTCGATGGCTACGCTTGAAAAATACAATTACAAGCCAAACATAATTACTACCAACAAACTTTTGCCAAAAAAAAAATCTTTCATGCACAGAGGAAAATTATGATGTATCATTGCTTGTAGTTTCATGCTTCTTCCAAAGATAAGTATACCTCCGGTAAACTTTTGCCAAAAAGTGAACAACACTTAAGACTGCATTTCCTTAAAAAAATTACCAACGAATGCGACCGGATGCAGAAAGAAAAATTCAACTTGGTGGGAGAACAAAGCATGGAACGATAAAAATACGTTCTCATAAGAGGTGTCAATTGTTCACAGGTGACTCTCGTTTCGATATAGAAACACCTGCAATACGAGAAAATAACTCTAAGAAGCGTCGGAGGATACTCCGATACAACCACTTCGGTACCTAAGTTAGTTCTTTCGTCATGTAGAGAGAGATATCAAATAGTTATGGTGTTGAGAGAATGGGAGAGAGTTCTCTTACCTGAGGTCTTGGCTGGTATTTATAATAAGTCTAGGGGATTGTTCTTGGACGAGTTTAGATATTAGACAAAGTAATATAAGCATAATAATTATCCAAAAATGCTAATCAACAATACAAATTACGTAATTCATTATGCTTTTGCCTTTGTTATTTTATTTTATTTTTTTTTTTGTCAAATTTCGTAACTTCATAATTGACATCTATAGATAATAAAATATACAATTACAACGACCACCACCTTAGAGACAAGTATTGTATCTCATTTTCATTTTCTTTTTCTTTGTTTTTGTAGTCAAATTATGTAACTTTATAATTAATATTCATAACTGATAAATTACACAACTTCTTTGATTACTACCATCATCATTGGAGTAGCTAATGTATTTCATTTTCTCTTTCTTTGTTTTTGTCGTTGGACTCTAAAACTTCGTAATTTTATGTTTTCATATGCAATATGAAATATGGGTTTCATTATGCTTTTGTTGTTTTGCATTTTGTTAAAGTCTTAGTTTTTATTATAGTTTTAGTTTCATGGCGAATGCTTGTTTTTTTCTTTTCTCTTTTTTTTTTCCCTTTATATCTTGGTTGCTAGAATAAATGAAAGGCAATGCTAGAAACCTATTAAAGATTTTTTTTTTTGTTTTTTCAAAAATTAAATTAAGTGTAACTACTAATATAATATATGTTGCACATATTATTTGACTTTACATTTTTCTTATCAACAAAAGTTTTACACACTAAAAAAAGAAATCAAATATATGTATTGCACATCTTGAAAGTTGAAAGTTAGTTATTTAGTAGTCAAGAACCAAAGGAAGGGTATTTGTAGTTATGCAATCAAATGTATTAGTTAAACAATGGGAGTGTAAGGTTATTGATGCATCTCTAAGGTTATACACATGGAGATGCACCACAACAAACACAAACAAGGTAATAAGGAGGGTAGGGGTTTAGCAAATTTGTAAGTTATCTAGCTAGATATGACTCATTAGCAAGACCTTACTCGGCCTATGACTCATTAGATGTGACTCATCGATTTGAGTAATCAAGTTACTCGCCACAATCTTTGCTAAAGGGATTGATAAGAGCGAATAGAGAAGAGTTTTCCAGAAAAGCCACAAGATTTTTCATTAATATGCCAAAATCTATCTAAAACCCTATACATGTGTTCTATTTATACATAGTAGCAAACTTATAAATAAGATGACTAAAAGGATACCTTAATGGAATTCCCATAAATACAAAATAAGCATGACAATAATTTAGAAAAAATACAACAAATAAGAAGTCTAAATAATATAAAAAAATAAATAATCAAATAAGATATCTAAGAAAGGAGTAGACGAGTTGAGCTTTGGCATTTGGTTAGGTCAATACCTTGAAGACTATCATCATCCCCCTTTTGAAAAAATTTTGACCCAAAACTTGACGATCGATTACTCTAACTTCCATCTAGATCAAAAACAAATGCAAGAGTAAAACAAAAATAAACCACAACAGCTTAGCTCAATGATCAAAACAAACAAAATCCTATGCTCTTTCTACTCATCATGAGCATGATCAACTAAGCTCTTCATCAAACACCCTTCCTTCTACTCATCATGTATCCTGATAAATAAGTAGTATTAATTATAGAAATGAAAATATTCATCAATTTAAATTAGCATGTATGATATGTAAATTTGATAAAAAGGTAAGAAATCAAAGTATCTTGGCCCAATCTCATGAATCTATTCTGAATTCAATTGATTAGAAAAATTCTGGAAGCAATTCCAATAGCTATCAATTAAAAGAAATAACACAACTTCAGGCTCAAACATGACATGAGCTTAAGGAATCTAAACATGTAAAACCTCAAATTGCTCCACTTCCTCAAGCATTTCTAGAGCTTTATGCTCTTCCAACGTTAGTTCCTCAACTTTATTTTCAGTTGTTATCACCTCATTCACTTCCTCATAACTCCATTCTTCTCTCCTCCATCTATATACTTTAAATTCTTCCAATGTAAGAGAATTAAGGATAAGAACAATAAGACCCAAATAGGAATATCCATCTCCATAACCTCGAAAAGCACCAATAAATAACCTATAACATCTCACAGGTATGATACTACTACAAAACATATCATCTCCAAAAAACCTCATCAATGGATCAAAATAAAAGAACCTAACATATGCATGGCTAATATAGTAGCACTTGTGATCACCAATAGCACCAAATGTCAATATCAACGGGATCATGTTAGGAACATAGGTGTTAAGTTGTAACTCATCTTGTCCTTCCTTATCAACCTCCTTCTCATCCTCGATTCCTACTTCCTCTCCTAATTTCTCCTCTTCAATATTCTTTAATTAAGTTTTCTTTTGTTGTCTTACTTATTCCCTAATCTCCTTGAATCTAACAAGTAGAATCTCTAATTGTTCCAGCACATAAGGGGAAACAAGATTTGTGGCCTAGTAAGAAGATTTCTTTCTCAAGTCTCGTGCATAACGATATTTATGTTGAGCTATGGCATACTAAATAAATTTTAATTCAATAACGTTGAAATAAAATTAAGAATTAGACAGTAACCAATGTTTCGATCAACTCCAATATGCACATAATAATTTGTAAATGTATATTACTTTAGCACTTCAAAGCTTGGCAATCTTAGAGAAAGGGTAACACGATACTTCGAAAGTTCTCCACACACATGTATATGACAGCTCACTTTGATACACTTCAATACCTCACTTTAACAAAGCAATACTATTCATTTGCTTTATACATACTGTATAAGTCCCACAAATCAACACTAACTTGGTACAATCATAGTCCTCAGCACCTATTCATAGAACTTAGTAGATCTTAATCTTAAGTTAGCTCGAAGTCGTACTATAAGAGCTTGGTTCAGACATTTAAATCAACTTAAACACACTAACATGTACAATAATTATCTGTAGTTCATCAATAGCTTACAGTAACTTAGATTGAGAATTACTTGAAGCTTAGCAAATCCTTAAGTATACAGCACAAGTAAGTGATTATCTAGTAAAAATGATAGTTGTTTGATCTCTTAATATTTAGGTCAAAGGTAGATCGGTAATTAAGTACATATGCAAGCTTGATACAAATCACACGTACTTGTTAGCTCGTCATACTTTCAACTAGGCTTAGTTCTTGGTTACTTAGTCCGTTACAGTTGAAAACAACTCAGTACTCTCTTGTGATACACAACTCTACTCACAAATAGCTCAGCACAAACTCAACAATACACAAGCTCAACAACCTTTTAGAATTTTGACAACTCGATCACACTTCTCACTCATCTCGATAGTTGAACATGCTTCATCTCAACACCAACTACACTTCACTCCGATAAGTTCAGACCTGCATACATAAGACATAGTTCGGTACACATTGCAATAGTTAGCTCAGCACTTGAAATTAGATGTAACAAACCAACTTGGTACATAAATAGTCCAACATAGCACATGGCCTCCTTACTTTTACTCAATTCAACACCTGTTATACTGTTGATCAGTTTGGCAAATATTTCTCTCTAGCATACAAGGCACATTTTCTTGCCAATTACCTTTAAATAACAATTTAGCACTCTAACATAGCAACACAGTGCTTTTGAAAAACAATTCCTAATTGTCTAAGCTTAGCATAGTACTCAAGTAGACTTTGAATACATATGACAACATGATAATGGAAGAAATGCATAGCACTTCAACTCTATAACTTAATTTCTAACCAAATAGCTTGGTAATTGACTACAACACCCTGTTAATACATAAAGCCGTAGCTCAGTTCAAAAGCTCAAACTTCCTACACATAACCTTCATGCACTTGCCAATTATAGCCACGACAACTCACGATAACTTAAGCATCAACATTCAATCACCACTCCTAACTGCTATACTCAGTTTCGCATAATTACACAAGTCGTGCACAATAAAAATTGCAGTAGCCAAGTACAAATTGCACCACCATGGTAAGGGTCACTTTAACACTACACAGTACAAAGATGGTAACTAGAGTCATTCACCAAATATTGCATACATATAACAGTACCCTCTCCATGACTTAATTGCACAAGTTGACCAGTAATTTCACTTCTCAAACCCACGATGATTAGTTCCATGGCAACACTACAGCTTTTACAACCACAATATTCTTGCAATTTCTCTGTATAAATCACAAAATATGTAGACCCTCAATCCTACTTGCATAATCGTACACTCTGTTCACAGCCATAATTACAACACTTCACCAATTCCATAGAATACCTACTGTAGTAAACACCCAGTTATGACTACGTCGCTACTACTCAAACAATAATCATGCACCACCGCCTTCGCTCAGTTGCAACTATGAAACCCAACTATAATTCGTACCTACAATAACAAAATCTCCACTAAGTACTTCTATCACATTCACAATACTATACATATAGTGTTCATAATCTACACACAAGAATAGTAGGGAATCATTTCAACCATATGACACTCCTAAATTAACACCGCATTCATACGTAGCTAATACCTAATACACCAATGTACAAATTCCTATAACCCCGCACACTACACAAATGATAGTAGTATCTTTAATAAACCTTATCCATCAATTCTTGCATCTTCCATCGATTCGAATAAAAAACCTTAATCTTAATTTCCTATTACAACTTCTCTTTTCTTCTTTATATATATATATATATATATATATATATATATCAAATCTACCGAAAGAACTATCAAACCAAATCCTTAGTAAATGCACACAAAGAGGATTTCATATATAAACCTAACACTTTCTCAAATACAAATTAATAACTTCAATATGTTTACTATGGTAACCATGGAAGGAATACGGTAACCATTAACAATACACTCACAAGAAACTCTATTAAACCTCACACACTTCCCCTTGAAACTGCACTTTAACATCAGCAAAGCTGATGCGTTTTTGGGTCATATACATGAAGAGACACCACAATAAACAAGAATAAGAAAATAAAAGGAGAAGTTTAGCAAATCTATGAGCTATTTAGCTAGATATGATATATTAACAAGATCCTACATGGTTTACAACTTGCTAGATACAACTCACTGATCCAAGTAATAGGGTTACTCACTATAGTCATTACTAAGGAGATTAATAAGAGTAGATAGAAAAAAGTTTTCCAAGAGAGAAGTCTCAAATGTTTTTCATTAATATACCAAAATCTGTCTAAAACCTTATATATATGTTCTATTTATACATAGTAACAAACTTGAAAATAAAATGACTAAAAGGATAGCTTAGTGACATTCCCATAAATACAAATAAGCATGAGAGCAATTTTGAAAAAAATACAAGAACTAGAAAGTTTAAACATATCCAAGTAAGAAGTAAATGAGCTAGGCTAGGCTAAGCTCTAACATTTAGTTGTGTCGGTATCTCAAAGTTTATCAATTATGGTATTATCATAATTGTTGAAATAGCAATGTAGGTTCAATGAGCAAAGGAAATGGCGAGGAGAAGAGAGATAGAGTAACTAAAGTGGACGACTGGGAGAGAAAGATGAAGAGGATGTATTATTTATGTGCAATGTGAATTTCGGATTTGGTTCTATCTATTTATATTCAAGCTTTTAACTTTTTTGTTATAATTTATCTTTAAGGATGAATTATATTTGTTTTTCTTTTTCTTGTCAATCAGTTGTATTTTTACTTTCCATGATTATATAGAAAGGAGCTTTTATGTACACTAATTGAAAATGGAAACAACACCCAGATTGGGAAATGGCATAAATACTATGTTAATTTGAATAATTGAATCTTTCATATTGTAATTTGAGTGATATATGCATTTTCTGGCAGTTTTTATACCTTTCCCTTATTAGTCAAAGTTGAGGAGATTATTTTAGTATGTGATCGATCCCATTAAAACATTTTAAAGTAGCTTTTTATTTATGCCCTTTTTCATCTCCTCAAATGTTCGATGTATTTCTATCGTTTATAGGATTCCTTTTCCTTCCTTACGAATGAGAAACAAGAAGATGTTCTCTATTTTCTATTATAATAGTAGATTTTGAAACTAATATACTACTCACTATTAAACACACTATAAAGAAGTCCACGTGAATCTTAACTTTACATTATTAAGCAAGAAGATAATATTTCGTTTGTAATATATCTTTTTTATTTATGTTTCTTTTATCCTTTCATGCACAAACACGCTGTCTACGGAAAATGGTCAGTGGCATGTACAGACGAGTGATGTAAATCCCAATAAATGGTGGTAATTCTTGCACAACAAGCTATAAGTATTGATTCAATGAAGTTGTAACCACGTTCCTTTCTATTGATTTCTTTTTTCAATGAAAGTTAATGTTTAATATTTTTTATTTTTATTTTCACTAGTGTTTCTTTTAATATAGACATTTTATAGATATATTTAAAAACCAAAATAAATAAAATAAACTTGATTGCACATATTAAAAAAATAGCAAACAATACCTAGGTTTTGAATGCCTGAAAATACATATAATGTAGCAAAAAATATATGATTAGCAATACTATTTGACAAATTATCAATACATTTTATTGATGTTGATATTTTTCAATAGCTTTTTCGATAAATATTTTTTCTTTTTCAATATTTTAAATTCTTACTCTTACATGTACTTATGTTGTGTATTTTCTTAATATTGAAAACCATCCATTTATATTTTCTTCATTATTTTCGTACACATTCAAAGTGAAACGAATAGAATATGATTAGATTATATTTAGTTTATTTTAACAAATAAATTTATAATGTATTTTTGCAGTTGGACATATCATATTTTTTTCTCATGCATTTTAATGATCGTTTATACATAATTTTTTTCTCTTCCATAAAGCATTGGACATCGTTATCACTTTATTTAGTTTTTTCACATGCACGACGACTGCACATTTGTTAGTGTAATTCCAAGGGATTTATAAATTTCGTTCCTTAAATTTGACAAACAAAATAAAGAAGAGTCCCAACAAAGTAACAGAATTGGGCCATAGGAGAATCATTAAACCCAGAGTTCTCTCTCTCCCCTTCTCTCTATGTGCATGTTGAGTTGCGGTATGAAGTAGCAGTTCCAGACATTCTGCTTCTGAAGGTTTTGCGGTAGGGGAATGGAAGAGAGGATGGAGGACATGGTAAGTCCGGTCTGTGTGAGGATATTCGTGGGAGGTCTGAGCGAGAGCGTAGCGGAAGATGATTTGAAGAAAACATTTGGGTCTTTACGTCTGGGTAATTTGGAGGGTTTGGAGATTATTAGGTCCAAAGGTCGCAGTTTTGCCTACTTTAATTTCATCCCTTCTTCACCCACTTCGCTTTCCAAGCTCTTGAGCACTGTCAGTCTCTCCTCTCTCTCTTATATGTTTTGTCCACTTACATGAAAGTTTGGGTTTTTTTTTTTTTTTTTCTTCTTTTACTCGAATGAATTTGTCTGTTAGTCTGTATCTAAAATTTTATGTAATCTCATATTTTTATCTTGATTATCTTCGCCAGAAAAATCCCCAACCATGCCATTTTTTCTTTGTTTAAGTTCCAAAATGAAATCAAAACGGTATGCGAAGAGGATTGTTATGGAGTAGATAATAAACTTGGTGGTGCATAAAAGAAGCCGCCCCTAGATGGGTGCCAGATAAATATGTGGTCTTGCTACAGAAGAAGCTGAGCTGCAAGCTTTATAACATGGATTGTGTCAATTCATGCTGGAAACTTATAGTATTGTATATAGGGTTCAATCTTAATCATTAGAAGTGTTAAAAAAAAGGGGGTGGGGAGGTGTGGGTTTGGGGGGGTGGTGGGGTTTATCCATGTCTAAAGAGATCAAATGGAACAATCCGCTTGAAGCACGCACAAGAGCCCAAAGAGAAGCCCCTGCTGCTTGTTTTTATGTGGAAGCAAGATATAAACTGATTGATGATTTATATGCCAAATAGCACTATTTGCAAGCTGGCGCTAGTAGGGGTGTCTACTTGCTCATGTTGTCATACGAATCACCCAATCACTTTAAATCTATTTTCTTGTTTTTATCCTTTAATTTCAATCTGCAGATGGAAATTACAATATGCTTCTTTTGTTGGTGAAGATAAAGAATGCCCTTATATGATTGTAGCAAGAGAATCCTGAAAGTTTGGTGCTGTTTTAATTCCACACAGGTTCAGATTTATCCTGTCAAACCAACTGCAGAGTGAACCTATATTTTAAGCATTTTATACCAAAACTATGAACTCAATATTACTTATAAGGTGCTCAACTTAAATGGAAATCCCACTCTAAATTTTAGGTCTCAATATATTTTGTTCTCTTAATGTTGGGAAAAATATTTGGCCTGCTGTTTGGCTTCAGAAGTTTTAAAACCAAAAAAGAAGATATCAGCCATCAAGAGATTCTTTTCCCTTTTTCCTATAAAGAGGTGCAATGTGGTATTCCATTTTCCCCTTGGTGATTCTTTTACCTGATCTTTCATTTAGATTAAATGATAACTTCTTCTTCGGGCATTAAACTAAATTGCTTGTCCTTTTCTTTTCATTTTGAATGCTTACAGTATAATGGGTGTCTTTGGAAGGGAGGGAAGCTTAGACTAGAAAAGGCAAAAGAACATTATCTGGTCCGCCTCAGGAGGGAATGGGCAGAAGACGCTGAGCTGAGTAAGGCCTCATCTGATGCAGTTGATTCCACAAGGAATACAGCACTGCTGTATAAGCTCCAAAAGGATGTCCATTCTGAAGGGCATCTCTGCATTTTCTTCTCCAAATTAAGAAAGGTAGTCCCTTAAAGCACTGTTGGTGCTCTTCTTATCAATTTATCACTTTACCATAGTTCCATTTCTAAGCCTCTCTTTTTCTTTCATCCATATTTTTTGATACACAAGTGTTGACTTTGGAGATGAACTGCCATTGGAATGTCCTGCTTTCTTCTGCTGCGTGTGAATCTAGGTACCCCTCCTGCTGTTTGTTGGTATACACAAGCAGAATAGTCTTTACAGGTGCTTAGGGGTATGGTTAGGGATGTTTCTTGCATATAAAATATGCTTGGTGTCCTTTCAGTTTTCTTGTTTATAAAAGAAGACAGTTGATGAGAATAATTGCTACGTACTTCTCTATTCTCTTGGGCATAGAGCATGACGGATGTCAAAAAATTTGGCCATTTGGATGAGAAGCACTGTGTTTACGTTCTGATTACTTGTGGTGCACTCCTCATTATGATGGATTTTCTCCTAGTTTCTAAGGTTTTAACTCTTTTTCAGGTGAAAGCATTGCCTTTGCGAGGAACTGGAAAACACAAGTACAGTTTTCAGCGTGTTGAAGTTCCTCTCCTCCCGAAATATTTCTGTGATTGTGAGGAGCACTCTGATCCACCTCCTCCCCTTCAGAAACAGACTCATGAAATTGAAGCCCATAGTGGTGGTATTAATGCAGAAGAGATAGATATGATGAATTCAGTAATGAGTAGGCTGTTTCAGAGAGAAATGAATTCATATGTCCAGGAGTGTGGTACTAAACTTGCCAAAGAGAATGGCACTTCCCGTGCAGTGTTCATTAAACAACATAGTAAAGGGAATGTTGCTAATCTAGCAGCAGAACATAAGCTTGAAGAGAATAAGCCTGATCATTCTGAAGATGAAAATGAAGATGAAGATATGGTAATAAACATAACAGGCGCCAGAACTAAAATCCCTGAGGAGGTTTATAATTTCTCTACAAATCAGGTGCTACCTCTTAAATAACAGCGTACATTTGTATCTTTAATGCAAACTGGTTCAATGTCTACTAACTATCTACTTATGCAGAAATCAGATTCCAAGAAAAGGCGGATTTCTGAAGATATGCCAGCTTCTCATATGCTTAAAGATCTGAAAAGCAGTAATTCACCCGCAAAAAAGAAAATTAAAAAACTTGCTGATAGGCAGAGCAATTGTAAATTGTCATCAGCTTCTATGCCTGAGGCCAAAGACAAGCTGCAAATGCATGCTAACATGACAAGATTAGTTGCAGAGTTGCGTCTCACAAAGTCAGATTCAGGCAACCAGCAAAAGTCTCAGAAGTCTTCATGGAAAGCACTTGGTGGTGACAGCCACAATGATACGTTCAGCATCTCCCATATACTGTTAGGTGCTAATACTGTCACAGAAGGGCAGCCAAATTTTGATAACAAGGGTGTCCGTGATTCTCCCGAATGCAAAGAGGAGAGTCTGTTTAGAGAGGAGGAAGGGAGTGGGCAGAAAACCCAAGATTTGAAGAAGGTAAAAGAGTCTGCAGAAGCTCAGTCTCAGCCAACCATATCAAATGCAGCATCGAATAAATCTGGAAGGGGCATTTCGTGGCTCCATAAATCTTCATGGACACAACTGGTTGCTGAGGAGAAAAATAGACCATTCAGCATATCACAAATTTTGTCAGCTGAAACTTCAGAAGAGAAAAAGGCTTTAGATGCTGAGAACGTAAACATCAGAGCTGAAACTTTAGAGGAAAAAGAGGGTTTAGATGCAGAGAATATAAGCAACGGAAACTTCACAAACAAGAAGCAGCAAGAGAAGGCTCTAGAAGATGGTTCAGATACTTTGAGTAGTGAAAAGGAGGAATTACATTTTGAAGCTCAGAATTCAAGCATAGCATCTTCGTCAAAAGATGAGATGATACATAGATCGGGTGTATCTGTGAGCATAAACAACACTTCGCCTACTTTGCCATCATTTGACAAAAAACAATTCTCTATTAGTATTAGTGAGGAATGTCCATTTATGAGAAGTGAAGCATCTCTGCGAGACTGGGCAAAGAGTAAGGCCGCACTCATGGGTTCACGCAAGAGAAAGAAATGAAGTAAGGTGGACCCCAGAGCGTTTAAGCACCGGGGATGCATAATTGCAGAACCAATGATTTGGCTCGATCAGTTGACGTGTATACATGTTTCTTGCCTTTTGTGTTATCACTTCCTTTGATAGTGTTTTCTATTTTAATCTGACTTAAAAATTCATGCTTCCAATGAACTTGAGAAGACATTGCACTGGTCCTTCTTTTTAGATCGGATGAGGTGTTGACATTATCCGTAGATTTTTTAGGGGTATGGTTAGTCCGTCGGTGTGTTCTTGTCACCTGGTAGGACTATGCAAAACTATGCTCTAAACACTTCAAGTCCATTACAAATTACCTGAAAATGATTTCCCGAGATACAGTGAGCAATAGGCCTAGTGAGATTTCCATACTGCATGTAAACGCATGCATGTAGCATGGCGACTTGAAAATTTTTATATACGGCAATTAATACGATCAAAGCAGTCAATCCAATTATGTCTATTGTAGTGATAACCTTCAACAAATATTTAAAGAACTGGAGTTTTGGGTTTACCTTAAATTATGGGCGGCAGATTCCAAGTTTTGAGGGTAATATATTTTTCCTTTTTCAGCCACAATCAACAGATGCAAGTAGTTAATTCATTT
The DNA here is from genome assembly GCA_024138005.1 of Lumnitzera racemosa. Taxonomy (NCBI): domain Eukaryota; kingdom Viridiplantae; phylum Streptophyta; class Magnoliopsida; order Myrtales; family Combretaceae; genus Lumnitzera; species Lumnitzera racemosa. The sequence continues at coordinate 46,186,781 of JAMXBC010000007.1, forward strand.
TCTGATAGTACCCATCTTCTTATGCTTGATGAAGTGATGGAACGCATGCTAGCCTTTAGCCTATACATAAAATCTATTGGGATGTAAGTAGTCCTCACTTAGTGCAGATTGAGAGATACGGCACACAACAAAGCAAGGACAATTATTAAACAGTTTACTTAAATGCAATGTCACAAAACATATGCCATTTGCCTGTTGTGTGGTCGATTGTGAGAAAGGGGAACTACGCTTGTTGTAATCAGGGCTAAAGAGTTTTCAACACAATGCAACAATCACAGTCAAACCTAAATTTATGCAATAGAGATAATATTCCTCTTGAGACCAATTTCGAACCAAGAATCCTAATCTTACTACGATCTTCTCTCCTATTGCTTAGTTTCACTATGAGTGGAGAAAAACCATTTCAACTATCTTTTTGAAGGGTCTTTATTTGACTAGGAAATCCTAATTGTTCTCCTAGGAGGTTATAATGCAGTTTGATAAGGATCAAGTCTTTAGTCTAGTCACTCGCAACAAAGCTAGAGGGCTTTAGAGTCTCGTATGCTACATCTGAGACTCTATTCTCTTTTTGAGGCCTTTATCATTTCTCTAAGCCAAGACATAATGGACTGCCAACCTTAGGATCTCTTACCCTTGCTCGCTAAGGCTTAATCAAACAAATGCCAACCTTTGAACCAGTTAAAGATGAGCTTAACTATCAAGTAGCCCATGGTTAAACTCCTTACATGTCCAGTTGAACGTTCTAACGCCAACCTTGCTAATATTGAGTTCTTTGTCCAACATCTTCAATCATGACCAAGACGTCTTCCATAGAAGAACATCTTAGCATGACCTAAGCTTTTACTTGTCGACTTATTTTCACCCCTAGATAGCTCAACCCTAGAATGCTCTACGCTAGTGTATGGAGATAATAGTGACACACCATTTGTTTTCACTTTTTTGACATTGTACTATCTTCCTTTTGTTCATTTGTCTTATTTATCCTTTTTAGCATGTACTAGATTAATTTATTCTTGTATTATCTTTTTTGTAACTTCACAAGTACTCATATTGTCATGAAGACTTACTATAAATAGTCTCATTTCATTGTAACTAGAATCATCTTATCAATTAATGAATATTCCTCTTGTTGTTTCTTTAAGAGAAATCCTTCCTCAAGTTACACCACATTCTTTATCTAATCTTGTTTAGTAGCTCAAAATTATTAGTGAATGGACCTTAGTTTTTCGCTTATGCATCATATTAAGGGAAGGCTAAGTTGTGTTGTGTTCTTCGATAAGTAACATTCAAAGGGTAGCTTCATAAAGCTACTACAAACAAACTCCATTTTCCTTTTCTTTGATTTTTCAAAGGACCAATTTCTTTGAACTACGATAAGTCTTAGCGATAACCATTTCTTAGGCACATCATAAGTTTAAGTTACTTTCTTAGTATCAGAGCTTAAGGTTGCGACCGAGAGTAAGTGTAGTATTGTTGTGGTGTCATGGTGTTGACATGGTATTGTAAGTATTGTAGAGTGTTGTACGCTCCGTTGTACTCTGTTTTCTTACTTATAAATAAAATAAGGTGTTGAAGTGATGTTTAAGTAGCATAAAGGTGTAGTATTTTTTATTTGTGTCTTATGTGGAGATATAATTGTTGTGGAGTTGATGTACTAAGTGAATGTTGAATCTAAGTGTATAAGGAGAGATAGGAGATGTAGAAAGTGATGCATCAGATGTGATCATCTACGTCAATACCCCATGATCTACGAGGAACAAATATAAAGTTTGACCACCATTGTTACTAATTTAGTTGTCTTAATTCAAAGGCTCGTACATACTTGAGCTAATGAAAGAGCTATTGAATACAACTAAGTTGGAAAGGATAGGCCCAAAAATAAGTGGAGTAGAAGTCTGAGCTAATGTTGTCATGGATGCTCCACTCGATCGATCTATTTAGGCTGAAGGATGAGTACAACAAAGGCTTGAATTGGAAGATATCACCGAGGAAGAAGTGGAAGAGGAGGAAAATGAGGATGATCATGATTTTGATGAGCGAGAAGTTCGAGCTCCTAGAGGAATGTAGAATATTAAAGTACAAATTCTAAGCTTCTTCGGAGCAAGTAGTGCTAATGAATATCTTGATTGAGAGGAGAAAGTTGAGAAAATATTTGACTGTTAAGATTATGAGGACACTATGAGAGTCAAATAGTTGCCTTGGAATTCACAAGCTATGTAGTGATGTGGTGGAAGAAGGTGCTAACTACACATTGACTAGCCCAACAAGAAGTCAAGACTTAGAACAAAATGAAATGAGTCCTTAAGAATTGATTCTTTCTTGAGTATTATGAGCAGGACACATTTAAATGCATCCAAGAGCTCAAGTAGGAAGCCAAAATGTAGATGGATACGTTTGAGAATTTCAACTTTTAATGATCCATTGTGATGTAGAGGAGCTTGAAGCTAGAACCATTGTTAGATTCATATCCGAACTACGATTTGAAATCGGAAACGTAATGGAAGATTAGAGAATTGGTACATTGGATGAAGTGATGCACATTGCCTAGAGGTTTGAGACATAGAGATGTAATCAAATTGACTAAGCTCCAATTGATTGACATATTGCTCTTAGCTGACTAAGTGTTAGTTGACTTCCTTATAGTTCGGAGATGGATTGACGTAATACAACCTCTAGCCGAATTGATGATGGTAGAAGGAAGGCTAAAGTGGATGAATTTGAAGTCAAGAGGACTTTAGTCAAAGCCTAGGATGGAAGACTAGAGAGATCAAGTGTTCTAAGTGAATTGGTTTTGGACATACAGCTAATCAATGTCCTAGCTACTAAGTGATGACTATCAAGGGATAAGAACCATAGTTTAAGGTAGAGAGTACTAGTGAAGGTAAAGAGGAGGTGGATGTTAAACATTTGCTAGAGAAATTCCAAGAGTATTTAGATGCTCTAGTCCAACCTGAACTTAGAAAATATCCTATGGTTGTTAAGAGGGTTCTCAGTATTACTATTATCAATGCGAGTGAGTAGAGGGAGAACCTCTTCCATACGAATTGTAAGATTGGTAACTTGTGTATCCTAATCATAGATGGAGCAAGTTGTACTAATGTGGTCATATAGGGAGTAGTAAGTGCTCTGAGTTTGCTAACTTGTCCTCATCCTCAACTTTATAAAATATAATGGTTCGATGAGAAAGGTGGACTTCAAGTTACTTAGTAGGTTAATGTACCAATCCCTATAAGTAATAGGTACTGTTGATAGTTGGATTTTAGTCATTACATTCACTCATCCACTCGACTGATGAGATGTTAAGTGATTCACCTCTTAATAGAGGCTGACCAAGATGGCCATGTCTGGTTTGAACTTAAGTGGCGTAAACGATTATTCCCTAGCATAGTTTCATTACATAACAGCCCACTACTCTTACATTTTAGGAATGTACTTGATCATAAGGTCTCCACATGTCCTAATAATCATGTGATTAACTACTGTTTTAAACTCTCAATATTTGCCTGTAAATATAAAGAAGAAGCACTATAAGAACGATTTGACAACTCATAATTACTCATCTTATCTTATCGAAAATTCACTTACTAACTTAGGCATCAAAGTGGCCATACTAAATTGGCCCTAATACCTTTTAGTTCTTTGTACTTTGCAGGAAGAAAATCATTCGAAAACCATACAATAACATTTGGCACCATCTATTTTTTTTCCCTTATACACTCACATGGCAAGAACTAGATTGACTAGAAGTGTAGGTGCTGGTACTTCATCCTACTACCTTTAGGGGGGAAGTAGGCGTATTGATGAGCAACGTTTGGTTGAGTTAGAGCAACTTTTCCTAAACTTGGCCAAAGAAAAGAAAGAGTTGAGCAAAAAAATGAAGAGATCCTTAATCTCCTCTATAGTAATGTCCACCCAAGTTAAAATAAAGAACACAGTGATTACCATGCCAAGAACAGTGACTAATCGATTTATTCTCCTGAATTATCGAGAAAGCAAGCTAAAGTTACAATGGGACTTCGACCCCTGCGTTTAAGAAAAATGATAAGGGGAAGCAACTACAGTAGGTGCACTACATTGGACTCTCACATGTTAGCATCCTTGCTACGATAAGGAAACAATTTTAAATTAAGAAGAGCCCTTTTATTCCCGAAATCCTAAATGAGTGATACCATGTCATATTAAGTTGCCGTAATTTGAAACCTATGATGGAATGAAAGATCCTGAAGATTACCTTGAGTACTACTGTACTTTAGCCAATTACATAACCTAAGCGGTGCCGTAACTTGCTAAGATTTTCCTTCAATGCTAAAGAATGTGGCAAGTACATGGTTCAAACACTTGAAGTTGAACACAATATCGTGTTTTAAGGATTTGGCAAAAATGTTTCTTTAACACTTCCTTACAAATAAGCTTCCTGTTAATGATTCTTCTATCCTTAACACGATAAACTAAAGATCCAATGAGTCTATCAAAGATAATTTGGCCAAGTATATGGCCGAGATAGTTCAAATTCTAGAACTAGACATGAGTGTAGCTCTCAACGTGATTATTGATGGTGTAAAGCCCTATGGAGATTTTTTCAAGTCTCTCACTAAAAATAAGTTGAGAACTTTTGCTAAGTTTAAAGCCAAACCCATGTCTTATATTCGACAAGAAGACAAAATTAAGGCTCACCGAGAAGTCGATTAAAATAGAGGAAACAGGAAAAGCAACAAGAGGAGAAGTGCAAAAGATTGACTTAGAATGGACAATGATCAATGTCCTAATGCCAAGAAAAAGAGGCCACAAATTCCAACATATTTAGTCCATACACCAATCAATCGTCCAATTTTAGACATATTAATGGAGGTTCGCAAATAGAGAGGCATGTAGCAATGGCCTAAAAGGAAGAGAGGAAATCCATCAAGGCGAAATTCTAACAAATATTGTGATTTTCATCGTGACAAAGACCATAACACTGATGAATGCATCCAACTTAAGAATGCGATGAAGATGCAATATAGCAAGGGTATGTAAGGATCCTAAAGTGGGCCTACTAGGATTGCCTTAAAATTTTCATAACACATGTGTACCCATGGTATGAAAATCGTTTTATAAGTTAGAGGTTGTAAAACTCTAACTAATTATTTGTTACTTATATTTAATTATATTCAAAATAACTAACTTACTTAATAAATAGCTAAGAATACTCAATTCATCAATAGTCCATCAAAACCGTAGAGAATTAATATCCCCTATCAAAATAATGAAATATGATAGACAATTCTTGAAATTTTAAAACTTACTAAAGATATTAGACTTAATTGAGAGATTAGTTGTCTCATAGATTGTTCTAAATCAACTACACACTACTCAATGGTCGCACTCTGCACTTGACTCCTATCCTAATCCCAGTTATTGCTCAACCGGCAAGGGAAAAACTATTGGGGTGTATGCTTACACTTAGTAAACTAATCCCTTCGTCATGCCACACAAACAATTTATTTAAATGTACAATCATATGAATGCATGAAAACACTCAGAATGCTAAACAATACATGCAACAACCTAGGAGCTACATATAACTTAGAATTATGATCTCTGCAGTCAAGGTTAAAGATAATTAATTGACACAAACCATCAACTAAGTTCTAGCACCTGGGTTTTTATTCCTTTTGCACCAACGTGCTCAAATCATCTCAAAATCATATATATAACATATACAAACTTTACTTTTCATATAGAAAATATACTTTTCTTTTTCAAAGATCACTTTCATAATCTCAGGTCTAGGGGTGTAGTGGCTTCCATAATCCATAATTACATGCCTTATGCGGAAGTCATAAGACACAACCCTTCGCTAACAGTTAGCGTCATTTAATGCCTAATAAGCCTGAAAGCTTATAACAAAGACTTAATAATATATAAATGGCATAACCGTTGCCTAAACCCTACAGGAGGCCCCCCTTCTATGAGTCCCTTCTCACCTTCTGTATGAGGTAGTAGTCAGTATAGTTATGATGTAAACATGAGAAATGCATGACTCATTAGATTCCTTAATTGAATAATTTCTTAATCTGGTTTTCATTGTGATAAGACAATTGCATTCCATAACAATAATACATATTTATCATCATAAATAACTTTGTTTATTATCTAATTAGAAAATCATCGATTTTAATCATAATATTACACAAATGCATTTCCCATATCCCTCATGCATTTAAGTTCATTATATAATTTAAGTGCATCTACAGTATAAGCAAAACCAAGCATGAAATCATCGAGAATCACTCACTCATCCATAACTAATCGTTTGTAGTAGCCCGAGGGTAAGTCGTCTCCAATAGTAAGGCCCCTTAAACATCGTATATATGATACTATAAGAATTTGAAATGAAATAAAAAAGCTAACCTAAAATCCTTTAAGTTATATTTCCAACTTAGTCCTATTTTTCTCTTGGTTATACTAAATCTTCAATCACATATAACTTTCTCACTTTAAATTCGATTTTTACTCTATCTTTTTTTAGTGTACTTTAATGTGGTATAGTTAGATTTTAGAGATTGGGCCCACAATTTTTCCTACTAATCAAAATAGTAGAGTCCTCTATGTTTTAGTCTTCTTTTGGGCTTGAAATTATTGTTAGGCTTTTTCTTACTTTGTGTAATAATTTGGGCTTAGGCTTGGAACTTTGTTCTAGGCTTAAAACTTCCATCAAGTTTAGATTTCCATCCTTTATTTAGACCTTGGTCCTATCTAAATTTTCTTGGATTCCTAAGTGGGCTTATGTAGTCAAAATGGGCTTGTTTTGTACCAATCAATGTTTGTAACTTTATTGGGCTTAGAGAGATTTATGTAAACTTCTTATAGGTCTCAAAACACCTTTTAATTGGGAGTTAGGGGGCTAGCTAGAAATTCCATGAAGGCCCAACTAAAAGTTTTAAGCTTGTTTTGAGTATTTTAGGCTTAGTTTTGAGTTTTGGGCTTTTAACCTCTATCTTACTAGCCTTGTGTGATCTTTAGACTTTATTTACTTAATTTTATTATGTTTTTAAGTGTCTATTTTTTTGGACCTAGATTTGGTCAGTTTGGTTCAGGTGGCTTCCAACTTTGTTTTTCCACTTAATTTGTCATTCCCTTAAGCCTAAGTGATCAATCAAGGGTTTACAAAATCTGTACTCTAATTCTTACTTAACTTCTTCTTTGTGCAAGGATTATTCTATCATAGTACTAGGTGAAGTTTATAGATCACACACTTAACATAGGCACTACACCTTGTTTTAGGTCCTTAGGAGTTGATTTCTACACCAAAGCTTCATGTAGTAATGTTTCCTACACTTAAGCCTAAATTTAAGCATGTGAAGCCAAATAAAAGTAAATGTAACACTAAGTTATATTTAAATCTTGCCACGTCCAGCATGTTTTCTCATCATTCATGCACTTGTTTCATCATTTTCTCAAGTCATAAACTTCTAATCTAAGTGATAGGCAAGTATTTTACAAACACTAAAACTAACATACTCATATTCTAACATTTATGTGAAAGATTTATAAAGCTTAGCACATAATATAAACTAACGAGGATATCACCTTACGTGCACAATAACATCCTCAAGAACATGTATGATCTCCTAGACATGGTATTCTAAGGGTACTCAAATTTAAACTTACTTCTTTTCCAAGTGTGATGGATGGTGGACGCATGCCAATAATATCCTGCTTAGCTCCTTGTTTCCTTTTCCTTTTTGTATGCTCCTTAAGTTTCCAAAGCTTAGCTGTTTAAGAGTGGTTTTGGGTGTTCTAAGGTTTCTTTAATGGAGTTGTATAAGTTTCCTAAAGTGGATCTTTGAGTGGACTAAAGTGAAGGCAACAAAAATAAATTTTGTGTCATGTATGTATGTGTGGAAGTGGTAGCAAGGAAGGGAAAGAGTGATGCTTAGTTTCCTTTTTGTTTGTAAGCTTAAAATGTTGGAAAAGTGAGAGAGAATGAGAGCATTTTGGAGTGAAATGGCCTATTGGGAGAATGCCCAAATGCATTCCAAAACAATGTTCTTTTTTGTTGCTTCTAGGCTAGTAAAGTAATAATTGGATGATGTAAGTAATATGAGGCAAATAGTGATTGTAAAAGACAATAGAATAGATGTTTGATTCACATGGAATGGCTCCCCATTCCCTCTTCTTCCAACCGTTCATAGCAATGTCTTTTAGGGACATTGGCTTGTCACATCAAGTTGACTTTAGTACATGATTAGTTAAATCACTTATCAATAGGTAGTATGGCTTATATGGAGATAAAGAAATTGTCTTATCTTATATCTATGAGAAGTTATCATATGATATGTCAATCTAACTTTCACTATTGTCTTTAATTCTAAATAATTCCAAATGGAAATATAATTGATTGATTAGAATTCTTACATATATAGTCCTTTTAAGGTTTGCTTCTTGTAATAGTTCATATATCATGATTTGTGTCTTAAAGGAAATTATAGTTTTCTAAAGTTGAGTAAAATTGGTTAAGTTTGAATTTCTAATTGTTCATTTAGGGTTTTAAAATTCTTAAGTGTCCGTAGTTTTTTCTAGGGTTTAGGGTTTTAGATGATTTAGAGTTTGTTGTTCTTATATTAGGGTTTTTAGTAGTTTAGGTTGATAATTCATCTTACTTAAGGTTTGGGATGACTTTTAAGGTTTTTAATGATTTTAAAACTTTTAGATTAAAACTAGGTTCAATTTCTAAATGTAACTTTTAGTTCTTAGTTTAGTTGATCCTTGGAAAAAATCTAGAAGTCTTCATAGTTACTTGTATATCACTTAAAGTAGCAGGGTTTACAGGGTACTTGTGTAAGTTTTTCACGCATGATGCAGAGAATATTGAGTGACCATCTCAAAGGAGATGAGAAGATCAAGAGAATGTTACTCAACTAGCAATTACCGAGAAAGACGCAAGAGATAGAAGCACCAATAGAGCACCCAATGGTATAATTAACACTATTGTCGTTCGTCGGTTAGGCTCTTTGAGCTCGACTAATGCCATTAATTATGTTTGTAATATCTAAGGTAAGAAGGTCAAAATTGACAATACCATTTCCTTTACAGAGGAAGATTTCGAAGGCCCTATGATGATGCACTAGTCATTAATGCAAGAATTGCCAACTTTGAGGTCAAGAAAATTCTCGTTGACACTAGAAGTTCAACAAACATTATTTTTCAATACACTTTTGATCATATGAGACCAAAGATCAAGGTACAGCTAAGATCCTACGACTACGATTTGTATGCCTTCAACAATTAACCTATTTGAGTAACCAGAGTAATTTCTTTACCAATCTAGATTAAAGATGATATTCATGTCATAGAGGATAAAGTGGACTTCCTTGTTGTATAATGTTAATCCCCATGTAATATGGTCATAGGATGGCCATGACATGTCAACACTTATTCGACATTATCCCTTCTATTGCCCATCTTAAGACTAAATTTCCTACTCCTACTAGGGTTAGGGTATGTAAAAGAGATCAACAGTTGGCAAGGTCATTGTATATAAGGGGGTTAAGGCGAGAAGAAATTTTTCAAGTCGAAACTTACCCATAAGGAAAGTCAGTTAGCATAGATAATGCAGAAGATGAAACAAAGGAAATTTCACTAAGAGATGATCTTGAAATGACAAACAAGATAGGGAAACCTTTATCGGCATACATCTATCAAAGTTTGATCTACTTTCTGTAGGATAATGCCAATGTATTTGCATGGTCCCCTTCAAATATGTCGGGAATCCCTAGAGATGTTATGGTACATAAACTTTAGATCTATCCAAAAGCAAAGGTAGTTCAATAGAGGAAAAGACATTTCGCCCTTAAGAGGTAAGCAACCATTGAAGAAGAAGTCCAGGAACTCTTAAAGGCAGGATTCATTCGGGAAGAGCCTTATCCAACTTAGCTAGCCAACTGTATATTAGTCAAGAAGTCTAACGACAAGTGGTTCATATACATAAACTTTAAGGATCTAAACAAGGCTTGTCTCAAAGGTTGCTTTCCCCTATCGAGAATAAATCAGATGGTTATATCAACTATCGGGGATGCTTTACTCTCTTTCGTAGATGCTTTTTCTGGCTACAACCAAAATAGATGAGGAAGATGAAGTTCATACATCATTTATCACTAACTTTGGAACGTACTGTTATACGGTGATGCCCTTCAGGTTAAAAAATACTAGAGAAACTTATCAATAGCTTGTAACTATGATGTTCAAGCCTTAGATCCATCAAAATGTCGAAGTATATGTCGACAATATAATTTTGAAAAGCACGATAGAGGATTGGCATCTCATTGATCTTAAAGAGACATTCAGTACTTTAAGGAGATAAAATATAAAGTTGAATCCTAGAAGTATGTCTTTGGTGCTACTTTGGGAAAGTTTTTAGGTTACATGATCACTCGATATAGTATTGAAGCAAATCTAAGGAAGATTGATGCAATCAGAAACATGAAGTCTCCTCATTCTATCAAGGAGGTTCAAGAGCTAATTGGATGTATAGTCATCCTTAACAGGTTCATATTAAGAGTTGCGGACAGGTGTCACGCCCCGAAGCGGCAAAGTCGTAACTATCCTACTGTACAAACCATTTTAGGATAGAAGCTAACCTTACAGCCACTATCTTAGATTTGATTTACATAAGGTGTCTACGACTAACCTGCTTTAAAACAAACAGTTCAAAAATTAAACATATTATTTAACTATGTAATTATGAAAAATTCATATTTACACTAAATAATCTAAGTATGTTTATAAGATTTAGTAGGCTAATCATAATCTACTTGAGTAATACAAAAATTTTTAAAGATAGAATCCAAACTTGAAAGTGTAATTACTCCTCAAGCTATTATCCTCACTCTCTTAGGATCTAGCAATTCCTAGCTTCAAGATAATTATGAGTGTCGAGCCTGATTTTTTTTATTTTTATTTAAAATTGATTTCTCATTTCTTGATTAATACTAAACCTTAACCCGTTTAATATTAATCCTCGACTAAAGAAATTGAGAAATTCCGGTTTTTTATTGAAAATAATTTTTAGAGTCGCCACCCGACCAAAGTTGAGAAAAGAAAAAGAAACCGTAACCATATTCAATTGGGTGCATTGATTATAATTTGGCTACCGATATTTGATTTCAATTTTAAATGCAGAACCAGAGGGTTTCAAGTTCGGGGGCTAACCTATTAAACCCTTTATGGGTACCACTATCTATTACCGAAATAAGGATTATTCTTCTAATTGTAATATTTAAAAATAAATAAATAAAATCAAAAGAAAAAAAAACCTAAGTTTCTATAGATTTTATCGTCGCCCCAAAAGTGCCTACGTACCCGCTAGCCGGATCAGACGATCGTAGTTCTTTCAGAAAATCTTTAATGTGTTGATTGATTTTACTTTTGAAAACCGACCGAGTTTACGTTATTTTAGTTTTTCAAAGAAAACTCTAAAAGGGTCCTAATTCACTAAGTCTTTTATTCTATTTTATAAAAACTCTCTAAAAGTCCTATTTTTTAAAACGCGATTTTTATTATTTTTATTTCCAAAATAAATTTCTAAGTGAAAAAATCCTAAAATCATAATGCTAAAAATATACCTAAGCAAAAAAGGGATAAAATAGTTTTCTATATGAGGAAACCCTACAAAACTAACCTTATTAATTCCTATATAATACACTTGTATAAGAACTAATACTAAAACTCCTAAACTAACATATTCATATATTATATCACTAATAGATAATGTAATAAGACATATAATAAAAATAAATAAAAAAAAAAAACAATCTTCTAAGGTATATATATCTCTATGTTATCATAATATACCTAATCCACATTAAAGCCAATGCTAAAAGAAATATCTCAAACTAAGAAATATCTCAAACTAAGAAATACACATATATACATATATACAGCATGGCATGTTAAACTACGAAAATCCTAAAAGCAATAATATAGTATGATAATAATAAATCAGAAATAATAATAATAAAGAAGAAACTTAGACAAAAATTGAACCTGATGATGCCTAGCTATGGCATGCGCGTACTGTCATTCGGAGCAGCGTTGGATTAATCGGATGTTTATAATAGTGGTAGATTTACAGCTATGGTGGCTTACGTTAAGTGTATGGCTGGATGTTGGAACTGGGGCTTGGCATGAATGGATGTCAAACATTAGCATAGAGTTTGGGCAAGAACTGTCTAGCGGCAAGAATAGAGGACTATTAGGCGTTGGGATAGAAAAATAAAGACATAGGTAACTACTAAGACTCGAACCCATGACTTCAAATTAAATCCACCCCAAATACTCTGATACTTATCCATTAGGCCATTGGCCTATACCTTAACATTTAGTACAATTAAATTATATTTAAACTATTCGATTCCCTAAAATAAATTTTTTTAACTAAACTAAAAATAAAACTGTTTGTTCTAAAAAAGTTACTTCCTAAAAATCTACAAAACTCTTTATAATAATTTTTCCTTTTCTTTTTTTTTTGTGTTTTCATCATTTGTTAAATTTTTATTATTTTTATCTTTTATTAATCTTTTTGTTATTTTTATTTTTGAATTAGGACCCTTTTTGTAAAAATTAAAAATTAAAATTAAAATTACAAAGGGGCAAAAATTAGGTGTCTACAATGAGTTGCTTCTTAGTTAGCTCTTGCAACAATATCTATAAAGATGTGAGCAATCAATAGCTCAGTAAGTTAGGACGAAGACTTAAAACTATACTTTAAACATAAATAGGGTTATCAACTAAATTAATTAGATGTAATGCATATATAAGGAAATGCCATCACACGATATTGTTTGGTCTGTCATAAGATTAGAAAAATTACACTCGCTCTAATTTAGGTTAAGGAGTTTTCATTTAATATAATAGCTTACGACTAAATCGAAACTTGTCCAATGGAGACACCATTTCTCCCACTATTATCTTTGAATCATTGACTTCACCCTTACTATGATCTCCTCACCTAACATTTAGTTTGACTAAGGATGAAGAAAGGACCCATTATGCTATCCAGTGCTATCCCTTTGAAAGGGGTTGGTATTTGGCTAGAGAACCTTAAAGTTTCCTTAAATGGGTTGTTATGTAGGTTCGTTTTAGAATTTCAAGTCAGATATTTAATTAGATCCAATTTAAGGTGTTCAATCATTTCAAACAAATCACACAAATACAAGCCAGAGTAGTAAATCAAAATCATATCATCAAACTTAGAAACAAGTAAATAAAGGCATGCGCACAGTCAACTATCTAACAATCACAATTAAATATAATCTCAAGCCTCCAAGTATTACAAATTAGTACTCTAAAATACAATGACATATTAATTCTAACTTACCTAAACTCCCCACTTGCTCACTCAGGGTACAACTTGCACAGACCATCACCGATAATCCCTATAATACAAATATTGTTTTAGTTCTCGTATAACTACTATAGATGGGTTTTATTCTATAGTATAGATTATGACTATTTTTAGTTGAAGGTCTTACTATATTTAATGATTTAGGTTTAAGTCCTTTGGGATTACTTCTCTTGTTTAGTTAGGTTTCGAGTTTGTTTCTTATTCCGATTTTGATTTAGCTTCGGAATTAGGTTCTAATTTACCTATTTATTACCCTTTGTTTATAAGTCTTTTAAATGCCTTTTAATCTTTCCTTACGGTTTATTTGACGAATATAATCTAATTTTTTATTAGGTTTTTGACTTATTATTTAATATACTTATATTAACTCTAATTCTATTTCTACTTCTGAATTAGTTTCTAAATTCAATTTTCTTTTAGCTTCTGATTATTGTTTTTGTTTGTAAACCCTAGGAATTCTTCCCAGAGTAAAATGTGAAATTCATCTAACCATGCTTAGATATCCTAAATCTATGTTTTAGCTCCTAATCAGTATCTCGATCACTATGGTGTACTATGTTCTTAATTTAACTACCAAATCAACTCTCGATGTAAGAATAACCTACATTTTCGCATAATTTCTCAAATTTACCTTTCAAAACAAATTTATAATATTCTCCTATTATTATAATATTATCAATTTAACTTAATATTCTTCACTTATTTAATCTTCCTATTTCACATATTACTTATTACTACATAATCTACTCATAAAGCATACATCTAACCTTTCCAATACCATAATTTACATCTCTCATCATCAACTAACATTCCAAGACATCTAAATTCATCCTAAATCAGAGTATAAACCAAACTAATCCTAAATCATAAAATTAACCTAAGATATACAATTTACCTACATATTTAATACATATTATGCATAATACATACAACTAATACCTCCTACTCCAATAAAGCCACAGAAAATATATTATACTCAATAAATTATGGTTATTATATTATGATCATAAAAAGCACTAAGATAGTTTAATATATATTATTTTTCGATATACTAATTTTAGATTTAATTTAGTTAAAAATTAGCTTAAATTAGGTAAATGACCAAATAAAATTATAAGATTCAAATTGAATATTTCTAAAATCATAAATATTCTTTAGAATTCATTACAAGTTAGATTTATTAGGGAATTTAATTAAAAACCTATTATTTCTTTCATATGAAAAACAGAGCAGATTCAACAAAATAATTTTAATAAATACTATAGTATGTTTTATCAAAAATTATTTTTATTTGAATTAAATATGTCATATAAGGAATACGTACACCAAAATTTAGCTCGAAATAACATTATTTACTATTTTTGAAAATTCATACAAAATTCATTAGAATCAAGCCTATTCTTAAGGAACCTATATAAGCACTTATAATTTTTAAAAAATGGTTTTTTATTCTAATTTCTCATGAAAAAATGCCTATGGAAACCAAATTTTATAATTTTTCATGCATATTTGATATTTTTACTAAATTAAACAATTTCGAAAGGGAAATCGAAACTCACTAATTAACAAGCTTTCAGCTACCAGCGGTGGCTCTACCATTGTCTATAGCTCTAGGTGTAGGGTCCACTATTTATTTGTGGTGGCTGTTCCTCTTTAGGTGGTCATCAGGTGTGGGTTCCCTTTATAAGCCCTAATCAAGCTATAATTTGTTAATTTTTAGTAAAATTGTTTTCTCTCCTCTTCTCAATTCTCCCTAATTTTTTCTAGACTCTAAACTAACTAAAATGAATTTTGGAACAATTTTTTATATTTATAGAAGAGGTTTATGGTTTTTCTTGCAATTTAGTATGGACAAGTGTCCTTATCCCTCATCTTTTTCACTTTCTAAATGGTCTAATCTTATTTGTTGAATTTTCATCTTCCATTTCTAGCTCGTCATGCCTATTTTCTAACAATTTCAAGCCTTTTCATATTTTTCCTGATTTTTTTTAATTATTTATGATTTTTTTAATTATGTACTATTATTTTAGCATATTTCAAGTATTTTAGGTAATTTTACGTATTTTAACCTATACGTAAAAAAATATATGGTACAAATGAATATTCTTAAATATTATTTATATTATTTAATGATTTTTAGTATGTATATAATTTATTTCTATCGATTCGTTAATTATCAAAATTCGTTTTATGTATTTTTATAAATAACAAATAATATACATATAATTTAATATTATAATAATTAATTATTTTATTATTTATTCTCTTAAATCTAAACTTATGGGATCACTTTTACTAATATTCTTAACTTTGTTGTAAAATTTGAGTTTGATTGGATAATTTACCTAATGGCCCTAAATCTTACAAATCGAACCCCGAACACTAGATTGCGTGGCTTACAATAGGTGAGTATAATTCTTTAAAATTTTAAAGAATTCGAAAGATTTCAAGTAGACAAATGAGTATGAAGGAGCATTCGGCAAGTTTAAAGAATTTCTCGCATCACCACAAATACTCTCGACATCAACTCTAAGAGAGAACTTATATTTATACTTGTCAATTAGTAGCCGAGCATTTTACTCTGTATTGGTCCAAATCGACAAAAAGGTGCATCAGCCAATTTATTACGTGACTCATGTCTTACAAGGATTAGAGTGTTTGTATTGATACCAAAATTGAGAAATTTGTGTTAGTAGTGGTTTTCTCGGTAAGGAAATTGAAATTGTACTTTGAGGCTCACCAAATTGCAGTCCTTATTGATCACCCTTTGCAACAAATATTGCAATGGCCAAATTCTTTAGGAAGGATGATGAAATATACATTAGAGGTAAGTGCCTATGGTATACAATACAAACCCAGAACAGTATTAAAAGCTCAAATGTTAATAGATTTTCTAGTTGCGTTTATGGATGAAGAAGACAACATAGAAATTGCCAAGAAATCAATATGGAATCTTCATGTTGATAATTCTTTGACTAAAGAAGGAAGTAGTACAAGTCTTATTCTACAAGAACTCCACAATGTAAAGATTAATTATGCCTTGAATTTCTAATTTCTAATTAGTAATAGTGAAGTAGAGTATGAAGCCCTAATAGCAAGACTTAGATCTGCAAAGGAAGTTGGTACTGAGAAAGTTGAAGTTTTCTCTTGTCCACAACTTGTTGTGAACCAAGTCAAAGGAAGTTATGTAGCGAAGGAGGAAGAAATGAGTAAGCACTTATTGATAATACGAGTTCTCACTAAAGAATTTCAATCCTTTTCATTTCACATAATGACGAGTAAGAACATTGCTGTCGATAAGCTATCAAAGTAAGCTAGTATGGCATTTCTCGATTTAAGTGACTAACTTTTTGTCAAGTTTCTCCCACATAAGAGTTCACCAATTGTTCCATAAAGCTGTAAACTAACTCCTTGCTGGAAAGAGAAGTCTTGGATGGATCCAATTGTCGATTATTTGAGGGATGGTGTCCTCGTTGATGATAGAAAAGAAATTTGAAGACTGATTTATCAAGCCGCAAATTATATACTAATAAATGATTAGTTGTACAACTACAACATTTCCTAACCTTATCTTTGATGCCTTCCTCCAAAAGATGCGCGACAGGTGTTATCTAAGCTATACGATGGTGTATGTAGTAATATGTAAAAGCACGAACGTTGTATTTTTGTGCCCTACGACTCGGCTATTATTGATTGACAATGAAAGATGATGCAAGAACATCTATTTGGCATTGTCCATAATGACAAAAGCATGAGGCACTGAGTCATGCACCTCCTACTAAATTGTACTACTTAACCAGCCCTTGGTCTTTTGCCTAATGGGGATTAGACATACTTAAACCATTTTCGAAGTCTACAGCCCAACGACAATTCATTATTATTGTTCTAGATTATTTTACGAAGTGGGCAAAGGCCGAAACACTAACAAGGATCACTAAACAGAAGGTTAAGGCCTTTGTTTTCAACTTCATTATATCAAGTTTTAAAGTTCCATTTATGATAATCACGAATAATGGACCACAATTTGACAACGACAAATTTCAAGCATTTTATGAGAAATACGACATCCATCAGAATTACACGTCTGTAACTCACTCTCAAACTAATGGGCAAGTGAAAGCTATCAATAAGATCATCTTAAGCAGCTTGAGGAGGAAAGTTAATCAAGGCAAAGGAAGATAGGCTTATGAGTTTCCGGGTGTTTTATGAGGATATTGGACTACTCATAGAACTACAATAGGGGAAATGCTCGCCAGATTGGACTATGTTACGGAAGAAGTATTGCCGATTGAATTGGACCTACCAAATTTACACACTTAAAATTTTGATGTAATGACCAATCAAGTCAACTTGATGGAAAATTTAGATACTATTAAGGAAATCAAAGATGTTGTAAGAGCGAAAGTTGCAACATATCAGCATAGGGCAACCAAATTATAATTAAAAGGTGAAACATAAGGTTTTTCAACCTAGACTTTTGGTTTATCGAAAATTAGAGGTGACTGGCACACAAAAGAATCAAGGGAAACTAGGTGCAAATTAGGAGGATCTTGTTAGGGTCAAGGAAGTTGTTGATGAGGGAGCCTATCAACTAGAAAGGTTAGATAGAACAATCATCCTTCATGCATGGAATGCCAAGAACTTGAAACTTTATTTCAATTAATTCCTTATGATGTTATGAAGCGTTCTCATTTTTCTTGTAAGTTGATAGCCTAGTTATTTCGAAAAGCAAACATGTTCAAAGTTCCAATTATGATTTGTTTTCTTTCGTAATCTTTTTATGATCAACGGATTGTTATCTAAGTTTGAACTACACTAAACGAACTAGTGCTTTGATTTCAAGCCTATCATGGTTAACGAACTTTATAATTTAGTCGAAAAGCTGAATAAGAATGCAATTGTTCTAATAGGTGATCTCACAACGCAAATAAGGTGACTAATCTACGTCTCAAATGACTAACGGATAGCCTCGATTAAAGGCACCCAACATATTGCATGTGCAATAAAATATGCCAAAAATAGACATATGAAACAAAACATTTCATGAAAAGTAGGTATGTGAAATAAAACAAGTTGAGAAAAATAATCCTGTGAAATAAAACATGCCAAGAAACAAAGTGCGTAAAATAAAACATGTTAAAACTATCAAATTATACATTATCAGAAACGAGGGAGAAACTAATATAGCATGAAATGCTTGACCACTTAGCCGAACCCTGTCCATAAAAAAAAAAAAAACTAATAATACAACAATCTTAAGGAAATGAGTTCTTCAATTATACGGAGACATTTCAATGATCGAAAGATGGGACCTTGCTAGAGCTTATCTCTTTTTTAGTGCTTAGAGTCTTGGAATAGGTAGATTTTTCTTTGTACACATAGGGGATCTCTTTAGACAGACAGTCTTCATCACTGCCAGGATCTTCAGAACAAATTCTATTGTTATCACCCTACGTCTAGATCTCGTCACTTGAATCTTCGTCAACTTCTTCATCACAACTATTAACTTAGTCATTGTCGTCAACAAAATCTAGGTACGAAAGATTGTATTCAGGGTAAAACTTTAGAATTTCTTCTCTTCCCGTATGAACCCCCTCCAATAACTTCTTTCTGAAAAACCTCTCTTATTATCAACTTAGAGTCATGATCTCCAATGCCTCTTCAACAAAAGGCCCTTTCCTCGCCTCTTCCTCTAATTCGGCAATATGGCTTTGCAGTCTAGAGTTATTGGTCTCCAATTCCTTTATCTGCATCCTAAGCCTATCTTCCTCGTCACTTATTAAGTTGAGTGTTCAGCCTAAACCCCAACATTCTTCTTTCTTCTTACAAAGCTCCTCCTTTAAGTTTTCAGCCTCTTTATATGGCTCTTCAACTTTGCCTTAAGGCTTAAGGTTTCTCGATAGTAATTCGTCCTGATATTTTCTGGCCTCCATCTTAGCCTTGACTCTCACATTCTTGGCAACCACAATTTGAGCCTTTGAGGAATTATATGCATCCTCAATTTTCTACAGCAAGTTAACAATACGAAATGATGAATTCACTAGACTACCTTGTAGAATATATAAAAAAGAATAAAATAAAATATTATTATTATTACCTTTTTCATTTCTTTGTCAACTTCATCTAATGCCATCATAATGTAGCTGCTGATCTATAAACAAACAAGATTGTTAGCAATAAAACATGTACAACAATTGAAAGGATTCAATTAATACTTACATCATACAATTTAGCTGCGATGTGCACCTTATTACAAGCTCCGACTCTATCGACATCCTTTTTTGCAATTTCCCTAAATGACACCTTCTATTAAGGCCAGGGATTTAGTCTTATCTCCTAGTGTTGAGTTACTGTGAAGAATATTGTGGCCCTAAAACAGAATAAAGTACTCGCTTACCTCATTATTAGAGATGAATTCAGTTCTACTGATGTCGAGAGCTTTATTCCTCATCATCTCCTTCATCCTCTTATCTAAAGTCTTAGACTTCATAGGAGGAGGATGGCCAGTAAACTCCTTGCCACTTCTCTTCTTAGGGCTTAGCACAACATTCACTTAAATCGATAGTCCCTCGGCATCCTTTTTATCTATGACTTCATTCCCACTGCAACCATTGATATCTCAACTAAGATCTCTTAGCTCTTCAGCCTAAGGAATATTTCGTGATTTGTGACCACTTTAACTGGTGTGGCCACAACAGTTCCAGCTTTTTCACTCCCTTATCGCTTATCGACAAGACAGGAGGCCTTCTTCTAAGCTACTACTTGTTTCACCACTCTCTCTTGTATAGCTTTCTTCACAACAATCGACTAAGTAACAACAACCATTGAGGCTATTCATTTGTTAACCTTGGATTTTTTGGCTTTGGCTTGAGCCAACAATTTGGTAAGGTTTACATCACTAACGCCCATGTCTACAATATAAAGTAGATACATTAATAATAAAGCGAGGAATAAAAGAGTTACATTTTACGTGTTAAGCAAGGCTCAAAGGCAACTATTCTTCCCCCAAGTAATAAGAATAGCTTTCCTCTTGAAGCTATGCTCGACATGGCAATTACTCAACAGCGTACCTTCCATCTCAGAGAAAATTGGCTCTGCATTCTCATATCGCCTTATTATCCTCTAAAAATCCAAGTCTTCATTTGAAATGGTAGACATGAACTTATCATGTCACTTGTGGATTTTTTACTCCAATCTGTCCATAAATTTCCGCCCATGTCTTACAGCCACAAAGAACTAACCATTGGGCTACCTCCTTATTATAAAAAAGTACCTAAATAATTGAGGTGTAACCCTAACCTCAATCTCTTCACAAACTATCTCGAAAGCTATGAGAAGTCGATAAGTATTGGGTGAGAACATGCTTAGCGCAACTCAAAAATAGTTGAAGAATTGTTTGACAAAAGTTGAAAAAGGGAAGTGCAATCCAAAGTCAAGATATTTCAAGTAGATATGAAATTAGCGCTCCCTTAGAAAGCATACTCTTTTCTCTTCTCTCGACCTCTGAAGATTCCATACTTTAGGAAAATCTTACTAGTACTTATTGTACTTCGAGACAAAAAATTTGTCAGCACCTCTAGCCACTCCATCAGGTGAATCGCTAAAGGAGGGAGCAGCCACTAGTAGCTAGAGCTTTAAGTTTTGGTAAGTGTCCATTCTTGTCTAATTTTGTAAAATTTTATAAAAATACCCAAAAATTATGAAAAATTTTATTCTTACATACTTTTGTATATAGAATTTAGGAAGAATATCAATTTATATAAATTTAGTAGCTAATATATACGTCCTTAAGAAATTGAAGAAATCGAACGATTTTTTAAGTTGAGATAAATTGGGTAAATAACGTAGTTTCCACGTCAATTTTCCTACTACTACTAATTTGCTATGTTAAAGTTTTTCGTGATACTATTTTTCATATTTTTATTTGATTTTTAAGCTTTAAATTATGCTTAAAATTGTGTTTTAGTAAAGAATAATGTGTTTCCTTCAATAATTCCACTTAGATACTAAGTTTCAATCATATTTGGAGTATGGATACTGCTCTAGAGTGGTTAGAATGATTGGTAAAGTGAGAAGTTATGAGAAGTTGAAAGTTGGCCTTAAGTAGTAAAGTTAGCATTTGATTATGTCATTAAACTTGAAATAATTGATGAATTGTGAATGTAATATATGAGGAATTGAGAAGTAATGAAATTGAAGAAGGTTTGTTTAAAGTGTCATTACTGTTTTAATTTGACTTTATAATTATAACTTAAAAGGAAAGTTAGTAAATTAGCTAAACTTAGGATCTTGGCTAAAAGCAGATGATAACTTAGAGGATTTTGAGGATGAATTTTACACTAAATTGATACTCAAAGAGTAAGTGAGAAGCAAAAATTATGAAGTAAATGTGAAAACATGGAAAATAGAGAATTTAGTTAGAGGACGATTTTATTAAAAATTCTATAGATAATAGAGTCAAAGGATAGCTTGGAGGATTGTCGAATAGGGAGCTTAACTTGATGGATTAAATAGATGACCTACCTAAAATAAGACATGATATATTAGTAAGACATACAACATAGGCCTTAATAAAGCCTCGTCCTATTTTAGTTTGATTAAAAATACTAGAAGTTCAGTTACTATCTCAAAGGATAAAATTAGTGTAACAAATAGCCCTTATATAACTTAGAGAGAAACTCAAATGATTTTTAGACTAAAGAAAACTACTATAAAACTACTTATAGCATAGCTTAGAGGATTTAAACTAAAGAAAACCACTATAAATCCACTTAGATGATAGCTTAGAGGATTTAGCCGGCTAGGGTAATATGTAAAAATCATTAATTAATCAAGAAATCACGATTTTAGAGGGAAGATAACTAATGAAATTTATAGCTAAACAACCAAAAACATATAAAACAAACAAATGAATAATGAATTAAAGCTTGAAAACTAATCTATTGTATATTTTAAGGGACAATTAAAGAATAAGAAGGCTACGATCAAGAGTAACTACTAGAAAGTACAGGTAAGTTGGGATCTATACTTAGTAGCATGTTGAAGTATCATGCTAGGATACTTAGAGGAGCAAGAATGCTTGTTTGTGGTTGTAATTAGATTGTATGTACATGTGCCATATGTGTACTTATGGCACTGAGTGGTGATTAGGAGTTGAACTTCTAGTGTTGCTTTTTGTTTGATATATCATATCTTGTGTGTATGAACTTAGTTGCCCACTTGATAATCTAGATTAATCTTGAATTGATTAAAGATCTAACCTAATATTTACGATAACCCAACAGGGGTAACGATTAAGTTGTTAGACGAAAAGCTGCCACTTCAATAAGGATAGAAAAAATGGTCATTTTCCCACCCTTAGTTAAACTAAGTGACAAGAGAGGAGGTCGTAGTAAGGTTGAGAATTATAGTTCGGATGTTGTCTAGGGAGAAGGGTGTTCTCTATTGCATAAGCTAAGATTTAGTCTGATAGTGTTGCATTGAAACTCCTTGAAATCTAGGTTAGAGTGAATCGAATTACTCTAACTTCACAATGAACAGGTTAAACATTGTGAGATGCTATATCATTTCTCTATTGCATTTGCATTTAAATTTAATTAATGATTGAACAAACATGTTTGTAATGTATTCTTATGACTATGTCCCTTGTTACTGAGCTAGTTGAACTCACATCCTAATAGATCATTTTGTAAGTATAAAGTAGTACCGAAGATGCTTCATTACAATTTTCCTTAAGGTAGTTACATTGGGTTGGGAAGTGAAGTTATGAAGTCCAATGAACGGATCAAAGCTCATGAAACTTTTGTTTTTCTTTTGTAAGAGGATTATATGGTTTTCTTGGGAGGCCTTATGGTCTTTGCTGGCATACTGTTATATCTATATACGTAATGTAGTCCTCCTATGGAGATGTATAGTTTCTTTTGAAAACTATGGAACTTTTGATGTATATAAAGTTATGTAAAAGAATTAATCTATCCATAGATATGGAAAAAAAAAGTATTTTGTAAAGTGTTATTCCACAGGTCTTATATATTACAGGTACCCATTTAACTACTTTAAAGCTGGTTGAATTATCGTTTGCCTTATGTAGACTATGCCATTGTTAGCAACTAAGGAAATAGCTTTTAGCTTAAATTGGTTCACATAGTGAAACTATTATGACTCCTCAAGTTTGGGGCATGATAAGGTCTTCGAGTAGATGATGAGAAGGTCAAAGCTATTCTTGATTGGCCAATGTTGATTTGTGCTGCAGACATTAGAAGTTTCCATGGTTTAGCTTTATTTTATTGTTAGTTTATTAGAAACTTCAGTTTGATAGCCGCACCTTTAACCAAGAAAAACTTTGAATTTAAGTGCTTGGAGAAGGCTTAGAAGAGTTTTGAGGAGATGAAGTCTCAATAGAATTCTACCTTTGTATTAGCCTTACCAGACTTTGATAAAGTCTTTAAACTAGAATGTGACGCTTTTGGAGTAGGTATTGGCATAGTTCTTATGCAAGAATGCCAAACTATCACATACTTTAGTGAGAAGCTCAATGGTGTTGCACTAAACCATTCTGCATATGATAGAGAATTCTATGTTCTTATCCGAGCTCTCTAAAACTAGTAGAAGTACCTATTACCTCAAGAATTCATCATTTATACAAACCATAAGACCCTTGAATATTTGCGAGGTCAATAGAAGCTCTCCTAATGTCATATAAAATGGGTAGAATTCGTTGAAACATTCTCTTACATGATAAAGTTCAAGAGCAAGTTCTAATAGTATCGCTAACGCCTTATCACATTGGCATGTTCTTATCATGACCATAGAAACTCAACTACTTAATTTTGCTACTTTACCTGACTAATATGAGTAGGATCCTTATTTTGGGCCCGTGATACTCAAATGTAGATATGGAGGTGTTGTAGATGGGTTCTATTTGAACCAAGGGTTTTTAATGAAGGGGGGACAAGGATGTGTACCAAATAGCTCAGCATGAGAGTTTTTAGTTTACAAAGCACATGTAGGAGGCTTAACTAGTCACTTTGGGGAGAATAACACATGAGCAATTAAAAGAACACTTCACTGGCTAAGGATGATGAAGGACGCTCAACAATTTTTCAAAAGGTGCGAGGTATGCAAATGTATAAAATGTAAAAGGAAATTTATGGAGAATACACACCTCTACCCATATCTAAACAACTTTAGATTGATTTGAGCATAAACTTTATGCTCGAATTACTATGGATAGCTCAAAAACACAACTTTGTCATGGTCGTCGTCGATCATTTAGTAAGATAAGCCACTTCATTCCTTGTAATAAAACTGATGATACTTTATTTGTTGCTAACCTTTTTTTTTCAAGAAATAATACAACTTCATGGCATTCTTAGGAGCATTGTAACCAATAGGAATACGAGGTTTATGAGCTTATTTTGCAGGACCTTGTCGAAGAAGCTTGACACCAAGTTAATGTTTCCTACTTCCTGCCACCCCTAGATGGTTGACTAGATTAAGGTTGTGAACACAATAGTTGGAAGCCTACTACAAGCAATTGTAGGGAAGAATCTACACGATTAAGATCTATGTCTTCCTATCATTACTATTACTCTACCTACAGTTCAACAAGAAGGTCCCCCTTTGTGGTCATATACTAGCTTAACTTAAACTTACCTTTAGATATGATCATTGGCTTGACCTCAAAAGGAGAAATTTAATCTAGGTTATATGGTACTCTGAAGAGTTCCAAAAGCTGCATAAGAGGGTTGCCAAGCAATTAGCCTAGATGGTATCCTGATAATAGGAACAAGGCAACAGAGCTCCGAAGATAATTATTTATAACTTTGGAGACTTAGTCTACGTTTACCTCAACAAGGAATAGTTCTTAGGCAAAAGGATAAGCAAACTTCCATCTCAGTTAGATGATCCCTTGAGAGTTCTTCATTGACAATGCATATAAACTCGAATTACTAGAAAGGTATGGTGTGTCACTAACCTTCAACATAGCCAACCTAACACCTTACATACTTAAACAGGAATTTGACCATGATTTGAAGGTAAATCTTCAACACCCAAGGAGTTGATGGACTTCAACCTTAAGACCTCTTATGCAAGATCACCTTTGTAGTCTTCAAGGCTTAGTCAAATGAATGCTAACCTCTCAACTAACTGAAGACAAGCTCCCTTATCAAGATGACCCATGGATAAACTCCTTACATGTCCAGCATAGTTTTACCTTTCTCCATATAGCTGAATGTCCTAGTGCCAACCTCCTGAATAGCAAAGTCCTTATCTAAGATCTTTAGTTGCCAACCAAGCTGTCCTTCACTTAAGATCACTTTGACATGACCCAAGCTTTTACCTACCTACTTGTTTTCACCCCTAAATAGCTTGGCTCAGCAACCCTCCACTATAGTGTATAAAAACAATAGCGATACACCATTTGTTTT
Source organism: Lumnitzera racemosa (assembly GCA_024138005.1). Taxonomy (NCBI): domain Eukaryota; kingdom Viridiplantae; phylum Streptophyta; class Magnoliopsida; order Myrtales; family Combretaceae; genus Lumnitzera; species Lumnitzera racemosa. Next base: position 46,212,599 of record JAMXBC010000007.1, read on the forward strand.
CACCTTTTGACATTATACTATCTTCCTTTTGTTCATTTGTCTTATTTACCCTTTTTAGCATGTACTAGATTCATTTATTCTTATATTACCCTTTTTGTTATTTCACAAGTACTCATGTTGCCTTAGAGACTTAATATAAATAGTCCCATTTTTTTGTAGCTAGAATCATCTTATCAGTTAATGAATATTCCTCTTATTGTTTCTTTGAGAGAAATCCTTCCCCAAGTTACACCACACTCTTATGTAATCTTGTTTAGTAGCTTAAGATTAGTGGCAAGTGGACCTTAGTTCTTCGCTTGTGCATCATATTAAGGGAAGGCTAAGTCATCTTGTGTTCTCTAATAAGTAACACCCGAAGACAGCTTCACAAAGCTACTGTAAATAAACTCCATTTGCCTCTTCTTCAATATTTTGAAGGACCTATTCTTCAAACTATAGTAACTCCTGATGATAATTAAGCTTATAGGCACATCAAGAAGACTAACATTTATAAAGGCGAAGACATCCCTTGACCTACCTAAGTCATTATTCAACTTGATATTGGCTTCTCTAACCTATTGCTAGGACCTTCCAACCTTTTTATGTAGTAAAGTTGACTTAAATCAACTCAACCAATCTGACCACTGCACTTCTTTCTCTTGTCCTAAGTTACCTATGCTAATAGCGAAGCTCTACAAGCCTTGCGAACCTTCACAAGCTTAAGGACAAAATGTGATTCTCCCTTTTGCCTTTTTGTCAAAAGTGTTAATGGCCAATCAACATGCATCACTAACACGAATCCTAAAGATGCTTCTTTTCTAACATATTCTCTTTTTATTTTCTCATTTTTACACCTTGTAGAATATTTTAGAACATATGTTCTTACTTTATTTGTATTTTACCTTTTTTTTTTTATTTCTCTCACGTATGAAACCCTAGGGACACAATATATATACTCTTATCGAGTATATTTGAAAAATATTTTGATAATAACAAAATATTATGCTAAGTGTTACTAATGAGTTTATCAACTGTGCAACTAAAAGGAAGAAATAAGTTGTGAATGTTTAAGGAAGCATATTCAAAAGTTGTTTCATAATTAATGTTCAAAATTAGAAGCAAATTCAAAATTTTGGATCAAACCTCAAAATCAAACTGCTAATCAGACCTCAAAATCAAATTGAATACCAGGCTATTAGAATCAAGTTGAAGATTAGACTATCAAAATCAGAGTGGCAAAACCAAACTATTAGAATCAAACTAGTCAAACTAGACTACAGAACCAAACTAACAGAATTAGAATACAAAATCAATATTAGAATTAGAATGTTGTTTCAAACATTGGAACACAAAACATAATTTTAAACTTCAAAATGTAGAATGCTTTTTCAGACTGTAGAATGTAATATCAAAATCAAAATGCAAGATCAAATTTTAAAATGCAATTTAGGACTTCAAAATTTGTATAAAAACCAAAATATGGCTTTAAAATCAGCAACAAAAAAATATATTTGCATAATTAAAGGCTCATCACTATGAGTTAAATTTATTTAGGTAATACATTTAATTAAACATCTAATGATTTTTTAAATTCACAAATATTCCAAAAGAAGTTCAAGGGATTAAGTAGCAATCAACAAAAGTATGATGCTTATCAAGAATAAGGAAGGCTTAACAAACATATAAAGGCTACTTCCATATCAATTCCTAAAGAAAGTCTATGTAAAGGAGCTACACAACACAAGAGAAGAAATGGGGAGAGAAAAAGAAAAGAACAACACAACAAAAAGAAAAAAAAAATTTAGAGCTAAAGTGTTTGATTTACTATGCTATCAAGATATTATGTGAAGGTTGTGAGGAACCATATTTTAATCATCAAGAGAGTTAGCTAATCTCTTAAAAAATTTGTAGGTATACTTTTACTAGAATAGTGAGAGGACATAGTAGACTTGAGTAATCTTGTGGTATAGATTGGGAGGCTAGGCAGAGTTGTGGGAACTGTATACCTTATGTTGATTTCTTTCAAATAGTGGAGCATAGTAGTATGGAGGATCGATATCCTTGATAGTGGGTTAGAAGAGTGAATTGATTTATGAGGAGGAACCACTATAAATACTTGCATGATCTTCTCATCCTTATTTTCTTATTTTATGCAATTTATTTAGTTGTTACATAGTTTTTGCGCGTTAATCTCTAACATATATTTGTAATAAGTGTTGCTATTGAATAGTTAAGAAAGGTTATGAGTGAAAAAGTATTTAACTTGATAACAATCAATTCAAGCCCCTTTCTTAATTATTCATGGAGACCAACATTTGGCATTAGAGTAGGTCCTCTTTTTTAAGAGAGTGTTTACTCTTGAGGAAAAGTTCAATTGGCAAATATGTTTAATACTCCTATTTTTAATAGCACTATTTGTTTTTTTATTTTATGGAAGTGCAAGATGTAATCTCATATTTATGCAATAGATTATGAATTATGGTTGGTCATTGAAAAAGAGACAGAGTGGTTCTTAATGCAATACCAATAAAGCATTATATGTAGAAGCACTTTACCAATTCAAAGGAAAAATATATCCTTTAAGTATGATATGCCCCTTTGAATTTAATTTAGATTCTTCTTGTAAAACTACTAAAAATATATGGGAGAGATAAGATACAACATACGAAAAAGGCAACAAGGTTGATGAAATGCCAAAATTAGAAGTTAGTGATTCAAAAGAGGCAAAAGAATCAAATTTTTACTTCATAGTCAATAATGAGGTAATTTTTTATTCTAATTCTGAATCAGTTGATTCTTCTAGTGGTATTAATGACGAATTAGAAAAGTTATTACTTACCTATTCAAAAAGATTAAGAAAAGAAGTCTTAAAAGAGGAAAATACTTTTCTCACTAATGAAAATAATGCTTTATGGAAAGAAAAAGATCTTTTTAGAGAAAAGGAAATTTTATCGAATAAAACAATGTTATAGAAAGGGAAATGTATAAATTAAAAATAAGATAATGAATTATCTAATTCTATTAAGGACACTTATAGTAAATTTGTGAGAGTAAAGAAATTCTAGGAAACCTAATTGTAGATAAAAAATTAACTAGTTGCAAAAGTAGTTTTATTATTAAGGAAGAACCTAAAAAAATTAGCTAATGTCATTGGCAAAAAGAATATGAATCAAAAGAGAAGAAATAAGGAAAATCAAATGTATGACAATCATAATTCTTAGGCATGTTTTATTTGTAATAAATATGGACTCAATGAAAAACTATTACTATCATAAAAAAGAAAAGCTCAATAATGAGCAAGTGAACATATCTTGTCATATAAGCTTAAATCATAGAGGATGTAAGCTTGTTTAGGTTCCAAAAAAGGATGATTTTTAGTTTTTATAGGTACATGAGGGAAAGCTTAAAAGAGTAAGACACTTACTTTGTATGCAACATTGGTAATCATCTTAAGGAATTAGATTTACTTCCTCTCCCATTACCTCTAAAGAAGGGGTCAAAGAAGATGTTGCCTCGTGTCATGAAGTTTCCTCCTCAACTCCTAATTATATGGCTTAACTTCCTCTAACTCCTTAGCAAATTGTATACAAATAGCTTCTAGTTGTGAATGCGCAATGTGTCATCTTGCTAAGTTTGCGCTTATCCTAAGGTATCATTTAACTCTACTAGGTACACTTCAAGTGTAAGCTGCTGTGGTGATGCCTCTTCCTAGGCCACATGAGGAGCATTACTCCCAACACCACCAACCTACCCACCTAAAACCAACCGAAGTAGTGTCATCTTTGCTTTTTGTTTTAGTAACCATGTTAGGGTTAAGTCCACAAATGGTGCCAAACTGTTGATAGTTAAATTTGTTTGAAGGTGAACTTGGTTTGCTCGATGAGTTTCAAGCTTGCAAGAAAGAAAAAATTAGGTTATGGGGGTGCCAAGGTTACTCTAGTGTAGCTATTTTGATGCCTAAGTAAGGTTTTGGTAGTGAAATGTAAAGAGAAGGGAGAAGAAAGTAGAGTGAGTGAGAACCAAGTGTCTAGAAGAAGCTTACTATAAGGTACTACCCTTTATTTATAGAAGGCAGTTGGTAATTGCCTTGCAACTGTTGCCTCTAGAATCTCTATGTGTAGAATTTTGAATTACGGACCACTCCCTAAATGCTTAGAACGTAGGCCAGTTGTTGATGGGTTATGGGTGGTTCTTTATGTCATAATCCATAATCACTCAAACCTATGTTTAAATTTGAATCTTCTACAAGTTGGACAAAGTTTTTCTTAACTATTTACCCATTAGCTAACCTAATCAAGACCGCCTCAATCTCCTCTTATGCATATGGCTCTAATTTAAGCTTATTCACTTCCTAAACTGTCAAACCTTAGTGGTTGTGGGGTTAATAAAAGAGGTCAGATGTAGCAAACAAGAGATCGGACATTAGCTCTTTTAAGTTGCTTGAAGGTCTCTAACGCCTCAAGATAAAAATCCTTATCAACATTTGCTTGCCGATTCTCCTTGGAGGTGACACCAAGGAGAGCAATATGGTGCATCGTGATGCTTTTCGTATTATGGTTCCTAAAGCCATCATAGTATAAAGTAAGGGTGTTCGACCTCTATATGTCTCGATCTTGCTACATCAACCTTGCACTTGTAGGATGATAGTTGATTTTTATTGGTATCAACTTATTCTCAGTTTACGTGTAAGGGAAGATTTGTATCCAATTAGTGATGTTTTGTATCCTATATTAAAATTCATCTAGACGTATTAGTTACCACACGCATTTTTTGCACCCAATTGTAATTACGACCATTTGATTTCTACAAAGGAGTGTTATCATATGGCTAGGAATTGTGGGTGACTACTACAGATCCCGAGGTCTATTCCCACTTACTATCTTATTATTTTTCTCACTTTTTCTCATTCTTCTTCCTCTATTGTTTTCCTGTATTGATTGATTAAACTTATTTCCTTCCTCAAAAATCAACTTTTCATCTGCAACTTTGGCCTAAGAAATCCCTTTTATTTTCTTCATTCTTCATCTATTCCGATCAATTTGTTAAGGTAACCATATTTGATACTGCGTCTAACAATAGTCAATCTATCGATTCAAGAAATGCTCATAATCAAAGCCAGGACTTACTCATAACCCCTGAAGTAGGTGGTGTTTCTCCTCTAAAGCAGGCTACTAGCACAATGAATGTTGAAGACGATTTCCCCTAGGATTTATCTAGATATACTGGATTGGCAAGGGGTCATGCCCTCAAAGCTTAGAGAATCTAGAAAATTCCATTTGATGACTATCCTTTCTATAATGAAGGTAACTCTTTAGGTATCCCTTTGTATATAGGCATTGAATATATCTAATTCTTGATGGAATCTCAAGTACACTAACAAAGAAGGAGTTTAATGACATGTAGCTTTACTTTCACTCTACTCCTTGTTGCTAGAGAATCAAAAGGTCTCAAGTCCATGAGCACATCACATCTCTCGGGGTGCATAAGTTTGTGCTTTTCAAGAAATTCTTCGAGGTCGATCTTCAATTTCCTTTTTCTATTTCTAAGAGATCCTTTTTCACTTATCATCGCATTTGTCTAAGCATGTTGACACCCAATTCCTATAGATTAATCATAGCCTTTGAGTGCATTGTGAATAACTAGAGGTAAAGGCTACTCTAACCTTATTTCGTTACCATTATATAATTAAACAAGGTAAGGGGTAATTCTATATTTGTACCCAGCTTAAGAGGAAGATTTTGATTTGGATTGAATCTTTGATTCATGATTGGAAGAAAAAGTGGGTCATAGTTAGGTTGGAGATCAATTTTGACTTCCCTACACTTTAGTCCCAATGGATCAAACAATTTGACATAAAGAAACTATACTTCAATGACCAAAGATGAGTTTAGGACCCTAAAGCATACAAGTGCAATTTAAGGGGACGAAAATATTTTGGAAGGTACAAAGAAGGTATATTTATGGACCAAGAAGGTAAAAATTGCTTGAGATTCACCGTACTGAGTCGGCTTGCCAATGGAGGAACCTTTACTAACTACTTCAAAGGCTAGCTCGTCTTCCTTACCTATGTTCAACATGGCATTTGTAAGTTGTTCTTTTTCATCTTTATATTTTCTTGACCTAACCTACCATCAATTTTTATGAAGACATGTAGCTCAAGAACCTAAATTCTAAGAGACTGTTTTCCCACTTAAAGGCCAGTACTGCTCCCAAAAGGACAAAAAGACAAAGAAAGCTCTACCTAAGACCATAACTACCAAAAAATCTTGAGAGGTGCAAGCTCCAAAGGGTGGAGTTACTTAAAAGAGAAAGCTTACAATGGTTGATCTGCTAAGGAAGCGGCCCAATGTTAAGCCCATGGAGCCTCTTGATGGAAGGTTAAGGAAAAGATGATGAGAAAGATGCTAGCTGACTTGATGGAGGTTAACAATCCCTAGTAGTGATCCCTAGTCCTATGATTGCCTCTGGGAAGGAAAATAAGGGATAATCAGTTTTTCCCTCTTTAGCAGGTCAATACAAGTAACTATACCTTAAGCAACGGCAAGATTGCTCTTGAGTTGTTAAAGGGGATCCATCTTTTGGAGGATGTCTGTCCAATCACCAATAATGCCAAGTATTGCCAATATACTAATGCTAGCAATCTTCAACAATTGGTTGATGTAAGGATCTAATGGATTATTATGAAAGTTGGTGGTTTTCATGTTTCTCTTTGCAATCTTGTTTTCTATTTTTTAGAGTTCCTAACATCTACTTATGATCATTGATCCCTTAGTTGAGGAGAAGAAGGTAGCAAGGCTATAATCCATTTAGGTTCTTCTTCTTATCTTGCGCATCTTACTTGACCTACTCCTTTTGTGTTTTTCCTTTTCAGATTGTAGAGGAGGCTAAGGACTATGTTGCAAGTGATAAGGCCAAGAAAATGAAGCTTAGGAAAAAATAAGGTGAGGAAAAACAAAGTTAGAAGAAAATATGAAAAGCTTGAAGGAGAAAGTGGATGGGGAGGTCAAATTCCGAAAGGAAAAGGAGGCTACCTTAGCAAAGGAGCAAAAGAAGAGTTCCCAGCTCATCATTGACCTGTGAAGGACCCAAAATTAATTAGATAATCTTAAAGGAAAACATGCAAAGGAGGTTCATCAATTGCAAAGCTCATGTAACGAGCTAAAAGTTAAGGTTGCCAACCTTGAAGAAAATATTAATCAAGGGGCTAGCTATGAGAAGGTCCTCTAAGAAGTTTAGGATAAGGAAGAATATCTCAACATACTTTCAAGGAAAATGCCATATTTAGCTCAAGAGTAAATCTTAATTTACTTTCCAAATTACGACTTAAGTTGTTTGAATTTTGCTACTAAAGGTTAGAAGGAAGAAGCCCCTACAATTAAAGAGAATGTTTTTAGACAAGAAGTAGAGGGTAATCGACATGCTAAAGCAGATGATGCTCTCATTACTGCACAGGATGAGATCCAAAATGCTACCCTAGATGTTCTTGCTACCATCCCTTCTACTGATCTAACCCTTACTCTTGATAATTCAACATTCAAATATTGAATTGCTCTCATTTTGCTTTGTTATACTTTTTCTTTTTGGTGTACCTAGGAGCTCAATTATCATTAGGACTTACTAAGGAAGAATTGAACTAAAATGGGTCCTTCGTGATATCAAAGAAAATTAAAAGGAAATGGTCCACAATCAAACAAGAGTAGCTGACGTGAAGCAGCTTGGAGGATGTGACTCACCAACGAACACAACACGACTTGACACCTCACTTGATATGATGCACAAGTTGATGTTAAGGTCCACCCGCCACTAATCCTAAGCTACTCAGCAAGATTAGATAAGAGTGTAAGGGGTATGGACTTAGAGAAGATTATCTCACAAGAACAAAGTATTCAGTATTAAGATGTAAGTTACCCTCAACTTATAAGAGAAAAAGGACTATTTATAGTAAGTCCCTAGGGTAGCATTACAAATAAATAAATTATAAGAAATTATTTACAAAAAGGGGATTCCTAGTACATACAAAAAGGGTAAAAAGGATAACAAACCAAAAAATGGAAAAGTAGTTAAATGCCAAACGAGGTGGACAATTGGCAATGCAGCATTGGTCTTATACGAATATTATCTAAGCACAGCAGGTGGGAAAGGTCAAAATGCTGTGGCACTAAAGGGGTTGGGACAAGAGAAATGGTGGTATGCTAAGAGCAACTATTCAACCGTTTAAGTGAATCTTTTGTCACTCGACAATAGATTCTCGGTAGCAATTTTCAGAGTACTCAGTACAGTGTCCTCAATAAGGGAATGGTCAACATCATCACTACTGAGTGTACAAATTAACATATGACAACGTAAGGAGCTTAGGGGGTTCAACCACCTTTCTTTGATGTACAGTTTCTTGTCATTAGTAGGTTTCCGAGAGAGAATTCTTTGAGAGAGGGATTGGAGGCCTCGGAGGTACACGCAAGTAATGGGACCACTGACTAGTAGGGCATTAGTTTCCTAGGGTTGTTGAATATTTGCCCTCAAATCTTAGTCTTCATCATCATTGGGCACATATAGAGTTAAGTCAATGACATTGAATGTGGTAAATACATTGAAACCTTTGGGTAGCTCAATCTTGTAGGCATTATCATTAAGGTACCTCAGTATCTTATAGGGTCCATCTACTCTGGGTGATAGTTTGTTCATCCTTTTGCTAGGGAAGTGTTTTTTGCTAAGATGGATCTAGACAAAGTCCCCAGGAGCATAAAGGATGCATTTCCTTCTGCGGCTTCTCATTTCCTTCTGTCGAGCCACAGTTTTGGTCAATTGATCGGCAATTCTTTGGTGTAACTTGTGAAATTTCTCGGTACGCTACAGGCCAAATTGACTCTCCCCTTATGTAGACGAACTGTTAACTAAGTCCAAGGGTAGGTTCGAGTTAAGTCCATAAAAAACCTCAAACAGTGATGTTTCAGTGGAGTTGTGAGTTAAGAGATTGTAGGAAAATTCAATAATTTGTAGGCATAAATCCCAGTCACAAGAGTTCTTTCCAATAGTGGTGCATAGGAGGCTACCGACAATTCTATTAACTACTTCAGTTTGGCTATCTATTTAAAGGTAGCAAGAGGTATTGAGCAGGAGCTTACTGTCAAGTTTCCTCCACAAGGTTTTCTAAAAAAGCTCGTAAATTTCAAATCATGGTCAGATACAATACTTCTCGGTACTCCATGGAGTCGCACAATTTGCTGTAAAAAGAGGTTAGTGATGAATAAGGCATCATTGGTCTTGTAGCAAGGAAAAGTAGCCCACCTTGCTGAATCGATCAACCAACACCATGATCAAATCATGTCTTCTCGACGTATGGGGAAGGCCGAGCATGAAATCCATGCTTATATAAATCCATAGCCGCTTGGGAATTGGCAGGGGTGTGTATTCTCCATAGGGCTTTCTCCTCCCTATAGCATATTTACATTCTTTGTACCCCTCAATTATTCGGTGCACATCCCTCATCATCCCAGGCTAGTAAAAATGCTCCTTCAATATCTCAATCATTCTCTTTTCCCTAAAATGTCCTGCCAAACCCCCAGCATGAGCTTCTCGAACAAGTTGCTCCCTTTCAGAACCATTTGACACGTACATTTGCTTACCCTTCATCAAGAACCCTTTACTCAAGTAGAATCCATTTACAACTCTTCTATCACTGTACTTGGCTACTAAAGGCCCAAAATGTGGGTCATGCTCATATCGATCATGTAAAGTGCCAGATCTAAGCACTTTAGCTTACAACGTTGTGATGAGGGTATGACGACGAGAAAGTGCATCAGCCATTGTATTAGTGCTTCCCTTCTTATACCTGTTGACATAGAAAAAGGTCTCTAGGAACTCGACTAACTTGGCATGACGTTGAGAAATCTCCTGCTACCCGTGAAGATACTTGAGAGACTCATGATTAGAATAGATGATGAATTCTCTCGGCAACAAGTAATGCTTCCAATTCTAGAGTGTATGGATAAGGGCATAGAACTTCTTGTCGTAGGTTGAGTAATTCAGGGTAGCACCTCAAAATTTTTTCACTAAAGTAGGTAATGGGTCGGCACTCCTGCATAAGTACAATACCAACGCCGATACTAGATGCATCACATTCAACCTCAAAAACCTTCTCGAAATCTAGTAGGGTAAGTACTGGAGCGGACATCAGCTTACACTTCAAATCTTCAAAACTCCTCTACGCCTTTTCTATCCATTTAAACTCAGCGTTCTTCTTGGTCAATTCAGTCAACGATACAATTATGGAGCTGAAGTTCTGGATAAATCTTCAATAGAAAGAGGCTCGGCCATAGAAGCTCTTGACTTCGGCTGCACTTGTTGGCGTAAGCTACTCATTAATAGCCTTGACCTTTTCCTCATCAACGTGAACTCCACTCCCTGAAACAGCATATTCGAGGAATACAACCTCGCTTTGACAGAACGCGCATTTCTCAAGGTTGCCAAATAATTTCTAGGCACGAAATATGTGAAACACCAATCTCAAATGTTTGATAAGAACAAGAAGACTGGTACTGTAGACCAAGATATTGTCAAAATAAACCACAACGTATTTGCCTATCAATGCTTAAAGCACATGATTCATGAGTCGCATGAATGTACTCGATGCGTTAGTTAAACCAAATGGCATAACCATTCACTTAAATAGACTATCAAGGCTGTTTTCCATTCATCTCCTAGTCTCATTCGTATTTGATGATAAGTACTCTTGAGATCTATTTTCGAAAAGATGTGGGCACCATGCAACTCATTGAGCATGTCATCTAACCGCGGGATCAGATAACGATACTTAATAGTAATCTTGTTGATGGTACAATTATCAATGCATATCCTCCATGATCCATCCTTCTTTAGTACTAACACGACTAAAACGACACATGGGCTCATGCTCTCACGAACATATCTGCAATCTAACAACTCATCAACTTGCTTTTTCAGCTTGGCTGCCTGTTTAGGTTGAGTCTATAAGTGGGTCGATTTGGTAGGATTACTCCAGGTTGAAGATCGATGCAATGCTGAATTCTTCTTAAGGGAGGTAATCCTTTCAACATCTTGAATAGAAATAGGTCAGCAAATTTCTGAAGTAGTTGTAACACTTCAGTAGGTAAGTTCTTGACCTCTCTAACTTCTAGGAGTCCCCTAACCAAGATAAGTACATAGTCCTTGGGTTTGACTTCTTGTGCAAACCTAGCTCAAGAAATCACTAAGGACTTCAACTGCAAAGATCTCACAACCTTTTCCTAGGCTTCTTGCACTTCCCTAGGACTCATCGGCATCAATATAACTTTTTTCTTGTCCTTTTGAAACATGTAGGTGTTTCTATACCCATCATATAACACCCTTAAGTCAAATAACCATGGTTGGTCGAGTAATATGTAGGATGCACACATGAGCACGATGTTACACAGCACCTCGTCCCTATATCTATCACCATTAGTGATCAACACACTAACTTGCTTGAAAATGTGTAATCCTCCCCTCTCATTTAGCCAGTCAATCTTGTATGGCTTGGGGTGTGGAAGAGTTGGTAATTTCATGGCCTTAACTACCCCTTATGTGATGACTTTGGTACAGCTCCCTCTGTTAATGATCATAGCGCATAGCGCATAGCTTGCCATTCACCCAACAATTTGTATGAAAGAGGTTTTCTTTCTGCTCATTCTCATTAGCCACAAAAGTACTGAGAGATCACTAAACAACAAAGCAATACTCGGCATTGCCCTCAGGGGGTATCTCGGCTCCCGAATCTTCCTCAAATTCTTCCAGCATCTGATTGGTTGCCACTTCTTCCTCTCCTTCACTCGCACTTTCTACTTCAAACTAAGGCTTATCTCCTTTGATGGCCATGACTCGATAGTTCAGACATTGGCTAGCTATGTGTCCATAGCAAAGATACTTAAAACATTTGATTTCTCAAGTTTTCCATCTTGAGCTCTAACCTTGGTCTCTTTAGAACTCAGGTTCCTCGATCCTGCTCTTACCTCGGTACTCGTCTGGTCGGCTCGGCATGTGACCTCGGCATTTAACCTCGAATCTGTTTGATGCCCTATCACTCCCTGCTCAATTCAGCAGGCCATTCCTACTTGGTATCATGGTTCTACTACTCGGCATTCGACAAGACTGATTCCACCATTGCTTTTCAACTCTCTAGGCTACACAAATGGTTTCATCCATAGTTATGAAGCTCTACAATTCCACGATGTGACCAATCTCGGCTCGAAGTCCTGAGATGAACCGTACTATAGTTAGGGTCTCAGGCTTGTCAACATCAAATTGTATCATGAGCAACTGAAACTCTCAGACATAGTCATCTACGGATCTATTACCTTACCTCAAGTCTTGGAGTCATCGGAAAGTATCTTGCTCATAGTGCTTGGAAACGAACCTACTTCTCAGAACTCTCTTCATTTCCTTCCATGTTTGGACTTTGCGTCGGGCCTTCAGACGAACATGCTGTAGCTTCTTCCACCACATTGTTCCATACCTAGAAAATTCTAATGTAGCTACCCTAATGTGGACAGCATCTTGGTAATTGTAGAAGTTGAATATCTTTTCAATCTTCTCTTCCTAGTCGAGCTAGTCATCAGCACTACCAGACCTGTTGAAGCTTGGAATCTGTACTTAAAGATGCTCAGCACCTCTTGGTGCTCTGAACTCACGCTTATCCATCCCATCATATTGTTCTTCTTCCTCTTGATACTCTTCCACTTCGTCTAACTCTAACCTTCTTCTCGTAACTTTATCGGCATGTCGCAATGGTGCTTAGTTCACAAGAAAGGCTTCTAGAGCTCACTTGTTCATCTACCTCTTCGGCCTATCTCTCATCTCTCAGCCCTGCTCAATAATTCTTTCATACAGCCCAGCCTCTAAGACTTTGTTTACTGAGACAGCTAAGTTAGCCACAATAGCAGCAAGATCTTATATCTGCTCATCAGTAGTACGTAGTGTTTGTTGGCTAACTCGACCATAACCATGAGCATCACCCTTGACATCATGAATCTCTACCTGTATACTAGGGATTGACATTCTTAATATAAGCTTCAATAAGGATACTTCACGTAAATGCTTTCTACACACAAATATCTTGAACAATAGACACAGCAGACTAACACTACACAGCTCTCGGTCTCAACTTCAAGCTCTGATACTAGGAATATATGGTATACCTAGGAGCTCAATTATCACTAAGATTTATCGGGGCAGAATTGAACTGAAATGGGCCCTTTGAGATATCAAAGAAAATTATAGGGAAATGGTCCACAATTAAACAAGAGTGGCTGACATGAAGCTACTCGGAGGATGTGACACACCAATGAACACAACATGACTTGACACCTCACTTGATATGACTAACAAGTTGATGTCAAGGTCCACTCACCGCTAATCCTGAGCTACTCGGCAAGATTAGATAAGAGTATAAGGGGTATGGACTTGGAGAAGTTTGTCTACAAGAACAGAGTATTCGGTATTAAGATGTAAGTTATCCTCCGCTTACAAGAGAAAAAGGACTATTTATAATAAGTCCCTAGAGCAGCATTACAAATAAAGAAATTACAAGAAAATATTTACAAAAAGAAGATTCCTAGTACATATGAAAAGGGTAAAAAGGATAACAAACCAAAAAATGGAAGAGTAGTTAAATGTTAGATGAGGTGGACAGTTGGTAGTGCGACATTGGTCTCGTACGAATATTCTCTTAGTACAGCAGGCGGGAAGGGTCAAAATGTTGTGGTATTAAAGGGATCGGGATGAGAGAAATTGGTAGTATGTCGAGTGAAATTACTTGACCATTTAAGTGAATCTTTAGTCACTCGACAATAGATTCTCGACAGCAATTTGTCGAAGTATTCAGCATAGTGTCCTCGGTAAGGGAATGGTCAGCATCATCATTACAGTGTATACAGATTAATGTATGATAATGTGGGGAGCTCAAGGAGTTCAACCATCTTTCTTTAATGTACAGTTTCTTGTCATCAGCAGGTTACCGAGAAAGAATTCTTCGAGAAAAGGATTGGAGGCCTTGGAGGCGCACATGAGTAATGGGACCGTTAACCGGCAATGCATCACTTTCCCTGCCAAAAACTTCTATTGCTCACTTTGCTCTGTATGCTAACTCTATTTTATGAATAAGTGTATATTCTTGTTTTCCATGATCGCAAAATTATATCAATTCACTTTACGCTTAGGCTATGTTTTTTGTTTATTTCGATTCATGATCCTAACTTGTAGTTACTTAGTAACTTAGGGCCTCTAATAATTCATCTTTCATATCTATCTTAGGACTTGAAAGAAATTCAACTTGTTGCTAAGCAGCTTAAGGTTTTAAGTGGCTTATTGTTTATGCTTATCTTAAAACTTAGAGCACTTTAGCTTATTGCTCCTTAATGGTTTAAGGCATCTTATAACTTATCGTTTGTATTTATTATATGACTTAGAGAATTTAGTCGGATCTTTTTCAATCTTGAATTTTAAACGTCCTAACCCCATCATCTGTCATATGAAGGATTTAGGAATAGCTCATTATATAATTTACTCATCATCCATCATATGTAACATTTAAAGATATTTTACTTCTAATGTATCAAGAGAAGTCAGAATAGAGCCTGTTAACCATTTGCGTTAGTGTAGGCTAACAATATGGACCTTAGATCAACCATGCTCTGAATTAAACTTCTAATGAGAAAGAGAGAGATTAAACAAAACATAATATGAAAGAAGATAACATAAGCAAAACATTCTATTATTAACATTGTTATGAAATAAAAAGGATAAAGACATGTTAACACACAATTCGATACACTAATATTGATGGTCTAAACAACATCGCAAAGGAAAATAATGAGAATTAATGTAAAGAAGCACATAAGTGGCCAATAAATTCCAAATTGCAAATCTGAATACATTTTTGCCTCAAAGAGGTTGGTCCACTCAAAGTATAGCATGATATTATCCATGTTCTAAGCTCAAGGAATAGGATGACCACCAAACCTTTCCAATCTATATGCCCTTCGTTCCTTACGAACTATTTTAACTGTACAGGGTCTTCCCATGTTAGAGTCAATTTCCCCTAGCTTTCCTTGACTCCCAAAGCTTCCAAATTCCTATGCACCAAGTTGGAAATATTATGCCTGACTTGTTTGTCATAGTAGTGAGCTGTAAGCTATTGGGAAGTGATCTAATGGGCTTTGGCTAGAGCTTTGGTCTCATTGATGGTGTCAAGATTTGTTGAGAGGCCAATGTCATTATATTGAGGTTTATAGGCCCATACTCTTGTACTTTCAATTTAGAGCTCAATTAGAAAAGTTGTTTTAGATCCAAAAGCCAATTTGTAAGGGGTATAATTGATTGAAGTCTTATGTGTAGTTTAGTAACCCTATAAAAACACTAGATAGCTCATATGCCCATTAGCTCAGTTTACCCTCTTTCTTAGGCTATGAAGTATAACCTTGTTGACTGCTTCTATCTATCCATTGCTCTAAGGGTATGCAATCGTTGCATAGCATAATCTTATGTGACATGTCTCATAGAACTCCTTGAATTTATCATTATCAAACTAAGGTTCATTATTGGTAATTAGGGTATAGGGGATCCCAAACCTGATTACAATATTGCTAACAACAAAAGCCTCTATGCTCTTTTTGGTGATGCTCACTACTACTTTAGCCTCAACCTATTTTGTAAAGTAGTCTAGCACTGTAATGATGTACAACATTTGCTTAATGTTTTAAGAAATGGACCAAAAATCTCCATTCCCCATTGGGCAAAAGGCCAAGGACTAGTAAGTAGAATGAGGCATGCACATGGTTTCCTCTTTAAAGGAGCACTCTTCTGACAATGGTCACAAATCTACACCAACTTGAAGGCATCCTTCTTCATGGAAGGCCACCAATAGCCAAGCCTCAAAGCTTTCACATGCAAAGCTCTTACCGTAATGTGATTACTAGAAACTCTTAAATGTAGGACTGATAAGACCTATTTAACCTTGGTAGGTTACAAGCATTTTAGATACAGTATGCTTAAGCTTCTCTTATAAAGCTTCCATTTATAATGGTAAAATTAACGACCTAATAAATGAGTCTATAAGCTTCTTTGGTATCTATAAGCATCATTTCCTCTTTCAAAGTAGTCAAGGATGGGATCCATCCAATGAGGCTTTAACTCTTTAGACTATACCTCTAAATATTCCATAGGTTACTTATTTGCACTCTTTTTTGGTAGGAATTCTATAAAAACTTTATCTTTCTAATTTAACAAACCTATGGAAGCTAACTTTAATAACTTAGCTATAGCATAATTTTGTGTCTGTAGGATTTTAACCAATTGCCAAGACTCAAAACATGGTCCGAGCTCTTTGACCAACTGTGGTACTTACCTCTACTCTCATCCTTTGCTACACTATCCCCTTTCACCCAGTTAACAACCAGTTGAGAGTCCGAATATATATCCAATCGCTTAGCTTCGATCTCTTTTGCTAGCTTCATCCTTGCAATAAGTGCCTCATACTCAAAATCATTGTTGCTAATAAAAAAAATTAAACTTTGGAGCTTATCAAATCTATGCTCCCATCGAACCCTTCAATATCAAACCACCTCCACTACCCTCATAAGTTGATGACTCATCAACGTATAAGATCTAAGTCGACTCCTGATTTTGAACAACAAATTCTTCACTTCCTATAACTCTACCATAAAGTCAGCTAAAATTTGAGCTTTATTTGCCTCCCTTAGTTGAAACTAAATGCCAAAGGCACTCATTCTAAGACATATTTCACCATCTAACCCAAAGAGTTGGGCTTTTGTAATGCTTGCTTCAACAATTAGTCGATTAGAATAACCATCTGGTGGGCCTTGAAGTAAGGTCAAAGCTTCCTTGCTACTACAACAAGTACAAATACGAACTTTTTTAACTTCATGTAACAAAGCTCATATCCTTGCAAAACGTGACTAACATAATAAACCAGTTGATGGATTCTTCCCTCTCCTCATACTAACGTGGACAAGAGAGCTTGATCACTAACTGAGAGATATAAATACCAAACTTCACCATCAAAGGGCTTTGAGGGGGTAGAAGTGTTGTAAGAAACTCCATCAATTCTTGAAATGCTCTCTCACATTCTTCCATCCATCTAAACTCAAAAGGATTCCTTAAAACCCAAAAAAATTCAACACATTTCTTAGAAAACAATTCAGGGTCACAACTCTTCCTATCAACCTCTAGACTTCTTAATGGACTTTGGGGATTCCATATTTAAAACAACTCAAATATTCTTGGGGTTTGCTTCTATTCACCACTATGTCACCATAAATGCCAAATATTTCCCTAACGAAGCTCTAAATGCACACTTATGAGGGTTCAGCTTCATATTATGATTCTCAAAGTATCAAAGGTCTCCACTAGGTCGAAAAGATGGTCATCGCTAATCTTATTCTTCACTATCATATCATCTACATATGCTTCAATATTTCTATGTATTTGTGTCTTGACATCTTCATCACCAACCTCTAATACGTGCCTTCTACGTTCTTCAAACCAAATGGCAAGACCTTATAACAGTATGCTCCAAAGTTGGTAATAAAGGAGGTGTGTACTTCACCAGAAGGATGCATCTTGATATAATTATATCCTGAAAATGCATCAATAAAACTTAGTATGACATGCCCTGAAATAAAGTTGACCAGCTAATCTCTTTGAGGTAAGGAAAAATAATCTTCCGGTTAATCTTGTTGAGGTTGGTAAAATCTATAAATATCAACCATTTCCTATTGCCTTTTTTTACTAACACACAGTTAGCCAACTAAGTCAACATAGCTCCTCTTTGACAAAATCCATGTTTGATCATTTTTGTACCTTCTCTTTAATCATAGCTTACCTCTCAAGAGCAAAATGTTGTCTTCTACCATACCACCTTAACATTCGGATCTATAGTGAGCTAATTAGTAATTACTTCCTCTAGAATACCTACCATATCCGATGGGGATCACGTACGTCCCTATTATCTTAGAGGAATTTCATCACACGTTCATAGAGGTTGGGAGCTATACTTGCTCCAATCTTAGTAGTATACTTAGTATCATCAATTAACTAGATGGTTAAAGTTTCTTCTACTAGCCCACCTTGGACTTACAAACGATAGCTCATTTGTTACTCAATGTGGTACACCTGATCTCTCTTCAAAGTTTCCAGGTACAAAGCCCTGGCTAACTACTAATCTCCATTGCATATACTAATCCTTGTTAAGGTCAAAAACTCGCCTTCTAATGAGATGTGGATATGACCATTTTAAAGATGTTGATGGATGGTTGGCCCTTGATTCCATTGTAAGGTGAGACACAATACATTATCACAAAGCTACTTCCTTCTCTACTACATTCTCATAATCTCTGATCTATAGAGTGAAGGTAACAACTCCTTGGACTTTAACCTATTGATTGTTAAACCTATACAAATTGTATTTATATGGCTGCATCATGTAATTATCTAACTTTGGACCTATCTAACCAATTATGCACTTGAAAATGATGTTTATCAAGATTCTCCTATCAACCATAACCTTCTTAACTTCGAATCAGCAACTTTGGTCGTAATGACCAGTGTATCATAATGGGAGAACTGTATCCCCTACATATCATTCTCAAAGAAGATAAACATATCATCCACCTTGTATCTTTTAACTCAGACATTCAACACATGATCTCCTTGAGGATTTGTCAACCTCAACGTAGCTAACATACTTCCTCCTCTTGGTCATTCAAAAATTATATTTGACACCCCTCTAAGAGCTTAGTTATCACATTTATTATTCTCCTAAGCTATCAACACTCATTTGGTACTCCTAACTTTGTTGTTAAGAGGTTATTAATCAATCATTCTTCTTTAGATAGGGTGCTCTATCCTCTCATCCTTATCAGTAATAAATTTTCTAAGGTACCCTCTTTAAATGGCATCTTCAAGTGCATTCTTCAATTAAATACACTCATTGGTGTTATGACCACAATCATCATAAAAATCATAATACTTATTAGGGTTTTTCCTAGAAGGGTTATTTCTATCCTCTATAGCCAAGCTAGTAATCCCTAATTCTAAACTTCCAATAGAATATCCAACATAGGTCGGTTCAAAGGTATATACGTAGCATAGGTTAGAATAGGTCATTTCTGATCTCCCTAAGGTCTGCTTAGCTAATCTCACATATTAAACATTATGTTTAAACAATCTTTCACCGATCCTCTCTTCTTCTCTAATCTCCTTTAAAATTTCTCCTTCTCGAGCTCCCTATAAGCTTACATCTGATCCATTTGGCGTATGAACTTCTCCGACCTTGTGGTAAATTCATCGAGTGAGGTGGGAGGGTGCTTAGCCAAGGATTTGAAGAAGTTAAAAACCTTTTTGACCCCTTGGCAAATGGCATGAAGAGCAAAGCTCTTATCACAATTAGTAATTTCAATCATTAGTTGATTGAACTAGTGCACATAGTCCCTTATACTTTCTCCAAGGTTCTGCCGAATAGAGGTTAGAAGCGAAGAGTCCTTTGGTAGGGGTTTAGTAACCAAGAAGTATTGTAGTAACTTATTGGTAAGTTGATCAAAAGAGGAAATGGAAGCTACTTTTAGTGAATTGAGCCAACTACTTATTAATTTCCTTAGGGTAGATGGAAATACCTTACAAGAAATGGCATCTAAAAGACCTTATAATTCTTTTAATGTAAAAAAATGTATTGATGTGATCGTCTTGATACTCTTTTCACAAGTCAAAGCTTATGATGGTACTTGCCAGTAGTCCTTATTAGCTAGAGCATTTCATTGGACTTTCTAACCAATTTCAATTACTATAAGAGCCTAACTGCATAAACAATGTCAGTAATCATCTTAAGGAATTGGATTTACTTCCTCTCCTACTACCTTGAAAGAAGGGGTCGAAGAAGATGATGCATCAGGTCATGAAGTTTCCTCCTCAACTCATGATTATAAACCTTAGCTTCCTCTAACTCCTTAGCAAATCGTATACAAAGGGCTTCTAGTTGTGAAATGTGCAACATATCATCTTGTTAAGTCTGTACTTGCCTTGGGGTATCATTCAACATCACTGGGTGCACTTCACATGTAAGCTGCTATAGTGATGTCTCTTCCTAGGCCACATAAGGTACATTACTCCACCCATACCCACCCCCTCAAAAGCAACCTAAGTAATGTTATTTTTACTTCTTGTTCTAGTAACTTCATTAGGATTAGGTCCACAAACGATGCCAAACTATTAATAGTCAAATTTGGTTGAACATGATCTCAGTTTGCTTGGTGAGTTTCAAGCCTAGAAGAAAGAAAAAATTAATCTATGGGGTTATCGGGGTAACTTTAGCATAACCATTCTAATATCTAAGTAAGGCTTCGATAGTGAAATTAATGCAAACCGTGACCTAGAACAGATAAGGTCAATCACTAAATGAGTCTAAGTTTACCGAAAGCTTGAAAAGGAAGTGGTAGGAAATGTAGGAAAGAACAAACACAAATGAGAAGTAAGCAAAACCGCAAACAATTTCAATGGATATGACGCACCAATGGAACTTCCGAGGACTCACGGTACAACTCAATATGACACACGAATTGGTCCAATGAGGTTACTCGCCACCTAAGGTTAGGATAAGAGTAAAATGAAAGTAAATAAAACAGCATTTACAAGAGGAAAATGTCAAGTATATTAATATCAATTTGATGATTACAACTCCAGATACAAGGGGTATTTATACCTAATAAGTTAACGTAATTTGCCTAATATGGAAAAGAAAAAAAGGGTATTTTCCTAAAGAAGTAATATAAAAAAATACAAAGGGTAAAAACGAATATTCAAGAAAAACAATGATTGGTGTAATAGATTCTTCACGTGGTACTGTATACATGGCATAGGCGTATTGGTGACACTATTAAAGGATGCAGACAAAAAAGGTCAAGTTACTTATCCAAGCAGGGACAATTGATTAGCTCGCGATCTATCTCTAGGCTTCTCAGCAAAGGTAGCACCGAGAAACTAGATGGTTCGGACATAGATGAGCAAAAGGACGAGGTTTGGCAGCTCTCTCGGTATTTAACAATTCAACATACTTTAGAAAGATGGGCAATCATTTAGGTCGGCATACAAAGTAACTCAACAAAGAGATACTCAACTTTAGCAGGAGTCAGTTAAAGTAGGAGGATCCACCTTGCCAGTCCTTCCACTCTTCAAGCTCAACTGTGAGTCAAAGGCTTAATAGCCTAATTTCTATTATTCCCTCTAGGTTGATTTGGATTTAGGATCAAATCCGAGTAGTCTTTGATCAGCTCTTCGTCAAGGCGATACAAACTAAGGTTGACAATGTTGAAGGTGTCAGAAACCCCATAGTCCTCGAGCAGCCCTAACCTGGAGGTGTTATCATTGATCTTAAAGAGGATTTTGAAAGGTCCTTCAACCCTAGTGGATAGTTTATTCCTCCTTTTGCTTAGAAACCTCTCTTTTCTTAGGTGTAGCCACACCAAGTCTCTTGGCTGAAAATGTTTCGCCAACCTACCCTTGGCCTTCTCTCGCATACATCTGACGGTTTAGTCAATATGTTTAGTGACTTTATCGTAGATATGCTGCAGGGATTGTACTTAACCATTACATCAGGGTCCTCTTGCACAGGCACAGGTATAAAGGTATGATCAAAGGGCAACTCAAGATTAAAACCATAGACCACTTCGAAGGAGGTCTACTTAGTGGTGATATGCACTATTTGATTGTAAGTGAATTCGACCATTGGCAAGGAAACATCCCAGTCAGCCAAGTTCTTACCTACTACAACTTAGAGTAATGATCCCAAAGAGCGATTAACCACCTCTTTTTAGCCATTAGTTTAAGGGTGACAAGAAGTATTGAATAGTAGTTTAGTCCCCATTCGACGCCACGAGGTCCTCTAGAAATGGCTCAAGAACTTCGAGTCTCTGTCGAAGACTATACTTTTCAATACACCGTATAACCGTACAATCTGCTACAAGAAAAGAAAAGTAAAAGCTGAAGCATTGTTAGTCTTAGAACAAGGCATGAAGTGTGCCATGTTACTTAACCTATTTACAACAACCATTATAGTATCTTTGCCTCAGGTAATTCATAATAGTCTAAGAATAAAGTCTATACTCAATTCGGTCCATGGCTTCGTCAAAATAGGCAAAGGTATTGCTTTTCCTTATTCGGTTCGGTACTTAGACCTCTTGCATACGGTACAACTTTCAACAACTTGGTGTACATCTCACCTCATTATTGACCACTCAGCAATTCATATGTTCTTTTCTCCCTAAAATGTCTAGATAGTCCTCCACTGTGCGCTTCCTTAATCAACAACTCTTAAAGTAAACAAGTCGAAACATACAATTTCCCTCCTCAAAACAAGTATCCATTCTTCATATGATATTTGTCCACTATCCTTCCATCAACACAATGCATAAGTATGGGCCCAAAGTGTGGATCCTCATAATACTATTCTTTGATACTCGCAAATCTAAACAATTTGGTCTATAGTTAATTCAGAAGTGCATGCCTTCTCGAAAGAGCATATGCAACTACATTGCTCTTTCCCTACTTATATTTTATCATGAAATTGAATCCTTCAAGGAATTAAACCCATCTCACCTACTGCTTTGACAACTTAGTCTAACTTCAAAGGTACCTCAAGCACTCATAGTCAGTATAGATGACAAATTCCCTTGGTAGTAGATATTGCTGCCATAGTTACAGTGCTCGGATCAATGCTAAGAGTTCTTTGTCATTCACTAAGTAATTTAGCTGAGGTCCTCTAAGCTTCTATCTGTAGTAGGCAATTGGTCAGCTTTCCTACATTAGGACAACACTTATCCTAATGCCTAATGCATCATACTCTATCTCAAATATTTTCTCGAAGGCAGGTAAAACTAGTATAGGGGCACATGTCAACCTCTCCTTCATCTCGGCAAAACTTCTCTCTTCCTTTTCTCCTTATCAAAAGTTGGTGTTCTCCTTTGTTAGCTTAGTAAGTGGTGCAGCGAGGGTGTTGAAATTCCTGATCTTCTATAAAATGAAGTCAGTCCATGGAAACTTCTTACATCAGCACAAGTAATAGGAGTCAGCTACTTAACGATCGCTTGGATCTTCTTATCATCCACTCGTAATCCTTCTCCACTTACTACATAGCCTAAGAATACCACTTCCTCTTAGAAAAAACAACACTTCTTAAGGTTGTTGAATAATCTTTCAACACAAAGGATTTCAGTACGGCTTAGAGATGTTCACAGTAACTTGGCATGTCAGTACTATAAACTAGGATGTCGTCAAAGTACACCACAACACACTGCCCTATCAGATGTCTCATACATGGTTCATCAATCTCATGAAAGTGTTCAAGGCATTCGACAACCCAAAGGGCATGACCATCCATTCATAAAGTCCATGTCGAGTTTTGAATGTTGTTTTCCACTCATCTCCTAGCCTTATGCAAATTTAATGGTAGCCAAACTTGAGATCAATCTTGCTAAAGATCTTAGCTCCATTCAATTCATCCAGCATATCATTCAATCTCGAAATAAGATACCTGTATTTGATCGTAATCTTATTTACTACTCGGCTATCTACACATATCCACCAGGTTCCATAGCCCTTCTCCAGCAACTCATTAACTTAGCATTGTAGCTTAAAAGCCTATTCAAGAATCATCTGATAAGTAGGCTTATTTAACAAGGTAATGCTAGGTATTAAGTTAATGCAATATTCCATGCCTTGTAGTAGGGCTAACCCCTTAAGTAACTCGTTTAGGAACAAATCGGCATATTCGTCCAACAACGCTCTCACTTCTTAAGGTAGTTCACCCTACTCCCTCATCTCTAGCAACTACCTAACCAACATAAGGGTTAGCTCGTTAACATTGATGGCCTCTCGAAGTTCGACTCTACTCATCACTAGAGCTTTCTTTGATCTACGACCAAGTTTAGTTTGTAGTTTGTTAACTTCACTCAATGGTATCGAGTTTGTTGTAATCTTTCAGCCATCCTTCTCGAACATATACATGTTCTTATATCTATCATGGATAACTCTCATGTCAAACAACCATGGTCAGCCAAGCAGCACATGTGAGGCATACATGGATAGCACATCATAGAGAATTTTTTTAGATTAATGTCCGATAGTAATCGGCAATAGTACTTGTCGGGTGGCATGTAGTTCTCCTTTCTCACTCAGCTAATATAGCTTATATAATCTTAGGTGTGCAATAGTCTGCAGTCTAGTCAATACTTGGCTTCTTGTCTACCTCTCTACTCTTTAGGCTATTCTAATGGCTTCATCCATTATAGTAAATCATTGGAGTTCCACAATGTCTCGAATGTCGCCTCTCAATCCAGTAACGAACCTAAAGATAGTTCATGTTGGTGGTTCCTCTACTTCACATTGGATCACGAGCATTTGGAATTCTTAGACATACTCGTCAATTTTTCGACCTCCTTCTCTCAGCTCTTGAAGCCGAGTAAAAGTGTCTTACAGATAAGATTTCTATGCGAATCTTTTTCTCAGTATTCTTTCATTTTAAGCTAAGTATTAATCTTTCGGTAGCCTTCTCGCTTCCTCATATTTTAAAAATTCTTCCACCACATGGCAGCATACCTAGATAACTCAATAGCAACAATTCTTACTTTCTCACAGTCCTCATACTGATAATAGTCAAAAACATGCTCCACTTTCTCTTCCCATTCTAAATATTCATTAATACTTCTAGACCCATTGAAACTCGGAATCCGAATTTTGACATGGTCAAAAGCTTTAGGGACTCATGCTCGCCCTTCTTCAAAATACTCTTCCTCGTCTCTTTATCCAATTCTCTCAAGTCTATCTTTCATCTTACTCACCCACCTACTCCTCCACCTTGAATTAGTCAAGTTGGGTTCTAACCTCTAGCAAGTCGAGCAGCTTGTAGGGTGTTAGGCACAACTTTAACAGGTAAATAAGCTAATGTATGAAAAGCTCGAGTTAAATTTACAAAGAGGTTAGCCATCTCATCAAGTCTCTCATCAGTGCTTCTTGAAGTACCTTGAGACTATCAATTGTAGTAGACAATACCGCCATTATCATCTCCAACCCTAATATCAATACTTAGATCTATCATCTCTTCAAACCAGAAACTAAACAGCCAACAAACACAGTAGCTAAGATGAATATAGTAACTTGCTCTATTTCACACACGCAAAATAGAGTATAAACAGAACTTTGAAAAAAAAACTACAACTCAAGCAAAACCTTCGCTCTAATATCAAGATGATGGGAACCGCGACCCAAAATATACATGGTTGGTCGTTAAATGGGTCCAAGCTTGCCAAAAGCTTGAAAAAGAGGTGGTAGGAAATATGCGCAAGAACAAACATAAATGAGAAGTAAGCAAACCTACAAACAGTTCCGATGGAAATGACGCACTAATGGAACTTTCAATGACTCACGGCATAATCAGATATGACATATAAATTGGTTCAATGAGGTTACTTACCACCTAGCCTTACTTAAGGGTTAGGATAAGAGTGAAATGAGAGTAAACAAAACAGTATTTAAGAGAGGAAAACTTCAAGTGTATTAATGTCAATCTAATGATTACAACTACATATGGAATTTTGAATTACAAACCATTCCCCAAATTCCTAGAGTGTAGGTCAATTATTGGTAAGTTATGGGCAGTTATTTGTGTAATGATCCTTAACTACTTACTCATACGTTTGAAATTAAATCTCCTATAGGTTGTACCAATTCTTTGCAAGATTTTTATCCCTTAGTCGACCTAATCGAGACTGCCCTAATCTCCTTTTGTGCATATGGCCCTAATCTGAGCTCATTCACTTTCAAGACTATCAAACCCTTAGTGGCTACAAAGCTAACAAAAGAGGTTAGATGGAAAACTTAGGATAAAAAATCCCTATCAGGTAAGTTTACAAACCATTATGATATCCCATATTTGATAATAGCAAAGTTTTCGCATGCTTTATAATTGAAAAAAAAAAAGAAAAAGAAAAAGAAAATCCTTACAGAGTTTGGACAAAAATTTTATGATGTATCTCTAAATCCAACAAATATTCTCTACTATGAATTTTTGTGAATGCTCTTTAATGAATATATAATTTATCTAAATGATGGTAATTTATCAAATAATCATTGTGATCTTTAATGTTTGATAAGAAAAGATTAATAATAAGCTTACTTTTGATAAATTGTTATCAGAATTTTCCATATTTTTTTCACAAAAATGTTACAATGCATGTTCTACATATTTGATTATGAATGCATTTCATATAACATTACCTATTATGATTTTTGAAAGAGTTTTCATATTGTGATGATTATTTTGATGATAAAAAGAATATAAATTTAAAAACAATCATTGTAATTATTAACATATGATAAACCATTTTGGTGTGATGAAGATATGCATAACTAATAGATACTTGATGCACTTGGAAAGAAATTATGATGATATTTTGATATGCTTTAATATTTAGAAGATGTCTAAATTAAAGAGAATAGTTTTGATATGCTCATAATTATCAAGAAGATATGAGCAATGACTTGATGTGGATTGAAATGGAAAATTGTTTTAAAGAATTCTTTATGAAGAATCCTTATATATGTGGATATGATACGTGTCAAAATCTTATATGATAGAGTAAAGGGTTGTTCTTATATGATAGAGTAAAGGGTTGTTTTGATATGTGATAATTGATATGGGAATTATTATGAAAGTTGAAATCTTCATTGAGATAAGAAATGGCATGATAACCTTAAGTTTATAGCTCTTAAATTTAAGGCTTCAAGCAATATTATCCAATTTAGGTTAAACTTTACAATAAGGTCACAAATGTTAGAGGATGTGATCACACATTATTCATTTTACAAAATGAAGAGGATAGGGGTTTTAATATGATATAAATATAAGTTATTCAATATAATTTGTTGATAATTGGTAACTTGAAATTCATCATCCCACATTTCTTTGAGAAAATGAACATATGCGCTTCATCTTATGAGAGGATAGGGCTTATGAGAATTTTCTTTGAATGACGTCAAATTTTAGTACAAAACAATAAAAGTTAGAAAAAGCACCTATATAGAATCGGATTTAGAAAACAAGTTAAAATGCAACTATTTTTGCTCATAATCTCAAGTTTATTTATAGAACCTTAATTATCTATGATCAAGAGATTGAGATTTAATGCATAATAGGCTACTCTACCATACTTGAAAATAATTATCAAGTATTAATTTGTAATAAATTAATATGAAATTTCACTCAAGGAGATGTGTAACACTAGACTAGAGTTCATATTTCTCTTTTATTTAATTATTATATAATAATAATTCATATATATATATGTACATTTATTATTAAAAAAAAAAAGAACAATAAGCAAGGAAGGGAATGGTGGCTCATGATGATTTGGCACTCTAGGAGGTGCCACCTATCCATCAAGAGTAAAAAAAAAAGTAATTAACTATTAATATTTTAATTGAAAAATCAACCTATAAATAGAGAAAAGTTCATAATAAATTAGATTCACCTCCTAAAATCACCAAACATGAATTGAAACATCCACTTTTTACAAGGAATAATCTTAATTACCACTCACCTCAGGGAGCCGCCACATCGTTACCAACAACTACCAATTGAAATTGAGATAAAATGGGAGAAATTCAGCAAAAATAGCAAATGACCACCAAAATCCACCAAACTTTAACCATACGCCCTAATTAACGCCTTCCTTAGTAAAATACCTTGGTGGCGAACAGGAGTTGGATGTCCGCTAAAGGCTATGCTCCACTTTTCGCCTATAAGTTATTTTAATTTCAAAAACTATTAAACCTCCAAGATTAATTGTGAAACTCATTATTCTAAAGTTATTGTACATATAGATTAATGTAGTATTTTTGTTTTGATGAAACCAAAAGTAGAAACATAGGTTACTTAAGAAATTCATTGTTTTGGATGAAAATTAAATTAATTCTTCAAAATACTAAATGAGGTTATTTTAAGCTAATTCTTGATTTGTATACTCCTGTTAATTTGGTAAAT
Source organism: Lumnitzera racemosa (assembly GCA_024138005.1). Taxonomy (NCBI): domain Eukaryota; kingdom Viridiplantae; phylum Streptophyta; class Magnoliopsida; order Myrtales; family Combretaceae; genus Lumnitzera; species Lumnitzera racemosa. The sequence continues at coordinate 46,240,671 of JAMXBC010000007.1, forward strand.
TTAAATTTAAAGAGTTTTTGTTATCATAAACATTTAGTAAAGGACTCAATTGTGCACAACCACTTTAGCATATTAATCTGCTAGAGACTGCAAAGCCATGTCTTGGAAGCATGATTTTGACCTCCAGGCCAAATTAATCATTCATTTTCTGAATAATCACTCTCTCTTCATTCTACAGTTGACGAACTAATGAGTATTATAGTCATTTAAATGATAATGCAAGTAAATAAATCATTGTAGTTGTGTCATAAATCATATTGTTTTAAATGATAATGCAAGTAAGTTGGGTTGATTTATGGCATTTAATGGCCTTCTTCATTTTCTTTAATTAATTTACATTTCTTCGAAAGGGCCTCACTAACTTTACCACAAGATTGTTTCTTATAACACTCCACTATAGGTGCTTTTCAATCATTTGTGAGTCAGTGATGTTGCAAAAAAAAGAAAAAAGAAAAAAAAATAGAACTTGTCTAATAGTTTGTTTTGGACAAAGTCTTAAGGTTATGTAAACATGTAATGTATATGAAGGTGGTTGCATATGTTCATTCCTGTACTTGCGAATATACTTTACATTGGAGGATATGAAGTGTTTGGAAACGATGGTTAGGTTAAAGCGATCAATATAATGGCAAATTAAATGATATTATGGCTTGTATTAGTCATCAATGAAAAAAGATATTTTTATACTAGCTATTGACTGCAACTTTCCAAAAATAAAATGATTTTCTTCCAAAAATATGCTCTTATAATTACCCTAAATATGTATAAGATATTATATCTCTCCATATAAAAATAAACAAATAAACTAAACCATATGAGTATCTCTCTTATATTATATTTGCTATTCTATCAAGCATATCCTTAGGCCCATAAAACAAGAAAGTAAATAAGCTCAACTAGATAAGCTCTTACCAGTAAAACGAACCATAACAAGATGTATCCAAAACCTTTGTACTAGATAAGGGTTAAAAACAAAAAACACTTAGCATTTTAGTAGAGAGAAAAGGGATTTTGGCACTCCTATCAAAATTGATGTCTCCAAAGCTTTCTTAGTTTTTACACTACAATGACAATGTTTTGAAAAAAGCGTAATTTAAAAAAAAAAAAGTACTTTTTCTTGGCAGGGTCTATCATAGGAGTTGGGACTCACATTTATTCGTTCAAATATGGGCCAAATTTAAATTTCATGTTTTCCCTTTTTACTTAGTTGATTTCCTAATTTAATTAAGTGTTGAGTGTTCAAGGTCTTGTCCTAGCTTCTTGTTTTTATTAATTAGGATTTTAATTCTTTAGTTTAGGCTATCAAATTAGTTGGTTTAATTAAATATAAGTCCAAGTCCAACTCTTAGTATTTTAAGGCATAAACTATTCTTTTTAACCATTTATGGGCTTTATTTGCTTTAGGCCTATTTGGGGCTCTTTGAAGTTAGTAGGCTTAATAAGCTTTTCAATTAAGCTCTAATTATCCATTATATCTACTGGTCATGTAAGTCTAGATGGGGTTAAAGCTTGTTTTGCAAGTTTTAGCTCAAATTAGGCCTAATTCATATACTAAGCCTATACTTTGTCTCTAGCCTAATCTATTGGGCCTTATGACTTATTAGTCTTATTAATTGATCCATTTTAATTTAAGTTCAAGATCTAGAGTTATTAATTTATTGGGCTCTAAATGGTTTTTTTTTTTTTTACTACAAGCCTAATGTCTAATTTAGGCATCATCACTTACTATAAACCTTGTTTAGCCTATTGTCTTGCAAGTTTATGACCTGAAACTTGATTAAACATAACTAATCATGAGATTAACTATCTAAATCAAAATTTACCAAAGTTATAACTATTAATAAGTAATGACTAAAGATGATTTTCTAAGGATCTCTATACTACATGTACTAAACTTGATGAATGATACATCAAACCAACTCTATAATGCATTTTAATCCACTTTTCACTAAAATGATCATATGAAATAAAAAATAGAATAATATATGTGTCTACATGTTTCAGCCTAAGTATGGGTCTTAGGTTTCATGAAGTTTTCCTAACTTTTCTTCAAGTTATATTCATAGTACTATCTCTACACTTCTACAATGCAACTAAAACATTAACTAAATACATTAATGAAAATATGATTAAGTGGATCTAAAGTGACATGTGCATGATTATAACATCTTTATTTGGTATTTCTAATCCTAAACTCTCAAGATTTCATGGATATACTAGTGTAAAAAGAAAACTTAAGTTGGGTGAATATTACCTTAGTTTGGAGTGGCATGAGTTCTAACTTTTCCCCCTAAAAATGAAGCCAAAAAGTGCTCCTTTGTAGCCTTAGGTATGTTAGTCGGGTAGAGAGGGATGTGATGGTTTAGTAGGTGGTGGTTGTTTGTGATTTGGTAGTATGTAGTGGTTGCAATGGGGTTAAGCGACCAGGTGTGCATAGGGATTTAGGGCTGCAACTTGTTTTCCTTCTTTTCTTTTAGGTTTTTCTTTTTTTTTTTTTTTAAGGTTTCTAGAGAGGATTTTTTTAGGGGTGTTTTAGAGAAGTAACAAAAACAAGAGTGAGGAATATGAGAATACGGTGGACGGTTACCAATGGGTTAGGATTTAGGAGACAAGAATCATTTTACAACGATTACTCATGTAGGGATAATTTATTGTTGCTCAATTTGGTCGAGGTTTATATCCTAAATGGAGGCCTAACCTTAACCTTGTCTCTTTTAGTCAATTTCCTACCATTTATTGCAAACTAAGCCCTTTCCTTAGCTAAGCATGATGCCCGTGCACATGAGTGGGATTAAAATCGAATTCTACATACATTATGCTACTTACTAGCATGCATGAGCCTAATTAATTTTAATTTTCAAGTTCTTCCAATTCACTAAATTAATTAAGATCACTGAGTCCTTTTATCTAATTATTTTGTTGTATACTATGTATGTAAGGTTAGGAATTTATTATTACTATTCGATTATGCTTTTGAAGATTAATTAGGAATTTTTAGCGATAAATCAAATTATATGCAATTAGTGAATAGTTTAGCTATATAATTAGAATTTATTAATTAACCTAATATTTTTTATTCTTATTTGGAGTTTTAAATATGATTTAGGTTCTTTCGCAGGTTCGAGTTTAAGTGGGGTCTAAGGGTTTCAAAGGTACGTTTAAGGCTTTAACTCTAGTTCTAGAGTTCTAAGCATATCATTGAGGTTTTCTACTTTAATATTCCTTTTTAATTTAATTCATCCTTTATATGGTTTGAGGGACTCGTATAGACTCCAACTACTTGTCTTGAGTTCAAGCTCGAAAATTTTGCAGGGCTTACATCCTCTACCTTTAGAATAAGTTTTTCCCTCAAAACTTGAAATGCATACCTAAACTCCCAAAACAAATGCAAATACTTATGTTTCACTTCTTCTTCCACTTCCATATGGCTTTTTCTTCCTTCTCATGGTTTCATCATAGTACTTCAACATATCGAATCTCCTTACTCCTTAATTTTTTAATCTTTCATTACTTCCTCTTCCTTCTCATGGTTTCATCAAAATACTTTAACATCTCAAATCTCTTTACTCCTCAACTTTTAAGTCTTTCCATCAAGAATCTAAACTAAGTGCTATTAGTATATTAAATTTTCTTTCAACTACACTAATTCTAGTTCAACCATTCTATTAAGATCTGATATTTGCTTGTGAAGAACCAACACGTAAAACACATTATGTATCCCAGACAAGTTCTATGGAAGAGCCAACCAATAAGTGAGATCTCTAACTCTATCCAACACCTCAAAGCGTCTAATATTCTTGAGGCTCAACTTCCCTTGTACTCTTGCCCCGGGTATGCTCTTAATTGATTTCACCTTCAAGTACACATGATTTCCCATGTAAAATTCTTGATCTTGCCTCTTCAAATCTACTAAAATTTTCTATCAATCTTAGGCTTCTTTCATCTTTTGCTTTATGATAGCCACTTTATTAGCTACTTCTTGTACTAAATTAGGTCCTAAAGCTAATTAGTCAATGTTGTCCCAAAATAATGGAACCTATTCGTCCCTCCATACCTTAATAAGGAGGCAATGGAACACTCAAATGGAAGCTATTATTATAAGCAAACTCAAAAAGCAACAAATGCATATCCTAGCTTCCCTTAAACTCAATTGATAGGAATTTAGTACCTAAACCCCTTACTTAAGCATGAGCAAGAGGCCTAAACAACTTAGCCTCTTAGATTCTCAGGTCTTGAGTTAATTTTGTCCATGTCAACCTACAGGACTACACTAACCTACAAGATCTTCTAAGATCCCAAGCAATTTAGTGCACAACTTTGATAGATTCTAATCTCTCCATGCTAACTTAAGAGTCAGCCTTTTCGACCTACTCGAAGGACCACCTCTCATCACCAACTCCCTTTGCTAAGCTACACGAATGCCCAACCATTACTAACCCAATTTTTGAGTATCAGAGTTCGTTAATGGAAAGTGCCTCAACCTCTTTGCAATGATACATATCCCTATCTCTACAAGCATGCCCTAACAGTGGCTGCTCTTTCTAGAAGGATTACATAATTGTCCTTCTACATTTACACTTATGCTTTTATAAATTTCTTGCCCCTTTTAGTAATTAAGTCATGGCATTGTAACCTTAACACCCCGGGTATAAATACCATAATTAGACAATTTTTGTAATCAAATTTTACCCTCTTATTAATGAATTTCTCTTAAGTTGCTTTCCCTTTTCTTATGAGATTGAGAATCATAATACCTTAACTCATAGCAACCCTTGAGCAACATTATGTTGGCAAGAAACCTAGCACTTCGAACCGGTGAATCACATCCAATGACATATTGGATTGTAAAAGCTTAAGCAGTGAGTCACATCTATGAGTAGCTCGCGAAGCTTAAGTTTCTTTCCTTTTTATGTTATTCCACCCATAATTCTACTTTTCCTTTCTCTGATAGCTTTCTTTAAAGGACCCATCTACATTTTTGGTAAGACCTCCCTAAATGAAGCACATCATCTTAATATCTAAGCTCAAAGTCCTGATTAGGGGTTCAAGTATTTTTTAAGTGTTAGTTGTGGCAATAGACAAGTGGTTGTGTTGATTGTTGGCCATGTTTGATATATTGTGCTTTGTCATACTTTTCTACAATTTCTAGGTTGTTGCTGCATTGAGTGAGTTGTGGGTCTTAAAGAAGGTGTCATACTATGTGTTTGTAGCTGTGTTAGTTATAGCTTTTGAGTATTTAGCTTGACTACGGGTTAAGTATGTTAATAAAGATTCTGTTGTGCTCTGTTTTTTATTTGTGAAGCAGAGTAGTAGATGGAGTCCAGTTGTGATCCAGACTAATTGTATTTCTGTGTAGTGATTATTAGTTATTGAATTGTGGTGTTAGGATGGTTGTTGAGATTAAAGAAATGACTAACCCCAGCATGAATGCGGTTGTTGGTAATAACAATAGCGATGCTTTGAGAAGAGGCCGATGTGTAGAGCAAACACTTCAGTCTACAAATGAATAGCTAGATCATGTTGCAGAAATGATGTTATTAATGCAAGGGGTAATGGTTACCAGAGTAGAAGAGGGTCACTGAACCAACAACCAAGCTAAAGAAATCACTCTAGTTGAAAACCAAGATAATCAAGGAGCTTGCCAAGCTTATGGTACTCCATGACGAAGAATAGATCACTTAGCTCATCATCCACAAGTTATACGAGTTGAGCAACAAGTTAATCGAAGGTTGTAATTGATAGAAGAGGATGAAAGTGATGCGGACAAGCTTTATGACAATGAGGAAAGAATGGGTTAAGCTCCTAGATCTACATAGCATGAGAATCGACCTAATCGAGCATCTTACCCTACTCGACACTTTCAAAGAAGAGTTGAACAACTAGCTCACTAAGGAATGAACTATGAAGAAAAAATGGAAGAAAGATAACTTAAGAAAGAATATTTTGAAGAGAAGCAAAATGTCCAAGCTCCAAAGGGATTAGAAAATGTGAAAATTCAAATTCTAAACTTTTTAGAAAGTGAAAATACCAACAAATATTTAGACTAGGAAGAGTAAGTTGAAAAGTTGTTTAAGTGTTATCATTACACTGAAGGTGATAAGGTTAGACTTATTGCCCTAGAGTTCGTTGGTTATGCTTACATATGGTGGAAGAAGCTATACACAACAAGAGAGAGAGGAAGATAACGAGGAGTAAGGTTTTGAGAAGAGATGAAAAGAGTCATGTGTAGTAGATTTATTCTTAAATCATACTATCAAGATACCTTCGAAAAGTTATAAGAGCTTAGGCAAGGGAACCAAACTGTTGACGAATATGTACAGGACTTCCACGTGTTAATGATTAGGTGTTAAGTATAAGAACTTGAGGCCCAAACTATTTCTAGGTTTGTCACTAGGCTAAGAGACAAGCTTAAAGAAGTTGGTGAAGTGTTGTCTATTCATGCCTTTAAGGAAACTATTAAAGTCACCTAATGAGTTGAACGGCAGAAGAGGAACTGACCTTATCATACTTATAAACCCTTAAAATTTCCAATCCAAATCCTAGATTAGACTTAGGTGTGCTAGATAATCTTAAGAGTCAACAAGGCTAAATAAGATAAAAACCTTAATATAATAATCAAAGACCCAATCGCTTATAAACATATTAAACCCTAAATGCGTATAAATGCTAAAGATTGAATCTGAAAGTAATAAAAACGCTAAAATCATAGTTATAAGCTTATAAATGTGCTAATTCAATATAATAACAATAAAACCCTCACTAAGTATAGATATTTAGCAATAGGCTAAATCACATAGGATTATTAACTAACGATTAAAGATAAATCCTAAATACTTACAAATGTGTATGTACTAAATTAATTTATAATAAACTATAATATTATTTTATAAATAATATGACCCTTACAATTATACGAATAAGCTAGTATTATGTAGATTTAATACTTAGTTATTATTTAGTCAATATATAATAATTATTAGTATTATAACTCATAATTTTCATTGTAGTTATATTAACTATTATGCTAAATATTATTTACAGGATTATAAATATTTAAGGAAAGTTCTAATAACTGTTTTACTAAGTAATTCATTTAATTCCTTATTTCCCTCATTCCTTTAAGTCAAATTTGACTAAGTCAACACATGTCATTTTTACCTAGAATCTTCTCCTCTTTTCTTTGGATTTCTTTTCTTTTTCCCCTTTTCTTTTTATTTTTCTCCCCTTCCCATTGTCATCCACTTGGATCCCCTTTAGTGCCTTCTTGATTTTTCCACTTCAATACATTTACGACACACCAAAACCTACCTATTTCTTCCCTATCCCAACCGTAACTCCCCCTCTTCTTCTTCCCCTTTTCTAGTTTCCATTTTACTTCCTTTTACCTTAACACATACTCTATATTCTATCATCCAAATAACACAACTCCTTACCCTTAATTAGAAGGAGAAAGAGGTATATCTATTATGTTAATATTAGTAGTTTCTATAAAGTTTCTTTATGTTCCCTTTTACCTAATCTTAGAAACTAATATAGTTAATTATCAAGCTCATGTTTTAGGTGATGATCCTAAAAGTTTATATGTATTCTCTTGTTTCCTTCCAAAATTCATAGATTATGTACATGTATTAGTACATATAGGAATACCCATATCTAGATATATATATATATATATATATAGCATATGAACCTATATGGAGTATGTATGCATAAATCTTAGTATAATACATAGTATAAATATACATTTACATAAATAACATCAGGAATACCCATATATATATACTAACCGAAAACCTATACATAAATACCCCTTATGTACATAACTAAGTATAATAAGAGTATTAAGTATATATACATGAAAGTATTACAACCGAACCCATAAACATATGTATATATGAGTTATATGAAAATTTCTTAAAATCATTCAATGAAAATACATATAAATATATGCATAAAACAGTATGTAAATACGTATATGAACATACATATAATAATACTATACATACAAGTATATGTACAAGTACATATACTAATGTACTAATAGTATATATATATATTATAATATAAGTATTTAATATAACATAATATAATAAATATATGCATGTATATGTGTATGTATGGGCTGAAACCCATAAAGATAAGTTTAGGCCCATAACACATTTAACAACTTATATTAACATTACATAAATGCATTTAACAGTAATAGCAGTTCAAGATTATAAGAACATAAGAATTTAGAAATTAATCAAATCATGAATTAACAAAAGGAAACACAAAATTTATAAATAAAAATATTCAAGCCAAAATAACTAAATCAATAATACTTTAAGATTATATCATAAAAGGTGGGTCTTAACGTCCAAAACGGACCCCGCTATTGGAATGTACGCTAAAAAACGATGGAAATCAATTATAAACGCATGAATATCGAAAATAAAACGAAAACATTATATACAATTAATAAAAGAATTCAATCAGAGGAAAACTAATTGAAAACCTAAGTAGATTTAGGTAATCAATACCTAAGATAACTAGTTTGCTTAGTTACTCATTACCGTTTCTATTTTATAATAATCAGGTAATCCTGACGCGGGTTTGGATCTTCCTAAAGATTACTATGATGCATGAGAGACATCATGGCTGAGTGAATAATCTCTATAATTCCATGCTTGTTTGTGTTTATAGTCAATGAATTTAAATAATTTTGTTAATTTAATGTTATGTGGGGTTAGGAAATGCATGTAGACGCTATTGCTTGTTATGAAATTACTTTAAATGTTGATAACAAATTGTTTGTTGCATATTAGATTGGATAGAAACTGTACTGTTTGTGATATTGTCTAGTCATATAATAATCAGACTTAATTATAATCGACTTATTAAGTAAATAGGAACATGCATTGCATAAATTAAAGCCATCACATCACACAAAGATAGAGATAAGCCATATGGGGTTTTTTAATTTTATGAATATAATGGTTTAGTATAGTGTACACGTATAATATGACCTTACCTTGATTTATGGGAACATTAAGTATTGGAGGCATCAACTACCTAGCTAAAGATTGAGTCTAAAAACCTCCATTTAGGGGTGGGTGTGGACTATAGGGGCCCACTCACAATTATACGTAGAACTTAGTTTTTGGATTAAAACAAATGAACTGATTTATTTGAATACAAAATATGGAGTTTTGTAGTAAAGTAAGTTCAAAGATAATATCCGAATTGGATTGGTGTCGTGTATGCTCCAGTCCTGACTTCAAAGGGCGTTAAATCTGAGTTGCGTATAATACCTGGTTAACTGTACGTATTTGATTGGAATTTTGCTTGCTTATGCATTCATATGCTTAAAATAATGAATGTGTAAATTGCTTGTTAGTATGGTTGAGAGATTAACTCATTAAGCTGTTTATCTTATACCCTTGTAAACTTCTATTGCAAGACTATCTTTTTGTAGACACTAATCACTAGATGCCAAAGGTTGGTACTAGACTTTGAGTAAGAATGGGATATTTTAAGAGTTGAGAGAATATATGTAGATCTTATATGTAATTTCGTTATGACCTTATATAATTACTTTGCTTTTAACCTAAATTATTGTATCTCTTGTTTAATGTAACCATTTGGATCTAAATGTTATATAAATATATGTATATTATGATATCATTTTTATTTGATTACTCATGAGAAGCCAGTGGTTATAGTAACCTTATATATCGTATGAAGGATCTATGATTGGAAGGAAAACCAATTTGTGGTCTTTTATACAATATACGGTATCTGCCATAATTAAGCTGCCCTCGAGTCGTGACAATACTTATAGTTCCCAACCTGTTCAGATAAACCGCCTTGCATATGGGAATAGCAAGAAACCTGTTACCTCAGTACCAAGCAAGAAAGAAGGACAATCGTTGCATAGTAAAGGAGTAAGGTGGGAATAAGGAAGGAAAGAGAAGGAATTTGAAAAGAGGTAGCCTTTGGAAGGGAAATGAGCAAGATAAAGTGCTTCAAATGCAAGGGTTTTGGACATAATGCCTCGTAATACCTTAATCATCGAACTATGGTAATTAAAGGGGAAATACTAACCTTTGAAGTATACAGCACGGAAGAAGAAGTTAGTGAAGCTGCAAAAGAAAGGGATACCAGAGTGAAAGTGAAAGTTACAAGAGATAAAATCTATCCCTATCAAGGAGACATGCTAACATCAATCATTTGCGAAGCTCTTAGTATAGAACATGATCAACAAGAAGAGCAACATGAGAATTTGTCTCATATTACCTAAAAGGTAAATCATTAACTCTATGCTTTAATTTTTTATAGTAGAAGTTGTACAAATGTTGCTTTAACTCGAATGGTAGAGCAATTAAAGTTAAGAACCTCTTCACTGCAACTTCATATACTCCTTCATTAAAACCATGCTCTGATACCAGCGAAGTTGATACATCTCTAGGTTAACATACACAGGAAGGCACCACAATAAGCAAACAAGAAGAAAACAACAACTAGCAATCCCGAGGGCGACTCCAGGACATTACACACCATGAGCTCGTTACGACCTAAACTTGCCACTCGATGTTACATACGAATGAAAAGGTTAGGTTGCTTGCCATTAACTCTTGCTAAAAGAGCTAAATAAGAGTTGGAATAGAGAAAGGAGTTCTCAAGAAGGAAAATTTTGTATTCCAACAATGCAAGAATGACATCTATGTTACGAGTAAATGAGTATATGGCCTCATTAAGGTTATATGATGCAAGAAAAGACCAAAAAGGGGTAAATTATAAACAATGTACAAAGATTTCTAAGACTAATGCCATAAAGGGTCAAAATAATAAGAAATATAAAGGAATGATTCTAGAATTTCTATATTGGGGAACACATATTAACCAGTAGTCGGTGGCTTTGGCAAGGACCGAAATAAAGTATGCTTAGCTACTCCTAACAAAATGAAGTCCTTAGTGTCAAAGCTGGTTTATTCCCTCCTGATTCTTTTTAAATTAGGTTTTCTTCAAACAAATTAGTACAAACCCTACCCATTTAATACTAACCCTCAACTAAGGTTCAAAGAAAACCAGTTTTTAACTTAAAAACGTATTGGAGTAGCTACCCGACCGGAGTCAGGAAAGAAGTTAAGTTATAACCATTTAGGTAAATTGGTTATAATTTAGCTACAGGTCCTAATGAGAAAACCAATTTTATCAAAAAACAATTTTAGAAACCAGAGATCTGGATCTAAGGACTATCCTATTAAACCCTAAACGGGTACCACTTTTTAACTATCCAATTTTAAACTTACTTTTCAAATAATACCCTTTTTTTAGTTTCTAAACGACTAATCATGTTACATGCAACTAATTTGATTAATTTACACAAATATCTACAAAAAATGGAAAAAATAAAACTTTCCATATTTTAAGTCGCCCCGTACTTACATATAAGTACCTACGTACACGCTATTCGGAATTAAACTTTTGTAGTCCATTCACTGAAAACATAGCGCGTTGATTAGATTTTAATTTTTGAAAACTAATCAAGTTTACATTTTTACCTATTTTGATTTATTTAAAGAAATTTTTTCAAAGGTCCTAAATTGGTTTACATTTTGGAAAGTTTTAGAAATGCCCTAATTTAGGAGTAATCTACTTATTTTTATTTATTACTAGAAAAATTGATTTTCTAAGTGTCAAAAATAACTTTATTATTTTTATTATCATTCCAATTTATTATTTTAATTATTTATTTATTTACTTTCTATTGTTATTTTTTTGGTTTTTTAGTTGAAATATAAAAAATAAAAATAAAATACTTCTTTTTTTTCTCTTTTTTTCTTTTTTTCCCCTTCTTTTTCGGTTTTCTTCTTTTTTTCTTTCTTTTTCTCTTTTTTTTATTTATGTTTATATATAATTACAATTATATAAAGGCAATAACTAAATAAATAAAGAAAAAACAAAACAAATGAAAATAAAAACACAAAAGGAAAAAAAAAAAGACAACAAAACAACCATACCCAAATCAAGAAAGGGGGTGTACAAGTTGGTCAAGTCAAGTGAGTCAGATCTCGAGTCAGAGGGCCAAATTTGGGTTAATTCAAACCAGGTCGAGTTGTTAGGTTTTGTATAGTATCTTGAAGGTAGTGTTTCAGTTCGATCTAGCCACCGAATTGAGTGGGAAAAGGGTGGTTTTGTGGTTTTTGTATTGGACTTAGGGGTCTAGTAGTAATGTCATGGCTTAGGTTGGCTAGCGGTGGTAGTTGTCACGGTGGTCTACATATAGTAGTATGGGTGTTTCAATTGGTCTAGGACATAGTCAAGAAAGTGTCCAAAGAGCGAGGGTCTAGTGATTATTGTTTCGTATATGTATAGTATGTGGTTGTATGCTGTTCAATGGGGCTTCAATGGTTGATGGAGGATAGTGGGTCATAGTAGCTTAAGCTATGCTGGAGTTGGGTTTAGTATGGCTGCAGATTAAATAGTACGTGGTGGTTGTTGTGTGTAAGTACTATGTGTAGATGTTGTTCGGTGGGTGCAACAATATATGGTGGTGTTTGAAGAGAGTAAGGGATCGTGTGAAGGGTTAGTTCATTGTAGTGGCTATAGGTTTGGGGTAAAGGTCGAGAGAGGACGAAGGTGGAGTGGTCACATTTGTGTGATGCGGCCGTTAGCGAAGATGGGGTCATCGGATTGGTGTTTAGTATTGGTGGTGCAATGAATGGTCAAGAGAGAGATAGGTTGAGGGAGAAAGAGTAAATGGGTTCATATTAGAGGGTTGGTTCAATGTGGGCTATGGGTTTAAGGTGAAGGTCGAGAGAAGGAGGACGAAGGTAGAGTGAGAGAGATGGTAGAGAGAAAGAGTGACAATAGAGAAAGCCAGTTGAGAGAGAGAGAGAGGTCTGTGAGTGTCAATGGACCCTCCCTTACATGTGTGTACATTCCAAAATGAAATTTCCCTCCTTTTCATCTGTAGCTGTCTTCTTTTTAAAAGAAAAAAAAAAAAGAAAGAAAGGGAAAGAATAAGGAAAGGGGACAAAAAAAACAAGGAAAGAATATTTGTTGCCATGGCAAATCACAATATGCCACATATCACAATTAGACACATAACTTAGTGATGCTTTAACATATGGCAATACATAGAGTGTGGAAAAAAGGAATGATAAAAGGCATATGCCTTTACTAAGATTCGAACTCCTAACCTTTAAGCTAAACCTAATTCAATGATGAAGTGTATTACCGTTAGGCCGTTAGCTTGTGCTTTGTTCATTTGTGCAATTAAATCACACATATGAACAAGGTCAACCTGAGCTAAATTTAAATCTTAGCCTAAGCCCAACGATCATTTCCTTATTTAAATTTTTTTTAAAAAAAAATCTATTCTATTTATACTATCTAAAAATTATTTTTTTCTAAATTCCTTAAATCTTCTATTTTTTCAAATGTTTTCTATCTTTCGTGATTTTTTAGATTTTTCTAATTTTTTCCATTTTTTGAATTTTTTTTCTAAAATTCTTATTGTTATGGTTTTTCCTATTTTTGTATTTTTTTTTTCTATCTTTCTAGAATTTCTAAGTTTTCTTAATTTTCTATTTTTTTTGTATTTTTCCTAATTTAGGACCTTTTCACTTAATTCTAAAAATTTTGAAAAATAAAAAGGGGAGGGAAATGAGGTGTCTACATTTGGTCACTAAAACAACTCAACAGAGATAGGAGAAAGAAACTAGATGCTTTAGTCACCTTAATTTGGATCAGGTCGATGCTCGGGTATTATGTTCGAGGTAGGGGTTAAATCTGGTAGGGTGGTAGAATTGGTCAGCTTGGGGCAACAACTTTGTATTTGATTACTCAAAGGTCATCAGCTTGAAGGACATGCTAGCCAAGATCAAAGCTTAGCACTTTGGGCGATTGAAGTGCAGCAAACCTTGGACATAGATGGGATCTCTATCACTTAATGGTTCTCAACTAGGACATGTCATGTGAGTTTGTATACTCGTTTAGCTTATGGGGTTGATTCCTATTATTGTTGAACTATTAATAAATCAAAGTATTATGGAAAAAACAAAAGAATTAAAAAAAAAAAGGTAAGTGGCTTAGGTTGCTTCCTAAGAAGCGTTATTATTCTACGTCATTTGCTCGATAGACTAAGATAGAAACTACCCAATTTCTTGAATTGGGGAAGAGATCAAACTTAACACAATCTTCTCAATCAAAATCTCCTTCCAAGTATCACTTGAATCAATGGCCATTTACCTTAAATGTCCCTCACTCAAGATGTGAAATCTCCACTACTCTAAAAGGGAATATTTGAGTCACCTTATAAGGTTTAGACCTTCGCTATTTTAAGTTTACCTAGAAAAAATCATAGTTAGGATTGGTATAGGAGTACCTTGTCTCTGACTTGGAATTGCTTCCCTTGCTTAATCTAACTATCATGGTATTGCTTATCTCATTACTTGAATAGTATTGAGTTCTCCTAAGCCATTTTACACCATCCTTCTAGCTCATTAAGTTGAAGTTTCATGTGTTCACCTGTATACTCAAGATTAAGGTTAGCATGCTTTATAGCCCAATAAGCTTTATGTTCAATTTCGATAGGTAAATAATATGCTTTTCCATACATTAGTTAGTGTGAGGTGGTGCTTATAGGCAATAGGTGTCTTATATATGATTCAATATGCCCAAAGAGCATCGTCAAGCTTTTTTTACCAATCTTGTCTATTATGCTTGATCGTTGTCTCTAGAATCCTTTTTAACTCCTTCTTTACAACTTTTACTTGTCCGCTTGTTTGTAGGTGGTATGATGTAGCAATTCTATGGGTAATGCCATACTACTCAAGTACTTTCTTAAGCTACACATTGCTAAAGTTGGTTCTTTAATCACTTATAATCTCTCTTGGTACGCCAATTCTAGAAAACAAACTTTTAATGAACCATTTCACCTCCCTAATGTCATTTATTAGTAGAGCTTGAGCTTCAACCCATTTAGATACATAATCCATCGTTAATGGGATATATTTGTTTTTGTTGGAATTCATAATCAGCCCCATGAAGTCGATACCCCATGTATCGAAAATATCACAAATTAAGATTGGACTATGACGCATCTCGTCTCTTTTAGAAATATTATCTACCCTTTTAAGACTTATCACATAACTTTAGAAAATTTTAAGCGTCCCTAAATAGTGTTGGCTAATAGAGTCCAAACTTAAAGACCTTATGCACTGTTCTGTTTGCATTGAGCTATCCTCTAGTTATCCCTAAGTGATAGTGACCTAGAATCTGCCAACCTTCTAAACAAGATATACATCTATGAATCATTTGATCTACACAAATCTTAAACAAATATGAGTCTTCTTAAAAGTAATTTTTCACATCATAGAAAAATTTCTTCTTTTGTTGACAATACAATTCTTTGGGAAAAATGTTAGCAGCTAAATAATTTGCTATATTTGCAAACCAAGGGATTGCTTAAGGACTTACCTAAAAGAGAAGCTCCTCTAGGAATTCATCATTAATATCTTGCTCATCTAACTTTTCTAAGGATTATCTAAGCAGGATATATGATCTACAGCCAATTTCTCCACTCCTTTTTTTTTATCTTAGGTTTCCAAGTCGAATTCTTGAAGCTATAATATCCACTTGATTAATCTAGGCTTTGCATATATTTTGTTCCATAAATAATGCAAAGCAGAATGGTCAATATAAACAATTACTTTAGAAAAGATTAGATACAATCTGAATTTATCAAATGCAAAGATTACTACTAACAACTCATTTTGTGTGGTGGTGTAGTTTTCTTAAGCTTTTATGAGGGTCTTGCTCGCGAAGTATATTGGCTGGATATGTTTCTCTCGCCTTTTCCCTAAAGTTGTGCGTATAAGGTAGTTACTTAAATTATACATAAGTTCAAACGCAAATTCTAATCCAATGCTATCATTATAGGTACATGCATCAACTTATTCTTAGTAATATTGAATGCCTCCAAACATTCTTCTAAGAAGATGAATGGAGTGTCTTTCTGCAATAGCCTTGTTAAGTGCCTAGCCATCTTCAAGAAGACTTTAATTAATCTCTTATTAAACCTTACATGGCCTAAGAAGTTGCTCACAGCTCTAACTAAAGTGGGAGGAGGTAATTTTGCAATGGTGTCAATTTTAGCGTTATCCACTTCAATACCTCTCTAAGACACTTTATGTCCAAGTATTGTGCTTTCTTGCACCATAAAATGGGACATCGTGCCTTCTTATACCATAAAATGGGACGCTGTGCCTTCTTGCACTATAAAATGGCACTTCTCCCAATTTAACACTAAGTTTGTTTCTTCACATTTATTTGGCACTTTTTGCAAGTTAATAAGGCATTGATCAAAAGAATTCCCCAAAATTGAGATATCATCCATAAACACTTCAATTATATCTTCAATAAAATGTGCAAAGATTGCCATCGTGTATCATTTAAATGTGGTAGGTTTGTTATAAAGGCCAAACGACATTCTCTTATAGGCAAAAGTGCCATAAGGACATGTAATTGTCGTTTTCTCTTTGTCCTCTAAGGCAATTGGGATCTAAAAATAACCAAAAAAGCCATCTAAAAAGTAATGATACATGTGATCTTATAGGCATTCCAACATTTCCTTGTAGTGTTATTGAGTTTCCTATAGTTTGTGCAAACTCTCTACCCTGTGACTACTCGCATCGAAATCAACTCGTTCCTTTCATTCAAAACCACTATCATTCCTCCTTTCTTAGATACAACTTGCATAGGACTAACCCATGAATTGTCAGAGATTAGATAAATCATACCCGTATCAAAAGGCCTTATTACTTCAACTTTAACTACTTCTTTCATGTTTATGTTCAATCACCTTTGTGGTTGCACTACCAATTTATGTTGTTCTTCCATAAGTATTTTATATGTACAAAAAGATGGGTTAACTCCCTTGAGGTATGAAATTTTCCAAGCAATTTCTCTTTTATGCTTTCTAAGCACATTCAAAAGCTTTTCCATTCACTTTACATTTAACTTGGAAGAGACTCTCATAAGCAACTTTGCACCCTCTTCTAGGAAGGCATATTCCAAGTAATTTGGTAATTGTTTCAGTTTTAAAACAAGAGGCTCTTCAATAGAAGTTTCAACTTTGCTTCGTTTGCCTACTCTATCCTCTAAAACCTATTGCTCTTAACAACAGGTAGGTTAGCTTCTAACTATGTTGCTACTTTAGCATAAGTTGAATCACTTACCAACTCCTTACTCCAAATAGTATTCTAAAGGATTCTTTGTTAGTAATTCCAGTAGAACACTAGTTCCAAAGGTGTTAATAATATCAAGGCTATAAACCCTATTTTTAGTAGGTCTAAAATTTGACTAAGAGTATTTCTCGAACGTTCTCAAGGATCAATGAAACTAAGAACTTAAGTTTTCATTTAGAAACGAATTAATTTTTTCCAATTCAAAAACCAATTATCAATAAAACCTCAGCTTGAAGAACTGCGAGTTCCAAAGTCACTTAAGACCCTAAACCCTAAAACAATTAAGGAATTTAACCCTAAGCGACTAATCAATAATTTAATTTGAAGAATTTCATTCAACTCTAGAAAATTTCACAATTTTATAAAAATCGAATCATAATTTATAAAACAATGCATCAAGTAAATTCTAACACAATTTCCTACAAGATAATGCTCTTATCTTTATGCCAAGCCTTACATATAGATAAGTAGACCAACCAATCACCTTAAATGACTTATCAATTGAAAGTTGGAATCATTTATCAATTGATAACTCATCAAAATCTAATGATAAGATACTTTCCTTATCACCCCTTCACTTTTACTACATGTAGACAAATTTTCATAAGATTTCACATGCTTAACTTTATTAAATGAGAGAAGATAATTCCATGCCTCAAAGGACACTCCATGGCTGGTTTGAACAAGAAGGAGATGGGGGCCATGCTCTTGTCTTTGATCCATCAATCACTTTCTCTTACACACCACTATTCAATCCTTAATACTTACATCATGAATAGTTGCAATTGTTGACTTTTGTGTACAATACAAGATAATAAATCAAGCTTTTAAAACTCTCATTCACTCCATCCCCCAATAGGTCACTCTTTCCCTCATTTCTCTCACTTTCCATTTCATTTTCACTTCCTTTTGCTCTCATTTGAAACCAACCTAAAAAGTGGGAACACTTAAGCCCCACAAAATCAACTTTGCTACCACTTTCGAAGCTTTACTCATAGTACTTTCATTTTTTTTTCTTGTATCTTTCTCTTCCAACATATAAGCTCCTTTAGGGCCCTTAGAACCTTCTACAAACCCCTAAAGGATCAAACAACTCGAGTTTCCAAAAAAGTGCAAAAGAAGGAAGTAAGGTTAAGAGCTTAAGTGGAACCTTCGTGCACAACCACCATACTTTGCTTTAAGGACGAGTAAGTGTTTCTTATGTTAGTAGGTTAGTGTTCATGTTAGGAGACTTTGATTTCTTGAAGATATGAGTATGATTATAAGTTGTTATAACATCAAAGACCGTCCTAAGAAACAAACTCATGAAACCTTTGCATGAAGTTGAAATATGAGCATATAAAGTTGGTGTTTTATAAAGATACCTATTTAACATTTTGAATGGAAGATTTTAAGTTGAGAAAATCTTGAAACAAGAACTTGAATGAAGAACATGTTGGACGTGAGGATTCAAAGATCTTTTGGATGTTAATTTTATTTCCATTAAGCTAAACAAGCTCAAATCTAGACTTAGGTTAAGGAAAAATCCATCACATGAAGTTTTATGGGGAAACCAACTTTATATGACATAAGTTATGATATGGAAGTTGTAACAAGTATGAGATCTTCCATTTTTCGTGTAAAGCATGAGCTAAAGAATCATCCCACGAAAGAAAAGTCAAGTTAAGATTCAATTATAAGTAGTTTAAGTTCATGATCTAACACCTAAACTTAAGGAAATGATGAAACAAGTTGGAAAACCAAGTCAAAAGCCCTCATATACAAACCGACCAGATCTGTAACATCCTTAAAACACACTTAAAAATATAATAAAAGTAAACAAAGTGAAAAAAACCAATTGAGGCAAGGATGATAAGTATATTAAGCTTACAACTTCCAAAACGGGCCTTAAATGTCAAGTTGAACCACCCTTAAATTTCTAACCAACAACTTGACACATCAATAAGAGTTGTTTTAAGACTCTCAAGAAACCTACAAGACACTCCCTAAGCCCTACAAAGTGGTTAAATTTGAGTTGAATAAAAAATAAGCCCATTTGACAACTTAAGCCCACTTAAGAGCCCAAGAAGTGGTTATAGCCTTAGGAGTATAAATCAAAGTTGCAAATTTGACCTTAAGGAATATTTTGATCTTAGAAGGAAATCTTAAGACCAAGCCCAAAGGATTTTCCAAGTTACCAAAAAACCCATTAACCAAACAAGGCACAAAAGCACTCCAAAACATGAGGACCGCTACTGTTCTAACCTATGGACATATTTATGTACCTCGTCTCAAAAATCTAACCTCACCACGTTAGAGTACACTAAAAACGATGAAGATTGACTATAAGATCATAAAAATCAGATTTAAAACAAAAAGGTTATACGCAATTGAACTTTTAAGTAAAACCTAGAAAAAATACAAAAACTAGTCGAGAGTATAACTTAAGGGAATTTATATTAGTTTCCTAAGTTTATTTTAATCCCTTATAGTATTATTTTGATGACCATGGGACACCACATATGGAGACGACTTATCTCCAGACTACTTTGACTGACTGCATAGCGGGGTGAGTAAATTCCTAATGACTCTTTACTTGATTTTGCTTGTAGAATAGATGTACCTAAACTTATATATATATAAATTTAGATGCTTGTGGGATATGGGAAATGCATGTGGATGAATGCGATGGCTTGTTAATTATATAATAATGGGAATTGTTTGTGATAATTTATACGTACAATTGTATGGAATGAAATTGTCTGATCACCTTGAAAATCAAGTTAGTCACTTATACAATTAAGAAATTAAAATGAATCATGCATTACCCATATTGCATTCAGATAACACCGACTACTGCTTCACATAGAAGATGGGAAGGGACTCACAGGAGCACGAGCCTCTTACAGGATTAGGCACTAGCTATGTCATCATTTTTATTGAGTCTCTATCTTAAGCTAATAGGCTTACCAGGTGTTGGGAGATGCTAATCATCGGCGAGGGGCTAGGTCTTATGGCTTCTACTTAAGGCATGTGTTTGTAGATTGCGGAGGCCACCATACCGCTAAACTTAGGATTTTAAAAGTATGATTCGTTATTCAATAAAGAAAGTATATGTAAATATAAATATATATTTACAGTTTTGTTTTAGCTTAAGCACAATAGTGCAAATGAAATAAAACGCAAGGTGTAGAACCCAGATTTTGGTTTGGGTCGATTAATTATCTCCAAACCCTAACTACAGGGGGCGTAATTTTGAGTCGTATGCAATTCCTAGGTCACTGCATGCGTTGTTTGGTATACTGATTGTTCATGCATTCATATGATCGTGCATCTAATAAATTCCTACCATGTGGTACTGACCAAGGTATTTATCTTACTAAGCTTAAGCTTACACCCCGATAGATTTTTCTTGTTGTAGGAAAACCTCTTCTCTAATCTAAGCCAAGGCATACCCATGGTAAGTCTCATATAGTGATGGGTTAGAGCAATTAGGGAGCAAAGAGGAAATTTTGTAATAGACTTATAGATAACTAGTTACTTTTATATTTTTCTTATAACATAGATTAAAATTTCTAATGCAGTTCCCTTATGAACTGCATTTGTTTGTAATATTCTTTTGGTGTAGATCTTACAAGTCCACACGTCTAGTTAATTTATACCATAGAAGTAATTTTAGTTAAATTGCTCTATATTACTTATCTATGGGCCTGATGGTAACGTAAGTGGAAGGAGCCTTGTGTGTCGTATGAAAGGCCTACGATCAGCAAGGGGGTGGATAGTAGACCTTTGTACAGTACACGGTGACCTACCACGACAATGGTACTGTTGGATCATGATAAAGGAAAAAACATGTATCATCTTGGTCAATGCACTTTTTCACTGCCTCTTTTATTCTAAATACCATCTCTTCTTCTCCTACCCTTAAGATGAGTTTATCATCACTGACATCAATAATGGCTCTAATTGTGGTTAAAAAGGGTCTCCTTAAGATGATTGGTATTTCAATATCCTTGTCTATGTCTAAAATTACAAAATCTACAAGAAAAATAAATTTATATACCTTAACCAATACATCTTCAATAATATCCTTAGGGCATGTAACAGGTCTATCAACTAATCGCAAACTCATTGGTTGGTTTCAATTCTCCTAGTTATAGCTTCTTAAACAATTTATATAGCATTAAGTTATGCTAACTAGGTCAGCTAAAGCTTTTCTAATAGATAAACCACCACTTCGACAAGGGATAATAAAACTCCCTAAGTCCTTTCATTTTGTTGAGAGTTTGTTTTGGAGTGTTGTTGAACATCCTTTGCTTAAGGTCACTGTAGAGGGTTCCTCAAGCTTGTTTTTCTTAGATAGCAGCTCCTTTAAAAATTTTCAATATTTGGACATCTGTGATAAAGCTTCAATAAATGGTAAGTTAATATGCAATTGTTTGAAAAGGCGTAGAAATTTATGATACTATTTGTTTGAATTCTCCTTCTTGAATTACTAAGGATAAGGTATTGGCGGCTTATATAATTTTACTTTCTAAGGCTCTACCTTCTACCTTCTCCTTTGCAATTGTAGGTGATGCAAATCAAGACCAAAAACAGATAAGACCAGTCGTAGGGGTAGGTTTAAGCTTGTAGAAAGCTTAAAGAATGAGATGGAAGTTACGTAAAAGAACAAAAAAGGTAAGATAAGCAAACCCACGAATAGCTCTAAAGGATATGATACACCAATGGAATTTCCGAGGACTCACAACATAACTCGATATGATGCACGAGGTAGTCCAACGAGATTACATGTCATCTAACCTTACTTAAGGGTTAGGATAAGAGTGAAGTAAATAAACAATGTTCCCGAAAAGGAAAAATATTCAATATATTGATGATAAGATGATTGCAATTGCATGTACGGTAGGTATTTATACTTGAAAAACTAGGGCAACCTGTCTAAAGTGGAAAATATTAAAAGGATATTATCTAAAAAAAGTAATATACAAGGATAATAAGGGTACAATTGAAAATACAACAAAATGAGTATCTTATATGGATGATCCTGTCATGTGCTTGCTTAGACACATAGCTCCTGGCGGCTAGATGACTTTCTAGCAAAAAAGACAATTTTGTACGATTGGCTTGTTTTCTACCTAACCAAGGTACCAAGCAAGGGTGGTAAGTTGGTCATATTAAGCTAAGCAAATAATTCTTTCAAGGTGAATTCACCTCGGACACTTTTAGCATGGCTCGGGTTCGAGTCAGTTGAGCTAATGATCAAATAAGCTAAGCTAATGGTCAAGTGCAGTTTAGGTCGGTAGACAAATGACAAGTGCAAGAAGGTTCGACTCGGCCAATGCATTAGGTCAGCTGATTGCAGTAGCTCGAACTCCTTAATGGTAAGTCTTAAGGAAATAATTTTCTTAGCCATACTTTCCAACCCTCAGGCTGAGGCACAGATAAAGGGTCTGGTTGTCTAATTACTATTATCACTACTAGAATAATTAGGATTTGGGATCAAATCCAGTTAGTCCTCATCTAAGTTCTCCTTGGGTTGGTAAGGGCTGAGGTTAGCAACATTAAACACATCTAACACTACAAAGTCATCTGGAAACTCAAGTCGATATGCATTATCATTAATCTTCTAGAGTATCTTAAACAGTCCTTTAGCTCGAGTAGATGGTTTGTTCTTCCTCTTATTAGAGAATCTTTCCTTACTCAAGTGTAACTATACTTAGTCTTCGGGGCTGAAACTGTTTGGTCTTCCTTCCTTTGCTTTTCTCCTTTAGTTTTCTAACGACTCAAACAATTTGCTGGGTGACTCATTGATAGATCTGCTAGATACACTAGGCTCGAGTCCTTACTTGTAGATCTTTTGGGTTAATGGGTGGTATCAGGGTATAATCGAAGGGTAGTTCCACATTAAAACCATAGACAACTTCAAAAGGGGTATGTTTAGTGGTGGCATGTACTATCCTATTGTAAGCAAATTCAACAATGGGTAGGCAGACATCCCAATCGATTAAGTTCTTCCCCACCATAGCTCGGAGTGGTGATCCTAGAGTATGGTTAACCACTTCTGTCTGGCTATCAGTTTAAGGATGGTAGGAAGTGCTAAATAGTAATTTGGTGCCCATCTGATGCTAAAGTGTTCTCCAAAAATCGCTTAGAAATTTTGAATCTTTGTCAAGTACTACACTTCTTAATACTCCATGCAAGCAAACTACTTCCTACAAAAACAAAAAAGCAATAGCCGAAGTATTGTTAATCTTGATGCAGGGCATGAAGCGTACTATCTTGCTGAACCTATCCACAACAACCATTATTAAATCTTTGCCTTAGGTAGTTTAGGGTAATTCAAGACCAAAATCCATTCTCAAGTCAACCTATGGTTTGGTTGGGGTAGGCAGGGGCATTACTTTTCCTTACTCTGCTAGGTTCTTTGCTTTCTTATAGATGGTGCATCTATCAATCATACGATGCATGTCATGCTTCATTCTATGATAGAAGAATATATCATTCAACAGCTCATACATTATCTGCTTTCCAAAGTGTCCAAAGAGTCCTCCACTATGGGCTTCTCTCACCAATAGTTCTCTCATTAAACAGGTTAGCATACATAGCTTGCCTCTTATGAATAGATAACCATCCTCTACATGGTACTCATCTACCACTTTTCCCTCTTCACAATTCTTATATATGGGGACAAAATGGGGATCATCTTGATACCGTTCTTTTATATTAGCAAAACCCAATAATCTTATATGCAACTCAATAAGGACATATCTTCTTGACAAGGCATTGGCAACTATATTGTTCTTGCCTTACTTATACTTAATGACAAACTTAAATCCCTCTAGGAACTCAATCCATTGAGCCTAGTATTTGGAAAGTTTGGTTTGGCTCCACAAATACCTCAAGGATTCATAATTTATGTATAATACAAACTCTTTTAGTAGAAGATAATGTTGCCACACCTGAAAAGCTTGGATCAGGTCCAAAAGCTCTTTGTCATATATAGAATATTTCAATTGTGCTCTTTTGAGCTTTTCACTATGATAAGCAACAGGTCGGCCTTCTTGTATTAGTACAACTTTGATGACAACACCTAATGCATCACATTCAAGCTCAATTACTCTTGCAAACTTAGGTAAAGCCAAGACTGGCATAGAGGTCAACCTCATTTTCACTTTGGCAAAGCTTCTCTCCTCTCTCTCTCTCCCTACTTGAACCCCATATTCTTCTTCATAAGCTTAATCAAATACATAACAATGGTACTAAATCCTTGGATAAAGCTTTGGTAGAACAATGCCAATCCATAAAAACTTCTCACCTTAGCACAAGAGGTCGAGGTCGACCATTCAACAATAGCTCGTACCTTCTCTTCATCTACTCTCAATCCTCTTCTACCAACTACATATCCTAGGAAGATCACTTTGTCTTAATAGAAACAACATTTCTTCAAGTTTCCAAACAACCTTTCTACTTAGAGGACATCAAAAACAATACAAAGGTGGTCAGTATGCATTGCCAAGTCAGCACTATAAACAAGAATGTCATCGAAGTAGACGTCAACATATTTCCCAATCAAATCTCTCAAAACATGGTTCATTAGTCTCATGAAAGTACTTAGGGCGTTTAATACTCTAAAAGGCATGACCATCCACTTGTACAGGCCATGTTAAGTCTTAAGAGCAATCTTCCATTCATCCCCTTGTCTCATTTGGATTCAATGGTACCTTAACTTTAGATATATCTTACTAAATATTCTCGTACCACTTAGTTTATCCAACATATTGTTCAGCCTCAAGATGGGGTATCTATACTTGATCATAATCTTGTTGACAACTCTACTATCTAAACACATACACCAAGTTCTATCCTTCTTTGATACTAAGAGCACTGATACAACATAAGGGTTGAGACTCTCCCTTACATAACCCTTTTTCCAGAAGTTCATTAACTTGTCTTTAGAGCTTGGAAGCATGCTCAAGATTCATCTGATACGCAAGGCAACACCGAGTATTAAGTCAATATAGTGTTCAATACCTCGAAATGGGGGTAATCCTTTGGGCAACTATTTTGGAAACAGATTAGTATATTCTTCCAATAGTTCCCTAACCTCCAAAGGTAGTTCAATCCTCTCCTTCAATTCTAACAGTCATTTGATTAATAGAAAAGTTGGCACATCGGCCTTAATGTCTTCTTCAAGTTTAGCTTTACTCAACACCAAGGTCTTCTTTAATCTTCGAGCTAATTTGGCTTGTAATTTGCTCACTTGACTTGGGGCCAATGGGTTTAAAGTAATTTTCCAACCATCCTTCTCGAACACATAGGTGTTCTTGATTCCATCATGAATAACCCTTCAGTCGAAAAGCCAAGGTTAGCCTAACAGCACATGTGATGCGTACATGGGTAGTACATCACAAATGATTTCATTGGAATAGTTTCCAATTAAGATCAATGGTAACACTTGCCAAGTGACATGAAGTGCTCCCTTCTCGTTCAGCCAATGTAATTTATACAGCTTTGGATGTGAAGTGGTCGATTACTTAAGCTTCTTAACCAGGTTAGTAAATGCTACATTAGTACAATTTCTACTGTCTACTATAAGTGTGTACACCTGATCATTTACTTTGTAAGTGATGTGGAATAAGCTCTCTCTCTGCTCCTCTTCAGTAGAAGGTTCTAAGCTCATGGTACGTTGGACAACTAGAGTCAACCTATCCAAGTCTTCTGTAAACACATCCTCCTAAATCAAGTCAATATTAATATCAACCTCATCTCCCACTTCTTCCTCCTCCTTATGTTCTTCATCCATGCTATCTACCTCGATCTTTGAGACATCTCCTTTGATGATCATGGTCCTTTGGTTCAGACACTAAGCATCTACGTACCCAAACCCCTAACACTTAAAGCATTTGATCTGGCTCATACTCCTTTCAGATCCTTGCCCCTTCTCATATGTTTAAGTTGGCCCTTCTATTCAATCTTAACATCCGTTCATCTAGTTAGCTCGGTACTTGGTTAAGCTTAATGACTTCCCTAAGCAGGTTGGCTTAACTGACTAAGTCGGCTCATCGAAGGTCAAGTCAACAGCTTGCTCCTTCTCTATCTTTCAACTCATTGGGCTATTCATATAGCCTCATCCATTATAGTAAATTGCTAAAGTTCCACAATGTCTCAAATATCACTTCTTAATCCAATGAGGAATCTAGACATTATTTAGGCTGACTGCTCTTATACTTCATAGTGAATTATGAGTATTTGAAACTCTTGAACATACTCGTCAATAATTCAGCCTCCTTACCTTAGCTCTTGAAGTTGAGCAAAAGTGTCTTGCAAATAAGTATCCAACATAAACTTATTTTTGAGTATCCTCTTCATCTCAAGCCAAGTATTGATCTCTTTCTATAACTGATCTAAAAGTTCTTCCACCATATGGCTCATATCCTGAGAATTCAATAGTAGCAATCCTTACCTTCTCTTGGTCCTTATACTAGTAATAATCAAACACACGTTTAACCTTCTCCTCCCAATCCAAATAATCATCTAAACTCCTATAATCATGAAAGCTTGGAACCTGAAACTCTACATAGTCAATAGCTCAAGGTGCTCTAACTCACTCTTCTCCTTCATTATACTCCTATTCTTCATCATCATCTATATCTCCTAAGTCAATCCTTCATTATGCTTGTCTTCCTACTCCTCCACCTCAAACTTATCATGTAAACCCTGCTATTTAAGGGACATGTTATTAACTAAGAGTGCTTCTCGATCATTCCCAAGGATCCACTAAACTAAGAATTGAAGTTTACATTTAGAAAATGAACTTAGTTCTTCTAATCAAAAGTTCATTATTGAAAAAAAAAACTTAAACATAATAATAATAGACTTTAAGTCAACTAAAACCCTAAACTCTAGGATAATTGAAGACTTGTGAACCTAAGCGAATAATTGAGAATCTAATTTAAATAATTTTATTCAACTCTAGAAAATTTATAAAATTCCATAAGAAGCAAATCATAACCTACAAACTAATTTAAGAACCAAACCTTAAAAGAGTTACATATAAGGCAATTCCCTAATCTTCACTTATAAACTATATTACACATGGATAAGTAAACCAACTAATCACATTAAATAACTTATCATTTGAGAGTTGGAATCAAATATCACTTGATAACCTAGCAAAAGCTAAAGATAAGACCAATTCCGTATATCACCATAACTTATACTACACATGGATAAATTATCTCATCACCATATCAACTCAATTTTAAATATGTGAAATTCCAAGTACCATGCCCCTAAAAGGACACTCTATGGCCGGTTGCAAGAGAAGGGAATGGGGGGGCATGCAATGTCAATCACACATCAAACCAATTGTCTTTCATAAGTTTTAGTCACCTCTTAATACTTACATCATTCAACCATGTCAAAGTATGGCTTATGTACTTAGTTTAAGTGAAACAAAAGGGGATTTTGTGGATGCAAAAACATACCCAACATAACCAGCACACTCTCTCCCATTTCTCCTCATTTCTTTCTCTCTTTTCTACATACAAACCAAAAGAAGAAACTAAGCTCCACAAACCTTCACTTGCCGCTACATACATATACCAAAACTTGCGACACAAAGACTTGTTTTTGTGGCCTTCATTTAGTCCACATCAAAAGCTGATTTAAGAAATCTTAGAATACCTCCGAACCAACTTTAAATCCAAAAGTTGTGATAACACAAGAAGCTTGTGAATAGAAAAAGAAAACAAGGAGCAAAAGAGGAACCTTAGTGCACAACCACCTTTTTACTCTTTTAGGACAAGTAGGTTCTTTTCTTTGTTGAGTACTTTAGTATACCTTGTTTAGGATTTTATATTTTCATGAAGATATTGAAATGCATGTAAAGTAAAAACATAGCTAGGTTACCTTAGGTGACAAGCTTATGAATCTCTTACAAGAAAGTTAGAATATGAGCATCCTAAGTTTAATATTATGTAGGATGCATGTCTAACACTTAGAATAGAAGTTTGTAAGTTGAGAAAATCATAAAACATGTGTATGGATGAGGGAGTAACATGCTGGACATGAAGTGTATGTAAGGTATTTAGATGTTACTTTTAATTTCATTCTATTATATATGCTCAAATCTAGCTTTAAGTAAAGGAAAATCCATTACATGATGTTTTTATGAGGAAATCAACTTTTTGAGATGAAAACTAAGGTGTAGAACTTATGATAAGTATGTGATTCATAACTTTTATTTAGTACTTAAGACAAATAATCACCTCATGGAAGAGAAGTTAAGTTGGAGTCGGAATATAAGTAGTGTAAGTTCTTGATCTATCACCTAAACTTAAGCAAATGATAAAAGAAGTTGAAAAACCAAGTTAGAAGCCCTTGAATCGAACCACCAGATCTGGAACTACAAAGAAACCCACTTAAAAATACTACAAAATAAAGTAAACAAAAAGAAAGGATCAACTAAAGCAAGTATAACGAGTGTTTAAAACCTAAAACTCAAAACTAGGCTTAAAAACATCCAAAACAAGTTTGTTTTTCTAATTAAGCCCTTACCAAATTTCAAACCGGTACTTAAAATACTTAAGAATGGTTTTTTTGAAGCTCATAAGAAGTCCATATAAGACTCCATAAACCTAACAAAGCCACTAACTGTAAGCCCCAAAACTAGCAATTCAAGGTTTCGATCGGTTGAAAGACCCGATCGAGCCTAAATTATAAAGTAAAGCTCGAAATATTAGTAAACTAATCCCGTAAGTTTAAATTTAAGAAAATAAGTAATAAAATAGAAGACTACAAAATTTTCAAATTTTAAATATATACTTCGTTATTTATCGAAAATGCATAAAATACATTCTGATACTTAACAAATTGCTAGAGATAAATTATATGTATACTTAAAATTATAAAATAACCTAAATAATATTTAGGAATATTTATTTTTACTATATATAAATTTACATGTAGGTATAAATACGCGTAATTATTTAAAATACACGAAATGTGCTAAAAAATACTAAATACTTAAAGAAAATTCATAATTAATTAAGAAAAAATCAAGAAAAATAAGAAAAAATCAAGAACGATCCAAATCAGGTCTTGGCAGGTCAGAATCCATAAAATAAAAATTAACCAATTAAAATTAGACAACACAAAAGCCAAAAATCAAAGAAATTAGGCAAAGTCATATCTAATTAATGCACAATAATTACACTAAAGCTCTATATATAGCAAGAAAAATTCAAAAGCTCATTTGGATAGCTAAAAATCAGAGAAAATTAGGGAGAGGCGAAAATTGAGAGAAAAACCAAAGAAAAAAAAAAGGAAAATTGTGTAGTTAGGGCCACAAAGGAGAACCCAGACCCGACGGGCAGCTGGGAGTGGACGGCCACCACCACCACACGGTGGTAGCAATGCCCAGGCCAACCGACAAGGCCACGGCGGCTGGCGGTGGCCGAAGCCACCCAGAGTGGTGAGTCCGATTTCTAGCCCGATTCTTGTGTAATTTTTTAAAAATAGTAAATAGTTTTAGAAAATTATGAAACTTGTTATTCTAAGGTTTTATTGTATTTAGATTTAGGGAAAAATAGTGATTTAGTTTAATCACGTCTAAAAATATAGGGTCCTTAAGAAATTGTGCAAAACCGAACATGATTAGAACCGAAAATAAATAGGCTTAGGAGTGTAGTTTGGAGCTCAATTTTTTTCTATAGGATGCTCATGTGATATAAAACAGTTCTATAAAGCCATTTTTTTTAATTAATTTTCAAAATTTTTAAGTTAATTTTTAGCCCTAAAATGATGGGAAAATTGGGTAATTTGGGGTTAATTAGGTGATTAAGATATTAATTACTGATTTAGATAGTAATTAGATGTTTATAGATATTAATCTCTGATGTGGAACCCTAATCCTAACCTTTGGAGTATTAAGTATGATTAATTTAGGAAATTAGGTAATTAATATAAGAAATTAGTAATATGTGAAATTATAAATTAATAAATCTAAAAAATTAGGGTTATTTAGATAATATTAGAGTAAAAATCAGAATAATATTAAATCTGAATTAAGATTGAATTTTAGGTAATTATATGAATTTTCTCACATCAGGGATAAATCCGATACCCTAATTAGGACTAGCATGTACCGAATAGCTTAGAATACTAAATTAAGACCCAATAAGATATTTGAATACTCGAGCTTAATGTGATTAATTTCACATTAGGATTTGAGCATGTTTAGGACTTAGAAATCGAACTAAAACCTAATTTAGAAATTTATGTGGAAACCGAACCCAAACCTAACCCCAAACCTAAAATAATTGTAAAAGACTTAAGACCTAGATAATTAGGTATATTAAACCCTAAACAACACATAACAATATGCCTTATAGGATAAAACGAACCTATAACAGTTATATGAAAAACTGAAACCATATTTGTATTATAGGGATGATCGGCGATGGCCTGAGCAAGTCGAACCTCGAGTGAGTAAGCGAGGAGTCGAGTTAAGTTGGGATTAATACAATGCTGTATTTTGGGAGGCTTGAGATTATGCTTGGTTGTGCTTGTTAAATAGTTGGATGCGTATATGTGCTTGATTATGGGTGATACTATGATTCTGTTTGTTACTCTAACATGTATTGTATGATTTGTATGAAATGATTGATCACCCTAAACTGGACTTAATCAAATATACGACCAGTAATCATAATCGGACATGCATCGCAACCCGTTAGGGGAACTTAGGACTCTCCGGCCAAATACCGACCCCTTCCAAAGGGATAGCGCAGGATTGCAAAATGGTCTCTTCTTCCTCCTTAGTCTAACTAAGTGACAAGAGAAGAGGTCGCAGCGAGGGTGAAGACAATGGTTCGAAGGTAGTCACGGGAGGAGCGAGGTCTCCATTACACAAGCTTGGGTTTGGTCGTGAGCTGTTGCATTAATGGCAACTCCTCAACCCAGATTAGAGTGGACACAATTTCTCTAATCTCACAACGGGCCGAACAACTTCGTGCGATGGCATTTGCTTACACATGCATTGCACCTAATAAGTTGATTGAAAACCTTGTTGTGTTTATAGTATAGTTTTAAGTCCTCCATCCTAACTTACTGAGCTGTGGTTACTCACATCCCTATAGACGTTGTGCAAGTGCTAGCTAAGAAGCGGCAACAACTACTTTAAAGCTAGCAATTGCTGGATCCTGGGGAATGAGGAAAAACATTAAAGAATCAACATATATTTTATTACTTTTCATTTCTGAATAATGTATAACTAGGAAATATGTTACGGAGAATTATTATAAACTTGAATTTCAATAATTGAATGATAGTGTATATATATTTTTCTTGACTTTCTTAGGTAAATAATTTATTTAAATTACAAACCGTTTACTTCAAAGTGGATTAGTCGTGGACTCCTTGTGTAGATCATGTTTAAGATAGCGGTTGTAAGGCCAACTTCTATCTTAGGATGGTTTACACGGCGGGGCTGTTACGACTCTGCAGCTTCGGGGCGTGACAGTAACTTTTGTTTAGACAAAAAAAACAAGCCTATTTAACCATGTAAGCACACTCAAGAGTCCAAGAAATTATTGATAACACCAAGGTCATGAGAGGAGGATAGAAATCTGACCTTGAAGAGTCTTTTAATCTTAGAATAAAGTCTTAGGCCCAAGCCCAAAAGATTCCCTAAGATAACAAAAAGCCCAACAATAGAACTAAGCCCAAAAGAACACCAAAACATAAGGACAACTACTGTTTTGACCAATGGATAGAATTGTATGCCTTATCTCAAAAATCTAACTACACCACATTAAATTACACTCGAAAATGATGAAAATCAACTATAAGATCATAAAATTCAAATTTAAAACGAGAAAGTTATGTGCAATTGAAGTTTTAAGTACAATTGGGGAAAAATACGAAACTAAGTTAAAAGTGTAATTTAAAAAGTTTTAGGTTAGCCTTTCAATTTTATCTCAAACTCTTAGTATTATCATATTTGTGATGCTTAGGGGACCCAACCATTGGAGACGACCTACCCTCGGACTATTACGATTGATCCGTTATAGCTAAATGAGTGATTTTTTATTACTTCATGCTTGGTTTTACTTATAGTATAAATGCACTTAAATTTACATAATGAACTTAAATGCTTAAGGATAAGGGAAATGCATGTGTATGATATTATGATTGAATTCCATGACTTACTAATCAGATAATATTGGGAATTGATTGTGATGATAGCCATGCATAGTTGTACGAAATGAAATTAGCTTGATTAGAATGGAAATTGAATTAATTAAGTATTCGATTAGGAAATTCAATAAGTCATGCATTTCTCATATTTACATTATAACTACACTAACTATCACTTTACACGAAAGATGAGAAAGGGGTCACAAGTAGGGAACCTACTATAAGGATTAGGCAATAGTATGCCATTTATTTATTATTGAGTCTTTGTCTTAAGCTTTTAGGCTTACTAAGTGCTAGGGGATGCTAACCATTAGCAAATGGACATGCCTTGTGGCTTCCACTTAGAGCATATGATTATGAATTGCGGAGGCCATCACACCACTAGATTTAGGAATTTTGACTTAGAGTATGATATTTAAAATAGAAAGTGTATTTTCCATATGAAAAATAAAATTTGTATATGTTATATGTATAATTTTGAGTTGATTTGAGCACAATGGTGCAATTGGTATAAAAACCCATGTACTAAAACCCAATTGATGGTTTGTATCACTAAATTATCTCAAACCCCGACTATAGGGGGCATAATTCTAAGTTGCATGCAATTCCTAGGTTGCTGCATGTATTGATTGGCATTCTAAGTGTTCATGTATTCATATATTGTGCATTTAAATTATATTATTTTTTATGGCATAAAGGAGGGATTAACTTACTAAGTGTAAGCTTATACCTTGATAGATTTCTTTTAATGTAGGATCACCTCTTCATCTGTCCAGGTCAAGGAATGCCCAAGGTAAGTCTCATGTCAAGATGGCATTGTGTGTTTCAGGAAGTAAAGAGGGAATTTTGAAATGAAGACTTGTTGATATTTATTTACTTTATTTAGTTTAACTCTATAGTTAGAATTTCTTAATGCAGACTCTTGTAGGATTTTAAATGCATTATAATATTTTTTTATGGAATTCTATGAATCCACACTTTAACTTCAGTATTTTTGTATTTAAATGGTAAATCTTAGT
Source organism: Lumnitzera racemosa (assembly GCA_024138005.1). Classification (NCBI taxonomy): domain Eukaryota; kingdom Viridiplantae; phylum Streptophyta; class Magnoliopsida; order Myrtales; family Combretaceae; genus Lumnitzera; species Lumnitzera racemosa. The sequence continues at coordinate 46,274,110 of JAMXBC010000007.1, forward strand.
TAATATGCTATGGGTTTGATGGTAACATAGAGTGGAAGGGGCCTTGTATGTCGTATGGAAGGCCCATGACAATGAGGAGGTTGATTGTAGATATTTATACGGTACACGGCAATCTACCATGATAATGATACTATTTGGATCATGATATGTCGAGCTGAGTTTTGTCCTTTAGTAGGTCCAGCAACTTGCGAGGTATTCTGCACAATCTCAGCAAGTCAATCAGTCAATGCATGAACAGTTCTGGTCAGATCAACTAAGAGGTTAGCCACCTCATTAAGTCATTTGTCTGTACTCTTAGAGGTGCTCTGGGGTTGTTTTCCATAGTGGACAACACCACTATCATCGTCTCTAATACCGGCAATAACATTGGGATCCATCATCTTCTTGATAAAACTCAATAAATAAACTTCAAATCTAAGGTACAATAGTTGTTATTCCAATATGCACAAATGTCCAACAAATATATGAACACAACAACTACACAAATGAATAATAAACTTAACCAAAATTTGCTTTATTTTATATGCTTGAAACAAGGCAAAACAGATTATCTAATCACAACAAACTACCACTCCTTATACTTAGCTAGATATAGCTGACTTTTACATAACTACAATACATTACCACAACAATCACTACTATTCAACGAGATTCAAACAGAACTTACCCAAATGAAACCTCTACTCTAATACTAAGATAATGCAGACCGAGACTAAGAACAGACAAGGTTGGTCAAAAGGGTGGGTCCAAGCTTACAAAAAGCTTGAAGAACAAGATGGAAGTTGCATGAAAGAGCAAAAAAAGTAAGATAAGCAAACCTATAAATAGCTCCAAAGGATATGATATACTAATAGAACTTCCAATGACTTGACCACAAAGTGGTCCGGTGAAGTTACTTATCACCTAACCTTGCTTAAGGGTTAAGATAAGAATCAAGTAAGTAAACAAGCTAACAAGAGTTGTGCTCATGGAAAGGAAGAATATTCGGTATATTAATGATAAGATGATTGTAGTTGCTTGTACAGTAAATATTTATACTGGAAAAACTAAGGAAACTTACCTAAAATGGAAAAGATTAAAAGGGTATTATCTAAAAGAAGTAATGTACAAGAAATAAAAGGGTACAATTGAAAAAACAACAAAATGAGTATCTTATATGGATGATTCTATCACACGCTTGCTCAAATACGTGGCTCTTGGCAACCAGATGACTTTCTAGCAAAAAAAAAAAAACAATTTTGTATGATCAGTTTGTCTTCTGCCAAACTAAGGTATCGAGTAGTGGTGGTAGGTTAGTTGTGCCAAGCCGAACAGATAATTCTTCTAAGGTGAATTCACCTCGAATACTTTCAACGTAGCTTGAGTTTAGTCAGCTAAGCTAATGGTTGAATGAGCTAAGCTGACGTTCAAGTGCATTTCAGGTCGGCAACTAGAGATGAATGATGAGTGCAGAAGTGTCCGACTCAGCCAATGCATCAAGTCAGCAAATTGAAACAACTCAGACTCCTCGATGGTGAGTGTTAAAGAAAGAATTTACCTAACCATACTTTCCAAGCCTCGAGCTCAGGCATAGGTCACGGGTGTAGTAGTTTAATTCCTATCAGCAGGAGTCTCCTCAACTTTGTTTTCTTAATCTCCTACTATTGAATCTTGGTTTACTTGTTTCTTATCAGCTTGTTTACTTACCTATAATTCTTTACCAGTCTTAAGAGTTATAACTTTTGCTTAAGCTTGAGGAGGTGGTTCTTGTCAACTTTTAATAGAAATTTTTACAAGCTATTCAATTTGTTTTTTAATGTTCATCAATCCAACTTCACTGGTTTCCATATACTTAGTCAAAACATCTTCTAACCATAGCTTTTCTTCTTAATGCAAGAAACTTTGAAATCCTTAAGGATAATTCATATACTTCGGCTGAGTCTCAAAGGGATACTTCCCCTATAAGTTTATCCAATCCTTATATCGTTTTTTATGATCATTATAAGGTATATGTTGAAATTCCCATTGATTTATACAACAATAAGTCTATCTTATACTATATTGTCCTCCATACCCTCTTAAATTTACAAAATTCATCATCTTAGGGTGTTGTAGAGGCATAGAAAAAGTCTCTAACCTTCAACTTAGCACCCCAACCTTAGTTGCTAAGCCTATGGTAATATTCAAATCACATGTGCCTAAATTCTTTTTGTTAGCTCTAGTATTCTCCTAATGATAAGTATTCATTGTTGATCTCTCAATTAAAACTTAATCTTCATCAAACATTTTCATATTCAACATCCTCTTCAATTGAATCAATTGATTGTTTAGGAGAAAATTTTAAAAAGCTATAGGAGGTTGTTACCTGCATCTAAAGTGGAAGTCCGTGATGTAGACATCTTCTAAGTAGCTCCTTAAAAGGCTCGCAAGCATCATAAAGAGTTTCAAAGTTAGACTGAACAAAGGATGAAATGTCACTTCAAAGCTTAGCTATTCTAGCAGGAGGAAAATATTTCTCCAAAAATTCTTAGTCAATTCTTTCCACAAAGTGATAGAATCTTTCTAAAGAGAAGCTAGCTACTGCTTCTCTTTCCCTCATAATGAAAAAGGGAATAATCTTAGCTGGATTGCAAAATCTGTAGCTCCATTAATTTTGAAGGCGGTACATATCTCTAAGAAATTAGTGATATGAGTATGTAAGTCTTCTTTTAGCGAATGTAGTTGTTATTGGACCATCTGAATAATAATAATTGAGATTGCAAATTCATTAGTAGTTATTGTTGACTTCACTATACTAGAGTCGGCTCCACCAATGGAAGGTTTGATGTAATCAAAAAGGGTCTTTGCTACTTCCTTGTTGTTTGCCATTACTCTAATTCCCTTAGACATGTAAAGTAAAAAACAAATTAGAAGTGATTCAAATTAGAAAAATAAATGAAAGAGAAATGGTAGAATAATAAAGGTACAAGCTTTCTTCATTCACTGTCCCCCACAATGATGCCAAAAACTTGACAAACTTATAACATACTAGACTAGCAAAGTCTAAGTTATCGATCCCTCAAGGACTTTACACACTACTCACCCTCACTCATTACTTTACTTATAAAGAAATAATTAAAATTCAATTAGGAAACAAAATAATTGAATTTTAACAACTAAAAGAAATAAAATTGTATAACTGTCAATTGATAAAGCAACAACAAAGCAAGAAACCCTAGTTAACCATATGAATATCTAAACTCTACCTCACCAAGGAATTAGCATGATATAATTCAAAAGATTTCTAGTTCATTCCCTATTCTTATTAACCAAGAGAATTCGATCAGTGAGCTAATAGGAACACCTCATTTATTAACTCCTAGCCTTAAATTTACTTTATCCGAATCACTTCTATAATAGAGTAAATTAAGACAACATTAAGAATAGGAATTCCCTTTATAAATATTATAATAAAATCCAAAAGAACTTTATAACTTATTTCTAAGATTATAGAAGATTCTCATTAATTGTAGTAGATCTAATTACACATTGGGTCTCACAACCTCAATGTACAATATCAAATAATTAGATTTAGACTCTAGAAATAACAATCTAATTCAATAGAAAACGTACAATTGAATTAATAAAAAATAGGGAACTTCATTAGAATAAGTAAGATGCACACTTTTCATGTCAATCAAAGGATTCATAGGTTTAGATATCTACAACTTACGTTATAATTATGCTAGAAAGATAAAATCATAAACTAGAAATGAAAATCCTAAGCATGATAGCCTTCTTCTTGATCTTTTGTCTTTCTCCTCTAAGTCTCGTCTTTCTTGAATGAGTATCTAACTTCCTATTTATAAGATTACACCAAAATCACCTAAATATGGAAGTTTTAAATATCATAACATGACCACGCCCTAAGAAAACGGGCATGTACTCCAAGCGTGTTCTTTTTATAATATTCTTCTAAGAAATCCATGAAATTCTTTGAAAAGGGGATCATCGACCGTATTCTTGGACGTACCTTTCCCTAGACTCCAATCTTCAGCAAAATCTGCTTCTAAGCTAGCTATCATTGACCAGTTCCTCAGATTAAAGGAAATTCTTCTCGAACTTAGGTGATTTCAGTCTTCTTACTCCAATAACTCCTCCAACTCCTAAAATCAACAATTTACTCATCTAAGTATCAAAAATCATTAAAATCCATATTAAAATGGAAGAAAATCACTATAAAATGCCTTAATAAATATATGTAAATTCACACTTATTAAATATATACAACTAAATTCACATTACCAATATAACCCATGACTCAAACATACAACCAAACAGAGTACACCTATTGGAGTACATACCTAAAAGAAACAAAACTTATAACCTTCATGCCACCTATACCTATATTAACTACCTCAATTAGTCTCCTAGCTACTAAATTAACTACCAACTATTCTAAAAGTCATCCAAGATATCTCCATTCAATCCTACATTAGAATTAATGGAAGGCTTAAGTGCATTCTCATCATCAGAAATCTCAATAGGCTCCTCAAGTCACTCTAAAAGCAATAAGACACTACAGCTTTGGAGGAATCTCAATATGCTGTGGAGGTGGCAACTCGTGTAATAGCTTCATCTTAGCAGCCTTGACCTCATGACCATCCCATAGGTGGTCAACAACCTCCTCCTCTAAACATACCTCGGTAGAATCTAATAGAGGTAAAAAGTAAGCCATCTGCTCCATCTCATCTAATACAATCCTCAGGTGGCCAGCTCCGGAGTCCTTAACATAAATAACTTCAAGTCCTACTTGTCTCCACTCTTAAATATTCAAGGGCAGTGGTCAGAGTGATCACCTAGCAACCAAGAATACTACATCTTAAGCTCCAACCAAGGGAGCTCTAACTATAACCTCCCCTGTAAAGGCATAAGTGAGCTTAATACTAGTGTAGAAGGGAAGTGTCATGGCCCGTAGCACATGTTCGTATTACGCTCTCCAGTTTAGGGCTCAAACCATATCTCCAGCTCGCCAAGATCTAGCTAAGCTTAAGAAGTCGGCCCATGGGAGTGAAATCTTCGTAGATCAACTAAATACAATCTCATAAGTGACGATAGTCTCATTCACCCCCTATATAAACACAATGATGCGCTTAAGACTATGATCACTAGGATATCAAATAACTTGCTCAAATCGAACTTGTAAGAAAATTTCTAACTTAGAAAAATTAGGAATTTTAGATTTGTAGGGTTAAGATTTGAGTGAAATTTCTACTAAATATTACACATTAAAGGAAAAGACACTCACTTAATTGAATTCATGATATGACTCACATGGATTAAATCAAAATATTACTTGCCATAATCTAAAAGATTGATAAGAGTAGAGAGAGAGAGAGTTTACAATCGAGAAAAATATTTCATAAATCGATGATGTCTGTTATAATGGAATACGGACTTTAAATAGATTCTACAACCATAGTGGCATTTTCATAATAAAATAAAAGACCTATAATTAATGTGAAAAGAACTTAATTCCTATTAGCTAATAGAGCTAACAAAATAAAAGACCTATAATCAATGCTATTAATTTCTATTGGCTAATAGAACTGCATTTCTATTAGTCTATAGAAATAAATTATTATTAGCTAATAGAACTAATTTCTAATTAGCCAATAATAAATCACTAAGAAATATTCTAATAACAATGAAATACATAAATAAAATAGGGAAAATAATTTGAGATGATCTAATTATCACATTCATAGGATTGATCCTTATCATCCACTCAGGGCTGTTTTTTATTTGCCCTCAAATCAAGTGATTAGTTAATGAAAACTCCTCCTAGATCAAACATATTTCTAGCGACATGAAATGAAAACATAGGGATGGAACACTCGCCCTAGCATAAGGTTTCTATCAACTCGTCATGTCACCTATCTATTGATTGTACTAAAGAGCAATACATGATATTCAACATGTTCACCTTTGGAAACTTGAAACGTTCCTGCAACACAAAAGAGTTAGTAATAAAAAGTAAAGCGTTTATCCTTTTCTCATGTTTGTAGTGTGTATCTCTCATGTTTCCCCAGGCAAGCTCACAACTCATCCCTTTCTCTTTTTCCTCTCTCATTTCTCTTTATTCAAGTTCACAATTCAATTCTCTTTCGTTCTCTATTCTCATAATACTTGTCACATGAGACACTTTGCTCCATAGATGAATAAGTGGCATATTTATCACCTCTAGCAACTCTTCTTTCCATTCTTGACTCTTGCTCATCTTCTTTCAATTCAGTCACTCATACTTCCTCCTAGAAATAAGTACAAGATAAGGCTCCAAGTTTCGTTTGGCTTTACAACAAGATTTATCCGTATACACAATGAGATATGAAATAATACATGAACCCCAGTAAGATATAACTTCTCTAATAATACAATCAGTTAAGTTAACAACCATGTCACCACTCAAATAAGCTCATACGTACCTATTATCAGTATCCTACTCACGATTCATCCAGCCACATATACCATAACAATAATTCAACTCAGACTCAATATAATCCAACAAAGGTACATGAGTATATACTTTCCATAGGAATTCAAGAATGTAAGAATATATGGACATATCGACATGTATAAAAGAACTCACAAGAGTATGGGACCTGGGTAGGTCATATAGGAGTTTACCAATAAGCATGCGTGGAGACTCATGTGGTTATATCATTTGATAATAAGCTACTTGAATCTACTATAGAGTCATAGGGTGTAAGAGGACCTTCTTTCCATCTTTTTAGAACATGTATCCGATATCTATCGTGCAACACTCTCTAATCATATAGCCATGGGTGACCAAGGAGAATATGGGATGTTCCCATAAGCAAAACATCACACCATAGCTCATCTTGATATTTATCTCCAATAAAAAAAAGGGAATCCAGCAATCCTTGATCATTTAGCCATTGAATCTTATAACGGTGACAATATGGAATAGTGTGTAGCTGTAACCGATCTACTACAAAAGCCGCCACCACATTAGTGTAGCTACCACCATCCATAATAAGTATACATTACTTGACATAGATGTTGTAGGCAGTATAGAAAAGAATCTCCCTTTACTCATCATCAAGGTTTTGAGAAGTACGCAATAATTGTCTCATAACCAAGGTTAGAAAAGGGCTATTTTTATCTTCATAAGCTACTGCCTCTCTATCAACATAGAAGCTATTCATAATATTTTTCAATATCACATAACCTTTCACTTCATCTTCCTTATCTCCACTATATAACTCAACCTTAGTTGTTTCACTAGCTATGAATATGGCCCTCTTGTTTGGGTGCTAAGATGTAATATAGCCAAAGCAAAGGCATTTGAAGCACTTGTCTTGGCTGCATATACAACCTAAACTACTTGCTCTACCTATAGGTATTTTAGTAAAAGCAATAGTTTTCCTTTTTGACTCTTCTTGCCTATTGTCATGTGGCTTAGTTCCTACATGCCTTAGAAAATTAGATGATTAGTGCCCTATAGTGGAAGGTCCCAACTATATAGAGGGTCAATGTGTAAAAGCTCGGTATGGATTATTCTTATGCTATAGCTCAACCTTTTGTGCTAACTAGATGGCATCTTCAAGATTCGCAATTATTTGCAACTCTACAACCTAGCCAATTTCAAATCTTAAACTAGTGATGAATCTTCCCACTATTTGGTATTTAGGCTCTTGAACTTTACTTTAGACCATAAGCATTTCAAATTCTTGAACATACTCATTAATACTCTTTGAGCCTTGCTTCAATGCTTGGATCCTTTTATATGTTTCTTCTAGGTAATATTCACTGACAAATTGTTTCCTCAAGATGGTTTCATATCTTCCCAAGTTCGAACACCCCCTAGGCCATTTCCTCTTCAAGTAGTCATTAGGTTTTTCCACCATAATGCTACATACCCTATAAACTCAAGAGCTGCTAACCATACTAAAGTCATCTCTTTATAATCATAACACTCAAATAGTTTCTCAGGCTTCTCTTCCCAGTTAAGATAATCATCTACTATACCACTCTAGAGAATGATGGCATTTTAAGCTTCATAATTTCAATTCCTCTTAATGGAATCCCAACTCTACCTCCATGAATTCCTTGATAATTATCCCCTCCTTCTTCAACATACATGTCATCAACTTCTTGAACTCGATATCCTCCTCTCTCTACTTAACCTCCTCCTCCTTGTTTACGTAGGTGGTATTAGTTATTTGAAGGGTTTTGAGGTATAGGTGGTATAGGTTGTTCATTTTGCTTAGTAATCGATTAATGGCTAAGGACATGTCAGCCATTTGTTGGGATAAGTTTTGAAATTCTACCATAGTGATGGGGTAATTGGGGTTATGGGGGGGGTTGTCCATTTCCATGGTTTATGGTGTCAAGAGCATACCATGTATGCTTTTATTAGACATGGTGATGGTTTGGTTAATGTGCTTGGATCGAGGTGTTTGGGTTAGGAAGTGGTGGATTATGGGGTTAGAAATGGTGTTTGGGAATGTTTAGGTTAAAGGATTGAAGTGTAGGGGTGGTAGGTTTAGGATATGGTGACAAATTGCTATCTCAGAATTTTGTCAAATTATTTTATAAGCAAGATGGTTTCCCTTCAAATAAGAATACAATACTTCTTTCTTTCCTCAAATCACAATGCAACACTACAACAATCTTCAACTCAACAACAATAAGAATATCACACTTCAAAAAAAAAAAATCACTTAGATTCAAACTTCATAGCACAACAATCACAACTTCATAACACAAGGTCAAATACAACTTATCAAATACACTTTCCGTCATCGAAACTAAGGCTTTGATACCGAAATATGATGTGTGTAGGACCATGATCGCTAGGACATCAAATAACGCTTTTAGATTGAACTTGCAAGAAAATTCCTAACTCAGAGAAATTAGGAATTTTAGATTTGTAGGGTTAAGGTTTGAATGAAATTTCTAGTAGATATTACACATTAAAGGAAAAGACACTTGCTTAATTGAATTCATGATATGACTCACATGGATTCAATCAAAATATTACTCGCCAGAATATAAAAGATTGATAAGAGTAGAGAGAGAGAGTTTACACTTAAGAAAAGTATTTCATAAACTAATGATGTTTATTACAATGGAATAAGGACTCTAAATAAACTCTACAACCATAGTGGCATTTTCATAATAAAAAAAAAGACCTATAATTAATGTAAAAAGAACTTAATTCCTATTGGCTAATGGAACTAAATTTCTAGGGTCAATAGAACTAAATTTCCATTTATCAATAGGAATAAATTCATATTGGCTAATAGAACTAATTTCTAATTGGGAAATAATAAATCACTAAAAAATATTCTAATAACGATGAAATACATAAAGAGAATAATTAAATAAAACAAGGAAATAATTTAAGATGATCTAATTTGTCACATTCGTAAGATTGATCCCTATCTCCCAGCCCACTCAATAAGAAGCCCATAGCAATCTTTCTATACAAAGGAGAACTTACATTCTTAAGACTATGGCTTTTAGAGTCTTCTTACATTACTTTAAGACCTTTTCTTATTCTAACCCGGTTCTACCCCTCTTAAGCTCAATAAGTAGGCTATTCCTAAACTCTACAATTTAGTTTTAAATTAATTTAACCTAATGCTACATACCACTTAATACCTATCACAACCTAAGGGGTAGGTTGGTCGTGGCAGTATGCCATATGTCATATAAAGATCTCGAATCAGCAAACCTATCGATCTAGAATCCTCCTTACAACATACTAGGTTGCTACTACTATATAACAATTTGCTCAATCGATAGGTAGAAGTAAAGTGATAATCAAGCAAACAATTACGATACATCATTCAAATATCATAAAAGTAAATAACATAGGACATTCAATTTCCTGATAAAGTCTATGAGTCATAAAGTCAACATTATAACCAAATAGTAATCTAAGTATACTACTAATCGCATAAAACTTGATGTTGTTCCATAGAGCCAAAAAAGTTCTCTCAATCTCACAACTTACAATCTTGAATCTTATAGCACTAACCTAAGGAAGTCCTTGTCCTGGTACAAGCCATAAGTCAGCCTCCGCTAATAAAATTCTATAAGGGAATAAGAGGATGGGGTAGATGGTTACAAAGGGGTGGGGATTTAGGAGATAGAATCATTCTATAATGATTACTCAAGTGAAAACCATTTACCAGTTGCTTAAGTTGGTTGGGGTTTGTCTCCACAATGGAGGCCTAACCTTAACCTTGTCTCTTTAGTTAACTTCCTTTCATGTATTGCTAATTAAGCCCATTCTGTGAGTGATCCTAATTAAATTTAATCTTTGTGTTCTTCCAATTTAACAAAAAGTTATTAAGATCATTGCATCCTTTCATTTAATCATTTTGGTGTATATAAGGTTTAGAATTTATTATTGTTATTCAATTACAATTCTAAAGATAAATTAAGAATTTTTAATGATAAATCAAGTTATAAGAGATTAGTGAATAGTTTAGCTATATAACCATAATTTATTAAATAATTTAAGCTTTTTTATATTAGTTTAGAGATTCAGAGTCGATTAAGGGTCTTTCATGTATTTAAGTTTAATTGGGGTTTAAGAGTTTTGAGGGTGCGTTTAATGCTTTAGCTCTAGTCTTAGAGTTCCAAGCATATCATTAAGGTTTTCTACTTTAATATTCTCTTTTAATTTACTTCATCCTTCATATGGTTCAAGGGACTCATATAGGCTCTAATTACTTGTTCCTCTCAAGTTTAGGTGTGAAAATTTTGTGGGGCTTACACTAAACTTGTGCTTCTTTAACTTCTTGACAAAGTTTTAACTTAATTGAAGTACATAACGCATTTTGTTTTTAAAAAGTATGATGTTGATATGAGTTTTACCTCTTATTCGCTTCCGACTTCCCATACCTTCCCTACTATCTCAATCCTTATATACTATCTAAGGTCTTAAGGAGCCCACCTGATATAGCTCTAAGCAAATCCTCTAACAGCACAATAAGCTTACCCAATAGCCCATTCCCAACTGCAAGGACCTTGCATAAACAGTCCAATTACTACCAACCTATATACACCTCGGCTTCCACCTAATAAGCTATCACCATCCTAGTTTCAATATGTATCCTGTAATAATCGTACTGTATAATAAAGCTGGATATTCCTTCCTAGATTTTATCAATTTATCCTTTTCTATGTATATTATTTAGCACTTATCTATCTTCAACAAGGTGCCCCATTTAGTAAATCACCATTTTAAAGAGTAGTCATAGGATTTTGAGGATAAATACCCTTATAATTGTTTCCATAATTATCATCTTCATCAATATACATTTGAACTTTCACTAGTTATACATCCCATCAATAAGTTTGGATTGGTCCACGAGGGTTCCTCGATACGTAATATCCTAGGAATGGTTCGTAGATTTTGCTTAATTCCCTTCAATGTCTATCCTTTACTTCATGCATCCTATAGGCTTCGACTCGCCATCAATATCGTCATCCTTATTTATCCTCGCTGCAATATATCAATTTATGTGAATGATTTTGTAAAGAATTGAGAGATGTAAAAGGATTTTAAAATCTCTTACCTTTTGGTGCTTTAAGAAAAGATACAATTTTTCAATAATGTCTTATCTTTTTTATGCTAATTAATTTTGAGTTTCGCCAATTTATCCATATCTCATGTTTGTAAAAACAATTTCTTTCTAAATAGCCAATCTTTTTATAGTATAACAAATAATTCTATTAATGTACCCATATCCTTTTAATGTACCTTGATGATTTGGCTTATTAACTTTATTATGGAATTTTTGCCTTTGGTATCCATGTGGTAATGTAAACTTTCCTTCTTGCTTCTTGACTTCCCATTTAAGGACTCACTCCTATTTTCTCTTTTTCTCTCATCTTCTAACTCCTTTTGTTCCATGTTCTTAGTCTCCTTTTTAGAATTCTATCCTTCTAATATTTGATCAAATTTTTTTTGTTGTTCATAGATTTGTCATAAATTTCTCTAACCGTATTGAAGAGAGGATTGATTTTGATACTTAAGTCTACTACATCTTTCTTCAAGTTCTTATTTTCCTTATTGAGTCAAGTTAAGTCTTCCTTCTCTTGCTTTAGCAATTTATTTTAATTATTTAATCTTCAAATCTTAACATTAGCTTTATAGAATGTACTTAATGGCTTTCTATTTCTACATAAATATCATCTAGCACACTTCCATCATCAGGTTTTGATTCTTCTTTAAGATCTGTTCTTGAGTTGGTTATTAAGCAAAATTTTGACTTTCTGTTCTTCTAAAATTAGTGGTTCTCTAGACATTCTCTACAAACATATCCTGGTTGTAAGCTTCATACTTTTGTGCTTAGGTCCCAAGCAAGCAATTTTAAGCATTTGGTGAAATTAACCTAATTAAACTAAAAATTTACTAGTCAGCTAGGAACATTAGCCAATGAGAACTGTGAACTTGGATCTCAAAAATATGATAAAATAATAAATATATAGTTAAAATAGTAAATTTTACTGTATTATCCAATAACTATTGTAATCATGAAAAATACATCCTTGGTAGTTAGCAAATTTTTAAGAGATCAATTAAATGAGCAATAAAATTACTAAATGACAAGAAATGACTTATAGAAAATACATATAATTTTCGCGTGTAATTTTTACATGCAAATACATATCTATAATTGATTAAAATACTTGAAAATGCATAAAATATGATAGAATAAATAGAAAAAATAATACAAAAATATAAAATAAACTATGATAACATGAAATTATAGAATGTGGCATGGCAAGCTAGCAATAAATGAAATAGATATAAGTGTAAGGGATTAGGACACTTAGCTTAGCAATTTGGGTTCTTTTAGCCACTTGTTAAACTTAGGAAAATTCACCTACATTCAGCTCATTATATATAAGCTAAACTTCAACTTTAGAATACTTTTAGCCATTTTAGCATCAAGGGAAAATGCTAAGAGCTCAGAAAAGGGTGTAAGAAAATTTAGAGGAAAATATTAAAAATATAGTGTAATGTAGGTGATCATAGGTTTGTGGTGTAACATACTACTAGAAGTAAACCACCACCAAGGTTGGAAGGAGCCACCAATGGCTAACTAGGTTAACAAAATCCCTGCTCCTACTATTGGCCATAGCTAAGTGATCTAATGAGTGTTTGGTTTCCTCAGTTTTTTCAAAATTCATTAAAAATATCAAATGAGGTTCAAAAATTATGAAACAAAGTTTTCCTATGTATTTTCGCATGTAGAATCTAAGAAAAATATTATTTTGTGGAAATTAAGTAGCTGTCTATTACGTCGTTAAGAAATTATTAAACCCGAATAAATTTTGAACTCATTTTAAAATATCTTACCAAGGTACTTTCGATCTCCAAATTTTTCTATAGATTATTTATAATTGATATTATAATGTTATGTAAAGTGCTTCACCAAAAACTATTTTCTAAATTTTCCTCAATTTTTGAGCCTATAAATTATGGCTAAAATGCTATTTTAAGTAATTAATTGATTTTCCCTCACAGATCTCACTTTAGATTCTGACTTAAAATTGATTGATGATACAATTAATCGCCTCTAAATAAAACTTCTGAGTTTTACAATTTAGATTCCTATATTTTATCCTTTGCTTGGTTAAATAGGAAAGTGTACCTATCATTTTGTAGCACAAATGAGTATAGGGTAGTCTCTACTGAGAAAAAATATTCAAACACTAGTTCTAATTGCTCTTCCTATTGACTAACAACCCAATTTGTCAAATGATGTAAAGATTAAACTATCTATTTTACTAGTTACACTACACTAATTCACCACAACTACTACAAACACTATTAGTATACAATGATTAACATACAGACTTACTTCATCCACTTAGTAGGATACTACCAATATAGTTTTCATCCTAATACTTGTTATCTGTAGGAAATTACAGGTATTAAGCATTCTTCTCAAAATTATTTACTTTTAACCCTAATTATGTCTATTAGAATCTCTTCTGAATTAATAGCCAATTTAGATCTCATTAATGTCATGTTCATTTGTCATTCTCCTTAAGAATGCAACAACTTTCCTCATAATATCTTTATTATTAGGAGTAAATTGTTCTAACGAATCAGATCTATTCAATTGAATTGTCTCTCAATACATTCGATCAAAATCTAGCCTAAGATAATGTTGTACACTACAATGTTACTTAGATTGATTACATTCAATTCACTAGAACTAACAATTATCAAGAATCACGCACTTATTCATACCAAGTTGATATAGTAAGTCCTAAGTACTACTCATATATGATAAAATAACAAAATGTATCAACAAAATGCAGGAATAACAAAAAAAATTAACATAAGACAAGTAAGAAATACAACTATATTCTTAATTCCACTGAAGAAATCATTACAACAAATGAATGCTAAATTCCTATCAGCTCTCTCAAGTAATTCTAGGAAAAGTACAATACAAAACTATAATGAAAAGGCAATTACAATGTATAGAAAGATGAATGACCCGGTGTGATGTTAGGTTTGTGAATTGATGTTCTTAATGATCTTTTTTTCCCTTTTTTTTTTCAAAAGTCATTGTATATTTATAGTTCCCGTCAAAGGACTTGAATCTACCTCTTTAAGGCACCGCTTGATGTTTTCCACGTACTGGTTCTTGTGAAAAAGGTTGAAAAAGAACAGTTGTATCCTTCCCATCATGCCCATAACTCGAGGCATGACCATCTCCAAAAACAAGATTCTTTACTAATTATGGCCATGATAGTAGACGTGAACTCCTCGTCTCTTCATTATAACTCATCACACCCATGACTGAGGGCATAATCACCCTCTTGCTATGCAATTACAGCTATGATTGATAGGGGGATCATCAATGCTTCCTTAATCACGCCTATGATGAAGGGCATGATCAGTGCTGGTCAATGCAATCATTCTTCATCATGCCCATGATTGAATAATTCTTGTTTCTACTTCAAAGTTTTCTTCTCCTCACAATCATGATTGACTTAAAAGTCATTGTTCTTATATAAATTTCATCCCATTGCTCATGATTTACTCGAAATCAATACATTACACAATTAAGTACCCAAACTTAAGAATTAAATCACAGTTATGATAAATTCTATACCTAAACATATCTTGAAAGTGTAAAGTATTTACGCTTATCAGTAACTTATTGAGAAATTGTGATGATGGGTTGAATTTTACAACTAGAAGTTATCATGTCCATGAATATGTGATCTCATCATATGTAATTTGTAAATCTATATGAATAGGGAGTTAAATGGAGTTTTGTGAAGTAAGAGGTAATTTGGAGTTAGATGTAATGTCAACAAAGCTCTTTTAAGTGGAATTTAGGAGGGGGGTATGTCAGGACTCTAAAAGAAGCTTAGTAGGATTACCTAAAGTTTTCCTATCATGTGTGCAGCCATAATATGAAAATCGCCTTGCAAGTTAGAAATTGCAAGACTCTAAATGATTAATTGCTAAGGTTACTGATTTTTTTTTAGTAATTAATTTACTATAGAATATAAATATAAATAACTATAGATATCCAATATCCTATAGTTCCTTAGAACCGCAGAGAATCGATATCCCCTACTAAATAATAAGACAAGATATACTAACATTATAAAAATATATATGAGAAAAATTAAATTATAGTAAGTTCTAACATATAAATATTTTCTACAAAAGATGTTTATGTATCATCTAAAGAGTACTCGGCTACTTCTAATACTAGTATACATATCTTCATCTCACACTCAGCACTCGAGACTTACCCCAATCCCATCGTAAGCAAACCTGCAAAAGAAACTAAGGGGGAATGAGCATAAAACAGCTTAGTGAGTTCGTCCCTCACCACTACCGTTCAAGCAAGTTATTACACATTATTATCACACATGCAAGCAAGCTATCTACATACAAAATGAATGTAGGAGTGATGAATGCAAACAATACATCCATAGGAGTCCGAAACCATGAACGGTGTAGAATTATGTCTTCTACACTTCGATTATCCTATGTACTTACCTGCATAGTGCACCTCAGCTTATCTGCATAAGGCTGCCTAGGGGCACCACCCCTCTAGATAACACTTAACTATTACCTTAGTCGAGAAAAGAGTTCCAATTCAAATAAGTAGATCCCAAACTAGTACTATCCATTATTCAAGGCCCCTTAGGCATAAACATGCAAATCCTCTTGCAACTAAAATTATCCAAAGCCTTACAGGTGCAATAAAGCTAGTCCTCTTGCAATCAATTGGAGATCTCATGCTAGCTTTGCCTTAACGTTAAAATATTATTTATGGCTTTACAAGCCCTTATAGAGATCACATAAAAAATACATTTAAGAGTAGGAAAGCTTTTTCCAAAAACACTTGTCTTAAAATTTTTGCAAAGCTAGTACTCTCCATTCATACCTTTACCAAGTCATAGACATGCAACGAGTATAATTGGTTATTTTAGTCCGATACTTATATTTATCAATTTAAAAAGGTGATTACAAAAATAATAGTAAACAAGTAAAGTAGTCATTTAGACATACAAGCAACGGCAAGTAGCAAAACCTCATACAAGTAACACGTACAAGCAAGTAGCAGGTCATTAGAACTCCCTCACCTAAATTATTGTTCGTTCTCTAAGATTTGGGGTTTCTAGAACTTGATATTGAATGCCTAAAAAAAATAGTAAAACTTATAAGTATTCTGAGAAGTCAGACTCCTTAGTTAACTAAAAGTCTAATATAGTTTGTCTAATTTCCCTAATATAACCTAAGTATAATTAGTATAAGGTTTATCATACTCAATAGGATTAATAGTAACTATTTTTTTTATTTGTAAGTTATGAGACTTCCTTTATGTATTTAGGAACTTTTCATTCTAATTTCAATATTTGCGAACTTATAGTTGTTTTTCATCGCTTTCCATCATTTTCGGATACATGTTCACATGGTGATGTCCGTTTTGGACGTTAAGACCCGTGTTTCACGATATAGGCTAAACCTATTGAAATTTTAACTTATTGAAGTTTAATTATTCTTATTGCTTATGTTTATATCCTATTTTAATACTTAATGATTTAATTAGCCATTAGATTCTTACACTTAGGGAATTTTACATTGGTATTACTAATTCACATACTTAATTAAGTTTAATTCAATTTAAGAAGTGTATTAGGGTTTAAAGGATCTTCGACTCCTAAGTACATGTATACATATATATGTTATATTCTCATGTAATCTTATAATTTATTATTTTACAAGCTTGTACTTATGTCATCGCTTACATCATCAATTGTTTGTGTCATCGCTTATGTTATCATTTGTTTATGTCATCTTTTAATTGCACCATTACTTACATCATTATTTGATTGCATAAGCCCTTACCTCATGCTTAAGTCATACTTAAGTGTCTTATGTACACTTTACATATGTTAACTATATATCTATTCCTTTGTTATACTTATATGTATACTAATATACTTATACATATACTTATATATATACTTATACATATACTATATTTATACTTATACATATACACGTATACACATACGGTAACATACACATTTTTATACATACTTTCGTGTGCCTAAAATTCCTCTTAGGAAAGTTTCTCAAATTTCATCCTTATTATATTTTAAAGGTATATTTAACATGGTATATGTATGTATAGTTGGTACATGCCTTATTTTGGGTTATGTACATATTGGATCCTTATGTACAAAGGTTTTTATACATATATTTATCAAGTATACACTTATATACACATACTTAGATTCATGTACACATGCTCTTCTTCCATTTATCAAGGCTATCATACACTTCTAAATATAAAAATTGAATCTTTAAGCCTATATCAACATATATGTACACAATACAAACTTCTTAAACTAACCTACCTATTCATCTAACTATTAGATAATATGGAGTAATACATGATAACATACCTTTGTTTTCTTCTTGATATATGGTTGCAAAGTAGGAAAATTAGGAAAAGTGAAAGGGAATGGAAGGTCATGGTTATGGAGGAAGAAGAAAGGGACTTAATTTTTGTGTTGTTTTATGTTTTTGAAAGTGAAAGCAAGTGGGTCCTAAAGGATGAAGAAGTAGACGGCAAAGAAGTAGGGAAAAAGAAGAAAAATCTAAAAGAAAAGAAAAAAATCATTAGAATGGAAGAGATATTTCTAAAATGAAAGTGACATTTTGTTGATTTTTCCACATGTTGACTTTAGTCAACATGTGTTGACTTAGTCAACCTTTTGACTTTAGTCTATATTTGTTGACTTAGTCAACTTTCTAAAAATAAATGCCATTTAGTGTACATAATAAAGTAATTAGGGAAAATTAGGAAAAGGATTTAGGAAATGGAAAGAAATAAGAAGTTTAGTGAATTGATTAATAAAAATAGATAATGAGATCTTCCATTAGGTATTTATATCCTATATACACCATTTGGTAAGCTACTTAGTATAATTAAGATGAAAAGTGTCATTTAGGGTATTAATGTTCACTAAACTTAACTCTATGTAATACTAACATAATTATATACTTAGAAGATGAATGTGATCTATGATGCAATATCTTAGTTTCTAAAAGATTACTTTAGTATTATAAATATTTGTGAATGATTAAAGGTTATCTTTAATCTTTTACTAATGATTTTGTATAATACTAAGGTTATATTATCAATTAAGGTTTTAGGGTAAATTATGATGAATTAGTGCTTTTATATCCTTAAAGTTATAGTTTCTGAGTTTTTATTACTTTTAGATACAATCTTTAGTGTCTTTACACATTTAGGGTTTGATATATTCATACGTGATTAAATCTTTGATTGTTATCTTAAGTTTTTGATGAGGTTCAAAGTTAACTTTTGTAGTTACATATACTTGAGGTTTTAGGATCATCATATGTGACTAGAGATTCAATTGATAATTTACAGTTTTTCATATTCACTTTAGGTTTTGAATTGAGATTTTAATCGGTTTTAAATCTCACTGGCTCTATTGACTTTAGGAAATCATCTACAGTTTGAGCGTTTGATTCTATACTTAGAAAGCTAGATTCACGGGATTTACAGGGTAGACAAATCAATTAGTTACAGATAATTTGAACTAGAGTATAGGATAACTCAAAGGATTAGTTCATAAGGTATCTTGTTAAGAGACCTAAAATGAAGTAAACTCGGAGGTTGATTCAAAGGATGAAATTGGCATCAAATATGACTCTAATATAGCTCAGAGAGTAACCTAAAGGATTTTAGATTAAGAACTCTACCATAAATTGGCTTAGAACCTAACTCAAAGTGATGCATCTTCAAGGAAGGGCACATGGAGAAATACTACAATGAAGCAAGCAAAAAAGAAAACAAAGAAAAAGCCAGCAAAGCCCGAGCAACTATCAATTGGCTATGATACACTAATTGATCCTACTTGGCTTACAATCCGCCAGATATAACTCACTGGTCTGAATTAAAGGGTCACTCGCCACTACTCCTTGTTAAAGAAAATAAATAAAAGTTAAAGGGAAATGAGAACATTAAGGTTTATCAATGGAAACTTGATTAAATTCTAATGTTGAGGATTGATTTTATCTGCGTACAATTAAGTGGGGGTTTATATACCCATCCACTAAGGTTACTTTACATGTATGAAAAAACAAAAGAGTATTCTTACAATTAGGTTATGCAATACATACTAAAAAGGGTAAAAGAGACAAAAAAATATTCAATATAGAAAGTAAAGAATCCTTTTAGAATGTCATGTTAGAAGATACATGTCACTCAATGGCTGGATATTAGAAATATGGTATAAAGTAGACGAGAAAAAGAATTTGCAGTCAGGGGCTAACCTAATCAGGATCAAATCCCGATCAGTCTCGCTATAAAGTAGTCAGCTGAGGTTGAGGTTAGACATCTATCGTCGGTTTGGGAGCTAGGCTCAGATAGTCTTAGGGGTATCGACTCGGATATTTAATCATAGCACAGTTGTTTGATAGGTCTAGTACACGTAAAGCCTTGGCAATAAGGTCAATAGAAAAGGGAAACACAAAGGTCGAGATAGGAATTTCTATCTTGGATAAGGCTTTGAGATAGTATTCTTCGAGTGAGTCCTTGGAGTCCTGTAGCTCGGTTTAGTGTAATCGATCCAAGGGGTTGATTCTTATCATCTACCTGGGGGTCAAAAAGATTTATCCTCAAATCTGAAGTGGTCTATAGCTCTTCTTTTGGGATAATCATAGGGTTTTCTGCTAGTTGGTGAGGAATCAAGTCGAACACATTAAAAGTTGGAGAGACACCATAGTCATTAGGTAACTCGATCTAGTAAGCATTTTGGTTAGCCCTCTTTAAGACCTTAAGCGGACCATCAACTTGAGGAGATAGCTTACTTTGTTTCAAGTGTGAGAATCATTCTTGGCTGAGGTGTATCCATACTAAGTCTCCTAGTTAGGAAGAAACAGCTTAACAACCTCAACTACTAATCTCTTGTTGTCTCTAATTAAACTTGGTCATCTTCCTAGTTACAGACCGGTATAGCTCTTGTAATTCCTAAGCTCGATCAACTCTAGATTTACTCTCTTCAACAGCTGCAAAGGCATCAATCATATCTAGGGGAACAGTAAGATTGAGACCGTAGACAACCTTGAATGGGGTTTTTCCAGTAGTGCTATGTACAATTTTGTTGTATGCAAATTTCATAACTAGTAGACAAAGATCACAGTCCCTCAAGTTCTTTCTCATGACAGCTTTGAGTAAGTTTCCTAGAATGTTGTTCACCACTTTAGTCTAACCATCAATCTAAAGGTGGCTACTAAAGCTAAACAAAAGTTTACTTCCAAGTCTTCTCTAAAGAGTCTTCCAAAAATAGCTCAAAAATCTTGTGTCCCAATCTAAAACAATAGTCTTTGACACTCCATGTCGTTGGACAACTTCCTACAAAAATAATTCAACAATATATAAAGCATCGTTAGTTTGATGGTATAGGATGAAGTATGCCATTTTACTGAAGTAATCCAATACAATAAATATAGAATCTTTTTCTCTAGATGTCCAGGGCAACCTAGGACAAAGTCCATGCTAAGGTCTACCCAAGGTAAGGTTGGCATTGACAGGGGTATGTATTCTCCATAGGGCTCTCTCTTCCCCTTAGCTCACTTGCACACTTCATAATTACTAATTACCTTATATACATCCTTGGCTAAACCAAGCTAGTAAAAGTTTTCCTTTAATAAATTAGTCGTCTTAGTCTCTGCAAAGTGACCAAATAATCCCCCACTATGAGCTTTCCTGACCAATAACTCATGTGTAGAACAATTTTGGTATACATAAGCTTCGATCCTTGAACAAACAACCATTCTTAAGATAATATCCTCTAACAACTACTCCTTCTCAGCACTGCTCAACAACAGGACTGAAATGAGGGTCATTAACATACTACTCGGTGATAAGTGAAAATCCCAATTATTTTGTTTGTAAAGTGGTAAGTAAGGTTTGTCATGTGACAAAACATCGACAACTACATTTGCGCTTCCTTTCTTATGCCAAATCACATATAAAAATCCTTCCATAAACTCTAACCACTAGGCTTGTCTATTCGAGAGTTTGTTCTGACTCCCAAGATACTCAAATGATTCATGGTTGATGTAAATAACAAACTCTCGTAGCAGCAAATAGTATTACTAAACAGTGAGAGCTTAGAAAAGGTACAACTCTTTCTTGTACACAAAATAGTCCAAGGAAACACCACTAAGCCTCTCACTATGGTAGGCGATAAGTCATCATTCCTACAGCAGGATGGCGCCAATTCCAATCACCAACGCATCACATTCCAATTCAAAAGGCTTGTTAGAATCTGGTAATAATAGGATAGGGGCGAAGGTGAGCTTCTCCTTGATCTCCTTAAATCTCCATTTAACTTGGTCATTCCATCTAAACCCATCACTCTTCTTTGTCAACTCGATCAAAGGGGCGATTACAGAAGTTTTTAATGAATCATCTATAGAAAGAAGCTAAGCCATGAAAACTTCAAACTTTAGTCGCATTTTTCAATGTCAGCCATTCTAACACAGCTTAGATCTTCTCGCCATCTACTCGGATTCCTTCCCCTGACACTACAAACCTAAGAAAACAACCTCATCTTGGTAAAATGTATATTTTCAAATTTCCATAAAACTTCTCAATTCGTAAAATGTCAAAAACTGCTCGAAGATGTTAAACATGTTTGTTCAAGTCAACACTATCATAACCCAACAGTATCGTTGTTGTAATAGATCGTCGTGTACCATATAAAGGTCTACTATCAACCCCATTGTTGATCGTAGGCTTTTCATACGACACATAAGGCTCCTTCCACTCTAAGTTACTACTAGGCCCATAGATAAGTAATATAAAGCAATTTAACTAAAATTAACTTCTATGATGTAAATTAATTAAATAAGCATGTGGACTCGCTAAGTTCCACACCAAAAGAATATTACAAGCAAATGCAATTCATAAAGGAAACTGTATCATAAACTTCAAACTATATTATGAACAAAATAAAGGTAAATAATTATCTACAAAAACTATTACAAAATCTCCTCTAGGCGAGACTCACATCGGGCTTTCCTCAGCCCAGATGAACAAAGAGGTTTCCCTACAACAAAAGAAATCTATTAGGGTGTAAGTTTACGCTTAGTAAGATAAAGACCCTCATCAATACCGCATGACAAAAATTTATTAAATGCATAAACACATAAATGCATGTACAATCAGTATGCCAAACAACGCATACAGTGGCCTAAGAACTGCATACGACTTAGAATTATGCTCTCTGTAATCGAGGTTAGAGATAATTAACCGACCTAAACCAAAATCCGAGTTTTAGCCCTTAGGTTTTATATCATTTGCACTATTGTACTTAAGTTAAAACAAAACCATATATAATATACTTTCTTTCCTAAACAAAGAATTATATTTTCAAAATCTTAAGACTAGCGGTGTGGTGGCCCCGACAGTTCACAAACGTACACCCTAAGTAGAAGCCACAAGACACAGCCCCTCACCAATGGTTGGTGTCTCCCAGCGCTTAGTAAGCCTGTCAGCTTAGGATAAAGACTTAATATAAATGATTACATAGCTAATGCCCAATCCTATAAGAGGCCCTCCTCCTATAAGTCCCTTCCCATCTTCTGCGTGAAGTGGCAGTCAATGTCATCCAAATGAAATTATAAGGAATGCATGATTCATTGAATTTCTTAATCATATTAATGATTAATCCGGTTTTTCATGGTGATTAGACAATTTCATTCCATATAATCGCACATATGAGTTATTACAAACAATTTCCATTATTACGCGATTAACAAGCCATAGTATTCGACCAAAAATTCACATACATGCATTTCCCATATCCCACAAGCGTCTAATTTTTATATGTAAGTTTAGGTGTATCTATTCTACAAGCAAAATTAAGTAAAGAGTCATTAGGAATTCACTCACTTAGCTATGCAAGTCAATCGAAGTACTCCGGGGGTAAGTCGTCTCCGAATGCTAAGTTCCTTAGACATCACAATCATAATACTACAAGGATGTGAAACAAGACATAGAAAACTAAGTTAAAACTCCTTAAGTTATACTCTTAACTAGTTTGTCTTATTTTTCCCAATTTCTTACTTAAAGTTCAATCGCGTATAACTTTCTCATTTTAAATTCAATTTTTATGATCTTATAGTCAATCTTCATCGTTTTTTAGTATACTTGAACATAGTGAGGTTAGATTTTCAAGATGAAGCATGCAAAACTGCCCATAGGTTTTGGCAATTTGGGAAATCCTTTAGGCTTAGGCTTAAGATCTCATTCTAAGCTCAGTATACTCCTTAAGATCATATTCATAACTTTTATTTACACTCCTAAGGCAAACAACCACTTCTTCGGCTCTTAAGTGAGCTTAAGTTATCAAATGTGCTTATTTTTTATCCAAATTAAAGATAGTCACTTTCTTAGACTTAAGGGGTGTCTTGTAGGATTCTTGAGAGTCTTAAAACAACTTTTATTGTTTTGCTAAGTTGCTGGTCAGAAACTTAAGGTGGGTTCAACTTGGTGTTCGAGGTTTATTTTGGAAGTTTTAAGCTCAATTTTGAGTTTTAGGCTTAATACACGTATCGTACTTTCCTTAGTTGGTCTTTTCACTTTATTTACTTACTTTTATCATATTTTTAAGTGTCTTTTAGCAAAGTTTTAGATCTAGTTGGTTTGGGTATAAGGGCTTCCAACTTGTTTCATCATTTCCGTAAGTTTAAGTGTTAGATCATGAACTTAAGCTACTTGTATTCAAATCTTAACTTGACTTCCTTTTCATAAGATGATTATTTAGCTCATACTTTACATGAAAGTAGAAGATCTCATATTTATCATAACTCCCATATCATGGTTCATGTCTTACAAAGTTGGTTTCCTCATAAAACTTCATGTGATGGATTTTTCCTTTACCTAAGTCTAGATTTGGACGTGTTTAACTTAATAGAAGTGAAAACAAGATCCAAGTGACTTATAAAACCTGACGTCCAACATGCTTCCCTTTCACTCAAGTTTTCATTTCAAGATTTTCTCAACTTAAAATCTTCTATTCAAAGTATTAAACAAGTATCTCTATGAAACACCAATTTTACATGCTCATATTTCAACTTTCATGTAAGGGTTTCATGAGTTTGCTTCTTAGGATAGTCTTAAATGTTTCATCGATTTATGATTATACTCATATCTTCAAGAAATCATGGTCTCCTAACATAAATACTAGACTATTAACACAAGATACACTTACTCATCCACAAAGCAAGAATATAGTGGTTGTACACTAAGTTTCCACTTATGCTCTTTGTCTTACTCCCTCCTTTTTGAACCCTTTTTGGAAACTTGAGTTGTGGTCCTTTGAAGTGGGGTTTAATGAGTGTTTTAAGGATCCTAAAAGGAGCTTTGAAAGTTGTCAAATGTAAGACACAAAGTGAAGTTGAAATGTCGTGAGTGTGGAAGCTTAGAAAGTAGCAGCAAGTACAAGATTTTGTAGGGTTTGTGTTTCCTCTTTTGAGTTGTTTTCAAAGTGAGAGAAAAGAAAGTGAAAATGAAGTTTAAAGTGAGAGCAATGGGAGAAAGAGTGGCCAATTAGAAATGGGGGTGGAAGTGTATTTAAGAAGTTTGTTTGTGTTGTCTTCTAGGATGCACAAAAGTCAACAATTGCAACTCTTTATGATGTAAGCATTAAGGAGTGAATAGTAGAGTATAAGATAAAGTGATTGACGGATGAAAGACAAAAGCATGCCCCCCTCTCTTTCTAGGTTGTAAGAACAAGCCATTAGTGTCTCTTTATGGCATGGAATTGTCTTGTCTCATTTATTAAAGTTAAACATGTGAAATCTTGTCATAATTTGTTCATATGTAGTATAAGTTAATGGGTAATAAGGAAAGTGTCTTATCACTAGTTTTTGATAAGTTATCAATTGGTAAATGAATCCAACTCTCAATTTATTAGTCATTTAGGGTGATTAGTTGGTCTTCTTATTCATATGTAAGGCTTAGGCATGAAGATAAGGGAATTGTCTTATAGGAAATTGTTTTAGGATTTACTTCTTAAATTGTTTTGTAGATTATGATTCAATTCTTATAAAATTATGAAATTTCCTAAAGTTGAATAAAATTATTCAAATTTAATTATCAATTAGTTGCTCAGGGTAAAAATCCCTTAATTGTTTTAGGGTTTAGGGTCTTAGGTGACTTTAGAGTCCACAATTTTTCATGTTCAAGCTTTATTGATAATAGGCTTTCGAATTGGAAAAGTAAGTTCATTTTTAATTGTAAACTTGAGTTCTTAGTTTAGTTGATCCTTAGGAACATTTAAAAAGTATTCTTAGTCAAATCATAGGCCCGCTTAAAAGTAGGGTTTACATCCTCTCCCCCTTAAAATAAGTTTTGTCCTCAAAACTTAAAGACATACCTAGAACTTCAAACAACCAAGGGTACTTTCATCTTGCTTCTTCCTCGGCTTCCCAAGTGGCTTCTTCCCTTTCATGGTTTCTCTAAAGTAGTTTTACATACTTGATTTCCTTGTTCCTCAATTTTTGAACCTTGCTATTAGTGATCTAAACTAGATGTTCTTCATATGTCAAATTTTCTTTGAGTTGTATCGGTTCCAGTTCAATTACATTATTAAGGTTAGGCACATGTTTCCTTAATATCAATACATGAAATACATTATGTATTCTAGCCAAGTTTGGCGATAATGCTAAGCGGTACGCGAGGTTTCCTACTCTCTCAAGGATCTCAAATGGTCTAATATACCCGGGGCTTAACTTTCCTTGAGTTCTCACTCGATAAATGCTCTTGATCGGACTTACCTTTAAGTATACATGATCTCCTACACCGAACTCCGATTCTCTTCTTTTTAAATCCGCCCAACTCTTTTATCTGTCTTTGGCTTCTTTCATTCTTTTTTTTTTATGATAGCTACCTTTTCAACTGCCTCTTGCACTAAATCTAGTCCTAAGGCTACCTTCTCCACATCATCCCAAAACAATAGAGATCGGCATCTTATTCTATACAAAGCTTCATAGGGCATCATCTAGATAGATGAATGGTAGCTATTGTTGTAAGCAAACTCAATCAATGGTAAGTGAGAATCCCAATTTCCCTTAAACTCTACAATACATGCTCGAAGTATGTCTTCTAAAGTCTAAATCAGTCTTTCAAATCATCTATCTATTTGGGGATGATAAGCTGTAATAAACTTTAAGTTTGTCCCCAACACTTCTTGTAAACTTCCCCAAAATTTAGATATGAACCTTGGATCTCTATCAAACATTATTCTAGCTGGCACTCCATGTAAACATACTACCTCTCATAGATATATCCAAGCTAACTCTTCGAAGAATAAGTCATGTTAATGGGAAGGAAGTACGCTAACTTTACAAGTCGATCCACTACCACCCACACAGCATCATGGTTTGCTACCGTTCTAAGGAATCCACATACAAAATCCATAGTGATTTGGTCCCATTTTCACTCAAGGATGGACAACGCTTGCAATAATCCTCCTGGTTGTTGGTGTTCGGCCTTAACTCTTTGACAAGTGTCATACTTAAGCACAAAATTTGCTATCACTAGTGTTGTTGACATTATCCTCTAACGTTCTTGTTCATACAGTAATTTACCATAAAATTGAAGAAACAACAAAAAAAAATTACAATAACTTAGAAACAACCACTACTTAGCTTCGGCAACTACTTATGACTACTACGAACAATATACTACACTACAGAACAATGATTAATAGAATTGTTAAAACCACAAATCTACTTTGAAGAACACTAACACGCGTATCTCTCCAAAGCTTTGATACCAATATGATAAGAAATCAAATCTCTTATACCAATATGATAAGGAATTAAAGGATTGATCTAGAAAGAAACGGTAGTAAATTTGAAACAAAAGAACAGGAATCGGTATTCAAGAGGAAGATGGGTATGAAGAACAAGAAGGCTTTGATGGTAAATGTGAAAGG
Organism: Lumnitzera racemosa; assembly: GCA_024138005.1. Classification (NCBI taxonomy): domain Eukaryota; kingdom Viridiplantae; phylum Streptophyta; class Magnoliopsida; order Myrtales; family Combretaceae; genus Lumnitzera; species Lumnitzera racemosa. The sequence goes on from JAMXBC010000007.1 coordinate 46,301,656, forward strand.
ATACAACTCACCAAGACACAAACACAATCAGGGGGTTTGAACTCGAAATAGAGTACGATATCACTCACGAACACTAAATGTCACTCGGGGTTACAAATAAAGGTTCTATGCAACTCACTAACCGGTTTAAATGAAAGGGTTCACCACAAGCTGAGAACAAAATTGATAAAAACGCGAGGACGATTAAAGAGTCTAATCAACACTAGATAATCTGACAAATGCTAACCCAAGTATAGCCTTGCTCGAAAGAGGAAAGTTTTACTCTCTGTATATTTTTCTGTATATCTATATGTCTGTCTATCTCTGTATATGTACAACAATTGCTATTTATAACAAGTCCTAAACCCCAGTGGCAAAACTATAAATAATGTACAAGGCCTTAAACCCTAAAGAATTGGGCTTAAAAATAAAATAAAGGAAAACATACATAATAATACAAAACTGTGCGTTTTACAAAACTCAGCATGCAGTCACTTGCCATGTCCTGGGAGGAGTAGTATCCAAACTAGACGGGGTCGACAATTGGAAATACGAGTTCAGGAAGGGGTCCCTAACATCTCGCATAGCTTGGCCAAGACACTAGATAGGTCGGCCCAAAATTTCCAAGTACTAGAATTAGTTGGCACTAATCTCTCGAGGTCGTGCGAAGTGTTTCTTTAGTCTCGAGTGCTCGACCTTATGATTTCTCAACACCTCGGCTGATAACAGAGTTGATGCCGAATGTTTATTTTCCTTCCCCTTATCCTTCTGGCTGTAACTCGACCTTGGCAAGCATTGACAGGACTTGATATAGATATTGTCGGAGGTTGATTCCCATCATTACCACAGGTTTGAAAGGAAGTCGTCTTCGACGTTAAGTGTTGAGTTCAAGCTAGGATGCTGAATAAGCTCCTTCTCCCTTTTCATTCTACCATGGGTGTTGAGTGTCTCTAAATGTCCTCAGTGCTCATTGGGGTTAAGAGATGGCTCTTCCCATTCTTCCGAATAGTACAAGTGTTAAGGAATCTATCATTGATCACTTTCTGATCAAACTCCCATGGTTGACCAAAAAGTAGATTTGCACATTCATAAGCATTACGTTGAAGTCAATCCCATCCTCATACTGCCCTACCTTGAATGCGATCCGTGCTCTTTTGTACATATGGACCATATCCTTGTCATTAAACCATTTCAGTCCATAAGCTCAGAGTTGCAGGTCGGTCGGCAATTTCATCTTTTCTATTAACTCAGCAGAAATGATGTTGGTGCAATTACCTCTATCAATAACCAGGGAATAAGTCTTCCCATTCACTAAGTACTGTATGTGAAATAAATTTTCCCTTTGTCTAGGATCTACCTTCAAGTTAGCTCGTATAGCTGTAGTTAAGAGTTTATCCAAGTCCTCAGGCTAGATATCTTCTTTAATCAACTGGTCGTCCAAGCTCTTGTCACTCTAACTCTCAATTTGAGTGTCAGGCCCTTCGCCGTTCAAGACCATGACCCTCTTATTCAGGCATTAGGATGTAATATGTCCATAGCCTAAGCACTTGAAGCACTTCACTTCTCAAGCCTTATTGCCAGGTACCTTCTCTTTCTCAACAATCTTTTTCTTAGCATGGGTTAGTCAGCTAAGCTCTCCTTTCTCCATCTTCTTTTCCTACCTTCTCTTAACATACCTCTTAAGCTCAAGGCTGCCTTGTTGAGGTCAGCTTCTAGACCTTTGATGCCTTCTTCTCCTCTACCTCTTCACTCTTAATGCCAAATTAATTAGTTCATCCAGAGAGTTGAACGACTGCAATTCAACTATATCGACAATGTCATTTCGGAGTCTACTTAGGAATCTAGCAATGGTGTAGTCCTGTGGCTTGGAAATCTCGCATCTCGTCATCAAGGTCTCAAACTCTTACAAATAATCTTCAACAGTATTTCGACCTTGTCTCAAGTGCTGGAAGCATAAAGCATCTCCTATTTGAAATAAGTCGATACAAAGTGTTGGTTCATCAATCTTTTCATGAGCCTCCAAGTTCTAATCGGCTCTTCTCCTTCAGCATCTCACTTGGCAACTAGCTTATCCTACCAAAGACTTGTGTATTCAACTAGGGATAGTAAAGCCAACTTAACCTTTATTCAATCATCACACTCGTAGTACTCGAACAATTTCTTAACTCGGGGAACCCAATCAAGGAACTCTTCAAGTCAGCTACTTCCATAGAAGGTTGATAACTTAAGCTTTATATTATCAAGTCTTCGACCAGGTGCTCGAGGTTCTTCCCTTACATTCTAAGTTAGTCAATTCTCTTCGATTCGACCACTTTTGTCAGAGCTCTACTCGGTTACACCTCTTCTCAGCCTCAACTCTCTTCTCTAGGCTTCTTGATTTGCTTCAAAGTCAACACTCCTATCATTTCTTTTACTCGGCACTAGATGGTGCTCTCTTCTTCTCAACTCGACAGCTCTTCTCAGCTGTCACTCATTATGATCAAGTTCATTAGAACCACTTCCACTTGTAGGTGTTTGCTCCCTTCTTCCTTCTCGACCATCATGTCTGCAGCCTCTAACTAATCCAGTGAGTTCATGGATAGAGTTAGTAAGATTCTGAATCTGCTATTCTAATTTATCAATACGTCGTCTTAAGCTTCTATGAGGGCTATCACCAATGCTGTTGACACTATCCTCCGACATTCTTGTTCGTACAGTAATGTACTAGAAAATTGAAGAAACAACAAAACAAAATGACAGTAACTCAGGAACAACCACTACTTGACTTCTACAGCTACTTACTACAACGAATAACACACTACACTACAGAACAATGATTAACAGAAATACTAGAACAACAAATCTTTTTTTAAGAACACTAACACACATATCTACTTAAAGCTCTGATACCAATATGATAAGGAATCAAATGATCGATCCAGAAAGAAATGACAGCGGATCTCAAACGAACAGGAAGGTTTTTTATAGTGAATATGAATGCATATAACTCGCCAAGACACAAACACAATCGGGGTTTTGAGCTCGAAATAGAGTTCAGTACAACTCATGAACACTAAATGTCACTCGGGGTTTCAAATAAAAGTTATATGAAACTCACTAACCGGTTCAAATGAAGGGGATCACCACAATTTGAGAACAAGATTCATAAGAACATGAAGATGATTAAAGAGTCTAATCAACACTTAATAATCTGACAAATGCTAACTCAAGTATAGCCTTGCTCAAAAGAGGAAAGTTTCACTCTCTATATATATCTCTGTATATCTATCCATCTATCAATCTAGTTATACAAATGTTGCTATTTATAGCAAATCCTAAACCCTTGTGGCAAAACTGTAAATAACGTACAAGGCCTTAAACCCTAAATAATTAGGCTCATAAATAAAATAAAAGAAAACATATAAAAGAATACAAAACTGTACATTTTACAAGACTTGGCATGTCTTGGGAAGAGTAGTATCCAAATTGAACAGGGTCAGTAGTTAGATGTACGAGTTCGGGAAAGGGTCCCTAACATCTCACGTGGCTTAGCCAAGATAGTGGACAGGTTAGCTTATAATTGTCGAGTGCTAGAATTAGTCAAGACTATTCTCTCAAGGTCGTGCCAAGTGGTTCTTTGGTCTCAAGTGCTCAACCTTAAGATTTCTCAGCTGACAACAGAGTTAATGCCAAATGTTTATTTTCCTTCCCCTCATCCTTCTAGCTGCAGCTCAACATCAGCAAGAATTGATAGGACTCGGCTTGGATATTTCGGAAGCTAATTCCCATCATAAGCAACTTTTAGTGTTCCTGAGTCATATTAAACTCTATTTCAAGCTCAAAACCCTAATTGTGTTTGTGTTTTGGTGATTTATACCATTCACATTCACCATCAAAAACCTTCCTGTTCCTCATATTCATTTTCTTTTGAATACCCATTCCTGTTCGTTCGAGATCCACTGTCATTTCTTTCTGGATCGATCCTTTGATTCCTCATCAATCTTGCTCCTTCAGGAGTTTGATATAAAGATCCAGGACAAGAATAGTGCAGAAAACCTAGTGGTAGTTCACCTATTGAGGTTAGAGAATCCAAATCCAAAAAAGCTAATAGAGCATGGATTAATGATTAGTTTCTTGAAGAAAGGCTATACGTTATCAATAAGGTAATTGATCTCAACACTCCATGGTTTGTTAACTTTACAAATTATTTAGTTACCAAAATTCTTCCCAAAGGGTTTTCACATTAGTAGAAGAAGAAATTCTTCTCTAGCTTGAAATACTACTTTTAGGAAGACCCTTATCTTTTTTGAGTATGTGTAGATCATATGATTAGAAGGTCTGTTTCATACCTTAAGAGAGGGCAAATACTTGAGCATTGCCATGCGAGACCGGTTAAAAGACACCATAGCGCCATCTATACAGCTCACAGAGTTTTAGAGGTAAGATTTTATTGGCCTACTCTCTTCACGGACGCTCAAAAGTTTGTTAAGCTTCGTGAAAGCTATCAAAAATTAGGTAACACCTCTTCAAGGATGCCTCAAAACCTCATCATAGTATATGAAATTTTTTACATATGGGACATAGACTTTATGGGCCTATTCCCAAGCTCGAATGGGAATAAATACATTTTAGTAGCTATTGATTACTTTTCTAAATGGGTTAAGGCTTAGGCTGTACCCACCAATGATGCTAAGGTAGTCACTAAATTCTTAAAGAAACTCTTCTCTCTATTTAGCACTCTTACAGCAATAATTAGTGACCAGGGTACATACTTTTATGACACTTAGCTTGATAAGGTGTTGAAGCATTACGGTGTAATTCATAGGATAATGACTCCATATTACCTACAGACAAGTAGCCAAGTGGAAGTAGCCAATAAGGATCTAAAGAGAATCTTAGAAAAGACAATAGAGCATCACAGGAGGGATTAGTTACATAAGTTAGACAATGCTTTGTGGGCCCATAAGACAACTTACAAAACACCAATTGGAACTATTCCGTATAGACTTGTGTACGAAAAAGCATATCGTCTCCCAATAGAGATTGAATATAAAGCGTTTTAGGCTATTAAAATTGTTAACCTAGATTTTGAGCTTACAGGAAATCATAGGAAACTCCAGTTAAACAAGCTTAGCAAATGGTATGATTTAGCCTATGAAAATTCCCTAATCTATATAGAGAGGACCAAGAGATATCATGATTAGTAGATAAAGGGAAGACGAACTTTTCAAGAAGGGGACTAAGTCCTCCTATACAATTCTTGACTCTATTTATTCCTGAGAAGCTTAAGTTCAGGTAGTACAGGCCTTTATGATCATACGGGTTTTTCCTCATAGAGCAATTGAAGTCACACATCTTGAAAAAGGTGCATTTAAAGTTAATGGTTAACGCTTGGAGCTTTATGCAAGAGGAGAGCTCGAAAGCTATGAACTCGAGGAGTTGCAACTCCTCAATACTATCTACAAGTAAGTTCATTTTTCTCATTTCGTCAAGCTATCAACATTAAACATAGAGCTCTTGGGAGGCAACCCAAGTTGGTAGGTTATGTTAGCAATTTTTATTATCTATTTTAGCTCTTTAACACTTCTATTTTTCATTTTAGGGTTAAGTTCGCTAAACAAAATTTCAAAATTAATAAGTGCAATATAATAAGTTTTCCTTTTAGTTTAATTTTTGTATTAGATTTCTTTGATTCAATTTTTTTAGTACTTTTGTTTCTTTAAGTTTCTTTTATTTTCAATTCATGCATTAGGATAGGTATGCATAAATTAAAATAAAAATAATAAAATTAAAAAAATATATAGTATACGATCACAAGACATGGTCATGTCTAGGACCATATGACTTCCAGGCTCTCCATACAACCGCTCCATAGTGTACTACATGGTCTAAAGACATAGTTGTGTCTTAGACCTTGTGATTACCAGGTATACTAAATGACCGCTTCATAGAATGTTATACGACTGTGAGATACGATTATGTTTCGGGTCGTATCATAGCCATTATAAAAGCATCTACTGTTGCTCATGTCCAATACTATCATTCATCCTTGCACTTTTTCTCACATTCAACACTGTCATTCATCTACTCTTACTCATGCCTTCTTCCTTTCTTGCATTTTCTCTCACATACAACACACAAGAACACACAAACTCACGTAAATTCAAGGATCTCTACTACTCACACTACTTCAAGAATCTAGGTAAGTTTTTGGTTTCTCTTTTTCTCTAATTTTTCTGAAAAAATTTAATTGGATTGGACTCTTGTGCATGAATAAGTAGTTAGACTTTGAAGCTTTTGCATATGGTATTCTTTAGCTTATGTTCATGACTTTTATTTTGAGAAGATGTATAGTGAACATGAAGAACACGATCATGGTCTTAATTAGGAGCTCAACTAGGTTATAAAGGACACGATTATTGACATGATTGTGTAGATTATTATGCATGTTAAGGCGTAGGAAATTTTGTTTTCCATGATAAGGCTTTAATTTCTTTGGTACATGGTGTTGGTTCTTGCGACTTACTTGGTTAAGGTTTTGAATTAATTTTAAGATCTTGCACTTTGGATGATAGAAAACGTAGGAATCATCAATTCAATATGCTTAGATCTCTTTGTGTAATATGGGCTTATGTGATTATGAAAGTATTTTTTTTTTAATTCTCAAAGAAAATGGCATGCCTACCATGTGTTTGATAAAATGCCCGAATGATTTTTATTGTGTTTTCTTCTACAATTATGCTTAGTTTTTACATTATTTGTTAGTCTAAGTATGGGGAAAGCATTGGTGTCCATTTCTTGAGTTTAATTTACTTCTTTTTATTGTAGAATACGGCATTAAGGAAAAAATTGAATGTGAGACACGAAGGCAAAGAAATTGCTTCATCTTCATCTCAATTTTCGCCATCTCCAAGCCTACTAGCAACTATTGATCCCCCCATTCATTCGATGTTACATTTTACATCAAAAGCCACCTAGGATCAATTTCAACATCGCCATGCATATTTGGTGAAACATTATATCTTGATTAGAGTGTTATTGAGGAACTCCACTTACTTAAGCCAATATAAGATATGGTTTCCATTGAGCCATGGGAACAACTATTAACATGCCAAGCTCCTATTTGCTATGAGCTTACACTCGAGTCCCTTTGTACAATCTAAATGGATAAGTTTTTGGATAACTTTGAACCGTAAAGGAAACTACATTTTCGAATGAACAACCTCTCATATTCAATAATGGTTGCTGAGTTTGGAGCTTATTGAGGCTTATATTCGAAAAAGTATGTGCGTACTGAAGAGTTTCTGAGGCTTCCAATCAAGTTACCTCGTGGAGTTTCCTAATATGTGTTTTGGTAAAATATTGCTAGCAAAAGACTCTACCAAGCTAAGTCTAGTAAAGCGTCTTGCTTGCGACGTCCTGAGTACTGTATAATTCACTAGTTGATATCACATACGATTGCGGGTCAGGGGAAGAGTGTTAGCGTAGTTGGTAAACTTTAGTTGTTGATTCTTTATAGCATGATTGAGAAGTATCCTACTAATGTTGTTATGTTTTTAGCAAATTACTTATTGAAGCAAGCAACCAACATTCATGTGCATGGGAGAATATGTTATGGACCTTATGTTACTTTATCAGCTCGTGGAATGGGGGTTTTGGCAAAAAGATTGTTTGACATGACTCTGGTTGGGGAAACAAGGCCAATAAGAAAAGAGATGTTTTGAAACATACATATGAACTTAGGCACACTCGAAGGACATGTAAGAGCATGTTCCAGTACGAGTCAAGGGTCAGCACCTAATTTGATCAAATTAAGATGGAGTCTAAAAGGGCAAGATCATGGTTAAGCAAAATTACCTTCTACGATTCTTTTGTAAAGTGGTTGGAATGAAGAACTTAAAGGTTATTGATGTTTTTGACGCTGATGTCTCCTCATCTTCAGAAGAAGATGCCACCTAAGAGTCAGATAGCGAAGAAGAAAACTCTAAGGAGGAAGGTGCTTAGGCGGAAAGTTCAACTAAGGAAGTTAATGATGAAGATTCGAATTTTGAGAAAAATGAAGTCGATTTCATGGATGATGATTAGGGGGATGCAGTTATTTTTCTTTTCATTTTGATTGCTTAGGATGTACTTGAGTTCACAAGGTTAGATTTTTTTTTTCTAAACTTTCTCATTTATTTTTTCCTTTAGGATTTGCTTTTTTTTTTTTCCTTTGTTTTGCTTGTCTCTTTCATGTTTTCTTTTGTCTTTTGATGGAATGACAGTGTTGGTTGTTTCTTTATGCTAAAACTGAAGGTCGAAGCTTTTACATGGACATGTTCAGTTCTTGTGTTTGCAAATTTGGCATGGTTACTTCATAACTTATGGCTTTTGTGCATTCATGTTACTCAAATTTTCAAAGGAGTATCATTTTTTCTTTCTCACTTTTATATCATCTTCCCCATACTTGTTTTGATTGTTATATTTTCCATTATGTGACTTAATTCATACATTAGGGATAATGTAAGGTTTTAAGTGTAGGGAAGGGGATATAGAAATTTTTAGAAACTTATGCTACTTAAGAGACCAATTTTATTTTTTTTGGCATTTAACCTAATTTTATTGTTTTATTGACTTGCAATTACTTAGAAATCGATAACTTCCAATGAGTTGAATGTAATTTGAATACTTGATTTGTGATGAGTAAATTACGTAATACCATAGTTGATAGGTGAAATCATCGTGGACTAAAGTTACAGGTTATTTAACCTAGGATTTTAGTATTTAGGACAACAACATCACTGGTTAGGAGTTAGTCATGACTGTTTTTGAAACTTACTTTGATGTGTACTTTCCTCTTAGATTACTTTAAAGCCTTATAATCCTTAGTAAACAACCAAATGAAATTTGTCTTTTGATAAACCTTTGAAAACTTGAAATAGTTGGAGGTCAAAAGTGATATAAATGAAAAAAAAAAGCGAAAAATTTGGTAAGAATTCGCCTTGGTCTCTTAAAAGAGCAAGGTTAAATTCCACTACCAATACCAAAATAAGCTTAAATAATGAGTTAATATGGATCGGTCTTAGTCCTTCAGAAGAGCAAGGTTCTTTTCGTCTACCAATATGAGGGCTAGGTTGGTATGGATTGGTCTTGATCCATTAGAAGAGCCAAATCCTTTCCTACTGCCAATACAATTATCCTTAAATAATGTGTTTAATTAATAATATAAATTCAATGAATTTGAAGCCTTTCTAACGAAAACATGTACAGAGGGGATGTTTAGAGGATGAGTGAATGTAGTATGTGTTTACTCTGAATTATGGTACTTAGTAAGATTGAAAAGATAAATTTTAGTTAAGTAGGTATAAAATTTTTATGACTCTTTCTTAATTGGTAAGATGTTAAATTTGATCTCAAGTACAAAATCATTGATTAAATGATCTAGTTAAACTTTAATTACATATATTAGCTTATAAATTATGGTACTTTATATCTTTTAGAGATTGAAGAAAGATTAAGTATAAGAGTTAAGGAAGTTATTTAAAGAAAATTGATTGGATTTCTAAGTTAAGCGTAAATTTTGGTCGGTGTTCTAAGTAGTGATGGTTTTTAACTTAAGAATTCTTCTCCTAATTTTTCTTTGTTTTATTTGCTTAAGGATAAGCAAATTCTTAAGGATAAGGAAGTTTGATGAGTTCCCAATTGCATATATTTTATTTAGTGATTTTCCTTAATATTTGAGTTTATTTTTAGATAATAATACTTAATTGAGTTAAAAAAAATTAGGTTTTGAAATGATTTACATGAGAAAATGAGAAGATAGAAACAAATTTTACTCAAATCAGAGCTAAAATGAGCAAGTTTTCAAGGTTTGAAGATTGACATAGCCAAATGACATCATTGTGTTGTTTTCAAGCAAAATTAGAGTTGATTTTCAACTGTTACAGCTTATGACATAACCAAAAGACAAGACTATGTCTTCGATCATATCGTTTCTAGATTTTTTCGAAAAAGACAAACATGAGTCACAGCAAAAGACAAGACCAAAAGATATAGTTGTGTTTCCGATCGTATCTTTTCTAGTCAACCTTTTTTTTTTCTTTATCTCTTCAAATAGAAAGTCTTGTTAGGGTTTATTTGAGGGAAGAACTTTTGGGCATGACTTTTAAAGAGTTTTTGAAGCTAAGAACAATTAAGAAAGTGAGGAGAAAAAAATTTTCAAGATTTAATTTTATTTGGATATCATGATTTATTTATTTATTTATTTATTTTACTCTTTCTTATACTTCATTTTTAGATTATTATTTTGCGATGTGCAGAGAGAGTAAAACCTTGGTATCTAGGTCTTATGAAACCTAGATCTAGTCAAGTGATATGATTAGTATTTAATTAATTTAGTTCTTTATTATTTTCTTGATTCAACTATGTTTGCTTCATGATTTAGGTTATTATTTCCCCAAATAGTAATCTAGAGTTTAATATCTTATCAGAGAATAGAGAGATTTCTTATAAGATTAGATCTAGGTATAGTCGATAAGGGTTATTGTAAAATTAGAGATAATTTACAAGATTTTCCCAGATATTTTAATTAAAACGTAGAAAATTCATTATTCAAAATGCAATTTTAGATCATGCTATTGACAAGATATTGAGAAAAGATTCTAATAAATGATTTTAGGGTTAAGGTTAAGTGGTTTGAGAAAATGATTAACTTTAGTAGAAAATTCTTCGAGTTAAGAAGCATTAAAGAATAAATTAGATTTTCTTTAGGAAAATTATATGTTAGATCTAGGCGAAGCAAGATCTAGGTACAACATTGAATCTTAAATTAATTTCCAATTGAATTGCTTTCTTGTTAATTCTTGAGTATCTTAGTTAATCATTAAATTAGTTTTAGCGATGATTTAGATTTACTTCTTTAAATTTCTTTAAATTTAATATTCTAGCTAAATAATAGAGATCTAATGAGTACTAATAGTCGGAGCCTCTTAGGAATTGACATTTAGACTCATATCTACTACATTATAAACTAATGAGTACACTTGCCTAACACACTAGGCATTGGAGTGGCCATATTGAACTAACCTCACTACCTCCATAGCCTAACTTCGCTTTCCTTTTTATAGGTATACACACTACTTATGAAGTAAATTTCTGATTCCTAAAATTGATTGCCAACACAACTGATGTAGTTTCAACTAAATTTTTGTATATAAGTTCCTCAAAGAATGTATTTTCAAGCTATGTAATTAGTTTTTCAAAATTGTGAAGTTATATTTTTGATAAATTTTGATTTTGGATGGTGTTGATTGGTGTTTTCCTTAAAATTCTTTAATGAACTGCACTTGACTTTGTTATAACTTGAGTAATTGATATTTTAAATGAATATTATTAAGGAAAACTACTTATCCTTATGAAAAGCAAAGTTTACAAATTGATTTTACTGAAACTCAAGCCCAAAGCTACATCTTTCCACTATAATATATTAAATTAGGTCTTAAAATGGAGATATGCTGAGATGAACAAGTTGAATCCATATAAAACATGATGGATTTAAGTGTGCAAGTGAGTTTGTGTTGTTGATCTTGATGTTAGGTGGAGATTAAGGTGTTCGCTAAGTATAAAGGGAAATCTTACATGTATAAGTAAGTAGTTAAGTTTAAGAGCAGAGATGAGTTGAAATAAGAGTTTTTGTGGTGGTGTTGTAGTGTCGACTATATACTTTTGCTGTCAAATTCAAAGGATGAAAAATGACATGAAGTGGAGTAATGGTATGTTGCAGAACACGATTCTTTTTATTTTTGTTTTCTATTTTATTATCTTTCTTTTGTTGTTATTGCTATCATATAAATACCTTAGTAGACTATTCTAGGCTACTTTTTATCCATTATTATTTAATAACACCATTAAGAAATCTCTCGATTGTTTGTTCTCATCAATTCTTTTGGAATTGTGGCAAACAACTCACTTGTTAATCCTGTGAGTCATATTGAGAGAGACTAGTGTTTACGAATTTTTGTTGGTGTGTAATATCCACTAAAGACAATTTATCTTATATCACTTAATACAAACATTAAATTTTGTGAATTTTCGAAGCAATCATAGAGAGAGAAAGTCAATTAAAGGAGATAGATCGGATGGAGCTTGAGGTCCACATCATGTACTCATAACCATTGCTTCTATTCAATAAAATAATAGTTTACAAATTATTCCCTCTTACTAGAATAAAAAAAAAAAAAGGAAAACCGTTTTGGCCTTTTCTTCTTTCCCTTTCTCTTTTAATTTTCACTTCCCTCTAATTTAAACCTTTCCCCTTTCTATTTATCTCTTTTCCATTTTTCTTTTCCATAACATTTTTTTTTTCTCTTCTTGCGTTGCTTCTCTCTACGTAATTTATGTGTAAACCTAATTTTATCTCACTTGCGCTCTTACTTCTAAACATTATCCATCTAGATACAAAAGGAATGTATTGCTCAGAATATGGGATGATTGTGACCTCTCTGAGTTTGCCCATCTAGGTTTGATAACAAAATCCTCTTATCATTCTCACTCATCTGAAACTTATGCCTTTTCTTATTTAAATTGCATAATATACCCCTATGATCTCATATTAGGGCTTTAAGGTTTTTGATTTGTCACATTTGTAATCTTTTACATATGCAGCTGGAACCTAACCCTAAATTCTACAAGAAATCAAAAGTACGAAGTTATAGAAATAAACAATACTAGATATTATATTTGTTGGCAAAGAAAAAGTCTCCCTATTCTCTCTCTTTCTCTCTCTCTCTCTCTCTCTCTCTCTCTCTCTCTCTCTCTCTCTCTCTCTCTATATATATATATATATATATATATATATGTGCTTGAGAGTAAGGGTAGTATTGAAATAGCTAAGATGGAGCCCCAAACTTCTTTCTGTCTACCATTTTTCATCAAGATCCCTAGGTTTGGATCTTTTTTCCTTTTTTAATTTATTTTTAATTTTTTTCACAACTCTCTATGGCATCACATATGCTACCCCTCTTTTTGCTTATTACATTGACACTACATAATATATTTAAATCTCTCCTTATTAGATTTTATATTAATGGATTTATCCTTACAAAATGTAAAACCCAAACAAGAAAGAAAAATAACAAGGAAAAATAGATAAATAAATGTTGATTTTTTATTAAGGGTACATGTCCATATTATTTAAAAGTGGTATTAGCAATCTAGTCATGGGAAAATTCCTACAACCCTAAGTATAAAAGCCGAGTATTGCTTATCAAAAACCCCTATTCACATTTGTCACCATTTGCAGCTATTGTGGATTAGTGTTTCTACATAAGACTAGAAGCAAGAGAGGATTTCAATACATATAAGCAAGTTTGAGGTAGGAGAATTCAAGGTAATGTTTGAAAATAACTTTTTATCAAAGGTTTTTATCAATTCTACACTTAAAATTTGTTTTTCTCCATAAGGCAGTAAGTAAAACGAATTATAAGCCATGTTTTGAGTTTGTTGTAGCGAGCATTTAATGGTAGGGGTACAAATAACAAATTTCAAAGGTGAGTTACAAGTGTTTGAACCTTATATGTTTCATTTTATTGAAATTGTTGATTGAATAGTAGGAGATGGGGTTAGATTTGATTATAGATTTATATTTGGTTGATGTTTTGAGGAGTATGTAGGGTTGAAATTGATGTTGGGGTTGACAGGAAGTTAGGGGTTACCATGGATTTAAAGTTTTGCTATGAAAGGATAAGTTTTGGAGAAGAAAAATTCAAAACAATGGGGAACACAATCTAGGAACATGGGCATAATCCTTGCTCATGGTCCTTAGGGATGTGAAGATCGAAGTGTGAACGATAAAAATTTAAAGAAATTGAGTATGAGAGGACCATAACAAAGGTCTACGGTCATGGTCTTCAAGCGTGGTGATGTTTGAGTTTCTAAAAGGAAATTACGACTAAGGTCTATGGTCACAATCTTAAGTGAGGTCTTGAAATCTCTTCCTTTCTCCTTAATTCTTATTCTTTGACTTTCTAAAGTGTTAACCAAATCGATCCTAAGTTAGTTTGTGTGTTAAATTGGGTTTGAAACTTTAGAAATGTAGAGTTTAGACTCAAGAACCTAGTTAGATAAGCCGAAATGAATTCTGAAGTATTGCTTTATGTTGTACTTTAGGTTTTGATTCTAATGAGATCTTTGATAGACATTATCAGTTGCTATCGGGAAGCAAGTACGAGGTATCACATGTTACTTGTGTTTGTAGGATTAGTGTATATTAAATGAATTTAATAACTATTTAGCCAAAATTTGAAGTGTGTTACGCGTACTTGGCTAGGCTTAAGGGACCAGGATAACCAGTGAACTTGGAGTGGCACCCTAATGATCTTAGTGTAATGTTATCCTGATTAGATAGTCACTTTGAAATGATTTGGGTAGTTTTAGGTATTACTTTGTTCCTAAGGTATTAGGGAGGACCCAATACCATACTTACATATGTATTTATATATTTGAGTGTCGGAATCATGAGTTACTCTAAGTTTCGGGAAGCCGGAACCGTATTGCTTGACAGACCTAACAAAAGATAAGAATTGGTTTTGTTACATTTAGTGGCTATGAATAAGTAAACAAGTGTGCTTGCGTGTTATTATATGATCATGTGCGTATGCTTAATTAACTTGTATTAGGCTTTGCTCAGCCCTTGGGGATTCTCTATTTTTAGGTATAGGAATAAGTTATAGAGATTATGAGGATCAATATGGTGATTATGATTATTATGATGATGCAGTCACCTGAGACTTCTTTTGTCGAAGTTTGATTTTATGTTATTTATCAAGTTTGGCGAGTATGAGACTTGAATATTGTCTTCATGTTTCTTTGGGACTAATAATGTTGAATTGAGAGTCGAATTTTATTTCCATTGAATAAGAAATTGAGAGGTTGATCGTTCCTAATTTATTTGTGGTCTTTAGATGTTAAAGGCATTCCTAAATTTTTTTTATTAAAGTTATTACAGGTTATTGATGAATGTTAATTATGTGAAGAAGTTAGTAGGTTGATTTAGGATGCCCGACATTTCATAGGTCATAAGGACACGTGGTAGGCTACTATTTCGTACGTTCTGGGGGGTAACACAAAATAAATCTTATGAGATTTTTATGATGTTACTCATTTGGTTGTTCTATTGTAGGTAATGTTGATATCAGATTTTGGTAAAGAGAATTGCAATGAAGGGGATCAACATTTGGGGTTAAGATCAAATAGGGGATCAATGTCTTAAAAAGTTCAAATAAAAGATTAATGTTTCATAAAGTGGTTCAAATAAGGGATAAACATTTCAAAAAGTTCAAACAAGGAATCAATGTTTCACAAAGTGATTCAAATAATTTTATAGATTAGTTATTATAAATCCCTCATTTAAACCACTTTGTGAAACATTGATCCCTTATTTAAACTTTTCAAAACATTTATCTCTTATTTAAACCACTTTAAAATGTTGATCTCCTATTTGAACTTACCCCAAAACATTGATCTCTCTATTGTAATTTTCCCAATTTTGGTAAGATTGATGTGTACAACACCAAGCTCATAAGCACTCTATGAAATAGAAGGAAATTAGGCTAAAGGGGTACCGAGGCAACTTCTACGTCACCACTCCAATGCATAATAAAGGTAAAGTTTACAGGATAATGAAAAGTAGAAAGTAGTGTGCTTGAATGTCTAGAAGAACCCACCTATTGCTCTCGAACCTCCTTTTATAGCCATAGGATAATTTGAACGTAGTAACCATTGCCCCCAATTCCAACACGTGCATCTAATTTAAATTTAAGACCACTCCCTGATTTTAGGGAATGTAGCTAATATCATGGGAGTTGATGGGTAACTATCCGGACAAGGAAGCTAATTGTTTGCACCTAATTTTAGAGTTTGAACCCTTTTGGGCTGATTGAGTCAAAATTCAACCTATAAACAGTTGTTCTAAGCTAAAGAAAGTTGATCCGATCTTCCTTAGCCAAGTATTTCTTATAAAAGTCTAAGTCACCAGCCTTTCCTAAGCTATCCCATATGATTGTTGATACCTTTAAATGGTCAAAAGCAAGGTTAAGAGAAGATGTGATCAAATGTTAGGTCGAAAGTAGCTCTAAGTCGCTCAATTTATGCCTTTGAGAAAAACCTCTATCAACATTTGGCCCCCCAACTCTTCTTGATAAATCTATTAAGAGGAGTGATAATGCCATTCATAAAATCGAAATACAAGTCATACTTTCTTTTTTTAGGGGCAATCTCAAGTTGTTGCTTCTGATATTTATTTCTCACACTTTAAATCCAATCTATCGATGTGGTGTGTTGACATCAGAGTATTACCTTTTGTTTAACTTATTAGAGAAGCTTTATCTATTAAATGTGGTGTTTCATGTACAACTACCTGGATCTATGTGATTGTATTGGAGTTTATATACGTCTTTTGGGATGGGCAATTTCATTTAGGCCATCCCATCTATCCTGTACGTAATAAATCAGACGAACCCTATTAATTGGTAACTGCAGGGGCTACAGATCTCTAGAAAACTATAGTTAATTTCATCTCTTTATATTTTTCAACTCCTTCCTTCATATTTTCCTTCTCCTTTCCATTAACTTGGGCATTATTACTCTAATTTTCTTCAACTTATGCTTTCCTCAATTTATACACTGTGTGCTTCTTCCTTATTCTTCACTCTTAACAACTATTCCCACAAGGTAAACCATGTCTTTCACCGAATTTGGCGACTCAAATTATGCCCAAAGGCGGAGCCAATAGTTATCTACTGTACATCCAGTAGGCAATTCCCCTCCTCCAAAAGAACCCCCAAGTGTGGTGGATCCAGATACTGTCTATTGCCCGTAGGACTTGATTAAGTATACCAAGTTGGTAAGAATTCGTGCTCTTAGGTCATAGGAGATTAGGAAACTTCCATACGATGAGTACCCAGTAGATAATGAAGGTAATTCTGTTGACCTGCCTTTATATGTTAGGATTGAATACAGCATGAATCCAAATGGTGTTATAAGTACTTTAAGCGAACAAGAGTTTAATTCCATGTGACTTAGTTTTAAAGGCACCCTCCCCCCCCCCCCCCCCGCGAGATTAGTCATTCGAGAAACCTCAACTACATGAGCGAATCACAACATTGGATGATTAAGAATTTGCCCTCTTTGAGAAATACTTTAAGGTTGGTTTAAAGTTACCCTTTACCATATTCTAAAGGTCTTACTTTACATATCATCATCTATATACTTCTATGTTCACCCAAAACTCTTATAGATTGTTTATAGCATTTGAGTGTATATGTAAGGATATAGAAGTTAAGCTACTATTACTTTATTTAGGTACTTCTTCACTTTGAAAAAGAAAAGGGGTTGGTTTTACATCTATGCCTGACCTCTTCGGAAGCTTTTTGTTAAATTGGATTCTTTAATCCATGAATGGAAACAAAAGTGGGTTGTGGTCAGGTTGACTTCCTGATTCGACTTCCCAACCTTTTGGAGTTAACCCATCATGTTGTCAAACATTAAACACCTACTTCCTAATGATTAGAGGGCCTATGATGTCATCATTAAGGCCTACAACAACAAATACTTGCCTTGGGATGCAAACAAGATAAAATCTAAGTATTTTAATGGTGCTTCGATCTTCCTTAAGGACAAAGTTCAGGTAGATGAGGAGCCTAATGGTACTTTTGATGGGAATACTAAAAGCCTTAATAAGGGACTAAGGTTGAGCAAGGTACAGGTTATTACGATCTTACTGTATTGAAAGGGGCTCATAATAAGAGTGACTTTCATGTCTACTTGGGTAGCAAGGTAGTCTTCCTTACCCATGCTCTGTATGGCTTTCATAAATTCTTTGACTTTCAGTTTCTTATTATCTTAATTTGATCTTTTAAGTGCCTTATTGTAGATATGACACTTAAGATTATAGTTCTAAGGATTTGTTTGCCAAATTGAAGGCCAGCGAATTAAAGGGGAAGGAAGATCCTAAGAGGACCTCTTCAAAGTAAGCTTCAACCAAATAGTTATCTAAGTCTTAGGTCAAAATACCACCAAAGGCTTTGACAAACTTGGTAGCAAAACCCAACACTTCAATCGTTGCCAAGGAAAGCAATGGTCAATAAGCCAAAATTGTTAAGGACTTTCAACAACCTAAGATTCTTGCTAAGAAGAAGGTTATTAAGGTCATTAAACTAAGGAAACGACCAAACATTCATGAATGTACTCCTTTGGAGAGGGACCTGGTAAAGGGGAAATCTCCAAGGGACGATAATCTCAAGATAGGGGGTAACTCCACCAATCCTAATGAGGGGAAGGAGGCTCCTTTTAGAATTCTAAGCTCAATCACTCCATCTTAGAGGCAAAATATTGAGGTACTACAAATTTTTTCTAACCTAAAATGTCAACACAACCAACTTTACTTTAACAAATGGTCAGGTATCTCTAGACTTGCGTAGAGGGATTCGTCTACCCAGTGACGTTTAGCCTTTAACCAATGCAGTGAAGCTTTGCCAAAGCTCAAGGTTAGACAACTTACTTTGCTTAGCTGCCTCAAGTTGTTATGATGTAAGCCTTTTTCATTTCTATAATTTTGATCCTGCTGAGCTTGTTATCCATTTTCTAACTTCATATATATTTTCTAGAACTCTCAACGACTCTTGATGATCATGGAGGCTTTATCTAAGGAAAAAAATGCTGTAAGTCCTCTAGTTTGATCTTGTTTTTAGGTTTCTTTATATTTCTTTAAGATCATAACTTTCCCTGTTATCACTTTCAAATTGCTGAAGAGGCGAAGAATCAAGTAGCCAATGTAGAGGCTGCGAAGAAGAATTTGCAAGAGAAGTGGGCGATTGAGAGAGCTACATTAAAGGAAGGGAATACAAAGGTAAAAAAAGAGCTCAAGGTGTCAAAAGAAAAAGCCAAAATGGAGGCTCTAAAATGCAGGAAGAAAAAGAGATAGCTTTAACGGAGGAGCAGAAGAAGAACTTTCAACCTGTGATTGACCTTGAGGGAATATAGAATGAGGTTGAGACTCTTAAGAGAAAACATAGTGAAGGGGTTACTCACTTTTAGAGGTGATACGAGGAATTGAAGATCAAAAGTTGAAGTTGAAAAGGAGTAAAGCTTTATGTATTAAAGGACTTACGAGAAAGCTTAAAGGACATTCAAGAGAGCAAAGAATATAAAGGATTCATACATTGCAAAAATGTTAGATGGGATCAACTTTACATAGGAAAAAATTCTAATCCACTACCCTGTGTACGATCTTAACTGCTTGAATTTCATTAGACAAGCTAAAGAAGCTAACGGGGAAGAGTTTGAGGTAGAAGAACAGGCAGTAGAAGATGTAGGCACCCTTGTAGCTGTCCCATTAACACTGGAGAATAAGATGAAGCTCCTGAAGTCCTAGAAGTAGCAACTCCTAATCCTTTAACCAATCCTCAACTGGATACTACTCTAAGTCCAGATGCCCATAATGTCTCCTCTACTTAAGCTCCAAACTAATAATTTCTCTTTCTTTTTTATTACTTATCTTTCTGATGGGAATTTGCTTTCAAGTCGATATGCCAACCTTAATATTATCTAAAATGTTCTTAGGGGACTTCTTTTCCTATTTTTTATTTGAATCTTAATTTTTCCTTTATACTAAGTGCAATCAATTTCTAGTATCTTGCAATGACCTTCCATCGTGTTGTTTAATTAACTTAAATTGCTTGTCAACCAACTTGTTTTGTTATTTCTTTACTAGCTCGAGAGCTATTAGTGAAATCCTTAAGTATTGGACTCAAGGCTTGCTAGCCCTTTAATAGCTCGTCATCTATTTACTAGATTTAGGGCTTATTAAAATTTTAGCAGCCTATTACCTCATATTAGGCTTAGAGCATTGTTCCTTTTGCTAATTAGGGGCTTAAGAATACGTTGTTGCTAGTCATCCTTAAGAGGAATTATAGCCATCATACCTATCACCTTTACAAGAGCTTAAAGTTTGAAGATCTCATCATCCTTTTATAGGACTTAGAGATCTAAGGATATCCTTTTTCTATCGTTTGTTAAATATAGGACCTAGGGATTAGAGCTTTATAGTTTGCTTGTTGACCTTTTGAACTTAGAGACTTTCAAAAGTCTTTTCTTATTAGAAAAATTATATGCATATCATGCTCTTATTTTCCATAAAATTATACTTTAATGCTAAACACCATAATAGAATAAAGCATGGTAAAAATGATTGAATGATGCACAAATACCTCATCAAAAGCCATATCAAAGAGGAATTAGGTCAGATAATCAGTTCTGACCTTCTAAAACATAATTACAAACCAAACAAATCAAGTATGATAGAAAGAAACACACATTGCTACATGAAACATGGGAAATAAGTCCAATGAAATATAAATCAAATGAAACTATCAACAAAACATCATGTAAACAAGAAAACATACTTTCATCTGTACTTTAGGCATTGACCCTTCATATCCTTCATTCGTAGTATAGTTTGAGGTTGTCAACATTCCATGCCTTAAGGATCAATAGTCCATCAAGCCTTTTTAGCCTACAAGCATGCATATTCCTTACCACCTCTTTCACTCTAATGAGATCCCCTTAAGCTAGGGTAAGTTTCCCTTGACATTTCCTTACTCCTAATGCTTCAAGTTTCCTATAAACCAAGTCACCAGGTCAGAAGCACTTATGCTTAACCTAGTTATCATAATATTGAACTGCTTGCTACTGATAAGTAATGAGATAAGCTTTAGTTAAGGTATGTGTCTCCTAGATTGTATCCAAATTAGCTTATAGGCTAATATCATTGTACTTAGGGCTATAAGGCTAGACTCTCGTGCTCTCCACTTACAACTTAGTTAGCAACACCGCCTCAATCCCAAAAGCCAACTGATATGGAGTACGACCTATTGATATCCTTTAGGTAGTCCTATACCCCTACAAAACATTAGGTAGCTCATTTAACTACTTGTTACCAGCTTAGTTTACTCTCTTCTTCAAACTCTATGGAATTACCTCGTTTGCGACCTTGATCTGACCATTACTTTAGGGGTATATGATACATGTGTAGCATAATTTGATCTTCTGAGCTTTACAAAATCCACTAAATTTATCATTATCAAATGGTTGCCCACTATCTGTTATAATCGTATATGGTATCCCAAACCTAGTCAAAATATTGCTAATAGTAAAGCCTCAATTCTCCATTATGTTATGCTTGCTACAATCTTAGCCTTAACCAATTTGTGAAATAATCAACTGCAATAATGATGAATCTTCTCGACTTGGTTGTTTTGGGGAATGGACTAAGTGTATCCAATCCCCACTAGGCAAAGGGCTAAGGACTAGTAAAAGGGACTAGGTAAGAGCTTTGAGCTTGTTCAACTGGGGCATTCTTTGACACTGATTACAAGTTTGAGCTAGTCCCAGAACATCTTTTCTCATCGTAAGCCACCAAAATCCTAGCCTTAGAGCTTAGAAATATAAAGCTACCACTCTAGTATGATTGTTGTACACCTAAGAATGTAGATCACTTAACACTTGCTGTGCCTCAGATGGTCGGAAGCATCATGGATAGGGCATACTAATGCCTCCTTTATATAAATTCCCATCAATAGGCGTAATGGCTGACTTGAAAAGAAGCCACTGAGCATCCTTGGTGTCTTGAGGCAAAGTGCCTTCCTCCAAGTATGCCATTATTGGATCCATTCTATAGTATTGCGTGTCTTTTTGTTGAACATCAAGGCACTAACAAATATTCTATAAAGATCCTTTCTTTTAACTCGATAAGCCTATTGAGGCCAATTTGGACAACTTATCCTCACCATAATTCTCCATCCTCCGTATCTTCATCAATTGTTAATCCTCAAAATTCAATCCATAGTCTTTCACCAACTACAAATACTTTATCATACTCTCATCTTTAGCCATATTATTGCCCATAACTTGGTTTACCACTAAATGGCAAATGAAAAACACATTTAAGTACCTCGCTTCAGCGTCATTTGCCAATCTTATCCCAACTAATAACACTTCATATTCTGACTCATTGTTACTGGTTGGGAAACCAAACTTTAAAGCATAAGAGATTTGAGCTCCCATAAGACCTATAAGGATCAATCCTGTTCCGCTCCCTTCACTGCTTAACAACCATCCACATACAATTTATAAGCTGATTAATTTGTGTTCAAGTTAGAACTTTCTAATCCTGTGAATTCAACATTGAAATCCACTAAGACTTGAGCTTTGTATGCTTCCCTAGGTTGGTATTGTATTCTAAGGGGTGTTAAGTTCCAAAGCATGCTTAACCATACGACCTAAAGCATCGGGCTTGTGTAAGGCTTACTTTAAGGGTTAATCGGTCAACACTATGACTTGATGAGCTTCAAAATATGGTTGGAGTTTCTTATCAGTAACTACTATGGCCAAAACAAACTTCTCCAATTTTGTGTATCTCAATTTAGGTCCATGTAAGACATGACTTACATGATAAACTGGTTGGTACACCCTATCATTATGCACATACTAGAACTATGGAGAGGGCTCGATCACTCACAGATAAGTAGAGATAATGTTTCCCCTTCCACAGGTTTTGACAAGAATAAAAGTTTCATTAGAAATTCTTTCAAAGCTTTAAAAGCCTTCTCAAATTCCTCATTCGATCGAAACTCAAATGGGTTCCTCAACACTATGAAGAATTCTACACAACTTTCCATACTTTTCAAAACAAATCTATTCAATGCTGCAACTCTATTAGTTAGCCTTTGAATCTCCTTAATGGATTTGGTGACTTCATGTTAAGTATAGCCTAAATCTTCTTTAGATTAGCCTCAATCCCACATTGAGTCACCATGTATCCTAAGAACTCCCTTGAGGAATCACTGAATATGCACTTTTGCAGGTTTGTTTTCATATTATATCTTCTTAAAGTGTCGAAGGTCTCTTGGAGGTTAGCTAAGTGGTTTTCGTTCATCTTACTCTTCATTATTACATTATCAACATAAACCTTAATAATTTTATGTATATAAGGTTTAAACATCTTGGTGACTAATCTTTTATAAGTAACTATCACATTTTTCAATCCAAACAACATAACCTTATAATAATAAGTCCCAAAGTTCGAAATAAAGGAAGTGTGTATATGATTAGAGGGATGCATTTTGACCTGATTATACCTTGAGAATATGTCCATAAAACTTAACAATGTATGCCCTAAGGTCGAGTCAACCATTTGATATATTCAGGGCAAGGGGAAGTACTCATTTGGACATACCTTGTTTAGGCCAGTAAAGTTAATACACATCCTCCATTTCTTGTTTGCTTTCTAAATCAAGACACAATTCATAAGTCATGTGGGATATGGCTTTTCTCTAATAAAGTCCACTTTCAATAACTTCTACACCTCATGTTCAGTTGCAGCTTATCTCTCCAAAGCAAAGCGTCTTTTCTTCTACTATACAACCTTCATATACAAATCAATGTTTAACTTGTAGGTAGTGACTTCTTTGGGTATACCTAGCATGTCAAAGGGAGACTAAGCACAAATGTCCCTATTAGCTTGGAGAAAACATATTATGCACTCCCTTAGGTCGTTTAGCATACTAGCCGTAACCTTAATCACATGTTTAGGATTATCATAAAGATAAATTGTTAGTGTTTCCTCCATAGGCTCTCCTTTGATTTGCATATAGTTACTTAAGCCTTATTTGATAGTGTAAACTTAGTATCTCTTTAAAGCCTTTAAGTATAAAGCTCGAGATAGTTATTGGTCTCCATAGCATGTCCCTATCTTAGTTCGAGTAGGAAATTTTGCCTTCTAGTGTGCCATAGACTACCATCCTAAACATGTTGATGGAAGGTTAGCCTATTATACCATTGTATGGTGATGGGTAATCTACAACTACACAATAGACTTCTTTCTCAACCACATTTTCCTTATCTTTGATCTTGTAGGGTTATAAGGACCACTCCATGCACTTTAATCAATTGGTTATTGAATTTGTACAAACTATACCTGTACAATTGCATCTTAATGTTCCAGAGCTTGGGACGCATCTGATTGAATGCATGATTGAAAATGATATCAGTGGACCTCCTTATATCTACCATCACCTTTCTAACTTCAAAATCTGCTACCCAAGTTATAATAACCAAGGCTTCATTATGTAGGAACTGAACTCTCTACATGTCTTTATCTAAAAATGCAATCATGTTGTCAACCTTTTGCCTCTTGCCTCTTAAGTTTAGCACATGATCCCTTAATTCATTTGAAGAGATTACTGTGGGCAAAAGACCTCCACCTATTAGTCCTCTAAAGATTACATTAATTGCACCTTGAGGAGCTTGGTTATCTCCTCTCTTATGGTCTTGTGCCACCAGATGCCGATCATTAGGTTGAGTCTTTCCATTCTAAGCTTACTATTCGATTCTCTTCCTTTATGTAAGTTGTTTAAGGCATCCCTCATTATTTGCTACAAATTTCTTCAAATTACCCCTTTGAACAGTGTCTTTGAGTGTGTTTTTCAAATGTATGCACTCATCCATATTATGCCCCCTATCTTTATGGAAATCACAATACTTGTTGGAATTTCTTTTAGTTGGACTACTCTTCATCTTCTCCAGCCAAGACAAAAACCTTGGTTGCGTACCTCCATCAAGATATTTGATATAGGTCGATTAAGGGGGTATGCTTAGTAAAAGTTGGAATTAGCCTTTTCCCATCTCCTAATGGTTGGCTGAGCTTACTTATAGCATCGAAGTTCCTTCCTAATCTGTCTTTTAATAATCCTTTGTCCTTATTTGACCTTCTTTTATGTTTTTCTTTCTCCAACTCCCTTCTAACCTACATTTAATCCTCTTGATGAATAAAATTTTCTAACCTCTTTGTAAAATCATCTAGTGAAGTTAGAGGGTGTTTTATGAGGGACTTACAAAAGTCTATTTCTTCCCGACTCCTTTGTAGATGGTGTGTAACGCTATACTCTTGTCATAGTTAGTAATCTTGATCATCGATTGATTGAACTTGTGAACATAGTCTTTGATTGATTCTCCTTGCTTCTACTTTATCGACGTTAGGAGTGATGAATCCTTGGTTAGTGGCTTACTAGCTAGAAAATATTGATGGAATTCCTTGGCCAGTTAATCAAAAGAAGAGTTAGAGGTTGCCTTTAATGAATTAAACCAATTGTTTACAGATTTCTTCAGAGTAAATGGGAAAACCTTGTAAGCAATAGCTTCGATCAATCCATAAAGTTCTTTCATAGTATGGAAGGTATTCAAATGGTCGTCTAGGTCTTTCCTTCCATCATAAGTGTTGAATTGAGGTAGTTGAACACTTAATGGTAAGCCCTCGTTTACATAGTCTATATAAAAGGACTAGCCTTTTTGCCTATTGCATCTACCTCTTTCTTAGAAATCCTCTTCGTAGCCAGTTTCTTAGTATAATCCTCTAAATCTTGTAGGCTTATGTTTACTACAGCTTTTTGTAGGAAATGAGCAGTCACGTTCTCAACTCTTCCATCAAAAGGAGCTTACACATATGGTACAGTAGGGGTTTGTAATGGTGCTAGCTAGTGGCAGTTCTCCCTTGATTGTAGCTCCTATCCTTGTTGCAGGTCATCCTTGTTCACCATAGGAGCTTTTCCTTGCAAATGTCATAATGCCTCTTCCTGCGTCATCAAATCAACTTGCTGCCCCACTAGTTATAAGGAATGAGTAAAAGAAGAGGCAACATCTCTCCCATTGAGCCTTTGATGTAATTCTCTATTGGTGCTCTAGATCTACTCCACATGATGCCTTTAATTGTGTTATTCGTAGATCATTATATTGTTGTTCTTGATTTTGAGTCCCCTGATTGTGTACTTCAACTTGGCATACTTCAAGAGTATGTTATTATGGTAATTGTTATTCTTTAATCACTTGAGGGGCCTTACTTTACCATGGAGTGTTAGTTTCATGCGACTTAGTTATAGCCATAGTGTGGTTTTAGAAATAGATGGCACTAATTGTTGAAACTAGATTTTGGTAAGATTAATGTCTCAAACACTAGGCTCACAAGTACTCTACAAAATAGAAGGAAATTAAGTTAATGGGGGTACCAAGACAACTCTAGAATTGCCACTCTGATGCCTAAGTTAGGTAAAGTTTACAAAAGATAATGAAAAGGGGAAAGTGGAGTGCTTGAATATCTCAAAGAACCTGCCTATTGCTCTTAGACCTCCTTTTATAGCAGTAGGACAATTTGAATGTAGTAACCATTGCCTCCATTTCCAATACATGCATCTGATTTAAATTTTAGACCCCTCCCTAATTTTAGGGAATGTTGTTAATATCATGATAGCTGATGGGTGGTTATCCAAACAAGGAAGCTAACTATTTGTACCCAATGTTAAAGTTTAACCTTTGGGGTTGCTAGGTCAAAATTTGACTTATAAACAATTGTTTCAAGCTAAAGAAGGTTGATCTAATCTTCCTTGTTTAAGTCCTTCTTATAGAAATCCAGGCTACCAGCCTTTCTTGAGCTATCCCACATGATTGGTGAGACTTTTAAGAGGTCGGGAGCAAGGTAAAAAGAAGATATGATCGAATGTTAAGTTAGAAGTAGCTCTAAGTAGCTTAGTTTATGCCTTTAGGAAAAACCTCTATCAACAAGTAGAAAGTTGAAAACTTTATGCCTGGATTGATTAGTAAATGTAGGATAATTGATGGAATTACTTAGTGGTGGACTTACCCAAGCAAGAGTTGTCACTTCTCTTTAGTTGATAGTGTTAAATGGATGTCATGAGGTACTTTTTGTGATTTTTGTATATCTAAGTGTCAACTGCATTTCTTATAAAAAAAAGGTATCAATTGTATTTAGTATATTTTTTGTGTTGCATATATTCAACGGTAAAGCTACTGTTTAAGTTTTTCCATCCATGGAGTTAATTAGCATTTTGGCGTGATTCAATTATTTTGTTAGTGTTGGAATATTTTCTCTTTATATGAATTATAGTAAAAGGACGGTTGGTAATCATATGATAATGCTTATCTAGTATTACCTTTAATTAGTGATTTTTTCCTTTAAACTAAAAAAAAAAAAACAAAGGTGGAAAACGATGGAAGAAATATGCAAATACTTTTCATTTATGCAATGGAATTTTCATAATTTCATATGCCAATTCATGTTGCTTGTAGAATAACCGTGATCAAGTGGATGTAGTCTAAGAAATGCCTTCCTCCTAGAACTAAGCATTTGAAATTGCTAAAGGCTATGTTTTGTTGCCAAGAGGTTGAAATTTGATTATACATGAAATTTTCATACAATTTTCTCTAAGCTATATTGACTTACACTCTATTCGTTCTTCTTTGAAATTGGGCCCTATCACTGTAACATAAGAGGGAAGTGTACTTATGTAATTCTGAGAGAAGATTTACCAAATGGTGTCAATAGGGGTTGTATGTATTCTCTATATACCAATGTAAGATTTGTCTCCTTTATTGATATTTATCTAGCTTTTGTTAGTTGTATATTTTATTTCTTTGTTACCTAAATTTAGGTTGTCAATGATGCTTTAACTTTGTCTTTTTATCCACTTTGTTCTTTTTTGAATTTTAATTTAGATTTTCAAGGTTTAAGTTGTCTTCAACATAATATGAAACTCTTCTACATGTAGCCTCATGGCGGTTAACAGAGACAGTTTATCATTTTTATAGTGTAAGAAGATGTTAAGAAGTAGAATAACCATGGTGGTTAATAGCGGTTTAAAGGAATTGTTGATTCAAATAGAACATTAACAATCATTAAAGTATATGAAAGAGGAGCATCAATAGCCAAATTTAAAGTAAGAAGAGAAAGGAACCTGAAGGACCAAAACATATAAATAAATTGCTAAAGTATTTATCTAAATCTAAAGAAAAAAAAAGGAGAAAAGGAATTATGTCAAACTAAACTTAGAGAAAATGCACAGAAAGAACAAACCTTCCACTACATGATTACAAAGAAGCCCTGAAAATCGTAGCAATGGATTGCGAGTTTTCAATAGGTTATGCCAATTGTTGATGGTAGTTTTTTATTCTAGTACATAAGTACCGACAAAATAAAATACAGTTATTAAGAGTGTTAAAAGGTATTTTGGTGCTTCACTCTAATACCTTAGTTAGCCTTTTTATCATAAGAATAACCTTGTAAAATCATAAATGAGGGTGAAAGAGTAAAGAATAAATCCCCTTACTTAAGGGTCTAGTTTCATATTCATAGTGAAGGAAAAGAGTTACACATAAGTTGGGCTCTTGTCATTAGGTTTAAGTTGTGGGTCGATATAAATATGCCTTAGGCCTATTTATTCTTAGAATAGCCCTATTAACATCGACAACCCCTTGTAATCATAGATTACAATTTTTTTTTCTTCAAATTTTCCTATTTCTCTTCTTAAACTCAATTCCACCATCAATAACTTTTCCTATAACATGAAGTAACCATATTTGTTATTGAAGGTGGTTTTGTGATTTTATATTGGTGTATGTAAGGCCTCCTTATTATTATTATTATTATTATTATTATTATTATTATTCTAATATCAACACACAGCAAACCCTTAGTTCATGTGTCAAATTTGCTAAATTTTCTTCTGCTTACTTGCTTTACCATGTTTCTTAGCTTGCCATGCCTCATCTAAAATTTTCCTAAGCCGCCACTTGCCACCGATTTTTCATTATTTATCTACTATTTTTATGTTATTTTAGAATATTTTGTGTATTATTAAGAATTTTATATAATTGCATATATGTATTTGTACATAATAATTATATTTAACATATATACATATTTCCTACTTATTATTTCGAGCCATTTTATAAGTTTTATACTCATATAATTTATCTCTAAGAATCCTTAATTATTGTGGCTTAATTCATGCGTTATGTATATACATACATATATATATATATAAATATAAAGGTATGTGACTTAGTTGCGCTATCTATGTGTTATTAAATATAGTTAGTGAATATTTACTTTCTAATTCTTAGACTCCAATCCTAAATGGATATGATGTGGATTAAATAGTTTTCTAAACACAAATTTTAAATAAATATAAATTGAATATAGAGTAGATATAGATAAGACATAACTAAAATATGGATTAAAAAAAAAATTCTAAGCAAATGACTTGGTGGTATCATTTATTTTCTCAAGTTTTCAAATGATGAAGGTAACTAAAGAATAATAATTTTATACTGAAGCTTATATAGCATCAATAAAATTTTTTATTTAATATTTGATTTGTAATATGAGCTTGTTATTGAATAAAAAAAGTTTGAAGGTTAGATAGAATGTTTAAAATTTATTTTATTTAAGACATGGTACAGAAGTTAATTTTATTGGAAAAAAAATACTATTATTGAGGATATAAATGTAATTAAATGAAATTTAGATAATATTAAAAATTTAAATATTAAATAATATTTTAAATTTGTGTTTTTAAATGATATAAAAATATAAATTAAATTATATTAAATGCATAAACATCAGAGTACAATATTATGTCCAAATTTTATGTATAACAAGTAAGAAATATCATAAAAATATATATTTAATATTATATAAAATAAATATGATGCAATAATATTATTTTCCTACGTTGCTGTACTTATATGCTGTGTGCCCTCTTCTATATTTTTTTTCAAATTTTTTTCAGCTAATTATGATATCCTTTTACCGGCCCTATTTCCCTGTATTTTTCGAAATGGCGGGTTATTTGTACAATACTCCTCTCCCTGTACCGAGTCCCGCCCGAGAGGATCCCAAGTGGGGGAAAGTAAAAAAAAAAAAAAAAAGAAACAGTGGGAAACCGGTGAAGAAATTAGAAATGGAAGGCTGAAGGAATGGGCTATTAACAAGGACTTTAAAATGCTGACCGCTTCGATTGCGTAAACCAATAAACCCTAATTCTTCCTGAGTTTACTCGGATTTCTTTTTTTCCAGTACTACTGAAACTGAAAGCTCGCTCTAACCTCTGCACAATGGATTGTCGATCCACTTTCTTCCATTGGCCGTTGATTCTCTCTATACTGATATTGGTAACTAATTATTCTACCATATCGTTTTCATTATCGAAGTTTACTATTTTGCTTTTGCCGACTTCCATCTTTAATGTTCTTTTTCGTTTACTCCATGAATGAACTAGGTATGGGATTAATTTGGGTCTTTGAATATTGTTGATGTGTGGTATATGGTTTTGATCAGTGCCTTGTAGTTAGCTCGGTTGGATCTCCACATGCAAGCCGGAAAAGCAGCAAGTGGTCAGTTTTCTCTCTGTTCAATCTCAGGGACTCTAATAGGTTTTGGAACGAGGCTGTTATACGTGATGGTATGTCTTTCGGTCGCTCATCTTTTCCTGATTGTTGTGTGTGCTTTTTGTCTGTCCTGACCATATGCTGCTTGTCTTCAGATTTTGAAGATTTGGAATCTTCTAGTCCTGGAAAAATGGGCGCTTTCAATTATTCCAAGGCAGGTAGACACAACTTCCACTTTGCCTAGATTTCACTGTAACATTTTTTATGACTTGTGATGATGATATTTTATTTTTATGCGGTGATTATTTGGTATCTAGATAACTTGATCCCGATATATTGCTGGAATGTGGCTTTTTTTCTTTTGTTTTTTTTTTTTTCATTTACTTTTGCTATATAAAAACCTATGTGGGAAGTTCTCTATTTTTGTCCAATTTTCAACCTTTTTGAGTCTTATATGTTTATGCCAAACTTCAAGCATGTGCTCAAAATTTTAAGTGAATCGGTTACATGTTTGTCTCATCGCACCAAATTAGTCAAATGTGTTTATGATCATTAAGTTTCGGAGATACTAGGGGATAAATTATCAAATTGAAAAATATTTATATTGATGAATCGAATGGCTCACTAATGTATATTACTTAATTGAATTTTGTCATAAATATAGAGTATTGAATGATCTACTTAAAACAAGAGGACCCTTGATTGAATTTTGGCATAGACAATAGGATTTCTAGTATTCTTATCCCGTGAAATTGCTTTCTTAATAATCTACCAAATGATGGATGAAATCGATGGTGAATTATAGTGTTCCAGGAGCAGTGGAAGCAATTGTTTTATTGTGTCCTTTATTAGATTATATTCGTCCCTTATTTTGTTTTGACATAATGATGTTCCTCAAATCCCTGTGATGCTTTGTGGATATTTTATTGCTTCTTGTTTCTCTAGTTGAGTATTTTAAATGCCTTTTTGAAAAAAAGATTAAATCCATTTTTATCTATTATCTAATTTTGTTTCATTTGATATGTATATGCTTTAATTGTACATATGCACTCGTTTTTTAGGTCTTTCATGGTAAATCCTTTGTACCCATAATCAACTATACTTTTTCTTTATCCTTGTGAGTTGGCGTAGTGCTTAAGGTTTACGAATTCTTATGACAACTTGTATGACATTTTGAGTTTAAATCCGTCAAAGACATTTCTTAGTGCTACCCGCATAGCACAAACTATACTTCACTAGTGCATGGGCCTTAAAAGGTGGTTCATGTGCTTGGAGGTAATTGGTCATACAGGATTGGGGTTCTTTGTTACTAGAAAAGGAAAAAAAAAAGTAACTACAATAATAAAAAATCTTGGTTCTTTATTTACTTCTTGGATTGAACACATTCCTAATAAGTGAGAGTTGCACTAGTGGGGATTTAATGATGTGGTTATTATACTTATGGGCATTGCTTTGGATGGGATAGTTTATAGTTTGCTTGGTTAAATCCTTTTCACTTGATCCTCCAAACCAAATAGGTTTCTTTTCTAGGGTCAAATCTCTTTGAAGTGGATTTGATGCATGATTAGAAAAATTTGAATCTCCATAGGGTGAGCAAATCTAGATGACTAATGCAGTTGGGGAAAAAATATTAAATTTTTTAAAAATAATCCCTAAAATAGAGCTCCTATAAAAATATCCTAGAAGTACCACAGTTGAAATTGGGTTTCTATAACCCAATTTTGTAAAACATGAAAATTGGCTTCTCAAAACTGATTATAAGTTGGTGTATAACTTACATTCTCTCTCTATCTCTGGTCTCTTCCACTTACTAACCTCACCGGTTAACAAATTACCTCACTGATTCCTTAGCTCACTGACAGGATTTTCTCTTGCTTGCACTTATTCAACTTTGTATTCTGCTTCATCATTATAAAAGTCATTTCGCTTAATCTCAGGTGTCATTTCTGCCATTATTGATGTGTTTTTTGCCAAA
The DNA here is from genome assembly GCA_024138005.1 of Lumnitzera racemosa. NCBI lineage: Eukaryota > Viridiplantae > Streptophyta > Magnoliopsida > Myrtales > Combretaceae > Lumnitzera > Lumnitzera racemosa. Next base: position 46,333,859 of record JAMXBC010000007.1, read on the forward strand.
TCTTGAAAACTTTTATTTGATTTTTTTTTCCTTTGATCTGACCTCTCTATGTCATCTTTATTGCTTAAAAATTCGAACTTTATGCTTGATTTGTCATTAAAATCTCATTTCTGGTCCTTTGACATCTTCAATCTTATGTTTAGGCATAGCTTTTGGATGAGCAGCTACAATTCCGTTCTCCCTATTCTTGTTCTTTGAAAATATAGGCATTTTCCTTCTTTTCGTCCGTTCTAGAGACGTCTTTTGGTCAAATGACAGAATTGGCTTTACAAAGTCGAGTTTATTCAACATGACTTGTAATCGGCTTTTGTGTACTATAAAATGGGGTTTTGGAAACCTAATTATAACTGTCGTAGTTTTGGGATCATTTTTGTAGGAGCTCTATCTTAGCAATTATTTTTTAAAAATTTTATTTTTTTTCCTTACTCCTAATGCAGTTGCTGGCTATTTGTGAAAAAGGTTTATTTTTGTAGGTGATGATGATGTAGAATTTTGAGGGCATTTGTCATGCAAGTTTGGTTGCATTCACGTCTTTGAGCTAAGGTTATTAAGGAATTAAGTCGTGCTAGCATTTGGAAGGTGATTTTGCTATGTAAAGTAACCATAACCAATTCATCTGCTAGCTTGTCATTTAGTATCTATGTTTGTTCTATGTCCCATATATGGGCTAAACACTTGACATGGTATTAATTGGGCGAGATTATAATGATAATGTGAGAATCTTGACTTATGATCTTTGATTTTCATACAACAAGATTTTAATTGGAACTGCAACCACTTCTTTTATAAGTACAAGTTTTCTTGTTTAAGTTTGGATGGTAAATGATAGAAAACTGTTACGGTTCTACATGGGAATGTATCATAGACTAAATGTGATATTTATGTTCAAGAGGTTCTCCTATTTATAAGGCTAGCCTTTTGGGCTTTGTTTTTCTTGGGTTTGGGTTGTAACATTTGATGCTCTTATTGAGAGGCCAACTCATTGAAGGAGTGACTTGAGATGGGTCTTTTTAGGAAAAGGTTACTTGGTGAAATAGAGTGTAAATTATCCTAAATTAATACTATTCAGAGTGGGCAGTCTACAATAGGTGAACATTAGTGTTGACTTTTAAAAGAGGGCTACCTATTGGGCTAATATTTTGAGTTGGTTTCTTCCCTTGGTCTTGGGTTATAATAAAGACTTTCAAATTTACATGCACCGAAAATGACATTATTTCTTATTCGTATTTCTATTATGGAAGTGAGTGACATGTTGCAATGAAGTTTTTGGTTCTCTTTGTTTCTCGTTTTTCTTTTCTTTGTTTTTTTTGTTAGTTATTTTTGGTGGGTTAATGGGGATAGTAGTATTTGGTTGATAGCAATGATTTGGGTGTATCTGAGAATTTTTATTGAAGAATTTTTGGGAGGGTTTCGAAAATTTGCCATGTAGGAAGAGAATTTAGGCTTGATGAGTATAGTTGATGTGACCTCGACTACAGGTTAGTGATGATTCACAATCGATAAATATGACGTCCAATCCCTATTTCGGTTTACTTGCATTAGCAGAAATTGAGATAAGGATAAATAGATTACTTGGTGTGCTTGCAGAATAATCTAAATATCAGCAACACAATTGAAGTGTTTGCAATTGAAAACACTCACAAAGAGAGAATTATATTTAATGTCAATAAATCTCAATTCAACTCAACTGATGTTACAATGAGGTAAGAAGACTTTAAATACTAAATAGAAAATACTTGGGTTAAAGGGTAAAATTGTAATAAAATAAAATGCAATGAAATAAAGAAAATATATAACTAAATAAACTAAATATTGATTGCATGCTAATATGGATGCATAACTTAGAAAAGAACACACATCATGTGCCATTGTCGAGATAGCCATGTTCAATTAGTACATGGTGTGTATACTTGGCTACATGACATGTACATGTCCTTTCATTGTATTCGTGGCATATATGTGCATGGTATGTGGTATGTATTATACCTTGTCATTCATTTTCAAAGGATGAGTGCATGTAGAATATTTCCTAGGTCCATGGTGTGTATGTTGCTTCCCCCTTCCACCCCCTACCTTATGGGGCACCCTTATGGTGGCTAAGTATTCACCCTCAAATCCTGAGGTCTTTTCCTTGATCTCTATTGGAACTCTTCCTTATCCTTAATTGAAATTTGTTTCAAGCAAATAAACTATTTCTGACTGCATCAGGTTACTTTTTAATATCTCTGATCTACTTGACTTCAGATGGAATTATAGGTAACAATTTGATCTCGTTGCCTCCCTTTATTAATGTAGATGAATTCTTGAACTCGTCAAATAGCACCTTTCGATCCTATTGCTAGGGCTTTCCTATCACATCGTCTCATCTACATATTCCTCAATCATAAGAGGCACCTTAACCTCCTTAGTAAAGTGAATCTTTCTTTTTGTCCCAAATCAATGTAAGTTTTAAGGTTTTGAAAATTGTTCCATCTTCAACCCCTAACTATGAGCAAATGGGGCTAACACCAAGTTCATGTCGCTCCCTCCATCCACTATGACTAAACATGGAGTTCCTTTCATTGACCCTTGGGTATAAAACACATTTTCCCTTTGCTTTAAGGCTCTAGCCTCTGTAGTCTCTTTATGCGATTGTTTTATCACCGCTTCAGTTAAAGCATCTTCCTCTTCTCCAAAAAGCTCTATAACATCATCATACCCATCCTCCTTTCATTGTCACCCTTATAACTTTCATCACCATCTTAATAAACCAACTTATCCCCTCTAATCATTACAACTCAGTGATTAGGACATTAGGCTGCAAGATGCCCATATACTTAGCATTGAAAACATTGTACTTGCTTAGCTTCCTCTTAGAACTCTCTCCAATTTAAGCTTCTACAACCTGATTTTTCCCTTTTCCTATATATTTATCAACTATCTTGCTGCCTCTCCTCCTCAATCTCTTTAAGAACAGGATTAGGTTTGGGACTTGCTTGCAATTTGTGTGGAGTCCAACGTCTCTATCATTCCACTTTGATAGCGAATTGCATCGCCTTCTCTTGGGTGTCAAATCTTTGAAGTTCAACCATATGGGTGATCTCATGCTTTAATCCTATGATGAACCCAATAACTGATTACATTGAATATTTAACATCTCGAATTCTTGTATGTACTCCATGTTGAGAATGCCCTGTCTCAATGTTTTCGGTCTCTTATACAGGTCTTGCTTGTAATATTTAAAAACAAACCTCCTATGTAACAATCCTTCATCTCCCTCTAAGCGGTGATTTCCCCCTCTCATATATGCTACCTGTTATCTAATATGTTTTTCCTCCACATGGTTATGTAATTGTAAATTCAAAATCGGCCAGCTTCATCACAACCTCCTCTTCACAATCATAGTAGTTGGAAAGTTTCTACCTTATCCTCTCATTCCAAATACTTGTCAACATAACCCATTCCCTCATAAGTAGGAACCTTCAGCTTCGTTGACCCTAAACACTTGTTTTCTCTCAGTCGTTTGGCTTGTAAAAAATTCATTTCCTCTTCTTCTTCTTCAAACATGGGGTTATTCACAGCATCTCTCATATCAATTCCTATTATTGCCTGATGTGCCTACATCCTTAGGTCTTAAACCTTGATCATCTTTCCATTCCTCCACTTCTCAATTACCTAGATGATCACCTATGACTTCTAGAACTTCTCACATTGCTTCGCTGATAGCATTAGTCAACAACGTTTCGAGATTGTAGAAATTTTCATTTTGTCTCACTATAAGATTTTGTAGTCTCTCATCCTGTCCACTCATTAGGGTTTGCATCTTGGTACTAAAGAAACGGAAATTTTCATCATGTCCTTCCATTAAGGTAATCATCTAGTTTCATAGTTCTATGATACTATCTCTATAGAACCATCTAACATCATAATCTATGACCTTCGCTCATTAACTCTATCATCTGTGATTTCTCCCAAATTTAATACTCATGATTACAAAAAACTTAACCTTGTTGTAGTTCTGCAATGGGGAAGACAAACTCTTTGATCCTTGTGAAGCGCTCGTTCTACAGCTTTGATGCCAAAAAGATGATGTGATGCAGACTATAGGATAGTCATGAATCATGATTGATGAATACAACAACGTCCAATTCCTATTTTAGTGTACTTACAACAATAGAAATTGATATAAGGATAAATAGAGTATCTGGTGTACTCCTAGAATAATGTAAATATCAAACACAATTAAGGCGTTTGTAATTGAAAACTCTCACTAAGAGAAAATTATATTCAATATTAATAAATCTCTATTCACCTCAACTTAACTAATGTTACATGAGGAAAGAAAACTTTAAATACTAACTGGAAGAAACCTTGGTTAAAGGGTAAAATTGTACCAAAATAAAATACAATGGAATAAATACAATATGTAACTAAATAAACTAAATATCGATCACGTGCTAATACGCATGCGTAACTTGGAAAACAGGAACACATGGCATGTGCCATTGTCAGAATGGCGATGTTCAAGGAGTAAATGGTGTGTGTACTTGGTTCACTTAGCCACATGGTGTGTAGATGTTGCTAGGGCAAAATACATGGCATGTAGATGTCCTTTCATTGAATTCGTGATGTATATGCATTGTACACGGCATGTGTTGTTCCCTATCATCCATTTTCAAAGGACAAGTGCATGTAGAATATTCCCTAGGTCCATGGCATGTCTATTGCTTCTCTCTTGTCACATCAATAGTGGTATTTGGTCCCATGGAAATATTTGGTCGTAGTGATTGGTAGACTTTTGGGACAGTGGATTAACTCCTAATTGGCCTCCAGACACAAAATACGGAATTGGTGTATGCGATTGGTATGCAATCTTGATTTTGTTTCAATGGAACTTCACTTTATTTGCCTATAAGAAATATTTTTAGTAAAAATTGGTCCTTAATTGGCTTCCTTTTGGCATGGAGAAAACAGAACTTCCTAGCTAGATTTATCTAGCTTGTATCTCTCTATTATACTGGATACTAAGAAAAAAATTGTTTTGCTCACTTGCAGGCAATATAGCAAATTATTTAAAGCTATTGGAGGTTGATTCCATCTACCTTCCTGTTCCTATGAATTTTATTTTTGTAGGATTTGATGGCAAAGGGAACCAAGGTAAAAATGATTTTTGACATTTTTCCTTTATCTTCTGAAAATGTTTCTGATTCATAATTGGCTTTCATATATTATAATTTTAGAGTTCAATCTACATCCTGAAGAACTAGAGCGGTGGTTCACAAAAATTGATCATATCTTTGAACATACACGGATTCCACAGCTTGGGGAAGTTCTCAGTCCCTTTTATAAGGTTACTGTTGACAAAGTACAACGTCACCATCTTCCAATTGTCAGTCATGTAAATTACAAGTAATTGCCTCTTTACATCTGTTATTTTTCATTTGGGTTCTGATAGTTATTCTTTGAAACCAATTGCATTGAATGTTAATGTGATACGTGCTAGTTTGATTTCTGGTGAAGATGAATTTGTTTGTGCAGTTTCTCGGTGCATGCTATTCAAATGGGTGAAAAGGTTTCTTCTGTTTTTGAGCATGCTATTAATGTTCTGGCCTGGAAAGATGATATAGCAAGGTAAACAGTTTAGTTTTCCATCTTTTTTCCTGTTTGGTCTATGAAATTTTCTTCACAATGATGTTCTAGATTGACTTATTAGCTTCTTGTTGTAGCAAATGACGCTGTAGATTGCTCTTTGTGAACATCTAAAATTAAGAATGGCATCCCTAAGCATGAATTGCTTCGATTAAGGAGTTAATGTCAGGTGTTGTTTTATGACTTTTGAGATTTTGATTTAATAGACTGCTTCCTAGATTGGAGACTGTTCCCATAATTGTAGAAGAATTTGGTTCATTTAGGACAATACACTTTTTACTATTGTTTACTAAGTTTCTAATTGATAATTAATGAAAAATTGCTGTGCTTCTCTTGCTTTTTGATTTTTTCTTATCCCCTCCCTTTCCCTTTCCCCCTCCTCTTCCCTTTCTTTTCTCTCCTCATTCTTCTTCTTCTTGTTGGTGGTTAGGGATGATGGTGAAACCGTTTGGCAAGTAGATGTGGACATGTTTGATGTTCTATTCACTAGCCTTGTGGAATATCTTCAGCTTGAAAATGCATATAATATTTTCATTTTGAATCCCAAGCATGACAGAAGAATAGCAAGATATGGTTATCGGTATGTATTCTCTCAAGGATCTCATAAGACCATTTTGTTTTACTCTTTGGTGTAGCACCAATGGGATGGAACAGTGAAAGGCTTGCCTCTCTAAAATTGCTTGGTGACATCATTGATTTTGGGATTGGTATATTTTAGTGACTTTGAGATTACTCTCAGTGGGATGTGGTGCTTAATCTGATCTGTATTTTGGTGTTTCTGTGATCACCTTTCTTTTTGTTAATATTTTAAAAAACAAATAAAAAAATCATGACCTTTATTTTTCTGCGTTATGCAATTATCAAGTATTGCATTGTAATTGTATGTTGCATGCACATGAACAACAACACCCCCCAATCCCCCAACCCCAACCCCAAAACCCCCAACCAAAAAAAAAAAAAGCCAAAATCACATTTAGACTCCCTTGAAACCTGCAGTTAGACACTCCAAATTGCTCTTTTTATTTACAAACGTGTGATTAGATATTTCCTTTTTTCATTTTTTTGGGCAGTATTGTGTATTTCACTTGGAATCTCGATAGAGTATTTGACGATCTCATAATGGAGAAGAATATAGGTTGTGTGACTTACCCAAAAAAACGAATATAGGTTGTGTGTTTGTTAACATTAGAAACGAAGGTTAGTTGGTTGAAAAGTGTCTAAACACAGGTCATGTTTTTTTCAATTTTCCAATATTTTTAGAAGCTATCTATTTTTGTGGCTACTTAAGCTGCATGTTTCTTACTCCTGTAAAGAGAAAATTCTCTGCCTGTGTTCTTCTCTTTAATCCTGGATTGAAAATCATGGATAGTTTGATTTATGGGCTTTAGAGAGAGAAAGAATTCTCTTTGTTCTCTCTAGGACTCCTATCGTAAAGCTAAACACTTCAAACGCTAGCTTTAACCTTTTAAACACTTTAATCTTTACTTCCTGAGTTTATGCTTTGTTTCTTACTATGTTCATCTCATGGCCCTGTTTCAAGAGTGCATTCACCCTGACTTGTGGCTGAGCGAGGGGCCAAATATTGGGAGCAAACCCTTGTTGTTTGTTTCCTTGGAAGGAAATGTCCTTTTCTTTTGTCCAAAGAACAGCTAAGGGTTGGAAAGGCATTTGAGATGGTCATTATCCTTGGTAATTTGGATAGCTGCTTTTATTTTTCCTTTGTGAACGACAACTAACTTAACTCTACCTTGTAGAAGCCATGATGGTTTGCCAAATATATCCTGATTTTTCCTAATTGGAGAGCAGGGATGCCTTTGATAAAACCCCAACCTTCATGTGTACAATTTTTTTGGGGGGATGAATGAGATATATTTATCACTCAAAATTGTACACATGATGTGTACAACAGGTAACTCTAAACTACTATTTGAGCCTAGTGTCAAAAAAACAAAAGGATACTAGGTCCAAATAATAGTTTATATCAATCAGCGTAACATTAAAAAAAAAAAAAAGATGCAAACAAGGACTGTTCAAAGTATTGAGACTATGTAGGTTGCAATCTCATTCACCTGTATCTTCCATTCCTTTCTTTCCAAGGATAGTAGCACCCAATAGCAAATGCTTTCCAAGGACAGCTTGGTTCTTCTCTCGAGAGCACCATGCCAATTCCTTGAATCCATTTGTATCAGCTACATTGCTAGTGGAGTGGTTATCCCCTGTAAGCTGACCCTCTTATGGCTTTACTTAAGAGAACGAACAAGCATGTGCCCTGTTGAGATTAATGACTAGGGAAATCTAGTTATGCAAACTGAAGCAGAGAGGGAAGACAGTTTCTTCGTTTGAGTCTCAAATCTTGATTGAGTGCCATTGGCTTTCTCTTAGATTTCCCATCATGCCAAGTTTTTGGTCACTCCTGTTGAACCCAACCTCCACCAAATGCCCAAGCCAAGAAGGAAGACAAAGACTCCAATTCCCAAGATCATCAATGGGTTACGAAGATTAAGTGTATAGAAATAAAGAGGTTTACGGTAAAATTTTAATGAGGTAAATTGATGGATTTATCAAGACTCTTGTTTCACCATCAGTCACTTATTTTCAAAATTAGCTAATGAATTCATTATGTTTTGCTACTAAGAGTAAGGGGGTGAGTGTTAGTATTTTTTTGCGCTATAGCAATGTTTTAACTTAGCTTTTGGGGTTGGTCAGTTGATCTGCCTGAACACAAATTTGCCTTCATGAGCAAGTTGGTGGATTATCTCTAGTTGTTCAGGGGACTGGCTGACCCCATAGGCCCTCTCTATATCTACTTTCACCACTTGAGTTGCCTTGCTTGTCCTCTATGCTTCTTTGATATTCAATTAGCAAGCTTCCTGTGTAGACTCTAGCACATCTTGGGCATGATAGGGCCTATGGTAGTAATTGCACCTGACTTTTCCATTTTGAAAATTAGCTTTTGTTCATGTATTGAGGCTGATTTTTGAAGGGTTTGACCTCTTGGAACTTGGTCCGAATCAGCATATGGTTGAGAAGCTCCACCTTGCGTCCCAAGGACCATTTGGTTCCTCCTTGTGAGGCACTTATAGGAGTTTTCTTGGTGTTATCATAAATATTTCTCAGGATGGATACAATTAAATAGGGGGATAATGTCACATTTAGCACCAGAATTTTTGGGCCGTTTTTCAATTAAACATCTAAACTTTTCAAGTGTCAATTTCAGTACTTATGATGGACTGACACGTGTCATTATATTTATATAATAAAAAACCATTTAAATGTGATATCATTGACACAAATTTTATTATTTAAATAAATTAATTTTGAAAAATTATTTATGATCGAATGTTATGAATTATTTAATTTCTTCTCTTCAACCTCTAGATTCATTGTGAAGCTCAAACCCTAATCTTTAATCCTAACACCATTTATAAAAGAATCCCATTTGTGCAACCACCACCTTGTTCCCCCATCCAAATTTTATGAACATTGCGTTTTGGAATGGTGCTCTTTAATGGATTCTGCAAAATTACATAACTGGTGATGTGAGGACCATTGTTCAAACCTCTGAGAAGACCTAAAAAGTACAGGAATTGTCTTTTTATGAAACTTCACTCACATACCCAGAAAGAAAAACAAATCAAAATCAAGCATTTTGATCTTCCTAAACACATACTTAAGTAGTACCATAAGTTGTCAGTTGAAACTCCTCGGAGAAAAGCAATACTATTAGATAAATATAGCATAAGGTTGAGAATGAGGTGTGTTTTGCCATTGCATCTGGAATTGAATCATCAATCTACTAGACAAAACATTGGTTCTAGCTTTGTTGATGTAAAATGAAGTGTGCCCATAAGGTGTTCGAGGGAAGTCCTTGATAGAACAAATTCTTTTTTTTAATGTATAATGACATGTTTCGCTCCATGATTTGTTAAAAACGCCATGTAATCTAACAATAGTTAACGGAGTTATGTTGGGTAGTTAAATCAAAATGTTAAATATTGGTTAAATTCTTTTTTACGTTAATTTATTTAAATAATGGAAATCCATGTTGGCGATTAAGAGGTTTATTTTAATGTACAATGACACATGTTGCTCCATGATTTGTCAAAAATGACACGTAATCTAATAATAAGAGTAATGGAGTTAGTAATAGTGACATTGTAATGTTCAATTGGGTACTCAAAAAGCTTAAGTGCTTAATTGCAAAATGGCCTAAAGTTTAGGGACTAAATATGGCATTATCTCATTTAATAGGTTAGAAGGGAGGGATTAAGCCGATGCTTAGATACATTAAGTAAAAAATTATTTTAAATATTACATGTATAGGCATGAGTGGCACAAGAGCTTAAAAAACAGGAAAGACAGCAAAAAACAGTTACCTTTTTATCTTCATATTATCTGAACCAAATAAAGAAAGAAAGATCACCTTATCAGTAAACTAATCTTGTTGTAATCTTCACACTGATGAAGTATAACAGCTGTAACACAGATCTAGAAAAGAACTAACTGTATTTCTAGTGGTTTTGTACCACCAACTTGTGTTTAATCACTACTTCTCCTTCAAATACTAAAAATATGATCGGAAAAAAAAGTTGATGCTCAAAGTTTGCTGAAAGAAATCTTTTTTCTTTTTTAATAATTTCAGCATCATTGCTCTATAATCTCTGTGGTAATTTAATTAAGGTTCACATTTTGCATTGACTATTTTGCAGGAGAGGACTCTCTGATTCAGAAATTAATTTCCTTAGACAGGTAATGAATCTTTCTTCATGACCTAATCTCCTGTTAATGCTTGGTTTGCTCTAGTTTCTAGGTCTTATTTTGCTCTTGAATAGCTCTTCCCTTGTGGTGAGTGCATGTTTGTGCATATTTTCCCACATCAGTATTATATATTTGCTTACCAAAAGAATAATAAGATGTCACCTGGGGTAAAAAAAAAAAAAAAGAGGACTCATTCATCTCCAGTCCTTTCTGTTGTACAGACTGTGGAAATGGCCAAAGGCAGTGCTATTAAGATCCACCCCTCCTTGCCAAATCCAGGAGAGAGAGTAGCTAGTCCACTAGAAAAATCGTCAAGTCCAACAGTTATGATATAGAGGTGGTTCTACCTTTGTTCGTCAACATACCCTGTTACCCACATGTTGTGCATAAGACAAGCTCAAGTGTATATCCAAATCAAGAATTAGTGCCCTTCAAATATGTGTACAATCTCAGGAAGAGAGTCCTTAAATTAGTGTGCATGCTTGATGTTTGTTTGAATTTATTGTGATCCTGAAATCTGTTTAATGTAAGTCTGTTTGTTGTATGTTTCTGCCATGTATGTTGTTGTTGGTTATAATGTTTGTAGACGACATGTATGATGTAAATAAGTCCAAGTCACCCAGACGGAGTTTGTGGACAGTTATGTGTGAACAGGGACTTGTAACTGCCTTGTAACAGTTTATATTGCTGAGAAATCAAAGAGAGGCAGACTGGTTTTTTTTGGGTAAGGTCAGAATTTGTATATAAACGAAGGAAAATAAATACAGCTAGGATGTACAAGAGAGGCCAAGTTGGTTATCTACAACTATAATAACAAAAAGATTGTAGATGACAAACTTGGCCGTAAAATAAGCACACAAAATTATATATCTAAATATGACAAAATGATCCTAGCTAAGGCGAAAGCTATGGATGATTGAGCTCTCATGTGTCTAGAGTTCCTTTTTTTTTCATACATAATAGATCATTGTTGATGGAATCTTCTTTCACTTTAGGGACCCAAGTCTCTTGAAATTCTCCACTAATGATGACATAGATGTTGAAGAAAGATAATGCGTAAGTGATGGAATGCAACACCATTGGACCTTAGCCCAGATTGCTCTAGTGAATTCATACATTATAAATAAGTGGTTGTGATTTTCTTCCTTGGTGGAACAAAGAAGACAAAGTTTGTGGGTGATGATGCCCCATTGTAGCAATTTATCATGTGTAAGAAGTTTTTCTTTGATGGCCAGCCACAAAATGAAGGAGTGTTGAGGGAGGTTAGCTTTGTTCCAAATAATGTTATAGCAAGGTGTGATAGGGTGCTTTTGTCTCAAGAGTTAGTAAGCTGATTTGATGGTGTAGCCGTTTTTAGGCTTAGCTAACCAAACAAATGAGTCTTCAACTTCCATCTTAGGCATTACGTTATGTGGTAGAGTTGATCTAGTGGTATTTCAACGTTTTCCGCTTGGCCATCACCATTCGTCTCCTTCAATGATCTTGCTCAACTTTGCCTCCTTGTACCAGCCCATGTCATAGATGGATCTCTCTCCTATTTAATTTGCAATTGGACCATTAGGGTGTCATGAGTCATACCATTGGGAGATGTTATTCCCTTCCCTTATGCTTCATGTGAATAAAGGACTTGCTTGGCTTCTTGCTTGAAGGATCTTGTGCTATGACCAAGAGCTTTGCAAAGGACTTACCCAACTTGGCCATAAGCTATTAGAGTCCATGCATAAGTTCCATATGTGTTTAGATTAGGCCACCTTATTCCATAATGTGATGTCCATAATCCTCAAACCACCTTCCTTTTTAGGAAAACATATCTCTTCTCAAGAAACCTTGGCTTTGGCCTTTACTTCATTCAATCCATTTTAGACAAAATGCTTCATCTTTGCATTTAGCTCCTTTAAAATTCTCTTAGGGAGTATGTACATGGATGCCCAATAGACTTGTAAGGAGAAGAGCACACTTTTAATCAACTAAACATGACATGCATAAGACAGATGTTTAGTAGATCAATTGTTAATTCTAGAGGCGAACCTTTTAATTAACGAGCGGCAATGGGCTTAAGATAATCTTGTTGAAATAAGTGGAACTTAGAGATATTTAATTGGCAATTGTCCTTTATTGAAGCCATCCAAAGAAGTGATTTGGGCCTTCACCATTAGACTAATATTATTGTTGAATAAGAGGCTCTTTGAATGACTCACCTTTAAGCTCGAGAGCGAGAAGAAGTCCTTTAAGCCTTGTTTGATCAGCACAATCGAGGTACATCCCCTTTTGAGAAAATAAGAAGGTTGTCTACGAAGCAAAGATGGTTGATCTTTTCTTTCTTGCAGCACCAATGATGTTTGAACTCTTGATTGGATTTTAGTCTTTTGAGGAGGCTAGATAAAGTCCCCATAATCAAACACAAATAGGTATTGGGAAATGGGATCACCTTGTCTCAAACCATGAGAATTAGCAAAAAAACCCACTAATTCTCCATTTAGACTCAGCGGGAATCTTGGAGAGGACACACATTCCATGGTCTAGCAAATGAACATGGGGGAAATTTAAAGCTATGAGAAGACATTCTAGAAATGATCAATTCACACGGTTGTAAGCTTTCATGATATCAATCTTCATTACACATCTAGCTCCGTGAAGATCCTTATAGTATAATTGCATAAGCTCTTGGGCAACTAGTATATTATTAATAATTCTCTTCCCTTGATAAAAGTGGATTGCTCTCTCCTTATATGCCCTGACAAGATTCTTTGAATGCAATTTGCTATAATTTTTGAAATGCATTTGTAGAGAATGTTGCAACATGAAATGGGTTTAAAGTTTGTAAAGGATTCTAAGGTACTAACCTTGAGGATAAGGGCAAGGTAAGTAAAGTTAATTGATTTTAAGAGCTTCCTAGTGGTAAAAAAAACTTTCATAGCCAAAGCTGATTTCCTCCTCAATGATGTGTCATGTCAACTTGAAGAAATTAGCACTATAACCATTTGGGCTCGGAGCTTTATATTTTGCAAGAGATCAGAATGTATCCTTGATTTCTTTGTTGTCCATTGGTTTGGTAAGATGCGGCCAATCCTCTGGCTTAATTGTCTTATCCATTAGCAATGAGATATTTTCTAGACCTAAAAGTGTTGATGGTGGCATAGACAACAGGCTCCTAAAGTATGCAATTGTCGCCTCACGTATTTGCTTCCTGTTGGGGGTTTTAGTACTGTCTTCTAAAACTATTGAATGGATGCCTTTATGTGAATGCTTCTGGTTTAAGGAATGGTGGAAGGGGGAGGAGTATCTATCCTCTAGCTTCAACCATGTCTGTCTAGATTTTTGTCTTAAAAAGGACTTCTTAGTTACTACCAAATAGTAAGTCTTTGAATTTCTGCTTCTCCAACTCCCAATCTGCATTTACAGGATTAGCTTGGTTTGAAAGTTGTGTGCTCTCTAGTGAATTGAGACTAAGGTTTACTCTTTTGATGATATTTGAGTAGTACTTCTTATTTAGATCTCTCAATTTCTTTTTGAGCAATCTGAGTTTTGAAACAATTCTAAATGTGGCAATACCTTCTATCCTTGCTCTCCAAATCCACTCTACTATGGGAAGAAAAAGAGGGTCTTTGCTCTAGAAGTTGTAGAACTTGGATGGGATGTTCCTTTTAAGCACTTTAGATGCAGATTTACAATGAGTGGGCTGTGGTTCGAGACACCCATTAGAAATAGGTTTGATCAAGGCTTCCTTCTCTATGTCAGAAATGCTTCACTTTAAGAGGGAAGAGAGTTTGTCAATGATCGGCATGGGATCAGAGTGATCTAACAGTAATGAGTGGAAGTAGTGAATTGCCATCAACTTTATATCTTCAACCGATGATACTCTCTAACCATGTTCAGTCACTATGGAGCTAAAATTGTTCCTATACCGTGTATCAACGAGTTGAAGAAAAACTTATTGTTTTTGTCACCAAGTTTAAACCAACTAGCTTTAGCTTTTTACCTCAAAAAAGACTTGTCTAATGTGCTTAACTAATAAAATTCAGAGTAAAGGGATCTCTACTTGTTCCAATATGCCAAATTAGGGTTTGCTCTATTTAACTCTTGAATGGACAGAAGCTCTTCCTTTGCTTGTCTCACTCCATCTGATAATTTTGAATACTGAGTATTGTTTAGCTTCTTCAATTGGTTCTTCAATAACTTCAATTATTTCCTAGTAACCCTGAACGTGGCAAAGCCTACAACATCAATTCCATGCCTCTTCAACTAATTGCTTGAAGGAAGGGTTTGCCTTCTAGAAGTTGAAATATTTAAAAAGAAGACTTTCTTACATTAGTTCCTTCTATATTAAGCCCTATGATAGTAAGTTGACAATGATCTAAAGCACCGGAATCAAGAACTTAGATTTCTAAATTTGCTCATGAAGTGATCTTTGTGACCTAAGTCATGCATTTCGCTATAAAACAAAACTTAGAAACTATCAACCATATCCTAAAGTGTTTGAAAGGAACTCTAGGTAGAGGGTTGACGTTAAGAAAAACCAAGACAAGGAGTATTGAAGCCTTTGTTGATGTTGATCGAGCTGTTAATGTTAGTGACAATAAGTTGATGACAAGATATGAAATTATTGGGAAATCTTACAATATAAAGAAGCAAAAAATAGTTTGTAGAGGGCAGAAATGAGAAATAGGTGTGTGCAGTAAAAAAAATTTATCAAATACCATTTTTAAACTGTATTTTCAAAATGCGATTTAGCTTTTTCCATTACAGGCGGCCATGGCTATGTGATTTAAAAATTGCATTTTGATAATGCGATTTTGAAATATCAAATTCTGTTGATTTACAGACTTAAAGACTATTTTGTTATTTGATGCTTTTGGCTGCGATAACACTAAGTCGTGTTTATCATATGCTAAAGACAAACATGTGGGATGGAGCTTACAGCTAGTTGAAAAAGTTTTTTGGCATTTGGATGTGGCTGGTAAAAAAAGATCATTGGCATTTGAGCTTTTGCAAATCACAACCTAATATTGCAATTTGTAAATCGAAGTTTGATCTTGCCATCTTTTTAGAGATTTGTTCATTTACCCATTTGTGGTTTGAGTTATTAAAAATCAAGCAAAATTGCATCTTTTAACTGCGATTCTTAAACCGCATTCCTACTATGCAAGTTTTTTGTATTTCTGCATCAACTTTGAGTGGGAATTTAGGGAAAGCTAAATCACATCTTGCAAATGTGATTTAGCAACAGTATTCTTGTAATTTGTATGAGTGCAACCATTTTTTACAAAATAATTTGCCCATAAGGGGCAAACTCACCTTTTCTCAGCTAGCAATGGTGCAAAGGCGGAATATTGTGCTGTGTCATAAGGGTTGTGTCAAGTAGTGTGCTCCAGTGACTAATGAAGGACTTGAAATGAGTTATGATAACTGATGTACAATGATAGCAAATTAGCCATTAGTATTATAAAGAATCCTATTAATCATGACAGGAGGAAGCATGTGCGGATTGATCAACATTTTATTGAGTTAGAGATTGAAAATGGAGATATTTACCTTACCTATATCCCTATGAGATTATAGGAGCGGATATTCTCACAAAAACCGTCCAAAAATCTGTGTTTTTACTAAGTTGGGCAAGCTGGGATGATGGACAATCCATTCCTTAGCTTGATGGGAGTGTTAGAAGTATTTTTTTCTACTTTTATTTCTAAGAGTTGTTAGTTTATGTAGGGTTTTTAGGACTTCATTCAGTTAAGTTTTCATTTTCGTGATTATTTCCTATTTTGTGGGTTGTAAGTGGATTTTTTCCTATCCTACTTGTAAATTCTCCATATTGCTAGAGATGAATAAAATCATTCTTTACAGATTGTTTTTTTGTTTTTCTCATGTTTTTTATTCTCCAACATACTCTAACATCAAAGCAATATTTTGATTGCACTCAACCAAATCATAATTCTTTGTTTGCGTTTGAATAGTTTATATTTTTTTTTTGGTGAATGATCTAATTTCATTTCTCAAAAAAAAAAAAAAAATGTACATAAGATGTGTACAAGAAACCAAAACCCTCTATTCATCCCTAGTGTCAATAAACAAAAGGATATTAGGTATGAATAAGGGGATTGAATAGTTTATACTTATCTATAGTACAATTGTTGATTTCACAAATGTTGGCACATACTATATTAAGATTACTTAATAATGCATGTTGAGAATAAATTACCCAAATATGACTCCATTCAAGATGTTGAGATTTGTTGGATAGTTTTGTTCTAGCTATCTTATTATGAAAGGTGTTATATTTCTCTGGACAAGAATCTTTATATACAATAACTAACCAACATAGTGTAATCTACTGTGTGCTTGTTTTTGGTCCCTTTTCTGGCATCCAGCATCTTTTTTAATATATATTTTTATTACTTTTAAAATTTTTATGAATGTTTCACTGTCGCAGAACAAGACTCTGCAAACTAAAATTGTTCATTCTGGAGGCATTCCTGAGAGCATTCTTGGTAAGTAAAGATATCTCTTCTGTCTTTCCCTATCCATTAGCTATTGAATAAGAATAAGCTTGTTTACTACTTCTATATTCCAACACCATGCATAATTGTCTTAGTTTATGCAGCATTTGATAAGATTAAGAGACCACTGTATGAAAAGCACCCAATGGCAAAGTTTGCATGGACAGTGACTGAAGACACTGATACGGTTAGTATATGCCTTGAATGAGTTATTAGATAAATTTCCTGGGAGAGGCCTGCAGAGGGTTCTTATTATCATGGCCAGTTAAGTGATCTAGTCATGGGTGATATTTTGTTAGAGAGAATGCTTTGATCTCATAAACCATTTCAGAATACTTCTAATTTACTTAGACTAATTTTTGCATGACTTTATTTATTGTTTATCAATGCTGTAGAAACACACGTTTATACAAAGATTTAATCTATCTTCCTAAATATAAGATAACTATGACCAAATAGAAGATAACATAGATCCAACAATATCTCCTAAATGCATAAAGTAGAAATAAGAAATGCATATTTATGTCCTGTTTAATAGACTCTTTCCAATTATAAAGAATTTCCTAGATATTTGTAACACTTCAATTATCTAATTCTTGATCCTGCAAACTCGACTTGTAAGATAAACAGTCGTTTTAATTCATTAATTCAATCTATACTTTACTAGGCTGCATTTTAAATATTCACCCTATCCCCTCTCCATTTTATTAAATATATCCTTAAAAACTTCCCCTCAATTTTTTGATATGTACTACATTATATCATTATATCTATTTTATTTAAGGGGAAGGAAAGATTTGGAGTGATGGATGTCTAAATCAATTTTTCATGAAGCAGTGATTAATAGCTCTACGGGCTATTCTATGTTGCAGGCAGAGTGGTATAATATTT
Source organism: Lumnitzera racemosa (assembly GCA_024138005.1). Classification (NCBI taxonomy): domain Eukaryota; kingdom Viridiplantae; phylum Streptophyta; class Magnoliopsida; order Myrtales; family Combretaceae; genus Lumnitzera; species Lumnitzera racemosa. The sequence continues at coordinate 46,351,633 of JAMXBC010000007.1, forward strand.
GCCAAGATGCACTTAATAAAATTGAAAACCTTCATGTGGGGAAGGACACTGCTGATGTAATCATGGGCAAAGTTTCACAGGTTAATAATTTTACCCTGTTTCTGGTACAGTAGGGAAAATCATTAATCTAAGAGTAACAAGAATTTAATGTACTTACTGAACATTACTTTTGCTGTGTTGTGGCAGTTATTGAAAGGGAAAAATGGTGATATAAAGATCCGCCTTGAAAAGGAACTGAAGAATGGGGACTTCAGTGGTCTTCGAGCAGATTGTCTTACAGATGCATGGATTGGAAATGACAGGTTGAATTTCTGTCTCTCCATGTGCAAATATGAGCATTCATGAAATAAACATGCATGCTTAGTTGATATGTCTGAGCCTTAGCTGACTACGATCTTTTCTCAGGTGGGCATTTATTGATTTAAGTGCAGGCCCTTTTACATGGGGGCCTGCTGTTGGTGGAGAAGGGGTTCGTACAGAGTACAGTTTACCAAATGTGACCAAAACCATTGGCGCCGTTGCTGGTATTTCAGTAAACTTTGTTCCTGTCAATGCTCCCTCCACTGTTCGAGTAGTTGTTTTTTCTCCTGATATGATGATGTGTAAAAATTAGGAGGTTTATAAACTTCTCTTTATTTCTCTGATGCTGATTGCTGGATTTCATGGTGGAGGACAAAAAGGCATGAGGGTGTGGAAATATGTCCAAACATGTATTCAAGAGTGCTGGTTATGTATGTTTTCCTTTGTGCAAGTTGTATTGGCTAGAGTGCTTATGGCAATGATTCACTGAGGGTACTAACCACGCTATCAATATGGGACATATATTCTCAAATGGGTGCTTACTTAGTGGTTTGAGTAAGTTTCCTCATCATCTGATTGAACGTAGATGGTACCTAGATTCTTTTCATATGGCCCTGCCTTAAGAACCTGCCTTGATCTCACAAGAGAATAGGTGAGGTTGGGCCAACCATTTAGGCTCCACTGGAGCTCGCTTAGTCCAATAGTTTTATGATCACTGATAAGTGACAGTTGCATGAAGAAATTAAATGATGATGTAATACTTATCCGTACATGTAATTTAAGAGGGGTAATGAGAAGGTTACAGCATTTCCTCCTGGATGATTGCTTTGGCATTAATGGAGCATTTTGAAGGCATTTTCTTGGAATCTCAAATGTCTCTTAAGATAAATAAGCCATGCTTTGCATCTAGCTTTCTAGTCCAACTACTGGTGCGCTTAGCATCTCAATGCTGTCGCTAGATATTTTCTCCAATCCAAGCTTTCATTTGATATGATGATCTGCATGACACAATTAGTACTGATCACTTGCATAGTGTAAATTGGAGACTGAGATGGTGTTTTAAGCTTGTCCACCATAATGATTGATGAAGCTTTGTGCCCAGATTTGGTGGGGGAACTAAATTAAGGTTTCATAGCTGATATAAAGAGGTGACAGAGAAATTCCTTTTTACAAACCTTGAGGTGCTATGAAGAAAATTTGTTTTCCATAATGATGTTAAGGGTTTTAGGAAAGACACATCGTAATATGTGAAAAAGCTGACTGTTATTGATAATTTCTAATTTATTGAATCTGTAATGAGACATGTACTTATAAGATAACATTACCTCCCACAGTCTACCAACACATTTATTATTTACAACAACCGAAATTTAATAATACAAGTATTTCTGGTTTCAACACCCCTCAAGCTGGACAATGGATGCCTGACATCCACAGCTTGCTTGTTAGGCACTCAAACATTGTTGAAGGAAGCCCTTTTGTCATTTCATCTGCTAATTGATCCCGGAGTTTACATATGGCATGTTTATCAATCCTGCATTTAGCTTTTCCTTTATAAAGTGTCGATTTGTCTCTATTTGTTTAGTTCAGTTGTGCTGTACTAGATCATGAGCAATGCCGATTGCTAATTTGTTGTAACAGTATAACCTCATTGCCCCATATGTTATTATAGAATTATCTTTGTTGATAAGAGCTCATAGATTCCAAGTGCCATAGCTATAAAGTCATTTACAACACTGACCTAAAGACAAGATAAAGGGATATTTGGACAGGCCAAACCATCGTGTGACCCTTCTTGATTTGTATATATAATCTGAATTGCTGTATCTGCACTTTGCAAAGTTTAGCCTTTATTTTACAACTATATATGCCGAAGTAATGCTTCTGGAAATAGTTAATAATGATCAATTTATAATCATCTCCAAATGATTGGTACTCGTGTGATTTTCTCCTTTTTTTTTTTTGTTGTTATTGTTGTGGGGAGGTGGCAGTGTTGGTAGCTGCCAAAACCACCAATGAACCTTTTGAGTGGTACATATATTCCCAACTCTACTTAAACATTCAAAACATTAGTCTTTGTTTTACAATGCTATTAGGTGAAGACATGTTGAGAATATGGCACAAACATATTCAATATATTCAGATCTTAATAAGTAGGCACATCATGGAATTGTTTTGAAGAGCACAATAAACAAGAATAAGGGCAGATAGAGCAACTATTATCATGAAGGAATTGCGGAATAGGTGATGGATTTTTCTTGATTGCAGGAACAAATAAAACAATATGGAGCGTGAAACTTTTATAAAATATGTTTAATCTAGATTTGCTTATGGCAAAAATGAAAAGCTAAGACATCTTTAGTCTGCTGACAACCTACTAAATTTTGGGAGAGTTGGATCTAGTAACTGCAATTAAATAGGTGCTCTGGGAATTTGAATTCCTCGTGTCTAAAAGTGAATAATTTGAAAAGTCATAGTTTTTCTTAGTGGAATCCCTCTGGAATCCAAGATCTGATTCCTCATTGTTTGGGTTTTTTTTTTTTTTTTCTTTCTGTGGGTTCACTTCCTTAAGGATATTTAGATTTACCTCTTCCAAGCCTTCAAAACTACCTATCTTGACTAGGTGAATAGAGTAAGCTCTCTTAGTAGGCCATTGGACTAGCCTATGCTCAGCTTTTGCAGGTTGTGTGCAATTGATAAAAAGCATTCATTTTTCCCTCTAAGTCTATTGGTTCACTTCATACTTCCAATGAGCATATTGAAAGAGATTAGAACAAAACTGAATAGATTTATTTGGAAAGGAAGTGATGGATCTAAACTCTCTTGGGAAGATACTTGTAAATCAAAGTGTGAAGGGGGTCTCAGAGTTATTGGTGAATTCAGCTACCCAGTTGAAGCATGTATGGAACCTTTGTGTGGGTAGGCAGGACTCGCTTTGGCCAAGTTGGGTTAGAAGTGAATTGCTTAGTGTTAGGAATTTCCAGTAAATATCCATGTAAAGGAAAATTTTTGCTTCAAAGAGGCTTAGAATTTATTAAAATGAAGCACCCACAAAATTCATATGGTATGATAATTAGCATCCTAAAGGCCTCCCCCATGAATCAGATTTGTGAAAGGGGAATTAATGACTCAAAATTTTCTGTGGAAACTAGATTTTGCTTCATTATTCAAGGAAGCGTATGGTAACTAAATAAACCTCTCCATCAAGGAAGCCTACTGTTTGAGTCATGCTCTATGCCTTAGAGTGTCTTGGAAGTCTCTGATTTGGCACAAGAGAGGTGTATTATGGCATATTGTTATTTCTTGGTTGATGATTCAACGAAAACTCACTCTTGGCAAACTCTTGTTGTGGAATGTATTAAATTAGAACACTTGCTTCTTTCATCAAGGATGTGTGGAGTTGCATGATCATCTTCTCTTCAAATATGATTTTGCAAGGTCTATTTTGAGTAAGGTTAGTAAGGAGCTCAATTAGGTTATGACTCTTTTTGACTAGACAAAGGACTTCTTGATTTTTTTTTGCAAGTTTTCCTAATTTTAGTTCAGCCAAAAAGAAAGTTTGTGATGCTGTGATATATAACATTTAGCAAGAAAGTAATGCTAAATGCCTAGGACTTCAAGAAGCTTCAACTGAAGGTGTATTTGGGAAAACACTCAATATAGTTAGGCTTTTAGATTTGAGTTTTTTGAATATTTAATTTGAGATCTACTATTGTTTATTGGCACTGTAGAGAAGACTTATTGGTTAGATTAGTTTTTGCTTATTATACATAGTAGATCTTTCATCTTAATGAATTCACTGAGCATAGCTAATAAAAGAAGATTTACCCACAACATTAACCTTAGCCTCCACGTGACCTCCCTTTTTGGGAGCTTTGATTGCCTTGTTGGTTTTCACAAGAAGCAATAAAAGCAAATGACTCACTAGTAGAGATGATAGAACTCTAAACTGGCATTGAATCATTCATCATGCTATTCTTGTTGTATTAAAATAGGCGAAGCTCCTTAAAATCTGAAAGTTGACCATTTGTGGTGATATAGCTTCCATATTCTTTTGGAAGACCATGTAACGGTGCCATTACCAGTTCATAATCACTACCATGCTTGCCGATGGAACACAAGTTTTGACCAATTTCCTTTATTTTGAGAATATAATCAAATACATGCATATTCCCTTTCATCAAAATTCTAAATTCACTCCTTTTCCATGGTAGTGATTTAATCGCCAAAATGTTGTTCTGTGCAATCCATACATCTCTAGTGGTACCTTCATTTCTTGAGAGAATGTGTCCTAGTATAGATGGGGACCAATAATCTACCTGAAGCAAGAGGTGCATCAAGCCATGCTTGAGTTGTGTTTGCCTTTTCTTGCCAAATTTCAAACTTGAGGTTTGAAATTTTTCCCCTAAAACCTAAATAGTATCTTTAAACCAACTTTACCAAATTTGATAAGTGTAAGATTCTTACTAGTCACATGTGCAAGGACCTTAAAAGTAGAGAGAATGTTGCAAAAGACCTTTTTGTAAAGGAGGAAATTGGGCTATAGGAGCTTAATAGTCACCTAGCCTTTGATATTGATCACAAGAAGGACTGAGCTTGAACAAGAAGCCATTATTGTTGGAAGTGCATTGAGGTGAATGGACAAAATGCCAAGTAGAGGACCGTGTAGCTCTATCACATGATAGGGTAGCATTGCATGGTTTGGTTGGAGTGTAATAGTGTTGCATTGGATCGATGGTGTGAGCTGAGAAACTATGATACCATGAAGAAATTCAAGGTAGAATAAATTATATTATTGAAATGTTATGTGCTATGTTACATTGAGGTAGTATAAATAGGTGAAAACATATGCTATCTATGGTAAAAGATAAAGTATACAAGGGGAAGCCATAATTTAGTGTAAATACATACAAATCTAAATATTCTTGCCAAATTTTTAGGTAGCTAGTTTCTTTTCTATGAGTAACGTCTACAACTCGTGAAGAGCATCCTTTTCTCTCTACAAGTATATTGGTCCTCTATTTTTGTCCTTCATATGTGTGTTCTCAATCAAATTGAAACTAAATTGAAGTGCTTTTTTTGGAATGGAAATGAAGATTCTAAGGCTAAAGCAAAAATAAAGTAAAAGGAAATTTGCAAGCCTAAAAAGGAGCATGGATTAGGAGTTATTGATATCAAACTTTGGAACAAGGTGGCACAGCTAATGCATATATTGATTTGTGTGGATGATGGATCCTCCCTATGGTCTAATTGGATCAAAAATGAAATCCTTAAAGGGCAATGTATTTGGCGTACTAAAATTCCCAATAATGCTTCTTGGGCTTGTCAGAAAATATTATAATCTAGATTTCTAACTAGACAACTCGTCAAATGAAAGATTAGAGATGGAACCTACATTTCTTTCTAGTATGATAATTGGTATCCTATTAGATCTCTGATTGAACGGTCAGGAGAGCAAGCATCACTTTGGGCTATCCTAAGGATACTTTCCTAAGCACCTTCATTGTGAATGAGGTATGGAGATTGCTGTCTGGAGATTGGTGGCAAATTGTCACCAAAGAACTAGGTGACCTTAGTCCACTTTTGAACTCTTTGGATTTACATTTTTGGAAGGAGGCACCAATGAAAAGTTTGTCCATTAACAATGCATATTCCTTAGTGAGAAGCAATGGAACGGGATTTAATTGGTACTCTTTTGCATGGCACAAATACATGCTTAGACACTAGCTGATTTTATGTCTTAATTGTGCAAAAAAAGCTGTTAGCCATGGACAAGTTGTATAGTTAGGGTTTAATTGGCACAAATTGCAGTTACTTGTGTTTGGATGGAGCAGAGAATCACTAACATCTGTTTTTGCTGTGCCCTTCCTACTTGCTGCTACTAATAGATGGATGAATGCAATCCATAGGAAAGCTTTTGCTATTGGCTGTTATGTCCTATGGAGAGAAAGAAATAGAAAAAGAGTGGGAGAAACTGCAATTTCTTTTGAAATGGTTCTACGAATTACTTTATGTTGTATTACTTATTAATAATGAGCACCTACCATTTATTAGCCATTTTATCGAACTAAGTATCCTTTTGTTTTGATGATACTTAGTTTGATTTTATAGGTTTCATGGTTTGCTCTTATTGTACATTTCTTGTATACATTAAGGAATAAAATATATCTCACATTACCCAAAAAAAAGAAAAAGAAAAAAAAAATCTTGATGGTAGCTATTTGTCTAATATTTATGATGGCTAGTTGTCTAACATAAATGTATCTACGGTATGTAAGCATGTCTTCCAACAAGTGTTTAGCGGTGCCTAGGAAACTTAAGAGAGAGAAGATAGAGTGTTTTTTTTACTAGAATCCATCTTGACTGCATTTTTCCTTCCTTATAACACTTTCACTTACAAGACTGCAACTTCTAGTAACAGAGGGAAAAACATAGGTTTTCAGCAATCAATGTAAGTGTCGTATGCTAGGTGGAGTCGATAAAATGGCTAGTTGCATGCTAACCTTAATGATTATTGCATACTATTGCTTGAGATTCTTTGGATGTCTGATTCATTGGTTCTGTAATTGTGTGATGTGATCTGTTTGATGTATGGTATTGTAAGGTGTACATTCTGCTTTTGATTTGCCTTCCTGTTTTGTTGTTGATTCCATTACTATTTGAGTTCTTTCTTTCATATCCATGTAAATTGCCACTTAACTCAATATTTTTTTCGATTGTAGAGGATTTTATCCAATACTGTAATATTCTGAAATTATAAGTCTTGGCTGTTGTAGAAATATCTGAAGAGGAAGCCGAAGATCGATTACAGGATGCTATTCAGGAAAAATTTGCAGTATTTGGTGATGTAAGTGCATCTTATTTGAAAGAAGTGTAAAACTATCAAAATTTTGCTTTTTCTTGATAGTCAATTCTCTTTTTGCCTGCTTTATAAACGTGTTACCCACTGCAAGTGCTTTTGGCAAAGGCCACAAAATTACAGTATGAAGATTTTGAGCAAGTCAAGCATTGGACATACATCAGGCAGCCCTATTTGACATCCCTATCTGAATTAACCACTAGGTATATGGTAAGAGAAGATGTCTAAAGCTGAAACCATAGTGTTTCTTTCATAGAGTTTAAGCTTTGTTACTCTTAAGCCTGCGCATGCTAACAACTTATCTTTCAGAATAATAAGTATTATCCAAGGGCCTTCTCCTTCTCTCCTTCTGGAACTGTTCCAAGATAAACAGGAGCATTGAAACCCCTCTCCAACTTCTAATTCTATAGCGAGGAAACAGTCACTTCTTTAAACCTAAACTTCCAATAAGGCCTAAATTGATCATAACAACCGTCTAACCATGGAATACCATATGAGGAATTCATATTGACCAAAATATTGAGGTTGACGAGGTGCTTATGGTTTGATTTGGGGTGCCGTTGTTAATTATCTTCTTTTGGCATGAGAACAGAAGACAAGATTTAGCCCTCAAAGATCATCTCGAATGCTTTCGTGTTGCAGATTTCAGGATGTTATTTTTGTATTGTTATCTCAATGTTTATTGTGTAACCAAGGATTTATGAACGATTGGGAAAGCATAAGATTGGGAAAGTGGAATGATTAGATTTTTTTTGAATAATCATTTCTCAGTAGATGATACAAGACATGATGATTCGTGTTTGCATTGAGTTCTTCAGGGGCATTCATAATGGATCCTTTAATCATTGCATATCTTTTGGGTAGAATGATATCCTTCCTGTATAAGCTATGTTGTAGTCACTCGCTTAAACTAATATTACTTTCTTTTTATGGGAGGCTACTTGGGGCTGAATTTTGGCAATGGATGATTTTTCATGCGAAAGACGGTTTTTGGTTGGTACTAGCTATGTGCAGATATGTGGGACATCAACCATTTATATATATATATATATATATATTGTCTTTCTCCCAATCTTTAATTATGCCTTATTCCCTTACAGTTAGTTGTTTGGTGTAGGAAAATCTAGTCAAGAATAGGTAAGCAAGGGATGTGGGTAATTATAGGGATTTGGAAAGGCATTTTAACTCTTTTTACTTTTAATCTTTTTTGGTTGTGGAAAATGAAAGAAAAAAGGGAGTTTTGATGCCATCTAGTTCAGTTGATCATGTGCATTTTGTTTTTGGTACAACTGTATTGGTCATTTATCGAGAAAATTACTTGTTTATAATTAAAATTAAAAAAAATTACTAAAATACAACTTGTATAAAAATAATTACTGAAATACCACTTAATATCGTATCTTCAAAATGCGACACTAGTATAATATTTATCGCATTTTGAAAATGTGACATTAGCTTTTACATACCGTAGTTATATCGCATTTTGAAAATATGATATTAGTATAAATAATAATATTGCATCTTCAAGATATGATATAATATCGATATTATAACAATTTTTTTATATAATTTGTAATGATGTAAATTTTTTTTTTTTCTAAAATTAGTAGACATATATTGTACTCATCATCTATCTTCATTATTTTGAAAATTATCCTTAACTTGCGAAAATGCAAACCTAAGCATTTCTCGTGGAATGGAAGTGATAACGAGAAGTCAAAAGCGAAGATAAGGTGGTGGGATGTGGAATGGAAGTGATGACGAGAAGTCAAAAGCGAAGACAAGGTGGTGGGATGCTTGTAAACTTAAATTTGGAGATGGGTAGGTATTTTAGACCTACATTTGAAGGAGAATAATAATGGTTAAAAATAAAAAGTAAAAAAATACAGTCCTTGAGAAAATAATCTCAATAGTATAGCACTTAAAATTGCCTTTTCAAAAGGTGACTTTATATTTGATTTAGTGAAATAGCCTTTTTAAAGGACAATTTAGTACTTGATATTGAAAACACCTTTTCAATAGGCAATTTCGTCAGGTTTAGCCTACTCTTCAATGTCCCCATAATGTCATATACTCGAAAAGCAAAAGTTAGGGTTTCAAATTTTGCTACCAATCTCGGAAACCCTTTTCTTGGTGAATGAGTCTTTAGGTATAGAGTTTTCTTTGTGAACTTCTTTTCGCTTTTCATAAATTTCACGTCTTTTTCCTCGTTTCATTTTTCTGGTTCAATTTTCGTTGGTAAAAGAGAAAGCAAAGTTAGAGGTAGGGAGAGAGAGAGATGGAAGGAAAGGACGACTCCTGTATATTTTTAAAGGAACATTGAATTAAAATCGCCTATTGAAGAGGTGATTATACATTAAGGCTTAAAATCGCCTTTTGAAGAGCCAATTAATAGTCTTTTAAGCTGCTATCCAAGTCCTACATATAGATAATGGTGGGGACTATTTTTCAGCAAAATTCAATCAATACCTCTATAAAAATGGGATTTTTCACAAAGATTTTGTGCAAAAATACACTTCAACAAAATGGTGTTTTTGAAAGAAAAAATAGACATTTACTAGAGGTTGCTCATTCCGTAGTGATCTCTAGTTCTATACCTAATTCATTATGGGGTGATGCTATTTTAATTTCAACCTATTTAATCAATCGACTCTTATCCAAGCCATTAAACTTGTAAACTCTTTTGATTAGGTTACAAGAGGCATATGCGCATGTTTGTATTTTCAATTCTTTCCTTCCTATTGTGTTTGGTTGTGTTATGTTTGTTTGTCATCTTCAACCAAATAGGAGTAAACTTGACAAGAAAGCCATCAAGTGTGTCTTCCTTAGGTATTTATCTACCCAAAAAGGCTACAGGTGTTATGATCTTCTATACGAAAGTTCTTTGTACCTTGTGATGTTTCCTTCCATGAAAACATCTTCTTTTATCCCAAAGAGAATCCACATGGTGAAAGGAATTAGGAGTCCTCTCTCTCTCTTTCAGTGTTCCCATTTCTGGTTTTGCTCCAAATCTAAGTCCACCAGTTCCTCAAAATACTAAGTGCCCATGTTCCATCATGGAGAGTCCCTGTACAACCTCTGGAATGCATTGGCTCTTCCTTCCCAACATCAGATAAAATTGTGTTAACTCCAGAAGAGGTACAACAGATCTACAATTGCAACTTCTTGTATACATAAGAAGGCCTGAATCTCTTAAGTTGGTTCAATTGTCTATCCTAACGATAAGTCTAGTTGACTTTAATGACGACTTGGTTGTTCCACATTGATGATAATCCAAAAGAGGAGAAAGAATGGGTCAAAGCAGAAGTCTCAAAACTACTAATAGCTCTTTGAAAAGGAAAGTGAACATGTGCTAGGTATCATATTTTAAACTACTTTGTCTATTCTAACTTATCAGAGAAGTTTTAGAAGCTTAATACATCAGTAGATAACGTATAAGTTCCTAAGAACATTGATGAAGATATGAGCGATCTAAATTGAAAGGAGCCTATATTGGAAGAAATGAGAGCTTTGAAGAAAAGTGGCACTTAGAATGTTGTAAAACACGTAGAAGGCAAGAAATCAATAGGATGTAAATGGGCATTCACCATAAAACATAGACTTGGTGGAATAGAGAGATACAAAGCACTATTAGTTACTTAAGGTTACATGCAAAACTATGGAATAGATTATGAAGAGACGTTTGCTCCTATTGTAAAACCCAATACTATTCGATCCATCTTGTCTATAGCCTACTGATTTGGGTTGACCTTTACATCAAATGGATGTTTAAAATGCATTCTTGAATAAAGAACTTGAGGAGGAGATCTACATGCACATTATAACTAGATTTGTGCGGAAAATGAGATTGGGAAAATTTGTGAACTAGAAAGATCTCCTTATGAATCGAAGCAGTCATTTACAGCATGTTTTGGGAGATCTGGTATCATTATAACTCAGTTAGGTTATATCTAAGGAGAATCGTATCACATTATTTACCAAGAAGACAAGTTCTGACATAAGAGCTATTATGATTATTTATGTAGATGATAAAATGGTAGTAGGAGATGATGAAAGAGATTGAAAATTTGAAAAAGAAGATTAAAGATGGAATTTCAAGTCGTGGAATTAGGAGATTTGAGATGCTTTCTTGGAATAGAGATTGCCCAAAGTAAGGGTGGTATTTTCATTCCACAAAGAGTATATTCTTGTGGGGGACCAATAAACTTGCATGCAAACCAACAATGACTCCTCTAGAATATAAGTGGAAGTGCAAAGTTGGAGATGACTCACTAATAGACAAGGGAAGGTATTAAAGATTTGTTGGTAGACTCATCTACTAATCTCTTACCAAGTCAGACATAGCCTTTGCTGTGAGCTTGGTAAATCAATTTGTGCATTTTTCAACAAAGCAGTACATGGAGGTAGTTAACCATATTTTAAATAACATGAAAGGAACACTGGGTAGAGGTATATTGTTCAGGAAAAGTGAGAATAGATCCATCGAGGGATTTGTAGATGCTGATTGGGCTGACAATCACAAAGATAGGTTATTGCACTAAGATGTGGGGAAATTTAGTGACTTGGAGGAGCAAGAAACAGATTGTAGTGTCAAGAAGTACAACTGAAGTTGAATGTTGCACCATTGCTCGTGGAATTGCGAAATAATTTGGGTATAAATGGTAATAAAGGACATTCACATGACATACTCTAGCCTAATAAGAGTTTATAGTGACAATAGCTTGGTATCAATGTTGTTAAAAATCCTATGCAAAATGTTCGCACAAAACATGTTCAAATTGATAAACACTTAATCAAGTCTAAGATTGTGGAGGGAAATTTCAGCCTACAATATGTTTCCACAGGAATCTAGGAAGTTAATTATTTGCCAAATCATTGGCTAAGTACAATTTTGAGTCTATTTCGAGCAAAGCTCGGATTGATTAATACCTATTCCTGAACTTGAGGGGGTGTGTTAGAAGATTTAATTATAATTTTGCTTTATTCTGTAGTTAGTTAGGGTTGGTTCAGGTTGGTAGATTGATGTTGTTTGGGTTGTTAGAGTTGGTAAGTAGAAAATGTTACTACCAAATTATCTATGTTATTGTTTATAATGATAGACAAATGAATGACTTTCTCAAAATTCAAGATTTTTATTCATCCACTTGACATTCTAAGGCTGCCTATTAATGAGATCATCTTATGTACAAATGTATTGTGACTTCAAAAATAAATTTCACATTATATTTCTTCAATACTAATGTTAGGGTTTGCTCCATGTTAGTTTAAGCTCTTATCTTCAAAGTTGAGCGCTTTGGCTTGTAAATATTTAAGAAATATGTTTTTAGACCCTATTTTACTATTTTATCATTGAATAAAATAATTATTAAAAAATATTAGAGGACTTTTTAATCATAACTACCTTACCCATAAAATCTTTTAAATTATTTTTTAAGGTAAATGATCACGCAAGATTTACAAAGATCTTTTTTTTTGGGGGGGAAGATATGCAGCTGTAAGTGCTCAATTTCAAAGATAAGGAAGTCAAGTGTACGTAAGAGGAAATTAAGGAGATGTAATGCAATTTACTCTTAATGTCGGTAGGGTCATCCATGTTATTGAGCATATTTATATACATAATTATAATTTTTTCTTTCCAGAAAAGGAAATGAAATAGCCCACCACATCATACTAACTAACACCTTGATCTCTCCTCCATTAGTTGCTTGACACTTGTCAAAAGGCTCATGTAGCTTATTGCTAGGGTCTCTACTTATCAGTCTCATCTTAGGTTATGTATATCTGATGATTGGTTCGATCTTATGTTTCTATTATTATGTCTAGTCAACTCTTTTATATCTTTAATTACATAGATATTATTATGCAAACTGGGCAGGTTTTTGCAGATTAAACACATGAGCTTTCCAATGTGATGTTGATAAGAAAATAATCTCATTAAAGTAATAGATTGCGGTTAAAAGAAGACTCTGTTTGACTTGTACACCATCTAAGCATCTACTGCACCTGAAAGCTTCTCGTCTATATGCAGGTGTATATAGATTGTCAATTCCCTTTTTTTTTTTTTTTAAGTTTTTTGGGTTTCTTATTTATTGCCACCTAGTGGAAGGCAGATATTGGTACTGCATCAAATGGAAATTTGTAAGTTGAAATGAGCCAGGAGGAAGCCTGAAGTTGTTTATATTTGAGTTCTCCTGATGCTGATTTCATTTGTTTTAATGCAGAAAGAGCATCAGGCAATTGATATACTATTGGCTGAGATTGATATATATGAGCTTTTTGCTTTTAAACATTGCAAGGGAAGGAAAGTTAAGCTTGCTCTTTGTGAAGGTATCAATCTATTATGTGGAGGTTTCATTAGAATTCTCTCCTTTGTTGAAGTATATTTGGCAGTTTTCAAAATTTCCACCGTTTCAAAAATGAACAGAGTTTTTGCCTCCCCTTTGTGGTTAGTGGAAAAGATTCTCTGTCATATTTTTATATTAACTTGTGGTTTGTAGAGAAGCACACATAAATTGACAAAATTTCGAGAAATATTTTATGAACAATGATTAGCCATCCATTTTCAGTAATCTTGATAAATATCTACTTAAACTTGCTGTGTACTTGGTCTGTAAGATGGTTTCCTTTTCTACCTCTTTCAGAACTTGATGAAAGAATGCGGGATTTGAAAAATGAGCTGCAATCATTTGACGGAGAAGAATATGATGAAGGTCACAGGAGAAAAGCAGTTGAGGCATTGAAACGGATGGAAAATTGGAATTTGTTCACCGATAATCAAGAGGTGAGGCTCTTATTCCTTTTTTTTCAGGATCTGTGTGATTTTGTTTCTTTGGCACTGTTGAGATTGAAATTGAGATTTTGACCTATTCAGGGATTCCAAAACTACACAGTTGCACGGGATACTTTTCTTGCTCATCTAGGTGCAACATTATGGGGTTCTATGAGACACATTATATCACCGTCCCTTGCTGAAGGAGCATTTCATCATTATGAGAAGATATCATTTCAACTATTTTTTGTTACTCAAGAGGTACCACTTGCATTTGTTTGAGTAGATATCTTTTCTTTGAGAGAGAGAGAATTATTACTAATGAACATTTTATGATGTGTTTGATTTAGAGATACAGAGACATTAAACAATTGCCAGTGGATCTCTCAGCTCTAATGGAAGGCCTGTCCTCTCTGTTGTTGCCATCTCAGAAGCCTCTTTTTGGTCAACAAATGTATGTTGGGTGTTTTAAAAATTTCAAGCTAATAAGATGCCAAATCTCTTCAAAGTGGTCATCATTTTCTCTAAAATCTGTTTAGTTGAAGCTCTACAAATGTAATTGTTGGATTATTTTTTCTTCCTTCTTTTTGCATTATATCTAAGTACTTCAACTGACTCCTTCAGGCTCTCACTTTCGGAAGATCCTGCTTTGGCGATGGCTTTCTCTGTGGCTCGCAGAGCAGCAGCTGTCCCATTTTTACTTGTTAATGGAACATACCGAAAATCTGTCCGGACTTATATTGATTCTACTGTTCTCCAGTATCAGTTGCAAAGGCTGAATGATCATGGTTCCCTTAAAGGTTCCTTTTCATTTCACCTCACCCTTTGCATATATGTTCTTTATGATACTAGAATATCTCACTTTCCTAGTCTAGCATTACGTCTAGCTCTTGACTCCTGAAATCGTTTGAATGCTCAACACTAGTTTTTGGTGTATTGATCAATCCTCGAGATTTTCTCTTGGGTTTTGGTATAGTGGTTTATAACTCCATTTCATTTGTACATCTTTCATCATATAATGAAAATCTGACTTTATGCCCTCTATCACCCACAACCCCATCCCACCCACCCACACCCAAAAAAAGAAAATTCTTGATTAGTGAACACTCGGCATCTCTAACTAGGTATTTTTCCTAGTTAAAAAAATAAATTGAAATATAGAGGCTAAGCATAGCCCATTGATGTGATTTCTGGATCCTTTGCATTCTTAAAGACTTTCTGGAGTAGCTTTAGCCCTTCTGAATTCTAGAACTTCCCTATGCAGTTGGCATTTGACTCCCAGTTCAACCTTAAATGAAATTTCTCAATTACCATTTAAAACCTGGTCCTCTTTCTTGGATGGAAAAAGGAACACATTGCTTCTCATTAAGCTATTGTTTCTTTGAATTTCAGGACATGAGAAGACATTTATATGTTAAAATTCATAAAATGAATGATAAATCAGTGAAACTAGAAATAAATAAATTAGTATTTGTTAAAAAAAAAAAATGAAAAAACTGAGAATTTTTTTTTTTTTTTTGAGTTACATACTTAGATTGAAGTCATGACTATACTATTTATTTTTATTTACAAAATATCAATTTTCAATCCTCAAAGAGCATAAACTAAGAAAACCCACTCTCTCTTTGCTGAATTTTCTACCAGTTAGTTATTTTCCAGTGTTAAAAGAAGTGTGGTAAGTGCAGCATAATCACATATTAGCCTTCAAAGTTCTGGCTTTTTCACCTTGATATGTTATGATGCAGGGATGCATGCTCATAGCAGGTTAACCATGGAAGTTCCTGTATTTTGGTTCATTCATAGTGATCCTTTGCTTATTGACAAGCATTATCAGGCAAAGGCACTTTCTGATATGGTCATAGTTGTCCAGTCAGAGTCATCATCTTGGGAGAGCTATCTTCAATGCAATGGGCAGTCTCTTTTGTGGGATTTGAGGTTTGAATTTCAAACACCTTGTGTTGCATGCAGTCCATTCTCTTATGTTTTATTACTAGGAAGATTGAACCTTGTGTGAAAAAGAAAGTTCTCAACCATAATATGTCTGGTTACCTTTGAGCACATAAACCATCCTATAAGACTCATGAACTGCTTAGTATGCTTTGCACTATGTAGGAACTCAAACAAGTGTCCTTGATGAAATTTGAACCTAAGACCACATGCAAGTTAGTGTCTTGGGCCATAGCATAACACATGATGTTCTTTTGTTGTTCATCTAAAGCTTTTGTTTAGTTATGATTTTGTCAAGGGCAGATGCTTTCATACACCTTTCTTTTTGGCTGGTGAAATATGATTTTTGAGGTTTCCATTGGTCGTCTATAATATCAAAGCCAAAAGTGGCTTTTGGTATCTTACATGTTCACATTCTTATTAATATATTAAATCAATTCGAAAGAAAAAAGTAAGAGGAAGAGTTATTGCAAGTGTGAGTGTGATAAATAAGAGTAACTTTAGCATCGTTATGTGGAGCCATGAGTCTAAGTGAAAAAACTGCTTTATATAGTTATCTATTTTTTTCTTTTTTCCCCATGCACAACCTTCATATATAATTTAATGAAATAATTATGTGCCTTTTGCAACACCTGTTTGTGGGTAAATTTTCTGCAAGAGAATAAGAACAAAGAAAAGTTCCCTCTACAAGACACAAGAATAAACCCTGCTATCCCTAACAAAGTGCAGTTTTCCTTCTTTGACTTACTGTAGATCTGGAGCTATATTAAAACAAGGGCTTATTGTGATACACAATGAGAGCTTTCAAGGTTTTTGTCTGTTTAACAAGCAAGCGATTCTTTATAATTAGATGGAAGAATCAATTAAAACAAATTCCCTTTATCAATTCTCCTATCCCACTCATTGCTATTTTCTTTTTATATAATTATTGCTGATCTCTCCCGAAATCAAATATATCTATCTAAACTTCAATCCAGTTTAACCGACAAATCTTGTTGAGAATCAGAGCTTAGAATTATTGCAGTATCTGCAATGGACCAAAATCTTATTAAGCTCTTATGTTCACGATAGTATTTATTGGCTGTACCACTCAGGAGGCCTCTGAAACCTGCATTAGCGGCAGCTGCAGAACATCTTGCTGGTTTGCTTCCTCTTCATCTAGTATACAGCCAGGCTCATCAAACTGCAATTGAGGTATCTATTGTTCGATTAGAATAATCTTCTACCATTTTTCATTCCCTGTGATACTTTTGAAGTCTTGGACAGTGGGAGAGGACACTCTTCAGATTTAGCATGTCAACGTTTGGAGTGCTTTGGGTTTCCTTATATGTGAAGCATTTATCTTTCCTCAATATAAATTAATAAATGGAACTTTTGTGCTGTAAATCTGCGGCTGTCAAAAATGTTCCACAAGTCATCTGATGTTAATTTTTCGAGATACTTTGAACATTGTTCTACTTGCATTCAAATTTGTGAAAGAATAGGGAAATTATCAGTAGTTGTTAATCTTACTCTTTCTTTTGGTAAATTCCGTTAGCTCCTATATACTTGCCAAATTAGCTAGTAAATAATGGACTGTCATTAGTATTGTGCATTAGTTTGATGCTTATGTATCTTTTTTTTGACAGGACTGGTTATGGTCAGTGGGATGTAATCCCTTCTCGGTTACATCTCAAGGCTGGCATATTTCACGTTTTCATTCTGATACTATTGCTCGGAGTTACATCATTACCGCTATTGAAGAGTCGATCCAACTGGTTAACTCAGCAGTTCATCTTCTAGTTTTCGAGCGTACTAGTATCCTATAGTTTTATGTGCATATAAAAGTCGATATCATGTTTTATAAACTTTACTTCATCCTAACAAAACTGAAAATTGTTTTCATGTCATCAGTATCATTGGGATGATTGCCTATTTTCGACAAATATTTGGTGCCTTTAAACTTGGTCATGTGTGAGTAGTGAACGTGTTGATTTGCAAAAAGAATGCATTTTACTTATTTCACATTCTTTAGGACTTCTGCATTTATTGAATTTTGGCATTGCCCATATCAGGATTTACTATTTGTCTTGGGGGGTGAAATAGGAAAACATAGAGAGAATAAAAGCTAAAAAGATACCTTAACTCTAATTAGCTGAAAAATCCTATAAGGTTTTCCAGTCCCAGGAGCGAGAGCTGGTGAACAAGTATAACTATGTTCTTAGTCTATGGAGGAGAGTAAGTTACATTTCCCCTTGTCCTTATTGTATTACCATTTGACTTGCTTCTGTGCAGAATTTGTAATATTTTGTTAATATCAGATATCAACTCTTACGGGGGAACTGCGTTATGTCGATGCTGTCAGATTGCTTCTTACTCTCCAGGATGCATCTGAGGGGTAAGGCATGATGGATCTTGTACATTGATTTTAGTGTGAAAGTAGATTTATTTTGTATAGACTGTCAGTAATTTTGCTTAGTTTAAAGTGCATGGTTAGATTATTCAGACATGTTTAGCTGTTATTCTTACTCCTTTTGTCAGAGAATTTTTTTTTTCATATTATTTAACTATTCTATTTTGAATTCTGAAAATATTTCATTCTGGATCGGTTCTTATTGTAATTTTTTTTTGGGTGACAATCGGTTCTTCTTGTTGACTTATAGAATAGAGTGATAACTTCTTTCTGTTGTGCTGGCACTTGCTGTAAAAAGTTGTTTTGATGGTATATTAGCTACTTCAGCCTACCTACTACTTTTTTGTTTTGATCCTAAAGGGAAAGTAAACCACAACCAACAAGAACAATTAACCTGCTGCATTTTCTCCAATGTCACTGTAGGAGTGGGGTAACAAACTGAACCAAGCAAAATCAAACTACAAAATGCAGTTCTTTTGGCTTGTAGGCAGTTGGAGGAAGATTTCAACTTGAGCTGTTTCACTTGAATGTTAATTATTTGCTTTTGCTCCCTGAAACGTTTAATTTGAACTCTGGATTAACATTTAGAAAAAAAAAAAATAGAAAATAGAAAATGCAAGGCTGTGTGAGTGCTCCATATGCATGTGCAATGCAGATGAAAATTTTAAATGCCCAAACTCTAAAACTAAACACAGCCAGCACCAACTCACTCAAGTCTGAAACTCATCAAGATCCAAGGTGATTCATATTTCCTTTTTTCTTTTTTTTTTGTTTGTGAAAAAATTCAGTATTAATTGCAATTTAAATTTGATCCTAAATATATTCCGTGTCTTGTCCCTCTCTTGTTAAGTTTGTCTTCTTGATTCCTTTCATCCTTAATTCCTGGGATGTTATTTATGATTCACATACACTATAGTTTAAAAATTTGCTTTAGTGTTCCAATGATGCAAGTTCAGTTGTGAATATTTGATTAGAAAGGAAAATTTCACTTTTATACCTCAAAGAGATTCTCTATGAAGTTAAGCTGACATTTCATCCAGAAAATGATTCTCCATGAAGGTGCAAGGATTTTCCAATTTTTTAAGCCGTGAGAAAGTTTCTTATTGGACGAACAAGCTGACCATACGCAAATATTGGATTTTTCTTGTCTGAAAGTTGTCCCCCATGTAAAACAATTAAGTACGCAGTCTTTCCTTTTCACTGGGAAGAGTTTTATTCGTAAATTTTGTGTATCCATGGACATTGACAACAACGTTGTTGCTGCATGATATACATGTGTACTTTATTCGATGAAAAAAATTAAATACTGCAATGTTTTGGGTATAATAAACTAATAAATTATTTATCAGAGAGTATATAATGGGTTAGCTTATTTGCGCCACAAATTATGGCCAAAAGAAAAGAGTAAAGGAATGTAGTTTGAGCTGCTTTCTGATTCATACTCCACTTTATTTCGGTTCGTTTCTGAAGAGCGAACTATGCTGCATGTCGACTATCCCTTCCCTATGCGACTATTTTTCGTAGAGAATTATTATGGAGTTTCTTGTTTTTTATTTCTTTGGATACCTCTGCCTCCTTGATGTCCATCCTTATCATGAATGCTCACTACCGCGTGTCAATTTATTCGTCAATTTTATGCTGCATCATTTGCTTATACAGCCACTGTTTCCCTGTAGGTTTGTTGAACAAGTAAATGCAACCATTGCAGCCCTACATCCAATCCACTGCACAAGGGAAAGGAATGTGCATATCGTGTTTGATACGACGACTACTCCTGCTTTCTTGGTAGTTGCAGTAGTTCTCTTTGTGCTACTGAAGCCAAGACGCCCCAAGCCAAAAGTCAACTAAGATAAGTGACCTGCAGATGACTTTATAATTCCTGATTGCACACCAAGAACCATCTGGGTAAACTAATTCTTTAACGTGGGCTAGTTTTTTTCCGAATGTAGAGCTGAATTTATGATCTCGATGTGCGTGCTAGCGTAATGAAGGACTCGATAACCTGCAATTAGATAAGCATGCTTCCGTGGCTACCACACGAGCATAATCTTCTGCCTTTGTCCATGAAACTGAGAAACAGATAAATCAGGGCAAGACTACTACAGCTCGTGGCATAACAGACCAGCGTGTTGAATGCTTGAGCAATGTTAACGTTTTAAATTCATGCTTATCCTTCCGAGCTTATTTGAAAATTCCTGAAAGAACATTAACATTTTGCTTGATTACTTAAGATTGTGATTTTGAAGCGATAGCGTATTTTCCATCCTTGGTCAGGGTTGACTCTGATTCTCATGATCATGATTTGCGTTATGTCAAGGATATTCTAGTTGTATCGGCTGAACATTAATTATTCCCATAAATCTGTAGTGTCGTGCAATATTCAAACTGTAAAATATCACGTCATTGTTTGATCCATTTGTATGCTCTTTCATGTATTTTTAATGAATCTTATCATTTATATGTACGTGTATATCTCGGGTGGACACTCTTATTTATGCATCTCCCTCTCAAATCAAGAATATTGAACCTTCGTATTTAATTGGTGGTAGAATCCTTACCCCCAAAGAAAAAATGGTATTAGAATGGTTATTTCTTTCCCATTCCAAGATAATACAAATTATTACTCTTACTATTGTCCTCTTCCTGCACAAAATAGCCATTGCCATGGAGACTTGTCGAATAATGGCAACCTATGGTCGCCTCCTGCCATTCCAACCCCAACAACACCCTCCTCCTCCTCTCCAAAACAACCCAAAAACACCCACCTCAACCACCAAAACCAGACGACCACAAAACCCCCTACCATTCCCTCTCTTTCAGTTATGTGTCTTCGTCTTCCACAAATGATTCATTGCCATTCATTTGGTCTCAATTCTCTCCTCTGTTGAAGTCCAGTTGCCCTTGATTGTTTATAGCTATAATCGACCCTAGGGATAAGGTTACCACCATGTCTCGAGTTTTTGTGGTCTCTCTTCCAGAAGTGGTTCATTGTCATTCATCTGGTCTCTATCTTCCTTCCATGAAATCCCATTGCCATCCACTATTCTGTGGCGCCTATTAACGATTCGTAGGGATGGGGGTGCTAGATGGGCTCAATCTAAAGCCATGGCGTATCCTTTTGAACCATTATATCCTCGTTTTTAGAGCTACCCATACAGGATCCAAGCACGATGCGATACAATTTTTAAACATTTTAGTATATGGAAAAATTTGATATAAAACATAAACGAATCAAATGTGTTTAGACATTATGAAATTTGTGTTTGGGTTTGGGTCTAGATGCCAAACTTATTTATGGACTTATTTAAATAAATAGGTTTCATAAGTAGATATGGGTTTGACCTGTGAATTTGTTATATTTAATTTTTAATTTATTTTTCATCTAATGAGAGTTTAAAAGAACTAATAAAATATCGCACTAATTTCTTTTTTCTTTTAATTTAGACAAATTTAGGGTTTTTAACTTTCATTGTTTCTATTTTTGACTATTTTTAATCGCGACTTTTTTTTCGGTGTTTTATCTTAACTTTTCAATTTCAGTTAGCCAGACAAGATCATCTTTGTCAACTTGAAATGTGAGTCTCTTGATTTTTTGTTTGAACTTTTCTTTCTTTTTCTTTATCTTTTGTTTTGTTTTTTTTTTTCCTTTGATATTCTTTTATGGTGAAAATGCAAATTATCTATTGAGGGTTAAGATTTTTATGGTAAATCATTTTGATGGGCATTATTATGGGAAGTGTAAGTTAACTTGCGTTTATTAAATGATTAGTGACAATTAGGATTTTTATTATGAAGTTTTCTTTTAAATTAAAATGCTTTTATAATCAGCACATTTAATTAATAAAGAACCAAACAAAACAAAAATATTTCTTAGCGTTGCTATCCTTCACTAGAAACACCACGATATTATGATTGCTTATACTATAGGAAACATTATAGGTGCTAAGATAGAAAAAAGTAGTATTCATAAAAAAATTTTAAATTATACTTATTACTTCCTAAATTATTAAATTATTAATGTGAGATTCATATTAATGAACATCTATAGTAAAAAAGATATAGATAAAATGTTAAGATCAAAGTTTAAAAAATAAGAAGAAATACGTGTTTTTACAATTTGAATTTGACTTTATTTGAGTTTGAATTCATAAATTATATTATATATTAATTGACCTAGCCATATTGAAATAGGAATGATGAAAAAAAAAAGGTTGATAAGTCATATGAAAGAGAGAAAGAAGTATAATTGTTTAAAACATATATAGATAGTGCTTATATCATTTTCACCTCTGATGGAAAAGAAATTTAATTGATTTTTTAACTTTTTGGGAGTCTAATTGCTTAATTTTTCAATTATTATCTAATTTGTTTGCATCATGATATTATTAGGTTTTGTTATACAATTCAAAATGAATTTTTTTTTTTATAAAAGAAAAAAATACATTAAATATAACAAAACTTAAATATAAATAGAATGATAAAAGACATGTTTGTTTTCATGATTGGTTCATATTTCATTGAATACATTTATTTGTCTTTAGCTTTGGTTAATGAATGTTAGAAAGTTATATGCATTCCATAAATTCAATTTAGATAGTGAATGTTAGCAAATATGTGCATTTTATAAAAATCTTTTGTATGTTTTTGGAATCTGTACAATTTTTTCCTATAAAAATTGTATTAATACACATATAAGTTTAGTATACAGTTAGGGTAAAATACATAAAGTTTGACTATTGAAAAGGTAAAGAATATCTTTTTTTGATTTATTTATAAATTTTTAAGCAATATGCAGATCTAAATTGAACACGAGATATATTTATTATACGAATCGAATTACAGGTTTAAGTTTTCTTACACAATTAATAAACATGTTGTATTACAAGTTGATGTTTTTTAGACATTAACCGGTTTAAACACGGATACAAAACACAACTTAAAAACATGAATTGCTAGCCCTAGTTGTTTTGGTTGTTGTAGAAGACCGTAAGATTTGGGTTGTCACTTGAGCTTGACCTCAGGATAGGGTACTAGCAAATTGAATAAATGAAGGTAAAGAGTGCTATTGCCCTTTATAAGCTTACATTATGGCTGTGATGTGCCCTTAAATGACCCATCTCTTTAACTATAAATTGACATTAGCACTATGTTTATCACCTTAGATCTTTCTAATATTTTGTTT
This sequence comes from Lumnitzera racemosa, assembly GCA_024138005.1. NCBI lineage: Eukaryota > Viridiplantae > Streptophyta > Magnoliopsida > Myrtales > Combretaceae > Lumnitzera > Lumnitzera racemosa. The sequence continues at coordinate 46,375,082 of JAMXBC010000007.1, forward strand.
AAATTCTTGAAATATGCATAAACAAAATCTCTAAGATCTCAGACCACGTATAATAATAAGAGCTTTAAAAGTTTCTTTATATTGCCATATCAGTTTTTGAATAAGCTCTCTCTCTTAAGGAACTCTACATTTTATCTGTGATTCCTTTAATAAAGTTTCTTTACTTTTTTTTTTTTAAATTTTAATGGTCTACACTATTATTATTATAAAAACCACTACTTTTAATATTTTGTAAACATAAATTAAGTATTGATTAATATTATACCATTCAATAATACTATAAAATATAAAAAATATTATATTTTTACATTTTAATATATTAATTATTGTATGAAAAATCACAATTAATTAATTTTAAATCTATTTGATCTAATGATATTTTTAAAATATGCAATAGCATAAGGACAACGAATTTTTTCCCACAAATGGATATAAGATGAAGTACACAGAAATTGGAATAAAAGAAAGATGAAAGCTAACATATAATTTTCAACCACCAATAACTCCACATTAATTGGTAGGTCCAAAACATGGCAAGTCTATTTATAGTAAGAAAATTTTGGAGATAATAAATATTTGGAAAATGGAAAATAAGAACTACTTTGTGAAGTTATGGGTGTTTGAAAATTTTGAGTATTTTATAAGTACTTAAAGGGTGGTAAATTTAGTCACTTATTAGGATCTATGGATTTTCTCAAATTCCAAATGAGAGAGTTTTCTACAATGAAGTAAGATATAGTAAAATTTTGGTTTGGAAAAAAATATACACAAGTAGCCTTTTTATAGTGTAAAAAGAGAAAAAAAAAAAAGGTTAAATAATATAAAGATAAACCTTAAATTTTATCTGTTTTGAAACCCAATGTTAGAAATTTATCCATTGAACTGAAATTTCTATACACGTAAAATTACTGTTCAATAATTTTTTTTTTCTAAAAAAGAAATTAAATGTTAGCTGGGAACGTTCACTGTTAGAGGAACGTCCCAGTTATAGGAATGCCGTGCAAACTTTCTGCAATGGTGAAGACACGCGCACATCCCTGCAAGCCTTAGGATAGGTCAAAAACTAACCATTGTATAAGGTCTTAGGAGTTATCCATGAAAACCTCCATTGTCTTTGTCCAAGAATATCATAATCATATACCTTTGAGAAGTAGCTGGTGAATTGCATAATGGAGGGTATCCTCTCAATGCATAGGTGCCACAAAGATAATTAAATGTGGCTTTCTCTTGCTCTTGTGGGGATTTGTCAACTCGGTTATGTCTTAGATACTCATATAAAAAGCAATAGTACTTACAAGCTACTAAGTACTCAAGATCTATGAATGGCAACAAAAAATGATCTTTGTAAGTAAGGCTTTCTATATTTAATGCGTGCTGCCTGATTTGTCTCTACCTTAGTGAAGATTATGCTCAACAGCTTTTTTTATCAAACCTGCAATGATGAGGAGTCAGTAGGCATCGGATAGATCAAGTATGGATCTCTATCATTTATCCTATCTTGAGGTTACAAATTTCAAAACCATATTCTATATCCTATCTTGTAAATACAAAGTGTGAAATTTTAGAATCAAGAATTTACCATGTAACATTCAATATCAAACCTAGAACATGCCCAACATGTAAGGTGATATGAGTTTCTCCGCTCATCCTATAAATAAATATATCATTTAATTCATCAGGTGTTCGCTTTTTTTTTTTTTTATGCAAGAAATATGAAATTCATTTAAACTTTTTATGTTTTATGTGAATCATTTTAATCATCTATGATCATATAAAAATCCAAGTAAATCCTTTACATTTTAAATGGGTCATTTAAATACAATATGTTTATGTAATTGCATCCACTAAATCCTCTATGTTTATCGACATAATGATGGGGCTAGTGACGGGATTTACTTAATGCATAAAATGTAAAAAATAAAGTACTTAAATGGTTTCTTGTAAGAAAGAAAGAAAGAAGAACCACTTAAATGGTTTACTCGAATCGTATAGGAGTTGGTTTAATATCGGTATATAAGAGACTTGATTGATTCAAAAGTATAGAGAATACAATTTAACTTACAAACATAATTTAATATATTTGTCCTTCTTTTGCTATTCTACATAGCGCCAGTAATTTGGAATTCAGATGCGATATGCCTTAACATGACATAATACGATTTAATCAGATTAATATATGAAAAAAATCAACACAAAGTACAAATGGAGTAGATCTGTTTAAATATAGTTAAATTTGTATCTAAGTTTAGGTCAAGCTCCTCGATTTAGATATGAGACACCTTATATGTACTTCCATATTTGTATTTTGTTGTGCAAATGGTTTCTTTTCAAGTCAAGATCTCAATTAAAGGCATAAGATTCACTAGTTTTAGCTTTATATTCTTCTTATTGCATTGTAGTTTAAATGCATAAAAAATTATAAGCTCATGTGTAAATTCTTTAATTATCTCCATTGAAAATCTAACAGGCAATATGATAAAATTGGTAATTAACTTTGTTATTGATACTAATATCCATTTAATTCATGGTTCTACATAATTTAATGATATTATATAACCTAAATTTAGTAATGTTATATATTCTTTTTACTGCATTGTCGTTTAAATGGGTAAAAAGTTACGAATTCATATGTAGATTCTGTAAACCCTACTTTTAGTAGGCCTAAGACTCGATTAAGAGTACCTTCCGAATGTTCCCAAAGATCAACTAAACAAAAAACTTAAGTTTATATTTAAAAACGAATTAAATTTTTACAATTCAAAAGCCAATTGTCGATAAAACCTGAATTTAAAAAACTGCAAGCTCTAAAGTTACTTAAAACCCTAAACCTTAAAACCATTAAGGAATTTTAACCCTAAGTAATTAATCAATAATTTAATTTGAATAATATCATTCAACTTTAGAAAATTTCACAATTTTATAAAAATCAAATCATAAATTATAAAACAATGTGAGATGAAAACCTAAAAATAATTTCCTATAAGGCTATGCCCTTATCTTCATGTATAAACCTTATATATAAATAAGTAGACCAACCAAACACCTTAGATAACTTATCAATTGAGAGTTGGAATCATTTATCAATTGATAACTTATCAAAATCTATTGATAAGACAATTTCCTTATCACTTCTTTACTTATACTACATATGGACAATTTTTTACAAGATTTCATAAGCTTAACTTTAATAAATAAGATAAGACCATCCACGACATAAAAAGACTTTAAATGGCAGATCTAAAAAAGGGAGAAAGGGGGCCATGCTCTTGTCTTTCAACCATCAATCACTTTCTCTTACACATCATTATTCACCCCTTAATGCTTACATCATCAATAGTTGCACTTGTTGACTTTTGTGTAAGTTACAAAACAACACTTTCAAGACATTTAAACACTCATTCTCTCCCCATTCAAACCGGCCACTCTTTCCATTATTTTTCTCACTTTCAATTTCATTTTCACTTCATCTTTCTCTCATTTGAAACAAACATAAAAGGAAGAAACCACCTTACCCCACAAAATCAACTTTTCTTCCATTTTTCCAACTTCACTCACGGCAACTTCTCTTCTTGTTCTTGCGTTATTTTCTTTCACCATCTAAGATCTTTTAGAGCCATTAGAACCTTCCCCAAACCCCATTCCATAAGACCAAACGATTCAGGTTCCACAAGGTTGCAAAAGAGGAAGCAAAGTTAAGAGCTTAAGTGGAACCTTTGTGCACAACCACTATATTCTGCTTTAAGGACGAGTAAGTATTTCTTGTGATTGTAGGTTAGTGATTATGATTAGGAGACTTTGATTTCTTGAAGATATAAGTGAGGTTTAAGTTGTCATAACACCAAAAATCGTTTTAAGAAACAAACCATGAAACCTTTACATGAAGTTGAAGCATGAGCATGTAAAGTTGGTATTTTGTAAAGACACTTGTTCAACACTTTGAATGGAAGATTTTAAGTTGACAAAGTCTTGAAACAAAAAATTGAATGAAGGATGAGCATGCTGGACGTGAAGATTCCATAATCATTTGGATATTGATTTTGTTTCCATTAAGTTAAACATACTCAAATCTAGACTTAAGTTAAGGAAAAATCCATCATATGAAGTTTTATGAAGAAACCAACTTTGTATGACATGAGCTATGATAAGGAGGTTATATTAAGTATAAGATCTTTTATTTCTTTATGCGGAGCATGAGTTAAAGGATCATCTTATGGAAGAAAACTTAAGTTAAGATTTAGATACAAGTAGTTTAAGTGCATAATCTACCACTTAAACTTAAGGAAATGATGAAACAAGTTGAACAAACAAGTTGAAAAACCAAGCAAGAACTCCTTGGAATCATCATGAATAGATCTGGAATGTGAGAAAAAGAAGCTTAAAAATATGATAAAAGTGAATGAACAAAGTGAAAAGATCAACTAAAGCAAGTATGGTAAGCATACAAAGCCTAAAACTCAAAACCGAGCCTAAAACTCTCAAAACCGAGCCTAAAGTATCAAGAGAGGTTGTTTTGAAGCCCATAAGAAATCCACCTAAGGCCCCACAAGCCTATAAAAGTCACTAACTTTAGTTTGAACAAAAAAATAAGCTCATTTGACAACTTAAGCCCACTAAAGGGCCCATGAAGTGGTTATTGGCCTTAGGAATATAAATCAAAGTTGTAAATATGATCTCAAGGAGTAGTTTAAGCTTAGGATAAAATCTTAAGACCAAGCCCAAAGGATTTCTCAAGTTATCAAAAGCCCATTTACCATACAAGGCTTAAAGATACTCCAACACATGAGGAACGCTACTGTTCTGACCCATGGATAGAATTGTATACCTCATTTCAAAAATATAACCTCACCATGTTAAAGTACACTCAAAAATGATGAAGATTGACTATAAGATCATAAAAATCGGATTTAAAACGAAAAAGTTATACGCGATTGAACTTTTAAGTAAAACCGGAAAAATTTATGAAACCAAGTCCAAAGTATAACTTAAAGGGTTTCAGCTTAGTTTTCTAGGTTTTATTTCAAATCCTTATAGTATCGTATTTGCGATGTCCAGGGGACCCGACTTTGGGGAGACGACTTATCCTGGATTATTTTGATTGATTCGCATGGCTGAGTGAGTAAATTCCTAATGACTCTTTACTTGATTGTGCTTGTAGAATAGATGCACCTAAACTTATATATATAAATTTGGATGCTTGTGGGATATGGGAGATGCATGTGTATGGATTTATGGATGAATGTGATGACTTGTTAATTATATATATAATAATGGGAATTGTTTGTATTAATATATACATGTGAATTGTATGGAATGAAATTGTTTGATCACCCTAAAAATCAAGTTAATCACTTATACAATTAAGAACTCAAAATGAATCATGTATTCCTCATATTACATATGGATAACACCGACTACTGCTTCACACAGAAGATGGGAAGGGATTCACAGGAATATAAGTTTCCTGCAGGATTGGGCACTAGCTATGTCATCATATATATTGAGTCTCTGTCTTAAGCTGATGGGCTTACTAGGCGCTGGGAGACGCTAACCGTCGGTGAGGGGCCGAGTCTTGTGGCTTCTGCTTAGGGCGTGTGTTTGTGGATTGTGGAGGCCACCACACCGCTAGACTTGAGATTTTAAAAGATATGATTTGATTTTGGTAAAGGAAGTATATATATAGTTTTGTTTTGACATGAGCATTATAGTGCAAATGAAATAAAACCCAAAGTCTAGAACCCGAATTTCGGTTTGGGTCGGTTAATTATCTCCAAACCCCGACTTCAGGGGGTGTAATTCTAAGTCGTATGTAGTTCCTAGGTCACTGCATGCATTGTTTGGTATATTGATTGTTCATGCATTCATATGATTTTGCATTTAATAAATTTCTGTCATGCAGTATTGATGAGGGTAATTATCTCACTAAGCGTAAGCTTACACCCTAACAGTTCTTTTCCTTGCAGGTTGATCGATAGTTGGGAATGGGATAGGAATCGAGTGCAGAGTGCTACCATTGAATCAGTATGATGAAAAGCTTGTGTAGTTAATTCAGAATGCTCCGAAAAACGACTAATGTCTCAATTAAGTTTAGTATCTTTAGTAAGTTTAGAATTTTCTAGAATTGTCTATCTTATTTCACTATTTTGGTAAGGGATATCGATTCTCTGTGGTTTTGAGGAATTGTGGAAAAATAGATATCCATAATTATTTATATTATATAATGAGCCAATGAACTAAAATTGAAGACTCTAGTAAATAACTATGTAGAGCCTTGCAATCTCTGAGTTACAAGCCGGTTTTTTTATCATGGGTGTACACGTGATATGGAAATTTTAGGCAATACAGTATAGGCTCCTCTTAGGGTCACTACAGATTCTATAACGGTTTCCCATAAAAATATGATAAATTAAGAAATTAACACTAGTAGTAATACTAATATACATATAATCCATGGTTTCACTTAATTTAATGATGTTATGTAATTTAAATTTTTAGATTTTTTATATTTGATAAGATTTTGTTTTTCTAAAACTTTTTTTTTGTTATTGTTTTCTATTAAGTATGAAGATATTATATCACTTCTCTTTGTAAAATTTAAATTTGTCATTGCTTTTTTCCCTTTGTATGTATAAGTATTTTATAAATTTAATTATAATTTTTTAATTAATAAACAAGTCCAACCTAGAGAGGAAACACATTGGGTTATGATTTTTGGGTTTAGATTTTCATACATGATTAATAAACGAGTTATGCCATAAGTTGAGGTTCTCTAAATACGAATTTGTTTAAATATGGAAACGAGACACCATACGATAACATGGGTTGCAAGCATTAATTCTACTTCAATCTCTTTATCACTTTATTATAATCGATCGATAGTTATGTGAATAACTTTTTTGATCAGCCATTACGTATATGATAAGAGAAATTGCCTATGAAGTTGGGATAATTGACATTCATAGGCCAAGATTCTTATAATTTCTATGGTATTGCTGTTATTGGCATCATATGGTCAAGGATAGAGGGTTAGATGCCCTAAATAATAATAGAATTCCTAGAAAACAATATTGAAAGGGTAAGGATTTCCCCCAACAAATAAGTATACTTACAAAAACAACATTGTTAACATAAAAGGCAAGATTTAGGCTCCTACCCAATTAATATAGAAGTTCTATTTATTCGGGCTACACCCCCTTAGCATGAAGCTATACTATTTGCATTGAGAAAATGTTATGTCCTTCCATTGACAAAACTTAGCCTTCATATATGATTGTTGAGCAAAAGGGCAAATCTACTGTTTATTTGTAATATTAAAGAGTAGTAAGAATTTTCACTTCATAGAAATCTAGCTTTTTTCAATCAAGGAGGTTTCCCCAAAATAAGTAATTGTCAATGTTTTAGAAACTTCAATATTTTAGAAAATTAAAAAAATCCCCACAAAAGTAAAGTTTCTAAAGAGAAAGAGAAAAATAGAAGATCCTTCGAAATTATCAAGCTTGATACCTAGGTCATAGTAGACTTTCCAATAAACCGTAGTTAGGTGACCTCTTCAAAAACCCTATTGAAGACCTTTCTAAAAACCTAGTCAAATGACCTTTCTTAGTAACTTAATCAAATAAACTTCCAAAAACCTTAATCATGTGACCTCTCTAAAAACTTAGTTCGGTGACCTTTAAGAAACCCATTAGGTAGCCTCTCAAAAAACCTTAGTTGAGTGACCTCTTGAAAAGAACCTTAGTTGAGTGGTCTCTTCAAAAATTGTAATAATAATAATAAAAAAACTAATTGGTTAACCTTTAAAAAACTTTAGTCAGGTAGCCTCTCAAAAACATTTGCTGGGTGACCTTTCCAAAAACCCTTATCAAGTAACCTTTTCAAAAACCCTAGTCACGTGACCTTTTAAGAACCTTAGTCGGGTGATTGATAATTATCAAATTATGCAATTTTCTCGACTTAACATCTACACCTACATGTGACTTAAATATGAAAATATATAAAAATAAGCAAAGTTGATAAATTACCAAAATGGCCTAACAACATGAAATTGCAATGTTTGAATGAACAATGTCAATTTATTTGAAAAATATTGAACGATGTATTTTTGTGCAAGAAAATGGGGTGTTGGTTGATCAATAGCTTTGCTACCTTTCAATTGGTCATTGATAGGAATTAGACTGGAGGATTGCTCACCTATTCTCAAGCTTGTGGGTTAGCAGCTATGGTTTACCAAGCTCTCTATTAGTAGTGTTTTACGAAAGAAATTGAGCTCTTTTAGAAGATTGACCTACCTAAGTACCCAAGCTCCTATTAGCACTTTACTATGTCTTAAGTGGATGAAAGCTATCCATATATTGACCTTGCCAAGACCAGCTCAATAATAAACTTCCCCAATTCAACCATAGTGTTTCTAAGCTATTCATTTGGGTTGCTAACCTGATTACCTAGTCAATCTGCAACTGTCCTCTATCAACCAAAGTTTACCTCCATAAAATGATACACATCCTTTACTTTTTCTATCATTGTACTATGTACTATGTGCATATTCCCATGTTTTATGTCATTTTTACTCTTATACACACATTGTATACTAATTGTATCTTATAATCTTTTTGGTAAATGTGCCAAAATTAGGAGTTTCCCTAAATGGGATGTATATATATGTTCATTTACAAACTAGCTGAAATCAGCTAATGAATATTCACTTATTTTGTCTTCTTCATTCTTATTATTGTGTGAGAGATTAGCATAGCTACTCTAAGTCTAAGGCTACTCTTATGTAATGCTTCCATAAGGTTAGTGGGAGTAACCTTAAGATTAATGTCCGTATGTCATATTGAATACTAACTTAGGTTTGTATGTGGTTCTATGGTGCGTTGTGTCTATAAGGCTAGTGTACAGGTTTTACTTAAACCATCAACTACTATTTATCCTTTAGACTATCTTGAGGTTCGAACCCATTCTTGTTTCGTATGATTGTTAGCATTATTGTGCCCGCACATAGATCCACATAATCTTTGTATCAAAGCTTTGACAATGACAACTTGTTTTGGAGCTATTGCTACTATTTTTTTGTTTATGCTGTCTGAGTAATGTAGTTGTATTCTGAGTTGTTTAGTGTGGTTGTATTGTTGTATATGTAATGAGTAGTGGAATGCGTTGGTGCTATGTGGTTAAACTAGTAACTAGAGTTGAGTTGGTGGATTTGTGGGTTTGTTTTACTGAAGCTTCATAATGATGTAGTGTAACTCTTCCTAATGCTTATGGAGTACTTAAAGTCATGTTGACTAAGTGTAGTTGAATTAGGTTATCGTATTGACCTTAAAAATTACTGGTTCAAGCATAGATGATATAGTGGGAGATAACAAGTCCCTTACTATTGATGGTAGAGTATTGTTACAATGGTCGACTTGACTTGAGTTGTTAAAAAGATAGATGCCTCCTAACCTATTGAGGATGTTCCCATGAACTTTTGAGTTGCTCCCCAACAGAAGAGAGTACAAGAAGAAGGGTATCGACCTAATCATATTGCTTGAAGTAATGCTACATATCCAAGATGAAACATCCAAGGAGTAAGAGTTGAAAAGGAGAGCTTGTGAGAGGATCAAAATAGATGATGTTGAAGAAAGTGAAGAGGAAGAGTACTATGAGTCAACAAAGAGAGGAATCCATCATACGAAGGACCTTGAGAATGTCAAATTGCAAATAATGACCTATCGCTTGATTTGGTATTGTCGATGTCTACCTTGCCGAAGAAGATAAAGTTAAGAAGATCTTCGAATGCTATGAATTTAATGATTGTGCGAAAGTGAAACTAGCTACTTGTGAGTTCGTAAGATGCCACTCTATGGTAGAAGAATTTGTTACTTAGCTAATGAAGAGAAGGAGAGCTAAAGATTAAGACTTAGCAAGAAATGAGGCGAGCTAAGAGGAAGATATTCATTCCCGACTATTACATGCAGAATACTTTTAAGAAACTACAAGAGTTGAGGCAAGGTAGACTTAGTGTAGAGGATTATGTGAAGGAGTTCTAAATGCTTATGAACCAGTGTGAGGTCGAGAACCAAAAGCATAGAAGGTATTAGAGTATAAAAATGGCAAGGTATTGGACATATAATTGATAAATACTCTTGAAGATGCCATTTAAGTTACTTAAAGGGTTGAGCACTAAAGACGCTAAGGGTATTTGTCATGACCCTAACGGGGGCCTAGTACGAATGCCTAAAATTTTCACATCATGTGTGCACCTACAATTTGAAAATCATCTTGCAAGTCAGAGATTGCAAGATACTAAATAATTAATCACTAAAGTTTTTATTTATTTAACTTACTTATCTTATGATCACATATATGTGACTATGGATATCTGATAAACCACAATCCAACAGAACCGCATCTCCTACTAAATAATAAGATTGGGTAGTAAAGTTCTAAAACTCAAACTTACTAAAGTCACAAACTTTAAATGTAGTATACAATAATTCCAATGAACCATATAGTCTGTCCTCAAAGTTTAACTTTTATGCATCTCGACGTTGGCACTCAACCCTCAATTCTTAACCCATGCCTGATCGTCTAGCAACCTATAAAAGAAAACTATTGGGGAGTAAGCTACAAAAGTTTAGTGAGTTGATTTTCCTCAACCACATAGCAATCAAGTCATACAATAGTTAGGTTCAACCAAATGAATGCATGGCAAACAGTATGCCAAACAAATACATGCAGGTGACCAGGTACTGCATGCAACTCAGATTTAACACCTTTCGAAGTCAGGGTTGGAGATTCATCGGAACAGTCAGATCCGGGTATTATATTAGAACTTATTTCATAACGAAACTCCACGTTTCGTATTTAAAATGTAATGGTGCATCCATTACTAGCTTTATCAAAACGAGTTCTACATATGATTGTGAATAGGTTCACGCAGCCCTCACTCACCCCTAAACGAAGGCTTCTGGACTCGACCCATAGCCAGGTGGTTGGCGCCTCCAACACCTAGTCATCTCGCGGGCCAGGGTAAGGTCATATTGCACGTGTACACCGTACGAAATCAATAACAATCAATAATCAACCTACATATGGCCTCTCGCTACCTCCGTGTAATGTGACTGCCCGAAATTAGTTATGTAGTGCATGATTTATGCATGATCCAAGTTAACTTTTTCTAGTCGAATAAAAAGTTAAGCCATATTTAATCAGTTATCATTCCAAGTCACAAACAATCAATCTATTAAATCTATTATGCAACAAATATTATATTATTGAAATTTAAAGTAGATTCACCATTTACAATAATTATCATGCACAAGCATGACCCAACCCCATACACATTCATTTATAAATCATAATTTAGGTTCTCTAATTACAAGCACAAATAAGTATGGGATTATAAGGAAAAACTTACTCGGTCATGGCTAGCTTAGGGATCGTAATAGTCAATGGGCAGCTTAGGGTCAATATTGAGATCACTTGAGAATAAGGAAAATTTGTAAGCTTGGAAATTTAAAGCTAACTAGTGTTATAATTTGTAAGGTTTATTTCACTTAGTTACGTGAAATTGTCGATTCGAGCTTTTTATCGAATCGCGTGTAAATTTTTTGTTTTAGCTCGAATCGTTATGAACTTATAGTCCATTTTGATCGTTTTCGAGCGTATTTTCTCGTAACGAGGTCCATTTTGGACGTTGTAACTCGTAACGTAAATTGTGATACAAAAGTATCACAAAAATTATTATTTAAATTTAAAAATTATAAATATTTCTTTTTGTAACATATTTATAATTTAATAATTATTTAAATCATATGTTTGTTATTTTTATTATTTTGGGTATATTTTCCTATTTTTCTCATTTTCTTATTTTTCTTATGTACCTTACGATTATACATATATATATATATCTATTCCTATACTTATAATATATAATTTATAGTTTATGTTATTGTAAATTCCTAAATTACGGTATCATATATACATATATACACGATACATTACACGTATTATATAGTTATATGTATTTATTTAAAACATACTCTTATACACATATTCATATATTTATATATATTTTGTATTTATTTATTTATATGTCTTACATGTATACATACCTATAAATACATACATATATATTTTCGGCATATATATACTTATATAGTATTTATCATTTATCATTAAATATAGTATTTATCATAAAATATGTATACTATACATTATATACATAATATGTTGTATACTATTATATATATATATATTCATATATCTTATCTACATACTTATAAAAATACCCCACGATATACTATACAACTACACACACACACACACATATATATATAATCATATATGTATACCCATATATATATAGTTACGGTACATACATATATACTTATACTATAGTTATGTAAATTAGTTATGTAAATTACTAATTAGATGTATTAAAAAAAACAAATACATAATACATACTATATACTTATGTACATATATGTATACATACCTAACCTTATATTTACGCATATAATTAAATTTAAGTATTCATGTATATAAACATATACTATTAGTGTTATATGTAAAAATACCATAAAAATAACATACAAATACTATAATTCTACATGTGTATACTATAATATACATCTATACTTTCTAAAATAAATCACTTACCTATTAATTTGTATCTTTCTTCTTCCTTTCCTTCCTTCTTTCTCTCTCTCTTTTTTTTTTTCTTTCTTTTTCCTCACAGTTTGCTTGTAGATTTGGTGTGTGTGTTTGTGCAGATTTTTTTTTCTTTTTTTCTAAATTTTATATGGCTTTCCTTTGCTCACTTGAGTTTAGCTTAAATCATAAGCTAAGTTAACTTTTGCATTAATGTAAATAAGATTAAAAAAAAAATAACATCAACACATGGCAATTTGGTTTATCACGTGGTTGCTGATTTTTAGTCTTAATTTGCTGACTTTGGTTCATGTTTTGCGCAAGAGAAGAATTGAATTGGAAATAGAGAAGGAAAGTGAGATAAATTGGAAATGGAAGAGAAGGAAAATGAAAATTATTAACAAATATATGTAATTTTTCAAATCATATAAATTATAACGAATCTCCTCGTAAATTAATTTTCAATTTTTTTTTGAAATTTTATTAATTTAATTGGTACTCGTTACAATTATAATTTTTACAAGTTATTGTGACAATTTCGTTACAATTTTGTATGGATAGACATTTTAGTAGAAAATTGCAATTGACTATAATTTTATCATTATTGAGTAATATTTAATTATTTTATAGGTTTATTTTTATAATTTTAAGGTTTCGATAAAATTCTGGTTCAATTTTGGTTAATGGTGCCTAAAGCAGTTTTAAGGTTTTAGTATATAATTTAAGGTTTTGATCAATTTTTAAGGTTTTTACTCCTTATAATATATTTATATTTATGATTTATTAAATTTTTATCTTGCTCGGCTTTAATGGCTCTTCAACTCATCTATAGTCTTAGGATTCAATCCTTCTCTTAAATAGCTAAATTTGTGGGGTTTACAGTATTCCTAAGCTCTTGTAGAAGAACTTCATTTGTTTGACCTATTCCAAGTAGATAAACTTGACTGGAAGTCTTAAGCTATCGAGAGGGAAGTGCTATCACATCTCGAAGTGGCAAAGTCGTAACAGTCTCACCGTTTATACCATTCTAAGATAAAAGTTGACCATATAACAGCCATCTTAGACTTGATTTACACAAAGCGTCCACGACTAATCCGCTTTGAATTTAAACAGTTTATAAATAAATATGTTCTTTACCTATGAAATTATAAGGAATACATATTTATTCTAATATTATCTACTTGAAAAAACATAAAACTTAAAAGATAAAATTCAAACTTGTAAGTGTATCATATTTTCAATTTTATATCCTCATTCTCCCAAGATCCATCAGTTACTAACTTTAACGTAATTATAAGCCGCTTCCTTGCTAGCACCTGTACAAAATGTCTATAGAGATGTGAGTAACTACACTCAGTTAGTTAGGACGGAAACTTAAAACTACACAACAAATATAAATAGGGTTATCAATCAAATCACTTAAATGCAATGCATATATAATCAAATGCCATTGTACGATGTTGTCTGACTTATCATGAGATTAGAGAAATTATACCAGCTCTAATTTGGTTTGAGGAGTTTTCGTTAATGCAACAACTTATGACCAAATCTAAACTTATGCAATGGAGACACCACTCCTCCTATAACTACCTTCAAACCATTGACTTTACCCTTATCGCGACCTCCTCACCTGTCACTTAGTTAGACTAAGGATAAAGAAGGGACCAATTATACCATTCAACACTATTGCTTTTGAAGGGGTTGGTATTTGGCCAGAGAATCCTAATTTCCTCTAGTGGGTTGCTATATAGGTCCAGTTTAAATTTATGAGTCAAATATTCAATTAAATTCAGTTTAAAGTGTTCAATCATTTCAAACAAATCACACAAATACAAGCCAAATTAGCAAATTAGTAATCATATTAGCAACTTAAAACAAACACATATGCATAACTAATTATCTAACAAAAACAATCCAGTGCAATTTCAAACCTCCAAGTACTACAAATTAGTATTTTGAAATACAGTAACGTATTAATCCTAATTTACTTAGACTCTTTACTTGCTCATTCGACGTGTGACCACTCAAGTCATTGTCGATAATCTCTATATTATAAATATTGTTATGTAGTTCTTTTATGTTATCTTTAGTTTAGGGTTTAATATACCTAATTATCCAAGTTTTAAAGTTTTTTACAATTATTCTTGATTTAAGCTAAGTTTTGGTTCAGTTTTTGCATCAATTTCTAAACTAGGTTTTAGTTCAGTTTCTAAGTATGGTTTTATACGTGAACCCTAGAAACTCGTTTCAACCCATAATGTGAAATTAATCACATTATTTTTGTATATCTTAAATATCATATTTAACCTTTAACTAGTATTTTAATTTGTACGGTATACCCCTTATCTTAATTTAATTACCAATTTATTTACAATATGAGAAAATTTTACATTTTTCATATAATTGCCCTAATTTAAGTTTCCTACTATATTTATTATATATTTTTATTATTAGTATAATATAATATTTTCCTACTTATTAATTCTTATACCTACATATTATATATTATCACCTAATATGTACATAATACACACATCTAATATTTCTATCAGTTTTAAATATCATCTCTTAACATCTCAAGATATCTAAATTCCTCCCAAATTAGAATTTATCTCTAATTACCCTAAATTACCAATTTAAGTTAAAATTAACCATTTTTACCTATTACATATTTACTACATGATACTTTAATAATTACGTCTAACACCATAAATGTTAAAAATATCATACTTTATCAGATTTCAACATCTTAAAACATATAATTACTCACTAAATCAGTAATTACTCATTTAATTACTTAATTGACCCTAAATTACCTATTTTACGCATCATTTTAAGATCTAAAATTTTCAAAGTTTCATTTTTGAAAAAGGGCATCATAGTACAGTTTTAAAAGTTCTAATTAGCCCACACAAAAATTGGGCTTAAAACTATACTCTTAAGGTCATTTATTTTTAACTCGAACAAAGCTCGAGTTTGCACGGTTTCTTAAGCACAATATAATTCTAAACACAAAATAATCAAACTAAAAATTTTCTCTCATTATACATACTTAAAAACCTTAGAATACCAAATTTTATAATTTTCTAAAACTATTTAATATTTTTAATAAAATAACTAAAATTGGAAGGGAAATTAAACTCATAATTATAGGCAGCTTTGACCACCGCTGGCCACCATAGCCTTGTCGGCCAGTCTAAGTGCTGCTACAACCGTGTAGGGGTGGTGGCCATCTACTCCCAGGTGGTTGTTTAGTTGAGGATCTCCTTATAAGCTCCAATTGTACAAATTTCTTTGTAATTTTTGAAAATTAACCCTAACTCTCTTATTTTGACATTCCCTTATTTCGACTCTCTCTCTTTTTTTTTCTTTTTTTTTTTTACTCTTTTAATTATCTAAATGAGCTTATAAATTTTTTTAGGTATTTATAGAGCTTTAGGAAATTATGTTGCATTAAATTGATTAGATAATTGCCTTATCTTATCCTTTTTTACTTTCTATTTGTTAAATTTTGATTGGTTAATTTTAATTCTCCCATTTCCAAGCTACCACCATTTTTTAGAGATTTCTTCATGTTCCATTTTTTTATGAATTTTATTTAATTAATTAACATTATTTTAACATATTTCAAGTATTTTAAGTAATTACGCATATTTCTACCTACATGTATATTCATATATAGTATAAATAAATACTCTTAAATATTATTTAAGTCATTTTATGATTTTTAGTACATATATAATTTATCTCTAGCAATTCATAGTGTTTCCGATAAATAACGAATAATTTTCATAAAATTCAATATTATATTAATTAATCATTTTATTACTTATTTTCCTAAATTCAAACTTACGGGATCACTTTTACTAATATTTCTAGCTTTGTTGTAAAATTTGCATTGGATCGAATGATTTGCTTAATTGCCTTAAATTCTACGAACCGAATCCAGAATACTTAATTGTGGATCTTACAAGTGCTAAGAAAGTTTAAGAAGGGACATTCTTTTAGAAGGAAGACCAATGAGATGAAATACTTTAAGTGCCAAGGCATTAGTCAAATGGTCGTGTAATGTCTAAATAGGAGGACAATGGTCATTAAGGGTAAGGTGCCGACCATTGAAGTGGATAGTATTAATGGGAGGTAAGTATACTTATGAAGTTATAGTTCAGTAAAATAGATTTGAATTTGAGTGTCGATCCCTTATGGACTAACTATTGATATATAAGTACTTCCACTAGTATATCAATAGTTTAGTAAAAAAAATAAGAAGATTTGCAATGAATAACATGCTTACGCTATAGATCACAATCATGATCCTGCTTGTGATCTTTCTCTACTTTAAAAATAGCAAATAATTGAACTAGGAAGTTTATGCCTAAGAACATCATCGTATTCTTGCATGTAGTTCTCTTTGATTATCAATTCTTCCTTATTTTACGCTTGAATCTTTGCTTGTACTCAAGCAAAACAATCAAAACATACCTAGAACAAGATTATCAACTTCTCTTATAACTTAGGAAAATACATCCTCAAAACAAAGAGCTTTACAATTTCCATCAGAACCACCCTTTTTTCTTTTACTTTACAATGCCCTAGAAGCACTTAAGTATTATCACTGAGGGACTACTAAATTTCAATAATTAATCCAAAAAATCTAAAGTTAGCCTTATCACTTAAATAAAAACTAAACTAAAGATCAAAACAAACGTTAACAAACTAAGAAAAAGTTATAAGAATTTCACCACTCTATTACAAGAGGAGAGAGTTCTTCCTTAACTATTTATGTTACAAAAACTCAAGTTGGATGCATGTTACATCAACTTGTCCTTATTATGACCCTAAAGGGGCCTAGTAGGATGGCCTATAATTCTTATATCACCTGTGCACCCATACTATGAAAACTACTTTGCAAGTTAGAAATTGCAAGACTCTAAACAATTAATCACTAAGGTTTTCGATTTTTAATTAATTAACTTACTATAAATATATAAATAATTATGGATATCCGATATTTCATAATTCATAAGAATCATAAAGAATTAGTATCCCTTACCAAATGCTAAGATAAGGTAAAACAACTTAATAGTTTACAAGAAATACTATATTATACATAATTCTATATAAATATTTTCTATATAAATGGTTTCTATATCAACTATATACATTTCTATCAACTCTAGTATTATCAAATCTATTTTCGGTTTGTACTATGTTCTCATGATTTTCCCCGATCCTTACTTAAAGCAACCTGTAAAAGAAACTATAGGGGAATGAATAAACTACGTCTTAATGAGTTTGTTCATCACTACTACCTTTTAAGCAAGTTATTAAATATTATTAGCACCCATGCATTCTATCTATATTCGAAAGGAATGTCAGCGTGATGAATGCAAGCAACACTTTCATAGGAGTCTAGAATTATGAAAGGTATAGATTTACGTTATCTACACGTCGATTTTTCCTCCATACTTACCCACACGGAGTATCTCACCTTAACCGCATAAGACTGCCTAGGGGCATGGTCCCACCAAATGATACTTGATTATTAACTTAGTCCAAGAAACAACAATCAATATAAGTGGACCTCAACTAAAGTCATCCACCAAACATATCCAAGGCCCCTCGGGTATACAAATCAACTCCTCTCGCAATGAATTAGAAATACTATGCTCTCTTTGCCTTAGGGATGAAAATATTATTCACAGGCACTACAAGCCCTAACTGAAATCATATAAAATATATTTAAGATTAGAATTTTTTTTTTCCAAAAAATACATTTCTCAGAATCTATAAAGGTAGCACTCTCCATCAGTATACCAATTGGATCATATACATGTAACAGATATAATTAGTTATTTTAGTCAAATAATTATATTTACCAGTTTAAGAAAGCGATCACTGGATGATAATATACAAAGCAATCAGTCATTCAATCAAACAATCAATATTAACTAATAAGAAACACATAGATAAATAACAAATCATAAGAACTCTTTCAGCTAGGTTAGTGCTCATTCTCCTAGCCTTTGGGATTTCTAGTTTTAGATAGTTGGGTACCTAAAAGATAAATAAATCTATAAGTATTTTGAAAAATTAGGCTTATTGATTAACTAACTATCTATCATTATTTGCCTAGTTTCCCACTATAACCCATTCATAATATAAATATAGTTTAACTTAAATCTTTTACTTATTTTTCTTGATTTATCGTAAATTTTTAATCGCGTACAACTTTTTCATTTTAATTTCTATTTTTATGAACTTATAGTCGATTTTTATCATTTTTGAATGTACTTTTATGTAGTAAGATCCGTTTTGAATGTTGTAATTTGTATTTTCTATTATAATGTAAAAATATTACAAATTTTATTATTTTGACTTAATTATTATTTTAAGCTTTTATATACATATTTATGATTTAATAAATATCTAGTTCTTATATTTTGAATTTTCTCATTTTTGAGTTTACTTAATTATAATTTAAATATTTTGCTATTTTTTTAGGGTTAATACCTATCTAATCCATTTTTACTAATTTCATAATTTTCTAATTAATTATATTATTATTATTATTTTTTAATTACTATTTTTAGTTAAAATTAATTATATGCTGACGTGACAACATGGATAAGTGTCACGTGTCATTTTTGAAATTTGTATATATTTCAATGTTTTTTATATTTTGTATTTTTACGTAATATGTCAATAATTATATCTATTATTATATTTTATTAAATTTTTCAAATTAATTATTCTATTTTCTTGAAACCCACAACATATGTTTATATATGTATATTACCTTACTTTAATTTGTTATTATGGTATATTATACATATATTATTTAAGTATACCAGTATATCAATATATACTATACTATTATTATACGTATTTAATATGGATATGTATACTCACGTAATGTAATCATATGATCCTAATTATACTACATGTGCTATACATATATACGATATAAACTTGTATTTTTATATTTTACACATATATGGTCATTGGACACATAGCTTATCTTTAATTTCAATGATGTAATTCCATCATATAGGCTGCTTGGAGATGTCCAGAAGGGAAGAAAACATCACGTGGAATGGAAAAAAAAATCTAGGAAAGAAAAAAGAAAAGGAAAAAGGAAAAAAGAAGAAAAAGAAAAAAAATTTAGATTCATAATTCCAAATATAAAATTATAAAACTATATGTTTAATAATATTTGAAATTTTATAAAAATTATTAGTTAAATTGTTATCTGTTACATTTATAATATTTAAGAGCTATCTTAACATATTCGTTAATAATTTTACATGATTACACATATTGGTCGATAATTATACTTTAGTAGGTTTTTAATAATTTTATGGTATAATTAGTCATTTGATAAGCTTTAGTTTATAGTTTTAGAGTTTTTATCAAGTTTGAGTTCAATCTCGAGTATTTACGTATACATCGAGTTTAAGGTTTTCGCACACGATTTAGGTTTTGATCGAATTTCTAGGGTTTTTATTACGTATAATATATTTAGTTTCATAATTTAATAAAATTTCCATCTTACTTAGCCTTATTAACTTGCGAGATTATCTATAGTACTATCGTTCGATTCTATTCTTAAATAACTAAATTTGTGGGGTTTACTGTCTTTTCATTATCTCCATAATATATATTTCCACTAAAAGACTTTTCAATTCAATTCAACTCCTTTATTTAAGCACAATTATGTTGCCAATTGGAGCAAAACAAGGTTCTTCTGACGGACCAAGGCTGACTCTTACCATCTTAGTTCTCATGTTGGCAGTGAGGAAGAATCTTGCTCTTTTCACAGACCAAGGCCGATTCTTACCAACTTAACCAACTTCCTTATGTTGGTAGTAGGAAAGAACATTACTATTCCAAGGCTAATCCTTATCAAACTATATACCCTCCCCCTATCCCCTAACCCCCTCTCTTTCTTCCTTTTCTTTCTTTTGCCTTCAACTATTTTGATTTTTTAGGAGACTTTCAAAGGATCAATCTCATTTGTTCATCAACTATGAGAATTTTAGAAAAACAAAAAGATATAACTATCCTGTAAAATTAAGCTTAGAAATATAAATAACTAATCCTTAACTTATTAATATCTATCCTAATCTTGAGTCTAAGTTTATCCTTAAATAACAAGTTATTCTAGATCATAGGGATTTAACTACTCAAATTTAGTAAAGTGGACTAAAGTCATTAAGAATCATGGGTAAATTGTGGAAGAAACTTGCTTGCTTATATATAGTGGGATGCAAATTTCTAAAGTTATTCTTACCTGAAAAAAAAAAAAAAAAAACTTAAGTGTATGGTATTTATTTAGAGTATACTCATTAACATATATGGTTCAGTATCTCCTATTCTTTCCTAAAAAATTATCATGAATAGATGTGGGAATATAATCATTTAGCTCATGTGCTGTTATGAAAAGACTTTTTCAGTGTCATATTAGGGAAATTCTATGGTAATGCTGACAATCCGGCATTACTGTAATGTTGGATAAGGTAACTTGGTATAAGAGGCTAGCAGGGTACCTCCTCTTTCTCCTTTTTCTAATTAATGAATTTTTCTATTTAATCATAATCTCATTCCTTTTTATATTTTCCCATTTTTAGTTTTTTCTTTTCATATTTTCCTAATTTCCATTTATTTAATATTCCTTTTTATGTATTGTTTATTTTCCCATTTAATTAATATCCCGTCTTCATTTTTACGATTAAATACTAATATATCTATTTTTACAATATGTCTCCTCCATTTTTACGCATATGTATTAATTTTTTTTTATTTACCTCCCTTTATTCAAAATATTTTCCCATTTACATAATTATTATTTTTTTTAGTAAATTATTGTTTACATAGTTTTTCTCATGCTATCGTTCTCATTAATATTGTGAAATTCATATAAACTATAAGTAATTTAATGTTACATATGTTTTCATATAATAAAAGGATAATTTGTTGTGATTTTCACTATTTCATTTATTAAATTTATAATAATTAGAACTTAGTGAAACTATACACAATTCATATAATTCAATAAATTTCACATACAATTCATATGGATGAAACCTGTGCATACCATTGTTCACATAATATATATTTTTTAGTTAATTGCACATGAAATTCACTAGAGTGCTAAATTCATACGTAACTCATATAATTTAGTAAATTGCAAATGAAATTCACAGGAATGGTACAATTAGAGTCTCCATTTATTAAAACTAAAATATACGCACTACATAGTTTGGATAAAGTTATAATGCGTATATATAATTTATATAGTTGTAATCCATAGATATTATTGTTGGTATATAGCACTATGTTTGTTAATGCCAATATATATTATGTATAAAATACTAATTTGCACAAAGTACATGTTTATAATTCATGTTTTAATTAAGCACATAATATAAACATAGTTTCTACATATCATTGTTAATGCACCATACTATATTATATGTCATTATGCTAAGATAATACATGAGTTCTTGATAAATAATGTTAGTTGAAAATATATAATATTATGTGCTAAAATTGTGCGTCGTAATATTACAATCTATATGTAGTGTTAAAATTTTATACTACTCATGCTAAAATTGTTTAGTGACATGTATATTGAAATTAAATAATCAAAGGATTCTTAGCAAAACTGTTGATAGTATAATTTAACTGTTAACAGGTAAAGTTACCATCAATGTTAAAGAATTAACCAAGCTTGATCATTTCTTACTGTAAAGGAGTCATGTTTACTGGATTAGAGTGAAATACTGTTGATAGTATTTTTTTACTGTCGATAGTTGCATTTACCATTATCGAAATAATACTACCTTGTTTGATTCTTGTTTTATTGTGTTGTAGCTATTTTTACCTTAATGAAGTGCATGACTGTCAATAAATTCTTACAACTATCGACAGTATATTACATGGGATAATTGCATGGAGAAGAAACTATCAACGGTAATCTAAAACTAAGTGCTTTCGCATTCATGATAATTTAACAGTAAAGTCGACTATCGTCAGTCTTAAATACGTAAATCTCTACTCTAAAACCTTAAGTGTAGCTTGAGTACCTAGAAAGAACAATAGCTTTTTCATTCACAATGTGGATTCTAATAGATATGCCTTTGATTTGGGTTGTGATAATGAAGATGGATATGATTTTCATAACCATGATACTAAAACCGATGCTGCATATGATGAATTGGATGATATTGTAGTCTCTAGTGATGGTGGAAGCGATGATTCTTCTCAACAAAACAATGTGATTACCATTAATATTATCAAAACTGATGATTGCATTCAATTAAACTTTTAGTTGGTAGAAAGTTTGCATCTTTTTTGGATGCTTGTGATTTCTACAGTAGGTATGCTACTATAAATGGGTTCAGCATTCATTTGTGTGATTCTAAAAAGAATGAGCAAAAGTAAGTGAGATTGTGTCTTTAGGTTTTCCATAGGGAGGGTTATAGGGGTTAGCAACACCTTGATAGGAATGACCAAGTTAGAAAGGAAAGGGCATTGACTAGAACCTGTTGTGAAGCTATGTTTAAAGTAAAACTTGCTAAGGATGATGTACTTTGGGAGGTTACAAGTGTAAATACCGAGTACAATCACAAGCTTATACCACCATCACAGAATTATTTCTTAAATTCTAACAAGTATGTGTCAGGTGCTGATTGAGTTCAAATAAGAAGCATGTTAAATTTTGCTATCCGACCACATAATATAATGTGATGGTAATGCTGAGGCATCCCTAGCATTCCTAACGAGGCAAAAGGAATATGATCTTGGGCTATTTGACGAATACATTGTGAAAGAAGAGGGAGAATTTAGTTGCATGTTCTAGTCATATTCGATATGTCAGATTGACTATGCTTGTTTTGGAGATGTCATTGCTTTTGATTCCATATATCGTTCAAATAAGTATTTAATTCCATTGTTAATATTGGTCGGCGTTAACCATCACCATTAAACGTACATTTCTGGCAATGCACTATTAGATGATGAGACAGATGAGGCATTTAGTTGGTTGCTTAATGTTTTTACATGTGCAATGAAAGGAAAATGGCCCATGTCTGTTATCACATATAGGAGTAGGGTAATGCGTGCAGCTACTACTTCTATTTGTCCTCAAGCACAGCATTACCTTTGTTCATGGAACTTAGAGACTAATGTAGTGTCTCATGTTCACAGTGATGGGTTCGTGTGAGATTTCAAGAGGTGCATGTTCGATATAGAATCTGTCAATGAATTTGAAGTAGCTTGGGCAAATATCTTAGAAAGGCATGAGCTTGAAGGAAATGAATGGGTTGACAAACTATACTAGAAGTGGTTCTCTTACACATGTGTATTTAAGGGGACATTTTGGGCTTTCATGCGAAGTACATAGAGATGTGAGGTGATCAACTCATTTATGAAGGGAAATTGTTTCGTTTCTTAGAGTTATTAGATGTGCTAAGTAGTTTATCACTTTAAGAGGGTGTCATTTAATTTGAAACATGTAGAATCGAAGGTGTTGAAAGTGCCCATATAAAACCAATTTTGCATATTATACTCAAGAGTTTTGAAAACCATACGGCTTCCATATATACAAGGGCATCCTTTAAAAGAGCTATGTCAGAGATTGAGTGTAAGGCATTATGGATACTACACCTTCATGAGGACAATGAGCCTGGGGTGACCAACCACACTCTACACCATTATGATCACCCCTCTAAGCTCATAAGGGTGACATTAAAAATTTTGACCAATCCATCAACTGTAAATGTCAACATTACGAGACTACTGGATTTCCTTGTAGCTATGCCTTTTATGTAGCTAAATTAGAGTTGCTGAATAATATCCCTCATAATCTCATATTACCGAGGTGGACTAAGTTAGCAAAGACCATTCATGGAGGTGATGAGGCCATACAGTGCAATAGAGATGCAATCATGATGGAACAAGTCTGATATGGTGCTCTATCAGCTGTTAGTTGAGCTATCTGTTATTTAGGGTCTAAATCTAAGACAACCTTTTCCAGAATAATGAGTGAGATTGTACGCCTCACTCATGAGATACAAGAAGTTTTGGATGATGTAGATGCCATCCCAACACCTCATGGTTGGACGGATGGTAAGCTTCTTTTACCTTATATTGTATCATTTTTTTCTTTTTTCTTTTTTTTATTATACGTTGATGATTCCACTATGTTGTATAGGTAAGATTAAGGACCTAAAAGTCATTTAAGCTAAAGGATGTCTTAGTCAACAATCAAAGCATTTGAGAAAATAGGTTTAATGTGGGTTGTACAAGCAAGAGGAATATAATCACATATGTTGCCCAAGGAATCTTAGGAATGCTGGTTGAAATATAGTACATTTGTAGAACTGGTAGTAAATTTGGATAGTCATTCTAAAGAAAACATTTTAGCATGCTCTAATCTAAATGATTTAGTACAAGAGAAGCATCCATCATTGGTTTTCAGCCGAAACACAAACAATTTTGATTGTTATGATAATAGCATATCTTTTGCCTTTGCATGAGTGTTAGTGCATTATGGATGTATTTCAAATGTTGCTTGGAGCAAATTCAGTCCAATTTTGCTGTACAAAAGAATCATTCTTATACTAGATGTATATTTTAAGTTCCCTTATTGCGTACACTTTTTTTAAAATATTATTGTTCAGTTAAATTATACGAATTAACCATGATCATTTTTGCTTATGAATTTTCAAATAGGGAATTGATATTCTTGGTTATACTATCGACAATTAACACTAACATTGTTGACGGTATGCATGTGTCAAACAAATTGTCCATAGTCAACTCTTACTATTGATAGTATCCAACTCTTGGAAATTTTTAAAATTGACTAAATTGTCAACAAGAGAACTATATTATTGACAGTATTCATGTCTCACACACATTGTTGACAGTAAATTAGTATTGTCGATAGTCTTGAAGTCTCGAAAATTATTAAAATTAACTTGATTGTCCACAGTGATATTACACTATCGACAGTTGGTATTTATACCACATGTAATATAATTTTACTGTGAGGGAAGGTTTACAACCATGACAAAGGGTTATTTTACTATGACAGAAGGTATACTATCAATAGTATATTTGTTACTATCGACAAATGGCAAAAAAAGAAACCTTAAGTATATAAACCTAATCTCAAAATATACCCTACACACTACTTTCGACAACTTCATACTTTCTATCACAACACCTAAAAAAAAAAACCTTAGTTTATGTTACTTTCGACAGTATTCGACTTCACAAATGACTCTTTGCACTTCCAACAAGAAGAGTAAGAGCATGAGGGATGAGGGAGAGATGTCAAAATGGTATTGTGGTGAGCTCTATGATATAAATTTCTCCCTTAAGGCCCATTAGCTAAGGTATTAGGAGTTTTTTGTTGATCATAGTATAGATTATAGTTGCGAGTTCTTACAAGATTTTGTTAGACAAATTTGTTCTTTGTTCTAGCAAGGCTTCGAAATTAATGGTATAATGCGCATGCTTAAGATGATGAATTAACCTATCTATCCACATTTAGTCCATATTTTCTACTCAAACTTGACCTCTAGTAATGTAATGACTAGTTTATAGGACCCTGACATCTTTGCAATTGAATTTAGAACATTTGTGCAAGGAATCTCTATAATTGTTAATCTTGCTATATTTTCAAATGCTTTGTGGGTTAAGTATAAGGCATCAAAAATGCCATACAAACAACATTGGGATCACAGCAGTGTTTGTAGAATGTTGCATGGTGATTTTGATGGGTTGAATAGCAACAACTGGTGAGGTGTTATGAAGTTTATGGGAACAATGTGCTCAAGTGCCCCCTATAGGATTCTTCATCTCATAATATGCCACCATGTGAATAGTTGTTCTAGAGATCATACCAGTTTGTATGTCAAGGATTTCTGGCTAATGGGAGAAATCTTAAATGGCCAAAAAAGATTGATATGGGTCATTGGATGATCTATAAGATCAAGGAAGCATTGTCAAATAGGAGAGCGACATTGCCTTACGCAAGATTTCCTTCTCACTTTTTCAAAAGACAAATATTAGTAAGCAATGATGAGTCCAATGATGACAAACATTATGAGTTGATTGACAGGTCAACTCTTGTGAAGTGAAGCTATTGTGAAGATACCAATAGAATTTGGATTTCTAGACAGCAACCCGTAGACAGTGTAGAACCCTTGGATGACGAAGACGAAGAAGATGAAGAGAGTGGGGTTGTAACTCTATTAGAGGAACAAGTGGATACCCTAGTTTGGCAAGTTGACAACCTAGAGGAACAAGTTGACAATCTGAACTTTAGACTATTTGAGAATAGTTGGTTATCATCATATCATATAGTATTTCAATTGTGGATCGAAATTTGTAAAAGCCAACACTTGCATACTTTAAAAGCAAAGTAGCTATATTCATGAAATTGACTAATGAAGATAATAAATTGCAAAAGTTATGTTATTATGCAACATTTAAAAGTAAGTATATCCTCTAAATCAGTACTACAAAATTTGATGCTAAAACAATTTAAAATTTAGACACACTACGATAAACACTATCAATAGTGTATCATACTACTGTTGACAGCATGTTTATAGGAACAAACTATTGACAGTGTTCTGCTCGCAAAAATTATTGCTTGGCATTAACTATCGATAGAACATTTGGACTACTGATAGTATATTTCTCTCTACATAATTGGCTTCCTTTATGATAAAATGGACTTTCTCTGCAGTATTAGTATTTTTTGAGCATGGTATGATGGGATTCTTTAATTGTAAAAGTGGCTTTCTTTACGGTAAAATGGACTTCCTTTATGGTATTAGTAATGGTAAAATGAACTTCCTTTATGGTATTATACTTTCCGAGCATGATATGACGTGATTCTTTTATGTTAAAATTGGATTCCTTTATGATAAAATGGACTTTCTTTACGATATTAGTACTTTTTGAGCATGATATGATAAGGTTTCTTTACGGTAAAATTAGCTTCTTTTATAATAAAATGGACTTTCTTTATGGTATTAGTACCTTTTGAGCATGGTATGATGGGGTTCATTTACAGTAAGATTGGCTTCCTTTATGGTATTAATGCTTTTTGAGTATGGTATGATGGGATTCCTTTATGGTAATTTTGACTCACTGCAACATACTGTCAATAGTAAATCATGATACCGTCGCTAGTTTGATTACTGCAAGATACTATTGACAAGAAAAGCTTATTATTGATAGTGTATTGCTCTTTTAATTTTACACTTTAGCTTATGCTGTCGATAGATTGTCTTATACTATTGATAGTATATTGCAGTTGTGACACAAAAAAAGTACAATCAAGATCTAGTATATGAAATTGCTTCATTATGACCTATATAATACTGCTATTTATCTACACACAAAAAGTTGTGCTTCCTTTAACTATTTACAATGCTTACACAAAAATGGACAAATAATAGTATTTTACTATAATAAAATTTAGTTATATTCTTTTGGATTGGTATTAAGTTTTGACTTCTTTTGTCCTCTCATAGTGCTTACACACTATATTTAATTTGCACTTAACTAACTCCAACAAAATGTCCAATCGATCTTTAAGGTTCACAATTTACGGAACAATGCAAAGACATTTAGCAAGATAATAAACAAGACAACATTAGGGTTTACAAAAAAGGTTAAAAAGTATGAAAACAATAAATGTCTTACATTTCCTTTAACCTTAGAGGTTCCGCCTTCAGCTTTCAAACACTTAAGTATATATACGCCATAATTGGAACTATAGAACACAAAACATGTTACTGTTATTAAAACTCAGAATTATATCGAATGAGTGAGTGTGTTAAAAAATTAGAGCATTACCCATCATTAGTATCCGGTTGTTGAATGGGTCAACATCATCATCTGTAAATTCTTGTAGACGGAATACAATATCTATGATTCTAACCTGCCAAATTGTCATCACCAAGTAGTCATAGGTTGATTTCAACTATGGTAAGCATCTAATTTGTCTGGACCAAATAGGAAAACAACTTACCACTCTCTTCACATCACTTTTGTGCTTTTCGTGTAGTGTTGTGTGCATGCTGGCATATACCATGATGGTCTCTCAAGTCATTTGTAGCTCATACCAGTGTTTTTTTGTTGGATTCATCAGCATGAAGACCTGCATTAAACAATTGTCTCAACACTTGAATTAAAACAAAAATTATGTGGAACAACAAAGATCAAAAGAGTATGTAACCTCTCACATCGATTTGTTTTACCTAATAAGACTTTGTTGATGTATAAGATGTTATGGAAGGAAATCAGTTCTATTGTTCCCATGAAGACATATGCCTACATCCAGAGTTATTAGATCAATTCATTAGAAAAAGTTCTATGAAATATTAATAACATAATGAAATAATGTGTCCTTACCGCAAAAGTGCAAGGAAAAAACCATGTCTTCCTCTTTGACTCATCACTCCATAGTGAATGGCTCCAATTTTGAATCATCATGTTGATAACGTCGTTACATAACCACCTTAAAGGTCTCAATAAGTATAGATCAAATCGTGTTAGAATGACATGACGATCAAATTGTCCCAGTGTTTCATTGTATATGGTAGAAATATGTCTTGCATCATGTTACTCTCACAATAAATTCAAACTATGCATTTGATGATCATTGATCTTACTCTTTATCAACCTTGGTATCAAATATATAGTTTATTATGCACACATCATCATAGGGCATGGAAATCTAGCAACCTTCATCTTTCTTCGGTATGTACTCCCTAGTGTACCAATTTACATGTAGACTAATGTGAAAAATTGGAATAAATACCATGTTTAATGAAAAAGAGACTAGAAGATAAAGAAAATAATCAAATAACATATAAAAGATTACTAACCAGTACCGATCGAGGTATTGGTTTTTTCTTCTTGTTCATCATCATCAATTGTAAGTAAGGAGACACCTAATATCATAATGGCTTACTATCTTCCCTCATATCTCTAGGTTGTACAGCGAGAGGAGTAAGACTAAGACTTTCAAACAAGATGACCATGATTTCTTTGATTTACTCTTCTTGCCATGCACAAAACTATGTTTTGCATCCTAAAAGCTAACAGAAAGGTAAGTAAGAAAATTAATTGTAATGCATTAGCATTAAAGATTTATGCCAAAATGTGAAAGTATGAACAAATGGTTACCTGTAGTTCCTTAGGATTGTTCTCATCACAATTAGGTTGGGTGACATCTCTTGTAAAGGTTTGATTTGTTGGGGATCATTCTCAACACAATTAAGTGACATCTCTTGCAAAGACTCAACGTTCATGTAACCATCATCTTTTGAGTTAGGGTCTTGGAGAGGAGGCGAATCTCTACCAAAGTCCTCATTGTTATCTTCCTTGTCGATTGCACCTTTAGATGCTTTCTTGGAGGGAAAAACTATATCCATCAAGACCATTAGTTGGTTCTTCATAGGTATTAGAAATGTGGTATCCCCCTTGCAATCTTATAGACTTCTTCCTTCAATTCTTGTTATTGTTTTAGTAAAAGATCTAGCTTCTCCTCTAACACCTGCAAAACTCATATTAACATAACATATCATTCAATTAAGAATATAAACTAGATTTTCATTTGTAATAGGAAAGGGCAAGTGCAACCTTGAGCTTTGATCTTCCTAGAGTGGGTAATGTTTCTTTTGGTGATGGTTTTGGTAGATTCCACATAACCACATATCAAATGGAAAGATGGTTACAATGGTACGAAAGACCCTGAAAAGTATGTTATAAAACTTGAATAGCTTATCAAGTCCCTTAAGGTCTTATTGAACTTTTAGATGACCTTCTTCACTTTTTGTTCCATCCATATCTTCAATCGGGTTGAGGCGTTGAGTTATCAACCATCCCATAGCCTAATGAACACTTGTTGATGAAGTATAGCTACAAATAACAAAACATGGAAAATAATTATAAGTCATATACATCACATAGGTGATATAATATACTAAACAACTATATTAGCAATGACTCAAACATTACTAAATTAAATAAGGGTTATTAATGATAAAAAAAATGTACCATAAGGAACAGATTGCAATCCCAAATATAGCTCCAACCGATCATCTTATAATTTAAAATACCATCCTACATTCTTTGCAGTATGTACTTCACTTAGTTATATTGCAGTAGGTAATTTGCATAAGCCACCATAGCTAAATACTCTCTCACCATCGTTACATTGAATTAAGGGGCAAGTATCTTGCTAAGTACCCATATCGTAAACAATTGCTTGAACTTGTCATTAGTTGCCTTAGCTTTTTGCAACTTGTCTTCAAGGACGGATAACTTAACTTCTTCCTTCAACTCTAACTTACTCCTTACACTCGCTAATAGCTCCTCCTTAGCATCTGTTGGTACATCTTCACCTTTTGCTATCCATTTTACTACAGTTCAACTCTAAAAGGCTACCAATCTTACCTTGCTTATTGCATCTTTTTTCACATCAAAAAAGGACGAAAGGACTTCGGCAATGTGTTTGGGTTGACATCTTGTCTGGTACTATAAAAAGTAAACAATACAAAATAAGTATTAAAAAGGATAACAAAATCTCATGTTAATAATTTTGAATGCCCATCTAATCTTACTAGCTTCATAGCAACCCTGGATTCCTCTTTCTAACTCTGATACTCTTTTGAGCTATTAATTTACCTTTTTTCATATTCCCTCTTTTCTTTAAGAGGAAGAGCATGCCACTTTTGAACTCTCTTTGGAAGTGTCTAAAAGGAAAGACAAACATAATCATGTAATAGTAACCTAAAACTATGTTAAGCTAAAAAAATGTATAAATCAAAATCATAACTAAGCTCCCCCTTAACTGGATGTTCATCTATCATTAGCTTCTTACTCTCATCTTACTTGTGTAAGGATAAAGCAAGGAAGCAAAATCATAACATTTCAATACTAATAAAGTGCAAAAAATACAATTGAAAACAAAATGTAAATCTCGAGCTGTATAAGTAATGCATGTACGATGTCATTGGTTGCTTCATTATACTTCCTCTAAAAAATCCCAAACCTATACAAATTCCACAAAATTATGTTTAATAGAACTATGAAAATTAGATAATTATGTGCATCCTTATAACTGTCAACAGAAACATAAAACTATCAATAGACAACACAAAATAGCCATATAACATCAAAAACTTTCGATAGTTTTTTTTAATTATCGACAATCAGTATGGACATAGAAGCTCCCCACCTTTATCTATTGGCAGATATTATTGAACTCTCAAAAAACTGTCGATAGATGCATTTAATTGTCGATAGTAAAATGTTACTGTTGACAGTTATTTAAGGGATGAAACATAGTTCCCATATATTGTCGACAGTTGATTCATACTGTTGAAAATTTATGGGAATTGTGTTCTTCCCTCTGTTAAACTGTTGACAATTATTTAATATTGTCAATAGTTAAACTCGATAGTGGTAACCCTACTGCAAATTTTTAAAACTCTAGACCTCATGTGATAATTCATGGGACCTAATGTAATCCCAAATAGAAAAACCTAACAATATGATAAAAATTTACAATAACCCTAATATCTACTATTGATAGTTGAATCAAAATATAAAAACCCTAAACCCTAAAAGAAAAACCAAATTTTAATGAACGTAGTAAGAAAAAATTGTAAAAAAACATATCGAGATGAGTTTTTCATGGGACATATTATCCAAGAAAGCAAAAAGTTCTTGTTTACTATGATTGATATGCTTTTATTGTAATAGAGTCGCTTTTTACTTTAGGAGAGTGAGTGAAAATGTATGTCTTCTTAGATTTATGTTTTGGGTTTTTTATTTTATTTTGGTTTTGTTATTTTCTTATTATTTAATTATATTTTTATTTTTTTTAATTCTTAAAACTTATTAACCTATACTTCAAGTAGGTTGTAATATCTTAATAAAAGCATTGGTATAGATTGAGTTTTATTAAATGGATGGCCTAGATTGTCCAACGT
Organism: Lumnitzera racemosa; assembly: GCA_024138005.1. Taxonomy (NCBI): domain Eukaryota; kingdom Viridiplantae; phylum Streptophyta; class Magnoliopsida; order Myrtales; family Combretaceae; genus Lumnitzera; species Lumnitzera racemosa. The sequence continues at coordinate 46,407,748 of JAMXBC010000007.1, forward strand.
TACAGTAACATTAGATCACCAACGTTACCATAGAAACCCTCTATATTACTTCCTATTCCTCCCCACACTCATTTTGTACATTGCTGTCAATATACAAAATATAGTAATAAAACCATAAAATTCAATAAGGAGAAATAAAAGAGAAAGATAAAAAAAAAAAAGTTGAAGCTTTCTTGATTTAAGCTCTTACACTAAAATTTGAAGTTGCCATGCCACAACATTCCTTATTCAAAATTAAATTCATACAAGGCCTACAAAACAAAAGAAGAGTACAAAATAGAGAAAATAAAAGCAATAAAAATAACACTAAAACCTAAAACTAAAACTACTTCACTTGCAAATAAGAAAAAAGTCCATTAGAAAGTAACCTAAAATTAATAGGAATAGTACTTTGCTACAAAATTTATCAAAGACAGAGAGAAACACAAAAGTTAACAAATTGAGAGTCACTTAAAAGCACACCTTCCAAATCCTTCTTTCTCTCATATCTCTTGGTATGTTTCTTATAAATATAGGAGAACACAAGTTCATATTTCTCAAGGACATCTCATCCACTCTTGTAATATATCAATATGCAACAAACCTTACTAGTGTGAAAAATTAGCATATAAACTGTAACAGAGCATCTATGAAGCACAAAATTAGGATATAATCAATTAGTTTTTAATTTCATAACCTTAATGCCAAAACATAAGTTCAATCAATTAGTAAATTAGTGAATTCAATAAGTTGGTAAATTAATAAATTAGGAAATTAACAAGCTCACATCGCAAAAAGACATGAAAAAACACTCAATGAGTGTAAAAATTCATAAAAATTGTAAGACTATGAAAACTCATGAATAAATGTGATGCTAAGTTTTATGCATCACTAAACCATGTCCAACAAATGAGTAATTGTGGCAAAAAAAAAATAGAGAGAGAGAGAGAGAGAGAGAGAGAGAGAGAGAGAGAGAGAGAGAGAGAGAGAGTAATTGCTTGTGTCTATGGACAAACATAACAATTTAAAAATTACACATCCATGAAATATTAAGATTAAATCTACTCTCTCAATTGTAAATCCTAAATATGAGTGAAAGAAAAGAAAAAAACAAACATGCATGGACGAATAGATATGATAAAGAGAAAAACAAGAGAGAGAAAGTGAGAAAACATACCTAATTCTTGATGTTTGGAGAGATAAAAAATAAAACAACTGGAAGCCCAAAATTTTAATTAATGCAGTGAGGAGCATGGTTCATGTAAGGTAGATCACAGGTGAGAATCATGGTTGAAGATCATAGGTGAGCTCCTTACCTATGATTCTCTCAACCACTTTTTTTTTTTAACTATTTTCTAGTGTAGATCATGCCCTACTTCATAGGCATAATTCTTACCTGTGCTTCTCTTGGTCTCTTTCGTGTTAATGAATTCCTCACAAATTATGTTTTACTTCCTACAAAAACATATTCAAACATTTAATCAATACAGGGAAGAATTCAATTCAAACATTGTTTAATAAACTAAACAAAGTATAAACTTTCCCTTACTTTCAATTCTATCTTGATTCCACATGTTTAGGATTCATTTTTGTATTGTCTAGTGCTTTTAGGGTTTTATTTTATTTTATTTTTTGACATCAGCATAGCTAATTGCCAAATTAAATTCCTCATTCCATCTACCCATCTTTTCCAAAAGTTTCAAAAAACCATATGCTACTCTTAGATATGTCCTATAAAAGAAAACAACGAGAATAGAAACGATTCAAATAATAAAAAGTAAGGAATGAATAAATAAGTAAAGAATAATGGTTAGAATAATAAGTCAGAAAGTTTTTCAACTATCCAAATAATAGTCTCCAGCAATAGCGCTAAAAACTTGATAGGAGACAATGCATATGTCAAGTTATAGTATAGTAAAATATATTTGAGTTCGAGTGTCGATTTCTTAAAGACTAATTATTGAAGTACTAGTGCTTCCCCTTAATGTTGCTATTACCTAACCTAACAATTAAGTCTAAATTATTAAATTATTGAATTTAAATTTACCTAATTAAGCTAATCTAATCCATTAGAATGAAGAATTAACAAAATAAAAAAATAAAGAGAACAGTAGAAGTTATTGAGAACTTACAAACTTTAGTATCTAAATATTAAATTTCCTCCTAGAATCTACAATACTTTTAATCTCATCCTTACTATTGGACCGTGATAGTTCCTAGATTGAGTAAACCGAAATTGCATCTCTTAATTAACTGCTAACCTTGAGTTTATTCTACTCAAATTGCTTCTACAATAAAATATCTCAAAATAGCATTAAGTCTTTGAATAATACTATTCGATTGCTTAGTCTAGAAAAATCAAATATCTAAATGTTTTAATCTATTCAATTACTTCTAATTACATTAGTTTATTTACTATAGAATCTTGCAAACTCCATAGCAAACTCACACATGGAATTAACAAATCGATTAAATATTGATTCAAGCATCAAAGCACAATGCAATTAGATTTCAATAGCAAAGAATCATAGATTGAATTAAAACAAAATTCGATATAAATTCTATGATTCAATATTTAAATACTAAAAAGAAAGAAATTAATATCTTGCAAAGAAGTTAAAAGAAACAAAAGAGTGAGAGGGTTAAGTGATAACCTACTTTCTTAGGAATTAATTGTTTATGATGTTCTCTTTGATTTGCAAAACTTATCCCCCGTTTATAATACAGGGAATCTTGAAAATATATTTTTCAATATATCTTCAGCATATCTCTTCAATATATCTTCAGCATATCTCTTCAATATTTACTCTCTCCAAATCTAGCTCTAAAGATATATGGAAACATAGCATTTTCTAAGGCTCCAAATCATTCCAAAAATAAGAAGATTCATGAGGAATAGCATGTCGTATCCCAAATCACAACCGTGATCCACACATGATCTTTCTCTACTTTAAAAATTGTAAATAATTGAAATAGGAAGTCAACTCATGAACATGGCCATGTTCTTACCCATGGTTTTCTCTAAGTATCAATTCTTCTTTATTCTCTTGCTCTTTTGCTTGCGATTTTAGTTCATGGGCTTAATCCTTTTTAAGGTTTCAAAACTCATGAAAATCATCCTCAAATCTTCCAAAATTTTGTCTAAACTCTTCAATCTCTTCAAAACAATCAAACGAAGTATCTAAACAAATTAACCATCAAATTCAATACAAACACTCAAAAAAATGTTATAAAAGTATTATAAAATTAATTATAAAACATATACATTTATACACTCATCAAGTATTGACAAGGAGGTTGAGGAGTTAAGAAAATAGAATGCTAACCATAAGGAGTCGCTAGGAGAGGAAATCATTATAAATACTAATGAAAGAGAGTACTTGAGCATGGTAGAAAGGAGAACCATGAGTGTTGCCCCTTTTACTGAGGATAAGTAAGGAGAAAAAATTATTTCACATTAGGTGTAAGGTAAAGGGAACCTTATGTGTGACGATTGTAGATAGTGGGAGCTAGACCAATGTTGTGTTTGCAACTATGGTTAAGAAGAGAAGGGTGCCTTACATGTCATAAAGTAGGTCATTATGATGGGTTACATAAAGTGTGGTTAAGAAGAGAAGGGTGCCTTACATGCTAATCAAGACAAAGTATCATGCCATGTGCTACCAATGTATGCCTCACACATTCTACTAAGTCAACCATGGATGTTCCACCAAAGGGTTGTTATGATGGGTTTAAGAATACTTGTTTGTTGGAGCATAAAGGGAATAAAATTATCATGAGTCCCTTGACCCCCTACTACGTTGGAGACATGTATGTCCAGTTGAGTCGAGCTCAAAGGAATAAAAATTAAGGTCGAGTACCTTAATTTTCCTATTGATCAAGAGGTTATTGGAGATAAAGGCATAAAATGAAGAATCGCCTACCAAGTCGCAAAAGATTATTGATGAATTCATGGATTTGTTTCCCAAAAAACCACTAAAGGTACTACCTCCCTTTCGAGGCATTAACATGTCATTGATTTACAGCTAAGGGTCGCCTTACCAAACAACCTAACTTATAGATTGAACCTAGAGCAAGTTGTGCTCTAAAGACAAGTCAATGAGTTGATCAAGAGAGATTATGTTTGAGAGAGCTTAAATTCATGTGTTGTACCTGTCTAACTAGCGCTAAAAAAGGATGGGTCCATTACAAGAAATTTTACCTTTAATGACGTTTATTAAATGTTACTAAAACTAAATTAAATGTCACAAAAAATTTTCTATAACGTTTATTAAATGTTACTAATAGACGTTATAAAAAGTGTGCTACAAAAAGTAATGTGTAACATTTTAAGGATAAACGTCACAAAAGATGTAAACGTTACAAATACTATAAGATTTAGTAATGCTTAAACGTCACTATTAAGAAACTATTAGTAACATTTAAACGTTACTAAAATATATTTTGTGTATGATGTTATTATTGAAACACTATAAAAACATTATATCTAGTTATGTTTAAATGTTACAAAAAGATTGCATACATCAATGTTTAAACATCACTAATGCTTATATGTAGTGACATTTAAACATCACTTATAAGTGACTTCAAGTTATGTTTACACGTTACTAAACTATACTCATATATTTGATATATTTTCATGAAATGTTACAAGATTCATATTTATTGACATCTAAATGTTACTTATAAGTAAGTATTAATCTACAACCATATAGCATATCTGATATAATAAAGCGTTAGTAACAGATACCATTCGTTATGCTTAAATATCACAAAATATGGATACATGCCACCCTAAATAATTAAAATTGTAATATTTAAACATAGTTAAATCACAATAACTTAAAATTTATATAGTAGTTGATATGTAAATAATGTTTACATAGGAAATCTTTTGAACACTACAAAATATCATAAAACTCGTTATTTAAACTCAATAATTTGTTCTTAAGCATTGAAAAAATAAATCTAAATTATTTGTCTATACTGTATCATGATTACTAACAAAAATTAGCTATCATAGTCTAACATTGTTTTCATTTTCATTACTTCCATTTTTCCTTTCACTATCATCTTCACAACCAAGTAACGCTAAAGGAGCAACAGATTCCCCATTATTTGGACCTCTTGTAACATTAGATACATCAAAATTTAGAAAAAAAAATTATTTTCACAAATATATAATAAATAGGATAGTGTTGTTTAATAAATTACTCGAATAAGATGATAAGTCTAACACAATCTATGTAATACTTAAAATACTTAATTCAACTATAAAAAAAAAATTAAAATTAAATTATTAAAATAAATTAAGAGGGTATCTGACTTATCAAGTATTATAAAAATAAAAAACTCTACCTACTGCAAATAAAATTTATTTTGCAAAAAAATTCAAATTGAATGCTATAAAATTAATATAAATGAATATAATTAAGCTTTTACCAAGAAACATGCAAAAGTTACAAATCAACAACACAAACACTAATTTAAGAACAAACAATCTCTTCAAAATGGGGAAATAAATGTATATCAAATTCAAACAAGTTAAAGTTGTATCCTATTATCTTGAGCTCTCTATGATTGACTTAGTTTGTTAACTTCAGCATATTACTTTTTACGTAATTTTGTCTCATCTTCAAGCTTTTGCTACAATCTTTTGATTTCTTCATCCCAAAAATATGGTTTCACTTAGATTTTCCAATAGTTAGAGGTCCATAACCTCTACCAGGATGGTAATCACTCCTAGACTTTGCTTTCATAAAGTCATCTACAATCTCTATTGAAAATTTTGGCATATAAGAAGAATGCGATTCTTGAAATAATTGCACTATCTTCGCTTGTCATTAATAACAAAGAGAAAAGATATCACTGCATCCAATAAGGTTGTAATAAATGTATGATAAACAAATGTAATTCATACAAACATAATCATCAGCAGCTTGTTCAAAGACCCAATCGTTAGTATTGTGTAGTTTAAGATCACGAAATCGTGTTTGCTTGAACAACTCAATAGCATAAGGTGATTGATGATGTTGCTCAATCTAAATACACATGTAATAAAAAGTAAATACTAAACCAAATTTCATATTAAATATATAAAATTACACAAAATACTTACATATTCAATCCTTCCACTTTTAGAGGATTTAGTCTTGGTCCTAAGCAAATATTTTACACAGTTACGTGCTTCTTGTCTAATCATTAACTTGGTTTTCTGTTATTTAAAATAAAAGTAATCTTTTAAATCATTTTTTTAAGTCCCAAAGAAATACTATTTAATAAAAACTTACCATCCCCATTGGTTTTTCAAATTCTAGAATTTCCATCTCTTCTTTGCATTCTTTACTCCACATATCAGTAACTTGCTTCCAATCTTTATCATTGTAGGCCTTAGGTTAAGCTTTATCCCCCTTTGTCTATAATTTCTTGCGAATATCACATCGACTTTTTCTATAAGAGTCCCATCCTAATTAGTTGTATGGTATTTTTCCGAATCATTCATAATGTCATCAATATTGAGGCAATTCTGCAAAAAATCATACTAATAATTGATAAAAAGATAATGTCTAAATGAAAGTAAAATATAGTCTAGAATTTCACAAAACATTATTAGTATTACATTCATACATGGCAAATACATATATAAACACTATTGATATAAAATAGATGTACTATTTACAATTCATAGGCATCACAAAGTTAACATAAGTAACAAGTTTATCTTGATGATTTTCCACAAAGATAGATATTAACAAGCAAAAATAAGACTTTAATGTTCTTTGAGATAATAATAAAGACATAATTGTGTTTTTACTATGTTTGCATAGTTAGCAAATCAATTATCATCGACCACAACCTAAAGATAAAGATATTATATTTGCTTTTTCATGAGAGATATAAGTAAGGGAATTTCTATGGCAAAGCTAGCAAAAATGCATTGCTATAATGCTGACTAATTTAAACTATTAATTTAGTAAAGCTTAATCTACACCATCAATCTTATCAAAATAAGCTAACATATTACCTAGATAACATGTCGATAACTTTTATGAATAACTAATTAAATGGAAAATAGGGAGAGAGAAGGTAACCTACTAACCTTTTATAATAAATTATTTTGGTCAGTGTTACGATAACGCAATATAGTTAGTGTTATCGTAGAAAAATCCTATAAATAATATTGATGGTTTAAATCACATCCTAATATTAAAATTTTTTAGTAATTGTTTATTATTTAAATTACTAATCTAACAAACTCAATTGTATATGATTTGAAAAAAAATTCTCATATGACAATCCATTTTAAATTCATATAAGAAGTTAAAAATAGATCTCTATGTTACTACTAAAACTTTATTGGCAATGAATAAAAACTTTGAAAAAAAAAATACAAAATGTATTCAAACATTAAGGGGGAAAAAAAAAACAAATAAGAAAGACTTGAAAAGTAAGAAAGTCCTAACTAATGATTTTATGATACTACATGCTCAAACATAATGAATTTTAAGATAATCATAGTAGTAAATTGTCATTTTTTATATATCCATCAACCACTTTCCTTTTAAATCAATAATATTGATAATTATGCTCATAAGAATGTCTCGGATATATTCCTAACAACATCAATTACATTTCTTCACTACCTACATTTAACTAATCTACAAACAATATATTTACATAAAATAATAGCCAAGAACATTCCTTAAATATATATTGATAATTCTATACGCAATATCTAGTGAATGATAATGATCAACCAAACTATGAAATAGCACAACCACAGGCATAACCACTCCCAATTACATCAATGCTCCATCAACTACTATCTATAGTAACACTCTTCATATGTATAATTTTCATCTACTAGCTAGCTTAAAGAACAAATAGATAAATGAAGAAATATTTGATGATACATACTTATACTCTTACCTAAGCTCACTTTTTCTTCAATTCAGGAAATGTTCTCCAATCACCCTTAACATGAAGTGGTAATAAGTCACTAACAACCATTCCAATTTCAAAAGCTAACTTTGATGATCGACTTGATTTAATCGGATGACTTGTTGAATCACTAAACTATAGTAACATTTTTTCGTTTGGTGTATTATTCTCCTTTTCTTGGCTCAACCCTCGATATGTGCCTCTCTTATTATGAGAAGATGATCTACTTGCATCAGCTACAACATGGGAATAAATTATTCAACAATATACACAAACTTTTGTTTAGTAGATAATATAAATAATTGAACTTAGATTGATTACTTAAGGATGAAATACAAGCAGGTGGAGAGTTATTCAATGAATTCGCATTTACAATGTTATTTGCTACAATATGAGTATGCATAAGGAGGGCATCTCCTACACTTGAATTGCATGCTAAAGAATTCAATATATCTTGCAAAGGTTGTCATGAGGAAGCCATTGATTATTTGAAAGCTTATGGAAATGGACACTGCTCTTACTCAATATAGTGAGAATCTCATTGAGTATTAGCTACAGGTTGGGTGTTTCGATAAGTCCTCCTTCCCCTTCTCTGCATACCCTTTTTCCTTCCAGCCATTACAATCTTGCAATTTTAACATTAAAAAGAATAACTAAAGTAATGTAAACGTATGCATGACATAAAGATAAATGATTACTTTATGTATACCTTTAGATAAGAAAAGATCAAAATATAGAAAAATAAAGTGACACTTTATTTACTTGATTCTAATTAAATACTTTCCTTTCAATTTAGTAGATATCCCTATGCTTCAAGCTATCTAAGCTTTCCTAGTTTTACTCAAACAACATAGCTTGGGCAACAACCTATCATCTGATTAGTTTTATAAGAAATCTGAAGCAAAAAGCATATGACAAGAGAAATAAAAAGTAAATATGAACCAAGAAAGTGGAGCATCACAAAGATCCTTGCTTAAACTATAAAGCATATCATATGACATTTTGATACTTTTGCTAGAAATTTTGCTACAATTGATAGTTTTATCTATTCATTCATGATAGCCTCTATATTTCTTTACCATTGCCAATAAGTGCATACGTAATTAATAAAAAGATTGCCATTAATGATTACACATCTCCCATATTGGTTAAAAGTCTTAAACTGCACTTTCATTAACGTAACATATGAAGGAAAAACTTTTTCTTTGAAAAATTAGCTTAATTTTGTTATAAGTGTATACATGAATAAAGAAATAGCATGAACCTCTACTAATTCAGTTAAGTGCAAATTGATTTTTTAGTTATAATTTTAGGAATAATAATCATATTTTTATCTATTAATTCACTAATTGTAGTCCCCTAATAAACCTTTCAATATTATAACACTAAGAAGGTTGACTATCTAATATATGTTTGTACCACATTTTTATTAGAATGCAGTAAGAATTATTTACAAGTTGTTATACTTTAGTCCTCATTGATATAAAAGTAATCTATATGCTTTGACTTGTTGATTAAGCCAAAAAAACATGATAATGGTGAACTTTACTTTCAATTAAATTGCCTGTGATGGGCATAAAAAAATGAAAATTATGAGAATCAAATGCAAACCTGTAGATAAACTCATTAGTTTTTAACAACAACTATTCTAAAGAAAAATTATAGGTAGGTAAATTTATTTAATTTCCAATATTCTTTACAAGTCTCAACCCTTTGGTACAAGTTTGTTCATATAGGATTTAATCATATATGCTTCAATTTGTGACATTGAATAATTTTTAAGAGTTTATGTTGGACAAATTTTTCAACCTTTATTCACAAGTTGTAATTCTTTAGTTTCGTAATGAGTGCAGGTTTTAAACATATGCTTTCACTTGTCCATAACCCTAAACCAACTTGAAAATTAAATAAAAGAAGCATGAAACTAAATGAGAATATTAAACTATGTATTCCAAGAACCAATTTGGGATTCTCAATGTTCAATATCAATCATGAGGAAGGTTATGAAAAAATTACTTACTAGATTCTCTTGAACTAATATTGTGACTACCGCAAATTTTGTAAATGAAATACCCAAAAATGGAAACCTATCTTAAATATATATATATATATATTTGTTTGTGTGATTAAAAAAAACAAGAATACAAATACGTATAAAAAAATTAATAAGACAATTATTAAAATGAGCATAACAATAAAAATATACTGTCAAGGCCACCACTCTTTGTACAATGAAATGGAAAAACTATTTCTCTAGCATTCTTATGTTTTAAAGCTCTTGTTTCCTTTGTAAAACTAAGCAATTCAACAAGAGATAGATTCATTGATTTTTCTTCATTTGGTCCATTTTTCTACCTTTGTGACCAATAAGCTTTTCTTTTCTTTTCTTTTTTTCTTCTAACATTAAACTAGTGTACTGTCACATTTCAAGTTACATCTTACTTCATGATAACCACATGAATGATGTTAAAACTACACCCTCATATGTGTAATGCAGAATTTAGTGATGATCTACAATCATAGTCCTAATAAATATAGAACTCAAGAGTCAAATAAAAATGTACTGTGAGAAAAATATATCATGAACAAAATATTGTAGCACGGTTTATAAAGCTTCATAGTTCATACAACAACTTATTTGTCTCAACCAGAGTAAGCATGATTACTTGCTTAAGTTTGAGAACTTAGCTAGATATCAACTGTGGAAACCGAAGGACATTGTATATAAATAAAAGGTTTCTAATGGATTTGTTATTGACAAAATGTCTAGTATCAAGTTGAGATCCTATTAATACAAGTACTGCCTTTATACAAAAGAGAAAAACAAGAATACAATTACAGTTAGTGCATACTTGTTATGAGGGAAAATAATAGTTCTACACAATTTGGTTAGTTTAGAAGTCAGTTTGAAATAAAATAAGTATTAATTCTTCACAGAGCTAATCTAATTGTGTGTACACACGCTAATGGATTAAACAAGATAAAATGCACCACACAACATTGCACTTTTCATCTGGTATAATATGATTAATTGTGGTTCTTAACCCTTTCTATGCAAAATTTAAGGCTGAAATGAATTTGAAATGAAAAGAGACCTAACAAGTATGTCACTGATATATAGCGTGGTGATCAACCATAACTGGTAAATATGCAATATACAAGAAAGAGAAATCAAAAGTGAGGGAGATAATTAAAGAATACTCATCAATATGGAGGAAAAAAAAGAAGGGACATGACTTTAAAAGATTGATGTTAACAATGAAGGATTAAGACAGGAAAAGAATAATCCTATATGTGATTATTCCACAAAGTTCGTCTCGAAAGTGACATTTTCTCAAACCATTGGCGTACGAAACATGGACACATTAACAAGAACATCAAGATCCTTATTTTATTAATTCCAAACATAATCCAGTGGCATGATAGGTATCTTTTGATCAATAGTGGGAGAATATGTGATTTTACCCAATAGTACAAAGAAAACCCCATAAAATGTGAGCCAATTCGAATTGACTAGTCCAATCTATACTAAAAAAAAAAAAAAGAAAGAAAACGAATGAAGAAATAAAATACAGAGCGAGAGAGAGAAGGAGATGTACCAGGCAGTATAGGTGATTTTCGATTCCTCTATTGAGCACAAAGATGGCGTTGAGAAAGAGATTGCCGATGGTCGAATTAAGGGAGAGCGGGTTTTCACGAATTGACATTGAGTAAATTTCCTTTTTGATTTTAGGCCAGGCGGCATATTTCCTACTGCAAGCGGCACTTTAATAAACTAAACCCAAAAGTTCATATAACTATGTCTATCAAAATACATTTGTTAGGGACGAATAATATAAAAAGGGATATACAATAAAAATAGTATGGTACTACTTACTACTGATGTGATATAGGATGGTTCTATGTTTTTTTCATAAAAGCAATTTAACTTTTGAAAAATTAATATATATTTTCTAAAGAATCATGTTATTCATTGCTCGTAAATTTTACCATACCAAGTGCTCTATCTCTTAATTGAAATTTTCTTAGGTTAGGGTGAAATTTAATTTTTTTTTTTAATGCAGGTGACTAAGTTTTTCGATAGGGTGAAATTTAGAGAATTTTCTTGTGACATTTCCCTCCAAAGAATGTCACAAACTAAATTACATGTTTACATCTTTTCACTTTGGTCACAAACGGTACTAATAATATATTTTCTATAATGTATAGAAATTTGTAACATATACAAAATCTGTGAATATCGATAAACATTAAAATTCTTATAGTGGTCAAGTAGGATATATGTAAATAATCGAGCTGTTAATAAGATAACAATCAAATATAGAGATAATATTTTTGATGAATTACATAGGGCGAGAGTGTTTTTCAAGATTGATTTTAAGTCAACCTATTAATTTGGTGTATAAGCACAAGGTTTAGCGTGGGTAAGTGCATCTAGTCAAATTATATTACAGTTAAAATGGATTGTAAATCCGGGTTGTTGATCCCATGGGGAACCATATATGGCAATAGTATTTAATTATTTAGCAGTTGTATTTCTAAATTCTTCCGATTACCTAACTTTTTCCATATAAGATTTAATTGAATAATTAAAGATGAAAAATTACATATTGCAATAAAGAATAATTAAAATAACAAAATAAAATAAAAAAAAAAACAAGAATAACAAAATTAATTAAGAACAATTAAAATAAAAGAGAGAGCACGTTCCTTAGTAAATCTTTAGTGTTATTTACTACTTAGTTATAAGTGACTTATTCAATCTCAATGGCAATATTAGATCATGGAGATTTTTATTACAAATTTACTAGACTCATCTCTCTTGGCCAATTCCTAATCCTGAAAATCTTCCAACTCGAATTGCTTCTGAATGGAGTGTTGCAGAATTGCATAACACTCTTGAATCCTACTATTAGTTTGCCCTATTTAAAAAAAACCGAACCATTAAACATTTTAGTCAACCAATTTCCTAATTGTATCAATTAATCATATTGCATGCTCTCACGAACTCTACAATAATTCAATCATCGATATATTGAATTAAAGACGACAATAAAAATAATACAATTAGATCACAATATGTATAGATCGAATTTCATTAATAATAAAAAGTCATCATAGAACGTAGTGTTCGACAATAATTTACTAAGAAATTAAAACAACAACAAAATAACAAAGTAAAGGATAGAAACCCTTGTTAAATCTTTACCCCACTGACTCTTATACTAAAGGAGCTCTCTTTGTAAACCTAGGCCTAAGTACTTATTTATAAGAAGTGAACCTAGATTTATAAAAAAAAACCTAACAAAAATAAAATATTAAAAAATTATTGCAAGTCTATGGGCTAGGTACACGGCCGTGATGTTTGGGTGTATATTAGCACTTGATCCAAAATCTTCAAAATTTGATGAAATTGAATGACGAGGGGAATACAGGCATAGACCACGACCGTGATCTTCAATCGCCTTAGTTGTTAGACCTTGTTTCTCACTCAAAATTCTTCCACTTTAATCCTTCATCAATACTTCTATCCAAATAAGCTCCAAAACTTGATAAAAGTCTTCAAAACTTTATAAAATGCTCTCAAAATTTCTAAAAATGAAAATTAAACAAGTTAAGCTCAAAATACTATAGAATTAACTAGATTAATATTGAAAATAGCACAAAGTAACTATAGAATATATATGTTAAATTCACATTATCAAATACCCCCACACTTCAGCTTTTGCTTTTTCTCAAGCAAAATAATCAAAATAAAAGTAAAATTATCTTAAGGATAAGACAATTAAAAATTAGTCTTCAAAAAAGAATACCCTCAAATTCAAGTAGCTTCGCAAAAATTCTTTCAAAATCACCCTTTTACCTTGACTTAATAATGTCTTTAGATCACTAAAATGATAACTCTTAAGAACTACTGAATTTCAATAACCAATCCCAATAAATCGGAGTTAGTCTTATCACTTAAACAAAAAACTAAACTAGAGAATAAATATCAACAAGTTAAGAAAAAGTTATAGAAATTTCACCACTCTAACTCTTGAGAAGGGATGAATCTTCCCTTTTTTAATTGAAAAACTAAACTGGATGCATGTTACATCAATTCATCCTCTAATTGTCTCTCTACTTCTATCAATTTTCATTAGGAAGCTTTTTAAGTTTAATTTAATTTCTTTTATTGAAACTTATTAGCATTAGGAAAGAACTTAGCTCTTTTGAGTGACCGACAACAATCCTTATCAACATTAATTAAATTTCCTTTTTGCAAATTGGTAGTGAGATGGAGTCTTGCATTTCTGAAGGACTAAGATCAATCATTACCTGTTCTTGGCAATTATTTTTATCTAATTCAATTAACATGTCCAATTACTTTGATTTTTCAAAAGGACAAATCATTTATTCATCCAATCTAAAAGTTTTGACAAAGAGAGATAGATAACTATTCTCTAGAATTAAGCATAGAAATCAAAATAACTAGTTTTTAACTTGTTTATATCTGTCCTAACTTTTGAATCATAAGGATTTAACCATTCAAATTCAGTAAAGTGTTCTAAATTCATAAAGGATATGGGTAAGAAATTTTTTTTTTCTTACTTAATACATATAAAGGGTATAAATATCTATGATTTCTAATTCAATAAAATTTCAAAAGCTTAAGTGAGTATCTAAAGTGTTAACATAGACAACCTATCTTTTCTCCCACAGTTAAGTTGTACATTATCCTTATTGTATATTATAATAATGCAATTCAAAATAAAAAGTAGAAGAAAAACAAAAAAGAAGAAGAATTAGGACTTTCCTAGTTTTAGCACTGATCATTAAAATAGTTTGAAGTTTAAGATCTGAATTCCATTGATCTAATTAAGCTCACAACTTTCTTTGTATCTAATAAAACAAACTAACGACAAAATGAAAGAAGAAGTTGACTAAATAAAATAAACTAAATAAAACTACTACTAATTCAAGTACTCAAATGTTAGTATCCTAAAGAACTTACAAAGCATTAGAAATAAAATAGTTGTCTAAAGAAAAAGACAATAGAAAATAAGTTAGAGAGTACAATCATTCAAAAAAAAAAAATCAAACCGAATCTTTGAAAAGAAATTAAAAAGGAAAGTCATTCTTCATCTTCATCCTCATCCTCATTCTCTTCATTCTCTTTCTCGCTCTCCTCTTCTTTTACTTTTCATCCAAATCTGGAGCTAGCATGGGTGGTGTTGGTGGTGGCTAGACCCCCTAGTAGACAAAAAGTGCATCTACCCTAACCTCCATTCGATCCACCTTATATGTTAGAATCCTCTACTTCTTCAGCATCTTCCTCATCATTTTCTTAATTGTGCCAAATATTGAAGAAGAGGAACCTCATTACAGTTGAGATGATAAAGAAGTGGCCTCATTGGCTAGCTCTGGATGTGAACCCTTAGGTGTTGGATGAAGTTTTATGACCTTGATAGATTCATAGCTCAAAAGGTAGGAGGATCCAGTACCTACATGTATATAATGCCATGGAAACAAGGGGTGTTTCCGGATAACCTAGTAACAAAGGGTCTTACAAAAATAAAACCTTAACAGCCTTCGATAGCCTGGTTCATAGATGGAAGACCACCTTTAAGACAAAGTATAGCCGATACAAATGGTTGGTTATACCCTTTGGCTTAACAAATGTATGAAGCACATTCATGAGGCTCATGAATTATGTAAAGAGACCATTGATTAGGAAGTGGATAGTGGTGTACATTGATGATATCTTAGTCCACAATGTCGATCTATCCAACCATGTAAAGCACCTCTAGTCTTGTTTCGACATACTCCATGTTGAGAAACCGTTTGGAAACTTAAAGAAATGTATGTTTTTCTAATACAAGGTTGTCTTTCTTAGTTTTGTGGTATTTGGTGATGGAATCCAGGCTAATGAAGAGAAGATCCAAGTTGTTGTGGAGTGACAAACCCCGAAGAGTGTATCAGATCTTTGGAGTTTCCATGGATTTACCTCATTATACAGGAGATTCATTCAAAACTTTAGTACTATAATGGTTCTATTAACTAAGATGATCAGGAAACGGGACAGATTTCACTAGAGTGAGCAAGCTGAGAAGAGCTTGCGAATGATCAAGGAGAAATTAACCTTAGGCCCTGTACTAACCTTACCTGACTTTAAGAAGCCCTCCAAGCTTGAATGTAACACATCAAACGTAGGGATTAGTGTTGTCCTTATGTAGGAAAGGACACCTATTGCATATTACGACAAGAAGCTTAGTGGCGCTACTCTAAACTACTCTATGTATGAGAAGGAGCTCTACTGCCTATTTTGGGCTCTCAACATTTGGTAGTACTACCTATTGTAGAAGAAGTTTGTGATCTTTATCGTATAAGGATCAAGGTTTTGAGCAAATTGAAGCTGTTACAACTTGCAACTTAAGGTGATTCCTTCTACAATAAATGTCCCTCAAGAGGAAGTGCCAAGATAAGCTAGCTAGGATAGTGCTGATAACAACAACGCTCAAGTTACACCTCAAGAGATGGTAGGTAACCCATCTAACCAAATAAATGCTAAGCCGAGTCCTAAGAAGAGAAGTGGGAAAGAACTTGTTGACCAACTACTGTCCAAGTAAAGTAAGGGTTTAGATGAGAAGGCGAGTGAGGCTTTAAGAAATAATGCTTTCGACATCAGTTTTGTTGAGTTTTTCCCTAACCATAAAGTAAGTGAATACTTTGTGTCATGCTAGAGCCACAATATCCTGCACACTAATTTGGCTTTAGGTGATAAGACAAAGTCCTTAACTCTAATAGAGGGGGTTATTCTTCTTAGGGACAAAGAGATTGCGAAGAAGGATGTAGATAGGGTAGGTAGTTGCAATAAAGGCCATATTGCCACCAAAACTGTATGATGTAAGTTCAATAACCATGACCTTTTTCATTTATGGCTTATGTCCCGTTGCTGACCTAATTTTGTTGCATGTAGATTAGTAGCCATGTTTTGACAACCTTAGACAAAGTTGAGAAGGAAATGAAGAAGGCATTATTCAAATTTTTGTTGCTCTATTGAGATGCAATTAACTTATTTAGTTTTGTAAATTTATTGCAAAAAGTTGAGGACACTTATGACTCCTTAAAGGCTCAAATTGTCACAGCAGAGAATGTAGGGATTAAGGCCAAGATGGACGCCAAGAAACTGCAAGAAGAGCTTTCTGTGAAGAAGCAAGCACATTCTTTGGTAGCTGATGAAGTCTCCTTAAGACCAAGAATGAAGAGCTTTATAAAGAGATCAAGGACCTGAAAGAGGAGCTCTGTAAAAAACAAGAAGAATGTTAGGGGTTGGAAAGAACAATAACCTCGATGAGTGATGAGGGAGACAAGCTAAGAGTACAACTAAAGAACTTGGAGATAAAAGGCTCTAAACTCAAAGCTTGGGTTACCAAACTAGGGGAGACGGCAAAAAGGAAGTCTTCTGTTGAGGAAGCACTAATTATTGTGACTCGCAATCAGCAATATGAAAGATTGCTTCAAAAGAAGTTCTTGCAAGGGGTCCAAATAGCGATGAAAGAAATTTCAGAGGTTTACCCTAATTATGAACTATCATGCCTCGACTTTGCCAATGTTAATGATGGTGATGCCTACAGTGGCGATGAAGAAGTGGAGATAGAGGTTTAAGGGTAGGGGGATGATATTTAAGCTAGGATTGATGTTCTTGTTGATGATGAGGAACTGTCATCGAAGGAGACCCCCTATGTCCATAAAGAGACCTCCAACTCCTCTAAGACCTCTAGTACTGATGGAGAAATAAGCTCTAAGAAGGTCTTAAGCTCTACTGATCAAGATGATAATTCCATCCAATCCTAGAGGAAGAGTGTTTCAGGCTTTGAAGAGAGTCGATTACTTTTTACTTTGCTTCTACAATTATTTTATGGACTTTATGTGGTTAGGATGCTAAGCTTTTGTTGTCAATAACTTGTGTTTCGTTTTAAAGCTTTTGCTTCTCAATACATTTTATTTCACGCACATTTTATACTTAAAGTATAAAATTTCCTATTGAAGACATAGTGTTTGTTAGCCTAATAGGATGTGAACTTCAGTGTCTATTTTCTTTAGCCATAAGATTGCCTATTGAAGGTAGCTTAGAGTTCATTAGCTCTAATTGCTCGGCATACATTTTCAAAGAACATTTGATGTCATTTGTCAATCAATACTAAGCTCGTTAACCATCATAGGTCAGAACTTATTAGGTATTAGTTCATTCACTATACAACTAGAACTTCATTAATTTGTTAATCATGTATTGATCAAGAATAAAAGTGATGGAAAGTAGAGATACTTGTAAACTTAGAATGACCATTTCATGCTTAAAGGAGATGTGGACCATTACCTTACAAAATTCAAAAAGGGAAAACAGAAACAAACTTTAATGGAAAAAGAACTACTCAAAATAAAGTTTCAAATTTTTGGCATTCCATACACAAGGTATGGTTCTACCATCCAGTTTTTCTAGTCGATAGGCCCTATCGCTTAAAACTTCTCGGACCCTAACAAGATTTTCCCAATTAACGCTGAACTTTCCTTGATTCTCTCGTGCGCCAGTTGCTTCTAATTTTCTGTAAACCAAGTCTCCAAGCCCGAATACCTTATGCTTTACTTTTTTATTGTAGTACTTGGCTACTTTCTACTAATATGCAACAATTCTTGCCTTTGCAATATCCCTAATCTCCTTAATTGCATGCAAATTGGCTGTAAGGCCGACCTGATTGCCATAATGTCAAAGTTTTGTATCTAAAGATTAGGTAGATCTAACTTAATCAGTAGAACTACTTCCGATCCATACGTAAGCCTAAAGGGTGTTTCACCAATCAAAGTCCTATGGGTGGTCCTATACCCCTGTAAAACATTCGACAATTTATCATCCCATTTACCATTTGCTTAATCGATTCTTGTTTTCAAATTGTATAGGATGGTCTTGTTAATAGCTTCTACTTGTCCATTGGTTTGAAGATGAGCCACTAAAATGTAGTTTAGATGAATGGTGTGTTTCTCACAAAATGGTTGGAATTTATCATTATCAAATTGTGATCCATTATTAGTAACTATCATAAATGGAACCCCAAACCTTTGTGAGCCCTGCAATTTTTACGTAATTTAGGTCATTAGTAAAACTAACCCAAATAACCTAAAAATTTATAAATATACTCAAGATATTAGTTGAAGACATCCCTAGACTCGAACTTTGAGAATATAATAAAAATAATAATAATATAACTAAATAGTATAATTTAACTATATATATATATTATTTATTGTAAACACATTAAGTAGTTTCCATTATTTTGTAAACTTTCAGGGATAAATAATATATGTAATAAAAATTATTATGTGACCTAAAATAACATGTAATATATATATAAATATACACACACACACATACATACATACACATTATTTGTAATTATTAAATGTGAATATATATTTAGAATTCATTAAAATGTCCAACTAATAGCATTTTAAGCTAAATTTGGCTAAATAAATTTATAAAAATTAATAAAAAAATTCAAAATACAATGGGGAAGCTGGAATCAAGTTAGCTAATGTATATGTATGTGTAAAAGACAGCTGTTAGAAATTTAAGAAGTTAAAACATGCAATATATATGCTCAATATCAAAGAAGAGAGAGAATAAAAATCACAAACCAATCCAAAAGCTTCAGAAAAATTTCAGGAAATCTTTCAACCATAATCAACATGCAAATAGGAAGTAGGGAAAATTAGTGGGATTAAAAGAAACAAGAGGGAATTAAGGAAAAAAATTTACAAAAATCAGGTGCAATATAAGCTTAATGGAATGCATGTAGTTAAGGAAGTCCTAGGTACAAGCGGCTACCACTAGGCAACAGTGAACCTACCGTTTAGGTCAATTGATAAGGTGGCAACCACCACTAGTAGCCGGAGCTATTTATTCTGGTGAGGTCTCAATTTAGTCTGATTTTATATAATTTTGTAAAAATATAAAAATTGCCCAAAAAAATTTAGAAAATTTTATTCTTAACTACTTTCATATCTAGAATGTAGAAAAAATGTTATTTTGTAGAAATTTAATCGCTACAATATATTCGCTTAAGAAATCGATGAAATCGAATACTTTTCGATTTTGAAATAAACAAGTCTAATAACGTAGTTTTGACTCCAAAATTTTTATATAAACTTTCCTATGTTTATATTAAAATGCTATAGGGAGACTTTTCACAAAATTATTTTTTTATAATTTTTGTGAATTTTTTAGCCTTAAATCATGATTAAAATGGTGTTTTTGGTAAAAAATTGTGGTATTTTTCTTAAAGACCTCACTTAGATTCTGAGCTCTACTGGTTATTGAAGTATTTTACAATGATTGGGTGTTGTTGGAAGTGGTTTTATGGAGAGAAGTTAATAAAATCAAGTATAAACCACTATTATGAATAATTTGGTGATATGGGATCTAGGGAAATTGGAGAGTAATGATGGGATATGCTAGAAATTTAGATTTAATGATGATATAAAGCATGGATTGGAGTGTTACTTTGGTTATTCTACTAGAATTTGGGCGATAATGGATGAATCAACAAAGTGTATGTAAAATTGAACTTAGGCAGAGAATAGTTTAGAGGATTCTATGAATGAATCTTGCATAAGATTGGTTCACACGGTGGAGTTATTATGACTCTCTTGTTTGGAGTGTGACAACCTCGATATGATCAAGTTGAAAACAAAAGCTTCAACCTTCTGCTTTGTGATTTTAGCCACTACTTTGGCTTCAACCTACTTGGTGAAATAATTCGTGGCAATTATGACGGATTACCATTAGGCCATAGACTTCAAAAATGGTTTGAGTATGTCCAATCCCCACTAAGTAAAAGGCTAAGGGCTAGTAAGGCTATGTAGTTTAGTAAGAGGCACATGGCTTAGTGCCTCATGTTTTTGGCATTGTATACATTGTCCAATAACAGATTTTGCATCTTCTTTCATAGTTACCCAATAATAACTGAGCCTTAGTGCGCAGATATATAAGGTTTGACCCTTCACATGATTGCTAAAACACCGCTGTGTAACTTAAACAATATTCATTGAGCGTCTTTCTATGGAAGGCATTGAAGATAAGGTTGGGAAAGGTCGTGCTTGTATAATTGGTCATCAATCAGTGTATAGTTAGCGGCCTAATATATTAACCTACGAGCTTCTTTTTTATTGTCAGGTAGAACACCACCATTCAAATAATCAATAATTAGATCCATCCAAGACCTTTCCCTTAGGTAGGGAGCTAAATCATAGCTTTGACTGATGGTTTCTAGGCTCTTATTAGGGAGATACTCCATAAAAAGCTTATCATTTAGATCAGGAAATGCTATATTGGCTAACTTTGATAACTTATTAGTAGTAATGTTTCTGGTCCTCGATATTTTCCTAACTAAAAAAAATTGAAACTCTTCCTTAAGCATTTGTACTATTAGTAAGTACTTGCCCATCACTTCCTCTTTCATTGCATAACTTCCTTTAACTTGATTTACAACTAGCTATGAATTAGAAAAAAACGTCAAGTTTTTCAGCACCAACTTCCTTAGCTAGTTTAAGGTCAGCAATTAAGGGTTCATATCATACCCCATTAGTATTGGCTGGAAACCCAAATTTTAATGTGTAATAAACTTTCACATTGTAAGGCCCTTGTAAAATGAGGCGTATATCCCATCCTTCTTTGGTGGATGAGCAGTCAACATATAAGTTCTATGTCGATTTCTTGACCATCTCAATGTTGTCTTTCTCCTTAATGAACTCCGCAACAAAAGTTGCCAATACCTGAGCTTTTAATGATGTCCTAGGCTTGCATTATATACCATAGGCACTTAACTCCAAAGCATGCTTTATCATTCTTCTTGAGGAAACTGATCGTTGTAAAGCTTGTCATAGAGGCTTATCAGTAAGGACAACTATTTGTTGAGCTTCAAAATATGGCCTTAACTTCCTTGCTAAGAGGATAACTGCCAAAACAAACTTCTTAATCTTTGTATATCGGTGTTCTAGCCCTTACAAGACGTAACTCATGTAATAAATTGGCCGATGCTCCTTACCTTCTAATCGAACTAAGATAGATGAAAGAGCTTGGCCGATAACTGACAAATACAAAAATAAATTTTCTTTAGGAATAAGTGTCGAAAGTGTTAGAGGTGACACGAGAAATTCTTTCAGCTTGTTATATGCCACCTCATACTCGTCAGTCTACCAAAATTCCTTAGGGTTCTTCGATACTTTAAAAAATTCTGCTCATCTGTCTATGCTTCTCAACACAAATATATTCAGAGCAACTATCTGCCCAGTTAACTCTTGAACTTCCTTAACTGTGCTAGGGGACTTCATATTCTGAATACCATCAATCTTCCTTTGGTTTGCTTCAATGCTACGCTGAGTGACCATATATCCTAAAAATTTTCTTAAGGTAGCACTAAAAACACACTTCTACGAGTTTAGTTTCATATTGTATCTCCTTAAGGTATTGAATGTCTCCTTGAGATCGACAAGATGCCGACTTTCTATCATGCTCTTTATAATCATATCATCGACATAAACTTCAACATTTCAATGGATTTAAGGCTTAAACATCTTGGTTACAAGCCTTTGATAAGTTATGTCAACATTTTTAAGCTCAAAAGACATCTCAAAGTTTGCGATAAAGGACGTGTAGACTTCATCTTCCTTCTCCATTTTGATCTAATTATAGCAAAAAAATGCATCCATAAAAGAGAATGAGGCATGTCCAACAGTTGAGTTAACCATCTAATCTATTATTAGCAAGAGGAAACAATTTTTAAGATAGGCCTTATTCAAATCTATAAAGTCTATGCATAATCGCCATTTGTCGTTCGACTTTTTTACTAGTACACAATTGCTTAGCCAAGTCCAATAAGGCTATTCCTTTATGAACCTTGCCTTTAATAGCTTATGAACTTCTTCTTTAATGGCTGCCTGCTGTTTAGGGGCAAAATGCCTTTTCCTTTGCTAAATTATTTTTGCATTGGGATCAATTTGAAGCTTGTTTGTTATTACTTCTCGAGGGATGGCTGACATATCTAAGGGAGACCAAGCAAATACATCGACATTGTCTTGAAGAAAGTTAGTTAAACTTTGACAGATATTTGCCGGTAATAGTTTCTCTATCTGTGTTGTCCTCCTAAGATCATTCCTTAATGGGATTTCCTTTATCTCTTACTTAACATTTTCAATGCTGATTGACTTATGTTCTGGAACAATTCCAACTAGAAAAATTTCCTCATGCCGCAGCACTCTCAAATATAGGGATCTAGCAAATTATTGGTCCCCTTTGCATACTTCAACTCTAATGGAAGTTGAAAATTTTGCTTTAAGATACTCTATTGAAGGGACCATGCTAAACAAGTGCTAACATGGTTAGCCTATGATCATATTATACAAAGACTAACACTTGATAATAAGGGAATCCACCTTATCCTCTGCAACATGCTCATCATCTCTAATCTGAATTGGGAGAGAAACAACTTTAGCATAAGTTGATTATTAAAAGCATATAAATCATAAATGTAAGATCTCAATTGTGCTTTTATCTTTAATTTCATCTTATTAAAGGCATGTTGAAAAATAAAGTCTTTCAAACTTCCAGTGTCAACTAAAATCTTTTTGACCTGAAAGTTAGCAATCCTCACACTGATTACGAGTGTGTCATCATGGGGCCTTTGATTACCTTCAAAATCCTCTTCAATGAAAGAAATTGAATTGTTGACCTTAACCTTCTTACCTTATGATAAGTGTAAATTACTTTACACTTTCTAGATATTTAAGCATAAATTGTTCATAATTGTGTTCATTTCTTAAGTTCTTAGTACTTAATTGTATAATGTATCAATTTCAGATGATTCAAGAGTAAGGAGATGAAGTTTACACAAAAACAATGCAATTTAAGGCAATCATAGCCATGAAGAAAGGAAAACTTTAAAGGAAAATCAAGATACATTCAATCACGGGTGTGATAATAAAATATTTTAATATCCAACATTGGTCATGCCCTCCATCACGGGTGTGACTAAGCGAAGTATTGTAATCCTCTTGTTAGTCACGGCTGTGATCGTATGTCAGGAGGATGATCGCCCCCTTAATCACTGGCGTGAGGAGATAAATAAGTTTGACAAGGAGTTCACATCCATAATCACAACTGTAATTAGTATAGATTTTTGTTTTCTGAGACTATCAAACCTTGAGTCACGAGCATGATGAGAGTGGACATAACTGTTCTTCTTTAACTTTTTACATGAACCGGTGTGTGGAACATGTCTTAACACCAAGGGTGTCTTGAAGTGGCGTATTTCGAGCCCTTTGACAAGAAAAATATAAATATACCACAGTTTTCAAACAAAAAAGAGGATCATCATAATCAACATCATCAAGAACATCACACCATAACACATCATATCACATTACATCACCAACCCATAACACATCCACTCATCTATCTTTATACCATTTTGTATTTTGTTCTATTTTTCTTCTATACAATCATTAGTGTATATCGTACTCTTCCCAGAACTACTCGAAAGAGTCGACGAGACTTCATCGTTCATGTATTTGTGAGACTTCTACAATGGAATAAAAGGGGGATTTCATGTTTTATTTGTTTTTAGTTATGATTTCCATTAGTTTATGTTATTGTTTTATCATGTGTGAGTAATACTTTAGGACTTGCTATATCCACTTAGTATGATTAAGTGCATAGAATAATAGTTTCCTTATGTTGTTATTCCTGATGAATTGTACTTAATTAATCTAAGTACGATATAATACATTACATTAACTTAGGCTCGATTTCAATAGAATATATTGAGAGACAATTTTATTAGATAGATCTAATTCATTGGAACACCTTACTCTTGATAGTAGAGATATTATTAGGAAAGTTGTTGCATTCTTAGGAATATTGACAAATTAACAAATTATTAATGGGATTCGAGTTGGCTGTTAGTTCAGAAGAGATTCTAATGGACACAATTAGGATTAGAGGTAAGTAATTTTGAGAAGAATGCTTATGTACTAGTGATTCTCTGTAGATAACAATCATTAGGATAAGATTAATAATGATATTATGTTATGTGGTGAAGCAAGTCTGCATGTTAAGTATGTTGTTAGTACTTGTTTTTGTAACCATTATGTTAATGGATATTTAGTTTATGGATTACTATAGTTTAGTCAATAATTTAGAATTTTAATAATTAATCACTTGATAAATTGGAATGCTAAATAATAGGAAAATTAATCAATACTAATGTCTGCATCCATTCCTAATAGAGATGACCTTATACTCATCCATGCTATAAAATGTTAGGTATACTTGCCTGTTGAATCAAGTTAAAGGTAAGATATAGGTTTATAAATTTTAATACCCAAAGCTCTATTTAGAGATAATCAAGCTTTTGGTGCCGTTGTCGATGAACGACATCATTAGGAAAAATAAAATTTCTATGCATCTAGCTTATATTGTTATTATTTTGTTATTTTTAAGAAAATAGTTTGTGCTCAAATTGAATTAAACTGTTGCTTTTTGTAGTTTATGACCCTAACCAGCACAACTGATCTACCTGACTTCAATCCTAAACCCGAGAGAACACTCAAAAGCAACTTAAAGAAAGTTCAAGAATATTTTGAGAAGCAAACATCTAGTAGTAAGGAAATAAGAGCACATGAATCATTGAGAATTAGAATAGAGACATTAAAGTCATCCAAAATGAATAATCAAAACCAAAATGTTGAGCCACCACTAAAAAACTAATTCTTAAATCCGAAAGATGGTATCTTAAGAGTTCCACCATTGAATTTGCACCTACCTTTTTATGGAAATCAAAATGTAGTATAATTAAGGTACGAGCCAAGAGTAAATCCGCTTATAGTTTTAAGAACAATGCTAGATTATTGTAAACCCAACTTGGATGGGGCCAGTACTAGCATTGATCAGCTTCGTATTTAAGTGAATACTTTTGAGATAAAGCTGAATGTTATTTAGATGATTCAATAGTGCAACCAGTTTAACGGATTCAATGAGGAAAACCTTAACAATTACTCATAGCAATTTCTAGAAATATGTCACACATTTAAGATAAATGGTGTGTCAAAGGATGCTATCTATCTAAGATTGTTCCCATTCTCATTGAGGAATAATGCTAAACAGTAGCTGAACTCTAAGCTAAGAAACTCCATCAGTACTTGGCAAGAGATGGTCGAGCTATTTATAAGAAAATATTTCTCGCCATCAAGAATAGCCAAGCTGAGAGCAAATATCTCCGCGTTTGGAAAATTAGAGATGGAAACATTATATGAGGTATAGGAGAGATGGAAAGATCTGCTTGGGAAATATCCTCATCATGGGCTTCCAGAATGGCATCAAGTTTAAACTTTCTATAACAGGTTGAACTATACAACCAAGTAGCTCATTGATGTAGCTGCTGATGAAAGCTTAAATCATAAGTCACTAGAGCAATGCATTCAATTATTTGAAGACATGGCCAATAACCACTATCGGTGGTCATCTGTGAGAGCTAAAGAGGAAAAACTAGTAGGAAAGTATGAATTCGATGCTATTTCCTCCTTAGCTCATAAGGTAAAATTGTTAACAAGAAAGTTGGACAACATAACTATAGGTTAGAACAAAGCTTTAGCGGTGGTAGATTTTGACTTCACAAGTTCACCCAAATTAGATCAATTAGAGCAATTTGACTGCATGGGAAATCTTATCAGGCCTTGCAATGATCCATTCAGTAACACATATCCAAGGTTAGAGGAACCATCCAAATTTTCAGTAAAGTAATAACAACACACAAAGTTCAAACATGTAACCTCTTGGATTTCAAAGAAAAGTTCCTCCCTCTCAAGCTAAGCCAGGATCATTGGAAGAAATGTTGGTTCAATTTATCAAGTCTTTTAAAGCATGTCACCAGGCTGCTGAAATTGCTTTGAGAAATCAAGGGGCATCGATCCAAAACTTAGAAAACTAAGTTGAGTAGATTGCAAAAGCACTTTTAGAAAGGGCTTTAGGATCTCTTCTAGGAAATATTGAGGCAAACCCGAAAGAATAAGTTCAAGCTATAACTTTATGGCAAGGAGGAGTTGAGACTTCTTTAATCAAGGAATGAAGCTTAACTCTTTAGAAATGTCAAGCTTGAGACGTTAAACAAGCATGTATTTGTTGATCAGATTAGCAATTTTGTTTTGTTTGTTTTGAGCACTTTGAAGTTTGTTAAGTTTAAATTAGTTGTTGCTATTATTGTTACTTATTTGTTTTGTTTTGAGTGTTTTTGTATATTGTTTGATGTATAAAGAAATGAAACATTGAGTGGAAGTCATGGCAATTCAAAGGGAAGAGAAGAATTTCACTAAGTGTGGCGATGTAGATGGAAGATGGAAAGCCAATACGGATTACGACCGTTGTAGAAGGTAAGCATTTAATTTTTTAAAGCACAGTTTTAATCACGGATTTATTCACAACTGTGATTAATTAACAAGGCTAATATACCTATTCATCACGACCATAATCACATCCCTAAGAGATTTCACATCTTTATTCACAGCCATGATCAAAAGGGATATACTTAAAATTCTTTGCACAATGTTAGTCATCGTTTTATTCATGCTCGTGACTAGTAAAGATTGTAGGCCGTGATAATTCACTAATTTTAACCACAATGTTAATCACTGGAGTCATCACACTTGTAATCAAGCTTAAAAGAGGCATCACGTCCCATGTCATAGCCATGATCATCTTCCTGACACCTTACTATGTAAGAAATTTCCCTTTCTCTCTCTCCTCATTTCCTATAGATTTTAAAACTCCACCTCATGATAACATTTATACGCTGATTTCCAAAGAAACTCTACCCCCATTTTCTTAACATCAACCATTTTTCCGACCATTTCCAATACTTGCACGCTCATTTTCATCTCTACTACGCTTTTTTAAGGTATGATCTTCCCCTTTTTCTTTAATTTTTTAACATTTACATACATTTGGTTGTAATTTTAGGGTCTGTATATGTATATTCATTATGATTTGTAAGTGTGTTGTGATTGTACTTGTAGTTGTGTTTGTATAGTAGTTAGACTTTGATTTGCATGACTTTATGCTGAAACCTTAATTTCCATTGACAATTACTAAATTGAGGATTTCTGCAAATTAAGCCTAATTTGATCATTTAGTCTCATTGTTAATAATTAAGTGTTATGTAAGATTATGCTGTTAGTTAGTTTTGTATATGTTGAAGTATTGTATGGCAATTGGGAATTGGATTGTGTTTATGTGTTATTGTTGTGAAATTAGAATTTGTATAGTTAAGGGAAGATAATAATCCTTGGTTACAAGTTAAGTTCACAAAGAATTCACTTGTATCAATCGTACTTGAGAATAGACTAGGTTTGATCAGGTTTAGTTTGTAAATGCTTTATATTTAGAATTAGAGGAAGTTGGAATTGCTATGTTTTGGTTTGAATTACCATCAAATTCTACATGATCTTTTCTTTTTTGGAACTAATGCATATGTTTGCTGATGGCACCTAAGAGTTTATCAACAACTTCTCAAAACAAGAGGCCTAAAGCTAATCATTCTCCTTCTCTTCCTCCCAAACGATATGATGTAGTAAGTTCAAGCAAGGCAGTTACTCCACCAGCTGGTATGACTGCAAAACAAAAAGAAAGATTTAAGGAGTTTGCTACCTAAAAGATAATCAAGAGACATTGTGTTGTTGACTGGGACGTGTTAAGACAATATGGGTTGAAGGCGGCTATGCAAAGGTTGTTAAGGACTGGTCCATAGCTGAAGTTATTTACAATTCAGGAGAAAACTCACAAGTAAACAACATTAGCCTTCCTCTCATCATTCAAAATCAAATATGAGCACATAGGGTTGAAAATGGAAAATGAGGTAGAGTTCTTTGCCTTTAGAAGAACTCGTACCTTTAATATGATGACTTTTGTACGTGCTATGGGATTATATACCCGTGCAGAGTTGGAGGAGGATGAGTTTGAAGATTTACTAGTAAGTCTTCCCCGAGGTACTTCTATGAATGAATTCTAGAGAGAAATCTCCAACGGAGTAGTTTCTGGGCAAGCAAGTCAAAAGCCTTAACTTTGAAGAAAACCAATGTTTGGATCTTCCACTACATCCTCGTAAGGACAATCCATTGGAAGCATGAGAGTCTTGGGGCAGTGGGAGAACATGACCTACTACCCTTATATAGTGTACTTAAGGGATATTTGGTGAATGTGGAAATCTTCACTTCATTTGGAATTTGCCAGCAATTATTTGGTAAGAGCAAGAGTATTTTTGTTAAAAGTTTGATTACAAGAATTCTCAGGAATTTAAGGTTATGGCATACTAGTGATAGGCTAAGAGACTCTTGTGCTGAACTAGAACTGCCTCCAAGAACCCCTTTCAATTAGTGGGGTATTATAAGAGTCTTTGACCCCAACTTGGACATTGAAGACCCTAGTGCTCCAGATTTTGCACTAACTACATCAAGTTTCTCGGTCGGCAATTTGAAGCGCTTGGAAATTGAAGTGACCGAGATTAAATAAACTCAAAAGGGGATTGTTGAATTCTTGAAAAACATTGCCATAGCAGCGAGTGCAGCCATACCCTCTTGTTTTTCTCATCCTTAAACCTAGGAGGAAGCGGATCCTAGTCAATCTTCGATTTCCCCACTAATAAGTGCTTACCAAGAAAAAGGTGATGGGTCGAAAGAAGAAGACTTTAGTGATGAGGAAGAAAGGTCTAAAGAAGAAGATAATGACAATGAGGAGGAAACCTAAGAAACCTAGCAAGAAGCAATAAGACAAGGGGCTATGAATGAGAGTGAAGAAGAGTTATCCAAGGAGGACGATAATAGCTTGGATGAGGAGACTAAAGCTAATGATGATTAACTACTTTCCTTTCTTTTGTTTTATTTTGTTTGTTTTTAGACTTACTAACTATTTGAGATCTTAACCCCAATGATGTATTTTTAATGGAGACTCTCATATCATGTGTTTGTTATATTTTGTTTTCGTTTTGTCTTAATGGTCAGGTCTCTTTTGTTATTCCATTTTTCGTGGTGTTGGAGGATGTACTATCTGATGGTTTAAGACCCAACATATTGATGAAACTTCAAACAGGGGAGTCTTGTTCTTATTGTTATTGTCTTTCATTTTCTTTACTTGTTTTTCTTTTTATATGCTCGTTCTAGTTTTGCTTTCCTCGGACATTGAGGACAATGTCTTTGTCTAAATGTGGGGAAGGTTTAACCCGACTTATCAAAAGTCTCACACTTAAGCTTATTTGTTTTAAGTTATGAAATGACTTAATAAGATTGTGGATTTGACAAAATAGCAGTAAATTTTGTGCCTTACTCACTTCTTATGGATTTAGTGTACCTAATCAAAATTTGTGGGATAAAATCTAAGTGAAGCAAACTTACTTGCCATTTAATGAATCAATTTAGAAGTTAAAAGTGAACCATAGTCTTTAGTTCAAAGTTAATTGGTTTTGCTTCTAAACTTACTAAGTAATATATCTACTTTTCAATTACTTTTGGAGTATATTTAATCTTGAATGAAAAGGGCCAATGAAATTATTCACTTAGTGATACTTCTTGAGAATCTCTTTAAAATAGCATAAATTGAAGTGTTTAAAGACTAAATTAGTAAAGGGCTAGCTTTGGTCTCATAGAAGAGCGAAGTCTAACCTCGTTACTAATTTTTGTCTTTATAACTCTATAATAAAGATATATAAGGATTAGGTTAGTATAGGCGGGCTTTGGTTCCTTAGAAGAGCGAAATTTGACTTTACTACTAATTTTTATCGTTACAGCTAAGTTAGTAAGCGTGGGCTTTGGTCCCTTAGAAGAGTGAAGTTTGACCCTACTGCTAACTTTTACTTATAATAATAAAATAAAATAAAAAGAGGAGAAGTAGAAGAGTTTGCACAAAAAGAAAAGAAAAAATAATTGAAAATGCAATGTGTAAGTTATCCTTATAGAGATTCAATAAAAGAAATATAAATACAAGAGAAAAAAATGATACAATATACTTTTCTTCTAGATTATTGTACTTAAGAAGAAATTGAAGGGTTTTTATATACTTACGGAAGTGGATGAAGTATAACCAATTTTCTTTTGTTCTATTTAACTTTGTAGCTTTTGAAACTATCATTAAATAGTAAGGGTAAAGTTTGTTTTACTTTAATTAGTTTTAGAATATTGGTTTGTATATTCTAAGAACATAATGTGGTAGGCACAAAGTTAATCCAGTAGGAATACATTGTTGAATATGCAATTGAAAAAAAGTTACTGAGTTCATTAATTGTTTTATAGTATTTTCTTGAAGATAAGTAAAGCTTAAGTATGGGGAAATTTAATAAGAGTAAATTGCTCTACACTTTTGAGACATTTAGGCATAAATTGTTTATAATTGTGTTCATTTCTTAAGTTCTTGGTACTTAATTGTGTAATGTATCGATTTCAGATGACTCAAGAGTAATGAGATGAAGTTTACATAAAAAAAAAAAAACAAAGCAATTTAAGGCAATTACAATCATAAGGAAAGGAAAAGTTTGAAGGAAGATCAAGATACATTCAATTACAAGCGTAATAATGAAATATTTTAATATCTAGCATTGGTTACGTCCTCCATCATAAGCGTGACTAAGCGAAGTATTATAATCCCCTTGTTAGTCATAGCCATGATCGTATGTCAGAAAGATGATAACCCCCTCAATCACGGGCGTGAGAATATAAATAAGTTTAACAAGGAGTTTACATCCATGATCACGACCATGATTAGTATTGATTTTTGTTTTCCGAGACTATCACATCTCGAGCCATAAGTGTGACTCGAGATAACAATCATTAGGATAAGATTAGTGATGATATTATGCTATGTAGTAAAGTAAGTATGCATGTTAAGTGTGATCGTTTTTGTAATCATTGTGTTAATGGATATTTAGTTTGTGGATTAGTATAATTTAGTCAATAATTTAGAATTTTAATAATTAATCACTTAGTAAATTAGATTGTTAGATAATAGAAAAATTAATTAGTACTGGTGTTTATATTCATTCCTAGTGGAGATGACCTTATACTCATCCATACTATAAAATAATAAGTACACTTACCTGTTAAACTGAGTTAAGGATATGATATAGGTTTATAAATTTTAAAACTCGAAAGCTCTATTTAGAGGAGATCACTCTGCAAGTTACAAACATAGTGTATGGTGTTAATCAAACTTGATGAGTTGGACTAGCCTAAGGTAGAAGGTCCGTCGACAATAATATTTATTATAACATTCAATACTCTGATATTACTTCCATCTCTCACATCTCTTTTGGCTTAAGAAGGCTGTATTGCATTTTCTTACTCATCTCGTCATCTTTGAGTTGGTTGTTCAATATTCTCAAAGTCATGGGCAAGGAACTTACTTAAATATCCTTATTAGATTGCATTCTCGATTGCATTTTTGAGTTAAATGCATTCATCAGTATTATGACCTCTATTGCGATGAAAATTGCAATATTTACTAAAATTTCTACGTGATAGATTTCCTCTCATTCTTTCTGGCCATTGCAATACTCCCCTTTAGTTGCATACTTCCATCAAAATGTCCGTAATTGGAGAATTAAGTGGTATATGAACAGAATAGGTCAGGATGCATGGCCTTTTTCTCTCGCCACTATTTCCTTCAATGTTCTAATCATCTCATGGTGCACCTTAGCTAATTATAATAGTACTCAACGGATGATCCCGCATGATGCACCTGCTATGGTTGTTTTCCTTTGTCACCCTTTCTAAGAGTAGGGGTTGAAGATCCAAGCATAACTTCAACCTACTTCTTTAAGCAATTCAAGAGAATATGAATCATTAGAGTTCTTGGCGTTGATATGGTCATGCTCTTGGTTTTGGTCTAGTTGTGCATCCTTACAGAGAAGACTAAGGATTGCATCATGTTTCTTATTATGCTCATGATTTTCTTTATCTAAATCAGTGCAAAGCTACCCCAATTTTGCCAAACGTTGTTCATCAGTATGTCTACTCCCCCCAAACAAGTGCAAAGGTAAATAGCCGACACCGACACTCTTTGTCATTCTTATGCCATGTATGTAGGTTAGAAAAAAAACGGCATCGAATGTTGTTGGATGATTTTGGTGTAGAGCTTTTATCCAACAAAAGCATGAATAAATGGCTAAGTAATGCTGCAGCTAGTCCAGCGCAGCCACTACAATGCCAAAGTAAGTGGTTGTTTAGGTGAAAGAGTAATAGAACAAGTAAGTTGAGTGTTATCAAGCATAAGAGAGTTATTACAATGCATTTCTTCCCTTATTTATAGGTGAATATCAAGTGTCTGTAATAGTAGATAATCATTGGTTGTGAACCATGTAGCGATCCCATACTTAGGCATATACCTAAAAGATAGGGGTAGTTAGCAATTGTGTAATAAGATTATACTGAGTTATAACTATTCGTGCTACTTTCCCAAGTTCAAACCAAATATATAAGTAAGCCAGGCTTTAAGGCCTATCAAATCGACTAAGCTCTTATTAGGCATAACCGAAAATAACATCAATTAATCTCTCAATAGCCGAGTTGCCGTGTAACATGTTAGGGCGAAATCTAGCGATCAATAGAAGTGACTTGCAAAAAGCTCATGTTTAGCTCAAGAGCCACCTCAAATGAATAGACAAATCAAGGCGGTGAACTGGACCTTCATTACCTTACTCTAAGCTGTTGTTAAGCAGAAATTAAGAGATGGTACTTATGTTTGCCTACTATAGAGTTTGCATGCAACCAAACTATCCATAGTACTATCAGGGAGGCCCTTTTTAAAGTTATGTACAACTTCAGCCTAACCATTCCTCTAGACTTAGTTAGAGCCCTAGTAAGAACTCATAAAAGCCTATCCGAAGTTGATTGAACATAAGAGTTGCAAAGGCTACATTAGAAGGTGATAAAATGGGTTGCAAGATTCAATTA
The DNA here is from genome assembly GCA_024138005.1 of Lumnitzera racemosa. NCBI lineage: Eukaryota > Viridiplantae > Streptophyta > Magnoliopsida > Myrtales > Combretaceae > Lumnitzera > Lumnitzera racemosa. Next base: position 46,441,687 of record JAMXBC010000007.1, read on the forward strand.
GCAACAACAACAGATTAGTAGCTGAGGTCGAAGAGCAATACACTTCCATCAGGAGACTTAGTTTAGATATACCTCAACAAGGAAAGGTTCTAACATCTTTAGAAGAATAAGCTATCTTCATGTGTTGATGGCCCATGCATGGTCCTTAGGATGATCATCAACAATGCTTACCAGATTGAGCTACTTAACGATAATGGTGTCTCATCTATCTTTAATGTGTCCGACTTAAGGTCGAATCTTCATGTCTCAGGGGAGGATGATAAGGATCAAGTTCATGGGCATAACACTCGAAGATGAGTTAGAGGCATACAAGGCCTGACTTGATGTATTCTAGTTTGAGAACCAACATGGGACGAAATTCCTACCCAATATGAGGCCTTATTCATTTCATCTAAGTCGAGTATCGGAAGTCCATCCAAGTAATGATGGCTCCTAACATGGCTCCAACCCCTCAAAGCCCCTTCCCATCATATTCTAGTAGGGTCGAGACCAACCTCCGGAGCACTGACCTCACAACCTGACCTAGCATTAGTCGATCGATATGAGCTTTTGATTATTTTTCTCCTTTTTGAGCTATCTTCATAAGTAGCTAACCAATTCGATGGCTAAAACTTCAATTTCGATCGAAGATGGTTAGTCTGGACATTCCTTTTACATTTTTTGTCAGGGCATCCTACGTTGAATTGACACATGTCACACTTTTGTTGATCTTAAGGATGATCCTTTAACAACCTTTTTTTTTGTCTTTCTTGGATTTGCCCTTTAGGGAATGTACCTTAGTTTTTCCTTTTTCCTTTTTGTGTATATTTATCCTTTTTGCCATTTTTCCTCCATTCCACACTTGTAATTAGTGCAAAGAACTTCTATGCTTGATTTTCTAATAACTCATATTCTTCTCAAGAAATTTTTCTTGAAACCCCTACTCTATCTAACTCCTTTAGCAAGATTTAGTAGTAAGTAACCCCTCATTCATTTGTGCATCATATCATGTTAATATTAAGCTACCGAAGATTGATCGATGTATCATATTTGATGAATAGCTCACGGATTTGCAAAACGCCTTCGTTTTTGTTTCATTTAAACTTTGTTTTCAATATAACCCCAAAGCGTATCACATTGACTCAACTACCCATTATGTTAAAATAAACACATTGACTCGATAACACAAATAAATAACTGAATGTAAGTAAGCAAACAATAACTAGTTAGTTGTTTAGATAACTATCTTAGTTCGCTTACTCATTTCCTTTTTTGGCTTTATACACATGGAAAAGGGTGATAACATTTACTATCCCTTTCAAAAGTGGGTGTTCTCACGCACAAACTTCTAATTCTCATCGACTTCCCTTCCACTAAGATTTTCAACTCTCATGTGCTCTCTTTCTCACTCCTCTATACATTCGAGCCAAAACAACTATCTACAATTGTGTCCTGCTATAAATTGTTCATCACTATTGAACAGTCTTTTCACCCTTCTATCCTCCAATTTTGCTCGATTAGCCTCCGTATCGAGCACGCGAAAGCTTTGACTTCCTAGAACCTCTTCCCTCATCACTAAGCTTCTCTGTTTGAACAATCATGCTGGGCTTACCGCTTGTGTTAGATCTTTGGGCTCACATCAATATAATCCTTCAACCTACTTGAGATAATGCCACCTCTAGCTTCGATACTAACTAAAGTGTTTCAGCTGCAATATGAGTACTTCCACTTATTCTTCAATAAACGCAACATATTTCCATTTTGCGAGTTCCTTTAAGTGGGTAACCACGCAAGGGAGGACCATATTGCATGCACCAAGCCTTAAAATTCTTCCCATTAAAACCCGAGAAGTCTCGTTCTACCTTCATGAACTACATTTGGTCCCCACCTTTCGTATGGTAAGTCACAATCTCTGCTTTCTTTTCTTCAGGAGTTCTTCGATGTTCAAAGAAAAGTCAAAATAGTTGAGCCATGTCGTATATTTAAGGAAAGAGAACTGTACCATTTTTGGGATCATGATTCCTTTACCACTGCCACTCATAAAGGTAAATTCTTGCTTCCCCCCTGTTGGTTTCCTCCTGTTGTTATTCCTTACTCTTCCTGTTTGATACTTGGAGAAACTAGCAAGCTGCATGAGGATCTCCTCAAACCAAATCTGATGACTCTTGTACGTAGCCATGAAGGCTTCAAATTCTTGCCACAATTGTTTATCCTCATCCATGTAACCTCACCATCAAATTGTTACAAGATCGAGCTGTTTTACCACAACACTTACCTATGATTGTAACTTGATCTAAGCTCGTTAGATAAAGCCCAATTGGAACTACTAGAATTTTCTCCTCTTTTTTTTTTTTTTTTCCCCCTTCTTCTGATTAGAGAAATATATATTTCCCCCTTTTCATTATTTTTACCCATATAAATACAAGTGCAATAGACGATTACACGAGTAATAACTGCTGCCCTATAACCCCTCCACCTTGACACCACTACCCCTGACCCCTACATCATGCAGACGAAAATAAATACCCAACTGCCCATTATATACAATACACGCTGACTCAACAACACAAAACAAGCAACCGAATATCTGAACATGACAACATTGACCAGTAAACAAACAGCAATAACTAGTTAGACACTTAGACAACTATCCTATCTAGCCCACTTGTTTCCTTTGTGCAGCTCTACATTGGAAGAGGGTGCTAACATTGTAGTGGCTAGAAAACTATTTTGAACACAGTCGGAGCATTATGTTTGACAATTAACGAACCAGCAACGTAAGTATTGATTGAGGCTGAAGTTTGCCAAGGCTAAGCAATCCAGACTTCTTAAAAGTTAAAACAAGTCCTTGAAGTACAACATCTAACTAGTTTGCACTACCGGTCTTGCCTCCTCAAAGGCTGTGCCCCACTAAATGTATCTTCAACACCATTGCCATGTTAAAAGATGAAGAAATACCATCCATAAATATAACACACTCGTATTTGTATCATTTCCAACAGAAATTTTAGAATAAATAAAGAAGTTAACCCAGATGAATTCTATCTCTCCTTCAATTCCTGTTCAAACTGAAGCAGTTTCTCCTTAAGAGGCTGCAAAAATTTCTTCAGATCCTGGCATATCTGCTGCTTGTCATTCTGGAGCAGATCCTTCTCGTCATTTAGTTTCACTTCCACCTATATACATTATGATAGCCATTAAGAAACTAAAACTTCAAAAGAAAACAGTAAACTTGGGAATAGCAGAAGTCATCTTGGATAATAGAATAAGTACACATTTTCAAATCTAACCACACCCCAGCACTAACTGCTGCAAGAACCTTAAAGCTTGATCATGCTGAGAAGGAACAGTACAAACACTGAACAGAATACATGATTTGAACACCATAACGAACAGATACCACACACGGTTGTGCGATACTAAGATCATTAAAGTCACCAAAAGCAAACACATAATCAGGAGAAGAAGAAGAGGGGAAAAAGAGGAGGAAGGGGGAGTGATGAAGAAAAAGAAATATTCTGCACAAATAAGAATAAATTAACGTTCCAAAAGAAAGACAGGCACCAATCAATCCCTTAAGAGACCATACTTCAAGCAGGTGTAAGAAAACATTTAGAAATTTCAGACACCAACACTCTGGCACCGAGCACATTTCACCAAAAGCACATCAATAATTCATCAGGCCTTGACTCAGAACAACATCATTAATTACAAACTTCCTCAAAAAATAATTTGAATATGAGATTCCAGCACAACCCAACATTCTTAGATAAAATCTAGTTCACCAATTGAAAGCTCTAATTCCATTTTTTTTTTTTTTTGGTGGGGTGGAGGGCTTGACTCAAAACCATGTCATTAATTACAAACTTACTCAGAATATTGAATGTGAGATTGCAACAACCAATCATTCCTCTTCTACAACATTACAGTACAAGAAATATACTGTACCTGCAAATCATCTAGTTCACCGAATGAAAACTCTGCAATCTCTAGCTGACCTTTGATCACCACCTTCTCCTCCCTGATTTTCCACTCCCCTGTTGATATACACATTGCTGTTATTGTTGAATGTGGCCATTAAAAGCAAGGAAAGAATAAAAAAATACGACAACTAACCCTTTATTTTCAGCTTCAGCTCATATGTGTAGCCAACCCGTTTTTTATTACGCACAGTAACCAAGAAAGCCTGCTTATTCACAAAAAGAAAATGACCAAAGAATGCTTACAAACCAAACAAGCATGTGCTGAAAATAACACAGGGAGCCATATTCATTAAAGCCGACTGTTTCTTAAAACAATGGAATGCAACTTGTGATTTAACTGTCAATAACACGGACTGGTCACATTAAAGACTGGTCACATTAAAGAATAATACAATAATAAACATGATATGGCAAGTATGCTATACTTCTTCATTCTCAAAGGACCCTACTGAATATTGTGCCCAACATCAAAGAGAGTGGAACAAGTGCAGGAACTCAATAACAAATCAATGGGTTTATACAGAAAAATTAAAATCTTGTAGTGCATAATAAAGTAAAAAAATCTTTGATGAATATTACAGAAAGCTTTTGTGCACCCCCACCCCTTTAACTAGTATGCAGTATGCGTAAAAAGTGATATCATCAACCAAGACCTAGAGAAATCACACTGACACAGAAAACACTGAGCTGTTTAAACCTATAGTTACAGAGCTACAGAAGAAGCATTGGAAAGATTACTTCTTAGGATCCGCCCTTCAGAGAGACCAGAAAAATGTCTCCATCTCCCTTGTGCCTGAGGTGGTACCATTTGTAGTTTTGGTCTCTTCATCTAGGCAAGATCAAAGGCAAGGGAGGTGGCATGATAAAGAGCAAATTTGATGAACTTGCGATTCCAGTGATGTATTATAATTTAGTACAAGGGTTCACTGGTGCATATAGGACAGACATTATTTCCAAATCTCAAGTTATGGCCCAAAGGCTTACATAAATTGCATCTGGCCTGATTGTTATTGTTAGCATGCATTGTTTAGATTTACCAGACTATAACTCAAGATTCAATCCTGTAATTATGATGATAGAAGAATTATCACCCTTCACACATTGTAAATGGGGAAAACATATCCCTGAATAACATCGATGGGGATAGTCACACTCACATCACCACTGCATCTGGAAACTTCTGCTATTTCTGCTTTGCCATCAGTGAATTGCAACGAACCTATTGATGTAAGCAACTCCTGCAGTGCATGAAAACCACAATGAGCCCATTGTTAAGTATTTTACAGACCAGAAACTGCAATATCTAGAGAGTTACAGGAAGAAATCAAACCTTAACCCTGTCAGATGCCCAATTATTAAGGCTCTTTTCCTCCCAAGTTCCAGCCTATGAAGCATTAAGATAAAAAGTTAAAAGAAAAAAGACATGTCAAGTATGGCACAATCCAAAGGGCATCAAAGAACATGTATAGGCATCATTTAGAATCAGTTCCTCAATAGGAATTTCTAATCGCAGTTTGAATAATAGAATTTCATTCCATCCTTCATTATCTATAGAACTTAATTTCTTCGGAGAAAAAACAAATCCAAGTAGCAATCTTGCTACCTAAAACAGACCCTTCCTCATTTTGGTCATAACGGGGAATAGCACTCCGTGTAAAGTGATCCATAGATCTCAACAACTCTTATTTGAATAATAACCAAGTTATGCATTCCATTTTAACCGAAACAAAATCATTTGCAAATGATATAAGACCTCAAACCTTTGGAACCCTAGCACGAGGGGGAAGGAGCAGATTCCTCAATCATTGGTTGATTCCAATTATAAAAACCAAAGATATGACTCAAAATCAATTACTCTAGCTAAACACATGAACGGATGAATAAACGAAGAGCAAATCAAATCAAATAAAAAGCACTTATCCGTATAATAATGGCACGTACGGAATTCCAGACGGAACCGAGATTGTTAGGAGGATTAGCATTAGAGACAACATCTTGAGGAGAGAGCTTGCGAGGTACGGGAAGAGGAGCTGCGTCTCCTGTGGTTTCTCTCACCCAATATCTGTAGGATAGGCTTTCCTCCTTCTGCTCCGACTCCACAGTCACGCTTTCCATTTCCTCACGCTCTTTAGCTTGATTTATTTTAAGCAACACACACCCCCGATAGCACGAACACCACTAGCACCACCAGCAACAACAATGTAAAGGAGAAGCTTTGGATTAGAGTTGTTCCCTCTCTCTATCTTTCTCTCTCTGAAGAAGGTTCTCGTTGAATTTAATCTACGCTCAAATGGCCTTCCCTGTACTTTGACGATTCGTTTTAATTAGTAGTAGCTCAGATTCATAATTAAAAAAAAAAAAAAATGACATACCACTCATCAATTAATAAATAAAAATATATATATTATAAGATTGGCCAAAAATAAATGATTAAAAAAATGGAAAAGAAAATAATGGAAAGACCGAGAAAGAAGAACGCATCCTTCCTCCAAAACTAAACCAAAAACACGGGATTCTAGAAAAAATATTTAGTTTAGATACCGTGAAGGTGTATTTTGAAAAGGCACTACATGTATGAGTAATTGTGCTTTTTTAGTAAAGGCCTTCATGTATTTTTATTATAAAAATTTTATTTTTTAGAAAGGTGTCTAAACCTTTAGTAAAATTATAATTAAAAACGCCTTCACTACTCATATATTTTGCCGAAACACAAATAGATGTATTCTAACATCATTTGAAACTCTTCTTCTCTTTGAGTTGAATCACACCGCATCTCAGATCAATGCTTTTTAGTAGTGTTTTTGTAAAATCTCTTTTAACAATCAAAAGTAAACATCTAATACACTAAATCTATAGCAATTTCATGTATAAATTTTGATTATTTTCTCATTTGGAATCTTAGTTTTAGATTTCGGTATATTTAGTTAACATAGGTTGTTTAAATGTTGTGTTTATATGTCGATTGGTCTTCTATATGGTATTATTGCAATATATATAAACGATTTGCATATTGGTGTATAGATTTTACGTTGTAGAATTGAAATTTTATTGTTTTAAAATGTGCATTTCAAGTGTTCGGTGAAATGTTTATTGGAAAGTTGTGTAGTTTAAGAAATAGAAAAGTGCTTGCGGTTACATTAAACGGTATGACATGACTTATGTGCTAATCAAAACAATAATTATCATGTGAATAGGTTGAAAAATGGTAACTATAGTAAAATTTATTATTTTGCTAATGGAAACATTATGAGAGGAAATTTGGAACTAGAATGTGATCGTAACTCGGTGAAGTTGTTGAAATTGAGAACTAATGTAAATTTCTCCAATCTCTTTGAAAGAGTTTGCTAAGGTGTTGGAGTTGATGCAAGTACTAGGGTTGAGATTTTGTATAGACATTCTAATACCTACTCAAGTATCATAAATTATTCTCTTGTTGCTATTAAAGCCAACAATGATGTCGAGAATCTCTTTGATATGGCAAAAGCATTTAGCCAGACCCATATCCATCACTTGTATATCAAGATCAGAGGAACAAAAGGAGCCCCCTTGCATAGGAAACATACGTACCTCTAGTTGAGAAGAATGAAGGGATAGCACTAGTCGAGGAGAATAAACAAATGACACATGAATATGAGCCATTGCCCAATTGTGTACCCATGTGGGATGATGATAATGCAATGGATGAGGCTGTAGGCACGGTTTTGCAAAAGGAACTTTCACATGATAGTTAGTGAATAAGAGGCTTACTTATTGATGATGATAATAAGGGTGATGATCATAAGCCTAAGGGAGATGAGAAGGATGATGATGATGGTAATGAGATACCTCTTACATGTCTTATTGTGCTTAAGGTGCTTGCCACCCAAAACATCCATATAGGGATGCTTAGTGTGTATTCGTATGCTTTAGGTTCAAGTCCAATAGATCTAACACCAATCCCGATGCAGACTTCAAAGTTCAATGCGATAGAAACAAAGGTTGGGAATAGATTCTCTTTTTCAACAAGGGTAGGGAAGATAGTGACTTGAACTTCAAATGGATGTGAATGAAGAGTTTAGTAACTTACAGGCTGGTAAAGATCTTTATATAGGTATGAGATTCAACACAAAGGAGAAACTTGTAAGAGCTATTAAGCACTACCATATCAAACATCTCTCCAACTTCAGGTCTTTATAATTGAAGCTACGTAATTATTCCATCCTTTGTACTAAACATGAAGATAGCTACTAGTAGAGGCTACGGGCATATAAGAAGAAACTAAAGGGTGTGTTTGTGATTACTAGATTGATGGAGTGCTACACATGTGTCAATCTCATAATAAATCAAGATCACCCACAATTGGACAACAATACCATGGCCAAGGAGTTCTTAAATGTCATTAGGAAAAATCTTAACACCAAAATTTCCTAACTTCATAATATTATTGAAAGGCGATTGGGTATTAGGTTAGCAATAGAAGGGTACAGGCTAGGAAGATGAAAGCAATTGAAGCTGTGTACGGAAACTGGAAGTGGTCATACAATGATTTACCTCGACTACTCAATGCAATCCAAATAACTAACCTTGGTACGAAGGTGGAGTGGATGTGAAACCAGTCGAGTTGACTAAGGGTGACGGACCTAAAGTACGTAGGGCAATCCTTTTACCCATGCATAAAGGTACATAAGTACTATAGGCCTGTAATAGATATTGACAACACATTCTTATATAGAAATTACTACCTAAGTTATTGGTTGCCACTTGTATGGATGGTATGAACCATATAGTTTTACTTCTTTTTGCATTAATTGATGATGAGATGATCAATGGTTGGTTTCTTAGGAATTTGAACCAATACGTTTGTAATGATAGGGCAAGCTGTAAAACCATCTACTTGATATCTGATAGAGGGATAGGCATTCATTCTGCATTGGATAAAAATGAGAACAGATGGAAACCTCCTTTTGCAATATGGCAATAGTGCATATGACATATTACAAGTAATTTCAATAAGGTCCATAAGAGTGAGCTGTTAATGGTCAGTTTTCACCCTAAGACATCATTTGGTTATTCGGTTGATAATAGGCTAAGTAACTCTATTCTCGGTTGATGCCAACTAAGCTTAATCCACTCAATGGGCCTTAGAGCCTGGTTCGATAACATATCCAATTTAAATTAAGAGAAGTAGCACGAATGGTTATGATCCGGTACAATCTCATTACATAACTGCCCATTATTCCTATATCTTTGGCATGTGTCTGATTATAAAATGTTCACGTATCCTACTATTGATGATTAACTACTGTTTTAAACACCTAATCTTCACCTATAAATGCAAAGGAGGTATTGTGAGAACTTTCTTACAATCTTGATGATGCTTTCAAGGGTTAGACACACGGAGAGGTACCATAATAAAGCAAACTAAAACAAATAGAAAAAAGGGTTAGCAAAGTCCAGGCAGTTATCGATTGGATATGACGCACTACTCGATCCTACTTGGCCTATAATGTATCGGATATGATACACCAGTCTAAACTAAAGGATCACCCACTACTACTCCTTACTAAATGGAATAGATAAGAGTTGAATGATAACAATAACACTCAAATGAATAATTTCTATATTAAAGAAATGATTGTTTACATATAAGAAAATGGGGGTTTATATACCCATTCTAATAAAGTTATTTTGCATGTATGAAAAGACAAAAATGGTATTTTATAACTAAATTACATAAGACATACTAAAAAGGGTAAAAGAGATAAAGAATATTCAGTATGAAAAAGAAAGAATTATTTTGGAATATTGCATCAAAAGATACATAAATGAGAGAAATATGGTACAAGGTAAGCGAAAATAGAATAACGCTTGTGGTCAGGGGCTAACTTAATGTGGATCAAGTCGAGGGCCAATTAGTTCTTCTAAAGAGAAGTAAGCTTGATTCGAGGTCGGATGCTCGTGGTTGAATCAAGACTCACCTTAGCTACTCTTAGGCTGTCTCCTAGGATAAAGCATTACTATTGAACAAGGGTGGATCTGATAGTTAGGTTGATAAGAGATCAGCTCGAGATTGGAATCCCCATCTCGACTATGGCCTGGAGCTAATGTCCTCCAAGCGAGTCCTTAGAGTCCCCTAGCTTAACTGCGTGTGATTAATCTAAAGGGTTGATTCCTATCATTTGAACTTTGTACTTATCTCTTTTACAACACAATTACTAAAGCCAAGAAATCTTCTCTAGTGTGGAAAAATCCTTTATAAATGAACTAATTTTCATTGTAACCCTAACTTCTAATTAGGATGCATTCCTTGTTATACTATCAAGCATAGATTGATGACACGTGTTAAGTTGTTAGAGATCTGATAGTTATTGTGATACTCACAGTTACTAGCCCTGTAGCATCATGATGGATAGGGTAACACTTATCATGCATATCATCACAAGAAGGTGAATGAGTAGGAAATTTAAAAGGCCGCAAACCATTTGTTTAGAATATGATTTGTCGCGTCTTGAAGTAAAATTAAAACTTCTTACGACACTCAGCATCCAAAGATCTCATTATGGTCTTAATCATTCGGTCCCATACATCTAACCTGGTTATTAAACTTTGTTACTCCCATAGATGAGTTTTAGACTACAGGAGTTGGAGGCAAATGTTAATGGTCAGTTTTCACCTTAAAACATCATTCAACTATTCAACTAACGATAGGCCAAGTAACTCTATTCTCAATTGATGCTAACAAAGCTTAATCTACTCGATGAGCCTTAGAGCCTGACCCGATAATACATCTAGTTTAAATTTAGAGAAGCGGTGTAAACGATTATGATCTAATATGATCTCATTACATAACTACCCACTATTCCTACATCTTCGACATTTGTTTGATTATGAAATCTTCATGTGTCCCATTATTGATGATTAATTATTGTTTTAGACACTCGATCTTCGCCTATAAATATGCAAAGAAGGTATTATAAGAACTTTCTTATGATCTTGAACTTTGTACTTATCTTTTTCACAATACAATTACTAACTTGAGCATCAAAGTGGCTACACCAAACTAACCCCAGTACCACTTATTTTTCTGTGCTTTTGTAGGAACCAAATCCTATCCCAAAATCACCTGACAATACCAGCTATATAAGAAATAGGAGACTTTCGCAACCATGCAAGCTTAACCTTGAAAGTTTGAGAAACACTTGGAGAAGGTTCATAGTATTAAGCCTAACACACTGGATTGGTTTCATCCTCTATCGATGCAACAATGGTTCAAGTATATGATGTCTAACCTTATGAAAGCATATAATTCGGTGTTGAAGTACACCTATAGTCTACTAATTACATCACTTATGAGGAAGATCTTCTATAATTACGTATTTTACTAAGATAAGAGACATAAGGAGGCGTTTAAGTAGGTAGGTGTAAACTAAGCATACACCAAATACATGATAGAGATGTTAAAGGAGTGGGCTAAGCAGGCGAGTTCTCATTGAGTAATACGTTTCATCAGGTACAACAAAATACATGAAGTTAAGATTAGAAGCAAGCGTGTAAGGAACGGGATGAAGGGAGGTAGGCATATGTAAACTATAAACTTTAACAGGTGCATCTGTATATGCAACAAGTGGCAGATATATAGGATTCCTTACTCACGTACTATTGTTGCTGCCGGTTTTGAACGTTTTGACGTGATGTCCAATAATGAGGATTGGTATAAGTCTACGTATAAGGTGTAGATGTATAGAGCCTATTTCTTCCCAATCAGTGATGAGTTGAGTTGGCTAATGATTCTACACCTCCAAAAAGTATGACTAAACTTGTACTTAGAGTGAAAGAAGGGTAAGCCTAGGATGTTAGAGATTGACCGGATAGAACAACTTGTATATTCTATAGGAAGGAATGACACAATAGAAGAATGTGTCCCTAGAGGAATCAATAAGGTAATTAAAACCGGGTATACTAATTTATGCATGGTTTGATTTGTTTATTAACTGACTATTTACCATGTTATATGTAATTATTATGCAATGTCACTATTTAACCATGTCGTTTTATGCTTTTGTAGGCTAGATGGAGCCTGGACTCATTGATAGATCTTTTCTCACTATACAAGACAGGCATAAGTCGAAACCCGTATAGGTAGGACATGTAAGAGCACTAACTTTTCTTTCCAACATAAATTACTCCACTTAGTCATAACATATTGATATAAGTATTGACCGTAGGGCATTAAGGCTTTACATATATGACGATATGAGAGAACAATCAGGTGAAACCAATAGGTCCACGAGATCCTATTGGATGATCGCATGCTGCCTTACCTTGATTGGGCCGGCTTCATAGGTTTGAGCCATCTTCCTTACATTTAGCTTGATCACTACTTGATCACTACACTAGTAGAGAAGTAGAGGAAGGAGACTCATATGTTCCACATGGCCTATGGAAAGCTGGCGATTACACTCTAAGATGTCGAAGTTCAGTTGGACCTCAAAGTTGGTGGATTGCCAGTAATAGGGAGCACATATAAGACTTGGCCAAAGATATGTGATACTTACCTCGAGGTAGTTCCAGAGGACTCTGTTGATTCATGAGGAGAGCACCTACATTTGGGCTAGCTAGCTAACCACTTTGCTTCCTTGCTTGAGTAGGCGGATGATGAACAAGTTAAACGGCATACTAGAGCTTACATCTTATAGATGCTGGGGGGTTGTATTTGTTGATAAATCCGGAAACTTAGTGCATGCCATGTTCCTACCTATATTAGACGACTTTAAGAGAGCTAGACAGTATAGCTAGAGGTCCACATACCTTACATAGCTGTATAGATAACTATGCGACTCCTTATCAAAGATTGCCCGTGAGATGGGGGGTGCAATGATTCTCCTTTAGGTATAGGCATGGGATAGGTTCTTACACGTAGCTCCTATCTCTAAGCATGGCATGGCATGGTCATAGATAGAGAGAGACTATTAGCTGCTAGGTAGATGACTGATCGCGACATAAGGATGCACCCAACACATGTCATCACAACCTACCATAATGTTTTGATAGACAAAGTCCAGATCAAGTACATATTTTCCTTACATTTTCATTACTATCTCTTTTTGTACTTTGTCATTATGGTAATTATAATAAATACATCTTTTAGGTCGTCTGGAAGCTATATTCAAATGAACTTTTAAAGATCCTATCTGATTTCTGCTATCATAGCTGACACATTTGAGTAACTTAAGTGCCACTTATATGCTTCCATATTATTGAGTAACACTTTCTCGAGTATGTCATCCAATAGTTTGGTAGATTACAGAGGATTCCATCAGCATGCAATACTGAGGAGGCATTACAACGTATCGACTTGTGTAGTAAAAGGATATAGATTGGATCATGCATCATCTTCCTCACATGACTACATGGAACGATCGCTACTCTCGAGTTATCTAGATTGACGAACCTAGAGAAGTGAAGCATGGGTACCAATAGTAGTATAAGAGGATCACTTGTTGGTACATTAGTCAAACCGAAGCATTGCTTCGACAGTTAGTGAGACCACTTTCAACTACGACTATTTTTTTCTACTTTCCTTACTCTACGATGTCTCAAACCTCTTCTCTTTTGCAGGTTAAAGGGTTCCAGTAGATTAACATCTCTTATGACATGGCCAACTACCAATCAACTTGATTCTTTGCTAAACATAAGATTTAGTTGCTATATAACCATTTCCCAGTCACTCTCTACCCTCTCCATCTAGCTAACATTAAGGTATAGGGGTTGGACAAGGATACCCAAGCAAAGTACGACCCTCCAAACTTCCCTAAGTAAGGTGGAAGGACTAAGACGAGGGGAGTTGGATGTACTCGGGGACAGGGTCATTGCAGTGGTGATAGGACGGCTTTACCCCTTGCAGAGGGGCTATCTAAGAGTATACATAGGGGAACATATTTAAGACCCTAGCTTTAGGTATTTAAGATGAACCTTCTTTCACATCGTTAGCATTATTTAAGAAAGGGAGGAGGTCCATCAGTTCTTGGGGTAAGAGTTCTTCCTAGATAGCTACTATCAACGTACCATAGTTTTCATACATACCTCAACAACTGCGACAGATCTAAGAGTCTTAAGCTCTACCTATTCTTAAGGAGAGGAGACGCTGTGGAGTCTAGTGTCTAAAGTGTCTCGAGTGTTTACTGTATTTGTTATAAATTAGACTTCATGACATTTGTGTTTATATAGATCTTAATATCAGTTTAACTTATTCCATGTGTTGTATGTCTTATGTTTTACTTTTTATATTATTGTAATAGTGAATGATTTGGGATTTTAGTTATGTGAATTAGACGTGGAGTACTAAATATCATCACAAGCTAGAGCTATGTATCAGGAAGTGGAAAGTGGGTTAGATTTGGAGTTTCAAGGTTTCGATTGCGTTGTAATTGTTGCTTGTACTTTGTTTTATCCGTATGGGAGGTGCTTTGACTTACTTATTTTGTGGAGTATAGGTTTTTCCCAAGAGTACCCATTTTTAAAAAGCACCTTAAGTTATTAAGTAATTTAACTAAAGGTGCCTTCTGTAACCTTCGCAAATTTAGCATTTTGAGTATAGAGTTAAACTCGAGTATTGTGGATAATTTTTCTAAGCCAACAAAATGGATAAATTTAAAGCTAATTAAAATTTTAATTACGAAACCTAAACGAATACAAAAAACACTAATATACTATTCAAAACCCTAATCGAATACAAAAACCTTAAATCCTATGTATGCGTAAATATAAGAAATGGAATCCAAACTTAATAAAAATCTTAAAATTAAAACTCTAAGTTTATAAAATGTATAAAATTTACTTTAACAGTGATAAAGCCCTAATCTGGTAAAATTATCAATAAACGTATGTAATCACTTAAAATCGCTAACAAATAAATAGAGATAACTTTTAAAAACTAATAAACATAAACGGTAACAAATGAATTAAATAAATTAACAAAATTATAAATATTATCTTGTGATTATTTGTAATGTCACATATGTGTGTGTGTGTTTATACATATATATGCGTATGTTAGTTTTATAGTAATTTAATTATTTTAATTTAATTTTACTACATACTTTATGTATGTAAACTATGTAGTATACATTAATTATACATTCTATATTTTCTTCCATAGTTATATCATAATTTATTTTAAATATTATCTAAAAGTCAATAACACTTTGAGAAAAGCTAAAAGTAATTTTATATATTTTTATTTATTTCTTTCTTCTTATCTTTTCCTTCTTTTCTTCTTTTTCTCCTTCCATTTTCAGTTATACATGTGTCTAACAAACATATAAGAAGATTGAGATTAAGATAAAGGAAAGTCAACACATGTAATTTTCACAATTATCATTTTCTTCTTTTCTTTTCCCTCAACATGTCATTTTCACAATTATCTCTTTCTTCTTCCTTTTTTTCCCTCTTTCCTTTCTTTTTCCTTTTTCCTTTTCCTTTTCCTTTCTCCTTCCTCCTTTTCCTTTCTCCTTTTTCCTTTTTCCTCTTTCGATTGACATGTATTCTTTATGTTATCATATGTGAACAAATTTGAACGTAAATTCAACTTATATCACTTTCAAATTATCTTTTCTTCTTATCTTTTTCCCTCTTTCTTATCTCCTTTGTTTCCTTTTTTCTTTCATCATTGACACATATATTTCTAGAACTCACTTCCATTTTCTCTTTTTCTTACAAATTCAAAGTAAAAAATTAAGACTACCCTTCCCTTTTTAGATCGACATCATTTCCCTTTCTTTCTAATCCTTATTCTCTTATTTTTTTTCTTTATTTTTCCTTCAACCGTTATAACATCTCAACTTCTACAATATATTTCAATTCTATTATTAACATCCCACCATCATCAAGACAAGAATAAAGAGGATTTCATCCCAAAACTTTCAAGATCAAGAGTAATCAAATAACCCTTTATATTATATTCATTTTCTTTTTCTTATGAAATATAAGTTTTTGTCTATTTCTTTTATGTTAATGTGTATTTGTTAGTATTGTTGTGTTATAAATATATAGTAGGAGTATGTAATAGGGTTAGATGTATTTTTGTTATCTTTTGTAATAAAATTATATGTACATGTATTTAATTAAATGTACAATTTGTTTCCTTCATGTTTATGTATTTACATATGTATATACTTAAATATATTTGATTATATGTATACATATATTATATTTACTTAGTTATGTGTATATATATACGGTATATATATGTATAGTACATGTACATATACATAATATTAAGTATACTTACATTATCATACATATGTGTAAAATAATGGAAAATAGTATAAATACATGCATATATAAGTAGTGAATTGTAGGAGTAGATATATGTGCCATATGCATACTTATTACTCTACTATTCTAAAATTTAAATAAGTATTGTATACTAGTATAGTATAAGTATTTATATATGTACATATATCGAAGATTACATACAAATGTATATTAGCCCCTAATTTTCTTAGAAATAGGTTAATAAGTATAAATATGTACATATGTTGGATGTGAACTTTAAAGGAGGAATAGGAGCTATTTTTCAATATTTAATAATTTATAATAATATATATTTATATATTAATATTATAAATAAGAAAAAATGCAAAAATTTGAAGAATTAAGAAAATCGTAACATGGAACAGTAGGTAGCTACCATGTTAGCTTCTACAATATTTTTTTTTATTAAAATGGTAATTTACAAAAATAATAAGATATTAATAAGAATTAATTAATTAGGAAATTATAATTATAAGAAAAAGTAGTATAATTAATAATTTAGGCCTAAAATGATGAAATAAAGAAATCATTATAAATTGGACCAAAAAATAAAAATATTTTAAAAATATAAAATTTGGGAATTGATTAAGTCATAAAATCAATAAAGAAAACCTTAAGATGATAAATAAAAATATTTGGGTAAAAAATAAATAAATTCGTAACATTCTCAGCTCGTAATAGAAAATATGAGTTTTAACGTCCAAAACAGACCTCGTTACTTAAAAGCACATTTGAAAACGATAAAAATTAACTATAAGATCGCTAAAATCAAAGTTAAAATGGAAAAAGTTATATATAACTAAAGATTTTGGATAAACTGATAAAGATAGGTGGGATAAGTAAGTTAATTGGCTCTATAAACTAATAATGAGGATAAACTCTTAAAGTAAATAAATAAGTACATAAGATACAATTATTTACAAATATATACGTATATTTTCTGTTTACCCCAATAAATAAGTTAAACCATGTCCATACCATACTTGAGTTATAGTGGAAAATTAGACAAATTATAATAGACATTTAATTAATTGAAAAGCCTAGCTTTTCTAAATACTTAGAAATTTTATTATCTTTAAGGTACTCAATTATCAAGTTCTGAAATTTCAAAGGCTTGTAAAGTAAGCATTAATTCATGTGAGGGAGTTCTAATTATCTAATATTTGCTTGTACATGACACTTGCTTGATGTTTTGCTGGCTATTATTTCTTATATGTCTGAATGACTGTTTTGCCTTGTGTACTATCATCCATGTGATCACCTCTTTAAATTGGTAAATATAAATGTCTGACTAAAATAATCGATTATATTTGTTGTATGTCTATGACTCGATTGGTATATTTATGAAGAGTGCTAGCTTTGCAAATTTATGGGGAAAATGTTTTTCTCAATTTTAAAAAGATTCTTGTATAATTTCCATGAGGGCTTGTAATGCCTATTGATGATATTTTTATCATTGAGGCAAAACTAATATCTCCAATTGATTGTTAGTGAGTTAACTCGCATAGTTATGCCCGTAGGGTCTTGAATTGGATTTACAAATATTGAGCCTATGGGGCCTTAGATATAATTTTTTCATGGTAGATGGCCTTAATTAGGGTCCACCTGTTCGGATTGCTGTTTCTTTTTTCACTAGGCTAATAGTTGAGTGTCATTTGGAGAGATGGTGCCTTTAAGTAGCATCATATGAGTAAGATGAGCTTGTGCGGGTAAGTATAAGGGATAATCGACATGTAAATAACATAAATCTACATCTTCCATAGTTCTAGACTATTATGAATGCATTGTTTACATTCATTATGTATGCATCTATTTCATGTGTAGATATACTTACATGTGTACTAATAATATTTAATAACTTACTCGAATGGTACTAGTGAGAAACGAATTTACTAAGTTATGGTTTACTCATTCTCCTATATCTTCTTTTGGAGGTTCGTTTAAGTTAGGATTACAATAAATCTTGAGTTTAGAGTGCAAACTGAAGATATGTATGATAATGTTAGAGTTAATTAAGAAATGTATAGCTAGTACAAAAAATCCTTTGTAGAAAATATTTATATATTAAGATTTTATATAATTTAGTATTTCTTGTAATTTATAAAATTAACTTACCATGTCTTATTATTTGGTAAAGGATACCGATTCTTTATGGTTTTTATGGATTGTGGAATATTGGATATTCATAATTATTTATATTTTACGATAAGTCAATAAATTAAAAATCAGAAACCCTTAATTAATTAGAGTTTTGCAATATTTAACTTGTAAAATAGTTTTTGTATTATGAGTGTTTACATAATATGAAAATTTAAGGTAATCTTACTAAGATCCTTTTAAGGTCTTAACACCTTTAGTTGTGATAATATTATAACTAAAAGCGCCTTCTCGAAATGTGCCTTTAATTATAATATTATCACAACTGCAGGAGAATTTTTTGTAATAAAAATATATTGAAGGCATCTTTTGAAAGAATACCTTTCCAAAATGTGTGTTCACAGCACCCTAAACATAATATTTTTTTTCCAAGGATCCCTTTTTTCAAGGAATTCCTATAAGATAATTACAACATTGACAAGACTACTCCTACTCCTCTCTCTCTAAAGCTCTCTAAAGTCTCATGCTCACCACTTTTTAGTAAAGTAATTGTTATTAGAATATTTAATTATGGATTTATGGTTTAATTAATACTAATATTATATTGAATTACTGAATTTATTTATTTCTCACCATGAGGCTATTTAGGACCATCCTAACAAAATTACCCAATTTGCCCTTCCTTTTCAATCGCATCCTAGGTAAAAGATTAGAGAGCATTATTAGCTTGTTACGCTTGGTTGGTTAAGAGTTTCTTAATTTTTAACCCTTAATATGGTCATCTTCTCCCCTCTTGTTTTTCCATGAATAGATTCTAGTGTTTAGTAAGGTTTTATAAAAAAGAAATGATGAAAATAAGTAGGAAAAAAAAAGAAATAAGTTGAATTGAAATGAAATGAAGTGTAATTTTTATTTTGTATTTGATAATAAATAAATAAAATGGAAGGAAATATTGGAAAAAGGAAATAAATATTGAATTTTAAAAAATCCAAAAATACCATAGTTGCAAAAAAATTCCAAAATACAACACTTAAAATTGGCTTTTGAGGATGCGATTTTGTTTTGTGCTAAATTTGACTTTTGAAAAGCCAAATTCATATATCTTAAATATAATCAGTTTTTCAAAATGCAAGTTTAGAATGAGTTAAAATTGGCTCTTGAAAAGCCAACATTAAAAAATTTATTGTAATAATAAATAATAAATAATGTGATATGGTGTAGTAATTAGTATTTTAAACTTCTCTTATGTCTTGGGGTTCAATTCATATTAAGATCTTTTGTCTTGGGTTCGATTCATACTGGAACCTTTTATTTTGTTTTCTTTCAAATTTTTTCCTTATAGCTACGAACAAACAAAAAGTAGAAATTCCTATCCTATGATTTGAACACAAGACTTTTAAGTGAGAATTATGCATTCCAACTACTAGACAATAGCATCATACCAATAAATATTTGGTATAGTTGAATAAAAATAGGCTTTTGAAAAACCAATTTTTTTATAAATGATAGAAACGGTTTTTCAAAAGCCAATTTTATGTTAAAATTCAAATATTCAATTTTTTAAAAGCTAATTTTAGAGATTTTAAATTCACATTTTGAAAAACCAATTTCAAGTGTTGTGTTTTTATGATTTTTTTTTTATAACTATGGTACTTTTAGTTTTTTTTTTTTAATGCAACATTCATTTCCTTTCCCTATGAAATATTTCTACTTTCTTTATTTGGTTTGTCTCAGAAAATGAAATGAAGAGAAATAAAGTTAATATTGACCAAAATTACCCTTATTTTTAAATTGATGAATATTATTATAAGGATAATTTTTTGCAATTATCTTACATTTCCACTAAAGGTAAGTAAAGCACATAGTAGAAATGTTTCAACTACTTTACTTCCTTTTCTACCAATTCCCCCTTTTAGTTAAGTTGCTAAACATATAATTTCCTCCCATTTCTTTCCATTTCTCCTCATTTCCATCCATCTAAACATAGTGTCCATCTGAAAGCTAACTTCCAATTTTGCTCTACATGTTTGATTGTATATGAGGAAGAAGGGATCTATCATGCTTTATCTCTACTAGAGAATATAAATTGTATATCATAATATTAAACTATAATTCTACAGATAGATTTTAAGCATTTATCCAACTAATTATTTATTTTTAATCATAAATCTTTTTTTCCCTTATGCAAAGAGGGTAACATTACTTCTGAATTCAAAATATACAGAGAACATATTAACTGTTAAGTAAAATTGAGATTATTATGGCCCATTACAAATATATGAGAGTTTTTCTCTTCTTAGTAAAATCAAGCTTTATTATATTACTTTTTAACAATGAGAAAATAAATCTTTTTTTTTTTGAGAAATTAAACAAAAAAACCCTTTATTTTTCATTCCTTTTGTGCATTTAGTATGTCCATTAGCAACCATATTGCTTTCTTTAGCTACAAATTGTAATTTATACTCTTGCAACTGCTTGAAAACTTGAGTTACTACCTCTTCTTCTGCTTTACAACCAAAATAAGAAACCTTATAATTTACCTTACTTCTTGATGAAAAAAAAAAAACGATACCTTTTTTAAAGGACCACTAATTAGTGGATTAGAAAGATTTGTATGGAATGTCCTACTACTGCTTGAGCTTTTTGATCAACTAATCCCCTACTTCAATGACATCTTTGCATCTATGTAAGATAGGCCTAAGGATCATTGATTAGTCGAATGAGCCCATCCGTAAGGCTTATCAATTATTGATGGACCTTCCCTTGAACCAATCATGGAGCTCTCCTTGAGTTGTTTAGATTATGGAATTCCATAGCTATTTGGGGGTTTCAGTTTGAAAGTCATAAAATGTGGTGTGGGTTCATCTCTTTCGACCAATTTGGGTTTAAGGGAAGGGTGATCGAGGGGACCTAGACTTTAGATCTCTTCTATACAGTAGGAGGTTTATTTCGTATGAAGAATGTGTTGTGGAGGCTTAGGAAGACAGATTGGATCGAGAAGCATTACCAACATTTAGATATTTACATTTGCAGTTGGTCAAGGAGTTTAATAAAGAAGTAGCCATAGTTAAATTTGAATTCACTTTTACTTTTTGCATTCTTATTTTTTAAGCAGTGATGGGTTTAGATGCATAATGATTGACTTTACTAATCTTTGCTAAGACAAAAATCCATTTACCTTGCTCATCCCTAGCTAATCTACCTATTGTTGCTAGACCCGATTGCAAACATAAGGATCCATGAGTATTATTTAAGTAAGTGAAATGCTAAAATAATAATAATAATAATAATAATAATAATAATAATAATAATAATAATAATAATAATAATAATAATAATAATAATAATAATAATAATAATAGAGGGGTAAAGAGTAATTTACCCCATAAAGGCTCTTGGAATTACTAGGAAGATCTATAGATTGATAAGGGATCTAAACCTTAAATTAGTAATTTTATGAGAATAAGCCCTAAATAATTTTTATTCAAGGAATTTTGATCGATTAGAGGAGTTGCATTTTGAGGGGACTTTTCTTAAGGTAGTAGAAGTAAATTTACATCAAAATGAGGTAATGATTTAATCCCCTGATTATATATTTATGATTTTAGAGATCTCAACAAATATGTTGGATTAAAGTATTAAGTGAGATGAAGAACTTGACAAAACGATTAAATTTTGATCCTTAAAAGTTGTTGAAAAGGTTTTGTTACTTTTTTTTAAACTTAATTAAACTAATTATGAAATCAAGTGAAATCTATCTACTTTATTGAATGAATAATCAATTCGATCTCATAAATCATAAATTTATGTTTTCTTTTTCTTTTTGGCTAAACTGCATCCAAACTAATTCATTTAAATGATAAAGCCCTCAAATGTAAGCAAAGTTTACAGTATTCTCCAATGAAAGAATATAGGCAAACAACAAATCTAGGAGAGTAAATGGGTGTTTATATACCTAATCAAATGGATACATCCACTTCTTACTAAAAATAGCTACCCAATCATCAGATATTTTATTAGTTAAAGATTTAATCCAAAAGTAATAGAAGTAGAATGCTAAGAAATAAAATAATGTTGTGATACACATTTAAGGCATCCATTTCACTTACTACATTATATCAATCCTTTTTCAATGCTCATTTGATAGCACCCAAAACTATTAAGACTTCCATCATCTCTGGATTGGAAACAAAATCACTAAAGACATAGCCATCAATAAGATTGCACTTAAAATCTCTTGCAACAACAGCCATTGTCACCTCTCCTTTGCTAAGATCAAAAGAGCTATCCATATTCAACTTCATAGAACCCTAGTCAAGAGCTTTCTAATGGGTTCATATCTCACAAGAATTTTTATAAGAATCAAATTCAGCCATGGGTACAGATTTTACACTTCCATTTCTATGTAAACTTATGTCCTTAACAAACAAAGGATTTAATTTCATGACAGCTGATGCATAAACTAACCTTTCTCTTTCGCATGTAAGGACAACAAAGTTATAGAATCTTATTGCATCAACAGTAGCTACATCTTTATGATACCAACCTCTACTATCAACAACTAAGCACTTGACCCTCTAATACTACAAATTCACTCCCATTATGTCATACATATATAAAAAAAAAGAAGAAGCAAATTTGAGTACTTTTTGTTGGCCAAACATTAAACTTCCTAGCCGTTTCTCTTCTTTGTGGATTATCGTTCCCTACATTTTTGCTTGAGCTCATATCAATCAACAAGTAAGCTGCAATAAGCTCTACAACTTGATTTTGCAACCTCAATTTTGCATTAGCCTCAACACAATTCAAACACCTAACTCTTGCACATTCCCCTTATTCACTTCTTGTGCTAATATTTTATTATATGCAACTACCTTCTATACATCCTTTTCAAATCTGCTAGCTGCTAAAACTTTACTCTCGTTTGCATATTTGAAATTTTTTATGGCTAAAGGAAGCACAGCTTCATACCTTTCCTTCTAAATACACTAGAGAAAAATTAGAGTATCTACTCTAAAAGTCCTTACATCATCATATCCACTTATATTCAATGTATTGTTTATCTACCTATCCAAAGGTTATACTTGCAACAATTAACTTGCACACTAAAACAACCATCCCACACTTCTTTAGTCCAACTACAAATCAAAAGCAAATGTTCTATTGATGCGCAACAAGCATAGAATTTACAATAATAAGAATATATAACTTCTCTTCTTGTAAGATCCATGTAAGAAGGAACTGAGTTACAATAGGCTCTCCAAACAAAACGTTTTACTCTTGGTACACATTTGTTGTTGGAGACAAATTTCCAAAAAGACTTAAGGATAATATTTGAGGATGACGCATGCAAAAATGATTCCTACTTTTGAAATAGACCACCAATAAAAGAATATGCAAATTTAATAGTACGAAAACCATCTTTAGAATAGGACCATACCAAATAGTCATCCACATTGCCACTAAAGGTTTTGATTTGTCAAATAGTTATATGCTCTTCTCTCGATAAAGCATGAGATATAGTTGTTAAGTTCCATTCACTAGTAAAGCTATCAACTAAATCTACAACAAATATACCTCTATCAATAGTATCCATCAAAGGATGCAACATGTTATCCATAGTATTAGGTAGCCATATATCTTGTCATACCTTTATTGATATCCCATTGCAAACTCTTTATATAGCTCCTTTTTTGACAACTTCTAATCTATCCATTATGCGTCTCCAACCCTAAGAGCTCCTTGAACCCCTCTTCACTTATAACTTTGGCAATTGCGAAAGTATTTACCCTTAAAATTCTCAGCCATAATGCATTCAAGTTTCGTAAAAGTCTCTAAGCTTGTTTTGTCAGGAGAGATAAATTAAATTTTTACAAGTTCTTAAAACTTAAGCTACCATGGAATTTTGATTCCACCATTTTATCCCATCTAACCTAATGAATCCTCCTCTTTTCATACTTTTAGCCCCATCAAAACTCACAATAAGTACATTGACATCATCATACCACTTCGTTGAGAACATAAACACTCTCATTAGGTACATTGGGATGTTGCAGACCAAAGATTGCATATGCAAAATTTAAACTTCAAACTTAGGTAGAAGGTTAGCATTAGGGTATGAAAGGATCTAAAATTTTCAAGTTATTTTATTATGGTTTGATTAGTTAGTGATTTGATTGACCTATATTATGGAGATGTTAAAAATTGAACTTAAAAGATAACATGTAAGACATTGAAATAATTGAGGAGTATATGTAATTAGTGAATATTTGTTGTTCGAAGCCTTTGCATACTTAGATGAGGTACGAATATGTAGAGGATAGTCCATGACCCTCAGTTTTGAGGTGCAACAAGAATATCGAAAAGTGAGACAAAGTAAGGCAACTGGATCATATCTTCTTGAGCAACAAAAGAAAGTAGTTGCGACTATTCTTACTAATCACAATTACCCTTCAATGACACCTACTGTAATACCCCCAAAATGGGGGGATTTGGGGGGGAGGGGGGAGGGGGGGGGGGATGGGGTTTCAAATCACGTGTATACCCATGATATATATATATATATATAAGTGATCCAACAATCCACAATTA
Source organism: Lumnitzera racemosa (assembly GCA_024138005.1). Classification (NCBI taxonomy): domain Eukaryota; kingdom Viridiplantae; phylum Streptophyta; class Magnoliopsida; order Myrtales; family Combretaceae; genus Lumnitzera; species Lumnitzera racemosa. Next base: position 46,466,631 of record JAMXBC010000007.1, read on the forward strand.
TTAGAATTGTAAAGAGTTTAAATCACCTATCAAACAATAAAAAAGGTTATTTATAACCTAACAATCATAAAGCCATAAAATACTTTAAAAGTTTAATTCGACTATACTACGTGCTTTTTTAAATTTATATTCTACTTTCTTAATCCAATGGGGCATTTTGCACTCGAATCTTAACCCAACCCCAGCTTTGTAAGACTTGCAAAAAAAAAAAAAGAAAAGAAAAAAACTATTAGGTGTAAGTTACATCTAACTTAGTGAGTTAACCTTCTTATCTTACCATCAGATAATAATAAATAAGTTATTTGTGAAACATATAAATGCATGTATAAGCATATTCAATGCAAATAGTATACAACAGGCCTGTAACTATATACAGCATGGTTTTAATGCTCACCATTGCCTAGTGTCGAGCCCTATTTCGATTTCTTTAGTTTAACTTATATTAAGTCCAACCCGCTTAAAATAAATTACTCGACATTAAACTAAAGAAATACTTTTCTTAAAAAATTTAAAAATTGGAGAAGCCAACCAATTTAACCAGTAAAAAAAAAGAAATTAGGGCTTTCCCAGCGGATATTCTAAAAAATTTGATATTTAGAAAAATTGAACAAAAAAAACCGAGTTCGGGAGCTGACCTATTAAGACTATGTTACCATATGAAAATTAAAAGAAATTGATGGTTTTTTTTATAATATTTTTCAAAAAAGCTAAAAGTAGATCTAAATAATTAAAAATAACTAAAAATGATTTTTTAATTATTTTTTATTACGAATTTCTTAAAAAAAGGAAAAAAATTTATTTTTTTAAACAGTTGCCTCTAAGGTGCCTACGTACCCATTAATTGGGATCAAACCGACCATAGTTCTTTTTTTTTTTATAAAATATTTAATTGGTAGATTATTTTTATTTTGAAAATCGAGCCAAGTTTACGTTTGTTAATTTATTATAAAGAAATTCTAAAAAATCTAATTTTCCTAAATTAAACAAAAAAACCTAACAATCTTTCCTTAAAAAAAAAAATTAAAAATTTTATTTTTCCAAAAAATCTTAAGTGTAAAAAATATATTATTTATTAAAAATGACTTTTCAAGAAAAATCCTAATTTAGCTAAAAATCTGCAAGAAAATAATTAATAAGAAAACCTACACTTAAATAGAAAAAATAAATAAAAAAACAAAAAAAATAACTAATTAATAAAAAATAATAAAATAATAAAAACTTATTAAAAATTTACCTTGGTTGGGTCACATCAGTGTTGGGCGAGCATAGGCAACAACTTGGTAACAGTAGGTGAGAAGCGAGTGAGAGTTAAGGCGACATGGGCAACAATGGGCGAGGTGTGGGCGAACGAGGGCATACGCTGGGCGAGATGCCAGCAAGCATGAGGGTATGTTGGGCGATAATGAAGGTGACTCGGGCGTAGCTAAGTGACAGTGAAGGCAACTCGGGCATAGCTGGGTGACAATGAGGGTAACTCGAGCGTGGTTAGGCGAAAGCGAAGGTATACTGGGCGTGGATAGGTGGGAGAAGAGTGTGCATGGGTGAGGTACGAGTGAGCAAGGGCGTGCTGGGTGATAGTAAGGGCAATTCGGGGTGTTGAGTGAACACCTAGGCAAATGTGGGCAAAGCTAAGCAAGCACTGGGTGAAGTTAGGCGAGAGAGGGGCGTGCAGGGCGATCACGAGTGAGAGCTCGGGCTAACGAGGAGCATGCACCTAAGGCAAGTGATGGGTGATTGCAAGCATATGGCTAGGTGTGTATTAAGGCAATCACGAATGAGAGCTTAGGCTAATGATGGTGATAGACCGACGAGCACTTGGGCAAGCGAGAGGCATGCATGGGCGGTGTCATGGGCGACATGATGGACGATGCTGGGTGGTGGTTGTAATGCGTCAGTGGCGGTGGACGTAATGCGTCAGTGGCGGTGGGCTTAGGCGGTGCTATAGGCTAAGGCTTAGGGTGGTGACGCGTGTTTGGGCAGTGGTGGAGTGTGTGGTAGTTATGGGAGGATGTGCGGTAGTGGCGTATGTGTGGTGCAACGGTGTGGGTGGTGGTAGCATATGAGGGAGTATAGAGGAGCAAGGGGGAGTGTGGCGGCACGTGGGGGAGTATGGCAGTGTATGTATGGTGTTTTTAGGTACATAGGGGAGTATAAGATTAAAAAGAAAAGCCTTCCTTAAATCTCTGACCGACATAACATTTATCAACTCCAAAATAAAATCTTTCAAATTAAAGATATGAAAGATTCATTTGCGATTTAATTTAGATTCACCCTAACTTCTAGAAACCCTAGTTAGTTTAAGCTTTTCTTTTAAGGCTTGGCCTAATCCAATAAATCTTGATTTTGGGCCCCTATATTGGTTTAACTTAAAACTAATGGATTCAACCCATCTCAATAACTAATCCAACATCTTAACTTAACTTAACTTGATGGGACTCGACTCTTGACTCAACTTTCAATGACCTAACTTAATAATTTTTTATTATTATTATTATTATTATTATTATTATTATTATTATTATTATTATTATTATTATTATTATTATTTTATTTATTTTTTATTTTCGTTTTTCTACGTTTTAAATTTATATATTTTTTCTTTTTATTCACTAACCTAGCTCAATTGGAAAAATAAAAAATAAAAAATTGACAAAAATGAGGTGTCTACACTCAAGTTGAGAAGTATTTAGGCATGTCAAGCCCTAGGTATTTACGTTTAATATGAAATCTCTTAATAATATAACCACCCTTAGTAGTAGACACTACTCGACCTTAAGTAGAAAGCAGCACTTCTCGGAGCGAAGTAGTTCCCAAAGGTCAAGGCAAAAACATGTCACATGAAATACGTCGTATGATAAACAATCACAATACATAATATCGATATGGATCCATCTAAGCATGATCTCTTACTCTATTATGTAGTGTTGATGCCCTTTTGACTTATGCTATAAGATGTAATGTATGTCCAGTTTAACTAAAGGTTGAATATTTATTAATTTTGGATTCATAGGTTGATCAAGCAAGTATATTCTAGACATTCTAATGCCTCATGTTCTAATGCATCAAACAAGGGTGTTTGAAATATTTTAAGATATTTTGCAAGCATAAGTAAACCAAAACAAGCATCCATAAGTTCCCATATACCCTAATAGACATCAAGTTTAATTATCACATATAATTAGATTGAAGTCTAGTATTCCTAGTAATCTATGGTAGGCTCGAACTTGGTATCGTAAATTACCTTAGTAAGGTAATTAAAGTAAATAGGACTCATCTTAAACATGATCTATTCACTAGCCTTGGTATAATTTTCTTATTTTCGCTTATTTCATATCTTAGTTATAACTTTCTTGTTTTAAGTTGGAATTTCACGTTCTTATAGTCAATTTTCATCGTTTTTGAGTGTTCTTTTATTTGGTGAGATAATTTTTAAGCTTTTAGGTTGGTAAGGTATTGATTTTGTCCTTACAAGTTCATGCGCCCAAAGGGTAAATTTGGTTACTTTAGAGTTTGGGCCTAGTTTAGGGTTTTAGGCTTAGCTTTTGATCTTGAGCCTTGCACTTAATATTTTAGGTTTCCTTTTAAGTATTTTAAGTAGAACTTTTCTACTCAACATTTTAAATTTTCATCTTAGGCTTTGGTGTTGCTCTTGTGGACCTAAATGGGTCATTTTTAGTAGTTTAAGGCCTTTGCTTACTAAGGAGCCTATAGGGGATGGCTTAAATAAGCTTTTGGACTTAATAGACCTTTTATATTTTATTTTATGAGCCTTTTCATTTAGATTTTAGATCTGGTCACTAAGTTATTAAGCTCTATTCTTGGTTCTTTTAAGGACTTCTAAGTTTATCTTGCATTTTAAGGCTTTAAGCCTAACTCCACTTATGATTTTGGGCTTAAACTCACTAAAGGCCTTAAGATAAGTCCATTTTCCAATAGGATTTAGATCTAGTTCTTTTCATTTATTGGGCTCCTAATCATATTTTTAGGGCCTTAATAACTAACTAAGGTAGTTTAGGCTTAATCAATATTCTAGGATCCTAAACTTGATTCTAACTTATTCTAATGAGCCAAATATCCTAATGGATCCACTAAATAAACCATTTTACTAAGTGTTTCAGATTTAGTCTATTTCATTAATGGGGCTTCTAACACTATTCCTAAGGCTTTAATAACCAACTTAATTAGTTTAGGCTATTAACTCATCATTACCTTACTTAACCTGGTTAATTAGACCTTAAATCGTACTTATCACTAATTAATCATGCCATTACCCTAATTAATAAAAAATTTATAGCTCATTAAGTCATCATCAGTGGCGGCGAAGTAGGGGTGTTTTAGGATTTCTTCAACTCCATCCATCCAATACTTATTGTAGTGTGTTTCCTTGTTTTAATCACATTTCTTTTTATTTTAAGCTAATAAAATTACATAATATGGTGAAAGCAAGATGGATATTCACTAAGGAAGGGGTAGCATGCATGGTACTTAGGGTTTCATAGAGTTCTATCAATATCTTTTCAAGTTATCTACATAAAACTATATCCTGTACTTTTAAAATGCAAGTAACAAACAAGCTAAGTACATGAATAAATGTGAGATTATATGACTCTAAAATGACATGTACATGATTATAACATGTTTATCTAGCATGTCTAATCTTAAACTCATAAGATATCATAGGTATAACTTATGTGAACAAGAAAGTCAAGTTGGGTGAGTTTTACCTTAGGCTGGCCTGTACAAGTTCTAATTTTTCCACTAAAAAACGAAGTTGAATCTTAGTCCTTTAAAGGAAAATCTTTGTTGACAAGAAACTAAGGTGTGTGTATGTGATCTTTTGGTGGTGGTGGTGGCTTGTTATTTGGTGGCATCTAGTAGTTGTAAAGCCAAAAGGCACTGAGGTGTACAGAGGGGTCTTACAACTCCTTTTGTTTTCTTCCCTTTTTTCTTTGGTTTTCGTTTAGGTTTCTTGAAAGTATTTCCTAGGGTTTTTTAAGAGTGAAGAATGGAGTCAAATGAGGGTTTTGAATGGGTGAAATGGCAGATCTTGAACGTGGATTAAAGGGGACAAGAGGTAGCTATTTTGAGTTAAGAGTACATGGTCCCTTCTTGGTACTATTGTTCCTTATTTACTTGTTTCCAAATGAGGGAGGATTTTATCTCCTTAAGGACAAGTGTGCTTTAATTCCCAATTAACCCTCTATCTTTTGTTCTTAATTAAGTTCAACTTACTGTTAATTAAGATGTAATGAGAGTTGGTAGATAGATCAAAAGGTAATTAAGCTAATTAATCAAGATTTTACTTGATTGAGCAATTTAGGCTTAATTAGGGTATAACTAGGGTCTTGCCATATTTTATCATTTTAATTAAGTTCATTAACCTATATTACTTTGGTTGTTATAGTCCTTTATTATTCGAGACTGATTAAGGTTTTCAAATCACACACGAAGCTGGTGATTTAGGGTTTCCTAGCAATTGGAGAAGTTATTTGTGATTAGCAAATAATTTAGGGATATACTTAGGGTTTATTGCTTAAACTAGGGTTTTGGACTTGCAATTGAGCTTTTACTCAATCTATTGATATTTTCCAATCGTTTTAAGGCTTCTTGTGTATTAGGGGTTTTAGGGTTTTACGCGTACGATTAAGGTTTTAGGGTTTTACTCTCTTTAAGGTTTTTTGACTTTATTACTTAGGGTTTATGACTTATTTTTTAGGGTTGAATCATTTAATTTATGGATTTTATTATTATATATTAAGCAGTTCTATGGATTACTTATTAACTCTTGTATCTAACTCTAAGTTTAGATCTAAAAGTTTACGGGGTTTATGTTATCTCCCCAAGTATAAGGTTGGCATTATGAAGGAGATAATTTCATATAATTACTTTAGTTTCATATGATTAATTGTTCTTGATTTGTAGTTAATTATGATATAAAACCCAACTAGCTAATTAATGAGTAATTAAGTTTTTTAATCTTAATTACTAGTACACTTGGCATAAATTAGGTACTTTTTAGGGCTTAATATGTCAAATTAAGTTGGTTAAGTACATTTTAGAGAGTAGATTTGGGTTTTGAGTAATTAAGCAATTTGTCTCCAATTAATGAATAGTTTTACTATTTAATTAAAGTGCAATGGTTGGATTAGGGTTTTCGACTATAGATTAAGGTTTTACAATTGAAAGGCTCATAATTATTAAGGTTCCAATGAGGATTTTAGTATTCAAAGGTTCATTTAAGGGCTACAGTATTCATTTTAAGGTTTTAAATTCATTGTCAGGGTTATCTATACCAATATTCATTTTTGGTTTAGGTTACCGTTTATTAGTCTTAGGGAGCTCTCATGGGCTTTAACTATTAGTCTCTTTCCTGTTAAGGTTTAGGGTTAGTTTCGTTAGATTAGTTTGACCTTAGGAGTTAACATTAGCTATTAGCATTTATTTGTAGGATTTTAGGGCTTTTGAGTATAGTGGTTAGACTAGGGCTTGGACTGTCATTTAAGGTTTTAAGAGTTTGAGTTCGGGTTTTCAAAGTAGTCTTTTAGGTTCAAGGTATATCTTGACAACACTAAGAGTATATTTTGGGAAATCTTATTAACTCCCAACGTCTTATCTAGGAAATTTGTGGGGTTTAGATCGACCACTTCTATTATAATGGAATTATCATGGCTAATTTAAATTACTTTTTACTCTCTCTCTCTCTCTCTCTCTCTACCTGCACTTCACCCGCTCTCCTACCCCCAACCTACTTTCATCACATTTAGTCAATGAGCAAGAATTTAAGTCATTTATCACAATTTATTAAGATATGTACAAGATAAGGACAACTTGATAGGAAGTTTAAGTCAAAGCCTTTTATTAATATATGTTTGGGGAAATCAAAGGGAAAGATTTAGATGCAATTGGTTTATTGCAATGGGTAAACGTATTGCTTACAATCTCAAAAATTAATAAATCTCAAAAGAAGCTTTTTATTACAATGAATAAAAAATTTCATTTTAATTACTAACGATTGTTTTCAAATATGCATAGATATTAACTTAAAATTTTTTATTTGATTAGTACATGCGTCCCCTTAGATCTTTTAGATGGTAAGGTCTTTGGAACTCCTAAGGTAGAATAGGCTCTATCTAGGAGTCTAAATGGTCAGGTGAACTTCCTATAAAATATACAGGTCATTATGCTAGGGGATTATTTGATATGGCTACTTAGATGCTTAAGTTAAAGCCTTCAAGAGAAGGGAGTTTAGCAGAGAATTATTGAAAGTACATGCATGAGGTGCAATACAATGAAAGGATTAGATTCCAAAGCCTTAGAGAGAATTTGGGTGTTCAATCTTACCAATAAATGATTTCGGGGGAAGTATTTATAAAATGCTTCCTTATACTTTTCACTAAATCCAAACGTATGGTTTTAGGTTTTAGGTGCCTTAACAAGACTTCCTAACATTAACAGGAGGAATGATTTGATTACTCGATTTGAACTTGTCTTGTACTTGGTATTGTAGAATGATGCCGTACACTTATGCCATGCGGGTTGGCATAGAGTGGGTGGTGAAGTATCATATCATATTTAGTGCACTATGATTGTTGTACAGTTGATTGAAGTAGCTAGCCAAGATTATACTCCCTCAAGGATTGTAGAGACACATCCCCTCCTTTGATCCCTAATGATAGATGTTCACTATGTGAGCTAGGTCAAACGAAAAAACATTCGGTCTTAATATCAATTGATCGAATTATGGATGTAGAGCTTGGTCGCTTTGTGTTAGATGTGGAATGGCTAACCAGTAATCAATTCTTTAGGGATGTTGTTCAAAGTTGGGCATATCCTAAATTGATGATGAGAGTAGCTATAGTTGTTATGATCTTAGGCTCTAAGCTATTGGACTTTGTTTAATAACTAATATTGACAACAAAAAATACTAGGCTAAAACCCTTTTTTTTGGGGGGGGAAGGGTAGTGTGAATTGAGTTTTAACAACAAATTTGAACTTCTTTTCAAAATTAAGCAATAAATACAATAATGAGTATAATCAAGATAATAATAAAAAATAATAATAAGTACGAAAATTAAAAGAGAGAGAAAATCAAGCCCGAATTAAAAGTGGAGTTTATACCACCCCTTACTCTAATTGAGAACTTTACACTACTTTATTAATTTCTCGATCTAAGCTCCAAGAACTACATACACAAACTTGACTACATAAGTTTTTCACTTATAGCTCACAAATCACAAATTCAACTTTTAACACAAACTTTAACCATAAGGATCACCAGTGTAGTGCTTTTTTACTCTCAAAACTTTATTACTAATAAGACATAAGCACTACACTGTAAATTTCTCTAAATATTAACAAATTGGGATACAACAGATAATGAGAATAATAAACAATAAGTGTAAACAACTTATTTTTACCCTCTTTAGATCAATTTTTAGTTTAGAATCCCTTACTTTTTGAAAAATGCCAAAAATTATGAAAAATGCAAAAAAAAAAATGAAAAGTATAAAAAAATTGAAAAGAATGAAAAATACCAAAAATTTTGAAAAATTAAGAAAATACTTAAAATTGAAAAATAAAATAATAAAAAAATTGAAAAATAAGAAAAACAATGACAAAAAAAAAAGAAAATCGAAGAAAATTCAAAAGTAAAAATAAAAATTGAAAAACTATAAAAAGTATGGTTCAGTGGTCCATTTAAGTTGGTGTAAGGTAGAAATGATTTTTTGAGGTTAAAGCAGCTTTTAGAGCTAAATTAAGCATATACGATTTTGATCGAAGTAGGAATTTCAAGTAAAAATGGCCATTTATGAAAATCAATTTTATTTTTTATTTTTTTGCATGGGTTCGACTCAGTCATTTTGAAATATTTTAGAAGTATATATTTTCAAGAAATCATAGTCTTAAAACATACCTCAATTGGACTTCAAACAAATATTTTATGGCAATTAGAAAATTTTAGTAAAAGTCAGATGCGAGTAAAAATCGAGTTTCTAATTTGACCAAATTGGAGAAATTATGAAAATATTTTGAACATATGTTTGTTAGACTCCATATTTTCTTAAAGTGCATAGTATGAACTCTTACAAGTGAGATAATTAATCGAGTTTTTGTTTCAAGTATTTAAAAAAACAAAACAAAGAGAGAGAAGAAAAAAAATGAAATGCATAATTCGAACGAGCGAAAGAAAACAAAAATAAAATCGACACATGTGACCTTATATTTGGTGACGTACATCACATAGAAAACAATGCTACGTGGCACCCATATATTGGTGCCATATAGCATAGCCATTGAGTTGCCACTTGGTGTTGATGTAGCACTATGCGGTAGCTGAGTGTATGCCATGTAGCAGCACTTAATGAGTGCTACATGGTGCTCATGAGCCAAAAGTTTGACTCATTCACTTTCCTCTCCTCTTCCCTATGACTTCTAGCAAAAAGATAAGTGATTGCTTAGATATAAACTTAATAAGCCTATTTATGTCATTTTTACATGATTTTACCCACGTTTTAACCACTAAAAATCATGAAAAAATAAAAAATGGATCGAGCATGGATTATTTTATTAAGAAATGTCCAATTTTCAAAATTTTAAAGGAGGAAATTTGGATTATGTAACATGAATAAATGGGTAACTTTGTAAGTTAATTTTTTGTTATGTTTGCAATATCTTTTTTTGTGAATCATTAATCATGTTATAAGTTCTCTTTGAACGTTATAGCTTATTGCATATTTTTTAATAAATAATTGGCTCTTTCCAAAATAAAAGTATTTTTATTTTATAACAAAGTTTTTCCCATACAAAGAAAACTTGTTTTTCATAAAATAAAAAATAAATCGGCCTTTTTTGAATGTAGGTATTTCCCTAGAATTTTCAAAAGTGGATAAAAAAAGCCCATTTTCCCCAAATTAAAAAAACTTAATGAACTTAAAGTGAAAAGAGTTTTTCAAAAATAAAAGAAAACTAACAAACTAAATTCTTCATCAATTAAGAACTACATAGGCTTAATCTCACTCTACAAGTATGTAAGTACTTTAGGCAACCCAAAATAAATAAAAAAAAATTATGTTTCCCCTTTTTCCATTTTTTTTTTAATTTTTTAACTAAAAAAAAAGAAAGCCCATTTTTACTTGAAAATAAAATTAAAGGCCTACTTAATTATTTTATGGAAACTTTCGCATTTTAATAAGATAGCCTCCGAGCTCATATTTTCTATGGTTTCCAATTTTCTAATTTTTTTTTTAAAAAAAAAACCCTGTAAACTAGTAGCTAAAATTAGGGTTTATCCACCCATAGATCTTAATTTCAATCTTTTTCCCTGCTTTAATTATATGGCAACTCATTTTTTAGAAAAAAAAAAACGACTTCATAAATCAAAACCTTTTCTTAATCTAATTGAGAGATTTATATCGAGTGGGCCAAACTTAATATAAATCAAATTAAGAAAAAAGAGAAATGGAATTTTCAACTCAATATATTATCAACTCTACTAGGAACAATTTGTAGATTAGCCATAAAAGAAGTTCGTGAATTAATTGACAAACCCTTTACTTGTGCAAAAAAAAAAAAATGTTTGGTCTTTTTCTTTATTTGATTACTTAATTTAGGCTCCATTAGGTTCATTGTTTTTTAATTTTATTGGTGTGTACTTGAATCTTGTATTTTATAAGAATAAGATATCAAAAAGATGGAAATATAATTTGGTATATACCCTTCTTTATCTATCTTTTACTTTATTTATGTTTACAAAAATACCAATTAAAATAATTATTTTTAATGCATAAAATATATATTTTAAAATCTTCTCTTTTAAAAGTACAAGAATTTTCATTTTCCAATCATAACACTTCAATTACTATCTTCATCATAATTATGAAATAGAAATGGATAAGATACAAATAAGATGGTTTTTCAAACACCAAATTTTCAATATATATAAATCGGGCATAGATCGGATATAGAAGAAAAAAAAAGATAATCTAAACAAGACCTTAGTTAGTTTTTTATTTTTGTTCAAATAATTAGTTGTATTAATTTTAGGTGCTAATGATACGAGAAAAAAAAAAAGAAAGAAAGAAAGAAAAGAAAAGAAAAGAAAAGAGGCCCAATGGGTTGTTAAGGGTCTTCTCAGAGGGGTTTTATTTTTCATTAAATATGTGTTTAGGTATAGTCGAACCCAAACTGTCTGAGGTTACTAGGAGGGAAAGGCCATTATGTAAGTCTTGGACGTAAACCCTTAAAAGTTCACGTTTTGGACTTAGAGTCAAATTTGATGAGCCAATAGATATTCACTAGGTTTAATTTGATTGAAGAAATTAAAACAAATAAAATTTTAAATCGGAACCTTAAAACAAACTTGAAAGTCCTACAAATAAAATTCAAAAAACCCTAATCGCTTACAGAGACCTTAAACCCAAGTATGTGTAACCACAAATTAAAAATTTGAATTGAATAAAAACTCTAAACCCTAAACCCTAGAGTTGTAAGACCCTAAATTAAAATATTTAACTTGAATTATGTAAATTGCATAAACTAAATAAAGTGCAGTGGAAGATATCTTCAAATAAGAACTATCAATCAAATTAGGTCAATCAAGGTAATAGATTAATGGGATTACTGATTTTCCCCAAAGGATACATTTTCTTCAAAAGTAAAGCTAAAATCGTAAGTGTACCCTCAAAGCCCTAATACCATCATAAAACCCTAAAACTTAGGAAGCCCTAAAACTAATTGGAAACTGTAATTTAGTGTCAAAGACCTTAATTTAATTAATAAACTCTAATTATATAGCCACATTATTAATTAATTACTAATAATTCACTAAATCACAAAAAAGCCCTAATATGCCTTTTGAAATCCTAATTGATTAACAATAATTAATTCCATCCCTTAAAAACCCTAAATTAATTAGATAAAATGACCAATAGGCTTGATTAACTTATCTAAATATGAGAAATCCTAAACTTTGTCCAATTAGGATCACATATATTAGTAATTAGGGTCAATAAGCTTGATTACCTCTTAATTAGTTAGAGATATTCATGCATAATGATTAATTAGGAGAAAAACACCATTAACAATAAAAAGACAATGCAATTAGTTAATTGAAAGACATGATTAAGTAATGCATTCACTTTTAAAAGGCAAAGCCTCAGCCTATTTGGTAAAAATCATAAAAGTAAATGGTCCCCACTTTGCATTTGTACCATGTAACTAATAATGCAATGGATTTGCTCTCCGCTATACCCACTCATGATAAACCCTTTCTGACCCCTCCATCTACATTTTTTCTCCATCTTCTTCCCTAAAGTAAATCCTATAAATATTTTGTAAACACACCCATCTAAAATAAAAGAAAAACAAGAAGGAAGAAAACAAGAAGAAGCTCCTCAGATATACTTGCGCACCTAAACACCTTGAGCCATAACTTCCCACTACTACCTCCAAATGACACAAAACCACTTTGTCGCCAATAGGCACTCTTAACCAAAGGAATTTATTTTTGGCCAAAAGCGAAGTGAAAAGAGACCTTTTGAATTTCCATTGAGGTAAACTTGTACCCTTTCAACTTTCTTTCTGGTGTGAGTTTATGAGCATAGTTCCTAGGCCGAAAAACGAAGGAAAAGATTATTAAAATGGCACCTTTGTTTACCATGTTTACATGGCCATACATGTGCATTTTCTTAAATTTTAATGTAATAAACATGCAACATGTAACTTTAGAACCACCATAAGTTGTACTAAGATGATAGCTCAAAGAAAAGTAGAAGAATCATCATAAAATTATGATTCCCATGCTAGGGCCTTAACATATTGTTGGCCTTGTATAAGATATCAAAAGGGGAGTGAATCGATATCTTTAAAAATTTTGAAAACATTTTCAATGTAAACAAAACTTTATCCCTCTTAATAACTTAATTTAGTAAACAATGGTACTTTAGTAGTTCAACACACAAATAGCAACACAATTAAATAACACAAATAAAAGAGATAGAGAGAAGAAAATCAGGATCAAAATTTATAGAGCTTCAGCCTTTTGCTTATTGCTCTCTTTCAACTCTACTGCTCAGAACCTGGTTTACTTTATCGGTACCATTCCACTTGATCTATTAAATCAAATAAAACACAACAAGTTTACAATCAAAAACTACACTTTGCCTTAACAATCTTCTGCTCTACTTAACTAACATTTCTATAATCTAGACTATTTATAAATCTACATAATGCAAACAAACTTTTCTTAATATTTAATTAACAAATAATTCTTACAAAATGTAAGTGAGAGCAACAATATGAATCTTATATGATTTTGGATGAAAACAAAAATGATGATTGATGATGAATTCGCTTCAATTCAACCTTTTGAAGAAGTATCTAACAAAAGTTCTATGCTCTTTTGGATAGTAGAAGTTACTTGTGACCAGAGTATAATGTGTATGTAATTTTTTTTAACTTCTCAGATACGTACCTAAACTTTGAATCACTTCCCCTTTTATACTTAAGTCTTCTAATAGATAAAAGTTGTTGAGAGGTATCATCAAATCATCTTTATCTTCTTCAATGCCTAAGAGATATTCCGTAGATATTTTTTGAGAAAATCTTGGTGATTTGAAAATTTAAACTCGATTAGCTAAATTTGTTTCGGTAAGATATGCTTAATCAGCAATTTTCCAAATAAGCTTTAGATTTGAAATTGCGATCCCACAAGATCTGAAATCAACATTATCCTTATCCAATGTAAGATATTATCTTCATTTATCCAAAGATTCGTTTACTTAAAAATAATTCCCATGGATCTTAATTCCAACTTAAGTGAAACAAGATTAAGTGTATTTTCTTGATACACCCAATCTAGTGGAGCTAAGTCTTGTTTATCTCAAATATGATATTATATAAGTTCTTTGACTTTGTTTTTCCATATCAACTATCTAAATAACTTTCTGAAGATATCGGTCTTCTTTTCTTCAAAGTCACTGAACAAATTTCTAAAGTACTAAATTTTAACAATTTTTGTAGTTTTTAAACTTGTTTCTTTTTCAAGCAATTCAAAGTTTCTGAATAAGCTTCTAAAAACTACTCATACTTGACTCTTTTCCATCAATTCAAACGTTCTGAATAACTACTCAATTTGCAATTTTAAGCTTTTTGTAATACTATTTGAATACCTGCACACTTGTTAGTTCATTAATATTTATTTCTTTTTGTTATCATTAAAATCCACGAGAGATATCTAACACATATGTATGTGTATCCCTATCATATTTTTTTTATTTTTCATGTTTATTTTAGTATAAAATAGTTTTAGATGCATTGTTATGGTAGTTTAATGCATGTTCAAGCAACTTAAGTACATGATGTTTAGAAAGCCCTAAGAAATCATCTTAAATCACCCTAAATATGTTGAATAACATGCTATAAAATGTTGACTAATGGGTTAATCACTTGATTAATTGAAGACAATTAAGATTTAAGGCTTAAATTTGCAAGATAAGAGGCTAAACAAGATCTATAGTAAGTAGTTAGGCCTCAAATGGACATTAGGCTTAGAAAAACCCACTTAAAACCCAGCAAGCCATTGGTATTAGATTTGGAACTCATGATAAAATGTTTCATTTAATAACTCTAGTAAACTATTAGGCCTATTGGATTGGTAAGAGTCAAGATATAGGCTCTTGGACACGAACTACGCCTAAATTAAACTAAAAGGCCCACAAATTGAGCCTTGAGCCCACTTAATCACTCATGACTAGTAGGAATATTAGATAAATAAAACTTAGATGAAAGATCTTATTAAGCTTACTAAATAATTCAAAGAACCCTAATAAGCTTAAGTGTAAATAAAGCCCATAATTAGTTTAAAAAAGTGGTTTAGGCCTTAAAATGACAAGATATGGACTTTGGGCTTATAGAGAATATTAGGAGCTCACTTAATTGATATGACCTAATATGAAATTGAATATTAAATGGGTCATTCAGTGGGTTCAACAAGTTACTTGGCCTATTAGGATAAGCTAAAAACAAGTTTAGGGCCTTAAGATGCAAATTAGACTTAAGACATGTTAAAAGGCCACCAAAACAAATCCTAATCCAACCCAAAAATTGCTTGACCAGCTGCTATAATAATTATTTAAGTGTTAAATAAAAGGTCCATAAAGCTTATCAAGTGTTCTAGGAAGCCCATGATAGGCTTAAATAAGAGTTAAGACCCATAACTACTTTAAAAACTTAAGTAAGCCTTTAATTCATTAGAAATAGGTTTTAGCGTAACTTAAAATGGTCTAACTAAATTAATGGCCTTGGAATACGGGGATAAAGGCCCAATAATAAATAAAATGAGTCCATTAACTTAAAAATAGCCTTAGGCCAAAAACAGAGGTTATGTCTTTGTAAGTTAAAATTTAAAATGACTAAGTATAATAGAAGGAAGCTCATAGTTAGAGATTTAAATAAAACTTGAATATTTTAGTCCCAATAACAATATGACCCGATTAATAATAATAAATTACTGGAGCATGTACTTACACACTTCAAAAACATAATTAAACTAGAAAATTAACTAAATTAAAAGGTAACCATATGAAATTCAAATCTCACACTTATCTAAACTTATGGTCGTAGGTCCTAACTCCTAAAATGGATCTCTCCATGTGAAAGTACATCTGAAATCATTTGAAATTAACTATAAGAATGCAAAAAAATACTTAAAATGAAGAAGTTAGAGTGTAAACAAATTTTAACCATACCTTAGTATTTAGGCCAAGCTTTAGTAATTAGGTAGACTATTAGGTCCTTGAAGAAACCCTTTTCCAATTACTTACAAATAAATTATTATTATGTTTTAGGTAGCTTAATCTCTAACTTAAGAACCCCAAAGGTCAGGACAAGTAGGCAAGAAGGCCAAGTGAGGGAGTTTCAATGAACAACTACTTTCTTGTATTTAATAATTGCTTGATGTTCTATTACTTACCTTTGATTATCTATTAAGTGACTAGTTATTTTGTATGCCAACATCCGTATGGTTACTTTGTTAAATTGGTAAGTTTAAATATTTGGCCAAATTAACTCGATATATCGGTCACATGTTTGTGATCCATTAGTTACGGACTAAGATCTTTATAGCTTTGCTAAGTTCTTTGAAAAAATTTGCAAAAATGCATTTTTGAAATTTGTTACTATTCAAAGAAAGATTTATCAACTTAGTGATTACTCATAGTAGTTATCTATAACATTTTATTTACTAAGGCAAAGTTAGTGGACCATCTTCAATTGATTGATAGAGAGTCGCCTAAGTTGGGACTCCTATAGTTTAGCTCATGAGGCATTAGGAACATTCTTAGGTAGGTTATGTGAGGTAAACCCTATAGTGGCTATTTGTTGGCTTATATCACAGTAATCAAACTCTTAACAAGATTTGTGAGTCTGTCGAGCTTATCATCGACTAACCCACTGGTATTACTATCATTTTGTCTATAGCCAACATGAGCACCACTACTCAAGTCTCCAATAACACCTTAAACACTTGAATTTGACATTATGTAATAGTTTCTCCAATAAGTCGACAACACAATACATAATGAACACCTATACTTACTACCTAGTGTTATTGGTGAATTTTGGAAGTTGGGAATGTCTTACAAAAGAAAGGAAGATAGCTTAGTACTGGGGCTAGTCTAGTGCATCCACTCCGATGCCTAAGTCAGTAAGTAGGAATGAGAAAAGTAAAGTAAAAAGGTTAAGAGTTATCAGATGTCTCTTATAGAGTTTATTTCTAGTATTTATAGGAGATTGTCATGTCTAAAGAAACAGTTATCAAAATAACTATTGAGACAGGTGGAAGCTTTTTGATTAGACACCTTCCTTGAAATATAGGGAGAGCAGGCAGTTATGTAATATAACCATGTTTATGATAACTGTTTGTGCCATGAACTTGAATTTAAATCAGGAACGGATCTATGTTACTCGGCAGAATACCGAAAGTGTCAATTACTCAATAAGGTACTGAGAATATAGATTACCCGGCCTATCAACAACCAAATGGACAAGTAAGCAAAGTTATATCAACGCTTATCAAATCGAGTGGACAAAAAATAACTATCAACATTTTCCCTCTAACTCTCGTGTTTGAGAATTTGATAAAGGGAGTAATACATAATACGCTAGAGGCCGAATGGGTAGTATTTCTATAAATGCTAAGAAAGGTGGGAATCAAGACAGTTCGTATCTTAGTCGAAAAGTCGCAACTTTCAAATTCCCACTTGTTCAAGAAACTAAAAAGTAGGAGGTATGATACCTGTCACCTCAATTATCATTATGCCACAAGCCTAATAACTATCAGAAAGTTGTCAATCGTCGGATTTTTGTCTTGAAACAAGTGTCAACAATCCGCGCTACTATCAAATCAGCAAATCATTACCATCAAAAACAAATTTGCAGTAACGAGGTTGAGTTTTCCTATTTAAAGGACTATTCACAGTCAAAATACATTTCTCCAGTTACATCTCTAAACTTTCGTTTGCTCTCTTATCTTCACACTTACATTCTTCAACTCTTATGATATCATTATAACCATTCATGTATGGTTCGCAATGTAGTCCATTGACTTATCTTCTCTAATTTCAAAGCAACGAAAACTGACGCCACTTCCCTTCCTCCCCAAAGGAGCGAGACGATGTGTTCCTTTAGTAGCTTAGCCGACAGCGTTGAGGAAAAGTGTGATAAACTCACTCGAATAAATGCTCTTGCTGTGGATAATTATCCCAAGGACAAAGAATGGAGATCCTCAGCAAAATATCTATACAACAACATAGCTTACTTCCACGACTCTCTAAATGGAACTGCCAATTCTATCGACAGAGTCCTTGTAATGAAATATAACTAGTACTGGCAAAACCTTCTTGGAACGTAGAATCTGAGGAGGTGGAGAGAAGAGGAGAGGGTATGTTTCCTAAGGGAGCATGAATTCTACATATACCTAAAATACTTGGAATTTGGGTTGCGCTTCCCTTTCTCAGCTTTTGTAAAGGGCTTTTTCAATTCCTTTTGAGTCACACTGAGTATGTTTTAACTAAATGCCTATTGGCTTTTAGCGGCTTTTGAGATAGTTTGTGAAAAGGTCAAAGTTAAGGCTATGCCTCAACTGTTTCAATATTTCATCACCATTAAGAGGCAACCTGCGAGGTAGTACTTTGTTGCTGCAAGGTATGGGTGTAAGTTCATGGATGGGTTAGAGTCTAAGATCTACAAGTGGCATTACAATTCATGTAGATAGTATTTAACGAGGAGTTAGATTTCTAAACTCAATAGATTAAGCCGATCTACAAAGGATATAGAATTGATGCCAAATGATGCCACAGCGGAGAAAAATATTCAAGAGAAGAGGAAGAACAAAATGTTCTTCCAGGATGCGAATAACCAATCTTTTCTGAAAAAGAAAGTACGCTAATGAGTTACCACCGTGCTGAGTATAACTACAAGAGGAAAGCCATTCTTATGACTTAAGGGAGAATTGTTGCCTTTGAGCTTTACTCGACACGAAGAATGTAAGTTTATTCTTTTCCCTTATGTTAATATTAATGTGTTTTCTCATATTGAAGATATGGGTGCCAATGAGGTAAAACTTACCAAGTTGCTGGCCTAAGCCAAAGCCAAAAAACCAAAAGCTGATGAGAAGGTAGCCATAATAGCCACTACCACTCAACCTATTGCCGTGAAGAAAACAACAAAGGAAGTCACATCCAAGTAGGCGGTAACACTAAAGAAAACCTCCTGACTGGCCGAGAGGTGGAAAGAGGGTGAGAAGACAATGCCAGTCGAGGTCGCTCATTCTGGTAAGCCTTCACTCAAAAGTATTCAACTTGCTGTTGAGCCAAGAAAGGTCGACTAAGAGACCCAACCCAACAGTGAGGCTGAAGATGCCACTACTGTCGAAGAGGTAGCGCCAAGTGCTAATAAGAAACTAGGGAAGGAACTCACCGGCCAACCACTTGCCAGAAGGTCCAAGGGTTTGGATAAGAAGACGAAGGAGGCAATGTAGTCCCAAGTTCTCAGCATTAGCAATGTCGAATTTTTCGCCAACAAGGAGATCAGTGAGTACTTCGTCCTATGTTGAAGCTACAACGTTTTGGATACCGCCTCAGCCTTAGGAGACAAGACAATATCTTTGGCCTTAATGGAAGGAATTATTCTTTCAAAGAACAAAGATATTGTCAAGAAGGAAGTCGATAGGGTCGGTAGTTACAATAAGGCCCATATTACAGCTAAGTTGTATAACATGATTATCCATATCCATATTTTAACTATTGGATTTACTCAATTGGTGATATTCCTTCTCTTTTTTAGATAAGTAGCCACATTCTAACGGCTTTAGATGAGGTTGATAAAGAAACTAAGAAGGTAATATCCATAGTAGAAAATCGATAAAGAATGTCTTTATATATTTTGTCAAGTCACTTCCAATACTTATCATATTAAATGAAATTGTTGTAGCAAATCGAAGATGCATATAATGCTTCCAAAGCCTAGATTGTTGCTACCTAGAATGCAAGGATAAGGGCTAAGATGGAGGTGAGAAAGCTCTAGGAAGACCTTGCTATTAAAAAGTTGGCATATACCCTTATTGCTAATGAAGTCTCGAGCTTGAAAGCTAAAATTGAAGAGCAATACAAGGAGTCCGAAGGCCTAAGGATGAGCTACAGAAGAAGAAAGAAGAGTGTTGGGAGTTAGACTGAACTCTTTACAAGATGAGTGACGAAAAAGATAAGCTTAGAATGTAAATTAAAGAGTTGGAGACCAAAAACATGAACTTACAAAGCCTTGTTGCCGAGCTGGAGGAGATTGTAAGGAGAGGACCATCAGTAGAAAAGGCTCTCGATATAGTCACTCTTAGTTGGTAGTACAAAAGACTTCTATGGAAGAAGTTATTAGAAGGGGTCTAAGCAGCAAGAGAGGAGATCCTGAAGCTTCACCCTAATTATGATCTCTTTTACCTTGACTTTATCGATATCAATGACAAAGTCAACAGTTGCAACGAGGCCAATGACGATGAATTAGGCGCTGACATGGTTATGAAGGGTAATGATGAAACTCATGTTAAGGATCCAAGGGAAGATGAAGAACGTCTATTGAAAGAAATCCCCTCTATATGGAAAAAGAAATCTATCAACTCTAAGACCTAAAGTATAGAGAAAGAAGTTCACTCAGAGAAAACCTGAGTCTTTGATCCAAAAATTACTTCTACTGACTCTTAGAATAGGCCATAGGATTTTCTTTGTATTCCTTGCACATTGTTGTTCTATGAATAGGCTAAATATTTGTAACAACACATTGTTGAATGAAATATCTTTCATATAAATGTTACCCATACGTTTTATTTTATGTACCGCGTTTTCCTGGCATGTATAATATACGTGTTTTATTTCATACATTCTTTATTTTTTAGCATGTTTTATTTCAAACACCTAATTATTTCTCGGCATGTTTTATTTCACACGCCTAATTCATGCGTCCTTATAGACTTTGTCTGTTAGCCATTTAAGACATAGACTAGTTGTGTTACTCAGCTATGGAATTAATTTTTATAGTTCATTAACCGCGATAGGTTAGAACTTACGTCAATTTGTTCATCATGCAATCTAGAACTCGTTAACTCAACAATTATAAAAAGATTAAGAAACATGATAGACTTTAAATATAATTCTCATAAACAAACTGTTATCTTATAAGTAAGTAGGTTGTTGCCTTACAAACAAATGGAGATGAACATCATCCAAATAATCAATTGAAATATAATTTCAAATTCTCGGCAGTCCATGCTTAAGGGATGATAGATCCATCCAACCTTTCTAGTCGATACGCCCCCTCGCCAACGACTTCCCAGACCTTGATAAAATCCTCCCAATTCAGACCAAGCTTCCCTTGACTCACTCATGTGCCAGTAGCTTCCGTTTTTCGGCAAACCAGATCTCCATGTTAAAAAACCTTATGCTTCACTTTTTTATTGTAATACTTTGCCACTCTATGCTAATATGTTTCAATCTTAGCTCTTGCAGTATCTTTGATTTCATCAATGGTGTCCAAATTTGCCGTTAATCCCACTTGATTAACCATCACATTGAAATTCTGTATCCACAGATTAAGTAAGTCCAACTCAATCGACAATACTACTCCGGTGCCATATGCTAACCTGAAGGGCGTCTCCCTTATCACAGTTTTGTGGGTGGTTTGTTACCCCCATAAGACATTCAGCAGTTCATCAACCAATTTCCCTTTAACTTGATCTACTTTCCTTCTTAGGCCATACAAGATGATCTTGTTTATGGCTTTGACTTGTCCATTCGTTTAAGGTTGTGCTACAGGCGTATAGATGAGGCATATGCCATACTTCTCACAAAATGCTTGAAACTTGTTGTTGTTAAACTGCGGGCCGTTATCTGCAATTATCATGTAAGGAACTCTGAATCTTGATATTATGGAACTTAAAACAAATGCTTCCACTTTCTGCTCAGTGATCTTCGCCACTATCTCGGCTTTTGCCCATTTGGTAAAGTAATCCACGGCAATAATGACAAATTGTTGCTGGGTAGTAGATTTCAAAAAGAGTCCAAGAATATCTAACCCCCATTAAGCAAAAGACCAAGGACTGGATATGTTGCATAACTTAGTTGCAAGTGCATGGCTCAATGACTTATTCTTTTAGCATTAAGGACAATATCAAATAACTTCCTTTGAATCTTCTCTCATGGTTAGCCAATAATAGACGAGTCATAGTACTTAAACATACAGTGTCTGTACTTTTGCATAGTTACAGCATACAACACCATGCAATTTGGATAACACCTTCTAGGCATCTCTCGAAGGAAGGCATCGAAGATAGGGTTGTGATATGCTGCATTTGTAGAGTTAACCATCAATCAACGTGTAATTCATGGCTTGGTAAACCAATCTTCACACTCTTTTTTATCATTAGGAAGGATATTATCTCTCAAATAATCTATTAGGGGATCTATCTAAGATTCCTCTTTCGAGTCAGGGAATGCTATACTGGCAAATTTTGACAACTTATTGGTAACAATATTCTTACTTCTCGGAATCTTATGGATGGAAAAAGATTGAAATTCTTTACGAGTGTTTGTACCACCAACAAGTACTTTCACATCTCTTTTTTCTTATTGGAATCAACCCCTCGGACCGATTATGTGCAGCCAAGTTAAAGGACTCTAAGGACTCGCTCGGAGGATACTAGCTCTAGGCTATAGTCGAGACAGGGATTCATATCCCGAACTAATCTCTTATGACCTAACTATTAGATCCTTACATGCATCAGATCTGCCCTTGTTCAGTAGCAACACTTTATCCCAGGAGACATCCTAAGAGTAATAGAGGCGAGCTCCCGATCTGACCATAAGCATCCAACCCCGAATGAAGCTAACTTCTCTTCAGAAGAATTAATTAGTCTCCAACTTGATCTAAATCAGGTCGGCCCTTGATTGCAATGCTTTCCTGCTTCTACTTACTTTGTATCATATTCCTAATGTCCAGTCGCCAAATGATACGTGTCTTTTGACACAATATTCCAAAATTATTCTTTTCTCTTCCGTACTGAATATTCTTTGCCCCTTTTAACCCTTTTGGTATTATTTATGTAACCTAGTTGTTAAATACCCTTTTGTCTTTTCATATATGTAAAGTAACCCCAATAGATGGGTATAAAACCCCAACTTTCTTATATGGAACAATCATCCTATTAATACAGAAATTGTTCACTTTAAGCAACCTTAGTATTCTTGTTATCATTTAACTTTTATCTATTCCCTTTAGCAAGGAATAGTAGCGAGTGACCGTTCAGTTCGGATCGATATGTCATATTTGGCGGATTGTTGGCCAAGTAAGATTGAGTGGTGTGTCATATCTATTTGATAGCTGCCTGGACTTTGCTAACCACCCCCCCTCCCTCCAATTTTATTTTCTTAGTTTGTTTCATTGTAGTGCCTCTCCATATATTCGACCCCAAAGACACATTAGCTTCCCTTACCGCATAACTTCCTATGACCTGATTCACCACCAATTATGAATCAAAGAACACTTTAAGTTTCTTGGCACCAATCTCTTTTATTAGTTTCAATCAGGCAATTAAATCTTTATACTCTGCCTCATTGTTGCTAGTCTGGAATCTGAATTTTCAAGCACAATGAACTTTAACATTGTGGGGGGTTTAATGAACAAGGCCTACCCCACTTCCTTCTCTCATTGAAGAACCATCTACATAAAGGAACTAGATAGGTTTCTTGGCAACCTCCTACAATCTTCCTCACCAGTGAATTTAGCTACAAAATCTACCAGCACTTGAGCCTTTAGTGTCGTTCTGAGTTTGTATTGTATACCATGGGCACTTAACTCTAAGGCATATTTCATTATCATTCTAGAGGAGTCAGGCCATTGCAATGCTTTCCGCAATAGATGATCAGTGAGCACTATGATCTAGTGAGCCTCAAAATACAACTTCAACTTCCTTATCGAAAGAACCACTGCTAAAACAAATTTCTCAATTTTCACGCATCAAAGCTTTGGCCCCTGTAAAATATGACTCAAGTAATAAACAGGTCGATGCTCTTTGCCATCAATTCAGACCAATACAAAAGAAAGAGGTCAGCAGCTGATCGACAGATATAAATATAGACTCTCTACTGAGATGGGTATCAAGAGCATTGGTGGTGATGCAAGGAATTCTTTGAGATTGTTCAAAGCTCTTTTGCAATCGTTGGACCAGTTAAATTCCTTCAAATTCTTTAAGATTTTAAAGAATTCTGCACACCTATTCATAGTTCTCAACATAAATCTATTAAGGGCGGCTATTCGCTTGGTGAGTTCTTGTACTTCCTTAACTATACGAGGGGATTTCATGTTTCTTATTGCATCAATTTTTTCTCAAGTTAGCCTGAATGCCACACTGAATGACCATGTATCCTAAAATTTTTCTTGACATTGCTCTAAAGACATACTTCTATAGGTTGAGTTTCACACTGTATATCCTTAGTGAAGTAAATGGCTCCTCAAGATCAGCTAGATGCCGATCCTCCTTCACACTCTTCACCATCATGTCGTTGACATATACTTTGACATTTCTATGAATCTAGGGTTTGAACATCTTGGCAACAAGTCTCTAGTAGGTTGTTGCACTGGCGTTTTTCAACCCAAAGGGCACCATCATGTAACAATATGTTCCAACTGGTAACAATGATGTATGGATTTCATCCTCCTTGTTCATCTTGATTTGGTTGTAATCAGAAAAAGCATCCATAAAAGAAAGTAACATATGTCCAGTGTAAGCCCCACAACTAACCATTTGAGGTTTCGATCGGTTGAAAAACCCGATCGAGCCTAAATTATAAAGTAAAGTTAGAAATATTAGTAAAAATGACCCCGTAAACTTGAATTTAAGAAAATAAGTAATAAAATAAGAGACTACAAAATTTTCAAATTTTAAGTATAATATTTGTTAATCATCAAAAAAGTGAAAAGTGTAGTTTAATAACTAATAAATTACTAGAGATAGATTATATGTATACAAAAAATCATAGAATGACGTAAATAATAATTAGGAATGTTCACATGTATCCCACATGTATTTACGTGTAGATAAAAATATGTTAAATTACTTAAATTGGCCAAAAACTTAGTAAATAATTAAATAAATTAAGAAAAATAAAAAAAAAATCAGAAGGGTGTAAATTAATGCAAATATGGTCGTGGCAGGTCAGAATCTGAAAAAGAAAAATCAACCAATTAGAATTAAACAACACAAAATCCAAAAATCAAGGAAATGGGGCCATGTCATGTCTAATTAATGCATATTAATTACCCACAAAACCCTATAAATAGCAAGAAAAAATCAGAAACTCATTTGGACAGTTAGAAATTAGAGAAAATTAGGGAGAGGCAAAAATTGAGAGAAAAACCAAAGAAAAAAGAAAAGAAAAGAAAAGGAAAACTATGCAGTTAGGGCCATAAAGGAGAACCCAAACTCGATGAGCAGTTGGGAGTGGGCGGCCACCACCACACACGGTAGTAGCAGCGCCCAGGTGGGCCGATACACCCATGGCCACCGACAGTGGCCGGAGCTACCCAAATCGTTGAGTTCGATTTCCAGCCCGATTTTGTGTAATTTTGTAAAAATAGTAAATAATATTAGAAAATTATGAAACTTGTTATTTTAAGATGTTATTATATATAGATTTAGGGAAAAATAGTGATTTAGTTTAATCACGTCTGAAAATATAGGGTTCTTAACAAATTGAGCGAAACCAAGCATGATTAGAACGAGAAATAAATAGGCTTAGGAGTGTAATTTGGAGCTCAATTTTTTTTTCTGTAGAATGCTTATGTGATATAGAACAGTGCTATGAAGCCATTTTTCTAAAATTAATTTTTGAAATTTTTAAGTTAATTTTTAGCCCTAAAATGATGGAAAAATTAGATAATTATGCATTAATTATGTGATTAAGATACTAATTACTGATTTAGATAGTAATTAGATGTTTAGGGATGCTAATCTCTGATGTCAAAACCTAATCCTAGCCTTTGAAGTATTAAGTATAGTTAATTTAGGAAATTAGGTAGTTATTGTAAGAAATTAGTAGTAAGTAGAATTGAAAATTAATAAATCTAAAAAATTAGGGTTATTTAAATAATATTAGAATAAAAATCAGAATAATATTAAATCTGAATTAAGATTTAATTTTAGGTGATTATATAAAAATGTAAGATTTTCTCACATTAGAGATAAATCCAAAACCCCAATTAAAAATAACGTGTACCGAATAGTTTGGAATATTGAATTAAGACCCAATAGGATATTTGAATACTCGAGCTTAATATGATTAATTTCACATTAGGATTCGAGCGTATTTAGGACTTAGAAATCGAAATAGAACCTAATTTAGAAATTGATGCGAAAACCGAACCCGAACTTAACCTCGAATCTAAAATAATTATAGAAGACTTAAGACCTAGATAATTAAGCATATTAAACCCTAAACAACACATAACAATAAGCGTTATAAGATAAAATGAACCTATAATAGTTATATGAAAAACTGCAACCACGTTTGTGTTATAGGGATGATTAGCGATGGCCTGAGCAAGTCGGACCTTGAATGAGTGAGCGAGAAGTCGAGGTAAATTGGGATTAATACAATGCTGTATTTTGGAGGCTTAAGATTATGCTTGGTTGTGCTTGTTAGATAGTTGGATGTGTGCATGTGCTTGATTATGAGTGATGCTATGATTCTGTCTGTTATCCTGGCTTGTGTTGTATGGTTTATATGAAATGATTGATCACCTTAAACTGGACCTAATCAAATATACAACCTATAATCATAATTGGACCTACATGGCAACCCATTAGAAGAACTTAGGACTCTCTGGCCAAATACCAACCCCTTCGAAAGGGATAGCGTAGGATTGCAATTGGTCCCTTTTTCATCCTTAGTCGAACTAAGTGACAGGAGAGGAGGTCACGGCAAGGGTGAAGTCAATGGTTCGAAGGTAGTCGTGGGAGGAGCGAGGTCTCCATTGCACAAGCCTGGGTTTGGTCGTAAGCTGTTACATTAATGGCAACTCCTCAACCCAAATTAAAGCGGGCGCAATTTCTCTAATCTCACGACGGGTTGGACAACGTCATGCGATGGCATTTACTTACACATGCATTGCACCTAATAAGTTGATTGAAAGCCTTGTTGTGTTTGTGGTATAGTTTTAAGTCCTCCATCCTAACTTACTGAGCTGTAGTTGCTTACATCCCTATAGACGTCGTGCAGGTGCTAGCTGAGAAGCGGCAAACAACTACTCTGAAGCTAGCAACTGTTGGATCCTAGAGAGTGAGGAAAAACATTGAAGAATAAACACATATTTTTAAGGTCTAAGCTTTTATTTTAGCATTACTTTTTATTTATGAATAATGTAATAACTAGGAAATATCTTACGGAGAAACGGGTTAGTCATGGATGCCTTGTGTAAATCAGGTCTAAGATAGTGGTCTTAAGGCCAACTCTATCTTAGGATAGTTTACACGATAGGGCTGTTACGACTCTGCCGCTTCGAGGCATGACATCCAACAGTTGAATTTACGATCTAATCGATTTTTGGTAGTGGGAAACAATCTTTAGGACAAGATTTGTTGAGATCCATGAAGTCTATGCATATTCACCACTTAGCGTTAAACTTCTTAACTAGCACACCATTAGCTAGCCAAGTCGAATAAGGCTCTTTTCAGATAAATCCTGTCTTCAATAACTTTTGGACTTCTTCTAATGCTGCCTGTCTTTCTGGTATAAAATATCTTTTCTTTTGTTGGACCACCTTTATACTGGAATCAATCTAGAGCTTATGTACCAGAACTTTTCTCGGGATACCCGGTACATCCGAAGGGGGACCATGCAAACATGTCAGCGTTGCCTTACAAGAAGTTAATTAAACTTTGCTCAATATTTGCTGACAAGGGTTTCCTTATCTTCGTTGTTTTCCTAAGGTCATCTTCTAAAGAAATTTCCTTAGTATCACTCTTGGCATTCTCTATGCCAATCGACTTGCCTTCCGAATAAGTTTTTACCTGAAATACCTCTTTTCGTCTTAAGGTCATCATATATAAGGATCATGCCAGTTGCTGATCCCCTTTGCATACGCTGACTCCCATGGGAGTAAGGAACTTGGCTTTAAGATGTGTAATTGAAGGGATAGTATTGAATCGATGCTAATACGACCGTCCCATTTTCATGTTGTATGGGGATCAATATTTGATGACGAGGAAGTCCACTTTATCTTCTACAACATGCTCATCATCACCAATCTGTATCAGTAAAGAAATTACTTCAGCTACTTAAACAGGTTGATTGTTGAAGGCATACAATTCATACTTACAAGATCTTAGCTGTGCTTTGATCTTAGGTCTCATCTAGTCTAACGTATCCTGAAAAATGATATTTGTTGAACTTCCCATATTAATAAGACTTTTCTTGACCTCAAAGTTGGTGACTCTTATACTGATATCAAATGTATCGTCATGCGGTCTCTAAATGCCCTCAAAGTCTTCCTCTACAAAAGAAATTGTGCTGTTGATCCTAACCTTCTTGCCTTAGATGTCGCAAATATAATTTTTGGCATTAAGCAGGCTTGAAAAGCTTGATTAGCCAATAATGGGTCTGCTAAAAATGGTGTTAATCACTCCATGGGGTGCTCTATTAGAATTCGTATCCCTTGTATCTCTTTTTACCACAGTTAGCCGAGTGTCATTCTCCTATTCTTCATGTCTCCTCTAGGATGGTCTCTTGATATTTTTGGCATCATGTATTAGGAACTTTCACAAATACCCACGTTGAATCACATCCTTAATTGCATTCTTGAGTAGGATGTACTCATCTGTGTTGTGACCTTTTGTCACAGTAGAAGTCACAGTACTTACTGGAATTTCTCCTTGAGGGATTTTCTCTCATCCTTTCCGACCACTGCAGTACCCCTCTTTACCCACGTACCTTCATCAATATGTTTGAAATTGGTCGATTGACGGGCGTATAAGATGAAAATGTCAGAATCCTTGATCTCTTTCTCTCAGCATTTGAACTTTGATCATCATCTGTACCGAGTCTGTCCTTTGTGCTTTTCCTCTTATCATTTTTTCTATCTCCTCTGTTCTGATCGGCCTCTTACCGGGCCTCTATGTTATCCTCCTGTCGAATGTATAACGTGGATTTAGCCTTGAACTCGACAAAATTTCTCGGCTTATTCTTTACAAGAGACTTGAAAAAGTCTTTGTAGGGCTTAACTCCATCGATTATGATGTTAAGGGCCACGCTCATATCCAATTATGGGATTTAAACCATCTCAGCCATAAACCTGACGAGGTAGTCTCTAATTGACTCATCTAATCTTTGTTTAATTGTGTTAAGGATTGAAGAATCCTTAACAGGAAGTTTACTTGCAAGGAAGTGTTGAAGAAACACTTCTACTATTTCATCAAAACAAGAAATGATGTTTGGTTTCAAGTGTTTGAACCATGTGCTGGCTACATTCCTCAAAGTTGAGGGAAAAGCTTAACAGGCCACTACATTACTCAAACCATGCAACTTAGCTAACGTACAGTAGTACTCCAAGTGGTCTTCGGGGTCCTTCGTCTAATTATAAGTTTCAAAGTGTAGTACCTTGATGTAGAATTGTTTGCTTGTTGCAGTAGGGGTGCTAACATGCAAGGGACTCATATGGTGCCACCTACTACGATCGCTTACCTTTGTCATTCTTTTTTAATGTAGGAGTTGAGGGTCCCATCACGACCTCGGCTTGCTTTTTTGGCAACTTGAGTAAATAAATTGAATCATTGCTATTATCAACATTGTGATCACCATTCTCTTTGTTTTGAATTGGATGAATACTATTATGAAGGAGGCTAAGGATCTGTTCATGTTTTTCGTTTAACTCCGAGTTTTCCTTGGCTAAATAGAGGCAAAATTGCTCGAGTCTAGCTAATCGTTATTCATCAGTATGCCGACTTCCGCCCTCAAGGTGTTGGGAAGAATTGCTAGCACCTGCACCTCGGTAATTCTAGTTTTAGCCATATGGGTATGTTTAGGAAAAAGCAAATGGTACCAAATGTTGTTGGTAAACTTTGGGAGTTGGAAATGTCTTGCAAAAAAAAGAAAGATAGCTTGGTACCGGGGCTAGTTCGGTATGGCCACTTCAATGCCTAATTTAGAAAGTAGGAATGAGAAAAGCAAAGTAAAAAGGTTAAGAGTTATCAGATGTTTCTTACAGAGTTTCTTTCCTGTATTTATAGGAGATTATCATGTTTAAAGAAGCAATTATTGGAATAACTGTCGAGATACGTGAAAGCTTCTTGATTAGACACATTCCTTGAAATGTTGGGAGAGTAAGCAGTTATGTAATATAACCGTACTTGTGATAACTTTCACACCATGAACTTGAATTCAAATCAGGAAAGAATCTGTGTTACTCAGTGGAATGCCAAGAGTGTTAATTACTCGATAAGGTATTGAGAATATAGATTACTCGGCCTGTTGGCAACCGAATGGACAAGTAAGCGAAGTTATATCAACGTTTGTCAAACAGAGTAGACGAAAACTAACTATCGACACCTAGAGCCTTACTAACAAACATTAACAACTTCAAGACTCAATAGTCACTCAAATATAATAGAAATGAATACATCCCAGCATAGCATAAGATGTACCATTATATAGGAATACTTATTTATATTCAACAAAAATTCTATTTATAACAAAAGAGTACTACAATGGAGTTCAACTTTACACTTGTTTATACAAAAGAGTACATCCGTCAAACTTAATTAAACCTAAAATACAGTACCTTTTTTTTTCTTTATTTCATATATACAAATCCTTCATGGAACTAAGATCAAAATACAATAAGACTTCCTAAAAAATGGCTAACTCCATCCTACGCACTCTTAAAAGACTTTCCTTCAGCTAATGTTGATGCTTAGTCAATTTTCTTCATAACCTGAGAATACACAAGTATCCCCTTTACTCTTTATGAGCTAAGTAAGAGTAAATAAAATAAAGCACTGAACAAACATAACACATATTCACAAAGATCAGTACTATAGAGCATTTAATTTCATAACCTGAGTTATCAATACAAACTGTGTATGCAAGATATTCGTGCCATGCTCATGCACATTGTCACGCCCCAAAGCGGCAGAGTCGTAACAGCCCCGCTGTGTAAATCACCTTAAGATAGAAGTTGGCCTTACAACCGCTATCTTAGACCTGATCTACACAAGGCGTCATCGACTAACCCGCTTTGAAGTAAACAGTTTGTAATTTAAATAAATCATTCATCTAAGAAAGTGAGGAAATATATATATTCACTATAATTTAATGATTACAATTATCGTTTGTAATGTTTCTCCAAGTACATTATTAAAAAAAACGAGAAGTTCTAAAGTAAAAGCTTAAACCTTAAAAATATATGTTCGTTCTTCAATATTTTTCCTCATTCCCTAAGATCCAGCAGTTGCTAGCTTCAGAGTAGTTGTGGCCGCTTAATAGCCAGCACCTGCAAGATGTCTATAGGGATGTGAGCAACCACAGCTCAGTAAGTTAGGACAGAGGACTTAAAACTATACCATACACATAACAAGGTTTTCAATCACTTATTAGGTGTAATGCATGTGCAAGCAAATGTCATCGCACGACATTGTCCGGCCCATCGTGAGATTAGAGAAATTGCGCCCGCTCTAATCCGGGTTGAGGAGTTGTTGTTAATGCAACAGCTCACGACCAAACCTAGGCTTGTGTAATAGAGACCTTGCTCCTCTCATGACTACCTTCGAACCATTGTCTTCATCCTCGCCGCGACCTCCTCTCCTGTCACTTAGTTTGACTGAGGATAAAGAAGGGACCATTTTGCAATCCTGCGCTATTCCTTCCGAAGGGGTCAGTATTTGGCCAAAGAGTCCTAAGTTCCCCTAACGGGTTGCCATGTATGTCCGATTATGATTACTAGTCGGATATTTAATTAAGTTCAGTTAAGGGGTCAGTATTACTAGTCGGACCATTTTGCAATCCTTTCATACAAATCGTACAATATGTGCCAGAGCAACAAACAGAATCATAGCATCACCCATAATCAAACACATGCACACATTCAACTATTTAACAAGTACAACCAAGCATAATCTTAAGCCTCCAAAATACAGCATCGTATTAATCCCAACATACCTCGACTCCTCACTCACTTACTCGAGGTCCGATTTGCTCAGGCCATCGCCAATCATCCCTATAACACGAACGTAGTTTCAGTATTTCATATAATATTATAAGTTCATTTTATCCTGTAATGCTTATTGTTAGGTTTTTTTTAAGGTTTAATATGCCTAATTATCTAGGTATTAAGTCTTTTATAATTATTTTAGGTTTGGGGTTAGGTTTAGGTTCGGTTTTCGCATCGATTTCTAAATTAGGTTTTAAGTTCGATTTCTAAGTAATGTTTTAGATTTCAACTCTAGAAATCCATTTCAACCCATAATGTGAAATTAATCACATTACTTCCCGATCTCCTAAATACGATCACCACCCCTAGTCAGCATTTTATTTCATCCGGTACACTTAAATCCGTATTAATGTACCGAATTTACTCATGTTGTGAGAAATTTTTACATTTTTCATATAATTACCTAAAATTGAATTTTGTTTCAGATTTGTTATGTTCGGATTTTCATTATTTTATTATCTAATTAAACCTAATTTTTCATATTTATTAAATTTTCAATTCTACATATTCTTAATTTTCTACATTTACCACATAACAGCTTCATTACTTACACTTAACACTCCATAGACTAGGATTAGGTTTCCACATCAGAGATTAACATCCCTAAACATCCAATTACTATCTAAATCAGTAATTAACATCTTAATCACCTAATTAACCTCAAATCACTCAATTTTCCCATCATTTTAGGGCTAAAAATTAACTTAAAAATTTTGAAAATTAATTTTTAAAAAATGGCCTCATAGCACTGTTCTACATCATATGAGCATCCTACAAAAAAAATTTGAGCTCCAAACTACACTCCTAAGCCTATTTATTTTCGGTTCTAATCATGCTCGGTTTTGAGCAATTTGTTAAGAACCCTATAATTGTAGATGTAATTAAACTAAATCAATATTTTCCCTAAATCTACATATAATAAAACCTCAGAATAACAAGTTTCATAATTTTCTGGGCAAAATAACTAATTTTACAAAATTATTCAAAATCGGGTCATTTAAGAGACTAACCGGTCCAAAGCTTTCTGGCCGTCCAAGCCTGGTCCAAGGTTGTCGGCCGGTCCAGGCGGTAGTTCTAATGTAGGGTGGTGGTGGTGGTTCGGTCCCAGGTGGTGGTGAGTGGTGGGTTTAGCTCACGTGCCCAATATGTACAATTTCCCCCCCTTTTTTTATTTTTTGGATTTCCTCTCGATTTTTTCAGTGCTCCGATTTTTTTCAAATGTTAAACTGACCAAATGACTTCTGAAAAATTTTCCCCTATTTATAGACATTTTTTTGTAATTAATGTGCATTAATTTAACAAGATTTTGCTCATTTCCCTAAATTTTTTGCTTTTAAGTTGTCTCATTTTTATTGGCTAATTTTTTTTTTGTAGCTTTGGCCTACCACGACCTGATCTTACTTCATCTTATCCTCTTCTGATTTTTTCTAATTTTTCCATAATTATTTTATAATTTTATTTAATTATTTGCTTAGTTTTTAGCCAATTTAGGTAATTACGCGTATTTTTATCTACACGTAAATATATGTGGTGTACACGTGAACAATCCTAATTATTATTTTGGTCATTCTAAAATTTTTAGTATACATATAATCTATCTCTAGTAATTTATTAGTTATTTCATTACACTTTTCGCATTTTCGATAATTAATACTTATTATACTTAAAAGTTGAAAATTTTATAGTCTCCTATTTTATTACTTATTTTCTTAAATTCAAGTTTACGGGTTAGTTTTACTAATATTCCTCTCAATAGTTTATAATTTGGGTTTGATCAGATCCTTTAACCGATCGTCCAAAAATTATGTTCTAAGTTCAATTCTACGGTCAATTAGCTTAGCTTTGGGGCTTACACACATGATATGCATTGATACTAATATCCTACACTTTTCCGATTCTTCATCCGATTAGTCAACATCCTTAGACATTTGAATACAATGTTTAGGATCCTAGGGCAACAAAGAACTACCTAAGAGTAGGACCCTAACAAAAACCACCCACTGTGGTTTGAAAATCTAATACATAGTTAGTTTAGCTAAAACCATACATCATAGCCAAAATAAGTTAAGCAATGCAGTTTTATATGTTCAAAACCTAACTTAGCAATGTTCAAGCTTTTAGAAACTTGACTTGTAGGTTCTTTCATGCCATGCCATGCCATGAATGCGGTAAATAGTATAATAACTTAGTATCAGATACGAATCTCAAGTTCCACTTGATAACAATTCAACTATCTCAACTTCAGCTTTGTTTCTCAACTTTATAATAAATTCTTTCATATAGGGTTCACTTAGGTGAATATGTTAAAAGACTGGTCAGTTTCTAAGTTTTCCAAACAGAATTATATATTCATGAATTAGTCATACATGAGGAAACATTTCACTTAGTCAGCACATATTCAATATAATCATGTATCTAATCAATCCAACACATCATTATAATTCATAATACAACCGACTCCAAGTCAAGTAGAAATAGGTCTACTTGCATGAAAATAGAAATATTCACTTACCCAAGCTTGACAGTAGTGTAAAATTCTAAGCATCATGATGTGGTCTTTCCTCACCTATTACACCTAGAAAAATACATACAGACCCCAAGTCAACTATAGGTCGATGCCAAATTTTATAGGCATTCATTATCACGTTTCTAAGCTTGTCCTGATTGTATCTTATTCATTTCTTTATAATGTTGCGATCATTATTTTGAGTACTATTAAGATATCTTAAAAATCAAAACTAATTAATATTCTCAAAAGTACAAAAATATTAATCCTTTACATATTTAACAAATATTCCATTAGTACTAAGTACCATATTATATATTAGGCAAATGAATAGATTTATAATATGAAAATACATAATAAATAGTATATGAGCCTGATTAATTCCATGAAAAATCCTATAGACTAACAAAAATATGTACTTTAATTATTGGTCATGAATTACACTAAATTAGTTATTATCTCTTTTTATGAAAATAGCAGTTTTAACTTGAAATTAGTGAAAATTGAACAAATAAATGAATTTAATCACAAGATAAAAATCAAGTATTCCAAACATTATTATGAACTTCCAAAAATCATAATACATAGGGCTCATAGTTTGATTTTGTTAAAAACTAATTAATTCAATAAAATAACAAAATTGCTAGTTTTATCCAATATAATTGCAATAAATAATAGACTTGCTTATTTAAAAAAATTCTTGTTACTACAATTAAATACATCTATTAAGTATATTATGTAGAAAATTTTAGCTTGAAAGGACATGATCTAATATTTCTAAATTTAATTTAATTTTTGTACAAACAAAGCATTTTCTTAAGGAGTCTATGTTTCCAATAATTATTTAACTAAAATAAAATTACTACATTAATATACACATAAAATAATCCTAAAAATCCAAATTTCATAATTACATAAGAAATTTTAATATTTTTAGAAAATTTACAAAGTTCCAGTTAGAAATTTAGTTCACATAAATTGGTCACCTCTAACCACCCAATCTTGTTCAAAAAGCTTGCCATGCCACCCTCTCTTTAACCCCAAAGCCGCTCTAATTTAGGCTGCTCCTAGCCTAGTGAACCGACCTAGACTAGAATCGTACTTTGTTTTTGTTTTGATTTTCTCAATTTTTTTTTATTTTTTTCTAAATTTTCTTGAGAGATTTTATTGTGTTTTTAGACTTCCAAAATATTGTTTTTTATTTGTTCATGCCCTATTTATAATTTGCAAATGGATTAGATCTATTAAAAATTACATATATGGCATACACATGTCATTTTTTTGGTTTTTCCAAGCTTGAGGTGTCAATTTTTTGTTAATTTGATGATGACTTATGTTTTCCAACTTATCTTATGCTACCACCTACGTTTGATGACTCATCCATTCATTTTTCAAAATTAATTTCTTACTATTTTATATTAATTCTCCTTATTTTGATAATTTATTATTAATATATATATTTAATACTTATAATGTATATCACATGTAAACATATGTATATTATGTATAAGTCAACTTTATTTATTATTTTTATAAGTTAAATAACTTATTTTTTATATCGAGTTATATTTAAAAACTCGAATTTCATGTTTTTGATATTTATCGACATTATCAATAAATTGATGTTTTTCTTAAATTAATCTTTCTATATAGCTTATTTCAAGAAATTAACTTTACTTAAATTCCTTCGTCTAACTTTTCTAACATGGATGTGAAGTTTGAACTAAAATAGATAACATAACCCAACACCCTAAATTTAAGAGCTCAGATCATAGAGTTATCATATAGGCTCAAAATCTTAGAGTATTACAAATAGAGTAACAATAAGAACTATACTTACCAATTCACAAACCTCTACTTCACAACTCATAACTCCAAACTTACTTCACTTAGACACACTATACCAGCTACGAAAGGAACACAACAACCACTAATTGTAAACACGAACAAAACTTCACTATAACTTCATACATCTCCTCTCAAAACCGTATTTTGATACCAATGAAGTTAATGCATCTCCAGGGTTATACATAAAGAAAAGCACCATAATGAACAGGAACAGAATGGAAAAAAACAAAAGGTTAGCAAATCCAGGCAACTACCTAGCTAGATATAACATATTAACTAGATCCCTCTTAACATACTAACCAGATCCTACTTAACCTACAATTCGCCGGATATGACTCACTGGTCCGAACTATAGGGTCATTCGTTACTGTTCTTTGCTAAATAGAATAGATAAGAGTTAAAGGGTGAATGAGAACACTATGGTTGCTCACGAAAAAGGAAACTTGTAATGATTCAATAATGTAATATTGTTTGTTGTTTATGTACAAATCAATGAGGTTTATATACAAGCCCCACTAAACTTATAAAGCATACATGGAAAAGACAAAAGGGTAATTTACAAATGTAATACATAAATCATACTAGAAAGGGTAAAAAGGACAAAGAATATTCTGTATGGAAAAGTAAGAAATCCTTCTAGAATATTGTGCTAGAAGATACGTCTCACTTAGTGGTTGGCAGTCTGGAATTGAGTTGGTCTGACTAAAGTGTAGTTTAAGGTAGCTCTACTCTAATATGATATAATTCGGATGAAGTCAACAAGGAGTTAGCAATCAAAGCAAACCTGATCTAGTTTAGGTCAAGGCTCGATCACTAAAGGATGTTTAGATTTCCTTCAATTCAAGCATGATGAAGTTCGACTTAGACTAAGGTTTGACAATAGCCATCTTGGAAACTAACTAAATTATGGTATGAGCTCAATAATGGATGGGGATTGCTTAGCACAATACTTCTGCCCAAAAACTTAGAAATTGTATCAATTTTAAGTAGAGCTTGGTATTTAAGTTGGCAAAAATGTAAAAGGTGGAAGTCAAGATAGGATTCCTCATCTTAAATGGGGTTTCAAGCTGCTATTCTTCTTATGAGTCCTTGTAGTCCTTTAGCTTGGCTGCATTTGACTGGTATGAAGAGTTGATACCTATCCATAGGTGAGTTAGTTGAATGACACCGACATGGAAAAGTATTATCTTAAAAGGATTACATCTGTTAAATAAGATCTTAGTTCCACACTAGTGTTGCATAATCAGGAGAGTAAAGACCAACCTAAAAATACCTCAGAATAATGGAAGCTCCTAAGATGATGCTTTTCAAATTCATCAAGGTAAACAAGTACTTTGAAGGTCAACCTAATGATCCGATTAAGATAGAAGACTGGTTGGCTTAGATTAAGTAATCCTTTAAGATTTATGAAATTCCAAAGGACTTGAAGGTAACCTATGAAACTTTTATATTACATAGGATGCAAGAATATAGTAGGACTTCAAGAATAGGGCCATATCCCAACCTATCACCTGGGATGCATTTAGATAAGCATTTTTGAAAGTGTATAGCCTAGATAATATATGAGAGAAACTCCATGAAGATTTACTCCTTATACAAAAAGGGCATAGGAGCATCAATGAATATGAATGCGAGTTTAGAAGATTGATGCACCTTACCCTTGCCAAATTGCGAGGTAATAACAATTTTTGCATCAGAGTGTTCATGGAAGGATTGGATCTAGAAACTCAATACAAATTGCAAGAGTGTCGACTAAGAACTTATGATGAATTTATCAAAAAGGCAAGAACAACAAAATGTCCAAAAAAGGGGTTATTGAAATGGCAAGAGAAGGAAGACAAACAAATCACTAAATCATGTATATAGTTAATAGAAGGTGTTAGTAAGGACTATAAAAGACCAAGTGAGATTTTGGGATTATAAGCGGATGAACTGATTTCAAAGAAGCCACACTAAGTAAGTTCTTGGAAATGTAGCCAAGAACATCACCCAAAAGATTGCCTACAACAAAAAGGTAAGTGTTCTTGTTGTGAAAAGATTGAACATAAAGTAAAAATGTGTTTCAAAAGGAAGAATGTAGTAGTGTATCACAATTGTAGGAAGCACAAACAGGATACCTTTAAGTGCCAATAGAAGTGAGAGGCTCAAGGGACACTAGATGACTCCTAAATGAACCCTAAGAATCAGTATAATCATTATAGGAAGACTTTGTTTCTAAGAAGAAGATTTCATGGACTTATGATGATGTTTAAAAGGTGGTGTCATTGTTAAAAACCATGTATTGAGTATGGTTAAGGAAGTTTATTGTTTTGTATGTGAATGTTAACGGGGTGACCATAAAAGTAGAAACCTTAGGATAAAGATCCATATATAAATTTACGATCAAATTTGTTCGATTAATATAAGATCCCCTTAATTCATAGATCCTCGTAATATGCACATCCCCAAGCTGTGAGTTAGGACTTAAAGTAAAAATGGGAAAATAATGTAAGGGTACTACAATGTAAAGAACCTCTACAATCAAGTTTGGAGGACAAAACTTTATGTAAAGGGGGAAGAGTGTAAACGCCACAAATTTCATGTTTTGGACTTAAAGTAGTATTTAAAGAACCAATAGATATTCCATTAGCTCAACCTAATCAAAGAAAGTAAAATGGATAGAATTTTAAATTGAAACCTTAAAACAAACTCAAAAACCCTAGAGATAAATTTTGAAAATCCTAATCATATACAAAGTCCCTAAACCTAAGTATGTGTAACCATAAATTAAAAATCTGAATTGAATAAAAACTCTAAACCCCAAACCCTAGAGTCGCAAAACCCTAGAGTAAACCTTAAATGCAAAGAAAACCTTAAATTAAAACATCTAACTTGAATTACGAAAGTCGCGTAAACTCAATAAAGAATAGTGGGAGATATCTTCAAATAATAACAATCAATCAAATTAAGCCAATTAAGGTAATAAATTAACAAAATTAGTAATTTACCCTAAATGATATATTTTCTCCAAAAGTAAAGCTAAAATCATAAGCATACCTTAAAAGTCCTAATACCCTCATAAAACCCTAAAACTTGAGAAGCCTTAAAACCACTCAAAAACTATGATTTAGTGTTAAAGACCCTAATTTAATTAATAAACTCTAATTATATAGCAATATCATTAATTAATAACTAATAATTCACTAAATTGTTATGCCTTCTAAAATCATAATCAATTAGCGATAATTAATTCCATCCCTTAAAAACCCTAAATTAATAGATAAAATGACCAATAGGCTTGACTAACTTATTCAAAGATGAAAAACCCCTAAACTATGTCCAATTAGGATCATATATACTAGTAATTAGAGTCAATAAGCTTAATTGCATCTTAACTAGTTAAAGATATTCATGCATTATGATTAAGTAAGCATTCGCTTTTAAGAGGCAAATCCATAACTTATTTACTAAAAATCATAAAAGTAAATAGTCCTTACTTTGTGCTTATACCATGTAACCAAGAATGTAAGAAATTTGCTCCTTACTACACTCACTCATAATCAACCCTTTCTAACCCCTCCATTTATATTTTTACTCCATCTACTTCCCAAGAATAAACCTTAAAATACTCTCTAAATACACCCATCTACAACAAAAGAAAAACAAGAAGGAAGGAAACAAGAAAAAGCTCCTTGAATTTGCCTACGCACTTAAATGCCCTAAGCCAT
This sequence comes from Lumnitzera racemosa, assembly GCA_024138005.1. Taxonomy (NCBI): domain Eukaryota; kingdom Viridiplantae; phylum Streptophyta; class Magnoliopsida; order Myrtales; family Combretaceae; genus Lumnitzera; species Lumnitzera racemosa. The sequence continues at coordinate 46,506,492 of JAMXBC010000007.1, forward strand.
AACTTCCTACCACCACCTCCAAACGACACAAAACTACTTACATTTGACTTTTGTTTCATCTTTGTTTCCTGCTGATAGACAATCTTAACCAAAGGAGTTTGTTTCATTGGTCAAAAGTAAAGTGAAATGAGACCCTTCGAATTTCTACCGAAGTAAACTTACACCTTTTCGACTCTCTTTATAATTTAAGTTTATGAGCATGGTTCCTAAGCTTAAAAACCAAGCAAAAGACTATTAAAATGCCACCTTTGTTTACCATGTTTACATGCCTGTACATATGCATTTTCTTAGATTTTTAGTATAGTAAACATATTACATGTAACTTTAGAAGCAACATAAGTTGTATTAAGATGATAGCTCCAAAAAAAGTAGAAGAATCATCATAAAATCCTCATTCCCATGCTTGGGCTAAAACATATGTATGCGTATCCCCACCATATTTTTTTATTTTTTATGTTTATTTTAGTAGAAAATGCTTTTAGATTCATTTTCATGGTAGTCTAATACATGTTCTAACAAGTTAAATACATGATGTTTAGAAAGCTCTAGGAAATCATCTTAAACCACCCCAAATACGTTTAATAACATGATTTAAAATTTTGATTAATGGGTTAATCACATGATTAATTAAGATAAATAGGATTTAGGACTTAAATTTGCAAAATAAGAGGATAAAGAAGGTCTATAGTGAGTAGTTAGGCCTCAAATGGATATTAGGTTTATAAAAAACCTACTTAAAACCCAATAAGCCATTAGTATCAGATGTGGAACTCATACTAAAATGGGTCATTTTATAATTTTAGTAAACTATTAGGCCCATTGGATTAGGTTAGAGTCAAGATATAGACTGTTAGACATGAACTATGCCTAAATTAAACTAAAAGGCCTATAAACTGAGCCTTAAGCCCACTAAATCACTCATGACCAGTAGGTATAGTAGATACTAAAACTTAATCAAAAGAGTTTGCCAAGCTTACTAAACAATTTGAAGACCTCTACTAAGTCTAAGTGTAAATAAAGCCCATAACTAGTTAAAAGAAGTAGTTTAAGCCTTAAAATAACAAGAGATAGACTTTAGGCTTGTAGAGAATAATTAGGAACCCACTTAATTGATATAACTAGATTTGCAATTGAAAATTAAATGGGTCATTTAGTGGGTTCAATAAGTTATTTGGCCCATTAGGATAAGTTAGAAACAAGTTTAAGGCCTTAAGATGTAAATTGGACTTAAGACATGTTAAAAGGCCCCAAAAACAAATCTTAATCCCACCCAGAAACTACTTAACCAGCTACTACAATAATTATTTAAGTTCTAAATAAAAGGTCCACGAAGCCCATCAAATATTCTAAGAAGCCCATGATAGGCTTAGATAAGAGTTAAGACCCATAACTACTTAAAAAGCTTAAACAAGCCTTTAATCCATAAAAAATAGGTTTCAACATAACTTAAAATAGTCTAACTAAATTAATGACCTTAGAATAAGGGGATAAAGGCCCAATAATAAATAATGCAAGTTCGTTAACTAAAAAATAGCCTTTGGCCAAAAACAAAGGTTACGTCTTTGTAAGTTAAAATTTAAAATGACTAAATATAGTAGAAGGAAGCTCAAAGTTAGAGATTTAAATAAAACTCGAATATTTTAGGCTAAATAACATTATGACTCGTTTAATGATAATAAATGACTAAAGCAAGGCCTTATACATTTAATTCACATAATTAAATTGGAAAATCAACTAAGTTAAAAGGGAAGCATATAAAATTCAAATCTAATCCCTACTGACGCTTATGATCATAGGTCCTAACTCCTAAAATGGATCCCTCCATGCAAAAGTATGTCTGAAATCATTTGAAATCAACTATAAGAACACAAAAAATAACATTAAAATAAAGAAGTTAAAGCGCAAACAAATTTTAATCATACCATGGGATTTAGGGCAAGCTATAGTAATTAGGTAGACTATTAGGTCCTTGAAGAAACCCGCTTCAAATTACTTACATATATATTATTATTATGTTTTAGGTGGCTTAATTTCCAATTTGAGAACCTCAAAAGTCAAGATAAGCAGGTAAGTAAGGTAAGTGAGGAAGTTTCGATAAACTGTTACTTGCTTATGATTGATAGTTACTTGATGTTTTGTTGCTTGCCCTTGATTATTAATTAAGTGACTGGTTGTTTTGTATGCCAACATCCATGTGGTTATCTTATTAAATTGGTAAGTTTGAATATTTGGCTAAATTAATCAGATATACCTATCGTATATCTGTGATCCATTAGTTATAGAATGGGATGTCTATAGCTTTGCTAAGTTTTCTAAAAAAATTTGTGAAAATGCATTTTGAAATGTTTTACTATTCATGGAAAGATTTATCAACTTGGCAAGTACTCATAGCAATCGCTTGTAATATTTTACTTATTAAGGCAAAGTTAGTACACTATCTTTAGTTGATTGATAACAAGTAGCCTAAGTTGGGACTCACATGGTTTAGCCCGTAGGGCATTATATGGGTCTATTGATAGTGAGCCCATAGGGCATTATATTGATTATTGATAGTGGATTGCCTTAGTTGGGATCTACCTAATTGATTAGTATGATATTCTATTACATCTCGACATAACACGGAATGTACCATCATAGCATAGTACAAGATGTACTATCACATAAGAATACCTATTGAAAACTTAACTCAACCTACTCATTCGTCAAAAGACAATATTGTTCACATAATAAAGGGATTTCTACATCGAAGTTCAGCTAGATATTCTATTATAACTTATGTGTACAACATAATATTTAACATCAAAACATGAACCAGTTTTTTCCTTTATCATCTTCACAATAATAGGATTCCTGACTTAGTACAAGTTCCGTACAAAAGTTTTTGAGTCCAACTCATGCTCTCAGGTAATGCATTCTATATGTTTCCAAAAACTAAGTTCATAAAGCCATGCTTTTTCCATGATCACTTTGAAGCCTCATTCTGAAAGTTCTGACCCGTAGGTTCCTTTTTGTGCCATGCCATAATGTACAATGGCAACTCAAGAATATCAATCAACACAATCAATCTTCCAATTTTACTCAACCTAGTGATTTGATTCTAGTTTTTAAACTCTCCATAGCAGAATTATAGTATCTTACTTAAGGTTCACTTAAGTGATCACCTTAAAGATTGAGTTAGTAATCACTCAACTTCCCTAGTTAGCACAATCATTTGTAAGCACAATCAAATGTAAGCACAAATTACTACCTAACATAATAACATAATAGGTTAACCAAGACACGGTTACTATCATTCAAAATCATCACATCAGCATCCACTATAGTAGCATTTCAGTTCACCCAAAATATACCCATATTCAATCAATACAACATCAAACAGCACGCAATATTATAAGTAGCAAAATATGTACTCTAAGCATGGGTTAGATCCACTTACGTAGTCTTAATAATAGCGTAAAATCTAACTTCACAATATGGTCCTTCCTTACATCTTACACCTAAACCGGCTAACTCCAACCACCTCCTGGCCACAGTACCTTGTCGGAAAGTCTCTTCCAAGTTGCTCCAACTCAGGTGGTGGTTTGGTATACAAACCGCCCTAAACCCATTCCACCCTACATTTTGTTCTATTTTTATTTTTCTTTTCTAATTTTTTTATAATTTTCTAAAATTATGTTCTTGTGTTTTCAAGTTTGTAAAATATTGCAAATGAGGTTTGAGGTCCTATATATAGGCTTTTATATATATATATATATATTTGCATAAAGAAGTAAAATTACATGTCATTTTTCACTTTTCCCTAGATATCATGTGTCATTTTCTCATTAACCAAGTGTTGACTCATCATTTGTAATTAATCCTAGCTTGACACATCATTTAGTGACTCATCCATGCAATTTTTTTAATTAATTTTCCATTATTTTACCTAATTTTGATAATTTATTATTATATGTATATATTTAATACATATAATGTATATCATATGAAATACATGTATATTATGTACAATTTAACTTCATTTATTATTTTTGAAAGTTAATTAAATTATCTCTAATATCTCACTATGTTTAGAATCTTGAATTTTACAATTATCGACTTTATCGATAAATTAACGTTTTTCTTAAATTAATATTTTTGTATAACTTATTTTAAGAAATTGACTTTACTTAAATTACTTCATCGAACTTTTTTAACTTTACTGTGAAGTTTGAAATAAAACTAATAATTTAATCTGATGCCAAAAATTTAGGGGCTCGAATCCCAAAATTATTGAAGTAGCTCAAAATTCTAGGGTATTACATATTCTTAACTAGGGTAATAGTCGAGTTCCATCTGTTGGGACAGTAACCATATGCAGGTAAGGTAAGGCACCCTGTGCAGTTAAGTATATAAGGATAATCAACATGTAGAAGTCATAAATCTATACCTTCAGTAGTTCCTGAGCTCCATGGATGTGTTGCTTACATTCATCGCATGTAAATTCATATCATATGTTGTTAAATTGTATGTTTGTTAATAATGCTTGATAACTTACTTAAACAATAGTGGCGAGAAACAAACTCACTAAGCTATGGTATGCTTACCCCCCAACAATTCCTTTTTGAAGGTAACCAAAAGGTAGGAATGGGCTACAATTAGAGTGTAGAGTGTTCCTTTAAGCAATTGGATTAGACAGATAAGAATACTTTAGTATACTGTATTAGTTAAATTAGATCTTTATAATATTTAGTAACTCGTGATGTCATTGAAGTTTAAATTTCCTATCTTATTGTTTGATAGGTGATTTCGACTTTCAATGGTCTTAGTGGACTGTAAATTGTTAAGTTATCCTAGTTGCTTATATAAATAATTAAATGTAAGTAAAACGAATAAGCATCCTTAGAAACTTACTAGTTAGAGCTTTACAACCTTTAACTTATAAGGTGGTCTTTATATCATGGGTGTACATCTAAAAGGAAGATTTTTTGAAAAACTACCAAGCCCCCCTTTCGGGGTGTTGCATCGTTTGATGTGGTGTAACCAACATTCAAGACTGAGTAAGCCAACCCACTCGAGTTTCAAATTAGCCCATGATCTATGTAAGGCTTTTAAAACTTTAGAACTCACCTTTTGCATTCATAATCATAAACCTACAAATGAAAAAATAGTGTGGCATCTTGTAATTAAATAAAAGAGTTGTAATTTTTTCATTATTCCATGTAACATAGTTTGTTGTATATTATTTCCTTATTTTAAAAATGAAAAGATGGAAAGTCCATTAAGGGTCTAACCTATTAAACACATGGTTAGAATATTAATAAAGTTACAAATTAAGTTAATTGCCACATTATTATTTAATTGCTAACCATTGTATCTATGTGGTTCTCATTCATTATGGGGTTCATTTATTTAATTCCTTGTTTTTATGTATATCCATGTTATTAAACCAAAAAAAAAAAAAAAGGAACTCATTCAACTTGTAAATAAAGTTATCTTTAAGTAGTGATATTGTGAAGTAATTCCGACCTAAGTCTTTATCCCTTTAGATAATCTTAACATGCCTTGTAAATATTTGCAACTCTTAGTTAGTAGCTCTATAGCTAACTATCACCTAACAACTTCACACTAAAACTTCCTTTCTTGCAAATAATTTTTCTTAAAAAAAAAAAGAGTTCTTCTAAATCTTACAATTATTTTTCCCATAGCCTGTAAATAATCGTTTTCTTAAATCCACCATATTGTAAAATAGTTACTAAACTAAGAGGTATTTAGAGTATATAAATTAATCCCTAAACCATCAAGATTGTAATAAAATTTGTTATTATCACTATAACAAGATCCATTCCCATTTGATAAGCCCTTATAAATAATTAAAAATATATATAGATATATAAGTTTGTAACCTATCTTATAAATATTTGTAATCCTTAAATAAAATTTCTTTTCCACTATATTTTCCTTTTAATCGATCACATTGTAAATTTATAGCTTCTCTCTATCAATAGTTGTAACATTTTGTCACCCTTGCAATTAGTTAAGCAAGTGTTCATTTGCCTAAAAAGAAAACTAAAAAATAAGAAAAAAACTACAATAAAAATTAAAAAAACCAATAAAGAAAAAATAGGTTGTCTTATCCAACAACTTTGTAAGTATAATTTCTTATTCATCATGTCTCCTATTGTCGGGTGATTTTAGGTAGAACTATGTTCTTGCAAATGCATAAGCACAAGTTAAGTGCAACCAGGGCTAGTTCGGTGCAGCCACTTTGATACCTAAGCAGAAGTTGTTTTTTCTGATAGACAAGTGAATAAATACAAAGTTTGTAAGTCGTAAGAGAGTTTTTACAATGCTTTCTCTTCATATTTATAGGCAAACATCGAGTGTCTGAAACAACACTTAATCATTAGTAGTAGGCCACGCAGAGAGCTTGTAATCAAGCACATACTTAAAATATAAGAATAATGGGTGGTCATATAATGATATCATACCAGATCGTAGCCATTCGTACTGCTTTCCTAAGTTCAAACTAGACATATTAATAAGCCGAGCTCCGAGGCCCATCAAGTGGACTAAGCCTTAGTTAGCATCAACCAAGAATAAAATTAGTCAATTTCTCCTCAGCCAAATGGTTGAGTAATATTTTATGGTGAAATTTGACTATCAACATTTGCCTTCCAGCTCTCGTAGTTGAAAACTCGACCACAGGAGTAAATAAAGCTTAATGCTCAATTTAGGTAGTTGGATGGTTAAGACAAAAATGAGTTTTCCAAATGCCAAGTGATGTGGGAAGGTTTGATTTTTATTTTAAGATGCAATGAATCATATCATAAACAAAACGTTATACCCTTTTAATTTTCCCTCTCATTCACTAAGCCATGGTAGCAAGCACGATAGTTGTCATCCTATCTATCATTACATTGTAGAGGTTAATAGCTGTTAGTAACACAATAATCGTCAAATTTTTGTATAATAAATACTGGCAAGATCTGCCTAACACATGAAATCTATGTAAGTTAAGGGAGGATAAGAAGGTGTGTTTTGCAAGGGACCGTGAGTTTCATATATATTTGAAATACCTTGATTCTAGACTGTGCTTCCCATTTTCTACTTTTATCAAACTATTCCTTAATTATTTCCGGTTTACATCGAGTATGTTTTCACCAAATACTTATAGACTTATTATAGCATTTGAGATAATCTGTAAAGAGGTTGAGGTTAAGGCCATACCCCCATTGTTTAGATACTTTTTCACAATAAGGAGGTAACTCGATGATTGGTATTTTGCAACTGCTTGGCATGGTTGAAAATTTATGGATGGTTGGAGTCCAAAATCCACAAATAACATGACAACTTGGTATCTATCATATCAAATGAAGATTTGGATTTTTTGACCCAATGCACTGAGCCCATCCATACTAAAGACATTAACTTGATGTCAAATAATGCTACTATAGCTAAGAATATCTAAGAAAGAAGAAAGAATAAAATGTTTTTCTGGGATGTCAAGAAGATAATAAAATGATATGAGAATGAGATCCAATATTTTCTAGAAAAGAAGGTAGGTGTTAGAACAATTGCTGTGCCAAGTAGAGCTACCAGAGGAAAGCCATTCTTGTGACTTAGGGGGAGAATAGTTACCTTTGAACTTCGCTCTACACGGATCTTATAAGTTCTTGATTTTTCTCTCTTTCCTACTTGTAATACTCTTATCCTTTATTGCAGACATGGGTACAAGCAATATAAATCCCACCAAAACTACTAGCCTAAGCAAAGGCCAAGAAGCTGAAGCTTGATAAACGTACCGACATCAAAGCACCTGTCATTTGACCACTCACGCCATACAAGGTCACGTAAGAGAAAACTATGAAGTAGGTAACTGCTTCAAAAAAAATGACTTGTCCTACCAATAAGAGTTAAGGGACTGAATAGATTGGAGACATTAAGGCAACATAACTTAAAGTGATACTTTCCTCGAAAAACACTCCTCTAGAGGAAGTGTTGGGCAAATCCTGCTAAAAGATCGGTGATAATAGCGGTGCTGATGTCATTCCTCTGGAGACGACAGAAGGCCCAACATGCCAAACAAATAATGAGCCGAATACCAAAAAAAGAAGCAGAAAAGAGCTTGCTAGCTAACCTTCATCCAAGAAATTCAAGACCTTAAACGAGAAGACAGAGGAGGTTCTAAGGAATAAAGCTCTTGGCATTAGTAGTGCCAAGTTCGTTCCTAACTGTAAGGTGGGCAACTACTTCATGCCATGTTAGAGCCAAAGCATCTTGCACACTAACTCACCCTTAGGTGACAAGGTGAAATCTTAGCCTTAATGGAAAGAGTCATTCTCTTTAAGGATAAGGAGATCACAAAGAAAGATTTTAACAAAGTAGGCAATTGTAATAACGGACATATTGCCGCCAAGTTTTACGATGAAAGTACTAAACACCTTTTCACTTACAGCTCATGTTATGTTGCTGACATAATCTCATCAATGTGCAGATTAACAACCATGTTTTAATGGCTTTAGATGAGGCCAACAGAGAAATGAAGAAGGTAATATTTATATGTTGCTGCTCTGCTGAGAAGCAAATGACTTATTCATCTTTGTTAAGTTACTATAGAAGGTTAAGGAGGCATATAACTCCTCAAGGGCTCAAACTATCATAATTGAGAGTGCGGGAATCGAGGTTGAGATAGAGGCTAGGAAACTTCAAGAAGAATTTTCAGCTGAGAAGTTGGCACATTCATTGGTGGCCAATGAAGTCTCAGGCCTTAAGGCCAAGAGTGAAGAGTAGTATAAGGAGATTAAGGACCTAAAGGAGGAGCTTCGCAAGAAGTGAAAGTAATGCTGGGGGTTAGGTCGAACAATCGCCTCAATGAGTGACGAAGAGGACAGGTTAAGGATATAAATAAAGGAGCTAGAGATAAAATGCTTCAAGCTGGAGATCATTGAAAAGAAACCTTCACTAGAGGAGGCACTAGAAATCATGACTCCCTGTTGGTGGTACAAGAGATTGCTTAGAAAGAAGCTTTTAAGGGCTTTTTGGGTGGGGGGATAGTGGGGGTCCAATAGGCGAGAAAGGAGATTTTAAAAGTTTACCCTGACTATGACCTTTCATGTTTTGACTTTATCGACATTAATGACAATGACATGAGCAGTAGTGACGAAGAAGTTAGTGAAGAAGCAGAGACTGAAGTTCAAAGGCAGGGTGACAATGATGAAGCTAATGTTGAAACTCCTATCAATGACAAAGAACAATCATCTAAGGAGACCCCTTACATTCATAAAGAGACATCTACCTGCTCTAAAACCCCTAGTATTGAAAAAGAAGTAAGCTCCAAGAGTATCCCATCTTCTTATGATCAGGACAATTCTTCTACCTAATTACAGACCAAGAACATCTAAGATTCTTAAGATTAGCCATTAATTTGTACTTTATTTTGTATATGTTATATGGACTAGATATGGTCGGGATGTTGATCATTTATTGTAATGTGATATTCGGCCTTTAAGCCCATACGTTGCATTTCATGAGCAAGTTATTAGTTTTTGGTATGTTTTATTTCATGTGCATAATAGATGTCTTTTCAAAGACATAACATTCATTAGTTGCATAAGATGTAAACTAGTGTGTTTTTTTATCTTAGCCATGAGATTACTTATGAAAAGGCATAATAAAGTTCGTTATCTAGCTTTTTGGCATACTTTTAAATAAGGAATTGATGTTACTTATCAATAATTATTAAGCTCGTTAACCATTATAGGTCTAAACTCTTTAAATATTAGTCCTTCGCTATATAGCTAAAACTTTATTAATCCATTAATCATGTGTTATTGGGAATGAAAATGACGAAGAGTAATGATACTCATAGACTTGAAATGAACATTTCACAATTGAAACAAGACGTAGGTTGTCACCTTACAATGTTTAGAAAAAAAAATATAACATCAAAGGAACTAAGCAACGTAAAACTTCAAATTCTCGACATTCCATGCCTAAGGGATGATCGTCCTATTTAACCTTTTTGGTCAATAGGCCCCTTCACCTATGACTTTCCGAATCTTAGTGGGATCCTCCTAATTCATATCGAGCTTCCCTTGATTATCTCGTATGCCAATTGCCTCTAATTTTCTACAAACCAGATCTCCAAGCCAAAATACCTTATGTTTCACCTTTTGATTGTAATATCCGGCTGCTCTATACTGATATACAGAAACTCTCATCCTTACGACATCTCTTATCCCCTCGATTGTGTCCAAATTGGTCGTAAGACCGATTTTGTTGGCCATTATGTCAAATTTCTAGGTAAAAAGATTGGGTAGATCCAATTCAATCGGCAATACAACTTCTAACCTATATGCCAGTCTAAAGGGTGTTTCTCTTGTTAAAGTCCTATGGGTAGTCCTATACCCTCATAAAACATTCGACAGTTCGTTAGGCCATTTACCCTTGACTTAGTCAACTTTCCTCTTCAAACTATGCAAGATGATCTTATTAACGGCTTCCACCTACCCATTAGTCTAAGGATGAGCCACTGATGTGTAATTCAAACGAATGCTATGTCTCTCACAAAATGCTCGAAATTTTTCATTATCAAATTGTGGTCCATTATTAGTGATTATCATATATGGGACTCTAAATCTCAATATAATGAAGTTGAAAACAAAACCTTCAACCTTCTATTTGGTGATTCTAGTTACTACTTCAACCTCTGCCCACTTTATAAAATAATCCATCTTAACTATGACAAATTGCTTCTAGGTTGTAGACTTTAGAAATGGTCTAAGTATGTCGAAGCCCCACTAGGCAAAAGGCCAAGGAATGGTGAGGTTGTGCAATTCAATAGAAGGTGCATAGCTCAATGCTTCATGTTTCTAACATTACGGATATTACCAAACAAAGAATCTCACATCTTCCTTCATAGTCAGCCAATAATAGCTGAGTCTCAATATATAGAAATATAAGGTTTGACCTCTCACATGGTTGCTACAAATACCATTATATAATTCAAACAGTATTTATTGTACATCCTTCAGTAGGAAGCAACAAAGGTAAGGTTAGGAAATGTCACATTTGTATAATCGGTCATCTATCAGCATATATTTCACAGCTTAATACATCAACCTTCAAGCATCTTTTCTATGGTCAGGGAGAACACCGTCCTTCAAATAGTCTATAATTAGGTCCATCCAAGACTTCTCCTCTAGGCAAGGAACCAACTTACAACTCTGCTCAGTAGTTTGTAAGCTCTTATTGGGGAGATACTCAATAAAGAGCTTGTCATTTAAATTAAGGAGTACCATATTAGCCAACTTTGACAACTTCTCAACAACGATGTTTCTACTTCTTAGCATTTTTTTCAATTGAAAAGGATTAAAACTCTTCATCAAGTATTTGTACTATCAGCAAGTACTTGCTCATTACTTCTTCTTTTACCGCATAATTGCCTTTAACTTGATTCACAACGAGTTATGAGTCAAAAAAAGAACTTTAACTTTCTCAGTACCAACTTCCTTCGACAATTTAAGTCTAGCTATTAAGGCTTCATACTAGGCTTCATTATTGCTAGTTGGAAATCCAAACTTCAAAGTGTAATTAACTTTCACATTATGGTATCCTTATAGAATGAGACTTACACCGCATCCTTCTTTAGTAAAGGAGCCTTCGATATATAGATTCCATATCAACTTCCTAGCTATCTCTATGCTATCCTTTTCACCGTTGAATTCAACCACAAAATCTGCCAATACTTGAGCTTTTAATGTCATTCAAGGTTTGTACTGTACACCATAGGCACCTAACTCTAAAGCATACTTCATCATCCTCCTTGAAGAGTTTGGTCGCTAAAAATCTTATTGCAAAGGCTGATCAGTAAGGACAACAATCTGTTATGCCTTAAGGTATGGCTTTAACTTTCTTGTCGAGAGAACTAATGCCAATATCAATTTCTCAATTTTTATATATCAGTGTTCAACCATTGCAAAACATGGCTCACATAATAAATTAACCGATGCTCTCTATCTTATATTTGAACCAAGATAAAGGAAAGTACTTGGTTGCTGACTATTAAATATAAATACATATTTTCTTTCGAAAAGAGTGTCAAGAGTATTGGTGATGACATGAGAAACTCCTTCAACTCATTAAACACACCTTCATACTCGTCCGTCTACCTGAAATCTTTTGGATTCTTTAAGATTTTAAAAAAATCTATACATCTATTGGCACTTTTGACACAAATCTATTTAGGGCAGCTATCCATCTAGTAAGTTCCTGAACTTCCTTAACTATGTAAGGAGACTTCATGTTCCAAGTAGCATCAATAGTCCTTAGGTTTGCTTCAATGCTACGTCAGGTGACCATATAACCTAAAAATTTTCTTGAAGTAGCACCAAAACACATTTCTACGAGTTCAACTTCATATTGTCCCTCTTTAGAGTACTAAATGTCTCCTTAAGATCAATAAGGTATCGATTTTCTATCATATTTTTTCACTATCATACCATCGACATATACTTTGACGTTACGATGAATCTGAGGCTTAAACATCTTAGTGACAAGCCATTGATAGGTAAAGCTAGTGGTTTTTAGCACAAAGGGTATCACCATGTAACAATACAGCCCAAAGTTGGTGACAAAGTACATGTAAACCTCATCCTCCTCATCCATTTTAACTTGATTATAGTTGGAAAACGCATACATAAAAGAGAGTAAGGCATGTCAAGTAGTTGAGTCAACCATCTGATCTATTCTCAGTAAGGGGAAGTAATATTTAGGATAAGCCTCATTCAAATTTGTGAAGTGTATGCACATAGGCAACTTGCTATTAAACTTAACTAGCATACAATTGGTTAACCAAGTCAAATAAGTCTCTTAATGAACCCTACCTTTAGCAACTTTTGGACTTCTTCTTCTATGGTTACCTACCATTTAGGAGCGAAATGCCTATTCCTTTGCTAAATCACCTTTGCATTGGGATCAATTTGAAGTTTGTGTAATATAACATTTCTAAGGATACCCGGCATATCTAAAAGAGGCCGTGCAAACACATCGATGTTGTCATGTAAAAACTTGACCAAACTTTGGTGGATGTCTGCTGACAAAAGTTTCCCTATCTTTGTAGTCCTCCCTGGATCATTTCCCAACAGGATTTCTTCTATCTCTTCTTTAGCATTTTCTATGCTAAATAATTTTTGTTCTGGATAAGTTTCAACTTAAAAAATTTATTTACGACATAAAACCCTTATATACAAGGATCTTGCTAACTATTGATCCCCTTTACATATACTAACTCCTATGGGAGTAGGAAATTTGGTCTTGAGATGTGCAGTAGAAGAGACTGACCCATGATCATATCATATGGGGACCAACACTTAACAAAAAGGAAATCTACCTTGTCTTCTGCAATGTGCTCATCATCTCCAATTTGGATTGAGAGAGAAATTACTCTGCTGACTCGAATGTGTTGATTATTGAAGGCATATGAATCATGGTCATAAGATCTCAACTGTACTTTGGTTTTCAGCCTAATATGATCAAAAGCATGTTGAAAAATAATATCTACCAAATTTCCAGTGTCAATAAGTATCTTTTTGACCTTGAAGTTGGTAATTCTCGCACTAATTATGAGTGCATCATCACGAGGCATTTGAACACCCTTGAAATCTTCTTACATGAAAGAAATTGAATTATTGACCTTAACCTTCTTACCCCGTACATTACAAACATAATTTACTACATTAGTTAAGCCCGAAGAGCTTAATCGACCTAAGGTAGAAAGTCCGCCAACAATAATATATATTATACCATTTAATGCTTTACTCTTGCTTCCATCTCTTACATCTTTCCAAGTTGAGAAGGCTACGTGATATTCTCATGCTCTTTATGTCTCCTTTGTGTTGATTACTCAATATTCTCGGCATCATGTTTTAGAAACTTGCTCAAATACTCTCGTTGGATTATATCATCAATTGCACTCCTGAGTTGGATACATTCATCAATATTATGGCCATATCATGATGGAAATCACAATATTTATTAGAATTTCATCGTGCAAGATTTCCTCTCAGCCTTTCTGACCATTATAACATTCCCCTTTGATCGTACACTTCCATCAATATGTCTTCAATTAGACAATTGAGTAGCGTTGAACAAAAAATGTAGGGATGCATGGCCTTTTTTTCTTAGCATTATATTAGTTAGAACACTGATCATCATCTGTTTTGACTTGATCTTTTGCACTTTTCTTCTTGTTGCCTTTTTGGTCTCCCCTATTTTGATTAGCCTCTCAACGAGCTTTAATGTTGTCTTCTTAATAGATGTAAGATGTGGCTTTAGCCTTGATCTCAGCAAAAGTTTTCGACTTATTTTTTGCCAAAGACTTGAAAAAGTCTTCGTGGGGTTTAACTCCATCAATAACTATGTTGAGAGCAATGCTCATGTATAGCTCCAAAATCTAGACCATCTCAGCCATAAATCTGGCCATATAGTCCCTGATAGATTTGTTTGATCTTTACAGGAACACTTCTACCAAATCTTTAAAACACGAGATTGTATTCAACTTCAAATGTTTGAACCATGTATTATTAGTATTCCTTAATGTTAAGGGAAAAGCTTGGCAACCCATGGCATCACTTAAGCCATACAACTTAGTCAAGGTGCAATAATATTCAAGATGATCTTTAAGGTCTCTTGTTCCATCATAAGCCTCAAATTATGGCAACTTAATATTACTTCATCTAAATTTTAGGGATAAAAGGACTCTTCTTTATTTGGAATTTGTTTACTCGTCGTAACAGGGGTGCTAACATACGAGAATCCCACATTGTGCACCTATTCCAGTTGCTTTCCTTTGTCACTTTTCTTAAGAATAAGGCTGAAGGTTCAAATGTAACTTTAGCTTGCTTTCTCAATATTTCAAGAGAATAAATTGAATCACCACTATTCTTGGCATTGTTATCGCCTTATTCTTGGTTTTGTTTTGGGTAGACATTTTTATGGAGTAGGTTAAGGATCTCGTCATGTTTTTTGTTGAGTTCTTGGTTTTTTTTAGATAAGTTAGACAAAGTTTCTCCAACTTAGTCAAGTGCTATTCGTCAATATGCCCACTTCCTCCTTGTGCTATTTACCATTCTTGTTTTTTCCATATAGGTGTATAATGAAAAACAAATGGTGTCAAATGTTGTCGAGTGATTTTAGGAAGAATTGTGTTCTTGCAAATGCATAAACAAAAGCTAAGTGGAACCAAAGCTTATCCAATGCAGCCACTTAGATGCCTAAGTGAATAATTATTTTTTTAGAGATACAAGTGAATAAGTACAAAGTTTGTAAGTCATAAGAGAGATCTTACAGTGCTTTCTCTTCGTATTTATAAGCAAACATCGGGTGTCTAAGACAGTAGTTAATCATTGGTAGTAAGCCATGTGGAGAGCTTATAATTAAGCATATGCCTAAAATATAGGAATAATGAGCAATTATGTAATATAATCGTACTAAATCATAACGTTCGCCTACTTTCTTAAGTTCCAACTGGACATATTAACAAGCTAGGCTCCAAGGCCTATTAAGTGGACTAAGCCTTAGTCGGCATCGGCTAAGAATGGAATTAGTCGCTTCTTGTCAACTGGATGACCGAGTAATATTTGAGGGTAAAATTTAACTATTAACATCTCCCTTCAATTTGTCAATAGCGATTGTTCCCTTAAAAACTAACACCTTTGACTATAGTCCTCATCATGTTAAGGACTATTAAAAAAATAAATAAATAAAAAGAAGAAGAAATGAGAACCCATAAAAAAAAAAAAGAATTTTGATTCCTTCTTTAGATTTTTCTCTAAGCTATCAATTGTTGTTACTTTACTAATTTCACTCATTTGTTGCATTAGGTTTAATCCTATTATCATGTCAGCTATGTTAATGGGGTGTATG
Organism: Lumnitzera racemosa; assembly: GCA_024138005.1. Lineage (NCBI taxonomy): Eukaryota > Viridiplantae > Streptophyta > Magnoliopsida > Myrtales > Combretaceae > Lumnitzera > Lumnitzera racemosa. The sequence goes on from JAMXBC010000007.1 coordinate 46,522,395, forward strand.
CCATCTAATAAGCAAGTGTACCTAGTCAAGTTATGGTATAAATAAAATGGATTTTGAGTCCAGTGTCAATCTTGTGAGGAATCATAAATTAGAGTATATCTAATTATTTTTAATAGTATTACCCTAAAATTATTCAATTACCTAACTTTAAAAAACAAGAGATTTAATAGAATAAATTAAAAAAAAAAGTAAAAGAGGCAATAATAAAATAAAGGATTAAGATAAAGGTAAGGAAATCAAATCAAAACAATTAACTAAGGATAAAAATAACAAAACAAACAAATAACTTAATTTAATTAATAAAAGGATAACATTTTCCTTAGTAAATCTTTATTGTTGTTGACAACTTAGTCTTAGGTGATTTATCTAATCTCAATTGCTATATTGGACTGTAGAGATTCCTATTACAAACTAACTAGAATGGCGTCTTTAGCTAATTCCTAATCTTAAAATCCTCTCTATACTAATCGCTTCTAAATAAAACGTCTTAAGATCACATGATACTCTTGAATCCTATCATTAGGTTTCCTTAATCTAGAAAAACCAAGTACTAAACATTTTAGCTAGCCAGTTTCATTTAATTGTGTCAATCAATTATGCTACATGTTGTCATGAACACTATAGTAAAATCTTACAATAACTCAATCACTAATATATTGAATTAAAACAAACAATATAAACAACATAATTAGATAATAATATGAAAAATCATAATTAAATTTCATGAATAAAAATCACCCTTAGAACACTAGGGTTCAACAACGATATACTAATTACTCAAAGTAAAAACATAATAAATGAAAGAAAACAAGAAGAGAGAATCCCCTAATAACTTATGCTTTAAAGGCTCTCTATAACCATAGGTCTACATGTCTATTTATAAGAAGTAAACCTAGAATTACAAAGAAAACCAAACAAAAATGGAAGATTTGAAAATCATTGCAAGTCCATGCTTGAAGCATATGATAGTGAAGCTTAGGCATGTACTCACACTTTGTTTGTAATCTTGAAATTTCAATGGAAAATTATGACAAGGGGATCATAGGTAGAGACCACAGTTGCGGTCCTTTATCGTAATCTCTATTAGACTTCATTCCTTGATCAAAACTCATTCACTTCACTCCTTATCAACTATTATGATCCAAGTATATAGTACCAGTATAAATATAAATAATCAATAGATAAATGTACAATTTTATAGAAGCTAGCACTTTTTACTAGATCATAACAGTAGTTTCAATAGTTATAATAGTAGTTTTAGTAATTCTATTAGAAGTTGTATTAGGAAGGAAAGTTGGTTACTTACAACAAAGTAGTAGATTGAGATGTATTTCTATAAATAAGGTAATGTCAATGAGAATAGATAGATAAGTTTCAATCTAAAAGAGTGGTCTTGTACCCTTTGGAGAGTAATTCTCTCAAAATAACCAAAATCAAACATCATTTTCATTACATTCATTCATTCATCTTTTCATTGATTCACCAGTACTGTACTTTATACCAATATCCACACTATTAGAATAGGAATTATAGGTGCTAACATTTGATACTCTCATTGCCATGATGAACTCTACTCGAGTTACTATATTGGAGGAGGATATTGATTCCCAACTGAATAATCAACATCTACTATAACAAGATCTAAATAAACAGTTGAGATGTTAAGGCAACAACTTTCTAAGTTGCAAAATATGATAGTAGAGAAGCAATTGCATCAGAGTATTATTGCTATGGACTTAACGCTAAGGTTTGACATTCCAACCTATGTTCAAGAAGAGAAAGAAATGCATGAAGATACAGTGATGGGCGAAGAAGAGGATGTAAAAACATATCAAGAGGAGCAATTATTGGAAATCTATTGTAAAGACGATCAAGAAGATTCTTCCTAGATCATTCAGAAGCTAGTTAAGGACAATTTTATGATCTGAAAGCCAACTAAGATTCACTTTCAATCTCATACTTGTCACATGAAGAAGGCTAAGAGAAAGGGTCGTCACTCTAGCTATGGTACATACCATTATAAAAGTGAGGCTAAGCTTCCCACAAAGGTCATTTGGATGAGGAGAATGCATTTTCCAAGGCATTCGCTTCACCAATATAAGGAAATCAAGAAAATCTTTCCAACTATGAAAGCTAAAAGCGTCGTTATGGTTATACCTGTACCAAGGAGTCTAGTATATGGTTTAGATAAATGTTTCGTTTATCTTTTGATGAAGTTAGTGTAATTTTTTGTCTAGCTCAAATTAAATAGATTCTATGGTCGTCGCATACAAGACCTTTAAATGAAAATCAAGTCTCTTTCGATTTCAATCTTGAGGACAAGGTTGTGTTGAAGGTACGGGGAAATTGTTATGATCTAAGTATATAATACTAATATAAATACAAATAATCAATAGATAATACAATTTTATAAAAGTTGGTCCTTTTTACTATATTATAATAGTAGTTTTAGTAGTTGTATTAGAATGGAAAGTTAGTAACATGCAACAAACTAGTAGATTAAAATGTATTTTTATAAATAAGATAATGTCAATGAGAATAAATAAACAAGTTTTAATCTAAAAAAGTGGTCTTATACCCTTCAAAGGGTGATTCTCTCGAAATAACCAAAACCAATTTCAATTTCCATTTTCATTTTCTTTGCATTCCTTCTTTCATCTTTCCATTGATTCACTAATGCCATATTTCATACCAATATCTATACTCTTAGAATAAGAATTACAAGTGCTAACATTAAAACTTTTTCTTCAATTAAGCTTAAACCTTCATAAAATCCCTTCAAACCTCATAAAATATTTCCAAAGTCCTTAGAAACATTAATTAAGCGAATTAAACTCAAAATAACATAAAATTAACAAGAATAATGTCTAATTTAGTACAAGTTAATTATAGAAAATATATGCTAAATTCATGTCATCAAATGCCTCTACACTTAAACTTTTGCTTGTCCTTAAGCAAAATAATGAAAATTAAAGGAAAAATATTTCAAAGATAAGATGATTAATTACGATCTTAAAGAAGTGCACCCTTAAGATTGAATTACTTGGCAAAAATTGTTCTCGAATCACCATTTTCTCATAATGCCTTTAGAACACTTGAATAATAACAAATTAGGAACTATAGAATTTCAGTGATCACTCTAAATAATTCAAAGTTAGCCACAACACTTAAATAGAAACTAAACTAGAGATTAAAGCAAATATAAATTAATCAAGAAAAAAGTTATAGAGATTTCCTTACTATAATTTAAGAGGAGAGAGATCTTCCTTAATTATTTTTATATTGAAACTAGACTAGATACATATTACATCAATTCATTATTTCATTATCCCTCTACTTCTTTCAATTTTCATTGGAAGGCTTGTTAACTCAAATCGACTTCTTATTAAAGCTTTATTAGCATTGAGAAAATACTTTGTTCTTTTGACGAATCAAGGCTGATCCTTACTAATTTAACTCTTTTTTTAATTACTTTAGTAATTGCCAGTAGGAAAGTACCTTACTCTTTTGAGGAACCAAAACCGATTCTTAACAACTTTAATTAATTTCACTTTTGTGATTGGCAGCAAGAAAGAGTATTGCTCTTTTAAGGGACCAAGATCGATCTTAGTAATCCTTAGCAATTATTTTAATTAAATTATTCACTTAATACCTCAACCTCCAACTACTTTGATTTTTCAAGCGAATTTCAAATAACAAATCTCCTTTGTTCATCCAATTTAATTTTTTTTTAAAAAAGAAAGATAGATGACTATCCACTAAAATCAAGCTTAGAAATCAAAATAACTACTCAACTTATTCATATCTATCATAATCCTAAGTCTGAGTCTAAACTTAAGTGAGAAGAAACTTTGAATCCTATCGATTTAATCATTGAGATTCAGCAAAGTGTTCTAAATTTATAAAAGATGTTAGCAAATTCGAACAAAAAAAAAAATTATGCGTTATTTAATGTATACAAGGGATGCGAATTTCAAAGATTTTTTAGAAAAATTACCAAAGCTTAAGTGAGTTCGTATTATCATACATAATATATCCTTCCCCCATATTTAAGTTGTATATTATCCTTAATGTGCATAATCATGCAAATCAAGATTTTAATGGAAAAAAATAAAAGTAACAATAACAACAAGAAAGGAAAAGAAAACCAAGACTCCCTGGTTTTAGCATTGATCCTCATGAAAAATTGAAGTCCAAAGGTTAAATTCCATCAAACCATTAAGCAAATGGTTCTCTTTACATCAAAACAAACTAACCAAAGAAAAATGAAAAGAAAAAGTTAAACTAAGCAAAGTAACTAAATAAAACTACCGCTACCAATTCAAGCATCCTACAGACTTACTAGTCATTAATAGATAAAGAAGTCAAAAGGTAATAAAAAGTTAGTTAATAATACAATCATCCAAAGTAGAAAATAAAATGAATTGAGTCTTTAAAAATGAAAAAGGAAAAATTACTCTTCATCCTCTTCTTCCCTCTTCTTCAATCTCATCCACAGTTAACTCTTCAACAGAGTCAAGTTCAGGCATAGATGGCGATGGTGATGGTTGAATCCTCGGTGGGTCACAATTGCCTCCTATTGCACTAAAGCACAATCTACCTTATGTTGTAAGGTCTAGTGCTTTTTGAATAGCTTCCTCATGAACTTCTTGAAAGTACCAATCAATGAAGAAGATGAAGATTCTATTTACAACCTTGATGATGAGGAAATGGCCTCACTAGCTGGTTTAGGTAGTAGATCTTCAGATACCGGTAGGAGCTACATGGTTTTGATTGCATCATGGATGTGAAGAACAAGGGAATCCATCACTCGCATGTAAGCTACATTGCAAAGGCTAGGAAAATTTTTCACTAAACAAGTAATGAAGAAACCTGCAAAAATATGCTTAAAACGCCCCTCAATAGCTTGGTTTCTCAAGAACCAAGCCATCCTAAGTCCTAAATTGAGGGGTTATCTATTGGCTATATTATATAAATATAGTATATCCCTTTCATTTATGACTCCTTAACTATTTCCTCTACCAGTATAACCTCTAGGCAATACATAGTGCACCAGCCTAAGAGCAGGATCGACTAAGTCGAAAGTTTTTAACTTTCTCAAGTCATAGCTCCTCCCTCTCTCCCAGTCAAATCATTCCACACAAAAGACTCAAGTATACCTTAGGATAGTTTATATGGTAGCTTTGTATAAATCCGACTCATGACATACTCAACAGGATAAAGACCCATATGTACCCAAAATCATCAATTGGCATAGTAACTTGATTGCCAAAACACTTAAAATAGATGGTATTTTGCCTACCTTGAGTGAGATTGTCAATGCCTAACTTGAAGGTACTGAGGAATTCTAAGGTTAGCTCTTTATATATCGACTCGTTGATGGTCAACAACCGATCCCATCCTCTAACCTCGATCAGTTGCCTAATCTAGTTTCATAGCTAGCCTGAGCCAATGCCTCTCGATTCAGGTATGTGATCTTGCCAAATTCTTTCTTAAATAGGTAGTCAAATCTTTTGCATTGCCATAAATGTTGTATTATCAATTGTGAAGGTTGGGGGATAGCACCAAAGTTTTTATGTGTGACATGTTTAACTCTTTGTATGATCTGAACTTAAAACAAAAGAGAAGTTTAACTTTTTTTCTTCTTTTTTTTTTAAATAAAAGAAACAATCCATGTTGTATTGACAATGGTTAATTCAAGAATTGAACTAAAAAATCATACCTGGTTCATTGCTAGTTTAATATACTAAGCAATTAAGGTAGTGATTGAATAAATCAGCAAGATTATGTAATGAATGCTAACATTGCTAAGATCATCGATTAAAGCATTTATAGGATCATTTTCAAAATCGAGCCCTATAAGTCTTAGCATCTATGCTAATGCATGATTCATGATCTCTATCAAATTTAGCATTAAATTTCTAACAATTGAACTAACAAAATTTTGTACATTAAAATATTAGGTTCTTAAAGCCTTGATGGAATTATAGGTTAATAAAATATTAAATTTCTAATCTTAAATTAGACCTATAAATTCATCATCTAGATTAACATGATCATTGATTATTCAATATACATTCAATTAGAAACTTGTTTTTCCACATTATACAATTCATGTGCAATTTACTCCACTCAATTCCATGTTAACAATTCTAATTAGCATAGAAGTCTACATGGAAATTGCTTAATTATACACCAATATCAATCATAACAAGTTTCTAGTTCTAACATGAAGTAGGTTCATCATAATGCAAGACCGACTTTAAATTTGTAGTTTTCCCTCACTTTCTCCCTCTTTCTTTCACTTTCTCCTACTATCTTACTCTTTCATTCACTCAATCCTTAACAAGCATCTGTTTTTCTTATGATTTCTAGTAGATAATGAATAGATAATGCATTAAATTACATTATCTATGCTAGATCAATCCTAGAAACTTAAGATTTTTACACACACAAAACAAAGTTTTCTCCATGAAAACCTAATTAAAAAGTAGAATTTTACACATGCTAACAACAAACCTAGGAAATAATGAAATAAAGTTAATGTATGTACCTCTGATTTATTATGTACATACTTAGATTAAGGATTTTGTGAGTTTTTAAAGTAAGTATAGAGAGAGAGTAGAGAGAAATATGTATGTTAGAGAGAGACTATGAGTATAGAATGAGAATGGAAGAAGAATACATGTGATATTCAAATTTAAAGCTGATTACAGGCAAGGACTACAACCATAGAGTGTGGTTGTGTTCCTTCTCTTTGTGTCGAGTTGTAAAGCATTGCATGTCTATGGGTAAGGACTATGAACATTATCCTAGTTGTATTCTCTTCATCCAAAAATTCTCGAATTCTTCTTAAAACTAAATTTGAGAAGATCACAATCTAAGTCCACACTCATGGACCTTGGCCGTGATCTTTCCTCAAAAGTGAAAATTTACACCAAATTAACTCCTTCAACTCAATTTCTAAAATTACCAAAAAAAACCTAAAAATTAGTATTAGATAAAGTACAAAAATTTAGCCAAATAATAATCTAATTGGATGACAATTTCCATAACTTATATTGCGTAGCAAGATAAAAACTAACTTAAAATTGAATACTTGAAACTTATTGGAAAATAAAAACATAAACTAAAAATTACTGAACATAAAATTGGTCAAACTTGGGTTGCCTCCCAAGAAGCACTTTTGTTTTACATCGTTAGTTCAATGATTAACATTTCTTTCCTTAGTTTGCTTCCAAACCCTCTAGTTTGGGATTCAGTTCAATTTTATGGGAAAACTTCTTTATGGCCTTTCAGTGATTGATCTCACCAACTGGCCCAATTGGTTCTCTAAATTTCTTAATGACGCTTTTGTTTTTCTTAATGCAACTTCATTGACTTGGAATCTTGCATCCGAATTTTAGATAAATGGGTTTAGCAACTCTTCAACATTAGGGTACCTATTATGTTATTGTACATTGTGATTTTGTTTTTATTACTGTTGCTAGCCTCCCCAAGAAAAATTAGGATGATTCCTCCATCCTAGGTTATAAGTGTTGTTGAAAGGATTTTTCACAGAGTAGATGTAACAAAATTCACATTTTCAGTTTCTGTTAAAATTTTATCGTGCACCAAATTAACAGGTTTTGTTAATCCATCGATTTTTTTACCTTAAATTTTCACCTTAAGCAACTAATGCAATTATAAAATTAACTTCATACTTTCAAAACTATTTTACTTTACTCTTACATTATCTCACAGCAAATTATTTATTGACATGCCTTCAATAAGATTTTAGCCCTTATTTGGTGTCTTAGTACTTAGAGTACCTCTGGCTGTAGTATCAATTGTTTACTGTGTTGAATAATTAAGACCATTGCAAAGTGTTTTGGATTTGCATCCATTGAGGTAGTCAATGGTATGGGCACTTCCTTAACAATTCCTTAACTCTCTCTTAAGTATCATAAAGATTATCGTCATCAAATTGGAAAAAAGTAGAAATATTATTTCTAATTTTTGCCGTCCTAGTAGGTGAGAAATATTTTCTTAAAAATTCTTCTACTAAAGATTCCTCAGTCATAATCGAACCTTTAAGTAAAGAATTAAGCCACTGTTTGGCCTTATCTTATAAGGAGAATGGAAATAACCTCAACCTTATTGCATCATTTGAGACACCATTAATCTTGATTGTGTCACTGATTTCCAGGAAATTTGAGATTTGATTATTGGGGTCCTCATCAATGATTCCATTAAACTAGACGAATTGTTGGACCATTTGAATGACATTGAGTTGAATATGAAAGTTTGTCTATATTACAAGCCTTACGATGCTAGATTCAGCTCCAATCACTCTTGGTTTAGCAAACTTTATAAGTGTCTTGTTAGCATCATCGTTGTTATTGATTTTGTTGTTCAGTGCCATGTATTCAATTTCAACTTCTTACTCACCATCTAAATTCTAACTCTTCCTTTAATCTTAGTGGCAAGCCTTGATCTATGGTTTCACACTTTCTTCCACAAGATGTCGTACTATTCTTTCAATCTCTTAATCAAATTCTAGCAAATTTCTACTACTACTCCTTATCATAAACCGAAAAGATTCAATAGTTAGTAATAATATAGAAAGAGAAAATGATATCAAAATAACTAAGGAAAGAAACATTACAAACATGTTAAGGTAATTGATGAATCTAGGGTTTTTGCCAATTTCCTAATTAAACTACTCTATTTTGGCTTCCTGATAACAGTGCCAAAAACTTGATAAGGTGTATACCATGCTAATAGGAAAGTGCACCTAATCAAATTATAATATAAATAAAATGAATTTTGAGTCCGAGTGACAGTCCCATAATGAACCAAACGTAAAAGTATATCCAATTATTTTTAGTACTATTACCCTAAAATTATTCAATTACCTAACTTTAAACAATAAGATATTTAATAGAATAAATTAAAAATAAAAATTAAAAGTGGTAGTAATAAAATAAGGATTAAGATAAAAGTATGAAAATCAAATCAAAACAATTAACTAAGAATAAAAATAACAAAACAACTAAATGACTTAATTTAATTAATAAAGAGATAACATTTTCCTTATTAAATCTTTATCATTGTTTACTACTTAGTCTTAAGTGATTTATCCAATCTTAATTGCTCTATTAGACTGTAGAGATTCTTATTATGAACTAATTGGACTCGCATATGTAGCAAATTCCTAATCTTGAACCCTCTTTACTCAAAGCTCTTCTAAATAGAACGTTTTAGGAATGTATAACACTCTTGAATCCTACTATTAGGTTGCCCTAATCTAGAAAAATCAAGTATTAAACATTTTAGCTAGCCAATTTTGTCTAATTGTGTCAGTCAGTTATACTGCATGTTCTCGCGAACTCTATAGCGAAGTCTAGCAATAACTCAATCACTAATATATTAAATTAAAGCAAACAACATAAACAACACAATTAGATACAATATACAAAATCATAAACTGAATTTCATTAATAAAAATCACCCTTAGAACAAAGGGCTCGACAACGATTTACTATGCGCAATAACGATTTACTATACTCAAAGTAAAAACTTAATAAATGAAAGAAAACAAGAAGAGAGAAGCGCCCCTGGTAATTCTATATCCTAATAACTTTTGCTCAAAGGGCTCTCTCTAGCCTTAGGTTTAAATGTCTATTTATGAGAAGTGGACCTATAATTACAAAGAAAATCTAATAAAAATAGAAAACTTAAAAATCATTGTAAGTCTACACCTGAAGTACATAGTCATAAATCTTAGGCGTATACTTATACTTCATTTGCGATCTTGAAATTTCAATGGAAAATCATGACGAGGGGATCATGGGTAGGGACTACGTTAAATTTGTCACTTTCTTTAAGATTTGTAATTTGTAAATAGCCACCACTTTTGCTAGGGTTTTATCCTTCTGCTAGAGCATTATGCTTCTTGCATGAACATTTTAAGCCAACTCCCACAGGGCAATATCCCTTCTTCAATTACCTTTTAGGGTCTTAGCTAGTCCACAAGGTGCTTTCTCTTCTTTAATCATCTTTTAGTGTCCTAATAAGCTCATCTTGCACCATCTTGTCTTACTCTTCTTTTAAGGTTTTAAGTTAGCCCAAGCTTTCCCTTCTCCAATCATCTTTAATGGTTTTAAGTCAACCTATAAGAAGTGATCCTGTTTTTTTCATCGGATCCGGGTAGAGACCAAAGGTCTTGAGCGATCAATCCGGTAGAACAACTCAAAAGATAAAGAAGTATCGTTAATTTCTTCATGGTCGTTCCAAGTTCGAAGTACCATTTATACAAAAAAGAATCCCCTTCGTTACATGATTTCTTCTTCATATAGATAGATATAGGATCTATAGGGCAATTACTTAGAAGTACATTTTGTGCAATAACCCTTCCTATCTGATAGAAAAGGATCCCATGATCCTGAACCGATCTTACCTAGGATCGCAAATCCCAAGTTTGTCTATGAAGAGCAGATCTAATTGTATTAGTATCTAGAATTGATTTATTCTGTGTAATACTAATCGATAGGGCCTCATTGGTAAGTGCTACAAGATCTCGTACATTGGAAACCATGGTTATGGACCCGAATCCATTAGTATGGAACATTTTCTTTTCCAAGTGAAATCCCCTAGTATATGAAAGGGTGAAAAAGTGCTTTCGTTGTTGTGGAATAAGAAGCCTTCGTATCTTAATGCATATATTTAATTTATTCAAAGCTATTAGAGCGGGATCCACTTTTTGGGGAATATGAGTCGAAGCAATAACAAGAATATTTTTAGTGGAACATCTTTCACAATCCCTGGAGAGATAGTTCACTAATAGATCGAGGGATAAGTAATTCGACTCATTCACATCCAGATCATGAATGTTTGGAATCCATATTATCCAATGAGACATTGCTTTTGCTAATTCGAATTGAAGGGTTTGCTAATAAGTAAAGGTTTTTTAAAGGACTTCTAATGGGTACTTTTAAACAAACTAGCCCAACCTAAAGCTTATAATGATTTGCTCTAAGTCTGGAAGTCCGATCAAACCAAAAGCGCCAATAGACCATTAGATTTAGAGTTAGGGCAAAAAGTAAAGGCTACACGAAGAGTTTGAAAGGAATAACCGTTAAAAATAGTGGAAACATTCTAAACACTCTACAAAGCCTAAAAAGAAATAGAAACCTGTCTCTACCATTACTTAAAGGGGTTACCCATTCAAAGTTTGAAGCTTAAATTTAGGGAACAATCAATCCAAGCAAAAATGATAAGGCATTCATTTAGAATGACCTTAGTCTTTCACTATTAAGACATTAAGAGGATGGGTCGAACCAACAAAACCTTAAAGAAAATTGATTAGGCCTAAACTATCAAATTCGTCTAGGGCAATTATATAGCCAAGTTAACAAATTCATCTCAATTGAAGGGCATTTTTTAAGGAAAATAAGTTTGACCAAGTAAGGGTAGTTAAGTTTTCAGATGAATATGAGAACATCCATGTCCATCAAGATAGACGTATAAAGTATGATGCACCTTTTTCAAAAAAAAAAAAAAAAAAAACTGGTTCAACACGAGATGAGCATTTGATGAGTTAATTCGACCAAACTAGTTTAGGGAAAATCAATTCATGAGAAATAGATGTTAAGCCTAATCAAACATTAAAGCAAAAGAGTAAAGGTATCCCACTAATTGAAGAGTTTAGGATAAAAAGAGGCAAACCAAGTCTTAAACACCCATCCTAAATATACTTAAGAGTTAAGCGACATCAATGTAAGGAATTGAGACTCATTCCTTAAAAGAAGTCTGTCTTGAACTTAATATGCAGATTGAAATGACAATAACCAATTGAGTGACATCAATGTGAGAAATTGAGACTCGTTTTTTAAAGGAGGTTTGTCTTGAACTTGATACGTAGATTGAAATGACAGTAAGCAGTCTTTTTATTACCCTAAACACATTTATCTGTTATAAGTCTATTTGAGCCTTTTGAGGACATATTTTTCAAAATTAAACTCTGTTAAACCACCGTAGAATGGGGCAATTAGGAGGTTAGGGTCATTAATTAAGAGAAAAAGGATAAACTAATTTGTACTTACTTTAATTGCACCAAGTCATGAATAATCATTACCATTGATAATTTCTTCCCTTTGAAAGGAAAAAGAGCCTCAATTCCACAAGTTTCACATATTTTGAGCTGTAAGTCATTAAAGAACAACAAGAAGCAATAACCTTCGTCAAAAGTTCACAAGAAGAAGGCCGAAAGGAGTAAAAGGAAACAAAGAGAGAAAAGGGAAAAATTGAGAAAAATAGAGGAAAGATCCAAAGAGAGACTATTAAGAAAAAGACAAAAGACAAGAAAGAAAAAAGGAGAGAAAGGAAAGAAAAGAAATGGGCATCAATTTATATCCTTTAAGAAAAAGCAATAAGTCTGAAATAAGCGCTAGGGCACCTTTTAAAGAGCTAAGGTGAGGCATTAGGCTTTCATGCTAGTGTACTCCATCCATTGCTTATTCCTTTGTAGTACACTTTTTATCCTTCACAGTTACGAACCTTTCAAATTCTATTTTATTCCTTGTTCTTTTTCTTCTTTTATCAATACTATCTACTTATGGAATTTTCAAATTATGAGAAAGAGAGGAGAGCTTACTAAATAATTTTTAAGCAGGTAACTCTACTCTTAAGTTGACAACAAACTAGTTACATGAAAGTAGATCGATATTTTCTTCTATAATCGCTAGAAATTAGCTTATATAACTATGTAATTGAGGGTTTTCCTCGCCAGAGATGGCTTAGAACCAATAGTTTATTATCTAATGGATTTTTTCGTTATAATACTCCATCCAAGAGTTATCAATATTTATCAAATATGCTCCTATCTAACGAAAGGCTATTGGATCAAATGACAAAGACATTGTTGAGAAAAAAGATGGCTTTTTCCCGGATGAAATGAAAATCGGATTCATGGAACAGTAGAAAGGTTTCCCGTGACTTAGCCGAAAAAGTATGTAGCCATGAAATAGGAATTAAGTGGAACAGAATTGACTGAGCAATAGCGTCACTGAAACACCTCTTTCTTTTATATTTTGGACCTTAGCTCCACAAAGCAATATACTACTACTGAAATACTAAAGAATTGAATCTTAGATCAAAACACTATGTACGGATGGTACAAAGTGCCTAAACAAGAATTTTGGAACCGTGAATAACCAGAGCTATTACTTACTACATCAAAAAATTTCCATTAATGAAAGATGGAAATCCATTAGAAAAACAAAACTATGCATGTCGGATGAAATGGCTGTTGCTATCTGCTCCAATAACGAATCATTGGTTTAATTTTAACTGAAGAACTAAATAAAATAGATAGACTTTTCTCTTTGTCTCAAGTTGATGGATCGTCTCAATTGGAAGATCTCCTATATAGATAATACACATTCTAGTTAACCGAGCCTAATTTGAATTGTTTTGTTCTGAAGTAAATAGGTGGTTCGTACTATTCATATATTTACAACAAAGAACTACTGTATTCTCTCTAGAATAAGCCCTAAAAGGAGAAGGAAGGCTAAAATGCCAACAGGCATCTAGTATTGAATTCACCCAATCCAATAGTTCCCATTTTTGGAATGTCCATTGCTAATGTCATTGAATGGTTAAGTCACCAATCCTAAAAATGAACTATGTAATGTACTTTATTGGCTAGGTTACAGGTAGGCATTTTACCGGAGGTTTCTATTGTATCAATTTACCCTTGTATGATTCATATTGAAGTGAAGGGTGGGCGTAGGGTAAATGATTTCAAAGCGGACTCTCCATCATTAGATATAGAAGATCACCAAGATTTCATGATTTACTGCCGACTTATTCCAGTTCCAAGATCTTATTGGATATCAATATCAACTCAATCTGAGATATCTTATTGAATTACTCATTCAATGAGTATTTTTAATATTATGCCTCGAAGAGGACTCAAACCTCCACACTCTTTAGCATGAGATTTTGATTCTCGCGTATCTACCATTTCACCACCAAAGCATCATGAAAGTGAATTGTATTCCATGAATATGATATCTATCTAGTGTGATGTGTGGAATAAATGACAAGGGTGGAGTGTTGGAGTATTTTTATTGATTGGTCGTATCATATAGGCCTAATCAAACATCCAATTGCTTCAATTTGAATTATTCGGAGGATAAATTATATATATTAATATTATATCAAAGCAAAAAGGTGGACAATCAAACCTATTTCTCAATTCAATAGAAGCCAAAAGAGTTGAATAGGGTCTTAAATCTAAATAAGGATAGATATTTAAGAAGCAGGTCCAATTACACCTATTTCAAATCTACAATGGAATGTAATGACGTAGGGATCCCTATGTAAACATAGTATCTATTTAGATATGCTTGAATGATGCCTTCTTATAATGAGAATATATAGAACCCTATTTTGGTCCAATATGGAATGAACTTATAATCATGGAATCGACTCGATCATCAGATTATAGATTATAAGTTCATAACCCTAGCCTATTCCTAGTGGAACAGATTTACTAATTCTTTGATTCCAATTAATAAGAGGGATCTTGAACTAAGAAATAGATTCTAAAAGCTAAAAAAGGGTATCCCGAGTAATTACAATAATCAGGTTTATTGATAATCTTAGTATAGTCGATGCTATCACACATACAATCATACTCAATTCGATGGCATTGTTTGATCTTAAAGGGGATCTTCTATAATTTCGCACATAAGGTGTTATTTCTTGGTTTCATCCAATCATTAATAACTTGATTATCTTTAGATAATAGTAGACAGAAATAACGCTCATAAGGAGTCCTATTGAAACCAAGAAGTATAGGCCTGCCTACCATCCACACCAAAATAAATGGAGTTTTCTGAAAAAACCTGCTAGTAAAGGAAGACCTCCTAAGGAAAAGAGACATAAGGCTAAACAGAGAACCAAAAAAGGATCTTTTGTGTATAATCCTACATAATCTCAAATGTTATCAGTTTCGATATGCAAACTAAATAATACAATGTAAGCAAAAGTTTATGGAGATATAGAATAGCATATAAATTATCATGCTCGCATATCCATTATTTGAGTCTCTAACAATGATTCATATGATTCTTTGTTATCCAATTAACTAATAGGGTTAAGGGGTAGTACGGAGAAGAATTGGGGGCCTGGGGTTCAAGTCACTTGATCGGCCTAAAAAAAATAAACTCTGAGGCCTTTTTTATTCCAATCAATTAATCCCACAAACCGATGAAGCTTAAGCAAAAATTTAAGAGTAGGGTGAGAGAAAAAAGGGGAGGAGGGGGGAAGCAACTAAATTGAAGGCTTCGTTCGCTCACTCTAACGCTCATTTAGTAGACAGCGAGTGGAATGCAAGCACAGGAAAGGCCACTAGATCACCCCATCTATTTTGTAAGTAAACGACTTTCTGCTTGGGAATTATACAACCATCAAACCTTCTTTATCATGATCCAGCCTACACCTAAGACTAGGATTGAGTACCAGAGCTGCTCATAACAACGTACTAAAAAGAAGAATGTGATGAGTTCATATTCTCCATATTTGACTACTTAAAGAAGGACAGTGACTAGAGATGATAAAGGTAAGTTTAGAAACGAAGGACGAGTAAGTAAAGGTATATAACAAAGAATTTGAACTTAAAGAAACACTCTTAGATTCTTATCCTCTTACTCTACCTACCTTGTAGAGGTCTTTTGGTGTCTACAGCAGATTCAATCAGTCTCGTGATGAAAGCATATTAACAAGTCAGCCTTTTCACAAAACCGCATGAGAAGACCGAGCCCCATCTCACTTTCAAGTTTTTCATTTCGTTGGAATTAAGCACTTATAAAAAAGAATCGAAGGGTGACTAACTGTAGTTGAACATGTCTTCCACTGGGATTAGGTATCTGGTGGTACCTTCTGTAAGAGCCCCCAGTGGTTCAACCAACGACTTGCTGCTCACCATCATAAGAAGCTCAAGCACATCAAGAATCCAAGATAAGATCTACAGCTCAAAGCTTAAGGCCCATCCTATTCTATGGGCCTTCCTACAACACCACTTCCTAAGAGGCTCTTCCTAATAAAGGGATAGTATTATCTTTGGTTAACAATTGCTCATGAAATTTAGGTAATCCCATTTTAGTTTCTCCTAAGAGTTCTTGACTTGTAAACTCAAGTTGAGAAGACAATTCTTTCAAAATAGGTTTATTCATCTATCTCTTTTGAAACCACTAACCTAAAGCCTATATTGAATTATAAGTCTGAAAAGGACCTGACCGATTGACCAAGGTATATCACTTGTAAGATGGGTCATAATTTTTGGAATTTGGAGTTAAGAGTGAAATATAAATCGAAAGAGTAAGGAAACCCTCTTAGGCTAGATGATTCAATGAGTAGGATACCTATTTCAAAACAAGAAGATGTCAAGACTTACAATCTAAATCCAACAAGCAATGTTTCCTCTATAACATAGGTTATTTACCCCACGATGAAGATCAAAGCTCATGACATTATAAACTTGAAAATAATGGCATGTAGAAGAAATACATCAAAAGAGTTCATCAAATTAGATGAGCTATGATAAAACCCCAAAAAATTCAAGAATTAAGGGAATGAGAGACTAATTTCGCCTATCAACCACAACTTCCTGAGCTTTAGATAATGTATGCAAAAGAGCATATGACTACCTACCATCTATTAGCAATCTTCAAAACCCATATGACTCTCTTACTTGTCAACAATTCAAAAAAGAAATTGTTTCTTTCTTTTTTTGTAATAAGGGCCACAACCTTAATTTTCACAAAAAAAAAATTGCAAAAAAAAAGGACATTTAAAAAAAAAAGAGGAAAAATTTTGAAAATAAATTAGAGTTTAGATAACCTTTTATTCTTCTCAAACTCGAGTCTTTTGGGTTTTCTTATTTGTCTAATTTAGGTACCTAGAGTCTTCTCCTCCTATAGTCGAGTTATGACTAAGTTTTTATCCCAATGGCTAAGTCTCTATCAATATCCTCTAGTCATATCTTCTTCATTTTGAGATGTTTGCTCTAATGGCTAATTTTTCTATTCCAGCATATTGAAAATCCACTAATTTAAGATGGTGATGATCCAAAACCCATCATCTAAGTTGATGACAAACCCAAAACCCATCAATCTACGATAATGATCGAAATTCATTAACTAATAGATACCAAGCCTAAACCCATCAATTCAAGATAGTGATCTAAACCCATCGATCTAATATGGTGCAAAGCCCATCCATTCAAGATAGCGATCGAAAAGTTTGTCTAAAATATAATGTAAAATAAAATTTATCTTTTCAAATAAATTATGTCCATCTAAAACAACTTCAAAATAAGTGTTTGTTAAGCCCTCTTTTTCCATCCATCCAAGATGATACCTTTTGAAAAGTCCTAATCAGGCCAAATAAGTTTAAGCCCATTCCAGATATCTAAACTTCTTATTATTAATCCTTTTGAAAAATTCAAGATAATCTCCTTAGTAGAGGATTATCCTGTTTTAAAATTCTCATGGATCACCTACTCGATGGAGCATTGTCTTATTTTCAAAAGTATTTAGATCACCTACTCAATGGTACACTATCCTATTTTAGAATTCCCACGGATTGCCTACTTGGTGGAGTGTTGTCCTATTATTTAAAAGTATCTAGATTGCTTACTTAGGGAATGTTGTCTACCCTTTTGAAAATTTTGGATCACTAGCCTTTCAAGGTACTATCTATCCTTTTTAAAGAAGTTCTAGATCATTGGATGTCACATCTTAACATAGCATAAGATGTACCATTACACAAGAAAATCTATTATAACTAAACACAAATCTAGTAAAAGATCATATTTTGTACATTCAACGCTTAAGATAAGTTCAGCTATAGCCTTTCTTATTATAAATATATAAAATATTTACAGATCTTAAAGGCTCCAAAAATTATAACTTCATTTGTTGAAACTAAACTTCCATGTTCCTATTGCACTTGCTTTACAAAACTTCCATTTTTTTAGAACAGTTGACTTTTACTAGTGCTCTCAAAAGTCCACTCTACTAATGATGTTGCTAAAAAATCCACTTCCTAACTTAAGGATAAAACACTTCATCCCTTCAACTTATTGTAAGCTGAGTGAGAGTAAATAAACAAGCAATAATATAACAATTCACATAACATAAGCAATTAGTTATCACACAACCAGTAAAAAAAGATAATGCAAATAGTAAATATTACGCTAATGCACATGATATGCATTAGTATCGATATCTTAACCAACCTAGCAACTCATCTAGTTTAGTCAACTTCAAATCCAAACGTTTAGATAATATATCGAAGAGCCTAACTATAATTAGCCTAGCAAAACTAAGGAATGAGGTTTAATTTTTTAGTAAATGCAAATCTATATGCACAAAAAAACCCAACTTTGAAAACTTATGCTAGTAAAATCATAAGTTTCTAAAATCTAACTAGTAGGTTCTCTTTATGCCATACCATGAATGCATCAACCAATTCTCTGATGAATACCAAGTAAAGCAACTAAGCTTTTTTAGTTATTCTTTTAGCCAAATCTGAGCTTTATTTCCTTTTCCTTTTTATTTTTTAAAAAACGTTAGTATTAGGTTTGCTTAAGTGAATACCTTAAGAGGTAAGGTTAGTACTTAGCATTTGTTGTATGTTAGCACAACACATCAATAAATCATGTTCAACCAAAATACTAAGTATATAGCATAGAACAACATAGTGCACTTCATGTAACAAATTTGATCAATACACATACATTCGCTATAGCTACATAAGTACTTACTCCCTAATGAGTAAATGTAAATCTACTCTTTACACACATATCCACTTATTGGCCTGCGATTCATTCCCAAGCTTACTTGTTAACACGAGCTCCTTCTTTAGTAACTTCCCTTAATAAGAGTAAATGCTACTAAGGTCAACCATAGATCATGCGTACATATATATTTTAGGTTCATATTAGCTTGTTGGTTTTTAGTTTGCCCTAAACTGTTTCTAACTTAACCTCTGATTTAACTTCTGACTTAGCTTCTAAATTACTCTATGATTTAGTGTAACTTCAAAATTTCTAACCAAATACTAGTTAACTTATATCCCTAATTTACCAATTGAGACTCTCCAACATTTCACCTAACTTAATCATCTAAGTTTAACTTACACAAAAACCCCTATGTGCAGCTTTTAATTTTGTCGCTATTTTAGCTTCTAATTTGATCAAAAGACTATATTCACTTATAATATTTTTTTTAAGTAAACCAAGCTAACACTAGTAAAGAATACTGTAAATATAATAGTAGCTAAGACTCCCCTTTGCTATGGTGTTGATTACACAATTGGCCTTATTTATTATATTTAGCACAATATACATAAATGATAGGAAAATATTTAATAATTAGTATCCATATTTTATTAAAGTCGTGCAAGATATTATACTCGAGAAATCGTAGTGGTTAAATTCAGGTCATGAAAAGCACTAGGATAATATAATATATAATATACTCTAAAATATATGCTTTAGAACAATTTTATCAATAATTAGCTAAAAATAGGTAAATAATTATATTTAACTTTAAAATCATAATATAACCTCTATTTCAATATTACTAGTCACTAGAAATTGTGTCATGTTGAATTTATACACAAATTACTTTAAAATCTCATTACTCTTTATATTCAAAAAATTGCCAACAAAACACTAAATAAATTACAATAAATAGTAAACATAGAATTCTTCAAAAATTCTTATTACCACAATTGAGTACATATTATAATGTGTTATAAAAAAAATTTTCAACCTAAAACAACATCATTTAATATTTTGAAAAAATTAATCAAAATTTGTTGAAACAAGGTATGTTATTAAGCAAGTACTATAATTTATTGTTATTTCAACAAAGTAAAATTATTATATGAAATTGAATGTGAAATAACCAAAGGAAACAAATTTTCATAATTTTCTAACCTAATTTGATATTTTTAGAAATTAAATAAAAATTAGATGCAAAATTAAACCTCACAGATGCACAACTGTCAAGCTATCCTCCACCACCAAAGGTTGTTAGCAAAGCTTCTCTCACCCTTAAATGTTTAAGTTCAAAGCCCCATGTTATTAAGTTTGGTGTAGCTATAGGATCTGTAATTCACATCTATTTACTTTTTTTTTTTTAAAGGAAATGTTGTATTTTCTGGGAGAATTTTGTGATGTTCTAATTACTAAAACGATACAAATGAACACCTTTCCCCTTATATAGAAGTTAGGTAGGTGAAAAACAAAAAGTATTTACAAGTGTCATTTTAACTTTGTTAGGTGTCATATTTACATATTTCATTAATTTCTTTACTTGACATCTCACCATAAGGTATTCTTAGCACTAAGTTTGCGTACCACGCCAGTTCCAACTATTCTATGTGTATTTAATATTTTTCTATAATTTTTTTATTAATTTAATGCTATTTTTAGTGATTGTTTAGTATATTTAATAATATATTTACATATCAAGTATGTAATGTATATATAAGATGACTATATAATGACATTATATGTTATTTGACTCTTAAATGTTATTTTTATAAATTAAATAATTTATGTTTAAGGGCTCGTTTCGAAGCTTAAATTTTGAGTTCTTGATAATTATTAAATGATCCTGCTAAGAATATGTTTCATTGAAATTAAATAATATATAGATTTCATTTTGAGAAATTGACCTTACTAGGATTCTTAATCTAACTTTTGCGACCTCATTGAAATTTAACCTAATTCGGACAAAATTTTTCGTAAGCCCTAAAATGTACCAAACGCCCTAACTCATATCAATAACTGAGTAACTAAAGTCTTACATTAGACCATTAGAGCATTATCTACCTTTTAGGGTAGGATATCTCATAGCAACCGTAACTTGTTAAATTCCTTTTAAGGTAGGATATTTTATAGGAACCCTATCTTGCCAAATTTGCTTTAACAAAGGATATCTCATATGAAACTTGTCTCGTCAAATTTCTTTTAGGGTAAGATAGACTACAATGAGCTCTTTCCATCTCTAAGGTAGCCTTAGCGCTATCATTTTCTTGGAGTGAGATATCTTACCAAAAGATCTTGCTAAGATAGACTACAAGGAATCTTACCCTTAGATAGTCTCAATATGATTGGTCACTTAAAGAAAGAATAGCTCGTCAAAGGGTCTCGTTAAGACAAACTCTACGGAGCTCTTTATGCTTCTTAAACAGCCTTAATGTTGTCATTTCCTTAAGATAACATATCTTGCCAAGGGGCCTCGCTAAGATAACCACAAGGAACCCTATAATTAGATAGCCTCAATGCTATTATTCCCTTTAGAAAAGAATATCTCGTCAAAGGGCCTCATTAAATAAATTGCAAGGAGCCTTTTCTACCTTTTAGACTACCTTAGTGTTGTTGTTTCTTTAAGATAGTTTATTTTGCCAAAAGATCTCGTGAAAATATATTGCAAGGAGTCTTATACTTAGATATCCTCAATGCTATCACCATTTAGGAAAGTATATCTTATCAAAGGGTTTCACTAAGATAGACCGTAACAAGCTCTTTCCACCTCTTAAATACTTGTACGAAAGAATATCTCGTCGAAAGGGTCTTATTAAGATAAACCACAATGAGCTCTTTCCACTCATTTCAATCGATAACTTGTCAAGGCCTATCTATAGGTAGCCTATCCCACCTCTCAAAAGATAGCATCAGGAGCCTCTTTTAAGATCTCTTCCTTCCACAAGGGCAAATATGGTATCCTTTTTGTCTTTATGATAAACTTTCCACCAAATTTCACTATAAAAGGGATAGTTATAGATGACTTATTTTTATCTTCCATAAGTCCATCTCTAGTTTGGAATCTCTTACTTTTCAAAAAAGGCAAAAAAATTATGAAAAATGCAAAAAAAAATATAAAACATCAAAAAAATGAAAAATCAAGAACAGAATTAATTAGAAAAGACAAAAAGAAAAAAGAAAATAATAAAGATTAGGATAATCAAAAAAATTGAAAATTGAAAAATCATTAAAAAAAAAAAGATGTATTGTGGTAGTTTATTTAGGTCAGTTTATGGTAGAAATGATTTTTTAAGGTCAAGAATAGCTTCTAGAGTCAAAATAAATATATGTGATTAAATCAAATTAAGAATTTTAAGTAAAAATGTGAATTTATTGAAATTTTTTTTTTTTTTTTTGCCTAGGTTTAGCCAAGTCATTTTGAAATATTTTGGAAATATATATTTTCAAGAGATCATGATCTTAAACTACACCTCAGTCAAACTTAAAACGAATATTTTATGGCCATTTGAAATTTTGAATAAAAGTAGAATGTAAGTAAAAACCAAGTTCCTAATTTGGTCAAATTGAAGAAAATGTGAAAAAATTTTAAACATATGTTTATGAGACTCTATATTTTCTTAAAGGGTATAGTATAATTTCTTACAAGTTGGATAATTAATTGAGTTTTTGTTTCAAATGTTTTAAGAAAAAAAAAAGATAAGAAAAGAAAATGAAATGTGGAATTCAAACCAACCAAGAAAAAAATAAGAAAAGAAAAAGGGAAAAAATAACAAAGGTGACAAGTATCATAGGTGTCACATAGAAAAGACGCCACATGGCATAGCCCGAGCAATAGAGTAGCTAAATGTATGCCACATGGTGCCACTCATTGAGCGTTATGTAGCATTCATGGATTAAACCCATTCTCTTTCTTCTTCCCTTCCCTGCAACTTCAAATAAAAAGATAACCTATTGCCTAGATGCAAACTTATCAAGTATATTCAGATAAATTCTATCTAATTTCATCTACTTTTTGGCCACCAAAAATCACAAAAAAAAAGAAGGAAATAGATCATGCATAAATCATTTATAGGAAGTGTCATATTTTCAAATTTTTAAAGGAGGAAATTTGCAAAATAAAAAGAGAAAAATTGGGTGATATCAATAAATAGGTATCATCCAACCAAATCTTCATCGACAAAATTTGAGCATTTTCACAAAAAAATACCTCAAGATTCATGATCTAAAGCTACAAGGACATCCTCTAGTGATTTTATAGACTTTTATTTTCTTAATTTTCATACAAAAATTTGTCTAAATAAGGCTAAAAAATGATAAAACCGAAATGCATACCAAAACTTAATACATCAAGATTTTATTTTTCTCATCATACATGTTTCTTAGGGTGCAATTCCGACTTGAAGCTATAAATAAAGGTACTTAATACTTATTCATTTAACTTCTAAGTACCACAAATATCCTCATTGTAAGGATTGCAAGCTTTCTCTCTCTAAAGTTTAAAATTGTTAATCTATTATCTCTTTTCGATTTCTCTTATTATAAAAATAAATAAATCCAAGAAAAAATAGTGAAATAATTTTTATTCATCCTCAAACAAAGATTAGTGAGTAGACTATTTCAATTTTGCGATTGGAGGAAGTAATTTGAAGACTGAGGTTTAAAGTGCAGAGTTTGGGTTTACTCATCACTAGCTTAAAGTTTCTACGGAAATTGAAGGAGGAAGGTTAGAGATTTCCCGAAATTGAAGTGGAGGTATCAAAGAAGGCTATCTTAAGAGTTCATAATTGCCAACCTTGCCTTGAGAGCCGGTTGATATCTACCTGAATCGAATGCCAATTCGTTCCTTGTTGTTGGTAAGTTCTTCAACTCTTTAAATTGAATGCATTATTTTGTTTTAAAAAAATAAAAATTTGAATAAAAATAAAAAAGATGTGTTTTTGATCTATCAATGTTATGATTTGAATTAAATGATGTGTTTTTGCAATATTTAATAATTTTTGTCAACTAATTTTTAACGTGCTTATGATTTTTTTTTTTTAATATGCATGAATAAGGCTTTCTAAAAAAAATAAATAAATAATGAAAAAAATGAAAATATTTTTTTTCATCCTGTATCATCATAATCTTACTTAAATAATGTTTTTTTTATGTGATATTTAATTTTTGGATGATAGTTAATTTTAACATACTTTATATTATATTTGTTGATTTTTAGTTGATATACTTTGGTTTTAATAAAATAATCGGCATGCTTGTATGATTAAGCTTTACAAAATAAATAATTTGCCTATATAGAATTTAACAAATAAATAATTAGCTTAATTAGGCTCTAATAAAAATAATTAGCATGTTTAAGTCTTACTTAATGAATAAATTAGTGTATTTGGCCATGTTAATTGAATAAGTATGTTGAATTAAATAAGCTTATTTTTGCATGATGAAATTGTTAAAAAAATAACAAAATAAAAAATAATAATTCTCTTATTAGTTAATTAGTAACTTTGCATGTTAATAATTTTTTGTTGTGTTTGTAATTTTTTTTTTTTGTAAGTCATTTATCTCGTTATAAGATCTCTTTATGTGTTATAGCTTATTGCATATTTGTTTAATAAATAATTTATTTTTTCTAAAATAAAACGTTTTCTTTTAATAAAGTTTTTCCTACACAAAGAATAATTTTTTTCATAAAATAAAAAATAAATTATCCTTTTCCGAAGTTTAGGGATTTTCTTGAAATTTTGAAAAGTGGAAAAATAAAGCCGATTTTTCCCTAAATTAATAAAACTTAATTAACTTAAAGTGAAAAGAGTATTTTGAAAATAAAATAAACTAACAAACTAAAGTTTTCATCAATTTAAAGCTATATAGACTTGATCTCACTCTATTAGTACGTAGATACTTCAAGTAGTCCAAAATAAATAAAAAACTTCTTTTTCCAATTTTTATTTCTTTTTTCGCTTAAAAAAAAAGGAGAAAGTCCATTTTACTTAAAAATAAAATTAAACACCTAATTAGTAGTTCAATGAACTCTTTTTTTTAAAAAACATTTGGGTTTTAATAAGATAGCTTCCAATCCCATGTTTTCTCTAGATTCTATTTTTCTAAAAATTTCCTTTTTTTTTTTCCTTTTAAAACTTGTTGACCAACGGCTAAAATTAAGGTCTATTCACCAATGGACCCTAATTTCATTAGTTTTCCCAACTTTGGTTAGGTGGCGACTTTTTTAAACAAAAAAGGCTTTTGTAAATTAAAATATTTTCTTAATATAGTTGAGAGATTTATATTGAGGAGGTTAGCTTTAAAATAAATTAGATTAAGAAAATAGCGAAATTAGATTTTCAACTCGACAATAAGGATGCAAGAGAATGTTGGAATATTGCAATAAAAGATGAGCTCTCTTTTATTCTTAGCCAGGTTGTTGAGCATTTGTACCTACTCTCTAAAATCTTCTTGTAATGGTACATTAAATACTCCAACAACTAATTAAAAAATAGCTACTGGTAAGCTAACACTTCACCTTATCATCAAGTTGGTAGGTTACAATCATCATCAGCTTGAACATCTTCTTATAACAACATCAAGTCAGCTTAAAGATCATAACCAAACTCACATTTCATTGTAAGCCTCTATACCAACAGGTCTATTTACTACACTATTGGCATGTCAATAGGTTAACTTTTAGTTTGCGCAACTTTCTTCTACTAGCAAGTCGATTCTTTTAGTCATCGGCGAAGTGGTTCTTTTCATATCAGTAGCAAACTTCCCTTGTTCTTTGCTACACATAAGAACCAAATAATACAATTACACACCCAATATAGTTTCTTATATGAATTCGATATCACAAATTAGATCCAGTAGACTTAAATACATGAAAATTTGATTGATACTTTAATGTTTTGCAAGTTAAAACTTAATTTCCAGTTAACTCAATATTAATGCATCATCAATTGATTAACATGCACAATGGTTTTATTTTCATCAAAATCAAATAATGAAGCATACGTTCAATAATCTCCTTATTGTTAAATGAAGACAAAACCTCATTCTTTAAATGCTCTTCCACGACTTACTACTCCCCCTCAATCAAGCATCCGATTTCAAAAGGATTTTCAAATATAAGATTAAAAGACTACTTGAAATTAAGAGCACTAGTTTAATAGGGGATATAAAACACATTTAAACTTATTTTCAATATCAAAATATTTTAACTAGTCCATCAAACTAAGCTTTAGACAAATTTAGCCAAATTTAGGACTCTCTAAGTGACTTAAGCTCTCTCCCCCTTTAGCCTCATCAAAGTAATTCTAGGTAATTAAGAGGGAAAAAAATTCATTCTAAGTCAAAATTTTGGCATAGTCTTAACTTAAGCCTTAAGATATTCCCCCTGCAAAATAAAACAAAGATAGTATAAGATACTTAGAAGACAACATCCACAACCTAAGCAATAAGCTCATCCCTCATCAACATTCAAAGTGGCTCCTCATATTACTTCATATGCTCAATCATAAACAAGCAATCATATCAATCCCAACAACTACAAAGTCATATTTAATAACAAAGCTCAACTTGGCTTCATATACTTCAAACTAATAAGAACCTAACCTTAAACAACACTTTAAGCTCATCTCATCACATTCAATCATCAAAAGACATAGAGGCAGCTTAAAAATAGAAATAAAATCAGAACGACCTATAATTACCAAGAAGGACTCAATATAAACAACGGCCAAAATGTCCAAAACTAAGAACAAAAGAGGCCAATAAGGCCAATACAAATACAGATGATCAATAGAAGAAGCTAAAGGCCAAGTCTAACAAAAACCAACAATCAAAGGCCAATAGAGATAACAAAAAAAAGAGAGTAAAGGCATCAGTAAAGTCTAATAATATGTATGAGAAAAAGTAGAATAAATTGAATAACAAGCATGTTACTAAGCAGTGAGAGGATCATCATCATCCATAGGCTTGGGTGAAGGAGGAGTAGGTAAAGGATAAATCTAACAACTATAGCTGAGGTTCTATTAAGAGTAGAACTCTTAAAATCCCTAATGCATGTGCTCTCGAAAGTCATATTAAAGCTCTTGAATCTCCTTTCTTGAAATTATAGAAGCTCATTAAATCTCCTCTCTTGATATTAATGGAAGGAGTGTTGAGCTTCAATAGGGAAAGAGGGATTAAAAGGAGGAACGAGGTAATCTCGATTAAAAAGAACTCCCCGGGTGGCTTGTTGGGTCTCAACTCTAACAATAGACTCTACTTGAGCTGGTGCATTAGACTCCTTTCCATCATCTTTATTAGCATGCCCATGGCGTAGACTTATATTATCTAAAACTAGAGGAGTTAGGTCTTTCTTTCTAACTCACCAGTTTCCTTCCTCCTTCTACATTCCTCTATTTACATCACCAAAATCAAATTCCTTAATTCTAGCATGTCTAGAAGGATAAGGAAAGACAACCCCTTTGTTTGTCAAAAGTTGAGTCACTAATCATTCAAGTCTATGGAAAACTTCAGAAGGATTGTTTGTTACATGCTTAAAACATTGAACAATCACCAAGAAAAAGTTAATCTTATGCTTCTTGAAAATGTGATACATCAACCAAATATCTTGATGAGTTACTTAAGCAAGTTAACCCCTTCTAGGACAATAGCAACGGACAAGAATATGCTAAAGGATGTCAATTTTGAGGTCCAATCCAGAGGCTAGTAAATTAGTAGGATTTTTCCAATTGTTGCTTATTCTTCTATACTAGAACACTTTATCATAGAATCCAGGACCTCAAAAATCTTCACCTAAGGTGTCTCTACCAATCTCAATCCTAATTAGAATACAAATATCATTAGCTTGGATTTCTAATCTTGTACCATATGTACAAGAATATAGAACTTCCCAGTTAATTTCATCATTATGATGCATCTTAAGATTCAACCTTGCTTGTTCATCTAAGTGATTAGATAAATTGTAATAAAAATATTTAATTGCATTGTTATGTACCTCAATAGGAATGTTGAGAACATACAAAATATGATTAGTTAAGACCTTGGGCATCTTAGGAATCTTAAATTCATTGATAATTTCATTCGAGTAAAACAACCTTGTATCAACCTTAAGATTTTGAAATTTTACAAGCTATTGTGCATGTTTAAATGAGGGGAAGAGGGCATTGGTCATAGCAAGGCGAATTAAGGCTTCTAGCTGATCTTCAAGCCATTGGAGAATTTTATCGAACACTTAGTGGGCTAGGAAGATTGAGTTAATTTTGTGAGATTGTGAAGGAAATGGAAAGGAAAAAGATGAGAAGGTGAAGGAAAAGGATATGGGAAAGTGTTTTTAGGTTGAATTTGGTGTATTAGAGAGAAGGGTAAAAGTGAGTTATAAGAGGGGTCAAGAGAGTGACAGGATGTTTAAGGAAGTAGTGAATGAAGAAAGAAAGAGAAGGTTTGAAGGTTTTATTAGAATTTTTCATAAGCCGGCAAGATAGTACTTGCTAAGTACCGATAAGCTGATATAGTAAATAGAATACTTCCAACCTTCTTATTCTATTCATGTTACCATCTTGTATGATGAAGTACCATTCGGCTGGTTTGATGAACAGAATGTTCGTAAGGAGATCAAAGAAGGCCCTATATTGGCTTGATAGTACAAATTAGTACCATTTGACCGATGGCCTACAAATTTTATAAACTTGCTTTTGATCATTTACAACTGCTTAGCTTGTGCTTTAATTTAATTTCAACCATTGAAATAAGTGTTTTGATTCTTTAAACAAGTTTTATACGATCCAATGGAATGTTAAGAGCTTATATTTTAGCAACATTAACAAGATTTATCAAAAACAAACTATTCATTGTATTTTAGGTCAATGTTGAGCTAATATAAGCATGAATGACCAATCTTAAGCATTAAGGCTTGGTTTTATTAAACTAATACTTCAAGCAAGTTTCAAAATCATATTCAACCATCTTGGGAACTAGATATAGCCACAAAGATCAAGAATTTTGAAATCACTACATAAGTTCCTTGAAGAACAACTATCATGCATAAAATCCACTAAGTCTTCAATTGTGCATAAAATCAAAAGTATCATCCATGAGCACTTCAAACACATTTCATTTGTACAAGTAGACTTTGTAGAAGCATCATCAATGAATAAAAACTCACAAAAGTGCAAAATTGCCATATGAGTTCCTAAGGATATACGAAAACCTAATTAAGGTCTAAAAGGGTTGAAATTGCACAAAATAAAAGATAAGCCAAATCAAGTGTTTAACCATAATTTATAAATAAAATTGAAACTTGGGAATTATTTTTGGGCACTAAAATCTAGGCATAGCAAAATTGTGTGCATATAATCTTAAATATACGTGAATGACTTCAAATGAACATAAAATGCATGATATTTACAATTTGATATCCTCAACTAGTTTTAAATGCATATTATAATATGATGATAACTTAAACATGACTTGAGAAACAATTAATTACAAAAACACTAGTTGAGTTCTTAAATGCTCATAAAAGTTCAAATG
This sequence comes from Lumnitzera racemosa, assembly GCA_024138005.1. NCBI lineage: Eukaryota > Viridiplantae > Streptophyta > Magnoliopsida > Myrtales > Combretaceae > Lumnitzera > Lumnitzera racemosa. The sequence continues at coordinate 46,551,754 of JAMXBC010000007.1, forward strand.
TGGTTAAGGCTAGGTCAAATATGTACAATTTCATAATTACATTAAAAAAACTATTCAAGCAAGAAACGTTGGCATATTTAAACATATGGGAATTTATATTTGATATTGAAATCAAAAGATGACAAAAATATGCATATGAAAGCTTATTCAAGTACAGAGAAGTTCAAGTGTACACAAATTATGTTAGTTAATGTATAGAGACTACTTGAACAAGTTTCTTAGATCAATTACCATATTCGATGCTTTTGGAATTTTCTTTGTGCATTCTTCATTCGAAGTTCTTGAGTTGCTCCTACTTAAAATTCCTATGAAAACATATAGTGGCTCCTTTAGTACCCATGTGAGTTTAAGTTCTTTGAGGTTAGTGACAATCATATATCATTGTCCTTTTGGAACTCAAACCATCTTATGTTTGTGATTCAAAGAAAAATTGTGTTGTATTGTACACATATGTACAATATGACTATATCTATCTTGATGGTTATAAGTTTTAGTTGTTGCTTTTATGAAGTAACTTTTATAAGAATTGTAAATATTTTTTTTACTATAACCAATTCTGATTTTGTCTAATCCTTTTTTTTAAGAGCCAAGAAGCTTATCTAAATTATTTTCTCCATTTGCGAACTTGACTATAGTTTGTTTTGAATCATCTAGGGTAAATTTCAAAATAGCATGTTCAATTTGAAGCTTTAGCTTATTAACCATTTTATCCTCATTTTTTATGCTTTCAACTTTTGTTTCAAGAGAATTACACTTTTCTTTCAAATTAATCATTTTCCTTAGCTAACTTCTTGCTCATAAGATTCAATTATGCATTATCTTTATTTAATTTATCAACTTATAATCTGAAGTATTTATTATCCTTCCCTAGACTTTCTTTTCCATAATTCACCTTATTGTACTCATTTTTAAATACATTAAATTCATTTTCCTTTTCATTCATCATTTCTTTCATCATCTTATTCTTCTTTTGTATCTTAATAAACCTTTTAAGCAACTCATCATACATGTTTTTGAACTTATCAAAGGAAGAGTCATTAGAAGTAGAGCATATCTTATTGTCCATGGCCTTAAAGCACATTTTCCCATCTAAGTCACTTAAATTGTCATTACTTAAAGTTGCCATCATAGCCTTTTTCTTTGTTCTTGTCTCGACTTTCTTAAGAACTGGACAAGATTGTTGAATGTTACCTAGTTTTTAGCAATTATAGCACTTGATTACTTTCTTCTTCTCATTTCTTAATCGAGATACTTTTTCATCCCCATTTTTTGCTAATCTCTTATTGAACTTAATGAATTTCTTGAGATTTCCTGTAATCATAACTACATCATTATCTTCCTCACTTTCATCACTACTTGAGCTCTTATTGGTTGTCTTCAAAGCAATTGTTTTCTTTTTAGACTCTCTCTTTACCTATTAATTATCTCACGAGTCTTAAGAGTTTTAAGAAGTTGCTTCTTTAAAATTGTGTTAAGATCATGAGTTTTCTTAATTGTGGTTCTCTTGGCTTCCCAATCCTTCAATAGAGACATAAGGATTTTGGAATTAATCTCAAGATTAGTAAGGGTTTACGAAGGATGTTTAGAGGATTGATAATATTAGTGAAACTCTTGTGTATCTTATCAACCGTTTCATTGAGATCCATCTTGAAATTTTCAAATTGCCCACAAAGTAAGCTTATTTTTGTATTTCTCAATCGACTGGTTCCTTTATATGTACTTTTTAACTTTTCTCAAATTTCTTTAGCACTCTTGTATATATAAACTTTATTAAAATCATTTTCATTAATGTCACAATGTAAGATATTCATAACTATTTCATTTAAATCTAACAACTCTCAGTTATTTTTAGGTGTAATTCTTTCCTTCCTTGTCTTTTATTTTAAATGGTCCTTTCTCTATTACATGCTACAATAATTTACTTTATGGTTTGAAGAATATAGCCATCCTATATTTACAATAAGGATAATTATTCCCAATGAAGAGTGGTGATCTATTTATAGCTTACCATTCTATGAAACTTAATGCATTTTTTGCCATGATCTTTACTTTAAGATGCAGTTAAGCAATCAATAAGTTTAAAGATCTAACTCTGGTACCAATTGAAATATTAGGCTAAAACTTAATTAGAGGTAATTGAGTTTTAAGAACAAATTTGAACTTCTTTTAAAATTAAGTAATAATTGCAATAATGAGAGTAATCAAGATAATGACGAAATAATAATAAGTATGGAAATTAAAAGAGTTAGGGATAAAAAAGATCAAGCTTACATTTAATATAGAGTTCGAACTGCCTCCTATTTTCCATGAACACACAATGTCTCAAACCAAGGGCTTTACGTGATTTTATTAATTTTTTAATTTAAGCTCCAAGAGTTACACACACAAATTTTATTACATAAGTTTCTTATTCATAACTCACAAATTACAAACTCAACTTACAACACTAAACTCAAACCCAAGGATCACTAGTGTAGTGCTTTTCGACTCTCAAAACTTTGCAACTAATAGCATACACACACTATATTTTACATCTCTCTAAATATTAGCAAATTATGGTATAATAAACAATGAGAATAGTAAACAATAAAAATACAAGAGAATTTGGAATATTGCAGTGAAAAATCAGCTTATTTTTGTCCTTGGTCAAGTTGTTGAATATTTATACCCACTCTTTCATTTATAATGTAGTAAATACTCTATTGACTAATTAAAAACAACCATTGGTAGGCCAACCCTTCACCTTACCATTAAGCTAGTAGGCCACAATTATTACCACCTTAGAATACTGTCTTAGAACACCATTATGTCAACTTGAAGATTAGAACCAAACTCAAGTTTCACTTTAAGCCTTCATATCAACTGGTTAGTTTAGTACACCATTCGCAAGCCAATTATAATTTTTCCGAACTTTCTTTTACCTATAAATCAGTTCTTTCAGTCACTAGTAAGCTATCTCTTCTAATGTCAATAGCAAACTTCCCTTGTTCTTTGCAACAAACAAGAACCACACAATACAAGTACACACCTAATATAGATTCTCATATAAATTCAATATCACAAATTAGATCCAATAGACTTGAATACATGAAGAGTTGATTAATACTTAGATATTTTGTAAGTTAAAGCTTAATTTCCAATTAATTCAATATTAGCACATTATTGATCGACTAATATTCACTTTAATTTTGTTCTTGTTAAAATCAAACAATGAGCCCTAAGATTAACATAACATGCTTTCTTAATTTTAAACCTTAATTATAACAAAATAATATTTTAATCCTCTTCAAACACCTAATGGGATTACCATATGATTAATCAATTTAACACTGATAGTGATGATATTAAGCAAAAGTGTAATGAAGTATAGCATTTATCATTAAAAGTTCATGTGTGAAAATACAAGTATGTTCCAACAATCCAACCTCTAATTGTCTTTGATTTTCAAGTACACAAAATTATATATATATATATATATTTTGATAAAAAATTCAAACAATGATAATAAATTTGCATCCTTCAAATAATGTCCTAAATATGTACTTTATGTTGCAACAAATAAATCATATATGTAACTTTTTATTACTATAATATTTTTACATTGATTTGCGCAGGTCAGTACCTCTCTAGTCTCTTCCGGCTAACCCGGTAAGGTGGATGTGGAGTTGGACGAGAATGACATTATATCATAATTAATGTGGATAGTTTTGCCGACAAAAGGTGATGCTCTTTGCTCAGGATGCAGCCAAAGCACGTGAAGGCACAAGTATGTACATGACTCCATCGGGACATAACATAGCCATTACCACATTACCACAACCCAACATAGCATTTACAATACTCAAATTTAAATCGATTTTGGTGAAAATTATCCCACAACAAACACATAAGTTTACAATAAACAATTATATTTTACAAATTCCTTTTTTATACCATCTATGTGGAGGTTCTTAATGGGAATATCAATATAAAGAATCAATCGAGAGTTTACACACGAGCCGTATTTTATTATATTATAATATTGAGGTTAAAATCATAAATATTTGACATAAATATTTGAATTCATTATGGATTTTATATTTATTATTTAATTCTGCGTAGATTTATAGGTTGGGATTTCAACTTTACGCTGGATCATCTCTAAATAGAAAAAGAAAATTTAATATTTCATGCATTATAAGCCTTTTTTTTTTCTCTTAAAAGGGAGAAAAAAAAATCATCTCTCTATAGACAAAATGCAACGGATGATTTAAGATAACTGTTAATTAGCCTTTTAACGCATCTTCTGGGCTGTCGGGTGGGGCAACTGTTTAACCAAAGCTATATGATAACCCTTTTTTGGGCCTTAACCTGACCAGACCCAACTCAGTGGCTGTGCGCATTTTTTTGGTTTTTTAATTATTTACGTGCCTTTCTCTTTCTTCGCTCATGTTGCTGGTTTCATCTTGTTTTAGTTTAAATTAGATTTCTGAGCTCAGTCTTCACTCAAACACTTCTTTATATTCTCCACTTCCACTAGGGACCTGCTGATTATTCACTCGTTTCTCAACGCACTTTCTTTCCCTTTCTTTTTTTCTTTCCGTTTTTTCAGTTTTTGATCTTTGCCATGTGGGATATTTGCCTTTGAACTTTCTAAATAGCTTAACCCATCTATTTGCTTGTGTATTTTTCTGCTAGGAGTTTACTTGGTACTTTCTCAGGTTGTATATCATTATTTTCTTCTGGGGCTTCAGTCTTTGAGGTGATAAGTTATATATTTTGCTAACTTCCTTCTAGAGTATCATTTATCCCCCGGCGTAATGGCTACAAAGCCGCTTCTTTCCTTCAAGGTGTAGACTTGAGAAAATACATCCATGATGAAAAAAAAAATCATCTCTACAGCTCCTTCATCACGTATCTCAGTGTATTAGGCCCTTGTTTTTCTTTTTTGGTTCATCGCAGAACTCTGTTTCAGGACCTATTTTATTGGCTTTTTTTAACTCTTTCCTTGTGGAAATGAGGTGGCTGTCATTTGCGTTAAGTACTGGCGTTGGGTTTGTTTTGTTAGTAACAATGATGAATTCTGTGAGCGGTATTGGTGCCAACTGGGGCACACAGTCGACACATCCTCTACCGCCAGCAGTTGTTGTAAGAATGCTCAGACAGAATGGCTTCCAAAAAGTAAAGCTTTTTGATGCTGACTGGGGAACGCTGAGGGCTTTAGGAAGGTCTGGAATTGAGGTCATGGTTGGAATCCCTAATGACATGCTCTTAACCATGGCAACTAGTCTCAAAGCTGCTGAGAGATGGGTTTCCAAGAATGTTTCTGATCATATTACCAACAATAAAGTTAACATCAGGTGATATGATGAATTCTTATTATTACATCTGCTCTATTTATGATGAGATAGTATGATCTGGCCTTGCTCTCTCTTTCTTTTGCTTTATATCCTAATGCCTGAGTTGATGAATATTGATCCTCTTGTAGTAGACGTTGGAATGCAATGGAGTACTTTCAGGTTCTGCTAAATCTTGATTAATAGATGCCCCATTCTTTTCGGAGTAATTGCTATCTCCTATTCCTGAACTGCAACTTCAAATTTGAAAAAGGGCAACAACTATTGCTGTGTTGGGCAGTGAGAGAATTTACAATTATGCTGCATATTTTACTCTGTTGCCACCATTATTTCTTGCTTGCTCCACTGATGGTTCGACTGCTTTATCCATTTTTCTTCCCTCATCTTCACAGTGAATACGCATGTTGCGTTTTTTGAAAAGTTTTTATGACTTCCATCCATTTTTGTTGCCATGTAGAAATTCTTGCAAACCTGATATGCATACACTCTCTAATGTATAATTTTAAGGCAAAGCTTCTTGAGATTTAATGATTTCTTGTCGTTGAAGCTAATTCCTTGGCATTTATCTTGAAAAATCCCTTGGCCGTATATCCAACTTCAACAGTTAAAGGTTAAGGCAGTTCCAATATTTGGATTTTGCGACAAATTCAGGATCGCATCCTTGGGCTGATTGTCATAGAAATTCCAATTAGGAATTACTTAAATGCTTTATTGTCCACAAACTATTGAATTTTACTACATGTAGAAACAGAATACTCAACAATGTTGTTGTTGTCTCTCTAAATGTGTACGATTTAATGAACTTGAAAAGACCTTACCAATCCTGATCCATATTCTTCACTAAGATATAATATTTCCTTGGCAGTTCTTCTGTATTTACATGTATGTATTCACCCATTTTCACTTAGCTCTCATGTGTTTTACTCTGCGTAATTTAGCTTTCAAAAGTTTACTCCATCATGAATAGCTTACTCGTGAACTGGTGCAAATCATGTGTGTGGCTTAGAAACAACCAAAAACAGAAATCCCATACCAGCTTATTCCCATTTCCTAATAGCAACTTCTGTATTAAATCTAATAAGCTGAAGTAACAGCATAATGAAGCTGGATAACATCAATCAATGGGGCCTGCCTTAAATTTGAATCTAGTGGCAGTTTAACCTGAATTTCAATGTTCTACAGATGCATCTTTTACAATTTCAACTTTCTTGTCCCTGGTGGTTCTATTTCTTTAATGTTCTTTGTTCAGTTGGAGCTGAATAGATGGCAAACTAGCTAGTACGAAACTTGGTTTTTCTACTCCTCCTTCCTTTTAGAATCTAAAGTATTACAAGTGACAACTCAGAATAATAGATGGAAGAACCATCTGCTAGTATATTAGAGTGTGTGAGTTGGTGGATTGAGGTTGAGTGTTTGCATTCATAGAGGGAGACTTATCCTTGTAGAATGAAAATATTACCTTACTCATCCATTCTTTGAAACTGATCAAATGTCATAGAGAGGAAGAAGCTGTTATAGAACGGTGACAAATAGGTATCAGAGTTCATAGGCAGAAAGAGGAAGCTGTTAGATTGTAAGTTGTACTGATTTAGAATCTGAAAAGATAGAACAAAGGAGAGAAAGGCAAAGCGTTGCAGCAGCTAGTTTTGTGCTTTCTACTCAATTCTGATTGATCACCAATCTAAAAGGATGGAACAAATTCCATTTGTTTAACAAAATGGAGTACCCCTTTTACTCTTTAATCAAGAAGCTTAGACATAGTTTTGTAAATCACATTGCAACAAGAAATTGGCCTGGAATTAGTAAGACTCGATGGATTGTTCACCTTTGGGAGTAGAGTTATGATTGCTTTAATTATGATCTATTTGCCTTTGTTGTAGTTTCTTCATTCTAGGAAGAGCCTATGGTTACTAGGTAGGGTTTGCTAGAGAAAACCTTGACAAAACTAACTAAAAAGGAGTAAATAGTTCAGTCTTTCTGGCTCACTTTATTACTCATAGGAATAAGGTATTTATGCAAGCCTATATGATCTAAATTTCTAAAATAAAGATACTGAGAAATCTAACTGTCTCCTCAAGATAGCAATACATCTAAAAAACTGTCTAACAAAATCTCTTAAGGATAGTAATAAATGTGGAAATGTTATATTAGTATATGTCTAAAATTACTTTCCTAAATATCATTAACATTACCCTCTCCACTTTGATGAGCTTGTTTGTAAGCTTGCTATAGTATAAAACTTCTAATTATATTCAATTTAAGCTTTGGTAGCCATGCATCCCCACTATTCTCATCTTTGCATTCTAAACAGAACAATCTCTAATATTGATGATCCAATTATTAGGTTTTTTGGGAGTGCGGAAATGTAGATTATTTATTTTTAATTAATTAATTATTTTTTAAATTTTCAAATTAGTGTTCTAGCTGAAAACTCATCTAAATCCATTTAATGGCATGATCAATCAATGATATCAATATATACATATCATAAACTTGTACTTAAGCATAGTATATTGACATAACTAAAATAGGTTTTATGGTTATTATTGAGATCACAATGGTATGTGATCTAAGCACCATCCTTGGATTGATCTATACGTGCATCAACACTACCACTCACCCTACACCTTAGGCCACCTAACACCACCACCACACTACTACAAATTTGATCACCGAAGGAACACTAGTTACATTGCTAGCCACAAGAACCTGCCTTTTACTCACTCAAGCTTAGGTTTGATTTTGTTAATTAGAATCAACCGAAGGCTAGACTAGGGTTAGAGTTTTCAAAGTCGCAATCCTCTAGATACTGCATACACAATTTGTTTTCAAGATATAGTTAGGTAACTAAGATTGCTAGGTCCTACTACAATAAACTTAAGATTGAAACTTGAAAAATTATTGAGATGGAATTTGTTATGTGCATGGATTACAAATCTAGTTAATCGGTTGTTTATTGTGAAATTGGTATTTGTGTTGTGTTTTTGTTTCTTAGAATTCTCTATTTGTGGTTTGAACCTATGGTGATTGGTATTTTGGTTACTTGTTAGGAAGAACACTCTGATCTCTTGAAGGCTCCTATAGAGAGAATCTTTAGATTTATTTAGAACATGTTTTTAGATTATAATTCTTATTTGTCTATTACTAGTCTCAATAGAGATATTATACAAGCAGGTTCATGCATTGAATACAAAGGTCTAAAAAATATAGTAAATATCAAGAAATATATGGATATTAATAAACTGCATTTGTTGCATGTGTAAAGGAGAGCATACCTCCCCCTCTTCTCTTCTCCAAACTCCAAGGATGAACTTACTTGGAAGAGGGGCTCTTCTCACAAGCATTTCTCTATTAAAGAAACCTATAGGGCCCTTCTACCTCTGCCCCCTACCATCCCTTGGAGAAATCTGTTGTGGAACAGGTCTTATATGACAGAAGCTCTTTCATTCTTTGGCTCACAGCGTGACAAAAACATTACCAAGGACAAGTTAGTGTGTTGTTGGGTTATTACCCAAAATATCTGCTACATATGTAGAAGGGAAGAAGGGTCCCATGACCATTTAATCTTCACTTGTAGTTTTGCTAGAGTTATGGGATAAGATAGGCCGATAGGAGTCAAGACCTGAGAGATCGGACTGATAAACATCAAGGTTTGAGACATCATCTATCAAGCCAAAAACATTATGAGAATATGTAAGAGCAGCTTAATTTATTTGCTAAAGACAAGGAAGATGAAGGAGTATAAGGGGAGAACTTTGTTCGAATGCCTACAAGGGTGGTTCAGATAAAGTGACATCATTCGGCTGCGTCTAGGAGCCATTTGGATGGAGTCCCCAAGTTATTATGTTTCAGTGATTGATGAACTTCATTTGAATGCTCTTCAATATGGCATTCTAATGAAGTCCTTGGCACATCATAGATATGGCATTAGAGATGATCTTACCTTCTAGGCACATCAAAGGATCAAACATCAAGTGGACAGTTGAGGAATCCCAAATGACCAGGGATTTCTCGTGCTGCTTCTAAGCACCTTACCCTCCTTTGTGACTAAATTGGCTTCACCGTTTGGCAGCAGCAATTTACTATATTTAGAGTGAAAGAAATGAAAAATGATTAAGAAATCTTGATGGAAACTCTGATAATATTTGTTGGAAAATTTTATCTTCGTCCCTTTGTTTTTAATTTTTGAGCTTGCACTTGTTTAGATCACGATTAAGAGGGTTTTTGTCTTTGCACTAATTTTTACCTTACCTAGAGCATATGCAAAAGCTTCTAGGTTCTCTAGCACTCTGTTTGACTGTCTACTTGGCTTTTTTGGTAGACTTTCCTTCATATATCTTCTTCAATTAATGAATCAGCGGACTTTCTTTTGTAATTTTTGTTCAATTAACGAGAGCTGATTCTATCCAAAAAAGCATATGCTGTACAGGTAGAGCATACGGTTGAGTGTTCCAAAAGTATGGAACCTACTGTGTTTGCATTTTAAAGCAAAATTACTAATTTTCAAAGCACAATGAACAAGGGAGGTTGCGAGCAAAGGGGAAGTTACACACATGAAGAGGATCTATACAGGAAAAAAAAAAACAAAAATCTTTTATACTTTCATCTACAAGTGCTATGAATTTCAATAATCTGGTTAAAACTCATATATACTTTCATCTACAAGTGCTATGAATTTCATCCAATCAAGTGAAGAAAGTTATCTAAAAAATAATTACAATTTCGAGCATATTTATGAGTTTTAACCAGATTATAGAAATTTTGAAGCTGAATCAATAAATAAAGCAGAATTGCTGAATACCATAACTCTGTACACAACATGTATATTGTTATTGTAATGTAATATCGTATTTACAGTATACAAGAGTATAAATACATATAGTTAGGGTTTATAACCCCAAGATGTAAAAATATTATACTACCCCTTGCTATAAAGCTAAATAACAATAATGTACAATAATACACCCTCTTAATTTCATGATGCTGATGTTAGTGTGAGATTGATACAATGATCAAGAAAAATAGTAGTAGAGAGATTCTTATTAAGAATGTGTGCATGTTGAAAGTGAGTTGAAACATAGTGAACTAAAATTTGACCTGTAGCAACCTGTTCATGCACAAAATGATAGTAAATGTTAATGTGTTTTATATGATTATGATGGATGGGATTATCAATCATATAAACGACTCCTAAGATTATCACAATAGAGAAGGATAGGCTACTAAAGAGGAACTTTTTAACTTGCGGGCAAGGTGACAAATCTAATTTGATTTAGCCATGGCATAGGTGATAAATCTATATTCGGCTTCAGTAGAGCTTTTAGGGACAATAGGCTACTTTTTGTAGCGCTAGGAGATAAGGTTGCAACCAAGGAAGATAGCATACCTTATAATAGAGCAACGAGTATTTGGATGGCTAACCCAACCAACATCCTCATATGTGATCAAGGAAGTACGAAGTGTGCATGTAATAGGGAGATTCATGGACAATGCTATGTAAATATCAGAGAACTTGTTTAGCTGTTTGCACATGATTAGTATTGGGGTGATGCATATGTTGACTCAACTAATTAACTGCAAAGTTGATATTTGGTTGGGCAATAGCGAGGCATTTGAGTGCCCTAACAATTTCTTTCTAGGTAAGGTGGTTAGAAAGTAATAGAAAGCCAGTAGTAGTGAGGTGATTGGGAGGGGATAGTAGTGTTTTGACTAGTATGAAGAGGTACATGTGATGTTTTTTCAAAAGATCCTAAATAATGTGAGATTGGTTGAGATGTAGACCTTGAGGTGTACAATAAGCTTGAATTCCCAAGAAAAAGCGGATATTTCCAAGGTCTTTCATGTCAAAATGCTAAGAGAGGATGGAGATGTGGTAGGCAAGGAGATGTGGATCGTTGCTTGTAAGGATGATGTCATCAATATAAAGTAGTAGGACAAGAATGTCTAATCCTTGAGATAATGTAAACATGGATGTGTCAGTTTTGCTTTGTTGAAAACCTATATGAGAAAAGAAAGTACTAAACCAATGAAGGTTCGTAATGGTTTTAGGTTTAGTGATGCTTGAGTAAGAGTGAATGCACATGGAGTGAGTTAGTCTAGAGGAGGGGTTCTAGGTTAATGTAGATGAGGTGGATGTAGATGGCAAGGGTAATGTATTGGGGGAGGAAGCTATTGTAGAGGGTTGGAGTTGAGGTTTAGAACAATTGTGTTTGTAAACTTGTATAATAGGTGGTGGAGCATGTATTGATGCAATATGAGAAGATTGAGGAGGCGAAGGAGTAGAAGGTGTAGGTAAATTGGATGTAGATGGGGAAAGGTAGGAGTAGTAAGGCCAATAGTAGAGAAATAGTAAAGGTGAGTGAGGGTGGTGATGCAGGGGTCTCAGGTTGACCATTGGGAGAGGACGTAAGATTGTTGGTGTAGGTAAATTGGATGTAGATGGGGAAAGGTAGGAGTAGTAAGGCTAATAGTAGAGAAATAGTAAAGGTGAGTGAGGGTGGTGATGCAGGGGTCTCAGGTTGACCATTAGGAGAGGACGTAAGATTGTTGTAAGGAAAAATGAATTCATGAAATATAACATGATGATTGATGTATACTTGACCTATGATAGGATCCAAGCACCAATAGCCTTTATGTTGAGGTGGTTAGCTAAGGAAGATACATGGGATTTAGCGGAGGGAAAGTTTATTTGCGGACTTGAGAGATAGTGTTTGGGTAGTAGAGATAGCTAAAGGTGCAAAGGGAGGTATGGTTAATGGAGGTGTGATGAAGAAGTTCAAAAGAGGGTTGAGAGTGGTTGAAGGTAAGTAGTTAATGGTGTAGATAGCAATAAGTGCTACATCAACCTAGAACGTGGGTGGTAAGTTAGCACGAAGGTGAATAGTGAGAGCAAGTTTAATAATGTGGCGATATTTATGTTCGGCAATGTTGTTCTGTTGTAGAGTATATGGATAGGATAATTGTAGGCGAATGTCATAGGTACAAAGGAAAATTTTGAAGGCATTGTTAATGAATTCACCACCACCATCATTGCAATGAAAGACTTTAATGCGATTGGAGAAGTAATTTTCAACAAGATATTTGAAATGTTGAAAATTAGAGAAAACATCACTTTTATTATTTATGGGACAAAGCCAAGAGTAATGAGTACAATCATCCACAATGATTACATAATAATGAGACCCTAAGTTTGACTTAATAGGTGATTGCCAAACATCTAAATGAATAACATCTAGGGGCTTCTTAGCTTTGTGAAATGATTGTTGGAATGGTAGATGTATGGACTTGCTAACACCGTAGGTATGACAAGGATTAGAGGACAATGGAGATGACTTAACTTGAATGCGATGAAGGACGTCAACATGAGGATGACATAGCCTTGAATGCCAAATCTCTCTTGGAAGGATAGAAGCAAGAAGAAGCTATGGAGGGTAAATTAGGGAGAGACAAATGGGGTATAATGGACCCTTAGTCTTTTGATGAAGAAGAAGTTGACTTGTTGAGGAATCTTTAACAAAAAAAGAGAAAACATCAAAGCTCATAATATAGTTATTATTATAAGAAAGTGTAAGAATTGATAAAAGGTTATGTGTGGAGAGGGAACAAGAACATTCTTAAGGTGTAGGGGATGACTATGGTGTATATGAGGTGGTCAACCATGTGGTTTATGGGTCCGGGGCACCATTACCAACTAAAACCTTATTAGAACTAACATATGAGGTTAAAAGTTAGTGAGTATGCTTGCATTTGGAATCGTGATGTGTAGCACTAGAATCAAGGTACTAGGTAACCTCATGAGATTCTCTAATGGCATATTCTCATAAGACTCGTTATGCTTGTAATAGCAATGGAGGGTGAAATGTCTAGGTTTCTCGCAGATTTGACATAACGAGTTGAGGGTATATAGGAGGTAAGATTCTTAGGACGTTGCTATCTAGAAGATGAAGTAGAGGAACTACAACCCGTAGAAGGGAGTCATGGCTGACATTAGTGTGAGGTGCACTGATCAAATTCAGAGGAACAACCACGCCCCTTGGTTCTTGAGTGACCACGATTGTGATTTTGGTTATGAGAAACAATTAATGTGGTTTGAGTAATAGCAATAGAATCTAAGGCTACATCTACATCAAAACATTTGATCCATTGTTCATGATTGAGTAACTTTGCATGCACTTGCTCAAAAGTAAGAGGAATGGTGGTGAGGAGAGCATCATACTTTCGAGGAAGGCCACAAAATGCATGAGTAATGAGGTTATCAGTGCTGAGAGGGTGTCTAATGGCGTCAAGTTGATTAGCAATGGACTTAAGCTCGTGTAAATAGTCAATAACAAGTGTCTGATTTAGATGAATAGTAAAAAGACATCGTTTGAGTTCCATTTCCTAAGCCATAGAATTTTCTCGGTAGTGGTGGCGAAGAGTGGACTAAATGTCATAGCAGCTATAATTTCATGGTCTTCCAACAGAATATCATTGGAAAGAGTAGCTAAAAGAGAGGCATGAGCCAAATGGTTGAAGTGAAGCCATTGTGAGTAGGTGGGATTGATTATAGGTAGTCCGTCAGAAGAGGGCAAATTTTAGTTGATGGAGAGATAGTAGAATCGTGGACATAGTGATATAAGTCTATTGATCTGAGATACGATGTCATTAGCAAGAACCACACTTGATGGTTATCGGCTGAGAGCTTGATGGGCACAATAGTGGTAATGTTAGCGGGGGATAGAGAGGAAATGTTGACAAAGGATATGCTTGAGGTGTTGAAAGTGACTATGGATGGAGGATTAGGAATTACTGGATGGAGGAAGAAGTGATGGATATATGTTATGGCTGTTCAGATTGTTTGGTGTATAGGGTAAGGGAAGAGTAGGCAAGGTTTTAGGGAGAGAAAGGGGGTTGGATAAAAACAGGTTGTTGGTATAGGTAGAGGTGGCCATGGGTGGAAAGATGAAGGAAGAGGAAGACCAATGTAGTGAGTGGTTGTGCGGACATGGGTGGCAATAGTCAAGGCATGGGGGCATGAGGGGCTTTTTGGATTGATTGTGGAGGATAGTGTGCTGGTGATTTGTGTTGTTGATGGGAGAAGGGAGGAGATAGGAAGGGTCGGCATAAGTTGGGCAAGGGTAGTGGACAGGTTGAGAGCAGAAGGCTTGGAGGGGCTTTCCATGGTTGAAGTGGTTGCAGCAAATTGAGTGAAGAAGCAGATAGCACTGAGCAGGTCCAAAGATGAACAGTAGTGATGCACAGTAGCAACGAGCAGATTCAGCGAGGAATAGTGCCGGGTAGTGAGCAGATCTGGTGGTGAATCTCTGTCTCTGATGGAAGAAGTTAAAAAAGAAAATCACATAGGGTTTGTTGGCTCTGATACTATGTACACAATATGTATATTGTTATTGTAATGTAATATCGTATTTACAGGGTACAAGAGTATAAATACATATAGTTAGGGTTTGTAACCACAAGTTGTGAAAATACTATACCACCCCTTGCGATAAAGCTAAATAGCAATGATGTACAGTAATAAACATAATGAAGAAAATTATCTAAAAGTCAATTGCAATTTTGAGTGGATTTACGAGTTTTAACCAAATTATTGAAATTTTGAGGGTGAATCAAGAACTAAAGCAGAATAACTAAATACAATAATGTCATGAAAATTTAAGTAGATGTATTAATTTTTAGGACAATTGCACCCTCTAAAGGAAGTTAGAAAGAAGAGCAAATTACAAGAAAATATGGAGAAATATATCAACAAAGTAATATTACATTTGAAGTGAAATTATGAAAACTCTCATGTTACAAAACATGAAGGGAATATTAAATAATTCAAGGAGCGAATATGAAGAAAAGTCATGCATTATAGAAAATTAACAGGCGATGCATCAGAGTTATGTGTGTAAAAAATACAAAATAAGGAAAGGGAGAGAGAGAGTGAGAGATGTGAGTGCAGTTAATAGGAGAATATAAAAAAGTGGGAGCGTGGAAAAGTAGGAGAAAGAAAATACTAAGTTAGCAAAGAAATGAAAGGGAAAAAGGAGTAAGTTGATAAATTTATTTCTTAGTTATAATTTTAATAATTCATTTTATTGTTAGTATTTTTGTTCATAATAGTAAATAAAGAATAAATATGTAATTTTAAGAAAAGCGGTTACTTAAAATCTAATTTGCTTTAATAATATAATATAGATATACTATCTTTTTTGGCAGTTTATAAAAATTTTGTAAAATCATAAAGGATGTTTATAACATTCAAGGACAAATTCTGAGATATAAAGATAAGTTATGGATTTTAAGCTGAATCACAGATAAAATGTGGAAAGTAAATTATTACTTTTAAAGCGATTTTGTGAAAGTTGATGCAGAAATATGAATTATCTTCCTAGAAGGGATATTATGGAAATTAAGAAGAATAATAAATATAGAGCAAGTTACAATGAATAATAGGATATTCACAAATTTTGTTTCTAAAAGGAGATCGAGGAATATTAGTGAGATTAACCACATATGAAGTAGGGTCAAATTTTCAAGTAATACTATTAAATACGTTTGCTAAGTTATGAATCTTCTTGAATAAAAGGAGATTCACGAATTTCATTTCTATAAAGAGATTAGTTATATTAGTGAGATTTATGAAATATGAAGCAGGGTTGAATTTTTAAATAATATTATGAATGCTATCGCGAATTTATGAATCCTCTTGAAGAATTTTGAAATCATTTTGATAGAAGCATTAGTTAACAAAAATTTGTAATGCGAAGAAGTCTTAAGCATATTTATGAATTGTGTTCTGGAAGCATTGTTAATTAACTAAAGAAAGTTGCAAATTTTGTAAACCGTGTTGCAGGCTTCTCAATTAAGTTATGATATTTGACTTTTGAAAATTTTTAGTGTGAAAAATTCTTGAAAAATGTGATAGAATATTTAACAACTGCACAAAATTTAAGTAAAATTAAATTTTCTTCTTAAAGACAAAATGTCCTATCAATAGCTCACCCAGTCAACTTATCCACACAAAATCTCACCTGGTCAAAGTAGAGAATGGCCTTTAAATAAAAAAAACAAAGTAAACTAAACCAAAAAAAAAAAAAAAAAACCTGAGCCAGGAAAATTTGAAATTGAAATAGTTGATAGGAAAGTCATTTCAATCCAATTCATTCCTAGAGTCAAATAAAGACAAAGGATATGTTAGTGACTTAGCACAGCAAAGCACTCTCCAAGGGCATGGAGTGTCTCATTTCGTCTAGAATCTTGATAGTAATGTCTTTGTTAGATTTTGGGATTGAAATAAGGGAAAACTCCATTCAATTCTTGATGGAAATGGAGTTGTGCTAATTCCCCCCAACTAGAGGATCATTTCAAGATCTTTGAAAATATTCGAAGGTTTAATGTGAGTATTATTGCCAACACACAAGATGAGATTTTACATCAAGGAGCAGCTTTATGAAAAAGATGAAGGGGAAAGTTATTAAGATGTCAAAGAAACGAAATATACAAGATCACAAATGTAGATTGCTCGTGGTTTTGTTTTGGCTTTTGTAATCTCTAAAGTGAAAAAACCAAATGAAACTGAAAAATTAAGGCTATTATCTCTAACTATGATTAAGGTGTAAATGAACCAAGCCAATTTATATACTATTCAAGCTTTGGCTCAAGTTTTGTTCTAATCTAATTCAGTAATAGTCGAATCGAGCTCGAACTACTTAAGTAATAAATCGAGCCTAATCGAGCTACTCGAATAGTAAATTAAGTTAAGTTTAAGCTTTAAAAAAATAAACTCGTCAAGTTCATTAGCTTAATCGAATTTGGTCTAATTTTAATTTATTTAAATGTAAACGAATCTGATATTGGTTAGGTAAAATTTATGAAAGGATTAAGTTTAATCGAGTTAAGTTTAAATTTATCATATATATTTTTTAGTTGAGTTAGAGTTTAAAATTTAAAGTTTGGTTGAACTCGAGTTAAGATCAAGCTTTGAGTTTTTAATTTTCAAGTCGAGCTCAATACTTTGTCGGTTCGACTCAATTTAATTATACCTCTACTTACGTAATAAAACAAGACTTATGATATGTATGATACATAACGTTTATAAAAGCAAATTTACATAAATCTAAACCTATTTGCAAAATATCTATATAAAACAAATTTCATGTACTATAAACAGTGAATGTAACTACAACAATGAGGTGTTTTTGCAAGCAATCTAACTCAAACTGAATGGAGTTAAATTGCATTTGAAGTGGTTCAATTTAGAATCTAAAACTACTAAAATTAGTTCATTTCACTAGGGAAAGCTTGAGCTTGAGCTATTCAAGTAGTTTATTCAGTCAAGTTTAAGCTTCATAATATATAACTCGACTATCTCATAAGCCTAATCAAGTTCAAGTTGAACAAATGTTAATCAAGTCGCAATCGAAATTATTTTAGTTGTAAGAAAATTATCACTATTATTTTTTTAATAAATCTAGTCTAAACTAGTTTAACTAAATTAAATTCAAGCCATTCAAGTTCTACTTTAAGTTTAGTTTGAGCTTAAAGTTGAAGCTTGATCAATTTTAGGCTGAATACATTATTGTCTTGACTCATTTATGGCCCTATACAAAAGATTGCTAAGAGTCTATGGGATAAGTAAGGCTTGATGGAAGTTCTTAACAAAGGGTTATGTTATCATTTCTTCAATATCCTTGATGAAGCATCTCTGTTGAAAGTACTTTGTTAGCTTCACTACTTTTCATGCCAGTACCTAGTCCTTTTTTTGGGTAAGTTGCTAGTACTTAGCTTTGATTTCCCATAAAGTTTCTTTACAAAGACAACATAAAGTTATGTGACTAGCGCCTGTAGGAAGTCTCTTCGAGCCTGTAACTAAGGAGATAATCAAATATGCGAGGGTTTCTTTGGAGGTGGAATTTACAGAGGGGTTCTCTAAAGACTTTAATATGGAGTGTGCTGATGGACCCACGGCATTAGTACATGTGGAGTACCAATGGATCCCTTCTCATTGGTTGAGTTGCCAAAAATTTATTCACAAAAATGAGAGCAGCCTTGATTGCAGAATAGAGGCTAAGAATGAGGATAAGGCTTTAGAGGTTGACCACTAGCCAAAGGCAACAAAAGGTGTTGGGATTGAAGCGGTTACCTTAGACAAAGATATCTTATCTCTTATGGATACTGTGGAGGCAGTTAAAAACTCATAACATTGAGGGTATTTGGAGACATATCCACTGAAGTTGGACGTTGGAAACCCAACCTAATGGAAGGATATGGCTTGGTTGGAATCACGAGTTTGGGACATCTATTGTTACTGAACAGTTAATACATTGTGACAGTGTTCATATTGTTTAATGGAAATCTCTTACTGTTATTTTTATATAATGCTATATGGTACCATGGCAGAAACCAAGAAATGTCAGGAGAGTCTTGTGGGGAGACTTGGAGAGCTTAAGTCAATCTTTTGAAGGCCCTTGGATGATTTTGTTGATTTTCATGAATTTAGGGTATGTGCTGATAGAAAAGGTCAGAAGTAAATTCAAGGGGCATGAATGAATTCAATGAGTGGTGCTATGGAGCTGAGATTGTTTTTACCAGCTTTATTGAATTTATTCACTTTTGGGCAACTAACAACAATGGAGACCTGATTCTTGGCAGTTGGATTGTGCTTTTGTAAACCACTCCCTGCTTCTGGATTGTCTTTCTGCTGGAGCTTTAATCCAAGCTCTATAACTTCCAACCATAGTTCCTAGTTCTATGGTTTTTGACCTAACCTCAGAAAAGTCCTCTTTGGACCATCTCTTCTTTTGAGCTCTTTTTTGGAAGGGAGCTTCACAGTGAACTTGATTCAAAGATGTAATGGCCATCCCTAGTAGTTCTGATGACACAAGATACCTCCATTTTTCTTTTGATAGGCCTCACTCTGCCATGAATCCAATGTGGCTGAGAGTGCTGAGAGCAGTAATATACTACATGTTGAGAGAAGGAATGAAAGGAGGATAAGAAACCAAGACCAAAGTGTGGATTGCATTTTTTAGGAAGTTTTAGCTTCCTTTCAATATTTTAATAAAAATGTCTTAGCACATGTAATGAGTTATTGGGAGTAATGGTTTTAGTTCTCTTGTGTTGCATATGTCATCATTTTATTGCACTTCACTTACAATGTACTCCTTTTCTCTTGTACCATGGATTTTTTTTCTCTACATCCATTACCTTATGTAAAGGAAAGCACCAAGCATTTCTATCTCCACTTTCATTGAAAATACTAAGATAAAATTTTACAGTATATTTCATTAATCTAGAACCACAACCATTATGTTCTAAGTATTTCAATATGGTATAGCAGATTGTTAGGATGTATAAGAAAGAGCCTAGTTAACTGCCCACAAACTAAAAAACAAAATGTCTTGTGAATGGGTAACTCAGTCAACTCTATGATCTTACTAAAACTATACATCAAGAAAATTTAGAATGATCCTAGCTAATGCCAAAGCTGTGTTAGGTTGGCTTTCTAAGCTTTTAGAGTTCCTTTCTTTCCAAATGTTATACAACAATTGAGGGGATTTTCCTCCATTTGAAGTCATTGAGATTAGAGAAACCCTGAACAAAAGATGGAAGCGACCACAATTGTAGCAAATGAGTAAAAGGTTGAGTTGTTTGTTGTTGAATCTCTATCCATACGGTGCAAATAAATTCACCAGATAAGAATATGTGATTATAGTTTTTCTCTTCCATATGGCAAAGAAAGCAGCGGTTGTGATTTAATAATCCCCATAAACAGTCTGTCTTGAGTGAGAAGTCTCTCTTGAATAGCTAGCCAATGGATGAAGGAATTGCGTGGGATGTTGGTTTTATTCCACACAACTTTGTGCCAAGAAGGGGGCTAGTTCCTTCGCTTGAGGAGATTGTATGTTGATTTTATGGAGAAGCCTTTCCTAGAATCGCTCATCCAAACAAAAGTGTCAAGCACACCTTGTTTAAGAGCAACGTCCGATGGCAAATTCATCCTTATGTTATCCTAAATGTCCCCTAATGGCCACGTACATGCATTCCCTTTGATGATGTCCTTTAATTTTGCATCTTTTAAACAATTCATAGCATAAATGGAATGCTCACCAATCTAACTCACTAAAGGCCCTTTAGGGTGCCATTAGTCGTACTAAAGAGAAATGTTCCTCCCATTCTCAATCTTCTAAGCAAACAAAGGTGCTTCCCAACTTCTCATATGGAGGATCTTACACCAGAACCAAGAGCATTGCGAAGAGTTAGGAATAGCCTAGAAGTTTCTACCCTTTAGAATCTCTTCCCTCGCCTAACTTGGTCATAGACCATTCTCATCCACACACAAATTCCAAACATGCTTTAGTTATGCCACCTTATTCCATAATGTAATAACCATAATACCTAGGCTACCTTCATTTCTTCGAAAACAAATGTCATCCCATGAGACCTTAGCTTTGGCTCTTGCTTTATCCAACCCGTTCTAGAGGAAGCGCTTCATCTTTGCATCTAAGTCCTTAAGGATGCTCTTAGGAAGAAAGAATATGGATGCCCAATATACTTGTAGGGAAAAGAGTATACCCTTTATTAATTGCACCCAACCTGTATAAAAGAGGTGTTTGGTAGTCCAACTCCTAATTTTAGCCGTAAACCTTTCAACTAAAATTCGATATTCAACTAGCGAAAGCTTAGAAGATATAAGTGGGATACCTAAGTATTTTGTCGGCAATTTTCCTTCTTTAAAGCCTTCAATGGATATCAATTATGCTTTAACCTTTGCATTAATACCACTGAAAAAAAATTTGGCTTTTCATGACACTGCCCTTAAGCCTTCATAATGTGGTGAGATCCTCTAATTATTGTTTGATGGGAGAAATCAAATGCTCCTCCCCGTTCGAGAAAATGAGGTCACTCACTCTCTAATGGTGTTTGAATTACTGATTAGCACTTACTCTCCTTAAGAGGCATGATAATGTTTCCATAACCAAAATGAAGAGATAAGGGGAAATGGGGTCTCCCTATCTTAGGCCACGTAAACTAGCAAGGAAGCCAGCAAGTTCTCCATTTAGACCTAAAGAAAACTTCTAGGTGGTGACACACTCCATAATCTAATGGATGAACATAGGTGGAAAATTGAGAGCTTTGAGGAGCTGTTCTACAAACTTCCAACTAACATGATCGTAGGTTTTCATAATATCAATTTTCATGGCGCATTTAGCTTCATGAGTGCCTTTATGATAACCTTGCATAAGCTTTTAAGCCACTAAGATGTTGTCCACTATTCTTCTTCCCTTGATGAAGGCTGTTTGTTTCTTCCCTACAAGCTTTGGTAAAGCACTTTAGATGTGATTTGCCAAGATTTTAGATATGCACTTATAAAGTGTGTTGCAAGATGCATTGGGTTTAAAATCCACAAGAGATTCAAGAGTGCTTACGTTGGGAATCAAGCCTAAATAAGTGAAAATAATGGATTTCAAGAGCCTTTCTGTCGCAAAAAAGCCCTTAATAGCCATGCGTACTTCCTCCCCAACGATATACCAAGTAAGCCTAAAGAAGTTAGCACTGTAACCATTCAAGCCTAGAGCTTTGTCCTTGGCGATAGACCCCATAGTATCCTTTATTTCTTTGCAGTCAACTGGTTTAATTAGTTGTGGCCATTTGTCGCATACCACTTTCCTTTCCATTAATCCTAGTAAGTTGGCAAATTCTATCAAAGGAGGAGGGGCATTTAGTAGATGTTGAAAGAACGATATGGATGCCTCCTAGATTGACTCTTTGTTTGAAATTCTAGACCCGTCTTCCAAAACTAAAGAGGTAACACTCTCTCATGTGTTTCTACTTTAGGGATCAATAGAAGAAAGAAGAGTTACGATCCCTAAGATTTAATCATGTCTATTGAGATTTTTGCCTAAGGAATGATCCGTCTGCTGCCTTGAGGTATTATACTTCTTTATACAACTTTTTCTCCATCACTTAATCTGCTTTGGAAGGATCCAATCAATGAGATAATTGCACCTCCTCCAGCTTACCTTAGGCAAAATGTTAGAGTAATGCTTCTTGTTTAGCTTCCTAAGTTCCTTCTTTAAAAGCTTGATTTTTTATACCACTTTGAACATAAGAGTCCTGTCTACCCTTGTATTCCATACATGCTCTACTATAGGGAGAAAGAGAGGATCCTTGCTCCAAAAGTCATAGAATTTGAAATGAATGTTCTTCCTAGTTACTTTCAGTTGAGTATCTACAAGAAGCGGGCTATGATCGAACACTCCCGAAGGTCCTACCTTGACGTGGGAACCATAGAATGACTACATCCATTCTAGATTTACCAATTCCCTATCAAGTCTTCTCGTGAGCAGGTTGGATGTACATTTATTAGTCCAAGTGTGCAAAGGGCCAATGATTCTTGCATCCTCTACCTCCGCATCATAACAAAACTGATTGAACTGATCCATTCTAGAAGTTACAACTTCATTATCTCCTAATTTCTCCTCAACACATCTACATTCATTGAAATCATCCCCTAGGAACCAAGGGCCATTTAGAGCCACCTTAATCCGTAATAGGTCAGACTACAGATTCATGTGTTTCGTTGCTGAATTTACTCCATAGACACATGTGAACCAGAAGGACAAGTCATCCTCAATTTGCTTGCATTGGCAGTGAACAAATTGATTGCTGGATGATTGGATTGTAATGTGCCACTAAGACGGATTCCAAGAAATTCATATCCCTCCGCTTGGATGATATTCCAGTCTCTAAGAAGGAAGAATCCTTGGCCTAAACGGAAAAAGCTTTATTTGCTTTTACTTTCGTCTTGACCAAACCCAATAAGGAAATGTGGCTTGTATTGCAAAAAGTTCTAATTGCTTGGTCTTTTTGGGGGTCATTAAGGCTCTTGATATTCCAAAAGGTTAACATTATTTAGTAAAAACCAAAAAAGCAAAAAATAATCAAAGGGCCTATAGCCTAAGCTAAGAAGAGACACTATTGGTGTTCTCCCCAATAGAGACAAACTTCTTCTTACATATTTTCTTCTTCTTATTAGCAACCTAGATTGAGTCATCTATGCTTCGTTCGTCCATCTAGTTTTCTTGAATTTCCGAAACTACAGAATTAGAGATATCGACAGATGCATTGTCGCATATATCGTCTAACCCCCCTTTCGTAGAGTTAGAGTTAGAGTAGACTAAATTAGGGTAATGAGGTTCTACATTTGAGCAATTACCTATCCCTACCGGTGGAATCACCATGGAACTATCAAAGGTTGAAGTTTCCGAGGTAATGTGTTTGTCCTATTAGGCATCATTAGGTTAGAAGCAGAAGTAATGTTCCCTTCCTTGATAACAATATCTTTGGTTGAACGTGTACTGTCAAGCTTGCTATGACCTTGATTCAACTCCACATCTTCCTTTATACGCTTGTTTTCATGCTCTTTCGAACTTCTAGCACGAGCTTTTCGTAGTCCTTACCAAGGTCACACTAATCGGTAGCATGACGAAAGACATTGCAGTGGGAGCATTGCGGTGGAATGTATTGATACTCTACATCCACCATGGTGAGCTTTCCACTTGCTCCCTTAACAGCAAAGGAAAAAGGTAGAATAGTATTTGCTTCAATCTCCACTGATGCTCTCACATACTTGATCCTCATTCTTGGTTGAAACCATGTCCACTTGAAGAGGTCGGCCAATTGCACTCGCCACATACCTTATACCATCTTTGTGTAAATACTCCATAAGTGTTCTCATAACTTCACCCATATAGGAAGCTTCTTAGGAATTACTTTGTCGTACTCTACTGATATGGACCATTGCTCTGGGATGATCAGTTGGTTTGCAAAAATCAAAGGTTGTCCATGGACTCTGGAGAGAAGATTGATCTTTGAGATGGAATAGGGTAACATGTGCATGCATATTTTTTGAGCATCAGTAATTTGGAAAGGATCTAAAGCACAATCATCATGTTGACATTGAACTGTATTCTTTTATTAAGATTGGATTTTTTTTTTTAAAATTATTATTATATAAAAACCAAAGCCTTCTTGCCCTTAAATGTTATCTATGATTAATTCTCACCCCACCACCCCCCCCCCCCCCCAAAAAAAGCTACTCTTGATTCAATGCCCTCAAAATTGCAGGTATGTTGCAGTTGGAAACGAACCTTTCTTGCAGACATACAATGGTACTTTCCTTCAAACAACCTACCCTGCTCTCCAAAACATACAATCTGCTCTACAACGAGCAGGTCTTGGCAATCAAGTGAAGGTCACTGTTCCACTCAATGCTGATGTCTACAACAGTTCAAGTTCTTTACCATCTGGTGGGGATTTCCGAGCTGACATCCATGATTACATGATTCAGATTGTTAAGTTGTTGAATGCCAATGGTTCCCCATTTACTGTGAATATCTACCCCTTTATAAGTCTCTACACAGACCCCAATTTCCCTGTTGAGTATGCTTTCTTTGATGGAAATGCTGCCCCATTAACTGATGGTTCAGCAACTTACTATAACATGTTCGATGCAAATTATGATACTCTTGTCTGGGCACTGCAGAAAAATGGATTTAGTGATATGCCAATTATAGTTGGAGAAATTGGGTGGCCAACTGATGGAGACAGGAATGCGAACTTGATGTATGCCCAGCGATTCAATCAGGGTTTTATGTCACACATATCAGGTGGTAAGGGAACCCCCATGAGACCTGGACCCATTGATGCTTATCTGTTTAGTCTGATTGATGAGGATGACAAAAGCATTAGTCCTGGAAACTTTGAACGGCACTGGGGTATATTTTATTTTGATGGCAAGCCAAAATATACACTTAATCTTGGCACCACAAACTCAGGAAGGCTGGTTGCTGCACAAGGTGTCCAGTATATGGAACGAAAATGGTGTGTACTGAAGCCATCAGCTAACCTAAATGACCCACAAATTGCCTCAAGTGTAAGCTATGCTTGTGGCCTTTCTGATTGTACTAGCCTTGGTTATGGGACATCCTGTGGCAGTCTGGATGCTCGGGGCAACATCTCATATGCATTCAATAGTTACTACCAGAGGAATAACCAGGCTGAGGATGCCTGCAAGTTTTCTGGCTTAGCAACAGTCACCAGATCCAATCCATCATCTGAAAGTTGTATGTTTGATTATATGATTCTGCCTTATTATGCTGCTGCAGGACGTATACATGGTCTTCAGAATATTTTCTGCTTAACAGCCTTTTTCATTACATTTCTGCTAATGGTTCTGTGACTTGTAGAATGCCAATTTATGAGGTACCACCTTCCTCAATTACCAGTTATTTGCTTCCCTGTAGGCGGACAAACTGATGCAATTATGGAAGGCCTAACTGTTCCTCTAGTTTTGCGATATAGTTCTGCTAAAAATTTAGGTGTAAGAGCTTGAACCTCTTATGTTGGAAGTATGGTACGTGGGAGACATTGAGGAATCTGTGCAATTTGGACAGCCACTTAACAAGATTCACTGACCGGACATGGGAGGAGAAAGCAAAGGAAATTTTCGGTCCCACATTCCGCTTCTTGGTGGAATGTTTATTTGAGAGCAGCTGTATAACTATTTTTGTTAAGTATTCTCAGGAGTCCTTATTCAGCGTTAAGCCCAACGCACTGCATTACATTAAATTTGTGTCCAGCAATTGAAATCGATTGTAGACGAATGTCAGAATGTATTTTGTTTCCAGGAATGCTAGACAAATCCAACTGGAAGACACGAACTATATTTTCTTTCGTTTGTATGGCGCTGTCTGATGTTCCTCCATTGAATGTTAGATAAATCTTAACAAGAACCGTATCTTTTTTCTTTTCTTTTGTCTTCCTCCGTTTGGCTTTAGTGCTTGCATGTACTGATTTATGGGTTTCCACCTTGCTAAAAGGACGCTTCCATATTGCTAGCCGAGATGTCAGCACTCTTGGAATTGACTCGACCTATGCACTGGACATTGCTTGTGACCTGGACCGTCTGGAGCGAGTCAGGGGAAAAGGCAACCGTCAAAAGTGTCAAAAACAAGTCATTCTTATACGCAAGTATAATTTCCGTTTACCTGTCTGAGAGATTACAAGTAGCAATGATCTTCATGCTATTCGTGTCCATTTCTTAAATCAGGAAAAATTGTATAAGTTCTTTCTTGGCCTTGGTGCCTACTACTTGCTACTTCATTCTCAACGTTTGTCCTGAAAAAAAGTAGAAAAGAATCGTCCAATTGATGTTTATCAGTAATTGTTTATTTAATTAAACCTAATACAGACATGTGGCATGCTACTTGCACTTGTTTGCCAACTGTTAATTTCTTGATATTTTCCATAAACTTCATGAATTGCAGAAGGAAAAAAAATCCCAAGTTAAGAAACAAGAATAAATTAATAAATGAAATTTAATTAATTATGTGGATGAGGGTATTTTAGGAAATTTATAATTCTAGACTAATTAATACTAAGAATAAAATGTTGATAGGTTATTTTAGATGGGAGCTTTTAAGTTTAGGTCAATCTTTTTAAAGTTTAGATGGTGCCTATAGTATACAATCTACTTAGGACACAAATCAAGCTCCTTAGAGTTTTGCTAATCTCCCCATGACCTAAGTCATGCTACAAGCACTACAGACAACTCTTTTAGGGATGGATCTAGCTTCCAATAGCTCAACCAATTCGATCAAAGGAATTGGTTACACATGTTCTGATGGGCCGTTAGTGGACATTCTCTAATGGCAAATATTTTCTTGTTATTTCTTTTGTACCTAAGAAATTGCATGTACATTTTCTATTTTGGTTATACCTCCTTTCAATCTTTTCTCTTTTAGGAAAGGATGCGTTAATTAGTAAGTATATAAGGGCACATTTGTAACACAAACACCATTTTTATCATCTTGAATAGTAAATATCCTTCCTTTTCGGATTCTTGCGAGCTAGTTTTGCTTTAAGTTGTCCTTACTCTTATCTAATTTTCTTTAGTAGAAATTAGTGGCAAGTAACCTCATTTCCACCATTTGTAGGTCATATTGAGTGGTTGGAGTGAGTTCAATTGTAAGCTTTGGTGAGTCATATCCTTGGTTTGACCTTCGAGTTTTCACTAATTTTCACCCTTCGTTTTCTTCTATATGAGGACCCATTTCCACATGCTTAATATGCCTAGTGATTAACTTAACTCTTAGGTAGACTACTCTACCTCCTCTACTCTTAAAAGTTTATTTGCTTACTTCATACTCTAGCCCATTACCAGCTTTTCTTTACCAATTTATGTTTCGAGCTAGAATTTTCATTAAGGCATACAGATTTGGTCCCCTTGGGCTCACCACCATCCAATGACTTTTGTCTTAAAGGAAGTGACACTCTCGTTTGAGTCTGAATGTTTTTCCTTACCTTAGCCTTTGTGTCCCTTATGTTAGTTGCTTTCATAATAGAAATGTACAACCTATTAAAGGATTTTATTAACCCAACTCTACTAGACGAATTATTCCCTCGTAGCAAGATGACCTCGACATAACAAGAGTCTTAAGTGTTACCTCTACCTTCCATCCTCTTTATCTCCTCCTTAGGGATGGAGTAAATACTAAGAAATTGGTGAGCTTCTTTTTTAGTATTGAAGGTCAATTTCTTCTCTCCAACTTACCCATAACAAGTTTGGTTTCTTAATTGTCTTAAGCCACTAAAATAATAATGCCCTACCTAATCGGCTCTACTAAGCTTGTCTAGAAGTCCACCTTGACCACGAGCTCCACCATGAAGAACTTCTCCTTCCATATGTGGATGGACTAAGTTAAGCCTTCAAACAGCCATTGTCAAGGCTAGCTTGTTAAACAATATCATTCGTCACTTTTACCCTATCACTTGAGTAAAGTTAGGTAACAAGTAACCTCATTAGCTACTCGTATGTCATATTAAGCTAAGTCTTGAGTCCGATAATGCTTGTGGTCAGCCATATACGAAGCCAACTCTCGCTTGTTTAACTTCACCTTACCCAACTATATTTCGAATCTTCTATAGGTTTAGACCCGTTCTAATATAGTAGCCCTTATGGGTTCTTAGCACAACGTATTAAACAAAAGTAAAAGCTAAGGTTACTTTAATAAATTAGTAATTATCTCTTTAACACTTATATGCTTAATTAAATGCTAAGATGAATTTACTAAATTGTCAATTACATCACTTCATTTCCCTTTTTATTATTTAATCTTAATTTTAGGCTCGATGTGTTTTATTTAAACCCTTTTATCTTTTGTTTCCAAATCAAACTCTTATAATGAAAGAATTCATTCAATGTGCCTTGAATTGCATCTATTTCTAATAATATGTATGTGAGTGCTCATTAGTTAATATAACACTAACCTTAGAGCTTATGCTATACAATTGGAACTTGTCACAGGTGAATATTAAAGCAATCATCTCCTTTTTAGTAGTTTGATGAGTTCTTAATTATATATATTTTAATAATGGAATTTTGATAATTTTCCTTGATATTTAAGATTATTATTAAATAATAATACTTAATTGAGTAAAATTTTGTTTTTTATGTCTTGAAATGATCTATGTGAGAAAACGAGAAGATAAAAATAAATTTTACTTAAATTAAAGTTAAAATAAGCAAGTTATAAAGGTTTAGAGATCAACACAGCCAAACGATACTGGCTATCTTGTTTCCTGGTGAATTTGGGGTTGTTTTTCAACTATCATAGCCTAAGACATGACCAAAGATACGATCATATCGTCGGTCATGTCATTTCTAGTTTAAAAAGGGAAAACATGAAGAACAGTAAGAAATACGACTAAAAGACATAGTTATGTTCCTGGTTATGTCCCTGGTTATGTCCCCAATCGTGTCTTTTCCAGCTGACTTAATTTTTTTAAGCTCTTCATATATAAATCGTTCTTAGTGTTTATTGAGAACTTTTATGCATAACCTTAAGTGAAGCCAAGAAAAACCAAGAAAGCAAAGAGAAGCAAAGATTTCAAGACTCAATTTTGTTTGAATTTCATAATGATTCTTTTCATTCTTTTCTATAGTTTGATTTTAGATTATTATTTTAAGATCTGTAGTGAGTAAAATCTTGGTATTTAGGTTTTGTGAAACCTAGATCTATTCTTGTGATATTTTAATTATCTAATTAATTTAGTTCTTTATTCTTTTTTTTTTTCAATTATGTTTGCTTCGTGATTTAGGTTATTATTTCCACAAGTAATAATCTAAAGTTTAATATCTTATAAGAAAATTGAGATATTTCTTATAAGATTATATTTAGGCATAGTTGATGAGAATTGTTGCAAGATTAAAAATAATTTGCAAGATTCTTCCAAATTTCAATTTAAAGCACAGAGAATTCATTATTCAATAATGAAATCTTAGGTTACGCTATTGAAAAGGAATTCTAATAGGTGATTTCAGGGTTAGGGTTAATTGACTTGAGAAAATGATTAACTTTAGTAGAGAATTCTTCTTGTTAAGAAAAAAAATAAAAAATAAATTAGATTATTTTAAAAAAAAAATCATATGTTAGATCTAAGAGAAATAAGATCTAAGTACAGTATTGCATCTTGAATTCATCGAATTACTTTCTTAATAATTTTTGAATTTCATCTTGGTTAATCTTAAAATTAGTTTTAGTAGTAAATTAGATTTCCTTCTTTAAGCTTCTTGAAATTTAATTTGTCGATTAAATAATAAAAATCTAGTGAGTATTAGTAATCGTACTAATCCCTGTAGGATCGACATTCGAACTCATATCCGCTATAATATAAACTGATAGATGCACTTACCTGTACATCAATGATAGCATAATCACACTATGCATTATTGAGCATTTTGCTTGTGTAATACATTACTTAGAAAAGCTTGTCTCTTCGTTGCTCCATAACACAAATGGTCAAATTGCTTACATCACACAATAGCTCAAATGGCATACTCTAGTTGGGGGTCTCTATAGTTGTAGCTTAGTCAATCTCACTTTAAACTATTCAAAGGCTTAATAGCATACTTCATCAAAGATAACAATGAGTCCATTTCTAAGTGGCCTTATCATTGATAGAGGTAGCCATGCTATGAATTCAACATTGGCCTTATCACTTTGATTTCATTCTTTAAGTCCGTATGGCCAAACACCACACTTCCTATATAGTGAAATGACACTTTTCTCAATTCATTGTGAGATGAGTATCTTTATGCCTTTTTTAGTAATAGTGAAAGATTGTCTAAACAATCCGCAAATAAAGGCCTAAGTATAAAGAAGTCATCTATGTAAACCTTAATGTATTTCTCAATCATCTTTGAAAATATTGGTATCATACATCTCTAAAATGTTGCAAGCACATTACGTATACTAAATGGCATATGCTAAAATGTGAAAGTGATACAAGATTAGGTGAATGTGGTGTTGTCCTGATCATCTAGAGCAATATATATTTGGTTATAATCGAAGTATCCATCAAGGAAACATTAATATTAGTACCTTGCTAGTCTCTTTAGCATAAGGTTAACAAAAGGCAAAGAGAAGTGACCCTGTAAGTGGCACTTTAGTCCTTAACAATCTATGCAATCAATCCTATTATGGTCTTATTAAATATGAGTTCATCATTTTCATTATGAACAATTATCATGCCTCTAAGCCAAAACACATAAATAGTAAGTAAAAGTAATAATGTATCTCAATTTGCCACAAGCTTGATAATAATCTAAGTTAATTTTATCTCATATAAGCATAATGCACATAAATAGTCAACAAATTTAAACATGATATAGGGTTAAAATTCTTGAAGTTAGAACTTTGGTTTTTACTTAAATCGATTGACCAAGAGCTAAAATAGGTTGACTAAGTCTCACCAAAGATAAAGTCAATCCATCTACTTTGTAAGCTGCTTAACCTAGTTTTGCTAAAACCAAACTCTACTGACTTAGTACATAACTTAGTTGGCTTAGTCAGCTATTTAGTTGACCTACTCTACATTAGGTCAATAAAATTCCACTTTTTCCTAACTTGATTGATGAGATAATATACTTGGTCAATTGGGTTCCCCCTTAAGTTGGTTGAATTGCTAATCTAGTCAATTGGCTTGCATTATCTCCTTCAAGTTTCAAAAATTAATTTATACGCTTATACTTCTTTTCTAGTGAAATTCTTCCTCTAGTTATTCAATGTTTATGTAGTTGAAACTTAATCACCTAATCTCATTAGATATTGACATTTAAACTCCAAATTCATAAATTAAGAAAACATTAACGATTATTTGATTAACCTTAAAACTTTTTTTAATTTTTAATAGAAAACCACAAACCAGTATGATTTGCACTAATAGATAATCTAACTCTTATACATGATTAAATGCTTAAGGAATCAAAACAACAAAGATTACTCCCAACATGGTAATTGTAGCAAGTTTATAGGAAACATACTTTCTAATCATGAAAAGAACTTGTAGCAACTACTATGACAACACTTTTAAAATGTTATACCAAAACTAATACTACCCTTTAACATGCTTACACAAAGAAACAACATTCTTTGCTAAAACTACACATCCAAAAAACTACAATTAACTTATTATTTGCCACATTTTCAACCTTTCTATGCACCATACTTATATTTGTTGGAAACAAATGCAAAACCTCGCCTAGAGCTTATCAATTCCCTATATTGATGAGTAAAAATTACTCCTAAAATAGAAAGAAAATGATTTTCACCTTAGAGACAACCCTTCTGTGCATATAAATGCAAGGGAGAGAAAGAAAGATGCACATTAGAGAAAAAGAGAGAGATAAAGAGAGTTTACTCAAATTCTCCAAAAATGAATTAGATTGGATGTCAATTTGAAGAAAATAAGCCATTCCCTCATTTTCAAACAAATTTCCAAGCCTTTCAAGTGATGTTATGAATATTACAGTGAAATTATATAATTCATAACTAAATATGAATTTTAGAAGAATAATAAATTATTCATCAAAAGCAAAATTATGGAAATATTGTGTTACATTATCCCATTCAATACTACAAGCTTATCCCATCTACTTTGAATTTGATCATTTAAGCTTCCGGTCTTGAAACCTATGACCTTTTTTATTCTTTATCAAATAAATAAATAAATTTACTAAATTTAAAAACATATATAGATGAAAAATTAGGGGGAAAAGACAAAAACTCCCAATTTTTATTTCTTGGATACCATATTCTATTTATTTTCTTAGTTACTGTTTTTCTCATTAAAGGTAGTCATAATAGGCCTTGGAAGCACATTTTTTAAGATTTAAGAAAATGATTAAACAAATATGGAATAAGCATAAGGAAATGTATATAAAAAATAAAAAATTACAGTTAAGTAATAAAAGTATACAACAACCATTCTCTAACCTTGTGGCTTATCAAATAGGTAAAAAAGGAAATTGAAGGAAAAAATGGAGAAAATTGATTTTCAATTGTATATTTGAAGTCATAAGAATCTCTACGTAAGAGGACCTATTTATAAATAAAATTAAGATGGTTGGCACAAAAAACATTACTACACCAACCCCTATTACCTAACAACATTTATTCTACCAACCAACAATAATAAATACTGTCGGCAACAAGAAATATTTCAAAACATATCTTATTCCTACACTTCCCCTTAAGCTAAGGAAGTGATATATATTGTTTCTAGCTTGCTTGAACTTTCTAAGAATATTTGCTTTGAAAGGAACTTTGTAAAAATAACAAATTCTTCTTGGTGACAAGGAACATATGGTTTTCAGATTTGATGAAATGAAAATCCATCTTAACAGCTTCATATGCTCATGTTGGACTGGATTCTTGGCAATATTAAATGTTGATTTACTATCACTATATACAATAATGTCCTCAAATTCTTCATGTAAATCCTGCAACAATCTTTGAAGGCAGATAAACTTCACAAATTCCTTGTACAATTACTCTATATTCTATCTCAACACTACTCTTTATAACTGTTGGCTATTTTTTGCTCTTCCAAGTCACAAGTTTTGCCTAAAGCCTCATACAATATTTCGATATTGACTTACAATTGGAAACATCTCCTCCCCGATTAGCATTAACAAAAGCTTCAATTCTTCTTTTTTCAGTCTTTTTAATAAATGGATCTTTACTGGAAGCTCCCTTAAGATACTTTGGAATATGATTTACTCCATCCATATGATGTTTAGTTGGAGAATGCATGGCTTGACTAATAAGGCTAATAAAATAGGCTAAATTCGGTTGAGTTAAAGATAAATATATTAATCTACTAATAAGTCTCTAATATTAACCTTTATCCACTTTAGTATCTCCTTTAAGGGCATAACTCTTCTAGTTTTGAGGTAATGGAGTATTCATAGATTTACATCCTAACTTACCTATCTCCTTTAAAATCTCTGTAATGTACTTTCTTTGGCCGATGACAATTCATTTCCTATTTCTAGCCACTTCCATTCTTAGGAAGAACTTTAGATTTCTAAGCTCCTTAGTTTCAAATTCATTTTTAATACTTCGCTTTAATCTTGCTATCTCATCAACATAATTACATGTGGTGATGATATCATCAACATATACTAATAGAATGGATTTCAATCCACTAGTGCCCACTTTAACAAATAAGGTATGCTCAACTTCACTTTGATTATAACCAAGCTAAACTAAAGTATTTCTAAACTTTTTAAACCAAGCCCTTGGGGACTGTTTTAAGCTATAGAGAGATTTATTTAGTCTGCAAACCGTGCTTATATTAGCTTTAGATGTAAATCTTGGTGGCAATGTCATATAAATCTCCTCCCCCTAGATCTCCATTTAAGAAGGTTTTCTTGACATCCAATTGATACAATGGCCAATCCAAATTTACAACAAGAGATAAGACAACTCTGATTGAGTTTAATTTTACTACATGAGCAAATCTCTTCATAGTCTATGCCAAAAGTTTAAACATATCCTTAAGCAACTAGATGAGCTTTATACCTCTTGACATTTCCATTTGATCTATATTTTATGCTGAATACCCATTTACTCCCTACAACTCTTTTCTCTTCAGGAAAATCTACCACATCCTAAATGCTATTCTGATATAAGGCTCTCATCCCTTCTAACATCACCTCTCTCTTAGATTGTGATGAACTTACAAGCTAAGATATTTGGGCAGCATCAAGAGGATAAGGAGATGACACTTGAGAACCTAAACCTATTGTCTTGAATGTGTATGTTGTGTGTTTAGGCTAAAAATCAAGTAACGAAAACAACCTATCTTCATGATCAAGAAGTTTAGACTCCCCTTGCCTTAAGGCATCGTAATACACTTGATTTTCAAGAAAAACAGTGTCAACAGTTATATTAACTTTCTTAGTTGGAGGATGAAAGCACTTCTATCCCTTTTGTGAAGAAGAGTAGCCGATGAAGACACACTTAAGGGCTTTAGATTCCATTTTATGTCTATTAGGAGAATTGTTCGATATATAAATTGTGCAACCAAACACTTTTGGGGAAAGAGAGTTAAGAATGGGAGCATGTAGATAAGTGTCAAGAAGAACACTTATAGGAGTACAAAAGTTAAGGATTTTTTATGGTACCCTATTAATGAGATATGCAATTGTTGACACATTTTCTCCCCACAAATAATTCAAGATAGAGTATGCTAACATCATGAACCTAGCAACTTCAAGAAGATGTCTATTCTTGCACTCCGCAACCCCATTTTGTTGAGGTAAGTAAGCACATGAACTCTGGTGTACTATCCCATTATCTCTTAGATACTACCTAAATTCATTAGAGAAATATTCTTATCCATTATCGATATGGAGAATTTTGATATTATCTTAGAACATATTTATGACCAATTTGTCAAACTTAAAGACATGACTTTAGATTTCTCTTTAAGGAGAAAGACCCAACAGACACAAACGTGGTTATTAATGAGAGTCACAAACCATCTATGCACAGTAAAAGTTGAATTATGAGAAGGCCCCTAAATATCATTGTAAATTAAACTAAAAGGTTTAAAGGTTTGTCAAAATGAATATGGTAAGAACTTTTTGATAGTTTTGCCATGATGGAAGATTCACCATTGAACTCATTGATTTTTTTTTTTTTTTTGAATAGGCTAGGATATAGTTGGCTCATATAAAGAAAAGTTGGATGATAGAGTTGTTTATCCCACAACATAATATTAGACTCATTTGAAATGGAAACTATGGACATAGAATTAGATTTATTTTCAAAATTAGAACCTGTTCTGGAGATATAGTAAAGATCATTGTATCTCTTAGCATTGCTAATCATTCTTTCAAAAGATTGATTCTATAAAACACAAGTTAAGAAAATATTACTTAACAATCTAAATGTTCAGTAAGCTTACTTACTAATAAAAGATTACATTGTAGCTCAAGAATAAATAAAGTATCTCTTAGTTTCAAACCAGCCTAATATATTGTATCCTTTCCCTTAGTCATGACATGGTCACCATTTGCCAATGAAATTTTGTTCAAATGTCCCCAAGAGGTAAGAGACTCAAAAAAATATTGAGAATTGCATATATGGTCAAATGCTCCAGTATCTACAATCCAACTACTATAGCCAAAGCCTTAAAAAACTATTGGATTAAGCAAAAGACGATTGCTACTTATCACCCTTACCCATCACTTATTTTCACTTGGCTTAGTACTTATTGAAGTACAGCGATTTGATCTACTATAAGAGAAGTCATCAAGAGAACAAAATTCTGAATTCTACGAAAAGAGTCTTCAAGTAAATAGAATCTAAGTTTGAATCCTAATATCAATTATTTAATTTTTTTTTTTAGTGTCATTACTCTTTCTAGATTAATCCCAATCTATAAGGATAGATTGTACTCTAATACCATAAAGGAAAAAATGGAGAAAATTGAATTTCAATTGTATATATGAAGTTATAAGAATCTCTACATGAGAAAAAATATTTATAGATAAAACTAAGATGGTTGGTGTAACAAACATTATTATACTAACCCTTACTACTCAACAACATTTATTCTACCAACCAACGATAATAAATGTTGTGAAAAAGAAGGAAATATTTCCTACAGAAAGGAATGAAGGTTGCATTTTCGCTTAGAGCTGCTTATGCAGCCCGATTGAAATGGGGCCTTCCATTGGTGGCTTACCATCTAACACGGCCATAATATTAATAATAATAAAACAAAAAAAATATATATTCAAGGCTAGGCTGAAAATCCATTCTCCTTTATTTAGTATTTTTCTTTTTCTTTTTAATTCTTCGTTTATGTGGCAACCAACGGTAGAATAGGTCATCACCCGCAGCCCACATGGCTAGAAGTGGCTATCCTCAGTTGTCTCTTATGTTATTTGTTGTTATTTTACTTTTCCCTTCAATTAGTTTTTATTTTTTATTATTAATGATAATTTTTTACATCTCTTTTTTTTTTCTCCCGACATTTCAAATGTCAAAACTGTTTATAATGGTCCAGAAAACTCCTTGATTTGAAGCCGTTGACATTAAGTCCCAGCTTTCGCGATCACATGCCTCTTTCAAGTACCAAGCAAGATGTATCATTGCGGAATGCAATAAGTTCTTCCTGTGGTTCCTTTGGCTGGACTGCATTTATTTATTTATTTTTTTTAAAAAAAGGCAAGTACAGCACGATCCCGATGAATTTTCCGTGATGTAATACAATACCCCCAAACTCAATGGTTACCAACGATGACCATTTCTAAAGTGGAATTTACTCGGAGAGCCTATTACCATCAATTACAAGCCGTTTTCAGCAGGCCAAAGAATAGATTCATTACAGTGCTCTCATACTTACATCAGATATCCTCGCTCGTGGAGTAGCACACCTGTGAAGGGAAAAACAATGTGCTAGCTAAGATGCTACTTCGAGATTTCTCATGTTGTGCCATATCTCCTGAAGCAAAATGCCGCTTAGTGTCGTTTCATTTCTCGGAAAATGTTTGCCACCTTTGGGGATAATCGTGGAAGGAACTTAAACAGCTGGTCATCCAAGCAACAAAATGAATGAAAGATATTATTAGCCAACAAACAAATAAAACTTAAAGAAAAACACACACATATAAACAGATCGGGAATCTAAGTATACGCAATTTAATGATTTTATTGTGAAGGCATGTGCTGTTAACTGAAAACTGACGATTACTTGAATGGGAACAACATAAGTCATAGATTTGTTAGAAAAACAAAAAGTAGGTCAATGAGTTATAAAAGTTTGAAAAATATAGGATATGTTGTTATAGTTTTCCTCATCTTATTTCACATCATACGATATGCCCTTAGGAGTATGGAGATATATCCTATGGATTTTCTTTTTAATTTTTTTCTCTTCCCTATTCATCAGACTCCATGCTTGCATACAACAAATCCTAGTCATGGATTGTCCTTTCCAGTTTATATTTATGTTTTCATTTGATTTCTAAATCTAAAACCTTATATTTAGAAAACTTATCCGTTTCTTACAATATTAGCAAAATTAATCATGATAAAATCTTGAAGAAAGACTGTAAATGGATTAAAATTATGGTAAAGATGGTTATCGATAAAGACGAAGACTGAAAAGTAAATATTTGTTTGTCTTGAAGTATGAAGTCATGGAAGAAAAGTTAGTTCACTAGGAACATGGAAAAAGAGTTAGTTCACTAGAATGATAACTGTAACTGCTCCTTTCATAAAATTTCAAAAAACTAGGTAGTTGACTTTCTCATAGATATCATATTTATCTTGTGATTAGGGGATACAATATTTTCACTAATATTTTTGGTACATCAATTTAGCAACCACCCTATTGTGAAACAAGTGTCAATAAAACAACAAAATTAAGAAAATGCTAGGGGAACCAATATTTCAGGCTGCTGCAGTTTTGACCACCTGTTATTTAATGGTGTGTATTTGTTCTTAATAGGTACACAATACCTTATATCTCATCACAATTCCCTTTATTTCCTTGTCATCCTAATATTTTAGACGTGATTATGTTACAATACTATATGAAATAGCAACATGGACTAAGTGTAATATTTAAATCTAAAGAGTTCTCCCATCTTCCAGACTAATCTTTTAAGTTGATTTCATAAATTAATCTTGAGTTATAACATTTAGTATTCTCATTGAAATGCGAACCCTATGGAATGAGTGATCTAGAAAAAAAACGACCTAATAGCAAGTTGCCTGGAAAAGGACTACCTAGTAAAACAAAGGGAATCATTCAAAGTAAAAGTTAATTAGAGTGAACAATCTACAGTAAACCAATATAAGCATTAGGTTTCAAAGGAAAGCGATAACAGTACAATCCCACCTGGATAATAATATAAACTAAATGTGATACTTAATTTCAAGGGATTTTCCCACCTATTGGACTAGTTTTTTGACTTATACATGATTTTTCTTCAACCTCAGATAAGTCTTGCAATCTAATTATCTATCTTTGGACAAAGTTTCCTTGTCCCCACAAGCCATCCAATCAATGTCCTTTCCAATCACAAATTACCACATATAAGCAATACGGCAAAAATGTTATCTGCATTAAATCTTCTTCATACATGATAATACGTGATTGATAAAAACTTCTATAGGAATACTGTTCAGGGATGAGGATACTTGATCAACATGTGTACTAATGCTGTCTACTCAAGCACAAACTTACCAACTTCATTATCAATATTATTACAGTCATCTAAAATTGAACTCATCTACCCCTCTATGTAATGCATCAAATAGTAAAAGATATAGATCACGCAGGGGACACTGAAGTAAACCTTGTTTCTACGTATGTGTTCAACCATCCAAAGAGTAAATATATAGAACTAAATTTAGGACATACCCAAAGCTTCACACAAGCATCAATTATGACCGGAATGAGGCAGACAAAAATAGTTATAGCGGATAAGTCGACTTCAAATCCATAATGCTCAACAATAATCTCTAACAATGTTTGCCAACCTGATTCTGAATGGTACCTATGTGAATTACAATAAAGTGAAAAAATCATTATATGCTAGGAATATCAACAATATATATCAACAATTTGCAAATATATACACATATATATAGATTAAACTACCAAATTATCTTTTGTGCATTGGAGGAGGACCCATTTGGTCCCTATCATTAGTTTGGATCGATTAGGTCCATGAACTTTATTAATGGATTGATCTGGGACACTAAACCTTGAAAAATAACCAAATAAGTCCCCAAACTCAGTAAAGTCACAAAATTGGACATAATTTACCGCATCCGCAAGTTTCACTATGCGCATTCCATGTGAGCTGTTGTTTCCCGATGCTTTTATTAGCATGTGACTTAACAAATTTATAGACACTATCAAATTGTCTTAGTTTATGGCTCTCAGTGAATTCATGGACTTATTTATTTGGCTTATTCGCAATGATCAGGGACCTGGTTGATCCAAAATAAAGATTAGAAACCAAATTTGTCCTCTCCAAAAAAGTACAAGATATTAACTCATCTTAATATTTGATCAAGGACTCCACGTAAAATTAATTCTCATTTGCATTTGAATTATTAACAGCAGGATAGCATTATATTTCACAAGGCAGCAGAACCTCTTACCCTAAGAAAATATCTGTGATAAGAATTATAAGAAATGCCTTCCCTGTATCTGAGATGTTATTCAAAATTTTATAACCCGTGAATTTTAGCAAGGCTACCTGCAATAACAAGAAAGAAGGATTAACAGTGAAACAAAATTCAGTTAAAGACATGCAGATGAGCATAAATATGAAAGACATGCTTCTTTATAGCTATAAAGGAATTATGAGAGGATTGTAATTTTACTCGACATATGTGTAGCCAACAAAAATCAGCAACTTGAAATGTGGTTTGCATTCCAATTATTAATAACAAGGGACATATGTTGTGGGTTTCAATGTGCAAACATATAGGCATTTTTATTATTGTATATTGCATGGGTACAGTTATCTTTCTGCAAGTCCCATAGCTAAAAACCCTAATTAATTATATATATACACTTCATAGAATTAGTTATCAAACATTAAATGCACATGCATCAAAGAGAAAAATTAAGAAAATAAACCAAACAAAGCCAAATGAAGAACACATTAGCCATTGCCCCCACTGCCTTATGGTCGCCAATGAAGTAGCAGCCAACATTGAGAGCACCATCATCAACCACCCAGCCGTCCAACCCATCATAACCAACCCGACAACCACCAGAAACACCATACAAAATGCTAACCCCACCACTGTTTTTGTGCACACCCAGCCATACCACCCACATAAACCAACCTACTCAACCTAGTCACAACATCACCTCCCTCCCAACATTCCACCTTCCAACAATCCCCCATGATTTCATCCCTCTCCAATCCTCTTAGATCTACCAAATCCTAGCCAAACCAACACACTAGCACCACCACACCCACCAATTGCTTTACATTTGACTACAAATGAACGTATTGACAGTGGGTATTTGAACCATGACTCCAGAAGCCCAAGTCCATTAGAGAGCTTAACTGATGCAACACCAAGGCTTCGCCAAAAGATTGACCCAACACCGGTCTAAACTCTCCTTAGCCTGCTTGGGTTGACCCTGAGCACCCCTAAGCCTTACGGCAGAAGCTTCTCGCCTCCCACCTCTTATCCTTGGAGAAGGGCTCGCTCTGAATCTGAAGACTACCTTAAAGAGCTAAGTGATTGGCTAAACGAACAAACTGCTGCCTTCTCCTCACTTTTTTCTCTCTCATCATTAAATGCTAAATGACTACTTTATACACAACCTACAACCTAGCCGTTGAACTAAGATGGCTACTATCTACCAATGAGACAAGTCTACTTTCAAAGCCTTCAACAACCAACAAAAGGTTGATTGTCTTTTCTCGTCCTGACAGTGCCACTCCCTTGGAGTTTGTATCAGTTAATCCCCTTTCGCCACATGCCACCAAGTGAAGCATCTTTAAAATCTTGAGAACTTACTTGACT
Organism: Lumnitzera racemosa; assembly: GCA_024138005.1. Classification (NCBI taxonomy): domain Eukaryota; kingdom Viridiplantae; phylum Streptophyta; class Magnoliopsida; order Myrtales; family Combretaceae; genus Lumnitzera; species Lumnitzera racemosa. The sequence continues at coordinate 46,593,002 of JAMXBC010000007.1, forward strand.
CTCTCTCTGATATAACCCTTTCTCTTTCCTCACTAACTTGAGCATCAAAGAGCCTTCGTTAGCAACGCTACAAAGGGCTTTTTGTAGGTCTACTACCATGTACAGCTGATGGACCTCTAGGAGTCAACCCAAGAGTCCCACCTATGATACCCTCCATCACCTAAACCCAATTACCCACCCTTCATGCAACCGACCTCACATACCCATGTAAACCTACCCTTATCAAACCTTCCACTCCACCCACTAACCCAACCAAAAGCCCACTATCCTACGACATAACCTTTATACCTATAAGAATCCAATCCCTCTTCTACCCTCTAGCCATTCTATAAGCCAAACTTCACTCAACCTAGTCTTCCTTAACTCAACTTAGCCTAGAAACAACTCCCAACCCCATACTAAAATTTATCTTAATCAACCAGTTAACGTCCTTAACTCAACATTCCCTATGTCCAATGTACCCACTCCATCTCCTAATATCTCTAATATTGTCACAATCAAACTTTTCATTGAATTACCAATTATGGTTGTCATTCCCTTGCTTATATCGATGGATTTATATTAATATATTGATGACACCACCTTATAACATTCTCAGTGCTTCTAATGCACCCCCATCTAACTTATATGTATTGGTTTCAAGTCAATCATATGGTTCGCACTTCACTTACGGGCTACAATTACTAATGAGATATTATTAGAGGTTCATAAAATCCTTGCTACCTACGACATTTGGTCTACACTCCAACAGCACTAAAGAATTCCATATCTCAAGAAATGGGACTCAAATAACGGCTCCTTACCCTTTAGCTACAACATACTTTTGTTGCAAGCCTATAACTAGCCAACTTACTTCCATTAGCTGACTACTCAACACATCCAACCTCTATAATCATGCTTTCCATGGTCTCCTATGCTAGTATGATGCCCTATTCACCTTGCTCACCCATTTCCTCTGGTCTATACCAAATTCATTGGTTAAGAACAATGGATCAAATGCCATGATAAGGTGTTCCTACATATACTCTCATAGCACTCAACAACTAAACCACAACACCCATTACCTAAGGCTACAATGTAGTGATAGCCGATAGGGAACTAAGAGCATGGACAGTCCTCTTAACTCTAACCGGTATCCCACATTAGCTTTCAAGGTATACTCTTTAAGCTCCATACCCCCGTAGCTTACCTATCAAATTTCCCTAAGGTGAGGGCAAGTGGCTACCTAAGCTCCAACTACTATCATGGGTCCAATAAATAATATGCAACCATGCCCCAAAGAATTGCTACTCTCTTGGTGCAAATCTCATGAAGCTACTTGGTATCTAGATTCCAATACTGCATACCATATGGATCTAAATGCAAGTGACCTTAAATATTGGTTCTAATCAAATCCTTATAGGTAACAATGCCCCTAACCTACATCTCACATTTCTTACCATCTACACCAATGATCATTCCATACACCCAAGAACATTCTTCATGTTCTTTTTCTCTAATACAAACCCCTGTTTATCGTCACATTGTGTTATGATAACAACCATATTGTTAGGTTTGACTTCAATTTAAGATTTAAGCATTCAACTTGCACAAGATCATCCTCGAACAACAGACTAGGCATCATTCATCAACCAATCTCCAGTCGATCCACCATAATCCCTTTAGGTATTTGTAGTTCTAAGAGACATTTGGCACTTAGCTTCAAGATTAATTGGTTGTGGTACTAGTTTTTACATAATATTGGAATAAGAAATCTTAGGTTCAAACCCCTAAATCATCAATCAACTCCTATTTAATGAAGTTGTCCATTTGTTAGGTCTTAGTGAAAGTTCGACTCATAAGTGAAGTAGAGTATTAAGTAATTAATATAATAGCTCACACCATATTTATAAGCTTAAGTTTTTAAATTAGTTAGTTGTAGTACCAATTTTTACAAAATGCATGTTGGTCCTTATTTACATCAATTACCATGTCATCTTCCAATGAATTTTCCCTCCTCCATAGCATACTCACTACATAACCCTAAGGCATCTCCATCCTCATCTTCACCATTCCTCACCCTCACATCTTGAATAACTTAGGGATATGAAACCTCGACTTACAAGCACGAGTTCAGGAATTTTCTATAAGGACAGAGAAGCGTACCTAAGCTTACAGCAAGAGAGCTTCCAAAAGAGCTATGTGCTCATTGCAAGAAATGAGTGCAAAATCTCTTCGCCCACTTACTAACCTCCCTTCTTATTTGTACTACTATTCTCCTCAACTAAGTCTTGGCAACTAATTAATGGGTGTAATATATACACACGTGTAAACAAAACACAACCCTTACAACACCTATTTAGTAGGCCCCATGAGACATATCAAGTTAAAGACAAAACAAACACTATACATAACACACTCACACTAGTATTCAAACTTCTCCTTTATTCCTCGCCTATATGCATAACGAATAGGGTGAGATGACCTTGGGTTCTTATCAATGCACTCCCCATAAAATAGACCTTTTCCTTGAGGATAAATGTAGGAAATTGAAGTTCAAAAGTAGCTTTATCAACCTAAATAGCTTAATTTGAGGGTTGACCCTCTCATTGCACTAAAACTTGCAGGATTTCTTTACCATTCTCAACTAAGAAACAACATCCCAAAATACGAATAGGTTGCTATGCTTATTGGGCTTCATAATCATATTAAGCTACATGAAAATCAAGCAAATCAATTAAAGTGGAAAATGTACCAAAGGATTTTTTTAGCAAAGAAACATGCAAAACCAGATGCACTTTACACCCAAGAGGAAGCTGAAATTTTTAAGCTACATTCCCCACCAATTCAAAGATTTGATAAGGCACATAATATTTAGGCAACAGCTTATGCTCTTGTACATGCATTTCTATAAAGCTGGTCTGATTCTCAAAAACACCCAGTCACCTATATCAAACTCCATATATCGCCTATATTTGTTAGCTTGCATGCAATTGCTAAGTTGGGCCTTTGCTAGATTAGCTTGTAGCTGTTGGAGCACTGCATTTTATTCCCTTAGAGCTATCAACACAGTAGGGCTCGCAATTTCACCACTTACAAATGAAGGAATGGATAAAGGAGGCTGTCCATAAACTATCTCAATAGGAGTAAGCTTAGTTGATCAGTGATATAAAGTGTTGTAAGAGTGCTCAGCCCAAGGAAGCCAAGAAGACCAACTTTTAGGTTGTTCACTACAAATGAATCGCAAATAGTATTCCAAGCTCCTAATAAGAACCTTGAATTGCCTATCTATTTCCAAATGGTATGAAGTGCTAAAAATGCAACTTGATACCTTGAGCATGAAACAAATGACATCAAAATGTGTTAATGAAGATTAGATCCCAACCACTAACTATAGTGCATGGAATCCCATGTAATTGCACTTCTTCTTCCACAAAAGTATCAACCACTACCTTTGTAGAATAAGGATGCTTCAACAACAAGAAATGACCATGTTTTGATAGCCAATCAACAAGAAGAATAGTGTTAAATCCTTTAGCTTTTAGGAAAAACTACCAGGAAATCCACGAAAATGTCTTCCCAAATTGCTATAGGTATAGGCAGTGGATTTAAGAGGCCAGCTGGAGAAAGTGTTTGAGATTTACTATGCTAATAAGTTGCACAACTAGCCACAAAATGCTCCACATCTTGCTTTAAGTTCTATCCAATACAAATTTGCAGGAAGTCCCCTATGTCTTTAAGAACCCTGCATGGCCACCTATAGGAGAACTATGGAATTCAAGTAAAAATAGTCAACAAAGTAATATTCTTTAGAATGACCAAGCTGTCATGATAGAAGAGGATATTATTGACCAACCAAAAGTCATCACTAGCTGATTTTCCTTGGCGAAGCAAATCAACTTTAGCTGATAAAATGGGATCAGACATAACAACCTTATGAATTTCATGCAAATCTGTCCAAATTGGACCAGAAATCCCTCCTAATTCACCATCACTCTTGTATTCACCAAAAGCATTTGGCAACTCTACAGAAGAACATACAACAGGCTCTACCTTAGTTCTGCACATTTCCCCTACTAAAGTTGCATTTTGAGCAGTTTCAATGAAAAATTCTGGCACCAGTACCATGCCATCAGCCACAAGAACTTCATCATATTGCCTTAATAATGGATCAGTTGCTTTGTTGTCAAACTCACTGCGATATTCAACCTTAAAATCATAACCCAGCAGTTTAAATAACCAATTTTGTCATGTAGAAAAAATGTAGAAAGAGAAAATCCTCTTTTCTTTTTCCTCTCCTTTTACCTTTCATCTATCCTCTCTCCATCTTTCTTCTCTTCCATATCCCTTATGTGCCTTTCGTCTACCCTTTTGTTTTCTTCTATCTTTCTTTTCCACTCATTTCTCCCTTTTCCAACTTTTCTCTTTTTCATCTTCCTATCAACCTTAACCCTTTCCTTCTAACCAGAAGCCCTAACCCTAACCCATCTTATAGAGAACCCTAACCCTGTTTCTTCTCACCGTTAACCCCAACCTGAACCCAAAAATTTTAACCCTAACTAGTTCTACCAAAAACACCTTGACCCTAATCCTAACCTTTCTTCTTTCCCCTTAACCTTTCATCTTTCTCCCTTACTCGGGACCTTAACCCACTATCTCTAGCCCTCTCTCCACGTACTTGCTTGTTATCTTTGAGGGCTCTCTTGCATATGTGTCTTTTCTATCAATTTGTTTTGGTATTGTCTCATTGTTTATTGTTCTCCTATGGCCGATGGAGACCAACACCATCAAGCTACTATCGAATCTTATATGTTAGGAGATCACCTCCCTTTTGGCTTTGTCCAAAACCAGCCTGTTGACAAAGAAAGAGAGTAAGGTTTCTTCTAGACTCACAAAAAGAGTTGTACAAGAGAGTAGAGGTAATGGTAAGTAGTGCAACGTTTCAGATGCTCAAGCCTCAATGTTTACAAGGCTTGATTTTCCCTCCTAAGAAAGAAATTTTAAGCCAAGACAAAAGGATACAATAGGTGATTCCTCTTTTAGAAACACCACTTTAGAAGAAATTCAGGTGTTGGATAAGGTGGAGGCAGGAAATCACCCTTCCCCTAAAGAAAAATTCCTTTGCTAAAGCTGGTAGTCAAGGCTCCTCGAATGCTTTTTCTCCACCTTTCAACCACCCTCCGTTGGTTAAGGGATCAACTGCCCAGGTCAAGCTACCTCTAGATATAGCTGTTAAAGGTGCAAAAAATTAAGAATCCACCTTGGTGGGCTATTTTTTGGCCCGTAAGATGCCCTTCTCTTTAGTCCAAACACTGCTCTTTGAGTCTAGAAGGACTATGGGATCCTTAATGTCCTTGGGGCAAGGAGGGCTTTCTTCATTTCTAGTTTGCAAATGCTTAAAATCTAGATCTGATCTTAGCTAAATCATGGTACTTAGCTAAAAAAAAAACATGGTATTTTTTGGCCCATAAGATGCCCTTCTCTTTAGTCCAAACACTGCTCTTTAGGTTTAGAAGGACTATGGGATCCTTAATGTCCTTGGGATAAGGAGGGCTTTCTTCATTTCCAGTTTGCAAATGCTTCAAATCTAGATCTGATCTTCGCTAAACCATGGAACTTTGCTCAAAGGTACATGGTTCTTCAAAAGTGGAGATAGGGAATGATCTTAGATTAACCTCAGCCTTCATTGGTCCCAGCCCAGGTTCTCTTCTCAAAAATTCCTTATGAATACCTAGATGAGGAAGGTATTAGCTATATTGCAAGTGGAGTTGGTAAGCTTTTACGTGTCGATTCCCTCACTATATCTAGAGAAGGGCAAACCAAGCTAGGGTTCTCATTGAAGTAGACACCAAAGATGACCCAACCGACCAGGTTGAGATTGTCAATGATGAGGGTGTGTGCATTTTTGTTTTGCTAGATTACCAGTGTCTCCCACCATGTTGTCCATTGTGCAAAGTGTTTGGGCATACATGTCCTAATAAAGAACCTAATCCAGATTGTGCTGAACCTTCCTCTCCTAAAACCAGAAACTTTAGGAAGAACGGCAAAAAATTTCTTTCGAAGAGTAGTTTGGCCCAAGATACTCTAGTTACAACTAAGCATGAGCCCTCAAAGTCTCTTAATGAAGATGAGCTTATTTCTCCATTAAAGCCAGTAGATGAGGACGATTCTGGAAATGGTGATGGTGATTTTGCTCCTCCTTTAGATAAGGATCATGATGTAGAACAAGCCATGAAGACCTTACCTTCTCATGTGCTAAAGAAGCAAGGGATAGAATCTTCTGGAGAGCAAAATAGAGTTTTATACAAATATGGAGTTTTTTCTGAAAAATAGTACGAAAAAGGATATCATGTGAAAAATATTCGTATGTGCCTTCACTTTTTATTAATTTTTACGCTGAAAGCACGTGCATTGTATACTCCTTCAGTATAATTCTTAATACACTAAAGGTGCAACAACTAACTGTGCCTTCAACATATTATCTATTTAAACCCTATTTCATACGGCCTGGCCTCATTTTCACCACTTTAAAAATCTAAAACTTCTAAAACGCAAAGTAAACAGGAGGAAAGACAAAGTTGAAGTATTCGTTCATTTTTTTTTACGTTGGCCTATGTCCGAAATAGGTAATAATCCATAATTTACATTCATGATTTTTTTTTTAATTGTAATAGTAATTCATACTGTACACTCTTTTTTTTTTTAAGAAAAATAATGTTAATATAATACATATATTAAATAGTCATGGATATACCTTAATTTGTTAAATTTATTGATATTTCATGAAAATTTCTTATATTTTGTCTATATTTAAGCATGTTTTGTGGTTCGATAAATAAGTTGTATGAATGTAGATATGGAAAATTTTAGTATGTAGATTGCAATTAGTTTTTTATTATTTTTTTTTGCACTTGCATTGTATTGAGTAAAATTAATGAGTTGAAGTTAGGTAATGTGTTACGCAGTTTAACAAGATGACATTATGCGTTTTGTTAAGTTGTCTCTCGATGTCTAGATGAAATATTTTATATCATCTAAATCTTCGGTTTATGATGACATTATTAAGATAAAAATAGCAAATTACATGAAAATTATTATATATGTGAATGAAAACATTTAATGGGTAACTCAAGGTCGAGGTATCACACAGAGTCCATTAAGAAGTTAAAAATTAGAAAGGAATTGAACTTCTCTCATTTCATTCAGAAAATTTTCGATTGCACCAAAGTTAACTCGAGTAATGTTGAAATCATGCACAACCATCCATTTTCTCATGATATTGGAGTTGCTTACAAATTGATGGTCATTATAAACGACAACGATGTTAAGAATTTCATTGAGATGGCCGAGCCCCGTGAGGAACAAGATATTCAGAAAGTATATATAAGGTACAACGGGAAATTAAGTGCCCGAGCCAAGCATGAAATACGTGAATCAGACAATCCAACTCTTCTAACACCTCATATACAATATATGATGATCAGTGTAGAGTAAACAAATGCGAATACATCAAATGAATTTACATAAATTTTACTGAGTATGAGCACATCGATATTATAGAAGAGCAGCTTGACGAAGTATTAATCCTATTATCAAACATGAAAAACCTTATGATCAATATGTAGAAAGAATGTATATGAACATAAATGTCAACAATGAAGGTCAAGAGGATGCAATTGGGGATAGTGATGAGGATAACGTTAAACTCGAAGATGACGATAGTGAGAGTTGCGAGGATTTAGAAGACCTCAAGTGAGACAAGATATTGTTGACAATAATGTGCCGGTCCAGTTATCTCTTGAAGATGGCCTAAGCAAGCCCCATCGTCTTACTTGTATAGCAATGTCCAATAGTCAGTTTGTAAACTTCCCATAAATAAATGAATCGATGGACAAACTTGTGAAATTCTATTCTATTTTACAACAGTCAATACGACAATAGTGGATACATTACATTTGACAAAAACGTTAATGAAATGTGGAGCAACATTGGCGGTTCTACTAACTTGAGTATCGACATGCGTTTCAATACCAAGAAAGATCACATAGATGCAATTAAGTCATTCCACATAAGGAACCACTGTGATTTTTATGTCAAGATATCGAAACCAACTGTATACGTTGTCTATTATAAGAAGAAGAAAAGGAGTTGTAAGTGGAGACTATAGGCTTGTTTGATAAAAGAATAGGGTCTTTTTAAAATCACAATTCTAGAAAGATCGTACAATTATGTGAACCCAATGATGAACCAGGATGGATGTTGACTAGACTAACACTCATACTGCATACATTCAGCCTTGAGGTCAGAGGTATAGATTTTTAGTACATATCTAAGGTCTCCATGGAGTCGATCAGAGTTATTAGTCATGATACAAACAAATCACTCGGCACTACACTGCACACCAACAAACCGTCATCAGTTGGTTGGTAAATGCATGTGTAATCGTCTAATTGTTTCTATACTCGTACGTACTTACTATTTTATATTCTGACACCTGCATTTCTATTCATTTCAGGTAAATTCACTTAAGGATGTGTGGTAGCACCTGACTATCCTTTAGCACTCGGTATTACAGATAGAGCACTGCAGTTTGTTGAGTAACACGACAGTTTCATCCTCTATCCACATCACAAGAGCATACAACAACCATCCTATGTGGACCATAACAGGGAGCAAGGACCACCTGCAGATGAGTATATACCAACTCCTCATGCATCACCTAAGGCCAAAGCTTAGAGTTCAAGAAAGTAAGGCTCGATCAAGACGTAGCTAGAGAGACCTCGATAACAATGTGCCACCACATAGGCATCATTCCATAAACATCGACCAAATCAGCATAAGATACAGTACACACCTTTGATCATGAGTTACTTTCACCTCAGGAGCCAAATCCAGCTCTAGGGCTAGATCTAGCTTTTATATAACTCTCAAGTTACAGCATCATGTAGATCTTGCGACTCCATCAGTACTTCAAAAGTGACGTTCTATCTAAACTCAGTTCTCCATTGGTGAGAGCGTCACTCAGCTGCAACCGACCCCTTCAAACAACCCAATCCCTTCTAGGGATCTTAATAATCCATTGTATCAACTTACGCAGACATAGGATGGTTGGAGGCATTCACTTTTGTCTCGAGTCGTCAAAAACTTCACACAACATAAGCAACAATAAATATCTTTTGTTATTATTTTATATCATTATATTAACATTAATACATTACAATTTATATATATATATATATATATATATATATACTTTTTATTCAAATCGCAGTTTTGCTTTCATCAAAGGTCATAGTTTGTGATATTTTTTTCTTGTCATAACATTACAAATTTCAATTATTTTTTACTATAGTTGACATCACTTCATGCAATAAGTTTTGTTGTGCCTATCATCTTCATTAAGACATCCCAACAACTATTATTTTATGCCATCAACTTCTATAGTAGACTTATTATTCAACTTATAATGTACGAGTAGGGTTTAAATAGATGGTACTTCAAAAGTAACGTTCTATCTAAACTCAGTTCTCCATTGGTGAGAGCGTCACTCAGCTGCAACCGACCCCTTCAAGCAACCCAATCCCTTCTAGGGATCTTAATAATCTACTGTATCAACTTACGCAGACATAGGATGGTTGGAGGCATTCACTTTTGTCTCGAGTCGTCAAAAACTTCACACAACATAAGCAACAATAAATATCTTTTGTTATTATTTTATATCATTATATTAACATTAATACATTACAATTTATATATATATATATATATATATATATACCTTTTATTCAAATCGCAGTTTTGCTTTCATCAAAGGTCATAGTTTGTGATATTTTTTTCTTATCATAACATTACAATTTTCAATTATTTTTTACTATAGTTGACATCACTTCATGCAATAAGTTTTGTTGTGCCTATCATCTTCATTGAGACATCCCATCAACTATTATTTTATGCCATCAACTTCTATAGTAGACTTATTATTCAACTTGTAATGTACGAGTAGGGTTTAAATAGATGGTATTTTGAAGGCACAGCTTGTTGTTGTAAGTGTAGGATACTAAAGGCGTATACATTGATATACTAAAGATACATACATTGCATGCTTAACAATATTTTTCTCATAAGATCCTTTTCGTATTATTTTTCGGAAAAAACCCTATATTTATATAAAACTCAGCAAAATATAGGAGAAGTAAATGCTTTGGATCCTGAACCTTCACCTCTTACTCAAACTCCTCCTCTAGTGGGCTACTAAAATTAGGTTCAGCCTAGAAATGTGGGTTCAAGAACTTCTTCTGATAATTGGAAAGTTTCCTCCAATAGGAAGAAAAAAATGTTTTGTTAGGATGTCAACCTCTTGATCATGGATAGGAATATGTTACAACTTTACTCCTCCAATTTTTTATTTGATAGATTGATAATCAAGACAAACATATTTCATTTAGCCATATTGTACAGGATTATTCACAATGCTTAAGGCACATTTGCTATCGCTAAATAGAAGGGTATCTTTAAACTTGATATTCATATCATTTAACAATCATTGAAGTTGGATACCCTCACAAATTCCAAGAGCAATAGCCTTGCATTTAGCTTCAACACTACTCTTAGCCACTATTGACTACTTTTTCCTTCTCCAGGTTACAAGATTACCCCATAGTTTAGTATAATATCTTGAGGTAGACTGACAATCATGTACATCACAACCCAAATCCACATCTACAATGATCTCAATATTTCGAATCTCGGTTTTCCTTATAAAGAGTACCTTTACCCAGTGTTCTTTTCAAGTATCTCAAGTTGTAGTTAACACCATCCATATGTTGTTTAGTAAAGCGCATGCATTGCCTAGCTCACAAGACTAATAGAATAGGCTAAGTTAAGTCGTGTTAAAAATAAATAACTCAACCTTCCCATAAATCCCCAATATTGACCTTTATCTACAAGCCTATCATTTTTAGGACCAATACTCCTCCTATTTTGAGGTAATGGGTATTCATGGGCTTACTCCCTAACTTGCCTGTTTCCATGAGCAAACCTACAATATACTTTCTTTAACTAATAAAGATCCCTTTTCTGCTTCTGGTAACCTCCATTCCTAAGAAAAATTTTAATTTACCAAGCTCTTCTATTTCAAACAATATTTTGATTTCCTGCTTAAGTCAATCAATTCCTAGAATATCATTCCCAATAATAATAATATCATTAACGTATACAATTAAAATTGACTTTAAACCACTCTCTCTTAGCTCTATAAATAAGGTATGCTCTACCTGACTCTATTTATATCCTAACTTAATCATTGCATATTAAATCTTTTAAACCAAGCTCTTGGAAATTACTTCAATCCATACAAGAATTTATCAAGCTTACAAACCTTTCTTGCATTGCTTTCTGAATTGAATCTAGGAGGAATCTACATGTAAATCTCTCCTTCTAACTCTCCATGCAAGAATGCATTTATCACATCTAACCGATATGAAGGCTACTCTAAATTAGCTACTAAGGCAAAATAACTTGAAAAAAATCCATCTTAGCAACATGTATAAATGTCTCTTCCTAATCAATGTCATAGGTTTGTGTGTATCCTTAAGCGACCAGATGTGCCTTATACCTCTCCACACTACTATCTGACTTATATTTTATATTAAATACCCTTCTACTTCTAACTGCATTTTTTCCTACAATAAGTCTAGAACATCCCAAGTTGTATTCTATAGCAAGACAATCATTTCTTCAAACATAGCTTGCTTCCATTTTGGTTTTTCTATAACTTCATAAATACTCCTCAATATTTCTTCAACATCAACTCTTATCAAGCATGCCATATACTCGGGAGCTAACCTCAAGTAAGTCACATAATTAGAAATAGGATATTTAGCACATATTCATTTTTCCTTTCATAAAGCAATTGGCAAATCAAGCCCCTTTACCTCTAGAATTTCCATAACATCATTATCATCTAGTCGAACCTGTAGTCATGTGAAGGAAGTGTTGTTCTCTTACTAGAAACTTTGATGGCTGATGGCTTTGAAACATTACCTTTGTCCGAGATGAACTGTTAACAAGATTGAGAATCAGGTTGTATTTGCTGTAAGGATGACTCTTTGCTGCTATTATACTGTTCTGTATCAACTAAGGGATCAACGACACCCGTTGACAGGGTAGAGATGCATTTGGAAGGTTCAAGAACAGCTTTAGGGACCATAGGTATACTTGTAATAGGCTAAACATCAACAAGTAGAGGGATATTGAACAGCTTCAGGGACCATAGGTATACTTGTAATAGGCTAAACATCAACAAGTAGAGGGATATTTTCTGAACTTTGAATTTAGTCTATATTTTCCTGACTTGAGAGACTAAAATATAACTGATTTTCAAGAAACATTACATTTGATGTGACAAAAACATGTCTAGTTGGTGGATGATAACACTTAATATCCTTTCTAGGTTGAAGAATACCCAATAAACAAACATTTGAGGGCATTGGCTTCAAGTTTATGTTTACTTTGTATTATTCAAAATAAATGCTAAGCATCCAAAAACTCGAAAAGGTAATAAGTTAAGAAGATGTTCATAAGGGTGAAATTCAAGGCGAACACCAAGAGGAGTTCAAAACTTAAGAATTTTTTATAGAATCCGGTTGGTGAGATGGGCTGCAGCTAACATTGCATCTCTCCAAAACCTATGTGGGACAAAGTGAGCAAGCATCATGGCTAGAGCAGTTTCGAGTAAATTTCAATTTTCCGCTTAGCAATTCTGTTTTGTTGACTGGTGTAAGCACATGAAGTTTAGTGAATGATTCCATTATCTTGAAGATATTGACTGAAATTATTAGAAGTGCATTCCCTCTTATTATTTGTGCAAAGTGTCTGAATATTTTCACTAAAAGTATTCCTAACAACTTCATGGAATTGTTGGAATATTCACAAGCTATCAGATTTATCATTGAGGAGGTACACCTAATAGACACAGGAATGATCATCAATGAAGGCTCTAAACCATCTATGTCCTGAGTAAGTTAAGGTACAAGACAACCCCAAAGATCACTATGTATGAGTCTAAATGGTTTAGATTGCTTGCATAGTTTAGTATGATAATAAGTTTTTTGTGAATTTTGCCATGATGCAATACTCAATGAAAATCATGATTCTTTTATTAGTGAACAATTTAGGATACAATTGACTCGCAAGTAAAATTGAGATGGCCTTAACGCCTATGCCTCAACATTATCTCAGAATTACATAAAATAGAACAAAGAGACGCGAAACTTAACTGAGCTCTAAACCTAAGATTTCCAAAGATGTAATAGAAACCGCTATGTCCTTCAACACTACCAATTATCTTCCCTAAAGACCAATCATGCAAAACACAAGATGATGAAGTGAATATCACTTAACAATTCATATCTTTAGTCAACTTACTTACAGATGGTAAATTAGACCATAACTCCAATACAAATAAAACATCTTTTAATTTTAGTTTGTCTACGTACACTATGCCTTTCCTTTAGCAATCACACACTCTTCATTTGCAACTAAGATTTGGTTTTGGTTATTACATGGAGTAAAGGAGGCAAACAAACACTTGGAATTACACATATGAATTGTTGCACCTGTATCAATTATCTAAGACTCTTTCCTGTTTTTCCTATAAGTGAGAGAGCATTACCTTTTGGGCAATTAAATTGAGCAACCATATAGGCATCCTTTATGTATTGCATATGGCTCTACAATGGAATTTACCACGAAGGATGACTCATTTAACTTACTTTCACTTGAAAAGAGCTGCTGTAGAAGAGCCACTTTTTTTGGCGAAAATTTCAGCATAGGTACCGATGAAGAACCACCTATACTTTCCTCAGCAACTTTTGCAATATGGGTATTTTTCCAGTCCTGATTATACTTATGTTGCTGATTTATAGGCTAGTTTGGTTTACCATTCAACTTCCAATATGTCTCGCCAATTTAATTAGGTCAATGAAAATGATCATACCAAGGCTTTCCTTTTGATTGCTTATCTGGGACACTTTCAACAATCAAAGCTGAATTTGTCAAGGATACATCAGTAGACTGTGATGTCTACATCACCTTACGCCTACTTTCTTCTATCCTAATTCCAGCAAAAGCTTCCTTAGGCTAGGAAGCAGTCATTGTCACAAACCCTGCCCCACACTTTATCAATTTCAAGGTTTAATCCTTATAAGAAGTCAAACACCCAATCTTTCTCAAGCATCTGCTTATATTTAAGGGCATCCTCAACATACTTCCAATCCATCTCATAGAAGAGATCTGTTTCCTTGCCATAAAATCAACAAATTATGATATACTATAAAAGTTAAATTAACTTGACTAGTCATCCGGAGTCTAGACTAGATGTCAAAGCATTGAGATGTATTTTGCTTATCAAAATATATCTCTTGCACATTATCTCAAATCTCCTTTGCGATTTCACAAAATAGATATGTTCTTCCAATCTTAGGCTCCATTGAGTTTATGAGCCAAGCCATCACAAGAGAGTGTTCTGTTTCCGAAGAAGAATACTCCTCTGCCCCAACTTTGGGAGCTTCTATTGCTCCAATTAAATACCCCAATTTCCATCGCATCAAATCACTAATTTAACCAACTAAAACCATTCTTTGAAATTTTCTCCATTCAATTTACATTGTGCTATTTGGAGAGAACTTTAATCAAACAAATATAAGAGGCTGCAAGGTGAGCTTTGCCTGACCAGAACCATTAGGGTTAAAAGACCCAAACCTAAACTTACCACTAGGTGATGCCTCTTAAGGTTTTGGAGGAGGGTTAACCATGGCTCCTTTAGATTTGATCCACACAGAACAATCAAAGCTTTGATGCCATTAAGAAATTTACAAGAAAATATAAAGTGAAGACTCCCAATTTATTTTTCTATATATTTTTGTGGTACAAAGAGTACTTATAAATAAGCACCAAAAACTAGTTCGTGATGGTAGGCAGGAGTAAATAAATAACCAATCAACCATCTAAAAACTACAACATAAAATAAATAAACTATTCATATAATGCATATGCTAGTAATAACGACATAATTTCCAACACAATTGAAGGAAGCGCACCTTCACTTAGCAATTTAAGTCTCTATTTCGTAATTATCTATGAATTTTGTGACATGGGCTAAGGGTATGAGCGACCCAATCAAAGTGGCAGATACAAGGAATGTGTATCGAAATTGGTATTTTCTTGGTAGGGCTACTTCAAACTAGAATGAACCATCCAAATGAAGATATTATCAAGCATTCTATCAAACAAAGATGGATAAAAATTTATAAATTAATGTGATCATCCAATACTTAAAGCTTTCCCTCATTGAGTACCAAAAAAATCCATTTACCCAAAAGAGAACATATTATGAGGTTTCCTAGGAATGAGTAAAGTCTCCTTCATTTAATGACCAGCAAATATACTCTTGATAATCTAGAAGAAGCAAAGGCGCTACTCTACTTCTTAATGGACCTTGTGTGTCCTTTGTTGAATATTGTCATGTCAAAGAGATCTAGCCTAATGGAGTTGGCAGCAACAAGGAAAGGATAAAACCTCCTCAAAATGGGACTAAGAACTTTTACCTATGGGAAATATGCTATCGGTTGTCAATGGATGTATCCAGCTAGGTTTCATTTGGATGGATCACCTAACTGGTTAAAGGCACAGTTGATAACAATAGGATAAAATCTCATTCATTTGCAATTTATTCTTACTGCAACTTCATCAATTAGACATCAAGAATACTTTTTGCCATAGTGGTTAAGTTAGTCTCCATGGGGTGAACTCACCTTGAATGCTTTGGAAGCAGGGAGCGCCACAGTGGGGCTGTCAACTAAAAAGCCACTATATGGTTGCAGAAGGTTCTGGAAATTGATCTTAGCATCATGCAATTGTTGTGGAATTTGGACTTCATAAATATATTGTTGATTTTCTGTATTCTATCATCATTCTTAAGCTAGGATCATTCTTCAGCAAGGAATGTGTAACAGACATTGATTTAGGTCCTATTTAAACGAGGTTGATTAATGACTGCTGTGTTATGTTAATTATCACTTTCTTATCAAAGTAATGTTCGGAAGAGGCAAATATATTTCATCATATTATGTTCCCTGCATACTGAGAGTATTTTAAATAATGTCAACATAGTTTCTTAAAATATAACAAGTAATGGCAACCGGAAAAACTAATATCTAGCATCACCACTTCAGCAATGATTACTTTTTTCTTGGTGATGATATCTGTGATGCAAAGAATGCATAAAAGAACCAGAATAATTAGGTGAGGAAGAGAGCACATAAAACAAAAGCTCACTTTATTTTGATTGAAGAACAAAAGAAGAAAGAGTGTGATCCCAAATATCATATCTGACCATATATTTGCAAATGCTCTGCGATTCTCTAATCTCCATTCATCCCGCATCTCTAACCTGCACAAAAGCAAATGTAATCTACCATTATCAATATTCCAATATGAGTTCTACATCTCATTGCCATGAAATTCACATCCTAACTCTGTTCATGTCTAGTTGAATGTTTGACAATGACTTATCAACACCTAACCCAAAATTTCATTTGTTCATGCAGCAAAACTAGTATCATTTTTTTTTTTTTTTTTGGCCTGAGCAAAACTAGTATCTCAAGCAGATAAAATATATAAGTGAATCTTACGCTTTGTGTCGAAGCTCCCACCACACTTCATCATCGGATAGAGGTGGAGATTTACCAATCTCTTCCTCAAATCTAAATCTTGCCTTCTCAACTTTTAATTCCTTAATCATTTCAAGCTTTTGGTACCTCCTCACATCAAGCATCTGTGCGGCAAGTGGTACGGTCTTCACATATCTATTCATCAGCCAACACAGAATTGGTCATTTCAAGACAGGAGTGACTTCTCATAGCTAAAGATATCTTTAGGTAACAAAATCATTGGAGCTGAAAGGTGTGCAGATCAGTTGCTGAAAAGTAACACTAGTATTTTACAGCAATTATTTGTTTGTTTCTTCGCAACAAATATAAATTAAGTTGCTGTACTCCTACTTCTGAAGAAAAACAGCAGATATCATGTGCTACAAGTAATCCACCCAACAGCAACAAAATTCTAACGACTTGGACATTAACAGCCCAATCCTCAAATAAAAACCTCTTTTGAGTACAGTGGTTCTATATTTTTTATATAAAACTGTTACACCACTGAGAAAAAAGAATTACGAGATAAATTCACTGTAGGATTGCAAACAAGACATCAGAATTATTTTTTGGGTTAATGATCATTTTTTAACTCTAAAATATGTCACCTTATACTACAATCATTCATGCAGGATGATCTACATGATCAATGTCTTACACCAGGACAAGCAGTTATTTTAATCTATTTGGTAATCAAAGAGGAACTACATTGCGTGTAGTTCAGGAAAATGAGAAACATAAATAAACAATGTAAATAAAGGACAAGAGGAAATAAGAGAAAGCTAACAATGAGAATTTCCTCCCACATGATGAGAAATACAAAGCAATAAGCACTTCATCAATCCATCTAGCAAATTACATATGGTTGTGCGCGAGTGCGTGCATGCATGTGTTTAGATATGCCTCCATCAAGGTATTAATGATGTCCTAAGATATTCTCTTATCAATATTATACAATGAAAAATGCAGACGGTAAAACATTTTGACCTATATTTTATGTTCACCTTGATGGTATAAGTGGCAGTTACTGCAACTCTGATGATACAAGGACAAGATTAGAAGAAATCTGAGTTTGTTATTGATCTTTTGCTACAAACATCCGATTTATGAGGACGATGAAATCTAGGAGAGGATGTAGAACAATTATTAAAATGGTGAGAAATATGCTTTCATTATTGAGAAACAGTAACAAAAAATAAAAAAATAAAAAATAAAAATAAAATTACTACTATTGATCTTTCAGCCGACAAGTCAGAAATTCTAATCCTCGCTGCTCAGAAATTCTCTAGCTGCTCTCTTTCCCCATACCTCCCCTCTTCAGTTATTTTCCCACTGCAACTATAATGCTTCGTTTTTATACCAGCTTTTAAACTGGAAGACCATTGTGTTAACTCAAACTAGCAGAATTCAATTCTATCAATCTTGTCATGTCTAACAAGGGAATAGTTCTATGAATTTATTTTAAATTATTTTTCCAAAAAAAAGAAGAAGAAGAAGAAGAAAACTCTCCAATTGATCACCACATCAAAATTTTACCAAATCAGAAGTCCTGAAAAATATGGGGGATTGGCTGGAAAATCAAAGCATCTCAGGAATACTGGAATAAAGGCTATCAAACTGTACACTTTTCACCTTTTGCATCATAGTGTTTACTTTTTCAAAGATTGCAAAATGGTGTCACAACTTTCAATTTCCAAGGATGGTGTCTTTGTCATTAATGGAATTGATTATAATATTTAAATATTTAGTTTAAAGAGGAAAGGGTTGCAGAGTTGCCTAAACTTTTTCACTCTTGGCATCTGGGGTCTAATGTTTTCAACATAGCCAAATGGTGATTGAACTTTTGAAAGCTTGTAAACTCCATAAAGTTCACAGGAAATGTACAAATGGGAACACACGATGATACCTACAAAATCAAGCTAAGTATCAAAACAGTGAAAGGATACTTAGTTCGATAATATGGCCATATAACTCTAGGGTGCTTACAATGGAATTAAAAGATATAGCATAAAACAGATCTTAATACAATATCTATTGAATTTGTTGTCTCTCCTACACGTCTTCTGTTTTCTCTTTCCATAAGAAGTACCAACCAGCAGCTAAAAACTTCCTATGTATGGTTTTTAAGTTTGTAGCAGCAGAAGAATTCAAAAAAGTCGCTAGGGAGCTGTTTTCTGATGGCTTGAATCTAGCATTTTCAAAAAAGTCCAGCATTTTCCAGGACTATCAGTATAAATTTTCCTATTTACAATCACTCAACTTATGCAGCAGGTGCAATGTGAATTCAAAATGACCTCTATAGGTGAACTTGCAACACATGACATTGGAAAAATCCATCTACATGGTTGAAAATTGATATTATGGACGTGTTAATATCCCTCCTAAGAGTTCTCCAACAGCCTTAGTTCTTTGCTAATAAATTAATGGTCCTCAAGTGATGGCATGTTGGCATGGCTTTATCTAAAGTATGCCTGCAGAAGATGCCCGTTTGGGTTAAATTATGGGGAGTTCCTATGCAATGAAAGAGTTAGTTATGTGGTTAATACAATTGGAAGACCTCTCTAAGTTGACATTGTCATGGAAAAAAATGAGAGAGTGAAGCATGCACAGGCCTCAGTTGAAATGAAGGCTAATGGTGATGGTGATTTCATTCAATCCTTTGACATGGAATGCATAGGGTGGATGTTGTATATCATATCTTACCTCTAAGATGCACGAGGTGCAAAATTTCTCAACATAGTGATAATAAATGTCCAATGCTTGAAAATGTGGTAAATATGGAAGCTTCAATGGTGATCACAACGAAAAAGAATGCGCAAGGGGTGCTTTCAAGCTGCCTTTATTTGTTGGGCAAGGTATTACTATCAAGGAGGGAGGAGAAGCTTCTTCAAAGCCTATAGATCCGATTACTCCTAGCAAAGGAAAAGTCATCCATTCTACCATTGAAGTGATTATCACTGAGCCAACTCCTTAATGTGAAGTGTGGTACAGACCAGTGAAGATATTCTTCTTCTCAAAAAAGGCAATGGAGCTATACAGCAAAAGATTTAAGTTGCCTTAGAGACCTTTCAAGTAGTGGTGCAGATGAACATAGTGCTTCAACCCCTTCTTTTGTTGAAGATTCCATGCATGAGCACACTGACACTTTGGATAACTCTAGTTCTCCTGTTGAGGGAGAGATGCATGAAGATGCATCCTCTATCCCAATTGCAAATGAATCTCATAGCCTTGGGAGTGTAGTTTAAAAGAAGAAGTTGGTGGGGGGGAAAGGAAAAGGAAAGAGAGAGGGAGAGAGAGAGAGAGCTAGAGAATCCAATAGTTCCCCTCTTCTTTGAGGTCTTGAGTCTTCTCTTTTCATTATATATATTTATGTTAGCAGTTGGAACATTAGAGGGTTGAATGACCCTCTAAAAGTAGAAAAGTAAATAAATTTTGTAATGAACAAACATTTCTCTTATTAATTTGTTGGAAACAAAAATGAAGAATCAAATTTCCTAATTAGTTAGAAGCCACACTCTTCCCAATTGGAGTATTGGATCCCAATTTTGGGACAAATTTAGATGCAAGGAGGCCAAATGTGTGGACAGCTCAAATTGAGAAGGCAAAAACCAGCCAATACATTGTTCATGTACCTTAGTGAAGCAAAAACAACATGAATCACTTTTTTATATGCTGAAAATGATGAAAATGGAAGAGAATAACTATAGAGGGATCTTATAGACCTAGAGCAATTTATCATGGGGCCATGGCTCATAATCGGAGACTTTAATGAATATAGAACTCTTGAAGAGAAATGTGGTAGCCTAGAAGCTATTTCTAGAGGCACAGAAAGATTTAATGAGACAAGTCATCAACTAGAAATTGATGGAGCACAAGCATTTGGGCCATTGCATACTTGGTCCAATTGCAATCATTCAAACCCCATTGCGTGTCATCTAGATTGAGGCTTAATAAATAATTAGTGGATGGAAGTCTTCAAAAATTTATAAATTCAAGTGCAAAACCTAAGTATCTCTGACCATTGTCCTCTTATAATGCACTTGAATTTACTATCTTCTTCCTTTGCTAGAAGGAAATCATTTTTCAAGTTTTTTGCTTTTGGAAGGATAAACCTTCTTAATTGTTAGTAATGTTTGGAGTTCAAGTTTATGGAGCAACCATGTAAAAGGTCACTAAAAAGCTAAAGTTGCTAAAACATCAGCTGAAGAGCCTCAACTCAACTCATTTTTTGAACCTCTCGAGCCGACTGAAGAAGGCCAAGGAGGATCCTTCCAAAGGCAAAATTCTAGAGCAACTTGGCTTAAACTTGGCAATTGCAATAACATATACTTTTTCGACTCCTAAAAGCACAGACGGTACAAGAAGAATTTTGGTTCAATTGTAAATGAGCATGGCAATAGAGTATCCTCTCATGAGGATATTAAGATAATGGTGATTCAACACTTCAAGTCTTTATTAATGGAGCATTTGCCACCTAAATTGGTGACCTCTAGGTTGGAGTTTTTGATCTAACAAGATTATTGAGCCAATTTGAAGAAAGTCTTATCAGGCCAGTAACAAATGAAGAAATAAAAAGCACCTTTTGGACTCTAGCAAGAGATAAAGCACCTAGTCTGGATGAGATTGGTGCAAATTTCTTCAATGATACTTAGGGTATCATAGTGGATGATGTTTACATGGCCATAAAGAACTTTTTTGCCAATGGAAAATTACCAAGAAAGGTCAACTTAACAAATCTTGGTCTTGTGCCCAAGGTTGATAACCCCTCCTCTTTCTCGGATTTTAGACCTATTGTTAGCTATAATATTTTATCTCCAAAATTATTGCTAATGGGCTGAAAGAGGTCATCCCCTTGTTGGTGAACAAGTAACAAAGAGCTTTTATTATGGGGAGGAGAATTATGGACAGTATATCAATTGCCCAATAACAGCAGAAGGGATACCATTCCAATAACAAAGGGACAAGATGTGCTTTGAAAGTAAACCTTATGACAGCCTATGACAATGTGAAATGGAGTTTTTTGGAGCAGTTGCTTAAAGTTCTAAACTAGCCCTTTTAATTTGCAAGGTGGATCATGGAGTGTATTTTCACCTCCATGTTTTCTATTAACATAAATAATGAATTTGCAGGCCATTTTGTAGCCTCTAAAGGATTTCATGACAATCCTGTTGCACGTTATTTCTTTGTGAGTGTGACGGAAGTTTTTACTTCCATCATGAAAAAAGAGGAGAGCTATGTATGATTTCCAATATCATTAAAGAAACAAAAGAGAAAGATTGACTGATCTTTGATTAGCAGATGACATGATGATTTTTACTTGAGGAGATACACACATGGTGGAGCAAAGGTCCAGTAGAATTCCATGCTCTCTCAGGTTTGAAAGCAAATCCTCACAAAAGCCACATTTTCTTTAATAATGTTCCTCTTGAAGTCAAAGAGCAAATTGTCAGTATCCTATGCTATGGAGTTGATTCCTTACCTATACACTACTTAGGCGTTTCCTTCTCTTCTTTAACCATCTCTAAATTGGAATGCACTGAACTGGTGACCAGATTCACAGCAAGGATCAATCACTGGTCAAGTAAGTTTCTCTCCTATGTCAAGCACCTTCAACACTAATCAAAGCTGTTCTCTTCTCCATCTAAGTTTATTGATGCACTATTTTTCCCCTTCTAGCTAGTATCCTGAACTTGATTGAGACCAAGTTAAAAAGGTTTCTTAGGAAAGGTTGTAAAAATAAAGCTAAGGCTGAAGTTAAATGGAAGGATATTTTTTGGTTAAGTAAATGGAAGAATATTTATAAACCAAAGAAGGAAGGTGGATCAGAGTTATTAATATCAAATTGTGGAATAGGGTGGCACAGCTAACATCTGGTTTTTATGCATGAACAATTAGAGCACCTTATGGCCTTATTGGATCAAGAAAGAACTACTTTGGGGTGGAAACTTTTGGCAAGTCAAGATACCAAATGATGCTTCATGGGCTTAGAGGAAAATCCCTCAAACTAGACCCCTAGCTGAGCATTTGTTAAAATGGAAGATTGGGGATGGAAGATGCATCTTATTCAAGTGTGATAACTGGCACCCACAAGGTCCTTTAATGTAATGGATGGGATATCAGGCTAGAACTTCCTTGGGGTGCCCAAAAGATACAATGTTATCTTCATCTATAAGATGGCCAGGCATGGAGATGGCCAAATAGAATGCAATGGCCAGCAGTAACAAAGGGTCTGGGTTGTTTAAGACCTTATGGAAGAGTTGATGATGGACTTGTGTGGATAGGTGTGGAAACTAAGGTTCTCTCTATCAAAAATGCCTCTGCTTTGGCAAAAGAGAGAGCTCCATAGGTGGGTTGGCACCAGCTGGTATGGAACAAAGGAACAATTCCAAGACATGCCTTAATTCTTTGGATGATTGCCCAGAAGAAGCCTTTTTTTGGGTAAATGAATAATTTATTGATACGAATAAGTAATTGAAAAAAACACTATGAATTAGCGAGCAGACCCAACAGGGCTGTACAAAAGAGAGACTAGAGCTAACCACTTATTAGGAGGAATCTCATGACTACTTATTCCTTAAATGCTCCTATGCAAAGGTGTTTTGGAGAAGTATTGAGATTGCTATCAAATGGCACTTATCTCAACCTTTGGCCACAAATATACTGTCAGATTTCTTGAGTCCAAACTGCATTAGTAGACTCAAAGCAATCCATAGGAAGACATTTGCTGCTGGATGTTATTACTTATGGAAGGAACGAAACAGGAGATGCTTAGGAGATTTACAGTCTCCAATAGATGTAGCACGCAGAACAGCCCTTTCTTGTATTTTGTGATCTATGATTGAGCATCTTAGGTCGTCATGACCCTTAAATCGAGCTAGATGTCTTTTTTGCTGATTGATATCGAGCTTGATTTTTTGGTTTCTTACAATCTCTCTTTTTTAAATCTCCTCTATACATTATTTTGAAAGTAAAATATATTACTCACCTTACCCAAAAGAAAAGGTTAAAAAGGTTTTTTTTTTTTCTGGTTTTGTTTATTAACAAATGTCAGAGCATCTATTAATATTTTTAGAAAAATTAAACATTTTTTAGGCATGTCTAAACTAAAAAAAAAAAAAGTACACTTAATAAATTCAAAGTAAAATTTAAATGAAAATCAGAAAAGGAAAAGAAGTATCAAAACCTACAGAATTACAAAAAATTTGTCCTTATACAAATTAAGAAAATTGTATAATGATTTATTTCTCAATTGCATATATTTTCACACGATATCCAATTCTAGAGAATTCTATATCGACAACAAGCTCTTGGCACATCCTCTGTTATGAAAATAAAACTGAGTATGCATACGAGGAATCTCCATTTGAATGAATGAAAATGTAGGAGAATGGTGTCAAGGATGCATTTATGGGAAATTCTATGATAAAGGGCTGCCAAACCAGAAATGCATCATCCAGGAATATTGTCAGCATTGATTATTGATTGCCACTTTTCCAGCATTTATTTCATATATATTCTTGGCATTTCATTCAAGCTTGGTATAAAGCTTGCATAAATATGACTTAACCACCCAAGAAAAAGGAAAAAGTAAAGAGAGCTTGTACAAATATGCTGTGATGTTGATGAATGATGCAAAAGCTGAATTGCCATCCCATATTCACTGTTCTTAAAAGATTGAAGGGTTTACTCCTATTGAGCCCTCAAACACCAATTATGATAGGGTTCTGTGGGGAATGAAGGACAACAAGAATAAATCGAGTCCATAAATGAAAGTAACTTGTATGAGCCCACCAAATATCAAAAATCTTTTTCCATTTTGACAAATGTAATTTCTTCACACTAGCTATGTTTTATCCATATAAATAATTCGTATCCATGATTCACCTATACATGACATAAACCAGACATAGTGCACACATTTCACAGCTCAATACACTATGATTTACCTATGAAAAAACCAGGACTTAATTCACTCACGCTTCACAGCTTAAATCCCTTGTCCCATGTGCTAGTGACATGCATTTCCACTCAACAGTAAAAAAAATCAACACTGCTTGTTCAATTACTGGTGTAGGCATAGATGATGGCTCTTTGCAATACAAGGAGTTTAAGAGGATGCTAATATTACATGGGAGACAATTTTCACTTTCAATCTATGAATGAATAGCAGAAAATTATAGTAGAATAGTAGGAAATATGGTACTATCAATCTCATGTTGCGTTCAGTTTATCCAGTTGGCATCACCCACAGAAAACAACAAAGATGTATGCCACTCAAATTGCAAAAGAAAAAATCTGCAATGTGATCAATTAGTTGAAAAGTCACCTTTCTAGAAAGGGCATGAGAACATAGTCATGAACCACGAAGTCCAAGGCCCATGGAATAATTATTAACACAGCCAAAAACTTAGCCTGTAAAAGCAAGAATGAGAGAAATTTATGATGACAGAAAAAATGAAATAAGCATTAGCTTCATGAATGTGATTTACTTACACTACAAGAATAGCTTTACATCGTTAGGATAGCCACAAGGCCATATGTTCTTTTAATGTAGCCTGACATGCAACTTGTAAGTTTCATCTGTAACTTTTTGTGAGGTTCCCTGTGCCTTGGGGTACCAAGCTAGGACAGTCTTTGTCCGTAAGTATGCTACATTATAAGGCCTAGGCCTGACTAATGTAATTTTTTTAAGTCATCTTGGTTTCCTTACACTTTAACATGCATAACAATTACCAAGAATGACACGTTTAGTTTATAGAGTGGAATAAGGTAAAAATAGAATTATAATTCTTTAGAAATGAAATTGAAAAGTAATAGTTATTCCTTATAATTATTTTGAGATCTCAAAAATAAATACGAAAATATGTTATAAAGCATAAAAAAATAGTTATTCCCTTATTCCTGTAAAGGAATTGCAATGCCTTTTTTTTTTAGTAACGACAATTCCATGGAATAGCCATTCCGCCAAGTAAGTACAAGAATAAATCGGTAGAAAGGAATAGTCATTCAATTCCAACCTTATGAAAACAACCAAACATGGAAAGCATTTGAGAAGAAAAAGGGCTAGGCTCACTACTACCTATCTTCTATGTTTCATGTGATCAAGCTTCAAGAGGCTTTCATCTAGAATATCGACCAATCATGGAGTACCTCAATTAACTCAAAGGATTACATATTTCTGCATTCAGCTGTTTGATTATCATTTTGGCAACAAAAGTGAGACGTTAAAGGACCATGGAATATGGTACTTAACAATTTCGTTACTGTAAATTGTAACTGCTATTTTTGGTAGGAGCTAAGAAATGAAAACATGAACAAAGATGGGAAAAAAATGTATATAAATTGGCATGAACAAAACTAATTCATACATAAATTACCAAAAATAAAAAATGAGAAATAGAATGAACTCTTTCAAGGTGATGAGAAGGGCTTGAAGTTATAGATTTATCCTGTGTCTCTACTCGACTGCATATAAAATTGTCAAACCCAAAGATGGATTTCCTTTCTACTTCTGGCAGACAAAGCAAAAGGATGTTTATCCACATAAACAATGTAAGAGACTCTACAGGCCATTGACTAAATGGTAGCCTATTTTCAACAAGTACAAGGTAGACACTTGTATGCCTAACTGCAATAATGCAGAACATAGGTTACACTTCCAATTTCCGACAACCAGGTTTTCTTTGGAATAAACTCTACGTTTAAGCGATCTTAGTTATAACATGAAGATAAAAGGGGCTACTTACTAAAGTAGTGCCAATAAGGAAGAAGTCAACATATAACAAACCAATAAATATGTGACAAACATAGGAAACTTTAATCAAAGTCAACAATTTTAATACAAAGATACTTCTTGAGAAATACCAATCCAACACCCCGTCATGCTAGCCTCGTCTAAAGGATGCCCATCCTACCTTTCCCACTATCACATAGAGACATGTAAACTTGTATATATATATATCTGAAGATTTTAAGGTGGTGTTGTCTAACATTCCCCTCGGGACAAAAGTTTCCCCTGTCGCAAAATATTGTTCATCTTCACATCCCAATCATATGGTACTATATATGAATAAAAGAAAATAAAGCCTGCATTTAATATTTTGCATTCGTGGCAACATAAGATTAATATAGACATGTATGGAAACACCAGTTGAGGAAAATAAAACCTGATTCCTCTCTCTTAGGACACAAACATATAAGTAACCTAGCATATTTCTACACGAACAATAACATAAAACTCACATGCAGAGAGTAAACATGTAGCCATATAGACATCCCGTAACATATGGACTATAAGAGGTTCTCATGAAAGCAGCTGCATAATCATTTTTTATTTCGGTGATAAATAGTCATACTCACCGAATTCACCGAAGCATACTGAAAAACACGATCCTCATACAACATATCTTCATCCTGTCTTCCTAAAATTTTATCACTCACAAAATCAACAATCCCTTTGTTACTGACATCCAACTGCATCTCTTCCCTCACATTCGCATTGACATTCCCATTCTCATCCCCATTTCCACCCCAATTCCCACTCCTGTCACTCCAGCTACCAACACTACCATTACCTCCATTATCATCCACAAGCCAATCCTCCCACCTCCTACTTTCCTCATTCCTCATATCATTTTGCGCCTCCCTCAATTCAACAATAGCCTCCACCCTCCTCTTCCACGCCTCAAACTTCTCAACATCCGATACTACCTCTTCTTCACTCAAACTCTCAATTTCTTCCTCATATTCAACCATATCATCGTCCCTCAACCCTAACCAGTTTCCTTCATCATTGAAAAAGAATTTCTGCCACCAACTATTCCTCTTTGAATGCCGCCTCCCATTTTTCGCATTTGGTATCAACACATTCACATTCACTCGCTTTCCCACAAGCACGTGTCGTCGCGGGGAACTACCACGTATGACTTTACAGTTCAGCATGGGATTGATGATGATGAGATTGCAAGTTGAGACAATTGAAGCGTTCATTTATATAATGATGGTACCAAAACAACATTTTTATAGAAGTATTGCTCTTAAAATCATAACTTGCTGAACTGACACTTGCAATTGCACATGTTCAAGCAAATAGCTTACAAGGGGGGCACAAAGAACGTCGTAAAAAGAATTGGTCGGAGAGTACTTGTATGTTCATGAAATAAGAAGACGAGTTGAAAAAAAAAAAAAGAAAAAAAACAGACACTGGAGAGAGAAAGAGACAGAGTCCGTGAGAGAGAGAGAGAGTTGATCTTGCTCAGTAGAAGCTATTCGTACGAATTTGTCTCTGCGTGAGTGCGCGAGGGGTTTCTATGAAGACACAAGCAAGACGTACGGGACTTTGCAAATGGATAACCTTACCGTAATTTCGAAAGGTGCAATAGGTGTGTTGGCCTTCTCAAGTAAATTATTTCTTAAAAAGAGTCTAAGCGAAATTAATTCGTAAAATACAGTTGTGAAAGCGTATTTTAAGAATGCAATCCCGCTTTTCAACGTTATTTTGCCACGTGTTGTGGAAAGGAGTAGGAAAGCAAATGCAATGCGATTTTAAAATCGCATTTAACCAAACACAGTGTATCAGGGCTAAAATCGTACAATGGAAATGCGATTTTTGGATTTCATAAAGCCCCAATAACATCTTCTTCCCCAATGTAGAACTGACTTCTCTCTCGCTAAAAAAAACTCCAACCTACGTTCTATACGACGTCCCTATAAGGAAACGCTTTGCAAAGCTTTTGTCTTCAAAATTGACGAATCACAAATGGAATACACGTTTTTGGTGCACGCTGACAAATGAAGTATCATTTTTTTCTCATATTTGCACTTCAAATGATATATGTACAAACTAAAATCCAGCTATTTTCTCTCTCTAAGTAGTATATAATTTGCTTCATAAATGCATATTCTTACGGATTCTATTATTGTTGTGGTTTTTATTTCGGTGTACAAATCGTTAAATAAGATAATTATTTTATAGTGTTATGTGATTTTTGTATTTAAGATAATAAGGGATCATGTGAGTTTTTCAGTTTATGTTTATGGTAGTATACCAGATAGTGTAAATAGGGTTTATTATGATAGGTCTCCAATTAAGAAAATTAAGGTAAGGGTAAATATAAGCTATATCAAATTCATAGAGAAATTTATGAAACAATTAGAGTTGATCCCAGCACATACATGATTAAGCTATTTCACAAGCAGCCTGTTATAGTGCCAAGTAGCTTTATACAACTATATTATTCTCTAAGCCATATAAATGACAATGATGATGTGGCGGAGTTGATTGAATTTACCTTCAGGAAATATTTGTGAAGTTGGAAGGTAGCTCAGCTTTAACAAATGAGGGAAATAGGAATGTTCGTAGTATCCCACTAGCTGTCACACCTCTTAACACACTAGTCCAATAATCAATGAATGTTGTGCAGGCTTTTCAAGGGAGCATTGCTCTTATTTCATTTGAAGAAAGGGTTAATATTCAACAGCCCCATATGGAGTAAGTGGATTTACTCTTTAACAATAATTTCGCTAGAAAGATCAAAGAGGTTGAAAATGAAAATGAAGATGGTTATGATTCAAAAGAAGCCACAATAGATGATGGTATAGACACAGCAAATGATCCAGTTCATACAGCGAATGAAGCAATTCCTATTACTTCTATTGCAGTAAAGCACTACATCAGCTAATCATCTGACTACCTCCCCCCTTTTGAGCATCCAATTCCATTCTTCAATAGGGTAGTTAGAGGCGATGGTTATGTTACATTTGAGGAAGATGCAATTCCATCAGATAAGCTAAGTATTGGTAATGAGTTGAAGAAAAGAATGTTGTTTAAGAGGAAAGCTGACTTAATATATGCAATTAAGTCCTTTCATATAAGCATCACCATAACTTTTGTATCGGTAAGTCAGATAAGAAGTTATGGCATGTCATCTATAATGAAAGGGAGAAGAGTTGCAAGTGAAGACTCTAGGCTTGTTAAAGACGAATGACCACGGACTTTGTGGTCACAATTGTAGAAAGGTCACACACTTACATCAATCTCGTGTTAAACCACGATCATCTACAGTTGGATTGTAGCTTTATGGCTTAGTACTTTCTTGGTTAAGTGAGGAATGGACCTAGTATAAAAGTGTCAATGCTAAGACAAACTATTCTAGATGGTTTTGGGTACTTGGTAGCAAAGAGGCGAGTATGGGATGGTAAGAGGAGAGTGATTGAAAGAGTTTATGGGGACTAAGACAGATTGTATGTAAAGCTTCCAAAGTTGTTAAATATTATCTAGTTAAGTAACCTAAGCTCTTATGTCACTTGGGAACATGTGCCAACAATCTTAGACAACAAGCTAATTAAAGTATTCCATATAGCTTTTTGGACTTTCAATCCATGTGTACAAGCATTTCAGCACTGCAGGCTAGTAATAAGTATCAATGGGACCTTTTTGTATGGAAAATACAAGCATAAACTATTAATAGCGTGCAGCGTGGATAGGGCTAACCACATTGTCCCTCTTGCTTTTGTGTCGGTGGATGAGAAGTCTACCACATCATGGTCATGGTTTCTCATATTATTGAAGCAGCATGTTGTTGGAAGACATCGTAATCAGCTTATATATGTCTTATACTAAACTGAGCAATGTCTTATACTAAACTAAGCAGTAGGTATAAGAGAGGCCATTAAGGAGCCAAGTGTTAGATGACATCTACCATTTATGAAGTGGTGGTATTACATCCGGCACGTAGCTAATAACTTCAACACAAAGTACAAGAGTATCCCATTGAAGAAGCTAGTTATTGCAACTGGTTTAAAAGCACCAAAGGTAAAGTACGACTTTTATATGGAGGAATTGCGGAAAAGAAACAAAGAAGATCACAATTAGTTTGCGAATATCCTAAAAGAAAGGTAGACCAAAGCATTCGATGAAGGGTATAAGTATGGATTCATGACCACCAATCTTAGTGAAAGCTATAATGCCATATTAAAGGATGATAAGTATCTTTTAATTTCTGCACTTACGTTGAAAATTTTCTATAATTATATTAGTTACTTCCAAATTTGTCAAGATAAAGCATCTAAAGCACTTAGCTAAGGATAAGTATTCACTACATAGGCAAGCAAGAGGATCCAATGATGGCAACAAGCGGCATTACACCATCGTGTTATTACATTCGATCGACTGAATGGGTTATTCGAGATTAAGACAGATAGGCAAAGGACTGGATATGGGTGGAGGAGTAGCAACAAGCAAACAGTCAACTTGATAATGGACAGTTGTACCTACGATAAATGGCAAACTTATAGAATACCTTGTTCTCATCCCTTTCAAACCATGGCAAAGTGTAGCATGGAAAGGATGGAGAAAGTCACAAAGTGGTACTAGTATGATCAACAAGTTTTGTATTGTGCTAGTTTCGACCCCCTCAATGATAGTAGTAGATGGCTTAATGTTGAGACATTGTGTAGCATGGAAAGGATGGAGAAAGTCACAAAGTGGTACTAATAGGATCAACAAGTTGTCTATTGTGCTAGTTTCTACCCCTTCAATGATAGTAGTAGATGGCTTAATGTTGAGACATTGCTCATCCACCCAAATTAGTAATTGGCACGAACAAAGGGTCGTCCCCGATCATTGTACTACCATAACAAGATGGATCTTAGGGATCCTTAAACAAAGAACTGTTGTGGGTTTTGTACGAAGGAGGGGCATAATAGGAGGAGTTGCCTTGAGCATAAGAAGTCTAGAGGTTTATTGAGCTACTCCATTCTTCATATATTACATGTTTATCTTATTTATATGAACTTATGTACTCTATGTTATAAGACCTTCCTAATAAATGATTATTTTTTGTATAGATGGATCCAGGCCTAAGCAATAGATCATTGCTCAAACTCCACAACACTTATCGATCTACCGCAATATAGGCTAGACATGTGAATGCTAACTTAATAACTTATGATTTACAACTTCTTTGTTGAACAATCAATGTTGCTACATGTGGTGATAGTACTATATATGTTGTTTCAAGACATGGACCGTCGCATCATGCCATATGTAAAGTAGGCTTAGTTCTTTGGTATAACTCTCTTGCCCTTCATTTCTCTTGATTGGCATCTTATCACTACTGTAGTCAAGAGGTGGAGACAAGAGACCCACATTTTCCATATGCCATATGGCAAGGTCACCCTTACATTACAGGAAGTGTCTATTCAGTTCGGTTTACCCATTAATAGTCATGCAGTTACTAAATAGATACCTACTGGTTAGGCTGATGTGTATGAGCACCTATTGAGCATCAAACCTGAAGAGGAAAAATACTACAATGGTGGGCATTTGAAGATGTCATAGTTAGAGAGTCATTTTGGTCGCTTACATGTAGCAACTGATGAGACTACCATCATGAGATATGCACGTGTCTATCTCTTACAGCTTATCGGGGATGTGGTTTTCCCTGATAAATCAGGTAACTTAGTTCACTTAATGTTTCTTTCTCTGCTAAAGGACTTTGCAATAGCGAAAGAGTATGTATGGGGGGTAACATGCCTAGCTTGGATGTATAGGAATCTTTGGCAAGCTACTGACTACATGGCTGTCGAGATTGGTAGTACTATAGTACTATTGTAGGTGTGGGCATAGGATCTGTTTCCCCACATCATACCTTACCATCTTTAGGTGTACATCCCTGATGAGGGACCATTAGTACGATAATGGCATGCTGACTTTAACGCTTTAGAAATTTATATTCATACCATATCCTACTATCAAGATGTGCTTAATAAGTAGAGCCCGGAGTAGGTAATAAATCATTTATCTTAACTATTTATTACTATTGCATATGTTTTTTTTTTTTGTTATCCCAATTGTTTCATTAACCCAATTTGTAAATCATTTAAAGACCCTACTCGTCAATTATTATAAAGGCATTACCAACATATTGTTGGGCTAGATACAACATTTAGCTCAGTCAGGTGCCTTTGATATGCTTTCATATCATTGAGTGACACCTCCCAGATCATGTACTACAGCATTCTGGTGGAGTGCAGGGATCCCAAATGACTCAAATACCTTAGATGTTATTCATAGGATCAACTTAAGGGGAAAGATAACTAAGGATTGAAGGTGGTGTCATGCAACATAGATCCGTCTATGGGAGGAATGTAGGTTGATGTTTGTCGAGTCAAACTATGTTGAGTCTTTTCCCGATGGGGTCACTCCTAACTCCTATAAGTAGTTTTAGGTACATACTTGATGATGCATAAGGCACGGTAGAGCCCTACTAGGAGTGATGGTAAGATCTTCACAGACATCTTATGTGTTTCTACTATTTATTTTCTTATAGAATAAATAACATGTCATACGTTTTCTCTATATACAAGCAAAAGGTTAGGCTCATATTGATAATGATCATTGCATACTACCATAGGTACGAGACATCGCTCGGTCTATGAAGTAGTTCCTTAAAGGATATGGTAGTGTCACATTGTACCCTCCAAGCCATCAGGAGGAGGCCACGGATCTTCTTCCTCAATTGGTACACATTAGAGGATGGGTTCATGGCCATGGCCATGCTAGAGGTAGTCTACAACCACTAACAGATAGGTTTCCTTCTCCACCACCTACTCAATCTCCTACTCATGCATTAGACCAGCCAGAGCCAGATTATTCTTCGTTATATCATGCGTCACCTTGGCATGGGGACCTTCATTTGATGGACCATTCCTAACTACAATCAAATGTTACAACATTCCTTACTCTTACCATTAATTTGACCCCTTTATTAACGATTACTTTAGGTATACCTTACTTTGACAAACACCTGGCAAGCTACAATATGTGCAAGGGCATCACATAGGTTAATCCCTGTCGTATTTCATAGGAGGAAGGACTGGGCTCGTCTTCACATGTTATAGAGACCTTGACGTGGTATAGGAGAATATAATATAGGCGAAGGCATGGCACTAGAGGATAAAGAGAGAAATCACATGTTTGCTTTTTTAGATTGTAGCATGTTGTATGGCAATGAGAATAGTAATAAAACTTTGACGCTATGTACATACTATTTGCAAAAATGTACAGTCAGCTATTTCTTCCCTTATGATTGTTTCAATATACCATTTTTGTTACTTTGGTTATTTAGCACTTAGAGTTACTTGTTTGAAGTGTAGCAGGATATTTAGCACTTGGAGTTAATTGTTTAAAGTGTGGAATCAGAGTTTGGGTTTGTGTTTAGAGTTATGCTTTGGCATCGGAGTTCGATTTTGGGTTTACAGTTACACTTCAAGCTTGTGTATAGAGTTATAGATTGGAATAGTCTTTTTTAACATCCCTTACTGTATCTATGTTTTGTAGGACGCTCTTCTATTTTTTTCACAAGATGCTCTGATAAGATGTGTTAGAAGATATGTGAATGTGACAATGTAAATCGCATGTTCATAATGTGATTTCAAAATTGCATCTCTACAATGTGATTTTAAAATCGCATAATGATCATGTGATTTACAAATTACATTTTTGCTATGCGATTTTTAGCTCTTCCTTTACCTTCCTTAACACATGGCAGCATGTAGTTCATAAGCAAAATCGTATTTTGAAAGTGCGATTTCATATAGTATTTCACAAATAAATTTCGCTCAAACCCTTTTTTAAGAAATAGTTTACCCCAAAGGGGCAAACCCACCTATTACTCATTTCAAAAGCATAAAATGTTAAGGCAAAAAAAAAAAAAAGGAGATAAAAGAAATGAAAAGTTCAAAGGAAAAGTAGAGCATAACCACAAGAAAAAACAAAAGGGGATAAAACTATTAAAAGTATCTAAACTTTCATATTCTTTTCATTTTAATACCTGAACTTTAAATTTGTTTTTTTTAATACCCCTAACTTTTCAAATGAGATAAATTAGTATTTATATTATAGTGATCGTTGTAAGAAATACTTATTTGTTTCACTTAACAAAGTTGAAGCACAGAAATGAAATAAAAACTAAAGCTTAAGCGCTAAAATGAATATAAAATGAAAGTTAATGTACTTATATTATTATTCTAACATTTTATAATAACAATCATTATATCAAAGATATTAATTTATCTCATTTAAAAAGTTGCGGCATTAAAGTAAATAAGTTTAAAGTTTAAGTACTAAAATGAAAAAATCTGAAAGTTCAAGTACTTATATTGGATTTATATTGAAAAGAGAGCTTAGTCAAATTATTTGCAACAAAACTAATTATTTATTATTGTTATAGAATCATTGTTACTAAATGTGATTTAGGTTTTTTCTTTTTTTGTAGCGTTGGAATAAAAAAAAATTGCATTTTATGAATACAACATATAAATCACATTTTGAAAATGTATTGTTTAAAGTTGCAAGTTTATTATACGATTTAAGTATCCCAACTTTGAATATGATTTTCCAAGGAATGCTTGAGGAATGCACTCAACTCAGAAAAATATCAAAAAAGGGGGTTATAGAGAAAAATATCGTATCTAAGGAGCCACAAAGGTGCCTTTTCAAAAATACCTTCATTTTTTACGAATTTAGCACTGAAGGCACTTTTTTTGTATTTTTTGTAAGAAGAAAGGTACCTTTAATTGTTTTATTATTATAAATAAAGGTGCATTTTGGAAAGGCGCCTTCCCTATACATAAAAACAATCACAGCACTAACAAAACACCACGTCCCTCATTTCAAACATAACCATTTTCTCTTCTCTCTTGGCTACAATGCATACACATCCTTAAATCATCTCTTTCAACGATTTTTTTTTTTTTTTTGCACAATCTCTTCCAACAATCAAAGGTAATCATCTTATATACTAAATCTATTGCATCTTCATGAATTTCAAGCATCAATTTTGGTTGTTTTGCTATTTCCCCAATTTGGAACCTTGGGATTAGATGTAAGTATATTTAATTGATTTAAGTTGTTTAAATGTTATATTTGCATGTCAATTTGTGTTATATATCATATAGTTACACTATATATGAACAATTTGTATATTGGCGTATAGATTTGCCTTAGTGGAATTGAAATTTTAGTGTTTTGAAATATGCACACTAAGTGTTTAGTGAATTATCCATTAGAGAGTTGTTTAGTTGAGCAAATGGGAAGGAGCATGCAGTCATATTGAAAGGTACACAATTACTTATGTGCTAGCTGAATCAATAATTGTAATGTAAATAGGTTGAAAATAATGGACATTATAAAATTTATGATTTTTGCCTATTGAAACATTTTGAAGGGAAAATTGGGTTGGAATATGATAGTAACCCGGTGAAGATGTTGAAAGTGACAACCAATGTGAATTTTTCTGATCTCCTTAAAAAGGTTTATTAGGTTGTTGGAGTTTATTAAAGTATCGGGGTTAAGATATTTGTATAGACATCCCAATGCCGACTCAGGTGTCATGAGTTATTCTCTCATTGCAATCAAGAATGAAGATAACGTTGAGAATCTTTTTAAGATGGCAAAAGCATTTGGGTAGACTCATATCTACCATCTGTTTTTCAGGATTCTAGGAGGAAAAGGAGACCCTCTATACAGGAAACATATATGCCTCCAATTGAGGAGAATGAAGAGGTAGCACCAATCAAGGAGAATGAACAAATGGAATATGAATATAAGTCGTTGCCCATGTGGGATGATGATAATGTGGTGGACGAGATTGTAGGATTGGTTTTACAAAAGAAAGTTTCACATGACTGCATGGTTTAGCAAATAGAAGGCTTTCATGCTAATGATAAGGACGATGACGACGATGACGACGACGACGATGATTATGAGCCTAAAGGAGACGAGGAGGATCACGACAATGATTATGATGATGATGATGATGATAATGAGATACCTCTTATATGTCCTATTGTGCCTGAAGTGCATACCACTTGCACCTTCCCTATAGAGATGCTTAGTGTGCACCCATATGCTTCAAATTCAAGTTTAATGGTTCCAGCACCAGCTCTAATGCAAACTTCAAAGATTGATGCGCCAGAAACAATGGTATGGGATGCAATTCCTTTTTTCAACAGAAGTGGGAAGGATGGTTACTTGAACTTTAAGAGGGATGTAAATGAAAAGTTCAGTAACTTACAAGCCGATTAAGATCTTTGTATAGGTATGAGATTCAACATAAAGGAGGAACTTACAAGAGTTGTTAAGTACTACTACATGAAACATCATG
Source organism: Lumnitzera racemosa (assembly GCA_024138005.1). Classification (NCBI taxonomy): domain Eukaryota; kingdom Viridiplantae; phylum Streptophyta; class Magnoliopsida; order Myrtales; family Combretaceae; genus Lumnitzera; species Lumnitzera racemosa. Next base: position 46,629,858 of record JAMXBC010000007.1, read on the forward strand.
CTGACTTTAGGTCCTTGGAATCGAAGAAAAATAAGCATTCTATTCTTTATACTAAGCATAATAATGGCTGTTAATGGAGACTACAAGCATATAAGAAGAAATTAGAGGGTATGTTGTGATAACTAGATTGGTGGAGCCTCACACATGTATCAATCCCATAATAACTCGAGATCACCGGTAATTAGACAGCAATACCATGGCTAAGGAGTTCTTGAATATCATTTGGAAAGATTCTGATACCAAAATTTCTTAACTTCATAGTATTATTGAGAAGCAACTTGGGCGTACGATCAGCAATAGAAGAGTATGGGCCTGGAAGATAAAAGCAATTGAAGCTATGTATGAAAACTCGAAAGGCCTTATAATGATTTGCCTCGACTACTCAATGCAATCCAAATGACTAACCCTGGCACAAAGTTAGAGTAAATATGGAACTCATCGAGACAGCCAAGTGTAATAGAGTTGAAGTGGGTATGGTGGTCTTTCAACCTATGCATAGAGGTATGGAAGTTCTGTAAGCCTATGGTGGTTCGTATTGACAGCATGTTCTTATACAGAAAATACTACTGCTAATATGGACTGCACGAACCATATAGTCTTGCTTACTTTTGCATTAGTTGATGATGAGATGACCAATGCATAGGGTTGGTTTCTTAAGAGTCTAAGGTAGCTTGTGTATGGTGACAGAGTAGGTCATGAAACCATTTGCTTGAAATCTAACAAAGGGACAAGGATTCTATCTACATTAGAAAAAAAATGAGAATGGGTAGAAACCTCCTGTTGTGGTGTAGCAATGGTGCATACGACATATTACAAGAAATTTTAACAAGGTTCATAAGAGCCAACCATGCAAGAAGCGGGCAACTTTTGCAGTTATGCATGTTTAGCCCCAAAAGTTTGAGAAATGCTAGAGAAGGTTATGAGTATTAAGCTTGATGCATTAGATTGGTTTCGTCCTTTGCCAATGCAGCAGTAGACACTTACACATGACAAAGGCTATTGGTTCGAGTATATGACATCCAACCTGGTGGAAGATTATAATTTAGTATTGAAGTAAGCCCTGGTGTACTAGTTACATCACTTATGAGGAAGATTTTCTACAATTATGTATTCCATTGAGATAAGAGACATGAGAAGGTGCTTAAGTGGGTGGGTGTAAACCAACCATACACTAAATATGTGATGGACATGTTAGAGGAGTGGGTTAAGTGGGCGAGTTCTCAGTGAGTGGTTCATTTCAATCGATATAGCAAACTCTATGAGGTTGAGACTGGAAACAAGCATGTAGGGAACGAGATGAAGGGGGTTAGGTATGTGTAAATGGTAGACTTCAACAAGTGCATGTGTACATACAACAAATGGAAGATATATAGGATTCCCTACTCACATGCTATTGTTACTGCTAATTTTGAGCATTTTAACGTGATGTCCAATATCGGGGATTAGTACAAGTCCATGTATCGGGTGTAGATGTATAAAGCCCACTTCTTCCCGAATGAGGATAAGTCGAGTTGGCCAATGATTCTATACCTCTAGAAAGTATAAGTTAACCTGTGGTTAGACGACTTATATGTTGTGTAGGAGGGAGGGGCAAATAGAAGAACTTGTCCCTAGAGGAATTAACAGGGTAATTAAAACCAAGAGTATTAACTTATACATGATTTACTTTGTACTTTTGTTAGCTAGATAGAGCTTAGACCTATTAATGGATCTGTTCTTACCAAATAGGATAAGCACAAGTCTAAACACATTTAGGCAATACACGTAAGAGCATTAACTTGTCTTTCCAACATAAATTATTTCTCTTAACTAGAACCTATTTAATTGTATCCCTAGGACATAAAGGCTTTACATGTACAACAACATGAGTAAATACTCAAGCAGAACCAGTAATTTCACGAGATAATGTTAGGCGACTCATGCTACCTTACCTTGATCGAGCGTACTACACAAGTCTAAACCGTCTTCTTTACATTCAGTTGGATCATTACCTAATCACTGTATTGGTAAAAAGGTGGAGGAGGGAGACTTATACATTCAATATGGCCCATAGACAGCTGATGATAACACTTTAGGATGTCAAGTTTTAGCTTGGGCTCTAAGTAGATAGATTGCTAGTAACAGCGAGCACTTACAAGATGTGGCCGAAGATATGTACTACGTACCTCGAGATAATTCTAGAGGACTATATTGATTCGCGAGGAGAGTACCTACATATGGGATAGCTAGCCTACCACTTTAGTTCCCTACTTGAGTGGGCAAATAATGAGCAAGTTAGATGGCATACCAAAGCTTATATTTTGTAAATGCTTAGGGGGTTTGTGGTTGCTTCCCTTTATTGGAGGACTTCGAGAGAATTAGACAATACAACTAAGGGTTCTCATGCCTTGCATGGTTATACAAACAGCTATATGACTCTTCGTTAAAGACTGCCTATGAGATGGGTAATGCAACAATTCTCCTTTAAGTATAGGCATAGGATAGGTTCTAATAGAAATTAGCCTCCAACTATAGCTAAGCTAAAGCCGACTGATCCCAAGGCGAGGTCGATCAAGTTTTGCTAAGGACAAACTAATGATAGAAGACTATAGGGAAGAAAAGGAGACACTCAACACCAATTTTGTCGTCTACCAAGAAGACGGGAGACCATACGACCAAGAACTCGAGACTAAAGAACCATTCGGTACGGTACTAAGAGACTAGTGACGACTAATTCTAGAACTCGATAATTATGGGCTAACCTTTGCAGTGTCTTAAGAGACTCTTCTTAGGACCCGTACAACTAACTATTAATCCCGCCCAGTTCAGATCTTACTCCTTCCAAGATAAGCCAAGTGACTACATGCCGATTTCTATTAAATGCACAGTTTTGTATTCTTGCACATGTTTTCTTTATTTTATTTATGGGCCCATTCTTTAGGATTTAAGGCCTCATAGATTATTTATAGTTTTACCACTAGAGTTTAAGATTTGCTATAAATAGCAACATTCGTAATTAGCAAAGGGGGGATAACAATTATTATCAAACAAAAAAGGTATATTTCTCTTTTAAGTAAGGTTATACTTGAGCTCTTAGAGCTTGCATTGCCAAATTATTGAGTGTTAAACAAACTCTTTAATCTTTTCTACATTCTTATTGATCTTGCACCCAAGATTACGGTAAACCCTTCATTTGAGCGAGTTAGTGAGTCACATCTAACCTCTCATTTAAAACCCTAAGCAACATTTAGTGTTCATGAGTCTTATCAAACTCTATTTCAAGCTCATTCCTTAAATGTGTTTATGTCTTGGTATGTGATATCCATTCACATTCACTGTCAAAACCCCTTTCTCACTCTTTGTTTCCATATTCACCATCAAAACCAACCATTTCACTTCCTATCTGTCATACCTATTCAACCCATTCTGGGTTCGTAACCTACTGTGACACATCATCTTGGTATCGAATCTTTGGGGAGACATACGTGTTAGTATTCTTCAAAGTTTAATTCGTGGTTTGAACATCTCTGTTAACCATAGTTATGTAGTGTAGCGTATTGTTCATAGTAGTTGTATTTATCAGTAGTGGTAGTTACAGAAGCTAAGTAGTGGTTATTTCTAGGTTACTGTAGTTATGTTTTTGTTGTAAATCGTGTTTGTTCAATTTCATTTAGAAATTACTGTATGAATAAGAATGTCTAAAGATAGTGTTAATAATAATGGTGATAGCCTTTATGGAAGCTTGAGGAGATGTATTGATAACTTAGAATATTAGATTCAAAATCTTACTGATTCTGTCTAGGAGCTTACCAGTTTAGTCAAAGATCGCAACGTAATGACCGAGAAGAAAGAAGGGAATAAACACCCACCAGTAGAAGTGGTTCCAATAAGCTTCATAATGATGAACAATAGTTAAGAAGAGTTACCGAGCTGAGAAGAAGACAAAACTAACTTGAGCCGAGAAGAGGCAATGATAGAAGTGTTGATGCCGAGAACCTAGGAAACCAAAGAAGAAAGCAGAGGCCGAGAAGGGATATAGCCAAGCAGAGCTCCAATAGAAGTGGCCAATCTAAGGTGAACCGACTAACTTGGAATGCAAGGGATGAACCTTGAGCACTTAGTCAAGGACTTGATAATATTAAGCTTAAACTGTTGACCTTCGATGGAAGTAGCTATCTTGAAGAGTTCCTTGACTAGGTTCCCTGAGTCGAGAGGTTGTTTGACTGCTATGAGTGTGATGATCGAACAAAGGTTAAGCTGGCTTCATTATCCCTTTTGAATATGCAAGTCTTTGGTGGGATAAGTTAGTTACCAAGCGAGATGCTAAGGGAGAAGAGCTGATCAAAACTTGGAAGCTTATGAAGCGACTGATGAATCGGTGCCTTATGTCAACTTACTTTAAATAAGAGATGCTCCATACTTTTCAGCACCTGAGGCAAGGTCAAAACATTGTTGAAGAATATTTGCAAGAGTTTGAGACCTTAATGACTATATGTGAGATTGTCGAGCCACAAGACTGCACCATTACCAAGTTTCTGAATGGACTCTGAGATGACATTGTTAACATAATCAAATTGCAACTGTTTAACTCATTAGATAAGCTGATCAATTTAGCATTAAGAGTAAAGAGGCAGAGGAGAAAGAGACATCAGAAGCCGATTAACAGACCTCACCTAGTAAACCCTGAACTTAAGAAATATGCCGAGAGAAGGCCAAAGAAGAAGATAGAGAGAGGCGAGTCTAACCGACCTGATCATGCCAAGACAAAGAGGGCCGAGAAAGAAAAGGTACCCAATAATAAGGCCTGAGATGTGAAGTGCTTCAAATGCTTAAGCTATAAACATATGGCTTCTCAATGTCTGAATAAGAGGGTCATGGTCTTGAACGGCAAAGGACCCAATGCTCAAGTAGAAAGTCAGAGTGATAGGAATTTGAAAGACAAGTTGATAGAAGAAGATGTCTATGCTGAAAACCTGGATGACCTCATAGCCATGATGAATAAACGAGCCAACCTAAAAGCAGATCTTAGACAAAGGGAAAATTTATTTTGCATACATTGCTTAGTAAATGGGAAGACTTGTTCCCTGATTGTTGATGGAGGTAACTACACCAACATCGTCTCTACTGAGTTAGTGGAAAAAATGAAATTACCGACCTAACCACACCCCTGACCCTATGGATTGAAGTGGTTTAATAACAAGGGTATGGTCCATTTGCATAAAAAAGCTCAAATAACATTCAAGGTAGGGCAGTATGAAGATGAGATTGAATTTAATGTGGTCCCAATGAATGCCACAAATTTACTTCTTAGCCAACCATGGGAGTATGATCGGAAAGTGATCCATGATGGCTTCCTCAATATTTACACTATTTAGAAGGATAGAAAGAGCTATTGCTTGACCCCTATAAGTGTTGAGGAAATCCAGCGACACTTTATACCCATAGTAAAACAAAAAGGGAAGAGAAGTTTATTTGGCATTCCAGTTCGTGCCCAATGTTTAACTTTAAGGACGACTTCCTTTCAAACCCACGGTAATGATAAGAATTAACCCCTGACTATAGTTAAGCCGAAGTCGACCGATCCCAAGACAAAGCCAATCCAGTTTTGCTAAGAATAAACTAATAACAAAAGACCATGGGGAAGAAAAGGAGACACTTGGCACCAATTCTGTCATCTGCTAAGAAGATAGGAGACCACATGGCTAAGAACTCGAGACCAAAGAACTACTCGATACGGTACCAAGAGACTAGTGCTGACTAATTCTATAACTCAGCAATTATAGGCTAACCTTTCTAGTGTCTCAACCAAGCAATGCGAGTCTTTAAACACTCCTCCTTGAACCTGGACATCCAACTGTTGACCTCGACCAGTTCAGATCTCGCTTCTTCCAAGATAAACTAAGTAACTGCATGCTAACTTTTATTAAACATACACTTTATATTCTTATACATGTTTTCTTTATTTTATTTATAAGCCCATTCTTTAGGGTTTAAGGCCTTGTACATTATTTACAGTTTTGCCTCTAAGGTTTAGGACTTGTTATAAATAGCAACATTTGTAATTAGTAGAAGGGGGATAACAATTATTATTAGACAAAAAAGGTATATTTCTCTTTCAAACAAGGTTATACTTAAGCTCTTAGAGCTTGCATTGCTGGACTATTGAATATTGAACAAACTCTTTAATCTTTTCCGTGTCCTTATCAATCTTGCTCCCAAGATTGTGGTAAACTTTTCATTTGAGTGAGTTAGTGAGTCGCATCTAAGCTCTCATTTAAAACCCCGAGCAATATTTAGTGTTTGTGAGTTGTATCAAACTCTATTTCGAGCTCATTCCCTAATTGTGTTTCTGTCTTGGTGTATGATATCCATCTACATTCATTGTCAAAACCCCTTTCTCATTCTTTGTTTCCACATACCCATTTTGGGTTCATGACTCGTTGTGACGCATCAGGCTCCTATACATAGCTCCTATACTCAGACATGACATGGTTGTAGATAGCGAGAAACTGTTAGTTGCTAGGTAGATGACAAATCACGACACGAGGACACACTCGACCCATGTCATGACAGCTTACCGCAATGCTTTTGATCAACAAAGTTTGGATCGAATATGTATTTTCCCTGCACTTTCATTACTATCTCTTTCAATGTTATACCATTACATTAATTATGACAACTTCATCTTTTAGGTCATTTGGTAGCCGTATCCAAACAAGCTTTTGGAGATCCTACTAGATTTTTACTATTGTAGCCATCACATCTGGGTAACTCTCATGCCACTCATATGCTTCCATATTATTTAGTGGTACTTACCCAAGCACGTTGTCCAATAGTTTAGTGGATTGTAGAGGATTCCACTAGTATGCAATATAGAAGAGGAGTTGTACTGTATTCGACCTATGCGGTTGGACAGATGTAGGTTGGATTACACATCATCTTCCTCATGTCAACAAATGGAATGATCGCTACACTCGGGTTATCTAGATCGACAGGCTTGGAGGAATAGAATGCAGGTACCAGTAATGGTATAGGAAGATCACTCATCAATACATTGATTAGATTGGAGCATTATTTGGATAGTTAGTAAGACAACTTTTAACTATGATTATTATTTCTACTTACCTTGCTTTGCAATGTCTTAACCCTCCTCTTTCACAGGTTGAAGAGTTCCAGTAAATTAGGATCTCTCTTGATGGGTTGACTACCAGGCAACTCGAGCCTCTACTGAGAATGGGATTCAATTGCTACATAACCATCTCCTAGTCACTCTCTACCCTCCCCATCCGGCTTAAGTTGAGGTACATGAGCCAGATGAAGACATCCAAGTAGAGTATGACCTTCCAGATCCCCCCAAGCAAAGTGAACGTACTAGGATAAAGGGAGGTAAATGTCACGCCCCGAAGCGGCAGAGTCGTAACAGCTCCGCCGTGTAAATCACCCTAAGATAGAAGTTGGCCTTACAACCACTATCTTAGACCTGATCTATACAAGGCGTCAACGTCTAACCCGCTTTAAAGTAAACAGTTTGTAATTTAAATAAATCATTCATCTAAGAAAGTGAGAAAATATATATATTCACTATAATTTAGTGATTACAATTATCGTTTGCAATGTTTCTCTGAGTACATTATTAAAAAAAAAGAAGAGAAGTTCTAAAGTAAAAGCTTAAACTTTAAAAATATATGTTCGTTCTTCAATATTTTTCCTCACTCCCCAGGATCCAGCAATTGCTAGCTTCAGAGTAGTTGTAGCCGCTTCTTAGCCAGCACCTGCACGATGTCTATAGGGATATGAGCAACCACAGCTTAGTAAGTTAGGACAGAGGACTTAAAACTATACCATACACATAACAAGGTTTTCAATCACTTATTAGGTGCAATGCATGTGCAAGCAAATGCCATCGCACGACGTTGTCCGGCCCATCGTGAGATTAGAGAAATTGCGCCTGCTCTAATCTGGGTTGAGGAGTTGCTGTTAATGCAACAGCTCATGACCAAACCCAGGCTTGTGTAATGGAGACCTTGCTCCTCCCGCGACTACCTTCGAACCATTGTTTTCACCCTCGCCACGACCTCCTCTCTTGTCACTTAGTTTGACTGAGGATGAAGAAGGGACCATTTTGCAATCCTGTGCTATCCCTTCCGAAGGGGTCAGTATTTGGCTGAAGAGTCCTAAGTTCCCCTAACGGGTTGCCATGCATGTCTGATTATGATTACTGGTCGGATATTTAATTAAGTCCAGTTGAGGTTGATCAATCCTTTCATACAAATCATACAATATGTGCCAGAGCAACAAATAGAATCATAGCACCACCCATAATCAAACACATGCACACATTCAACTATCTAACAAGCACAACCAAGCATAATCTTAAGCCTCCAAAATACAGCATTGTATTAATCCCAACTTACCTCGACTCCTCGCTCACTCACTCGAGGTCCGATTTGCTCAGGCCATCGCCAATCATCCCTATAACACAAACGTGGTTTCAACTTTTCATATAACTATTATAAATTTGTTTTATCCTATAACGCTTATTGTTATGTATTGTTTAGGGTTTAATATACCTAATTATCTAGGTCTTAAGTCTTTATAATTATTTTAGGTTTGGGTTTAGGTTCGGGTTCCGCATCGATTTCTAGATTAAATTCTAGTTCGATTTCTAGGTACTGTTTTGTACCCAGACCCTAGAAATTTGTTTCAACTCATAATGTGAAACTAACCACATTATTTCTAGATACCCTAAATACGATCACTACCCCTAGTCAGCATTTTATTCCATCCGGTACACTTAAATCCGTATTAGTGTACCGAATTTACTCATGTTGTGAGAAATTTTTACATTTTTCATATAATTACCTAAAATTGAATTTTGTTTCAGATTTGTTATGTTCTGATTTTCATTATTTTATTATCTAATTAAACCTAATTTTTCCATATTTATTAATTTTCAATTCTACATATTCCTAATTTTCTGCATTTACCACATAACACCTTCATTACTTATATTTAACACTCCATAGACTAGGATAAGGTTTCCACATCAGAGATTAACATCCCTAAACATCTAATTAATATCTAAATCAGTAATTAATATCCTAATCACCTAATTAACTCCAAATTATCCAATTTTTCCATCATTTTAGGGCTAAAAATTGACTTAAAAATTTCGAAAATTAATTTTAAAAAAATGGCTTCATAGCACTGTTCTATATCACATGAGCATCCTACAAAAAAAATCGAGCTCCAAACTACACTCCTAAAGTCATTTATTTCTAAACCGAAATGTGCTCGGTTTTGCATGATTTCTTAAGGACCCTAATTACGGGATATGTTTTCATCAAAATAATATTTTTCCAACAAACTACTTACAAAAATATCTCAGAATAACAAAATTCATATTTTTCTAATCGTATTTACTATTTTTACAAAATTATACAAGAATCGGGCTGGAAATCGGACTCACCGATTTGGGTGGCTCTGGCCACCGCGGGCCGCCGTGTCCTTGTCGGCTGGCTTGGGCGCTGCCATCACCGTGTCCTTGTCGGCTGGCTTGGGCGCTGCCATCACCGTGTAATGGTGGTGGCCGTCCACTTCCAGCTGCTCGTCTGGTGTGGGTTCCCTTTGAAAGCCCTAATTGCACAGTTTTTCTTATTTTTTTTCTAACTCAAATTTTTATCTCAATTTTTGCCTTTCCCTAATTTTTTCTGATTTCTAACTATCCAAATGAGTTCTTGGATTTTTCTTGCTATTTATAGGCATTTGCTGTAATTAATATGCATTAATTTGACAAGACTCTGCCTATTTTCCTTAATTTTTGGCTTTTAGGTTGTCAAATTTTTATTGGCTAATTTTTATTGGCTAATTTTTCTTTTGCAGCTTTGGACTTACCACGACCTGATTTTGATTAATCTTATCCTCTTCTGATTTTTTTTTATTTTTCCATAATTATTTTATAATTTTCTTTAATTATTTACTTAGTTTTTGGTTAATTTAGGTAATTTCGCGTATTTTTATCTACACGTAAATACATGTAGGGTATACGTGAACATTCCTAATTATTATTTTGGTCATTCTAAAATTTTTAGTATACATATAATCTATCTCTACTAATTTACTAGTTATTAGATTACATTTTTCGCATTTTCAGTAATTATTATTTATTATGCTTAAAATTTGAAAATTTTATAGTCTCCTATTTTATTACTTATTTTCTTAAATTCAAGTTTACGGGGTCAGTTTTACTAATATTTCTCTCGTTAGTTTATAATTTGGGGTTTGATCGGATTTCTTAACTTATCATCCAAAACCTTATATTCTAAGTTCAATCCTATGGTCAATTGACTTAACTTTGGGGCTTACAGTAGACGTAGTCAGGGACAAGGTTGTTGTGGTAAGGACAGCACAGCTCTACCTCCCGTAAGAGGGTCATCCGAGCATATACATAAGGGTAGCACGTTTCAAACCTTAGCTTTAAGTATGTAAGATGACCCCCTTTCATACCGTCAATACCACTTAAGAGAAGGAGGAGGTCCCTTAATTATCGGGGGAAGGTTCTTCCCAAATAGTTACCATCAACTTACCATAGTTTTTGAAGTTACCTCAACAACTGCTACAGACTCAAGAGTCTTAGGCTCCACCTATTCCTAAGGAAAGGAGATGTAATGAGAATTTGGTATCTAAAGTGTCTGGGGTCTTAATTAAGTCTAGTAGAAGACGATGGTATATCTGCTATAAACTAAACTTCATGGCATTTGTATTTATAAAGATCCTAATATTGGTTTAACTTATTCTTGTTAGTTTCCATTTGTTATACACCTTATATTTTACTATTTACATTATTGTAGTAGTGGGTGACTTTGAATTTCAAGTATATGAGTTGGATGTAAAGTAATGAATGTCATTACTAATTGAGCTTTTTGTCGGGAGGAAAGGAAGTGGGTTGGATTTGGAGTTTCGGGTTTTCAATTGCATTATAATTGTTGGTTTTACTTTATTTTGTATTTCATAGGGTGCTCTCACTTACTTGTTTTTGAGTGCATGTTTTTTCAAAGAGGGTACATTTTGGAAAAGCGCCTTCAGTTGTCTAAGTACTATAATTGAATGCGCCTTTTTAAAAAGTGCCTTCACTTGTATTGATTTTATAACTAAAGGTGCTTTTTGGAAAGGTATCTTCATGTGTAATCATATTATAACTTAAGGCGCTTTCTAAAAAGTTGCCTTCTTCTAACAAAAAATATAAAGAAGGTACCTTTTGGAAAGGTACCTTAAGCACTAAATTCGCCAAAACTTAAGGTACCTTTCCAAAATGTGCCTTCACAATTCCCCAAACATAATATTTTTCTTCACAACCCCTTTTTTTTATTTTCTTTTTTGAAAAAAGGAATGCTTACCCATCATGCAGTTAAGTGTGGAAATTTATCCCATATGGCTATATCATGTGACTAATAGCATAACAAGTGGCATGAAGACATGCCTTACTTCAACTAAATCACATTTATATGTATGGAAATTTACACGACAATTGATATGAACTTACTTTGACTAAATCGTATGTATTTCTCCATATTGAATACATAACAAATTGTATGATGAAGATATGATTAACAAATCGTATAATCAAAATGTGATTTCTAAATCGCAGGTGAGTTCTTTGAAAATTTACCCTGCAATTTATTTAAAAATTGATAAAGTTAAATCATATCTATTAAATGCGATTTTGAATCAATATTTATGTAATTAGTTTATCTAACACCATTTTTTAAGAAATAGTTTATCTCGAACTCACCTTGTTGATAAGGATTCTCATCTTAAGGTGTTAGACACCTTTAGGTGACCTAAAGGAGCTAATGTCTAACCTCCTAAGCGTAACATCCAAATTCCCTTATTAGTCTTGGAACCTCTCTAAGAGATTAATGGTTTGGGAAGTGAAAAGCTCGGATCAGAGCTATCCACACTAAAAGAGATCGGGGTGACTTGAATAGTTCAAAAAAGAAATGAGGAGTTCAAAGAGACTTATTCTAGTCATCGAGAATTCAAATTCAAACATAGGTATGGGTGTTTAGGGGGCTTTATGTAAATAACTATCCATAACCTACCAACAATTGACCCATGTACTAAGAATATAAGGGATGGTTTGTACTTTAAATTCCCCATGTGGAGATTCTAAAGGCAACATTTGCAAGACAGTCACTAATTGCATAATATAAATAAAGGTTGAGCACTACAGTAAGCTTCTTTCTAACTACTTGAACTCTATATACTTTACTTTACTCTTCCTCCAGAAATGTACCCACGTTTCTAAAAAAATAATTGAAAAAAGGGTTCCTCCGAAACTTATTATGTTTAGGGGGCATATGTGCCTTTATCTTTGAGGAAATGATCAAGAAGAAGGTATACATCTAATTTACACCTTCTTTATTGTTAATACTGAAGGCGCATATGTCATGTGCACCTTCAATACAGCATAAATAAACATTAAAGACACATATGACAAGTGCACCTTCAAAAAATTTTGAAAAAGTGAAAGTGCATATGAGAAATGCACCTTTCACTTTTACATTAAAGTGAAGGCACATTCCCCATATGCGCTTTCTCTAGTATAGTAACATAAACAAAGTCATGAACAAAAGCCTTGCATTACAATAGGAAACAACTCTCTCTCTCTCTCTCTCTCTCTCTCTCAAACACTCCGATCTTCGTACAGTGCCTTTACCCACTTGTGAAACTTTGTTTTCTTGGTCGTTGCTCCACAAGAAATCAAAGTAAATCTATATCACACTCACTTTGTATAATTTTTTCATGCACTTTTGATGATTTCATGAAATTAAACTAACCTTAGGTTGCTTCTAGGCTAGTTTAATTTATTATGTTTTGCACATATAATTGATAGAGATTTGTATGAATGTTACTATGATTACCTATAATATGTATATGTGTTGGATTGTACCATGTGGTTTGAGATAATAGTCTAATACGGTGTTTTGGAGTAAAATATATAATGCACAACGCTTGTCTAGTGAAATGCATGTAGGGGCTTGTTTAGTTAAGATAGTGGAACGCAGGATGTGCTTATAATGCCCATTATACAATATACACTAAGTTGATCATATATGTTATTTGTGATGTGGATTCATTTAAATTCTTAATATTTGCTTACGGGAATACTATGAGGGCAACCTCCGACCCATAGTTTGATAGGTATCCGATGAAAATGTTGAAATTGAGAACAAGTGCAACTTTGGTTGAAATGTTTGAAAGGGCTTGCCATAGCACCAGGATTGATGCTGGTGTGGATAAGGTAGAGATACTATATAGGCATCCTAATACATATTCGGGAGTTGTTTCCTACTCCTTAGTAGCTATAAAAGATGACAATGATATTGAAAATCTTGTTGAAATGGTGGAAGCTTTTGGGCTGACTTATTTTCACTACTTATATGTTAAAATTTGTAAGGAAGAAAGGGTAAGTAATGTTGGGAAGTAGACAATCCATGCAAATACCTCCTCCTGAGCAACACCATCAATGCATCCAAGTATGGTTAACTAGCCCATGTTTGATCTACTACCAAGGTATGTACCTATAAGCAATAATGAGAATGTTATTGATGAAGCAGTCAGATCGATTCTACAAAGGAGGCATCATATGACCCTGCTGTCGAGCACATGACAATGTGTACTAATAAAGATGATGACAATAAGGATTATACTCTTAATGACATTGAGGATGATGGTGAGGACAATTCTAAGGATAAGTATGAGAATGTCTTGGATGAGGAAACTGAACTTGAGTTTACTATATATCCTCTTCAAGACTCTTGGTCAAGCTCAATGGTTTAGACTCTAACACTGATGCATGTAATGGAGGTTCAAATGACTCCAGTCCATCTACCAAAGGTTTGTATGACTGGTTCACTGGTTAGTGATCCTTTTTAATGTTGGTGGGGATGATGGTTACATCAATTACAAGCAAATTGTAAATGCTAAGTGCTCAAACATGCTTACCAGTGACGATCTCGGTATTAGAATAAGATTTAACACTAAGAACAATCTTGTGAAGGTAGTTAAGATGTACCACATCAAGCATCATTTAGATTTTTCTGTTAGTAAATCCAATAAAAAAACCAAGAACTCAATTGTCTATGCTAAGAGGGAAGATAGATGTAAATGGAGGTTGAGGGCCTACAAGAAGAAGCTAGAGGGCTTATTTATCATAACAAAACTACAAGGTCCCTACACATGCGTTAATCCAATTATACATCATGATCACCTACAATTGGTCTCTAATCTAATAATCAATATGTTCTTGTAACTAATCAGAGATGGCCTAAATATGAAGATCTCATAGCTATGCAGCGTGATTAGTTACAAATTTAAGTACATAATTAGTAATGGTAGAATATGGTCAATAAGATGAAGGCCATAGAGGCTGTGTTTAGCAATTGGGAGAAATCATATAACGATCTCCGTAAAGTACTCAATGCAATCCATATGACTGACCCTGGAACAAAGGTAAAGTGGGGATGGAATAGATTAGGAAAACCTTTGGTGTTACAATTAAAGTAGGTTTTCTAGTCATTTGGACCATGCAGAGAGGCGTGGAACTTTTGTAGGTCCATTATCTCTATTGATGGCACTTTCCTTTATGGAAAGTATACCTATAAGTTACCGATTGCTTATAGTATAGATGGAGCAAATCATATTGTTCCTCTTGCTTTTACCTTGGTAGATGAGGAAACCAGTAAGGCGTGGAGTTGGTTTCTTCAGAAGTTGAGGTGACATGTAGTAAGAGAGAGTGAAGGTTTAGAGACCATATGCTTGATATTGGGTAGAGCTAAGGGCATTAAGGAAGTGCTTGACGAAGCATCAAATGATTAGAAACCCCCATTTATAGTATGGCATTGGTGCATTCATCATATTGCTAATGGCTTCAACAAACAACGTTCATAAGAATTAGCAATGTAAGAAATGGATTATCTTTGGCGCAATGTAGGAACAACCTCGAAAATTCGAAGCTTGTATGGAAAAGGTGCACAAAATCAAGGTAGATGCCCCCAATTAGTTCAGAGATATGTCATTAAACCAGTTAACGATTACCCGTGATGGATTCTACAAATTTGGTTATATGACCTTGAATATTGCTAAGAGTTACAATTCCATTCTAAAACATGCATGTAAATTACCAGTGACTTCTCTTGTTAGGAACATATTTTATAATTGTGTGCACCACTAAGATAAGAGACAGAAGAAGGCAATAGCCCAAAATAGGCCATACACAAAGTATGCTACAAAAATGCTAAATCAATGGGTAAAACGAGCGAGCTCTCATCATATGGTATGTTTCAGTATGCATAATAGGATATTTGAGGTTGAAATCGATAGTGTTTATGTAGCCAATGGAATGAAAGGAGGAAGGCATATGTGTCAAGCCTAAAAAATTTCGATTTATTTGTTTTCATTAATCTGATTTAAATCAAACCCTAAGCCTGTTTGATTTAAATCTTCGACTAAAAATAAGGAAAACCATGTTTCTTGTTTTCTGAAAACAAATGGAGTCGCCACTTGGTAAAGCTGGGATAAAATGATCAAATTAGAGCCAATTAGGCAAATTCATTCTAATTTGGCTACTAACCTAAAATTTTGAAAACTTTTCTAGAAGGTTTCGAGAAAACTAGATTCTCAAGTATCGAGAGGTACCTTATTTAAACCTTAATTGGGTTTCACCTAAAACATTCCGAATTTAATATCTATTTTTTTTTTCAAAACACCTTAATAATGATATATATTTACAAATAAATAAAACTATATCTAAAAAAGGAAGGAAATTAAAAATCATTTACAAAAGGGGGAAAAAAAGTTTTTACATGTTTTTAACGTACTCGCTATTCAAGACTGCACTTTTATAGTTTGTTTTTGAAAATTTTGAAATATGTTAGTTTGTTTTAATTTTGAAAATTAATTGACTCTACGTCTCTTTAGTCTTTTTATTTTACTTTGAAAATTTCTAAAAGGGACCTAAATTAAGGTCTTTTATTTTTGAAAATTCTAAAGTGTCTTAATTTTAAAAAGGATTTATTTTATTTTATTTTTAGTTGAAAAATGAAGTTTCTAAGTGATAAAATGTTTTTTAAAAATTTTTATTATTTATTTTTTTATTATTTTTGACCAAAGTGTAAATAGTTAAAAATAAAAATAAGCTTTTTCCTTTTTTTTTTCTTCCTTTTTCTTCTCTTTCTTTTTCATCCTCTTCCTTTTCTTTCCTTTTCTTTTTTCCTTTTTATTACACGCTTTCCTTACAATAAAATAAAATAAAGTAAAAAAATACAAATAGAAACCAAAGGAAACAACGAAGTGGGGGATGGCCATAATAGCACATGAGTCGGATTTGATGCAGATCTTGGGTCATGCTTCAAAACCAAGTCAGTTTTGGAGTAGTAGATGTAGCAGCTAATGAAGGGGGTATTTCTGATTGATTTAGACACCAAAACGAGCGAAGGAAGAGGGCTTCATGTGGATTTTATTAAGGAACGGGGGTATAGTGAAGATGCCTCATCGTTAGGTGGTAGTTTAAGGTGGTTGGACAAAGGGCAACCGGTGGTGGTGTTAGATAACCAAGGGAGTGGTTGCTAGCATGTGAACAGTGGTTGGGACTTGGGTTGTTAGATGTGGTGAGTATGGTGGTAGGTTTAGTTTAACATGGGGTTAACTAGAAATGGTGGTTTTGAATAGGTGGTTAAGGTTTCATGGTGCCTATCATGGAGAGGAGGCTAGCAAGTGTGGCTAGGGGCGACAAAGACTGGGTTTGAGAGAGCATGGAGTGGGGAGTTTGGCTATGGTGTTGATTGTACTTGAGTTGCTTTGAGCTTGACGAAATCTTAAAGAGAGAGAGAGAGAGAGAGTTTGAGAAAGTGTTTGGGAGCTCGAGGATGAGAGCTTGATGCTTGAAACGAATAGGGAATCTCCTATTCATACTAGACTAAGCTCAAATAAGCTTGGAAAGAATCATTCATGGCCAAATCAGCCATGATTATTAATCTCGGATTTCTAACTTAAAGGCGATTTGTAAGGCCAATATGATTCTCGTTTTAGCTTAATATGGAAGGGTTTTAAGTTAGATTCAATCCATGTATATGTGTGTATGCTTTACTAATAGGCTAGTAGTCTAACCTTATCTATATATGTAATTAAATTATATCTATGGACCAAGTCGGCTTGGGCTAAAATTAGATCTAAACCCAAGCCCAACATTTCTCCTTTTTTTTTTGTATTTTTCTAAATTTTTATTTTTTTTGTATTTTTCTAAATTATGACTCTTTTTTCCTATTCTATAAATTTCTAAAATTACAAGGGGGTAAAATAGGGTATCTACAATATACATATAATTAACTTTAGGAATGGCACGTATACTTATAACAAATGACAAATTCATAAAATCCTATGCTCACATGCACTTGTTACGGTAGGAGAAACATGGCTCGGGATTATGTCATCAATTGGTCATTGGTACAAGTCAGCACACCAGATTTAGTATTATGAGACCTACTTCTTCCTCATTGGTGATCCATCAAACTAGCCAGTTACTACCAATTTTCTAACCATTCAACCTAATTTAGAGTTAAAGAGCAAGAAGGGCAAGCCTAGACAAAAATGGATCAATATGGAGACCGATGTTAGAGAGTAGCTTGATAGAGCATCGTATAGTGTATGTAGACAGGAAGAGTACAACAGAAGAACATGTCCACAGAGAAATCAACAGATTATTTAACTTAGATTCAAGAATACATGCATATCTTACTTGCTTTTTCTACTTACTTTACAAATGCTCTAGTTATGTTGTCATATATATTGCATAATAACTTAATGTTTTGTTGTTGCAAGCTAGATGAAGTTTAGACTAATTGATGGATCAGTGCCCGCTCATCAGGATCACCACAAATCACAAAGAGTTTGAAAGGGTGGTATAAGTGCATTAATGCCTTTCATACAACGTAGTGTGAACTCTAATTGTATGTAGCTACTACTTTATTCAAATTACCTATTTTCAAGAAAACGAATTGCTTATGGTGTGTTGATGTGACCAAGCACTTAGACGAGACGATGCATAAAATGGTATCCTATTCAACCATCGCATAAAGCCTTATCTAAAGTAAGCTAATTTATTAAGATTGCTCTATTTGCCATTCATCCAGTTAAATTGGCACATGATCATAGCACTTGCAGAGAGATGAAGATAGGAGCCACATACTTCTTACATGGCTTATGGAGAGTGATAAGTATAAGCCCCGTAGTTTCATGTAATTATTTCGAACTAATAATTTAGGGCATATGCAAAAGTAGGGTGATCAAGATGATATTTCACATATAAATCAAGATGTAAATCCTAAGAGTTAGATGATAACATGCTGTAGGTCAAGAATGTAGAAAATAATAAAATAATATTATTATAGCTAAAAATAGATAATTTTACTAAATTATAGTATATTACAATTTATCCATAGTAAAGGTGTAAATTAGGTAATGAAAATTAATCGAACTTTAGAGATAAATTATTTGGACATTAAAATTATAAAGTGATATAAAATAACATATAAAAATAGTATGTATATCTTAGGTGTGATTGGTATATATAATTATATATCCAAGAATGCTTAAAATACTTGAAAACACGTAACATTAACAAAAAATTAACAAGAAAAATGATGAAAAAAAATTAGGAATAATTTCCTAACAACTAGAATCATCAGGAAATAGGATGTGGAATACCTATAGACAGTTGTTGATTGGATAAAGCCATACGAGGACACTTAACATGATAAAACTAAGAGATATTGAAGCTAAAAAGAGAGAGAAAATCCTTATTTTTGCATTTCAAGCCTAAGAATTTTCATCAAGCTATCTCCACATGTTCGTAAGGATGTTAAGATTTCTAGAAAAATTTTAGAAGTAAAGGAATAACAAAGGAGAAAATTATGGAAATTATATACGATGAATAGTCCAAATTGAGCTATCTTTGAGAACATAAGTCCATAATGTTGCTGGATGTGAGCTACCACCACAAAGTGGCAGTGGAGGAGGTGCTTAGCAGTGTCAACATAGTGGTGGTGGAAGTTGGTAGTCGAATGGCTAAGTTTTAGTGAATCCAAAAACTAACTCGATTTTACTAAATTTTATTAAAATAAAAAAATTAATTCCAAAAATTATTTTGAAATATTTTTATGCGTACTTTTAAGAAAAATATGAATTTATGAAATTTTCAAATGTATATATGACCTTCTTAAGAAATCACCCAAATCTAAGCAATTTTCGAAGTTATTTTAAATAATCCTATTATCGTTGTTTCGAAACCAAATTTTTTCTAGAACTTCCCTATACTTCATATATGAATCCTATGAAAATAATTCACCTAAAAATATTTTCCATAATTTTTAGTAATTTTTTAGCCTCTAAATTGATGAAAAATGCCATTTTTTAGAAATTTCATGCAATTAACCTTATGGAAAATAACATGCAGTAGATTTGGAGGTTGATTGTGGTATATGTCTCTATGGAGAGCGGTCTGGAGATGGTTGGGTTGAATGAGATTCGGTGATATGCGCAAATCACTAGTTATGAACTATATGTATTAAGGTAAAGATATAAGGAATTGAGAATTTGATAATACAGTGATTGAGGGTATGATGAATCTGTTGTACAATCATGTTATACCATGTCTATAACCTATAATATGACGCCAAAGTGAATCGCGTTAAGCAAACTAGTGAAGTTAATCTGTTTGGAGAGTTCTTTAGATGGTTGATCTAGTAAAAGAGTGACTTAAAAATTTTGGTTTAGATGCTCAATTAGAAGGTTAACTAGTGTAAGAATCTTAAATATAATAATATCAGGGTCTTGGTTAGAACAATGTTTAGTAAAAGAAACGTGGTTGAGATGACTTCAAAGACATGTTCAAAAGGTTGGCTGACAAAAGGATTTCAACTATAAATATGTCGAAGCCTCATTTAGGAAGTTATTTGGTAAAAGAAGTTTTATTGTAATGACTTTAGAAACTTATTAGAGGCTTAGCTAGTTTATAAATCTTAGATGAATCACTTCAGAGACATTCTCAGAAGGTTGGTTTGTAAGAGGAAGATTTGATCTTTGATTGAGAGACTTGATCAAAAGGATGGTTAAAAGAAAATGGGGACTTAACTATACCTACATCATTGACTTATTCAGAAGTATTTGGTAAGGGAAATGTAATTGAAATGGCTTTAGGGACTTGATAAAAAAATCGAATGGTGTGGAATACTTTGAGGAAATGACTCCAGAGGCTTGTTCAAAGAGTTGATGGAAGTAAGGAGTATCATTAGGATAACTTCAGAAACTTAGTTAGAAGGTTATTAGTTTAAAGAAAGCTAAAAGGTTCTAAGATTGAAACTTGGTGTTAGGCAAGCTTAAATTATTAAAATGAATTTATTTAACTTTATATTTAGTAAAAACAAAGTAACCATATTGAATATTTAGGGAACAACTAAAGTGGACAAGATTGACCATTAGCACCGTCGAGCGTGACATGTCCAGGTAAGTGGGAGTAATGCTTTACTATACTTTAAAGTATTATTTGAGGATACTTAGAGTCTTAATATATGTCTTAGTTATGATTGTAAGTTAGTTACTTGTATGTATGTGATGTGTGTGCTTGAATAATCTTGGAGTGCTGAATTTTATGTATTGGTTGCTTTATGTATTGCTTAATTGAACTATTTGAAATTGCTTGATCACCCTAAAAGTAATCTAACACAAACTCAACTTAACTACTAACTGGACTTGGATCACAAGCTAATAGGGGAAATGATTAGGATTCTCCGGCCAAACACAGAGCCTTCAATGAGGATAGAAGAAATGGTTCTTTCCCTACCCGTGGTTAAACTAAGTGATAGGAAAGGAGATCGCGACAAGGTTGAGGACTGTGGTTCAAAGGTAGTCTTGGGCAAAGCATCTTTCTCCATTATACAAGCCCTGATTTGGTTTCGATTTACTGGTGCACAATGTCAAGTTCCTAGAAACCTAGATTAAAGCTGGTGTAATTTCTCTAATCTTACTACGATCGGTCAACGTCGTGCAATGGCATTTACTTGAATATACATTGCATCTAATTAACCTTGTTTGAAAAACCTAGTTGCTTGATATTAGATATGTACTATTGTCTTCATCTCACTTATTGAGTAAGTTGTCGCTTATTCCCCTATAGTTATTTTGCAAGTTTCTGATAAATACACTAGTTTTAATCCAAGTTCCAGAAGTGCAGAGAACAGGGTTAAGGAGTGAGATTCAAGACTAATTGACTGGATTCTTATTTTTTTTATTGACTTTTAAGAAAACTAATAGGGTCTCTCCAAGTGACTTTAGTTTTTAATTATTGTTACCGGTACTATGTTCTGTAAACGTATGAATTTTTATAAATCCTTATTATGTCATTTTTCTGAAGTTATTTATAAAACTTGTTTTCATCTCAAGCTTTTATACCACAAATTCTCTTTTAATAGTTATTTTAGAAATTTGCACCATAGGTTATTACCAAACAAGTATTGAATTGGATGACTCAAAACTGTAAAGTGGTAAAGGCCTAATATAAACCATATCTATGTTAGTGGCTAAAGTAGCTAACTTTTAGCTTATAGGTTAGGTTGGTTTATATGACAGGGCTATTATGACTCCCTAGTTTGGGGTGTAACAGTAAATACGTAAAACCACACACTTATTTAAGGGATTTCTTTAACAATTATATGTGATTCAATAAACTTTTTAGTAAAAGTGTATGAATTTTCATTAACATCACATATAATTTCTCAACATAAGTATCATTCCTATTTTTGTGTTTTGATGCTCAAAAGTAGCATATATTTAAAGAATTTAAGCTCTTTGTGTTTGATCTTAAAGGTCCCGAGTCTACCATGTAATGTGATAAACTGCCAACCTCTGAACCCTTCACTTACTCCCGTCTTCAAGGCTTGTAATCTCTCACAAGGAGGATGCTCTTACGTCAGCCTACCTAGGATGACCTCTTGTGTAAGGAAGAGTTATGTGTAGTTACCGACCACTCAACTACCAAGGCCAACTTGTCGAGTGCCGAGGCCTAGGTCACTGAACACCAACCTTTACTTTTCCAACCTACTAGACTAACAAGTGCCGAGGTTGATTTCTAAGTGCTAAGAACTACTCATTTGGTATACTGAACAATAGCATCCTTTATTTGCCTCGACAACTTGGAATACCACTTGTTTGCAACAACCACAACTTCAATACAACTTAACCACTATGCCCTAAGATTCCCAAATGTGAACTCATTAATAGGTTACCACCTGTCCCTACTTTTTCAGACATTTATACTATAATTCCTTTTCATCATTTGTCATATTTACTCTTTTTGTACATACTAGGAGTCTCTTTCTTCATATGCTTTTATGTAATTTTCCTTATTTGTATTGTTACCTTAAAGGACTTACTATAAATAATCCTTTTACTGTAGCTGCAATTATCGTATACCTTATACTTAATGAATATTCTTGTTTTTGTGAGATATCTATCTCCAAGTACATCATCTTACACACTTTTATCTAATCTTGCCGAATAACTTGAGATTAATAGCGAGTGGACTTTAGCATCAACTTATGAGTCATATCAAGTAAAGTGTTAAGGCATGTCATGTTGTTAGTGCGTCATATCTTCCAAGTAGCTTCACAGAAGTTACTATGTTCGTTAACCTTTTCCATTTTATTTTCTTCAATATTTCGAAGGACCCGCTTGATTACTATTCCCTAAGGTAAGCTTTAGTGAGTACTGAGCTCCTAGGTACATCATAATGGTATCATCAATTCAAGAAGCCAGAACGAAGAAAAAAGAAAAGGAAGGAAACCTAGGGTTGGAACTATCGGCATGACAGTAAGCTTATCCACCATCATGATGGTACCTTGAACAGAATTGAATCAAGTTAAGTTGCAAAACTAGAAGGACATTGCATGATAGTACCCAGCTACCATCATAGCGATATAACCCGAAGCATTTCGTCACTTACTACGCCCTTCTTTGTGAAAATTCAAATTGAAGGTGTTTCAATTGAGTGGGTTTTTTTAGTTTATGCTCTTCGAAGTTGACTCCTGAAGCAAAACACGTTGTTTCATTAAAAGGAAAGAGGAGAAGTATTTGATACATGTCTACTGTCATGATGGTACCCTTGCTTACTGTCATGTAGTAATAAGTTGATATAAAAACTTCTTCTTCTTCATTTTCTACAAATTTTGCTTCTTAATTTCTAGGGTTTAAGGTTCTAGTTTCCACCATTCTCTCTTTTTTAGGCTATCTTAAGCTACTTTTAGCACATGTTTATGATTTTCATGGAGTTTTCTTGTATTTTTATGATCATAGCATAAACTTTTAGTGGATTGTAACTCTTTTCAAGATTTGGGTTTGTAGATTTTCATTGCATCCACGGATAATGTTGGGAAAATCTTGAGAAACTCCATTGTTAAGGTTGAAATGTTTCTCATACTTTTTCCATGTTTAATGCAATGTTTATTTTCATGTTCATGTGTATTATGTGTTGAATGTTTATTTTCCATGAATATGATAAATAGAGCCTATTATGCTTATGGGTAGTATGTGAACATGATGAAGTAGTTGTGGCTATTAATATTTTTGTATTGTGATAGTGTAAATTTGGAATTTTACTTTATTCTATGTTGTAATTAGGTATAACTTGAGTGTTAGATTAATATTAAGCTAGATAACGTTTCCTACATATTGGGCCCTCCCCTTGTTATTCTAATTGGGTTTAGATACCATAATAGGATTCAAAAACCTTAATAGAACCTACGATTCCTAATTTGAATGGATAATTCTTGAGAATTAAGACTTAAATCCTTGTACTACTTAGAGCTAAAAATTGGTTAGAAGAAGAAATCAATTCTAACATAGTATTTTGAGTAGTGATGGGACTTAAATAGCTAGCTAATAGTGTAGATGAGATATTGATAATACAATATTCCTACTACACAATAGAATTTACAAAACAAGAGTTGGATAAATCTATGTTAAAACTATCATAAATACTCTAATAGCATGGCCACAACAATCTTAGATGATTTTTTACTTGTTACTCGTACATCTTTTATAGAGAAATTCACATTCCAATACTAAGAAATTACTAAAATCCACTCTCGATTCCATTGTAGTTTTTACTTCTATTTAGATAACTTGCATATTCTTTCCTTTAACATTACTCAATTGGTTGCCTAGATTAGAGTAGAAATAATAGAATGTAATATTTAGTTATCTTTCTAAACTATATTCTTTCCTTCACCACAAAATATGACCTTGGTTACTCTCCCTATACTATCAATAGATCGGTTTGCTTACCATTTGTTTGTGGTTTTCACTAAAATCTATTCATTTTTATTCACAAGCGAGTCCATTGATAGTATAGAATTCCACTATTTCAAAACGGGATAGATTTTAATTTGTACGTGACATTAGTGAAAGTGAGATCGCAACACCAGGGAAGTCACTATCACCTTACAAGATTTGGAGGTCCAGTTAGGGCTACCGGTTGATGGCTTACTAGTGATTACAACTACTACTAGTGATTAAATTGACATTTGCACCAAGTTGTTCAGTGCTGTACTTGTAGGCAATAAAATTAGGGACAACATGTAACGATGTTATGGTTGTAAAGACATTCCAGTTCCTTCCTAAAGGTGTTGATGATGTAGGTTAGGAAATACACGACAACTTTTATCCTATAACTAGTTGGTGGATCTATCTTTTGTGACAAATCTAGCCAATATGCCTACCTTATGTTCTTACTACTCTTAGAGGGCTTCTATAAGGTAGGATAGCACAAGTGGGGGTCGACATGCCTGGCATGGCCATACCGTTAGCTATGCCTCTATTCTAGGGTTGAGGCTAAGGAGATCGAGGGTTATTCGATCTTTCTTCAAGTGTAGGCAAGGGATTGGCTTCTGTAAATTGCTCTAATGAGTACAAACGGTATGTATATCGATAATTTGAGGCCTCTAACAACTAGTGGAGCATGGATTGGGACACCAATCAACATCTTACACAATGTTCTTAAGCCCTATCAAGAGGCATTGGACAGATAAAGTCTAGATCAGGTATATACTTACAGTTGTTTTGTTAATAAGGTTTGTTACATATCCACACCTTAACTCTCAAATTATGGTACCATAAGTCGTTTGAGAACCCTAACCTAAGGAGATCTTCCAAATCTTCCTTAAGTTCTGCAATTGTTGGAGGGTTGTATGGTTAGCTTGGGTCCTACTCATTTGCTTTCACATTGTAAAATGGTGCTTCTTAGAGCAAGTTATGTGTCGATTTAGAGGTTTCTAGAGGTATCTACCACCTGCTGACACTATGGAGTCGTTGCACTCTATGAAGGTAGATTGGTTAAGACAGCATGTGCAATACATAGCTAAATGGCATGATCAGTACTCTAAGATCGTATAAATTGAGGGCTTAAGAGGAGTTGAGCACAGTATTGACAATGGTACAAGGAGATCATGAGTCATTGTCACAATATACTAAAGGTCTACTTAGACAGTTGGTAAGCACATTTTACCTAGTTCCTTTTGCTTATATGAGGTACCTAACAATAACATATGTAACTCTTCTTCTTCTTGTAAGCTAAGCAGTTTCAGTAGATATGCCTCTCCATTGATTGTGATGACTATGCTACCGTAGGTGTTCAAACTGAGCAGAGATTATAGCTATTGTATGACCATGTGCTAGTAACTCTGTATCCCCCGCATCTAGTAGTGCGCTATGATGAGGTTGAAGAAGGCTATGATGAGGACGGATATGATACTTCAGATATACCTATATGAGGTGGACATACTAAAGTAAGGGGGCTTCCATGACAATAGCAATAGGCTCGATATGATGATGATACTCCAGGTGCATCTTATGTACCAAGTTCGTCTATGATTCCTAATGTTACTACCATGTCTAAGGCTTCTTGTAACTCATTCACGACTTTGATGATGGATAGTTAGGCATATCCTCCTTTCAAACTACCACCACCTTAGAAAAGGAGATCTATAAGCATACATAGCGAAGGTTCATCATAGATACAGGCCATAGATCTACCAAACTTTACCAATGCAGCACAGTAGCACACTTCGGCAAAAGAGTCCTAGGTTTATCTAGTTGAAGAGGAAAGAACATTTAGGGAGGGAAAAACATGGCGAATATCGCATATTTTCACTAAGAGTAAGAGTAAGAGGAAATGGATGTAATGTAGCATTGATCGAACTTGACTTGAATGATCATTTTAGACCAAATGTACTTTGTTTGAAGTTAATTTACTAATGTCATTTCATCTTGCTTTCATGTTTCTAAGTTCATCATTTCAATTGCATTTGTTTCTAATTTCTGTACGTATATTTTATGTTTAGAGCATAGAAATTAGATGGACAATTGAGTTGGCTACTGAGTTTTGGGGGAATTGTGATGTATACTAGCATCATTAAGTGGCCTTGTATTTTTTGTTGACTTTGATCTGCTGTATGCTAAATGTAGAAATATTGGACAGTAAAGGTACATTTAGTGTACACGCCTTCAGCTTTAAAGGAAGGCCCATACACAAAATGTACCTTCTCTTTTAGAATAATCTGAAGTTGAAGGAGCACATGTCATGTACACCTTCATAGCTTTTTTCTAATTTTTTTTTCAAGAAATGCACCTTCACTCTTCCCCTCTTGACAACTCCTATTTCATTTAGATATCAGAATAGTTGAGTTGGAGTTGCCCTGCACCCCCATAACCTAATTTCTTCTTTTTCTACATGCTTAAATTCAATCGAGCAACCCAATTTCTCTTTCATTCAAATTTGACTATCGATAGTTTAACTCCATCTATTCTTACCCTAACAAGGTTACTAAAACCAGAAATAAGGATAATAGCACTCTAGAAGGGGAGTAATGCCCATCGTATGGCTCAAGAAGAGACATTACTGTAGCAAGCTACATTAGAAGTAGGATTAGTGGATTTGAATAATACCTTAATGTAAGCATAAACCCAGCAAGATGATGTATTATGCATCTCACAATTAAAAGCTCTTTGTATGCAATTTGCCAAAGAGCTAGAGGAAGTTAGAGCATATAATCTAAAGTTAAGGAGGATACTTCATGAGTATGATGTAGCATCTTCCTTAACCCCCCTCTTTGGAGGCTATGGGAGAGGAAGTAACTCCCTTTAACTAGCAAGATTACCAATGTCGCATATGTGTTAAGGCTCTTACAGTGAATGAATTGGTTTGCAAGCACAACACGAAGCTCTTATTGAGAAGAACTATCAATAAGCACCATAATAGGCTCTAACTTGTGGTTGTATCTTTACTCAGATGGAAGGTAAGATCGAGCATGTGACTGCTCACTTGCTGCAAAGGGCCATTGCAGACATGAGTCTATAAGATTTAGAAATGTATATTAAGAAGCTAGCAAACCAAGGAAATTCTACGAACGAAATTGAACCAAAAGGAAGAAAATTAAGTCCTTTTGGTCTTCAAATCATAGAGGAAGTATTGCCCCCAAGTGTCCGACTTCCTCAGTTCAACGCTTATGATAGGAAAAGGGACTTAAGTGGTTATCTTAATACTTTTTGTACACTAAAAGAGTTGTACAAGCTTTTAGATGCTATAACTTGCAAGGTATTTCCATCTATGCTAAGGAAATTGGTAAGCAATTGGTTTAACTCATTGTAAACAACTTCCATCTCCTCCTTTGATTAACTCGTCGATGAGTTTTGATAGTATTCTTTAGCTAATAAGCCCTCGACAAAGGCTTCTTCACTCCTGACCTCTATCTAATAGAGGACTAGAGAAAGTATAAGGGATTATGTACATCGGTTTAATTAATTAATGATCAAGATTACAAATTGTGATAAGAGCATTTCTTTTCATGCCATTTGTTAAGGGGTTAGAGAAGATTCTAACTTCTTTAAGTCCTTAACTAAGCATCCTCTGACCTTACTCAATGAATTTACCAGTAAGTCAAAGAAGTTTATACGAAAAGAGGATTAAAAGCAAGCTTAGAGGGAGCTTGAGAAAGAGAAATATGAAAGGAGAAGGGATCTGTAAAAGATTGCTTAGGCAAGAAATTCAACATGCGTAGCTAAATAGGTTCAAGGAGATCGGAAATGACCTATTTCAACTTATACAGTTCATACACCTTTAACTGACCTATGTTAGACATTTTGATGGAAGTTTGAAATTAAGGATTTCTTGCTTAGTTAGAAAGCACGAGAAGCAACCCCTTTAAGAAAAATTCTAATAAATATTGTGATTTTCATAGCAACTGAGATCACAATATCGATAAGTGTATTCAATTAAAGAATGTACTTAAAGATGCTATCCAAGGGGATATCTTAAGAATTTTATTACTAACAAGGGAAAAAGGATATCCCTCACTTGGATTATTGCTCATTCTCCAAGCCTTTGAGGTTTCCAAGACTCAATATTGAACACCTAAATCAAAATGGTAAAATTTATAAGTGTTCTGAGAAGTCAGACTCTTTAGTTAACTAAAAGTCTACTGCAGTTTATATAGTTCCCTAATATAGCCTAAGTCTTATATTTATAGGGTTTATCATACTTAATGAGGTTAATAGTAACTATTTTCTTATATTTGTAAGTTATGAGATTTCTTTTATGTATTTTGTAACTTTTTCATTCTAATTCCGATATTTGCAAACTTATAGTCGTTTTTCATTGTTTTCAGACGTACGTTTACACGGTGATGTCCGTTTTAGACATTGTAACTCATAATTTAAATTATGATATAAAAATATCACCAAAAGTTTAAAAATTATAAAATATTAGTTTGACCTTTTTCTTAACATGTTTATGATTGGATAATTATTGAAATCATATATTCGATATTTTTATCATTTTGAGTATATTTTCCTATTTTTTGAGATTTTTACCTTTTTTATAATTATTATCATTATTATTACCTTTATTATTTTTACTATTTCTCATTTTCTTATTTATTATTTCTCTTATATACTTCACAATTATACACATATGTATATTCATATACTTCTAATACATATTTCATAATTTATTTTATTGAAAAATCTTTAATTATGGTATCACATATATATATATACATATACACCTTACATATTTACGAATTTAGTAAATATATTATATATGCTAATACATATTCGGTATACTACTTATATATATCTATACTATACATTATACGTATTATATATGTATTTATTGAAAATAAACATACTCTTATATACATATTCATGTATTTGTATTTATTTATATATGTCTTACATATGTAAATAATTATAAATACATACATATATATTCGATATATACGTATAAGGTTTACAATAAGACTTTGTACCCATATTTATCAATAAGTGATCGAGCTCTTTCATCCATGCTGGTCCAAGTGGAAGGGAGGATCCATCGTCTAGAATACTATGTCAGTCATGTTTTGCATGGTTTAGAACTTCAATACATATAGTTGGAGAAGTTTGTTTTGGCAGTACTGTTAGCAACAAGGAAGCTCCGACCTTACTCTGAAGCCCACTAAGTTGTTATCCTAATTGAACAACAGTTAAAGCAGGAATTACAAAAGCTCGATGCTTCAAGTCAAGTGGTGAAATACGCTTTAGAACTGAGTGCCCTTGGAATTCAGTATCGGCTAAGGGAAGCATACAAAGCCCAAATTATAGCCTACTTCGTAGTAGAGTTTATGGGAAGTGAAGAGTCTGTTGTTCAAAGCTAAGAACCGACCTAGGTTATTTATGTTAATTGATCATTAACATGTAAAGGTAGTAACGGTAGCTTAGTATTGAAGGGTCCGATGGAAGCACAGATTTCATATGCATTGAAGTTAGAATATATTTCTTATTCCTGTAATGATACAGTACCCTTTCAATAGCAAAACAATTAGGTTGATAGTATACTCTTTATCTTGCTTTTTTATCCTATTTTTAATGTACTACAATGAATTTAATATTTAGCTACCAAAAATTTTTAACTACCAAATGAAATTGGTAACCAAATATAACTTTTAGCAACCAAATGTATAAGTGGTAGTAAATATCATGACCAAAAATTTTTCCACATGGAGGAAAGTGTTTCGACTACCAAAATGGTTACTTAGTTACCCTTAATTCTATTTTTGGCTGCCAAGTTATTAACTTAGTAACAAAATAGAATTTTAACTTATAAGCAATTAAAGCAAACAACCAAACTAAATGTTTTTGTTAATTTTTTTTAATTCAAGTTTAGGCACGATAGAAAAAAAAAAAAAAGAATTTTTGGTTTTTTTTAGGCAGAGTAAAATACAAGAGTCATTTGTACTTTGACAACCTAAGGTAATGGACAAAACAAGAAAATTAAACCCAAATGCCTCATTTCTATCCTTTTTCTCATTTTATCTTTCTCTTTTGTCTTTATCTTATCTCTCTCCTTCTCACTTCTAATTGTTTTTACTTCCACCTCTAAGATACAATGTAAAGCGACTTTTTGCCTAAGTCTTAAAGAGAGCTATTACTTAGATGTACCATCACCACCTTTTCAAATGCGACCTCTAATTTGGTAATTTTTTTCCAATACAAGTGCTTTATTTCTCATGTCTTTTAATTTTTATGGGTCAGGTAAGTGTGCATTTTTAAGGGTTCAAAGAGCTAATTACACGTGGAGTTTTAATTGTTGAAAAGATTTGCTTATGTAAATGCACAAAGGTTGAATTTGGTAAGAAAATGGAGGAATGTTGCTGTTATAAATTGTTTTGTATATAACTTGTTGCATTCAATGGTTTTAGCTTATGAACTAAATGGTATTTGTAATTCGTTATGGAATTCTATGGTTCATTATCAAGTTACTAAGTATTATTAATCATAATTAGGTATGTGTGATGAATTAACGTTATGCATATAAATTGTATGATGAATTATCTAAGTGAATCTAGAAACATAATTTTAAAGTAAACTACTTTGTCAATTGCAAATTTATCACTAACAAATTTTTCTATATAAATGAATATAATATCAAATGATTATTTCGTAAACATGATATTGGCATTGAATATATGGATGGAGAAATTATTTGCTCATGCATATGTAAACTTTAGCAATATGTTTTATTTACATAATGTGATACTTTTCTAGTTAGTTATTGGTTAGATTTTCCATATGTCATCAAAGCTAAACACAATATTATTTAATTATGATGTAGGACATTTTATCTATTTTGCCTTAGTACTTTCCCTTTCCCCTTATTTATTTGATTGCTTTTATTACCAAATACTCTACTTTGTCAAGCACCACCAAAGAATGTACTCTCCTTTTTCATTCAATTCTTACTTCTAATTCATTCAAGTCTTTGGTCATATGAATAGAAAAACTTTCTTCCATCTATTTTTTGGTCTTTATTCTCCACATGTCATTTGCCTTAGCTCTATAAGCCAATGTAGAAAAATGTTATGAAATACTGAATCCCATGAGTTGTAGAGCTAGAAATTGCAATAACGAATGTCATCAAAGAAATGAATTGATAGCATATGGTTAATGTATTCCTCAAGTATACGATGATGTCACTTCTTTTCTTTGCAAATGGGTTTTGCCATATACATTAAACCGGCAAAGATGTTTAGTCTTTTTGTTTATACATCATATGTAATTTAGCTACTTTCATTTTTTTTTTTTCACTTACTATGTGCTATCATTGTTTGCCTTTAACCTATCATAAGCATCATCAATAAATGAAGAATATTATGTTTGCTTCATTTCATTATTCCTAACTCTCTTCTTTTACTACATGTTAAACTTGAGGCATCGGCAAAGAATATATGGAGGTCACAAAGGTTTGTTTACTTGCTTCTTTCTTTGATAAAATTGGGACAAATCTCTCATTATTTGTCTTTTATCTCCATTCTATCAAAACCAAAGATATTGCTTCATATGGCTCTAATTACATAATGCACCTATTAGGAGGGCTTTTTTGTTGCTAAGGACTCATGCAAAGTTTTCTAAATAAATGCATAAGAAGTAGTTAAAATATAGCTTAATCTTACATTTTAGCAAGGATATTTGAGTTTTAGAGAGACCATTCATGGAGCTTTGATGTATTGTGTTCATAGGAATAATCTTAAAATGTTCCACCTCCATAAGGTATTAGATTGAAATAAGAAGAAATGTTTTAATATGTAAGGAAATTTATCTAGAATTAATATGATAAAATAGAAAGAATAGCAGCTAAACGTGTACCTAAACTTTGGCCTTCATTATGTTGGTGTCTAGTTTTCCAATTTGTATCTAGAGATATAAACTTCTAAATTTAAAAATTCATGTCTTCATTAATCATTCATCTTAATAATATAAGTAGTATTATATTATAGTTTTAAAAAATATTAACTATTAATTATTATAATGTATTGAATATAACCAAAGTTAAATGAGTATAAAGTTATTGATTGGTTACTATCAACTTTAATTTGTCACAATATAGACTAATGTTTTTAATTCTGTAATTTTCATTTTTCTTATCTCTCTACCTGCTTCGGTTTGCTTTTATGTATAGATAATGGGTTTGTCCAACAAACAGGGAGAAAAAAAGAAAGAAAGAAAGAAAGAAATAAGGTACGAAAGATTCATCAAGTAATGGAGGTAAATAGATACACATTTAACATCGCAATTGATTTTCCTTTTCTTACAATACTTTGTCTTTTTGCTTTAATAGTATTTTACTTTTCTCCTTTTCACAATAAGTACTTTATTCATTTAGTAAATGTTTCTAATCATTTAAGTGCATTAGTCTTTCGTTCCTTCAATATAATATAGTTCAATAATGACAAAATATCTAATTAATGTGTGTATATTTTCTCTATGATATAGTAACACTTACATCTTAATTTGTATGATCTTTAGATAGGTGTTTAAATCCCATTCACCTACAAAAGTTTTTACTATGCAAATTACATCGTACTGACAACATAATTATATGCTCATTTGGTTTTTCAGATAAAAAATGCCATGCAAATAGTGTTCCTTTTTTTTCCCCCTTTATCTATAAATTTCATAGTGTCGAGAATATGGCATGACTTTTTTTTAAAACTTGGTGATTTCGATTTAGAAGTATTTCTTGTAAATTGTGTTAGAGGATCAATATTGAACTTTATTGTAATAATTGTTGGTAATCATACCTATGTGTTAGTTATGTTTTATCTTGATATTTAGCTACTAAAAGAGAAAGGCTTATTTTCATTTTATGATAAAACTTTTTATCATGTAGTAAGTTTTATATACTAAGCAAGTAATGATAATTAAGAAATAAAGTGACAAAAAATAATAATATTAGCATATTCATGCACAATAAATGATCATCATACGTTACCAGTATAATTATTAATAGTTAAACATAATCTATTTTTAGCAACCAAATCAAATCAAGTAGCCAAAGAATCACGTTTTTGCTACCACATGTAATTTTTTACTTCCATTTTATTCTATCTTTAGCCACCATGTTTTGGTAGCAAAAAAAAAAAAAAAGAAAAAAAAAAGGGTCAATTTTAGCTATTAAATCGTAAATGGTAGCTTATATCCTTTACCAACTTTTCTGTCGTCACCAATTATAATTTGTTAGTGAATGCCTTTTGCTGCCAAATTTTATACTTTAGCCACAATTTCAATTGTTAGGTAAATGCTAAAGTTATTATAGTGGTAATTTTCATATTATTACTCCATTCTTACAATGTATTCTATAGAGTTTATAAATTTTGTCTTTCTTTCTATACAAGTTTATGTGACGTAAAAAAAAAAAAAGGTAATCTATAAATTATGTTATAAGTTTTTCATATGTATAACCTATGGAATGTATAACAAAATATGTGAAATTAAAAAAAAAATTCTATCTTCATTATTTCAAGTTTATATAATCATATTATTTAACTAATGGGAAAGAATAAGGGGAAAAAAATATAAAATATAAAGTTAGAGAGGAAAATGGGGAAAAATAAAGAAAAAAATGGAAAATATAATGTGACAGAGGTGGCATTAAGTTTAACCATTTAGAATTATTAACTTACAAGTTGTGCTGTTGTTTTAAAATTAAATATTTATTGGTCGAAAAATATACTATTATCATTTATTAATATTATTTAATAATTTTTTATTGGGTAAATGTAGAAGACCTTGGAACCTATATCTTGTATACCTTATAGTACGGATTCTAATATGGGTATAAAGTAGGAAGACCTCTTACCCATATTTTGCTAATTGAGAATAGATTATAAAATGTACAATATGGTTACTTGCTCACCCTTAGTCATAAGTACTAAAAGATATTATAGAGATGATCATACATTACCGTAGCCTTGTAGTGTAAACATGAAATTATTATTGACAAGTTGGTTGTAATTCTAATCAAAATTTTACAACCTCTAAGTTTATTCAACTAAAGTCCATTAAAAAATTTATTAGTGGAGCATATATCAACAACCATCTCAACTTAACTTAGATAGTCTTGATATTATATTGGAATTACAACTTTCATCAACAAAGTTATTTTAAGATTGTTTGAGCCCTTCTTAACTAGTTACAAAGTGTTGAAATATGTGCCTATACTAAATAAATCCAAATTATATTTGACCATGTACTTAAGTTAATGATAATTAGAATAGCTTAATATATTTTAATCACTCACACCACTTTCCTATCTTGTTAAGGACTATGCTAGGAGAGGATACTGGTGATATAGTTTAAGGCTTTTTTATTTTTGGAAATGTGATTAGACCATCCAAATTATATGTCTTTTATCAAGAATGCTTGGTTTAGAGAGTTTGATGTTTGTAAGGATATGCAAGACTTACATGATAAGATAAGTGTCTAGAATAAGTCCATCTTTAGTAATTCAAAAGTAGAAGAGAATTATCACAAAACAACTTAATCTTATTTCTACAAAGTTATGCTAAAGCCCTACTTAGAATCTCTCAAATATGGAAGCTTTCCTTAGGAGAAAGTTGTATTCTTACCAAAAGAGAGAAAAACATTTATGAATTGATAAAGCTAGAACTAGATGGGTTGTTAAGGGAAAGATGAACACGTACTTCTTTCACCAGGCCACTTTAGCTAGAAGATCAAAAGCACAAATTCTGTGCTTGTTTGACAATATTGGTTCGTAGATTCCAGGGAGGGATGGACTTGGAAAACACATATCAAATTATTTTTCTAAGCTATTTACCACACAAATTAATCATTCCTCTATTGAACCAATTTGGCAACTACCAGTTACTATTGCTATCTCTACTAATTTGAAGATCATTCTATCACAATTAGTAGATGATAAAGAAGTAAAGATGGCAATTAGAAGCATTACGTTAAGGAAAACTCCTCATTATGCGTTATTCAATGTTAGATGTTAAGAGGTTATTTCTCTTAATATTATAGAATTTGTCAAGAAATTTATCACATGCTCTATACCCTAAGAAATTAACAAAACCCTATGGCACGTTCAATAGGGGGATTGGCAAGGAATCAAAATTCCTTAACAAGCCTCCTATTCCTCCGTTTACATGGAATATGATGTCCAAGCATTCAACTCTTGGTAATTGTCTTTTCCACAAACACAAGGAAACAAAATTCCATCATAGTTATGAGGATTCTATATTTCAAATCTGTATGACTTGATTATTCTAAGATTACCCTTATTAAAAATTCAAATTTATAACATCTAACCCTTAATAAAAACATCAAACCATAGGAAACACTCCTCACATGGACCATCAGTTTAGGGTTTTTGTTGTTCTTCAATTGATTTCACAGATGCACTGGATGAAACCTTAACCCATCTCGTTCTATTAACCCACCAAATCGCGAAAATGCCCTTGCCTCTCTCTTTTCGGTCACTTCTAGTCAAGCTATAATCAAAGGTCGTAGCCCTAAATCGGTCGTCATCTTCTACTCATATTAAAGCACTCTACAGTGTATATTAGCATGTCTGCTACGTGTTTCATTTGCGATGACAGTCGACATATCTACAAATTCATAACATATAGACTTGATTACATTACCCTTATCTAAGGAAAATTACTAAAGCTCCTCTTTTGTAAAATTGGAAATAGTGTTCTATTAAAAGAGATTAGATGCCATTGTCCTAATGTAAGGATTCATGTAGAATGTGTTTAAAGGCAATTACAATGTGTCTTCCATATTGCGATTTGGCCATAGCTCTTCCATTGATGAGAGGATTAGGCTAATGAGAGAAGTCGTTCAATTTATTTCTACCTTAATTTGAGATTTGTGTTCTAATATTGTTAATTATGAAATTTATTATAAGTGTCCACTTTTTTCCCCTTCCTTATTTGTGTAATTGTTTGCACATCCTAAGAAAATAGTGTAGAATGTGGTTCACACGTGCAAAGTCAATGAAATGGGTAACTGTTAATTCATTCAAAATGTGAGCATCCTAGGTTCATTTCCTGCTTTAGCAAATTGCATTGTTGACTATTTACTCTTCAAAATAAAAAAAAAAAAAGAAAATTAAAAGCTATAAGTCATATAATAGTTTTGATTTATTTGCTATATAGTTGTAAAGAAATTTGTAACTTGTAATTTGTGCTCTGAGTGCTCCTTAAATTGTGTAAGTTTCAAAGCACCAATACATAACGCATCTTTATGGTGAAATTTTAGGAGTACCACGCTCATATTTGTTTCATATAAAGAATGTTATTACATAGAACATAACTTTTCAAAGTTGGGCATGTATATCTTTCAACTACTTCTACTTAAAAAAATAGAATGAAATATGCAATTTAATACACGAGAACCTAGTACGTGAGTTATGGTTATCATTTGGGGAGCAATCTCTAGTGAATCCATTTTTGCTTAACTAAGTGAAAGTGGGTATAAGGTAATTAACAAGGAAATGGAAATATCTAATTATTATATTGGATTTTAGTTATTACAAGGTTGTGAAATGGTAGATGTTGTCTCAACTGTAAGATAATGTAAAACTATTATGAATTTTTATTGTCTCAAATCATGAAGTTGCTCAATTTTATAAGGAATTGATATTCACTTCTCAAGTTCAATAATCTGCCCCTTATCTCTTATGTCTACATACTTTGTCCAAATATAGTTCATTGCACTAAATTGAGTGAGGCAATAAATTTACAAATGTAAGTCTAGTTAGATATGCAAATAATAAAATTAATGAAAAAGGAAATTTACATATAAGATCTCATTTTAGCCTTATAAGACATAAGGTTTCCGATAAGTTATCACCTTGTTGGTTTAGGAATATTATTATAACTACAATTTGTACACAAAAAAAACTAACGGTACTTTCATTATTAATCATCTCACTCTCTTGATTGCCTTT
The DNA here is from genome assembly GCA_024138005.1 of Lumnitzera racemosa. Lineage (NCBI taxonomy): Eukaryota > Viridiplantae > Streptophyta > Magnoliopsida > Myrtales > Combretaceae > Lumnitzera > Lumnitzera racemosa. The sequence continues at coordinate 46,667,236 of JAMXBC010000007.1, forward strand.
TGCACACAAAATAAAATTATAGTCATTTCATTTCACATCTGACATCATCTATTCTTAACTACATTAGATTGCTTCATCTAGCTACTTGCATCTCCATTGTATATAAACTCTCCTATAAAGAAGTTTGAATCCTTAAGTTGAGGTCTTGCTATTGTACAATATTTCTTAGGCTTCATAGGAGACCTTAAGGTGGAATTAGAAGAAGACTAGGAGGTTAGAACTTTGAATAAGAGATGGTTGGCTTTCCTAAATTGAATAGTTTTCCTCCAACTTCCTTCATTGTACTTAACATCTTGTAACATTTTCATCATATGATAATACTTCGTATATGCTGGTGGTATGTTATGCGTGTGTCATAAATTTCTCTTTTTATCCTTGTCCTTAACTAATATGTGTGAAATATATTACAATCGTGGATTAGTTGACTTTTCACAATAGTAAACTATGAAGGAGGAAAAAAAACTTGCATGCTTCATCCTAGCTTTATGGTTAGAGTATTATGAAGTTGCCTATCATCTTATGTTCCATTTGTGTGCTTAGTCATTAATGCATACCATCTTCTAGTTTGGTCATACCAATTGAATTTCTACCAACATCGTTAATACATTAAGAGGCTAAGCAACTACCATAAGATGGGCATTCGTTTCTTAAACTTTACAAGATGTTAAAAGCGTAGGATAGTTAAAGGCTGGTAGACATTTGCTTATTCATGAGCAAGTAGCAATGTTCTTGCACGTATTTGCTCATCATGTAAAAAATAGGGTCAGAAAACATAATTTCAAGTGTTCCGGTGCAACAGTAAGCTGATACTTCTATAGTGTCCTAAATACAACTCTTCATCTTAGTAATCACATGTTCAAGAAGCCTAATCGATTACTAACACATACTTAGATACTTAATGGTAGTATTTTAAGGTATACCCTCAACTTTCTTAGTGATGTACAATTCTTTTCTACTCATACATAAGTTACACAATGTAGGATGCTAATGGTTTACTTCTCATGTATAATTGTTTGAGTGTTCTAAATAGGACACACATCTCCATTAGAGAGCCTATGAAGGACAAACCAAGGTGTAGAGCTTAGAAGAATGACATTGCATTCCATATTTGTACCCTAAGTATGTAGTTCATGTATGTCTTACCAGGATGGAAGGGATCAACGACAGATAGTAAGGTTCTTCGAGATGTAATAATTCAGCGAAACAGTCTTTAAATTCCCCTTGGTAATATTTCCCGGTCAAGCCAACCTTGCATTCCTTTTATTGGAAAATGTTTCAAATGCACTAACCATATTTCCATCCTTCAAATAAGCTACTATTACCTAATCAATAGTGGCTATCCAAATTGTGAGGGCTTCGTTGCACCTTTCAGGGATTAATGACATCATTTAAGTGAATGGCATCGGAGTCATAGTCATCGGCCAAGATCCCTAGAAGAACTATTCAATTTAAGACATGTAATGTAATATAAAGGTGTTTTAGACTTTTTAAGATGAGGTGGAATATTTTAAGAAGTCTATCATTCTACCTAGTAAGGATCCACAACAATATCATCTTAGATTGTTGTTTGTTGCATAACTTCATAAGAATAGAAATGTCCTATGACCCTCTTGAGGAGTATATGGTTGATATAGAGGATATTAATGTAGACATGAGCAATGACTTGATCATGACGTTAAGGAATAATGATGCATGGTCCATATAGAGGTCGTAATTAGCCAATGACATGTTCAATGAGTGGAGAGCTTCTAGAAATAGAAGTAATTAGTTTTATGATGTCGTGTTGAGAAATGAAATCGCTATGATAGTAGCTACAGCAAATTAGGTTATGTAATATTTTATTTCAAAGCTATTGCATGTTGACTTTTATGTACCTTGTATGGGAGCAACTTTACTTTTTAGTAGTCATATTATCTTGCCATACTTGGATCGTACCACCTGTCCTAGTTAGGTACATTAATACATTATGTAATTTGGTTGTATGTAATGAAATCATGGTAGTTCATCTACCTCTATTTTATTTTAAGTTATATGTTGTACCTTATATTCACTACATTGCTTTTACCATACACTATTTGTTTCTGTTTCGTTACTCTTTAGTCTAGGAACATGTATATGGAAGAAATGTAGTCAACACAATCGTATATAAAAGGTTGACAAACAAACCAAGTGAAAGTAGATTGTCCTAGAAGACAATGCTTTAGTGGTGGCTATGGTTGACCTATACAATAGCAATATACACAATGCTGACTGTGGCTTTAAGCGAAGGTACCTATAGAAGTTGGAGAGTAAGCTAAGTGTTACCTTACCTAATAGTAAGTTGAAGGTTAAGCTTAACATAAAGTCGTAGATCAAGACTTTGAAGAAGGAATGGAGCATCGTATATGACATGATATACGAGAGATCCACTAGTAGGTTTAAATGGGATAATGATAGGAAAATGGTCACGATCGAGAAGCATATACGAGATGCATATCTAGAGGTATGCAGCAGACACATAAATCTAATTATTTTTGAATTTGCATAGCTAATCATGACATATGCTCCTTTTATGTTACCCTACCATGACATACGCATATGTAGATATCAATATTATATATACTTACAGCATGAGTTCCTAGATATTATAATCAATTTATATAATATGTAATTCTAGTTAATAGCTAACTATGCTTTTCGATTCAATACTATGCATGATAAATTCATACTACCTAATTTAATTAAGGTAATGCATTTTATGGTTAATATTAATTTGTATCTTGTTGTTGTAGATGGAAATTAAGAGATGGAATTCATCATAAAACCTAAAGTAATTCCTTAATTACTATTTGTGAACAAGTGTATGCAACAATTGTTAATGGGGTTTATGATCGAGTTTTCCATAGTATTTAGAAGCACAGAGAACTTTCTTTGTCATATGCCCACTCCATTCCTTCATATCCCTATAATTTTCTTATAGTTTGCTTCATATAAATGAATTCTTTAACTTATAGTTTGCTACATCACTTTATTCTATTTTTTTTTCTAAGAGCTATCCCACTACATCCATATTTATGAGTAAGAGCTTCTTGTACCTATTTGAGTTTTCTATGATATATGGGAAAGACCATGCCCCACGGGCCAAGATGTACAAACAGTCGAGGATGTCATTAAGGAGATAGGAAACATGCACAGATTAAAGACATCAAAGATGACATAACATTAATAGAGGAAGTGGAAGAGCCATCTATTTACCATAGTGCAACTCGGCTTAGTTTGAAGAGAAAGAGTTTCATGTGTTCAGAAGAAGGAGTGGTTAATATGGTTATGAGTTTTGAGGAAGGAATGAAGGAAATGAAGAGCTCCATTCATGACTTGGTGCAAACTTGGCAACAAATAAGACAATAATGAACATGGGGCAATTGAGGAACTTTCTAAGTGGCATTGAAGGCTTGACTCAAGTAGAAATCCTTGGTGCACTAGATAAAATCCCTGTAAAGCCATTTAAGGTTATTGTAATTTATGCCCTACCACTTAAGGAGCATTTGGACTACATTCAAACGGTTTTGTAGTGTGCAGCAAATTAAGAAGCTTTAGTTATGGTAATGTTTAGTGGATTCTCTTTCCTGTGCATAGGTGATGACTATGTCTTTTGGAAGTAAATATTATGATCAAACTTACTAAGACTGTATGATGGTCTATGAATGTAACCACTATTGTAGATAGAAGTAATTAGAACTAGTGGTAGTTTGTATTATGCTAAGATATTGTATGAGATCCTATTTTTGTACCGCTTCTAACTTAAAGTAGAGACTAATGTTCTACATTATTGTATATAAATGTTCCTATTTAGTTTCACATAGTTGGTTGTTTGAGGACATATTATCTTTAGGATTTTTATCTTGTTACAATATGTATGTTGCAATGGTGTCATTGAAATAATAAACTGATATTTTTTGTGTTGTCAAAATAGGGTATCAATGCTACAAGAGGTAATCCTTGCTATTTAGGAAATCCCATTCATGGAATGCAATTAATGGTTATAAGTATGTGGATATATTAGCTTCACTTGTGTTTCTAGGTAATGTTTTTGTTAAATTGAAGAAGCCAAATGCTATGATCTATGATGATGATAAAGCTTCATAGGTTGATTTATGGTTTTAACATTCTACATGTGTTATTCTACTATCATGAATAAATAAGCACTATCTCTAATGCACATGCATTGCACAGCTCGAATTACTGAAATGTTTAACGAGTTCTCCCTTGAACTTTGATACATCCAAGAAAATGATCTTGTAAAGAACTTCCTAATGGAGGAGATTGTTGTTTTGGAAGAATCTAAGAGCATAGCATTGCCCAATTTCCTTCCTCGAATTGCATTTATGATGATCTTATAGAAAAAAGACTAGGGCTATGTTAAGCAAGCCGGTTGCCTTTATGAGAAGGTTCTAGGATTATAACGAGAGCATTGTGATCACCTTGCTAATCCAACATTCAAATAACTACCCTTAACTCCAGACATAGATGAGAAGAGCAACGCAGAGTATAATTGCTAAGATGAAGGGAAAGTCAGTCATGAGAATGGATGAAGTTATTCACATGGAGAAGTTAACTGAGCATACTAGTACTCCTGAATATTTGCAAAAGTATAACAAGTTAATGGGGTAACAAAATGCTTTCTATGAGGCAATGAATCATTCTATGAGAATAACTTTCTTTACCCGTGAAGTACCCCTATGACGCATATGCTCTTCTTTAGTAAGCTTAAATTTTGACTAGTGAAATAGTTGAAGAGTCAAAGCTCCATGAAATTCTATTGTGTAGATTGTGCTTTTGAGAGTTACCTTAGTTCTTATGAGTTTTGTGCTCTTTTTTTTTTCTTTTTTTGGTGCATAGTTTCCTACTCTACTTCTGTTTGTAGATGGTTTTATGTACATTTCCTCTTATTCTTGATGAAAGTTATAGTTCATTGTCCCAAAAAAATCTATTGTATAGGAAATATAGCATTTGATTTATGTTTACTGGCTTCTATTTTTGTCTACATAGTGTTGGATAATATGCAATGCAGCAAATCCCAAATGGTTGGCTTAGTGAATTCGGTCCAAGTTTCATGACAATTTATATGACTTACCAATATCACTTTTTGGGGCTACCAACATGGCATAAAATATATGCTAAACTAGTGCATGGATCTTGTATTCCTATAGAGTGGTTTATATGCTTGGAGATAGCTAATCAAATTACAACCATACCCTTTTATTAAAAAGAAAAAATTCAATATAGCTCTTTCTCTTAAAATTGTATGCAAGGCAATCTTGAGTTAGGCCTCCATGTATCCTATGGCAATCCTTTTATCAAATCCCTTCAAAATTTATTCTCTACATTTTTTTATTTGACAGCAGAATCATGGGCTCCTTTATCAATGAATTTGTTACATCTATTTCTCTACCACTCATTGGGTGCTTATGCTTTTATTAGGCTATTAAAATCTTTCAAAGTTAAGTTTGTTTTATGATGTCATGGCTATTGTACCTCTAGATGATATACCTTATCTTTTAATCCTTCATTTAATCTTTTGCACTTCACTACCTTCTATAAGACATAGTATAACAAGCTGGGAATTATATTTAGAAAGATTTTAATAACATCATTTAATCATTCTAATCAAATTTTGCCTTAGTTCATTGATATTTGAGTTTCTTTGAGGTTCACTTGATACTTTGCCTTATACTTCTTGTTTTTTTCAAATGACTTTATGATTATCCTTTCTAAAACTAGTTCCTGTCCTTTAATATATGTATCTTCTCTTCGCTCTTTGCTTTAGCATTTGGAATTGATTTTCTATTCTAATTATTCCATCAAGTGATACTAATTTGTCATGTTCAAGGATAAATAAAACTGCCTTACTTGAAATATATTCTTAGAAATTCTTAACCATTAATTTCAACTCTTTCAATTCATCTGCATGGATCATGAGGATATTTTAATATCTTTGGTCATAGTGAGCATAATGTCTTTATGAAAAATGATAAAAATTAGTTGACATTTTCATTTGCAATGCGTTTACACACAATTACAGGACAACATTGACCTATTCTGTTAGGCAAGAAGTAATCTTACTATGGTACTAAATGAGTAAGTCGATCTCCATGCTTAATTTTTATAGCCAATGGAGATAGATTATTCTACTTGCTTAGTTTTACTTATATTTGTTGCCACTGAATGAGAGGGATGTATAGCACAACAAGCTAGATGTAACTGCTACCTGTTGCAACTTATGAGGATCTTGCAAATAGCATGTTGCTTAGTACGAGTAAGTTAATTTCATGAAAGAACTATTTTCATAGTTTTATGCATAATTTTTGCCATCTTTATTCCCCTTTCCAATAGGAATCTAGGGTAGGAAATATTCAATTCGGTTTGGGGGGCCAAACAAAACCTAACCACATTCTACAGTTTGATATGCAACCATTTTCTAAACCTTGTGCTTTGGGGAAATGGAATAGACTGCTTTAAAGCAATTCAATTTAGTTAGGCTTTAGTGTGAACCTATCCCTTTTTCTTTTTTTTTACTATTTTATCATCTCTCTTCTAATAGACTTATTTTGTAGTACTTACATTATGGAGTCTATTATTATCCAACTTTTACCAGTCACACGTGTTTCTATATCCATTTGATTTTCTTTCTTGTTTCCAAGTAATAATATTTAAGTCCACTAGTAGTATCTAATTAAAACAAGAGCCAAGGTGTTGATGATGGTAACAAGGATGAGATTTTACCCATCTACTTTAACCCGTAATATCCACAATCAACTATTCAGGGTTTGACTCATAAAATTTAGGATAATCAAACAAATTGTCTAATTCAGCCCAAATTTTACGATAAAGCTAGAATTATTAGTAAAAATGATCCTATAAGGTCAAATTTAAGAAAATAAATAATAAAATAAAAAATATAAAATTTTCAAATTTTAAATATATTACTCGTTATTTATCGAAAATGCATAAAATGTATTCTGATAATTAATGAATCACTAGAGATAAATTATATACACATTAAAAATCATAAAATAACTTAAATAATATTTAGGACTATTTATTTATACTAGTATGAATTTACATGTAGGTAGAAATGAGTGTAATTACTTAAAATACGCAAAATATATTAAAATAAGTTTAATTAATTAAATAAAATTCATAAATAATTAATAAAAAAATCAAGAAAATTTAGAAAAAATGTGGAAATGTCCAGAAGAGGGGCATGACATGTTAAGAAGGAAGAAAGAAAATCAATCAATTAGATTAAAACAACAAAAAATGTAATTTAGAAGAGGATAAGGCCAATGTCATCTCAATTTTATGCATTAAAATTGCTTTATGCCTCTATAAATAGTTAAAATTTTTCAAAAGCTCATTTTAGATGTTTGGAATCGTAGAAAATCAGAAAGAGGTGAAATTGAGAGGAAATTAGGGTTTTTACAAAAAATTACAAAAAAACTATATAGTTGGGGCTTTTAAGGAGAACTCAGACTCAACGAATAGCTGAGAGTGGATGACCACCACCACTACATAATGGTGGCAGTGCCTAGATAGGCTGACATCGATAGCCAGAGCCACCAATTCTAGTGAGTTTTTATTTCTACATGATTTTTCTTAAATTATTAAAAATATCAGAATTAGTTGGAAAATTATAAAACTTATTATTTTGGAGTATTTTTATATTTAGTTTTTATGAAAAATATTATTTTAATGAAAATATATCCTGTGATATATAGTCCTTAAGAAATCATGCAAAATTAAGCATATTTCGGATTAAAAATAAATGACCTTAGGAGTATAGTTTTAAACCTAAAATTTTTATGTAGACTACTTAGGGATTATAGAATAGTCCTATGAATCCTTTTTTCAAAAATAAGTTTCAAAATTTTTAGATAATTTTTAGGCGTTAAAATAATGGATAAAATGGGTAATTGGGGGTTAATTAAGTAATTAAATGGCTAATCACTGATTTGATGTACGATTACATGTTTTAGGATATTAAAATCTGATGGAGTATGCTATTTGTAGCATTTAGAGTATTAGATATAATTATTAAGACAATCTGTATTAAATATGTAATAGGTAAAAATGATAAATTTTAAGTTAGTTTGGTAATTTAGGGTAATTACGTTCAAAATCTGATTGGAGGTGAATTTAGATATTTGGAATGTTATTTGATCTTGGGAAATGATATTTGAAGTGATGAGAATATTAGATGTGTATATTATATACACATTAGGTGATAATGTGTAATATGTAAGTATGAAAAATTAATAATTAGGAAAATATTGGTTAGAATTAATATTATGATAATAATAGGAATATGTGATAAATCTAATAGGAAACTTAAATTAGGGTAATTATATGAAAAATGTAATATTTTCTCATAACGGGAGTGAATTAGATAATTAAATTAGGATTCAGGTATACCGTATGAACTAGAACACTAATTAAAGACTAAAAATAATATTTAGAATATCTGCAAATGATGTAATTAATTTCACATTATAGGTTGGAATGATTTCTTAGGATGCACATATAAATCTCTAATAAAAAACTGAGTTAAAAACCTAATTTAGAAATCGATGCAAAAACTAAAACAGAACTTAACATGATTCAAGAAAAATTATAAAAGACTTAAAAACCTAGATAATTAGGTATATTAAACCTTACATAAAAGATAATAATAAGCATTATAGGATAAAACTAACCTATAATAGTTATATGAAAAACTGAAACCACATTTGTATTATAGGGATAAATCGGCGATGGCTTAAGCGAGTCAGACCTTGAGTAAGCAAGTGAGGAGTCCGAATAAGTTCGGATTAATACATTGTTGTATTTTGAAGGCTTGAAGTTGTACTTGATTATGCTTGTTAGGTAGTAATTGTATGCATGTGCTTGTTTCTGAGTTTAATGCCATGATTCTAAATTATTGTTTTGGCCTATATTGTATGTATTAATTGTTACCCTAAACTGGACCTAATCAAATATATGATTTGTAATCATAAATCGGACTTGCATAGTAATCCATTAGGGGAACATTAAGATTATTTGGCCAAATACCAACCCCTTCGAAAGGGATAGTGCCAAATGGCATGATTGGTCCCTTCTTCATCTTCAGTTGAACTAAACGACAAGAGAGGAAGTTATGGCAAGGGTGAAGTCAATGGTTTAAAGGTAGTCACGGGAAGAGCGGTATCTCCATTATACAAGCCTAGGTTTAGTTGTGAGCCGTTGCATTAACGGTAACTCCTCAACCTGGATTAGAGCGAGTGCAATTTTTCTAATCTCACAACAAGCCAAACAACTTTGTGTGATGGCATTTGTGTATTCATGCATTGTATCTAACTAAATCGATTGATAACCTTGTTTGTGTTGGTGGTATAGTTTTAAGTCCCAGGTCCTGACTTATTAAGCTATTGTTGCTCACATTCCTATAGACGTCGTTGCAAGTACTAGTTAAGAAGCAGCTTATAACTACCCTGAAGCTAGCAACTACTGGATCTTGGGGAGCGAGGAAAAACATTTGAAGAATAAACATATATTTTTAAGGCCTAAGTTCTTATTTTAGAATTTTTCGTTTCTAAGTAATGTATTAACTAGGAAATAAATTATAGTGAAATGTTGTAAACGTTAATTGTAATAACTGAATTCTAGTGTATATATATATATATATATTCTTACTTTCTTAGGTAAATGACTTATTTAAATTACGAACTTTTTATTTCAAAGCGGATTAATCATAGACGTCTTGTATAGATTAGGTTTAGGATAGTGATTGTAAAGTCAACTTCTATCTTAGAATAGTTTGTACAGCGAAACTGTTATAACTCTACTACTTCAGGGCGTAACATGACTAAGTAGGGTTCTTTTACTGTAAATGCATGAGAAGTTGGAAGGAGCATAAGCATAACTTTTTGAAAACAAACTCGTCTATCTTGGGAGATAAAAAAAATATACATACCCCATTTTCAAGGTAGGTCTTAGAGGATGTTGGACAAAAAGCATAGTAGAAGCTTAGGTTGTCCGTCCTTCCCTATGCACAAGGGGAAGATTGATTGCTGCTTAGCCCTTAAGTAGAAATTTTGAGTCAAATGCTTATGTACAATTTACAAACCTTATCGAAGTCCTTATAAAGGAGCTAGATTGTGTATATTAAGGGATCAATTTGAGTTGGTACCTACAGGATGCCTATTAAGGAATTCCATTTTAACTTGTGGTACTTAGTGAGGTCTAAGATTTTCTACTTTCGTGGTTCTTTTAGCGTCTAAATGTCAATATAATAGAGCCAACATAACTAAGCAGTAAGCACTTAGGTGTAATTTGTAGGCCAAAATACACATTCCTTCTTCTTCTTCTTCTTGTTTTTGTTTTGGGGTTTTGCCAATGGGGCAAGATATTGAATCCTTATGATGGCGGTGTCTTTGACTATTATCATCTTCATTTGTTATGGATCATCACTCTACAATTGACTGTAAAATGGTGGTGTCTTTTGGGATACAGACAAAAAGAGCAAATATTACTTGCAATAAATAAATAAGTCAAGCTTTCTTTCCCTTTCCTTCTTTACTTATATAGTAACTACATATGTACTTTACTTTGCAGGATCTACATGTCATGGACTATGCTAAACAAATGAGCCTATTTGATTGGTTATATAAAAAAGTTAAACCAATATTTCTTTTAATGTTATCATGCATAAATGTTATTTTTTTTCCATTTTCATCACAAGTTATATTGGATACTTTTCCTTGGAAAGGACCACGCATCGTCTTCTACATCCTTCTGTATTTAGTTAACAAGATGTAACCCATTTAATTTCTACGAAGGATCACAAATCACTAATTTACGGAGGAATCACTAAGGAATGCAATTTAATAGAAGTGTGAATGCTAATTTTGTACAACATGCTTTGTATAAGATTTGGTAAGTTCTTTTCTATGCCATATATTTTAAAATTTTCTCTTTTTGTATAAAAACTTGAAAAGAGAAAAGATGAATGGACATTAATAAGACTTAAATTGAAAGTTTTGTTGATAGTCATTATAGAAGTAAGCTAAAGAGCTAGTAGAAAAGTAGGAGGTAAAAGAAAACTGTTTGCACCTTTGGAAGTGGCATTTTATAAAAGAGGGTTTCTATGCCATATATTTTGAATGATGGAAGATGTAAGTTTCGTATATTTACTCAACAAATTTCAGTAAAATTGATCTATTGAGTAGGTTTTATGGATGTTGAAATAGTGTTATAATTTCATCTGAAATTGAGAAAATAAGAATAGCATGTTAAGGATAAGTTCCACTTAACGTGTAGCCTACGGTATTATAATAATTTTCCTACTTGATGATCCATTAAGTACATTAGCTAGATGCAAATTCTGGTAAATGTCACCTCTAAGACTTTTAAGTTAATATTTTAGGATACATCTAATGAGTTCAAAATATTCTCTAGAGTATTGTTGCTTACATATTTTGTAGTGTCTTCTCCTCAAATAGTCCATCTCTCATTTCTTTTCTCTATCTTGTGCTTGAAAATGAAGGTCAGATTATGCTGAAAATAGATCGGCATATGGTAGAAGGTAATAAAGTTTCTGTCATGAGAAAAAGTTATAAGAATAGAATGTTATGGATAAGTTTGTACTCGCATGTCGGAGGATTAACCCACTTAAAGAACCTATGGCCTTATCTAGCCTACAAAATGCATTGGAGTTAGGCGTAATATGTAAAAAAATGAATTGATAAAGAAAATTGAGAGAAGAGTGCATACTCAATAACTTAGACACCCATAAAATCTCCATCCAAAGGTACATGGCTGCCAAGATGAAACAATCATAGATTGTTTTCCACAACAACAGACAATGGTCTTCTCTTTTGAAAGATGAGAAGTTGACGACATGGTAAGGCAACTTGAGCTCTTCCTTACACTAACCAATTGAAATTAGAAAAACAAACTTGTTATAAATATGGAAAAGCAAAGTGATACATTCAATTTGGTATGGCATATCACGATGTAACACTAATATATCCTTCCACGTTATACCAAAGCGATTGAACATAAAAGTGAAATCAATGGGTTCTACTATAATATGCCCTATACCTACCAAGCACTTAGTAGATATCAACAGCTCTAGTCTCCTTTTGTTTAAATAATATTAATTGTTTGTTTAGTTTCTAACTATTGATTTCAAACTCAATCAATTATTTCAATTTAATCAACTATTACACATTATTAACTTTTTTTTGTACAAAGCCATAGCATAGACTAATGTAAATATCTATCCATAGTCTAAACATTCTGGTAGAATCTCGCGTAGCCCATTCATATGAATAAGAAAAAATGAAATTATCTTTAGTTCAAGTCGAACAAACTTCTAGAAATTTGATAGAGAAGAAGATAGAACTTTAAAACAATAGTTCTTAAATTTGATTATGAATGGAATCCTTTGCCTTTTACAATTTTTATTTATAATATTTCCTATAATAACTAATTTCCTAACAAACTTTACTAACTATAATCATTTGCTATCTTTATTAACTAATTAATCCTAATAATTGCAAGTTTCAGTAAATTGTCTAACTAATATTTAAAATCATAACAATTTCCTTTACCCTTGACAAAAACCTTGTCTTTAAGGTTTAAAGGAACACAATAAGTAAATAAACAAGAATTAACTAATTCTATTTAACAAAAGTAAAAATTTATCAAAAGTACTCAAGAAACTTGAAGCATGTATCAACAGTCTGTCTTTATAAAATGACATTCCTTGTTTATAGCTTAACTCTTCAATGCCCTTAAATATTGTTTTCAAGATTAAATACAATTTCTTTAGAAAAACATATTGCTAATGAGAAACATAAGCAATAACTTTAATCACTCCTGCTATTGTACTAGAATTGACATTATGGAGATTATCATCAACCACTTTTACATTTTAATTCTTTGGAAATCCGAATAGATGAATTGCCAAAATTTCTTGATCATATTGGAAATTATCTTCAATATTAATCTTGGAATCTTCTTGGTTTATACCGGCAACATTTTCTTGATCATTTTTTTGAATGATTTCTTGGAATTTGTCTTTATTCATAGCTTCTATGGTTAGAGTAATATTTCCGTTATACTATTTCATCAATTTCTCTTGTTCAATATATTAAACTGCTGTAAGTTTACTTAAATCTTCATACACTTTGTTAAATGATGTCATCATTTTCTGTCATGTTGCTTCTATTACACTATTACTTGCTCTAACAAATTTTGTATTTACGTCAATGCAATAGGATCTTACAAATTGATCATAACTGAAAATGAAGAATAAAATTGAACAACAAACAAAATGGTGATAACAACGAAAGAAAAGATAAGATAAGATAAGATAAGAAAAGAAACGAAACGAATGGGATTGAATAAATGGGAATGAATCAATGAGAACAGATCGATGGATATGAGCAACGAGAACACCAATGTTAGTCTTCTAATTTCCTCTTTTCAAAATAAGGATGATCTCCTAAAAGAATTCAAATGAAACTTTTGAGTTTTATTGAAAATGATTAAATGCTTATTACAATCCTATGCAAGCAATTTATACTCTCAATTAATACTTAATATGAAACTAATATTTAATCGACTAACTAATTGTTATTAATATAAAAAATTATTGTAAACTAATATTTAACTACACATATTAAAAGAAAACTAAATTATTAAACTATTATTTTTCTAATCTAATTTTAGGTCATAACAATTTGCCCAACCCTTTTTTAAGAACCTTGTCCTCAAGGTTCTAAGAAGAAAAATTCAATAAAAGAATCACTAACTAATATAATTTAGTAATATTAAAAAATCATTGACAAGATCTTCAATATATGCTTCATTCTTTAAGATAGCTAGAGCATTTTCTTATTCATTTAGCTTAAGATTTTCATAGGTTGTAAAGTCTAAAACTTGATTTATGAAATTTCTTTATCTACAAATCATATGTTCATAATTAATGTTATTAAGCATCATGATTGTCGTGACTTTTGTTCTCTAATTAGATTTTCCATAACAACTTTTATCTTCGATATTGTTGTTTATACAAAACCAATTATGGAAAAATTCATTTCCTTTAATATCTTGGTATTAGGAATGTTCATATCTATATTTTCTTGATCATTATCTACATTAGTTTCTTACACCACATTCTCCACTTCTTGAGTATCATTTTTTGTAATAAATTATTTTGTTTCTTGTAATATTAATCACCCATATCTCTAATAGTTAGTGTCACATGCTCTTCTTCTATACATTCTGCTATCGCTTCTTCTAAATGCTTAAAACATTCCTTTAACAATCGTATATCTTCTTATGTTCTCTTCACTTCATTTTGTAATTTCTTGATTTTTTCTTGCATTTTCTCCATACATTCTAATGAGAGCACCATTATTAGAATCTTGCATAGCTTATTCATACAAACAAGAGAAAAAAATATATAATTGTCTTTAATTTGAGTTAAAGACTAAAAACAAACTCCTAGAAATTTGAGAGAGAACTTAAAGTAATAGTTCTTAAATTTGATTATGAATGAAAAGATAATCCTTTGGCTTTTACAATTGTTATTTATAATATTTCTTCTGGTAACTAATTTCCTAACAAACTTTACTAACTATAACCATTTACTATCTTCATTAACTAACTAATCCTAATGATCCTAACTTTCACTAACTTGTCTAATTAATATCTAAAATCATAATAATTTGAAATATTACATTAGGAACTCAAGAGGGGGGGTAAATTGAGTTCAATGCCTAAATTTTACATTAATACCAATTTCTTGATTTAAACAACTCAAAGGATGCAATATTGAAGTAAACCAATAATGAATTTAATCAAGATAATAATAAAACAATAAATAGTACCAGAAATGAAAGAGATAAGGATAGAGAAATCAAGCTCAGAATTTTAACGTAGAGTTCAGACTGCCTCCTACTCTCCACGATCACCCAATGTCTCAACCAAGGTCTTCATAAACAATTTTTATTGATAATAATCTCAAAGGCACAAGTGCCTACACCTGATTTCTGATACTAATGATCTTCTTAATCATAACAACTCACTATCACTTAGTATAGTGCTCTCTTGAATAAAAGTTCTAGATATGAAGCTTGTCACTATACTAAGGTTTACAAAAGATTATAAATAATGAGTATAAGATAATTGGAATGAAGTACAAGTAGACAAGAGGAATGATTGCAGGAATATAGCTCTATTAATTGTCCTTTAACTACCTTCAAACTCGCATTTATATCCCTTTGCAAAAATCCAATTGTTATTCCTATTCAACTTGCATTAAATGTATTGTAACGGCTAATTTCTATGTGGACTAACTAGACGATTCAAGTAGGACTAGTTGGACAGTCTATTCAAATGAGATAACCATTCAGACAGTCTTCAAGTCATCAATCGCATGGTTCAACAAGGCCTACTAACCTCCATCAATCAGTCGGACAATCTATGTATAACCAGCTATATGGTCCAATACACCACATTGATCTTCAACAATCAGTTGTAATGTCCAAAGTCAACCAACCATACAGTCCTTATCCTGCCATTGATCACAGAATACCTGAAAGAATTAGCCGGCTGGTTCCAACACAACTAGTCGGACGATTCATATCAAATTAGCTAAAATGTACACTTCTTCTTTCAACAACATTAGGATCAATTTTAATAAGTCGCAAAGATATTTCCAAGTTTAATTGTATTTCCTTAAAAGATATAATCGATAAAGTTTTTGTGAGAATTTGCAAATTAGTTTATAACAATATTTGATTAGTCATGATATGTATGGATTTGTTATCATCAAAATCACAAATAAAAACCTATTGGTTCAACACAATTTCCCCACCCTTGATAAAAACCTTGCCCTTAAGGTTTAAGAGAACAAGATAAGTAAATAAATAAGAATTAAATAATCTTATTTAATAAAAGTAAAAATTTATCAACAATACTTAAGAAACTCGAAGCATTTATTGCCAGTTTGTCTTTTATCTTGTTCTTTTAATATCTTTAAATATTGTCTTCAAGATTAAGTGTACCTTTTTCCTAAAAACATATGACTTATGAGAAATGCAAGTAATGACTTCAATCACTCCTACCATTGTACCATAATCGACATCAAAGAGATTATTATCTACCACTTTTGTATTTTGATTCCTTGAAAATCTGAACAATTGAAGTGCTAAAATTTCTTGATCATGATGAAAATTATCTTCGATATTAATCTTGGAATCTTATTGTTTTATAACAACAATTTTTTCTTGATCATTGTTTTAAACCATTTCTTAAAATTTTCTTCACCCATAACTTTTATAGTTGAAGTAATATCTTTGTCATATTGTTTCTTCGATATCTATTCTTCATCAATGTACTTAACAATTAGTTTTTTCAAATGCTGATTACTTGCTACAAGTTTACTCAAATCTTCTTACATTTTGTCAAATGATGCCATTATTTTTTGATCTAATGCTTTCACTTGCATAATTATTTGCTTCAATGACTTTTCTATTTGTGCCAACTTAGTAAGATCTTGCAAATTCATCATGATTAAAATCAAGAATGGATATGAATAACAAATGAAAAGGTTATGATTAGAAAAGAAAGAACAAATGAGATTCAGTCAACAAGAATGAATAAACGAATGAACAAACGAATCAAAAGGTTGTGAATGAACGAAAATGGCTCAAAGGAATCTCTCAATAAGAGCACCATTGTTAAAACTCGCGTAACCCATTCATACGAACAAGAAAAAATGAAATTGTCTTTAGTTCGAGTAAATAACAAACTCCTTTAAAATTGAGAGAGAAGAAGATAGACTAAGAACAATAGTTCTTGAATTTGATTATGAATGGAATCCTTTAGCTTTACAATTACTATTTATAATATTTCATATAGTAACAAATTTCCTAATAAACTTTACTAATTACAACCATTTATTATCTTCATTAGCTAACTAATCCTTGTTACGCCCCGAAGTCGTAGAGTCGCAACAGTCCTATCATATAAACCATTCTATGATAGTAACTGGCCTCACAGTGCCTACCATAGACATGACCTACACAAGGCGTCAACGACTCTTTGCTTTGAAGTAAACAGTCCAATTAACAATTAAACTACAATTATGATAAATTGTGCAAATTTCTAATAACATGTACAATTATATATATATAAGTCCACAGAGCTTCCTAGGAAGTTTTACATAAACATAATAATTCACTAGATTACATAATAACTAACGGTCTTTTATCTCTAATTACATGGTCACTTTAGTTACACATTATACTAAGTAACTTGATCCTCATACCCCTGACTTCTAATGGACTAACCTCTGGGTAATTGTAGGGCGGCATAGTACTTGAAGTGTTCAGAAATCAGAACCTGCAAAAGGATCTATAAGGGTATGAGCAACTATAGCTCAGTAAGTTGAATTGGAGACTCATGAATGCATATAAGTACAAACAGGGTTATCAAACAATTATTTTCATGCAATGCAACAATTAAGTGTTATCGCACAACATAGTCCGGTTCACTGTGAAATCAGAGAAATTTCACCCACTCCAATTCGGGTTGAGGAGTGTCCATGTTATGCAGCAGCTCACAACCAAACCCAGGCTTGTGCAATGGAGACCTCGCTCCTCCCGCGACTACCTTCGAACCATTAACTTCACCCTGGCAGCGACCTCCTGTCCTATTACTTAGTTCGACTAAGGATGAAGAAGGAACCATTTTACAAACCTGCACTATCGCTTTCGAAGGGAACGATATTTGGTTGGAGAATCCTATGATCACCTAACGGGTTGCAATGCATGACATTTTTAGTTGTTTGGGTTGACTAAGATTAAATCCAGTTAGGGTGTTCAAACAATTTCATACTAATTCAATCGGTCACAAAATCACTCACAATACAAATTCAACACGAATTCAGATACATCAAACGCATGCGTAAACTACTTACAATCACAATCATATACAAGCCTAAGTCTCCGAGTACTATAAAACTAGTACTCTATTACAATAAGCAATAACCCAACTTACTTGGATTTGCTCGATCGCTCAATCCCTTAATCGCAAGCTGATTTTGTCTCTGGGTGTCTTATAATACAAATAGGTCTTTTTAGTACTTAAAATTTACAGTTTCATATTCTAGGTTATATTTTAATTCATTTTTTTCCGTATATACCCATTACGTCGTAATGATTCGTTATACTATATTTCGGTGTTCAAATCCTAGATAAGATTTTAAACTTTGATTTCTAAGCCTTAAATATGCTCGAATCCTAATGTAAAATTAATCACATTAAGCTTGAGTGTCCAAATATCCTATTATGCCGTAATTTGATATTCTAAACTATTCGATACACGCTAACCTTAATTGCGGTATCAGATTTATTCCCGATATATAAAATTCTTACATTTTGAGACTTTTACTTAAGATTAAATGTTATTTTCAGATTTATTATTTTCCTGATTTCTATTATAATATTATCTAAATAACCCTATTTTTTTAGATTTATTAATTTACAATTTCACATATTACTAAATTCTTATATTAATTACCTAATTTCCTAAATTAACCATACTTAATACTCCAAAGGATAGGATTAGGGTTCCACATCATAGATTAACATCCCTAAACATCTAATTAATATCTAAATCAGTAATTAACACCTTAAGTACCTAATTAACCCCAAATCACCCAATTTTTCCATCATTTTAGGGTTAAAAATTAACTTAAAAATTTTGAAAATTAATTTAAAAAAAATGGCTTCATAGCACTGTTCTATATCATGTGAGCATCCTACAGAAAAAAATTGAGCTCCAAACTACACTCCTAAGCCTATTTATTTTCCGTTCTAATCATACTTGGTTTTAAACAATTAGTTAAGAATCCTATAATTGCAGATGTAATTAAACTAAATCAATATTTTTTCCTAAATCTACATATAATGAAACCTCAGAATAACATGTTTTATAATTTTTTGGGCAAAATAACTAATTTTACAAAATTATTCAAAATCGAAAAATTTAAGAGACTAATCGGTCCAAAGCTTTCTGGCCGTCCAAACCCAGTCCAAGGCTGTCGGCCGGCCTAGACGGTAGGGCTAGAGTGGCGTGGTGGTAGCGGCTCGGTCCCAAGTAGTGGTGAGGTATGGGTTTCTCTCCCTACACGAATTTGCACAGTTTTCTTTTTTTTTTTTTGGATTTTCTCTTGATTTTTCAGTTTTCCTATTTTTCTCAAATGCTAAACTATCCAAATGACTTCTGAAAATTTTTCCCCTATTTATAGAGGTTTATTGTAATTAATATGCATTAATTTGACAAGACTTTGCCCATTTTCCTTTATTTTTGGCTTTTATGTTGTCTAATTTTTATTGGTTGATTTTTCTTTTGCACATCCTCACATGCCACGACCTGATTTCGATCATCTTATCCTCTTCTGATTTTTCCATAATTAATTTATAATTTTCTTTAATTATTTACTTAGTTTTTGGCCTATTTAGGTAATTTCGCGTATTTTTATCTACACGTAAATATATGTGGGGTACATGTGAACATTCCTAATTATTATTTTGGTCATTCTAAAATTTTTTGTATACATATAATCTATCTTTAGTAATTTAATAGTTATTAGATTACACTTTTCGCATTTTCGGTAATTAGCAATTATTATGCTTAAAATTTGAAAATTTTATAGTCTCCTATTTTACTACTTATTTTCTTAAATTTAAGTTTACGGGGTCATTTTTACTAATATTCCTCTTAATAGTCTATAATTTGGGTTTGAACGAATCCTTTAACCAATCGCCCTAAACCTTGGGTTCTAAGTTCAATCCTACGGTTACTTGGCTTGGCTTTAGGACTTACAATCTTAATAATTGCAACCTTTACTAAATTGTTTAACTAATATCTAAAATCATAACACATTTGCAAAGGCCGCTGAAGTGGTGGAAATTTTGGCACGACATTGTCTACAATTACATAAATGTGAACCTATGGAGAATGCAGTTAGAACAAACCTAGGAGTGTAGGTAGATTTCATAACAAATGGAGTAATATTTTTCTTTCAATAATTAGTTGAAAAGTTAAAAAAAATGAAAATCTATCCTTGTGATTATCTCACTTGCTATACTAAAATGGCATTACAACAAGAAGTCCTCACAACCAATGATTCATTCATTCTTTCTTTTTTTCCTCCCAACCATTTGTTTTTTAAATGAAGGTTCTTTGATAAATAGTGTTGTTCTTAAATTTTAGTGATGTCATGGTGTGTTCATTTGTGGCACAAAAAGAATTTGGATAGTATTATATTTATGTCATTGATTTAGCATGCTGATCCATTAAACTTAAACCCGAGGAAAGAGAAAAGTGAAAGGAAATTCCATCAAGTTTAGCCATTTTAACGAAACGTTAACACAATTTTTAGATCATATTTCCTCCTT
Organism: Lumnitzera racemosa; assembly: GCA_024138005.1. Taxonomy (NCBI): domain Eukaryota; kingdom Viridiplantae; phylum Streptophyta; class Magnoliopsida; order Myrtales; family Combretaceae; genus Lumnitzera; species Lumnitzera racemosa. Next base: position 46,687,731 of record JAMXBC010000007.1, read on the forward strand.
AATACTTATTCTTTACCCTTCATTAAGGCTGCAAGTAGTTTATTGATTTATAACACTCACAAGAATTGACTGCTCTTGAGCATAGTGTTTTTCTATAAAGAATCATCTATAATCTTGTCGAATTAGGTATTTCCTTCTAAGGGAATCCCTTCTGGAAAAAGGGACCATGAGAAGGATAGTAAGTTTAATACAAGAAGAAGTCTAGCAACAATTGGCACTTTCTTTAGATTAGAAAGATCTCTTATAAAAGAAAGGATGCAAAGCACTTTACTTTTTCTGCTCCTCTTACTATCCTTCTAAGAGCAGCTAAGCTAAATGGATGGCACTTCCAGTTATGCTTTCGATGGAGTCATTATAATTAGTTTTACTTTTCTTACTGCACTCCTTTTTGTTTTCTTTGGTAACAATCCTCCTATTATCCCCAATCCTAATCAAAACCCGAAACAAAACTTAGTAACCAAATGAAGCTGGCATCCTTTTCATCAAACCCTAAATCAAACCTACAATTTAAGGGTAAACTTACAGCATTTTGCATCTACCTTCGCATGTAAGGGCATGAATTAGCCTAGCAATTTTCACATATTTCATACTCATGGATAGCAAATTGGAATATTGATAAACTCCAAATTGATTATATTTTATAAAGTGATTTTTAATGATTTTCCGTTGAATTTTGAGAAAATGATAATTAATTGAGTAAAATTTTGTTTTCTAAGTTTTGGAACAATTTATGGAAGAAAATGAGAAAATAAAAACAAGTGTCACTCAATTTAGAGTTAAAACAAGAAAATTACGAAGTTTTGAAGATTTACATGACTAATTGACATGATTGTGTCATTTTCAGTAAAGAATTAAGCAAATTTCAAAAATGGCCAAAAAGTTATATGACCCAGGGACATAGTCGTGTCATTTGCAAGTATGGTAAAGGATTGAAGAAATTTGAAGAGCTTAAAAAGTGATACGATGTGTCATTGGTAGTATTACCCTAATTTTGCATTGCCTATATAAAGCTTCTTTGAGGACTTTTTAACAGAATAATGAGAGCTGACCTTAGAGAGAACTTCAAGAGTAAACCACTCAAGAGAGTATAAAGCTTCAAGAGTTCAAGAATTCAATATTCAAGATTCTTCTCATCACATCTATGGATCTTTCTTCTACTTTTCTTTTAGTTTTCATTAAATATTGTTCCATCATCATTAGTAGAGAGTAGATCTTTTGTATCTAGGTCTTGTAAAACCTAGGTCTATCATGTGACATGATATCAGGCAAGTGCACCTATCAGTTTTAATATAGCGGATGTGAGTCCGAGTCGATTCCTCAGAGATTTCGAGTACTAATATTAACCTTAGCTTTATTATCTAACTGGAAAATTGTAATGGGTTAAGTGAATTAAAAATACTAAAATTGACGAACTAAACTAATTATGAGACTTGATTAAGTAATTTAGAAAGCGATAAAACTAAGAACGACTTCAAGAATGCAAATAACATATTTAGGAATTATTTCCCCTAGTGTTTAACATGTGACCGTTTAAAATATATCCAATTCAATTTCTATTATTTTTGATCGAAGGGATTCACAATTAAAGTTAATACCTTTCTTAAGCCTATTAACCCTAATCCTAAATTATTTACCAGAATCTCTTCACTTAGTAATATAATTTAGAATCGCATTAATGTATAATGAATTCCCATACAAAAGAATATATTTTCCGGAAGAAACATATATCTTATCTCTAAGTATATATGTAATGCTCTCCAATTATGTCAAGATCTCATTACACATGTGATTTCTCAATCATCATGCATAATATCATAGATTAATATTCTAGAAATATCAATTAACAATTAAATAACATAATTGAATCAAGAAAAGATAGAAACTTTATTGAAAATTATCAATCCATTCAATAGTCACATGAAATCCTAGGTTCCATAATCCTAAATACACGAATCTTAAGCTATCATAATGAAATTAAAAACGAATTCCAACAAAACCAATAAATAAAACATGAAAACCCCCTTTTGTTGATGATCAATCTCTTCAATCTTGAAGTTGAATGTTGCTTTTGCCCTTTCTCCTCTCCTTCTCCTCAAGTCTTTTCTCTTTTGAATGTCCAATCATGTATGCGAAACCTTAGTATGTTCTTTTATAATGTATTGAAAGGTTTCCGTTTTTGTCACCAGACACGGCCTGGGACACGGTCGTGTCCCCAGGTCGTGTAACTTTCTGTCCTTAGATTATTTTCCTGGATGGACATAGCTTGGGGACATAGCTGTGTCCCAGACTGTGTAATTTCAAAACTTCATAACTTATTCATTTGAACTCTGAATTGAGTGAAACTTGATTCGTTTTCTTCGTTTTCGATCCAAGAACGCGTTCAAATCTTGAAATCAAAATTTTACTTAATTAAGTATCAATTTCTTTAAAGAAAACCAAAGATGTAAGGGAAATATTATAAAATCACCATGTGAAATGTATTTAAAATAAGAGTTATCATGACAATTGCTTTTATTAGATCTAATGAATTTCTTTAGTTTTCTTGAATCAATTATGTGTATTTACTTTAGATTGATATTCCTGCAAGTATTAATCTAAAAATTTAATATTATATAAGAAGATTGAGAGACTTTATATAATTAGATTTAGGTATAATTGATGAAGGTTTGTGTAATTTTAGGGATAAATTGCAAGATTTGTTTAGATCTTTAATCTTTTCTTCAAGAGAATTCACTACACGTTAATACAATCTTAAGTTATACTATGGGAAAGAGATTCTATTAAGTAATCTTAAGATTAGGATTAATAGGCTTGAAAAAGCTATTAGCTTTAATAGAAAATTTTCCGACCAAGAAAATTAATAAGTTAATTAGATTATTTTTAGAGAAAATCACATATGTAGGCCTTAGAGAAGCAAGATCTAGGTACACCATTGAGTCTTGAATCAAATCTGCAATTGATTGCTTTTTTGTTTTGTTTCTTGATTAGTTGTAGAATTAGTAATTGCAGCAATTTTAGTTTAATTGTTTAAGTTCTTGAAATTGAATTTACTAGTTAAATAATAGAGCTAAAATTAGTATTAGTACTCAGGGTTTTGAGGGATTAACTTGGACTCATATCCCCTATATTAGGATTTGATAGGTGTGCTTACCCCATATCAAATATCACTGAATTAATCTAAATAGTCAGCCACAAATAAATCAACAATTGCAAAATCTATCAAGCCTAATATATTTGAATGTAGCCCATCTTTATTACCTAGAATTTTTAGTTTATTCTATGGGTCAATTGTCAAAACATAATAAAGTGACCACTTCCTATTGATGTGATATAGAAGAAAATTGGATACAAATGCTCAAATAATGTAATGCACTACAAATGCAACCATTGTATACATGGAAGACCAATACAAGTAACATGGACATATAAACACAAGTGAATGAATCAATTACCTTGATTACTATGTTTCGATTTGGATAACAGCTTACCAACTCTTATTAGGGCTTCATTTTTGCAAACCTTAGGGCATTAGGCATGGTGATGGGGTAATGAGTTGGGCTGGGGAACATAGACATACTGGATTAGGAGATTATGGCTCTATTGCACGGCGACATTAGCTGCTTGCATGAATGGAGCTTTGACAGTAAAGGAGAGGGAAGTGACAACGAAGGGAAACTATCTATTTGGGTGGTTTTTTGGTTTTTTTGTTTTAATTACTAACGGGTAGTTTAGGTATTTCATTCTTTATTCAATACATATTCCTTGTTTTAGGTTATACAAGTAAACAGTATATTGTTAATTTTGTTACATTTTTGTAAACATCATAATAGTCATTCATACGTTATTATACACTGATTCCATTCATTAGTAATTATAATTCCATTCCCTTCTTATTTTATTTTGTAAACTAAACGTATCGTTATAGTTTTGATTTCAAAATTCTTAGGAGTAATAAAATCATTATAAAGATTTTGGTTAATAGGTTGAGACCTTTTTTCCATGATATTATCAGTCCATTACAATATAGTTTTATTCTTAAAAGAGGGCCAATTGATAATGTGGTTCTTTTATAAGAATTGATACACTCTTGTAATAGGAAAAAAGGTAAGAAGGGAAGGATGGTGATAAAATTGGATTTATAAAAAGCTTGTGATCAATTTGAGTGGTCTTTTATTTGTCATTCCTAGCAATCCTTAAATTTTCTTGAAGATTGGGTAGAATCGATTGGTTCTTATTTATCTTCTATTAGCTACTCTATTGTATTGAATGGTGGAAAGTTAGAGGAGTTTACTGCAAGTGTGGAATTGGGCAAAGAGATCTAATTTCTCCTTATTTATTTATTATTGCAATGGATAGTCTTAGTTGAATGATTCAACTTTTTGTTAACAAAGGAAAGTGGAAGCCAATCTAATTAAGAGGAATAAATCTAGCTTTCTCATATTTATTCTTTATGGCCAATTTGGTGTTCATGGGGAAGGCTACTGTACAAAATACTACATCTATGATGAATGTATTGAATGATATCCAATAAGCTTTAGGTTAAATAATAAAATTTCAAAAGTCATGTGTTTTGTTCTCTAAAAACATGTAATTGGTTGATAAAGAAAACATTTGCAACATTTTAGGGGTCAAAGAGAAAGATCATTTTGGGTAATATCTTAGTTTTCCAGTTACAAATTTTAGAAAATTAAAAGCAAAAGATATAGATTTTCTAGTGGGAAAGTAAGGGCTAAGTTGATTTGTTGGAAGGCTAAGTTGCTGAACTTTCCTAGTCGAAAGATTCTCTTGACTTCAATCATTGATGGTATTACTAATTATTATATTTAAGCAAGTGTTTCGCTATGAAAAAAAAAATGCAATTTATTGAACAAATGTGTTGGAATTTTCTTTGGAACTCTTCAGCTGATAAAAGATCAATACATTAGATTGGTTGGAATATACTATATAGCCTAAAGAGAGAGGGGGTCATAGCTTATCATATATTAAACTTAGAAATATGGCAATGATATCGAAGCTTAGATGGCAAGTGATGAAGCAACATAAACTATGGTTGAAATTTATGCAATAGAAGTATACCAAGTGTCAGTCTAATGGATTTTTCAAAGCATCAACTTCTGTTGTTTGAGTTATTCAAAAAATTCTACCTTAGCTTAAGGGAAACACTAAAAGATATGTTAGAAACGGGACAAGAATTTTGTTTTGGCATCATAACTAGTTAAAAGGAAGAATACCAAGACATTTTTTTGTTGGTCCCCTATTACGAGATAATATAAGCTTGACGGTTGAAGAAGCTTCTTTAGGACTGAATGGGTAGTGAGAGAAGTTGATAGGATTTCCTATGGATTAGTCTCTTAAAAATAACTTAGGGAATTTATGTGTTGATGTCATTTTGTCAAACGATGATGCAATTGCTAATGTTATGTGTTGGAAGTTATTGCTCATTAGAGAATTAACAGTACAGTTAGCATATTTGAAATTATTTAGTGAATGCAAAAACTTAGAGGTAGATGTGAATCTAAAATGGATCTTGAGAATCCTAACACATCCTAAAGTATCATATTTCATTTGGAGACTATTTTCTCATGCTCTTCCTGTTCTTAATGAATTGAGAAGGCATGGAATTTATGGTGGATTGAATGCGTAAATTTTGTAGAGCTTTATATGAAATGATCCAACATTTCTTAGTGGACTATCCTTAGATAAAACAAGTATGGCTCCAAATTAATTCTTTTGTAGAATTTCAACTATCATTCAACAAACTTTTTCATCAATGGTATAGTTTAATTGTAAGATAAAGGTAATGAAATACAATTATCTTACTCTTCCTTGGCTATGCTTATTCTCTAGTATTCTTTGGTCAATTTGGAAGCATCATAACTAGATGATCTTCTCACTTGGTTTTCTAAATCATCATATGAACTGGTTACAATATTTAAAACTGCTGGCAGTTGATTTTTGGAATGTTAAAAGATGGAAATCCTTGTTATACATGCCCTAGAGGAATGCATTTAGGAGTATACAAACAAGTCATGGTGATTTTTGCTATTCATATACTGATGCTGCTAAGTCTAAAATGAATAATGCAAGAGTAAGGGAAATTTTATGACAAGGTGATCATTCATGCCTTGTTGGTTAAATAAACTAAACAATAGATGTTTCTTCCTTGGAAGTTGAATTATGAAGTGTGGCTAAGGGATTAAGGCTTGCGAGCTTGTTGTCTTATATACACATTATGATTATTTCTGATTCTTTGGAGGCTACTAATTTGTTAAGAAATCACAGGTTAAATGATTTGTATATTCATGTTGTTGTCTTACTATGTACGGATATGATGTCTAAGTTTAATGTTGTGGAGATTAACTAGACAACTTGAGAAAATAATAATTTTTTGTTGATGCTCTAGGTAAAGCCGAATCTTCTTCTAACTATAATGCCGTCTTTTACCATTCCCATTCCCCACCTGTAGGGCTTCTAAATCTAGATTTTGAAGGGTTATGTAAGGGATTGTATATCTCCGGAATATGGTTGGGCTCTATGGCTTCATGAACTTGTTATTATATGAATGAAGTATATTTAGTACTTGAAAAAAAGAAAAAAGATAAATGGAATAGCAACTTTAAAAATTTCATCAAAACAATAATGTAGCATTACATGTATCTACAACAAGTACCTTTCATGATTTCCACTTGTAGAGAGAGAGAGAGATTTGCTAAACCTCCACTTGCTTTGTCAAATATAGTGTAGCAATTGTGCAATAACCATGTTTAGTTCATAATTTTGGTGTCGGTTTGGGAACAGATTAATTTCAATGGGGTATTTAGAGAGAATGCACAATCATGGCACGACTTTAATTTTAGACTCATGAAATCGGCTTTTGATTTCATTAAAGTAATAAACGGCAGATCAAGCAACTAACAACGATAATTCAAAAGCCGTATTAAGTATAATATAAAATTGGGTTTTGAAAAGTTGATTTTAAGTACATCCTTTGGAATTATTTTTGAGGACTCTTAGCTTAGGAATTAATTTTCAAAAATATAATATCATTTTTTGTCCCGAAAATTTCGTTGGATTTTGCAAGAAACAAATGGTCCCATTGGCTTTGCTCTTTCGATAAAAATTACCAAACACGGCCATTCTTCTGAACTCTGATCATGAAAAGTAGAAACTGATTTGAAAAATGTGCGTCGTTGTAACGTCAGCAGATAAATTTTACTGCTGCGTCTTTTCTTTTGCTATCCAAACTTTTATTTCCATTTTCACCGGAATTCATTCATTCAACCTCATTACTCTCTTCTTCTCCCCTCGCAAACTACAAAATTAATTATTTAATAAATTAATAGTATCATCATTACATTTATAATTTGTGAAATCGAAATCAAAATTAAAACCCCCCTCTTTTTTTCGATACCTAAACCCTTTAAGTTTCAATCCCTCTGTATCTCTCTCTCTCTCTCTCTCTCTCCCTCATTCTCTGTCTCACCCTCTAGAAAACCTAGATTTACTCCTTAATTGGCGTTTCTTGCAGCAGATCTCCGTGATTGAATCATTTTCAGGTAATTCCCGTCTCTGTGTATCCCTTTGTGTTCGAGATTGTCAATTAATTTGTGTGTCGTCTGTTTAAGATTGATACTTAGGGTCTGAGTTCTTTACATAATTGTTTCGCTTTGATTGGGATCATAAGTTAGAAGGTAGTAGTCACGGTGGTATACATATGGCAGAGAGGTGCCTGTGATTGGTTTACTTTGTTAGTGCTTTGTTGTGCCAGAGGTGGGTAATTTAATTTTCCTTGTGGAAAATCGAGCAGATAGAGAATGAATGCGATAGCAACGATAAGCACTAACATACAGTGTGTTGCTCATAGGAAAACACTGTGTACTCATTGATATGGTGGTTCCGTTTGTTGTGAATTCAATATTCTACTTGCATACTGTGTGTTCTTCATAAGAAAATTTTTGTGTACTCATTGATGTGGTGGTGCCGTTTGTTGACAATTTAATATTCTTCCCTTGCTTGTGTCAGAGAAGTAATCCAAGAAAATAAGTTCACATATTGATAGGAACGAAGACTTTGTCCATTTCCAACTGGATAGCAGTGGCACAAGTGGAAAAGACTCCAGCTTTATGAGCTGTTTTTCTCAATACCTCAGAAAAGAGCTCTTTTTTCTCCTTATGTTCATTGAAGAATATACTTGGGGGTCTTTTCTAAATTCAGACCCATCTTTCTTGATATCTTGTTTGGAGTCAAGAGGTAGTTTCTCTTAGTGTATGGTATGTAAAACTGAGGAATCAGTTTGAAATAACTGATTTTGGGGGTCTCTTAGCAAATATTATTTGTTATTGTAATCAGACACTTTCTAGTTGGAGATTAGGTGATGAACCGATGGGAATTTCTTGAGGCCAGTTGGATCTAGTTGGATATGAGGCATGGGTTTGACAGGGCTTGTCTAGGCAAGGGTGCTTTGAAAGGTGTTGAAGGTCGCTTTGCATGTCATTGCCATTTGTGAACTACTTATAATTGGAAAGTCATAGTAGCTTTTAAATTAAAATTTGAATATATTTGAATTAGTGGCATATCTTGATTGACATTTTATTTTAGGGATATGAAGTTCACTAAAAAGTTTACACGATGGATCTTTTAGATAGTTCCACTCAGTAGAAAATTAGGGCATGTTTTTCTTTCCCTTTTGGAAGTATTCTATCAAAGAAAAGGACTACTAGTTTATCTCAACCTCAAGATATGACATAAAGTTTATGTGTATCTCTGAAGACTATTGATTATGGTTTGATTTTGTTTGGGATTTCTCTTCTTATGGAAGCAAGCTTATCAGCTACTACTATGAGTGATCCCTTAGCATGAAGGGGTTTGCCTAATGGTTAAGCCCCAAGAGCTCTCATGATCATTTGCATGATCTTGTATTCAAATTTGCTGAGGAAACTTTTGGGGTTATTCACACAGAGGCAAGCTATTATATGGGTTTTGTTGGGTAATTCATGCACCAAAGGTAGCTGTGCCACTTAAGGAAACTTCTGACCTTTAATGATATTGTTTCTTTGATGCAGGGGGGGAACTGATTTCCCATAGGCTTTTATGGAGCAGGTATTTGCGAAAATCCTTTGTTTGAACAGTTCCTTTTGTAGTTCTCTTATGTTCTCTTGCTTGACCTTTGAGGAAGATGTTTCATCAAGACTTCTTTTGCATTATCAGCCACTTCCAGGTAAAGATGAAAGGATTGTCTCAGCGAATTCTTCTGCCGATGCACTCATCTCAAGACCATCAAAGGATGTGATGGAACTTCCAGAACCTTCGGATGTGGCTTTGGAGCTCAGCACCATCTGTTCACACAATGCACATACTTCTCTTGAACAAAATTTTCCTTTAGGTGTTTAGTTTCTCTTTTCTATTTTTCTAGGTTTCTTGATCCTCCATACGTTGTTCTGTAGACAGATTTTCAGCAGCACTCCATAATTTTAAAATCTAAAGGCCTTTGAATGCATTGGTTTTCTCTAATTATTTTGACACAGTATACATTTATCCATTTTAATGGATGTGATATGGTCTTTCTTTTCACTTTTCCTTTTTTCCCCTTTTTTGTCGGGGTTTCCGATGATGTGCTGTTTTAAGCTTTTATTAAATTTTAATGCTGTATATGGAATGTATGGCTTCTTGATGTTCAGTCTTTCGTGGGTTTCAGGTTATGACAATAACATGGGTAACTGGGGGGATGGGTATTCTCAATATCTCAATCCAGAAAGCTTACATATTGTGCCTCCAGTGAGTAAGAATTTATAAGAAACCACTCTATCAGCATCTCTATTTAATTCTAACCCTTTTTTGGGGTAAATTTTCTTCTTATCAGGTCATCTACAGTGATAGTCCATCTCTAATGTTTCATTCTGGTTATGGCTTCAATCCTGAAGTGGCATATGGGCAGTATTCTCCAGTTGCATCACCTCTGCCTTCTATGATGGTAGATGGCCAGTTATATCCACAGCATATTTCATTCTCCCCTTCTTATTACCCTCATCCAGCTCCTCAAAGCGTTCCTCACATTTCTTCAACAGTGTCAGTTCTCCCAAATGAACTAGTAATGCCAGAAAGTAGTAACAGCCACAACATGCTCATGGGGCCCGGATCAGGCTATTTGATGGCTTCTGGATCATTTGGAGGTATCCTCTCGGGTAATCCGGGTCCTGGTCCTGTACAATCTCCAGGACCTTATGCCCAACCTTTGGGCATTCTTGGATCGTACGAACATAGTGTTGGACAGGTTTGTTTCCTTAATGGAGGATTTATATTATTAAAGTTTTGGCTGCTTTTTTGGTTTCATCATTACACTTTGGATATTATGAGAGAGACAGAGGGTTTATTTCACGTGATGATCACTCAATCCAGTGCTATAATGTAGACCCACTCTTGTGGAAACTGTAATCAATTTGGGATTTTCTCCAAGAACTCTTTTAAGTCATGCCCAAAAAGTTTAACCTTGAACAAGGGCATAGATTATATGCTGTGTCCCTTCAGAGGGATTCCCTTCTGTTTGAAGTTGAGTAGGTTTCTGAATACTGATTGTGTTAGTTGGTTTCCTTTATGTTTTACACTTCTTTTCACATGGAGTTAGTTACTGATTGCAGTTACCTCAGCAAAGGGGATCATCCCATGGAGCTGGATCTTTATCAGGTTCTTCTAGACAACGCCATACTCATGCCAACTCTTATCAAAATTCTACATTTGGCAGTTCATCCCTTTTGTATTCTGGAATAAATGAACGGAATAGACCCATCCTTGACAAGAATAGAAGAAGAGAAAGAGATCGTGACTCCATATGCATTTCAAATGAGTCCCTTGGCACCACAATTGATATTAATCGAGGACCAAGGGCAATGAAACCAAAGGCTAAGAATGCTTCTGATCCAACTGCATCTCGAAATGTCAAACATGATTCCTCCACAACTAGCATTCAGAGTTTGTTATACAACCAGGCGGATTTTGCAACAGACTATGAAAATGCCAAATTCTTCATTATCAAATCCTTTAGTGAAGACAATGTTCACAAGAGCATTAAGTACAGTGTCTGGGCTAGCACACCTCATGGAAACAAAAAGTTAGATGCTGCATATCATGAAGCTAAGGAGATGACAGGAAACTGTCCCGTATTCCTCTTTTTTTCAGTATGATAACTAAAACTCCTGTCATTTAGTTAAAAGATTGAAAAAAAAAACTAAAACTTCCGCCAGTTAATTTTGCTGTTTGTTTTCGGTTAAATATTGTTGGAGTAAGTTGGTTGTTGGGGCAGGTGGGTGGGAAAGTGGTAAGCTGTTCTGTGCTGTTTTAGCTTATGAGAAAGGGAGCAGTGGTCATGTTATGAGATAGCTGTATGCTTAAGTAGTCTTTCCATCTATCTGGCTGGAAGTTCTTTTTTGTGTTTATTGTTGGACATAGGAATCCATTTGGTCAATCCTTGGGAATCAATTAACTGATGAACATGCAATGTCATATCGCTTTTATAGAGAACTAGGTGTGCTCCCTCGCTCTGTCTTTTCTCACACACTCTCAAACAGGAGCACACACGAATGATGCAGCTAGTTAGACAGTTATTTGGTCATTACTCAATGAATTGATTGTATTTCAAATTTTATTCGAGCTAATACAGCTTTTCTTTTCTCACTTTCTGTTGTTTAAAATGCACATTCCTTTAGATATACTTTGTGAATTTGAGGCTTCAGGTCTTCATAGTTCATATTTTTTAGGTCAATGTATGTTTTCCTAATGCTTTTGATAGAGATCTTGTCAAATGAGACTCAAATTGTCAAAAGTAGGCAGGGTCATATATCTAGTTCCACTAATTCAGCATATTATGAATTGACTTTTGTACAAAATGCCTTTATGGAACCAGCATTATTTTGTTTTTGGAGTACATGGGCTCTTTTTGGCATCTATCTTGGTATTTTATTATGATCTTTTAATTGCTGTGCAGGTAAATGGCAGTGGGCAGTTCTGTGGCGTGGCTGAAATGGTTGGGCCTGTAGATTTTGGGAAGGATGCTGACTATTGGCAGCAAGATAGGTGGAGTGGGCAATTTCCTGTCCGCTGGCATATTATCAAGGATGTCTCGAACAGTTATTTCCGTCATATTTTACTAGAAAACAATGACAACAAACCTGTAACTCATAGCCGAGATTCACAAGAGGTAAAATTGATCTGCTCTTTCTTTTCTTCACTATTCTGTTGTTGGAAGAAGAGATGTATATATTTATACTACACATATAAGGATTAATCCTGTCCTGAAGTTACACTGAAGGAGCTGCCTCATGCTAAATTAGTTTTTCATTAAAACCTAGAGGGAAAAAGACTGTCCTGCATGATAAAATGACTTGATAGCAAAGTGAGATGATGACATAGTAGTTGTGGTTAGTGGTGATCTGTCTAAGCACATAACTGTCTTAAGAGCATAACTGTTGTGGGGTTGTGGTTCAACTGATTATGACCTTTGAGCACCTGGCGAATTATGATGTTTTAGTCGTGTTCATTTAATTCATAGGGCTCAGTATCCTTTAATAATTGCTGTTCTATCAATTTATAGATCAATCATGTCAATACTAGCAGAGATAAAGGCATGTCAATACTAGCAGAGATAAAGGCATGACAATACTAGCAGAGATAAAGTCAAAAGAGAGGGAGTACTCTCACTTCTCTTTAGAAAACCCTATTAAAACCCTCAGAAGACCGCTTTTCAGGATCTTTCTCTCTTCCCAGTGTCCCCTCCTTTTTTTTTTCTTGTCTCTTTCTCTTCTAGTTGCCTATCTGTTCATGTTGCATCTTGTTCTCCCTGATGAGGGTGGCTCTTCCAATCGGAGCTTTATGGTGTTGTATGGTGGATAAGGAACGTTATTGACTTGTTGGAAGATTAATTTATCTTGGTCATCCAAGCCTAACATAGTATATAAGCAACCTAATCAGCCAGTCCATGCATGAGGCCAAGGACGAATATTTCAGAGCTGTGGAGCACATGCTACATTATCTCCAAGGACTTGAAGGAACTCTGTGCAGGGGTGTAATGTTTAAGAGAGGTGGTAAGCTAACTGCAGAAGCCTACACTGACATAGATTGTGTAGTACATTTTGCATATAGGTAACTTAATTACTTGGTGAAGCAAAAAACAAGAGGTTGTGGCTTACTCAAATACTGAAACATAGTTTCAATCTATGGTACAAGGGATAGGTGAAATGTTATGGGTGAAGATCATTTTAGATAACTTGAAGATCAAAGGAGTAGGAATTATGAAGTTGCTTTGCTGCTACTAGTATAGTCCATCACCTGACAATGATACTACCAAACACATTGAAGTGGATTTGCATTTCATATGAGAAAAATTGGATAGTGGATTGATCCTCTCGTATCTTATCTTAACTAGAATATCTCAAAGTATATCCGCGGTTAGGATTTATATCTTTGTAACCTTAATCTTACTGTGGATTTGGAATTGTATGTTATCCTCCATATGTAACTTTGGACTATCAATGAAATTAATCATATTTTTTCTACATCCTTGTAATAAGGAAGCATGAGTCCTGTACCCTCTCTATTTTCTTTTTTTTTTTTTTTTTTTATCCTTTGCACTCTAACACCTCCTCCCCAAACCCCCCCTCCTTTACCCACACCATCACCCCCCAACAAAACAGAAGTAATGTTCTGATGAATATTGCAAGCTGCAAGACCCCACATCCTATGCTACATGGGATGGTTTTTAATGTGGTTTGGAGATGGAAGTTAGTCTTTTGTAGCTATTGTTATTACGTATGAAGGTAATGGAATGATGTCTGCAATGGTGGTTTTCCTAGCTGGACAAGTTTTAGCAGTGTTGTATCCCCCTTAGCTAGTGTAGACTTTGTTTTCTTTTCTTGCTGTTTTCTTTTCTTCTTTGGGGCAGAGGGTGCAAGTGTAATTATAGAACTGAAATTCCATTAGAAGTATTCAATCGTAAGCATTCTCAAGAACATTTCATACAAGGTGGAATAAATTGCATTATGTATTGTACCTTGAGATATTTCTTGTCTGCATTTTCAAGTGGTGCTTATTCATTGAGATAACTTACGTGTGGTTTTGTTTGAGTGGTAATGCTTCACAAAAAGTTCATACTTGACTTAGCTGGACATCTGAACTGGCTTTGCAACCATTGCATTGCTACTAGAGTATTACAGTTTGAAGTTGTAGAAAAGTTAGTTTGGGTATCTTTTATTTTATCTTTTGTAATTTTTTTCTGGGTGTTGAGTGCAATGAATTTGCCCAAGTAGTTCAGTCCGTAAAATTGATGATCTGTGGGAGAGCATCATTGTTGTCTATCTGGTTCAATTACTGTTTTAGAACATGGTATAGAGGATTTTGTTATCAGGGAAGCAGAAAACTCTGGTAATGACATGGTTGATTAATTCTATGAAGGATAGGTACAATATATCTATTTGGTGAGATAACAACGGACGTGGGAAAAATGTCCAAGAAATTTATTGGATTTGGCAAACTCCTCCCAGTATGGTCTAAGTTTTGTATAACTTACTAACGGAACTTTGTTAGGAAATGGATCTCTTCTATGAAGTTGACTGGAAGCGTGTGGAAGATGGCATTGGGTTTTTGGCTTCCTACAAGGATTAAATCTAGATCTAGACCAAGGCAGAGGACATCCGATCAGAAAACAACCTTTTCCAAGCCTCAAGGAAAGGTTTGGAGGGAGGAGAGTCTATGTTGGGGCATGATGAATATGCAAACTCTGGAGCAGCCACCCATAGTCACAAAGAGAGGTAAACCGTGATTCACAAGCAAGAGAAAAACCTTGGTGTAATCATTGTTGTAAAACCCAAAGCATCTCAAAAGCAAGCACCGATTTGATTTTCTAAGTTTTAGGACAGCTTATGTTGTATGATCTCGGCACAGTCCTAATCCATTTATCAATCTCACTTCACAACAAAATGCTAGATCTTTAGATTGAGTATAACCCTTCTAATGGTATAGGCGGTAAATCATTTGCCTTCGTTGCAATTGCCAAAAAAGGTACTTGTTTCTCTCTTTTGAGGCATAGGACAACCAAATTGGATAATTGATAATGGGGCATCATATCACATGTGCAACTCTTTACAGTTCTTTGATCCCTTTATTGCATGTAAGTAAAGTGTGGGTAGTGACTGGTGAAAGTATTGTAGGTAAGTAAAAAGAATCTGCTGTTAGTTTGGAGTTGAATTAGACATTTCTTTTCAATGAAAAAATGGAAATAATATGACATTACCCAATAAAAGGTTGAATGAGACACTGTTTATTTCTGAGTTAAAAATATAGTTGCTATCTGTAAGTAGACTAGTTAGAAATATTAATTATCAATTGAATTTTTTTCCATTGAAAAAGTTTTGATCGAATACATTACCTCTCAGAGTGTTTGGGAGACAGTAGCAACTCCTCACATAGGCGTAAACTTCAAGCTGGGGCTTTTAAGTGTATGTTTGTTGGCTATTCTTCACTACAAGAGGGTTAAAAATGTTATCATCTACCTACCAAAGGAATATTTGTTATTTTTTGACTTTACATTTGTTGAGCATCAATTGTATCATGGCACTAATCTTTTGGGAAGTTTTGGAAGAGCAGTGGTTTTAACTGAGGTCCTTGTTTGATGGATAAGTCTTCTTCTTCTTCATTTTAAATGCGGATAAGCTCAACAAAAATTTCATTGATAGTGTGACATTTACAAGGTATATTCTGCTGTACAAAAACAAGATGTAGACTATATGAAGCTGAAATGTTGGTAGGTGCTCTAAAGGGAGAGTACAATTACCAACATTATCCTAAACTGCTATCTAGTAAGAATGAATTTAGAGCAACCATGGTACAACTTCAAAAAAAAAAAAAAAAAAGAAAAGAAAAGAAAAGTGTCTAACTCATGTCTAACTGATGGGTTAATTAGTCCTTCCATTCACCTTACCGTGTCATCAGAATCTCACTATGCCCTATTTTGTTAGGTTTGTCCTCATTCAGTAACTTGTTTGCTTAGTCTGCGTTCCTCTTTCATATTTCGATTCACGAAGTCAACATTCATTGGTTCACGTATCTCCTAGTCTTCATGGGATTCTAGTCCACCTTTAGTTTGCGTTGTTATGGGTCACCCTTGTCAAAATCGTACATTCTAGTCCTTTTCTGAACGGTTTTGATCTGATGTTGCTGTTCAAATTCAATCCGAGTCTTTGGACCAAAATTGGATCCAGATTTACTCTAGAAGGCATGAGATTCATCAGTCATCCAACTTAAAGCTGTTCATTCTTTCCATGTATATCACTTGAATAATGAGCTGCTGGACAAAAATAGGACATATCTATTATAACTTTAAGAAAATAAAGGAGAACATGTGCTAAATATACATCTCCAACTACATGATTTCACAAATTTGTCACCTTAATTTAGATCATTCATAGCCCATGTAGATAAAGAACTAATATCCAGTAATATTTGGGAAGTGTTTGGAGCACAAGAATAGGGAGACTCTATACTTAGGAAATGAGGGCCTTGTATCAAAATAATGTACGGGACAAAATTTTTTTTGTGTGTGTTTTTTTTCCTTCTCCCTTTGCGTGTGCGTGCGTGTGTGTGTGTGTGAGAGAGAGAGAGAGAGAGAGAGAGAGAGAGAGAGAGAGAGAGAGAGAGAAGGGGAGAGATAGTTGATTCGTTAGTAGGAAAGCAAGTGGCTATTTGGTGTAAAACACTTCTCAAATAGAGGAGGTATGTTTCTCAGGGTTAGAATTATGGTATCGATTATAAAGAGACCTTTGCTTTAGTAATGAAGTTAAATTCTATCAGGGCGATTTTCTCTCTAGTTGCCTTGATTGGCCATTGCATTAACCAAATGTAAAGAAATACTTCTTAAATGGGGATTTGGAGGAAGAAGTATACATGCAAATTGTGCAACTGTTTACTTCAGAATTTAGTGATGGTCAGGGATGTAAGCTACATAAGTAGTTGTATGGTTTGAGCAATCAACTAGAGCATGGTTTTAAGAGATTCAGGGAAATTTTCATTTAGCTAGGTTACAAGCAAAGTTAGGGTGTTTTTGGGTAAGTTGAGACTATATAATCAAATCAGCTTATAATATGTTGAGTAAAGGAACAATCAGTATTGTAAAATGCAATCATTTGGAATAAAGGCAGCATTCCAAGATTTATCTTATGGTTAGCAATTGGAGAAATGCTTCTTACTCAAGATAAACTACTGCAATGGGACATTATCTCAAAAAACTATTGTTTCTTATGCACTCATTCAAAAGAGGACCATAACCATCTCTTCATCAAGTGCCAGTATACAAGTAGTATATGCAAGGTCATCCAACAAGGGCACATTCCAAATCTCACGAGCAGCTCTCCTTCAATCACTTCAAAAAGCCAAGTAGAGGAAGTTACCTTCGGTTGTAATTTTATCAAATTTGGAAAGAAAGGAATTCAAGACGATTGGGAGCTCATCTAATATCCGCCAGCGCTTTTACTAGGATCATACAAAACTAAATCCTTTGCTAGGCTTCGCTTGCCATACAAATGTGTTCTTGGTACCTCTCTTAGGCGTTAAATTGTTGGGAAGCCTAGTTGATATAGTAATCCACACATCCTTAGAGGCTAAGACCATCCATTGCCATTAATAATTTCACTCAATTTTGCCTCCTTATACCAACTCATAGTATATATATTCCTCTTCTTGATCCAGTTTGCTAATGGTCCATGGGGTTGCTATGTATTGTACTATAATGATATGTTGCTACCATCTCCAATGTGCCATGCGAAGAGTGGACGAGTCCAACTCCATGCTTGAAGGATTTTATGCCATGACCAAGAGCCTTGCATTGAATTTGGTATTGCCCAAAAGTTTCTGCCCTTCAATAGTTTACCCCTTACTTGACTAGGCCATAGGCTTGAGGTATC
Organism: Lumnitzera racemosa; assembly: GCA_024138005.1. Lineage (NCBI taxonomy): Eukaryota > Viridiplantae > Streptophyta > Magnoliopsida > Myrtales > Combretaceae > Lumnitzera > Lumnitzera racemosa. Next base: position 46,705,673 of record JAMXBC010000007.1, read on the forward strand.
TACCATTAAGTGCCATACGTGTTTCAGCTATGCTTTTAGATTCCATAAGGTGATATCCATAATACCCAGGCTGCCTTCACACTTAAGGAAACATACTTATTCCGATAACACCTTAGCTTTAGCTTTTGTTTCATCCGATCTATCCTAAAGAAAGCACCTCATTTTAGTGTTGAGCTCCTTTAGAATGCTCTTCAGAAGAATAAAAAGTGGATACTCAGTAAACTTGTAAGGAGAAGACAGCGCAATTGGACACGACTTATATAAAAAAGATGTTTAGTATTCTAATTGTTTATCTTAGAAGCAAATCTTTCCACTCGAATGCAACAATGAGCTTGGGAGAGGTGATTAGAGATAAGAGGAACTCCAAATTACTTCATTGGTAGCTTTTCTTTACTGCAACCAACCATGGAAACAATTTGGGTCTTAAAAGCTGAGTTGATACCACTAAAATAAATATGGCTCTTTGAGGTGCCACCTCTAAGGTTTGAGAGGGAGAAAAACTCTTATAGGCACCTATTAATTAGAGCAATCGAGGCCACCACCCCTTTCAAAAAAATAAGGTGATCATCAGTGAAACACATGATTTAACTTCACTTTCTTGCATTGCCAATGATGTTTGAAGTTTATTGAAATTCAATCTCCTTAAAAGGTATGACAACACTTCTATCATCAAAACAAATAGGTAAGGAGAAATAGGATCCCCTTGCCTAAGCCCTCAAGAACTAGCAAAATATCTCTTTAATTCTCCATTCAAGCTAACTGAGAACTTAGGAGTGGTCACACATTCTATGATCCAATGAATGAACATAGGAGGAAAGTTGAGAGCCAAGAGAAGGCTCTTTGAAAAAGGCCAATTCACATGATCGTAGGCTTTTATTATATCTATTTTCATTGTACATCTTGCCTCATGAATGTCCTTGTGATACTTTTGGATAAGTTCTTGGGCTACTAAGATGTTGTTAACTATTCTCCTTCCCTTAATGAAAGAGGATTGTTCCTTCTCTACAACTTTTGGGAAGATACTTTGAATATGTGTTGCAATGATATTTGAGATGTATTTGTAAAGGACATTGCAATAAGAGATGTCTAAAGTCTACAAAGGATGGGGGGTACTTATTTTTGGGATGAGTGCAAAGTAAGTAGAATTGATAGCCTTCAAAGGTTTCCCAGAAGCAAAGAAGTTTTTAATGGCCATGCTTACGTCTTCCCCTACATTATGCCAAGTAAATTTGAAGAAATTTCCATTAAAATCATTCGGACTCGGTGCTTTATCTTTAGCAATTGACCATAGGGAATCCTTTATTTTTTTGTTGTCTATTGGCCTGACAAGTTGCGGCTAATCCTCAACCATGACTTTCCTCATCACAAAGGATGGGAGACTATCTAAGCCTATTGGAGTAGATGGAGGAGTCAAGAGATTTTGGAAGTACCTAACAGTTACTACTTTAATTCTTTGCACGTTCGAAGTAATGGAGCCATCCTTAAGAGAGATAGAGTGAATTCCATCTTTATTATGCTTTTGTTTCAGGGATTTGTAGAAGTAGGAAGAATTACTATCACCCAATTGCAACCATGTTTGTGTTGATTTTTGCCCAAGGAATGATTCTTTGGTTGTTACAAGGAAGTAGTAATCCTTGAATCTTTTGTTTTCTAGCTCCCAATTTGTGCTAGTAGGATCCTTTTGGTTGGAAAATTGGATGCTTTCTGAGGCTCCAAATGCCATAATTACTCTACTGGAGATATTGGTGTAATATTTTCTATTTAATTCTTTTAGCCCTTCCTTTAGCAGCTTAAGCTTGGTAGAAACTCTAAACATTGGAGTCCCATTTTCCTTTGTCCTCCACACCTACTCTACAATTGGAAAAAAATGGGGATTCTTACTCCAACAATCATAGAATCTGAAAGGTATGTTCCTTCTAGGATTCTTTAGGTGAAAATTGGCAATGAGTGGGCTGTAGTTTGAGATACTTGGGGGATAGACCATTACATTGGTTCTTGGATAGGTTTGCATCCAATTAAGATTCACTAGAATCCTATTAAGTCTACACATGAATAGATTTGCATCCTACTTGTTTGTCTAGGTATGCAGCAATCCATTATTTCTTGCTTCCTCGATTTCAACTTCCATACAAAACTTGTTAAAATATTCCATATCATAAAAGCTTCATTACCCCTTACTTTCTCCTCTATGATGCGACATTTATTGAAATCCCCACCTATTAGCTAAGGACCTTGAATAGTATCCTTGATATTTGCCCATAGGATCTTCTGGTTAGAAGTAGAATTAGCTTTATATACATACGAAAACCAAAGGGGAGCATCTTTGCCAATCCTTTGGTACTCATAATGGATGAACTGTGTATAGGAAGAACAGAACTCCACTCACCACAATGATGGATTCCGGGCAATCCATATGCAATCACTATGATGGTACACCAAGTTCCAAGTCGAAAAGATTCTAGACTAGATGGAAGTTACTCTATTTGCCTTTATCTTAATCTCTACAATACCCAACATTGAAATATGAACGGTTACACAAAATTTCCTTATTGCTTTGGCTCTTTAGGGATCATTAAGCCCCCCTCACATTCCAAATGGCTAACATTATTGAAAAGAAAAGAGGGAGCAAAAGGAGAAGGCTAAAATTGGACAAAGGGAATTGGCCGGAGTCTCTCCCCCCCCCCGCTTCTTCATTCCCCTTTTTCCTTGTTGTTTTCTTTTTGATTGAGATCCACTTAGAGTTTTCCTTAAGCGTATCCTCCTCTTATTTTTCCTGTGTTTCTGGAACTGAGGAGACAGAAGACTTACAATTTGCCTCAATTGGAGAGGATTTGCTTTAGTCCATCTCTTTCTCCTCAAACGCCTCGATAGTTGTCTTGTAAGGGGCGACATGGGAACAATCACCAACTTGAGTGGGTGTGCTAGTTGATGAATTGCTCGTGGATGTGGAATCCATTGTTGTATGCTTGTCCCTTTGCTTATTTGGCATTTGTAGGCTTTAAGAGTGTTGGCTTGGTTCCCATCTTTAAAGGCAATGCCTTTTAAACACGGCCTTTCTTCATGCTTGTTATGTCCTTAAGGAAACCTTACACCTTAGACAATGAGTTAGAATGTGTTGGTATTCTACGTCAACCATTGCTAGTTTCCCATTGGCTCTTCTCATTGCAAATGAGAAAGGGAGTATATTATCAGCTTCTATCTCTATTGATGTTCTAACAAATTTAATTCTTTCGTTTCTTGTTGAGACTAAGTTTACCTATAGAGGATGCCCAATAGCACTTGCAACGTGTCTTATACCTTCTTTATGGAGGAACTCTAGTGGCACTCCCTATAATTTGACCCAAATAGGTGACCTTTTCGGTGTAACCTTATCATATTCCGCTATCAAAGATTAATGCTTCAAGATAATGGGTTGATTTGCGAACAACCAAGGATAGCTTAAGATCTTGGTCAATGTGGACTCATCCTTGAAAAAGAAGCTACGGCCACTAGCTAGAACTTCCGTAAGGCCCTCATCCTTCCAGTAGTTCTTTACCAATTTTTGCACAGACAAGAAGGAAAGGCCCCGACCTAGGAAGAATCCAACAATAGTGTTCTTCCATACCCTCTCCCTAAAATGAGAAATAGAGTGGGGGCTCTATGCAGATGAGATCACCAATCTTAGAAGGTGGGTAGAAGTCCAACGTCACATCCACTGGAGAAGCAGTCGGAGGAGAGATGTTCTATGAAACCACTTGGACAAACGAGTGTGGTTTTGGAGAAGAAGAAACTTTGTGACTCTTTTTTACGCGATAGAAACCGTCTTTATCTAGTAGGAAATCAAACACATCGGGAAGGCTCGCGTCTTTCTATTCTTTTTATTAAGGCTGCTGAATTTTCAATCTCCTCATTAACTTTGGTCATAGCCTTTAGAGTAGAGTCTGAGGTGGAGCTTAGGCTATCATCCAAAATGTCAATCTTTTTAAGCTACTTTTTCTCATTGGGGTTTGTCTTAGTACAAGGAATGGAAACCTAGGTAGAACCTCCAGTTGGTTTGTCAGAAGACTTTTCATCTACTTCCGATAGAGAGATAGCTTGTCCTACAAGTTGTCACATTAGTTGACTTTTTCTTGGAGCTAGAAACCCTCTTAGTTTTCTTATTGCTATGTCCAGAAACCACTTCACCAATTTTACTTGGTGAACCACCAGAGGTTATTGGAGAAGGACCCTTCTTCTTTTACTTGCCTTTGTGAGAATTGAATGATGGACTCCTAGCCATCAAAGTGGCTGCTGCAACTCTGAAAGAAACCTTCTTTTTTCTTATGAACAAATGTCCTCGTAAAGGATGCCATATTGCTAAGAAAACCTTATAAAAGGATAGAACCCAAAACGGACAAAAGCTTGTAACTAGTGATCACAAACCAAAGCGAACAAAGGCTTAAAACTAAAACCGAATGAAGCAAGTCATGAAAAGGAGGGTGAGAGAGGGGGACGAAAGGAAGGAGGGCAAGAGAGGAGGAAAAGAAAGGAAAGGTGGGGAAAGTAGAGGGTTGGGGAAAGGCTTAGAGAGGATTCTCTCTCTCTACATAGTGAAGAGAGGGAATTCCAATTTGTTTTACAAGCAAAGTTAGGTTGAACACACTTTATTTTTTGAAATAGGGAGTAAGGGTTTAAAATCCATTTTGATTGTTTATGTGGATAATGTTATTATCACAGGTGTTGATATGCTGAAATCAGTTTGTTAAAGAAGAAAATTGGAAAGGAGTTTGAGATTAAAAACTTGGAGCGTTGAAATTCTTCTTCGGGATGGAAGTAGGTAAAGTAAGAAAGAAATTGTCAAAAGTCAAAGGAAATATGTTTGGTCACTTAGGGAGATTGGTAAGTTGGGATGAAAGTCAATGAGTACTCTTCCTTAAAATTGGAGTTACGCTCATGAGAATGATAGTCCTATGGCCGAGGGTTAATATCAACGGTCGGTAGGTAGATTGACATATTTGTCTAGCTTGACTTGATCTTGCTCACTTCATTAGCTTAGTTAGTCAAGCTATACATGCTCCAACAAAACGTTATGTTATATTTTGAGGTAGTTAAAGGAGCTCCAGTTAAGGGGTTGTTTATTAAGACTCAATATGTTATATATTAAAGCATTTTCAGATGCAAACTGGGGAACAGGTGTGACAAATCTGCATCAGGTCTTTACATCAAGTTGTGGGTAACCTAGTTAAATGGAAAAGCAAAAAGCAAGCAGCTGTTGCTAGTTTTAGTGCAGAGGCTGAATAAAGAGTTAAAGTTCTGGGGATTTGTGAGATGATCTGGCTTCAAAACTTGCTAAGAGATCAGGAAAGCAAGTAGATGATATACTTATGCATAGTGACAGTGAATCTTCTCTAAGTATAGATAGAATCCAATTCATCATGATTGTATGAATCGTGTTCGACTTGATCACAATTTTATAAAATAATGAGAAATTGGAGGAGGTATCAAGTTGCCAGCATGTTCCTACCAAACATCAAGAAACTGATATTTTTACACAATCATTCCTAAACAGCTGTTCTCAGGAATTTTCAGCAAGTTAGGAATGATAGATATTTATTCCTTAATTTTAGGAGTGTTGGAAAGTGAGGATAGCTTCTATTTTATCTTTTGTATCTTTTCTTCCAGATTAAATTAGTTAATTGGAAATTTAGATTTTTATTTTTTAGGAGTTATTTAGGTTGTATCTATTCAGTTCCTTATCTTCAAGATTTCATAAGGATAGATAAGTTTTTGTTTGTCTCTGATCAGATCAAATCTGATATGTAATTATATATCAATAGCTGCCATTATCCTTCTTTGTGGTGGGAGTTTGTGGATAAATTCATCCAGAATAATCAATAAAATTATGACAGCTTCTCCTCTAAAATTTATTCAGATGTGAATAGCGTTGCATTGCCTTCTTGTGTTTGATATGTCCTATTCTCTCTCTTTTGTGAGTTTATTTTTTTGCTTTTAAAGTTGTAATTGAGCTACTTCATTGATGTTCTTTGGTACTTAGCTGATTAGCATCTTGACTCTTGATATTCTCAGGTGAGACTGGAACAGGGAATTGAGATATTGAAAATTTTCAAACATTTTGAGCAACAAACATCCCTTATGGATGATTTTGCTTTCTATGATGAGCGAGAGAGACTAATGAAGGAAAGTAAGGCTAGGCAGCGAGGTGCCTCTGCAGCTGCTGCTCCACATTCTCAGGCTAACGAGTCTGTAAAACAGATAACAGATAATTTTGCTCATAACCTTCGGCTGGAAGAGAGTGACAAAGTAGCAGTTGCCATTGAAGGTGCTCCTAGTCAAGCAGATGCATCAGATTCCCTACCCCTTGGTCCAATAAAACAAGCATTTGGTAGTTTTGCAAGGGCTCAACAGACAGACGGTGATGGTAAAAGCAGCAGCAACTGAAGCATTGCTGCGGAAAGGGAGTTTGCTAATAAGAGTTTCCCACCAAGAGAAATATTTAGCATAGGTTTCCATGGCTCAGCATGGTTCTAGTGGCCCATACTCGTCATAGTGCTTTCTCTTCTGACAATGATAGAAGTGGTATTGGATGAAAAGGCAGACTGAGAACTAACTTCGGTTTATCGTTTCTTTTTTTCCTTTGTTTTTGTCATTTATTTATCAGGTTGGAAGGTGAGGCAGTAATCCACTCATTTTTCATGTGGCAGTCTGTCTAATAGTGGACAGACTCCTGTTTTCGATTTCTTGATTTGTTTCCTTTAGTAGTAGTTGTTTACTGGTTTTGAATGGTGGACAGTATACATCTGTATCCTATGTATGCAAAATTCTTAGTGATTTCTAGCCGTCAGAATGCTGGTATTTTGCAAATAGCTGTTAAAGGGAATGATTCATAAAACTAGCATTTACGGAGTCCAAGGGTTTGCCAGCGAAACAAATGAGATTACATTGGAACAGTGGTTATTAAACTTTTTACAGTTTACGGTGGTGGGACAGATTACACTCTATTACCCTATGCTATGTATATTTTTACTGATTAAACTAGGGATGTTCATGCTCTGGTTTTGGTAAAAAGTCAAATTGAATTGAATCATATTTAAAACGATTTGATTTAAATGTATAATGAATTGAATCATATTGGATTGAATTGCTTGAAGTGTGGTTTGGTGTGAACCATTTTTTAAAAGTGTTCTTTTTGATGATGCAATAGTAATAGGAGTTTTCAATCGTTAAACTGTGGGAAGCGGTAAATGATGTTAGATTAAAATGTTGATATGGTTAAAAATTAAAAGGTATCACTTATTTTCTATGTCATAAGAGAAAGCAGTTCGATTCAGTTTCAAATAGCTTGGTTTGGTTTGACCTTTCAAGTGAGTTAGAGTTCTGAATTGTTTAAACCTTTTTGGAATCGAGATGAAAAGATTTATATTTTGTGATTTGTTACGGTTCAATTATGTTTGTTTTTCGTTTTTTTTTTTGAAAAAATCAATATTTTTTGGTTTAATGAATAGCCATAGTGATTATTTACTTAAATAGGTAATACACCGCTCTATGTTTGAGAAGAGAGGTACTAGCTAGGGAAGTTAACCAAAAGCTTTCGGAAGTTTGATGGGAGATGGACAATATAAATTGTTGGAACTTCTACAGTTTTGCCGGTTTCACTTTTCATCGTATCGTTGGTTTAATTTTGATTAAATTTGAATGTCGATTAAATTTGAATAGTTAAAATTACAATCAATTCAGTAGTTCAAGTTTAAAGGATATTAAACTAAAGGTAACATGAAGGATAGGGTAAAAAAATATGGATGGAATTATAAAAAAATCTTAAATTGGTACTGTGAATTTGTTCTTCCTCTATAATTGGTTTGCATGAATATTCACGCTTATGCATGTTCATGTAAGCATTTCCATGAAAATCTTACACGGGCTAAGTCTGAAAAAGAATCACGAAATTGCAGACTCGCGTTTGGGGGGCATTGCTTCAGATGTCACTGGAAAGCCCAGTATAAGCTTATAAAGGGACTTTAGTTGCCCATATTTGCTTATATTCTAAAGCACCAACTGGTGCTTAAAAGCTCTCGAATGCTTTGTGAAGCACAGGAGCTTGTCTGAGAATATGTCAGACTAATTTATGGCCGTGGCCATACTTGGCTATTCTTTTCCCCCCTCCTTTCTTATGATGAATAATAATAATAATAAATTATTCACACCAATATTTGAACAGTATTTTATTTATTGGTTAGAAAAAGTGGTAATAACATGAGATCCAAAAAAGATTTAAAAATTTGGTTAGTAAAATTGGTAAAGTACTTTTTTATAAAGCAAAGAAGTGTTTAAAAAGGAGAAGGTGCTTAAAATGCTAATGTAATACTTTAAGTATCTCTTTAAGAATCTCACTTAAAAACTTATCCTAACATATGATTTAGCTTGCCTTTTATTTTTCTTTTTATTTTCTAAAATATCTATTATAAATATATATATATATATATATATGTTTTACAAATAAATGACCTAGGTTCAGAATTCCTAATTTACGGCATTTGAAAACATTGATTGATTAAAGTCAAACCATATGATTAGGTCACGAAAGTTTGAGGAAGTAACTTTGAAAATATTTTTTTTCCTTGAAATAATAGTTATAGATAAATGTAAGTTTACGATATCACTCATTATTTATAAAAAACCCAAAATTTGAGCTTTGGCTATGATGAGTCAATAGAGAAAACCTAACTGACTTAGATAATTAACAAATTTAATTGAAAGTTCACATGAAGTGTGTGGTAATTTACTTTATACATACAATTCTCAATATGTACACTTGTAATATAGCACGAAGAGTATAAATTTAGCACTCAAACTTTTTATACATTTTTTGTTCGTGTCATAGAGGTTTCAAAATTTTTATTTGATTTTTTAATATTTGCAAAAGTTTTTAAATACATCATCTATTAATTTGCTGTTGATTTTTTTGATAATTACGATACTTAACACTTTCTTATTGATCAATGTAATTTTATTAAATAATTAATATAATAAAATATTTAAAGAATGAACAAAGTAATAAGGAAAACAATAAAAAAATTAGAAAAATAAAAATATAGAAAATGAAAAATCAAATGATAAAGATATATATAAATATATAATATAATAAATGTATAAATATATATATTTATTTAGTTTCAATAAAAAAAAGTAAAAAAAATAAAAAAATTATAAACAAAAGAAAAATTTGAAAAATAAAAAGGGAATTTGTTTTGACCACTCCAATGCCAAGAGGTGGTTGACGGTTAGTTGAGGTGGGGGAGAGAGATTGCATGACTCTCCATAGGTGGCTACTGAACTTCCTTTAGCCTTAGGGTGGTGGAAGTGATAAAAAGAAATTTGTGGATTGCAACCCATATATTAAAGTGGGTCAAATCATATTATCACTAGTTGCATGTAGCTGCCTACTTGAGGGATATTTCAAATAAAATGGAAATAAAAACGAAGCCTCCTTGGCTATGCTCATTCATAGCGAGGTAGGTTTCTACACTTAACCAATGATAGGGTTCAATTTAACGCATTTTAGCATGTGTATCAAAACTCATTATTTCCTTTTGATCGTTTTGGTCACCCTCTAACTTTGAAGTGGTTAGAATGATTTTATTTTAAATATTTTTTCCAGATTTTTTTTAATTTCTGATTTTTTAAATCTTTTCTTTTATCGAAATCAAATAAATATACACGGTATATGCATTTATTATATTATATATGTATATGTATCTTTATTATTTGATTTTGTACTTTATATTTTTTCTATGTTGAAATTTCTAAATTTTTTATTATTTTGTTTATTTTTAAGTATTTTTATTATATTAATTTTTAATAAAAACCCGATATACCAATTACTAGATAAATGATGAATTGATCCTAAAATATTAAGAAAATGGTTAACAGATGCAAATTTGACTTCCTCTGATACCAACAATCATAACGGTGAATTGAGAATTCATCTTAGAAGATGACTAACCTTCGGTAGCTAAAAAGATGAACATCTAATTACTAATATCAATACTACAGGGGAAAAAAAGCGAGAGGCATGGTGTCAATTGTCAAAATTACGAAACAAAATGCAATCATGTAGTTGTTGCATAGAATTGGACCATTTTTTTTTAAAATAGAAAAAAGAAAAAGAGCACTCGCTGCAGATTTGTTGAGCTTTCAGTTGGAAGCATTACGTGTAGGAATTTAATGTGATTCTCAAAATGCATGTAAGTTTTGAATTATTAAAAAAAAAAAAAGCAATAACAATGTACCTACCTACATGGAGTGTAACATCCAGTATAAAAATAAAATAAAGTTATATAATTAGAAAAGAAAAGGAGTTCTTATTATGGAGGGTGATTAGGTAAACAATAAAAGTGGTAGGAGTAAGTTTGGAATACATAAAAGTCCTATCGTAGCCTTTACACAAAAGTATCCTTTTCTACTAAAGAGTTTCATTTAGACTCCCCCATGTTATAGAGTTGGAGTCATCTATAATGAACTCAACAAACTCTAAAGGTAAGACATAGAGTTCCTAAGACTTTGTCAGTTTCGTTGAAATCACATTTTAGTTGTGAATCTTTTGGTGGTGCAAGAAGAAGGTATTAGTGAAGGTATTAGTGAAGGTTGAACTTGTGAGTTTAGTTGCAACCCCAAGAAGAGTTATTGGTAAGTATCATAACAATTGTGATTTTTAGAATTTGATAATTCTAAAGAGTGTGATTATGACTTCCAAGGTTTCAGCATTGAATTGTTGAGAAGAAAACAAAGGCTTGGGAGAACTCAAGGAGATGCTTAGGGTTTCCTTAACCAAAAAGGTAATACAATTGCACCTTTGCAATTCCTTACCTTTATTGAATGTTCTTGGATTAGAGGGACTAGTGGGGATATTTTGATATGTATGTGGCTGAGAAAGAAGTGATTTTGATGTTTATGGAGTAAGGTTAAGGTTGGGTTTTGGAGCTAGGGGTGTATTGTTGTGTTTTAGAAGAAAAGAGAAGAAATTTCAGAGTAAGAATACGGTTAAATATTGTGAGTGTGGTCCTGACCGTGATCCTCTCTGAAGAGTTGGTCGTGAAGAATTTTAAAGGAAAATTAAGGTTGAGAAGATTACGGTCAAAGTTTACGGTTGTGATTCATGGCGGGATTATTCTATAGTGAATCACGGTTAAGTTTACGGTCGTGATTTAGGGCATGAACTTGTGCTTCACCTTTAATGAAGGATTACGAGCATGATTCCCATCCGTGATTCCTATAGTTACTTCCTTCTTTCTAATATAAGTTTAGTTGTATTTGACTTAGGATTTTCATCTAGAACCTAGAAAGTCTATAGGAAGTTGTAACATGTTACTAAAGTGATCCCTATTTATTGTTTCTATTATAGATTTATCTTTCTAAGCTAGTTGAGATCAAGCTCTCTCAGTGATTCCAAGTATATGACACGTGTTGCTTATGGTTGCCAGGTTAGATTTTATACTTGTATACATATTCAAAATGATTAATTGAATATCTAGCTTAAATTATTTTTACTTACTGCTTGTGTGTGGCTTTGCCTGGGGGCTTAAAGTAGTAGATTCATAGGGACAACCCCAATGTTCTATATGACACGTCTTTATTGGAGTCTTCCATGGAAATGATTTAGGAGTAGATCTAAGTTGAAATAGATGGGCCCCTAAAGTGGCACTTCCAATTGTAGGTTGTATAGGGGCTTGAAGAGGGATGCTTAACTATTGGGATGATGAGTTAGACTGTGTTTTGATAGAGGCTATGAGAAAATTAGTTGTATGGTATGTGATTGACTAATGTAAAGATAAATAAATTGTTGAAAGTGCTTTACTTGCTTGAATTTAATGCCTATGATTATGTATGATTGCTTATGCGCATGTGGTTGTATGGTACGTATTATGTTTTGGCTCATCCTTCTTTTTGCCTATAGTTGCATGTTAGAATGATAGTTTTGGAAATATTGTTAGTTATGATTATCAGGTTGATTGTGAGGGTTATGTTGATTATGAGGATTGGGGAGATGGTTATTATTAAGAGGATCCTTATGTAGAGAATTACTGTTATGATGATTATTAGCAATACTAGGAGTAGAGATTTGATTTGATTTCAATAATTGTTCCTTGGATAATATATTATTTACTTTCATGTTACAATGAGGAGATCCTTTTAGATGTTGTTGAATTTATTATTTGCTTTTTATTTTATGGAGACATATTAGTAGTCTTAATTGGAGTTCAACATGTAATGATGTTAGTGGATGTTACTAATTGTGACTTGGAGATTTTAGTCTCAAAATTATAACTTGATGTGTCAACAAAAGATTAGGGACATATGATGATCTGTAGCATCTTGAGTTTAGGTTGTTATATATAGCGATGGTAATATGACAAAATTATGTTTATATATGAGCAAATTCGTTGAAATCTAAATATTAATAAAAATAAGAAAATGCATTATCACCATCAGTTTATAGTATGGCCATAGAACTAAAGGAATTTTACAACTAAACCAAGCTGAAAAGTTCAATATGATTTACTTAAATATTAACACGTGCCTATGAGTCAAGGTCTTGTTATATTTGCATTACACTTGTAAATGTTAGCTAGTTGCATACCATTGGACCCTTTGGTGTTGGTGTTTGTGGTTTGGGGTGGCAAGTGGGGGCGGGGGGCGGTGGATAAAGTGAGGTGTTAAATTCTAAATGTGATTGCAAATACAGACAAGCAATTCATATCCTTTGAGTGACAACATGTAGTTAGGTAACCTCAATTTTTTGATTTACAATTTACTCTTGATTCTTTATGATTATCATTTCCCCATCAAACTTGAATGCTATGAAAGATCATTGGAAGTGGTTGCAAGTTTAGCAATTAGATTGTGAGGAGGGATATTTAGAATGAATAAAATTTCTTTCAATATTAATTTATAATATATATATATATATATATATAGCAAAATCGGAAAATGGTTAGAAAATTTGGTCCATGCATCGATCTTATATCATGAGCTTTTAAGGTTTCATAGTTTAGTGCTATAAAAATTTCTTTTGACATGGTATAGTTGTCGGATGGCAATTGGTAGCCAGTGAAACGGGACATTCTCTTTTCTACTTATGATTATATTTGTCTCAAATATTGTGATAAGTGATGATCTAAGTGAATATCTCTACTTAGGTTGTTTTATGTCTCCATGATAGCTTAAAGAAAGTAGACCACTCACTTGTGTTGCACCTGTGAAATTTACTTACATAAATCTAATGACTTAAGATATTTATATTATGAACCAATTGATGAATTGTTGCCTGAGATATAGGTGAAGGTAATATGTGCTTTTGATAACAAATTGATATTTAAATGTGGCTTGATTGTATGATCATGCTTAGCTATTGAGAATATTTGTTTTACTAGGAATGTGATGGCTAGTGGTAAAGTCTTGTCACTTGGCTAACTCTAGAAAATATGTGTACATGTGTTATATCCATAAGTCGTTGGATGAATATCGTGATGGCTAGGATTGTGTTTACTTTGGGATATCTATGTCATGTCTCGTTCACTACATTATGATATTTGTTTACTGAGATGAAAGTTAGGCTGAGTTACCTATTCTTGGTATATGATTGGAATTCATACTTTTACTTGGTTAATCTAGAAAATGTATTTAGATAGGTTAATTTAGAATTCAAACTAGACTTGGCTAAATATGTTGTTTGACTATTGTAAATGTGGGGGTTTGATTAGAGTGGTCATGTGCATGCTGTGTGAGTAGTATGTTATATGTAGCTTTAAGGAAATGAAGGTGAGACTGTCATCTGAAGGGATGATTAGGTGAGAATAAGGTAAGGAAGAGGAATAGACAATCTCAGTGTCTCAAATGCACAAGTGAAGGATAAGGTAGCCTTAGGAGACCTCAAGCATTCATCTTGTAGCTTGAGCGAATGAGATAAATTCTTTGCCTAAATGCTATTTGATCTTAGAGAGTAGAGTTTTCATAGTGGAATAATATTTCTTCGATCTCTCTTGCAGTTCTAAATGAGGAGAAAGTGTTAGGTATTTATGGGTTCTTAGACATGATGGCATTCGTTGAATCATTTAGGTGATCAATGAATGAGATGGAACTAACTTGATTCATGGTTATCTAGAATGAGCTAGCTAATGGGCTCAAGACTAGTAGCCTTCCTTTTAAGTACATGAGCTTCCTTGAGAAAGGTTTGAGGCGGAGGGATTGGTCTAACAATCCCTGTTCTGAGCTTACTAATCCAAATCTTCCTGAATTATCCCAATATGAATTGGACTCCTTAGACTTTATAACCCGACCTAAGGAATGAACCCCAAACAAATAATAGGCTTATTCCAATAACTAATATAATAATTTTCAGCCCTCTACAATTACATTTATGGCATAACATGAAAAGGACGTACAAGTTAGTTTCCTAAAACTGAGATATCACTAAGCTAGGTTTTTAATATGTAGAATTACATTGCTCAATCAATTCTAAATCAATTTTCACCTTGCTTAATGATGATGGAATTTCTTCCTCCTTGATTATAGCTTAGTACATCACTTGCCGAGCTGTCCTACTTTGTTAAGGTCTGTAGTACTACTTGATTTGACCACTAGGGAGACTTTGGGCTTAGCTACCTGATGGGCTTGAAAGCCTAGCTTACTTCAAAGCCTGACTTGCCTTAACCAAACATTTTGAATTTGAATAAGGATATGAATAGTTTAACGTTTCCTAAGCTGACTACATAATTGCCTACTTCCTATATTCCTAGCATGTGACAACATTGGTTGACTGCTACATATCTAAGGCAGTTGAATTGCCTATCACTACAATTGTAAACTATCGTAGTGTATGACTAAATTTGGCAAAGGAAGTTGGAGTTGGGAAAATTGAGGCCTATTTAGACTTACAATTAATTTTGAACTAAGTAGAGACTACATAATAAAAGAGGAGGCAATGAGCAAGTACTTGGTTGTTATGGAAATGCTCTTACAAGAATTCTAGTCCTTTATGATTGTGAAGATTCTTAGAGCTTGGAACATCGTCATTGATAAATTGTCAAAATTGGCTAGTACGTCGCTTCTTGATTTGAATGACAAACTCTTCATTAAATACTTACTGAGTAAGAGTTTGGTAATGATGGAACAATGTTATGAGGTGTAGCCTTACCTAAAAGAAAGATCATGGATGGACTAGATCATTGAATGTCTAAGAGATGGGGTATTGCCTATAGACAGGAAGGAAGGTCGAAGGCTCGTATATCAGGCCACAAACTATACCCTAATCGATGGTAACTTATATAAACACAGCTTTGTTTAATCTTATCTTTGTTGCCTTATACTAAATGATGCACAATTAGTTCTTTTTGAGCTGCATGTAGGAGTATGCAATAACCATGTGAAGGCTTAGACATTATATGTTCAGGCTATGAGGCTTGGCTACTAGTGGCTTACCATGAAAGATGTTGCCAAAAATGCAATATGGCAATGCTTATAGTATCAAAAACACAAAGTCTTGCACCATGTGCCCTCTAGTGAATTACACAATTTGAATAGCCCTTGGCTTTTTGCTCAATGGCTATTAGACATACTTGGGCATTTTCCAAAGGCTACTAGACAATAGTAGTTTATAATAGTTGTAATAGATTATTTCACTAGGTGGGTGGGAGCTGAAAAAATGGCAAAAATAACTCAATAAAAGGTCGTGTTATTCGTATCTAACTTTATTCCATCAAGATTGCTTATGATCTGTTAGGTTGGGCTTTAGTAGTTCCTTATTGTCCTAGGTTCTTGGACTTAGTATTCAAATACTCAGGGGTTCTGACTAACCAGATGAGAATTTAAGTTAGGTTAAGATGTTGATACCGATGTATGTCAAGTGCACTAGCATGTCATACTTGTGTTGCGTATTAGATATGTGAATGCACTTGCTTGTGACTTGGATGCTGACTTGGTGATTGTACTTCTGTATATATTGGATTGATAATATGAGTGTGTATTTTCGGTTGCTAGAATTTGTAACTTTTGGTTTGTACTCATTTGGCTCAAAATTGACTTGAAAGGTTAGCTTATCTAACCATAGGAAAATAAGAGTGATTAGCTATAGGATTCAATATCAAGTTCTTGGAAGCACTTTTATAGAAGATCATTGTGTTACTTAATAGATTTTCAATGTATAGGTTTTGAATGTAAAAGTGTACTCTTTTAATTGGATTAGGAGTTGATCAATGAAGTTGAAATGTGATACACAAATGAGGTCCATGTTTGTAAAGCTCCATTGTGTTATCTTATATGAATGAAGGGAAGTTTTGAAAGGTCTCTATATAGTGAAGTTGAGTTGGCAGGTTAATAAAAGAAAATTATTTTCAACTTGGGAATAATATAATGAATTGTCTTTTAGGGACCAAGTGTTAAAGAAAAAGTATAAGTAGATGCCTTGAGAGGCAAGATGTTATATATGTTGTGTATAATTATTTGTTAATATCAATCGGAGGATGTTTGTAGCTTCTTATTAGTTCAGTATAATTAATATAATAAAGTATATTATTAAAGATATTTCAACTCGATTATGCAATAAAATATTATAAAAAATGAAGAATGAACAGCTTTGAGCAATACTTTATTATGAATTTAGATATTAGTTAAGCAACATAGTGAGTAGTTGCAATTATTAGGATTAGTAATAGTAAATAGTTGTAATTAATAAAGTTTGTTAGGAAATTAGTTATTATGGGAAATGTTATAAATAGCACTTGTAGGAATAAAAAAGATTATCGATTGTTCTCAAATTTTCTTTTTTTTTTTCTTAATTTTTTAGGAGTTTGTCTTTAACTTGAACTAAAGGCAATTGCAATTTTTGTTCATTTAAGTTGGTTACGCAAGATTTTAGCATACTTCTTGTTCCTTGATAACCCAATTCTAGTGCATGATTAGCTTTTACCTCTAACAGTGTCAACCTCAACAATTACAGTTGCCCTAGACTCACTACTTTCCAGAGAGATCCATGGCAATTAGTCTTCAAAGGGGCAACACTCAACGGTCTACAATAAGAAAAATCAATCCATCCGAAAAATTAATAAAATAAATAAAACCTCAAACTCAACCCTTCATATATTTCATTTGAAGAATTCAATCTTTTGGTTCTTTAATTATTTTTTTATTGCCTTTGAAGTGAACCTCAAAAACCGTCTTTGCTTGTTTATGCTGTTTCAGTTTGTCAATCCCTACAGTGAAGCAATTTTAAAATCTAATCCTCCTTGAGTTGATCTTAATTATTCATTTTTTTGGGCATTGGAGTACTTATTATTATTATTTTTAAATGAAATCCAGAATTTGTTTATGCTTCTCTGTTTTGTTTTATGGCTTAAACCCTTTTTCATTTCCAAAGTTCAAACTCAAAAACCAGATCGTGGTTGTTTTACTAGAAAATTTAATCTTGTGGGGGCTTAGGGAGAGTTCTTGTCACCTTTCAATTGAAATACATAATTTATTGGACAAATTGCATGGGTGTTCGTGAGATCTTATAAATTGCATGTACCCCTTGGATTTCTTAAATTCGGCTCTTGGGGCCCTGGAAATACCCATGAAGCCTAATTTTGATGTACATTAGCTGCCTGCATGAAACTCCTTGTTGGCATGTTTTACAAAACATGGAAAACAAATGCCATGTCAAATTTTTATGATGATATGGGAAATTTGACCCAATCTATATCTACATCGATATCATTATTTATATCTATATCTTCAATTTCTATATTCATATCTATTCTATCTAATTTATATGTATATTATTAAACTAATACTAACTTATTTGGCTCTTCACCTCTCTTAAAAATTATTATTAATAATTATGTACTATGTATTTTATATTTTAAGTAATTTATTTATATAAAATGCATAAAATAGTTACATAACGCTTAAACCCATTATCGAATTGTGACTCATATTTTTTTTATGAATCAAGTTAGTTTATGGTTTTTTAAAGTAGTCATTTATGGGTGGATTATATATATGGCCCTAGCCTCTATACACTCAAAACTCTAAAGAAACAATACACTATCAAGAGCGTTTGGTTAAGGGGTTAGAAGCTCCAAGTTTTAAAGCAAAGGAGATTTTAGAGAAAATATACTAATAGGTGGTTGGAGGTATATTAATCCTATTGCACTACACTAATTTATTTTGTATAATTTTATATATAGATTGAGATTTTGTATCGAACAATTGTTATTAGAGCAATTTTTATCCCTGTCTCGATTAGCATGTATGAATTCAAAGCTTATGATTGCTAAGATCATTGAGATTTGAAGTAACTTGTAAGATATTATTTTTCCCAGTTTCAAGGGTTAGGGTTTAAGGAGTAAACATATGGTTTCATTCAATTATGAATTCGATATCATAATGTACCATCACTTAGGTTTGCATTTATGAATATCGATACGGATAATTTCCAAAGCATAGAATTTGAAAGACTGGGCGTTAATCTCTTTAGAGGTTCTCTATTTTATGGAATATATGGTTCGTGTCTGATCGTTGAAGTTTCTTCTTGATTATTCTTCCAGTCGAGATGTGCAATTGCATAGATTATGAAAGCATATTTTGTATATGGCTGTAAGAACAAAAGCATATGCATCCTTTGTTCATCGGAATGGTACTATCAATGAAGGACTTACACAAAAATTCAATGGATTTATATAAGAAAAAATTAAATAAATAAATAACTAAAATCTATGTGCGAAGGTGCTATTAGTGGACTTCCAGACATAATAAGTATTGACTAATATATGGATTAAGATTATGTTGACGAATCCTTTGAACTTACAGTTATGGACAATGCTATTGATTCATAAGACAAAATTCTATATTTGTTCAATATATACACAAACATATGTATATACACGTAGATGTCATGTGATAAATTGATATAGTTTTGTTAATTAAGGAATAGCTACAAAATCTTTAATTATAAAAACTATATATTAAATATATTTTATCACATATAGTAAATGACATCTATTGTGATTAGTCGTATTAAATATAGTAAATTTTATCCTGTAGGAACTTTTATTATATTTTTATGGTTAATCAAGGATGGAATAACATATTATTTTTCTTAATTTGCCCATAAGGATTAAGAAAAGGAATATAGTTTGTTAGCTTTATCATAAAGTATATTTATGAATCTTTAAATATAACTTAACCTACAAGTAGTTTTATTTATTACATGATTCATAAATTTAGATAATTTTTTGTACGTTTTTGCATTAGTAAAACATGATTTTTGTTTATTTTACCTCAATTAAAGTAAAATAAACATGTTTGTCATTTTTCGCAGTATTGCAACTTGTGAATTTTTCTGATATCAAATGTGAAGTTCCTGATTTGAATGGCAATAACTATAAGATATGGAAGGAGGGAATTCTTCTCCAATTAATTAGGATGCATGTGCCATGGGACGAAAGCGTCACCCCCTATACAAGTGCTAGTGCAATGCTTGACCTTCAACCCTTCTTTACCTCATGATTTTCTTTGATTACCAAGGGCGAGCTAGCCTTTCTCTTCTCGTCTTCCTAGGATTGTTCCAAGCTCCTTTTGCTTTAGGAGTGTTGATCGGCATTGTCACTATCCTTCATATGATAGGGGGCATTCAACTTTCCAAGTTGTTTCAGCCTGCCATGGCCATCATCATGAGAGTAGTATCAGCTCCTGATCAGTTTGCTTACGGGAAGCTAACCTTACCTTGAGAGACTACCCAACCTCATAAACAACTCGCTAGCTATGCTACTCGCATTACATTAAGCCCTAATTTAAATACCTCCACTTCCTTTCCAAAATAGATCATGACATTTTCTCCCACCTAAATCCATGATGCCCTTATTATAGGGCTAACTCTTTGCCATTACCCTTCCCTTTAAGATCATTGACTCTATTCCTCCATTGCCCAACTCCACGCCAAGATCATTTTCGCTAGGACTTTAGGGCATAGGCATTCCCTCTCCCTTTCCCTTACCTTCACCCTCACCCTCACCCTCACCCTCTCCTCTTGTTTTCTGAGATTGCTTTTTGTTGACCTTATAAAAAGCTTAGTAAGATTACTTAAAATTTTCATATCATGTGTGCACCCATGATACAAAAATCGTCTTGCAAGTTAGAGATTACAAAACTCTAAATGATTAATCATTAAGGTTTCTAATTTTTAATTAATTTAATTTACTATAAAATATAAATAACTATTGATAAACAATATTCTACAGTTTCTCAAAACCGTATAAAATCGGTATCCCTTACTAAATAATAAGATAGGGTATACCAACTTTATAAAATCATAAGAAATATTAAATTATATTAGACTCTGACATACAAACATTTCTTACAAAAGATATTTCTGTATCATCTATAAAAGTCTCAACTAATTTTAACAATAACATACTTATCTTTACTTTACACTCAACACTTGAGATTTATCACAATCCTAATATAAATGGACTTGTAAAAGAAACTATAGGGGAATGAGCAAATCACAACTTAATGAGTTTGTTCCTCACCATTACCGATCAAGTAAGTTATCGAATATTATTAGCACACATGCAAATAATCTACATACAACATGAATGTAATCAACCCATCCATAGGAGTTTAGAGCTATAGAAGGTGTAGAATTATGTTGTCTACAGTTTGATTATCCTTCGTATTTACCCGTATGAGACACCTCACTTTAATTGCACGAGGCTGCCTAGGAGCATCACCCCTCCAAGAGACACTCGACTATTACCTTAGTCGAGAAAGAAATACCAATCTAAATAGGTGGACCCTAATTAGGGTCATCTATCATCCAAGGCTCTTCGGGTATAACTAAGTGAGTCCTCTCGCTATCAACATATATCTAAGGCCCCATGAGCATAATAAAGTGAGTCATCTTGCTATTACTTAGAGATTTCATGCAAGCTTTACCTTAACGATAAAAAAATTATTTTTGGACACTACATGCCCTTATAGAAATCGTACAAAAACATATTTCAGATCGGAAAAACGCTTTCCAATAATGCTTTTCCCAAAATTTTACAAAGCTAGCACTCTTTATCAATACATTAGTTAAGTCATAAACATACAACTAATATAATCGGTTATTTTGGTTAAATAATTGTATTTACTGGTTTAAGAAGGTGATCACACGGATGATAGCAAACAAGCAAAACAGTCATTCAAACATACAGGCAATAACAATCAGCAAAACATTACACAAATAATACGTATAAGCAAATAGCAGGTCACTAGAACTCCCTCACTTGGATTAATGCTTATTCTTCAAGCCTTTGGGATTCTTAAAATTTGACAATCGGGTACTAAAAGATAATAAGACTTATAAGTGTTTGGAAAACTTAACTTCTTTAATAAACTAAATATCCATTATTGTTTGCCTAGTTTTTCACTATAACCCAAGTAAAGTATAAACATAGTTTAACTTAAATCTTTTATCTATTCTTTTTGGTTTTATTTTAAATTTTTAGTTGTATGTAACTTTTTCATTCTAACTCTTATTTTTATGATTTTATAGACATTGTTTACATTTTTCGGATGTACATTTACGCAGCGGGGTCTATTTTGGACGTTGAGACTCATATCTTTTGAGATAAGTTTAAATTGTTATAAATTTAATTATTTTGACTCAAATACTTTTATTTATTAATTGTCAAATTTTCTTCACTATTTTACAATTTAGTTAATTTCTAAATTTTATATTTTTGTGATTTCTTATTTTTAACCTTAATTTATGTAATCTTCATTATTTTCTTATTTTAAGCTTGATTTACTATTTATTGTAATTTTGTTATTATTATTATTAATTTACTTAATTAATTTTATCATTATTGTTCAATTATTTTGAAGTTTTCGGCATTATTATTTATTTGGATGTGCTTGTTGACATGGAAAGAGTTGGTTAGTTTACGTATTACTTCATTAAGTTTCCTTGATTTTTATATTTTTTAAATTTTATATTGTTATTAGGTATATTTTTATATCATTATATTTAACTAATTAATAGCTTATGGACCTTAATTGTACATTATGGGTTTCGTCCCATTATATGTGTGTATATAATTATATATATGAATACTTTAGTATTTATGTACACACATGTATTCTTATTTAATATATTATACTTTATATTTATTATTTGTACTCTTATTTAGTATCTTATTATATATACTTACACACATATATATACATGTCTACTTTTCTTTATATCATTACACTTAGTAAATTAATAGTTACACTAATACTTGACATACTTAGTATATGTACCTATACATATATACATATGTATATCTATAATGTAGGCATACATATGTCAACGTATTCATATATGTACTATACTTTTACTATACATATTTATGTACTTATACATGTATACATATTTATACCTAAATTTATACATACCTTTATACATGTATGTGATTATTTTGCTATATTATATTAAATACTTATATTATAATGGATCTATGTACTTATCTTATGCCTACATATTTAAGTATCCTATATGTATGTCCATATGTATATTCTTTTAATATCTTAGTATATGTATTTGTACATATACCTATATGTATAGTATTATTATACGTATATTTACATGTAATTTTGTATTTCCATAGTATAATTTTAAAGAATTTTCATAAAATTTATATATATACCTACTTATGATGTTGGTGGAGATTTGTATTTGTAAATACCTAATATTCTTATTATAATTAGTTATGTACATAAGGAATATATATGTATAGTAGTGTATAGATACTTATATATATATATATATGTATGTATTCCTAACTTTAGTTATATGTACATATACTTATATTACATATTTTACTAGAATTCATATATACATATACTTCATATATATGTTCATATGCTATATGTATATAGGTACTCCTACACTTACACATATATACATGGGTATTCCTATGTGTATTTGTATATGTACATAATTTAAGAGTTTTGAAAAGAACAAGTTGATACTTGTAACTATTAGGATCATTTTCTAAACATAGGCTAAAATAACTAAGAATGCTAGTTCACAAGATTAGATAAAATGAAGAATAAACATACTTTATATAAAATACTAGTGTTAGCATAAGGAATACACCTCCTTTGCTTCCTAAAAATGGATGAGGGATTATGATTTTAGGGGTATTAATTTAGTAGCTAATTTAGGGGAAAAAAAAGGAAGGAAATAAGAATTAAAAGGAAGAGAGGGAGAGAATGGGTTTGCGGTTTGGGGAAAGAGATAAATGTAGGATTTTTATTGTGTTGTACATGTGTTTGAAAAGGAAAACAATTAGCGGTTTCTAGATATACAAGTGGATGACAAAGAGGGAAAAAGAAAAGGAAAAAAAAAAAAATCAAGGGAAAAAGAAAAGAAATCATTAGAAAAAAGTAAGAAGATTCTAGGTGAAAATGCTGTGTTGACTAGATCAACTCTTTCAAAATTACATATACTTAGTATATGTATTTTTAGAAATAAACATAATTAGAAGAAAATTTAAAGAAAGAGGAAAATTAAGGAAATATATGAAATAATTAGTAAAACTAATATTAGAACCTTCCTTAAACATTTATAACAATATAGATAATTTTTATCAATATACTTCATATAACTATCATAAAAAGTATGATTTATGATAGCAATTACTATATATAGTCTAAATATCAACTAAACACTTAAACTTACATATTACTAGCTTATTTGTATGATTATAAGGTTAATATTATTTATAAGATAATATTATAGCTTCTTATAAATTAATTTAGTACATATGCATTTATAAACATTTACAATTATCTTTCATCGTTTGTTAGCAATTTTATGCAATTGGACGTATCGTTAAGTTATTTGCTTCAATTAGGGTTTTATCACCTTTATAGCAAATTGGTTCATTTATTGGTTCAAAGTTTTGGTTTTAGGGTTTTGATTAGGTTCAGGTTCGATTTCTCATATATATATGTATATATATATATACACATACACACACACACATAAGTAGAATTTAGGGTTTTCATACGTGATTAAGATTTTTATCAGGCTCGGGATCAATCTATTACAATTACACATGTTTAGGGTTTAAAGTTTACGTATGTGATTAGAGTTTTGATTAATAAGCTTAGGTTTTTCATATTTATTTGGAGTTGCAAATTTAAAATTTTAATTGGTTTTAAACTTATTGGCTCAATTAACTTAAAGAAAGCATCTATAGTACAGGAATTCGATTCTATATTGAGAAGGCTAAATTGTGGGGTTTACCGCAGGGTCTACGCTTTGAAGTACATTTTTACTTTTCCTTAAGTTTTAGCTAAAGTCTTGTTACAATGTTGTTCATGGTACATCTACCCCTTTTGGCAACGATGCCATTTACTTAGTGGCCGCTCCTTTCCTCGAGCTTCATCCATGTGAGCCTAGTTGTCAACAAGAACTACCCTTTTTCTAAGTGCATTGGGTAATATTTAGTTGGCTACTCTAGGTTGGAACTTTTAGTTTTGATACCACTTGTCATGGGATGGAAGGTTCATCCCTTATACAAGTGCTTGTGTGTTGCTCAACCTTCCTTTGCCTCATGTTTTTTTTTTCTTTATTATGGAGGGTAAGCTAGCTTTTCCCTTCTTATCTTCTTAAGACTATTCTAAGCCTCTCTTGCTTTAGGAGTAACGACTGGTATTATCACCATCCTCCATATGATAGTGGACGTTGAACTTTCCAACTGGTTTTGACTTGCTATGGTCATCATTAAGAGAGCGATATTAGCTCTCAACCAATTTGCTCACAAGAGACTAACCCTTCCTTGAGAGACTACTCAACCCTATGAATAAATTGCCAACTGACGCTACTCACTTCACATTAAGCTTTAAGTTGAATACCCCTACTTCCCTTTTGAATATGGACTGTAACACATGGATATTGATTACGCTATGAGGAATGATGAACCTCCTGCTCCTATTAAGGTTAGCACTCCAATTGAAATTGCTCTATATGAATGTTGGGAGAGATTTAATCACCTTAGTATGATGTTCATAAAAACGAAAATTAATGCTAGCAAATTGGGGAGTGTGACAATGTCATGGATTTGCTAAAGGCTGTTGATGAACAATTTGAGTCTTCAGATACGGCTTTTGCTAGTACCTTAATGGCCAAGTTATCTTCAATGAAGCTCACCGATGTAAGAGGTGTGTGTGAGCACATCATGCAAATGAGGGACATTGTGGCTCAATTAAAGTCTATGGAAGTTGAGATCTTTGAATCTTGTGTACTTCATACTAAATAATTCCCCTCCTCTTCAACATGGTCCTTTCAAAATTGTTTACAACACACATAAGGATAAATGGTCAATTAATGAACTTTTGACCATGTATATATAAGAGGAAGGAAGGTTGCTTATGGAAATGGGAGAAAGTGCACATATGGTAACATAAGGAAGGAATAAGAGGCAAGCCAAATAAAAAAGGAAGGCTAAAATACCTGCTCAAGATGGCATCAAGAAGAAATCTACTTGCTTCTTCTATAAAAAGAAAGGGCACATAGAGAAGGATTGTGCCAAATATAAGCCTTACCTTAAGAAGAAAGATACTTCCATCTCACTTGTTTGTCATGAATCTAATATGATTGTTGTTTGTCATAACACTTGGTGGATTGATTTTAGTTTTATAATTCATGTTGCAAATACCTTATAGGGCTTTCTAAACTAAAGGAAGCCAGTGGGAAGTGAGCAACACATCTATTTAGGAAACAAGATGTCCTCATATGAGGAAACAGTTGGAACATGCCGTTTAATTTGAAGTTTTGGTTTTGTTTAGACTTAGAAAAGACA
Organism: Lumnitzera racemosa; assembly: GCA_024138005.1. NCBI lineage: Eukaryota > Viridiplantae > Streptophyta > Magnoliopsida > Myrtales > Combretaceae > Lumnitzera > Lumnitzera racemosa. The sequence goes on from JAMXBC010000007.1 coordinate 46,731,523, forward strand.
TTTTATGTACCAAGTTTTTCTATAAGTTTGATTTTAGTTGTAAGACTTATACCTTTAGGTTTTTCTTTTACAATGGATACTTCTTTAAAGATATTTTTCAAATTAAAACTTGTTGGAGATGGCATCCTTGTTAATGGACTTTATCAAATTAATGTGAAAAATGATGTTTTACAAAATGTAATATATGTTCAAGTTAGTATTAAAAGATGTGTTATGAATAAAAATTCCTCTATGTTGTGGCATCGCAGATTAGGCCATATATCTACTGAAAAGATTAAAAGATTTGTGAATCATGGAGTACATGGTACTTGAAATTACACCAATTTTGATAGTTGTGTAGACTTTATAAAGGGAAAGTAGACTAACAAGGCAAAGAAAGGTTTTAAGAGGAGTTTAGCCTTATTAGAGATCATACATATAGATATTTGTTGTCTTGATTTGGACATATATATTTAGGAGTATTTATTTCTTTTATGGATGATTAGTCATGATTCATGTATCTTTACTTGCTTTATAACAAAAAATGAGGCATTAGATGCCTTTAAAGTGTTTAAAGTAGAAGTTAAGAAGCAATGTGGAAGGCAAATTAAAATTGTGAGATCAAATAGAGGTGGAGAATGTTATAGGAGATACATTGAGGATGGATAAACATTTGGTCCTTTTGTGAGATTTCTTCAAGAGCATGGGATAGTTGCCTAATACACCATACCAAGGTTTGTGGACCAAAACGGTGTAGCAGAAAAAAAGAAATTGGACACTAATTGACATGGTTCGAAGTATGCTTAGTAGTTCTAAGTTGGCTAAAATCCTTGTGGACTGAAGCACTTAAAATGACAGTATATATACTAAATTAAGTTTTGATGCTCCTAGAGAGAGCCCTTATGGAGTTTTCTTTTCCATATTTATAGCTGGCTATCATATCTAAGGCAGTTGTTGGAATAACTGTCAAGACACATGGAAGCTTCTTGATTTGACATCTTTCCTGATATGTAGGGAGAGCAGACGGTTATGTAATATAAACCGTACTTATGATAACTGTTTGTGCCATAGGCCTGAATTCAAATCAGGAATAGATTTAGGATACTTAACATAAATGCCATGTATCATTTTCCAGAGGCATGCCGAGAGATTCAAACTTTTGGCATATCGGTGGTTGAATGAACAAGTATGCTAGATGGGGGAAAACTAACTATTAACATTTGCCCCCCAACTCCTGTGTTCAAGTAGTCGACAAAGGGAGTGATATATATATTGTACTAGAGGCCAAGTGGAGTATTGACTCTTTAGATTGATGCCAAGCAAGGTAAGAAGTGGGATAGATCACATCCTAGTCAAAAGGTCACCATTTCTAAACTCTTGCTCGTTCAAGAAACCAAGAAATTGGTAGTACAACATTTGTCACCTAGGTTATCATTCTACTGTAGGCTTGATAACTATTAGAAAGTTGTCAGTCATCACATTTCTGTTACAAAACACGTAATAACAATCTGTACCGTTACCAAATCAGTGCATCATTACTATCAAAAGCAGACTTGCAGTTACGAGGATGGATTGTCCATATATAAGTTACTGTTCATAATCAAATTTCATTTCTTTGATTGCATCTTAAACTTTCATTCACTTTCTCATCTTCAAATTCACATTCTTCGAATTGTGTTATTTCATTTCATATAACCATTCAGGTATGGTTTGCAAAGTTACTTGTCGACTTGTTCTATTCGATTATGAGGCAACGAAAACTGAGGCCACTTTTCCCCTCCAAACAAGGAGCGAGGTAGCATGTTCTTTAGGCAGTTCGATTGATAGTATAGAACCCTAGAGTTGCAAAACCTTAGATTAAACTTCGAACACGATAAAAACCCTAAATTAAAACATTTAACTTGAATTATGTAAATCACAAAACTTAATAATGAATGGGAGGAGATATCGACAAATGATAATGATCAATCAAATTAAGTCAATAAATTAATGAAATTACTAATTTACCCCAAATGATACATTTTTTTCCAAAAGTAATGCTAACATTATAAGCGTACCTTGAAAGCCCTCAAACCCTCATAAAACCGTAAAACACGAGAAGTCCTAAAACGAATTAGAAACTATAATTTAGTATCAAAAGCCTTAACTTAATTAATAAACTCTAATTATAGTGCCATATTATTATGTAGTTACTAATAATTCACTAAATTATTGAAACAACCCTAAACTATGTCTAACTATGGTCATCTACATTAGTAATGAGAGTTGTAAGTTTAAATTGCATTCTAATCATCTATATGCATTCATGCATCGTAATTAGCTAAAGATAATCACAATTAACTATATAGGACAAGAAAATTAGTTAGAAAAACAAGGAACCACTCATCTTTAGTAGACAAACCATTGTCTCAATTGGCAAAAATCATAAAAAGTAAATTGGTCCCTACTTATGCTTATGCCATGCAACTAAGAATGGAAGGGCTTTGTTCCTGATCACACCCACTCATAATTAACCCCTTCTTTGACCCTTCTATTTTCATTTTACTCCATCTTATTCCCTGGAATAAACCCTCAAAACACTCTCTAAATACACAATCTAAAAACAAAAGTAAGCTTCTTGGACTTAGTTGTGTACCTAAATGCCCTAAGCTGTAGCTCTCCACCACCACCACCTCCAAACGCCACAAACCACTTGCATTTGAATCCTCTTTTACATCCCCCCCCCCCCCCCCCCCCCCCTCTCTTTCTTGTTGACAAACATCATTCACCAAATGAGTATGTTTCGTTTTCCAAAAATAAAGTGAAGTGGGACCTTTTGAATTTCCATCGAGGTAAACTTGCACTTTTTCAACTTCCCTTTTAGTTTAAGTTTATGAGTATGGTTCTAAGGCTTAAAAACTAAGGAAAAAAATTTATTAAAATGTTACCTTTGTTGACCATGTTTACATGCCCATACATGTGTATTTTTTTAGATTTTTAATGTAGTAAACATGTTACATGTAAATTTAGAAGCACATAAGTTATAGTAAGATGATAACTTGAAGAAAAGTAGAAGAATCATCATCATAATATCTTCATTCCCATGTTAGGACTAAAACATATGTATGTATATCTCCACTATATTTTTGGATTTCTTATGTTTATTTTGGTAGGAAATGGCTTTAGGTGTATTTTAGTGGTAATTTAATGCGTATTTTAGCAAGTTAAGTACACGATATGTAGAAAACCCTAAGAAATCATCTTAATCCACCCCAAACATGTTGAACAACTTCCTGTAAAATGTTCAATAATGGGTTAATCACATGATTAATTAAAGATAATTAGGATCTAGGACTTAATCTTACAAGATAAGAGGCTAAACAAGGTCTATAGTGAGTAGTTAGGCCTAAAATGGACATTAGGTTTAGAAAAACTTACTTGAGACTCAATGAACCATTAGTATCAGATCTAAAACTCACGATAAAATGGGTCATTTAATCATTTTAGTAAACTATTAGGCCCATTGGATTAGAATAAAGTCAAGATATGAGTCATAAGACATGAACTAGGCCTAAATTTAACTAAAAGGCCCACAAATTAAGCCTTGAGCCCACTTAATCACTCATGACCAGATTTGTAACTTTGTGAAAAGTGGAATAAACTTTGGGCCAATGATAGGCTTAAGTTCAAAAAGGTAAGTAGGATTGGGCTTAAGGCCTTAAATTGCAAAATAAGCCTAAAGAGCCTTAAGAAAGCTAAAATAGAAGCCTAAATAATGCATGACCAGATCTGAACCTAACTTAAAAAGACTCTAAGGAAGATATTCAAAAGGCCTACTAAACCTTAATGCCCATCCAAGACATCCACTATAGGCCCTTTAATGAGTTGACGCCTTAAACTTAAGAAAAGAGTCCGTTTAGGCCCACAAGACCAACACTAAGGCCCAAGATGAAAATTCAAAGTGTTAGGCAGAAAAAGTTCACTAAAAATACTTAAAAGGAAGCCTAAAAGGTCAAGTGTATGGCTCAACACCCAAAATTAAGCCTAAAGCCCAAATCTAGGCCCAAATCCTAAAGTAGTCAAACCAATACCATTGACCAACAAATTTGTTTAGACTAAACCAAATTCTTACAAGCCTAAACACCTTAAAAAGACTTCACCAAATGAAAGAACATTCAAAATTTTATGAAGTCGAATATAAGAATGCGAAAAATGAACTTAAAGTAAGGAAGTTAAAGCGAAAACAAGTTTTAATCGTACTTGGGGATAAAGGTGAGCTTCAGTAATTAGGTAGATTTTTAGGTTCTTAAAGAAACCCCCTTCCAGATACATTATTATTATGTTTTAGGTGGCTTAATTTCTAATTAAGGGACCCCGAAAGTTATGATAAGAAGACAAGTAGGCCAAGTGAGGGAGTTTCAATGAACTGCTACTTGTGTTTGATAATTGCTTGATGATCTATTGCTTGCCCTTGGTTGTTTGTTGAGTGACTAGTTTTTTTGTATGCCAACATCTGTATGATCACCTTACTAAACTTAGTGAGTTTAAATATTTGGCCAAGATAAGCGGATATACTTGTCACATGTCTGTGATCCATTAGTTGTGGACTGTGATGCCTATAGCTTCATCGAGTTTTCTAAAAAATTTGTTAAAATACATTTTCGAAATGCTTTATGATTTAAGGAAAGATTTATCAACTTATCAAGTACTCATAGTAGTTTCCTATGACATTTTGCTTGTTGAGGCAAAGCTAGTAGATTATCTTCATTTAATTGATAACGAGTAGCCCGAGTTAAGACTCACACGATTTAGCCTGTAAGGTATCGTATGGATTTGTTGATAATGTTGTGCATTATATTGATTGTTGATAGTGGATAGCCCTAGATGGGATCCACTTAATTGATTAGTATAGTATTCTCGACTAAGGTAGTAGTTGAGTTCCGTTTGTTAGGATGATACCCATAGACAGATTCATGTAGGTAAGGTGAGGTACCTCGTGCAGTTAAGTATGGGGGATAATCGACGTGTAGATGACATAAATTTACACCTTCCATTGTTTTGGAGCTTCATGGATGTGTTGCTTGCAATCATTGCATGTGCATTCATTTTGTATGTAGATAAATCGCATGTTTGTTAATAACGCTTGATAACTTACTTGAATGGTAGTGGCGAGAGGCAAACTTACTAAAATATGGTATGCTCACCCCCAAATAGTTCCTTTTTGCAGGTAACTAAAAGTAGAGAATAGGATAAGATCAAAATTCAGAGTGTTCCTTAAGTAGCTAGACTAGATGGATAAGATTACTTTAGTAGACCGTATTAGTTAAGCTAGATCTTTATAGTATTTAGTAACTCTTGATGTCATAGAAGTTTAATTATCTCGTCTTATTGTTTGGTAGGTGATTTCAACTCTCTATGATCTTAGTGGATTGTGGATTGTTGGGTTACTCAAGTTACTTATATAAATAAGTAAATGTAAGTAAAATGAATAAGCACTCTTAGGAACTTACTACTTAGAGTCTTGTAACCTCTAACTTGTAAGGTGGTCTTTATGTTACAGATGGACACATGATATGAAGATTTTAGAAAAAAATATTAGTCCCTCTTGTAGGGTATTATAAATGCACCTTGCCATGTTCTCCAGTCTTCGTGCTTGAGCTTAGGTCAAGGGTCTAATAGCTCGATTCCTACCATTCCCTTCGAGCTGTTTTGGATTTGGGATCAAATCCGATTAGTCTTCATTATGCTCTTCTTCAGACTAGTAGGAGCTGAGGTAGGTAATATTGCATACATAAGAGACTCAGAAGTCTTTAGGTAGTTGTCATGACCTTAAGGGAGTGAGAGTTTTGGGGGGAGGGGGGGGGGGGGGTGTGGGTTTGGTGCGGGTAGTGGGTGTGGGTTTGGTGCGGGTAGTGGGTGGGATGGGCTTAGTAGGATTGCTTAAATTTTTCATATTATGTGTGCACTTATGATACGAAAACTGCCTTGTAAGTCAGAGATTGTAAGACTCTAAATAATTAATCACTAAGGTATCTGATTTTAATTAATTAACTTACTATAAAGTATAAATAACTATAGACACTCGATATTTCACAATCTCTCAGAATCGTAGAGACTCGATATCCCCTATCAAATAATAAGACAGGGTGATGCAACTTTATAAATTACAAGAAATACTAAATTATATAGAACCTTAGCATATAAACACTTTTATAAGTAATGGTTCTATACAACTATACAGTTCTCAACTAACTTTAACATTATCATGCCTATCTTTAGTTCGCACTTTGCACTTAAGATATATCTTAACCTAGTATAAATGAACCTGTAAAAAAAACTATAGGAAAATGAGCATACCATAGCTCTGTGAGTTCGTTCCTCATTACTATTGTTCAAGCAAGTTATCAAACATTATTAGCACACATGCAAGTTATCTACATACGAAATGAATGTATGCGTGATGAATGTAAGCAACACATTCATAGGAGTTCGAAACTATGGAAGGTATAGATTTATGTTGTCTACACGTTGATTTTCCTTCATACTTACCTGCATGAAATACCTCACCTTAACCGCATAAGGCTGCTTGAAGGCATTGTCCCTCCAAATGACACTCGATTATTACCATAGCTAAGAAAGGAATATCAATTCAAACAGGTGGGCCCTAACTAAGTTATCTACCGAACATTTTCAAGGTCCTTCGGGCACACAAAGCAAGTCCTTTCGATAGAAAAATATAACTAAGGCTCTATGGGCACAAATGTACGAGTTTTCTTGCAATCAACGAATATCCAAGGCGTTATGGACTCAAATATACAAGTTCTCTTGCAATTTATTAGAGATACAATGCTAGTTTTGCCTTAACCATAAAAATATCGTTCATGAGTGCTATGAGCCCTTACAAAAATCATACAAAAAATATGCTTAGGTTTAGAAAAAAAAAATGTTTTCCAAAAATATACTTTTTTCCAAAAATATGCTAACACTCTCTATCGGTATACCAATAGAGTCATAGACATATGATAAATATAGTCGATTATTTTAGTTACATATTTATATTTACTTGTTTAAAAAGGTGATTACATGAATGATAGTACACAAGCAAAACAGTCATTCAGACATATAAGCAATACTAACCAGCAAAACATCACGTAAATAACATGTATAAGTAAATAGCGGGTCATTAGAATTTCTTCACCTGGATTAATGCTCATTCTCCAAGCCATTAGAGTTTTCAGAACTTGATAATTAAATACCTAAAAGATAATAAAACTTATAAGTACTTGAAAAATCTAGATTCCTCAGTTAACTAAATATCTATTATTGTTTACCAAGTTTCCTATTGTAACCCAAGCATTGCATAAAAATAGTTTAACTTAAATCTTTTACTTATTATTCTTCGTTTATCTTAAATTTTCAATCGCGTAGAGTTTTTTCGTTTTAACTTCAATTTTTATGATCTTATAGTTAATTTTTATCGTTTTTGAGCATACTTTTACATAATACGGTTCGTTTTGGACGTTGAAACTCGCATTTTTCAATATGGCCTTAAAATGTTACAAATTTTGTTATATTATCTAGAGTAATTTTATTTATCAATTTAAAGCTTTTCTTTATTATTTTATAATTTAATTAATTTCCAAATTTTATATTTTTATAATATTTTATTTTAAAGTCCATTCATATCAATTTCATTATTTCTTCATTTTTTAAAGTTTAATTTACCACTTATATTAATTTTGTTATTATTTTAATTTTTCCTAATTAATTAATTATTATTACTTTCTAATTATTTTAAAATTTTAAATTTAATTAACTATTTTAGATAAATTACTAATGTGGCATGTCCCTATTTGTCCACATGGCTATTTATTGATTTTCCCCCTATTTTTATATTTCTTAAATTTTTTATTATTATTATATATACTTTTATGTTATTATAATGAGTTAATTAATATATTATGGGTCCTAATTATCCTTTATGGGTTTCAGCCCACTATGCATATATATATTTATGTTATATTAATTAGGTATATTAGATATATGTATGTACTTGTATTCTTATATATATACATATGTATTCTTAACTATGTACCTATTCTTGTATATATACATATATGTATACTCATACTATACTATTATTATACGTTTATGTATACATATATATTTATGTGTATATACATGTATTTATACTTGTATGCTATTATTAACTCATTTATGTATATGCACACATACATGTATACGCAATTATACATAATTTTATACATACTTTTATATACATTTATATGTATGTTTATATTTTCTTAGTATGTTTTTAAGGAATTTCAATATAGAACATACACATACATAAATACTTTTGGTTTTGCACATATATGTATATATAACTAGTATTTCTTATATATATATATGTTTATGTACATATTACAATATGCATGTATAGGGGCGTATATGTATATATATTTATATAATCTTATCATTTTTCCTTATTTATTCACATATATATATTTATTAGGTATTCATATGTATTTGAACATATACCGTATATACCAATACATAGACATATACCTAACTAAGTCCATAACATATCTATACATATAAATAAGTTTCTATATGTATAATGGCATATGTACATATATAAACTTAATTTCAAAAGAAATAAGATATATACATAAAATTTTTTTACAAATACATGAAACTTCAAATACAATGCACTATAATACATACTAAATACATATCAATACATCAAATGTAAAAGTACATGAAAAAACAAATACATAAAAACATAATTTACATAAAAGAACTAATTCTAATAATATATAAGGAAAATATAGTTACTTGTTCTTGAATATTTGTGAAGAAAAATGCTTCTTTTCCTCCTTTTGGTGTTGTTGAAATAGATGGTTGGTAGTAAAATTGAACGTGGAAGGTTGGTGAAAAAGGAAGAAGATGAGGGAAGGAAAGAGAAAAGTGGCAGTTCAAAATTGGGGAAGATGTAATCTTATTTACAAGTGTTAATTTGTGTTGGTTGTAGAAAATTGAAGAATCTTCTAGGAGGGTTAGGTGTTTACAGCTAAAAGGAGGGAAAAAGGAAAGAAAAAGAAATAGGAAAGGAAAAGAAAAGGGAATTTAATGCATTAAAAAGGACATTTTGACTTTTAGTCAAAATTAGAATAATAATATAATAATAACATTATGTACGTATGTTCACTATAATTTACAAGGGGAAAAAGAAAATAAGAAGGATTATAAAGAAGAAAGGAATAATAAAGGAAATAAATAAATACAATAAAAATTTAGATTTTCTTTAAATATTTTTAATCTTAAATATAATATTAATAATGATGAATTTCATAATTATAAAGAAAATTATGAGATGTATAACTTATATTAACTATATGACACATAAACGACAAAATAATACTAAAATTAGATTCATATAATTAAATTCATTTAATAATAATTTATTTATATATATACATCTAATTATTGGTTAACGATTTTACGCTATTTGGCATATTGATTAATAATTTTACCTAATTAGGGTTTTATTATTGCAAAAGTAAATTTTTATGTTTATAAGTTTAATGTTTAAGTTTTAGGGTTTTTATCATATTCAGATTCAATTTCTAGTGTTTATGTGCATATATGATTTGAGGTTTTGGTACGCGATTAAGGTTTTAGTACGCGATTAAGGTTTTAGTCATTATATTAGGGTTTTTCTCTTTAGAATACTTTAAGGTTTATAAATTAAATAAAGTTTTTAGTTTATTTAGCTTTGTCAGCTCATAGGGTTATGTAGGACATCTAAGTTCGATTTAAGGTTCAGATTAAGAATTTACAAGGTTTACAATGGTTTAAATTGATAGGCGTTGCAGTTGATCTTCTAGAGTATCTTGAATGGTCCTTTAGCTTAGATAGACAATTTGTTCTACCTTTTGCTAGGAAATCTCTCTTTGCTTAGTTGCAACCATATTAGGTTGCTGAGTTGAAACAACTTTGCCTTTCTTCCTTTCCCTTTTACCTCCATCTTTCTGGCAATTCAATCAATCTATTGAGCAACTTTTTGATAGATTTAATAGAAATATTGAGCTTTGGCTTTAGCTTTGAGGTCTTTTAGCTAGGTCATTAGTGCTTGGGTGTAATCAAGGGGGAGCTCGGGATTGAAGCTATTAGGAACATCAAAGGGTATTTACTCAATAGTATCGTGTATTGTTTGATTTAAGCAAATTTTACTATGGGCAAACATACATCCCAGTTTGTCAAGGTCTTTCCCATTATCGCTTGGAGTACTGATCCTAAAGTTCGGTTGATAACCTCTATTTGGTTATCGGTTTTAGGGGTTGTAAGACATGTTGAAAAGTAACTTGGTTCCCATTTGACACTAAAGAATGTCTTGATTGGATACTATGCTCTTAGGCTCTCTATGTAAGCGGATGATCTCCTGTAAAAACAAAAAAGTAATAGCTAAAGAATCATTGGTTTTAGTATAGGGCATAAAGTGTGCCATCTTGTTGAATTTGTCCATGACGACCATTACTAAATCTTTGTCTTAGGTAGTTTAGTGTAATCCAATGAAAAAATTCATGCTCAAATCAATCTAAGGTCTGGTTGGGATGGGTAGAGGCATTACTTTCCCTTGCTTAGCTCGGCTTTTGGCCGTCTTACAGGTCGCATAGCTCTTGACTATAAGGTACATATCTTGCTTCATCTTAGGCTAAAAGAACCTATTGTTCAACAATTCATAGGTCTTCCTCTCTCTAAAATGACTGGAGAACCCTCTATTATGAGCTTTTCTTACCAATAGCTCTTTAATGGAACAAGATAGTATACAGAGTTTGCCACTTTGAAAAAAGTAACCATCTTCCACATGATATTCATCAACTATCCTCCCTTCTTCCCATATTGGACGAAAATGAGGGTCTTTAGGGTATTGTTCTTTAATACTTAACAGTTTGGTTTGCAATTCAGTAAGACAAGTATGCCTTCTTGATAAGGAATTAGCCATGAAGTTTGTCATACTTTGTTCATACTTGATCATAAAATTAAATCCTTCTTGAAATTCTATCCATCGGGCTCGTCTCTTTGAAAGCTTAGCCTAGTCTTGAGGTATCTCAAAGACTCATGATCAGTGTATATGATGAACTCTTTCGGCAGAAGATAATGTTGCCATACTTAGAGTGCTTAGATTAATGCAAGGAGTTCTTTATCATATACGGAGTAATTCAACTGCAGTCTTCTCAGCTTCTCACTATAATAAGTAATAGGCTAGCCTTTTTGCATCAACCATCTTTTCCTCATTAAAGTGTTCATGGTATTGGATAAGCTAAAGGGCATTACCAATTACTTATAAAGACTATGTCAGGTTTTAAACATAGTTTTCCATTCATCCGTTGGTCTCATTCGAATTTGATGGTAGCTAGACTTCAGGTTGATCTTGCTAAAAATTCTATCACCATTAAGTTCGTTAAGCATATCATCTAACCTTAGGATTGAGTACTTATACTTAATTGTTATCTTGATAATAACTTTGTTGTCTACACATATATACCAGGTTCCATTTTTCTTTGGTACAAGTAGAGTTGGTACAACACAGTTAAGTCTCTCCCTTACGTAGCCTTTTTCCAAAACTTATTGACATGCTTCTATAGTTTACCTACTTGCTCAGGATTCATTTGATAAGCAGGCTTGTTAGGAAAGGTAGCACTAGATATTAAGTCAATATAGTGCTCAATCACTCGAAAAGGTAGTAATCCTTCTTGCAATTGATTAGGAAACAGGTCGACATATTCATCAAGTAGCTCTTGGATCTCATTAGGTAGTACGATTTGCTCCTTTAACTTTAACAATCTTCTTATTAACAAAAGGTCGACTCATCAGATTGGATAACCTCTCTGAGCTTGGAATGGCTATGGACCAAGGTATTCTTGGATCTTCAGATTAGTTTGGCTAGTAACTTGCACACTTAATTGGGGGTGATGGGATTCAAGATGATCTTCCTCTTATCTTTCTTAAGAGCATAAGTGTTCTTGAACCCATCATGTATAACTTTCCAATCAAACAACCATGGTTAGTCTAGTAATACAGGAGATGGACACATGGATAGCAAACCACAGAGAATCTTATCAGAATAGTTCCTAATCCAGATTGCTAGCAATATTTACTGAGTGACATGCTATGTTCCCTTTTTGTTTAACTAATGGAGTTTGTATGGTCTTAGATGTGACAGGGTTGGCAACTTGAGCTTCGAACTATGTCAGCAGATAAAACGTTGGTGTAACTCCTACTATCTATAATAAGTGTACATACTTATTCATTCACCTTGCATGTGATATGGAGTAAATTTTCTCATTACTCCTCCTTGACAGATGGTTTAAGGCTCATTATATGTCTAACAACTAAAGTTAGCTTGTTTAGTTAACAAACACATCCTCTTCAACAAGTTCCTCATTACTCTCAATGTTCCTCTCCAATTCTTCTCTTTCTTCAAGTTGCTCATCTATACTATTTACTTTAACCATTGGAAGTTTGCCTTTAATGACCATGGTATGTTTGTTCAAACATTGGGTGGCCATGTACTCGAATCCTTGATATTTAAAACATTCGATTGGCTAGTCTTTTACCCTAATCCTTATCCTTTCTCAAATATCCCCTTTTGTGGTTCATTATCACCACATCGACTCTTCTGCTCAATTACATCATTTGTCTGTCTATTCAGCTCAACACTGTATTTAGCTTAGTGAGTTTCTTGAGAAGGTTGGCTAGTTTGGATAGATCGGCTCATTGGGGGTTGGATCGACCCATTCTTCTTATGTCTTTCCACACATTGAGCAATTCTTATAGCCTCATATAAAGTGACAAAATGTTGTGACTTTATCACATCTCGTATCTCTAACCTCAATTTACTTAGGAATTTAGATATAGTTTGGGTTAAGGGTTCACTAACCTCATACTGAATTATAAGTATTTGAAATTCTTGCACGTACTTATCAACAGTACTGCTCCCTTGCTTTAGTTCTTTAAGCCTAGTAAAAGTGCCTTACAGATAGGTATTTGGCATAAATCTGGCTCTAAGAACTCTTTTCATCTCTGGATAAGTACTAACCTCTCTATGTTTGTTTGTTCTTTGTATAGTCTAAAAATTCCTCCATCACATCACAACATATCCCAAAAACTCGATTGCAGCGATTCTAACCTTATCATGGTCTTCATATTGATAATAATTGAAGACTTGCTTTGCCTTCTCTTCGCAATCCAAGTACTCATTAGCATTCCTAGAACCATTGAAGCTTGAGATTTGAGACTCCACATGATCAACAGCTCGGGGTATACGAGCTTTATCCTTTACTTCATAACTGTTCTCTTCATTGTCCTTATCGACTTCACCCAAGTGTATCCTCCTTCGTATATGCCCTCCTATTTCTCTACCTTGGTCTTACTGTATTGGGAATTTCCTTTGGGTAGGTTGAGCATCACGACCACTGTTACCAACTTCAAGAGTAACTTAGGGAGTATTGTAGATGACCTCAATAGGCCGGGAGGCTAACGCATGAATAGCTCAAGTTAACTTAGCTATTAAGTTAGTCATTTCATTAGATTGCTCATTGGAACTTCTTGGGGTATTTTAGCCCATTTTACAAAAAAATTCTTTATTTCTCCATTTTAAGCTTAAATTACTAATTAAATTACCTTTTATCATAATTGTAATTTCTTAATTAATTAATTAATTAATTATTATTATTATTTTAAGTTGTAATTGAAGATTTAAGAATGCTAATATGGCAACTTCCCATTGGTCCATGTAGCAATTTCTTAATTCTTCAAATTTTTATGTTTTTCTAATTTTGTAATTTTAATATATATACATATATGTTATTATGATTTATTAAATATTCAAATCAAGTCCTACTTCCCCTTTAAGGGTCATGGCCCGCATACTTATATCTATATATATACATCTATTTATTATCTTATTTTAAGGAATTGTATTGTTATTATGCATATACTAGTATTTTTAGATATATACACGTATTTATACTTATGCTATACTAATACTATATGTATATTTATACATTTGCATATATGTATATATATTTATGTTTTCTTAATGTATTCTTAAGGAAATTTGATATAATACATACATACATATATATATATATATAAATACTTAAATTACCTTATGTATATATATATATATTTACATATTAAGGTATACATGTATATAGGTGCATATGTATATATATATATATATAATCCTGTCTTATATTTTCTTATTTATTTACATATGTGTATTTATGTTACTTAATACCATACTTCATGTATGTACATGTACTATATATATATAATACTCGTTTATATGTCTATATATATGTACATATACATAACTAAGATTATGTAACATATGGGCATATATCTATATATATGTAAGTATATACACATGTAAATACACTTCTATAAGTAATAGAATTGTATACATGAAATCAAATACATAAACATAAGGCTTCTACTATAAAATGCAAAAATACATGTATTTATTGTACTAACATAACTCCTAACACATAAAGTATGGAAATACGTAGTAATATGAAAGAAAATACACAAAACCTAAATTACATAAGAAAATTAAGACTAATATAATACAAAGGTTATATAGTTACTTTGTCATTGAGAAAATTTTGAAGAAGAAATCTCCTTGTCCTCCTTTTGATGTTGGTAAAGTGTGGAATACATAGGATAAATTTTAGTTGAATCGTAAGTGGAAGAAAATAAAAGAAAACAAAACGATGAAGATGAAGGAGAGAGATAGGACGTGTCGGCCCAAATGTTAGGGTTAAGGGCTTCCATTTGTTGTTAAATGTAAAAGAAAGTCAAAGAAAAAGGTGGAAGACTTTAGATGTACAAGTGGCTGGTAGTTGGGAAGGGGAAAAAAAAAAGAAAAAGAAAAAGAAAAGGAAAAGTGTAAACCCTGCTATTTTAAAGTGATATTCAAGTAACCAAAAGTGCTTCTCGATCATTCTTAAGGATCAACCAAACTAAGAACTTAAAGTTTACATTTAGAAATCAAACTTAGTTTTTCAATTCAAAAGTTTCAAAGTATTTGAAAACCCTAATATAAAAACAATGAACTGTAAATCATCTAATACTCTAAACCCTAGGGTGAGCTATAGACACTTAAAATCTTGAGACCACAAATAATTGGAAAATCAAATTTAACTAAAAATTTACTCAACTCTAGAAAACTATAATTTCCTTTAAGAAGCAAATCATAATATATATATTACTTTAAGAGCTAAACCCTAAAAGAACCATACATGTAAGACTTCTAACCAATCAATCATATTCGATTTCAATTTGAAATTATTTAAAACTAAAGATAATAGTGAGAGTTAGATTAACTTATCACATGAGAACTTCTCATAGGTTCAAGATAAGATCATCCTCTTCTCTCCAAATAAGCTATGCTACCTATTGATAAGTGGTTCAACTAATCACATAAAATAATCTATAAAAGTGAGATTGAATTGACAAGCCTATGCCTTTAAAGGACAACTCCATGCTAGTTGGAAGGGAAGAAAATCAATGTCAATCAAACATCCATTCACTTGTTTTATCACAATCACTATTTGTCCTAATATGCTTACATCATTCAATTATTACATCACTAACTTAGAAGCAACAAAATGGCATTGTTTTGGATACATTATGCACCACTTCAACCAGCCATTTCAACCCTCAAATCCTCTCATTCTCTCTTACTTTTCAAACATTTTTAGCTTACAAACAAAAAGAAAAACCAAGCCCCATATCTCTCCCCATCACTGCCACTCAATTACATACACACAACACAAAAAGTCCACTTTTGTCGCCTCTCAAAGCATCACTTTAGACAACCAAGTACATCCCATCTAAAGAAACTTTGGAACACCTAAAACCACCCTCAAGAACCTAGGCTCTGGGAACTCAAGGAGCATATAAAAGGAGGGGAAACAAGGAGCTAAAAAGGGCAACCTAAGCACAAATCCACACTCCATTTTACTTGGAAAAAGTAAGCTCTTAATTTAAGTACCCTTAGAATATCATGCCTAGGAGATTGCACATGTTCATGAGGATATTATTATGTACATAAGGTAATATCCTAGTTAGTTTATACTAAGTGCTAAGCTTTATGAATCTTTCACATGAATGTTGGAATATAAGTAGGCTAGATTTAGTTTCCTTATCAACTACTTACCTATCACTTAGAATAAAAGCTTATGACTTGAGAAAATCATGAAACAAGTGTATCAATAACTTGGAAGCATGCTAGATGTGGCAAGATTTGACTATATCCAAGTGTTATTTTTACTTCTATTTCATTTCACATGTTTAAAATTTACTTTAGGTGAAGGAAAAACCATTACATGAAGCTTTAGTGTAGAGATAAACTCTTAAGGACCTAAATTAAGTGTGGTGCATACATTATATGTTTGATCTATAAACTTCACTTAGTACTATGACAAAATAATCCTCACACTAAGAAGAAGTTAAGTTAGAATTAGAGTACAAGTAGTGTAAACCTTTGATTTGTCACTTAGACTTAAGAAAATAATGAATTAGGTAGAAAAACAAAGTTGGAAGCCACCCAAACCAAACTGACCAGATCTAGAACCAAGAAAGAATACACTTAGAGACATAATAAAATAAAGTAAACAAAGTGAAAAAACCAAAAAAGGCTAGTAGGATGAGGGTTAAAGGCCAGTAGGATGAGGGTTAAAGGCCTAAAACTCAAAACCAAGCCAAAACTCTTGGTTAGGCCTTCAAGAAATTTCTAACTAATACCTTAACTCTCAAAGAAAAGATGTTATGAGGCCTGTAGGAAGTCCACACAAAGTTCCTTAAGCCCAACAAAGTCATAAACATTGATTTATACAAAAACAAGCCCAATTTGATTATATAGCCTACTTAGGAATCCAAGAAAATTAATATGTACTAAGGTCATGGACAAGGGATGAAAATCTAACCTTAATGGAAGTATTAAGTCTAAAACAATGTTCCAATCCTGAGCCTAAATTATTACACAAAGTAACAAAAAGCCTAGTAACAATTTCAAGCCTAAAAAAAGACTAAAACTTAGGTGATGCTGCTATTCTGATCAGTAGACAAAATTTTGGGCCCTATCTCTAAATCTAATTATACCACATGAAACTACACTAGAAAATGATGAAAATCGACTATAAGATCATAAGAATCAAATTTAAAATGAGAAAGTTATATATGATTGAAGATTTACTACAACTAAGAGAAATATAAGACTAAGTTAGAAGTATAACTTAAAGGATTTAAGGTTATCCTTTTTATTTCATTTATAATATCATATTTACGATGTTCAAGGGACCCTATTGTTGGAGACGACTTACCCTTAGATTGCTACGACTGATCAGCTATGATCAAATGAGTGATTCTTAATGACTTCATGCTTGGTTTTGTTCGTAGTATAGATGCACTTAAATTTCTATATTGAACTTGAATGCATGTGGGGTATGGTAAATGCATATGTACGATATTGTAATTGAGTTCCATGATTTGCTAATCAGATAATAAATAGAGTTATTTATGATGATAGATATGTATTGTTGTTATGGAATGTAATTGTCTGATCGCCATGAAAACTGGATTAAGTAATTATTCGATTAAAGAATTCAATGAGTCATGCAATTCTCATGTTTTCATCATAACTATATCGACTACGACCTCATGCAGAAGGTGGGAAGAGACTCGTAGGAGTGGGGGTTCCTAAAGGGATTAAGCAAAAGGTTATGCCATTTATATATTATTATTGAGCCTCTATCCTAGCTTTCAGGCTTACTAGGTACTAGGGAATGCTAACCGTTAGTTAGGAGCTGTGTCTTGTGACCTCCACTTAGGGTTTATGATGTGAATTGCAGAGGCCACCACATTGCTAGACTTGGGATTTTGATTTGAAAAGGAAAAGTGTATTTTCTGTGTGAAGAGTAAAGTTTATACAGGTTATATATACATATATGTATGAGTTGATTTGAGTACGTTGGCGCTAGTAGGATAAAAACCTAGGTGCTAAAACCCAGTTGATGATTTGTGTTGGTTAATTATTTCCAACCTCGACTATGGGGGTTAAATTCTAAGTTGCATGTGGTTCTTAGGTCGCTGCATGTAGTGTTTGCATTCTGAATGTCTCATGCATTCATATGATTGTGAATTTAAATAAATTGTTTGTATGGTAGCTCACTAAGCATAAGCTTACACCTTGATAGATTTCTTTTGTTGTAGGATTACCTCTTCGTTGATTTGGGTCGCAAAATGCCTAAGGTGAGTCTTGTGTTGAGATAGGATTGTATGTATCAAAGAGTGAAAGAGAGAATCTTCACTAATAGCTTGAAATTGTTCATTTCTTCTAATTAGCATAATTTTATAGTTAGACAAACTTATGATAGACTTATCTGGATTTAGTTTGTGTTGTAATATTTTCGTCATGGAAATCTATGTTCCATGCTTTATTTTCAGTAATTGACGTAATTAATTAGTAATTTCAGTTAATATGCTTGATATTACTAGTCTACACGCCTAAAGGTAACATAGAGTGGAACGAGTCTTTTATGTTATATAAAAAGGCTTATGATCAATAAGGGGGTTGATTGTAGACTTTTGTATGGTGCATGATGATCTACCACAATAATGATATTGTTTAGGTTGTGATAGAAAGGAAGGAAGATAAAAAGTTGAAAAGGACATTTTTGAATTTAGTCATAATTTTAAATAAAATTAAAAAAAAAATTACATGTACATATGACAACCATAAATTGGATAAGGAAAAGAAAATGAAGAGAAAAAGATAAAGGAAAGGAAAGGACAAGGAAATAAAGGAATAATTAAAGAAAATACTTTTTAACTTTTCTTTAAATATTTCAAACCCTATAAATAATATTTGAAATAATATATATAGTATAATTATGAAGAAAATTATAAAATATATAATTAATGTTCACTATATAATACATAAATATATAAAGTGTGTAATAAAATTAAATTCAATTAATTAAACCAATATAACACTAACATACATATAAAGTTACAAATAATTATAAAATAATTTTATTAATCTTATTAATTTGGCAAATTAATTTCTTACTCTTTACATTTATTAATATTTAGAAGTTATCTCTATTTATTAGTTAGCGATTTTCTGTGATTACGCATGTTGGTTGATAATAATATCCAATTAGGGCTTCATCACCGTTGGGGTAAATTTATACGTTTTATAAGCTTAGAGTTTTAGGTTTTAGGGTTTTCATTAGGTTTGAAATCCATCTTTTGTATTTATACGTACATAGGGTTTAAAATTTGTATATGCGATTAGGGTTTCGTTTAATATATTAGGTTTTTTTTATTCGTTTTAGGTTTTGAAATTAAAATTTTAATCAATTTTAAATTTAATGGGTCTATTGATTTAAGGAAATTATCTACATTACTCGAGTTCAATTCTGTTTTCAGAAGGCTAAATTTATAGGGTTTATAGTGATCTTCAAAAGTGTAAACATTACTTAAGCCCAAATAATTCTACTCATTGTGACCTTTGAGAGCTCCCATTTTCTCTTTAATTTTGTGAAAGATTTCTTCTTCCATCTTTATCAATTTCTTCTCTAATTCTTTTCCCAAGCGTTTATTGTTCTTATTAGGCTTATGAATGTACAACTTTTTAGACTCGTTAGCCTGAGATGGAGTGTCAATAGGCTCCTAAGCTTATGCATAGGCTACAAGAATGTCTTTTTGTTAGCATCACTGCATCTTACACCCCCCGCCCCTCTCTCTCTCTCTCTCTCTCTTTCTTTAAATCAAGTCTTTAATTTTAGAAGGTTTTCTTTTTTGGAAACTTTTATTGAAAAATCAATGCTTATTTTACGTTATAGAAGCTTGATGTTGACATTGACGAATCTAAACTTATTATACTAACAAAAAGTAGAAAAACTGGGAGCATTAGGACCAACAATTGAGGATACAAGATGATGATTATATTATAAGGATGATATAGAGAAGTGGGAATTCTTTTACAAAGAGACACTTACTAAAAGACAACATAAGGTGATGATTCATGGAGAAAACTATATTGAAACCGTAACAACTTAATGGATAAATACGAAGAATGAGAATTTAGGCATTAATAAGATTGATGACCTTAAGGTGGAAAATAATTTACAATGGACATCTAAGGGTTAAATCTTTTTTGTTTTATTTTTTTGTATTTTGTTAGTTCCTAATAGAATGGTACATGTAAGGCATTGTAATAGAAATTAACTAAGTAAAAAAAATTACTTGATTTTTTTATCATAAAATATCTATTTAAAATTCTCTCGTTTTTTTTTTCTTGGAAACTTGTTGAAGAACCTTAAGAAAACAATAGTTCCATAATAATTTTTATTGTAACTAATTTCTATAGTTACATGTCCCAAAAAAAAATAAAAATTTCAAGTTGATACTAAAGGTTACTTTCTTTCTTTTTTTAACATTGGTACATCATGGCACAAGGGGATTATTAATGGTTTTGCGCTTCTATGTTAAATTTTAGGAGACATTGCAAAAAACCTTCCTAAACTTTGACTTAGGTGCAGATTGATGATTTAAACTTTCAAAGTAAGGTTTTCGATCTCTTAAACTTTGATAAATTGACAAAATAATCCCCATAACACTTAACTTTGATTTTGGTGTGTAAACATCTCCTAAACTTTGATTTTTGTGTGTAAACCATAAATTTTGATTTCGGTGCATAAATACCCCTAAACACTCCATAGTTTAAGGGAGTGTTTATGCATAAAATCAAAGTTTAGGGAGTGTTTACACACCAAAATCAAAGTTTAAGTGTTATGGGGGGTTGTTTTGCTAATTTATCAAAGTTTAAGTGGTTAAAAACCTTACTTTGAAAGTTCAGGGGGTCAATCTACACCTACATTAACTTTGAAAGTTTAGGGGGTCAATCTACACTTACGTTAAAGTTTAGAAGGCGGGGGGCCGGAGGGGGAGGGGGGGGGTGTTGTGGGTTGGGGTGGTTTGCATTTTCCCTAAATTTTATGTTAACAAACTATGGTATATAGGACATATATTTTACAAGGCAGTGTAAATGTAAACCCTACTTTTAGTGGGCCTAAGATTTGAGTATGAGTACTTCCCGAACATCCTCAAAGATCAACTAAACCAAAAACTTAAGTTTATATTTAGAAACAAATTAAATTTTTCCAATTCAAAAGCCAATTTTTGATAAAATCCGAACTTGAAGAACTGCAAGCTCTAAAGTCACTTAAAACCCTAAACCTTAAAATAATTAAGGAATTTTAACCCTAAGTAATTAATCGATAATTTAATTTGAATAATTTCATTCAACTTTAGAAAATTTCACAATTTTATAAAAATCAAATCATAAATTACAAAACAATGTGAGATGAAAACCTTAAAACAATTTCCTATAAGGCCATGCCCTTATCTTCATGTATAAGCTTTACACATAAATAGGTAGACCAACCAATCACCTTAGATAACTTATCAATTGAAAGTTGGAATCATTTATCAATTGATAATTTATCAAAATCTAGTGATAAGACAATTTCCTTATCACCCCTTCACTTATACTACATATAGACAATTTTTCATAAGATTTCATAAGCTTAACTTTAATAAATGAGACAAGACCACTCCATAGCCCAAAAAGACTTTAAATGGAAGATTTGGACAAGGGAGAAAGGGGGGCTGTGCTCTTGTCTTTCAACCATCAATCACTTTCTCTTACACATCACTATTCACCCCTTAACGCTTACATCATCAATAGTTGCAATTGTTGACTTTTGTGTAAGCTACAAGATAATCAATTAAAGCTTCTTGCACACACTTCTTTCCTCATTCAAAATCTGCTACTCTCTCCCTCTTTCACTCCCATTTTCACTTCCTTTTCTCTCACTTTAAACACAAATCAAAAGAAGAAATCAAACTCTACAAATTCCTAACATTGCCGCTACCATTTTTTCTTCCATACTCACGGCAATTTCTCTTCTTATTCTTGTGTCATTTTCTTTCACCATCTAAGATCTTTTAGAACCATTAGAACCTTCCACAAACCCTATTCCAAAAGACCAAAAGATTCAGGTTTGAAAAGGTTGCAAAAGAGGAAGCAAAGTTAAGAGCTTAAGTGGAACCTTTGTGCACAACCACCATAATTTGCTTTAAGGATGAGTAAGTATTTCTTGTGCTTAGTGGGTTAGTATTGATGTTAAGAGACTTTGATTTCTTGAAGATATAAGTATAATTTAAGTTGTGATAACAACAAAAACCGTTTTAAGAAACAAATTCATGAAACCTTTACATGAGGTTGAAAGATGAGCATGTAAAGTTGGTATTTTGTAAAGATACTTGTGTAGCACTTTGAATGGAAGATTTTAAGTTGAGAAAATCTTGAAACAAGAATTTGAATGGAAGATGAACATGCTGGACGTGAGGGTTCAAAGGTCATTTGAATGTTGATTTTATTTCCATTAAGTTAAAAATGCTCAAATATAGACTTAAGTTAAGGAAAAATCCATCAAATGAAGTTTTATGAAGAAACCAACTTTGTATGACATGAGCTATGATATGGAGGTTGTCTTAAGTATAAGATCTTCTATTTCTTTGTGTGGAGCATGAGTTAAAGAATCATCTTATGGAAGAAAAGTTAAGTTAAGATTTGGATACAAGTAGTTTAAGTGCATAATCAACACCTAAACTTAAGGAAATGATGAAACAAGTTGAAAAACCAAGCGAGAACCCCTTGGAATCATCACGACCAGATCTAGAACGTGAGAAAAAGAAGCTTAAAAATATGATAAAAGTGAATGAACAAAGTGAAAGGATCAATTGAAGGAAGTATGGTAAGCATACAAAGCCTAAAACTCAAAACCGAGCCTAAAACTCTCAAAACGAGCTTAGAACTCTAAGTTGGGCCTTTAATGAAATTCTGACCAGCACCTTAAAGTATCAAGAGAGGTTGTTTTGAAATCCATAAGAAATCCACCTAAGGCCTCACAAGCCTACCAAAGTCACTAACTTTAGTTTGAACAAAAAACAAGCCCATTTGACAACTTAAGCCCACTAAATGGCCCATGAAGTGGTTGTTAGCCTTAGGAATATAAATCAAAGTTGTAAATCTGATCTCAAAGAGTATTTTAAGCTTAGGATGAAATATTAAGACCAAGGCCAAAGGATTTCTTAAGTTATCAAAAAGCCCATTTATCATATAAGGCCCAAAAGCACTCCAACACATGAGGAATGCTACTGTTCTGACCCATGGAAAGAATTGTATGCCTCATTTAGAAAATCTAACCTCACCATGTTAAAGTACACTTGAAAACGATGAAGATTGACTACAAGATCATAAAAATCGGATTTAAAATGAAAAAGTTATATTCCATTGAACTTTTAGGTAAAACTGAAAAAATTTATGAAACCAAGTCCAAAGTATAACTTAAAGGGTTTTAGCTTAATTTTCTAGGTTTTATTTCAAATCCTTATAGTATCGTATTTGCGATTTCCAGGGGACTCGGCTTTAGGGAGACGACCTATCCCGGATTATTTTGATTGATCCGTATGGCTGAGTGAGTAAATTCCCGTTGACTCTTTACTTGATTGTACTTATAGAATAGATGTACCTAAACTTATATATATAAATTTGGATGCTTGTGGGATATGGGAGATGCATGTGTATGGATTTATGGATGAATGTAATGACTTGTTAATTATATATATAATAATGGGAATTGTTTGTATTAATTTATACATGTGAATTGTATGGAATGGAATTGTTTGATTACCCTAAAAATCAAGTTAATCACTTATGTGATTAAGAACTTAAAATGAATAATGCATTCTCCATATTGCATACGGATAACATCGACTGCCACTTCACGCAGAAGATGGGAAGGGACTCACAGGAATACGAGTTTCCTGCAGGATTGGGCACTAGCTATGTCATCATATATATTGAGTCCCTGTCCTAAGCTTATGGGCTTATTAGGTGCTGCAAGACGCTAACCGTCGGCGAGGGGCCGAGTCTTGTAGCTTTTGCTTAGGGCCTGTATTTGTGGATTGCGGAGGCCACCATACCGCTAGACTTGGGATTTTAAAAATATGATTTGATTTCGGTAAAGGAAGTATACATATATATATGTATATATATATATATATATAGAGTTTTTCTTTGGTATGAGCACGATAGAGCAAATGAAATAAAACCCAAGGTTTAGAACCCGGATTTTGGTTTGGGTCGGTTAATTATCTCCAAACCCCGACTTCAGGGGGCGTAATTCTGAGTCGTATGCAGTTCCTAAGCCACTGCATGCGTTGTTTGGCATACTGATTGTTCATGCATTCATATGATTATGCATTTAATAAATTTCTATCATGCGGTAATGATGAGGGTAATTATCTCACTAAGCGTAAGCTTACACCCCAACAGTTCTTTTCCTTGCAGGTTGATTGATAGTTGGGAATGGGATAGGAATCGAGTGCAGAGTGCTACCATTGAATCAATGTGATGAAAAGCTTGTGTAGTTAATTCGGAATGATCTGAAAAACGACTAATGTCTCAATTAAGTTTAGTATCTTTGGTAAGTTTAGAATTTTCCAGAATTGTTTATCTTATTTCACTATTTTGGTAAGGGATACCGATTCTCTGCGGTTTTGAGGAATTGTGGAAAAATGGATATCCATAATTATTTATATTATATAATAAGCCAATGAACTAAAATTAAAGACTTTAGCAAATAACTATTTAGAGTCTTGCAATCTCTGACTTGCAAGGTGATTTTCTTATCATGGGTATATACGTGATATGGAAATTTTAGGCAAAACTACTAGGCCCCTCCTAGGGTCGCTACAGTAAATGACTGCATATATGATGCGAGGAAAACAAATACATATATAAAAAAAAATATAAATTAAAATACAAAAGATTGATGCAATATGCCACATGTGCATGCAATATAACGGGCGTAGGTAGTTAATAACTTATAGGAATAGAATTATTATAAACTTGCGGTCAATATTACTAACACTTATATATTCAAGTGTGAATCTTTAAAAGAAAATTTTCGAAAATGAAGCCCATGGAAACTTATATATATAAGTGCTTTAATTATAATTTTTTTTTTTAAAAAGTGAAGAAGTGTAGATATGTGAAAATCAATGAAAATGAATTTTTTGCTATTTTTATTACGAATCATTCTAAAAAACCTAAAAATTTTTAGGTTGCTTCGGAGATGCTTATATACCCACTAATTTGGATTGAACTGTAATACTCCAAAATTTTGAGCTAATACGATAATCTTAGGATCCGAGCTCCAAAATTTAGGTTGTTAGGTAACATTATCTATTTTAGTTCAAACTTCACAATAAATCTAGAAAAGTTAGATGAAGTATCCTAGTAAAGTTAATTTCTTGAAATAAGCTATACAAAAGGATTAATTTATAAAAATGTCAATTATTGATAAAACCGATAAATATAAAAAATGTGAAATTCAAGTTTTTAGATATAATGAGATATTAGAGATAATTTATTTAACGTATAAAAATAATAAATGACTTAGGTGTGTATAAATCCCTTAAAATTTCAAAGTGAGGTTTTTGACCCTTAAACATTGATAAATTGGCAAAATAACCCTCATAACACTTAAACTTTGATTTTGATGCGTAAACACCCCCTAAATACAATTATGTACTAAAATCAAAGTTTAAGTATTATAGGGATTGTTTTGTCAATTTATTAAAGTTTAAGGGGTTAAAAACCTCATTTTGACAGTTTAGGGGGACAATTTGTACCTAAGTTAAAGTTTAGCGATGATTTTTTTGTATTTTCTCCTAAATTTCATGTTATACAACTTTTTACTTGAAAAAGAATACAACAAACCGTAGTACATAGGACATATATTTTACAAGACATTGTAAATGACCACATATATGATATAAGGAAAAAAAATTTATAAAAACAAACAATATGAATATATATATATATAAACAACAAATATAAATTAAAATACAAAAAATTGATGTGGTATGCTACATGTGCATGTAATGTAACGGGGGTCGGTAAATAATAACTTATAGGAATATAATTATTATAAACCTGGGGTCAATATTCCTAACACTTGTATATATAAGTGTATGAATCTTTAATAGAAATTTTTTGAAAATGAAGCCCATGGAAACTTATATATATAAGTGCTTTAATTATAATTTTTCTAAAAAAAAAAGTGAAAAAGTGTAGATATGTGAAAATCAATGAAAATG
Organism: Lumnitzera racemosa; assembly: GCA_024138005.1. Classification (NCBI taxonomy): domain Eukaryota; kingdom Viridiplantae; phylum Streptophyta; class Magnoliopsida; order Myrtales; family Combretaceae; genus Lumnitzera; species Lumnitzera racemosa. Next base: position 46,757,791 of record JAMXBC010000007.1, read on the forward strand.
ATTTTTTTTTTTTATCACGAATCTTCCTAAAAAAACTAAAAATTTTATAAATTTTTTGGTTGCCTTCAAAATGCCTATATACCTACTAATTGGGATTAAACTATAACATTTCAAAATTTCAAGCCAATATGATAACCCTAGGATCCGATCTCTTAAATTTAGGGTATCAGGTAGCATTATCCATTTGAGTTCAAACTTCATAATAAATCTAGAAAAGTTAGACAAAGTATCTTAGTAAATTTAATTTCTTAAAATAAGTTATACAAAAGGATTAATTTGATAAAAATATCAATTTATCGATAAATATCGAAAATGTGAAATTCAAGCTTTTAGATATAACGAGATATTGAGATAAGTTATTTAACTTGTAAAAATAATAAATGTAGTGAATCATATATAATATACATGTATTTACATGTGATATGCGTTATATGTTTTAAATATATACATATAATAATAATAATAAATTATCAAAATAAGGTAAATTAATATAAAATAATGAAAATTAATTAAAAAAATAAATGGATGAGTCATCAAACCTATTTAGCAGCATGATACAAGTTGGAAAACATGAGTCAATACCTAATTAATTAGAGAATGACACATGGTGCCTAGGGAAACGGAAAAATTAACGTGTAGCATACACGGGTCCAATTTTTATTAAATCAAACAAACTTGAAAACTTATAAATATGACCCAAACCCTCATTTACAATATTTTAGCACTCTAAAATACAAGAACATAATTTAGAAAAATTAGAAAGAAGATAAAATAAAAATAGAACAAAAATATGGGTGAATAAGGTCTAGGGTGGTTCAATAGGCTAACCACAACTTGATATAAAGTGGCTTGGTGGTTTGATGATTAGCCATTATAGGGATGTTTTTGATAAGGAATGGTGGTCAGAGGCAACCGGTTCAGGTGAAGCCATTTTCTGCCTGTAAGTTCTTTTAATTTCTAAAAACATCAAATGTTGTTAATTAATTATAAAATTTGGTTTCTAGAGTTATTTTAGCTGTAGATTAATGTAGTAATTTTATTTTAATTAAATAATTAGTGTAAATATATGGTCCTTAAGAAGATGCTCTTTTTGGGCGAAAATTAAACTAATTTTTATAAATATTACATGATGTTGTTTTGAGCTCAATTTTGGTATATAATATACATAGTATATGTATTTAATTGAAGTAATAGAAATTTGGAAAATAAGTATGTTTACTGTTTTTTATAATTATTTTGGATAAAACTACTAGTTTTATCGAATTGTTGAAATAATTAGTTTTTGACTAAATTAATGACTAAGCCTTATAAGTTTTCACTTTTGAAAGTTTATAAGGATACTTGAAATACGTAATTTTTACCTCACACTTACATTTTTTTATTTTCCCTAATTTTCAATAATTTAGAGTTAAAACTACTATTTTTGTAAAAATAGATAACAGCTATATTAGTGTAATTTATGGTAAATAATTGTAATACGTTTTTTTATGAGTCTATAGGATTTTTCGTGAAATCAATTGGGCTTGTATACAATTTATTGTGTATTTTCCAAATAAAAACCAATATATTAGCTTAATATGTAATATAGTAATTAGTACTATGAAAATATTTGTCAAATTCATGTGAAATGAATAGATTAGGGCATATTAATAGTTGCTAGATAAGTGTGGAAAGTGTGATTTTTAGGGTTTTTAGTTTAGTACTAAAGTTTATTCAGGTCAATTACGAAGTTGCGATAATATACAGTTGAGTCAGCAGTGAGAAAGGGTATTTATTAGCTTGTAAGCATGTTGAATGATCTTGTCTCTTAAGATATATTAATAATACTCGAAATAATGATCATGACGATATAGAGTTTATAGAAATCGGATAAGGAATAAGTAAGATATTGTTAAATGAATTTTAAAAACGTAGTAATGAAAGCTTATAAGAGTTTAGTTTGACTGATACTTGACTTAAAGAATGTATTTATATTTTTATAGGTGTAATAAGTAAGGGAGGACCACGTCAAAAAGTTTAGGATTTTGCGTTACTAGTAAGCCCAGGTAAGTGGATCTAACCCATGCTTAGAGTAGATATGTTGCTACTCATAATACTACATGCTATTTGATGCTGTATTGATTGGATATTGCTATATCTTAGGTGAATTGATATGCTACTATAGTAGATGTTGATGTGGTGATTTTGAATGAAGGTAGCTATATCTTAGTTAAATTGTTATGCTGCTATGTTGGGTGTTGATGTGGTGTTTACGAATGATTATACTAGCTAGGGAAGTTAAGTGATTGCTAATCCAATCTTTTGGGTGTTTACCTAAGTGAACCATAAGTAAGATGCTAGAATTTCTCTAAGGAGAGTTTGAAAACTATAATTAGATCACTAGGTTGAGTAAAATGAAAGATTGATTGTGTTGAATGATTTACTTGAGTGGTTATTGTATATCATGGCATTAAAAGGGACCTATGGGTCAGAATTTTCAGAATGAGGCCTCTAAGTGATCACGAAAAATCATGACTTTAGGAACTCAGTATGTAGGAGCATATAGATTTGCATTGCTCGAACATCTTCACTATTTTGATAGTTTGATTTGGTAAACTATAGTACATAGTCTAATTTTGTAAAGCAAAGTTAGGAGTCTCATTCGCAAGCAACTCTTTGTTGCCTTTTTTGATATTGGTAGACTACAGTATGTAGTCCAATTTGGTGGAGGGTCCTACTCCTAAGCAGCTCATTGTTAGCTTTAGGTTCCTAGATGTTGTATCTAGATGCTTGGCTATGTTGACTAATCGGATGTAGATATTGGAGGGTATAGGATATTGATACCAATGCATGCTACGTACATGAGCATAGCATATTGCATTGCTAGCAATAAATGCTTGGTTGGGATAATGTATGTGTGAAGTTGAAGTTGTTGATTATGATTGAAGTGTTTCAGTTGTGATATTGCCTATATTGTATTGTTTGCTATCTACTCTCACTTAGCTTTAGTAGTTGAGGGGATAAAATGTTTAATCCGTAGGTTAGTAGTATAGTGAAGGGCCTAACACTAGGGGGGATGTATACTTAAAGTGTAAGTCGGAGTTAGTGACTTTTGTATGGAACCTATATTAAGTTGGGAATCATACTATTGTGAAGATGACAAAAGAAAAAGCTGATTGACGTTTTGATGTAAATATTATATTTTACACATAAGTTGTAATAGAATATCTAGCTGAACTTTGATGGAGCAACCCCTTTATCATATAAATGTAAACAAAGTTGTCTTTTGATGCATTAGTAGGTTGAGTTAAGTTTTCAACTAGTATTCCTGTATGGTGGTGTATTTCGTGCTAAACCGGGATGTGATACAAGTCGATAGTAGTTTTCAATTTTTTTTAGAAAACTTTAGTGTGTTGGTTTTTCTTTTTTAATTTTGGAAATGGGCTAAGTTTACATTTTAGATAATTTTTTTAATTAAGAAAATCCTAAAGAACTCTAAATTTTTATTCCCAAATTTGAAAAACGCTAAAAACCTAATTTTTGAAAAGAACTCAATTAGAAACTTTTATTTGATGAAAATCAAGCTAAGTGACAAAAAGACCTTTTTATTTTAAGAAAAGCCCTAAAGTGTCTAATTTTTTTTAAATGAAAATTTTAGGAAAAATATGAAACTTTATGCAAACCTTAATGTAAAAGTGCAATTTTTAATAAAAAAAATATGGATTTTAGACAAAAGATGCATTTTTCCCAAAGAATGCAATTTTTAACAAAAATGTGCAATTTTTCTTGAGAATACAAAATGATGCAAATTTTTAATTAAAGAATGCAAAAAATGCAATTTTATTTTATTATATGATGCGATTTCATAAAAGTACTAACATCATGACGCTAAACACTAATTTGAGAAACAATAAACCTACAAACTAATTATGCTACCCTATCTCAATATACAAACATGACTAATATGTAAACAACTATGCACATAATTTGCAGACAACCAATATATAACTTAACAAAATGGAAACTAAATAATTAAAACTAAAGACCTACATGAAAGAAGAAATAAGTTAGTATTAGATAATCATTAATAAATTGGAGGAAAAAAAAGAAAAAAAAAACTAAAAGCTATTAAAGTAATAAAAGAAATAAAAAAGGAACAAAACCAACCCACCTATCCTACTTTAATTGTAGGTTAGACTAGAGAGACATCAAATGCTAGTTAGGTTGCTCCAATTTGATCGGATCGGATCCAGAATCTATTTGGGTCGTAGGTGAAGAAGAAAAAAATCGTGTGGGTAGCTTGCTTCGGCTCGATTTAGGGCATATTTTGAATGGGCAAGAGAGGATTGATAAGGTTTTAATCGATGAAAATGAGATTGGTGATGGTGCTACAATGTAAGGAAGTCGTTTGGTGGTGGTTGGTAGCGGTGGGCATTGGTGTTACAGTAGTGTTAGGCATGCATGGGTTTGGGTTATCATGACCCAACAGTATTATTATCGTGGTAGATCGCCATACACTGTATAAAGATCTATAATCAACCCTTTTGTTGATCATAGGCCTTCTATATAATACATAAGGTTCCTTCTACTCTATGTTACTATTAGGCTTGTAGACATGTAATATTAAGCGTATTAACTAAAACTACTAGTTAATTATGGAAAGTAATGGAGTTAAAGTGTGTAATGTAGAATTCAACGACAAAATGTTATAATACATATAAGTTTGCATTAAATTTATCTATTTACAAAATTATAATAATTAAAAGAAATAACAATTCCTAGCTAATACCATAAATTCACTCTTCACTCTCTGAATCACACAACCCTGCCCTAATAGGAGACTTAACCTCGGGCATTCCTTGGCTTGGATTAATGAAGAGGTAGTCCTGCATCAAAAGAGATTTGTTAGGGTGTACCCTTATACTTAGTGAGCTAAACCCTCCGTTATGATACACAAACAGTTTATTAAATGCACAATCATATGAATGCGTGGAACACTCGGAATGCCAATCAATATATGCAACGACCTAGGGGTTGCATTGTAGACCCTACTACTTAAGGGGATATTTAATTAACTAATAGTACTTCTTGATCATTCCCAAGGATCAACTAAACTAAGAATTAAAGTTTATATTTAGAAAATGAACCTAGTCTTTCAATTCAAAAGTTTAATGTCGATAAAAAGTCCTAATACAAGAATAGTGAACCCCAAATCGTCTAAAGCCTTAAATCCTAAGATAAGACATGAATACATAAGTATTTTGAGATCCTAAGTGAATAATGGAACATTTGAACTTAAACAATTTTACATAAACTTATAAAACCATAATTCCCTTAAGAAGCAAATCATAATATATGAATTTTTATAAAGAACCAAACCTTAAAAGAACCATACATATAAGATTTCTAACCAATCAAATTAATTCAATTTCAAGTTAGGATCTATTAAAACTAAAAGACAATAATGAGATTTAGATTTGCTCATGCTATGCCACTTTTCCATGGATTTAATATAAGGCAATTCTCTTATTTCCCTTATAAGCTAGGCTACTTATAGATAGGTGAATGAATTAATCACATTAAATAACTTATCAAGTGAGAGTTAGATGTGCTTATCATATGATAACTTTTCAAAAGCTTATGATAAGATAATTTCCCTATCCTATCATAAGTTATATTACACATGGATAAGTTATCTCACTATGTTATCTAATTAAGTTCAAATCAAGAAGATGCAACAAGGTCATGCCCTTAAAGGACAATGTATGGCCTATTGGGAAAGGATGGAATGGGAAGCCATACGTCTTTCACAAGCCCTATTTGCCTCATGTTGCTTACATCATCCAATCATTACATGGTAAGGTGTATGTGCTAAATTGAAGGAAAAAAAAAGACCTTATTTGGAACTTATACACATCCATTTCAACCGGCCACTTCTCTTCCAAAATAATCTTGTTCTCACTCACTTTTTAAACACTCTAAGTTTATAAACAAAGGAAAGACAAAGCCCTACCTTTTTCCTTCCTTGCCGCCACTTCTATACACACACACACACATACATGACACAAAAGTGCATTATGTTGCCTTCACTTTATCTACCCAAAGGGCCATTTTAGGAAACTTTAGGACATCTAAAACCAACCTTAAACACCAAAGCTTTGACAACTTAAGGAGCTCACAAAAAGGAAGGGGAAGCAAAGAGCAAAAGAGGACACTGGGTTTATAACCACCTTCCATACTCATTTAGGAAAAGTAAGTTTTTTAATTTGGGTACATTTAGAATGCCATGCCTAGGAGATCATGTATATGAGGTGACATTATAGTTAGTTTACAGTAGGTGTTAAGCTTATGACTCTCTTACAAGAAAATTGGAGTATGAGTATATTAGGTTTAGTATTATGTAAGATACATACCTATAACTTAGAATGGAAGTTTATGACTTGAGAAAATCATGAAATATGTTTATGAATGGTGGAAAAAGATGCCGGTCGTGGTATATTTGAAGGGTATTTAGGTGTCACTTTTACTTCTATTTGGTTTCATAAGCTCAAATCTAGTGAACGAAAAACCATTACATAATGTTTTAATGTAGAAATCAACTCTTAAAGATCTAAACTAAGGTGTAGTACTTACAATAAGTATGTGATATATGAAATTTACTTAGTACTTTAGCCAAATAATTCCCTTATAAAGAAGAAGTTAAGTCAGAGTTAGAATACAAGTAGTGCAGACTCTTCATTTGTCATTTAAACTTAATGAAACAGTTGGAGAAACCAAGTTGGAAGCCCCTAAACCCAAACTGAACAGATTTGGAACCATAAGAAAACTCACTTAAAAATACAATAAAATAAAGTAAGCAAGGTGAAAAGACCAATAAAGGCAAGTTTGATAAGTATTAAAGGCCTAAAACTCAAAATCGAGCCTAAAATATCCGAAACAAGCTTAAAACTTTTAGTTGGGCCTTCATAAAAATTCTGATTAGCACCTTAACCATTCAAGAAAAGTTGTTTTGAGACCCATAAGAAGTCCACATAAAATTCCTTAAGCCCAACCAAGTCACCAATTTTAGTTTGAACAAAAAATAAGCCCGTTTGACCACAGAAGCCTACTTAAGAGTCCAAGAAAATTTTGATAGCACTAAGGTTATGAGGGAAGGATAGAAATCTAACCTTAATGGATATTTTAAGGTTAGAACAAAGTTCTATGCCCAAGCCCAAAATATTTCATAAGTAACAAAAAACCTAACAACCAAATTAAGCCTAAAAGAACATCAAACCATGAGGAACCCTACTGTTCCGACTCGCTAACAACATTATGGGTCCTATCTTAAAAATCTAACCATAACATGTTAAAGTATACTTGAAAATGATGGAAATCCACTATAAGTGATAGGGATCAACGACAAATCACGTGCTTCAAAGCTCGAGGGCTTTCTCAGATGGTTCTCCGAGTTGTCTAAGGTGAGTTAAACACTAAGGAGTAGTGTTTATCCCAATCTGAACTATTGAGTTACTTTTCTCTCCATACCCCCCAGGAAGCTGCTGAGGTGATTAGTTGACACGTGGAGCTGACCCCTTCATAGCACCCCAGTCCAAGCACCAAATCAAGAAAATAGCCAACTCTATAATGTCGAGGCCTAGTTGATAACTGTGAAGAGCCGACCAACCAAAGTTGACCCAAATATGTGTTGCCCTTAAGCTAACCCCTGTCCAGCCCCAGCTGTCAGGATGCCAAACTGTAGATGCTGAACAGACCTGATCAAAGGGCCACCCTTGCTCGGCTCATAATGTTGTGAATCGCAGACTGAGGAAAATGTATGTGCGCTGTCCTTTTTAACACTTATACTGTCCTTTCTAATAGACGACATTCTTTTTGCACAATTTCATACTTTCCCTATAAATTGTCCTTTCTAATAGAGGACATTCTTTTTGCACAATTTCATACTTTCCCTATAAATTATTCTCCTTTTGTTTAGCAAATAAGGATCCATTTTTTTTTTTTTTTGAGATTTATGTAACTTAGGACTTACCTTAATAGGGTACTATAAATACTCGCATAATGTAATAGTTGCATCACTAATACATGGAAGAATACACTAAACTTTTTACTCTCTTTTGAGCTAAGTGTCCCTTTTGCTTACTCTTGAGCTATTCTTATCTAACCCATTCGAGCGCAAATTAATGGCGAGTGACCTTTGGCCATACTTGTACGTCACATTAAGTGTACCTAAGCTCGTATGAGGTGTTGGTGCATCATATCCATCGTTAGTGCACGAGAATCCTTGCTCATCCCTCGATTATCATTTACCTTTCAAGCCATCTTGAGGCTTGGACCCACCCCCTTTGGTTATGCGTGATATTGGGTCTATGTGTTCATCTACGAATCTTTATCATCTTGGTATCAGAGCTTGGCTACATTCGAAGCTAGATTCTACTACTGTGTTGTTTGAGTAGTTTGTTATTGTTCCTGTGAGACAACGGTTCTATTGTTAGCTTTGAAGTTCAGTAGTTGAGAAGTGTTCTATATTTTGTTTTGCCCTGTTTTCAATACACAAAATAGAGTGTGGTTGATTGCTTATTTGTTGTGTAATTGTCATTGTGAAGTAATCATCAATATCGGATTCAAGTGTTCAAGGAATTTTAGGAAACCAAGAAAGTGGCACTCGACATGGCTAAGGTCAAGAAGGAAGCTTCACATGTCAATTGGTGGGTGACTGCTTGGATAGGCTTATCGACTTGGTATTTGGTGATTGTTATCCAAGAAGGCAGGCAGCGAGCTAGAAATAGCCATACTAGGGAATGTGAATAGCAAGGACCAGGTAATGGTTAATTTGGACAAGTTAATGCCCTAGATCAACCACCTTGAGTTGAAAGAATTGGTAGGGATGCTAGATGAAGGCTAGCACTTAAAGAGATTAAGGAGGAAGAAAAAGGAGATCAGGAGGCAAAGGAGTACTATGAGCCTGAGGAAAGAAATGTATGGGTCCCTAGAGTTAAGGGATTGAGGATGTGTATTTCGAGTTTCTTTGGAAGTGGTGATGCCTAAGACTACCTAGATTGGAAAGATAAGATTAAAAAATAGTTTGAATGCCATGAAGTGCCCGATAATACAAAGGTTTGACTTGCTGTGTTGGAGTTCATTAGTTGTGTTGCCTTATGGTGGAAGAACTTACAATCCACCAAAAGAAGGGAAGGAGAACGAGAACGAGAGATTAGGAGTTGGGATGAAATGAAGAGAATCATGTGGAGAAGGTTTGTGCCGAGTTATTATCTATAGGATGCCTTCAAAAGACTGCAAGAATTGAGACAAGGAGGATCAAGTGTGGACACTTACGGTAAAGAATTCCAAATGTTAATGATCTGATGTGAAGTTGTAGAGCCAGAAGACCGAATTATATCTAGATTCATCGGTAGGTTGAAGTATGAGATTAGGGATGTCCTAGAAACCATAGACATTAGAATGCATGATGACGCAATCTAATCTGCCTAGAGGATAGAAAGGCGCTGAACAGGAAGATTCTGACCCCCTATTAGCTAACCAGGCAACAATTGAACCGTCCTGAATAGATTAGTGCAAACAGAGCCAAGTAAGGTTTTTGAGACCCGACCTGTTCCGACTACTTGAGTTGAAGAGAAGGAACCCCCGATGAAGTTTGAGAAGAGCTATAGTTTAGGAAGAAAGATGAGTGAGATCAAGTGTTTCAAATGCTAAGGATTTGGACACATGGTCACTTAGTGTCTGAACAGGTGAATAATTGTGATCCGAGGTGAGGTGCTGACCATTGAGGTCGACGGTATTGATGAGAAAGTATAGGAGTTGAAGAAGGACAGACAACTGAGTTGTTCGAGGAGGAAGTTATCTACCATAAGGAAGGTAACATTATACCAATCGCTCTAGTGTTGAGGAGGACAATGAATGTTAGTCCTATACCCAAAGATGAACAGAGAGAAAATCTCTTCCATAGGTGAATGACTCACTATGTGCGCTGATCATTGACAGTAGGAGTTACATCAATGTAGCCTTTGCATTCATGGTTTAGTAGCTGAAATTGTCGACCATGCCCCACCTGAAACCTTACAAGTTTCATTGGGTTAGTGATAAGGGAGCCTTAGAAGTGAACAAGTAGGGATCTATGCCGATTTGCATTGGTAAGTATTGAGATGAAGTGCTGTGTAATGTGCTGCCCATGAGTGCATCTTGCATTCTACTTGGATGACCATAGATGTTTGATCGACTAGTTATATATGATGTAAGGAGGAATACATGCTTTATAGAACATGAAGGAAGGAGGATGAAATTAAGCCCTATGACTACTAAGCAGGTAAAGATCATGCAGTCCCAACTGAATCGAGCCCTGAAGAAGGAGGCTTTGGTATTGACCTAAGCTAAATTGAAGAGAGAGATGGAGCTTGAAAGACTAACCTATTTGCTAGTCTAAAGAATTTTAGAGTTGAGATCTAAGGAGGAGTTGCCTGTCGCGATAAAGACCCTACTGGAGGAAATTGCCGACTTATTCTAAAGGAGCTACCGAAGGGTCTACCCCCAATCCAATGCGTCGAGCATTTAATCAACCTGCAGGCAGGAGTCACGCTGCTAAACAAGCCTGCCTATATGCTAAATCCTAAACAGGCCACCGGGTTATAGAGATAAGTAGATGAATTAATGGAGAAAGGGTATGTGCACAAGTCCCCTAGCTGCCACGCCATTCCAACCTTGTTAGTACCGAAAAAGGATGTTTCTTGGAGAATGTGTATTAATAGTCAAGCAATCAATCAAATCACTATCAAGTACAAGTATCCCATACCTAAGCTTAAAGAGATGCTAAATGAATTAAGTGGAGCAAGAGTGTTATCCAAGATCGACCTCGAATTTGGATACCATCAGATCTGAATGTGTGAAGGTGATGAATGAAAGACTTCATTCAAGACATGATATGGTTTATATGAATGGCTTGTAATGCCATTTGGGCTATTCAACGTGCCGAACACATTTATGTGCTTGATGAATCATGTGCTTTGAGAATTCATAGGGAAATTTGTTGTAGTTTATTTTGACGAAATTTTGGTATATAGCTTCGACCTAGAGATTCACAAGGGGCATCTCCGAAGAGTCCTCGTAAAACTCTGAGCTGAATAAATTTATGCCAATCTGAAGAAGTACGACTTTTTCCTATTCGTGGTGATCTTCGTGGGGTTTTGTTATGAGTGGAGGTGTAATCTAAGTCAATGATGAGAAAATAAGAGCAATCGTAGAATGGCTTGAGTCGACCTACTCTGCAAACGTGATAAGCTTCCACAGTTTAGCGTCATTTTATTGCTGATTTATAATGGATTTTAGTACGATTGCGGCCCTGCTTACTAAACTTTCAAAGAAGAATGTTGAATTTAGATGGGGAGAGAAGGAGTGGTAGAGTTTTAAGGAAGCGAAACAGGGGCTAACTACATCTCCCGTCTTAGCTTTGCTAAGCTTTGAAAAGGTGTTTGAAGTAGAGTGTGACGCATCCAGACAAGGCATAAGCGTTGTGCTGATGCAAGAAGGTTGACCTATTGCTTACTTCAGTGAAAAACTTCGAGGAGCTACACTCAACTACTTTGTTTATGACAAGGAATTCTACTCCTTAATCTTAGTACTAATGGTATGGCAACACTATTTGCTGCCTAAGGAATTTGTGATTTACATTGATCATGAATCCTTGAGATATCTAAAGAGCCAATCGACGATGTCGTGAAGACAAGCCAAATAGGTTGAGTTCATGGAGGGTTTTTCTTATGTCGTAAAATACAACAATGGAAGGAATAATGTAGTTGCCGATGTTCTATCGAGACGACATACCTTCTTGACCAAGTTGCAAACAAGGCTACTTAGTTTTTCAACCATAAAGAATTTGTATGCTGAAGACCTACACTTTGGTCTTATCTATGCCCGATGTGAGGAAGAATGAACATTAGACAACTATTACAGGGAAGATGGATACCTATTTAGGAAGGGGATGCTATGTATCCTAATGTGTTCCATGAGAGAATTGCTAGTGCGTAAGGTGGATGGAGGAGGATTAACAGGACATTTTGGCTAGCGTTGAACCCATGAAATACTGTCTACAAGATTCTTTTGGCCAAGAATGATTAGAGATGTGCAATTTGTGCTGGAAATGTGTGCGACCTGCAGGAAGGTAACGAATTAAGCTGAACAAGGACATTATCTACCCTTGCTTATCCTAACTAGATCATTGTCTAAGATAAGTATGGACTTCATGTTAGGATTACTGAGGACATCCCTAGGCAATGACTCCATTATGGTGGTTATGGATTGGTTTAGTAAGATGGCACATTCCATACTTTGCTCCAAAACTAACGACGCTTCAGATATCTCTTTTCTTTTCTTGCAGGAGGTGATCAAGCTCCATGGTGTGCCCAGAACCATTGTTTTTGATTGAGACCCTAAGTTCATGAGCTACTTTTGGAGGACACTTTAGAGGCGAATGGGAACTAAGCTATTATACAGCATGTCCAACCATCTACAGACTGATGGACAGAATAAAGTTATCAACCAAACTTTAGGAACTTTGCTATGGGTTGCTATTAGGTAAAACATGATCGATTGGGATATGTCTTTGCCAATCATTGAATTCGCCTACAATCGGCCCTCTTACAACATAACAAACATGTCTTTATTTGAGGTTGCCTATGGGTTCACCCCACTCGAGGCTTAATTATGATTGGCTAGTCGTAGAAAGAGTTGAAGCCATCAAAGCTATGTACCAAAAGGTAGTAGAGCAATTGAATCGAGTTAACACTAAGCTTGAGGAGTAAAGTCGAGGACGGAGAAAGAGAGATTTTCAACCAGGTGATGTGGTTTGGATACATCCCAACAAGGAGCAATTCCCAAACTTGAGGAAGAGCAAGTTCTCCCCCAAAGCCGATGGACCTTTCGAAGTGCTTGAAAAGATATGCCTATAGGATTGAATTACTTGAGGGATATGCAGTTTCAGACTCTTTCAAAACTACAGATCTCTAACCTTACACTCCCGAGGACGACCAATCTAGTGTCGAACTAGATTTGATCCCAAATCTTAAACAACCTAAAGGGGATGATAGGGATAAAGAACCAATCAAGCGCTCTTAAGCCCGAGGGCCTTCTCAGATGGTTAGTTGAGTTGTTTGAGGTGAGTTAAACATTGAAGAGTAGTGTTTATCGTTGTCTGAACTGTTGGGCTACTTTTCTCTCGACACCTTCTAGGAAGCTACCGAGGTGATTAATAGATACGTATAGCCGACTCCTCCACAGCACCCTAGTCTAAGCACTAAATTAGGAAAATAGTAATCTCCATAGTGACGAGGTTAAGTTAACGACTATAAAGAATCGACCAACTGAGGCTGACTTGAATGTGTGTTGCCCTTGAGCTAACCCCTATCCAGCCCTAATCGTCAAGGTGCCTGTAAGGACCCTATAGGGGGCTTAATAGGATTGCCTATAATTTTCATATCATGTATGCACCTATGATACGAAAATCGTTTTGCAAGTCAAAGATTGCAAGACTCTAAATAATTTATCATTAGCGTTTCTAAATTGTTAATTAATTAACATATTATAAAATATAAATAACTACAGATATCCAATATTCCACAGTCGTTAGAACTGTAGAGAATTGATATCTCCTATCAAATGATAAGATCAAGTAGCATAAACTTAAAATTCAAACTTATTAAAGTTACTAAATCTAAATATATAAGTGGTAGTTACATTTAAAGCCTCAAATGAGGTAGACAATCTTTCCCTAATTCTAACCTCTAAAACATCCCAATACTTACACTCAACGCTTGGCTCTTAACTTATATTCGATTATCTATCAACCTGTAAAGGAAAAACTATTGGGGAGTAAGCTATAAGAGCTTAGTGAGTTATCCCTCATACTATATTGGCAAGTAAGTTATCAAAAAAATTATTACAACCATATGAATGCATGTACACGCTTTATGCCAAACAATATATACAATTGACCGGTGTTGCATATAACATTGAATTTTTAACGCCCTCCAATGTAAGGGTTAGAATACATCGACACCAATCACAACTGAGCTTTAGTACCTGGGTTGTCAACCATAAATTTAAATTTCTTATTTCATGAAATACATTTCTCTTTTTAAGAAATCTAATAGTACACAAAATCCCAGGTTTAATGGTGAGGTGGTGCTCGCAGTCTACACTCATACCCTATAACGGAGGTCTCTAGAATTGACCCTCAGCCAGATGGTTAGTGTCTCTAGCACCTAGTAAGCTCATAGGCTAAGTTAAGGCCATGTTGTATGAGTACACTGTACTAAACACTTTAATTCAATGTTTAGAAACAACCCCTACATGGCCTCTCTTTACCTTTGCATGAAGTAATGGCTAGGATAAGAAATGCAATGCAGGTTGATGCATGACTTTTTTTTTTTTTTTTTTAGTTTAAGACAAACCATATATAATTAAGTCAAATTATGTGGTGTTCAATCAATATCAACAAACCATTTAAATCATGTCACAATCAATCATACAACCAAATTTTCAATTATCATATTTAACAATATTTCACACAATAATCAAGCAATATCAAGCATATGCATTAAGTTATTAATATTTAATTTATGTGCACTAACTACAAGCACAAAACAAGTATAAAGTCCTTGAGAGTACTTACTCGGCCTTGATGTTTCTTATGCTAATAGTAATAATTTGTTAAAAGATTCAAACCTTCGTTGGGATCACCTGATCATTACGAGATAAAGACAATAATAAGTAACTAAGTTGACTAATGATTCTAAGTATTTATTTACTTAATTCTACTTAGGTTCTTATTAGTATTCCTTTGGTTGAGCATTATAGTTAATCATATGTAACTTCTTTGTTTTATTTTTGATATTTATGAGTTTATAGTTGTTTTTCATCGTTTTCGAATATAAATTCACACGGTAGGGTCCATTTTAGATGTTAAGGCTCATGATTTATGATATGGGTTTAAATTATTATAATCCTAATTATGTAACTCTAATATTCTTATTTGCTAATTTCATATCTTATTTATTACTTCATGATTTAATTATTCATTTATTTCTTATGTTTTTATAATTTTGCATTGTTATTACTATTATGTGTACTTATTTAAGGTTAATATAAGTTAGTATATGTATTATGGGTCCATTGTAGTTTTAGCCTATACATATATATATATACATTATATATTATTACTTTATTATATTATATTATAGTATATTAAATAATTATGTTATAATTTACTTATATACTTATACATCCTATATGTATGTTATGTGTATGTATACTTTTAACATACTTGTATATATACTTGTACGTGTACCTATATATACATACAGTTATATACGTATTTTTATATATATTTTCATATGTCCCTAATATACCTGTAAGAAATCTTCATATAATACATATCTTTACATGTTCTAGGTTCAATTAGTAAGCTATATGTATGTACGCTTAGTATTTTCTTTATTTTTGGTTATATACGTAAAGAATACCCATATATAGGGATGTTCCTAAATATGTACATGTATTTATACTTTATGTCTTCACTAGAATTCTCATGTATAACTTTCTACATATACTTGTGTTCTCTTAGTTTTATCTATGTTTATGTATACTTATAGTGTGTATACTACTAAGGTTTATACATATACACTTTATGCATATTCATAAGTCAAACGGACATAGGTATTTTACTCATATGTACAGGTATTTCTACACTTAAATGTATGTATATAAGAGTTCCTATTTGCACTAACATATAGGTATATTTTACAAAAAGATTCTAAAGCTAATATAACATAAACAACTAATTACTTATTAAAATAGAAGATCACATGAAAATATACCTCTTTCTCCTTTGTAATATGAAAAGGAAAGTAAGTATATAGTATAGTAGTTTGTGGTGAGTAGTTGAGGTTATGAAAGTAAAACTAAAAAGTGTAGGAAAAAAGGAAGAAGAGGAGGGTCACGGTTTTGGATGGGAAGAGGAAATAGGGTTTTGTTGTGTTTTAATTTGTGTTTTATAGAAGAAAAAAGTAAGGTCTAAAATGGGGTGAAGTGGATGGCAAGAAGAGATAAAGATGGAAAAACATGAAGAATTCCATAGAAAGTGATAGGAATTTCTAGTTGAAAAGGACATATGTTGACTTTGGTCAAATGTTGACTTAGTCAACTTTTGAAAATTTATATGTAATTAGTGTACATAATAATTGAATTAAGGATAATTAAGAGAAAAATTAAGGAAATATGGAATTAAATGGAAGGAAATATGGAATAATTAGTAAAAACAATTATTGGAACCTTTCTTTAAGTATTTACATCCCTATTTAAGGTTTAGTATCATACTTAATATAATTAGTATGAAAAGCGCAATTTATAATACTAACATTGATTATATGTAGTTTAAACATTAACTGAACACTTAAATTTATATAATACTAACTTGGTTATATAATTAAGAGATTAATATGATCTATAATGTAATATCATAGTTTCTAATAAATTAACTTAGTATTGTACACATTTATGAATGATTGGAAGTTATCTTTCATCATTAATTGATGATTTTATATGATTTAGTATATTATTAAGCATTGATATTCAATTAGGGTTTTATTGTCTTCATAGCAAATTGGTACATCTATAAGCTTGAAGTTTTGGTTTTAAGGTTTTAATCAGGTTCAGGTTCAGGTTCGATTTTTCATATGTCTATACAAATAGAATTTAGAGTTTTTATATGTGATTAGGGTTTTCGTTTAGTTCAGGGTCAATCTCTTACAGTTACATATATTTTACAGATTGATTAAAATACACACGCTGTCCTTTCTGACACTCATACTATCCTTTCTGACTGAGGACGTTCTTTTTGCACGATTTCATACTTTCCCTATAAATTATTCTCCTTTTGTTTAGAAAATAAGGATCCATTTTTTTTTAGATTTTTGTAACTTAGGACTTACCCTAATAGGGTACTAAATACTCGCATAATGTAATTGCCCCTTCATCAATATATAGAAGAATATATTGAACTTTTGACTCTCTCTTAAGCTAAGTGTCCTTTTTGCTTACTCTTGAGGTACTCTTATCTATCCCATTTGAGTATGGACTAGTGGCGAGTGACCTTCAGCTATACTTGTGTGTTATATCAAGTGTGACCCGAGCTTGTGTGAGGCATTGGTACGCCATATCCATCATTGGTACATAGGAATCCCTGCACATCCCTTACTATTGGTTACCTTTCAAGTCATCTCGTAGCTTGGACCCACTTCCTTTGGTTACGTATGATATTTGGTCCGTGTATTCATCCACAATCCATATTAAAGTTTAAAAAGAAAAAATTATATGCAATCGAAGTTTTAGTATGACCAAGAAAGACAAAAAAATTAAGTTAAAAATATAACTTAAAAGATTTTAGGTTAGCCTTATCATTTCTTTTCGAATTCTTATAATATTGTATTTGCGATGTTCAGGGGACCTTACCATTGGAGACGACCTACACTTGGACTAATACGACTGATTAACTGTGCCTGAGTGAGTAATTCTTCATGATCTCATGCTTAGTTTTGTTTGTAGTATAGATACAGTTAAATTTATATAATGAACTTGAATTCTTATGGGATATAGGAAATACATGTGTATGATATTATGATTGCATTCTATGATTTGCTAATCATATAATAATCAGAATTGTTTGTGATGATAGTTATGTATAATTATATGGAATGAAATTATCTGATCACAATGAAAATTGGATTAAATAATTCCTTGATTAAGAAATTCAATGAGTCATGCATTTCTTATGTTTGCATTATAACTATACCAGCTATTACCTTACGTGGAAGGTGGGAAGAAGTTCACAGGAGCAGGGGCTCCTATAGGGATTAGGCAATGGTTATGCCATTTATATGTTATTAAGTCTCTATCTTGGCTTTCGGGTTTACTAAGCACTAGGGGATGCTAACAATTAGCAAAGGGCCATGTCTTATGATTTTTGTTTAGGGTGTGTGATGTGGATTGCGGAGGTTACCATATTGCTAGACTTAGGAATATTGACTAAGAGTTTGTTTTTTCGAAAATGAAAGTGTATTTTCCATATGAAAAGTAAAGTTGTTTATATTATGTATATGTTTGAGTTCTTTTGAGCACGTTGGTGTAAGTGAAATAAAAACTCAGGTGCTAGAACCCGGTTGATGCTTTGCATCAGTTCATTATCTCTAACCCTGACTATAAGGGGAGAAATTTTGAGTTGCATGATGTTCTTAGGTTGCTACACGTATCGTATGACATTCTTAATATTCATATATTCATATGTTTGTGCATTTAGATAAATTGTTTTATGGCATGATGAAGGGATTAACTCACTAAGCGTAATCTTACACCCCGATAGATTTCTTTCAATATAAGACCATCTCTTTGTCAATCTGAGTTGAAGGACGCCTAAGGTAAGTCTCATATTGGGACAGGGATGTGTGATTAAGATAGCGAAGAGAGAAGTTCATAGTATGGCTAGTAGTTGTTCATTTTGTTCAGTTAGCTCAATTTTGAAATCAAATAGACTTATGACAGACTCTTATGGACTTACTATGTGCTGTAATATTTTGTCGTGGAATTTTAAGTTCTACGCTTTATTTTCGGTAATTCATGAAGTTTGTTAGTAATTTCAGTTAACATGCCTGATATTACTTGTCTATATACCTAATGGTAACATATAGTGGAAGGAGTCTTGTCTGTTGTATGGAAAGCCTATGATCAATAAGGGGGTTAATTGTAGATCTTTATATTGTACATAGTGATCTACTATGATAATGATTTGTTCAGGTTGTGATATGCATGCAACTCAGAATTATGCCCCCTATAGTTGGGGTTGGAGATAATTAATCAACATAAACCATCAACTGGGTTCTAGTACCTGGGTTTTTATTCCACTTGCATTAGCATGCTTAAATCAACTCAACATATATATAATATATACAACTTTACTTTTCATACAAAAAACATACTTTCCTTTTGAAAAATCAAAATCAAAGTCAAAATTCTCAAGTTTAACGGTGTGGTGGCCTTCATAATACAATCACACGCCTTAAGTGGAAGTCATAAGATACGACTCTTCCCTAATGATTAGCATCCCTTAGCACTTAGTAAGCCCAAAAGTTCAGGACAGAGACTTAATAATGTTTATAAATGGCATAACCGTTGCCTAATCCCTATAGGAGTTCCCACTCTCGTGAGTCCCTTCCTACCTTCTGCGTGAGGTGCCAATTGATATAGTTATGATGCAATCATGAGAAATGCATGATTCATTGAATTCTTTAATTGAATAGTTACTTAATTCGGTTTTCATTGTGATAAGACAATTGTATTCCATAACAACAATACATGTCTAACATCATAAATAACTTCGTTTATTATTTGACTAGCAAATCATGGAGTTTAATCATAATATCACACACATGCATGAAGTTATTGGGAATCACTCACTTGACCAAAGTTGATCAGCTGTCATAATTCGGGTGTAAGTCTTCTCCAATGGTAGGGTCCTCTGAACATCACAAATATGATATTGTAAGAATTTGAAATAAAATTAGAAGGTTAATCTAAAATCTTTGTCGCTACATTTTGTAGACACCTAATTTTTGCCCAACTTTATTTGTTTTTCATTTATTTCATTTTTATTATTTTTCTTTCTTTTCTTACTAGGCCCTAAATTAGAATAAAAAAAATTCAAAAAATAGGGAATTAAAGAAAACCTAAAAAAAAAATCAAGAAATTTAGAAAAAATAAGGATCATGGAAAAATAGAAAAAATTTCAATAACAAGAAAAAGTACAAAAAAATAAGAAATTTTAGAAAGAAACCCTAAAAAGATAAAAAATTAGAAAATGAAGTTTAAAAATTTAGAAATTTGAAAAATTACAAAAAAATGTAGAAAAATTAAATTTAAATAAAAGATTTTAGAAAATAACGTGTTATTAGGATAGATTTTAATTTTGGTTTAGAAGTTGGGCCATTGAACATAAGCTTTGATTTGAATCTAGCTCAGGTTGATCGAGTTCATATCTGTAATTTGATTGCACATATAGACAAGGCACAGGCCAATGGCCTGACAGTTAAGCATATAGACATAACATTAGCATTGAGTATGAGGTCTTGGGTTCGAATCTTGGTAAAGGCAGGGAGGCCTTTTTCTTATTTTTTGGTTAGTACACTGCTACGTGTTAGGATTTGGTTGCGCTACGTGTCCTGATACGTGGTATCATTAGATTGGATGATCTTGTTGATGTGGTGCCACATGTCACGCGATGACACATGGCAGGTCGAGGTTCATTGAGTTAGCTAATGTAGCGCTACGTTAGCACTTTCCCTTCCTTTCCTTCAGTTTTCCCCAATTTTCTCTTGATTTTCCTCCTTTTTCCTTCTTAAAAATAGCTTACTCCCTCAACTTTAGTTTCAATTTCTACACAAATTCTACACATAGGCACATAGTTTCTTGCATCAATCTTGCACTAGACATGGCATGCTTCGAATTGTTGTTAAGAATAAGTCCAGATTCAGTTAAAAGCAAATTCAAATTGGCTTTCAAAAATCGAAAAAAAACCTAGGTTTTTGGACATTTTTCATTAAATACGATTCTAACTTTCCTTTGTTTTTGGGATCGATTTAGGTATAAAATGGTATTGAGGGAGCTCATACAAGCAGGAACAACCACCTACAATTGATCACAAGTAATTCCCAAGCTCTCTCTCTCTCTCTCTTGTGACCGTTTCTCTCTCTAACCCTACTATCCCTCTTTGATTCTCTCTCTCTACCCCAACTTGAGCCCAACCACCACCACGATCGAACTCCCCTCAGCTCAAGCTCTCTAAACTGAATAGTCTTAATCACTACCGTAGCCCTTAGCGGCTACCCTAAGCTACCCTCCATCAAACCCTAATCGCTGCCCTTATCTCTCTTCAAACCATCACCACCATTACTCCACGAATGAAAATAGCTACACCATGAAGCTCACCACACCATAAAACTTAAGTCCCAACCACTATTGCATCTCTAACGGTCGTACCATACACTACCCAAACACTACTGTCGATTGCTACTTTCGATAGCCCTCTAAACCACTACCAAACACCATGGCACTAGGCTTACCCTACCTAAGTCCAATCTAAAACTCATAAATCTGCCTTCACCCCTAAGAAAATCCATTTGAATCGACCAGAATCATACCCTCCAGCTATCGATGAGCTTAAAGGAGAGTCCAATCCAACTTGACCCAATCCGACCCAATTTGACCCGCTTTGGCTCGACCAATGTATTCGAATTCGTCTAAAGTTTATATATATATATATTTTGTTTTTTTTTTTATTTTCTTTATTTATTTGTTTTATTTAAATGTAATAGAAAATAATAATAATCAATAAAAAAACCAAAAAAAGAAAAGAAAAGGCTAGAATTATTTAGTTTAGTTTTATTTTTCTTTTTCCTGTTTTAGCTAAAAATGAAAAATAAAAAAAAGTAAATGAACAAATAATAAATAAAATAAGATATGACAAAAAATAATAATTTTTTTATCATTTAGAAAATTGATTTTCCAAAAATAAAATAAAAAATAAATCAATCATTTTTTGAATTAGGGCACTTTAGGTTTTCCAAAAAGAAACCAATTTAAGACCCTTAGGAAATTTTCTCAAATGAACTCAAAACGGGTAAAGAACGTAAACCTTGACTGTTTTTCTAAAATTAAAATTAAATTAACTCGCTATATTTTCGGTAAAAGAACTACGTATGTTTTATCTCAAATAGCAGGTACGTAGGCACCTACAGAGCGATAATAAAAATGAAAAACCTAATTTTCTTTTTTTTTTAGATTATTTCATTTATCTAATTAGAATAGTTAAATTGAGTTCCATCTTATAAAATAAAAAGGTGATTTTTAAAGATTAAAGTTAATTTTGGAAAATTAACTGTACTTGTAAGGGTTTAAAAGTCCTAACCCCTAAATCCAAATTCTCTAGTGTTTAAAAAGCCGTTTTATAACTTTTTTTTTTTAAATCGATAGACTAGTAGCTAAGTTATGGCTAATCCACCCAATTGGTTATAACTTAACCCTTTTTTCCGACATCGGTTGAGTGGCGATTCTAAATCTTTTCAAGTTGGAAAAATAGTTTTCTTTAAACCCTTGTTGAAGGCTAGTATTAAACGGGTAAGGTTTTAATACTGGTTAATTTAAAGAAGTCTTAATTTTATAAAAAGAAATCGGGAGGGTTAAAAACTAGGCTCGACACATTTTTAACTTAGTTCTTATATTTCTCCCAATTGTACTATAACATCAATCACATATAACTTTCTTGTTTTAAATTTGATTTTTATGATCTTATAGTCGATTTCCATCATTTTCAAGTGTACTTTAACGTGGTGCAATTATATTTTTGAGATGAGACCTACAATTCTTTTCATAGACCAGAACAGTAGAGGTCCTCATGGGTTGGTTTTCTTTTGGGCTTAATTTGGTTGTTGGGCTTTCTGGTTTCTTTGTGTAATCTTTTAGGCTTGGGCTTGGTACTTTGTTTTAGGCTTAAAAGATCCATCAAGGTCAGATTTCTATCCCTCGTTCATGACCTTAGTGATATCTTAATTTCCTTGGGTTCCTATGTAGGCTTATGAGGTCAAAACGGGCTTGTTTTCGTGCAAATCAATATTTGTAACTTTGTTGGGCTTAGGGAGCTTTATGTGGACTTATTATAGGTTCCAAAACAACTTTTCTTAGATGGTTAAGGTGCTGGTTAGAAATTTCATGAAGGCCTAACTAGAAGTTCTAAGCTTATTTCGTATGTTTTAGGCCTGGTTTTGAGTTTTAGGCCTTTAATACTTATCAAAGTTGCCTTGGTTGGTCATTTCACTATGTTTATTTTATTTTATTGTAACTTTACGTGTGTTTTCTTGTGGTTCCATATCTGGTTGGTTTGGCTGGTTGGGCATCCAACTTTATTTCTCCAATTGGTTCATCATTTCCTTAAGTCTATGTGACAAATGAAGAGCCTATACTACTTGTATTCTAACTCCAACTTAACTTCTTCTTTATAGGAAGATTATTTGGCTAAAGTACTAAGTAAAATTCATTGATGAGATGCTTATTGTAGGTGCTACACCTTAGTTTAAATCTTTAAGAGTGGATTTCTACATCAAAATATCGTGTAACGGTTTTTCCTTCACCTAAAGCTAGTTTTGAGAAACCAAAGAGAAGTAAAAGTGACACTTAAATACCTTTCCAATGTGCCACGTCTAGCATGTTTCTCCATCATTCATGTACTTGTTTCAAGATTTTCTTAAGTCATAAACTTCTATTATAAGTGATAGAAAAGTATCTTACATAATACTAAATCTAGTATACTCATATTCTAATATTCACGTAGAAAGTTCATAAGCTTAACACCTAATATAAACTAACTATAACATCAACTTATGTACATGATAATATCCTCATAAAAACATACAATCTCCTAGGCATGGTACCTTAAATGTGATCAAATTCAAAACTTACTTTTCCAAGTGAGTATGAAAAGTGGATTTGCACTTGGTATCCTGCTTTACTCTTTGCTTTCCCTTCCTTTTTGTAAGCTCCTTAAGTTGCTAAAGCTTTGGTATTTAAGGGTGGATTTTGGGTGTTGTAAGATCTCTTAAATGGAGTTATACAAGTTTCCTAAGGTGGTCTTTTAAGTGGACTAAAATAGAGAAGCAAGAGGGCACTTTTGTGTCGTAATTGTGTGTGTGTTTATGTGGAGAAAACATAAGGGAAGTGTAGGGCTTGTTTCCTTTTTGTTTGTGTGTTTAAAGTGTATGAAAAGTGAGTGAGAAATGCGAGGATTTTTTAGGGAGAGTGGTTGGTTGTGTTGGTGTGTGTTGTATATCTCCAAAACAAATTCTTTTTGTTGCTTCTAAACAGGTAAAGTAATGATTGGATGATGTAAGCAATATGGGGAAATAGTAGATGTGAAAGACATGAGGATTGATGTTTGATTGACAAGGAAAGGTCCTCCATTCCTTATTTTCCTAACCAGCCATGATATGTCCTTTAGGGGCATGACCTTGTCACACCTTCTTGATTTGAATTTAAATAGATAATGTAGTTAGATAGCTTATCCATGTGTAGTATAGCTTATGGTGAGATAAGGGAATTGCCTTATCATAAGCTTTTGAAGAATTATCAAATGATAAGCAAATCCAACTCTCATTTGATAGGTTATTTAATGTGATTAGTTGATTTACTTATCTATAAGTGACATAGCTTATAAGGAGATAAGGAAATTGTCTTACATTGAATCTATGGAGAAGTTATTGTATGATAAGTTAATCTAACTTTCACTATTGCCTTAAGTTTTAATAATTTCAAAATTGAAATTGAATTGAATTGATTAGTTAGAAGTTTTACCTGTATGGTTCTTTTAGGGTTCGTTTCTTATAATAGTTCATATATTTTGATTTGCTTCTTAAAGAAAATTATAGTTTCTAGAGTTGAGTAAAATTGGTTAAGTTCAGAATTTCAATTATTCGTTTGAGGTTTGAAAATTCTTAGGCATCCATAGTTCTTCTTAGGGTTTAGGGTTTTGGATGATTTAGGGTTTGTTGTTCTCATATTAGCGTTTTTATTTTTTTATCGATATTGAAACTTCTGAATTGAAAGACTAGGTTCGATTTCTATATGAGATTTTAAGTTCTTAGTTTACTTAATCCTTGGGAATGATTGAGAAACACCCTTGATTAATTAAATACCCTTAAAGTAGCAGAGTTTACATAGGTTATGCTTAGGGTATGTATGATGTTGGATTCGAGTTGGTTTGTGTTGTAATAGACGTAAAGTATTGCGGAATCTTCTGTGCGGTGGCTGTGTGTTAGGTGTGTATGTAGCTACCGTTAGTTGTTCCTTACGAAGGTTGAGTGTCGCATAAGGAGAGACAGACCAGTTAGGTGGCTATGGTGTGTGAAAGAGGGGTGCTATTGTGATTGGGTGATGGTTGCATGGTAGAGCTACTGTAATTGATTGTGTGTTGGATTTTCAAGTCATAATGGGTGGTTTTGTTAGGAGTCTTACTCCTAGGTAGCTCCTTATTGCCCCAGGTTCCTAGATGTAGTATCTAGATGCTTAGGTATGTGGACTAGTCGGATGAAGAATTGGAAAAGTATTAGATATCGATACCGATGCATGTCACGTGCATGAGCATGGCATGAATTTCCTATATAAATAGTTTGTATTGGTAACTTGGATTATGAAATTGAATATCTTATAGTATTGATCTAGGTGAATATATATTGTGCTTGTTTTGTGTTTTGTTTTGTCTACTCTCACTTGGCTCATAAAGAGCTGAGGAGATACTTATATATCCTCAGGTTATGAGGAGTTTTGATATAGCAACATCGGCTAAGGGAAAAAGTTTCTTGAAATTGCTTAAGACGGAGTCAGCCACTTTCAGAGAAGTCTTGCAACATTTTGTTCTTAGTTTTATAAAGGATATGTACATATGAAAAAAAAAAACTGTATTTTAAGTTTGGATAAGTTTAGCGGATGTACTTTTTGTATAAATAGGTATAAAGCTGAACTTCGTTGTAGTACTCTTTTGTTATAAATAGAACTTTTGTTGAGTATAAACAGGTATTCCTACATGATGGTACTTTTTATGCTATGCTGGGATGTGACAGCTTTAGCTTCGTTGTTGGCCAAAGCTTCTAGTCGATAACTAACTACCCCTTTTGAGCTCGGCTCTACAAGAAAATGATTTATTTATTTTGAAAAGTTCTAAGAAATCCAAACTTTAAAAAGGTTCCATTTATTTATTTTTTATTGAAAAATGCTTTTATAAGTGATAAAATGGTTTTTATATATTTTCTTCATTTTATTATCTTACATATATATTTATTATTATTTTTATGTTTTTCATTTCT
This sequence comes from Lumnitzera racemosa, assembly GCA_024138005.1. Taxonomy (NCBI): domain Eukaryota; kingdom Viridiplantae; phylum Streptophyta; class Magnoliopsida; order Myrtales; family Combretaceae; genus Lumnitzera; species Lumnitzera racemosa. Next base: position 46,783,731 of record JAMXBC010000007.1, read on the forward strand.
TTACTAAAAGATCAAAATAAAAAAAAAAATTCATCATCTTTCTCTTTTTTTTCTTTTTTCATTTTTTCTTTCCCTTTCTTATTTTTTTCTTTTCAGATCTTTTCTTCTTTTCGTTTTTTTCTCCTTTTTTTTTTATAATGGGTTACAATTACAATACAACAAATTGCAAAAGAAAAAAAAAATACAGTAGAATCTTACAAAGATAATAAAAATAATAAAACAAATAAAAAAAGACAAAGGAAATAGGGAGAGGAGGTTAGACCAAGCCAAAGGACACATGGGTTGGATCTTTCGTGGGTAGGCTAGATTTTATCGATTTCTAGCACAACCTGTCTTAGCTCGGAAAGCCCTAAGCTTATGCGAATCTTAAAGAGAGAAAAAAGGGCTATGTAGAGAGAGAGAGTAGCGTTTGTGAGGAGATTTTAATGATTGTGAGCGATGAGTTGATGGTTTGTAGTAAAATGAAATCTCTTATTTATCGGTATCAAGGTCGAGTTAATAATGAAAAATATTAAATGCAATATGATTTTCTTCCATGTTTGAGTTTGACGAACTTGGATAATATGTGATGCTAAATATATAGTTGTATGTAGAAAACATAATTAACATGCACCAAGAGTATGCCTATTACGTGTAGGAGTGTGTTGGAGTATGTCCAACACGTGTAGGAGTATGTCTACCATACTTAGAATTGAGTCGGTAAATGATGTGGCATTTATGTGGCTTATGCATGGCAATGATATGGCGGTGACATGGCATATGAGGTGGCATGACGTAGCGATGACATGATGGATGCATATATAAATGAGGGATGACAAATGTCCAAGTGAGAGAAGAAAAAAAAAAGATACATTTTGTACCTTCCATGGATTGAACTCAAGATCTCTAAGTCATATGCAATATTAAGTCAAAGTATATTATTATCAGGCCGTTAGCTTGTGTCTTGTTCATATATACAATTAAGTTGCACATATGGATAAGGTTTACTTAGGCTAGGTTTGAATTTAAGCCTAGGCCCAACATCCCTCTCCTAAAAAAAAGAAAACTTATTATTTTAAAAACTTATTTAAATTTCCTAATTTTTCTACTTTTATGGTTATTCTATTTTTTTTATTTTTCTAAAATTTCTTATTTTTTGTGTTTTTTTTCTAAATTTTCTAATTTTTTTTTGTATTTTTCCATAATCGAGACCCTTTACCCTATCCTAAAATTTCTAAAAATAAAAGGAAGCAAAAATGGGATATCTACAATCACCCCTCTTTGTGGTGAAGTTTAAGTAAAACTTTACCATAAAAACAAATGAGATACTATTTTTACCCTAAGAGTAGAATTTGCCTTAAGAAGCATTGTAGCTAGCTAGCTAACCTAACTTAGGTTTGGTCCATTGGGGATTTGATAAAGAGGGGGAAAAAGGGAAAAGGAAATCTAAGAGCTTACTAGATTGCAAAGTAGGCATGCTGCCTTATGAGCTAAATATAACTTTAGAAGGTTTTGAAGGAAGAGAAGCACTTTCAAAGTCGTCAAGACCATAAAAGTGACATTGACTGAAGGGTAGTGACCTAAGAGCTAGTAAGGGGAATCAATTTGGAAAACCTAAATGTGCTCTCCTAAGCTACTAACCTAGCCGGGAGTGTCTCTAAGGGACTAGCAACCCTTAATTGTCTTAGAAGATGTGCCCTATGGGCTCGCTAAAAGGAATCGATGATGAAAGGAAGCGCCCTATGGGCTTGCTTGAGAGAAATTGATGAAGAAAAGCGCCCTACGGCCTCGTTAAGAACTTGGTGAAGAAAAGTACTTTATGGACTTGCTAAGAACTCTAAAAGGAGGATTGGTTGATGGCTAAGACCATAAGGGAAATGAGTTGGGATAGCATTTTGAGAGCATGCGATCCAAGGTTTTAACTTGGGATAGCGCTTCAAGAGCATGTGATTCGAGGGTTTCAGGTTAAGGTAGTGCTTCGAGAGCATGTGATTCGAGGGTTTCAGGTTAAGGTAGTGCTTCGAGAGCATGCGATATGAGGGTTTTAGGTTAGGATAGCATTCTGAGAGCATGCTATCTAAGGGTTTTAGGTTGGGATAGAGCTTCAAGAGCATATGATCCGAGGGTTTTAAGATAGTGCTCCAAGAGCATGTGGTCCGAAGGTTTTAGGATAGCGCTTTGAGAGCATGTGATTCGAGTGTTTTAGGTTGGGATAGCGCTTTAAGAGCATGCAATTTGAGGGTTTTAAGATAGCACTCTGAGAGCATGTAATCTAAGGGTTTCAGGTTAGGATAGTATTCCGAGAGCATGCGATCCAAGGGTTTCAAGTTAAGATAGTGTTATGAGAGCATGCGATTTAAGGGCTTTAAGTTAGGACAATACTCCGAGAGCATATGATCCAAGGGTTTCAGGTTAGGATAGTGCTTTGAGAGCATGCGATCTAATGGTTTCAGGTTAAGATAGTGCTCTGAGAGCATGCTAAAAGATTGGTGAAGAGAAGTGCCCTATGGGCTTACTGGAAGAGAAACTAGTGAAGAAAAGTGCCTTATGGGCTCACTAAAAGGAATCAACGAAGCTAAGCACACTATGGGCTCGTTACGGGGAAGCACCTTATAGGGTCACTACGAGAAATCAGTGAATAGAAGCACCTTATTGGCTCTCTAAAAGAAATTGGTAAGGTGAATGCCTTTATGGGATTGCTAAAAACCCTAAAGGATATTGATGAAAGAGGGGCTAGCACTTTGAAAGTTTGCTAGAACCCTAGAAAGATGGGACAACACCCTAAGAGCTAGCTAAAACCTCAAAAGGAATAATAGAGGGGTTAACGCTTTAAGAGCTGGCTAAAACCCTAAAAATGAAAGGCGGGATAGTGTCTTAAAGGTTAGCTAAAACCTTAAAAAGAATAAAAGATGGGACAATGCTCTAAGAGTTGAGTAGAACCTTAAAAATGAATGAAAGATGGGACAGTGCTCTAAAAGCTGGCTTAAGAACCCTAAGGAAATTTGATGAAGGATTAAAGAAGTAAAGTAAGAAAAGTAACCAATTTCTCAAAAAAGAACTTCCTAGCTTAATTTGGTGAAAATCCCTTTAATGATAGAAGAGACAATGGGGATAGCACCTTGATTTGGATTAATGTGATTAGCTTAAAATTGTAATTGCATTGAAAAGGAAATAGATGACTTGACTAAAAAGATTGGCTAATCTAGCCGACACGGATTTGAAAAAGGACTAAAAAACTTGTAAGGAGCCTTTACTTTCTCTTTCTTCTTCTTTTTTTTTTCTTGAAAATTTGCCAACGGTTATAAATTTTTATTTAAGGAACAAGTTTATAACCACCCCTTTCCTTAGTGATCATGTAGGGTTTCTTAATGCCCATGACCTTAAGGCTTTCTTTTGAGTCTTTGTGATTTTAAACATTCATTTCCTAAGGAAAATGTAACTCATGATTATGTTTAGTCGAAGAGGGCTTCCTTGCTAACTTTTGGTCTAGATTTCACTCTTGGCTACAATTCCAAAAATTATAGCTCATTTTGTAAGTGATACGCTTTGATTAATCTATTAGGTCTTTTTTGATTCATCATTATGAATTTAGACTTTTGGTCAATGGGTTTAAAAAATGATTAACGAGAAGGCCTATTTTGAAAGAAATACTTTTATTTATCCTAGGTGTACAAGTCAAGAACCTTTAGGAAAAATTAGAAGTATGCTTGCTCCAGTTTCAAAATTTTTTTTTATTAAAGATAAATTATCTTTTAAGATTGGAAGAGTTGTTATTAAGTGTGGGAGGTATTATGGGTAGGGAAGCCTTGTGTGACTTAACATAGGTAGTGGATATAGAGGTTTTGTGTTCTTGGGCTTTGGAATGTGATTCAGGACCTCGCATTTTTAGGGCTATTTGGGCTTTGATTCCTACCCTTTTGATTCGGTTTGGCTGCCCTTATTAGGAAGTGATATATCCTTTGTCTTGCACTTAGGCCTAATTTTTTGGCCTCTTTTTCTTTCTTCTTCTTCTTTTTTTTTTATTTAGTTTTTTGTTGCCTTATTCTTTCAAAATTTATTACATTTCCCTATTTCCCTTTGGCCCAAAAAGGTAACTATCTTCATTACCAAGTTTTTGTCTTTTTGAGATTCAAAACCCTAAGTCCATGAACTTTTAGTATATAAGTTTGCGTAAGGTATGTATAAGTTTGAAGTGTTTGAAAAGAAGTTAGTCTCTTCTTCATTTCAAAAGAAAAATAACTTACCAAAAATAAAAGTTGTTTTTAAATTTAATGTTACTGAAACAAGCACAAACCAATTTTATCCTTCTCTCCTCATCAATGACCTTAACCTTTGAATTGCCTCATTGTAGGGTAGTTTTTCATAAGGTTTAAATTTGAAATTTTTCCAAATTGGTCTAATGGGATTAACAAGAGATAATTGTGTTTAGGATTTGAAAATGGATGCCAAACTTCATTTTAATCTATGTATTACATTCAAAGTGGACCTCCTTTAAGGAATGAGCCCAAATTATCCTCACTATTATGTTGCTCAACTCTCAAAGTGTTTTAAGGGTTAGTATATAGGATATAGTTTGCATATTTTCATTCTAAACATTTTAAAATGTGAGTTACCAATTCCTTAAAGAGGAGTTTATTATTTATCAGCCCCAAGGTAGAGATTGACTTTACTATATGCCCTAGTTTCTCCAAACATGCCCCAGTTTTGATACTTTTCACATGGTTTGAATTTGAGACTTAGGTTGTGTTTTGACTTTGCTTATAATTGGGCTTGGATTTCTAAATGGACCAAGGGTTTTGGCTTGGCTTGGTTACCTTGAAGGATCGAGGATTGTGTTTGGGTCAACTGCCTTGATGGCCCTAGTGGCTAGTGGTTCGTGTTTAAACTGGTTGTCTAAATAGGCCTAAGGTTGGTGTTTAGATTGAATAGGCTAAGGGGTTAGGCTTCCTTAACTAGCCAAATGGCTTCGTTTAGATTAGATGCATTTAGGTTAGCTACCTGAGTGGGCCAAAGGCCTGTGCTTGGGCTGGCTCCTTTGTATTTAGGTTGAGCCCATAAGGGTTTATAACCATTAGCAAATTTTCTTTTCATTTTCATTTTTTTCTTTTTATTTCTCCTTCCTTTTTTTTTGCGAGAGAAATATAAAGTTTTAGAAACTGAGAAATCAAATTACAAATAACGATGCTAATTTTTAGGGTTTTGTTTACAAGTTTATGAAACTTATTTACATTTCTCCGAGGGAGAGAGAAACAATGGCTAGATAATTGAAAAACCTATTTACAAAAGAGACTCTTAAAGAGTGAAGAATGATAAGCTGAAGGGAACTCTTTATTATTTTGGAAAATTGAAGTACAAAAAACAAAGAAAGAAGGCTTAACAATTATTCTCAAAACTTGAGATTTATTCTAGGCTTTGTAGACATAAACTGGAAACGCCCAAAATTAAGTCTCACAAATGAGCCCTAAGGTCCTTCAACATCTTATAAGTTTCCCTAATGACTAGTCCCAAAAGGGCCCTTAAGCAATTTCATCCTTCAGCAGTTGCTTGCGAATCTTAGAGAGGTCCTATAGTCTGTCATTCTCCTAATCGTTTGCTTGGTTATCTACCATTCTAGGTCTACACATTTTATGGACAAGAATCAATTATCAAAGCAACAAAAGAAAGTACGTACGAATACGTAGATGTTCGGATGGTTTGGGTTAATATATTTCTCCTTAACTTGTAACCCTACTATTAGTTTCAAAAACTGATTGCATTAAAACTCTTAAACAATTAGTAAGGTTACAATTCTTAAGAGTATTGTATTAATTCAAGCTTGAAGGGGAGTATATATAATTAGGGTAGGTTCTAAAGGTCCTTAAGCCTTGTGATCTCACATGTTTTTAGAAAACACCTTCATAAGTACATCAAGCTTAAGTGGGGTAGCATCAACCTTGAGTGATGGTTACACCACAACATCCGAAGCTTTTAAATGGGCCCTTGTCTTAGGATCCTAATACGGTCCAGGTTTGACCATTTCTATCATACAAATATGTTATAGAAATTAAAAAATTAGTATAACCATATACAAATGTGGTAAATAATAGCGAGTAAATAAATAAGTAAGCAAATGAATAAACAAATTACACTTAATAAAGTGATTTTAAAGAATTTATTCTACATTTGGAAAGTTGGATGATTAATCCTCTTGACTTCTCTAATAGAGTTGCCAAGCTATCAAGCTTGATTTTTTCCCAATTTTTATAAATAAGTCTTCTTTAAACCAATTAATATTAAACCTAACCCATTTAACATTGATTCTCGACTAGGGTTTAAAAAAACTGGTTCTTTTGTATTTTGAAAATGTTTTTGAGTTGCTACTTGACTAGAGTGGGGAAAAGGAGTGAATTGATTATAATTTAGTTATTAGTCTTTTCAATAAAACCAAATTTATAAACAATTTTAAGAATTGGAAATCAAGTGTTGGGGTTAAGCTTTTTAAACCCTTACGAGTACCGTTAACTTTCCAAATTTAGATTTAATCCCTTGAAATCACCTTTCAAAATTATTCTATAAAAATGAACTTCAATCATTAATTAACGAATTAGGTCCTATCATATTAAATTGGATAAATTTAAACTAAATTGGAAAAAATGTAAGATTTTTTCATTTTTTACTGAATTGAGTACTAAAAGTGGAAAAACTAATTTTTTATGTTTTTCATTTCTTTACTAAAACATAAAAAAAAAACTTCTTCCTCTTTCTTTTTTTTTTCTTTTTTCATTTTTTCTTTCTCTTTCTTTTTGGATTCTTTTCTTCTTTTTTTTTTCTCCTTTTTTTAATGGGTTACAATTATAATACAACAAATTGAAAAAAGAAAAAAAAACAATACAATAGAATATTGCAAAGACAATAAAAATAATGAAACAAAAAAAAAAGAAAAAGAAACAGGGAGAGGGACCAGACTAAGCTAACGGGGATATGAGTTGAATCTTCAGTGAGTGGGTTGGATTCGGTTAAGTTGGAAAGTTCCCGTCGTGGGTAGTTTCTAGTACAAGTTATCTTGGCTAGGAAAGCCCTAAGCTTACACGAATTCTAGAGAGAGAGAAAAAGGGGCCATGTAAAGAGGGAGAGTGGCATCAGTGAGTGGATTTTAGTGATTATTAGTGATGAGTTGATGGTTTGTAGTAAAATGAAATCCCTTATTTATAAGTATCATGATTGAGTTAAGAATGAAAAATATTAAATGCAATATGATTTTCTTTCATGTTTGGGCTGTGCGAACTTGGACAATATGTGATGCTAAATACAAAGTTACGTATAGAAAACATAATTTATATGCACCAAAAGTGTGCCTATTACACGTAGGATTATGTCGGAGTATGTCCAACGCGTGTAAGAGTGTGCCTACCATACTTTGAAGTGAGTCAGTAAATGATGTGGCCTATGAGATGGTGATGATATAGTGGTGACATGACATGACATGACGTGACATGGCATATGAGGTGGCATGATGTGGGAGGTTCAAATCTTATATTGCATAAACAATATGCTGATATTATATAAGACTAGTTCATTATATCATTTATGTAGATGTTGAATACAATTCAAATCTTGAGAAAAGTAAAAATTAAATAAACAACGAATATTTTTGTACAAAAGGTTTAGTTTAACAAATTAGAAACTTGATGGGTTATCAATTAGCTCAAATTCCAATACAACCTCAAGATTATTTCTTAATTTTCCAAAACAAAATTAACAACATATTTTTTAAAGATCGACAAGCTTTATGGGAGTCTATTGAAACTAAAACTATGAAAGTTATAGAAATGTATAAAAATTATTTCACTTAAGAAAGTTCAAGTTCTGTAGTAGAGGGATGAAGACAAAAGGAGATGAGAACAAAAAAGATTCCTTCAAAGAAATAACTTAGCAAAATTATCTGAGACAACTTTGCTAGAAGAAAAAATTATTGGAGACAAATTTGCTAAAAGAAGAAATAATTGTAGAAAACTTTTCTAGAAGAAATAGTTTTAGTAAAATTATTATACTATTCACAATACAAAAGTTTATTCTTCTAATAAATTATTATACTATTCACTGTAGAAAGAAATCTTTACATTTTTACCCTCTCAAAAGAATTCAATGCATGGGTATGCTCTGTCCATTGGTCTTTTATATAAGTTCCAGATGTAAACTTAGAAGGGGCACTGAAAAATCATTAGAGAAAAAATAGAAGTTGAAGAAACCCTCCAAACAACCTTCTCGAAAAAAACCCCAAAACACTCTTATTTTGTAAACATTCTCATCTCGTAAGCATACTTTAGAAGCATTAATATAATATATTTCTCTATTTTGTAAGTTCTTTGCTTTCATTCTCTTCATTATTGTTTTGTCAGTCTTAGTAAAAGGGAACTAGGTCATTTTCTCATTACCTAATGCTTTCTTTCTTTCTTCTTCTACCTATCTTCCTTATTTTTGGTATCAGAACCTGATTAAGTTTTTCATAATCACTTGATAAGACCTATAGGATCTAGCTTTGTTTGCCCATTTTATTACCTAGATTAGCATTTGTACAGTTCTTTGTTGGCTTAGGGTCAATGGTCTGACTAAGGAGTAAAAGCCTTAGTTTATGAAAAATTAAACATTGTCTTGAAATCATTGAAAGGTAGTTAATTTGGAAAAGAAAAAGAAAGAGATAAGTATTATAAGATGAATGCTTATATTATTGAGTACCATTAGAAGTTCATTAAAGTTTTTATATTAAATAATGAGGTTATGAGTAGTATTTTATGGTACATTAAAATACAAAAACAAACAACATATAGGTGAAAAGAGAACTTAGGATAAAAACATAAATTGCTTGTTTAGAAAACATTATTAGAAGCCTTATATGTTGTAAAATAAAAAATTTAGTTACAGAAGCGTATTTACTTTTAAATAGAGCAAGGATTGAAATAGAATCAAATCAAAAATATATTAGACATTGTTGTAACAATATAACAAAGGGTTTGTTTATAAACATGATTCTTTTAGAAAATAATAACGAATAATCTGGATAATCTTATTTATTCCATTGAAGACATACAATTGATAAATAGAAGTTGTTAACAATTGTATACACAGAATAAGAGAAGAAATAGAGTCAAACTTAGATGGGCTTAACCAATTAGTAATAGAAGAAGGAGGAGAAATAGTACATATTCTTAACTTCATAGCAAGAGATAAGTTTTACCGATTATTATTAATTGCATTTAGACTCAAAAACTTAGAAAGTAATCATCCACTCTCATTAGGAACTTATCTTAGAAAGTTAGGTCATGGTTAGAATTATTGAAGTATTTTTTTATCATCTAGATAGTCTTAATCATTAAATATTTAGAAGACCTTTATACAAAAGAATGTTCCTTAGCTGATGAATGACTTCATAGTAATTTGAAGACTACCAACTAGATTCAGATTAAATAGACTTTATTTGAAAAAATTGAGAACACAAAGAAGTTAGAGTGGTTAGGATTAGAAATATATAATCCAACTAGAAAGGAAGAAAAAATAAGAAAATTTAAACAAACTTGTTATTTTCAATAGGCTGAATATTAGTTGGATGGTAATAAACAACTAAATAGCATCACAGATCTACATTTAACCTTAGCATAATCTTTGGCCCAATAAGAATTGAGAAATTCTAATCATTAGAAGATTATACAAAGCTCTTTAATAGATAAAAATAATATATTAAAAGAAATAAAAGAAAATTAAAGATATATTAAAGAACAAAATAGCACAATCATCAGAAAACTAAATCAACTAGAAGGAGCTAGACAAAACATAAAACCGTACAAAGGACATGTAGAAATAAACCACAAACTCCAAGAAATTCAACAAAATCATAAGAAGATACTAAGCTTGGTAAAAGAAATAAAACATTTTGTACAAGGTTGGTGAGTAGTAATTTCGTAGCAAAAGTAGAATCAGATCTTAATTATAAGAAAGCCTTAGATTTAAGTAGATAATACTTGCAAAATCCTAAAGGACTAACAAATTATAATGCTCCTGTTGAACAAGATAAAATAATTATTAGACAAAATAATATTATAATTTTGTTATTGTTATCTTTACATAAAAAAATTAGATAGGATAAAATCAGAATTAAAAAACAAAAGTAAAGTAGAAATGGAAGAAAAATACTATCTACAAGATTTAGAAAATATAATAAGATAACGCCAAGGAATAAAAGTCTTGGAAAAACCAGTAGAAAAAGTAAAAAAACTTAGTAATATTTTTGGTATTTATAAACCATTAGAAAAATAAAGAAAAATTTATAACAAATTATGGCTATAAGAACTAAAATCATTCCATTTATAGGAAATAGTAGGACACTTAGGTACAATATGTAAACCTCACAAATTCCCTACAACATGAGTTATAAGTTGATCAGTTCTTTCGAAAGAAACCCTTAATGTTGATAAGATAACTGACCCTAAACTTAAGGGGCTATGCTAAAAAACCCTAATGCAATCCTCTAAAACCCTAAATGGCAATCTTAACAGTAGTTTGACCCTTATACTCAAAAGCCCTAAAATCCTATAAACAAATATCGATAACTAATGTTAACTCCCAAGGTCAACCTAATCTAGCGAAACTAACCCTAAACCCTAATGGGAAAGAGACCGATAGTCGAAGTTTAAGAGAGCTCCTTGAAAACGATAAAGGGTAAGCTAAACCAAAAATGAATATTGGTATAAATAACCTTAACAATGAATTCAAAACCTTAAAACAAATTTGTAGCCCTTAAATGAACCTTCGAATACTAAAATCCTAATTGAAACCCTAGTATGTGTGGGCCTACGGTTGAAAACACTAATCCAACTAGTGTACTCTAATTAAATAGTAAAACTATTCATTAATCGGAGATTAAATGATTAATTGCCTTAAAAGCTTAATCTACCCTCTAAAATGTACTCAAATAGCAATAAATTGTCTCAATTCCTTAAAATAATCAGACAAAACAGCCCAACGGGCCTGACTAAATTGATTTGACACATTAAGCCCTAAACTATACCTAATTAATGCCAAGTGTACGAGTAATTAAGATTAAGAAATTGCTTATACCATATTTTGTTAATGGGGTTTTACCTCATAATTGACTATAAGTTAAGATTGATTAATCAGATAAAGCCAAAGGAATTATATGAAAATATCTCCTTAATGATACCAACCTTATACTTAGGGATACAATATGAACCTGGTAAACTTTTGGATCCAAACTCGGAGTTAGATATAGGAGTTAATAAATAATCCCTAAAATTGATCAATATATACTAATAAATCATATAATAATAAAATCCATAAATGAAAATATTAAACCCTAAATCATAAGTCACAGACCTTAAATAATAAGTTGAAAAACCCCAAAGAGAGTAAAACCCTAAAACCTTAATTGTATGTGTAAAACCTTAATACATTGGAAACCTCAAAACGATTGGAAAATATCAATAGACTAAGTAAAACCTTAATTGGAAGTCCAAAACCCTAATTCAGCTAATAAATCCTAAGTATATCCCTAAACTATTTGCTAATCGCAGATAATTTCTCCAATAGCTTAGAAACCTTAAATCGCTAGTCTCATATGCGGTCCGAAAAACCTAATCAATCCTGGATAATAAATGACTCTAATAAATGAAGTAATATAGGTCAATGAACTTAATTAAAGTGATAAAATATGGTAAGACCTTAATTAGGCCTAAATTGCTTAATTAAGTATAATAATGATTAATTAGCTTAATTACCCTTTAATCCATTTACCAACTCTCATTATATCTTAATTAGTAGCAAGTCAAACTCAATTAAAAACAAAAGACAAAGGATTAATTGATAATTAATGGACACTTGTTCTTAAGGAGACAAAATTCCTCCTGATTTGGCAAAAAAGCAAACAAGGCACAATAGTACCAAAAGGGGACCATGTACCCTTATCCCAAAGTAGCCACCTTTTGTTCCCCTTAATCCACCTTCAATATCTGCCATTTTATCCCTCTAAAATCCTCATTTGACACCATTCTTCATGCATAGAAAAGCCTAAGAAATACTCTTAAGAAACCCAAACAAAAACCAAAGGAAAAAGGAAAGAAAACAACACGAGCAATTGGACCCCCCCTCTGTGCACCATAGCACCTTTTGGTCTTATTGCCACCATACTCAACCAAATGATAAGCCACTACCACCAAAAGATCACACACACACACCCTAGTTTCTTGTCGACAAACATTTTCCCTTAAAGGAGTAAGTTTTGACTTCATGTCGACAAACATTTGCCCTTAAAGGACTAGGTTTCGACTTCATTTTTGAAAAAGTTGGAACTTATGCAGGCCAGCCTAAGGTAAAACTCACCTAACTTGACTTTCTTGTTCACATAAGTTATACCTATGATATTTGGAGAGTTTGAGATTACAAATACTATATAAATATGTTATAATCATGTACATATCATTTTAGAGCCTTATAATTACACATTTATTCATGTACTTAGCTAGTTTACTATTTATATTCTAGAGGTGTAGAAGATAGTTTTATGTAGATAACTTGAAAAGATGTTGATTAAACTTTATGAAACCTTAAGTACCATTCATGCGGCGGCCCTCCTTGATATGTATCCATCTTGTTTTCACCATGTTAGGTGATGTAATTAGCTTAAAACAAGTAGAAATGTGATTAAAACAAGGAAAGACACTAAAATAAGTGTTGGATGGAAGAAGTTGAAGGAAAGCCTAAAAGAACCTTACTTGGCCATCATTTTCATGAAAGTTTCAAATTTGTAAATTTTGATTTATTACCTTAATAACTTGATTATTTAGTGTTAAGTATGATTTAGGATGTACTTAACCAAATTAAGGAGGATAATGATGAGTTAATGACCTAGACTAGTTAATTTAATGATTAAGACCTTAGGAATAGTGTTAGAAACCCCATTAATGAGAGGAACTAGATTTTTAATAGTTAGTGAAATGGGTTATTTAGTGGAATCATTAGGATATTTGGCCCATTGGAATAAGTTAGAATCAAATTTAGGTCCTAGAATGCAAATTAGGCCTAAACTAGCTTAGTTAGTTATTAAAGCCTTAGAAACATGATTAGTAGCCTAATAAATGAAAAGAACCAGATCTAAATCTTAATAGAAAATGGACTTATCTTAAGGCTTTTAGTGTGTTTAAATCCAAAATAATAAGTGGAGTTAGGCTTAAGGTTCAAAAATACAAGATAAGCCCAAAAGCCTTTCAAAGAAGCAAGAATAAGGCCCAATAACTTAGTGAGCATATTTGAATATTAAATTAAAAAAGCTCATAAAATAAAATATAAAAGGCCAGTTAACTCCAAATGCCCATTAAAGCTATCCCCTATAAGCCCCTTAGTAAGCTAAGGCCTTAAACTAGTAAAAATGGCTCATTTAGGCCCACAAGAGCAACACCAAGGCCTAAGGAGAAAATTTAAAGTATTGGGTAGAAAATTCCACTTAAAATACTTAAAAACAAGCCCAAAATATTAAGTACAAAGTCTAAGATCAAAAGTTAAGCTTAAAGCCCAAAACTAGGCCCAAACCCTAAAGTAAAAAAACTCAACTTTTGGGCCTACAAACTTATAAGACTCAAATTGAAATCTTGCTAATCGAAAAGCCTAAAAATAACCTCACCAAATGAAAGAACATTAAAAAACGATGAAAATCGGCCATAAGAACACGAAATTCTAACTTAAAATGAGAAAGATATGACTAAGACAAGAAATAAGCGGAAAAAGGGAAATTACAATGAAGCTAGTGAATAGATCATGTTTAAGTTAGGTCTTATTTACTTTAGTTACCTTACTTAGGCAATTTAGGATACCAAGTTTGAGACTATCGAGGATTACTGGGAATACTTGACTTCAAGGTTAAGTGAGTATATCACTCTCTATTTTACTTTGTTTTATGCTTATAGTTAGTGCACTATCTAATTATATATGATAATTGAACTTGATGCATGTTGGGGTATATGGAAACTTATGTGTGCTTATTATGGTTGACCTATGCTTGCAAAGTGTATTAAGATATTTCAAACACCCTTATTTGTTGTATTAGAATGTATGGCATTGAAGTGTCTAGAATATAATTGCTTGATCACCCCATGAATCCAGAATTAATAAATATTCAGCCTCTAATTATACTGGACATACATTACATCTTATGGCATGAGTCAAAAGGGCATCAATACTACGCAATAGAGTGGGAGATCATGCTTAGATGGATCCATATTGATATTATGTATTGTGATTATTTATTACATGACGTATTTTCTATGACATGTTATTGCCTCAACCTTTAGGAACTACTCGGCTTTAAGGAGTACCGCTTTCTGCTTGAGGTTGAGCTATATCTATTGTTGAGGGTGGTTATATTGTTGAGAGATTTCATATTGGACATAGACACCTAAGTCCTGATGTACCTAAATGCTTCTTAACCCAGGCAACGGTGGGCGTTAAAACCATATCGTATATAGTTACCAATCAATTGTATATACTATTTGCATTTGATATGCTTGTACATGCATTCAGATGTTTGATAAATAACTTGCTTGTTATTGTTTGATGGTAAGGTAGGAAGGTTACTTACTAAGCTGAATGTAGCTAACCCTAGTATGGCATAGTGGGTCGGGAACCTAGAATGGGTTGAATGCATATGAAGGATAGGAAGTGAAATGGTTGGTTTCGATTGTGAATGTAGAAACAAAGAGTAAGAAAGGGGTTTTGACAGTGACTGTGGATGGTTATCATACACCAAGACAAACACAATTAGGGAATGAGCTCGAAATAGAGTTCGATACAACTCATAAACACTAAATGTCGGTCGGGGTTTCAAATGTGAGGTTAGATGCGACTCACTAACTCACTTAAATGAAGGGTTTACCACAATCTTGGGAGTAAGTCGATAAGAACGCAGAAAAGATTAAAGAGTTTGTTCAACACTTAAAAATCCGGTAATGCAAGCTCTAAGAGCTAAAGAGTAGCCTTGCTCAAAAGGGGAAAGTTCCAAGTGCAAGAATATTTTGTTTTGTCCAATTTCATATATATCTCTGATGTTTACAGATGTTGCTATTTATTGTAAGTCCTAAACCTTAGTGGCAAAACTATAAATAATGTATAAGGCCTTAGACCCTAAAGAATTGGCCTATAAATAAAATAAAGAAAACATGTACAAGAATACAAAACTATGTGTTTGATAGAAGTTGGCATGCAGTTACTCGGCTTGTCCCAAAACGAGCAGGATCCAAAATGGCTTAGGGCATTAGTTGGATGTCTAGGTTTAAGGAGGAGCCTTTGAAGTCTCACAATGTTTGGCTAAGACACCAGAAAGGTCAGCCCATAATTGCCGAGTTCTAGAATTAGTCGGCACTAGTCTTTCGGTGCCTATCGAGTAATTCTTTGGTCTCGAGTCCTTAATCATATGGTCTCTCGGAAGGCAATAGACTTAGTGTTGAGTGTCTCCTTTTCTTCCCCTTGGCCTTCTGTTATTACTTTAGCCTTGGCAAAAGTTTATCGGCCTTGGCTTAAGATTAGTTGGCCTCAGCTTGGAGATAGTCAAAGGTTGATTCCTATCATTACTGCGAGTCCAAAAGGAAGTCGTCTTCAACGTTAAACATCGAGTATGGGCTAGGATGCCGAAAAAAATTCTCTTCCTTTTTCACTTCACCACAGGTATCGAGTTTCCCTAGATTTCCTCAATGCTCATAGTGGCTAAGCAATAGCTCTTTACATCCTTTTGAATAGTATAAGTGTTAAGGAAGCCATCATGGATCACTTTCTGATCATATTCCTGTGATTGGCCAAGAAGTAAATTTGTGGCATTCATAGGCACTATGTCAAAGTCAATCTCATCTTCATAGCCTTGAATGCTATCTGAGCTCTCTTATGCACATGGACCATAGGGTCAAGGATGTGGGCAGGTTAGTATTTTCATCTTTTCCACTAACTTGGTAGAAACAATGTTGTTGCAGCTTTCTACATCAGTAACTAGGGAACAGGTCTTCCTATTCACCAGACATCATATATGAAATAAATTTCCATTTGTCCAAGATTTGCCTTCAGGTCTACTTGTATCGCCATAGCTAAGAGTTCATCTAGATCCTTGGTATAGACATCTTCGTCTATCAATTGGTCTTTTGAACTCTTGTTACTCTAATTCTCGATTTGAGCCTCAGGCCCTTTACCCTTCAAGACCATAACCCACTTATTCGAGCATTGGGACGCAATGTGTTTGTAGCCTAAGCATTTGAAGCATTTCACATCTCAAGCCTTATTACCAGGTGCTTTTTCTTTCTCGGTAATCTTCTTCCCGGCATAGATAGGTTAGCTAGACTCTCCTTTCTCTATCCTCTTCTTTAGCCCTTTTCTCTTAACATACCTCTCAAGTTTGGGGCTGCCTTGTTGAGGTCAACTACTCGGCCTCTGATGCTTCGTTCTCCTCTATCTCTCTACTCTTAAAGCCAAATTAATTAGCTCATCCAGAGAGTTGAATGGCTGTAATTCAACTATGTCGGTAATATCATCTTGGAGTCTACTTAGGAACCTAGCAATGGTACGGTGCTGTGACTATCAGGACCTTAAAAGAAATCTAGTAGGATTACCTAAAATTTCCATAACATGTGTGCACCCATGATATGAAAACTACCTTGCAAGTTAGAGATTGTAAGACTCTAAATAATAAATTACTAAGAAACTAATTTTCAAGTAATTAATTTATTGTAACATAACATAACATATAAATATAAATAACTATAGATATTCGATATCCCATAGTTCCTCAAAACCGTAGAGAATCGATATCCCCTACCAAATAATAAGATAGGATATACTAACATTATATAAAAAAATAGATACAAGAAAAATTATATTATAGTAAGTTTTAATATATAAATATTTTCTACAAAGGATGTCTATGTATCATCTAAAAAGTACTTAGCTACTTCTAATACTAGTATACATATTTTCATCTTGCACTCAGCACTCGAGACATATCCCTATCCCAATCCCATTATAAGCAAACCTGTAAAGGAAACTAAGGGGGAATGAGCATAAAACAGCTTAGTGAGTTTGTCCCTCATTATTATCGTTTAAGTAAATTATCATATATTATTATCACACTTGCAAGCAAGCTATCTATATACATAATGAATGCAAGCATGATGAATGCAAGCAACACATCCATAGGAGTCCGGAACTATGGAAGGTGTAGAATTATGTCGTCTATACTTCGATTATCTCTTATACTTACCCTCCAGGGCACCTCAACTTACTCATATGAGGTTACCTAGGGACACCACCCCCTCTATGCAAAACTCAACTATTACCCTAGTTGAGAAAAGAGTTTCAATCCAAATAAGGGGATTATCCACCCTCTAAGACTATCTACCCCCTAAGGCCCCTTGGGCATAAACATGCGAGTTCTCTCGTAACCAAAATTATCCAAGGCCAAGTGGAGAACCTATGCTAGCTTTGCCTTAACGATAAAATATCATTTTTGGAACTTCGACCCTTATTGAAATCGTACAAAATACGTTTAGGATTAGGAAAACTTTTTTCAAAAATACCGTTTTCAACATTTTACAAAGCTAACACTCTCCATTTGTACATTTACTAGGTCATAGACATGCGGCGAATAGAACCGGTTATTTAGGTCAGATATTTATATTTATCAATTTAGAAAGGTAATCATACAAGTGATGGCATACAAGCAGAACAGTCATTCAAATATACAAGCAACAGCAAGTAATAAAACATCATACAAGTAACATGCATAAGCAAGTAGCAGGTTATTAGAACTCCCTTACCTGGATTATTGCTCATTCTCCAAGCCTTTGGGATTTCCAAAACTTGATATCGAACGCTTAAATTAAAATGGTAAAACTTATAAGTGTTCTGAGAAGTTAGACTCTTTAGTCAACTAAAAGTCTATTGTAGTTTATCTACTTTCCCCCAATATAACCTAAGTATAATGTGTATAGGGTTTATCATATTTAATGGGGTTAATAGTAACTATTTTCTTATATTTGTAAGTTATGAGACTTACTTTATGTATTTTGTAACTTTTTCATTTTAATTCCGATATTTGCACACTTATAGTCATTTTTCATCATTTTTGAACGTACATTCACATGGTGTTGTCCGTTTTGGATGTAAAGACCTGTGTTTTATGATATGGGCTAAACTTATTAAAATTTTAACTCATTGAAGCTTAATTATTCTTATTACTTATATTTATATCCTAATATCTCTTGTTTTAGGACTTAATGATTTAATTAGCTATTAGATCCTTACACTTAGGGAATTTTACATTGGTGCTACTAATTTAGATACTTTATTAAGTTTAATTCAATCTAGGAAGTGTATTAAGGTTTAAAGGATCTTTGACTCCTAAGTACATGTATACATATATAGGTTATATTCTTATGTAATCTTATAATTTATTATTTTAAAAGCTTATGCTTATGTCATGGCTTATGTAATCTTTTGATGATGTCATGGCTTATGTAATCATTTGATGATGTCATGACTTATCTAATTCATTCATTACATATAAATATATATATATATCCTTATGTACTCATACATATACATATGTTATATACCTACCTACACTTGTAACATACTAATATGTATACTTATGTACTTATATATATACTAATACATATACCTATATACGCATACGGTGACATACTAATATGTATATTCTTATACGTATTTTCATATGCCTTATCTACTCCCTTAAGAAAGCTTCTCTAATTTCTCCTTTTTGTTTTTTAAGGGTATATTTATCATGGTATATGTATGTATAGTTTGTAGATGTCTTAATTTAGGTTATGTACATAATAAATACTTATGTACAAAAGTATTTATACATGTATATCTCTAGCATACCCTTATATACACATACTCAAAGACATGTACACATAAATCTTCTTCCATTGCTTAAAGATTTCTACACTTTTACATGTAAAGATTGAAACTTTAGGCCTAAAGCAATATATATACACAACAAATAACCACTTAACTTATCCTACTCTCCTTCTAACTAGTAAAGAAGATGAAGCAAGACACAGTATCATAAGTACATATCTTAATTTTGCTCTTGAAAATTGATGAAAAGTTGAAAAGGAAAGAAGAGTAGAAAGGGAAGGGAAGATACAGTTGGAAAGGGGAAGAAGAAAGGGACTTTGTTTTTTTTTTTTAATTTGTGTTTGAAAAAGTGAAGAAAAGTAGGGTCTAGAAGAAGGAAGAAGTGGACAGCACAAAAAGAAAAAAAGAAGGAAAAAGCCAAAAGAAATTAAAAGAAATCATGAGAAGGAAGATATTTTTTTCAAATGAAAGGGATATTTTTCTTGAATTTTCTAAATGTTGACTTTAGTCAACATGTGTTGACTTGGTCAACTTTCAAAAAATAAATACCCTTTTGTGTACATAATGAACTAATTAGGGAAAAATTGGAGAAAGATTAAGGAAATGAAAGGAAATAAGAAGTTTAGTGAATTGATTAGTAAAAATAGATAGTAAGATCTTCCATTAGGTATTTATATCTTATATACACCATTTGGTAAGCTACTTTGTGTAATTGTCATGAAAAGTATCATTTAAGGTATTAAGGTTTACTACATTAACTTAAGCATCAACTAAACCTTTAACTCTATATAATACTAACCTGGTTATATACTTAGAAGATGAATATGATATAGGATGCAATATCTTAGTTTCTAAGGGATCACTTAAGTATTTTAAATATTTATGCATGATTGAAAGTTATCTTTAGTCGTTTACTGATGAAATGACATAATATGGAGGATATATTATCACTTAGGATTTTAGGGTAAATTATGGCGAATTAGTACTTTTATATCCTTAAAGTTATAGTTTTAGGGTTTTTATTACTTTAGAACACAATCTTTAATGTTTTTACATATTTAGGGTTTAATATATTCATACACTATTAAGTCTTAGATTGTTATCTTAGGGTTTTGATGAGGTTCAAGGTTAACTTTGGCAGTTACACATACTTGAGGTTTTAGGGTCTTCGTATGTGGTTAGAGGTTTAATCGATGATTTAAGGTTTTTCATATTCACTTTAGGTTTTGGATTGAGATTTTAATCGGTTTTAAATCTCACTAGTTTTATTGACTTTAGGAAATCATTTATAGTTTGGACGTTTGTTTCTATACTTAGAAAGCTAAATTAGTGAGGTTTATAGTGACTCAGCAATCTCACATCTCGTCATCAAGGTCTCAAACTCCTGTAAAACTCTTCAACAGTATTTTGACCTTATCTCAAGTGTTAGAATGCATGGAGCATCTCTTGCTTGAAGTAGGTCGGCATAAAGTACTGATTCATCAATTGCTTCATAAGCCACTAAGTTTTGATTAGCTCCTCTCCTTTAGCATCTCACTTGGCAACCAGCTTATCCCACCAAAGGCTTGCATATTCAATAAGGGATAATGAAGCTAGCTTAACCTTTGTTCAATCATCACACTTATAGTACTTGAACAACTTCTTGAGTTAGGGG
Organism: Lumnitzera racemosa; assembly: GCA_024138005.1. Lineage (NCBI taxonomy): Eukaryota > Viridiplantae > Streptophyta > Magnoliopsida > Myrtales > Combretaceae > Lumnitzera > Lumnitzera racemosa. The sequence continues at coordinate 46,804,264 of JAMXBC010000007.1, forward strand.
ACCTAGTCAAGGAATTCTTTAGGTCGGTTACTTCCACTGAAGGATGGTAATTTGAGCTTGATATTATCAAGTCCTCGGCCATGCGCTCAGGTTTCATCCCTTACATTCTAAGCTGGTTAGTTTACCTCGGATTGGCTAGTTTTGTTAGAGCTCTATTCAGTTACATCTCCTCTTAGCCTCGACTCTCGTCTTTAGGGTTCTTGATTTGCTTTAGAGCTAACACTCCTTTCATTTCTTCTTCTCAGTTGTCGCTCATCATTATTAAGTTCATTAGAGCCATTTCTACTAATGGGTGTTTGCTCCTTTCTACCCTCTCGGCCATTACGTTTATGGCCTCTGACTAAGCTAGTAAGCTCCTAGGTAGAATCAATGAGATTTTGAGTTTGATACTCTAAGTTATCAATACGTCATCTTAAACAGCTGCGAGGACTATCACCACTATAATTGATACTATCTTTTGACATTCTTATCCGTATAGTAATCTTTAGAAAATTGAACAAACATGTCTTACAACAAAAACACTTCTACAATAGCTAAAACCAACTACTGAAATTAATGTTACTAGACTACAGAACAATGATTAACAAAGATGTTCAAACTACAAATCAAACTTTGAAGAACACTAATATGCATGTCTCCCCAAAGCTTTGATACCAATATGATATGGTACAGTAGGTCGGGAGCCTAGAATAGGTCGAATGGGTAAAACAAACAGGAAGTGAAATGGTTGGTTTCGACGGTGAATGTGGAAATAAAGAGCGAGAAAGGGGTTTTGACAGTGAATGATACACCAATACATATACACAATCAGGGAATGAACTCAAAATAGAGTTCAATAGAACTCATGAACATTAAATGTTGCTTGAGGTTTCAAATGAGTGGTTAGATGTGACTCACTAACTCACTTAAATGAATGGTTCACCACATTCTTGAGAGTAAGATCGATAAGAACGTGGAAAAGATTAAAGAGTTTGTTCAATAGTCAATAATCCGGCAATGTAAGCACTGAGAGTTAAAAAGTAGCCTTGCTTAAAAGGGGGAATTTCTAAGTGCAGGAATATTCTTTTCTGCCTAATTTCATATATATCTCCGATGTTTACAAATGTTGCTATTTATTGCCAGTCCTAAACCCTAGTGGCAAAATTGTAAATAGGGTACAAGGCCTTAAACCCTAAAGAATTGGCCTATAAATAAAATAAAGAAAACATGTACAAATATACAAAACTGAGTGTTTAATAGAAGTTGACATGCAATCACTCGGCCTATCTCGGAAGGAGTAGGATCCGAACTAGACTGGGGTAGTAGTTGGATGTCCAGGTTTAAGGAGGAGCCTTTGAAATCTTGCAGTGTTTGGCTGAGACACTAGAAAGGTTGGCCCAGAATTGCTGAGTTCTAGAATTAGTTGACACTAGTCTCTCAGTGCCTTGCCGAGTGGTTCTTTGGTCTCGAGTCCTTGGTTATGTGGTCTTTTGGCAAACAATAGACTTAGCGCCGAGTGTTTCCTTTTCTTCCCTTCTGTTATTGGTTTGTCCTCGACAAAAGCTGATCAGCTTCAGGTCGTCCTTGGCTTAGAGACAATTGAAGGTTGATTCCTATTATTACCCCCCTCTTACTTAATAGTTTATTTTGCAGGTTTTATAAAGCTGGGGTTAGGTTAGGAGTAGAGTGCAAAGTGCTCCATTGGGCTAAGAAAGTAGAATATAAGTTTAGGAAAACAAGTGGTATAGTCGAATTAAACTTTTTAAGGTATTTAGTGGCTTTATAATTGTCAGGTTATAAATACCCTTTCTTATTGTTTGGTAGGTGATTTCGACTCTTTATGATTCTAGTGACTGTATTGTTGAATCACTTGTATATATATATATATAGATGTATGTAAATTGAATAAGTACTCTTAGAAACTTACTAGTTAGAGCCTTATAACCTTTGACTTACAAGGAGGTCTTTATATCATGGGTGTATACGTGATATAAAGATTTTAGGCAAAACTATCAGGCCTTCTTATAGGGGTATTACATAATCTAACTAGAGAAGAGACTTCAATAAGAAGGGGAATCTTGAGTAGATTAACAAGTAGACGTAGATAGGGAGATCACATTAAGCAACTTGAAGAAATTGTAGACATAGATAGAGAAGTAGAAATTTATAACAATAGAAATATTGACTTATTAAACCTTAGAATATTATATAGGGTAAGACTACTAAACTTAGGAAGAACATGATTGGTAAGAACAAATAGAGAAGAAATTATCTTGGTTACTACTAAACCAGTTAATATAAAGCTATTATGTGATATACTTATTAGAAAATTAAAATAAGAAGGAAGGAGATTAGTGCATCTAGAAATGATAGTAGTAGGGAGAAAATGATTAGTAAGATGGGAGCAAAATTGTTATTAGTGGTAATAGACAAATCTTGGCAAAATAACATTAGAAAAGTAGTAATAGGTATAATGGAAATGGATATAAACAATAACAAAGGCATATTTTACTGTACATTGAATTTTAAGATTAGTGTAAATAATATAAAAAACTTAGAAATTTGATTACAAGGTAAAGGATACAAAGACCATATAGGAGATAATATATTAATAAATATTGGATTTATAGGTAGAGTAGTAAATGGAAATAATACACAATACAAACTATAAATAAATGACATAATATAAGAAATAGCTAATGTAGGAATTAAGTTTATCCAACCTATGAAATAGAAAGTAGAGAGCTAGAAGGATCTAAATGAAACATATCTAAATACTTAGAAAGTCCAAGTACAAGTGGAATTCCCAAAAATAATATAATGTATAGATATCTTGATGGATCACATGGACTAAGGTTTTTAGACTTAAAAAAAAAATATTAGATGAAGAAGAATCAATAAATGAAAGTTTAGAAAATAGAACAAAAATGATGTTAGATACCAGTGGAAGTAGACTTATCTTAAGGTGTAAAAGAGAGTCAAGTAATGGAAGATTTTTTATTAAAAACCGAGAAGAAATTGATTAAGTAATAGAAGAATTAAGAAACGGATGGTATTGAAGAAAACAAGAAAAATACTATTTTGTAGAAAATAGGTATGACTTAGGAAGAAAAACATATGTAAAATATAGAGCATTAAATCATCCAAAAAATTTAGAAAAATACATAGATATAAAATTCAGCTAAAAAATGAACAAGAAGAAGAAGAACAGATAATGGAAATCTTTTTAAATAGTTGTTTTATAGATTCTTGAGAACTAGAGCCTTTAAAAGACATGGTGAGAGAAGTAGAAAGATCATTAGGAAATGAACCTTTAGAAAATGAATTAATGACATCAGCATATACGTATAATAGAGAACCTTTAAGGCTTATAAATTCAACTGTTAGTAGTGTAAATAATACTTCAATATTTAATAAAAGAGTAGAAAATCATGGAGGACAACAAAGTAGAACTCTTTATACATATTATAGAGAAACTGAAAAAGATTATAAAAGTTTAGGAAAATGAGAACCTGAAAACGATTATAAAAGTTTAGGAAAATGAATTCACTTAGAAATATTTGATAAAAGAAATTTAGTAGACAATGGAAGAGAACTAAATTTAGTAGCCCATGATCCTTAACTTTGACCACAAATATTAAGTACCTTACTCAATTAATAACTAGAGAATGGCAAAACTACAATGTAAGTGATAATGCCATAACAATGTATAGCTTTAATTTTTTTTTTTTAAGATATAGTACTAGAGCTTAATGGGAAAGTTATAAAGAAAATTTCCTGAACAATTTCATGTAGATCTATAATTAGGAACTAACACTTATAATTTTATAAATAAAATTACTATATTAGTAATGAGTACACATCCTAATGTAGGTAATGATTTACAAGTATAAATGAATGTAACGAGAGCTTTATAACAATTACAATTAAATGATTGGATATATGTTAAAAAAATTCTTAAATGATTTCTTTTATCACTGTAATATGGTAGGATGTTATTATGAAACAAATATAGCAACCAAATTATTTTTAAAATTACCAAGACCAATAGGACAACAAATTTATAAGCAATCTAAAGAAGAAAAAGAACCTACCTTACCTATAGAACTAAATAATTTAGGTACAAAATTACAATTTGTGTTAGAAAAAAGAACAAGTATATAAATAACAAAACAATTAAAAGGAGAATACAATTTTTTTGGAAATATCTATACACCTTTGAGATATGGAGATAATGAAAAGAATAGACCTAAAAGAAGACAATATAGATCTAGACAAAGGAAACCTGTAAAAAGATATTATCTTAAAAGAAGTAAAGCAAGAAAACCTTATTTAAATAAAGATAGACATATAAGAAAATACAATAAAGATAGAAATTATAAAAATACATTAACATGGTTTTCTTGTAAAAAAGAATGGACATTTAGCTAAGGATTATGATAGAAGACATAATATTCATGATAAATATACCACATTAATTAATTTTGTAGAAGGAGATATATTAGAAATAGATGAATTTATGGATGATATAGAAACCATATACATTATAATTAGCATAGAGAAGAAATTGATAGTGATAAAGATAATGATTATTTTATTTAAGAAATCATAGGAGCGAAAAGAGGGATGGATGCATTAAAAGGAATAGAAGAAGTAAAAGAAATACTAGCAAATATAAATATCCAAGAGTTTGTAGATGATAAACTAGGTTGTACTCACAATTGGAACCAACGATCAAGATTAGATGATCATCCTTGTAAATTCTATAACAGATATTCTCAATTAAAGCTTAGATACCAATGTAATAATTGTTTGATTGAAGCTTATAAAATTTGTTGAGATAGTCAAGGAGAAATAGTAGAATTCAAAACGAAAATTTTTAGAAAAGACGATTGCAATAATCTAATTGAAAGAAGTATATTAAAGTTAGAAGAAAGAGTAGATAAAATAGAAGAAGTATTAGAAGAAGATAAAGAATAAAAATACAAGCAAACATCAGGATTAGGAATAGCAATAGAAGAAAAATTAAAAAATAAATTAGAAGATAACTATATAAATACAACTAAAACATATTTTTGAAAAGAAATAGACAACAACTTAGGATCTTTGATAACAAATGTGAGAATAAAAGTAAGATTTATTATAGGTGATTTTATCTTAGAAACACAAGCTTTAATAAATACTGGAGCATCAAATAATTGCATAGAAAGTAAACAAATTCTAGAACATTTGATTAAAACATTATCAACAAGTGAAATTGTATATGCAGAACAAATAGATGATGGACTACATTAATATTGTAAAATATTAGCAAAACATAAAATAGCTTCAGAAACAAATAAATGATGGACAAATGGTTTACATAGCTCTAGGACATATGTAAGAGATATAAAACTTCGTAAGTACATATGTATAATAGGATTACAGTTTTTGTTAAATGACAATTATGGATTTAGTCTAAACATACATAGATTAACATTTCTAGCTTCTCTTATAGTACTCCTTTTGAGAGAAGAATGTGCATGTGATATGCAAGTCAAATGTAAGATAAAAATAGTTGATAAAAAAGTAGAAGAAGAAAAAGAAAATATAAAAATAGAAGAAGAACCATATGAACAGGTATTAGAAGATTATGAGAATTTAGAATTGATAAATAGTTATTTAAACTATAGAAAAATTTATAATTTTATAGAAACATGAATAATAGAAATAGATAATATAATTAGTAAACTAGAAAAAGAAGAAATTATAGGTGAAAATCCCATAAAATTATGGGATAGAAATAAGATATATTATAAATTAGATATACTTAATCCAGATTTAGAAATAAGGTCTAAGAAAATAGAATGCAATAATTTAAATAGAAAAGAATTTGAAATGCATATTAAAAAGTTATAAAAATTAAGAGTTATCAGAATATCTAATAGTCCCCATAGAAGCCCAATATTTATTGTTAGAAAGCTTAGTAAAATAGTTAAAGGTAAGAGTAGAATGGTAATCGATTATAGATGGCTAAATGATAATACAAGGATAGATGCATATGACATACTTGATAAAACATATTTAATAAGTAGAATACAAATTAGTAACATTTTTAGTAAATTTGACTGTAAATCGAGATTCTAACAAATTAGAAGGCATGAAGAATCAATTGCATGGACAACTTTTATATATCCGTTAGGACACTTTGAGTGGTTAATTATGTTATTTGGATTAAAAAATGCTCCTTCAGTTTTTCAAAGGAAGATAGATGAGATTTTTTTTTCAAAATATCTCTTTGTTTGTGTATATATAAATGATATTTTAGTACATTCTAAAAGGAAAAAGGAACATACATCCCACTTAAAGATAATTTTATTTGAATTTCTTAAAAATGGAATAGTTATAATTAGTAAAAGGCCCAATTTTAAAGAAAAAATATAGAATTCCTAGGGATAGAAATAGGAAATGGAAAAATTAAACTACAACCTCACATTTCTAAGAAGGTTCACATTTCTAAATAGGAATGGAATGAAAGGTCTTTTTTATATGGACTATTCTTCCTCTTTCTAAATGATCATAATATAATGCAAGTGTATTTGCTACCTCTTTGATTATGGATCCAAATTTAAAATTTTGGAATTGCTCTAGAGTTCCTCTAACTGTGTTTATCAAGCCATAATCTAATAATGTCTCTTCTGTAAAACAATATTCGTCTATAAAAATACTAAGAAAATTTTCTAATTCTACATCAAATTTATAGATACAAAAGTCTATTTTGTTATTTTCATTTCTAAATACACAAGGGGAAATATTTTTATTAGACATTTTCAATATATTAAATTGTAAGACATGTAATGGTTCCCAAAAATTCTTTTATGCTAATGTACTAATGTATTGTTTATATTTTGATGATAATTTATCAATATAAGGATGTCTTTTAAAAAAAATATACGCATATATTTGTTTTTATAAAATATTTTTTCTTCTTCATGTCTAATATAATGTATAGGAATTGCTTGTTTAAAAGTTTTCCATTTGTTTAAAGTTTCTCTCATTTCTATCAACTGTATTTTTTCTACTTGATGTCTATATTAACTAATTAATCGTGGAACTATGAAAAAGTCTTTATTCCTAGGAAATTCAACTAATTTTTGTTTAGCTTTAGTAACAAAATTACAACCTCTCCAGATGGATTATGATGATCTCTAATATGAGGAATTACTTTATACTATTTAGATTAAACCCATTCATTATTACATATCAAAGAAATCTTTTATTTTGTGAAAAATTTGTACTTTCTTGTTTAGGGGCAAGTTAATTGTTTATTTTTGTAAAATAATTTGATAAGGCTATACAGACTTTTAATTTATTTTTATTTGTGGTTTGAAGTCTCCATATTATATCAATAATTACCTTTTGGGTTTTGTTTACTTCTACTTTAGTTGATTATTTAAATTCTAAAGATGAGCCTTTTGGGTAAATAGGGAGTTCTATTCCATTATAATTCATCATGGAGAACATGTTATTATTATTGCTATTAGGCCTTGGAGTGAGTTTAAAAGTTGTCACCCCTTGTCTATTTGTAACGTCCATTTGTTTACTGTTGAATGAGAATCTCATTAGGCTTTGGCCCATTAGACTTTGTTAAATTGGCCTATTGTTGTAGTTCTCCATTAAAAATGTACCTACTTAAAACATCAACTAAATTATTATACTTCCTTTTTATGTGTTCTATTAAAATAACTATGAGCTTGATCCACCTTCTTGTGACATAATTTTATTATTTTTCTTTTTGTAGAACTTAACAATAGCCTCACAATAAGTTTTTACTAAAATTTCAGTTTTATTAATAAAAAATAATAAAAAACTATTTAATCCATAAATTATTGCAAGAATCTCTATATCTATACTATTGGTTAATCCTTTTTTCCTAAACATACCATAAACTTCTTCTTCACTTTTTAGGGCATATCTATGAGGGTTTATTTTTCTTTTTAAGACTACTCCCTATAAGTGTTTACATCCATATATTTCTATAATTAAATAGTCACTACCTAATGATAACTTTAAATTTGGTAAGTTTTTTACAAATTCTTTTATTTGTCTCACTTGCTTAAGTTCTTCTATGTTTAAAAGCTTAAAATTATTTCTTTTTTGGTATAATTATTTAGTATATTTTTTAAAGTTTTCTTATAAACGGTCTTTTTTTTTTTCCCTTCTAAGGCAAGCCGTTCGATATTGCCATAATTAATGAGGGGCTGGCATTTCCTTAACAGGGAGCAGTAATGTGGCACCGGGGACAGAGTCAACAGAGACACGTCCCCAACATTTTAAAAATGATGAAAGTGGAAATCTTGTTTTTAAAACACAATTTCAGCATAAGGAATTAAACCTGAAGTCACATGGTAGATAAAATCTTGACTTTAAAACATGATTTCATTACATTGTAAAATTGTCACTTCTTGGCACGATTTCAAGTGCCATGTTTTAGTATTATTCTTGCGACGACCATATTTTAAAAATTATTTTAGAAATTATATATGTAGTTTTTACTTTTCTCATAGAATCAGTGGTAGCATGAAAAAGTGTTTTACTTATCATTTATTATAAGAGAGAGAAATTTAAAAGAGAAAGAAAGCATGAAAACGTGCTTTGCTTGGTAGAAAGAGCGTTTTCTTTTTCTTAAACACATCCTATAAAATGTATGGGCACATAAAATAATATGTTTTTCTTACGATTAATTATCTAATATAAGTACCAATGGCTTCATAGCCTAATGGCATAAACACTGATATTCTAAGTGGAATGAACCAAATTTAAATCCCCTCTCTTTCATTGTAATTATAAAAAAAAAAAAGAATTTTCTAATAGATGTGCTTTCTTAAAAATGTACCATGCATAGTAAAGGCTCAAACTACTTTTATTTAACCAAAACTTGTTAATTCTCATTGATCCAAAATGTCATTAGAAAGATATTAGTTGTCATGACCTGAGGGGACTAGTTGTGGTAATCACAGTGTACCGTATAAATGATTGTAGATTGAATTCCCTTACAGCTGATAACCTTTTATGAGATATACAAGGCTATAGTTATAATTAATTATCAAGAGTTGCGCAAGTATAAGCAATATCATTTCATGATAATAATAATAAGATAAAAAAATATAAAACATAATCTATTTATATAAGAATTTACAAATAAGAAGTCTAAAGCATTTCTTAATTTAAACTAGTATCATTTGATTACAAAATCAGATCTATAATCTAGGTAAACTATTATGAGTATACTTTGATCACGTCTTACTCCCACATCAACCTCCTGATAAACAACTAACCTCGAGTATGCGGTGGCCTGACTCCAGGAATAACTTAGCTTACAAGGGTAGATTACAAGGGTATAAGCTAACTAGCTTAGTGAGATAATCCCCTCAACTATACCATAGTCAAGTTATAAATTAAATTCAATCAAATGAATGTATGTCAATTAGTATACCAAACATATACATGCAGGTGACCAGCTATTGCATGAACTCAGATTTAATGCTCTTTAAAGTTAGGGTTAGAGATACATCGATATAGTCAGATCTGGATATCATACTACAACTTATCTCATAACGAAACTCTACATTTCATATTTAAAAATGTAATGGTATATCCATTCTTAGTTTTATCATAAATGAGTTTTATATATGATTGTGAGTAAGTTCACACATTTTTCACTTACCCCTAAATAGAGGCCTTTGGACTTGACCCTTACCCAGGCAATTGGCGCCTCTAATGCCTAGTAATCTCATGGGCTAAGATAAGGTCATATCGCACGTGTGCACTGTACAAAATCTATAACAATCAAATAATCAACCTACGTATAGCCTCTCGCCACCTCTGTATAATGTGACGGCCGAAATTAGTTATGCTGTGTATGATTATGCGTGTTTTAAGTTAACTTTTTCTAGTCGAGTAAAATTAGATTATATTATCCAGTGATTAACAAGGTCACAAACAATCAGTTTATAGCGAATCTACTATGCAACAATCAATATGTTATCATACTTTAAAGTAAATTCACCATTAATAATAGTTATCATACACAAGTATAACTTATCCCCAAACAACATTCAATTATTAAGCATAATTTATATTCACTAATTACAAACACAAACAAGTATGGGATTATTAGGAAAAAACTCACTTAGCCATGATCGACTCAAGGATCATAATAATCCAAAAGTAGCTCGGGGTCAAGGTCGGGATCACTTCAGAATAAGAAATATAGAAAATTATAAGTTTGGGAATTTAAAGCTAAACTAGTATTGTAATTTGTAATGTTTACTTTATTTAATTATGCAAAATTGTTGATTCAAGCTTTATATCAAATTATATATAACTTTTTCATTTTAGATCGGATCGTTATGAACTTATAGTCCATTTTGATCGTTTTCTAGCGTATTTTCTCGTAACGAGGTCCATTTTGAACGTTGTGACTTGTAGTTTGAACTGTGATATAAAAATATCACAAAATTTATTATTTTAATTTAAAAAGTTATAAAATATTAATTTAAACTTTTTCTTAGTATATTTATCATTTAATAATTATTTAAATTGTATAAATGATAATGTAGTTATTTTAAACTTATTTTACCCTAATTACGTATTTCCATCTGTTTTTGAGATCTTAGACTTATTAAAATTATTATTAATTTTATTTTTATTAATTATTATTTTCTTATTATTTATTTATATGATACGATAAACACACACACACACACACATACACACACACATATATATATATACTTATTACTATATTTGATTAATTTTTCTAATTTACTTAATCAGTAACTATTTTTCCTAATTTACGGTACTTCTATATATATATATATATACCTATTTCTTACATATTTATAAACTTATTTTATTTCGTAAATATTATTGTATATTATATCCTATTTAATGTATGGTATACTTATATATGCTATACACATACTTATTATTATAATTGTATACATATTTACGCCACATAGATATATACATATATACATATGTAAAAAAAAAAAAATAATAGCTTACATATGTACATGAATATACAAATATGAAACACATGTATATATATATATATATATATATAATATACGTATACTCATACTTATATTCATATATGAAAATGAAGATTATATACATCTATACAAAAATATACATCTTCACATGTACATATGTATATATATATTAAGGCTTAATTAGTGAAAATACTAAATAATTGGCACATGTATTCTTATTTATACTTACCTATATAGATATATATATATATATATACACACCGTATATTCTACATAATAATGTATATATACATGTCCACATACATATGTTTATACACATAAAAGAGATCTACATATATATTAATTTATCTACTCATATACATGTACATGTAATAGAATACCTAGTATATACATGCACATACTATATAATATACATATGTATAAATAAATATACTTACCTAATTATGTGGGTAAGAGTCTTAATTTCCTTCTTTCTTTTCTTCTTAATTTCTTCTTGTTCTTCTCGGTTTTCTTTTTGTTTTACTTTCTTTTCTTTCTTCACTTTGTATTTTGGTTTGATTTTTTAGTTTTTTTCTTCTAGATTTTTTACTTTTAGTTCCAAACGTGTGCAGCAATTTAAGGACATAAATAAATATATAAAAAAGCTAACCTAATCTCTTCATCAATGAAGATAAGAGAATGTAATCATATCTAATATTTTCTTCTTTTCTAAATCCAATACTTGAAGCTTAATTCTCTCACGTGGGCTACTATGGAAATCTGCTGGAGTTCAACGTAGAGCAACAAGAAAATTAAGAGAAGAAAGAAAAGAGAAAAAGAAAGAAAAAAAGAGAGAAGAAAATAGAAATTAAAAAAAATAAATATATGTAACTTTTCTAAACATAAAATCATAATTATAAATTAATTTTGAAATTGTATGAAAATTTATCAATTTAATTAGTATCCATTACAATTATAATTTTTACAAGTTATTTTAACGATTTCGTTAAAAGTTTTACACAATTACGCGATTTAGTTGATAATTGCAATCAACTATAATTATATCACCATTGAGTGATATTTAATTATTTTATAACCTTAAAGTTAGAGTTTTAGGGTTTCGATCAAGTTTGGGTTCAATTTTGAGTAATTGTGTATAGATCGGATTTAGGGTTTTGGTATGTGATTTAAGATGTCAATCAATTTCTAGAGTTTTTCTTATCAGTATTATATTCAATTTATTAAGTTTTATAATATTTTATTGTTACTAGCCTTATCGACTTATAATACAGTTTAGGACACTCAAACTTAAATTAGGGTTCAGATTACTAATTTTCTAGGGTTTACATTTGTACTCCTATAATGTGAGACCCACATTTTAGCAAATAGAACCTTAGCATTAAAAACCCATTAAGACCACAAATTAGTTTAAATAACCAAAGAATTTAGATATACAAAATGGAATTATAAAATTATAATACAAGTCAAAAGCTAAAAATTTTAAAATTTACTCATTATTTGTTGAAACAAGAAAATTGTAAAACTTGAAATCCAATTAATGCACCCCCTGAACAAAAGTTAATTAATAATAAAATTTTACAAAATGCCATGAAACAATATTTAAAAATGATATTTAGGGTAATACATAAAAGAATTAATTAAGTATAATCCTAGAATTTTGATAACCTAATTTAGAGTTTTCATGAAAGTAGTTTGTTTAAGCTTAAAATCTACAATAGGACTAAAAAAAAAAAGTAAATGAACAAAAGGTAAGTTAAAGAGACTCCATAAATTTAAATCTTGAAACAAAAATTATAATATTAATATAAACTAACATCCATAAATCTTGAAATATTGAAAATCGACTTGAAATAGAAAGGTTGTCTTGAAAAAATTTAAATAGACAAGAAAATTAATAAATTTGATAAAGAAAATTAAAATAATTATTTAGTGAATTAATAGAGCATGGCTTATAGAAGCTTTAGTAGAAAACTAATAACTAATCTAAGAATTAAAATATAATAAAATATATGCATAAAGTTTTGGGAAACCATAGATGCAACCTATAGATTCTAGAGAATCATAGATGGAAAAACCATAGACACACATGGTTTTACAGGGAGCTCATAATATTTGTATGTGGTTTTGTAAAACCACTTGCTACTTGGTATTTTTATTCCCCATTTAACCTACTATAAAAACCCATCTCCACCCTTGTTTTAGACTCTTTATACACTCTAAAAGTGAAGAAAATTCATGGGAAATTTTTAGGGGATTTTAGAGCAATTTTAAGAAAATATAATTGGTAACATCGATATGTAGTTCCCAAGTAAGACAACAAGCTGATCTTGAATGGCTACTACCATTTGGACATACAACCAACGCCATTTTGGGTATAAGAACTCCCTTACCATTGCGGCCATACAAGTGATGTAGTTTTCTTATCAAATTTTTCTATAAATACCTTATTATATATAGAAAATTGACATGTAAAGGGTTTCTCTAAAAGTTTTCATTTTATTAGGGTTAATTTTTTGTTTATGGAAAATCGGTAAGTTAAAATTCAAGGAAAACCTACTATTTTTTAAAAGATTTTGTTAGATTTACTTTTTTCCACCACTTTCTAAGTAATTTTTTGTTACATGCAATAAGTTGATCTTGATTTTAAGTGGAAATAGGAGATCTTATGAAAAGACTGGTTTTCTAAAGCTAAACATGATGGTTTTTACTTAAATGTTTGTACCAATTCTCACTAAGTTATTAAATTGATAATTTTTGTTGAAAAATCACCAATAGTTAGTAGTAAATTGAAGGTTTTAACTGCTATAAATGAAGGATTTTTCACACTTAAAACCATGATTTGTTGGCCTAATATATGTACTTTAGTATCTTAGTTATGTAGTTGTGTTTAACATTATTTTTTATGGTTGCATTATGGGTTTTTCATGTCAAAGTAGATGAGTTTCAGGACATGCTAGCAAATGTTGGTGGATTCTAACTAAGATAAATCTGAGCAAAGTGAAGGGAAGAGTGAAACGCGAGTTTTTGGTGAAATTAGGTGACTTTGGTAGTTGTAAAAGCTTTTCTAGAAGTTTTGGATGAGTTAGTGAACGATTTGGTGGTTGTAGAAGATTTTGTAGAAGCTTCTATGGACTTTAGGAGAAATTGCTAACCTTTAGAAGGTATTGTATCCCTAATAGAGTTGATTATAAGTTATAATTGTAGAAACTTTAGTAGAAGGTTTCTTGGTGTAGAAACTACAAACAAAATTCCATAGAAGGTTTATCTAATAAGAAACATTAATCAAGATGCTAGTGGAAGGTTTTTTTATAAGGTTCCATATCAAAGAATATAAATTAAAACACTATTAGAAACTTGAGTAAAAAGTCTAATAGGTAAAGAATATAACTAAGGACCTTATTAGAAGCTTAAGTAGGAAGTACCATATACCTACTAAACTCTAATAGAAGGTTATGTAGAAGGTACTTCAAACCTAATGAATCTAGTAGAAGGTTAAGTAGAAGATTTCAATAACTTATATAAAAGCAATAATACTTAAGATACATAACTAACAGTTAATGAATACCATAAGTATAATAGTAAACCTAGCCACAAGTATAACACTTAATACATTGTAACTTCAATGAATTATATAGGAACTAAAATGTGATTTGTAATGTAGGGACCATTAACAATGGAAGGATTGTAGCATCTAACTTACAAGAGTGACTCTGAACCCAAGTAAGTGAGTCAATGCTTAATGATATTATGGGGTACTATATAAAAGTACTTGGAGGCTGATTTATACACTTGTTTGTAGGTGCAAAGTAGTTGATTGTACATATGTGATGTATGTACTTAGAAACTATTAGCTATGTTGTTTGATTGTTATGCTATATGTTGTGTTTGCTAGAGGTGTGCAAGTGGGCTTTGGCCTGCAGGCCAACTCGTTTAACCTGCTTTTTAAATGGGTTTAGGCTAAGGTTTTTTAGCCTGTTTAACTCATGGGCTAAAGTAGGCTGGTTTAGGTTAGATTGTTTAATATATTTATGCCTTTGGCTTACGAACTGACCTGTTTAACGTGCTTTTTAAATGTGTTAGGGCAAAATTTTTTTTGACCTGTTTAAAAGTGGTTTAAATGAGCCCGGTCGTTTACCTCGTGGGCCAAAGTAGGCTAAGCTGTCTTATCCTGTTTAACTCACTTGTACACCTCTAGTGATTGCTTTGCTATGTATTGCTCCTTGATTTGATTGTTTATAACTAGTTGGCTACCTCTAAAATGGACTAAGCTAAAACTTGGATATAAACACTAATTGGACATGCATTGCAACCCATAAGGGGAAGCAATTAGGATTTTTGAACAAATACCTACCCTTCGATGAATTAGCTCTAATTAGCCTTCCCCACCCTTAAGGCCAAACTAAGTGATAGGAGAGGAGATTAGGTAAGGTTCAGGGTAATGGGTTTGAAGAGGTCTCGAGAGGAGTATGCGTCTATTGCACAAGTCTAGGTTTAAATGAAAGGTATTGTGGCTATGGTACACCTCCATCATGTAAAACCTTCATAATCTGGGTTAGAGTAAGTGTAATTTCTCTAATTTTACGACGGATTGGATAACATCATGCAAATGACATATGCTTGTTGTAGTACATTTAACTAATTGATTGATAACCTTACTTGATTTTTGTGCCATGTATGCTCCCGTCTCCACCCCCTTACTAAGCGGTGGTTATTCATATCCCATAGTTCTCTTGCAAGTTCTAGAAGATAACCCTAAGATCAATCAATCCCTAGACATATATAAGATAGGTGATAAGTTTGTAGTAAGGAGCAAATGGGTTTAGAACATTATTTTTTTTCTTTCATTTTGGAGTCAATTAGGCCATGTCTATAACCTAGACCAACTTGTAGTATTTTGGTTATGTAGATAAGAATGGGATTTTTTAAAAATAATTTTTCATATATAAAAATTCCATGTAAATATTTATTACCTTTTAAAGGAATTACATAAATTAAATATCTATTTTTCAGAAGAATCATATGAACTAAAAGTCTTTATTTACTTTAGATAATGAACTAAAGATGCTTTAGAGTTGTTTAGTCATATGTGCCTTGTATATACTAAGTTTATCATAGTGGTTGAGTGGCCAACTTCTATCATAAGTTAGTGTACATGGTGGGACTGTTATGACTCTACTACTCTTGGGGGGTGACAATTCTTAAGTGGTGCTAGAGCATTGTTTTTTAAGGACTTATGGTGCATAGTTCTTAAGGAACTTATATTGAAGTGTCTTAACTAAAATCAAGTAGATACATTAAGTATCAAAGTGAATGTAGATATTAAATGGGTGGTTAAAAGACGTAAACTTTAGGTATATAAATATCTTATGTAAGTAAAAGAATATAGGATAATAAAATCTTGATATAAGAATCTAAAACTCTACCAACTATAGATATGAACTTAGAGACTATTTGGCTTTACTTTAGAGATTCCATGGGAAGTAGATAATGTTGGAGAACTTATCTATAAAAGATCTTGTAAAACCTTATGTAAAAGAGTAAAACCATATATATATGAACTTGCAGAACCTCATGTAGAGAGTTCAGTGAGGCTATTTTCAGAAATTGTAGAACCTTTTGTAGATTCCAATGAGAAGAAAGTGGTTAAACCTAAGGAAGAGGATCTTATAGAAGCTTTTGTAGAAAGTTTGGTTAAAATTTATATAGAAAATGATATAGAATTTTATTATGACCATGTAAAAGCCGTGATAAAAGATAACTAAGTCGTAAAACCTAATGAGAAGGAGTTATAGAAGGTTAGTTGCTTAAAGATGATGAGATAGTATAGGAGGTCATTGATGTAGACAGTGACAATGATAAGGTTCAAGGGTTGATAAAGATAGATGATGCCAAGGTTCATGAGGTAATCTATATTTTAGATAGTTTAAAGATTGTACCCTTCAGTTCACATTTTGAGATTGAGGGTGGATATTATTAGGAGATGAAGTGGAGCACTTATATGGTTCAGGTAAGGAAGAAAACCTTGAAGTGAATCTTGAGGATGACCTTAGAAAGATATTAGTCAAAACTTAGTTAATATAGAATAAGAAATGACGAATGTCAAAATAAAGACTTAAACCCCATGATGGTAAAGATATAGACAAATGAAGATGAACATGATTGTAGCAATTGTCAAGTGAAGTTTAGAATCAATGGTGATGAATTAATTTTAATGTAAGGTCAATGGATTAGACCACTAAAGCTAGCAATAGCCTCTACTAACCTAAATAGCTAGGAAAATCAATAGTTTTGACATGTACTTACCTTAGGCCTTAAGAACTCATCTAAACACTTCCTATAAAGTCAAATATACCCTAGAAGCTTCCAATTAAAATTTATCTTGGTTTCGTTCTCTAAAGAGATTCTTACTGTTTCTTTTGAATTTTGAAGTATCATTTAAATGAATACTTGAGCTCATATCTTTTCAAATTTAAGTAGCGTTTGGTTAGTAAAATGGACAATATAAGGAGAACTATGCAACACAATATAAGGAGAATAAAATAATATAATTCTCTTATGTTACATTTTGTACGTATGATACTAGAATTTGATTTTGTAATTGAAATTAAAAAAAATCATAAAAAATTAATTATTCATATTATAAGTTATAATAAAGTTCACTACTGTGATTTAGGAACTTGGTTAGGTTCATTTTTAGAATTTCAAAGATATATTGATTATGTACCTTGAAATGAATTTTTGTCTTGTTAAATATATGATATAAATTTTTTAGTTTTAGTCTAATATCTTAAGGCTTTTCTATCTAATAATTCTGTCCAATGTAAAAACTAATTATGAATTGAAGAGCTTATCTAGTGTTGTACCATAAAAATATAGTAATTAGAACAATACCTCAAATTAAGCTACTTGCTTGAAGTTATGTTATCCATGTGGTACTATAATTGCTTAATGAAAAATTTTCAAGGCACTTTGGAAAAATAAATAAAGAAAAGAAAATATTTCAAGTTAAAATCCTTTTTATTCAAACATATTTGTAAAATCTTATTAAACATGTGTTGCAAATTACATTCTTAAAATCCCTTAGCCTTACTGGTGCTTGATAAAGTGAAATTAACATATGCATTTCATAGTTATTTTGGGTTATTTTAGATACTAATTAAGTTAATTTTGTAGTATTTTGAGCTCCATTTGTTTAATTTTCATTTCCATGAACTTCATGAGGCATTTGATGAACTTTCAATAATTTTTATCAATTTTCAAAGCATATTCGATTAAAAGCATTAATCGAAGATTAAAGTGAAAGAATTTTGAGTGAGAAATAAAGTCTAGGAGTGATTACGGTTGAAGACTACAGCCGTTGTCCATGGTTATGTACCCATATCATTAATTTCCATTGAAATTTTTAAGATTTCGAATCAAGTTGGAGCCCACTCACCACGATTATATACATGGGAGTGTAGACATGCAATTGCATGAGAATTTTCTATTTTTGTTAAGTTTTCTTTGTAAATCTAGGTTCACTCATTATAAATAAATGCTTGGCCTAGGTTTGCAAAGAGAGCTCCTTCAAAAGGGAAAAGGAAAAGGTCAGTAGGATATTAAATAAAAGGGTTTCCTCTCAGCTTTTCTTTTTAATTTATCATATCTTTACTTTGAATCTTCTTAGTAAATCATTATTGAATCATATGCTTTAGAGTGATTTTTATTATCAATGAAATTCAATCTATGATTTTGCATATTGTGATTTAAGTGTGTTTTTTATATTGTTTACTTTAATTTAATATACTGTTGACTGAGTTATTGCTATAGTCCATTATAGAGTTTGCAAGATTATACAATATGATTGACTGACACAACTAGGCAAAATTGGTTGACTAAAGTGCTTAGTAGTTCAATTTTTTGGGATTAAGGCAATCTAATAGTAGGACTTAAGAGTGTTATGCAATCCTATGACGCTTTATTTTGAAGCGATTCAGGGCTAGGAATTAGCTAGAGATGTAAGTCCGAATTGTTCGTAATAGGAATCTCCATAGTTTGATATGGCAAATGAGATTGGATAAATCAATTAGAACTAGGTAATAAACTACACTAAGGAACATGTTTCTCTTTTTATTAATTTTATTGTTCTATTTACTTATTTACTTGTTATTCTTATTTCATTATTAGTATTCAGTTGTTCCTATTTGTTCTAGTTATTTTTCTTATTATTGTTCTTATCTTTATTTACCTTGTTTATGTAATCTTCAATTTCCATCTTTAATTATTCAAATAAATATTTTATTCTATAAGTTAGGTAATTGTATAATTTGGGGATTTAATTGCTAAAAAATTAGACATTACTTCCATGTATAGTTCCTTATGAGATCAACACTTGAACTTATAATCCATTTTATCTATACTATAATTTGACTAAGTGCACTTGCTTGATGCCTAATTAGTGCCCCTAATCATCATCTATACTTGAGGGTAAACAAGCATCCCCTTAGCTTATTATTGAGCTAAGTAAGTTGATAGAAACACATAACACAAGACATTAACAATTATACATATAGTCTTCACGTAAAGTTCCAAAGATAAGGCAATATTATATCTATATCAAAATAGTCATGTTATAGATGCATGCCATAATAATATATTACAGTATGTGGGTTGGAAGCTAAGTGAGAGTGTTAACTCGAGCTTATAACAAAGTGAGTGACATCAATAAAGTAGTTTGTTTTAAAATTAGGTATATTCAAAAAGTAAGTTTTGCTTTTCATGAGTAAATTGGTTAGCATCTGATATTACTCTCTTGATAAGGCCGTGGTAGGCTAAAACTAGATGGATAGACTGGACCCCCCAAACATATGTGGGATGATGACAAAGCTATGATGACTTTCCTAAGTAAAGGATAGGCCTTAAACAAACCTGAGAAAATCAAAAGAGAAGTTTAGCTTTCCATCTAAAATATTAGTAAAAATAAGAAGCTAAAAAGTGGTCAAGCAATGCACGAGCACTCTAAAGGGGAAAAACCTCTCATCCTATGTTAAATGGTAATAGAGTCAAAGCTCTAGTCTAATCAAGCCATCTAAATACTACCTATTCTACTTAATGTATGGGTAGTTCATGTTGGCAATTAGGCTCATATAAGTTAAGTTAGAGAGTAAGAGCGACCATTAAAGGGAGGAGAGTTGCTTTGAGACAAAACTCTGTCTAAAATTTTTATAGAAGCACTTCAATGGGAAACCCCTATCGTTGGGTTGCTTAGTAGGAGGAAATCTCAAAGGATAGAGGAAAGGGTGAAGGCAAATGGAAGCCTAAAGTTCTCAGGAATATAGTCTTGGTTAGAGTCGAGAAATGGGAAGAATGAGATTAATGATCTTATGTATGTAGTGGTAATACATTGTAATGACAATAGCATCGTGAATTTAGGTAAGGAGGATTGTCATGATCTGTGAGTTTGAAGCTAAGTAGGGGTGTTTAGCTTAAGCTTATAACAAATCACATGGCATCAGCAGGGTAGTTTGTTCTTAGAGTTGATATATTTTGCAAGTGCGATTTGGCTTCCCTTAAAGCAAAGCAGTCAGTAACTGTGTCATTTGACTAATGAGATCATAGCACTACGAAACAAGATGGATAACCTCTTGAACATATGTAGGATAATGACAACATCAAGATGGCTCTCCTAGCAAAGGAATAGGTTTGAAACAAACTTGGGAAATAGAAAGAGAAGGCTAACTCACCATCTGAAATATGAGAAAAAAAAAAGAGAGAAATTAATAGATGGTTGAGTGTTGCATGGATACTCTGAGAGTGAAGAAGCTCCCATCCTAGGACAAGTGGTATCAAAGCTAAAGTCCTTACCTCATTGAGTTGCTTAAATATTATCAAATATACTTAATGTGGTAGTTCTTGAAACAACCTAAAGCAATAAATGATGATGAATATGTTCAAGTAAAGTTTCAAGTGGAAAATTTTAATACTAAGATAAATTTTTAAAATTCCAATTTTACTCCCATTTAGGAATTTTCACATGTCCAAATAAAAGGTAGAGTTCATAAAATAATTACTAATATTGATAAATTTAAACTCTATGAATTGGAAATTTAAGTAAAAGTAGAATAGAAAAGACCTTAGTATAACTAAGTAACTTAAGGTGGTAATTCATTTTCAAAAGATGGAAAAAGTGAAGGGATGAAAAAGTAAAGCAAAAAACCTTCCTTTCATTTTCTTGTTAGCATTGGCACTTATCCCTTTTGCCCACTGCTCTTAGGCTTAATAGTCTCATTGTTATAGCAGTTTTAGCAAGATAAGAGTTCTAAATCAAGGTTTATCCATTTTCTTCTTTGAAGATGCCATGAAGGACTAGAATTGAAAACCATGTTAAAACCCCCATGAATGGAATTTTTATGATATCAAAATATCTATGATTAATGTTACTAATCAATTTACTTGGTGTGTGGAGTTAAGAAAAAATATTTGATATGAAATAAAAAAATTATTCTGAAGTTTAAAGAGCTTATAAGAACCAAATATGTTTAAAGCGTAAAAAAATACATGATGATTAGAACCCAAAGCAAATTTATCTAAAAAAAAAACCTATTAGAATCGCATAGGCGAAAGCTTGTTGAAGTCGAAAAAGTAATGAAGCAAATAATGATGACTAAATGAAAGAAAAAGGCTAAATAAATAGAAGAAGACAATGGAAGATAAATAAAGAGTGGAAGTTTAGAAGCTACATAGTTTCAAAAGATAGACGAGATCACTCAAAAGCAAGGATGTTAGAAGCTAGATGATCATTTAGAAGCTAAAGATTCACATCAAAAGATAATGACCAAAGAAAAAGCTAAACAAAAGAAAATAAAATTTTATGAGAATTACAAGTTAAGATCAAGGATTGATGAGAAGATAAGTTTGAGTAATATATTTGATCTGTAGAGATACACATTACAAATTAAAGAACAAAATATTATTAAGATGAGTAATTCAATATTTGAGAAAAACAAAAGGAGAAAGCTGAGACAGTAAAATAGTAGAATATCGAATGATAGCAAAGAAGATTTGAAGGTAGAACAAGAAGAATATTAAGAATTTAAAGATACAATGGCTATTACGAAAAGTGTAACACTTGAACATTAGTCCAAAGACTATATAAAGTTTTAAGATTTAACAAACAAAAGACATGACCTACAACAAAAGATTAAGAAAAATATGATCATTATTGTGAAGTAATATCTTGTATTTTGAGCAAAAGTTTGTGATCTATTGTTGTATATGAGATATTTAACTAAAGTATGAGGAACAACATTGTAGTTCTCAAGAGAGCAACTAGACTATTTAAACTTGATGGTTAACTATTGAGAAAATGATGAAGGAGATTTTATAGACTTGCGATTACTTTTGTAATGGGGAGTATGGATCAGGGAGGGTACAATAGAGTCACGGGAACTGTATACCTCATCTTGATTTTTCTCAAAGAATGGAGTGAGCTGGAGTAAAGTACTGGATCCTTGTCACTTTATGATGGAAGAGATGGCCAACTCAAAAGGAGGAACCTTTGTAAACCACTGCTTAATTTTTTTAACCCTTGCTCTTTTTATTTTATAGCATATTTACTTGTAACTTGTGATATTGTTTGTGTTCCTTTTACATGATCATAAGATCATAAGAACATTAGTTTAAGTTAAAGATTTATTAAGTGTTCATTATCAAATTAAAAGATAAATAGAAAAGGACCTAGACCTAAAAGAAAAGATTGAATTAAAATCTATGTTAAGCTTTCACGCTCAAATATTTGATATAAATTTTCTACTTTCTACCATGTCAAAATATAAGAACAAGTTTAGTGATTCATGATAATCTTGAACAATAAGAAGTGGGAAAAAGTTTAAATGTTTGAGAACAAAAGTAACAATGAATTCAATCATCGTTTCTTGATTGTTCATTAGAACCAACAAACTAAGCTGCCATTGAAGAGGAGATAAGCTAAAATTTAAAGTTTAAGCTCATTTGGAGGTTTTAGGTATAGGAAATAGAGATAAATTCTTGTACAATAAATTAAACTCTATTAGATTGTTGTTTATATTTATAAAAGCTAAGAGAAGTCCCTTTTAGCCCCTATTATTAGTATGACCAACAAGAAAGAAGTGTAGTTTAAGCTACAAATTTTAAGATGAACTCCTACTTAATTTTATTATGCTATTAGGAAATGCTTAGAGTGAAGCACATTAGTTTAAGTTAAAGATATATCATCATAACCTAAGGGTAGCTTAGTTACGGTAAGCACCTTATATCATACAAAAGACTATAAATTAGTTTCCCTTCCAATTGACGATCCTTTATATGACATATAAGGCTAATTACTACAACTAATTATCTATGAGCACACAGGTAAAGATAATATCACAATATATTCACATTAACATGAAATTCATAGAGTATCATCATTATATAAGTAATACAATACTCTATGTCTCAAAATATTAATAAATATTGCAGAAACTCTACTAATAAGTTACATTATTCATATATTCACTCTACTTTCTCTCTACTGTCACACATAACCTAAAGTACTAAACTAACCTCTGGCATGCCTAAGTTAGGTATGGTGAATAGGTCTTCCTACAACAAAAGTCTACAAGAGTGTAAGCTATCAAGCTTAGTGAATTATCTCTTAACCATACAGACAAGCAAGTTATTCAAATATTAATTACAAGCATATGAATATGTGAACAAATAGAATACCACACAAATACATATAGTTGACCATATACTATATGCAACTCAAATTTAATGCTCTCTAAAGTTAAGGTTGGATATTACATGGCACTAGTTAATTTAGGTATCATACCTGAAATTATCTATCTAGAAAACTCTACGTTTCATTTTTAAATGAAAATGTTCTGTTTGATTTTAGTTAAAACCAAGTTCTAGGTATAATTGTAAGTGGATCCCTATACTCCACACTTGTCTCTAAATGAAAGCCGCTAAACTCAACCTTTAGCTAATAGGTTAGTACCTCTAATGCTTAGTAATCCCATAAGCCAAGCTAAGGTTATGTTATACGTGTGCATTGTACTTAAACACTATAATCATAATTTAATTAACCTCTGCAGCATGGCCTCTCATTACCTCCGTGTGATGTGACAGTCGGAATAGTTATATATAATGCATGTTTATGCATGATCTAGTTTAGTTTCATAGAATCATATATAGTTAGATCTGATTATTATATGACCAAATAATATCACAAACAGTTAAATTTCTACAAAATCTATCATGTTGCAAACAATTCATTACTATAATTTAAAGTAATTTCACAATATAGCAAGCAATAGCAATTACATGCATATCCTTACCCGCATATCAATCAATTATCAATAATAGTTAAATATTCCTAACTGCAAACACAAGTAAGTATGGAATAGTCAGAAGTACTCACTCGATCATGATAAAGCTTACAAATTATGATAACCGACGAGAGATTTACACTCTCATTGAGATTACTTGATAATTATGAAATAGAAAAGATAGTAAGTATCTAGGTGAGATAACTATTCTATGTAAGGCTCTAACTAAAAGTTTATCTATATTTCATATTTTTCTTACAAAGCTTCTCGATTCAAGCTTTTTTGTCGATTATGTATAATTTTTTCATTCAAACTCTAATTTTTATGTACTTATAATTGATTTTTATTGTTTCAAATGTACTTTCAAGTAGCAGGTCCATTTTAGATGTTGAAATCCATACTTTTCATCATAGGCCTAAAATATTACGAATTTAGTTGTTATGGTCCAAATAACTTTATTTATATTTTTAAAATAATTATTTTTGTGTCCATTTTGCATTAATTTCTTTATTTCTCCATTTCAAGCTTAATTTACCTGTTATGTTAATTTTATTATTATTGTAACTTCCTAATTAATTAATTATTATTATTTTCTAATTATTTTTATAATTTTTGTTTTTATTAGAAGTTTTTTTAAGGTGTTGACATGGCACTTCCTCATGGGTCTACATGTAACATTTGTGATTTCTTCTAATTTTTATATTTCTCTAATTTTGTAATATTAATATATATACATATATATTATTATAATTTATCAAATATTGTAATTAATTCCTAAATTTCCTCTTATAGGTCATGGTTTACCTATATATATGTATATATATATAAATGTTTTTTTTTTTTTAACTTACTTAAGAACTTAATGTATTAGTATGTGCACTTAAATCTTTTACACATATATATACATATACACATAAACATATTTATACTTTTACTATACTACTATTATACTTATTTTTATACATGTATGTATATGTATATATTAACTTGTGTTTTCTTAATCTATTTTTAAGAATATTTGATATAATTCATATATACATACTTATATAATTTTTGGTATACATATATATATGTATAAATACTTAGTTTACATTATGTATATGTTTATTTACATATTATAGTATATATGTATGTAGGCACATCTACATATATATGTATGTATGCCTATCTTATTTTCTTGTTTAGTTACATAAATGCATATGTACTATGTACACATATAATAACCATAAATGGGTATACATATATGTATATATACATAACTAAACTATAACATGTCCATACATATGAGTATCTATCTATGTATCCAAAAATATATTTATACATGTAAATACACTTCTAAAAGAAATAAAATTGTGTATATTAGATCAAATACATGTACATAAGATTTCCACTACAAAATACTAAAACACATGTATTTCTTTTACTAATATGCTCCTATTACATAAGGTACGGAAATACATAATAATATAAAAGAAAATACATAAAACTTAAATTACATAAGAAAAATAATACTAATACAATATTGAGGTAATATAGTTACTTGTTCTTGATAAAAATTGAAGAAGATTTCTCCTTTATACTCCCTTTGATATTGCTAAATTATGAGGTATGTAGTCTATATGCAACTGGAATGGTAGGTAGAAGAAAATGAGGAAAAACAAAAGGAAGACGAAGAGGAAAACAAGAGAGTGTGTTAGTCCTCTTAGTGGGAAAAAAAAATCTACATAAATGCATTAATTTGTGACAAAACAAGAAATTTGGAGAGGGTTCTAGTACCCTTCCACATGGCCAATGCAATCAAGGAGGAAGAGAAAAGAAAAAGAAAAGGAAAAGGAAAAGGAAAAGGAAAAGCAAAAGAAGGTAAAAAGTATGAAAACAACAAGTTTAACTTTGGTCAAAATTTTAGTTAGAATATTACATGTACATGTATCAACTATAAATTGAAAAGGGAAAAGAAAATAAAAAGGAAAAGATAAAGATAAAGATAAAGGATAGACACTGAAATAAGTAAATAAATATATAAAATAAATTTTTGATTTTTTAAAAAATATTTCTAATCATATAAATAATATATAATATAATTATGATGAAATTATAGAATATAAAATTGGTATTTATTATATAATCTATAAATATAACACTTGTAGTGAAATTAAATTCAATTACTTAAATCACTATATCAATAACGTACATATATATAAGGTTATAAACAATTATAAAATAATACTCTTAACCTTATTAATTTTATAAATTAATTTGTTATTTTTTATGTTTATTAGTATTTAGGAGTTATCTCTAATTATTCATTAGCATTTTACGCGATTAAGTGTATTGTTCAGTAATTGTATCCAATTAGGCTTTTTATCATCGTAAGAATGGATTTATATATTTATAAGCTTAAAGTTTTAGTTTTAAGGTTTTTGTGATATTCGTGTTCAATCTCTAGAATTTTCATATATATAAGGTTTAAGGTTTTATATCTAATTAAGGTTTCAATCAATATATAAAGTTTTTTTGTCACTAGAACAATTTAAGGTATATAATTTAATAAAGTTATTAGTTTATCTGGCCTTATTGTCTCATAAAGTTATCTATGATATCTGGATTCAGTTTAGGGTTCAGATTACAAATTTATAAGGTTTACATATATTAAGTATCAAATTAAAAGATAAAAATTAAAGACTTAGAAGTCAAAGAAAAGACAGGATTGAAATCTATTAAGCTTTCACACTTAAATGTTTGATGTAGATTTGTTACTTTCTGTTATGTTAGAGTATATGAACAAATCTAGTAATTTACGGCAATTTAAATAGTAAGAAGTAGGAAAAGGTTTAAGTATTTGAGAATTAAAGTAATAATAAGTTCAATCCCCCTTTATCGATTGTTTATTGGAACCAACAAACTAAGTTGCCATTGAAGAGGAGATAAGCCAACATGTAAAGTTTGAGCTCATTTGGAGGTTTTAGGATTAGGAGCTAGTGATAATTCTTATATAATAACTTAACTTCTCTTAAATTTACATACATAAAACCTAAGAGAAGTCCCTTTTAGCCCTTGCTATTGGTGTGACTAGCAAGAAAGAAGTGGAGTTTGAGCTACGAATTTTAAGGTGAATACCTACATAGCCTTATTATGTTATAAAGTAATGCTTAGATTTACTTTAGCTACTTGAATATACAAGGAATGTTAAAAAAATGCTAGTGAATGATGGCTAATGGCATATGGTTATGTTTTTACATTGGACCTTGTACCCCTTAGGACGTGGAATTATTAAATTTGATGGGTTAATTAACCATCTTATGTGTCCAGTGTGGATTTGAAGGTATTTGGAGACCAAATGACATAGTTTAGTAAATTGAAATTTAGTGATTATAGAATGTTATACACATTGAATTGATTAATGATTGATGCTGGTAGAAATCTTTGGTGATTTATTTGATTAATAGAGAAGAGAAATTTTCAATATTTTGTTCATATGAAATTAGCTTCAAAGTTGGAAAAAATAGAAGTTAATCTAAACTCTAAATGAGTCTTCGAGTTAAGTCAAAATATCGAAGTATTTAGAATGCTATAAAGTTGTTGTTTGAACTCGGGACTTATAATATGAAATATAGGCATGGGTTTAGCTAGTAAGAAGGAGGTTAAGAAACAGCTAATAGTTAACCTCATTTAATCAACTTAAAAATATATATGATATTTTTGTAATAAAGGCTACAACTTTAACTTAAAATGGTTAATTTTGAGTTGTTTCATGCTAATCTAAAGTCTTGTGTTTTCTTATTTTGATTAATGATAGTTGACATATTACTTAGAAAGCTTAGTTTCATAGCATGAATGAATAAATGTCATAATGAATGAAAAATGTATATTTTCTCAAGAATTCCATCAAAGAAAATGCTTTTAAAATGTGAAATGGAATGCTTAAACAAAATCCTTAACCTTGAAAAGTAGGTTTTATTAAAATAAGAATTTAAAATAAGATACCTTGCTTGTTCATGAAAAATGTGGTATTCATGAAACCTAGCATTTACTCTATGACTCTTAAACGTTTAACTATCAAATAAATGATCTAGAAATGGAAATCATAATCATGCTTCTCTTAGTTGTTAAAGTACCAATAAACAAGGTTTTAAATAATAAGAATACCTTTAGACTTTAGATCTTGATTTAGAATGCTATACATAACATGTCGATCTTGATTGAAGATTCAATTAATTTAGTAAATACAATAATACAAAGTCTTGAAATTAAACA
Organism: Lumnitzera racemosa; assembly: GCA_024138005.1. Taxonomy (NCBI): domain Eukaryota; kingdom Viridiplantae; phylum Streptophyta; class Magnoliopsida; order Myrtales; family Combretaceae; genus Lumnitzera; species Lumnitzera racemosa. The sequence goes on from JAMXBC010000007.1 coordinate 46,832,861, forward strand.
TAGTGTGGATTGAATAAAAAAATGAATCAATAAAATGAACCCAGTAAGTTGGTTATCTGAGCTAGTAAGACCAATCTACCATCATATTAGGTGCATTTAAAAGCGGTTTACTACCATATCCCCTCAAACCAATTTAGCCCTCCATAATTTGATAAAGAACTTATTAGTTGATAAATTGAAGGGTAGTTCTTATCTATTCCTAATCTTTGATTAGATTAATCCTAGATACCAAGTTTCTTATATAATTAGTTAAACCAAGCTTATTTGTATTTAGGTATAAAATTTTTGCTTATGGAGTGATTAGCCCAACTCATATGTATGGCACTTAGACTCCTTAAGGATCTTAAAGAGAACTAAGTCAGCCTTCCTACAAAGTGCATAAGAACTTTTAAAGAGAGAAAGAAAGTGTTTTAGAGAGGGAAGCTTTGGAGCTTAAATTAACTTTATTTAAATGACTTACGAATACAACTGAGGGGAGGTTCCCGATATATACAAGTGGCCTCTTGAAATGAATGGCCAAGATTAATCTAATCTAACAATCTACATTACATTTACAATTCTAATGTTACCTATACTCTACCTACTAAGATACAAAGATCCAAGACATTCTAGAAACTTTTGGAAATGTTTTCCTTCTAGAAGCTTTAATGGAGTTGGGCTTTGGGCTTCTTCTCACGTGGGCCTTACGGAACCTTATGGGTTTGGGCCTTTATTGGGGGCTTGTAACATTCTCCCCCACTCGAATCTAGTAATGCCCTCATCGTTGTCTCTTAGTACTTGTTGATCAATGATTCAAATTGCCACAATTATTCAGCTAGTTCCCAATTGTTCATGCTTTCAAGTAATCCTTTCCATCAAGTACTTGATACGGTTGGAACAACCTTACTTAATTATCATCAGGTCCTTCACTACTCTTTTATCCTCTTTATCATAAGAATTTCATATTCCTACAAGGCTTGGTGTCGTCTTCGTTGGCTCTGAATCTACCCCATCTCCATAGTATGGCTTTAACATGTTAATGTGAAATATTAGGTTTAATTGTGGTGGTCACTCTAACTTATAAGCCACCTTCCTGACTTTCTTTATCAGCTTGTTAGGTCCCTCATATCTCCTCATAAGGCCCCCTTGGTATGTTGTATTAAGTGTGGTTAAACTATGATAAGGTCTCCTACTTGATACTCAATGCCCCCTCTTTTGGTTAGCTAATTTCTTCATCTTCTTGGTAGCTTCATGTAAATAGGCCTAAGCTATGTTAGCTTCTTCTTATCAATTCTTAACAAAGTCATACGTTGTTGAACTGCTACCTCTATACTCTATAGCAATGGTATTTGGGGTAGTTGGTTAAAACCCTAACACAGCCTCAAAAGGAATCTTTCCTATAGCTTCATAGTATTGTAAATTGAAGGAGAATTAGGAAATATCCAATAACTTTGCCCAGTTCTTCTGATTGGTACTTATATAATGTCTCAAATGTAACTTTAACAAGAAATTCATTATTTTGATTTACTTGTCAATTTGTGGGTGCAGATTGGTAGAGGAATTTAAGTTTAAGCCCATTAACTTGAATAGTTTTGTCTAAAATCTCCTTATGAACCACCCATCTCTATCACCAATAATGGATATGAGTACTCCCCAATATTTTACTACGTATTTCATGAATAGCTCGGTGGCTTCCTCAACTTGCCATTACATCGTAGCTGGTATAAAAGTTGCATACTTAGAGAAGTGATCTACTACCACTATTGTAGTTTTGTACTCCTTAGACTTTGGGAGATTTATGATGAAGTCCATAGAAACACTTTCTAAAGGTCTCTTAAGTATGGGAAGGAGTTGTAGAATATTTGTTGATGCTTGGTTCTCTACTTTATGCTACTAAAATATAATGCATGTCCTAACATTTGCTTCTACATCAATCCTCATGCTAGGCCAATTAAGGTTAGGGTTCAATGAAACCTTAGATATCCTACTCATGGTAAGTCACAACATTCCTTAAGGATTTCCTTGCTGAGCCTTATGTATAAGGGAACATATAGTTAGGATTCCTTCGTATATAATAGACCATTCTCTACTTAAAATCATCAAGCCTTTCCCTATTGTGCGCTATCCACTAAAGTCTTTGCTTGAGGGTCATGATTTAGTCCCTCTTTAATCTTCTCTAGCATGTCACCCATTGGTTAGCTTGCCATGGATACTCAATTTAACCTCTGACTATGTGTACCTACCTTATGTTAGTGCTTTTGGGTTTATCTTCCAACACAGTCAAATTATGCTAAGAAGATCTACCATTTGGCTTATTTAGCCAACAACCTCTTTTGAGTTTAGAAGTAATTGGTTGCTACATTATTGGTCTTCACTATAAACCAGTTCCCCAATAAATAGTATCCTATACTTTGAGATAATAGATTATTGTTGTTATCCTTTTCTAATGGATGTTATATCTTTTGTCTTTTTCATTCGGCTTATGACTTTTATAAGACAAGGGATGTCCCTCTAACATGAGAACCTACCAATATCAAAGTCACTCACATCTATATATACTTCACATGGCTTAATAAAGTTATGTAGGGTTTGGATTGGCTCCATTATGACTACCCTTTTCATCTTATCAAAAGCCTCCTAAAATCTTATATCTTATTGCCATTCTTGTCTTTCTTGAGTAGATCTGTTAATGGATGAAACTCCTAAGTACCTATGAATTAACCTGTAATAGTAATTGGTTAACCTCAAGAATGATCTTAGCTTTGTCGGCTTCACATATAACTAGTTCTCTCTTAATTCTAAGAAAACTTGTTTCAAGTGTTGTACATAATCCTCTAAGGTTTGGCTATACACCATAATATCACCTAAGTATACTACTATACATTAGTCTAAAAACAATGCTAATACTTGGTTCATCAAAGTATAGAATGTAGCTAGAGTATTTGTTAGGTACAATAAGAAAATCAAAAGCTCTATACCTTGTGAAGCAATTCATCTTTGGTTCATCACCTTTCGCAGTCCTAACTTGATGATAACTACATCCTAAGTATAGGTTAGAGAAGTACCTTGCCTTACTTAGCTTATCAAACAAGTCGACCACCACTAGTATGGGATTCTTATTTTAGATTTGATATTGTTAAGGGCCCTTTAGTCTATGTATAACTGTAGGGACCCATCATGTTTCTTTTGGAATAAGACTAAGGCACCATGGGATTCCTTGGAGGATAGAATAAAGCTAACATCTAGGAGCTCCTTCAATTGTAGTCGAAGTTTTCCTAATTCAGGAGGTGACATCTAGTATAGTATCGCTAATGGGGGCTCAACACCAAGTTCCAACTCAATTACATGATCTACCTCCCTCTTAGGTGAAAGTTGTTTAAGGAGTTCCTTTAGCATCGCATCTTTGAACTCTTATAATATCTTCTGGATTGCCTTAGGTACTTTCTAAGTCTTTTGGACCTTACCTTCCATCTTTATAGTGGCTAAGAATATAAGTTCCTTTTGCTTCATCCCTTAGATAGTTGCATTATCGATAACAACTTAATAGCTAGGCCCGAATTTCAACTTAAGGAACTACACATTCTTGAAATTTGTCTATGACGAAGATATAATATGAAGATGGAAAAATGTAAGCCTTGATCTTGTCAAGAAAATTCATACCAATTACTAATTCGTAGTCATCTAAGGGAACCACCTTAGGTGCTTCCTTCTTGCTCCAATGTCCCACTTTGAAATCTACTCCTCGAGTAACCTTAGCAATTGATATTTCTTTAGAGTTAACCATTTTAAGCCTTCCTTAGCTTTTCTCTACCTCCAACTAATTCTTGGCACTCACCTTTCTAAAGATAAATTTGGCAATAGCACTCTATCTACTAAGACGTTCATTTTATGACCTATAACTTAGGCTTTTATACATATCAACCCTTGGGTTTACAAGTGGGTTTGCTTTATATAACATTCAATAGCTTCAAGGCTCCAAGCTTAGTGTCATTTTAGGCTACTTGCTCTTTTCAAGTACATAAGGCTATTAGTTTGGCTTGATTTAGGCATTCTCTAGCCTAGTGAGGGCTTATGCAAAGGCTATAAGAAAATCTTCTCTAAAACGATTCTTCTTGGTTCTTAATGCCCTTACCTTCCCATGTGGAAGTCTAGTTTTCTCTTCTTGGGCTAGTCTCCATTTTTTCATTGTCTCCCTCACTCCTCCTGGAGTCTTCCTTCCCACCTTTATCCTTAGGTCCATCACCATTCTTGAATTTGATTAAGGCTTCTATGATTTCCATAGCTCACATAAAAGTTTAGACTCCTCTTCTCTTTGATTCTATCTAGGCCTAACCTTACGATCCATCTTGGAAAGAAAAATTGCATCTTTATTACTCATACTGGGGATTTCCATTAGCAACTTAGAGAACTCCCTCACATTCTCCTAAATAGAGTCTTTACGTTGTAGCCTCCTCAATTGAGCCCTAACATCCCTCTCCACATTACTTGGATAGAACTGAGCCTTCAACTTTGTCTTAAATAGCTCCCAAGTAGTGACATTGTTGACACTTTGTCTAGTACCTTCTATCCTTCTTCGCCACCATAATGTGGCTCCATCTTCTAGAAATAGGTAAAGTGGAGTCTAGAAGCATCATTTAGCACACCTAAAGCATCAAATTACCTCTCTAAGATCCATAAGAAATTGTTAATCTCCTTAGCAATCTTGGCCTAACACCGAGTATGGCTTGGTCTTAAGGATATCAATCCTCACTACCTATCTTACCTAAATCATGTCTTGGCCAGCAACATTCCTTTGTTGCATTATCATCTGTAAGTTAACCAAATCTCTTCTCAAGGTAGCTACCATCCTCTCTAGGGCATCATCTCTCTTAAAGATCCCCTATAGCCTGATTCAAAGCCGATAGTATCTTCCTCTAGAGCTCTTCCTTGAGCCTCTCTACACTATATTCTAACCTTTTAGAAACTTCTACCTTCTAGAAGTCTTAATGGACTTAGGCTTTAAGCTTCTTCTCACATAGGCCTTGAGGAACCTCATAGGTTTAGGCCTTTATTGAGGATCTATGATACAATAACAATTGTTGCTAATTATTAGAATTGAACCTTTAAGACCAAAATAATATGTAAACTTGGTGCAATTATTATGTATTAGTTGCTAGTTGGTCGTCTTATTTCGAAGGGGATACCCTTGTACAAAAATAAAGTAGGCCTATAGGTTTAATTTAAGGAGGATATGGTAGTTAAGCACTTATGCCACCTTAGGCAACTTGGTGGGTTGTTGATAAGAAGACTTTGGAATAATAAAACTAAAGAAAAAGAAGTCATAATGGGTATTTTACAATAGATAAAGGATGTATATATAGAACATTATGCATGAACTATAATGGTGGCATCTAAAGAACAACTGTAAATCTCATATAATACTACTTCTTTCTATTTTAGTTTAGCATAAAAATCAATCATTCCTTACTATCTCCAATAGCCTTATAGGATTAGACTCCCTTATTCACCATCATGTTAAAGTCATGAGTGCTTGTTACTTATTTTCATATTTCTAGAGCATTGGAGATGTGTTGATTCCTTCATCTCAAACTAATTACTGAATGAACATTATTTGTTGCATTAAATTAGGAACATGTGGTTTGTTTTGCATGTACTTATTAGTTACTACTATAATTAGCTCGTTCAAACTCACTACTCAGTCTTTTATCAGCGAGGATACTTACGTTAATGATACATATGATTTAGTTAGGTATGGATTTGATGAGGCATGCACCCTGAAGAGGTTGATTATGTTGAGAGCATTTAGATATGCAGACTTCTAGATATATTACATGTTTATATTAGGTGTTGTATACCTTGAGTTAACTTTTATAAAATTTTGATATATTCTATAATTATGAGCTACTATTACTCTAAAACCTTTAACTTTGGCCAATTGGAGCTCGATGTGGGCAAGAAACTTAATTTTGATGCAATTAGGCTTATTAGCATAAATAATTAGTAGAGGCACCATGATCAAGTTTTGGGTTAATGTGAATATGAGTTTTTAAATGTTTTTGACAAGTGATTACAAGTATATGTAAAACTGTTATGTCTTAAAATCAAAGGCACTATGTTGAAATTTTTGAAAATTTTTATGCTTAGCAAATATTTTACCAAACTAATCTAAGGATATCTTAAATTAAACTATAATAGAAACCTACTTAGATAAGTAAGCCTTATGTTAAATGGTGAATTGTCAACCCATTTTAAAATTTAAGGCATAGCAATTCTTGTTGGTAACTGGGCTTATGTGGATTAAGTTAGAATGTAGGAGCAACCATTAGAGGGAGGCATCGTTGTTAGGGGGTAACAGTGTTTGAGTCACTTTGTAATAAGAATTTGCTCAAAATTTTTGTAAATGTACTTTAGTGGCCTAGGTTACTTAACAAGAGGCAGTCTTAGATGATAGAGGAATGGGTGAAGAGAAGAGGAAACCTATGGAAGCTTGAAGTCCTTGCGAAGATGATCATAGTTGGATTCAAGTAATGAGATGTATGGTGTTGATGCTTGATAGTAGTGTATTAGCCTCATTACAAAGGCATCATAAATTTCGGTCAGTGAAAACGTCACGATTTATAAGTTAAAAGCTAAGGAAGGTGCTCAACTTAAATTCGGTAATTTGTCTTGGAAGTGAGTGTACTTTGAATGTGGATTTAGCCTACTATAAGCAAGATAATAGGAAACTGATGCCACTTTCTTGATGTAGTAGTGGCAGGTTGAAACCAAATGGATAAGTTGAACCTCCTAAACAAGGTTAGAAAATAGGAGGACAAGGTTAGTTTGCCTTTTGAAATATAAGTAAAAGGGAGAAGTTAAAAGATGGTCAAAGGCTACATAGGTGTTGCAAGGGGGAAGAACCTCCCATCCTATGACAAATGTATGTGACATTTATTAGTTAGTATCTTAATCCACATTCGACTACTTAACATCACTAGACATTTAATTACAAGTTCTAAGAACTTAGGGTAACCGAAGTTGCTTAAGATTAAGAGTCTGCAAACTTTGTGAGTTAGCTTAATAAAACCAAATAATATAGGCCTAGATTAGTCGTAGTGGCCAAAAGCAAAGCTCCCAATTCAATGCACTTCTATATGCTGGAAACTTATTTTTTCAATGCTTTATTTTACCTAAATCTCATTTTTCTAAGTAAAATCAAACTTGTAAGTCTTTTCCTTGCCATGCCATCATTATATCCAATTATATCTCAAATAACTAAGCATGAATCTCATATATCTCAAGCTAAGTACAATATTAGTTAATTTAGGCATAGCACTAAAAAATAGGCTTATTATTATAGTATATGACTTGATATCAGAATTCGCTTGAAGTGAAATATTACTAGTCAAGCAAGTTAGGATTCATCACATGCTTAATGAAATCATACATTTACAATCAAAGACAATAAAGCTCAAGAAGGCATAAGTCTAGTACCAAAGTACACATATCTACTTACCAGGTTCTATAATAGCTTTACTCGCTCCTCCATGTAGGATTTTGATTCATTTATGTCAACTAGCATAATTAAGTCTCATAAGTAATTTGTGTCAATAGCTCATTAATACTAAAGTTCTATTGGCTATGGTTATAATTTATTTATGATAATTTTTTTATTCCATTTCGACTTTTCTATCGCGAATTATCCCAATATTAGTTACCAAATCAGGCAAATCATAATGAAATTACTGGAATACCCTTTTTCAATACTATTTTACTTTACATTATCTTAAAACCACCTAATCAATCCATTATATTATCCTAAAACGTCCTAATCAATCCATTTTAACTTAAATACTCAAATGATTATTACTTTTTCACTTTTAGCTCATACTTGTTAGTGTATTTTTCATCAACTTATCAAGTTAGGATCATGCATATATCATCAAATTCACTAAATCATCTTCAAATCACTAATTGTTCCATGGTAAATCTTTGTATAAGTCAATTAGGCTATAAATAAGATATGTACTCAAATAATTGCCTTTTTTCATACTTAATTACTACTCATTAGTGAGTTAAACATAGTAAAATCTCATTATTAATTCATGCATGCATGATAAAATTACATATTTTACTATATCATTTAGATAATTAGCCATAATGTCTAAATACAAGCTAATTATCTAATAAATAATAAACATGCACAAATAATTCCATGAAAATTTGATTAAGCTTAAACAAATATATAAATCGATTATGCAAAGTAGGGTTAGTAAATCCTATCATTGCCCATTTGTAATTACATATCTAACCCCTAAATTAACTTAATTTGCATAATTAACACAATTTATTTGTAAAATAGAAGCTAATCACAAAATCATTATAATGCTTTAGTAACCATAAAAATGTCAAATTTATCAATTGATTTATGGAAAACTATTTAGTTCAATTAATTTTAAAAGTTGGTAGATTATTCAAATTAAGTATAATAAATATCTAATTTGTAATTTATCAAAAACTAACTTTAAGGTAATTTTCTTCATGTATGCAAGAGGTCAGACAAAAGAATCAAGGTAGAAACTACGTCAATTACACTTTGCAAAATTGATTTCTTTATCCTTAATAACAATGAATTTAAAGAAAAATCCTATATAACAATTCAATGAAAACTAAAACATAAAATTGTATACATGGTAGCACATATTGAATAGCCTCAAAATACAAAAAAATTATAAATTTCTATATAGATTTAATATTTTGAGAAATTAGAGTTATCCATGTCCAAGATTGGTTTCTTTTAGGATTTTAATATGCACAATAGCAGCTTTAAAGAAAGTGATCAAAATGCTAAGGTCAATGGTTTACACTAGGGTGTAAATGAACCAAATTGATTTGTAAGCTACTTCAGTTTGACTGAAATTCAATTTGATGATAGTTGGATCAAGTTAAGCTTGAGCAATTCAACTAGCAAATCAAGCTAAGCTCGAGTTTTAAAATACTAAACTCGTTAGGTTCATGGGCCTAATCAAGTTTTGTATAATTCTTAATTTTTTTTTATTTTTTCTAAATATGAGTAAGTTTGAGATTATTCAGGAAAAATTTATAAAAATGTGAAGCTTAATTAAGCTAATCGAGTCGAAGTTAAGCTTATTATATATATCTTCTATTGATCGAAGATTTTAGATATGAGTCTCTAGGGCCATACTGACCTCTCTAGGCTTTGAGCTAACCTCTTCAAGCCTAAGATCAAAGTGATCTCTCCATGACCAACTAGTATGAGGAGTCACTAGATAAGGACCAAACACAATTCAACTCTTGATCTCATTTCGAGTCAAACTCAATGGATGCATGTTAATGGATATTCTAGTAATATAAAGGCGAAGTTGAATAGAAAATTCTTTGAATGGTCCCTAGAATTACCCAGACTTAAAAATAAAACCCTAAGTAAAAGAACTGAACTCTAAACATCAAACTAAAACCTTAAAAGGAGTAAATCCTAAAAACCTTTACTAAACGAGCAAGAACCGAAGGAACCCTAATACTTGAAAAACTCTAGAATAATAACAAAATCCTAAAAAGATTGTTAAGCCTAATTAAATGATCAAATATCTTAACATGACAAATAAACACTAATAGTAAGTTTGAATCTAATAATAAAAGTGATTGATATCACTAAACAACTAAAACCCTAACTTTTGAGCTCGTACGCAAATCAAATTACTATAAATAGGTATCAAACCCTAAATAAACCCTAGGCATATGTGTAAGTACTTAGATTAACTAAGGTGTAATATGAAAATTCAACAAAACCCTAAATGTACCCTAATTACACGTAACTAGCCTAATTATGCTTAACTACTATCAATTACCCTAATCCATAACCAACTATCTTTACATCTTAATTAACTATAAGTTAACCATAATTAAGGACCAAGAGACAAAACATTAATTGCTTTAAAATATCTTGTATCTTAAGGGGACAAGATCTTCCCTAAAATGGCAATAAAGTAAGAGGTACATGGTCCCTACTTGTGTTAAGTCCTTCTTTTCCTAAAACACACATACTTAGTCCCTTCTCTCTCTCCTCCACATCGCCGACCAACCACTCCCTCATTCTTCTTCATTTTCTAAACCTTAAAATACTTTCTAAAATAATATAACCCCAAAATACTCTCAACCGGCTACCTTTGCACATCACATCATCGGTTACTCCACTACTACCACCACCACGCCAAACCACCTAGTACTAAGCCTCACGGCACACATACATGTCCCTTTTGTTGTTTGACATACACATACACATACCCTCATACACATAAAAGCTCACGATGCAACACCTACAAGGAAAACATCCATACCCTTTCTTCGGTAAGTAACTAGGTTAGTTTTTCTTATGGGATGATGCTAAGAAGTTACATTTTGATGATTAATATTCACCTTACAGTTACGTCTTAGATGTTTTAGGGTGATTCAAGAAGAACAATCGTAGTTAGTGGAAAAAAAACACACTTTAGTTAGAGTTACAACATTAGTAAGTAGGAAAGTGTAGTATACTGTTGGTTTTAGGACTAAATCATAAGGTGATGTGATAAACACCCCATTTCTTCTACATGCTGCCACTTCCCTAGGCTTACACCACTTGTCTACATAATATTATGTTATGGTTGTAGTTATAAATGAGTAAAAATATAGGTTACTTAAGTAGAATCACCATAAAAACAAGTGTTATAAGAAAATGGAAGAGGGAACCATAATATCACTTATTGGCTGCCACTATCATGAAGACACCAAATCTATAAATTATTGTTTATTATCTTAATGACATGTTTATTCGGTGTTAACATGTTTATTTAGTGTTAAGTATGATTTAATACTTAATTAACCTAGTTAAGTAGGTTAATGTGTAGCTAAGGCCCTTAATTAGCTTAGTTAATGATTAGAGGCTTAAAAATGGTGTTAATAACCACTTTAAGTTTAATGAACAGATTCGTAAACTTAATGAAAGTAGGCTAAACTTAAGGCCAATGTTGGGCTTAAGCTTAAAAAGATAAGTGGGTTTAAGCCCAAAGCCCTAAAATGTAACATAAACTCAAAATGCCCAAAAGAACTAACTTTAAAGCTATATGGATAAGTGACCAGATTTGAACCTTAGGTTGAAAGGCTTAGAATAAGTTAATTAAGAGGCCCACTAAGCCCAAAGGCTCATTCAAAACACTTACCATAGGCCCTTTAGTGATTTAGAGCCTTAAATTTAGAGAAAAGGCTCATTTAGGCCCATAAGAGTATCATCAAGGCCCATATTAAAAATTTAAAGTATTAGGTAGAAAAATCCCAATTAGAATACTCAGAAGGAAGCCCAAATTATTAAGTATAAGGCCCAAGATAAAAAAACTAAGCCCAAGGCCCAATGCCTAAAGTGACCTAACTCACTCTTTAGGCCCACGACCTTGTAACGCTTAAACTAAGAACTTTTTGACCAAGTACCCAAAAATAACCTCACCAAATGAAATAACATTTGAAAATGATGAAAATGACTATAAGATCATAAAAAACAAAGTTAAAGTAAAGAAATTAAATCTGCATTACGAAACAACTAAAATAGGATTAGTAAGCAATAAGCCTAGATAGCTAATGCAAATAGAATACTCATAGACTTTAAATGTATTCTTCAAGTGATAAGAATACTAACTTGGATGCAATCGAGGACTACTAAGATTGCTAGGTATCATGATTAAGTGAGTATACCAACCCCTGCTTTACTTTTCTTTGTGCCTGTAACTAGTGAACTACCTAATTGTATTTGATAATTAAACTTGTAGCATGTTGGGATATATGGGATATTGTATGTGTTTGCTATGATTGATTTTGCTTGCAAAACATCATAAGATATTTCAAATATCTATGCAAGCTATATTGGAATTCAGGATATTGGAGTGTTTGAATATAATTTTTTAGCTACCTATGAATCTCAACTAATAAATATTCGACCTTTAATTAAACCAGACATGCATTACATCTTATAACATGAATCTAAGGGCATCGCACCACGCAGTAAAATGGGAGATCATGCTTGGCTGGATCCATATTTAATATTATGTATTGAGATTGTCATCGTACAATGTATTTCGTATGACATGTTCTTGCCTCAACCTTTGGGAACTACTTGATTTTGGTAAGTATCGCCTTTTGCTTGAGGTCGTACCGTATCTACTACTAAAGGTGATGACATTGTTAAAGAGACTTCATATTGGATGTGCATACCTGGGCCCTAATGTGCTAATATATTCCCTAAACTAGGCAATGATAGGTGTGAAAATCGTATTGTATATAGTTACTGGTTGACTATATATACCGTTGGATTGCATATGCTTGTTCATGCTTGTGCGTACCGTATCTTCTTCTTATATGAAATGCTCGAGAATTGCTTAATGCTAGTTATTAAGAGGAAGTCATAGTTGTGAAATGTCTCGTGTAATATGCCAAAGGCCCTTGATCAAGGATGGTGCTTGATCTCAAATCTTCCCATATTAAATGGCGGTATTTCTATGACTGAATTCTTCTTTGGGTTGTAACAACAACTCTTATATATCAAGGACACAATAGATAGCACGATCCCCACTTTTTAGGATTAGTGAATACTATAACATACTAGACGTGTCCTTAAATTTTCATTAGATAATCTCTATAAATAAATGAAGCTCACCAATGGTAAACTTACCTTGACTTCCTTACGTACACTAAGCACATAAGCTCTCTTACATTATCTCTCCTATGTTTACTAACTTAAGCATCGGATTAACCATACAAGATAACACCCCAATGCCCCTTACCATGTTCCCTTTTGTATGCTTACATAAAACTTTCCAAAGGCCCAAAACACTTATTCTTTACCGGTAGAATCCTACTAACAACATTTGGCACCATGTGAGAAATAAAGCATACACTTTATTCAAATTACCTACAAACACTTTCTATCTAATATAATATGTTGAGACTTATGAATCTAAAAGAGACCCTTAATGCAGGCAATGATTATAACAACACTCAAGACTAGCTGACCATCGATCAAATGTAGTTAGAGAACTTGGAAAGGATCTCACATAGGTCTTAGCTAAGAATGCAGAGCTTAAGGCCAAAAATAAGGAGTAGCAGGCTAAATTGGATGAACTTGAAAGGCAAAGCAAGATGCCTTCCCTTGTGGATGCTTCGGATGCTTGAAGTGATTAGAACTTAGATCACTGCCATGAGGAGAACCAAGCTCCTCCACCATTCCCTACTATACAGAATCAGTAGGTATAGTCTACAATGATTAGGTTACCGACTCCTATGGGGGTGTTGCCCAATCTACTACTTGCATTCATCATCCAATAGATAATGTTGACTTGAATGAACTCTATCAAATCGTGAAAAGGCTCTTTGAGAACTAGAAGGGTAAGTCTCTTAAGGGTATTGGATAAGTTGCCAGCGATAAGACCCCATTTACTAAGAAGGTCCAAGATGAGGTCTTTCCTCCCAATTCTAAGCTCCCTACTTTGGATTAATACAACGAAACCGGCAATCAAATGATCATCTACTCCATCTCTACACCTTCATGAATCTGTATGGTCATAAGGATGCAATTATATGCAAGGTTTTCCTAGATACCTTAAGGAAGGTAGCTCAAACATGGTTCAATCAGCTCCTTGAAAACTTTATCTTATTGATTTAGTATCCATTTTCGAGCTAGCAAGCCTCCATCTAAGGACATGTTGTCCTTGTACCTCATATGGGCAACAGAAGGGGAAAGCCTCGGTGAATTTGTGGCCTATTTTAATAATGCCATGGTTATGATCCCTCGAGGCAGTTGTAGTCTATGCAACTCAATCGATACCGACCATTTAGTGACTTCTTCTACTCTGTTTCTAATGTGAGACCCTACAAAATTGGTAAATAATTCACAATCAATCGGTTCAAAACGCATTGCAAAATTTAAGGCGACTGTATAAATTATCTAATTAAGCTTAAATTTTACTAAGAATTAAAATAATAGTAAAATAATCTCATGAGTTTGGATTTAGAAATGTAAATAATTGAATATTATAATATTAAGTTGTAAGTATAATACCTAATATTTATTAGAAATTCGTAAAATAAGTTTCAATAATTAAAGAATTGATAAAGGTAAATTATATGCAATTATATAAATTAATAAGAAATAAAATAAAAGGTTTCGTACTTGAGACATACTTTAGAAATTATAAATTAAATCAACGTTCCTAGAATTAAGTTGAACCCTCATGATAGAGGTACTAAGAATTAAAAGAAGTAACTATACAGCTTTAATATTGAAAACTAAGCTCATTTATATGCAATTTTCTCAAAAATATTAAGTTTATAAGGTCTAATTACTGTGTTGTAGAGTTTCGTAATTTTATATATAGTTTATGATAAATCATTTGAAATCAACTATGTGTTCTTAATAATTAATATTAGTGAGTAAAATTATATATAAGATACATGCAGATAAGTCACAAATAATTTATCAAACCTATCTCTATGTATATCATATATTAAAGAAAAGTGTAATTAAGGTCTTATCTTGGAGTGTAAGACTAATGAGAAATTAATTTCAGATAAGACTAAGTGGTAATATGAGTTCCCCAAAAGTTATAAGGAATAGTCTTGAAAAGTTGGATTTCAAAAATAGGTTGAAATAGAACTAATATATAAATTATAACGTAAAGTTTATTGCATTAAATTTTTATTAGTCTAGAATAGAAATTTTAAATTAAATGTATAATATAATGTCTTACTATTTTTAAAGTGCATTATGAAACTTTATAAATAATAAATCATGATAAAATAATATTCGAAAGGTCACGTAAAATTAGACTAATAAAAGATATATGTATTTAAATAATACTTCAATCACCTTAAATAAGGTAGTGAAACATGCTATAAATATAGATGAGAGAGAAAGAGAAAAGAGAAAGAGACAAAGAAAGGAGGAGAGAGAAGAAAAAAAGAAGAAGAAGAAGAAGAAGAACAAGAAAATTAAAAAAAAAAACAAGAAGATTAGAATATTCAAAATTTTTGATGTCCAATAATTTTAAGTAATTTCAAATTCATAATTACAAGTATTTTTTTAATTAATATTTAATAGTCGTAAAAAAGATATATCTATAATCCCATTATTTTCCTAAATAGAGTATTTTACTTGTATAATTTCATAAATTTCTTCCTTGTCAAATTTTAAACTTAGAATATTGGTAATTAGACACACACACACACACACACACACACACATATATATATATATATATATAAGCTATACATTGAAAACAATGTCTAATTAATCTTACCATTAGTATGTATGGCACAACATGACGATTTCACTTATAAGATAAATTACATATTGTAGTACTATTTGAAAAATACATACATATGCCATAGACCTATATTATTATTGAATGATACTTTCACTAATAGTTTTATGTTACATTATTATGTTACAATTATATATATATATATAATAAGGGTTATACAATAAGTAATATAAAATGATGATACATATTCAATATGTATATATGTAACAGAATGATATATATATATTTAATAAAGTTATGATAATAAGTAATATGGAACCTGGACAACTGAGTAAAAATTATAAATTTAAATTAAAAATAATGGTTTGAAGCTTATAGGTAATAATGGTATAAATACTAAAAAAGATGATATTTATATTATAGAAGCGAGCGATGATAGTATGACTTACATCAGACTTAAGTGAGTAAATAAGGGACTTTAGATAAGTTTAGGATCATGATGTTATTGTATTTTGGAGTATTGTTTTATAGTATTTGAAGACTTAAGGTTATACTTGTTTGTACCTATAAGTAGTTTGACTGTACATAGCTTATGTGCATATGTTCTTAAATGTATTGTATACTATTGGCTTGTTGTACTAGTTTGTAATTGTTTTGTATAATGTGATATGGACTAATTACCTTAATTAGACTTAATTAATTATATGACTTATATTTCTAAATCGAACATGTATGGCAATTCATTAGGAGAAATAGTTAAGATTCTTTGGCCAAATACTAACCTTTTCGAAAGGGATAACATTAGATAGCAAAATTGGTCCCTTCTTCATCTTTAGTCGAACTAAGTGATAGGAGAGAAGGTCATGGTAAGGGTGAAGACAGTGGTTCGAAGGTAGTTACAAGAGGAGTGGTGTCTCCATTGTACAAGCTTAAGTTTGGTTGTGAGCTATTAAAATGTGTGTTAAACTCCTCAACCCGAATTAGAGTAGGTATAATTTCTCTAATCTTATGATGAATCGGATAAAGTCATAGAATAACATTTGCATATCGCGTTGCATTAAAATAATTGGTTGATAACCTTATTTATGCTCAATGTATAGCTTTCAGCCTCCATTTTAACTTACTAAGTAGGTGGTTGCTCATATCTAGATATTATAGGTATTAGTTAAGAAGTAGCTTTATAATTACCTTGAAACTAGCAACTGTTGGATCCTGTAGAGTGAGAATATAAAATTGATTATCAGTTACATTTTTAAGGTTTAATTCTTATTTTTGAATCTTCTATTATTAAATCATGTATTACTTAAGTGAGGTTAGAATATTAAATCATGTAACATTACTTAAAATATGGAATTCTAATATAAATATTTTTCATACTTCCACATGCAAATAACATATTTAATTTTTCAACTGTTTACTTCAAAGCAAGTTAGTTGTAGATGTCTTGTGTAAATTAGGTCCAAAATAGTAGCTATAAGGTAAGCTTTTATCTTAGAATTGCTTACACGGTGGGACTGTTATGAATCTTCTGCTTTGGAGCATGACATTTGAGAGAAAATCAAAGACTTTGGTTGAATTCTAGCAGAAGATGCAAAAATACATAGACTAGAAAGACAACATCCGTACAAGGTGTGAAGCTGACCTAAAAGCTAGGGAAGAAAAAAGGATAAGGAGCTTATCATGGATTACTTGGGTAATAAGCTACCTAGTAGTGATGGGGGTAGCTCTAAGGAAAGAAAGTGCCTACCACTCATTCTTACATATGCGTAATACATGCCCTTGAACCAACCTCTTAGGTAAGTGTATACGGAGGCTTGTAACAAGGGATTACTCCCTTACCCTATGAAAATGAGAGGCAAAACCAATTGTAGAAAATTTCATAAGGACTATCAATTCCATGAGGACTATGACCACACTATAGATGAGTGCTTTTAGTTGAAAAATGCCATATAGGACACCATCTAAAGAGGCTTCTTTAGAGAATACATAGTCGACACAGACGATCGCATTATACAACCTCTTTAAAGACAGCAGACTAAAGAGGTCTGACTTGAAGATGATATGGACCACCATAATAACTAGCCCCCTAATAGTGTAATCAACATGATAGTTGGGGACCTTACCCTTGGAGTCGACTCAGCTCCAACAAATCGGTTAATGTCCTTACCGAGGTGATGTCTATGAAGGAGAAGATGCTGAGGTGAAATACCTTTATCTTGTTCTCTAATGAAGATCTCAATGGAGTTGAAACCCCTCACCAGGATGCCTTAGTGATTGGTATATGGACCTCGAGCTTCGAGGTCCTGAAAATAACAGTGGACACCGATAGCTCTACTGATATCTTCTTCAAATACACATATGACAAGATGTGGAAGAAGTTACCCATTCAAATGAAGCGGTATCATCGCGATAAAATTATCTTAAATAAGGGGACTGTCTAACCTAAGGGCATCATTACCCTTAACATGGAACTTGGTGATGACGCTAATGTTGCTTAGTAACTTATCGAATTCATCTTAGTGGATTGCCTATCCCCCTATAACGTGATTTTGGGATAACTGAGCCTAACAAGTTTCTAAGTCATCACATCATCCTTCCATCTTAAAGACAAATTCCTAAATCCAATTGAGTTAGGGATTTATAGATGTGACCAACGGCTCTCTAGGGAGCTATATGTGAAGGCAACTAGAGGAGATGGTGTCTTTGTGCTAGAAACAAGACCATAGGAGAAATTGGGTGATAGAGGTGAGTTAAGTGAGAAGACTAAGGAGGTACAGATTAGTAGCAATTCTAACCAAGACACCTTAGTAAGTACCTCAACACCTTTCATACTCAGAGAAACTATCCATCTCCTCTTGTCCAATGTAGATAGATTTTCTTGGACATCATCTAATATGCCAAGCACATTACTTGACTTGGTGACACATAGCCTCAACATATATAGGAATGTTTGGCTCATCAAGTAAAAGAAGAGGCATTTTGCACACAATGACATGCCATAATAGAAGAAGAAGTATAGAAGCTGCTTAAGGCTGGTTCCATAAAGCTTGCCTAAAGGATTGCTTTCCCTCTCCAAAATTGATCAATTGGTGGACTCTATGTTGGGCTACGCATTACTGAGCTTCATGCATGCCTTTTTTTGGTTATAATCATATCAAGATGGATTTGGAAGGCGAAGTTTGCACCTCCTTCGTCACTAACTTCTATACTTATTGCTATGTGGTGATGCCCTTCATCCTTAAAATCGTCGTAGCTACCTACAAGAGAATGGTGACCGATCTATTTAAACCCTACATCAAGTCAAACATGGAGGTGCATGTTAACAACATGATAGTCAAAAGAAAATGGCCTAACAACCACATCCAAGACTTATAGGAGGCTTTTGACCAAAAGAGAAGATACGACATGAAGTTGAACCCCTAAAACTGTGTATTTCGGGTAGCCTTTGGCAAGTTCCTTAGCTTTATGGTCACATAGTGCGGCATAAAGGCCAACCCAAAACACCATTTGGGGTATGAAGCACCTTACTTTAGTGAAGGGAATGTAGAAGCTTACAGGGATGGTAGTTGCGCTGAGTAGATTTGTCTCTCAAAGAGTTAATAGGTTCATAGAGTTCTTCAAAGTCCTTAAGAACCCCAAAGGGTTTGAATGGACTCCCCAATGTTAGGCCACTTTCAAAGATTTGCAAAAATTTTTGGAGCTCCCATTCGTTATATTAAAGTCAATCTCAAAAGAAGATTTATACCTCTATCTTGCCGTCAGTAGCCGGACGCTCTCCTTAGTGCTAATCTAAGTTAAAAGAAGGGAATGCAAGCTCATCTACTATGTCAACCACATTTTCTAAGGGCCTAAGGCCAAGTATTAGAAAATTGAGAAATTCACCTTAACAGAAATGATCTCAGCTTGAAGGTTGTGCTCATATTTTTAGGTGCGTTAAGTAATTGTCTTAACTGATTAGCCATTATACAATAGGTCTTCCCAATCGATGTGCTTGAATGGATGGTGAAGTATATGCTAGAGCTCAATACATAAGAATTCGGTACAAGTTGCATGAAGCCTATACAGTTCAAGTCCTTGAGAACTTCATTCTCAATTTTACTAAATAGGAAGAAGCACCACTGGGAGATTATAAGCTAATATATACTCCTTACATCAATGAATCGTCCACCTTTAAGGGAGGATAGGTAGAATTGGTACTCACTTGGCCACAATTTGTTATACCTTCAAATTTGGGTTCAAAACAAGTAATAGTGAATCCAAGTATGAGGCCATCTTTGCTAGACTTAAACTGGCTAAGGACATTGGCAATAAACATCTAGAGGTCTTCTTAAATTCAATGTTAGCCATCCAGTAGGTCCGAGGTGAATATGAAGTTCAAGAGAAGCCTGTGGTGAAGTATTTAAAGAAAGTATGAACCCTCCTAGCTAAGTTCACCTCATGGAGCAACATTAAGATTCCTCAAGTTGAAAACTTAGTAACTGACAAATAATTTAGATTTACCTTAATAGGAATACTAACCCCCTAAGGTAACAGAGAAGAAGATTTTCATCGAGTACCTACCAAATAAGAGCATCACCTCGAACAACTAAGAAGTCTTAGAACTTAATGCAGTTCCTATTAAGTCAAGTTGGATGGACCTAATTAATGAGTACTTAGAGCATAGCATTATTCTAGCTAATAAGGAGGTAAGGAAGTTGAGATTACTCCGCCAACTATACTATGGTAGACGACGTCCTTTACTAAAGAGGGGTTAGCCTCTAGGTCTTGAGATGCCTCTAACCTAAAGAGGACCTCTATGATGGAAGAGTTTCATGTATGTATAGTAGCCATATTCAATCATAGGCATTCTACATCCGAGCTCTCCATCTTAGATACTATTGGTCAACAATGAGGTAAGATGAGAAGATGGTTGTGTAAAAGTGTATGCAATGCCAGATGTATGCCCCGATCATACACTCTCCTAGTACCAACCTCCAACTACTGACTAAACCCTGTCCATTCGCTTAATCAGACATAGATATCTTAGTCACCTTCCCAAAGGCTTCGAATAGATGACAATTCATAATAGTAGCCGTCAGCTACTTCACTAAGTAAAGTAAAGTTGACGTTGTGGTGTGATATCTTGGCATAGCACAGGATGAACCACCACATAGGAATACTTATTTATATTCAACAAAAGTTCTATTTATAACAAAAGAGTACTATAAAAAAGTTAAGCTTTATACTTGTTTATAAAAAAGATTACATTTGTCAGACTTAACCAAACCTAAAATACAATAATTTATTTTTTTTATTTCATATGTACAGATCCTTAATAGAACTAAGATCGAAATACAATAAGACTTCCTCAAAAGTGTCTGACTCCGTCTTATATGCTTTCAAAAGACTTTTCCCTAGTTGATGTTGATGCCCAGTCAATTTTCTTTATAACCTAATGATATACAAATATCCCCTCAACTCTTTGAAAGTGGATGAAACAAGGCATAGAACAAGTATAACAAACAATCGTAGAGATCAATACTATATAGTATTTAATTTCATAACCCAAGTTATCTATACGAACCATCTATGTAGGAGATTCATGCTAGGCTCATGTACGTAACATGCATCAATACCAATATCTTATACTTTTCAAATTCTTCATCCAGTTAGTCAACATACCTAGGCATCTGGATACTACATTTAGTAACTTAGGGAAACAAGGAGTTACCTAGGAGTAGGACCCGCAACAAAAACCACCCATCATGGTTTGAAAATTCAATACATAGTTGGTCTAGCTAAAACCACACATCGTGATTAGAATAAGTTGAGCAATGCAGTTCTACATGCTTAAAAGCCAACTTAGCAATGTTCAAGCTTTTAGAATCTCGACCTGTAGGTCTTTTTGTGCCATGCCATGAATGTAGTAAACAATATAGTAACTCAGTATCAGATAGTAATCTTAAGTTCCACTTCATAACAATTCAATTATCTCGACTTTAGCATTGTTTCTTATCTTCATAATACATTCTTTAATATAGGGTTTACTTAAGTGAACAACCTAAAGGATCATTTGATTTCCAAGTTTTCTAAACAGAAATACAAATTGATGAATCAGTCAAACATGAGGAGACATTTCACTTAGTTAACACATATTCAACAGAATCATATATCTGATCAATCCAACATATCATTACAATTCACAACACAACTGACTCCAAATCAAGTAGACATAGGTTTACTTGCACAAAAATAGAAATATTCACTTACTTGGAATTGACAGTAGCGTAAAATCATAGGCTTCACGATATGGTTTTTCCTCACCTATCACACCTAAGAAAAATACATATAGACCCTAAATCGACTATGGGTTGATACTAAACTCTTATAAGATTTTACTATCGCATTTTCAAGCTTCTTTTGATCATATCTTATTCAGTTATTATCTGATTTTAATAAACTTTATATCATTATGGTTCACATCATAATACAATTCTTAAATGATGTAATAGAATTTTATGATTCATAATGCTGGCGAAAACATTAATCTATTTGATTTATTTTAGTTTACTATAACTTTGTAAAATCAATCATTTTACTTATTTAACTATAATAAGTTTTACATATATATCATAGCCCATAGATTTTTGTTGTCATAAAGAAATGTATTACAAGCATAAGCTTATAAGTTTGTTATGAGACATTATACCTTTAGAGATAGTTACAGCTTATAATAATATATCTATATGTTAATTGTATATTAATATGTAGACATACGTATATATAGCTGCACTAGCTACCTAAATATTTATACAACATATATCTTACATGGTTGTTTAAGTTGTGTATTCACATGGATGGCTGATAAATATGTATGATCGTATTATACATACTATCATGTTATGAAACATAGTTTAATACTGTTTTTCTATATTTATATAATACATATATATTCTATTATTAGAAACATACATATATATATATATATATATATAAGATACACTTTGTTAAGTTGTTATCATATAAAGCTTACAATACTTTTTATTTTATAGCTACATATCAATGTTAAGATGGAAAGCTATATTTATTCGCATACTTTCAATGGTTTATTAGCATTTGATCATACATATACATGTAAATTAGTTATATATATATATGATAAGCACATATTACGAACGAACTTTAAATATAGCTAACTAGGCATTGTTAATGGTATACCATTTTGATCACATTTAAACATAAATCCATTTTGTAAAATCACGAACAATTTTCTAAGCAGTTAATGTAAAATGGTATTTCCTATAAACATTATGAATTATCTATTTTTATAACATATTTTCTTAAAGCTAGCCATTTAACATTCTACATAAATTATGCAAAAAATTTTACGTTAAATGGAGGCAAAGTAGTACTAACCTAAATTTATTTGAATTGATTAAGCATTTTTTTAATTTCATTCTACTTCACTAATAGCACAACCAGTTTTTGATGGGCTCAAGTGAACTCGTTTTTATCATATTTAAGTGGTCTTAGACAAAATAATTAGCATTAACTGTATAAATTTTGCAATTTTGTTAATAGAAGAATATGTAGGTATAGAAAACCAACCGTATTTATAATGTTTTGAGTTGTATTATTTCAATATTTGATTTGCTCATTTTATTGTCGACAACTATACTGATCCTATTCGTGTAAAAGCTTCCATTCGGTCAAATCCTAGATTGACATATATTGTTTAGGTGTCATCATAACAATGCAATACATAAATTTGCATAAAACATTATTACTTCATTCTTTACTATCTAACCTTCTTTTTTTCTTTCTTTTTCTTCTAGCTTTTAATGTATATATAGTAAGACAAATTGGAAGAGTTGAATTCTCATTTCATCATGATGAGTGTTCGTGAAGAAATCAAATTTGCATTTGTTAATCATTTTCTCAATATTTTATGATTATTTCCACATTTATTTAATAGATGCTTTATTACTGCTATACTTATATGTATGGAGTGTCATATGTACAAATTAAATTACTACATACTTCAAGTGTACTTTCAATCAAATCTATTAATCATGTAAGTAAATTTCGAATTTTCAATAAATGAGGAGTGATACCAATGAAGTTACATTTATATCAAATGGAAGCTCTTATAAACATTATTTTGTAAAACCAACTTAATGAGGTCACTTCCTCTATTCATTTTGACCTCATTATTAATTTTAAAGTAAAATGAATAGCAATGCTTGAGGGCCTAAATTTAGGGGCTCAGATCCTAAAGTTAATGTATGAGCTCGAAACCCTAGGATATTACATGTAGCCAAGATCATGGATCATCCGTAACAACATTCTCTCTAAGTTTAGGGTTCCATATACATTAATTATGGACAACAAATGGCAGTTCAATGATCTTAAGTTTAGGAAATTCTATGCCAAACACCACGTCAATGCATACATCACATTAGTAGCATAACCACAATCAAATGGCAACTTGAGATGACTAATAGGATCATCCTCAATGGTATCAAGAAAAAGGTGGACCGACACAAGGTATATGGGTAGCTGAGCTCCCAAACGTCCTTTGGGTATATTGAACCACTCATCAGATGTCCACTAGGGAGATCCTATAGCCTTCAACTCGGAGCCATCCTACTGATTGAGTTGGAACTCTCCAACTTCAAAACCTAATCTTTTGATGCATTTATGATTGAGTCTATCCTACAAGCTGGTGTGTATACTATAAAAAAAGTATAAGACTTCATAGTTGCTCGTATAATTGCTTACTAGCATAAGGTGGTCAATACTACGATTACAATGTCAATCATAAGGAATTCAAAGATAGCGACTTAGTCTGTAGCATGCTATAAGTTCTCACAAAGGGCAAGGGAAATTAGCCCCAAATTAGTAAGATCTAGTTAGAGCTAGAGAGAACTAAGGAATGGAGCGTATCGATTGGAGAGACTTGATGACAAACTTATACCATGGGAATGGAGCACCGATAATCTTAGATTATATTTTGATTAACATTCATTATTGAATCTCTATTTAGTTACCAAGAATCAATAAAGAAAGTTCATTCCCCTAATTTTACCTCCTTTTTTACTTAAGTATCTCACTTTATTTTAATTCCTATAGTCCTAACCCACAAGAGGTGAACGAACATCACATTATTCAAATCCTTATAAGGATTCCTTACCACAACGCCTCTTCAAGCCAAGGTAGGTTAGAACACCACTAACTTTAGCTCCTTGAGGTAACCTCAACGTTAAGGAAAGTTGCCCTTTACGACCAAGGAACTCCTATATGCACCAACTGGAAAACCACTAGCTTGGCCCACTAAACAACCTAAGCTGTTGATAGTAGAATGGTCTCCGTTGAAGGGTCACCCTAACTCTTCCTTAAGTAAAGTAACCTTAGCTACTTGCAGTTAAACAGTCTCTTTAGAAGAATAACCCTAACTCTTCCCTAAACCTTATGAAACACTACAAAATATAAGTGAAAGCATGTAGTGAAACACACATAATAGATAATAGAGAATAAGAGAAGAAAAAAAAATGTAAACCCTACAACTAGTTACTCAAGGCTTCGATTGGTTGAAAGATCCAATCGAGCTTAAATTATAAGTAAAGCTAGAAATATTAGTAAAATGATCCCGTCGATTTGAATTTAAGAAAATAAGCAATAAAATAAAAGAATATAAAAATTTCAAAATTTAAGTATATAACTTGTTATTTATTAAAAATGGGTAAAATGCATTTCGATAATGAACGAATCGCTAGAGATAAATTATATGCATACTAAAAATCATAAAATGACCTAAATAATATTTAGGAATATTTATTTATACTATATATGAATTTACATGTATGTAGAAATACGCGTAATTACTTAAAATATGCGAAGTGTACTAAAATAATACTAAATAATAAAAGAAATTCACAATTAATTAAGAAAAAATAAATAAAAATTAGAAAAAATAAGGAATTATCCAGAATTAGGTCATGGAAGAAAAAAATTAGCCAATAAAATTATGACAACATAAAAGCAAAAAATTAAGGGATTTGGACAATATCTTGTCCAATTTAATGCACATTAATTACCACAAAGCTCTATAAATACTTCAAATTTTTCAGAAGCTCATTTGGGCAGTTTGGAGAGTAAGAAAAATAGAGAGCGAGAAAATTCAAGAGAAAAACCAAAGGAAAAAAAAAGAAAAGGGAAACTGTACAATTAGGGCCATAAAGGGAAATCGACATCAGACAAGTAGCTGGGAGTAGACGGCCACCACCACCACACAGTGTTGGCAGCGCCTGGACCAGACAACAAGGCCACGGCGGCCGGAGCCACCCAGACTGGTGAGTTTGATTTCTAGCCTGATTTTGTATAATTTTGAAAAAATAGTAAATATTCTTAGAAAATTATGAAACTTGTTATTCTAAAATATTTTTATATGTGGTTTTTAGGAAAAATATTATTTTGATGAAAATATTTCTCGTGATATATAGTCCTTAAGAAATCATGCAAAACCTAGCATGATTAGGATTAGAAATAAATAGGCTTAAGAGTATAGTTTGGAGCTCAAATTTTTTCTGTAGAATACTTAAGTGATATAGAACAGTGCTATGAAGCCGTTTTTTAAATTTAATTTTTGAAATTTTTAAGTAAATTTTTAGCCTTAAAATGATAGAAAAATTGGGTAATTTTGGGTTAATTAGGTGATTAAGACACTAATTACTGATTTAGATAGTAATTAGTTGTTGAGGGATGTTAATCTCTTATGTGGAAACCTAATCCTAGCCTTTGGAGTGTTAAGTGTAATTAATGAAGGAATTATGTACTAATTGTAGAAAAATTAGGAATATTATAAAAAATTAGGTTTAATTAGATAATATAATAATAAAAATCAGAATATAATAAATCTGAAACAAAATTTTAATTTTAGGTAATTGTATAAAAAATGTAAGATTTTCTCAGAACGTGAGTAAATTCGGTGATTAAACTAGGATCCGAGTGTACCACACAAACTAGAACATTAGTTAGAGATTAAAAATGATATTTAGGCTATCCGAAAATAATGCGATTAATTTCACATTATGGTTGGAATCATTTCTTAGGGTATACATATAAATCTTTAACCAAAAATTGAGTTAAAAACTTAATTTAGAAATCGATGCGAAAACTGAATCCGAACCTAACCCCAAACCTAGAATAATTGTGAAAGATTTGAGAACCTAGATAACTGGATATATTAAACCCTAAACAAAAGATAACAATAAGCGTTATAGGACAAAACGAACCTATAATAGTTATAAGAAAAACATAAACCATGTTTGTGTTATAGGGATGATTGGCGATGGCCTGGATAAGTTGGACCTCGAGTGAGTGAGCGAGGAGTCAAGGTAAGTTAGGATTAATACGTTGTTGTATTTTGGAGGCTTGAGATTATGCTTGGTTGTGCTTGTTAAATAGTTGATTGTGTGCATGTGTTTGATTATGAGTGATCCTATGATTCTGTCTATTGTTCTGACTTATATTGTATGATTTCTGTGAAATGATTTATCACCCTAAATTAGACCTAATCAAATATATGACCTGTAATCATAATCGGACCTACATGGCAACCCATTAGGGGAACCTTGGATTCTCCGGCCAAATACCGACCCTTTCGAAAGAGATAACATAGGATTGCAAAATGGTCCCTTCTTCATCCTTAATCGAACTAAGTGATAGGAGAGGAGGTTGCGACAAGGGTAAAGTCAATGGTTCGAAGGTAGTTGCGGGAGGAACCATGTCTCTATTGCACCAGCCTGGGTTTGGTCGTGAGCTGTTGCATTAACGGCAACTCCTCAACCCAGATTAGAGCGGGTGCAATTTCTCTAATCTCACGACGGGCCGGACAACGTCATACGATGGCATTTACTTGAACATGCATTGCACCTAATAAGTTGATTGATAACCTTGTTATGTTTGTGGTATGGTTTTAAGTCTTCCATCCTAACTTACTGAGTTGTGGTTGCTCACATCCTTATAGACGTCGTGCAGGTGCTGGCTAAGAAGCAGTATACAACTACTCTGAAGCTAGTAACTGCTGGATTTTGGGGA
This sequence comes from Lumnitzera racemosa, assembly GCA_024138005.1. NCBI lineage: Eukaryota > Viridiplantae > Streptophyta > Magnoliopsida > Myrtales > Combretaceae > Lumnitzera > Lumnitzera racemosa. The sequence goes on from JAMXBC010000007.1 coordinate 46,860,202, forward strand.
GTAAGAAAATATTTGAAGAACAAACATATATTTTTAAGGTCTAAGCTTTTATTTTAGAATTTTTCATTTTTGAATAATGTAATAACTGAATTATAGTGTATATATATATATATTTTCTCACTTTCTTAGGTAAATGATTTATTTAAATTACAAACCGTTTACTTCAAAGCGGGTTAGTCATGGACGCCTTGTGTAGATCAGGTCTAAGATAGCGGTTGTAAGGCCAACTTCTATCTTAGAATGGTTTACATGGAGGGGCCGTTACGATTATATTGCTTCGAAGTGTGACAAAAGAGAGAGATTAGTTTCCATTCATTTTAAAAACAGGTAGAAGTAATAGGTCATCATACTAACTTGATAGAAAAATCTTTATAGCAATTGTTTATAGAGTAAGACAAAAAAGAAAGAAAAAAGAAATGATGGCGTACCCTTTACTTCGGATTGGCCCATTCTGGTATATCTAAGAAGTTTAAGGCTATGATGTGCTTACTGGGCGAATCTAAGTAAGTCGATAATATGAGGTAAATGCACTTATCAATTTGTAGTAAGCGAATTAAGTTTGAATGTCAATCCCTTAAAGACTTTAATTACTAATACTCATTATATCTCTGTTGTCTAACTAGAAAATTCAAGTTCAAGAAATTTAAAGAACCTAAATTAAATTGCAACAACTAATAAATTATTAGCCCTAAATCTAACATGTGATTTTCCCTAAAGATAATCTAATTTTTTCTTTATTCATTCTTGATCGAGACAATTCTCTATTCAAATTTGATAACTTTCTTAAGTCTATTGTCCCTAATCTTAAAATCACCTACTAGAATCTCTTTTCAATAGCATGACCTAAGATCTCATTGTTGTACAACAAAATCTTTAGCAATATTAATCAAAGTTCTAGAAAGACCTTACAAATTATATCTAATCTTCCAAAATCTCTATAAACTATTTCTAGATCTAATCATATAAGAAATCTCTCAATTTTCCTATAAGATATCAAATTTTAGATCACTACCTATAGAAATAACAATCCAAAGCATTAAGCACACATGGTTGAATCAAGAAAAAGAATAAAGAATTCTTTAGATCTAATAAAATCCTTGTCACATGAATAGATCTAGGTTTCACAAAACCCAGATACAAAAGATTTACTCTGTACACATCATAAAAGAATAATCTTGCATGAAAGAGTTCAAAAAGGTAGAAGAGTGAATCATGAAATCAAATAAAATTGAATCTTGAAGTCTTGATGTCCCTTACTCTTTTAAGTGTTCTCTTCTTGAAAAACTCTCTAAAAGTCATGAAAAAGTTCTCTCTAAACAAGCCCTAGCAATGCTTTAAATAGGAGATAGGAAAAATGAAACTTACTGCAATGATACGATTGTGTTCCCTGGTCGCATAACTCTATGCCCAATTCTTCACGTCTTCTTCTCCCTTTTTTTTTTTTGAAAATTGGAAACGACGTGACCAAGGACACAATTGTGCTCTTTGGTTGTGTAACTTACCTTAGTAATTTAAAATCGGCTCTAAATTCACATGGAAATAGTACAATCATATTGTTCGATTGTATTGATCTTCAAACCTTCATAACTTTCTCATTTTAAATCTAAATTGAGTGGAACTTATTTCCATCTTCTCATTTTCCTACCTAGATCATTCAAAAAACTAGAAAACAATATTTTGCTTGATGAAGTATTTTTTTTTTCTAAAAATAAAATAAAATTTCAAAGGAAAACCATGCAAAATCATTATATTAAATATATGCGAATAGGAACTCATTAACTAATTGTGAAGAGGCTACAGGAGGAGGAAGAGGAAGAGTTCTACTCTAACTCTTGCCCTCAGTTGTTGGGAGTGTTGAAAAGTCCTAGCCTTCACTTAACCCTTGCTTGGAGCCATGCTTCTTGGGGTCTCTTCTAGTAGAGGAGGAGGTGGAATATCTTTAGGGACTATAGGCACTGGTAGGTCAATTGTTGGCACTTCAACTCTAGTAGGCAATCTCTTCTTCTTGTTGGTGAGGCCATCTAGGAAGTTTAGGTATTCTAGATCTAAACTAGAATAGACCTCCTACACCCTTTCTCTAATGGCTCGACCCACCACAATGGTGATGTCTTCATATTTATCGTGCCACTTAACTATCTTAAACAAATCCTTGTGAATTTCTTCTTAGCGGCTAATTGGATGACCTCTTTAGTCCCTAGAGTAGTGACATATTCCTTTATGTCACCAATCTCCTTCTCTAACTCTCACTTTCCTCTCTACTTTCCCCTTCTACTTGGCTAGGCTCATCGATAGGTCCCTAACATTTGCATTTTCTTGCTCCTTGAGAGCCAAGTTGGTCTTCAGCTTGGCCATTCAGCACTAAGTTCCTAGTTATAGGAGTTAAGCTTAGTTTTGGCCTTCTTCTCAGCATCTAATTGCTTCTAAAGCTTGGTTTTATCAGCAACAACCTTTCAGTAGCCTTCCTCCATCTTCTTTTGAATCCTCTTTAACTTATCATCGACATCTTTTGCTTATTCCAACTACAAAGCACATTCATTAGCTTTTTCACAATAACGAAACTCCACATCTTTTTTATGCTCTTTCTCCTCTTAAAGCTCCTTTTTAGCTTGTTTCACCTTCTTGACACTGATCTCAAAGTGTTTAAAGCACTTCATCATAAAGCTATTCTACTATAAAAGCAACTGTAATGATCGGTATTAACTAAGTGCAAAATGAAAGACAAGTTATGAAAAAGAAAAAGGGGTTTAGACATTTTTTTAGGTGACCCATAGCATAAAGGTGACCTTAGGTGTCCTTAAGACCGATAAACTCCTCAAAATGCTTCTCTAGGGTTACCTAATCTACTGTAGTATAAGACCCTAGCATAGCTTAGAACTTGAGGTGTCGATGGGAGAGGGTCACGTCCCTAAATTAGATGGACCATTGTAGCTACAAGATTTTACCCTATAGTCACTTAGCCTTAGCCTCATTGTCCTCGATGACCTCAGTGTCTAAAGAAGTATAGAACACCTTAAATTTAGACACTTGTTGATGTAGACTGTGACTAAGTTCAAATAAGGTCGGTCGCTGAATGGGTCTAAGCTTACCAAAAGCTTAAAAAAGGAAATGATGGGGAATGTACGAAAGAACAAATGCAAATGAACAGTAAGCAAAAACCCATGAACAACTTCAATGAATAAGATGCACCAATGGAATTTTCGAGGACTCACAACATAACTCCATATGACGTACGAGATGGTTTGGTGAGGTTACTCTCCACCTAACCTTACTTAAGGGTTAGGATAAGAGTGATTCCGAGATTAAATAGGCAATGTTTACGTAGGGAAGGAAATACTCAAGTGTATTAATGATAATTAATCTAATGATGTTTATAGCTACAAGTACAAAGGGTATTTATACTCGAGAATTTAGGGCAACATGCCCAAAAAGGGAAAAGATAAAAGGGCATTTCCTAAGTAATATACAAGATACAAAGGGGTAAAAATGAATATTAAAGGAAAATAATCATTAGTGTAACGGATTCTACACATGATTCTATGTACATGACGATGTTGTATTGGTGATGTCGTTAGAAGATATGAACAAAAAGTATGGTCATCCTACTTGTTTGGGCAAGGATGGCTTAGTAAGTTCAACGTCTCTCTATCTTGATTTCTTGGCAAGGTAGATGTCGAGTCATTGGTCGGCTCGGGTGTAAGTGAATAATCTACAACTCGACATACTATAGAGAGATGGGCAGTCATTCAACTAAGTAAAGAAGTATTTGACTTTGGTAGTCTTCAATTGGAGTAGAAGAATATGCCTTTCTAGGCCCTCTAGTCCTCTGGCTTGGTTATAAGTTCAAGGCTTAATAGCCTAATTCCTATCATTCTCTACGAGTTGATTTGGATTTGGGATCAAATCCAAATGATCTTTGATCAGTTCTTTGTCGATGTAAAAACTCCATAATCCTCAAGCAGCTCCATTTTGTAGGCGTTATCATTGATTTTTTAGAAGATTCTGAAAGATTCCTTAGCTCTTATAGATAATTTGTTCCTCCTCTTGCTCAAGAACTATTCCTTACTAAGGTGGACCCATACTAAGTCTCCTTGTTGGAATTATTTAGCTGTCCTACCCTTGGCCTTTTCTCGCATTCTATTAGCAGCTTAGTCAATGAGTCAAGTGATTTTGTTGAAGATGTGTTGAAGGGATTGTGATTTGGCTCTAACATCTGGGTCTTCTTATGTAAATACAAGTATAGGGGTGTGATCGAGGGGCAACTTAGGATTAAAACCATAGACCACTTTAAAGGGAGTCTGCTTAATAGTGTCATGCACTATCCGATTGTAAGCGAATTTGACCATTAGCAAGTAAACGCCCCAATCGACCAAGTTCTTGCCCATTGTAACTCGAAGTAGTGATCTTAAAGTGCGCTTAACCACCAATGTTTAGCCGTCAATCTAGAGGTAACGTGAAGTACTGAATGGTAGTTCGGTCCTCAATTAATGCCATAAGGTTCTCTAGAAATGGCTCAAGAACTTTGGGTCTCTGTCAAAGACTACACTTCTTAGCACACCATGGAACTGCACAATCTATTGCAAGAAAAGAGAAGCAATAGCTGAAGCAAGGTTAGTTTTGGCACAAGGCACAAAGTGTGTCATCTTGCTGAACTGGTCCACTATAACCATTACAAAATCTTTGCCTCAGGTAGTTTGTGGTAACTCAGGGACAAATTCTATGCTCAACTTAGTCCATGGCTTCATTAGGACAAGTAGTAGCATTACTTTTTCTTTCTCGGCTCGGTACTTAGCCCTTTTACACATGGCACAACTCTCAACGACTTGGTGCACATCTCACCTTATCTTTAGCCAAAAGAATAGACCACTCAACAACTCATACGTCCTTTTCTCCCCAAAATGTCCTGACAGTCCTTTATTGTAGGCTTCCTTGATTAGCAATTCTCAAAGTAAATAGGTCAACACACACAATTTCCCCCTTTGGAACAAGTATCCTTCCTCCATATGATACTTATCTACTGTCCTTCCATTAATACAATGCGTAAGTATGGGTCCAACGTGTGGATCCCCAGAATATTGCTCCTTGATGTTGGTAAACCTAAATAATCTGGTCTGTAGTTCAATTAGGAGTGCATGTGTCCTCGAGAGAACATCAGCAACTAAGTTGCTCCTTCCTTGTTTATCTTTTATTGTAAAATTGAATGGTTCAAGGAATTCAACCCATCTCTCCTACTGCTTTTTCAACTTGGTTTGACTTTGGATGTACCTCAAGGACTCGTGGTCAGTATAGATGAAAAATTCTCTCAGCAGTATATAATGCTATCATACCTATAGTGTTCAAATTAGCGCCAAGAGTTCTTTATTATGCACGGAGTAATTTAATTGAGGTCCTCTAAGCTTCTCATTGTAGAAGGCGATTGGTTAACCTTCCTGCATTACGACGAAGCTTATTCCAATACCTGACACGTTACATTCTAGCTCAAATAGTTTCCTAAAGTCAAGTAGAACTAACATCGGGGTGGAGGTCAATCTTTCTTTAATCTCAACAAAGCTCTTCTCCTCTCTTTATCCCCATCGAAAGTCAGTGTTCTTCTTCATTGGCTCAATAAGTGATGCGGTAAGGGTGCTGAAATTCCTGATGAATCTTCTATAGAATAAAGCTAGTCCATGGGAATTCCTTATGCCGATACATGTAGTAGTAGTCAGTCACTTGATGATCACTTGTATCTTCTTGTCGTCCACTCATAAGCCTCCTTCATTGACTACATAGCCCAAGAATACCACTTCCTTTTAGAAAAAGCGACATTTCTTCAAGTTACTGAATAATCTCTTCATACGAAGGATATCTAGAACGGTTGGGAGATGTTCGTAGTAACTCAGCATGTTGGTACTATAGACTAAGATGTCGTTAAAGTACACAATGACACACTTCGCAATCTGATGTCTCAATACATGATTCATTAGTCTCATGAAGGTGTTCAAGGCATTCGGCAAGCCAAAGGGCATGACCATCCATTAATATAATCCATGTTGAGTCTTGAATGCCATTTTCCACTCGTCTCTTGGCCTCATATGAATTTGATGGTAGTCAAACATAAGATCAATTTTGTTGAAAATTGTGGCTCCACTTAATTCATCTAGCATATCTTTCAACCTTGGGTTAAGATAGCTATACTTGATCATAATCTTGTTTATGGCTCAGCTATCTATACACATCCACTAGATTCCATCCTTTTTCAACACTAGAAGCACCAGTACAGTATAAGGGCTGAGACTTTCCTTAACATATCCTATCTCCAATAGCTGATTAACTTGTCGTTGGAGTTTAGAAGCTTGCTTGAGATTCATCCAATAGGTTAGCTTATTTGGTAGTACAGCGCCGGGTACAAAGTCAATGTAGTATTCTATGCCTTAAGTTGGGGGCAACCCTTCGAGTAATCGTTCTAAGAATAGATTGACATACTCATGTAGCAACTCTTTAATTTCTTAGGATAGTTCACTTTGCTCCTTTATCTCTAATAGGTGCTTGACCAACATGAAAGTAGGTATATCAGCTTTAAGGTCTCTCAAAGCTCAACTCTACTCATCACTAGAGCCTTCTTTGATCTGTGAGCAAGTTTAGCTTACAATTTGTAAACTTCACTTAGTGGCATCAGGTTCAATGTGATCTTCCTGCTATCCTTCTTAAATGTAGACATGTTCCAGTATTTGTCACGTATAACTCTCCTATCAAATAGCCATGGCCGACTAAGCAACATATATAAGGCGCACATGGCCATACATCATAGAGAATCTTGTTAAAGTAGTTTCCAATTGTGATTGGCAGTAGTACTTACCGAGTGACATATAGTGCTTCCTTATCACTTAGCTAATGTAACCTATATAACTTTAGATGTGCAATGGTTGGCAACTTCAACTGTATGACCATTTTAGCTGATGCTACATTGGTGCAACTTTCAGTATCTACAATTAATGCTCGCACTTAGTCATTCACCTTACAAGTAGTACGGAATAAATTCTCCTCTGCTCCTCCTCTCATGAAGGCTTTATGTTCATTGTACATCAGACAACTAGGACTAACTGATCCAAGTCCTCAGCAAATACATCTTTTTCAATAAGCTCTTTCTCAACATCTTCTTTCTTAGTAATGATCTTCTCCTCTTCGGGTTCTTCATCTGTACTCTCTACCTTCAGTTTCATGATGTCTCCCTTAATCGCCATAGTTCTTCGATTTAAGCACTAAGCAGCCATTTATTTAAACCCTTGGCACTTAAAGTACTTGATTTGGCTCGTCTTCCTACCAAACCCTTACCCCTTCTCATAAGTTTGGGTCAGCAAGTCATTGTCGAGTTAGCCTTTCTAGTCAACTCAGACATCCACCATTCAGGTTGGCTCTGTAATTAACTAAGCTCAGTGACTTCTATATCAGAGATGGCTAGTTAGCATTTTGGTAGGTACTCAGCTTCTTCTCTACCTCTCCACTCATTGAGCTATTTAGATGGCTTCCATTATTGTGAATCATTGGAGTTCTACATTATCTCGAATATCACCTCTAAATCCTATGATGAATCTACAGATTGTTCGTACTAAGGGTTCCACCACTTCACATCGAATCACGAGCATTTGGAATTCCTAAACATACTTGTCAACTGTTCGGCTTCCTTGTATCAGCTCTTGAAGCCGAGTAAAGGTGTCCTGTAGATAAGTTTTTGGTACGAACCTATTTCTGAGTATTCTCTTCATCTTGGGCCAAGTATTAATCTCTCGGTAGCCCTCTTGCCTCCTCATAGCCTGAAAATTCTTCCACCACATGACGGCATATCTGGAGAACTCGACAATAGCAGTCTTCACTTTCTTGCAGTCTTCATACTAATAATAGTAAAAAACACACTCTACTTTCTCTTCCCACTCCAGATATTCATTAACATTCTCAATCCATTAAAGCTCAAAATCTGAAGCTTTACATGGTCAAATGCTTTGGGAACTCGAGATCGCTCTTCCTCAAAATACTCTTCCTCGTCCTCTTCATTTAGTTCCTTTAGGTCTATCCTTCGCCTTACTTGTCTACCTACTTCTCTACCTCAAGCTAGTTGAGCTAGGTTCTGACTTGTAACAAGTTAAGCAGCTTATGGGGTGTTTTACATGGCCTTAGTGCGTTAGCAAGTGAATGCATGAATAGCTTGGGTCAGATCTACCAAGAGGTTAGCTACCTATTCTAGTCTTTCGTCAGTGTTCCTCAGGGTTCCTCGAGACTGTCGTCCATGGTGGACAACTCCACTACTGTCATCTCCAGCAATAATTTTTACACTTGGGTCAGTCATTTTCTCTACAGATTTAAAGCTTAAACTCTTCAAATAAGTGATATAGTAAACACTTCTAGAAAAAGTAATGATTAACAAACACACCAATCAAACGGATACAGTGACTTGCTCTGTTTCACAAATGTAAAATAGAGAATAAACAGAACTTTAAACACAAACCACAACTCAAACAAAACCTCTATTGTAATACTAATATGATGCAAACCGTGATCAAGAATAGACAAGGTCGATTACTAAATGGGTCCAAGCTTGCCAAAAGCTTCAAAAAAGAAATGATAGGGAATGTATGAAAGAACGAATGCAAATGAACAGTAAGCAAAAACCCACGAATAGCCCTAATAGATATGATGCATCAATGGAACTTCCGAAGACTCATGGCATAACTCGATATGACGCACAAGATAGTCTAGTAAGGTTACTCACCACCTAACCTTACTCAAGGGTTAGGATAAGAGTGATGCTGAGAGTAAATAAGCAATGTTTATGTAGGGAAGGAAATACTCAAGTGTATTAATGATAATCAATCTGATGATGCTTATAGCTATAAGTATAAGGGGTATTTATACTTAAGAATTTAAGGTAATATGCCCATAAAGGGAAAAGACAAAAAGGGCATTTCTTAAGGAAGTAATGTATAAGATACAAAAAAGTAAAAGTGAATATTTAAGAAAAACAATCATTAGTGTAACAGATTCTACACATGATTTTGAATACATGGCAATGCTATATGGGTGATGTTATTAGAAGATGCAGACAAAATGTACTATCAGCTTATTTGTTTGAGCAGGGGTAACTTAATCAATCTGGAGTATCTCTATCTTAGTTTCTTGGTAAGGTAAATGTTGAGTCATTGGTCAGCTCGAGTGTGAGTAAGTAATCTACAACTTGACGTACTACAAAGAGATGGGTTGTCATTCAACTCAGTATAAAGAGTGGCTCAGCAAAGAAGTACTAGGCCTTGGTAGGATTCAATTGGAATAGGAGAATTTGCCTTGCCAAGCCCTCCAATCCTTGGGCTAAGTTGTCGCTCAAAGGTCTAGTAACCTGATGCCTATCACTTATCTATCTCGATTCGAAGGGTATCCTCCCTTTGCTCCCTAGCTAGGTATGGGTAGGCCTTGCGAATGTTACGGTTCATGTGTTGGAAGGAAGTAGGGATGTTTAACTTAAGGCTTAATGTAAAGTGAGTAGTGTCAGTAGGAGGTCTGTTCATAAGGTTAGGTATTCTCTTAAAGTTGAGTTAGCCTCTCGTGAGCAAACTGGTTAAGAGCTAATTCCGCTCTCTTAATAATGACTATGGCAGGTTGAAACTAGTTAAGAAGTTAGGCCTCTTGATCATATAAAGGACTGTAACAATGCCAATTGGCACTTCTAAGTATAAAAGAGCTTGAAATAGTCTTAAGAGGATAAGAAGGGAAAAGTTGGCTCGCCCTCCATGATATGAGTAATTATGATGAGGTAAAGGAAGGTCAAAAACCACATGGACACTTAAGGAGTGGGTGAACCTCCCATCTCGTGATAAGTGGTATTAGAGTATAAAAGTTTCAACTTAGATGAGCTACCTAAATACTACTCAATGTGCTGAAATGAAAATGGTAGTTTTTATTAACAACTGGGCTCATATGGATGAAGTTTGAGGGGATGAGTGGCCACTAGATGGAGGATATCATTACCAAACAAGGCAGCTATGTCGTAAGTAGCATTCTGACAAGATTGTCTAAATCTTAAGAAAATGAAAAAAAGTCAACTTCAAATGGGCATATCGAATCGTTAGGCCACTTAGCAAGAGGCGACCTTAAAGGACAAGAGAAGAGGATAAGGATGTGAAGGAAGCTTGTAGAATCTTGAGTTTGCTAGAGGTGTTATTGGGTGGAGCTAGATAGCGAGTGGAGAAGGGTTAGCGATCTTGAAAAAATAAAACAAGCTTAAAGGATAGACCCTATCATTGGGCCACTCAATAAGAGACGATCTCGAAGTATAAGAGGAGGGCGAGGGAATGCTTATGGAAACCCTAAGTCTTGGCAAAGATTATCTTAGTGTGGAGTTAGCAATGGAGAAATAAGGTTAGTGATCTTAAGGGGAAGAGTATTAGCGAAGTGTTGGTCCTACAACGAGGGCATCATAGATTTAGGTGTGAGAAAATGTCACGATCCATGTGTTGGAAGGAAGTGAAGGTTTTCAACTTAGGGCTTAATGTGAAGTGAGTTGCATTAATAGGTGATTTATTCGTAGGGTTAGGTGTTCTCTCAAGATAGGGTTGACCTCCCATAAGCAAACTGATCAGGAGCTGATGTTTCTCTCTTGATGATAGTCATGGCTAATAAATGTGTACAATTATACATTTATCTCTACCAAATTGGTACACATTCATACTTGTATTAAGCACATTTATTGTAAATTATGCTTAAATTTTGATAAATACATATTTTGGGTCAATTATTCAATAATCTTAACTAAAGGAAAAAAAATGGAGTTTAAGTGGCCTATGTGTCTTATTGGTTTTGAGTTCAAATTGTAAAACAACTTTTAGAATGAAAATAGCAATACAATTCCTTGCTTCTAATATCTAGGATTGTTATCTTCTCAAGTGCACTGTTATCATTTAGAGGACTTTGAGTTGCTGTCTTTTCTTGCCATAATGATGTTATTACAATTATAAGCAACTCTTTAGTATGTATAACTTCATTGCATATTAGCCAATCTAAGAGATAGGTGCACTCTCTTTTGTGCAAAACAGATTTTAAGTTTGAGCTTAGCACGCGTTATATGGGCATTAATGATGAGAGCCGAGAAATCAAGGAGCAATAGCTACTGAACTCTGAGAGATGCAGCCAAGAAGAACTTAAAACAAGTAGCAACTACAATACTTCAAATATTAGTAGCCACAACAACAACAAGACTAGCTGCTATCTATTGATTCAGGCTCTCTAAGTAGCTTTCATTGAGAAAACATGATGCTATCTTGACTACTAGGAGTTTTGATCAAAATAGCATAAGCTAATTGTCCAAATTGCCAAACACGATATAACAAAGCAGCAGCATCCATGTGAAGCACATAACAGGACCTAGGAGCTCATTTGGAAGATAACAGCAACAACTAGATCCAAGCTTCAAAAGTTTTGATGAAGAACAAACCAAGCCAAGCAGTTGTGAAATGGGGTATCTTCATTGAACTGTAGCAGTACCTATGTGAATCATAACCACAACACAACCAAGCATCCACTTTAAATCAATTTCATGCTTTGTACAGTAGATCCATGCCTTTCCAAGTCCAAGCAGCTGCTAAAACCAAGCAAAACCGAACACAAAAAGCAACAGGACATTCTAAATTCCACTATGTTTTCAGATTTAAATCAAGTAAACCGTTGTCCTGAAGCTGAGCACAAATAGCTCAATTCATCCGATAACAGCAGCTCCAATTTTATACCTCAGGCACGCATAGTAACTACACGTGACAGTAACTTATCGTGCACTCCAACAAGCACCAGCAGCCAGTAGTCGAGCAACCTTATATACTTCAATTTTCGAGGACATAACAACAAGCCTATCACCCTTGGAGAGCAACTAATTCAACTAAGCTGCAACTGACCAACAAATTCGCCATACAAGCAGTAAAGCATTTTATTTTTATTTTTTTCTTTTTTTCTTGCAATTCTTTGTGAAAACTTGTCTTATCTAAATGGGGATGCTTACATCAACTTATTATTTGTTTCTTGCTTTGTTTGACTGAAGTGAGCTTCTCTAATGCCCCATAGCAGCAAATTTCCATCAAAACAGCATCTAACACGAGCAGCAGCTAACAAGTGGCAACCTATTTGATGACAAAGCACGCCCTTAGTTCTTCAACAATCCGAGAAGCTTCTCATCTAAGCTTAGCAGTTGCAGCGAGAGTCAACCAAAGAAGCAGCTGACTGTGACTTCAAAACTACACAAACGTCAATAGCAATTGCAGCAACTCATTTCAAGCCAAGAATTCTTCTATGGTTAGCAGCTCTGAACTTGACAAACGCGGGAATCCAAGCAATTCCTAGAAGAACCGAGCACCTACAGTAGAGCAGCTGCAGCTATAGCACCCAAGAGTAGCTCATATTCCTTCAAAGCTAGCAAGTCCACCGAACCAAGCAGTCGAATGAGTAGCTCTCCATGTGAACTCCACCAAGCCAGTAGCCAAGCAAGCCGAGAACAACAATTTCTCCATACAAGCTGCAGAATAAACATCAATTTAACAGATTTCTTGCACGCAACCAGCAGAGCATCTTATTATCATTATTTTTTTTTTTATCTTACAATTCATTGTAGAAGCTTTGTTTCATCTTATTGTGGATGCTTGCATAAACTTATTACGCTCTTGGTTTGTTTGACAGCATCTTGAAATCCAACGTGAGATGAGAACCAAGTTAATGCGAAGCTCTTGAATACTTCTAAGAAGACCAACATGGAACTTGAGTTATAGCAGCAGTTGCTGCAATTAATTGAACAATGATCGAACCGAGCAACAACCAGAAGTTCTTCACTTGAACTATGTACAGTAGCAGCTCATGCAACTCCATTCACTGACTTGAGCGCCCATTCAACAGGCCGTGACTCATTTTATAATAAATCGTGAGACCAAGCTGATCTGAGCTAACTTAGCGAAGAAAATTCCAACCGAACAGCTGCAGTAACCAGGCAACAACAGGCCATAGCTTCAAAATGTCCACACGTATTAGCCATAAAATTTCAGCCCATGTCATAGTTAGTGGCTGACGTGGAGGGTGAATGTAATATTAAATTACAGCAGTAGGATTGGAAAAGAGGCCCTCAGTCTATTTCATACACACACACACGTAGAAGCTATCTTTAAGTCATGCTGTAACCAATTTTCAATTACACCTAACGTGGGCCTTACTATTTTTGGTTGGAATAAGAGCAACAAGTCCTAAACACTATACTCATTTGCTCTGTTAGTTACACAGCAGATCAATAGCTTCCATTAATTATTCAAAAAAAGACGTGTGGGCTTCATTTGGATTATGTTACACAAAGGGTTTGGTTTCTTTTCAGTTGTGGACGAGCAGGGTATAAGATGGAGGGAAGATAGCAAGAAAGAAGCAGCAGCCGGAAAAAGAAAGAAGAGGGATGAGAAGAAACATCCAGTAGCTTAGGGATTTTGAATTTTTGTTTTTTTAGTATAGCGAAGAACAGAAACTTTATTTTCGTTTCATTTTATTAATTTGATTATGTTTTGTTTAGTTTCAATACTCTAAACCATTTTATTTTAGTTCACTAAAAAACTATTTTGGGTTCTAAATGAATCAAGATATGCCGACTTTATATCGGGTATCAGGATTAAATATATCGATTAAAGTGTTTTCTTTTCCTTGTTATTTCAATTTTATATATATCTTGATTCATTTGGGGTTTACAATGAGATACTGTAATTAGTTTATTTAGGTTTTGTATTGATGGATTTAGTTGATGTGTTTTATGTATTGTTCTGATATCGATTTTGAGCATTTGGGTTTTTTTATAGTGTTAATTGTCTAGTTATTTAGTACTTGACTAATACTTTTTAGCTAGATAGAGTTATAGGATATCCGGGCGGGTTTCGATGACTCATGTTAAATATAGCTTGAATTTTTTAAAAAGCTTATCATAGGGATATATAGGTTTTAGTTAAATTTATAAACTCACGCACTTAATGTGATTGGAAATATGGCTTGGGCTATGGGGACATGCTTAAACCATATTTTTAACTAAAATAATAATTTCGTATGAGCGGATTATTATTTGCTCAATAATTATAGATATTATAGATAAATTGCTTTAGTAAGTGAATTTATGTTATAATTAGAATTCTACTATTTTAGGAGGTGAGCGAGTTCCAGTTAGTTTAGTTAAATCCCTTTTAATCAAATGCAAATATCAATTTAAGACATCACGTTGATTCAAATGAGAATAGTTTACGAATCCCAGTTTGATCTTTTTTATCTCCTAGACTCGAGACCCTCATAGTGTAATTAGGACATTTGGTTTAGTGTTTACCTTGTTATTTAGTTTTCACTTGCTTTTAGTTTAATTATCGATAGCTTAGCTTAGGAAAAACTCAATCATATGGGGGATGATGTCAATACTAGTGGCACTCTTAAGTATAAAAGGGCTTAGAATACTCTTAACAAGACAAGAAGGAAAAAGGTTGGCTCGCCCTCTATGATATGAACAAATACAACGAGATAAAGGAAGGTTAAGTGCCACATAGGCACTTAAGGAGAGGGTAAACCTCCTGTCTCGTGACACAAAGGTCCTTAATCTCTTAGGTTTTCCCTACCCTGTGGCCTTATCTACTTCCATCATGAAAGGCACTCATGGACCTTCTTCTATGGCTGATTAGATGCCTCTACCTCAGCTACTCCCTTCCGCTTCTACTTCCCTTTAGCCTTAGTAGCATCAGCTAGGCCTTCGGAAATTGTGAGAGAGAGGACTCTAGCTCAATGGAAAGGGTTGAAGAAACAACAGTAGCAAACAACGTTAGCTACATGGTAAGGAGAGCCAAAGGGATAGCATATAGAATTAATGGCTCTTGCTATCTTCGCCCAGCGGTCATTGTTTACCCAATAAGATAGACCCTGGCTAGGGCCACCTATCTATTTGGCTTCTCCTTAGCCTCCTTATGTCATAGGAGGTTTGATCTACCTTGGCTGAATAGCTTCTTACCTGTAAAATAACAACTAACCACCAATACAAAAATTTTAAAGTGCTTACATACTAGTTTGACAATGTTGAGCACGAACGGGGAAGAATCCCTATTCTTTGGCAATGATGATCTAGTGATATACTTTAGTAAGCTTGCATTAGCTTGACAGAGGACCCAAACATCACAGAATGTAAGAAGTAATACCTCCTTACTACTTCTTCATCATTACCTTCCTCGTCCTGATGAATAACACATTAATCGACTTGGAGAAGTACTGGACAAAAGTGTCCTTATAGTTCATTGGTTCGCTAAACCTTAGCTCAATGAATACTAAAGGGCCTCATTATTGCTTAGACTTAACTCCTTGATAGCTTTAGTATAGATCAAAGGGGTCTACCAAGTCTACAAGTCAACCTTAGATGATTACTCCATGAATACGAACCTCTCCTTCTAGTGTTTTACTTAGGAGTTTAGGGACAAATAGTTTTCTGCTATGATAGTTCTACAAATATATCCACCAGTCACTAGCCTTCCATAAAAAGTAATAACTAAACATCCATGGTGTTAGCCATACCATTAGGTACTCACACAAGGCCTCGAAGTCCTTAATGATCCTCTACCCATTAGGAGTGATTTGGGTACAATAGATTCGATGATAATTAAATGACTCTTTCTCGAATTTGATGAACTACAGCTGCATCTTGAACTTGAAGCACCTCTAGTACATACAAAAGCGTTGCTTGGAAAGAGAGTAACTCATTCGACTAAGGTAGATACACATAGTTCTAGGTTAGTTGGGCATCTAATGATGAAGTTCTTCTTACAATAATTTATATCTCTCTTTAAGAGAACACTGCGACATTGATTTGGAGAGGCATCAATGTAAGGCCTTATGAAGAAGTTGCAAACCTCCTTCTCATCTTGCTTGTCATCAGGATAGATGTCTTATGGCCAAGTTGCAATCAGTGTTACCTTATTAATCTCCACATCTAAGTTACCTTATTAATCTCCACATCTAAGTCCCCTAAAGATTAATCCTTCGTCGATTCCGGCACTAATTAGGCTTCTATTGCTATCATTGCCAAGGGTATAGGGTTTCTTTATACCTTGTACTCAGATGAGGTGAGCTCATAATTAATACTACTTGAGGAAGACATCTTTTGAGGGCTAAGAGGACTAAACAAGCAACAAAGTTCAAAAGAAATTGAAGAGGAAATGTTGAAGAGCACTTAGAAGCATGAGTGAATTTTAAGGATTGCAAAAATGTGTAATGTGCTGCTTCAAGTCTCTATGTTTAGGTAAAACTTACCGGCAGTTATTGGGAATTGAATTAATGTGACTCCTTGACCGTTTGTCTCGTTTGAATTGAATGACTATGTTCTGCTCAACAAAATAGCTAACCATACTAACTACTCCAATGATGTAACATCTGTCAAGTTGCATTAACTACATTTTAGAATGTATGCAAAGACTAGGAATTTGAAAACATTAGCTTCCCCAACAAGCTCCAAGTGTCACCTTTTATCTTCTACAACAATAGGCCTTCCTACAGTTGGATAACTTTTGGAGGGAGGTAATTGGTGGTGGTGGTGGGTGGGGTGGGTAAGGGTAGAGGAAGGGGATTGGCTTAACTAAGGCTTTAAGGACATATCACCTTTAATATATAACCCTACATGAGCTCTTGCCTCACTAAGACAACTCATTCAACCTCTACGACCCCATAATGTGGCTACCTCAAGGCAAGAAATGCCTTACTAGGTCTATATTAGGGAAAGGTTAGTCATTCAAAAAGTATTTAGTAGCAAGTTCCTAAAGCTTCAAACTAGTTAAATAAAGGCCGAAATAGGTTAACCTATGGCCTAAATAGGTTGGTATGGGTCTAGGGAGCCCATATCTAAAATCGTCTATCAACAACCCTCAAATTAGCTTAAATTTCACAATTAAAATAATTTATTGCAAAATAGAAACTAATCATGCAATCATTATAATGTTTTAGTAATCATAGAATCTCATATTCATCAATTGATTTTATGAACATATATTTATTTAAGTTAATTCTAAAAGATCTAAGATCATTCAAATAAATATAATAAAATCTAACTTGCAATTTAAAAAAAAAATTAACTTCACAATGATTTTTCATATGTATATAGGAGGCTACATACACAAATCAAAGTAGAAATTACGCTGTTTAACTTTCTAAAATTTATTTCTTTTTCCATCATTTTTGCCATAATTATTCCTTCCATTGGAATAGTGAATTCAAAGAAAAACTCTATACTCATCAAATCAAAACTCTCAAATTACCAAATAGTGATTTACATTAAATAGCCTAGAATACAAAAATTTATGAAGTTCTAAGTAGGTTAATATATCTATTTCTTTTACTCTTTACCCTTAAAATGAGTGATTTAATATTTTTAATAATTTGAGTTATTAACTTTTCTCTCTTCTTGCTAATTGTCAAAACATAAGATATATGCTTGAGAACCAAAACCCCTAAAACATGTTCTACAACTAAAGTTATGTGCCTAATTTATTTTGCGTAGAAATATTTCTTTAATCTCAAGCCTAAGCTTAGCCCATTTATTTTTGTTTAATGAGGTAAAAATTAGGTTAGTGGGCTTATGTTATATATATGGAGAAATTAGTTTATTATACTTGTGTTTAGGGCCTTTGTCATATCGTAATTGGCATATTATGCACCATCATATAGGAATACCTGTTAAAAAACTTAACTCAACCTACTCATTCATTAAAATAAAACTTTATTTGTATGATAATGGAGTTACCACATCAGAGTTCAGCTAAACATTTGGTTACAACTTATATGTACAACCTAATATTTCATCAAAACATGAACAATCCTTTTCTTTTGTCATCTTCAAAATAATAGGTTCCTGACTTAATACAGGTTTCATCTAAAATTCACTGACTCTAACTCATGCTCTTAGTATACATCCCGCCTAGTGTTGGGCCCTTTGCGATGCTGTTAACTTAAAGATAAAATATTTTATCCCCTTACCTACTGAAGCTGAATGAGAGTGGATAACAAACAATACAATATAAGCAATATCACAATGAAACATTTCAATCATAATCAACATGTTCAGCTTTATACATACCTTAACCTAACTAGGTATTTATTGCTAGCAATATAGTATGCTATGCTCATGCAAGTGGCATGCATCGGTATCGATATCCTATACCCTCAAATATCCTCATTAGATTAGTCAACATAGTCAAGTATCTAGATACAATGTCTAGGAACTTAGGACAACAAGGAGTTGCCTAGGAGTAGGACCCTCAACCAAATTGGACTACATACTTTAGTCTACCAAATCAAAAAGGCAACAAAGAGTTGCCTAAGAGTAGGATCCTCAACTTTGTTTTACAAAATTAGACTATACACTATAAATTAGCAAATTAGACTATCAAAATAGTTAAAATGTTTGGGCAATGAGAACCTCTATGCTTGCAAAAAATGAGTTCATAAAGTCATGATTTTTCTTGATCACTTGAAAGCTTAATTCTCAAAATTCTAACTTGTAGGTCCCTTTTTATATCATGCCATGCCATGCCATGCAATAACTACTCAAATATATCATTCAACATAATTTATCTTTAAGTTTGTTCAACTTAGTTATCTAGTTTTCGAACTCTCCTTAGTGGAATTCTAGCATCTTACTCAGGGTTTACTTTGGTGAACACCTAGAAGATTGAGTTAGTAATCCCTCGACTCTCTAAGTTAGTACAATCATTTGTAAGCACTAAATCAATACCTAACATAGCAATATAATAGAATAACCAAGATATAGTTACTGTCATTCAAAATCACCACATCAGCATCTATTATAGTGACATATTAGTTCACTCAAGATATAGCAATATCCAATCAACACAACATTAAATAGTACACAGTATTATGAGTAATAATATATCGACTCCAAGTATGGGTTAGATCCACTTATTTGAGCTTATTAGTAGCACAAAATCATAAACTTCATGATGTGATCCTTCCTTACTTATCATACCTAAGAAAATATAAACACAATCTTCAAGTCAACAACAGGTCAAACCCAAACTTGTATAAGCTTTCACTACCGCGTTTTAAAACGTCCTTTGACTGTATCTTACTCATTCCTTATTCGATTTTAGTAAACTTTATACGTTATGATCGTTATTTCAAGTACTATTAAGATATCTTAAGAATCAAGATTAATCAATATTTTCAAAAGCCTAAAAATACTCCTTCTCACCACTAACTCAACTGTATGTTATCCAAACTTCGTAATTAATCCAAATAAGCTTTAGTCTTAAACTAAAAATCATACTTTCTAAACTTAAACAACATCTTATTTTATGCCTAAAATACTAGTCTTACATTATCTTATCAAATATCATGATAGTATTGTTTATTATTTTACATATTAGGTTAATATATTAGCTTATATTAGGAAAACACATAATAAATAGTATATGAGCTCAATTGATTTTATGAAAATTCCAATAAACTCAAAAAAATATGTAGTTTAATTGTTGAACATGAATTACACTAAACTAGTTATTATATATTTTTACAAAAATAGCGATTTTAGCTTGAAATTAGGGAAAATAAATAAATTTATGTGTGAGATAAAAAATAGGTGTTCTAAATACCCTTATAAACTTCCAAAAGTCAAAACATGTAGTGCTCATTCATTAATTTCATCAAAAACTAATTATTTCAACAAATAATTAAAACTGACAATTTTATTCAAAATAAATATAATAAATAGTAAACAAGGAGATTTTCAAAAATTCTTATTACTATAATTAAATACATATATTAAGTATATTACGTACAAAAATTTCACTTGAAACAATATCATCTAATATTTATAAAAATTATTTCAATTTTGATCAAACAAGGCTTTTTCTTAAGGACTCTATATTTCCAATAATTATTTAACTAAAATAAAATTACTATATTAATCTACACCTAAAATAACTCCAAAAAATCAAGTTTCATAACTAATTAACAACATTTAGTATTTTTAGAAAATTAAATAAGATATGGGTGAAATATTGGTTCACCCGAACCGGTTGCCTCTAGCCACCACTCCTTATTAGAACCACCTCTCTCACAACTAATCTTCAGACCACCAAGTTACTTCACATCAAGTTGTGGTTTGGTATATGAACCGCTTTAGACCTAATTCGCCCTTATTTTTTGTTCTATTTTATTTTATTTTTTTCTAATTTTCCTAAATTATGTTATTGTATTTTGAAAGTCTTAAAATATTTTAATTGAGGGTTTAGGACATATTTATAGGTTTTCAAGTTAGTTTAATTGAATAAAAATTGGATATGTGTATGCTACATATCATTTTCCCATTTTCCTAAGTATAACTAAGCGTCATGTGTCATTTCCTCATTATTTTGGTGATGACTTATGTTTTCTAGTTATTCCCATATTATCACATCATTTGGTAACTGATCCATACATTTTTTTAATTAATTTTCCATTATTTTATATTAATTTTACCTTATTTTGATAATTTGTTGTTATATGTATATATTTAATACATATAATGCATATCACATGTAAATACATGTATATTATATATCATCCACTTCATTTATTATTATTATAAGTTAAATAACTTATCTCTAATATCCCGTTATATCTAAAAGCTTGAATTTCATGTTTTCGATAATTATTGGCTTTGTTAACAAATTGATATTTTTCTCAAATTAATTCTTTTATATAGCTTATTTTAATAAATTGACTTTATTAGAATACTTTGTCTAAATTTTTAGCCTTACAATGAAATTTGAACTAAAATAGATAATATTGCCTAATGTCCTAAATTTAAGGGTTTAAATCTTAGGGTTATTGTATTGCTTCAAAATCCTAAGGTATTACAACCTTCATATGTGAGTTTCAACTTATTCAAAACCCATTTAGTTTACTTTGACTCCAACTTCTAAGCTACTCAATTATTTTAGCCTATCTAGCATTTGATTAAGTTTTAGATTATTTGATTATAGCAATTAACCAACTTTTAAATTTTTTTCATTTTAAATTTTAAAAAACCAACTTTATGAAACTTTAATGATCTCGTCATAAAATTAGAACAACAACTTAGTTCATTTCCCCAAAATACTAAATTTAATAGTTTAGGAAAATTGGTGTATTATATATAATTACCAAAAGCAATTTCAATTTTGAGTAATGGAAAAAAAGACTCTAAAAATGCTTTTTTGACTTAAAAAAAATACCTTTCTAGAAAACAAGACAAGAACTTCTTGAAAATTGATAAAAATACACAAGTTTCTTAAAATTCGTGTTTCAATTCTCATAGCAAATTGAAGGTACTAGTAAGTTTTCATTAAAATGCACAAATCCATTAAAAAGTTACCTTATAATTCTCATTGCAACGTAGTCCTAAGTTTTCCAAAATGATAAAGGTTTAAGTCTAAGTTAAAAACAAAAAGCCACAGTTGAAAGTATAAAAAAAAAAAAGAAAAGAAAAGAAAAGAAAATACCAAAAAAGCAAGTTGAAGCATTTAACTGAAATAAAAAATTAAAAATAGTAGAGCTTTATAAATGACTCTTTACCTTTAAAAACAAGAGTAATACTTATAAAACCAAACCGTGTAATCATCTAACAATGGTAACTAGTAGAACAATTCGTTTTCTCTCTCTCTCTCTCTCTATAGTATCCATCTATATTATTTAAGTTAGAAAAGTCTTAAATAGTTGTAGTCCTAAAATTATATATTCAGACTAAATCTAATATTATGCAACAAAAATACCAACATTGATATTATTCACCAAAATACCAAGCTGGCCACAAAAAGAAAAAAAAAAGGTGCTAACACCAATAATATTAATGAATGATTTATAACATAGGTACATGTAGTAATTCCTTAACTTTTTCTCCCTCATTAATCTCTCCCTCCTCTCTCATTTTCTTTTAGCAACAACCATGGCAATTCGTTGGGATATATAACCAATATAAGCCAAAATATGGAAAATTTTTAAGACTATTAGTTGGTAGTCCCTACAAAAATTAATCTCTTTCTCCTCTCCCCTCTTTTTCCAAGTAAGTGATATATATATATATATATATATATATAAAGAGAATTCATCTTCAATATCACATATTTACTTACCCAATTTTTTATGTAATTATTTTTTGTTTCATCATCCACTTTGTGGAGATATAAATCTCACACTATTGTTAATATTTTGTTTTTATTCTGTAATCTTTTTACCAAAATTTCAACACTAATCTATAATCTCTAAATGAGTAAATTTTATAAGCAATTTTTTATATTTAGAGACTTGTAATGTAGGTACATTATCCGCTAGTATTATCATATTAGTGTGTGGATATATTGTTTGCTAATATTATCATATAGGAAAGGAAATTTTTGGAAAACTAGTCTTGTACTTGTTAAAAATTTAAAATGAAGGGGAAGGCCTAGTTTGACTAAATATAGTTTTTGAAAATCAACATAAAAAAAGAAAAAAAGATGGACCCTAATTACTTCGGTCGATCCAACCATCCTTAAAGTTGCCTAATTAACTACTTTAACCCTTTAAACAACAAACTATGTTTAATTTATAATTATATTAACTCAATTAACTACTTGTAGATGATATAAAATAATTATAACCCACAAATCCCTTGAGAGCCACATAGCCTAATCTAAGCATAATTAACAAAAGACTTTCAGAATTTCAATCTATTAATAGGTTTTTTTTTTAAATAATAAAACTAGACACCACAAACTTCAAACAACTATTCACTTGCCAAAAAAATGGAATTAAAATGAATAAACTATGTTTACTATTGAAATGAAAATCTGCCTTGCTAAAAACTGTTGGATCTAAGGTATTCATCAACATATTAGACAAATAAAGATCCCATCTCTATAAGTAAACAGTGATTTTCTATCAAGTAATTATTTTCCCCTTTCTATTAAAGGAAAGAGAGAGTTTAATTTTATCAAATTTGGAGTTCCAATCTTTGAACATAACTTAATAAACCAATAGGTCCTTTGACAAACCTATTGGGAAATCAAGCTAGTATTTCTTAGGTTATCCCAAAGAAACAATGTTGAACACCTTCATTGATGAAGAGGCTTGGATATGGCTTAAAGGAGATTTACTTTAGCTTCTGCATTCAATTTATTGGCCTTACCATTCTATTTTCTTCAATACTTTAAAGAACCCATTTGGTTCTCTTCTCCTATAGTAAGTCCTAGTGATAACTGAGCTTTTAGGCACATCATATAATTTCTAGGTATCAAAGCTTCAGGTTGTGATCGAGAGCTATGTTGCGGTAGTTCCTACTAATCTGTTGTTTGTTATACTCTGTTTTCATTTGGAAGAATAGAGTAAGTTGCAGTTTACTATTCAATTAGGAATTTCTTATGTGAAGAGTGTTTTCTAAAGCTTTGTTGTGAGAATGTTGAATCTTAGCATCCAAGGAGAGATTAACAATGCTAAGAGTAATGCTCTTAGTCATGGTTATGTTACCTAACAAACATCACGTAATATTGATGAGCAAATACAAGATCTTACTGCTATTGTGGCCAATTTAGTTGTCTTAGTGTAAAGAGTTTTAGAGACCAGGTTGCAAGAGAGAGTTGTCATTGAACACAGTCGAGAAATGAGAGATAGGCCAAGAAGACAAATAGATGAATAGCGAGCTCTATAGCCAATTTGTGTAAACTAGGCTCTACCCGGTCGTACTGATAGAGTTGTGAGAAAAAGACTCAAGCTAAATGAAGTTGAGGAATTTGATGACTAGGAATAATACAATGTTGAGGAGCATGAGCTGAGGGTACCCTGAGGAGCCGAGCATCTTAAAGTATAAATTCTAAGCTTTAATGGATCTAATAATGCTGATAAATACTTAGATTAGGAGGAAAAGATCGAAAAGAAATTTGACTCTATGACTATGAGGATGATGTTCGTATTAGAGTAGTTGCATTAGATTTTTTTGGATATGTAGTAATGTAATGGAAAAAGTTGTAGAACGCGCCCTAAAGAGTACGCCAAGAGCTTCGAACGTAGAATGAAATGAAGAGAGTTCTAAGAAATCGATTTGTTTTAGAGTATTATGAACAAGATACCTTTTAGATGAGTATGTACAGGAATTTTAGTTGTTGATGATTCGATATGATGTCAACGAACCTGAAACCCGAACCATAGCTTGATTCATTTCTAGGCTTAGGACCAAGGTTGGTCATATTGTGGAGCTGTAGAGACTTAGGAATCTAGATGAGGCCATTCGAGTAGCACAAAGGGTTAAGAGGTAGAGGTAGAGGCAGAGCTAGCTTAGTCGACTAAGATTACCGATTTAAAGTAGAATGCCAAGCCGATCAAATTATTGCCATGCACCGAACAATTTCAAGGTAGCTACTGAGGACAAATGCCAAGCTAACCTAAAGAAGGTCGAGGTAAAGGCAAGGCCAAGAAACTTGAAGTCCAAAGAGATTAAGGTTAGAGCTCTAGAAGGAAAACTTGAGAGATCAAATGCTTTAAATATCTCATCTATGGACATGTAGCTAGTCAATGTCCGAACCGATATGTCATGAAAATCAAGGGAGATAAGCCTCAACTCAAAGTGGAGAGTGTTAGTGAAGGAAAGGAGGAGGTTGAAGTTGGCCCAACATTAGAGGAGTTTCAGGAAGACCCTAATGCCCTTATAACTCCTGAAGTGGGAGCCAAATACTGTTTTATTGTATGTCAATCTGTCAATACTTTTGCAGCCGACAAGAATACACAAAGGGAGAATCACTTCTTGACGAATTTCCGTTTGAATGGCAAGCTATGTACCTTGATTATTGATGGAGGAAGCTATACCAATGTTATAGCACAGGGAGTAGTGAAGGCCATCAAGTTATCGACCCTTCCATACCCTAAGTCGTATAACATTCATTGGCTAAATGAGAAAGGAGGTTTGCCAGTTGTTGAGCAGGTTAGAGTATCAATTGCCATTGGCAATAGGTACAAGGATGAGGTGTTGTGTAAGGTCCTACCCATGTGCGCTTCGTACATCCTACTTGATTGACCTTGGTTATTTGACTTGAAGGTATTATACGTGGGTATATGAACAACTATATGATCCAAAAGGACGAGAAGAAGGTTATACTAACACCTATGGGTCCTAAAGAAGTGCAAGAGGCACAAAAGAAGGTTACTAAATCACTGCAGTAGAAGTCCTTAGTGATTTCTCGAGCTTAATTCACCTTGAAGTCGAACCTGAGGAGTGTGTGCTCCTTTTAGTCAGGAAACTATTGGGGTTGAGAGAAGCCGAGAACTTACTTGCCGAGGTGAGAACTTTACTAGAAGAGTATGCCAACTTATTTCCTACCAAGATGCTGAAAGGTTTACCACCCATAAGAGGTATTGAATATTGCATTGACCTTTAACCAGGAGCAATGTTGCTGAATCGACTTACCTGTAGGCTCAGTCCTAAGCAAGTAGCCAAGTTGAAGAAATAGGTAGATGAATTGGTAGATCGCGCATATGTCCGAAAGAGTACAAGCCCATGTATCGTACCTACCATTCTAGTACCTAAGAAAGATGGGACATGGAGAATATACATTGACAACTGTGCCATCAACAAGATTATTATCAAGTACCGATATCCGATCCTACAATTGGATGATATGCTCGATAAGTTGCATGGTGTTCGCATATTTTCAAAGATTAACCTGAAAAGTGGCTATCATCAAATACAAATAAGGCTTGGTGACGAATGGAAAATTGCTTTTGAAACAAAGGATGGTCTGTTTGAGTAGTTGGTGATGCTGTTTAGTATGACAAATGTGCCAAGTACTTTTATGCGGCTAATGAATCATATCCTAAGGAAATTAATTGGCAAATGTGTTGTGGTTTATTTCAATGAAATTTTAGTCTACAATGTCGACCTCATTGCCCATGTTGAGCATTTAAGATCAGTATTCAACATCCTCCATGCTGAGAGATTATTTAGCAATCTGATGAAATATGTATTCTGCCAAAGTGAGGTTATATTCCTCAAATATGTTATTTCAGAAAAAGGAGTCTAAGCTGATGACGAGAAAGTCAGAGCTATTCTCGAATGGCCTATGTCGACTAATGCTGCTGAAGTCAGGAGCTTCCATGGTCTAGCTTCGTTCTACTGGAGATTTATGTGAAACTTTGGTTCTATCACAGTATCGTTAATCAAACTGACTAAGAAGAATTCCGAGTTTAG
Source organism: Lumnitzera racemosa (assembly GCA_024138005.1). Classification (NCBI taxonomy): domain Eukaryota; kingdom Viridiplantae; phylum Streptophyta; class Magnoliopsida; order Myrtales; family Combretaceae; genus Lumnitzera; species Lumnitzera racemosa. The sequence continues at coordinate 46,886,435 of JAMXBC010000007.1, forward strand.
GTGGTCGGAGAAAGCCCAAAAAGATTTTGAAGATTTAAAATCTAAATTGACGTTTGCCCTAATATTAGCCCTACAAGATTTCAAAAAAGTTTTTGAGGTTAAATATGATGCATCTGGAGTTGGCATTAGTGCTCTCCTTATGAAAGAATGCCGACCCATTGTAAACTTTAGTGAGAAACTCAGATGAGCTACCCTAAATTACTTGGCCTATGACAAGGAGTTCTATGCCTTTGTCTGAACACTACAAAACTGGCAGCATTACCTATTAAGAGAATTCATCATCTACTCAGATCATGAATCTCTCAAACACCTCTAAAGACAACAAAAACTTTCTCGATGTTATGCCAAATGGGTCGAGTTCTTGGAGACTTTCTACTATGCCATCAAATATAAGAAGGAGAGCTCAAATACCGTAGTTGATGCTCTTTCTTGTTGTGATACCCTCATCAAGACTATGCAGGCTAAGGTATTAGGGTTTGGCACCCTATCTGATCGATATGAGCATAACCCGTATTTTGGGCCGATAGTAGCCAAATGCAATATTAGAGGAGCTATCAATAGATTTTACTTAAGGCAAGGGTTCTTGATGAAAAGGAAGCAGATTTGTGTGCCAAGTGGTTTGGCTAGAGAGCTACTCGTTCAAGAAGCTCATTTTAGAGAAAAGAGGATGGTTGAAATATTGAAAGAACATTTCTACTGGCCTAAGATAATGAAGGATGTGCGTCGAGCCCTTGAAAGGTTTGAGGTATATAAACATATAAAAGGAAGGAAAGAGCCATATGGAGAATACACACCCTTGCCCATACCTAAGCGCCCTTAGACCGACTTAAGCATAGATTTCATGCTCGACCTTCCTCAAACATCGATAAGACATGCCTTAATTATAATGGCGGTCAATCAATTCAATAAGATGAGCCACTTCATTCCTTGCTACAGAACTAATGATGTTTTATTTGTCGCTAACCTCTTTCTGCAAGAAATTGTGTGATTGCATGGAGTGCTCAAAAGTAATTTGTTTAACCACGACTCGAAGTTTACTAGCTTCTTCTAGAGGACCCTATGAAAGAAGCTCAATACTAAGCTTATGTATAGTACTTCTTACCACCCTTAGACAGACGGTCAACCGAAGTAGTAAACCAAACAGTTGGCAACCTCCTATGAGTTGCTATTAGGAAGAATTTACATGATTAGGACATATGCCTACCTATTATTAAGTTAACTTACAACCGATTGGCTTACAGTTTGATAGGGAGGTCACCTTTTGAGGTAGTCTATGGACTTAACTTGAACTTACCCTTGGATATGGCGATCAGCCCGGCCGTTCAATAGGAAAGTCGACCTAACCTGCACCGTACCAAGGAATTCCAAAAGTTGCATTAAATGGTTACCAAACAACTAGCGCAGACTGTAGCCCGATAGAAAGGGCAAGGAAGAAAGGAGATGAGCAATTTATAGCCTAAGAGACCTTATCTAGGTCTACCTTAATAAGGAGCATTTCCCTAAGAAGAACCTTTTAAGATCCTTAAGCACATCAATGACAATGCTTATGAACTTGAGCTACTTGACGAATACGATGTATTTGCCGCCCTTTAATGTCATTGGCCTGACACCTTATGTGCTTGACAAGGAAGAGGACTAAGATTTGAGGGCAAATCCTCAACAATCCTAGGGAACTAATGGGTTGCCAACCTCTAGCCCACTTACTCATGCACACCTTAAAGGCCTCTAGTCCCTTACCATGAGAATTCCCTCTCATCATCCTACTAAGGATGAGAAACAATACATCGAAGACTGGTGACTGAACTCCTTGAGAGCTACGAGTAGGTACACCTTGTTTTGCTCTATTCCTTGTACTAGCATCGACTATTATCTTGTGGAGGACCCTTTACCAAGTGATGAGAACTAAGGCCCCATGCTAATTCCTACTTCGACTTCTAGTTGTTGAAAGCTTCTTACCAAGTGATAAGATATAAGCTTTTGCAATTGAGTACTTATCTTTCAACCCCCTACTTCTCTTTTAGCATCCCTTACTCATCTTGGCAAATCTGAGGTAGCCACGTCATGTTCTAGCTTAGCTGTTGTACCCATGGATTCCTTTATGCAGATCCACTAATGAGTTACCACCTGTCCCTTTTTACTTGATATTGCACTTTTATTCCTTTTGTCATTTGTCCCTTTTACCCTTTTCGTATGTACTAGGAAACTCTTTTTTATGTATGTCTTTTTGTAATTTTACTCATTTGTAATGTTGCCTTGTGGACTTACTATAAATAGTCCCTTCTCCTTGTAACCAGAATAGCCATCGTTCTTTACAGACATAATGAATATATTCAGTCCTTGTAATACATTTTCCCCAAGTCCACTTCCATACACTCTTATCTAGTCTTACCAAGTAACTTAAGATTAGTGGTGGGTGGACCTTAGCATTAACTTGTATATTATATTAAGTGAAGTATCAAGTCGTATTGTGTTTGTAAGTGAGTCATATCCTCTAAGCAGCCTTACTTTAGCTACTACATTCAGTTTACTAGCCTTACCATTCTATTTTCCTTGATACTTCGAAGGACCCATTTAGTTCTCTTCTCTTATAGTAAGTCTTAGTGATAACTAAGCTCCTAAGCACATTAATAGTTAAGACCATTCTACGACCAAAGATGTAAATCTTTCATACTTCCATATACCATGATAGTTTTAAAAATATAATAATTAGATGGCTAGAAATCAAAGTTTTAGCATTTAACTCTTCCTAGTAACAACTAAGTAGAGGAAACCATAAGATTATACATCTCAAAAAAGCACATCTAAGAGGCCAAACACCTATGATTCATTCACTAGGAAAAATAGTAATACAGGAAGAGCCAGTAAGCAAGTAACTTAGGGGTTTAAGAATCTACCATGGCATGTTCTTTCATTTTACTTTGTGTAACTCCGTAAGAAAAAGACTTTTACACCTTTTCCTAATCTAGTCAATAAACAAGCAATCAATAATATGAAGCATAGAGCAACAATTAAAATCCAATAAATCCAATCTTAATGCAATCATAATGCGATAAAAACTTAGTCTAACCTAATGTCCTTTTTTTTGCTGTCAAGGTAAAAACTATCGAGTGATTTACTTCCATTTGAAACTAGTTTCCAATTGTATATGACTATAAATATTCTTAATGAAGGAGTCTTGGCAAATCTAATTTATTCATTTAGCCATTGTACACTGAAAACCGAAGATAGTTCATCCAGCAAGTAAAGGAACCACAATAAACCATCCAATTGCACTTTGAAACTTTTTAAATCATAGACTTACATTGCCCCATTTTGGTGAAAAGAGCCAAAATTCTTACTATAATAGTGAAAACAAAACCTGTAATGTTTGAGAAAGGTATTGCAAAATATCAATAAGAATGCTTATGGGTCCACTACATGTTTAGTGCATGCTCCATATAACACAATGAAAACATATCTAACATAGACGAGGCCATCATCAATGGAGAAAACATATATCCTACAGCCTAACAATAAAAAAAAATTTTCATTAGTTTTTCCATTTAATCTTTAAAAAATAGCAAAACATAAAGCATTTTCAATATTGAAACAAACAAAAAAAAATGGTGATCTATAAAATGTTATATATTTTTTTTGGAAATAACAAGGAGTTCTTAGCAATAGACAACTAATTAAAGAGGAACTTTTGAAAATAGAAAAAATTTATATAAATTATCATTCAATCATCATTGCAAATCCAATCTAGTAATAAATTTTCCAATTATTGTTAATTATTACCAAAAGGAAAATTCTAAGTTTCATTTGGAAAAAATAAGTAATAGTCTAAAATCGTCATAAAAATGACAATTAACTTAAGACTTTTGTCAAAACAATAGACAAAATTAAAACAAAATACATGCCTAAAAAGTAATTAATCTTCCCCCTCCAAGAAAAAAAAGATTGTTGTATAAAAAATACTCCCCTAATTGAAACTTAAGAAAATTATTCTAGTATTAGATTGCTTATTAGTACTTGAACTGAGGCTATTACTAACAGAACGTTATTTGCTTGCTTTTTAGGCATCTTTCTATCGTATTGACCTATTATGAATCATGGAGTAGGGTGAAAGTGCCGGACCCTAGAAACAATGATGTAGAATCATCTGTTAAAGTCACTAAGGAAAAAGAGGCATATGGGTTATGAGTTGTGAAAAGATTAAGATTACTTGTCATATGTATGATCAGTGGCACCTAAGTTAATGACCCATTGCAAAGAGGAGGAAACAAGGCACTTACTCGTACTACCTAAACTTGTAATAGCAATAATAGGGTGGGCTAAATTCTTCAAATTTTCTTAATATTAAAGGAATTTAGCATATTCTTCTATAGAAACAGTAATTTTCTATTCATTATCCATTGATACCCAAATCAATGAATCTCACAACTAGAAAACATCAAATCTCCACAATAATAACGAAACAACCACTAAGATTAGAACTAGGAGATGAAACTCACATGGAAATATATCAAAAAATAAAAAAGTCAAAAACTAGAAAATAAGAGAGTTTAATCAAAGAAATTAGAATAATCTAGCAATTGTCAAAGAATAAAGATAAGTTCTACGTAGTAAGTACCCGAAATGTCTCTATAACCAAGTTAATTTAATACATTCTCCACAACCCTCTTTGCCCCCAGGCATAAAACCAAGATAAGCCATAGATATTTGAGACCTCATCTGATATGTGTTACCAGTAATTGGTAAGTCATCCATACGGAAGCCAAATTGAACCTCAACATCCTTTAAGGTAATGGTGTACTCCCCATGAGCCATGTAAAAAATGTACATCTCTCGTCTCCAATGCTCAACGAGCGCAGTGATAAAGTACTAGTCTAGTTAGATATATAGGAAGCGACTTAACCCTATGAATCTGGCCTGCTTTATATAAGACTTCATATGAGGGTCTAACTTAATCTCATTCACATTTTGGTCATGACATAGTTCTCACTCCCGATGTTGCACTACAATTGCCTCAATTAACTGCAAAATACATCCACCACATGATGTTACAAAGTAACAAAAAAATTACTATAAAAAGCAGTCATAAAGAGAAATAGTTATTAGCAGCTCACATGTCCTAACCAAGCCTACTGCGACTTATGCCTATCCTGTCCATTGAAAATTGATCTGTCAATGTGTTCGGGCTCCATCTATCATGTAATATTTGAAACAGTAAAAAGTTAGACATTATGAACATTAAAAGTAGCAATTAATAGCAATAACAATTGAGCAATAGCATGACATATATATCAAATTTATCATTATTCATTAAATACCCTCTTGATTCCTATGTGGATATGTTCTCCTATTGTGTCCTTCTCTCCTATAGAAGGTGCATGTTTTATTTGGACATCATCTCACGCCCATCTTCATGTAGAACCATTTCATTCCAAGCTATCCCTTCTTTCGTTTAAGCGACAAATCAGTACAAACTTTCTATAAGTGTGGAATAATCAGCCATATCAACTTATCTCTGATCAAGAACGTATGCTTTGTAACACTACGCCTAATGAACAGATTTGTACCATTTCCTAATCAAGTCCATGACATCAAATCTCTTGAATTTGGCTACAGTTATTACGTGTGAACAAGAGATCCTATTAACTATCATTTGTTGTAAGTACACATATGGTTATTAAAGTCAATCATTTATACATGACTACCTCCTTTCATCCTGTTGCCTACATGCTTACTATTCGTCACAACTTCATATATCTTGCTATATCTGCTAAACTACACCATACAGTGAGAACTAGCTCACTTCACTTACTCCTCCAACATATTTGTAGTGTATTTCATAAAGGGTCAATTTTTGGCGACCTACTCCAATGCCTCATCATGTCTCTCATCCCAAGATAGTATATAGTTATGGAAGATCTTCCTCACTAGTGCTATAACAAGCAACCCTAGAGCAGTTTTTAAACACCCACTATAAGTTTCCATAAGGTTCAATGTCATCTATCTGAACTAACAGCCACCGTCATTGGTAAGTGTCCACTGATCCATCAGTAAAGGTTAAAACCAATCAAGAGCATCAACCTTCAGACTTAAGACCTTCTCTATGCACTTTTCAAACTTTCGAAGCTAAGCTTGCATTGCACCAAATGTAGCCCACTTCTTGCATTGCTTGTTCGTGTGTACTTTGTTGAAATTACTCGTAATGTGGCATATACAGTAACGCCAAACCACAAAGGGAGGCACCCATCCATTTTCCTCCCTTCTTAGAGCTAACTGAATACTTGTCTCTTTGTCTGAATAATGCATATGGTCACTCAGCCTGCTCTCTTGCCATAAACATGTTGCCTCGAATTCTTTAAAAACCAACCTTACGCCTTCGCAGTCTTGTCATCCATTAATATAAAGGCTAGAGGGACTATGTGGTTTTCATCATCTACACTAGTTGCAATTAGCAACTTATGGCAATATTTTCCATAAAAAAATGTCCTATATATAGCAACAATGAGCTTTCAGATTTTCCACACCTCTATAAATGGGTTAAAAGACCATTAAACCCACTATAACTCTGTTACCCTTGATTCCCTTGACCTACCCCAGATCTACTCAAGCTTTGTCCTAAGATTGCTCATCTATATAGAGTTGAGTAGTCTTAGAAGATTGTCATATGATCTCTTCCAGTTGCTATAGACTACTTCAATAGCCTTTATCTTTCTAAACCATAAACTTCTATTGCTAACCATATACCCAAATTGTTCGCTGATAATGTTACCTAATTGAGAAATTTTTGTATTGGGGTCTTCTCTAACAACATGCAAAAACTCTCTTGACATTGTCTTCAAATTTGACTGTGGGTGTTCTCAACTTATTAGCATATTCATACATGTATGAGGTCCAACTAGCCTTATTATGACCTAAACACACTCCAACTTTTTCTTATATGCCCTCAATCTCCACTTGCATCTACTTCCGTACCTTAAACACATGATTGAATACTTGCTCCTTTTAGATTCCACTAATTTGAAGTCCACATGATACTTGATGTAGTAGTGCTTGATAAATCTCATCAGTTCATTCTTCTGATTGAATCTCATACCTATGTATAAGTCTTCGTCAACTTATATGTTGTTGAACTCTTCGTTAACGCACCTCTCAAATTATACGTAGCTATTGTCTTCACCCCTCTTGAAAAATAGTATCACATCCTTAATAGTAGATCTAATTGTCTAAACATCTAAAGGGTGACTCGGTGCTTGTGTAGGCTCCATTAAGCTTGAGTTAGAGGCATAATGGTATGTAGGTAACATCTCCAACATGTAGGAACAACTATCACCCATCATAGAAATAATCGGAGGTAGCAAAAGTATATCAATTTCAACATCAACATCACTATTGTCGTCATCATCATCATCATCATCATCCTCATCCTCATCCTCATCCTCATCCTCATAATCCAACCCTCCCATTCATTGAATTGCCTAGTCATGCAAAATTTCCTTCTTAAATACCGATCCAATCACCTCGTCGACTACAATATCGCCATCCCATGTAGGGGTGGACATGGGTAGTAGGTCATCTTCATATTCGACTGACTCATTAAATTGAGTTAAAGGCACATGTGTTGCATTTACCATAAAGTCTCTTTCCAATTGGTGAATGTAGGTTTTCCCAAATGTTTCGACCATATTAAATAAGTTTTCCACATCATCATCTTTGATGGCAATTAAGGAGTAAGACACAATTCAAGAATAAGTATTAGGATGTCGGTATAATATCTTAACCTCACATTCACTTAAATCGCAACAATTCCGGGAAGTTCACATTTGTTCCTACTTTTTAACATCTTCACTGAGTCCCGATCGTACTCCAAGCATGAATTTCCCCTCATAATATTTCCATAAGTAAAAACCATAAATTTCATCATGCCTACAATTTTCAACCTATCCACATCAACATGAGCATCTGGGTTAGCATGTCATGGTCCATGCACCATGACTTTCTTATTCATAGAATTCTTACTTGTAACTCATACAATTTGTAAGGTATTCATGTCCATGTACCATGAGCATGTCATGGTCCATGCTCTATTGTAATCAGGAAATGGAGCTATTTACCTTTGATTCTCGATGACAAATCGCAAAAAAAAAAAAAGAGGTTGGGAGTGTTAGATTGGAGCGAACAACGTATTTCGACTAAGAGAGAAGTTGAGGGAATGTTCTATGTGTTTAAGTTGAGTTCTGAAAAAAAAAATTCATGAGGAGGACATATAATGCAATGAAGGCACTTTGACACTTTTGTGAAAAGCGCCTTCTTCTTTAACCTTTTAAAGAAAAAAGGCACCTTCCAGACACACTTTTGGAAGGCTCCTTCTTTATAAGGTTAAAGAGGAAGGCACTTTTTGCAAAAGCGCTTTCTTCTATATTATTTAAAAAACAAATTGCACTTTTGTGAAAAGCACCTTCATTGCCCCCTAATCATAATATTTTTTTCAGAAGCCTCTTTTTTGAATTTTTTTTTCAACGGGTGCGTTCCTCTCCCAAAAACTCTATATGGTCTTTAAGAACAGCTACAAATTCTTATAATCACCATTTATGACCAATCCTCAGCATTCCCCTCTCGGTTAATGTAGCTCAATTGGCCAATCTAATTTACACAATTATGGAGGCAAAGGGCCATATTTTTCACTATCTTGTCTAGGCTCGTCTCTTTTTTCAATGAAGCCAAAAAGAAACTAAAGATTTGATAGAAGCGAACCATTGAGAAGTAAACTAGCTAAACTAGAAAAGATAAAAGTGTTAAGATTAATGTATGTTACCTATTCTATTTGCTAGCCAACAACAAATGATAACATACCATCAGCCAAAGCCAAATCAATAGGAGTTCCTCCAATAATGTATCCTTAAGAAATATTATTTAATGCAACATTCCATATCCATCAAATAAGCCATAACATGGAAACAAGTTGTGAATGATTTGTCAACCAAGAACTTATTTTATCTAAGTACCACGGAATTGCAAAGACTTACATCCTCTAGAATAATCTATTCTCCTTTCCCAATTGCCTTAATCAGTAATCTAGTCACCCACTTAAATTTTGCTAAAAATGGTGTACTTTGGTGAAGCTCTTGCAGCTTCAAGATTCTAGTCATTATCTTGTCCACTTCCTCCTCCAATCAACATATGAAGATCCATTGCCAACTTAAGTTGTACAATAATCACAGTTAACAAACTGGAGGAACTGGTTACTCTTCCCCAACTATCAATAGCATAGATGAGGTTCCAAACACATCATTAAGATCAAAGGAGCAAAAGAGTGATTAAATCTTTCTTGTCATATGTAAATTCTCTTGCTAAATATTCTATAATGTAATTTGCAATATTCCCTATCTTAGTAGTCAATATGAGTTACAATAGAACAAAGATTTTGGCTTATGCTATACAACTCAAAGCATCTTAGACATTTACATATATCAATTGCTGCAACTGAATATTCTTCTGGTAAATAAAATTAACCTTGATATTCTTTTATTAAATAAAGTTAATTTTGATAGTAGGGATCTCAGAATAGACAAATAAGGTAAAATATGAGTGACTAAAAATAACCAAAAAGTCATGATTACAACAGCTCTAAGCTTTAAAAGTCAAAAGGAGCATTTTGATTAGAAGAAGGCCATCAATATCTGTAATACCCTAAATTTCAAGCCCATACGATTACCTTAAGATCCAAGCCCCTAAATTTAGGGCATCAGTCTAAGATATCAATTTAATTTTAAACTTTACAGTAAAGTTTGAAAAGTTAGATAAAGTCATTCAAGTAAACTCAATTCTCAAAATAAGCTATACAAAAATATTAATTTAAGAAAACACAAATTTATTGTTAAAGTCGATAAATATCGAAAATGTGAAATTCGAGCGTTTAGATGTAATGGGATATTAAAGATAAGTTATATAACTTATAAAAATAATAAATAAAGTTGAATTATACGTATATTAACATAGAACATGCATTATTTGTATTAAATACACATATGTAATAACAAAATTATTATTTAAATAAGGTAAATTAATATAAAAATTGGAAAATTAATAAAAAATACAAGGATGAGTCGTCATACCTATGTAGCAGCTTAGGATTAATTTGGATAATGAGTCAAAAGCAAAGAAATGTGGAAATGACACCTCATGAATTGAAAATCCAAAAGAATGACATGTATAAGCCACATATCTAATTTTTATAAATTCTTATCCATTTCGAAAATTCAAATAGGGCTTGTAAACATAAAAAAAAAAAAAAAACATTTTGGAAGTCTAAAAAAAAATAGAAAATTAGTTAAGAAAATTTTGAAACAAATGAGAAAAAAATAAGAAAATTAAAGCAAAAATAAGGCATAAAATTTGATCAGGCTAATCAATAGGCTATTGGTATCCAATTGTGGTGGCCTTTTACAGTCAAGGAAAGCACCACCAGAGGGGCTGTTATGATAAGATTAGGTGGTCGAAGGTAGCCGGTTCAGGTAAACCAAATTTCCGGCCGAAACTTTGTAGTTTTTCTAAACATAGCAAATGATATTATTTAATTATGAAACTTGGTTTTTTGGAGTTATTTTAAGTGTAGAATAATGTAATAATTTTATTTTAGTGAAATAATTATTTGAAATATAAGGTCCTTAAGAAATGGCTCTATTTGGACGAAAATTGAATTAAATTTTAGAAATAGTAAATAATATTCTTTGAAGTTAAAGATTTGCATGTAACATACTCAATATATGTAGTTAATCACAGTAACAAGAATTTTTCTAAATAATTATGTTTACTATTTATTATAATTATTTTGGATAAAATTAGCAATTTCGCTATTTTAGTGAATTAATTAGTTTTTAATAAAATCAAAGTATGAGCCCTATATATTATGATTTTTAGATATTCATAATACTATTTGGGACACTTGAATTTTATCTTGTGATTAAATTCACTTGTTCACTTAATTTTCGCTAATTTTGAGTTAAAATCACTATTTTCATAAAAATATATAATAGCTATTTCAGTATAATTCGTGGTCAATGATTAAACTATGTATTTTTGCGAGTCTACAAGATTTTTCATGGAATGAATCGAGTTCGTATAGTATTTATTATATATATTTGTAATAATGTGAAAATAGTTGTGAGATAGTTGAATCGAGCTCGTACAATAATTAGTAATAATGTGATATTTGTTAAATATGCAAAGGATTAGTATTTTAAAGTACATAATGAATGTTGACCACCTCCAAGAATGAGAAATTTTATGACTTTTAATTTAGATTTAGGATTTAATTGAGTTAATTATGAGGTTATAATAACATACGGTCGAATTGGTAACACAAAAGGGTATTTTTTTATATTTGGAAATATTGGTTAGTTATGATTCTTAAGATATCTTAATAGTACTTAGAATAATGATCGTGGTGATACAAAGTTTACTAAAATCAAATAAGAAACGATTAAGATACAATCGGATTAAACTTAGAAGCGCAATAGCGAAAATGCACAAAAACTTAATACTGACCTGGTAGTTGACTTAGAGTCTGTATGTATTTTTCTAGCTGTGATATGTAAGGAACGACCACATCATGAAGCTTAGGATTTTACGCAACTATCAAGCTCAGGTCAGTGGATATTTCTATTTTTATATAAGTAGACCTGTGTCTACTTGACTTAGAGTTAGTTGTATTATGAATTGTAATAACGTGTTAGATTGATTGGATACTTGATTTTATTGAATGTGTGTTGAAAAAGTGAAATGTTTCTGTGTGTATGAATGATTCATTAATATTTCTTTCTGTTTAGAAAACTTAGAAACTTAACTATTCTTTAGGGTATTCACCCAAGCGAGCCCGATGCAAAGAAATGTAATATAAAGTTGAGAAACAAAGCTGAAGTTGAGATAATTGAATTATTTATAATGTGGAACTTGAGATTTGTGCTTGATATTAGGTTATTATGCTGTTTACTGCATTCATGGCATGATATGAAAAGACCTACGGGTCGAGTTTCTAAAAAGCTTGAAAACTATTGAGTTGTCTTTAGGACATATAGAATGCATTGCTCAAATTATTCTGGCCACATTGAGTGACCGACTACGTATTGGATTTTTAAACCACAAAGGGTGGTTTTTGTTGGGGGTTCTACTCCTAGGCAGCTTCTTGTTACCCTAGGTTCCTAGACGTTGTATCTAAATGCCCGAGCATGTCAACTAATTGGATGAAGAATTGGAAAAGTAAAGGATATCGGTACCGATGCATGCTACGCGCATAAGCATAGCACAGATTTTCTAAATAAATAGTTTGTATTGATAACTCGAGTTACGAGATTGAATGTCTTATAGTATTAATCTGTGTGAATGTATGTATGTGCATTTTATGTTTTGTTTTATCCACTATCACTTAGCTTACAAAGAGCTAAGGGAACACTTATATATCCTTAAGTTATAAAGAGAACTAACAAGGCAGCATCAATTAGGGGAAAAATTATTTTGAGAGTGCATAAGACAAATTCAGCCACTTTTAAAGAAGTTTTTTTGTATTTTGTTCTTAGTTCTATAAATAATCTATACATATATAAAAAAAGTACTACATTTTTAGTTTGGTTAAGTTTGTCAGATGTAATCTTTTGTATAAATAGGTATTAAGCTGAACTCTGTTGTAGTACTCTTTTGTTATAAATAAAACTTGTGTTAAGTATAAATAGGTATTCCTGTATGATAGTACATCCTACGCAATGCCGGGATATGACAATACCTTGGTAAGGAGGTAAAAGAAATGACTTAAGAAGATCTTTTCTTTCGCTATCTTAGCTGGAAGGATTTTGACATGCAAAGAACTTGAAGGATGGAGGACATGTAAGAGTGAAACATAGCTTTGGGATAAAGTCCTCCACTTAGTCGTCTAAAATGCCATTTAGCTCTTAAATAGCTAACCTAGATGTTAAAATTCTGTAATAAGGTATACAAGAGCACTAAAAATTTTGCATCTAATTTGATGATTTGATCATACCATTGGCTTAAAGTACCAAGAACAAAATATTTGAAACAAAAAGGTGTTGCATTTATTTTCCAAAAGGAAAAAGTTATGAAAGTCTGTACTAAAAGACGGTAAACAGAATATTATATAGAGGTTTCAAAGCATACCTCAAGCATTGACTATGGAGCAAGATATCAAGAAACACCTAACAACATTTCTTCACATTATCAGCAAAACTTTGACATATCTAAGGCAATAGATGCATATAATACCAATATGAGATGTATTCCATTGGACCATACAACTGTTATCCCTTCGACACTAGGTTAGAACAACACCAAATAACACATTTGGGCTAAAATAAATAAATCACCACAACTTGCCAACTCTGACAAATTAAAAGAGTTGTTTCTTTAGGAAAGGTTGTAAGAAGGAGAAGACCAACAGTTCTTCAAAGGGGAATGGAAAAATAGTAGAAAAGGAAGGAAGAGGCAGCTTAAAATGTGAATATATCTTTGAAAGAACTTGATCAATTTGAAGAAAAGTTGTTTATCTAACAAAGGAAGTGGTGAGCCTGAGAAGACTAGAAATTCTTCAAAGGGAAAGGACAAAATAGTAGAAAGGGATCAGTTTGAAAATATTAGCGTTAGTTAGATTGGTGGATATTCCAACATCTCAAGGAATTGGATTGGTTGACAAACGTTATACCACTCAAAGCATCTAAGATGTTCACATACATCAGTAGCTATAACTGTATATTCTCCCATTATGTAAAATTAACCTTGATATTCATTTATTCAATAAAGTTAATTTTCATAATTGGGGTCACAAACAAAGTGAATTACAAGTTACAAAATATGAGTCACTAAAAATGACTACAAAAGTCAAAAGGAGCATTTTGACTAAAATAAAGCTAACAATACCTTAGTAAGGAGGTTAAAAAAATTACTTAAGAAAATCTTTTCTTCTACCATCTTCATTGGAAGGATTTTGACATGCAAATAATTTGAATGATGGAGGTATGTAAGACCCACCTCTAGGATAAAGTTTGCTACTCGGTCAACTAGGATGCCATTTAGGTCCTCAATAGCTTATCTAAATGTTAGAACTCCATAATAAAATATGAGAGCACTCAAAATTATTTATCCAATTTGATGATTTGATCATACCATAGGCTAAAAGTACTAGGAACAAAATATTTTAAATAAAAGGGTATTACATTTATTTTCCAAAAGGAAAAAGTACGTAGTACCATTTTAAAAGTTGACAAACAGAAAATTATATAGAAGTTTCAAAGCATACCTCAATCACTAACTATGGAGCAAGATATCAAGCAATACCCAACAACCTTCTTTCATACTATGAGCAATACTTTGACACAACAATTAGAGCAACGAAGGCATATAATGCCAACATAAAGAAGCATTTCATCATACCATGCAAATGCTATCCCTTTATCATTAACTTAGAACAAAATCAAATAATAACATTTGGGCTAACATTTATAAATTACCTCAACTTAAATGCTCCAACAAATTGAAAAAGTTGTTTCTCTAGAAAAATGGGCGAGAAGGAGAAGACCAATAATTCTTCAAAGAAGAAGGGAAAAATAGGGGAAAAGGACAGGGAGAGGCAAGTTAGGATGTCAATATATCTTTGAAAGAACTTAACCAATTTTAAGAAATGTTGTCTATCCAACAAAGGCAGTGGTGAGATGGAGAAGACCAAAAATAGTAGAAAGGGATGGAGAGAGGTAGCTTAGGAAGTGGTTATAGCTTTGAATGACTCAAACAATTTGAGGAAAACCTAGAGTACACATGCCTTAAGCTTTTCTTTAGAAGATATAACCATAAGATATTGTGTGTGATAATCAATAAATGTATTATGAAACCTATTATTATTAATGGATTTGGTATTTTAGCATAAATCCAAATATCACTATCATTTTAAGAACAAAGTTTAATACATGATTATCCAAATAGCAATTTTTTTAAATGATAATGTAGAAGCTCAAAAGAATTCGGAGTTTTAGGAAGAATTCAATTAAGAAGTATGCTAGAACAATTTCTTCAATAGACATTGCAATAAATTATTGAAATACAATAACAATTGCCAAAGAAAAGACATATCAATAATAGATAAACCCCTTAACAACACTTGAATCCTAATTGCAAATCAAACCTTAATTATATTATCCAATAAAAGAAGGTTGAAGGTTTCATCTTAATAAGAAAGAGTTTGAATAAATGAATATAATAGAAAGTTTAAAATACTTAAATCTAACCAAAAGCAAATGTAATAGTAAAATGTTGAGCTTATGCTCTATAGAAGGCTGAAAATTGTTTTATGAGTTATTAGGATAAACTCATTATTTATTTAAGCTTGACTCCTTAGGCCAGGTGATAGGTAAGCTTAACTCATTAGGTTAGGTGACAGGGCCTAAGGAGTTTAATCCATATTGGGATGATTAAAAGAGATTTGGCTTGATGGGCTCTAAACAAGGATCATTGAATCGGTCTGTCCACCTCCAACCTTTCTCAAGCAGGCTCATATACTTATAACGAAAGCTACTAGCTTTTGTCTCATTAGCTAGCTTATTTTGAATGACCATAAATCGAGCAAGGTCCATCTCATTCATTGATTACCTAGATGATTCGACAGATGCCATCATACCCAAAAGCTTATAAATACCCAGTATTTCTCATCATTTAGAACTCTTAGAGAGATCAAAGAAACAGTATTCCACTATGAAAACTCTGCTCTCTAAGATCAAATAGTATTCAGGTAAAGAATTTATCCCATTCGCTCACGCTACAAGGTGTACACCTTAAGTCCCCTAAAGCTATCTTGTTTGTCACTTGTGCATTCAAGACACTGAGATTGTATGTTCTTCCTCCCTACCTTATTCTCACCTAATCATCCCTTCAGGCAACAGTCTCGCTTCATGTCTTTGAAGCTACGTGTAGCACTATTCACATAGCACATACGTGACCACTTCAATTAGGTAAACCCTTATGTCTACATTTTGGTGACTCTACTTAAGAAAAGTTATTGTAGAGACATGATACCTCTAAGGAAGAGGATAACTAGTACATCTAATACCACTTCCCAAGAGCTCGACACTAATATTAAGCTTACCGAACAAAATCTACCCCCATCGCCTGAGAATACTGGCCAGGACCATTTGGTGCCTAAGGTTCCTCTAGATCTCATGTAGATAATGCGGACAATGTAGGAGGCCATAAGGGCTTTAAATCAATTCATGGATATGTTCTAACCCATTTTTTCCAAGATAGATACCTCTGTTGTTGTGTAACAAGGTATAGATTTGCCAAATCTTATGGTTGATGCATAACTAGGTGTTACTGCCTCAACTCAACCAATTAATCTTTCAGTCATTGAGGAGGATCTCCATCAGGGAGGAAGTGATGAACCCTCCCCCCCCCCCCCGGGGCCTCTACTAGAACTTGCATGATAACCAAGTCCCGGAGAATGTAAGAGTCCATTTGGGTGACTCTTCATCTTTACGGGTGCCTACTCCTACCATCCCAATCTTAAGAGGATCTACTTCCTATCCCAATCTTGCCCTTACTCCACTACCCACATTCACAGCTTCTGTTCCAAAGACTTCCTTTATAACAAAGGAAGACTTAGATGTTTATATGAGAGAAATACAATCTAGGTAGTTTATGGGAGTACTAGAGTTGAAACTTCCATATCACAAATGCATCGTAGCAAAGCCATAGCGTAAGGACTATGTAAGTCCTAAGTTCATGATATTTAATGGTAAGAAGGAAAGTGCAAAGGAACACCTACTGAAATTTATCAAAACCTTGAAGCCTTATAAGCTTGATGATGACCAGAACCTTAGAGAATTCTTCAAATCATTAATAGAGAAGGCATACACCTGGTATGTCAACCTCCTTTCAAGATCAATTAATTCATGGGGGACTATGTGCAAGCCCTTCTTGGAGAAGTTTTTCTCACTCAGGAGTGAGTCACAATTATAGATATGGGAAAAATACGACAAAACTAGGAGGAAGATCTAATGGATTATATAGAACACTTTGGAGAACGAACTCTAGACATTCAAGATATTTGTGATGAAAGAGAACTAATGAAGATCTGTATCCAAGGGATGTTCTCTGAATATGTTGTGCACCTGAAGAACCTTTCCATATGTTCTTTAGTTGCACTCATTGAGAATGCACAAAAGACAAGCAACTCTGTTATGAGACAACGAAAGGAAAGTAGCAAAGTAGCATTCGTGTCCTCAACTAGGAGTGAGGACTTTAATACTAGTAAAAGACCTAAGAAAGATACAGATAATCTTTCATTTCCATGCTCGATGAGCAAGGTAGATGCCATCCTCGACCGTTGGCTGCAAGATGAAGCTATGAAGTTGCTAAGAGTTGAGCACCAACCTACAGAGAATGAAAGAAGAAATCCCAAATATTTTCGATTTCATAGAATGATAAATCATCCCACTAAGGACTGTCGAAGCATAAGAAAGATATTTCATGAAGGAATTCAAAATGGCGAGCTTATCATTGAAGATAACAACATTTGTGACAACCCGCTTCCAAGCTATGATACCCATGTAATAGTGCATGAGTGCTTTAAAAGTAGTTAGTGATTCGTTAGGTATTGAAAAATAAAAAGGTTCAAGTAATGGCATTGCTTTTGTATATAAAGAACAAATTTCACTACTCAATAATTAAACTTTTATTATCTTACTCATCTCTATATATTATGTCGTACTCTCTTAAGCCCAAGCAACTTACTGGCATCTTAGCTCTGAGCCTTAAGTCTAGGCAACGCCTTAGCATGTTGGCTCCTACGCCTCAAGCCCAAGCAATGCCCTAGCATCTTAATTCCCATACCTCAAGCTGAAGCAGTTCCCTAGAATCCTGGTCTCCACGCTTAAAGCCTAAGAGATGCCTTAGCATCTCGACTCCCATGCCTTAAGCCTAACCAATACCCTGGCATCTCGACTACCATACCTAAAGCCTAAGCAATACCCTGGCATCTCAGCTCCCATACCTCAAGCCAAGGTAGTACCTTAGCATCTCAACTCTTACTCCTAAAGCCTAAGCGACGCCTTGGCATCTTAGCTTCCATGCCTTAAGCCTAAGCAATGCCTTAGCATCTTGGCTCCTACACCTTAAGCCTAAGCAATGCCTTGGCATCTCAACTTCTATGTTTCAAGCTAAGGTGATGCTCTAACATCTTTGCTTCTACGCTTTAAGCCTAAGTAATGCCTTAGCATCTTGGCTTGTATGCCCTAAGCCCATGTGATGTACTGGCATCTTAGCTCTCATGGTTGAAGCCTAAGCAATGCCTAGCATCATGGCTTGCATGTCTTATGTCCAGCCGATGCCCTGGCATCTTGGCCTCTATGCCTTAAGCCCAAGGCAATGCTTTGGCATCTGGTACTTATGCAAAACTATTTAAGTAGTGATGTACTAGTAGATCCTAGCCTACCATGCTTTCATCTTACTCACGTGGGAACTACAATTGAGTGAAAGTAGTAATGGTAACAAGGATCGTAGTCTTCTTCAAGAAAAACCATTTATTATAGCTTTATGGTGATATGATCCACTTATGTACCCATCCAAGTTATACCTTCATAAGGAAGAAAAACAAGGGATGAAAGAAAGGTAACTCTTTCCTCTTGATTCTAAAATTAGAACATTGACATAATAATGTTGATCCTACAATCTCGCCTAGACTCACCGTAGAATAAGCTTGCAGTGCATGAACCTTATTAAGGCTTACTGTATGTAAGTCTTGTTGTGCTTAAGGCTTACTAGGACTTGCTTCATTTAGGCTTACTAAGCAAGATGCTCACTGCATTTAAAGCCTACTAAGGTTTGTTGCGCTTGAGGCGTATTTACTTGAAGCCTACTGGGGCTTGCTATGCTTAAAGATTGCTCATAAAAGGTAGCTCCTTACAGGATGAACTAGCTAACCTATGCTAATTCCTGAAGTAGATTTTTAAGGTTGATTGAGGGCAATTAATTATGATACCGTTCATACTTGCAAAGATGGAAAAAGAACGTATGAGCAAAAGATACAACTACAACACTTGAATAGAAAAAAAAAAAAGAAAAAGAAATAAAAGAGCAGATGAAGGTACTTAATCTTTCCCACGACTTGGGCCTGGAACTTGAAGCCTATCCTTCCTTCACTCCTCGAAGAAGTATGCGAGACAAGAAGCAAAACAAGGCTTCTTCTTCTTAGTGCGGGTAGTTTACAAAGCACCCATTAAGGATGTCTAAAGGCTGTGTTCTTTGTGAGAGGTTGACGTGGCGGTAAGGTTGGCTTGTCTAAAGTTACGAAGATTCAATAGTATAACTGCATCTTCTAATGTTGGAGTTATCTCCCCCCATGAAGCGATAAACGTGTGGGTCTGAATACTCTAACATGAGATGATTGCCCGCCATGCTTCCATTCCAGTTGTTTGCGAGAACCGCAAATAAGTAGAAGTCGCAATAGCATGGAGGACTTTAGCCTTCTTTAGTAAAGTCATGTATTACGACTTCTCTGTGGTATATGCTACCCAATCATCCCATCTAAAAGGTGGCTCCTTTAGGAATGAGAATTGGGTATTGGAGAGAGGTAGCTCTTTCCTCTTGTTTCTAAAGCGCAACATTGAATCTCTCTTGATGGTGTCTCCAGAATTAGCACGAGGCTTGCGCTTAATAAATTAAAGACCACCATTAATGTGAGGTATTGCATAGGCTTCTCAACAATTGGCTTTGTCCTAGAACGTGGCTTTCGATATAGTCTTGTGTAACCACTTATCTTAAGGACATGGGATGGGTAGTGGACATTTATCTTAATGTACCAATAAGTCTTTCATCTTCGCTACTTCTATGCACCGACTTAGATTAGACTTCATCTCTTTTCCTAAAAGAGCATAAAATCAATATATTCAATATATGAAGGAAGGAAAGCATTACTAAAACAATTGTTGTCATTTCCCCTCTCATGCATGAAAGAAGTATGCAAATTGAAAGGCAATCACCTGGCGTAGCTCTTGGAAGGTTTGCTAGCAAGAGTATAATTTGAATGGTTGCACAGAGGCAAGTGTCTCACTGTGCTTTGTTGTAGTTCTAACTTTTGACAAATTAAATCTGCAAAAAAGGCAAGAACCATGAGGTTTAAATAAATAAATTCCTCAGCATGCTACTTATATAAAGAATTATGCTGTCAACCTCAATTCAATGTAGCATATATGAGGATTGAGGGAAACACATACATGTACGTGGGACCAATAAAAGGGAATAAAGAAATTGAATCTTTGATCACCTACCTACTCATCGAAAAAACTTAAAATAAGAGTGTAATGATCATGATCTAAATGTGCATCCTTTTTATACCGATTTGTTAACCAAGAATAAAACTAAAGAAATAGGAAATAAAGTTGGCGACAACATACTAGATAAGAGTCATACTTCAAACTAGGTTCAAGAATTGCACATGTAGAATAATACAATAAGAAAAGTCTAGCAATTACGGTAAAATAATTTGTCAAAAAAAAAGAGAAAAAATATATACAATATTCTGTTACTATTCAATGGAGACGTCCAACAAATTGCATCAAGTGCATACATGAAAAGAAGTGTAAATCTTAGATATAGTTGAAGCTCAGGCCAATAGGCATATAGAGTTGCATTTACCAAGTCATCAAGAATTCATGTAGATTCAACCAAGAAAGAAGAAGAAGAAGAAGAAGAAGAAAAAGGGTTGGAAATGTGATCAAAGTATTACCTATGTAAGTAAGGACAAGAATCCAAGTCAAGTTATGCTGTGTGCCACATACGTAAGATTAAAGCAGAATGACGAAAGAATCAAAAAGAAAGAAATTGATAAGATAAACGTAATAGAGCGAAAGAAGTTGATGACCTAATATATATAAAAGTGATGGAGGCAAAAGGATAAAGATTAAAAATCTAGATTTGGTATTTTGATATACTTTGATGATATTGTTGGAATGAAGCTAAGATTTGAAATGAGATATTGCTGGTAATATTCAGTTATGGAAGAAGATTTGACAAAAGCATTGAAGATAAAATAGATTTTAATCAGTTAAGGAGGATTTGGAGAAGCAAGAGAAGATTTGGAGCAAATATGAAAAAAAAAAAGTCTATTTCGTTATTGAAGATATGTTGTACGAAAAAGAAGATAATGGGTGGTGTGTTTTGAAAAAAAAAAAAAGATTCAAGCATGCAAGGATTAAATTTAAGATTTCTTGGATTCCAATACCCGTCCATTGCCAACTAGGCTGGTTCTTGTCATCAACATATACTATATATATAATTAATTAATTAATATGTACCCTTCAAGAACAAAAAAAAAAAAAAAAACAAACAAACCATACCATATCGCGAGGGCATTGCCCTCTCACCCCTACGCTATCTTTGTGTAACACAACATAACTCTTGCATTGCCCCATTTACTAGTATGAATGAGACACACATACACACACACACACACACACACACATACATACACATATGTATATGTATGTGTGTGTATGTATGCATATAACATGCCTAGATGGGATGTGTTAAAAGATCTAAATTCCTGTGAATGCTTCAATAGGTTTATTTTTTTGAAAATAATCATAAAATGAGGAAGAAATACCAA
This sequence comes from Lumnitzera racemosa, assembly GCA_024138005.1. Classification (NCBI taxonomy): domain Eukaryota; kingdom Viridiplantae; phylum Streptophyta; class Magnoliopsida; order Myrtales; family Combretaceae; genus Lumnitzera; species Lumnitzera racemosa. Next base: position 46,908,081 of record JAMXBC010000007.1, read on the forward strand.
GAAGAGCTACCATACACACATTATTTAGCTAATCAATGTCATGGGAGCAATAAGTCAATAGTACCATACAAAGGCATATCAAAATATGTATTCTATGATAGCAAAATAAGTATCCTATGGTAGCAAATAAGTACTAGCATATCATGCTTAGCTCGCCAGTGATCTAAGAGAAGTGTCAATTCCATAGATATTAGAAGTAATCGAGTAAGCAAAGTCAACATTCAGTACGTCTACATAACAGTTGAAGAAATAACTTTTACAAATGCCTAAAACCCTCTTGAATGTGTCTAAGAAACTTTTAGTCAGGGAGCAAAATGTAAAGGGCTGAAAATTGTTATATTAGTTATTGGGATAAACTTATTATTTATTTAGTCTTGACTTATTAGGCTAGGTAATAGGGCTTAAGGAGTCTAGTCCATATTGGGATGATTAAAAGAGATTTAGCTTGGTGGGCTTCGAACATGGATCATTGAATCGATCTGTCTATCTCTAACCTTTCTCAAGTAAGCTCATGCATTTATAAAGAAAGCTACTGGCTTTGGGCCCATTAACTAGCTTATTTTGAATAACCATGAATCAAGTAAGCTCCATCTCATTCATTGATCACCTAAGTGATCTGACGGATGCTATCATATTCAAAAGCTTATAAATACTCTGTATTTCCTCATCATTTAGAACTCTCAGAGAAATTAAAGAAACGGTATTTTACTGTGAAAACTCTGCTCTCTAAGATTAAATAGTGTTCAAGTAAAGAATTAGTTCTATTCACTCCAGTTACAAGGTGAACAAGGTGAACGCCTTAAGTCCCCTAAGGCTATCTTATCTATCACTTATGCATTTAAAACACTGAGATTGTCTGTTCTTTTTCTTTACCTTATTCTCACTTAATCATCCCTTTAAGTAATAGTTTCACGTCACTTCTTTGAAGTCACGTAGCACGTACATGACCACTCTAATCGAGTAGACCCTTATATCTACATGCTATTTTGATAAATTTTGTTAAGGAAAGATTAGTATAGAATGTACATCAGCATGAAAGAGATTGCCTTGAGAAAGTTTCACATTAAACAATATGCAATTGTTAATGATAGAAATTTTTCAAAATAACCCAAACAACCTTATTGGCACCAAAGAACATCACGAGGCAAAAACTTATGAAAAATCTGAATTTAATATGGGCAGGTACAATCAACATCCTTACAAACAACTCTTCACTGTTCTAAAACAATAGCATTAACCGTTCGAGAAACCAAAAAATGTAAAATTTTTTAAATAGTTGTTGTGCTATATAGCAATTTTTGAACGAAAGCTTCTATTTAAGTATCCAACAAGTTGGAGTATTCCAATGAAAGCCTGTTGCATGATAATATAATGGTAATGAAACCCGTTGCACTTCACTAAAAGCCAATAAACTATTTCAAGAAGGGTACAGAAGCTTGAAGTATACTTTGCAAAATGCTTATTAAAGTTCGAATTAAGTTTAAAAACAGAGTTATTCCAGGAGAAATGATGTTGATAGGTCTCAGATTTTCTAAAAGACGGGGAAGAGTTTATAAGCAATAGACAACAATTACAAAAATAAATTGAAAAAAAAAAAGGAACATTTGAAAATGGGCGAAGCACATAAAAACTGCCATTTCATCCTCATTGCAAATCGTAGCAAGTAATAAATTTTCCAAAAGCTAGCCAAGAAAAAGAATATATAAATAAATTTTCCAAAAGAAGTGAATGAAATTTCACCTTGAAAAGTTAAATCAAAGTATGTGTAGTAAGAAATCACAAACTACAAAAACTTTTTTACCAAAAAAACTCGATCTTTACCAATACCAAAATGCAATTTAAGATACATTGAGGTTCCACTTCAATGGAGAATTTTTCTTTTCTAGAAAAAAAAATGATAAATAGGTATAGGCAGCAGCATAAACAAGATCAAACCTTGAGAATTTTCCAAATGGAATCATTATAGGATTTTTCAAAAAAAAAAAATTGTTTTGTGGAGCAAATCACTGAACAAAGAAATGAAAATACATTGTACCTTTCAGGAAAAAAAAAATGCAAGTTTGAGCATACGATATATTTTTCAAAGTACCTTTCGTAGGGAATGATAATACAAGCCGAGAAATGAGAACACGTTGTATTTGTGATAGCAGCCCAACAATCTATTTCAAAAACAGTGCTCAGATCCTAAGCAGAAAAAATTTTCAAGTGCGAATCAAACTGGAAAATACAGAATTTTGAAATGTTATGCAAGAGAAGTAATTTGATATTGATTGATAGGAAACTTAGCTTCTCCAATATGCAATGTGTCTTTTTGAAAATAGATAACAATTAAACCAAAAAGAAAACCTTTGAAGATACCCATCTAAAACTATCATTTAGTCCTCAGAGCAACTCAAAGCTAGTAATAAATTTTCCACCCCCAAAAAAAAAACTGAGGTTCCACAAGCCAAATTTTTTCAGCATGTGTCCATTTTTCTTCTTTAGTGATAATTCCTCATCCATGTTATGGTATCCCATAAATCAATAATTAAGATATGAATATCTGAGTATTAGAACAAAATTCTATCTTTGTACAGTTATGATCAATAATTGATCTAGAGCATTCGAGAAAACAAATCAAGTAAGCTAAAAATTTACGAGAAATATAATAACCCTAATCAATGAATTCTCGTATAGTTAGAAGTAAAAAATATAATACAATATCAAGAATATAATCAAAATAGTGAGAATTCACTTTATATAAGATACTAAAGCTGTATTTAAGGTAATCGTACTTAAATTTAAGACTTTCGGGAAAGTATATCCGATTGAGCCCAAACTTTACAACTAAGTTAAAAAAGTTAGTTGAAATAACCTATAAAGTTAAATTTAAAAAATAATAACCAAAAATCCCAATTTTAGCGTTAAAAATATGATTATTTAATATAGTGTAAAATTGATCAAAACCTTTAAAACCAAGATTAGAATGCACAAAAAGACTTAAAGATAAGTTCATTAGCCTATAAAAAAATAATATAGTATAATATATTATATGAGTATACTTGATATATATAATAAATATACTCATAAATTAACCTAAAATTATATAATTATGCATAATAAGAGATAAAATTACAAAATTAAATAGAAAAAATAGCTTTAAAATAAAAAATATACTAAAACATGATTATATGCATATAATTACTCATTACATGTATGATACATATAGAATATAACTCGTATATTAACAAAATCATTAAATACCAAAATATCCTAAAATATCATCTAAAAATTATAAAAAAAAAAAGAAATAACTTAGAATATAATTGGATTAAATCTGAAATAGCTTAAAAAGAATAAGCAACTGCATCAAAAGCAACTAAACAAAAATTTGATGTATCATACATGCAAATTCCTTAAAAGAATAACTAAATAAATAAAAAAATAATTACTTAATAGCTAAGAAAAATTCTAATTGGCCTAAAACACAATAAATAGGATCTTAGGACTTAGATTTAACATTTTAGTAACCAAGAAAACATAAGAAAAATTTGAAAAAAAAAATAGAAAATTTTAACAAAAAAATAGAAAAAACAGAGTAAGGACCAAGCCTAACTAGTTTTCGAACCAAACCTTGATTTGTTGTAACACCTTTCCATCACCATAGAGCACCACCAGTGCCCTTGCTAGCTGAATTATTGTCACGCTCCAAAAAGGTAAAGTCATAACAGTTCCGCCTTGTGAATCATGTTAAGATAAAAATTAACCTTCTAGTTGCTATCTTTAACCTAGTTTACATTAAGAGTACTCGACCTTACCCCTTTAAAGTGCCCAATTCAATATCAATTTAATATAAAACTTTGGAATAATCTTTAAAAAAAAATCGAAATTCAACTTTTCAAAGAGTGGTAATAAATCCTATAGGTATTTTTCATTTCATATACTAACTATAATATTGAAAACTACTAAGGCTCTTGAGAAGTCTTGTGTAGTTTTCCTTAAAAGTTAATGAAGTCAATGCTAAGGATAACAACCAACCATTTCTTGTTTACACCTCGCTCCTTACCGTAGTTTGCTAGAGCTTTGGTTTTAGGTAGGTGGTCGTAATCCGTTAAGAACTTGCAAAACAAACTATAGGAAAATGAGCGACAACTTGCTCAATAAGCAAGGTAGAGACAGAAGTATGCATTCAACACATCACAAGCGAAGTTTTTAACTAAGTTAGTTAAATGCAATACATGTATAAGCAAATGCCATCATACGACATTATTCGGTTAATCGTGAGATAAGAAAAATTATGCCTGCTCTAATCTAGGTTGAAGAGATTAACATCATGCACTCGCAAATCAAGACCAAACTAGGGCTTGTGTAATGAAAGACACCCTTCTACCATGACCACCTTCAAATCACAGCCCCCAACCTTGCTGAAACCTCCCCTCTTATCACTTAGCTCAACTAAGGGTAGGGAAAAGACCATTTTAGCTATCCTCATTAAAGGAAGTTTGTGTTTGGCTCGAGAATCTTAGTCGTTACCCCTAATAGGTTGCAATGCATATCAAGTTAGATGTTAAGCCGAATGTAAGTTAGTTCTTTTTTGTTTTTAAGGAAACCAACTAAGCTCAAATAATTCATACATAATAATATTCATAGTTAATTATAATATAAAGCTCAACTCCCACACAGCAAATTGAAACCCATCCACAACGCTGCATACACACAAACAGCTAACCACAATCACAAGCCAATACATACCAAGGTCTTTAGATATTTTGAAATAATACCCCCAAAATGCTATAAAGCATTGATCCCACTTACCTATACTGAAGCTTACTCTAACCAATTTGGAACATTGAGGTTTTACTCACTTAGAAACTCTATATATATACCGAAAATCATATTCAATTTTCATAAATTTACAAAAACGTTAGTATTTTATCTAATATTTAGTTAAAATATTATTTATATAGTTATTTAGTAAAGTTGTACATCTATATATTTATATGCATACACATTATATATATATATACACATACACACATATATATTTTAATTATTTTATTTTAGCATATAGGTTATAACAATTTACTTAACAATATCTAATATACATAGTTTAATACTATTTATACTGTATCATTCCGATTATATCGAAACATATTTACTATTGTTTATATTATGCTTTAATTACAGAAAGATCGTTGTAAGATGGTATTTTTTGTAATATTAAAGAAAACATCTTGTTATTACCTAAAGTAATTCAATTTTAGTAAGGTTAGTATCATAGAGTTTATATAAACTCAACTATACTTATTACGTGTTTCGTTTCAAAGATTATCTTTAGAAGGTATTTCTAATTCTAGTATATAAATAGAGTTGTATAGCAACCAATATCGTGTTGATATCGTCTTATGTAATGAAGAATATATTTTCGCATAATTGTATTATGTTAATATCTTCTTATGTAATAAAGAATATATTTTCACACAATTTTGCAACAAATTATAATAAATCATATATATACTCAAATTTTACGAAAGCGATGATATTATATTTGTAAGAATAATTCTAATAAATTATTATTATTAGAAATCCACTCATTTTAAAAATCAGTGCTAATAATATACGAGTGCTACTGTAATTAATATTCTAAGTTTGTAGTTACAAAAGAGTGAAACGGTACGAATAAAATACTTTATTTAAGAAAATAATAAGATAATGGATATTTCTTTTGTATAACTATTAAATATCAATTAAAAGACAACACTTATAATTATAAAAACGAAATTACATGGAAATATCAAATGTCGAAAAATTTAAATCTATTAGTTCTTTTTTCTTCTTTTCTTCTTTTTTTCTCTCAATCTCTTGTTAATTCTCTCTCTGTCTCGCTTTTCTCCCTTTACTCTCTCTCTTCCCCTCTCTTCTCTTTCTCTCTCTTCCTCTCATTTCTTTTTTTCATTGTCTAGGTGTTATGGCTTTTTAAGCCATTATAATGAAGATTTCCATCGACTTAACTAAAGGTGGTGATATATATATTTGTTTTTCTTTAAGATATTTTATTGAATTTACAATATTTTATTTCATAACTATCCAAATTTCTTAAATATTCTATTGTTTCACTGCAAACATTATTTATAATCGTAAATTCTTTTTCTCTTGTATGTTGTTGTTTCGAATGAGTTTTAATGAAATTATTAGTAAGAATATTAAAACATATAATATATAATTAAGTTATATTAATTATTTGGGACTTATCTATACACATCTTATATGACATTTTACTCACTAATATTAATTATTAAAATCACATAGTTGATTCTAAAAAATTTATCCTAAGTTTTATCTAAAATTACAAAACTCTACGTTTTAGCAATTACACTCAATAAACTTAATATTTCTAAGAAAATTTCATATAAATGAGCTTCAATACAGTTACTTTATTTAAATTTTTTCCTAGTCATGAGATTTAAACTTAATTTCACGAACGTTACCACAAATCGTAATTTCTAGAGTGTCTTTCAAGCATTAATTTTTTTAATTAATTTATATGATTATATATCTATGTTTAGATATAATTCAAACATTCTCACACCTAAAAATGCTTCCAATCAACCTAATGAAGAAGGGATATTTGACCAATTAGGTTTATACTAATTTAATTACTTTTACATATGATCTTATGTTATTAGTAATATTATTACACGCATTATTTTATTATCAAGATCTATATTTTTACAATTACAACTAACATTAGTATAAACTATTTACACCTATTGACCTAACTTATAAATATGTTTTTTCTATAAAAGACATAAACTACTCAAAAGCTAGTAAGTCAAAGTCATGTAACATTATATATTTTATATTTTTAGACTTTCAAGTTAATTTATAAGTATATTTATTATATATACCAGATATATTCAAATATATATATATATATTCATATAGCCTATTATGCTATATTATTTCCTCTTATAACTTAATTAACTTATCTCTAAGACTTCATTGCATTTCGGGCTTAATTTTAAAAGTTTTGATGAGTTTTATGATATATTGAATAATTATACTTTTAAGGCTAAAATCAGATTTTTATGATGTTATTTTTAAAATCTAACTTTACTGAGTCACTTCAATTAACTTCTCTAACGTAATTATAAAGTTTGAACTTAATTGGAGAAGTTTTTTTAAAAGCCTTAAATGTGACTTTAAGGGCTCACATAAAGTAAATCTTGAATACTTGGATTGCATTTTTTATTATATTTGTTACTTCTAAGCCTACAAGAACTCCTTCATTAGGGTTATTGTGTTTTTTGTAAGTTTTTATCTTACTCGATTTACTTTTCCAAATGCTCTAAATCAATTATTGACCTTAATCGTACAAAGACAAGACTTTTTCCTAATACTCGGATGTTTATGTCTTCATTATTGATTTATGGGATATTACATTCCACCCCCCTTACAAATAGTTTAGTCCTCGAAACTAATACATATCAAATCTTTTCATGGAAAAAGTTATATGGATTCATAAATTTGTTGTCAATCTTATACTTATGGTTGGTAAAGGTTGCTATTTTATTACTTAAGAGAACCAAAGGGGTGGCTTCTCTTTCATGAGCTTCATTTCTATGAAGTTTATTTGTTCCATATTTGTCCAACCTTCCTCTATTTAAGCTTCTGATTTATCTTTTGTCCATCATTCTATTTTCTTTTCCCAATCTTTTGTATCCTACATTTGGTGTTAAATAGTTGCTAAGACCATCACTAAATTCTTTCATACACATTATACTTTTCTAATTGTGCAACCTTCCATTTCATTTATTTAAGTGTTCTCTTACTGATCTATCTTCTATTGTATCATCCTTTATATCACAAATTTTTTAATTATAGATAAGATCAGTAACAACATAGATTTATCATATGCCCTTAAGTATTATTTCTCTTTCTTCCATCCATATCTTCTATATTATAATGACTAAGTTATTCCTTTAGTTATTAATTCGTTCTTTCATATAGTTTGGTGCAAATATCAACAAGATATAGCTTGGAAAATCTGGACTTTTCTCTACCTTGAAGTCAAATGAGATGGTCAACAATTTGAATCTTTACGACTTGATTCAACTCAATAAGAATTGACATAACTCTTTATCAACAAACTTACATTGGTATGGATATGAACTCATTACTTGACCAAACATAACTAAAGGTGAAGTACTTTGATGAGAACAAGAGACTTAACAAAAAAGAGACTTGATAATCATAAATTCGTTATTCTCTTCTTGATTACCCATCGCCGTTGCATATAAGAAGTGTATACTTTCCTAATATTTTAGTTATATCTTAGCTTATATCTATCAATCTTCCTCTTCTAGTAGGAATTATTGACTAGAGTTTGAAGCTTCCCCTTAATTCTCTTATTTTCAAATTAATTTCTTATGTTTGATGTAAAGTATGTGATAAGACTAGTCTAAAGTACCTACTGGTTCTATTTGTTGAGGTTATAAACATATCTTTAGGGTCTTTAACTAGCATTCTTGTGTTAGATATTTGTTATGATACTAGATAATTTATATCATATTAGGGGTTTAATCCATAATAATCTATAGTTCTAGCAAAATATTTTTAAGTTGTGTAAAATTTTATTATATTGTTATTTTTCAATTAACATGATAAGGTTACTATTTTTAGGATTACTTTCAACATCACTCCCCTGGTATGGCTTTCTTCACTACTTGTCTTTTGAGAGGCGATTTGCCTAGTTAATGCAAAATTATAAACTACTACTAAGTTACGAATTGAGTTTTCTTTCTTCACTAGTTCTATAGGCCGTAAGAATAGTGTCTTATATTCAAATTGCATCAATTAGTTTTAAGGGTTAATTCTAATTAAATAGTGATTATTGTATGCATGCACCTTTCTCAACAATATCTATTTGCTTTAGGATATAACACACAATTTTACTTATACATTTTTATAATACGAAATATAAAGATGCTAGAAATCTTATAACATAAGCTAGTCAACACTGATATATAATACAATTAGTATACATAGCATACTATAATCAGGAAACAGTAACTCACACTCAAAGTTACGATATTGGATTCATGTGAATATCTTTATATTACTTTTATGAGATTTCTACTATCTTTATATTTTAAATTGGAAAATTATAAAAAAGTCTTTAGCTTTTGCTTTTTTTTTTCTATTTTAGTCCTTGATATTTCAAATTTTTCATTTGAATCCTTAACATTTATAAAAATTTACAAATTAGTCATTTTAATTGATGTTATTAAATTATCATTTATAAATTGAAACATGATAACATTGCTTTAGTCTACATATTTTTTTATATAACTAATATAATAAAATATTAAAAAATAATTAAGGTATTAAAAAATTATAGAAAAATATTTAAAAATTAATGAAATTTTATCAAAAAATTGGAAAAATGAAGAATAATAAAAAATATGAAAAACTAAAAAAAATTACTAAGATAATACATTTAGTATTATATATATATACTTATGTGCATTAATATTAATTTTAAACTAAATTAATGAAAGTCACTAGTCTTCCCATACCCTTAGGTGATTAGATTTGCTTTATATATATATATATATATATATATTCACATTTTTTGGAAATTTTAGTTAAATTTTATTAATTATTTTAAAATTAACATTATTATATATATAAAAATATATATTACTAAATATTTTATCTCAATAATTTTTTTTTTAAATTTTACATTTTTTTTCTTATTTTTCATTTTTTCCAATTTCCTCTTTATAATTTTTCATTATTTTTTTAATATTATTCTATAACTTTTTTAATACCTTAATTAATGTTTAATATTTTATTATATTATTTGTTTAAAAGAAATACATGGACCAACAAAATGTTGCTATGTGCCAATGAATAGATGATAATTAGATGTCATCAGTTAAAAGGACTATATTGTAAATTTTTACAAATGCTAAGCACTTAAATGAAAATTTTGAAATGTTAAAAATTAAAATAGAAAAAATAAAAACACACATTGGGAACTTTTTTATATTTTTTCAATTTAAAATCTAACATCGTTAGGTAAAAGAACTTATGAGTAAATTTTTACAAATATTGAGGAATTAAATAAAAATTTTAAAATATTAAGAACTGAAATAAAAAATAAGATAAATATTAAGTATTTTTTTATACTTTTTTCTATTATTTATTCTCTTGTCTACCTTAGGGGCAAGTTTTTAGTATTAGATAAGAACCTTATAGAGTTATTTATACAGATTTAGAGTTATTCAAGGATAAGAGTCGTACAAAAAAGCACATGTTTTTAAGAGCTCAACAATCCCATGTCATATGAAGTCATTTCAACGTAGACAAGCATTTTCTTCCCAAGACTAATGAGTAAGTACCATACCATATGAATTTAAATTTTGATTCACATCAAAAAGAGAAGACGAAAAAAAAAAAAAAAAAGAATCCAAGATACTCTGGATTCACACTACAGGATAGTTCACGCATGACACCATCAAACTTGATTCATGCATTAAGATGAACAAACCCATTCTCATTAGAATTTCTAAAGCAATGGGAGCAACAGGGACATCGAAAGTTTCAACAATATCCATTCTCATAAGCTTATACAGCTAGTCAGTTGGCCATTAAAAACTTTCGAGAGATAAATCTCCATCACCGAATTTTACCACGAATGTAGAAGCTAGCTCTTCTTTATCGGTTTTGAAACTTGGTCAAAAAACTTGGTTAAGCGCCTCTAAGAAACCCTAATCTCTCTCTCTCTCTCTCTCTCTCTCTCTCTCTCTCTCTCTCTCTCTCTCTCTCTCTCTCTCTCTCTCTCTCTCTCGTGCTCCAATGATTTCTCTCAATTGTTTCTTTTCATCTATTAGTAATTTTGTGACGAACATTGTCATTCTTGTGAGGTTATGACAAGAAAAGTAGACTGTTTTGAGTAAGGCAAAGCTCTAAGAGAAAGTGAAGAAGGAGAAAGAGACCGTAGCTTTTAGGTCTTTTGTGGTTTTCTTTTTATTTTTTTAATCGATTTCTCATGATGCATATTATGTGATTCTATTACATGCCATAATTTACCCTTCCTATGCTAGATTAGATTAGAACGTAGTTATTTGACCGTTGTGTACAAAAATCCGTATGTATTTACAATTCTATCATACTACTATGTAATGTAATCTCTGTACCACATATGCACTCTACTATCCTACTATCTAACAAAGAGCATCCTGCAAGTGATCCTAAATAGCATTAGAGGATACTCGACAACACTTTAGACAAGGAAAGATCCAATCTTTCAGGGTGAACGGGAACAAGTATTATACTCGTATAACGAACGCAAAGTGGTAACAATCCTAACGTCATAATGAAGGACCATGAAATGTTGTACACAAAGGCACATGTTTTAAAGTGCAGTGGGGGGGGGGGGGGGGGGGGGGGGTGGTGGGGGGGGGGTGGTTCTTCATGAGAAGAAAAAGATGGAAAAGGGGGCTAATTGTCTTATCTTTTGGTGAAATGAATCAAAGCTTCAGCTATTTGATAACCAAGTTCTCAAATATATATTTGATGGACTTGTATAGATTAGAATCAAAACACAAAACTGTCAATTCCTTAAGTTTACAAAGCTATACAAGAATTCAACTACAATGCAAAATCCACCATTAACTCAACATAATCCCATGGATGCCAAAGGTCTAAAGAAATAACATGAAGAAATGGCCCAAAGCACTTCACCTTTCCAACGTCTTCTCAATGTCTTTTTACCATTCATTTATAACCTACAGATGGATCTAAAAACAAGGTGCTTTCAACTTCTTCTGAAAAAAAAAAAAAAAAGAAAAAAGAAAATGATGGGCCGTCATGCATAGATTGCATTAATCGAGATAAAATAACCATACTACCCAAAGAAAAGATCAACAGCAACAATCATGATGGAAAAGAACTTATTACACAAACCAACCGCAGTCCAGTACTCCATAGAATTTTGCTTCACTTACCTCACGAGATCCATTACTATTATAATTGAAGCACTTATCCCATGCTCATATTCAACTTCTAAGGGCAAAAAAACCGTAAAAATTTTTGTATCTGGCCTTATGATATCCAAAATGTAGTGCCCTTATCACGTTTTTCTTCACAATTGCGTTAAGTAAGATGAAAGATTAGTACTGCCCAAAAGAAAAGATCGATGGTCAAGTTCATGAAAAAATAGAACTCACCATACAAACCAGCTACGATCCAGTACTCCTAGAATTATTCTTCACTAGCCTCAAGATGTCCAACATGTAGTCACTATTATGCTTGAAGCAGGTATCCTGTATATACGTAAAATCCTCGAAGACATCTTTAAAATCAAATATTCAATAGCCTTTTCAAGATTGCTGCATATTGTTCTAAAATCCATTGAAGTATCAATTATATCAAGGAAATCTTGCTTAAAAAGCAATCACATAGGAGAGAGGTTAGTAGAACACAAACCCATTAAACAAACAGAACCTACATCAATTTTTCACACCTACAAAGATATACAGCCAGTCGATCATTGTTCATCTCTCGGGGCGTTTGAGACTTTCAACAGGTAAATCTATGCCAACCATTACCATTAATGTAGAATCCACCTCTTCTTTGTTGGTTTTGATATTTAAATTAGGTGGTGCCTTCACTTTTCTTCTACTCGTGTTCAATTTACCAACAATTCGTTTCCTTATTCCTCGTTCGGCAGGTAAATTTGTACTACCAAATTTTACCACTAGTACAAAATCAAGCTCTTCTTTATTGGTTTTAAATTTTGGTTTGGGTGCCTTCACTTTCTTCTACCGAGTTTCATTCACCATAATTTCATTTCCTTATTTCTTGTTTGTCCATATTATTTGATTGTCTTAACCATATAACACATAAAGCTCATCACTCTCACAATACCTACAAACTCAATTTATGCGTGAAAAGACTTACTTACGCTACATCAGGAAATTACCAATTCAGAGAGTAATTAACATAAGAAAATTCAACCAATTAACATCAAATACAAAATTGTACTAATTATGAAAATGAAAAACCTAATCAACAAAAACCTAGAACCCAAGTTACGCTACATCATGAAATTACCAATTCGGAGAGTAATTAAATGAGTAAATTACACCAATTAACGTCAAACACAAAATCGTACTAATTATGAAAGTGAAAAACCTAATCAACAAAAACATAGAACCCATATAAAATAAAATGAAGACATGAAGTAAATTATAGAGAGGAGGAAATTTACCATGCCGAAGTAACTCAACCAAACCCGGAGAGAGACAGGAACTGTGCAATTTTGTAAAATTTTCAGGGCCTTTTACCATGTTTACAAGCAACCAAAAAGACAGTAGACACCTGCGGTTGAAGTGAAACTACTTCAACCTGAATCCTTGTTTATCAGTCCATAAGCAAAGTTGACGAACATATCCTCTATCCTTTTCAGTCCCTCTCCTCATTAGTCCCTCTAGAGCAATTCCTCTCCTAGCCAGTTTACATGCCGGCGGTTTCTATTTTCTATTGCAAATTTATGGCCAGAAAATTTCTTAACTCTCTAACAATCCAAAACGAAATTAGTTTGAGAAAGAAATATTATATTGCTCACACACTTTTTTATTAGCTATGGGATAAGATGTTCTAAGTAATACATTTTGAGCAAACAGTCTTGTGCACGGTGAAATCCAAGTAAGATGATTTGTCCTTTTATCCACCAGGGCATAAGCTTTCCCATCATAATTGCATTACAAGGCCATTTGCATTGAATTACTTTAATAATTGGCAGATATTGAGACAATCGGTCAAACAGAGAAACTCCATATTGAAAGATGTAAGAGACATGCTAACATGAGGCCTCTTTTATATATATATATATATATATATATATATATCCGTGTAACGACCCCCATTCTAGGTATCGACTTTATCTTTCAATGACTTGTAATTGTTAAACATGGTAACTAAACAACGAATCGTTAGACCATCCTCGAAGTGAGGGATACGGCTAAACTAAAATTTTAACCTCAACCTAATCCAAATACAATCAACAACAACTTCATTCATAGAATTCCATGTGATCAATCCTTCAAAAGAAGATTATAGAGCACTTCACTTATGAGCAAATCTCAACCCGATTCAGCTATTCACATTCAAAATCACTTTATGCCATAGAAGATCACCTATATAATCATTCAGAAAGTGCTTATCCAGCACTGCGCATATAACCTAGATTCATATATCATTCACCTTCAAGGCATCTTATGACCTGTCTCTCCTGATAATAATATAGTAACTACATATATTGAGCTACCAAGCCCTAACTTCCTACTTATCTACCTAAATATAGAACCGAAAAAAGCAATTCATACTTTCTTGTATTAAATTTAGATTGCACATAAAGTTTAGATACAAACCTTTAAATACTCGTATTCATGCCCCTAACACAATACTTTGATGTACACCTATGCAAGCCAAAAACAACCATAAGCCTTTAAGAATTGGCTAGTGTTATCCTAAGTCCCAACAAAAGTCTTGAAGCTCCCATACCTGCACTTGAGGTTAGCAAACGCCAATCCTTCAATTCTTTATAGAACAAAGTGAGTACTTAGAGATAGAATAACAAGAGAACAAACACCAAAGCATATATAATGATTTGAAACTAACATTAGCATGAAAATGCAAATAATAATGCTAAACTTGTACAGTGATTGAAAACTTTATATCTGGTAGTTATAGTTGATGTAACTCTTTCTTATACTTTCCACATTTATTAGACTATCTCAACATCTTTTCATTCTAACACTAGACTATTCTCATAGCTAGCACGATAGCCTTAACTCATAGATTTACAACTCAACAGTCATACTCAACAACATAGCAAGTTAGTTCACACTTCTTACCATGCTCTTCACTAGCCACAAATAAATTAACAAACTTAAGGGACTAATCCCAATAGGTCGCCCATTACCGAGCCAATATAATTATCATGCCACAAACTTATTAGGTCAATCTAATGATTTAATTGCAAACTTGCCATGTCGATATATAGATTAGGTCACAAACTTACCAAGTTAATTCTTAGATCATACCACAAACTTACTAGCCTATCTACTAAGCTTAAGTCATTTAAGTAACTCTTAGTTAACACTTAAAACCTGGCACCATACTTGAAATCAATAAGGTAAATGCAAATACTCATTAATAGTCTGTTATCAGATGGTTCAATCATAATATCAATTCTACTACTATTAGCTCAAAACAAGAACCATAACTTCTAGTCAATCATCTACCTCTCAATATTAGTAAATCAAGCATATATTTGTCATTCCATAATTGGGATCACATAGACCATCAATTAAACATAACAATCTCAACAAGACAACACTTTCCACATTCGACAATATAGCATGTGGTCTATGTTATCAACCATAATGCAATATGATAATCAAATTATAAAGCATTCTCACCTGGCCTCAGTTGATCCTTCAAATCAATAAGCTATGTCCACCTAGGATACATCAATTTCCCAATCAAACAATACATCCAAATACACTTTCATGTACATAAGGAAATATTTGCTATTTGTTCTTGATGTTTACTCTATTATCATCTTTTATTAGCCATCACTTAACTATTCCTTATCCAATATTAGTGAATTCCATTTCATCATGTTCACTTCTCTATGAACTATGTGAACTTGCCAAGATATCCAACCGAACTATTGATATACATAACCACGCGGACTTTTCCATCACTTCGTTACACTTACGTTATTACGTTTGCATAATTGACTCATATTCATCAATCTTACCATACACATTAGTCACGCGTTTCCTTTACTCCATATAAATCAAAACTGGTTTGAAACACAATTTCACTGTAATAGCCACTTCACTTCGCAGAAACATCACAGTTGTCATGAGATTGGTTATAAATTTCCTAATTTAAACTCACATACTAACTACTAGTTACTTATGCAATAGTTGGTACACTGAACCAAATGACTCCATGAAAAATTCCATATTGAATATCACTAACTATTGCAAATCAGGTTCGTAGACTTAATCACTTGAAAACCACGGTTTACACATTTCGAAAACAGGACAGGTTCGCGAAATATTTAAAATAAATGTTAAATGAACTAACTATTCAAAATTATCCTCGTGTAAATTTAACATAACACCTTAGGGGTCTTCTAATTAAACATCAAAGTAAAACTACATAGTTAAGGGTTCTGGTGATTAGTTTGAATTCGGTATCAAGCCTCACGATCTCTTAATGACCCAGTATCTATACCTCATATTTCATAAAACGAAAGATACCATCATAAATCACATTAAAACTAAAGGGATTTCTACGATAAAGCTAAGTAAAATAATGTCACCATAATATTGGCCAATCAAAACTATTTATTTATAAAAATTTAATGTATACTGTTCATTTTATTAGAATAATTTAATATATTAACTAGATAATAGGTCAATAGATTTCAAAAATAAAATGTTAAAAAAAATAATTAATAAATAACATTAAATAATAAAAAAAAATCTTCTATAATATAAGTTATATTGGCTAATATTACAGTAAAGCTATATTATTAATATTATCGTAGAAAAATCTTGAAAATGATCGTAGAACAAATTTTTAGAATTTTCTAAAACATTTTGATATATATATATTAACTAAAATAATGCAGTTTGGGGACGCTCACCAGCACCGTTGTCTCCGACTACCATGTCGGAAAAACTGGGCTCCAGCCATCCGTTCAGCCATGCAACCATCTCCTTGTCACGTTATAGCTAAGCCCTTGAACCAATATCCACGGCCTTCCACCGATTTTCCTCTTCTTTTCCCCAAAATTTATTCGTAACCCCCTTGAATATCCTTCTACTCTTACTTGGTAATGACCTTGGTGTTCTTAACAAAATTATTTCATATCGCGAAACAAACTTTATGGGTTAGTACGACTAATTTTCATAGCCGCGTCATAAAATTTGGACTTAAACAGTTAACATTCTTCCATTGCCCTACATTTGGTAGATTCAAAAATGCGGTTATCACAATCTGTTAGCAGCACAGCTGCAAGTCCACAGCTTCTAACACCCTTCAAATGTGCATGGACATAGGGGTAAGAAAGGGCACTGGTGGAGCTCTTACTTTTTTATATTTTCAATATGTTATTTCTGTTATTTGTGTGCGCAGTTATGTAGATAGACATATGTGCAATTAAGTAGGAGGAGAGTTCCTACTTTATGCTACTTTTTAGGGTGTGACTAAGAGAATTTATCTTCTGCATTCCCTTTGTACTTCCATGGTTGTACTGAATAATAATCAGATATCTCATCATCAAATATTTTTTACTTTCTAAAGAGCCCTAAATATTACTGGTGAATATAGGCCGACGGGGAGGAAGATTGGTAAAGGTAAGGAAGTTTCTAGTGAAGATTTCACCCTTACTAAACCACAAACCCAATCCTGTAACAGTTTTCGTATGAGATTTATTGGAAGAGCTACTTTTACAGTCAAAAGTCCATCTCTTTAGAAAATTACTTTGTAACCTGGAATTTATTTCCAAACTATCCAGAATTTTGAGAGAACAAGAACAAAATGCATTTGTTCTACCATGAGCCATGTCCTCTCCAATACCAGACATGTTACATCTACGATGCATTTATTTTTACTAGAATAAAATCCTACTCAGCAAGTCCTCAAATCTTTCATGCAAAATGCAAACACCGGAACATTTGTGAGTGCCATCAAACACCGTAACAATCATGAGTGCCATGCAGGTAACAGAGGTGATTTTCACTTAAAAAGGATGAGCAAATTCAACTCTGCTTTATTAAAAGTTCAATGTCTGCCCCAACCTCAGCAATCTTGACCTCTTTAGAAGCTTTTGCCATGTTTGCAATTTTCCCAACATCAAAGTCCAACGCCATCTTTTTAAACCAGACCATCAAGCATCTGTTCAAAAAAATATGTCAAAATTTCCTTAAAAACATCCCAGGAAGTGGTAAAAATGAGTTCCAGAAAAATATGATCATAAGAGGAACAATAACCCGTACAGCAGCAACCTGCCTTCAATTAGAGACTCCAAGAATCTTGTCTTAAATGGATTTCAAAACAAACAGCTATAACAAAATATAATTTCTTTTAAAGTAGTGACGAAATATAATCTTCACCATGACATCCGACATAGAAATGGCTAAATGATGACATATACATACCGCCAATCAAATACAACTTACATATGCCTTTCAAAGTAGTGAAATCATTATCAAAAACACGTGGATACACTAATATCACTGGCAACATCAATAAGGATATTCATGTTGGAATATAGTGAATTAACAATTCTGGTAAATATAGAAATTAGTAAAGCCATCTCATCTTCCCTATGGAGATTGAATCACACTAATCGGAGAAATTTATAAAACCCATGAGCAAATAAGTTGATGGTGGAGAGGCTTTGCCAGAGAAGTGAATATCAGAAACTTTCAGATCTCCCTTGAACTCTTCAAACGAGTTATATGTAGGCATTTTCGCTGGTGGTTGTACTTGGCTGATAAATACTCTTTTCAGGACATGTATGGCACAGCTAACAAGGACATGAGCATGGTCCACAAACACCACAATGTGGCGAGCCACTTGCTAATGTAAAGCATGTTTCATGTTCATCTAAATGCCCTGAGCCCGTCCTTCTCATGATAGGAATAAATATCACACTCGAGAACATTTTGTGGCCCCTAAGCTATCTAATCCTCATTGAGAAAAATATGGCAATAAAAGTTTAATAGTTTTGATGCACACACTTCAACATTAGTGGATGGCGAGTCTAGGTGGGCATAAGTGCTCTCCCAACCTTCAAAATTTTCCAAAAGTTGCTCCTCAAGAATTTTTTGAAAATTTTTAAAAGCCTACATTTATTATTCTTGAATTTCAATAATAACTACGTGACTTCGTTTATGCTATTTTATTTAGCCTTAATTGTGTAAATTGTGGATGCCCCACCAATCTCACTTGTCATTGTTCAAAAAGATGGAAGGCAGCTTATAACAAGTTCACCAATACAATAGAAACAATATATTATAAATAATAGGATGACTACACATATCATTGATATTAAATAACTTATATAATAAAACTAAAATAACTTATATAATAAAACTATAATAATTAAATACCTATATAAATATAACTATTTATGAATAATGTACTCCATACACACATATGTATATTTATGTATATAACTCCTTAAATAGTACTATAACCAAGTTGTATGATAATATAAAAAATTAGATAAAATCCTAACATTTTTGCAAATCTTACAAAAAACTAAATCTATGTTTTGGTATATATAAGATTTCCAAGTGAACAAAACATTGACAGAACAAACTTACCAAAGTGAACATTAGTACAAGTTAGGATTGAGATTTTACCGCTTATTGAAATACTATATTAAAGTATCTAGAAGCTTAAGAGTATATTTTTTTGTAGTTGTAAATTAGCTGTCTATGCGCATATTATGTATGTGATTGGTACTTCATTTTGTAATAGAAGTTAAACTCCTTTTAGTCACCTTTGAATGAAACTAATAGGAATCTGACCTTAACTTAATTGGATATACATAGCAACCCGTTAAGGGAACAATTAGGTGTGTCAGATTACTAACCTCTCTTGATAAAGATAGCTGGAATGGTCTTTTCCTTATCCTTAGTTAAACTAAGTGACAAGTGAGAAGGTTACAATAAGAATGGGGACCGTAGTTCAAAAGTAGTCTTAGGAAGAAAGTATTTTTCATTCCACAAGCTTAGGTTTAGTCTGATTGAGCTAAGGAAACTCCCCAATCCATGTTAAAACAAATGTAATTTCTCTAATATCACAATTGACAGGATAACCTTATGCGATGTCGCAAATGATTAATTGTAGTGTATTTTATTATAATTAATAACCTTATTTATGTTTGCATAGTACTCTTCCGTCTCTATCTTGCTTACTAAGCTAGTGGTGCTTACACTCCTATAGATTCTATTACAGGTGCTAATTAAGATCACTAATACAACGTTATAATCAACTACGAGTTAGTTCACAAGGGGCTAAGAGTGAGGAAAAGTATGAGGACTACTAGAATCTGATCATTTTTTATATTTCAATCTTTTGAAGAAACTAGTGGTCACCTAGGAAGACCAGTTACTATGATGTCTATAAATATATGTGTCAACACCTATATCTTTTGGAAACTTTCTTAGAAAGATGTACCCTTTTAATGTAATTACTATGATGTAAATATAATTTAAGAACTTAAATTGTGTAGTATAGGATTTCTATTAATTTTTTTAAAGAAATACCACAGGTTTTACTTAACACAAGTACCTTGTTAAACTCTTTAGGCAGGTTGAGTCGTATACACCTTATATAGGCTATATTTACAATAATAGTCATGAGGTTAGTTTCTATCTTAGAATAGATTATGCAGCAGGATTTACTATGACTCCTGTGCAAGGCATGACACCTTGTGTCTACTGTACTCTTTCAACTTCACTATCATGGACCCATTGTTCTATGTTGATGTTATTCCACTATTGATGTCATGTTAGGATCGAGAAATAAGTTTGTGTCTCAGAAGAGGTCTTATCATATTGTAGATGGTTCCTTTAGAGATAACTACTGGAGAAAACTAGATAGGTTTGGCTAGATTTAGGGTTAGAAAGTAAGCAAAAATGTAAGCTGTTGTAGATGTGACGTACCAATTAAGCACACATAAAGTGGGCTCTTGCCAAATGTGATGCACCAATCTAAGTAACTTAAGTCACTCATCGTATAACCTTACTTAAGGGTTAATATGAGCTAATGGGGTTTGGGGGTACTTTTCAATGATGAAGAAAGGAAAAATCTAAAAAAAAATTCTCATTAGTTGATAAAAGTTGGAATCCTTTATAAGAGTATATCATGGGTTATTTATATTCATAAGTAGAAGGGTTACACAAAGGAAATGTATTTACTAAAAAGGGAAGAAACTCTATACAATGGATTATACAAATGGAAGAAGGACAATTCCATAATCTGCTTAGAAAGAGAATGTAGGTTTGTTGGGGAGCATGTACATGCAATGGGATACGTAGCATTTGGTAGATGTTTGGTAGATTTGGTGTGTAAGAGACCTTGAGGTAAGTAGATAAGATCAACAACTCTTAGAATTATAAGTAGATCGGTATTACTTTACTAAGGGAATTGTTGTAAAGTATGGGTTACAAGACAAGTTGGCAAGCTAGCTCAACTACTATTAGTCAGCATAGCTTGAGTAAATTCATGAGAATAAAGAAGAGTATTATTGTATTGGCTCAAAAATAGGAACAAATATCCTCGACCTAACAAGTTAGCCTCATCTACAATTGGGCAATGGTTAAGGATTAGATAGACCATGTTAGTTATTCCCTCTACTTAAGAGCATGTGAGTAGACCTAAAAGCTAATTCCCATCATTCCCTTCTAGTTGTTTAGGATTTGATCAAATCCTTAGGGTAGTCTATAAGTATATCTTCTTTAGTACGGTATGGGCTTAGATCAGCAATATTGAAAACGTTAGAGACTCCATACCATTCTAAAAGTTCAAGCCTATAGGTATTATCATTCATTTTTTGTAGTACACGAAAAGGCCCTTCTGTTTATGGTAATAGCTTTCATCTATTTAGGAACCTTTCCTTACTAAGGTGTAGCTATACTAGGTCCCTAATTGGAATAGCTTTTTATCCTTGCATCCTGGGCTTTCTAGGTAAGTTTCTTGGTGACTCGAATTGGTTATTTGGTAACTCTTCAATAGATCTATTATAGGGTCTAACTCAATCTTCTACTTCTTGGTCTCCTTGCTTAGCTTAGAGTCTTAGGGTTTGATTACGAGACAGCTTAGGATTGAATCTATAGATAACTTAGAATGAAGTTTTGCTAGTCTTATTGTAGATAGATCTATTGTAGGTGAATTCAACTATTGGTAATCAACCATCCTAGTCAGCTTGATTTCTTCCAACTATAACTCAAAGAAGAGATCCCAATATACTGTTGACGACCTCTGTCTGTCCATTGGTCTGAAGATAGCATGACGTACTAAACAATAGTTTCATTCTTAGTCAGATCCCTAAGATCTTCTAGAAATAGATAAGGACCTTTGGGTCTCTATTTGACACTATACTTCTTAGGACTCCATGTAGTTTCATGAACCCTTGCAAAAAAAGAAAAGAAATAGCTAAAGCACCATTAGTTTTATGGCGAGGCATGAAGTGTGCCATTTTGTTGAATCAATTAACCGCAACCATGATGTTGTCCTTTTCTTGTGCTATTATTCTTAACAAACCAAGCACAAAATCTATACCTAGATCAGCTTCTTGTTTAGTTAGAATAGGAAAAAGCATTGTCTTCCCTTGCTTTGCTTGGTACTTGGTCTCTTTACAAGTCTTACATCTTTTGAGGACCAAATGTACATCCCTCATCATCTTTGGTCAATAAAACCTTAATTTTAACAATTCATATATCTTTCTTTCTCCAAAGTGGCCAATTATTCCTTCGTTATAGGCTTCCTTAACAATAACTCTTGTATTGTACAAGTCGACATGCATAGTTTCCCTACTCGAAAATGATAACATTCCTCTACAAAATAGTCATCTAATGTCATTCCCTTAACACATTGGACATAAACTAGACTAAAACTTTCATCTGATTGATGGTTTTCCCTTAAGCTCGCAAATCCCATCAAGCTTGCTTGAAGATCAGAAAGTAAGGCATGCCATCTAAATAGGCCATCAACAACTACATTCATCTTCCTTTTCTTAAACTTTATTACAAATGAAAATCTTTTAAGAAATTCTACCCACTTTATTAGCTGCTTCGACAATTTCAATTGATTGTTCTGATATCTTAAGGTTTGCTAATCAAAATAGATAATAAATTTCTTTGGCAACAAAGAATGTTGCTACGTATGCATTTCTTAGACTAATGCAAACAATTCCTTCTCATAAATGGAATAGTTCAAAGTTGAACCCTTAAGTTTCTCGTGAAGTAGGTAATAAATTGGCATTCTTGCATCAATACTACTCTAATACCTATGTTAGAAGTATCACACTTTAGCTTAAACACTTACTAAAATCCAGTAACAATGGAGCAAGGGTTAAAGTTAATCTCTTCTTCAGCTCGACAAAGCTTTCTTCCTCTTTACTTCTCTACTTGAATTCGATGTTCTTCTTTGTGAGCTTGGTAGGGTATGCAGTAATAGAACTAAAGTTTTAAATGAATATGGGATAGAAAGAAGCTAAGCTATGAAAACTCCTAACGTTAACACATGAGGTTAGTATAGGACATTTTACAATAGCTCATACTTTCTCCTCGTCTACTCTTAGGCCTCCTCCATTAATCACATAGCCTAAAAATACCACTTCTTCTTGATAGAAGCAATACTTCTTAAGGTTCCTAAATAACCCTTCATTCCTCAATAACTTAAACACGGTTCAAAGATAATCTACATAGCTGGTTGGATCTAAGCTACACACCAAGATGTCATCAAAATACACCACGACTAATTTCCCTATTTGATTCCTAAGCACATGTTTCATCAATCTCACAAATGTACTTAGCACATTGGATAATCTAAAGGGCATCACTAGCCACTTGTATAACCCATACCTAGTTTTAAAGGCTATTTTCCATTCATCACCTTCCTTCTTGTGAATTTGATGATATTTAGATTTTAGATCAATCTTTGAAAACACTCTAACTATATGTAGTTCATCCAATATATTACCTAACCTTAGTATTGGATATCAATATTTGATAGTGATTTTATTAACAGCTCGGCTATCTATGTATAGTCTCCAACTACTATCTTTCTTAGATACTAAAAACGCTAGGACAACATAAGAACTTATGCTTTCACATACACATCCTCTTCCAATTGGCTCATTTACTTGCCTATGCAACCCAACAGCTTACTCAAGGTTCATTTGATAGGTTGGTTGATTTGGTAGGGTAGCACTTAGTTGTGACTTGATGCCATGCTCTATTCCTTGCAAAGGTGGTAAACCTTTTGGTAGTTCATCTAGGAATAGATCAACAAATTCTTTCAACAACTCTTCAATGACCTTAGTTAGTTCGGCCTTCTTCTTTATATCCAATTGTCTTTGGATTAGCAAAAATATTAGCTTAGCACTCTTCGTAGCAACTTGGAGCTCAAATTAGCTCATCATCAAGGCTTTAGTCTATTTACTTAACTTAACCTACATATAACATACTATTGACCTAACTTAGTGTCATTGGAATCAAGCTAATAGATTGACCACCCTTCTCAAATGTATACATATTCTTATATCTATCATAGGCTACTTGTCTATCAAATAACCAAGGTCGGCCAAGTAAGACATGTGAAACACATATTAGTAACATTTCACACATAATTTCATCTTTATAATTCCTAATAGAAATTGGCAACAACATTTAGTGTAATGCTTGCAAAGATCCCTTCTCATTCAACCAATGGAGTTTATACAGCCTAGGATGTGGAGAGGTTGACAAATTCAATTGCTTGACTAATCTCATAGATGCTACATTTGTATAGCTACCATTGTCAACAATTAAAGTACATAGTTCATCTTTTAATTGACAAGAGGTACAAAATATATTTTCTTATCATTGATCTGATTAATCAAATTCCATACTTAGAGCTCAGCAAACAACCAATGTTAATATGTCCCCTTCCTTTAGACAAATGTAATCTCCCATAGTCTCTATCTTCACTTCCTCCTCCAATCCTTCTGTAACTTCACTAACTTCTTCGTCTATACCCTACACTTCAAAGGTTGGAACTTCTCCTTTAATGACCATAGTTTGTTAGTTTTAGCATTAGGTAGCCATATGTCTAAAGCTTTTGCACTTGAAGCACTTTAGCTCACTAGTCTTTCTCCCTGAGGTTTGCTCCTTTTCAAATTCCTTTTCCTTCCCTCTTAGCTCTTGCCTAACCTCCTCTACATGACATGTTTATCCCCCTTTCTAGTTCAACGCTAGGCTAATGTACCTCCTACTACTTCCTTAGAGAGGTTGAAAGGGTTAGATAGGTCAAGAGGATGGAGTTCGGAAAGGTCGACTTCTTCTTTACCATTTGACATACTAAACGATCTTAATGGCTTCTTCAAGGGTATTAAAGAAATGCATCTCAATAATGTCTCTAATCTCATAACTTAGGTTAGTGACAAATGTTAAAGTACTTTAGGCCTTACGTTCTTCCATCTTGCATCTGATCATAAGTATTTGGAACTCTTTGATGTACTCATCAACAGATTGGGTTCCTTTCCTTAATTTTTGCAATTTAGCAAAAGCATCCTGGTAATACAATTTAGGAATGAATCCACTCTACATGATTCTCTTCATTTTGTTCTATATACAAACATTATGTCAGCCTTCTCTCTACCTCATCATCTACATCTTTCTCTACTACATGTGAGTACACCTAGTGAACTCTAGGGCGGTAAGTCGAACCTTATCTTCTTTTGCATAGTGATAACACTCAAATAACTTATTAGCTTGCTCTTACCAATCTATGTACTCATCATCACTCTAACTCCCTAAGTAGATTAGAAGCTGGATCTTCACATTTTCAATGCTTCTAAGAGCTCAAACAGTATGCTCCTCATAATACTCATCATCTAGCTCCTCTTCAACTTTACCAGCATCTTTAAGAACAATCCTTCAGTGAGTAGGGCAATAAACTCCTCCTTGGGTTGTAGAATAAGAAAGTTAACCCTGATAGGTTGGCTTACACATCTTCCTTATTAAGGTGCTTAAC
Source organism: Lumnitzera racemosa (assembly GCA_024138005.1). Lineage (NCBI taxonomy): Eukaryota > Viridiplantae > Streptophyta > Magnoliopsida > Myrtales > Combretaceae > Lumnitzera > Lumnitzera racemosa. Next base: position 46,933,908 of record JAMXBC010000007.1, read on the forward strand.
CTAATTTTTCATTTACTTAGTAGAATTCTTCAGGTTAACTTTCTTTTTTGTCATCTACTTCCATTCTTTCATTGACTTTTTCGTCAATCACTTCAACTCACGCACGACATGCTAGGTAATTCAGTCATCTCTATTGAACTTCGGTATTCATTTTATTGACTCTGTAATCAATTAGGTTTTCCTCTAAGGGAGTCCCCATCAACTTGCCTTACAATGCGACAATCTCCATTGGTACAGGCAGCCACTTATCCTTACGTAATCATCATCATATTTTCCATCAACTTAGAAAAGTAGTCTATCTGCTCATCAGTAGATCCGAGAGTTTGTTGTATATAGCAGCATATTTCAAAATCGTCACTCTTATTGTCTCTAATCACAACATTCATACTAGGCTCCATCATTCTTACTACAACATAATAAATTAGAACTCAAATTCTTTCATGATATTACCTTACAACCAAACAACAACTACTTATTTAACTCTTATTACTCTAACACTACAACTAGCAACAACTACCATTGTTCTTCAACCACTACAATAATAGCAATGTAAACAAATTAATGATGACTGACTTTGTTTCAAAAGACAAAAACAAATTAATGTACAAAATGACTACACAATACAATCGAACTACTAATAGAGATGAGACTTCTCAAGAACTCGTAATCCTTCTCAAAACCTTGAGCTATGATACCAAAATGATGTAATATGGGGATAAAGAAGGGGGTTTGTTTTGTGAAAGAGGTCTCACCATATCATAAATAGCTCCTTCGGAGATAACTACTAAAGAAAACTATATAGGTTTGAGTCGATTTTAAGGATAGAAATTAAGTAAACCTATAAGCTACTCTTAGATGTGATGCACCAATTAAGCATACATAGATCAAACCCTTATTGAATATGATGGACCAGTCTAAGTAATTCAAATCGATCGCTACATAACCTTGCTTAAGGGTTGATGTAAGCTAAGGGAGGTTTAGGGGTACTTCTCAATGATGAAGAAAGGGAAAATTTTACAAAATTCTCATTAGTTGATTAAAGTTAGAATTCTTGACGATGGTCTATCATGGGGTAGTTATACCTGTAAGTACTAAGGTTACACAAAGGAAATGAATTTACTAGAAAGGGCAAAAACTATATACAATTGACAGTACAAATGGAGGAACGATAATTTCGTAATCCTTCTAGAACAAGAATGTAAAGTTGATGGGGAGCATGTAACATGCAATGGGATATACAGTGTTTAGCAAATGGTTGGAAAATCTAATGCATAACAAACTTTAAGGAAGCAAAGTGGGTCAACGGCTCTTAGAATCATTGAGTAAATTAGTACCTACTTTGCTATGAGACTTACTGTAAAGTGTAGTTGCAAGATAGGTCAGTGAACTAACTTGGCTTCCATCAGTTCATATAACTTGAGCAGATTTATGAGAATAAAGAAGAGCACTTTTGGACTAGCTTGGAAGTAAGAATAGATCTCTGTAGCCTAATAAGTCAGCTTCATTTGGAGTCGAGCAATAGTCAAGAATTCAATGGATATGTTAGCCATTCCCTTTGCTCAGGAGCATGCGAGTGGATCTGGAAGCTAATTCCTATGAACTATCCACTTAAATAATCAAATCAATAGAGGGAATACAATTCTAATTCTTTACTTTTTCTCCTAACCCTTCTCTAGGTTATCAAAGTTTAATAGAATATACAAGTAATTTCTCTCCTAACAATCCTCTTAACTATAAAAAAATGATAATTAACAAACATTTGAAGATAAAATACAAAGCTCCTCTAAGTATAAGTATAGAATAGTAATGTAAAAATGAAAGTCAGAAGTGTAGGCAATCCTCTAATTTATCTTCTAATTATACTAAGAGTATAAGGATATTATAAAATTATAGAGCAGATATCTATATTTCGAATTTCGTATCACTCAACTTATATTTACTCCTTCGGTAACGTCTTTATTGAAAATTTGAAGAATATCTTCCAAGATTTAAGTTAACTTTTAAGTAGCCATTTGAAATCTCCTTGTCCCTTAATTTGTGCAAGAATATCTTCTAGACGTTGGCTTTAAATTTGAATATTGAATTGCTATTTGATAAGTTTTATCCACTTGCACATTTAGATGTTAGTCTTCATAAGATATGGTTCCTTTAGCAAAATATATCCTCAATTTGAAAAATGATGTCAAATCATAGGATATATCTTCAAGGCTGACATTTTTGCTAATTTCTTTACTGAACACTTCCATGTAAAGAATAATGAAATAATTCCAAACCTTATTTTTAATTTGTACAAAATCCTCATGATACTTGAAGTTGAATTTGATTTAAAAAATCTATTGCACTTTCTAATATTTATCCTTATCCTTGTAAGTTATCTACTCACAGATCCTTATTAGCAACTTTAGCTTGCGTCTAATCTTTTGCTTCTATGAAATTATCCTTAGCCTACATAAAATCATTGTAAATAACTCAAAAAAATTGTTGTAACAAACTAATAAAATCAAATCTAGTAAAATCCCAATAACCTATCATATTATTTTTCTTAAAATATATACTTATTTTGAAATAAATAAAATCGTTCTCCTTAATCCCTTTAGATATTTGTCTTATTTAATGAAACGCATCAGACATATTATCTAAGTATATCCAATAAGAAGAGTTAGGTCTTCAACTCATCAAAAATACAACTTGTTGCTCGTTTTATAAAATTCTATGGAAATCTAAACTCTTTGATTTATTCTTTAATTTATCTTCTAACTCTCTTAACATAGACTTGCTTATATTCTTAGCTAAGCATATGATGTCTTAATTTTGTCTTATACATATAACACATTTGTTAAACATCTTTAACCAAATTTGTTATCATCAAAACATTAAAGAGAGAACCCAATAATGTTCTTGAACTTAGGGCATTGCAATAATCATATAGTTAACAATTAAATATTTAGTATTATATTATCCATAAAAAGCTATCTTCGTTATCTTATAGGGGTGAGGGGGTACAAGATGGATAAGGTATTATGTAGGTACAGGCTCTTAAATTTTTTTGAACTAGAATTTATCTTGTAATACCCTAGAACTTCTTTGTACCTTCTAACCTAAAACTTATAGAATATATGGTGCCCTATGGAGCTTATAACTTTTTTCTTTCCTCCTATAAATTTCAACATTAAACATTTTTTATTTAATAAATTCTTGCCATATTTTTTCTTTTATATGCCAAAAAGCTACTTCTAAAACACTGCATGGACCTAATGTTAAATGGCACCCTTTATTAACAAAACAATCAAATGACAAATGCACTTAGGTGCATATACAAAAGGAAAAAAAAAAAAACAATTTCTTTACAATTAACGACAAATATTACCTTCAGAAGTTTAAATTTACTATATTTAAGCTCCAATTATTAATTTTAAGTTGAGGTCTACATTGAGCTTAATCCATTTTGTTTTAATGTTAATATAATATCATTTTTATGCATTTAGTAACATAAGTTTTCTTTTTTGTTCATCAATATGTATCATATTATTTTATAAATTCTAAAGGCTAAGTACAATGTACCTTAGAGCCTATACCTTCATACTCGTACCCCACCCTATAAGAGTAGGTTTCAGTAAATTGCTACTTAGAACCTACTTAATTGAGTAGAGTAGAGATAGGTATCCTATACAACAGGATCAATGTCACTTGCTCACCCTTATTATCTATGATATTAAAACATAAGAATTTTTTCTATGTGACAATTCTCATTTTATAATAATAATTTCCTTAATTATCCTTGAAATTAAACATATACCCCTTACCTCTCAAACAATTGAAGGTTAATTTGATTAAACCAATAAACTTTATTCAATTGATAGTCTTTAATTTCCTATATATCTTATTCTTCAATCTAGGTAACAATGCCAAGTTTCAACAAGTTGAGGTTAATACATATGAAAATATCTAAACTTATGATTTTGGGCAATTTAGTTCCCAAATATTTAAAATTTGAATTTAAGTGTCTAAAACCTGAATTTAAATATCTAAAACTTTAAGATTTATTCAAATGAGTGTTTACAATTTAAAATTTATTCTACTATGGTGTCGATTGTCTAAAAAAATTTGGTGATCATTGAATAGATCTTAAAATTCAAGCGCTCATTTGAATAAATCTTAAAGTTTAAGACAATAATTCAAGTTTTGAATGTTTAAACACTAAATTACCTAAACTCATAAATTAAGGCACTTCTATATGCATTATCCTCAAATTAGGTTATAGAAGTAGAAAGAATTCTATTATAAAAGCAATAAATTAATTCCTCCTAAGCAAACAAGTTGAAATTATATTTGATCTCGGGAAACGTGTTGTAGGTACGTATCCATCTAAGTCAAATTTTACATTAGAAATTATATATAAGGTGTTTTGAAATTAAACTACAACTTATAATTAATCATTAACTCTTTCTTCTTCTTTTTCCCTTTTTCCTTAGAGAAATGAGTTAATTTAAGAATTTTACTTGTTACACCTAAAATGGATTCTCACATTAAGGTAGTGTTTGGTTATCGAAACTAAATATGATAAAGAGAATCAAATAGCACAAGTACATGGAGCATATTATGCTTAGTTTATACAATAGTTGATACAATTTTTTGCAATTTCTCTTATTTAGTATATACAAATATAGGACTCTTTATTATATTTTAATATTTGAACTCTTAATATTGTCTAATATTTATTTAACAACATTTTTATATTATTTAAAAAAGTACAATTTAAATGGATTTTTGAATTCACATACTTGAACAAATTATATATAATATTAAACAAAAATTCATAGATTTGATGCTAATAAAAAAAATTAATCATTTATATTATAAACTTTTATAGTACATATTACACACAATATTGAATAATTAGCTAGTAATTAAAAAAGGAAAAGAAAGAAAAAGGGAAAAGAGTAAAGAAAGGAGGAATAAATAAAAGGAAGAAGAAAAGGAAAAGAAAAATAATAAATAAAATAATTAGAAAACTAAAAAAAGAAAAGAAGAGATGAATGAGCCATGTCTTGTTCATAATTATGAGATAATGACATGGCTTGTTGTGTCTTATGCTATCTGAGGGGTACTTTTGTGATTTCAAAAAACTTGTTTTTTTTTTTTCTCATTGAATTTAACTTCTGTATCATATTTTAAAGGATGTAATACATGTTTACCAATTGTGGAAAAAAAATACAAAAATATCAATGAGATGAAATTAATTACAAGATTACCAAGGCTAAATCAAATCCTAAAGATGCGACGATAAAATTTGCAAAGAAGTTACATTTAAAATATGCAATTAAAAAAAGTTGGTACAACACCTAAATCGCATTTAACAAATGCTACTTGTGATGAGAAAATTACACCTTACAAATGCAATAATAGTAAAAACATGCAAGGCTAAATGGCATTTAACAAATGTGATAAAGGTCTAAAGATGCAAGCTTAAATCATATTTAACAAATGCAACTTATTTATTACAAATAAATTACACCTTATAGATGTGATAAGGTCAAAAAAATCTAAGCTTAAATTGCATTTAATAATCGCAACTTACATGCAAGCCTAAATCACATATGTCAATTGTAACTTGCTTTAGTCTAAGTAAATTGCAATTTACAAATGCAATATAAGTTAATTCCACCCTTTTAAATAAAACAGCATATAAAGGCCTTCAATTACATTTGTAAAATGTGATTTATTCTAAAGGCCCTTAGCTCAAATAAACACTCCTACCCCCCTCACGTAAACAGAAACTTCAATTCAAAGAACTAAAACTTCAATTTAGAGTTTACAATTTTAAAAAAAAAAAAATTACATGTTGTCTCTTCAAAATTTTTCAATTCAAAGCTTAACCAATTTCATTAGACTTTTGGTAAGTATTTCTTGTAATTTTATGTTTCTTTTATACTATTTTACTTATGATCACAAGCCATTTGTGAAATACCTAAATGATCTTGATAAAGATAGTACGAGTTGCAATTTTAATTGAAATTCTTCAATTACCTCATTTAAAATAGTTAATTTGTTGCTAATGTTGTAGTCAAAATTTTTTCGACAATTTGAATGTCAACATTTACATCATTTATTTGTAGAAAGTTGGTTAACCAGAGTTAGTAGATGATAACAAGCATCATCTCTAGGAATAATATGCTCTCTATTCATCTTTCACAATGTGATAAACTTTTGCATGATTCCTTGTGAATGTTTTCATTCTCTTGATTGTCTGCAATATTCTAATTGATAGTGTAGGAAAGTAACATTCCTATGCCGATGTTATGTTCTTTTTGTTAACCTAATATAGTACATCAGGATACCAGTCTTTAGATAGCATCTAGTAGATGATGAGTCTAGGATTATAGTCTCAAAACTTTGTTAAGTCTTTGATACAACTTATGGGTAGTATACATCTAAAATTAGGTCTACCAGCTTTATGTATATAGGAAGACTAAACTACTGTATTAAACAATCCCTCTACATGGCATCAGGTGTAATGAGTTTGGGACCATATTCTTAAAGCTCCATTATCTTTTGTACAATTTATATGTACAAACTTTTGTGGTTTGTCAACTTATTTATCTAGGAAGACTAAAAAGCTATGTTAAGCAACCCCTTCATAGTATGGAGGGTAGAAACTTTGGTATAAGTTGCTTTCTGCTATATTTGGCAAGAGATAGTGCTTTTAACTAACTCATATTTTCTGCATTGGATCCTTAACTTATTGATTAAAGCATGATTTTCCTAAAAACTCTATTGCTAATTCTTTTAGCTTTTAGATGTTTGTACCTCTTTAGAACATCTTTTCCCTTCTTTGCTTAATTTCATTTTTTATTAAATCTAAACATCACACATTTTAATGCTACCCTTTAAACAGATGTTATAATATTTCTAAGGTATTAGCATGCCAAGGTTGCCACATTATCTTAAATAATCATGTAAGAATTGTATGTCACTTTATGTTGTATATGTACTAGTGTCATTTATTTTGGAAGTTATACACCATTCATTGTGTGTTAAGTAATATTAGATCTTGTAATACTTGACTACCAAGCAACAAAACAAATTTCTACACTAATGTTTTAAGATTTCCTTTATTGAGTGTAAGATGCTACAAAATTAGCAATCGGACTCTGACACCTAAATTTAGTATAACCACAATAGTTTCCTATTTAAGAAAAAAAAAATGTATGCTCATAACTTGGTAATTTGGGTTTAGTAAGTAAAAAAAAATTAAATAAATAAAATTGTAACAATCCGACTATAACTTCTCCTACTAAGGTATTGTCCACTTTGGTATGGAACGTCGTATAGTTTTGTTCCTTAGTGTTGTAGCTTCCTAAGAGGTCACCTATTCTAGGATTGACTTAACCTGAATATACTTAACTTTAAAGTTCTTATGTACTCTAAGCTATTACACCAAAAGGAACCTAATGATTAGAATTTTGTTATCTAGCATTTAAGGGGTATTACAATCTACCCTCTTTACAAAATTGACATTCTAATCAATTTTGTTATATAAGTCCAAGACTACCACCAAGTAGGGACTCTACTCTTCCAACTAGTAGACTACTCTAATACTGATAGGAATTAGATTACTAGACCTTAACCTGCAATCGAGCTCAAGGCCTAAAAAGTCTAACAAGGCGAATTCTCCTGCTACAACCGACTCCTATCGAGGTCGAGCTGATCTTTGCTGCCGATTAACTTCTTATGCCAAGCTATGTAACTACAAATCTCTCAGAAGTTATGTACCAACTAGTCGAATGCTCTGCTAACTACCCAGCCCCTTACACACACCTGCTTGGCCATAACCGAGCCAACCTCTTTATCAGCAACGTTAGTGTTGAGAAGCCGAGAGCTCTTGCACATATCCATAGCCATTGCTTCTCAAACAAGCCCAAGTCTACTTGATACCTTTACTCAACACCCCTACTCAACCCTATATCCTAATCATACTATTTTGTCTGTTTCTAATAAAAGCATCCCCAATACGCTATTACCATGTGTATTAAACCTACGTGAAGGAATTTACAACACTAATCATTAATTTATTTGAATTAAAATTTGTACCATTTATTATTCTATGCACATTACTTCCTTAGACATTACCTTTTTAGTGTTTTCCATTTTAGGTAGGTTGCCCTAGTTTCTTGAGTATAAATACCTATTTACATGTAGCCGCATCATCACTTATCCTCTTATCATCAATATACTGAATACACCCTTTTGTGAACATTGTTTTCGTAGCTTGTTTACTCTTTTCACTCTTATCCTAACCTTTGAGGAAGATTAGGAGACGAGTAACCTCATTGAACTATCTTGTATGTCATATTGAGTTTTGTCGTAAGTCCTCAAAAGTCTCTTGGTGCATCATATCCTCAGAGGTGTTCTTAGGTTTGCTTACTTTACCTTTACTCTTTTGCACAATCTCATCAACCTTTTTAAGCTTTTAGTAAGTTTGGACCAACCGTATGACTAACCTTGTCTATTCTTGGCCTAGGTTTGCATCATCTTGGTATCAGAGCTAAGGTTTCGTTTAGGTAAGTTGTACTTGTATTTTGTGAAGTAGTGCTTATTGTAGCAATGTGTTGAACTTGTGAAGAGAATCACTCAAGTGTTTAAGTAAGTCATAGAGCATAGTAATTGTTCTCAAGTATACTCTGTTTTGCCTTGTTTCAAACATCTAAGAATAAGGTAAGTTTCTGTGTAGTGATTTATTCATTAATATAGTTAAAAGTGTTCACGGGTTAATTAGAAATTTCTGTAAAAAGTACACGTGTTGTTTAGCTTAGAGAAATATTGTTAATTGTATCTCAGATTCGAAGTTTACCAACAAATTTTTCAAAGAAAACGACTAACCCGAGTATTAATGCAAGTATTAAGGGTAACAATAGTGGTGTTGTCTATCATAGCTAATAGCATCATGGTACCCCTAGAAACATAAATGAGAAACTAGATGAGGTGGTTAACCTCTTAGTTGACTTGACTGGAGTTATTCATGCAATGGGCCATCGACCTACTAAGGCTGTGTAAAACATCCCATAAGTTGGCTGACATGTTAATGGTCAAAACCCAGCTTGATAGGAAGACAAGTAAGAAGAAGGATGGACTTGAGAGATTTGGATGATGATGGAGAAGAAGAGTTTAAAGAAGAAGAAGAGCAAACCCAAGTACCCCGAGTCGTCGACCATGTGGCACTTCAGATTTTGAGCTTCAATAGGTCTGGAAGTGCGGATGATTGTTTAGATTGGGAAGAGAAGGTTGAAGGAATTTTTTATTATTACTAATATGAGGATTAAGACAAAGTGAGAACTGTTACTGTAAAGTTCCCAGGATATGCTACCATGTAATAGAAGAACTTCCAAATCATGAGAAGACAATAAGGATACAGAGAAGTAAATACTTAGCCCCGAAATGAGGAGGATAATCAAAAATAGATTTGTGTTACATATCTAAAAGACACTTTTGCTCGACTTCAAGAGTTGAGATAAGGAGGCTAAACCATTGATGAATACATTCAAGAATTCCAAATACTCATGACTCGCTGTAAAGTAGAAAAGCCATTAACATGAACAGCGTTGAGATTCCTTACTAAATTAAGAAGTGATATCCGAGACATTATGGAACTTCAATAGTTCACCACATTAGATGAGGCTATAAGGATAACCCAATGAGTAGAGAGACAAAGAAGAAACTGAGTACCAACCCGACCCTCAATGAGCCGACTTAGTTAGTTGGGTCGAATTACCCAAGGAAGTTATTGAGTTCGGTTAAATACCAAGCTAACCAAAAGGGTAAATGCTTGAGCCAAATAGAAGGGCTTACCTGATGGTGATATGCTGACAAGATCATATGAGAAGGAACAAAGATCTAAGGGGAAGATAAGCTAGATTAAATGCCTTCAATGCCAAGAGTTTAGGCACATGGCTACTTAGTGTCTGAACTAATGAACTAAGGTCATCAAAGGAAATGTATTGAAGATTGAAGTGGATAGTACTGATGAGGAACTTAAGGAAGAGGTTATTCTTGATAAGGAAACCACTCATGAGGATGAACTAGTCGAAGAAGATGTGTTCGCCGAGGTCCTAGATAAGTTGACTCTAGTTGTCAAACGTACAACAAGTTTGAAACTCTTACCTAAGGAGGAGCAGAAGGAGAAGCTATTCTACATCTTACGTAAGGTGTGTATACTCATAGTGGATAGTAGGAACTACACTTGTCACGACCTAGGGGCGATCTAGTCGTAGCAGATACCGTATATAGGATGAAGAATCATAGATTGGTTATCCTTCCAATCACTGACCCTTCATACCATATACAAGGCTTCTATAACTACTAGCTTCCTAAAGACATATAGATCGAAATGATCTCATCACATAAACATAATTATATAAGTTCAAACTATAAAGAATACATTAAACAGTAATCTAGTATATCTGTATCTACAATATTATCAAAATGAAAAGTACACATAGCTCACTCTTGCTCAAGTTTCCACGATAACATCTGGCCTCCTACAGCTAGCGTCAATAAACAGTTCGTCTTGCAACAAAAGCCTAAAAGGGTGTAAGCTAACCCTCAGCTACACCACAAGCACGTTATAAATACATTAAATTCAATCATATGAATGAATGAGCAAACAGCGTGCTAAACAATATGTATAGTCAATTAGTCACTATACGCAACTCAGATTTAACACTCTCCGAAATCAAGCTTAGAGTATGCATAGCACCAATCAGATCCAAGTATTATACTAGAACTTATTTTCTACAAAACTCCACATTTTGTATTTAAACAAAACAAATCTTTTATTTTCATTAAAACCAAGTTCTAAGTATAATTGTGAGTAGGCCCCCATAGTCCACACTTACCCCTAAACGGAGGTCTTTAAACTCGACCATTAGTCGGGTGGTTAGAGCTTCTAATGCCTAGTATTCCCGTGGGCTAAAGTGAGGTTATATTATATACATGCACCATACAAAACCAATATACTTATAAATAACAATCCCCGTATGGCCTTTCCTTACCTCCGTGTAATGTAACGATCAGAATAAGTGTATATGTGATGCATGTTCCAATTTCTTTTTATCATTCAAGTATAGTTAAATCTGATTAGGGTATGACTAAACAATAGCACATATAAGCATTATCTATACTACTATGCAACAAACAATTTGTTATCGATATTTAAGGTAAATTCACAATTCAGTAAACAATAATACACACAAGCATTTCTCGGCCCCATATAACATTCAATTATTAAAATCATTTAAGTTCACTAGCTACAAACACATACAAGTATGGAATCATAGGGTAAATACTCACTCAGCTATGTCATCTCATGCTCTAATCGTAATAATCGATCAAAAGATCCACACTCTCATCTGGATCACCTGATCATTACGAGATAGCAATGATAATAAATAATTGAGTTAACTAGTAATTCCATATATCTATTTACCCAATTCTCCTTAGGTTATTATCAGTTTTTATCCAATTGAACTTGATTGCTAATCTTTTTTAACTTTTTCATTTTATCTCCTATGTTTATAAGTTTATAGTTGTTTTTCATTATTTTCGAGAGTACGTTCACACGATGAGGTCCGTTTTGGACGTTAAGACCCATGTTTTACGATATGAATTAAATTTATCGAAATTTTAAATATTGAAGCATGAATATTCTTATTGTCTATTTTTATATCTTATTTTAGTACTTTATAATTTAATTAACCATTAGGTTCTTATATTTTGATGACTTTGCATTATTATTACCATCTTATGGACTTAAATGAGGTTAACTCAAATTGATATGTATGTTATGAGCTTATAGTAGTTTCGGCCCACATGTATATATGTGTATATATTATATTATTTTATTATTTTATCATACTATTTTATAGTATTTTAAGTAATTATGCTATGATTTACTTTTGTACAACTTTTATACTTATGTACCTATATATTCTATACGTATGTCAGGGTATGTATACTTCTAATATACTTGTATGTATACTTATATACTTGTACATATACTCGTATTTATACCTATACATATACCTATATTTACATATGGTAGTACATGTATTTTTATATGTATTTTTGTATGTCCTCCATACCCGTTTTAGAAATCTTCATAAAATTCATATTTTTGCATCTTATGGGCTTAATTACTAAGTTATAGGTATGTACACTTAATGTTCTCCTCATTTTAAGTTATGTACATAAAGAACATTCAAGTATGAGGATGTCCATACATAAGTACATGTAGTTTTCCTATTCTTATTATATGTATGTATAATTACACTATGTATTCTACTAAAATCCATACACAAATACTTCAAATGGATCCACATAGTATATGTACTTATGTATTTCTACTCCTATACTTAAGTATTTCTACACCTTTAAGTATGGATATAGAGATTCCTATCTTCAAAAACAAATATGTACATATTACATGTAAATTCTACAACTAACATAACATATACAGCTTATTACTAATTAAGATGATAAGAATCATATGAAAACATTCCTTTTGCCCCTTGTAATATATATGAAAGTGTTAATTTATATAGTGTATAAAGAGTTGCTGAAATATGGAAGTAAATTGGGAAAGTTAGAAGGAAGGAAAGGGAAACGGGATGACGGTTTGGGAATGAGAAAGAAAAGGAATTTTTACTTTGTGTCAAAATGTGTTTTATAATTGAAATAAGTGGGGCCTAGAATTCTCCAAGTGTGGCAACAAGAAGTAGATAAGAAGAAGAAAAAAATGCATGTGAAAAATGAGAAAAACTTTAGAAAAAAAAAAAAGAATTTTTTAGTTGAAAGTGATATTTGTTGACTTAGTCAACTCTCTTAAATTTGTATGAAATTAATATACATAATAAGAAAACTAAGTATAATTAGGAGAAATTTTAAGGAAATAAAAGGAGATATGAACTTAAATGAAATAATTAGTAAAAATAGCTATTGGGATCTTTTTATAGATATTTATATCCTCATATAAAAATTAGTATCATGATTAATGTAATTAGCATGAAAAACACAATTTATAATACTAACATTGCTTATATGTAGTGTAAACATTAACTAAGTACTCAAATCTATATAATACTAACTTAGTTATATACCTATGATCTATAATATAATATCCTAGTTTCTAATAAATTAAATTAGTATTGTATACATTTATGAATAACTGAAAGTTATCTTGATCATTTGCTAATGTTTTGTATGATTTAGCATGTTAGTTAGGATATATTATCAAATAGGGTTTTAGAATAGATTATAGTGAATTAGTGCTTTTATATCCTTAAAGTTATAGTTTTAGGATTTTTATCACTTTCGGGAGTAGTCTCTAGTATTTACATACATTTAGGATTTAAAAATTTTATATGCGATTGAATATTCAGTTGTTATTTTAGGGTTTTTCTCTTAACTAACCTTATCGACTCTTAGAGTCTTCTAGCACACTGGGGTCTATCTTAGGTATTATACTGAAAATTTTAGTAGTTTACAGCACCAATGTGGCATTTGCCGACCTAATCAAGAAGCTAAAGTTACCAATTATCACACATCCAAAGATGTACAAGTTATATTAGTTTAATGAGAAAGGGACACTACATGTTATTCAATAAGTATTGCTACCAATCTCTATAGGGAGTTATTCTGCTGGAATTCTCTGTGGCATATTACCCATGTATGCATTAATAAGAATCAACCCCCTAGACCGATTATACAACGTTGAGCTAAAGGGCTCTAATGACTTACTAAAAGAGTACTAACTCGAAGCCCTATTCGAGATGATATTCCTATCCTAATCTCTATGTTTCCCTTTTTTGCCTACTTGACAACCAAGCTTTACGTGCATCAAACCTGCCAAAACAACTATGCTATGATAGAATATCTAAGTAGACAGTCCCAAGACTATCTGAGCCGAGCTCTCAAACCGACAACAAATATCTAACCTTAACCCTAGCTAACTATTCTACAGTGAGATTGATTAAACCTCAACCTGATCTAGATTAGGTCAGCCCCTAACTGCAAATTATTTTTCTCGTCTACTTTGTACTATATTTATATTATCTAGCCACCGAGTGACACATGTTTTTTGGTACATCAATCTAAAAAGATTCTTTACTTTCTGTACTAAATATTATTTGTCTCTTTTACCCTTTTTAGCATGTATTACATAACATAATTATGAGAATGCCCTTTTGTTTTTTCATACATATAAAGTAACCCTAATGGATGAGTATATAAACCCTTACTTACACAAACAATTAATCATCAACATCAGAATATTATTCAAGTTTCCTTTAAGCAACCCTAATGTTCTCTTTCTACTCTTATCTATTCTCTTTAGTAAGGAATAGTAGCGAGTGACCCTTCAGTTCGAACCGGTGAGTCATATCTAGTAAATTGTAAGTTGTATATGATCAATTAGTGTGTTATATCCAGTTGGTAGTTACCCAAACTTTTGCTAACTTTTCTTTGTTTTCTTTTTTGCTCTATTTATTATTGTGTTTCTCTGTATGTCTGACCTCGGATACGCATCACCTATATGTTTGATAAAGATGGGAGGAAGGTTACTCTAAACCCTATGATGCTAAGTCAAGTGAGCAAGCTACAAACTAAACTTGCTCGAGGATCCAAGAAACTTTAGTCTTAAGTAGAGCCAAGCTTCAAAAAGCTATGAAGGTCCACATGCCAATGTTTATGTTTGTTAGAAGGCTATTAGAATTGAAGGAACAGACTGAGCTACCCCATTAGGTAAGAGAACTGCTGGATGAATATGCCAACCTATTTTTAGAACAATCACTCGAGGGATTACCCCCATTCAGAGGCATTGAATACTATATTGACTTGATACCTAGCATTACCCTACCAAATACACCAGCTTATCGAATGAACCCTAAGTAGGTTTTTGAGCTCCAAAGACAAGTCAATGAATTATTAGAGAAAAGATATGTGAAGGAGATCCTAAGCCCCTATACTATGTCACATTCCTTGTATTGAAAAAAGATGGAACTTAGCGAATATGTATCTATAGCTAAGCTATAAACAAGATCACCATCAAGTATCGGTATCCTATCCTTAAGTTGGGTGACATGTTAGATGAACTAAGTGGAGCTAAAGTCTTTAGAAAGATTGATCTAAAGCCTGGCTACCATCAGATCCAGATGAGGTTAGGAGATGAGTAGAAAACAGCAATTAAAACTCAGCATGGACGTTACGAGTGAATGGTAATGCCTTTTGGCTTGTCAAATACCCCGAGCACTTTCATGCAATCAATGAACCATGTATTGAGAAATTTGATCCGGAAGTGTATCATGATGTACTTTGACAACATTCTTATGTATAGTACCAACCATGTAAGCCACTGTGAAGATCTTCATGCTATACTCGATATACTTTAAGTTGAGAGGTTATTTGGTAATCTTAAGAATTGTTTCTACCATGAGTAAGTGGTGTTTCTAGGTTATGTAGCTCGTAAAGGTGGCTTATGAGTGGATGATGAGAAGATCCAAGCTATTGTCAAGTGGTTAACTCTAATCACTTGTGCCAAGATAAGAAGTTTCCATGGACAGGTATCCTTTTATTAAAGGTTTGTTAAAAACTTCAGTGCCATTGTCATACTCCTTACTGAGCTAATAAAGAAGAACATTGAATTTAAGTAAGGAGAAAGAGAGGAGTGGAGTTTTGTTAAAGTGAAGGCAAGGTTGACTTCCACACCTATATTAGCCTTACCTGACTTCAAGAAGATTTTTTTTATTGGAATGTAGTGTGTCAAGCATTAGGCTAGGCACTAGCTTAATGCAAGAAAGCCGACCAATTGCCTACTATAGCGAAAAGCTTAAAGGACCTCAATTGAACAACTCCATATATGATAAATAACTATTAGCCCTTATCAGAGTGCTCCAAGTGTAGTAGTGTTATCTATTCCTAAGAGAGTTTTGTCATTTATACTAATCATGACTCTTTGAGGTACTTCAAGATTCAAACCAAACCATCGAAGTGACAAGCGAGGTGGATTGAATTCCTAGAAAGATTTAACTTTATGATAAAGTATGAACAAGGCAAGAACAATGTTGTTATCGAATTCTCTATCAAGAAGATATGTTCTCGTGACTGAGTTGTAGAATAGATTGTTAAGGTTTGCAAGCATCAAAGAATAGTACCCTAAGGACCCACATTTCGAAGGCGTTGTGCTGGGAACAGTAGATGAATACTATGTAGAGGATAGTTATTTGTTTCAAGGTGGAAATTCATGTGTGCCAACCTATTCATTAAGGGGGTTGCTTATTAAAGAAGCTCACAGTGGAGGATTCTCTAAAAATTTTGGAGAGAGAAGTACATATGAGCTATTGAGTGGATGGCTCTATTGGTTGAGAATGAAGTGAGACGTACACCAAATTATTAAGGGCTATGCTACTTGCAAGAGAGCTAAATATCAAGCCAAGCAAGAAAAAGTAATGCCTTTGCTTATCCCAACTAAACCCTAGATTTAGTTGAGCATGGACTTTATTCTCAAATTACCAAGAATTGCCTAAGGTAAAGATTCTCTGATAGTCGTCATAGATAGATTTAGTAAGATGGCACACTTTGTGCCCTTCTCTAATTACCAAGAATTAACATTTGTACCATTTATTATTCTTTGTACATTACTGCCTTTAGACATTACCCTTTTAGTCTTTTCCGTTTTAAGCAAGTTGTCCTAGTTTCTCAAGTATAAATACTTACTGTACATGTAGCTACATCATCACTTATCCTCTTATCATCAATATACTAAATATACCCTTTTGTGAACATTGCTCTCATAACATGTTTACTCTTTTCACTCTTATCTTAACCCTTAAGCAAGTATAGTTGGTGAGTAACCTCATTGAACTATCTCATGCATCATATCGAGTTGTGTCGTAAGTTTTCAAAAGTTCCTTGGTGCATCATATCCTCGAAGGTGTTCGTAGGTTTGCTTACTTTACCTTTATTGTTTTCACACAATCCTATCATCCTCTTCAAGCTTTCGGTAAGCTTGGACTTATCCTATAACTGACTTTGTTTACTCTTGGCCTCAATTTGCATCAAACACCAATTGTAATAATCTGGCCAAAACTCCTCTAAGGGAGGTGTTGTTCGCTTTGGTGTGAAACACCACATGGTTTTATCTCCTAGTGTAATAACTTCCTAAGAGGTCATCTATCTTGGGATTAACCTAGCTCAAGCACACTTATCTTTAGAGTCTCGATGTGCTCTAAGTCACTATACCAAAAGCACTTGATGATTAAAGTTTCCACCATACAAGATTTAAGGGGTATTACAGTAATAAAAATAAGAAAAATAAATAATTAACACAATTTCAAAAACTATCTGATTTGGCCTGAGTTTTGCAAGGGGATAGGAAAATAGGTGGAATTGGGAATAGGACAGTCAAAATAGTGAATTAGTTAAGAGATAACTATAGTAAAATAGCTCTATGGTACTATGGAATTCAAATTCCATGGATTCACAAGACGCTAGTAATAAATTATTTAATTGACAAAGTTAATCAAGGATTTATTTAAAAATAAGTAAGTATCCATGAAATGTGGAGAATTCTGGATATATGAAAAAAAAAGTTAAAAAATCTTTATTAGTTGATTTTCACGGGTTGGTTAAGTATAAAATTTTAATGTGAGCTTAAAACTAATAACATAAAATTGACACTTAAAATTTTTAGCAAGTCCAACGTAGATGGGCATATGTGCTAGGCTAACATGTAAATCCCTCATATTTACTTATCTTACTGTTGGTAACCAATGCTAAGGAAAAAGAAAAAAAAATGAAGGAATTGGATCCATCAATAAAGTCAACATCTGATAAATTAATAAGTTACTGCAAAAGGTGGCATAATATAAACTAGACACCTAAGACACCTAATCACTTTGCTGTCAAACTTAGAAATTAGTCGCGTACACTTGAAAAAACAACCCAAGTCTTCTCGCATCATGCTATGGTACAGTGATTTATGGAATAGCATGAAACCATTGGATTCATTACTCTCAAATGTATTTTGATGGAAATGGAAGAAAGATGATTGGAAACAAGAAAAAAAAATTCAAAATTAAAATAGGAATTCAAAATCACCTAAAGTAAGGCAGTGGAAAAGAAGATGGACATTTTAGCTATAAAAATGGCTATTTGCCATTTATTATACCACGACATCATGAGAGAGAGAGAGAGATGTGAAGGACTAACATATAGAATTTTGATAATTGATGATTTTTGAACTTCCATTGAATTGTCTGTCTACTCATATTCTTGAATATGTATAGAGTCAAATTTTTTATAGTCAATGATTGACGATTAGCGCTAAAGAGGAAAACCAAGCTGATCGAGCTTGACTCCCATGTAAGAAAGAGGTGTCTTTACATATCTGACAAGGTAAATAAATACTCCTATTGTTTCATACAACAAATATGTGTATATGAATGTGGGTGTAGCCTGCTTATAGAAATGCTTATTATACATAGTTTTAGGTTATGGACTTATATATAGAGCTTATGGATAAACCTCATATTGGCATTGAATATGATAGCCTTGATATAGATGTATGCTATATGTATGTATGTATGTATCTGGTCAAGTAACTTTATATATTACATATTTATTTCATAGGATTATGTAACTTTATTTTACGTAGTTATTAAGCTTCCAAAATAGTGTTACGCCGTGCAAAAAGTAGAAAACTTAACAGTTTTTATTTACATGTGATAGTTAATCATGTTACTTTTGTGAAAAAATGTGGGTGTGATTTGAAATATAACAAGACACTAAAGATGGTTAAAAAAAGTAACAAATATAATTAATAAATTTAGCAATAGAAATATCTAAATAATAATATTTTTAGGTAGAATAGAAGAATATATGCATGTATGTTTGTATTTATATGTAGTTGCTAATAATCATTAAGATATGTTACTATAAATCCACTAACAAATGAGCTAAGACAATGAATACAGTCATGTTAGGCAAATGTCGTCAAACATGGCAATTGCAATTTAGCATTACACCTATGTGGTTCTCATTGGATCATGCTATATCAGATTGTTAAGAATGTAATAACAACAAAATGAAATGGGGAGATTTAGTAAGAATGTAAAGTGTGTATGGAATTTAGAGGAAATCTCATAGGCTATTCTATTAAGAATTCTAAATACAACTTAACTTTGAGAATGAATTTAAGGATAAGTTAGAGGTTAAATTAGAGGATGATTATATGTGACTTACAATTGAATAGGACTCAAAAAATAGGTTAGAGACGATGTTTGAAGAACTTAAAAGGTAACTGGTTTTAAAGGATGATTTAAGAGATAGCTTAAGTAGAAATCGAATGAAAATAACCTTAAAATCTAAACACTCATGTGTAATAACTTAGGCTAAAGGACTTAATACTAGGAACAACAAACAAAAATAATGATATTTCACAATCGATAATCCATACTAAAGGTATTGTTTATGATGTAGGAGCTTTCAATAAAGGAATGTACTATCACTACATCTATTTGAGTAATGAATGGTCCAAGATAGTAACCGACAAGGAATCCAGCTAAGTGGGACCAGTGCTTTACTACACTTTAAAGTAATATTTTAGAATACTCGGAGACTTTGGTATGTTCTTGCTTGTGATTGTAATTAGTTATTTTTTTGTGTGTTGCGTATGTGCTTAAGATCAAATTTGTTGTGGCAGAATCTAAGCTTTATGTTATATTTGTTCTATGAATATTGTTTGAGCTTAGTTGATCACCCTCAAAAGAAAACTAACGTAAACTCGGCCTAACATTTAACTTCACATGCATTGTAACCCATTAAGAGAACAATTGGGATTTGATATGAGGCAAGCGCACCTATCAGTTTTAATATAGCGGATGTGAGTCCAAGTCGATCCCTCAGAGATTTTGAGTACTAATATTAACTTTAACTTTATTATCTAACCGAAAAATTGTAATAAATTGAATGAATTAAAAAATACTGAAATTAACAACTAAACTACTTATGAGACTTAATTACGCAAATTAGAAAACAATAAACTACGAACGACTTCAAGTATGCAATAATGTATTTAGGAATTATTTCCCCTAGTGTTTAACATGTAACCTTTTTAAAATATATCCAATTCAATTTCTATTATTCTTGACCGGAGGGATTCACAATTAAAGCTAATATCTTTCTCAAGCATATTAACCCTAATCCTAAATTATTTACCAGAATCTCTTCACTTAATAATATAATTTAGAATTACATTAACGTGTAATGAATTCCTACACAAACAATCAACTTTCCAGAAGAAACATATATCTTATCTCTAAGTATACATGTAATTCTCTTCAATTATGCTAAGATCTAATTACACATGCAATTTCTCAATCAACATGCATAATATCATATATTGATACTCTAGAATTATCAATTCACAATTAAACAACATAATTGAATTAAGAAAAGATAGAAACTTTATTGAAATTATAATTCAATCCAAGGGTTCCAAGGGTTACATGAAACCCTAGGTTCCATAATCCTAAATACTCGAATTCTAAGCTATCATAACGAATCTAAAAACGAGTTTCATCAAAAATGTAAAATAAAGCATAAAAAACCCTCTTGATTTGATGAATAATCTCTCTAATCTTGAAATCGATGTTGTTCTCGCTTCTTGATTAATGTTCTTCTCAAATCTCCTCTCGTCTCTTGTGTCTCTTGTTTCTGTAATGTCTCTCTTTTTTGAAACCCTAAGATATCCTTTTATATGTATATTACAAAGATTCTGTTTTCGTCACCCGACACAGCCTGGGATACGGCCGTGTCCCCAGGTCGTGTAACTTTCTATACTTAGGCAAATTTTCTACACAACTTCAAAACTTCATAACTTCTTCATTTGAACTCGAAATTGAGTGAAACTTGATTCCTTTTCTTCGTTTTCGAGCCTAGAACGCGTTTAAACCCTGAAATCAACATTTTACTCAATTAAGTATCAATTTCTTTAAAAAAAACCAAAAAATGTAAGGGAAATACTATAAAATCACCATATGAAATATGTTTAAAATCAGAGTTATCAAATTTCCCCACACTTAAGAATTTGCTTGTCCTCAAGCAAATAAATCAAAACAAAACTTTCGGGACAAGAAACACTTAATCAAAATTTATCACTATTTAGGAAACCTGTGAACGAATACACGTGACCCGAAGAAAGGTAAGAAAATCATTCTCAACTAACTTGCAATAATAAAGTCAACCAATTTCATCTGACCATATTCAAATGCTCCAACAATACTTAATACTAGAGTTCACTAGTTAATTTATGAAAATCAAAGTTTACTCGAGTCATTTAACCAAGGATTCTTAAACTAAAAATTGGATTTAACATCTCGCCAACCGAGAAAGAGTCATAAAAATTTGGTCCATTTGACTAAAGTGTATACAATTTTCTCTTCCATCTCACCAAGCACCATAATCTAAAACAAACACATTTTACATCCACTCTTCCTCTGATCATCCCCCTAGTTCATGCTTTTGTTGAGAGGTCTTTTGAATTTACTTTATTTAAGCACAATTGCGTTGATAGCGGGAAAGAATCTCGCTCTTCTGATGAACCAAGACCGATCCATACCAACTTATTCCTTATATTGATAGCGGGAAAGAACCTTGCTCTTTTGACGGACCAAGGCCGATCCATACCAATTTTTTCATTTTTTTCATTTGAATTGGCATTGGGACTCAATCTCGCTCTTCTGACGGATCAAGACGAATCCTTACCAATTTTTTCTATTCTTACACTTGTTATTACTTTTGACCTCCAATCATTGTAATTTTTCAGGGGTTTCTCAAAAGAAGAATTTCATTTGTTTGTTTGCTAAAAATTATAGGACTCTTAAAAATTTCTAAGAGAAGGGTATATATAAAAGTAAATTTAAAAATAACCATGATTAACTCTCAACTAGTGATGTTGCTTTAATCTTAAGTCTTAAAATCCTAAGCTAAATAACTCGTAACTTTGCCCTTCACAAATTTGACTAATCAATTCTAGTAAAGTATAATAAGATCAATAATAATCAAGATGAAATAGTTAATTTGGCTTAATACCAATTAATCACCTATTGCAAGTTAACTTAAAAAGTAATTGGGTCAAATATGAATAATTGGTTTCCTAAACAGTAACAAATTCATATATATCCCTTCCCTACACTTAATAATGGACATTGTCCTCAATGTACCATAAAAAATCAGAGTAGCATGAAAAAAAAATAGCACAGGAAAAAGGAAACATATGTAATGAAAAGAAACTAATACTTCCCTGCCAGTTGAAAAGAAGTACAAAATGAAGAAGCACAAAATGAAGAAGCACAAAATGAAGAAGCATCATCATTATATATATCGGAGTTCACAAGTCTTGATCAACAAAAGACAACACAAAAAATTTGGAACTAAGAAGAGTGATCAGAATCCGTTTCCTCAGCCTCCTCATCAGATGATGCCTCAGCCATAGGAGCATCATCATCGTCATCACCCTACTCTTCATCCTCCTCATCCTCATCACTTTCTCCAGCCTCCTCATCATCACCCTCCTCATCAACCTCTTCCTCACTACTCTCATCCTCCTCATCCTTTTCCGCACTCTCCTCTTCATTAGTAGCCGACGCTTTCATTTTAAGAAATTCTTCCATTCTGTCCTATCGGAGATGAAGTTTATCCATACTCTCTCGTATATAACGAATCTCAGACAGCAACAAATTAAATTTATCGTCTAAGCTGGCTGAAGACGTTTAGCCCCGAGATGTGCTGCTGCGAGAGCGTCGACCTTGACGTCTTGATGGTAGGAGGTTTATGAGGCGGAAGGAATTTAGGCGCATAGGAGTGACTTGGCTACTGAAAGTAAGTGAGGGCCAAGCAACAACCTTAGTCCTCATAGCCTGCACTAGTAATGTAATATAAGGGCCACAACAAATATGCCCTTTCTTCCGAGTAGTGGTGGCTTGATGGCTGAAGAGTTCGGCAATTTCAATGGCTAGATTGATGGGGTGCTTATGGATGACACTGTAGAGATAAAGGCAATCCTTGTTAGACACCACCCCGGTGCTAAGGCCCCGGCCAGTTAATGTATTGGAGAAAAGCCAGTGAAGAACCCAGTATTCAGGCCTAACTAATTGAGAGGCCTTACTCCTGGCTGGATCATAGGCATCGCCAACCGTGATCTCATTCCAAAATGACCCTGCTGTGACGCCATGAGAAAAACGACATGAGAGACTTTGGAATTCTTCCGTCCGTGTATATCTTTCTGCATATAAACCAAGATATCGGCCCAGTTGAGCAATGGACATGTGGAATGGATGGCCACTTAAGGTGAAGTGTAATTTGCGGTTCGGGCCCATGTGAGTAACACTGTCTTTATCCAGCTTATAAGTACACAAAAATTCCAGGGTCAGCTCTTTATAAACTGGAGCTTCAAAGGATAATAGGTGCTCCCAAACGGTACCATCCAAGAGCTCCTTCATTTCGGTGGTGAGCTCTAGTTGAGCGAGAACATCCCAATCCAACCGAAAGGTCTTGCTAAAAGGCTTAGACTGAAGCAATTGGTACCGTTGTACTTGATAGTCCTCCTTAAATTGGAGCATTGGGTGCTCCATAGGGGGAAGAGTCGCCAGTGGTTCAACAATTGCGCTGGATTATGACGAAGAGGATGCCGCAAATTTGGATTGCCGGCGAACAAAAAGCTTAAATCGATTAGCCATTTGAATACCTGAAAAGAGGCAACAATCCAAATCAAACACGGACATCCATATCGCACATAGTTTGAAGCAAATAGAAAAATAGGAATAACAATAGGTAAGATTGTGAAAGGAATGCTCATTGGGGCATTCATCAAACATATGGAGTGCAGCTAGAAAATGAGGTGGTGGAAAAGAAATGAGTGGCAAACACTTCCAACGAATTCCACTACACACTAAGTAACGAGGAAAAACAAGCGTCTATACATATAAGAGACGCAAAATGACCCAGAATAATGATCGCCCATTGCTAACCCTAACTAGCTTGAATGAAGAATGACAATCGAATTAACCAATAAAATTTAGAATTGACAGAGCATAATGTAAGCTAACTAGATGAGGCAGCATTTATAATATATGAGATCAAGAAACTCAAAGCAATAATGCATAGCAGTGATGAATAAGCAAAAGAAATTAAACAATATGCATAAAAGGAAGAACACACATAACCCAATTGCTGCAGCATAAGGAAGAGAAAGGAAAATTAAGGGGGGAAACTTACTTGGATCAAAATGTGGAATGCAGGAATTGTAGAGAGAAAAGGGAGAATGAGAGAGAGTGTAATAGAGATATGCATGATTGTGAGAGTGTAAGAGGGTGTGTAATTTAAACAAACCAGTCATGTGTGAAAACCGTGTTATTTGGGTCAACACAGGCTGGGACACGACCGTGTCCCTTGCCCGTGTAACTTACTGTGCGAGTCATGTGGAGTCTGGTCAAACACGGGCTGGGACACTACCGTGTCCCATGCCCGTGTAACTTACTGTGCCATTGTGTCTAACCTGGATGTACACGGGGTCGTGTCCCACGCCCGTGTAACTTTCTGTGCGCGGGTGGGAAAGCTGGGCCCACACGGGCTGGGGACACGATCGTGTCCCACGCCCGTGTAACTTTCTGTGCACGGGTAGGAACACTGGGCACACACGGGCTGGGGACAAGACCGTGTCCTACACCCGTGTAACTTTCTGTGTGTGGGTGGGAAGGCTGGGAGCACACGGGCTAGGGACACGACCG
Source organism: Lumnitzera racemosa (assembly GCA_024138005.1). Taxonomy (NCBI): domain Eukaryota; kingdom Viridiplantae; phylum Streptophyta; class Magnoliopsida; order Myrtales; family Combretaceae; genus Lumnitzera; species Lumnitzera racemosa. Next base: position 46,958,744 of record JAMXBC010000007.1, read on the forward strand.
TATCCCACGCCCGTGTAACTTTCTGTGTGCGGGTGGGAAGGCTGGGCGCATACGGGTTGGGGACACGACCGTGTCCTACACTCGTGTAACTCTCTGTGGGCGGGTGGTATTGAAGTCTAGGCGGACACGGGCTGGGACACGACCGTATCCTATGCCCGTGTAACTTTCTGTGGGTGGACATTTTTGAACGTCTGGATGCACACGGGCTAGGACACGACCGTGTCCCTCGCCTGTGTAACTATTTTTTTTTTTATTAAATCTAAAGATAAAGGAAACATAGAAATAATAAAATTAAAGAGAAAAGGAAAAATTAAAGCTAAGAGAGGAAAGAATTATGATGAAAAAAAAGTGAAAACAAAAGAAAAGAAGGAAAGCAAAGTTAGATTGAACGAAAAATAAAATGAAGAAAAGTTAAAGAACTAAAGCATAAATAGAGTTAGACATGGGTGGCCTCCCAAGAAGCGCTTTAATTAACGTCGATAGCTCAACGGGATACGTCTTCTCACGTTAATTCCATCGGATGGAGATAAAACTCCTCCCGGCCAACATGCTCCAAGTTTCCACTCAAGTATAACTTCAACCGTTGTCCATTTACCTTAAATGTACCCTTCTCCAGATGTGTAACTTCAACGTCCCATACGGGAAAACTCGTGTAATTATAAATGGTCTGGACTACCTGGACTTCAACTTACCTGGGAATAAACGAAGGCAGGAATTATACAAAAGAACATGATCACCTTCTTTAAATTGTCAACCTTGTTTGATGCGCTGATCATGATACTTTTTGGCCCTTTCTTTGTATAATTTGGAGTTCTCATATGCATTTGCTCGCCATTCCTCTAACTCGTTCAATTGAAGCTTCCTATGAGAACCTGTATGCTCAAAATTAACATTAGTACGCTTAATCGCCCAATAAGCCTTATGCTCTATCTCTACCGGCAAATGACAAGCTTTGCCATATACAAGTCGGTAGGGTGTAGTGCCAAGTGGTGTTTTGTAGGCGGTTTTATATGCCCATAGAGCATCATCCAACTTTTCTGACCAATTTTTCCTATGATACTCTACGGTTTTTTCAAGAATTCGCTTAAGATCGCGATTGGCAACTTTCACTTGGCCACTACTTTGGGGGTGGTACGGGGTAGCTATCCTATGTGTAACGCCATAACGTTTCAATACTTGGTCGAGTTGAGCATTGCAAAAGTGTGTTCCCCTATCACTTATAATTGTCCTAGAGGTGCCAAATCGAGAAAATAGGCCTTTTAAAAATTTTTTTTACTACCCTAGCATCATTAGTAGGTAGGGCTTTAGTTTCCACCCACTTAGAGACATAGTCTATGGCTACTAGGATATATTTGTTTCCATTTGAATTTGGAAAAGGACCCATGAAATCGATCCCCCACACATCAAATACCTCAACCTCGATGATGGGGTTTTGTGGCATTTCATCCTTACGGGATATAATTCCCACTCATTGGTAACGATCACAACTCTCAACATATCTCTGGGCATCTTTAAATAGGGTAGGCCAATAAAACCCTGCCTCTAGGACCTTATGAGTTGTCTTATTGGCACTATGATGCCCACCCGTGGGCCCCGAATGACAATGGCTCAAAATTCGCCAACCCTCGAGGTGTGGTACACACCTTCGAATGACATGATCTACACATACTTTAAACAGGTAAAGATCATCCCAAAAATACTGTTTCACATCAGAAAAGAATTTCTTCCTTTGTTGGTGTTGAAGTCCCTTCGGTATGATCCTAGCAGCTAAAAAATTAGCAATATTTGCGAACCAAGGAATTTCCATATCACTTACCTGGGAGATGGCATAGAGTCGCTCCTCAAGGAATTCATCCTTGATCTCGTTCTCGTCGAGCGATTCCAAGTTTGGATTCTCCAATCGGGATAGGTGATCTGCTGCTAAATTCTCAGCTCCTTTTTTATCTTTGATCTCCACATCAAACTCTTGTAGCAGCAAGATCCACCTAATCAATCTTAGTTTTGCATCCGACTTTGCTAACAAGTACCTAAGGGCATAATGATCAATATAAACAGTCACCTTAGATAGAAGCAAATAAGAGTGAAATTTATCAAAGGCAAAAACAACGGCTAGCAACTCTTTTTCTGTAGTAGTGTAGTTCTCCTGAGCATTCGTAAGAGTTTTGCTAGCATAGTGAATTAGTTGAAAGTGCTTATCTCGCCTTTGCCCCAGCATTGCCCCGACTGCGTGATCACTTGCATCACACATAAGCTCAAAGGGGAGAGCCCAATCGGGTACTACCATGATTGGAGCATTGGTAAGTTTCTCTTTAAGGATATTGAAATCTTTCAAACACTCTTGAGAGAAAACATAAGGCACATCCTTCTCTAAAAGCTTAGTCAAAGGGCAGGCAATTTTTGAGAAATCCTTGATAAATCGCCTGTAAAAACCTGCATGTCCTAGAAAACTTCTTATGACCTTAACCGAAGTTGGAGATGGGAGTCTTGCAATTGCATCCACTTTGGCAGTATCCACCTCAATTCCTCGATAAGAGATCTTATGGCCCAGCACAATACCTTCTTCTACCATGAAATGACACTTTTTCCAGTTGAGGACAAGGTTAGTCTCTTCACACCTGGTAAGTACCCTGTCCAAATTATCTAAACAAAGGTCAAATGAATTGCCAAAAATTGAAAAATCATCCATAAATACCTCCATTATGTCCTCAATCAAATCATCAAAAATAGCTAACATGCATTGCTGGAATGTAACTGGTGCATTGCAAAGACCAAAAGGCATTCTGTGATAAGCAAAAGTGCCATAAGGACAAGTGAAAGTGGTCTTTTCTTGATCTTCTAGTGCAATAGGTATCTGAAAATAACCAGATAAGCCATCCAGAAAACAATAAAACATATGTCCAGCTAATCGTTCTATCATTTGATCAATAAAAGGTAAGGGGAAATGGTATTTTCGTGTAGCATCGTTTAACTTTCGATAATCGATACATATACGCCAACCTGTTATCATTTTCATTGGGATCAATTCATTCTTTTCATTAGGGACTACTGTCATCCCACTTTTTTTTGGAACTACTTGCACTGGACTTACCCATGAACTATCAGAGATAGGATATATCATACCTGCATCAAGGAGTTTGATAACTTCCTTTTTTACTACCTCTTTCATGTTTGGATTCAAACGTCTCTAGGGCTGCACAACCGGCTTATAGTTTTCTTCCATTAAAATCTTATGAGTACAAAAGGAGGGATTGATACCTCGAATATCGGATATTTTCCAAGCAATGGCCCTCTTATGCTCCTTGAGTATTTTCAGCAACCTTTCTTTCTATTCTTTTTCCAAATTAGATTCTATAATTACCGGTAATTTGGAGTCCTTCTCTAAGAAGGCATATTCTAAATAGTCAGGTAATTGTTTTAGCTCCAATACCAGTGGCTCCTCAATCGAAGGTTTTAACTGTGCTTCCTTCCTCTTTTCAATCTCTTCAGATCCTTTCTCCACAGAGATAGGTTTATTTGCCTCCAGTTAGGGTATCACCTCGGATTTGACAGGATCTTCCGAAGCTTCCTCCATGCCTAATTGCAAGCAACTCTGCAACGGATCCTTAAGAAGAACTTCCTGCATATAACTTGAAACAAAAGTGTCAGTAACATCAAGAAGGTAGTAAGTATCATCCTGATCGACAGACTTTTTCATAGCCTCCGAAATTTTAAACATAATCTCTTCATCTCCAACTCGAAGAATGAGCTTGCCATCACTAACATCAATGATAGCCCTAGCGGTAGCTAAGAATGGTCTACCTAGGATAAGGGGCAATTCAAAATCTTCATCCATATCCAATATCACAAAATCAACTGGAAAAATAAATTTACCCACTTGAACTAATACATCCTCAAATATACCTCTAGGGTACGTCACAGATCTATCAGCTAATTGCAAGCTCATGCGTGTGGGCTTAGGTTTCCCTAATCCTAGTTTCTTAAAAAATTTATAAGGTATTAAATTGATGCTAGCACCCAAATCAGCTAAGGCTTTGTCAAATAACAAATTACCAATATGATAAGGAATTGTAAAACTTCCTAGGTCTTTTAGTTTCTTGGGCAGCTTGTTTTGCACAATAGCTGAACACTTTTCATCCAAGATGATTGTAGAAAGCTCCTTAAGCGTCCTCTTGTTAGATAACAAATCTTTCAAGAACTTAGCGTACATCGGCATCTGTGACAGGGCATCAACAAGAGGTAAGTTAATATGCAGTTGTTTAAAGAGGTCAAGAAACTTACTGAATTATTGGTCATTGCGATCTTTCTGGAGTCTTTAGGGATATGGGATAGGTGGTTAATATTCCTTCACCTTTGATGGCTCTACATCTGCCATTGCTTTCGTCCCCTCCTTGCTCTTGCTAGTTTCCTCGCTACCTTTCCTCTCAGCATGCAACTCCTTCCCATTACGAAGTGTCACTGCCTTAACATGTTCCTTTGGATTGGGTTCTGTATTTCTCGGTAACAATCCCTGCGGTCTTTCAGAGATTAGCTTCACAAGTTGACCAATTTGGTTCTCAAGATTGCGATTTGAAGCCTCTTGATTCCTCAGCGAGGATTCAATGTTGGATAAGCAAGCCTCATTGCCTTGAATGTATTTTGTGAGAAGTTCTTCCATACTGGATTTCTTTTCTTGAGGGAGAGGAAGTGGGAATGGTCTTTGAAATCCAGGTGGGCCAAAGTTGGTCTTCTGCTGGCCTTGGTTTTGGTTTCCCCATGAGAAATTGGGGTGATTCCTCCATCCTGGATTGTAAGTGTTGCTGTAGGGGTTATTTTGTTGCTTAGGTAGATTTCCTAGATAATCCACCTGTTCCAGTGGTTCTTGTGCTCCATACCCCTGCATACCAAAATCACTTACATCCGATTGCACTTGTTGAGGGCCAACTGAAAGTGCATCAATCTTTTTACTTAATAAGTCCACCTTGGCTGCCAAAGCAGTGGTCAAGTCCACATCATAAATTCCTATAGCCTTTTGTTTGGATCTAGTGCTTTCCCATTGGTAATTTTTCATCGCTATTCCTTTAATCAGGTTTTGTGCTTGCTCAGGTGTTTTTGTGTTCAAAGTACTTCTTGCGGATGCATCAATCATCTGTCTCGTAGATAAATTAAGACCATTATAGAAGGTCTGAATCTGCATCCATAATGGAAGGCCATGATGTGGGCACCTCCTGAGCAAGTCCTTGAATCGCTCCCAAGTATCATATAGAGTCTCCGCTTCCAATTGAGTAAAACAAGAAATATCATTCCGAAGTTTAGCGGTCTTTGCAGGTGGGAAATACTTCTCCAAAAATTTCTCTACCAATTCATTCCAGGTTGTGATTGAATTTCGTAGTAGAGAGTTCAACCATTGTTTTACTCTACCCCTCAAGGAGAAAGGGAATAGCCGCAGTCGGATGGCATCATCCGTGTCTCCCGTTGATTTTAAAAGTATCACAAATCTCTAGAAAGCTAGAGATATGGGCATTGGGATCTTCATCTTGGAGACCGTCAAACTGAATATATTGTTGCACCATTTGTATGATGTTAGGTGCAATTTGGAAGTTGTTAGCCGCGACGGTTGGCCTTGCGATGCTAGAGTTAGCTCCAATAAGTGTAGGCCTTGAATAATCGGACATGGTCCCATTTGCTTCATTCCCGTTGTTCGCCATGTGTGGTGGATCTTCCTACTCGATGAATTGAATGTTAGGCTCTTCACCTTCTTCCTTGATTTCAACAATTGACTCGTCGTTAATGGTCGCCACACTTTGTCTAGGTCGTGATTTCAAATTTTGAAGGGCAGTTCTCTTAATTTCAGGATCAAGTTCTACCAAATCTTCCTGGTTACTTCTAGTCATGCATTGCAAGGATAAGAAATATATAATCAATTGCAGCTCTAGCTAATGAAAATAAATAATGAAAACAAAGGGAAAAAAATGGTTAAAGTAATAAAGCAACTAGCGTTTTTAATATCGAAAATCCCCGGCAGCGGCGCCAAAAACTTGATATGAGGCAAGCGTACCTATCAGTTTTAATATAGCGGACGTAAGTCCGAGTCAATCCCTCAGAGATTTTGAGTACTAATATTAACTTTAGCTTTATTATCTAACCGAAAAATTGTGATAAATTGAATGAATTAAAAATACTAAAATTAATAACTAAACTACTTATGAGACTTAATTACGCAAATTAGAAAACAATAAACTACGAACGACTTCAAGTATGCAATAATATATTTAGGAATTACTTCCCCTAGTGTTTAACATGTAACCTTTTTAAAATATATCCAATTTAATTTCTATTATTCTTGACCGGAGGGATTCACAATTAAAACTAATATCTTTCTCAAGCATATTAACCCTAATCCTAAATTATTTACCAGAATCTCTTCACTTAGTAATATAATTTAGAATTGCATTAACGTGTAATGAATTCCCACACAAACAATCAACTTTCCGGAAGAAACATATATCTTATCTCTAAGTATACATGTAATTCTCTTCAATTATGCTAAGATCTAATTACACATGCAATTTCTCAATCAACATGCATAATATTATATATTGATACTCTAGAATTATCAATTCACAATTAAACAATATAATTGAATCAAGAAAAGATATAAACTTTATTAAAATTATAATTCAATCCAAGGGTTACATGAAACCCTAGGTTCCATAATCCTAAATACTCGAATTCTAAGCTATCATAACGAATCTAAAAACGAGTTTCATCAAAAATGTAAAATAAAGCATAAAAAACCCTCTTAATTTGATGAACAATCTCTCTAATCTTGAAAACGATGTTGTTCTCGCTTCTTGATTAATGTTCTTCTCAAATCTCCTCTCGTCTCTTGTTTCTGTAATGTCTCTATTTTTTGAAACCCTAAGATATCCTTTTATATGTGTATTACAAAGATTCTGTTTTCGTCACCCGACACGGCCTAGGACACGGCCGTGTTCCCAGGTCGTGTAACTTTCTGTACTTAGGCAAATTTTCTACACAACTTCAAAACTTCATAACTTCTTCGTTTGAACTCGGAATTGAGTGAAACTTGATTCCTTTTCTTCGTTTTCGAGCCTAGAACGCGTTTAAACCCTGAAATCAACATTTTACTCAATTAAGTATCAATTTCTTTAAAAAAACCAAAAAATGTAAGGGAAATACTATAAAATCACCATATGAAATATATTTAAAATCAGAGTTATCAGGATTCTCAGGCCAACCCCTTCAATAAGGATAATGGTCCTTTCTCCACCCTTAATCAAATTAAGCAATAGGAGAGAAGGTTGTAGTAAGGTTAAGAGCCATGGTTCAAAAGTAGCAAAGATTGGAGGGTATTCTCCATTGCATAAGCCTCGATTTGGTTCTGATTTGTATATGAAAAGTCAAACCCCTAAACCTAAATTAAAACAAGCACTATTTCTCTAATCTCATGATGAACAGAAAAACGTTATAAGACAGCACTTATTTGAACATGCATTGCATATAACTAAACTTGCATGAAAACCTTAGTTTCTTAGTGTTAAATACGTACTTTTATTTCTATCCTGCTTATTGAGCAAATTTTTGCTTATTTCCCTATAGTTTGTTTTATATAGAATGAAATTACAAGTACTTCTCCCAAAACCAAAATTTTAGCAAACTAGGTTGAGAAGTGAGGGGCAAGAAGAATTTGGTTAGATTTTTATTCTTGTTTTGACTTTTTTTTTTTTTACTAAGAAAACTACTTAAATCTTCTTAAGGGCTCATTAGTTTCCATTTTTTTTTGTTTGTATACCGAGTAACATGTACTTATAGGTTTTATGACTACTCTTCTAAAAAGTTAAACTTCAAGTTTATCTTATCAATTATTTCCAAAGATTATTTCACAAGTTTATATCTAGCAGGTACCAAATTAGATGCTTCAAAGAGGTAGAATCAAGTATGCCTAGTGTGAACTAAGTCTGCAATGGCAACTGTAAACTTAGCTTCTATTTTAGGATAGTTCACCTAGTGAGACTTTTGCGATTGCACCTCTTTGGGGGATGACATTGAGTCTTGTTGATATCAAATTTTGGCAAAATGAACGAAAGTTAGGCTAAACGTAGTATTAAGGCGACTCCAATGCTACCACTTCAGTACCTAAGTTAGGTAATATCAAAATAGATAAGAAAAGGTAAGGGAAAAGTGTTCAAGTGTCCAAAGAAACCTATTTATTGCATTCGGACATCCTTTTATAGTTGTAGGATCATTTTGAAAGTAGTAGCCATTGCCTCCAATTCAAGCATCTACACCTAGTTTAAATTTTAGGACTACTCCTTAGTTTTAAGGAATACGGCTAATGTAAAGGCGACTAATGGGAAATTATCTAAATAGAAGGACTAACTATTTGTGCCCAATGTTAGAATTTGAATCTCTTAAGGCTGACTAAGTTAAAGCCTGACTTGAAGGTAATTGTCCTAAATTAGAGGAAGCATGTCTAACCTACATTTAGCAACACCTTTCTTATTGAAGTCTAAGTACTCGGTCTTTCCAAACTTAATCCTATGATCAATAGGACCTAAAGGAGGCTAAAATGAGGTAGGGAGATATGCTCCTGATAAGAGATCAAAGGTAGTCCTAAGTAGCTTGGTATGTGCTCCTAGAGAAAACCTCTGTCAACAAGTCTTACCAAAGGCAAATTATGCATAAAGTACTTCAATTTTCTAGCTAAAATATTTTGTAGTTCATTCACCCAACACTACATTGAGATGGTCAATTTTGAGAAATAGATCATAGATATTTACCGGCTATGAATAATGTACTGTTTTCATAGATATATGACATATAGCAGAAAGTAACTTGCTATGTGCTTTAGATATTGCAGTGTTTTCACCTACAATAAGCCACCATCTCACTTCATCCAACTACAGCAAGACTATGTTTGATACTCTTTCTCAAACATCACCTTAGTATGACATCTTTTGTGTTTTTATACTCATTACATTATGGTTGCAGGATCTTTAAAAGTAATTATAGTAATCGATCAACCTAAGATCTTAAATTATCTCTTAACTCCATAGTTTTTATCCATGTCTATTATATATCAAAGTAATGTGATATCCTTAACTTTCATATTGTTTACAGTTGGATATAAATTATGCCTTGATAGCCGTAGAATTTAAAAAGGTTGAAACTCCTCTCAGTTATTGATGATTATGTCCATTCAATGCAATAGAACTCTTGCAGGATATTCTGATACAAGGTAAGAGAGGTAGAAAGTTTACATGCAATTATGGACTGCCAACTTTCTCTACATTTAAGGTAAATTTATCTTCATTGAGCTCTTTGAGTACCAGTCTTAAACTTATGCATAGATAGAAGAGTTAAACTTGATTATAATAAAAGCCATTGACTTAATTGCATTCTTATATCTATTCCAAGGCTTGTTGAATAAGATAATACAAATATGAGTTTACACTCTCTTGTTAAATGATTTAATCACCTGCATATCTTCTTACCTATAGAAATAATTCACCATGTTTTAACTGCTTTTTTTATTCCTAAGCAGGTGTAGTTTAGTTCATACCTTCATTAAAGTTTCATGTTTCTTTGAGCATAAAAACGATGCCTAAGAAAATAGCATGCTCAATTGTTTTAGTTTGATTGCATAAAAGGCATAGAGAAGAGTTCATGCTCTTTCTTTTAAAAAGGTTCTAATTAAATGAAATAGACTTGGATAAATTAGTAGACCATCTTGAGACTTTCTAGGATAAACCTTATCTTTCAAACATGTTGGTGATACATATGGTTCTTACTTAATCTATAGCTTTTTCCATTACTTTTTAACCCTGTTAATAGAAATTTTCAAGTACATATGATTTCTAAGAGAACGAAAATCATGAATCTAAACACAAGATCTTTGAAACCTATTAAATAACTTATAAATTGAGATTAATTGAAAAAAAAAACGCATGATAGACTTTTCTAGTCCAACTTTAAATGTCTCACTTTTAAAGAAGTATAATATTTGATGATATGACTAATTGTTGTTCAATTTGTAGATATACTGAGGCAAGTCCAATTTGATTCATTCTACATGGTTAAATGTATTCAAATTATTAAAAATAATTCTTCTACTAATTTCTAGAACTACATCCACCAAAACATATCAGCTTCTTCTCTTCTTTTTGGTATTTGGTATTTGGCATTATATATTCATAAGAAACTAAAGTTAGTCATGCATGCTAGTACTACTAACTTAGATTAAAAAAATAGCACTTAGATAAATAAATACTCTATTAGATAAAATCAGATGCATAGTAATACTATTGACTTTATTTGAAATTAGAGATACATAGTTGGCCTATTTCAATTGTGTGAGAATGGGTTGCTTCTTAGGATGGAGTTGCTTCCTAAGATAGAGTGGCCTCTATAATATTGAAAAGTCTTCAAAAGAGGCGTTCTAATTGAGCATTTTACATTACATAGCTAACATAACTAATTTATGTTATGTTGTTGGTGTCAATGAGTAGTAGGTATGGAAAAATATGTCAATTTTTAATTCTTGCAATGAAAAGATGTTAAAAGGTTAAGAAGGGTCATATTATGATAGGGGGTCGACTAGGAATATAAAAGTAAAGGTAGACATTAATTATTTAGGGCTCCTAACCAAGATATGTAAACTATTGGGAATAAATCTTAGAAGAGTATTATAGCGATATATCATAGATAGATATTTGTTTATGGACAAAGCTCAAAAGGATTCATGCCGAAATATATTAGTATTGATGAAGATGTACAGGTCTTTATAAATATTGCTAAGTCATTCGGTATGACGTGCCTTCAATAGCTATATGTTGAAGTGAAAGGTAACTTTGTCATAACTCAAAAATAGAATAGCTTGTTAGGTTAGATGAACACACCTAAAATACAGCAAGTGCAAGAGCTTGTGAATGCTCAAACTAACATAAAAAGAAGTGACTTCTTGTCAGCAAATGAAGATAGTTTGCCTATTGTAGAGAATCTTAATAGAGAGATAGAGGAGGTACTTTAAGATACTGATTCTAAAGAAGAATTAATACATGATGAGGATTCAAATGATGAGGATGAGCTTCTAAAGTTACCAAAAAATGAACAAAGAAGCATTGTTGTACCTAGTCCTCCAATAGAGCAACAAACTAGTGGCATGTTGTTCCAAGATCACATCCCATTCCCTAGTAGAATGGATACTAACGATGGTTATGAATCATATGAGGACTTCCTTCTTTTTAAAGACTAGTGCATAGGTGACTAGTTGAGCAAAGGGATGAGATCTAAAAGTAAATCAAGTTTAATCTATAAGTGAAGATGAAGCCCCGCAACTTTACATTAACTAAGTTAGATAAGAAGATATGGAATATTTTCTGCGAAGAGAGGAATACCTACAACTATAAATGGCAACTTCAAGCAATACAAGAGCATTAGGAAACTAATTTCATCATTACAATTATTGAAGGGCCACATACATGTACTAAGAGGAGACTTAAAAAGGATTATCTATAGCTCAGCCAAACCTTTGTGAGTCAAAGTTTTCTTAGCCAATTAAGAATGATCCAAATGTTAAGGTCACTACTCTCAAACCACAAATTAAGGACACATATAGTTATGTAATATCAAAAAGGAAAGTTTGGGGAGAAAAGAGAATAGCAATTGAAAATGTGCATGGGATGAATCATATAATGAACTACTAAAGCTAATGAGTGCAATCAAAAGAACCAACCTAAGAACACATGTATGTTAGAAAGTGCAGTTAATTAAAAAGGAAAATGAGGTGATCTCAAGAAGATTATTCTAGTCATGTGGGCCATGTATAAAGGCCTTTAAACATTACAAGCTAATGTCTAGTATTAACTTTCTTATACGGGACATATCCTGGTGGCCAACTAATTACATGTAGTGTGGATGGTGTTAATCACATGCTCCCTTTAACAATGGCATTGGTTGATAAGGAATCAAGTAAGACATGGAAATGGTTCGTGAAGAAGTTACAGTAATGCCTCTAAGGATGGCACATTGATGATCTTACCCTATTTGTTATATTATATTGACATAAGGGTATTAAAAAAGTAATGTAAGATAAGAACATTAGATGTCAACCTCCATTTGCACAATAGAGAATATGTATAAGACATGTTGCTAGTAACTTCAACACTAAATATAAAAATCATTATTTGAAGAGATTGGTAACTATAATAGCTTTCCAGGTATAGGAAAGGAAGTTTACGTTCTATATGGACGAGATAAGGAAAAGGCATGTATAGATACCTTAATTTTGCTGCCCTTTTAGGTTATTTCCTTTTGAGCCAAATTTATACAAAAAAATGAAAAATTGAAAAAATATAAACTTTTGTAAAATCTAAAAAATAAAAAATTTGAAAAATACAAAGTATCATAAGTATTCAAGTTAAGTCAATCGGTCATTTAATATTGGGTTAGATAATTGTTGAAAATATATACGTGATTTAACAAATTTAAAACCTTTAAAATTTTTTGGCTTCATTAAAAAAATAATTCAAATAGTTTAGTAAAATATTTAATTTTATAAAATGAATTTTTTTCCTATTTAAAAAATATTTAATTAGACTCATTAAAATTAATGCTCAAATTTATTAAATTCAAAAAGTGGTGTAAAAAATATTTCACATGTATATCTTGGGACATACCAACAGGCTAAGATCATTTAAAATGATTTGGGTTGAGTTAGGCTTGATATAGAAAGTTTAAAGTGAACTTGGGCCTATTAAGAAAATGCTAAGTAAAACTAGTGTGATAAGAAAAGAGCTCAGATGAACTAGCAAAGATGTGTGCTTCAAGGATAGGTCTTAGGTTTAAATCTTAGGTGTGCAAGAATGGGGGGTATCTACATAGTCACTTGCTATGCATGTGACCCTTTTTTTCTATCTTTATCCAAGCTAAGAAGAAGCCGAAAAGAGAAGGAAAATTAGAGAGTTTCTAGAATTCAAACCTAACATTGAATCTTATCAAATCTTTGTTATTTTTGAGCGAATTTAGTAAAATCATCACTAAACCATTAGTGAAACTTATAAATCTAATGGTGATATTATCAAATATAAGGAAATAAAGATTTGTTAGGGATTCAAATATAGGTTAAGCTTTATCCATAGATGGTTTAACATGATTTGAATCTAACCTAAAAGATTTAATTGTTAGTTTTATAAATAGGGAACGAAAAAAAAAAATCATTCATCATCAACCTAACAAGAACACATCTACTCCAACATCCCCATTCATCTTCAATAGTAAATAACCCACAACAACAAACCACCCTTTACGCCGCTACAACCGCTCCATCCACAACCACCATGCAAACACTATAGTCCCCTTGCACGCACTACGCCTGCAACTAACGGTAGAGCCATTGACCAAACACCAACTCGACCTAGCAAATACACTTTCGCGATCACCAAGCCCTAACCTCTTCTCTCCTCCAAACCATCATCTAACTTCCAACGATAACCCTATGCAACCAAATCCGTGACCTAAACAAGATACACCATCTGTGCACTAACCCCCGATCCTTCTCTTTAGCACAAACACAACAAATGAAGACCACAACCATTCCCACTCTACAATACACAACACCCCACGACCATCACCCATACAACCCCAGATGACTACCACACAACTGCACAACCCAATCACGCATACCAAGCAAACTGACGACTTACCACAGTGAATCTAAACACCACTAAAAACATCACCACAACCTGAAACACCATCACTAACCTAAGTTTTATCAATAATTTTGTCACAAAACTTGAATTGCCCATGTGATTAGGTGCTTAAAATGCATTGTGAGGAGTTGGATTTGCTGCTACATTGGTGACTCGACTGTAGCTTGCTGGGGCCTGATCAGACCTTGCCTTGACCTGACCTACGCATGCAGGTGTACTCTAGATCTAACCCGCATCTTGTAGCGAAAGGTAGGGTATTGTCCCATTTTTTATTATTTTGTTTTATTCTATTTTATAAATAATATATATATATATGTATACAAACCTTATACTAACTTTGTTTGATTTTTCTTATATAGGCCTTAATTTTAGTTATTTCATTTATTAACTTGTTTTTTTAAGTAATAATAATAATGGAATTTTTTTTTTTTGAAATTGCATAATTTAGAGTTTTTTTTTTTAATAAGCACTAACATAGGTTTTTCATCAGTTTTGGTATGGAATCTTTTTAGTTGCTTTTTTAGGCATGTCATCATATTAAAAAATAAATAAATAATATACTTTTGTATATTATTGCATAAAGATTGCATTTTTTAGAAGATTCATTTTTTTTTTTTTACTAATATTTACACATTTGCATGAAAATTGCATATTTTAACAAGCTCTCATAAAAATCGCATTTCAGATTTCTTTTATGATTTTCATGAAAGATAAAAAGATTTTATTAGGTAGTTGGTTTTCTTCTAACTGGGAACTCTTAATTTGAATCTTATCAAAAAGTAGGTTTTCTAGGGTTTTGTAAAAAAATTAGGAATAAAATTAGGTCTTTTAGGGTTTTTCTCAATAAAGAAATAAAATACTTAAACAAACATAAATTTCGTCCATTTTCAAAAAAAAAAAAAAAACTAACCCGCTAAATTTTTTCTAAAATAAATGAGAACTATGTTTGGTTTGATCTTACTTAGTAAGTATGTAGACAGTTTCAGGACAATTATAAAACTTTTATAAAAAATTTCATTTTATTTTTAAGGAAAATTCGTAATAAAAAACTCATTTTCAAGCATTTTCATGTTTCTACATATTTCATATTTTTTTGAGAAGATTTTAAAAATAAACTCCTATTAATTTATTTTTTATTTTTACATAGATACTATGTCTTAATAAGTTAGCTTTTAGACTCACTTTTTTGGTTAAATTTTTCTAAAAAAAAAGTTTAAAAAAAAAGTAGCATGCTAATAACCTGATTAAGGTTTCTTTCACCCAAGAAACCTTAATTAGTATTCTTGCCAATCTAACTAATTAATAACTCATAAAATCATTTTCAAAATTATTTTTAACATTTTTTAAAGAAAAATATATTTTACTTAATTTAATGTCGAGTATTTTATATTAAATAGGTTGGGCTTAGTATAAAATAAATTAAAGAAAACTGAAATCGAGCATCACATAATTGACAACTCCATTAGAGACCTAATAGGTTAACCATGTAAAAATTAAAAAAATTAATTAATGGAATTTTATTTTTTTTATTTTTATTTTATTTAATTATATACCGTAATTAGTTGTATTGACTAAGTGTTAGTGATATAAGCCTACTAAGAAAAGCCCGACCCATTGGGCCTATCTCGAGGAATATATAGGGGGCCTTATTTTTTTCAAAACATCATATATATACTTAGATATAATCAGACCTGCACTACTTTACGAAACTAGGTTGGGCCGCTAATGTATAATCTTTAAGTCATAAGGGTCTTTACCCTTACTTATCGATGATAAGCCAGTACACTTATGCTTTAATGTAGCCTATGAGATATTTTTCTAAGAATGTTTAAGGCTACAGTACTTGAGAACTATAGAGCCCATCCTCCTACATCATTTTAAATAAAAGGGATTAATAATTTTTAAATTATAGAAGTTTTAAGAAAAAGACCATTATAACCTATAGTCAATTGGGCTTCTATTTTCAAAAATTAAATAAATCAATGCACTTATATGTATAAGTGTCCATGAGCTTTATTTTTTAAAAAAAAAATATTTTAGAAATTCATACACTTATATGTATAAGTGTGCATGAATATTGACCATGGGTTTATATTAATTCCATTCTTATAAGCTATTAATCATCGGCCCCCATCACATTGCATGTACGTGTGGCATCTTACTTCTGTTTTTCATTTTAGTTCATTTTTTTTTTATATATATATTTATATTTTATCGTTTTTATATGTGTATTTTTTTTTCCTTGTGCCGTTGTTTACACTATTTTGTAATACATACATATATATATATATATATATCTTATGTAACCTAGTTTTTTTTTTTTAATGAGTAAAAGGTTGTGCAATGTAAAGACTTAAATTAAGAGAGCTACAAAATATATTAATATTATCTATAGCTTCATTGTAAATTTTGTTGTATATTTTTTTTCTTTCTTTCCTTGTTGTAAATAATCATGTAAATTATGTACTTTACATAATATAGACATGAAAAGCCAAGGAAGTGTCAAGCCCATCGGCTCTTATAAACATAAGATTAACTTGTTAAGAGATTTGTTAGAAATTTCATTAGTGCATTGTATAGGCTCAATGTATTGGATATTAATAAATTTGCATCTCCTTCAAATAAAAGTCTTTATCTATTGCATAATGTTTTACTCATGCTTTTTCTTTGTCTTTTATTTTGTCCTTTGAAAGATATTTCCAAAGGGAAAAAAAAAAAAAGGAGGCCAAAAAAAAGAGAAAAAATTTGGTTAATAAATGTTCCAATTAATCAACTTAGTCTTTTGTAGGATTTTGAAAATAGCCTCGAAATGAGCAAACTTTGCTAACATGTCAACTCAAGGTAACAAGAACATTAGCCAAGTCAACAGCGGTGGCAATAATGTCAAGCCTAACTCGAGAATTGCAACCTTAAAATAGAATATGATTAAGATGACTAAGTAGATTTAAGCTCCCACTCATGCTATCGGGATTCTCAATGATCACTAGACAACCCAAGTCAACCCGAATCGAATAACCCCTCCCCCTTAAACTGTAAGATGTGGAATCAATTCCTAATGCCAAGTCACGGAGGAAAGAATTTGACGAAAAATAAAAGGATATGGAAAGGAAGTCTTGCAAAAGTTGACTGAGGAGATGAAGGCATTAGAAGTGGTAGACGAGCTTGAGTAGATGAGGATGATTAACTTACCATCATATGAAGATGATGCCCTCCCGAAAAAATTCAAGGTTTTGAAATTTGAAAAGTATGATGGGACTAGCCGCCCAAAGCTTCACACTAAGTTGTGTATAAAAAAAATGGCTAGTATACGAAGTATGAGAAGGTGATCCAAGACAATCTAATTAGGCCAACCCTAACATTGTATGCCCAACTTGACCTAAACAAGATCAATACTTGGGATAAGTTAACATAAGCTTTTTATAACCAGTATAAGTTCAATATCGAAGTTACCCCATCCATGTGGGATCTGAATAACATGCTCAAGAAAGCTAATAAGAGTTTTAAGGAATATGCTTAAAGGTAGAGGGGCATGGCAGCTACGGTAACCCCTCCGTTGACAAAAAAAGGACCTGACTTTTGTTTTTGTTAGCATTCTTGGCAATTTGTACTATTAACATCTAGTAAGTTACATAGCCTCCAACTTTATAGAAATTGTGATTGCAAGGTATCGAATTGAGGAAGCTATTACTATAAGGAGGCTCCCTAATCCCGAAGCAATTGAGAAGAAGACGTCTCCTACAAAGTTCACTAACAAACTAAGGATGCCAATGTGACATCGTCAATATTAGCACCTTTGCTAAGCCTACATCCCCATTAACCATATCGAGAAGCTAAATTCCTATACTTAATCTAGATCTGGGTAATCGCCCACCAAGAAGGTAGTTTACTAAGATATCCATCCCTTTAAGCCAAGTCATTGCATAATTGAGGGAGGAGCAACTCTTAACATTTGAAATACCTAAGGAGGGTCAGAAGCCAAAGGACTAAAAGCTAGAACTCCATTGCGACTATCATTTAGGGTAGGTAAGTCACTCTAAAGACTAACTTAGAAACACAAGCATAAGATCCAAGACCTTATTAATGCTAAGTTGGTGTAGTTGGACTTTATTTAGACCCTTGGGCTAAATGTAGGTAACAATCGTCTACCAAATCACTCATACACAATCAATATGATCACAACTAGGCACCTAAGCTGAAAATTGATTTGGATAGTCTCCCTATCACTATTAAAGAAGTATAATGGAATTTGAGTAGGTTGAGCATTTGTAGAACATGACTCTTAGAGATAGAACTCGGACTAAGATGGGATCTATCAATTATTGAAGGATGGGAAGGTAAAGAAGGTTGATATTATGGCTATGTTAATCTTGAAGACATGGAAGAAATGTACACGGAGGCAACTCAAGAAGAGGTATGTGACCTTGAATTTAAGGAAGAGGATAGGCTCATTGTAGAAGCAAAGAAAGCAACTAAGATGATTGGTATGATTGGAGACGGGCTTAAACAGGTTTTTAAGTACCCAAGAAAGGATGAGAAGATGAGAGGATTGGGTAAGCCTAAAAAGATTATCTTTAACGTCTCACTTACCCTAAAGAATTATAAAGCCGCCACTCTAAACTACCAAATGGTGAATCAAACTACGGAATCCTTGCTATCTATAGTTAAAGGACTTACCCACTCAGGGCGAATGTATGGACCAATTAGCTAAAGTACTAGGCTAGATCTCCTCATAAGTTTATTATTATCTCCTAATACTCGCCAAGAAGCCTTAATCAATATTCTAAAAGATGTTAAGGTGCCTGAGAGGATTTTTACTAAGAAGTTGGGATTGGTAGTCAACTTAGTATTTACGATGGATCAAATCTCATTTTCACTAGAAGAGTTAGGTGAAGAGGGGAATCAACACATAAAACCCTTCTTTATAGTGGTTAAATGTGAAGGGACAATAGTAGCTTAGGTATTGATTAATAATGGCTCTTTATTGAATGTGTGTTCTGTAGTAACACTAAATCTACTTAGAGTGGATCTAATTGAAATAAAGCCTAGTTCAATTACAGTACCAACTTTTGACAAATCAAAGAGAGATATACTTGGGGAAATCTAGCTGCAAGTTGAGATTAGCCTATAAATGTTCACTATCCTATTCCAGGTCGTGGACATACCTTGGACTTTCAACGTTCTATTAGGTAAGTCCTAGATATACTTAGTGGGGGGCAATTTTTTCAAGTATATGTTAGAAGGTGAAATTCATAGCCAACTGGTAGCTAGTTATCATTCTTGGGGAGCAAGACTATGAAGTTTACAAGGGTGCTGGTATTCCGTACATTGAAAGTGAGGAGTTAGAGTTGTAGATTTTTTATGAGGTCAATATGTTTAAGGCGCTAAGATAAGGGGCATGGGATCACTTAGGATATGAGCTCACTAAAGCAGAGGTTCAAGAAATGAAGGCCAAGATTAAAGGTTAAAGAGGAGATCAGCTTTACCATGCTCATATGGTTTTTCCAGACATTTTCCAACACCTCCATATGTCTAAGAACTAGAAGTAACTGGTTTAGCGAAAGCTTTCGCTCAACAATGTAACATCAGTCTAGACAAGGAAGAAGACATTGATAACCTTACTTCATTATGCAATTGGTTTTTCATTCCTATTAATAAGCCACTTTAGAATAACAGCTTAGATTAGATAAGAGCATTTAATTTCATAATTAGTTCGATTAGTTAGGCCCTTTCTTTCAGACATTCGATTTCAATCAATAAAGTCATTTCCTTTCTTTCCTTCAATTTCTTCTTTCTTATCATTTACTTGTTACTTTTTTCTTTTCTTTACTCCTTAGATCCAATAAAAACAATAAAAGGCATGGAT
Organism: Lumnitzera racemosa; assembly: GCA_024138005.1. Taxonomy (NCBI): domain Eukaryota; kingdom Viridiplantae; phylum Streptophyta; class Magnoliopsida; order Myrtales; family Combretaceae; genus Lumnitzera; species Lumnitzera racemosa. The sequence continues at coordinate 46,978,316 of JAMXBC010000007.1, forward strand.
ATCTTGTGCCTATAAATGATGAAAGTACCAAATCACCTTCAACCATGCTGGATCAAGCGGGAGATGATATTAAGACTCCAAATGAAATACAAGAGAGATGGTGTCGATTTGACCAAGGTAAAGTGGTTATTGATGAACTGATAGTAGTAATCAATTTGGGAATAGAAGAAAATCTGTGAAATCTAAAAATTAGGGGTAATCTAATGGATAACCAAAAGCAAGAATCGTCACATTTACTATTAGAGTACTTAGAAATATGTGCTTGGTCTTATGAGGACATGCTGGGGTTAGACTCATTAATAGTATTCCATAAGTTTCCCATGAAAGAAGATGTTAAATCCAAAAAGAAAAAGCTTAAGCAGTTTAGGCCTAGCATACTACTTAAAATAAAAGGAAGTAAAGAAAATATTGGAGGTTGGGTTCATAGAAGTATCAAAATATCCCGAGTGGAAAAGTCAAGGTATTGTAGACTTCCAAAACTTGAATCAAGCTACGCTTAAAGACAATTTCCCCTTGCCACACATTGATGTCTTGGTAGATAATACGGTCGAAAAGCATCTTCTCTTATTCCTAGATGGTTTTTCAAGACTTAACCAAATTAAAATGGTAGAGGAAGATAAGACCAAGACTACTTTCATTACTACTTAAGGACGTTTTGCTACAAAATAGTGCCTTTTAGGTTAAAGAATGCTAAGGTAACTTATCAACGCACTATGGTTGAATTGTTTCATAACATGATGCACCAAGAAATTGAAGTATATGTAAATAACATGATCACTAAGTCCAATGAAGACAAGAATCATGTGGACGTACTATGAAAGTTATTTGACAGACTAAGAAAGTTTCAGTTAAAGTTGAATCCAGATAAATGTGCCTTTAAGGTGACCTTAGTAAAGTTAGTAGACTTTTTAGTTATTAGAAAAGGGGTCGAAGTAAACTCAAACAAAGTGAAGGCAATCATACACATGCTATACCGAAGATCCTAAAAGAAGTCAAAGGATTGCTATTGAGGTTGAATTATATCACCCGTTTCATATCGCAACTCACTAACAAATGTAAGTTATTATTCAAACTTCTAAGGAAAAATACAACAATAGAATGGGATGAAGAATGTGAGCAAGCATTTGCCAAAATTAAGGAATATCTCATGAATTTGCTAGTACTAGTCACTCCCATACCGGGACAACTTCTGATACTTTACTTGACAATTTTCCCTGAATCGATAGGATATATGTTGAGGTAGAGAGACAAGATAGAAAGAAAGAACATCTTATATATTGTCTATGTAAGAAGTTCATAGATGGTGAGTAGAAATACACAAAAGTAGAAAGAATGTATTATCCCTTGATACGGGTAATGCACAGACTCCGATGGTATACCTTCTATTACCGAGTGGAGCTATTGACAAAGGATGACCCTTTGAGGTATTTAGTAAAGAAGTTGACTTTGATAGAAAGAATATCTAAGTGGCAAATGTTACTCTTCTAATTTAACATAAAGTGTATAAGCTAAAGCTCTATTAAGGGGCAAGCTGTAGCAGATCAATTAGAAGAATATCCACTTAAAGATGACAACAGCAATTCTAAAGTCTAGTTTCTTGATTAAAGTGTGATGGCAATAAGAGAATTGAGTGATGAAAAGCTGAAATAGAAGATGTATTTGGATGAAGCGGCTAATGTGTTTGGATGCAGAATAGGGGTAGTATTAGTGTTAGATAAGGGTAATCATTTCCTTATGGCTACTAGTTTAACATTTTTGTACACAAATAACATAGCAAAATGTGAGGCTTATATCTTAGGAATCAAGATGGATTTAGACATGGGAATATGAAGGCTTAAAGTATATGGCAATTTTTCTCTTATAATTCTCCAAATCCTAAGAGAATATAAGACAAAAGACATCAAGTTAATACCATATCATGAATACTTGGGAAGGTTGATTAAACAGTTCAAGCAAGTCTCATTCTCCTACATTCTAAGAACCCAGAACCAATTTGCTGATGCACTGGCAACACTAGCATCAATGGTGAAGGTCACAAATGAGATAGAGATTTAGCCCTTAAAAATTAAAGTAGAAGAGAGATTAGCTTTCTACTTGGATGCCAAAGAGAAACAATAGAAGAAGCCTTGGTATTACGATATCTAAAGATTCCTTCAAATGGGCGAGTTCCCTAAAGAGGCCAATAAAAAGAAAATAAAAGCAATAAGGAGGCTAGCAGCTCATTTTCTACTGAATGGACCACTTTATACAAAAGATCATTTAATACGACACTAATAAGATGTATAGATGAAGAAGAAGCCGAGAAGTTAATGAAAGAAATGCATGAAGGAGTTTATGGTTCTCATATGAACGGGTATATGTTGGCTAGAAAGATCGTGAGGATAGGGTATTTCTAGATGACAATAGAGTCAAATTGTATTAAGCATGTAAGGCATTGTCACCTGTGCTAAGCATACACTAACAAAATCAATGCCCCCACCCCAGGAATTACATGTATTATCTGCCCCATGGCCTTTATTGGTGTAGGGAATAGACATGATTGGCCTAATCTCACCAATGGCTTTATATGGACATAGGTTCATTTTAGTTGCAGTCGACTATTTCATTAAATGAGAGGAAGCAACATCATATGCCACTATGACTAGCGGTAGTCAAATTTCTAAATTGGGACATTATTGCTAGATATAGTATGCTCAAGTCTATCATTACAAACAATGGGTCAAATTTGAATAACAAGCTAATGGGTGAAGTATGCAACCAGTTCAAGATCAATCACAGAAATTTGACTTTTTACAAACCACGAATGAATACGAAAATCAAAGTTGCTAATAAAAATATCATGACGATCATTAAGAAGATGGAAATCACTCTTGAGACCTACACAACCTCAGTCAGACCTCTACAAGAGCAACCCTTACCATTGGTGCATGGAATTGAAGCAATGCTATCAATAGAAGTAAAAATACCCTCATTATGGGTATTAGCAGAGACTCAGCTTAATGAAGCAGAATGTGTAAGAAAGCGAATGAAACATTTTAATCTCCTTAATGAAAGAAGGCTGGCAACAATGTGTCATGGTTAATATTACCAGCAAAGGATGATTAAAGCCTTTAACAAGAAAGTGAGATCAAGATATTTCAAATAAGGAAATTTGGTGTTACAGATAGTATTAATGAATGTGAAAGACCCCAAAGGCAAATTTTCTCCAAATTATGAAGGCCCTTATGTTGTGAAAAGGATGTTGTCAAGAGGCGCAAAGCAAAGTTGATATACATGATGGTCCTCAATCTCAAATGGTCATTAACCAATAGACACTTTATTGATAAGTTTTTCTATGTCTCATTTCTTAGCCTTAAACACTAAATACTTATCATCAAACCTAAATCATTATATAAAAATGAGATTAAGTGCTCCTCACTATCTAATGTTATTTTTCAAAAAGAGGTTTATTTTCCAAGACTAATCTAATTGTAGGGGTTAGAAATTAAAAGCTAATCATAATAAGCGTTGAATCAAAGAATGAGCAAGCTATAGCTAAAAGCTACAACTAAATGCTTCGATCGCATTCTACTATAGATGGGAATTTAGTATGATTCTACACATAAGGTAAACCTATTCCATGGAGTGAACACCATTACAAAAAGATTACTGATAAGCACTAAAGTAGCATTCTGCTATCCAAATGAGTAAATATTAAGAATTAATATGAAGTCTGCCGATTGGCTACTATTTATGAAATTCTTTAGTTTTAGGTCAAGTAATTTTGAGAAATCCCTAAAATCTCTAAAGAAATGTTCAAATGAAATGCTTTAAGAAAGCTTTTATACCCTTGAAGAGATATATCCTCTTTAAGGTACCTATCAGTTCGAGATAGATTAACCGATCTTTTAAGTCAAGACCCTAGTTCAAAAGTCTTTTACCCCAACCATTCAAGTTGTGATCAATTTTGAGTAATTTTTTATTAATTTTAAGAGTTTTTACCTTAGCCTGTCAAGTCAAGAACTTATCATTTTTACCTCGACCTATCAAATCGAGATCTTATCCCTTTTACCCCGACTTATCAAGTCAGGACCTTATTTCTTTTACCCTGATCTGTTAAGTCAGGATGTTGTTTAGTCGATCCGTCAAATTAGTATCTTTTTAGTTGACATCTTAAGTCAAGTTCCTTTTTAGCTAACCATGTAAGTTGGTAGTCCCTACCTTATCAATTCAAGTTAGGATTTGACAAAAAATAAGCATGTCTTTTGTCTTTATAGTGAAGTTTTAATCAAACTTTATTATAAATAGGGATAGTTGTAAACACCCAATTTTTGCCACCCATTTAAGTTTCTTTATTTTGGGCCAGATTTATACAAAAAAAAAAGTTGAAAAAAATACAAAAATTGAAAAATACAATGTTATCATAAGTATCTGAGTTAAGTCAATCAATCATTTAATGCCGATTCAAGTAATAATTGAAAATATACATATAATTTATAGCCTTTAAAATTTCATTAGAAAAATATTTTTAATAGTCCAGTAAAATATTTGAGTTAAGCTTGATGGTAAAAGTCTAAAGAGAAGTTGGGCCTATTGAGAAAATGCTAAATAAAACCAAGCTACATTATATGATAAGAAAAGAGCTTAGATGAGCTAGCAAAGGCATATGTACTTCATGGATAGGTCTTGAGCTCAAATCCCAAGAGCACAAGAATGAGGGGGGTATCTACATGGTTACTTGCTATGCATGTGACCCTTTTCTCCATCTTTTTCCATGCCGAGAAGAAGTAGGAAGTGGAAGGAAAATTAGAGAGTTTTTAGAATCCAAACCTAACATTAAATCTTATCAAATCTTTGTTATTTTTTAACGGATTCAGTAAAATCATCACTAAACCATTAGTGAAACTTATGAATCTAGTGGTGATATTATTAAATCTAAGGAAATAAAGATTTGTTAAGGATTCAAATCTAGGTTGAACTTTATCCATGGACAATTCAACATGATCTAAATCTAACTTAAAAGATTTAATTGTTAGTTCTACAAAATTGGATCAAAAAAAAAAATCATTTGTCATTAACTATACAAGAACATGTCCACTTCAACATCCTCATTCATCTTCAATAGCAAATAACCCAAAACAACAAATGACCCTTTATGCCACTACAACCGCTCCATCCACAACCACCCAGTAAACAGTATAGTTCCCTTAAACACACCATGCCCGCAACTAACAATAGACCCACCAACAGCCATTAACTAAAACCCCAACTCAACTTAGCAAATACACTTTCACAACTAGCAAACCCCGACCTCCTCTCTCTTTCAAACCATCCTCTACCAACACCTTGACTCCTAACTACAACCTTATGTAACCTAGATCCATGACTTAAACAAGACACACCATCCATGCATCAATCCCTAATCCTTCTCTTTAGCACTAACATAGCAAACAGAGACCACAACCATCCCTACTCCACAACACACAATACTCCATAGCCATCACCTATACTATAGAGCAACAGTCATATCCAAATCTGATCTAACCTCAAACAACCCATAAATGACCATTACGCAGCCACGCGACCCAATCACATACATAAACCAAACTAATGACTTACCATAGCAAATCCAAACGCCGCCAAAACATCACCACAACTCGAAACACCATCACCAACCCAAGTTTTATCAATAATTTTGTCATGAAACTTGACTTATCAGTGCAATTAGGTACCTAAAATGCATTGTGAGGAGTTGGATTTTCTGTTGCATTAGTGACTTGATCATAACCCATTGGAGCCCGATCTGAAACAACCTTGACCCGACTCACATGTGCAAGCATACTCTAGATCCGACCCGCATCTTATAGTGAAATGTAGGTTGTTGGTTCTATTTTTTTATTTTTGTTTCCTTATTTTTTTATATTATTATACAAATAAAATTTATATATATATATATAATCCCCTAATATGCCTTATTTGCATACTATTTTTGCTAATTTTTGTATAATTACTTATTCTCTTTTTGTAGTCTCTCTCTAATTTTCTTGAATTCCTAACTTAACAAAATGAATTTTAAACATGAGTCTTCAATTTATAGAGCTGTTTGAATATTTTTCTTGAATTTTCAAATGTCAAGTATCCCTTATCTCTTTTCTTTTTGCTTTCTAATTGTTCCAATTTCATTGGTTAATTTTATTTTTCTCATTCCCAACATAGAACAACCAAGATTTACACATTTCTTTATTTTTCCATAATTTTATTAATTTTTTATGAATTTTCCTTAATTAATTAGTGTTATTTTAGCATATTTTAGGTAGTTTAAGTAATTTCGGGTAGGTATGTAAATACATATATGGTACAAATTAATACTCCTAAATATTATTGATATTATTTTATGATTTTTAGTATTCATATAATTTATCTTTATCGATTTATTAGTTATTAAAACTTGTTTTACGTGTTTTTGATAAATAATGGGTAATCATATATAATTTAGTATTATAATATTTTATTATTTATTTTCCTAAATCTAAACTTACGGGATTACTTTTATTAATATTTCTTGCTTCATAGTAAAATATGAGCTCAATTGGTTAACTTATTCAATCACCCTAAATTTTATATATCGACTCTGAACATCTTATTGCAAGGCTTATACTAGATCACCGAATTCGATACCTCTATATCTCTCTAATTGGTACTCGTTACAATTATAATTTTTACAAGTTATTGTGGCAATTTTGTGGCAATTTTGTACGAATAGGCGATTTAGTCGAAAATTATATTCGATTATAATTTTATCACTATTGAGTAATATTTAATTATTTTATAGGTTTATATTTTATAATTTTAGGGTTTCGATCAAATTCGGGTTTAATTTTGGTTAATGGTGCTTAAAGCAGTTTTAGGGTTTTGATCAATTTCTAAGGTTTTTACTATTTATAATATATTTAGATTTATGATTTATTAAATTTTTATCTTGCTCGGCTTTAATGACTTATCAAGTCATTCATAGTATTAGGGTTCAATCCTATTCTTAACTAGCTAAATTTGCGAGGTTTACAGTAGGTCTCTAATCTCTATCTCTCTACTAAAGTAATAATCAAACCATAACCTACTTATATACATGGTAAGTGTGTCACGTTGTAGAATCTAGCCTAATCTAAATACATATCAATCCTCTCATCATATATGTCTCACATCTCCTAAGAATTCTTTAACGATGTCTCTTTTTTGAGATATTTACCTAAATTATATTCCTGCAAAATTCAATACATTAGATTTAACTGGATTATATAAGCTATTTGAATAGAAATGGTTTTATGCTTTTTACCTCTCCTCTCCACATAGCTTTAGATCTATGAGTGTCCTACTGTATCAATACTGATCTATTGGCAAGTCCTGAATACATTTGCATAAGAAAAATATAAATATATGTAATATTGTTAGAAAATTAAGTCGAACTTCCAAACTTAAGTATATATTATAATGCTGTATTCATATCTTCTAATGAATCAAACATGTTATAATTTTTGTAAATCTTGTTCTCGTCATGTTCTTATATTATGGTCTTGCTCCTTACATTTTCTACACCAGTTTTTTTTTGTCTATTTTTCCTCAATATCCATCTTATTGTGGTATCAGCTTATTGTAGTCTTCCTTCTTTTTTGGTTTTATCATAAATTGGGTAGATTTTTGGCATTCCTTCTCCATTTATACATGTTTTCCTATCTCTAAGAGCTTGAAACATAGTTTGATAGCAGTAACCTACTTTTCCTAGTGATACCATCTCTCATTCTTATACATAGGATGCATTTTCACATAAACCATGGCTGCAAATGCATGTGAGCAGGGTATCTTGAAGGTTTGTCACTTGTTACAGCTACATGTATGCTTAGATATATCAACTCTATGATAACGACCATCTTTCCTACCAAAATTAGTCCTGTATGCATGCATCTCAAAAATTCCAGTTGTCATGTTAAAAGTATTACTTGATGATAAGTAGATGCCCTTTCCCATTTTTTTATTTTTTTAGTAACCCATTTAGGATAAGATTTCCCTTTACCGATAGCTTTATGTGCTTTATCTCACCTCTCTTAGAAATAACCAATATAGTTATAGAAAATTTTTAGAACTACAGTTGATATGGGCAATGACCCTATATCTTTCAAAACTACATTATAGCTCTCACTAAGGTTTGTTGTCATTTGATCATCATATGATCATGTCTACTGCTTGCTGGGGCTATTTGCAAAATAGTTTGGAGAAGTTGCGTGTTATTGAGTCCAATTTCAATTTTCCTTAATTTATTTTATATTAAGCTCAACTTGCTTGATATAAAATACTCGATCTTAAATTAAGGAAAAAAAAATTTTCTTCAAAAAATGTTAAAATATTTTTAAAAATAATTTTAGGAATTACGAACTAGTTAGATTGGTAAGAAAACATATTAGGGTTTCTTAGGCAAAAGAAACCTTAATCAAGTTACTAGCATGCTAATTTTCTAAAAAAATATTTTTAGAAAACTTTAACCAAAAAATGGGTTTGGAGTCTAACTTATTAAGATATGGTCTTCATGTAAATTTTTTTTTTTAAAAAACAACTAATGGGCCTTTATTTCTAAAATCTTTATAAAAAATCTAAAAATATTCAAAAAAACGTGAAAATACGTGAAAATGAATTCTTTATTATTATTTTTATTATGAATGTTCCTTAAAAATAAAATGGAAACAAAAAAAATTTAAAATTTTATGGTTATCCTAAAAGTACCTATATACCTATGTATCTGTTAATTTGGATCAAACCAACTATAGTTTTCATTTATTTTAGAAAAACATTAAAGGATTAGTTCCTTTTATTTCAAAAATGGGCTAGATTTACATTTGTTAACGATTTTATTAAGAAAAAGCCTAAAAGACTTAATTTTATTCCCTATTTTTTAAAAAACCTAATTTTTGAAAGGATTCAAATTAAGATTTTCTTATTAAAAAAAAACTATGTGATAAAGTTTTTTTTTTATTTTTCAAGAAAACCCTAAAAAAAAAAAAATCTAAAATGCAGTTTTTATGAGAGCTTGCTAAAATATTCAATTTTCATGCAAATGTGTAAAAATTAGTAAAGAAAACAAGAATCTTTTGAAAATGCATTGTTTATGCAAAATATATATTATTTAATTTTTTTAATATAATGACATGCCCAAAAAAACCACTAATAAGATTTTACACAAAGACCTATAAAAAACTTATGTTATTGCTTATTTAAAAAAAAATCCTAATCATGCAATTTAAAAAAAAACTATTTTTATTTTCATTATTATTACATAAAAAACAAGCTAATAAATAAAATAACTAAAACTAAGACTTATATAAGAAAAAAACAAACAAAGTTAAACATCTAACGACCACCTAACCCTAAAATCATTGCCAAGGGTTGTCGAAACCTTTGGAGCTACCCCTAGTAGTTGGAAGATGATCAAATAAGTGAGTCTAATCTTCATTCTAATTTTGTTTAATTTATTAAAATTACAAAGTATATATGGAAAATTATAAAATTTGGTATTTTTTGGTATTTATTCGTGTAGATTTAGGAAAAAAATGTTAATTTAATAAAATTAGGTCCCAGGATATGCGGTACTTAAGCAAAGATTTAGAAAATAAATTTTATACCCTAAAATTGTGCATAAAAGGCAATTTATGAGTTTAATTTAGTGATTAAATGTTAATTTATTGGAAATTTTGATTTAGTATGTAATTAGGTATCTTAGGATGTTAGTTGTTATTGTAAAATGGTATTTGTGGAGTTTGAGGTGTTAGTTGTATGCATAATATGTAATGAATATGTATAAATGAATGATAGATAAAAGGGCATATTTAAGTTAATTTTGTGATTTAAGGTTAATTAGATATATATTTTGATTTATGATGTAATTAGATATCTTAATATGTTATTTGGTGATGAAAGATGATATATGTAGTGTTAAAAATATTAGATAAGTGATATAAGTGTATATTATGCAATAATACGTAATATGTGTGTATGGGTTCAAATTATAAAAAGATCACGTATGTGCTACATAACTGATCGCGCTATACGTGACTAAGGAAATGACTTTACTTATATATGACTAAAAAAATGACCTCACTTATACATATGAGATGATCAAATGAGATAGGATAGAGAGGAAGAATAGGCAGTCTCAATAGGCTCTAACACGTTAGGTGATAGGTAGAGGAATGTGATAGCATTAAATTATACAATGGATAAAGAATGGGGTAGTGTTCTTAAGATGTCCGAGTGTTTAATCTTTAAGATATGATTCCAATAGAGTAACAACATTAATTAGAATTTGTCTCTCATTCAAATGTGGAAGCGAAGAGGGCATTTATAAGAAATGGTAATTGATTTGATCTATTGGATCATAATGTTGAATAATGACTAGGACTAAAGTCTTTTATAAATGGATCTCAAGTAGGCTCTTTTCATTAGTCTAAGCCCAAAAAAGGGTTTATTATTTTTTAGTATGAGCTAAATCAAGAAAAGTTAGATCGGACGGATCAATTTAACTGGCCTTACTCTAAACCTATCATACCAAATTTCCCTTGATTATCTTGAAAATATATGGCCTTGACTCTCTAGGCCTTATCATCTTAGCCTAAGGAGTCAAACTCATTTTGTTATTAAGCTTGAAATTAATGAGTCAGATTTAGCCCTTTGCATTTTGCCCCATAACCAAAGTCCTTCGGACAAAGTCAAACGGGGTTTGGGCATTCAATAAGCCTTTTAATTGACTTTAGTGCTTGCACTATTGAATAACTGTACTGCTACTAGATTCGTTTTAAGAATTGACTTAGTACGCAAATTCACAACGCCTCTTATTTGTATATCATGTCTTAGCTGGATTAAGTTGTATGATGCCCTTATGGCAATACTAAAATAAATCTATTTTGAGTTGTCTATTTCTAAGTTGATTCATCTCTTCATGAGTTGATAAGATTATCCTTGATCAGATTATATCTCCCATTTGTCTTATGGATGTTCTTCTCTTGATAAATTATGTTGAAGCATTCTGAGGCTAACAAATTATTCTTCAATAAGCAAATTATATCTAAACTCTCTCTACTGGTTTGGAACATAATAATTCATGTTGAAGATGCTGATCGTCGTCTCACTCTTGTAAAATTCAATTGCCAACATCCCAAGATAGCTAAAGTTCTTTGGGGCATAGAATTTGTAGCATCATATAATTTGCTTGTCTTGGCTCGAGTTGATTAATATATATATATGTATATATATATATAATGATAGTCAATGAGACCCATCATAAGATTTTGACTTTCTTCTTAATGGTAGAGTAGTAATTTCTTACCTCAATATTGAATTTCCCCAAAACATATAAGTCTTGTAATCCATAAATTGAGCTTATGTGCGTGCACTCATTTTGCTAAAATTGAGTATTCAATAATCCTCACTATATTTCAATATACAGCTTACATATATGACTTGTACGTTAACGATTTCAGTAACCATTCAAAATTGAACTTCACAAAGAGCAATACCTGTTATTATCCTTCATGTAGATAAATGCCAATGCAAATAATATTCTTGATATTAATCGTGGAATGGGCATCACATAATAATAGAATTCACTCTACTGTAAATACTATTTAAGTATTTGACACTTCCATATTTACACGTCAATTATGCAGTGCATTCAATATATTTGTGATAACATATTATTGTGACAAGTGGCATCTCGCTTGAAATAGTGTATTCAAAAAATCTTCTTCCTATCCTTGTGCATGTACATTACCAATATTTTTTTTTAAAAAAAAATTACCAGTACTACAATGGATAGTAACTGCATCCTTCTTGGAATCTTAAGCACATGACAAAATAATGAGGTGTCATAATCTGGTGGCACATTCTTATATAAACAACCATGCTTCTTTATTCTGCTCATTCGGCTGAAATATACGCAGCCTCTTTTCCATTTTTCTTCGACATCTTCTTAAATCACATCCTTTGAACTCTCATTCATCCATTATCATTCATGTCCAACTTTCACAGCATAATTGAACACTCCATTCCTTAGCTGCATTCCATTTTCTTTTCTTTTCTTTTTTTTTAAATATTGCTTTCACTCTTCGTCTTTCTTCATTTCATAGCAAACTCCATAGCCTCTTTTTTTTTTTTTTTTTTTAGCTCTTCATTCATTCATTCCTTTTTTCTTTATACGCTTCAATCTCTGGCAACATCCTCATACACTCATTCCACACATATTATCTTCTAACTTCTCATTATCTTGTCTCATTTACTCAATTTCATTTACATTCAGCTCTCATTCAACTTCATGTACAACTAGTTTTCTCCTATACTTTTGACTTAGATTTTGTTTTTTTTTTTTCCAACCTATACATAACAAATATCCTTCTTAACAATGCCTAAATATCAAAGCTCAAAGAAATCCCAAATTTACCGATGAAGACTAGAGCTTGAAGGCCAACTATGAAGTTTATCTCCAACAACGACTGAACTTATACGTAGGAATATGTTTGGTAGAAACTATCGAATTCAACACACCGATAGCAACTCAGGCGTTTCAACAAATGCATAGCATCAGTAGAAATCTCACCATTAAACAGAATTTAATCGAATTCAAAAGCTAAAATAAGGTAATCGTTGAAACTAAAGCAGTAGGAGCACTACTGAATAGAGCAAACGTAGCAGAGCAGTTCGATGTTTAATTAGCGGTTGTCAATCTAAAATCAACCCAAGCTTCATAGCTACAAGCCACGACACCCAACTCGTGTGTGGTTTAGGTATGTATTTATCCTCTTCTTTTTCTTTTATGTATGTGAGAGCATACTATTTGTCATAAGCTATTCTAGCACTTTCCGTGAGATTACAGCAGCCTGAGGATGAAGATTTTAATTAAATCCCACAACACCTGTAATTCATCCAAATTCCTCTCGTACCATTTACTAGAGACTTGTTGTACCTTCCCTTTTCCAATTTCCTCACCACGCTCATCCATGAGAACAACATTCTAGCTAGGTGCAAGTACAAACTCCATACTCCTAAAGATGGCTTCACTTTCCCATAATCTCGGAAAATATGCACTTTGAATGCAATTCAACTATAAATGGAACATACGTCCTTATCTATTACCACTTTCCATTGATAGAAACGGCATTGTGCTGTAATTATTTTGTAAGCTGCTGATGAAATTATGTGCATTTGTTGTCCTAGATGTGGCCAGGATTTCTACTTCTGTGGCATTTCCGTCTTTTCCATAAGCGATGTTGGATCTGATCGTATCATTGAACAAAGCTGGTTCTTAGCTAACCAGGCCCATCTGCTGCCTCAATCACTTCAACTGTAACCTTTTGATGTCTACCCCGTCCAATGAAATATGTCCTAAATTAGGATTGGAAAACCTCTACAGTAGCGAGATCACTGTTGATTTTCCGTTGCCACTTTCTCCAACTAATGCAACCGTCTTTCCTGATGGAATTACTAAGGAAAGATCACGAAATATTTGAATGTCAGGTCTAGTTATGAAATCTTTCAATCCTTCAATAGCTTCTTCAGATTCGAGTTAAACACTTCTTCTACAAACCATGTAACCTTGACATTCCAGGTCCCATAATACAAAACCATAATTTGGACATTCCATCGAACAGCTTGTATACATACTGGAATTACCATTACTTCATGATACGACACGAAACTTTATTTAGAAATAAACATAGGGAAGCAAGGACATTAAACCAACCCTCAACACCAAACTCTAGTTCCAAACAATAAGGACACGGAATAAACATACCATCTTCGACTTGCAAAATCTGCTCAACAAGGTAATCTTCTAATTGACTACACAAAACACGTCTCGGGAGGAGGCTGTGCAACAAACTAAAGCAGAGCTCACACACTTGTATAATCTTGTCTTGAAGTCCTGATGTATCACATGGAGGGTAGACTCTCTTTATACTATCTGGAATTCTCCAAAGCTTTTCACTGTGAGACCCAGTCCATAAAGAATTAACCACGGTAAGGTGTGTGAAAGAACCCACAAAACCATACATCCAGCTGAAAACTCTATAATAGAAAACTTTACAATGGGATAGCTAAGAAATTTGAGCTACATGAGCTTTATTATTATACATTGCACTTCTCGTACGAACTCTGGACAACATATCCAAGCTTATAGTAGGATAACGAGTGTAGCACAAAATGCTGCATCCAAACAATCTAGCAACTGGGTATGTGAAAGAATATCCACTTGTGTCAAAGTAAAACATTGGAGTACACTTTCAGAGTCCTTCCCATTCAAGATAAATGTAAGCAAAGCTTTGACCAATCATAGTAAATTAAGGATAAGTAGTCTCTTCGATCTACTTTCTTTTATCTAGATGGACAACCTTAGGAGCAAATTCAAACTTGATATCAAACCTATCAATGGCACGACCTAGCAAGCTTGAGATGTAGCATCATGGTCAAGAGGATGAGGAGAGAGATTAGGATTGGAATTAGGAAGAGAGGGGGGGGGGGGGGGGGGGTTGTGGTTGGTGTGGCGGCGCACACTTGACGAGGTGGATGAGAGAAAAAGAGAGGCAAATGTGTCAAGATTGGGATTATGTTTGTATGGACCTGTATTGAATTGATCTTATCTTCATTTTACGTAGCATGGTCTCTTTGTTCAATCCGTTTTGTTTGCTACTTAATTTTCTTCTTTTTACTACATGACTAACGGATCTTCATTGTACATATTTTGTAAATGTAGTACTTAAGTCGCACATGACCTAGTTTTGATGATCTCAATAAAGCTAATTGTAATTTATAATATGAATTGAACATAAGTCATAGGATGTAAGGGCATGAGCATATGAGTGCATGAGAGCCAAATGCGAGTTACGTATAAGTTGAACACATAAGAACTGAATATGAATCTTGAGATGTGAGCATACAAGAGTTGAGTGCAAGCCTCATACGTAAAATGAATTAAGCATAAGCTATAAACATTAACACCTGAGAGTCGAATGAGAGCCTGTAAACTAAGTACATATTAATAAAATTGAGTCTTAGATATGATTCTTGGTTATAGGTCTTAAACAATAACGAGAGCCCCAAATACAAATCAAACATGAGTCGTCTAACATGAATGTAGGTGAGCTTGGACAAATTATTAGAACACGAGTTATTGAGCATGCTACTATTGATCTTGTGTATATACTACCTATTGGCACTATATATGACAAGAGGCCTCATGTGCATATACGTTATATCCATCTTACACAAGTAATGTTGTATTTAATTGGCACACTTTATTTTTACTAGCTTTCTCATTTCCTTATATTTTGCAAGTAGTCACTTCTTCCACCTCCTTTAAGTGGTAGTAACCATGCATAGATGTTGCTACCACTTTCAGGAATAAATTATAAGAGGCAACATAGCATCACATAAGAGTAGTTCCATGTGAATAACTCCACTAATGTTATCTTTCTGATCAAGCATAAAGGATGTTGTGAACCTCTATAAGGTATCGAATCATTAGGAGCATACATGTATTAAGCATCATGCACGCATTGAGACATATGTACACTTCGAGCACTGTGAGTGTACGTGCACTTTAAGCATCACAAGTACATGCACATCAAGCTTAATGAGCATGTATGCATCAAGTATCGTAAGCACACATGCATTAAGGGTCATGGATGCATGTGCACCAAGCCTTGCGCATATAAGCGCCTCAATTGTTGTATATAAGGAATGTTACATGAAGTAAGTACCATAAGTAACAATCATTACTATGCAAAACTAGTTTCTTCATATATTTTGTCCATATATAAGCCTCATCCCCCAGTTATTGGTATGTAGAAGAGGGACAACTCAATGAGCTTTGAAGCATCTCGTTCTTTCATGATACCATGAAAAACCAAATTGTATTGTAATCTTTTGATTTTTGATGATCATGCCCTACAAGAGTGTATCACCATAAGTTCATGACAATACTATTTAGATAGGAGAAATTATGTAGGATACCATTTATAGCAATACTCATTCTTGTAATCATCTTAATCATACCATCATAACTTATATTATCTTGTATTTACAAATTGTAATCGAATACATATGATTGATAATCATGAAGTCCATTTATTGACCATTTATGTTCTTTTTATTCAATTGGCACTTCCATTTGCTTTCACGAAGTTGTCTTGTCATTGTATACATGGGAGTAATAGCTCTTCACTTGATAATAGCATGGTAGGAAATAATACATTGGATTGCTTTAATCTCCTTACTGACTTATAATGTCTTGAAAGATAGTATGGTACATATCTTGATTAAGTAGTAACATGACTAAGAATAATGTAGTTGTTGCTAGAGAAGGCACTCCTTTGAGTTAGAGCATATTGTATTTTTAAAGACTTTACGTGCTTAGGAGCAATGCATCAGCTAAGTAGTGATGTTGTTTAATGAAAAGTAATAGGATTACCTTATTATCTCTTTTTTTTTTTCTTTTTCCCCAAAATGACATCTTATGGTCGGGAGCAAAGGTTTAACCTAGTCACATTAATGTTAAGTAATCATGAGCTTAAAATTTTGGATTGACATGACTTTAAGACTAATTAAACTTTTTTATCTAAGGGGCCTTTTATAGAATAGATGTAATTGTAAGACCACTAAGACTTAATGATCTAAGGGGATCTCTTTTAGGATAAGCATAATTATGAGACTGCTTAGACTCAATGATCTAAAAGATCTTACACATCATCTTGTATTGAGGCAAGACTTTTTGCTTACGAATGATAATATATGGAAAATCCCTTTCAAAAAGTGTTTAATCGTGCATATGCAGCAATAGTGGCATTGATTGCCTAAGATCAATAATTCTTTCTCATTAATTAAGGGGGTATTCCTCACTACTTGACTGTATAATATGGCTTACCATGATATTACTTGGATTGAAGTGTTAATATGTCAATGTGCTCATCAATGGGATTGTCTTCATTACTTAATGGAAAGAAGCATTTAGATTAAATGGACAACATAATAAATATGCAAGATTGGCACAACGTGTTTGCGTCTAGGAAGTTAATGCTCTTACTAGGGTCTAGATACGAGCTAAGTTCATTATTGTGTGCTTGGGAGTCAAAGCTCTTTGCCAAGCAGCAACAATGTATAGACTAGATGTCATGTTTGCTATAAATTTTTCTTTTAAACAATCAAAAGGGTCCAAATTCCCCTAATGAGATGTAAATCATTCTATAGGATTAGTCTTGTGCGCTTAGGAGACAAGTCTCTTACCTAGTTGCAACAATGGTAATAAAGAGATACAAATGAACACAATCATGTTTTGTAAGATTAATAATATTAGTGATGGAGAAAGAAACTTCTTTCATCATTAAGAAGCAACTATCACTTCACTTACATGTAACAAGAAAATAGAAGAGAGAAGATTAGTAAGGTCATTATCTGCTCTTAGTAGTTTTCATATCTCTTTTTATGAAGCATTTTCGATTTCAATAATATTATTTGTTCACTTGCGTTTCTTTACACTTCCTCAACAACTGTGCATCCTTTTCTTCTTAGATGCTTGAGTGTGAGCTTCTTCCCTTATGGATAGCAATACATTAGGAGGTTATTCTACATTTTATGATATTACCTCTTCATGTCCATTGAAGAAGGCTGCTTTAGCAAAGTGTAGTTAATTGTATGTAACCAGGTCCTTTGTTATAGGAAGAAAAACATCCTTCTCATCTTAATAACCCTTAATGCATTGATGCCTTATTGAGAGTATCATATGGTGATCATGCAGTCATGTCCTTCCTAGAAGGAGGTTATAGGATATAGGTGCATCGATCACATGGAACCATATAGGGCTGTGGATAGATCCAACATTGAAGTCTATTTTGATTTACCTTATGGTCTTCATGGAAGATTCATAGAAGGTATTCAATAGAATAGATTGTTTTACTAAGTGTCGAATGTCTATCTTTATAGCTTTGAAAGTAGAATGTCTATCTTTGCAGCTTTGAAAGTAGACATTCGTATAACATTGAGTGAGGATCATTGTCAACGAAAGTCTTCTTGATCTTGATAGGATAACCATTGAGTATGCTTTCCACATACAAAGGGCAATTGTGATTAAGATTTCTTGTACGTATGCCGATATTAGTAAGTGTAATTGCATTTTCATTTATCAAAACCATTCTCTTTATAAGATGTCTAGTAATATGTTGCTTATATTGACCTTGTATAATCCTCATAAGCATGGTCACTACCTCAAACCAAGCATCCTCATCAAAGTCGATGAGATCAAAGAAATTCTTAACATTAGTGGTTTTTAACAAAGCAAGGATGGCATTGTCTTCTTTACTTATCCCCCTTGCTTAACTTTATGCACCTCAAATGGCTGTTCATCTACACTTTCCATCTTTGTAGGTTTGTGTGATAATATTCACAACACTACGTTGAGTGTTGTGAGTTAGAAGTAGATTATTCTTGGCATTATTATCTTCAATAATCAATTCTCTATTTTGGACATGTTCATTAAATATTTTCTTTAGTGTCCAACAATCTTTCATAAGGTAGCCTATACTCTTATGGAACCTATAAAACTTGGGGTTACTTTTTTCCTCATCCGTTGGTAAGTGTTCAACCCTAGGAAGTTTGATATTTTCATCTTATAGCCATTGGTCAAGTAAGGCATATACCTTTCCTATTGAGCATAGGTAGGCCAAAGATGGTATGGTGTTTACAAGCTTCTCCCTTCTAGATTTCTTTACTTCGTTAGGATTCTCCTCTTAGGTTAAATTCATTGAAGGTATGCACTTGTTAAATCTTGTAATTTCATTTCTTTGTCACGCCACTGAGTTGTTGGTCCTTCGTTCATTTTCCATTAACGTTGCAAAGGAAACCAACGAAAGATTTTCAAGATAAACTGTATACTCAAGAAACATTCCTTGAATACAAATCTTAACCAACTCTATTTCATCACAAATATCTTATATATTTAAAGAACGTTCTCTAAAGCACTTAATATAGTCCATGAGATCCTCCTTAGACCTTTGAAGAATTCGTCCCATGTTAGTGAGAAAGTGATCCTTTCTTCAATATAGACGAATTTTTCCAAAAACATCCTATACATTCTATCTCATGAATCGATTGATCTTGGTGGGAGATTGACATACCAAGTGTAGGCTTTCTCTATAAGAGACTTCAAGAATTCCTCTAACTTCAAATCACCGTTTAATTCATACACTTCTAGAGTTTCAATAACTTTTAACAAATGTTCCTTAGCACTTTCTTTCTTCCCATTGAACAACATGAATTTTGGACTTACATAATCCTTTAGATAAGGTTTTATAGCAATGCATGGATAGTATGAGAGCTTCAGTTCTAACATACTTGATGTGGACTTTGCCTGCATTTCCCTCATGTACACATCTAGATCCTCTTTAGTCATAATTGAAGCCCTTTGATTTTAGATGTTTCTATCCTTATCGACATTGTAAATGCAAGGTTAGTGAAATTCACATGCATAGAATTCATTAGAGTTGAATTCATATGGGTAGAGTATATAGATTGAACAATTGTAACATATGAGGTAGTACGTAAAGATGACAAACCTCTTATCTAAATTCCTTGATTTATCATTTTAGGTAAGGCATGCTGTATGGGTACAAGCTCCATCGCAAGAAGCTACTCCTTAGCTCTAGGAGCATCTTGCTCACCAGTAATTGAAGGATTAAGTGGCTGGAAAGCTTGTGTAATGTATTGCTACATCACATTGGATGGACTTGTAATGGTTGCCTTTTATTGTACAGTAGTGAAAGTAGTGAAAACAGGTATATGTTAGGTAAACATTGCTTAGAGCCCATTAATATTTTGATTAGTTTGTCGCAGCTCTCACACTAGTTGCACATTATCAGGAACAACTTCTAGAGTATCATCTCCTTGATTGATACCTTCTATTAAAGGTTGATTATGATTCTTGGTAACAATAGTACTATCTTGTTTTTTTATCATTACTATCCGTAAGATCAGCAAATCTTCTTTGTGAAGGTACCATAACATGAGTATCAAATCTTTCATCCTTAGTGGAGTCACTAAGAAAATATGTGGGTTCAAATTGTAAAGAGGTCACGTGTATGTTGCCTAATTGATTGCGCTAAATGTGACTAAAAAAATGACTTAACTTACATCTATAAGGATGATCAAGTGAGATAAGTTAGGGAGGAGGAGTAAGTAATCTCAATAGGCTCTAACATATCGGTTAATAGGTAGAGGAGCACGATGGCATTAAACTCTATAATGGATGAAGAACAGAGTAGTGTTCTTAAGATGTTCGAGTATTTAATTTTTGAGATAGGATTCCGACAAAGTAAAAGCTCTAGTTAGAATTTGTCTCTTATTTAAATGAGGAAATGAATGGAGTATTTATTAGAAACGATAGTTGATTTGATTCATCGATCATGATTTTGATCAATGGCTAAGATTGAAACCTTTTATAAATGGATCTCAAGTAAGCTCTTTTCATGAGTTTAGGCCTAAATAACGGGTTTTATTATCTTTTAATATGAGAAAAACCAAGAAATATTAGATTCAGTGGACTGATTTAATGAGCCTTACTTTAAGCTTACTATGCCAAATCTTCCTTGATCATCCTGAAAATATATAGCCTTGACTCTCCGAGCCTTGTTACCTTAGCTTAAGGAGCTAAATCCATTTTATTACCAGGCTTGAAGCCCATGAGTCAGATTTAGCTCTCTATATTGTGTATATAGAA
Organism: Lumnitzera racemosa; assembly: GCA_024138005.1. Classification (NCBI taxonomy): domain Eukaryota; kingdom Viridiplantae; phylum Streptophyta; class Magnoliopsida; order Myrtales; family Combretaceae; genus Lumnitzera; species Lumnitzera racemosa. Next base: position 46,999,092 of record JAMXBC010000007.1, read on the forward strand.
ATTAAATGGATAGAAAATATTATGTCAAAATTGATTATATTATAATAATATAAAATACATTTGATATGGAATGAATACTTAGGTAACTATGTGAAAAATATAAGTTAGTCTCACATTAGGAGAAAATTGGAAAGTTAAATTAAGAGTAGAGTGTACCGTACTGACTAAAAATTGGCTATGGGCTAAATAAAAGATTTATGATACCCAAATATAATTAGATGAATTTTATATATTGGTTTGAAAGGATTTCCTAAGGTTTATATATAAAAAACCGTAACTAGAAATCAAATTAAAACTTAAATAGGAAACTAATTCAAGAATTGAATCTAGAGCTAACCTAGAATAGATTAGTAATAAGTAATATATATAACTTCGATAATAGAGTAAAATTATGATTTAAACCTATATATTATAAGGGTATAAATACTAAAAGAATATTTATATTATAGGGATAAGTAGAGATGAGTTGGCTCTATAGTAAGTTAAGTGAGCAAGTCAATAATCTTAGGTAAGTTGGGATCAATACATTGTTGTATTTTAGAATACTATATTAAAGTACTCGGAGATATAGGATTGTGTTGTTTGTGCTTGTAGGTAGGTGTTTATAAGTATAAGTCTCTAGTTATTGAATTATATTATGATGCTTTTGTCATGTTGAATTACTGTGATTTGTATGGAGTGAAATTGTTTAATTACCCTAAATTGAGTTAAACCATATTTGACCTAATATCTTAATTAGATATGTATTATAACCCTTATGAGACGGTTAATTCTCCAACCAAATATTGATACCTTCGAAATAGTTAGCGTTATAGCATAATAGTACTTCCTTCATCCTTAATTGAACTAAGTGATATGAGAGGAGGTCGCAGTAAGGATAAGAGCAATGGTTTGAAGGATGGTCATGAGGAGAGCAGTGCTTTCATTGAACAAACCTTCGTTTGGTTGTAAGCTGTTGCATAATTGTTGAAACTTCTCAACTTAAATTAGAGTAAGTGAAATTACTTTAATTTTACAATGAACCTGACCATATTATATGATGACATTTGCTTGTTGTATTGCATTTAATTAATTGTTTAAGAAACTTGTTTATATTTGTTACGCAGTCTTATGTCTCTATCTCGACTTATTGAACTGTTAATTATTCATATTGTTATAGATTTTCTTATAGGTGATGATTAAAATACTACATTATAACTATCTAAAGTTTAGTACTCTTTTGAAGAGATTTGCGGGAGTAAGGAACAAATTAGCAAATCTATAAAAATTATAGAAAGTTTGTTAATAACTCTTAGGTAAATGGGTTAATCATGTAATATTTTACTTATCAAGATGTTATGTTATGTAAATATTTCATAGGATCATAAGAAAATATAGGTATATTTATGTAAATATGACTTAAAATTTCCAATTTTATATGTAATTTTATCATTAAACTTAAATGAACTGTTTACTTCAAAGTGAGGAGTTATGGACGCCTTGTGTAAATCATATCTATAATAGTGAATGTAAGGTTAGATATTATCATAGGTTAGCTTATATGGTGAGACTGTTGCGACTCTACCGTAAGGCATAACATTCTGTTCAGTAGGAGCAACAGCTCGAGAAAGAGAATGGGGATGGAGTTAAAGTCAAGTTAAAGATCAACAACCCTAGTTAGTTGACGAATCTTCAAAGGCTATCCAGCTCAAGAGAGAGGACAACAACTAGGCCGAAGTTGAGCTAAAGATTAGTAGCCACAATTAGTAGATAAATCTCCAGTCCTCTAGTAGATGGTAATATAGACATTTGTGTTGATAATATTGTAGATCCTCCTGTTACTGATCCTCTTATTGCTAATCTTCCTACAGTTGATCATCCTCTAACGAATGCATCGATAGATGCTTTAGCAGACTGTATTACATACGATACTCCATTATTTAAGTCGCTTACACCAGATATACTCGTATCATCATCATCTACTATCACTTTAGCTACTTCTATGAGATCGATACGTCTAGCACCATTAGATATAGGAGAGGTACTCACACCGGTATTTCTTTAATAATACAATGTTTGCTTACTGACCTAATTCTAATTTGTATAATTTCTAAATTGTTACTTAGATTCAATAATCTAGTATATATTAAACCCTAGCAAATTTCATTAGATGTGCAAGGATCAATGGATACATCATAAGCTGAAGATATTACGAGAAAATACAAGAAGAGACGTAAAGAGACATGTAATAAATGATTTTGTATAGGATTATACAAAAATTTGACATATATATGATCAAAAGCATTTGTGGAATGCATATTTGTTACTCATTAGTAATAATATGTATATATTTTTCTTTATATATCATATTTATTAGTTACTTATCAATGTTGTTATAACTAATTGGTTGAATTGATAAGGTGATTAAAGTAACATTTTTTAATGATTGAATGAGAATAAATAAAATAGCAACTTTGTAGATAGAAAAGTTAAATTTGATATATTTAATAATTGAATAAAGATGCAAAATTTAGTAAGACCTCCTTAGAGCAATAAATTGAATTTTAAATGGATTTCTTAGGTAAAATTATATATAAATAAAGTTAAAAATACATGAAATTAACTAAAATGTACTATGGTAGCTTAACACAAATAAAAGATTCAGTAGTAGGAATGATATTGCATAACTTGCACTTTGCAAGTGAGAAAAAAATATAAGAGTACGAATGTCGCACTTTGCAATAGTAACATTTGACATACTTATGGTTGTACCTATATTGTACTTGCAAGATGTGATATTTCTATAAATACTAAAATTGTATCTATAAAATGGGACATAAGAATGGTATTTTGGTAATTTTTTTCTTATCTAATTAGTGATTAAGTAATATATATTAAATTTGATGGTAAATATGTAAATTTTTCGTATTTTGAATGGAATAAATTATGAACATTTTATCCAATCCTTTAGGTCCTTTTTTTATCCAATAATCAAGTCAAAATTGCAAACCAAACACATAAAAATTTTGTCTTGTCTAGCTTCATAAATGTTGAACAAATAATACCTAAGGCTTGTTTGTCTCAAGAAACATATTCTTTTAGAAAATGTTCTCTCCATTTTCCTTTATTTGCTGTACTAAAAAGAATTTTTTTAAATATGAAACATTTTTCTTATAAGGAAAAATTACCTTTCATCGAAGAGAATATCTTAATCGTTTATAAGGAAATGGTACACTCTTTAAAATAGAATGTCATTTTCCCAATTAGCCTCCTCAAGCATCAATGATTTGATTATAATACTTATTATAATTAATATATTTCATATTTTAAACACAAAGGCCATGTTCACTTGAGGGAATCCCAATCCTAATTCCATTCCCTTCCTATTTCTTACTCTCCCTCTATTACTATGTTTACTTTCTTGAATTGCAATTCATAAGGGATCCCAATTTCTAAAAATTAGGAACTAAGATTCTTTAAGGAAAGCTAAGAATTCCAATTCCAATTGCAAGTAAAAAAGATCTAATTTGTTCCTTTTCTCTATCCATCGCAACCATTGTCACTACCACCACAACCACAATTGCGTACCACCATTTCCATTGCCATTATTACTACCATTGTTGCCACCAGCATCATTGACACCACCATTACCCTTAATGTTGCCAACACTACTAGTATCGCCAACACTACTAGTGCCACCATCACTACCATTTATACCACCGTTGCAACCACACCGCTATTGCTACTACTTTACTTTACTTCAAGGTTAATGGAGGAAAAAGATAGGTCGAGAATAATTTAGTTATTATAGTTTTATTATATATTTATTTTTAAATTACTTTTTAATCTAATTAAAGAAAATATAATTCCAATTCCATTTAATGAATTGAATGAGTTAAAACAAGAAAAAACCTAAAAGATAAAAAGAAGCTAAAAAGACTTGGTTTAAAAATTGTAAAATTCAATCGGTTCATATTACAAATTGTTATATTTTATACTTTTATTTTTACATAAAATTTTATAGTAATATGTTGATATTAATTTATATAATTATGAGTTATACAAAATATCGTCAGTCAAATCTTGTAGATGCCTTTGGCATATTTTTATAAAATCATGTACACACATAAAAGACATATCATTTTAAAGTAAATATTATTTAGAAAAAAATATCTTTAAGTAGAGTGTAATACATGTCTACTAATATTTAAAAAAAAAATTACATAATTACAAATTATATAAAAAATATTACTTAAATATTAATACTATATCGCATTTTCAAAATATGATATTAAAATTTATATATATATTATATTTTCAAAATATAGTATAGTATTGATACATCAAAAGTAATGTTTTATTTTCAAAATACGATATATGTATAAATATCAATATTAATTCAAATACACTTTTAAAAATATTTCATCTTAAAGATATAATATATATATACGATATATCATTAATATTTTGGTGATATTTTTTATATGATTTGTAAATATATAACTATTTTTTTTTTTAATTTTTACGATGAATACGTAATTTTCTTTGGATGAATTGAAACAAACGGAGGCATAGTTAATATAATCCAATGTCGCGAGATTGCCCGATCGTGTAAAAAAGAACGAAGTCCATGTCCTTTTTATGGACACGGTCCCTGTCCTATTTCCCTGCCTTTGGTGCGTTTGGTTTGGCGTTTTCCGCGGCTATCCCCCCAAATCTCCTCCCAAACCCAAAATAAACCCAAAGGGACGGAGACACACACAGACTCTCCCTCTCTCACACACACTTGTACACTTCCTATGTATGTATGTATGTATTTATGTCTGTCTGTATCGAGTGAGAAATAGAAATCAATTGTTTCTTTTAGTTTAGTCCCCTCTCTGTCTCTCTGTCTCTCTCTGTCTCTGTGTCTGTATCCGGGCTTCACACACCATCCATTCGAGGAATTGTTTGACCCAGATCAGATCGGAGTTTCCGAATTAATATAAGCGCATCATTCTTTGTTGCTTTCCTAGTAGGAAATAGATCATTCGGTGTGTTTGATTGATTTATTGTCATTATGAGAGCAATATTAAGTGTAAGATGAAAGATAAGTCCGGACCTGGGCTTGGGTTTGGACTCAGATTCATGGGGATTTGTTTCAGTTTTGAAGAAGAAGAGCATCACAAGTACCATCGTCAATCTCTAAAGAAATACCCCGGTATTTTTATCTTACTAATATTCTCTTCACTCGTTATAATTATTTTCATCGTGGATTTGTCGTGTCGTGTAACTAACTATACTGATTATGGTGGTTTCTTTTACTTGGTTGCCTGGTTTACAATGGATTAGATTCTAAATTGCCTAGTATAATGGATGGAGAGTTTAATGTTGATGGTTACTCCTTCAGTTGTGTAATCAACACTACATATCGAGCAATTTGCATATGATTACTCAAGTTTGTTATGGTCTCTGCAAAGATCATAGCGCAGTACTTGGATTTCCAGAAGTTGCCTCTCTTTCTACATTTTGCCAAATATTTTTCTTTATGAATTATGTGGCAAAACCAACTCTGTTAACAGTCATTTCTATTCTGGCCTAGCAGATATTTTTTGAAGAAAGATTCTGAGAACCTTGATGTTTATATTAGGGTGTTGATGTTTATTTGTTAGGAACCTTTTGCTAGATTTCACCTTGTCTAGTTGTAGTCATTGATCAATAAGAACTCCATTATACTAAGAATTTAGAATTCTTCCAGGCATGGCACAGCTTTTCAGGAAAGCTTTTTTGAAGAGGCTGGTTATGTATACCGCTGTTGGAATTCTTTACGGGATCAAACAACAATTAGCATGAAATAGCACGAAATATCTTTTGGTTTATTTTTCTGCTGAAGAGTAGAATTGTTTGCACTAAATGATGATAGATGACAACAGGGACTTTATAAGGAAGAAAACAAGGATCTTCTTTCTTTTGAGTGAAAGCAACATGTCATGATGTCTTGAGGAATCATCTTTGTGGTCTCTTTATGGCTAAATGAAATGATTTCTTTTTCATTGTTATGAAAGGTAAACAAAAGAATGAGGCAGCATTTCCATAGCTAGATAATTGTGCATTCAGTGCGCTGGTAATGGTTTAAGTATATCATAATACTAAATTATAAAATATTCTTTCTAGTAATTGTTGACAATAGCTATTTATTTAAAATTACTACTGTAACATATAATTGGTTTATAAGATATCTGGATGCAACATTCCAAGAGTTACATTATTTGGTATGAAGCTATGTTTTCTTAGATTCATGATACATGATTTCACTTACTAGTTACTATTAATATGCATATAAAATTTTTTCGAAGGGTTATATGTCTTTATAGTAACCCATAAACCATTGGATGTATAATTTATGTGAAAAACCTTTCCAAATTATAAATAAAAGATGTATTCAATGGTGCAGCTGATATTTTTTTTTCTTTGTTTTTTTTTTTTTCATGTAAAATTGTTAGTTGAAGCAGGGTATGACTCTACAATGTCTCCATCTAAATCAGAGAGAGCAGAATTGCAAAGAATGAAAAGCTCAAGCAGTGCTCCATTGGCATCTAAGAATGTCACTGATCTTCGTCAGAGCCCTGGCTATAGTAATGTTGATATATTTACTTATGAGGAAATTAGATTGGCAACGAAGCATTTTCGGCCTGATTTGATACTAGGTGAAGGTGGCTTTGGAATTGTTTATAAAGGAGTCATAGATTCAAGTGTGAGGCCAGGTTATAAGACAACGCAAGTTGCCATTAAGGAACTTAATCCAGATGGATTCCAAGGTGACAGGGAGTGGCTGGTATAAGTTCTTTCGATGCTCTCATTCTTTGTTTTTCCTGCACTTTCTGCATGTTGGGTTGAAGTGTGGACTCCTTGTGTATATCTATGTGTGTGTATGTGTGTTGTAGGTGTGTGTTGCAATAGTTGTCTAACCTTTGAAATGATTTGAAGAGGTCCTCTGATTATTTCGGATGTTTCATATAATGGAGTCCAAGTTTCAGATCAGTCATGCATTTTGGCAGGATAATGTCCTTTATATTTCAGCAGTGGCCAATAAATAAATTTCTGGCTGCTTTTGGGTATTAATGGGTTTCAGATCAGATGAGATTTTACTGTGTATTAACTAGCCATGAGGTTTGTTTAGATTGTTTTATTCTTATCTGTATTTGTGTCTGATTCTTATTCATTTATGTGGTATTTGAGCGATATTTGTGATTTGTTTTGTCTTATTAAATGTGTTTGGGTTTTCTTATTCTTATCTGCATATTAGTCTTATTTGCTTCTTAGTAGTGTGTCTGAATTGCCTTATCTATTTTATCTGCGTTCTCTTCTAATCTTATTTTATTTGTATCTTGTTGCGAAAAAAAAAAAAAAATTGGGATGAAAAAGGATTTTGCTATGCAAATATCATGGATGGCAGCAAATATGTGTAAGATATACTCATTCTAATGTGTGACAAATGAATAAAACTTTTGAAGAATGTTAATGTATGCCCTAGGATCTAGGTGATGGCTTCATGTCAGTTATTTTGAAAATCTCACTAACATCTAACTGAAGATCAAGGATAAATCCACAGTGCAAATAAGTAGGATTTAGGCAAGTTTTGCTGAAGCCAAAGGGTGGAAAACAATCCCATAATCAAATTTTGATTTGCAGTTGAAAAAAATGCTCAAAATTCTATTTTGCTATTTCTTTTGTGTTCCCACTAGTAATTCTTACTGTTCATAGTCCTAGTCCTTTTCTAATATTACCACTAGAGCACCAGGTGGGCTTTGGACACACTTGGGATGTCAAGTTTGTTCTTGGAATATGCTTAGGGTATGGTTCCTTTTGTATCTTTGTTAACAGGGTTTTATAGTCCTATTAAAGTTTGTTGCAACCCTTATAATTGCATTGGATATATGGCTCAAATTCCAAAAAAGGCTGCTTCTTGGGATAAAATGCAAGCTAGACTTAACTAATACAATTGGAGTCTTGTACGATGGTTCATGTATCAGGAGATGGCCTTCCAAATATGGTCATCTGCTGTCTAATTAGTTAAAAAGAAAAAGAAATAATTTGACTTAGATCTGACCTGCTATGCTCCTTGCACTTAATTCATTGATGTATAAGTTGAATAGTTGTCTGCATGAAAATAAGAGAATAAAGAAAGGCTATTGGCTTCTTGCCAGGAGCTGTGTGATTTTTTGTCACACATTTGACATGAATTTCAATGATTTTGCTTGTTAAATTTGCAGGCTGAGGTTCATTATTTAGGGCAGCTAAGCCACCCGAATCTTGTGAAACTTATTGGATATTGTTGTGAGGATGAACATAGGATTATTGTCTACGAATATCTGGCTAGTGGAAGCCTTGAGAAGCATCTTTTTCGCCGTAAGTAGATGAATAAATGCAGTGCGACTCTTGCTGTTTGCTTGCACATGTATGACAAATTCTATATTTCACTTAGATGATAAATATTATGTTAATTATTACATTGTCCAACTTGGGTGCAGCCTTTGAGGCACCATTGAAGTTCTCCTCTCTTTGCTATTATCATTCCGGCAGGGTTTACAAGTCTAAATTTTGTGTCTTTTTGTGACTGACTACTACTTTCCTTATATCTAATCCTTAGATTACTTCGTGTTAAACTGACTTAAGGTACTAGATACTAGTTACTTGTAGTCATGTGCATAGCTATTTCTACTTTACTTTCGGCCACCACAAAATGACTAGATCTAATGACTAGAGATAAGGATGCAAATGAGCTAAGTTACTCGCTAGCTTAGCTTACCTTGAACTTGATTAGTGAACGAGCCAAGTTCTAACTTAAGACGAAACTCGTTTATTTAAACGAGTCAAACTGGAGTTTTAGTTTAAGCTTATAAGCCTACTTACTTAAGTTCGCGAGCTGGCTCGTTTAGCTTGTAAGTAGCCTTTTAAGTTTTATATATATTATAAATATTATATGTTATATATATCATTGAAATCTAAAAACTAATATCTATATAATATATATAAATATTATATATATTATAAGATAATATATAACATATATTAATCCTTGTTTATTATTGGTTAATCTATTTATTTATATATTTCTTCATTTTTTATATTTAGGTCTATGAGTAGACTTGAAATCAGCTTACTTTAAGCTTGGCTTGAGCTCGAATAGTAAATGAGCGGAGCGGAGCGAAGCGAAGCTGAGCCAAAAGCGAGTTGATTTCAAGTGTACTCGTGAGCTTAAGTATAAAAAAAGCGAGTTGAGCTTGAGCTTGAGTTTGAGCTTGAGCTAAAGATAAAATTTGTTTATCTAAATGAACCGAGCTCAAGTCTCAATTTCAAGTTCAATAAAATGTTCGGTTTAAACTTGAGTTTGATAATTTTTAAACTAGTTGAGTCTAAGTCTTTGTCTTTAAAGGCTTGGCTCGACTCGTTTGCAATCCTAACTAGAGATACATATTGGCCTCATATTATCTAACATTTGAAATGGGAAAACTATTTCTTCATTTTTTTTTACCTGTGATTTTAACTGTGAGGAACTCAGTTACTTATTGAGTACCTTAATTCAAGACATCTGGTAAGACATTTTAAATTAAAAGTTTACAAGTCGGTCAGTATGTCTTTTAGCAGACTGCTCTATGCTGTTCAGGAACTTTTCGGTAGGAATACTAAATAAAGTCTTTATCTAGCAATTTCACCATGAAATACTGTTTTCATAGATAGTACTGATGATGACAGCTCTTAACTTAAATTCTCACATTAGTAGCCTTTCAACTTTATGTGTGCCTCTTTGTGGCTAGATATTGAGGGCATAATGAGAAGCAGATTGAGAATGAATGATAATGGGCTCTTTAGTTTTGTATATCTTATAAGTTGGTCCATCACTTGTATTTAAGTTGGTGATTTGACCCAAATATTTCTACTATTCTGAAGTCTTTCTTTTCCTGCAATAGTTCAGTTCAATAAATGCATCAAGAGATTACATTATGCTGTAATGCAGCATGTTCACTATGGAATAAAGTACTGGTATACCATGTTGTAATTTCCTTTCAGAATTTTGGACTCCTTATATATATTAGTATGATTTCGATTTCATTAGAATTGGAGTTTCTTAGCTGTTTGACAAAATGTAAAATAATTTATTGAAAGCTGTTAACTATCTTAACATTCTGGAATGGCATGACACTCATTTGCAGTTCATAGCTTTAAATATGGCATTTTAAGGATGTGACTTGTAATTAAGCCTAATACCTTCTTCCAAAAAGCAATTGATACCGTTGTAAAGGGTTACTTATTAATTGTCCTTCTTTTTGTCTAGGGGTGGGTTGTACTTTGACATGGTCAAAAAGGATGAAGATTGCTCTACATGCAGCAAAGGGCCTCGCTTTTCTTCATGGAGCGGAAAGATCCATTATATATAGGGATTTCAAGACATCAAACATCTTGCTTGATTCAGTTAGTTGCCTATTCCTACAACTTTACTGGTTTCTGTAGCGAGGAATTACTTTATTTCAACAGTCGGTGAAGTTTGTTTGAATTGCATGAGGCTTCCATTTGATTCTTAATCATATTTGCTTTGGTAACAGCATTAGAGAAGATGCTAACAACACCATCTACTTTTTGTATCAGTCAGGAAGATATTATAGTAGCTAATCTGCGTGGCTTAGCAATATATGTATTTATCAATTTTTTTGGGGATAAGTTCTTAAAGAGTAAAAATGATTTCTCATTTCCCAGTCTTAGTGACTTATCAAGGATTTAGTGCTTACTTTGGAAACTTGACTTCTGTTAATAGGATTTTAATGCGAAGCTCTCAGACTTTGGTCTTGCGAAAGATGGCCCTATGGGAGACCAGACCCATGTGTCAACCAGGGTGATGGGAACTTATGGATATGCAGCTCCTGAGTATGTTATGACTGGTGAGTGTCCACAACTGTGGCATTCCCCTCTCCCACTCTGTGTTTCTTTTTCTTTTTTCTTTTTAATTTTTATTTATTTATTTTTTGTAGCAATACCATGGAATGCTACTTGTATCAGTATGCAGTAGACTTCTAAGTTTAGGTTTCATTGGTACTATAAGTATTAATATTCCTTGGAAAAATAAAAAAAGGATTAGAGGCATAGCAGAACTAAGCAACATTTGTGGGAATTCTTCAGTGTGTTGGTTTCTTGGAATCATTTTCCATGATTTTTATTTCATGTTTGCTATAGCTAAAGCTTTGTAGATGTTTCCTGTAGCAGTCTTATTAGGCAGTGGTAACTACCATCCCTTAGCAAATGGTAGTGGTAGGAGAAGGTGGGGTCAACTACTGATGGATAGTGGTGAGGGACACATTATGAAAAATGGCAATAGAAAATGGTGGAAATGATAATGAGTATTTCATTGTGGTCATTTTGTATTAATATTTTTCATGGCTGTTAACCATAAGAACTCTGTTTCTGTTGTCTTTTGCCATTGCTTATTACTAAGACCCTGTAATGAACTGCACCTTCTGAGATCACCATGATAATGTGACAATTTTATAGAATAAGCCACAACAAATATGAGAGATCCTCTTAAAGCATTTTCTGTGAAACTAACTTAGAGGATGTCTGTAGTAGTTTTATTGCTTGTATCTCTCTTAATATTTTTGCAGCATAAATTTTATTTGGCCACACTGAAACCCTTTTGTAAGCACCACATTTTGAGATTACTATGATAATATTTGACGATAGAAAAGCACAAGCCACAACAAATATGCAAAATCCTTGGAAAACATTTTCTGTGAAACAAACAAGCCAAGAGATGGTAAAAGATGGGCATGAATTGTCTGTAGCAGTAGTTCATTGTTTGTGTTAATCTTTTTGCTGCGTAAATTTGATTGGGACATTTGCACCAGGAATTATGTAGAATGTATTGGCATTGAGTTGTCTGGTTTAAAAATGGGGGCTGCTATGATTTGATCAGGTCACCTAACTGCTCGAAGTGATGTATATGGCTTCGGTGTGGTGTTGCTTGAGATGCTCATTGGAAGGAGGGCTATGGACAAGAGTAGACCAAGCAGAGAACACAACCTGGTTGAATGGGCTCGTCCTCTCTTGAACAATAACAAGAAGCTCCTTAAAATCGTTGACCCAAGAATGGATGGCCAGTACTCAGCAAAGACTGCTATGCGAGTAGCCAATTTGGCATATCAGTGCCTCAGCCAAAACCCAAAAAGTAGGCCTCCAATGAGTCAGGTGGTTGAAATACTTGAAGCTTTCCAGTCAAAGGAAGAAAATCCGGTGGAATCTCTGCTCCAGAGTGGAGGTGAAGGTGTAACTCTCTATGAATTACCCAAGGATACACCAAAAGATCACGGAGGTAACAGGGACCCTAGCAAATCTGAAGGCGAGAAAAGTGTGGGGCAACAAGCCAATGGGAGAAGCGAAAGCCAGCCTCCCACTGATGGTGATCTTTTATGTCCCTCCCAATGTAGATACTGATGAGAAATCACTTTCTAGCGGAAGTTGAATTCTACCAATGGGCAGAAGTTGGACTGATACATCATCTGTCAACTTGTCCATACGTGTGTTTTTTTTGGGTGGAATGTTTTTTGGTTTACATTAGTGGAAGTAGAAACGGAAGTTTGAAGCTTTTAAGTATTAAAGTGTAAATCGCATTGTTGTTGCTTCCCCAATGAATTGTGGTTCATAGATCTTCTAAACCCAGTTGAAGAGAACGAATCATAAGTAGTAAGTCCTGCCATTTAGTTTGACCAAAGAATTCAACGTAGGGTTGCAAGCAATTGTATATACTTTCCAGGCAAATCATGTTTCTGATAGATGGCCAATTTTTCCAGGGAATTTGTTCGTCTATAATGATTTCAAATGTACTCTTTTAGGTGTTTGCGATTTTCTATTCCCCTTCTTCTTATGGGATGACTGAAACTGGGTAATTCCCACTCGGAGATTACTATTTTATTTTATTTTCCGCTTCTCCCTTGGACGGGGAAAATTCAGCAGAGAAATGAGTTTACTGCGACTGCGTAATTACATCCAAGAGATTTTAAAACACCGATGAATGTTCCTTTGATAGGGGAATTAAAAAAGTAGTTACTAAAAATTTTTCTCTCGGCCGGAGAATCGGTCACGACGTTCTCTCCTCGAAGGGTGTGGATATTCATGTGCTTCGGGATCAGACATCTACACGTAAAAGAAAATGATGGGAGAAATTATTAAAATCTCTGGCCACATCATCACATGTTATAATATCTGATTGGAAACTTCTGTTCTTCACTTTTGCTTTCGATTTACTGGCAGAATCAAGCATCCATAATGTATGTGCTTGAAAAAGTAAAATCTGAATGAAATAAATAAGAATATGATGGCATTTATTGTAGGAAAATAAGAGCGTATTTTCATGGAGTCACATTTATAAAAATTAAAAATAAAATAAAATTTTCAAAAGCTATCTAATAGATAATATAGACAACAAGTTCAGATGTAGAGATTCGAATAGAATAGTTATATGTGCGTTGTATGAGTAGTACACTATATGTGGAAGCAAAGGGGGACTGATAAGTGAAGTAATGATTATGTGAGAATGAGACAAAGAGGAGGAATAGTAAATTTTAGTGTTTTAAATACATAAGTGATAGATAAGGTAGTCTTGATAGACTTTAAGTGCTCACCTTATAACTTGAGTGAGTAAAATCAATTTTTTACCTAAATTGCTTATTTGACCATAGAGGGCAGACGTTTGTAGAGTAATGTTGTTTCTTAGTTATCTTTAAATTGCAAATGAGAAAGAAAGATTGGGTATTTATAAGTTTTTGAGCAAGTTAATATCATTCATATCATCTAGATAATCAATGGATGAGATAGGGTTTGCTTAATTTATGGTTATTTTAAATGAGTTAGCTGATAGACTCAAGACTAATAGTAACATTCTTTATGAGTGCACGAGCCTACTTACAAAAGCTTGAAGGTAGACAAACTGGCCTAATAAGCTAATTCTTCTTGAATTATCCTAAGCACAGACTATACTTCATAAGCCTTGTCACCTAATTTAAGGATTTAAGCTCAAATAAATAAAGTAATAAATTTTAACCCTCTAAATTTTTCCCTTAATCAAAGTCTTTGGAAGGAGTACAAGTATTTTGGGTATCAATCATTTACTTTGAATAGCTAAGTCTTTACTTGGTGCACTTGTATCGTGAAGAGCAACACTATTGCTAAGTGTGCTTACATAGTTGAAGACTTCAACTAGCATTAGTATTGCAACTTTATTTATTATATTCTTGAATATGCAAACTTATGGTATCATTTAATTCTACGCATCGCTTTTGACATGTTGGAGTGATATTGCTCATATGGCAATATATTAAATTAGTCTTCTTTGTTAGATAACTGATAAAGGCATATTTTAATAAGCGAATTAGAGAGAATTATTATTGATTTTATAAAAATCATTAAGAATCGGTATTTAAGTATTTTCATTTGGACACTATAGGTATTATAGGATTTAAAGTGTAGATACAGTTAATTTAGAGGAATTTTCTGCAAATGAAGAAGCCAAAGTAAGCTACGATATGATTAGAATTGAAGACAACTAGCTAGCTGACATTAAACATCGGTGGTTTTAGAGTCTACACTGCTGACCTTAAAAGCTACATCGGTAGCCTTCATGGCCAGCTTTTATGAAAAAATTGCCTTGTGAAAGCTAACCCTAGTTTTCTCTATAAATAGTCATGAGTTTTAGAATTTAGAGAACTTTTATGTCTTCTTTAAAATTAGAGAGTCTTAGAACAGTTAGTAAATAGTTCTTGAAGAATTCTTGTATAGAATTGCTTAGATTGTTGAGAAGATTTCGCTTTTGCTGTAGAGATTAATTTTGAAGTTACAATTAAAGTTTACTCTTTTAGATTATAGAATTGGTGACATCTATTTTATTTATATTTATGCAATTCTGTAATTTATTCTTACTTTCAATTATGAACATCTTTGCAATTTCAATTAGTAATTGTGCTTTAGTTTCAAATTCCATGGTTGGTTAATTTTATTTGTGAGAATTAATGAAACCCTAAGTAACAAAGATGAGAATTGTATTCATGTTATATGATTAATAGATATATAAATGATTCATGATTACAATTTCTATGATTTCGATTATAGTTGTTTAATTGATTATAATTGTTAGAAACCTTAGTGATATGAGAGTTGATATAGGGTTTGTTTGAAATTCTTAATTAATTTGATTGATTAATATGGAAGCAGCGTTAATTGAATTAATTAGAAATTATCTAGAGATTAATGTGATGTTTAGCGATTGATTATTTACTAAGATATTAAGGATAATTGATTTATGATATTAGACAATCATAGTATTGAGAGATATATGATTGTAATTTAGAATTCACTGTTAATTGGAGATGCGGGAGTTGATTGATTAATTAAAGATTTAGGTCCTTAAATTTTAAGGTATAATAATTTCACTTGAATAACCATATAGTTGTTAATCTATATAACATGATAACAATTTGATTTGCATTATGTAGGATGGATTTTGTTTTCCCATGATTCTTAATTGATTGCTTAGTTTTAGATATTTTATAGTTATTTTCTTTTTGATAGTTTAAGTATAATTATTAAATTAGTTAATTTACTTTTGATTGCCTGAATATTGATAAGACTAGCATAGGATTAGTAATTTTTTAATCTTTGAGGGATCGACAATTTTTATATATATATATATATATAGTTTACGGGAATCAATAACTTCCTTCATGTCAGATGATTCTTCTTTCATACAAGTTACATACCACATTAGATTGCTTTCAGTATACTAACTTCGCTTGTTGTGGTCTACAAAGATGAACTCATGAATCTATATGCCATTAGAAACGGAACTTCGAATAAGACTCACTACTTCATTCTACTAATAATCATAATGAAGTAAACCTTCAAAAGATCATGATGGAATCCCCCATTCATGTCTCACAACCATGCATAGAAGAAGTTCCAACTTAAAACTGCTTCATTACGACTTTATTTAGCAAACTTCATAGGCATAGCAAGTTGTTTATTGTTTAGTGGCAAACATGTGCCTCTTGGTTCAAGACCACAATCTCCCGGGGGCAACACTTAAGAGAACTTTATTATTATTATTGTTTTGTTTCTCTTTTTTATTTTATTTTATTTAAGTCAAAGGTGCATACATGTTCTACACATAATGAAAATATAGGCAGCAGCCATGATACTGTTGGAGTGCTCCTCCTTTGCCCACTATGACAATAGGAAAGATCTTGTACTAAATTTTCTCAAATCTTCACTTACCCCATATTTTCATTCATCATCACCACTAGGGGTAGGTAAAAAAAAAAAAAACCGTAAACTGTGGATTGAACCGTGAACTGAATTGAGAACTCGACCAGCAAGGTATTAGACTCATCTTAGCATGTAAGAAGATTAGCTTAACACATGTACTAGCCTCGTCTACTTAGCTCGAGTCAAACCTCGACCACTTTGGAAGTCTTCTCCCATGGTCTCTATGCGCTACTTTCTTGCGATAGGGAAAGAGCTTGCTTCTCGCTTAAGGCAACTGTCAAGAGATTCACCATTTGGCATAACTGGGCTTGCCCTCCTCTCCTTGCCTCTTTCTTTCTCTTCAATAAATACTGAATGATTACTTGACACATAGCTTACTAACTAACCACTAGGCTAGGGTGGCCACCCTAGCTCCTACTAATTAACAGATGGGTAGAAGTCTTTTCTCATACCAATAGCACTACCTCCTTGGATTTCATTCCAGCCAGTCCTCTCTTTCCATGTATTCGAATAGGTAACCCTCCTTAACTATAAATAAGAGGGGGAGCTAAAAGGTAAAGGATCTTGGAACCTCTTGGGAACTTTCTTAACTTATAGACTCTTATATTCTCTAGACTTTAAATATTGTCCTTGTTAACTTGAGCATTGAAGGGCCTTCACTGGCAATGCTACAGAGGGCTTTTTGTAGGTATATCACCACTGACGGCGAATGGACCACCAAGAGTTCACCTAAGAGTTATACTAGTGATATCGATTATCACCATTTGGCGCCCACTATTTACGTAAACTCATCATCATGGTTAAGAGTAAAAACACATATCCCCATGCAGCTCTACTAAGCGGTGGTGAACAATCGACAATCATACCGTTATTGAGACAAATGAAGCCACAACCATCAGAGATGGAATAGATGAAGGTAATGTTCCGTAAACTAATGGAATCTAATGCAAAAGTCTTCTAGGATAATGCCACCTTGTGGCAGTAGTTAGTAACTACTCAGAAGCTTGAGGAAAGGTTAATCCTAACAATAGAATTAATCCTGAAGATACATTCACTAGCTTTGCTAGCTGATCCAGCAGGTACCCCAAACACTCACCAATACCCTCACCCATATGCCCTGCATGCTTACGTAATTGTGTTCAACTTGAGTATTGTCCGTTGGAGGACTTGCACAATTGATTAAACACCAATCATGGCAAGGTGTACTACTAAGGTATACAGTCGGGCATAAGCTGGATACGAAAGTACCCTTCCACCGATTACTTGCCAAACCATTTGGATGAGATGAACGCCTAAGAACTTGACGAGCATATCTAACGTACTTAACCTATGTGATTAGAAGCATCTTAAATCCTTTGCTCAGCAATCAAGTACATTAGCGAGCAAGAGCCCACTCATCACAATCATACTAGAAGAAATTCTTCTATAAGGTGTGAGGCTCCCTTACTTAAGTACATATGACGGTACGGGTGGTCCAAACAACTACCTAACACATTTTTATATAATGATGAGCCTGCATAACTTCTCTAATGCCATCATGTGCAAGGCATTTCTGAGCACACTTACTAAAGCAACTTTGGTATGGTTCAACTAGCTTCTAGGTGGCTCCATTTGCTCTTTCATCGACCTCGCCACTAGATTTTTGTAACACTTCCTTAGGAACAAGGTACTGCATAGGGACACATCCATATTGTACAACATACGCCAATGCTCAAATGAGATCTTACGAGCTTACCTTGAGCGCTTCAATGTCGTTATGCTCCTCATTCCTAAAGTTGAGAGCGAAACAGCTCTCTAGGCCATTATCTACAGCCCAGGCCTTAATAACAAAGTCTTTGAGGCCATAACAATACGATGACCAAAGAGCTTTAAAGATTTCATGACCATCGAAAAGTAGTATGTGATACAAGAAGATACCATTCGAGCACACCTCGAGAATGATTCACATTGCAGCACCTTCGTAAAGGATCAACTCAGCCTCCGTGAGGATCGCCCTTCATCTTCTAGATAATGGCGGGGGAGGCAAAAGCAGAAGTTTCTTAACTATCCTAGCCATACTCCACTAAATCGCCCTCTCAGTGAAGTTTTCTATGAGGTCTATGAATAGTTACCCTACACCTCAAGCATTAGAGAAATACTTGAATCCTTTGCTTTTGGAAAATTTTATAATTATCATGGTACATGTGGCTACAATATCGATGAGTGCAGGCATCTCATGAACGCGATTGAAGGCCTTGTTTGCAAGGGTCGCATTGACCACCTGGTTGCCAACGAGTGAAACCACCCCTGCCCAATAAAGTGACATTGTACTAACGAGCCATAATAGTAACTACAGCCGTAATAAGAAAACCCACCAAATGGCATAAACCGCAGGGGTAGGTACATACAGGTATAGACAATCACAGGTGGGCCAAGACTATTAGATGAAGATTGCTCTCTTTAACCCCAACATGAAGTACACTTTGTCCGAGAGAAGAAGATGAGAATAGATGGTATATCTTTGCGATTGTACATACGGAGGCCACACTACAATGAAAAAGAAACAAAGAAATAAAAAGGGGTTTAGTAAATCCGAATGGCTATCAATTGGATATGATATATCAGTAGATCCCATTCGGCCTAATCCTAACACTTAATATGACACATGAATATAATATTAGGACCACTTGCTACTAACTCTTGTTAAAAGAGTTAGATAAGAGAGAAGATACAACTAAGTGTTCTCAAAGGGATAATGTCTATATTCAATGATGTAGAGTGATAATGTTTATGTATAAAAAAATGAGAGTTTATATACTTACCCAATTAGAGTTACAATACATACATGAAAAGATATAAACGGAAATTTACATAAGACAAGCTAAAAGGGCAAAGATTATTCTGTACAAAAAATAAAGAATCATTTTGGAATGTTATGCCAAAATATACGTGTCAAGAGGTGATTGGAAGCTTATAGTGTGGTTGGCTAAGTTGTAACAAATTATGAAGCTGCATGTCAATTGTAATATCCAGATCGGATGAGGTTAGAAGAAAGTCAGTAGTCAGAGCTGACCTGGTCTGCTTCAGATTAGAGTTCGGGTGCTTAAGCATATTTTGATCCTCTCCAGGTTGGGTATCTCAATAGCTTAGCTTGGTTTGATGTCTGAAGTTGGTTGCTTTGGACGTTGCTCGAATCATGGTAAGAGTACGATAATTGGTATAATTGCTTAATAGGTCAGCATAATTGCTTGGAAGGTTGGAAACTATGTTGGCATGTACAAGAGCTTGGCACTTAAGTTTGTAGCAGTGTAAAGGATGGAGATTAGAATAAGAATATTCATCTTGATTAGGTTCTCAAGCTATTATTCTTTGTATGAGTCCTTGCAATTCTCTAACTTGATTGTATGTAATTGGTTTGAGGAGTTGATTTCTATCATTTGCCTAGAGGTCAAAAAGATTTGTCCGAAAATCTGAAGTGATTTTGGGCTCTTATTCTATATTAGCATTTGCTGGGTTTTCTTTTGGTCGGTAGGGAATTAGGTTAGATACATGGAAGGTGGAGAAAACACTATAGTTCTCAAGAAATTCAATTTGGTAAGCATTGCGGTTAATCTTCTTCAAGACTTTGAATGGACCATCAGCTTGTAGAGATAACTTACTCTATTTCAAGTGTGGAAATCATTTTTATCTAAAGTGAATTCATACTAAGTGACCTGTCTAAAAAAAATAATTCTACAACCTTAATTATTGATCCTTTGCTGGCTTTGATTGGACTTAAAGATCTTCCTTGCTACTAACTGATGTAGTTCTTGTAATTCTTGGGCTTGGGTGACTCCATATTGACTTTCCTCAGCAGCTACGAGGGTATTGATCAAATTTAGAGGAATAGTGGGACTAAGGCCATAGACGAATTTGAAAGGAGTCTTCCTAGTGGTATTGTGGATAGTTTAGTTGTATGCTAACTCTACAACTGGCAAACACAAATCCCAATCCTTTAAATTCTTTCTTACAGCAACTCTGAGTAAATTGCCTAGCGTCCTATTCACCACTTCAATCTGACCATCAGTTTGAGGGTAGTTACTAGAGCTAAACACAAGTTTAGTTCGAAGTCTTCTCTAAAGTGTCTTCTAAACATAACTTAAGAATTTTGTGTCCCGATCTGAGACAATGGTCTATGGTACTTGATGTAGTCGGATAGCTTCATGCAAAAACAAATTAGCAATATATAAACGTTCATTAATTCAATGGTACATGATAAAGTATGCCATTTTGCTGAAGTTGTCTACTATAACAAAGATTGAATCCTTTCTTCTATATGTCCAAGGTAACCTTAGGATAAAGTCCATGTTGAGGTTAGCTTAAGGTAAGGTCGGTGTAGGTAGGGGCATGTACTCTGTGGCTCTCTCTTTCCCTTGGCCCTTTGTACATTTCGCAACTATCAACTACCTTATGGACATCCTTGGTCAAACTAGGCCAATTTCTTGCAATAGGTTGGCTATTTTGGTCTCTTTAAAATGACCAGATAGTTTACTATTATGAGCTTTCCTAATCAATAGCTTGACATATACAACATTTTTTTCTTTGAATAGTTAGCCATTCTTAAGGTAATATCTTCTAACAACAACTCATTCTTTGCATTGCTTAAGGATAGGACCAAAACGAGGGTTGTGAGCATACTGCTTGGTGATAAGGGAAAATCTTAGTAATTTCATCTACAGGGTGGTTAGTAAGGTTTGCCGTTGTGATAAGGCATTTGTGACCACATTGGTGCTACCTTTCTTATGTTGGATTATATAAGAAAATTCTTCCATAAATTCTAACCACCTTGCTTGCCTTTTCAAAAGTTTGTTTTGATTCCCAAGATGCTTCAAGGACTCATGGTTCATATAAATGACACTCTCGAGGCAATAAATAATGTATAACTCTTTCTTATATACAGAATAATTAAGTGTAGCACTACTGAGCTTCTCATTGTGGTACACAATTGGTTATCGTTCTTACATCAAGATTGTACTAATGCTAATGCATAAGACATCGCATTCCAATTCAAATGGCTTGTTAAAATCTGGAAAGGATAAGACATGAGCAGGAGTGAGCTTTTCCTTGATTTCCTTGAAGCTTTACTTAGCTTGGTCATTCCATTAGAATCCTTTACTCTTCTTCATCAATTTGGTCAAGAAGGCTACAATTATACTGAAGTTTTTAATGAATTGCCTCTCGAATGAAGCAAGACCATAAAAACTTTGTACTTTAGTGACATTCTTCGGCATCAGCCATCCCAAAACAGCTTCACTTTGACAAAACATACACTTCTTCAGTTTCCCATACAATTCTTAGCTCATAAAATGTAAAAAATAGCTTGGAGATGTTGAATATGGTTGTTCAAGTCAATGTTGTACACTAGTATGTTGTTAAAGTATATGACTACACATCTTCCGAGCAGAGGATGATCACATGGTTCATAAATCACATTAATGTATGTGGTGCATTTGTAAGTCTGAATGGCATAACCAACCATTCATAAAGATTATGCTTCATCTTGAAAGCAGTCTTCCATTCATCACCAGGCCTTATGTGAATATGGTGGTAGATACTTTGTAAATCAATATTTGAGAATATATTAGTGCTATGAAATTCATCCAACATGTTATCGAGCCTTGGTATTGTATATCTCTATTTGATAGTAATATGGTTGATAGCACAATTGTTGATGCACGTGTTGTGATCCATCTTTTTTAGGATGAGTAGAGTTAGTACAATACAAGGACTCATGCTTTCCCTCACATATCCTTATTTTATCAATTCCTCCACTTGCCTTTTTAGCTTAGTAACCTACTCAAGATTCATTCTATAGGTAGGTTGCTTTTGTTAGGGTTGCGCCGGATTATAGATCAATATAGTGCTTTATGCCTCATATTGATAGTAGTCCCTTAGGTAACTCTTCATGGAATAGGTCAGAAAATTCATCAATCAATCCTTAGATCTCATCAGGCACATCTTCTAGATCTCTTAACTCCAACAGTCTTTTAACAAATAGAAACATAGGTTTATTGGCCTTTTCAGTAGCTCATAGCTCTCTTTAGATGATTATTAAATCTTTCTTCTTACTAGCTTAGGTGAGCTGGTTATGGGTTTTGTTCACCTAGGTTGAAGTCATGTGTTATAGTATAATCTTTTTTCCATCCTTAACAAAGGTATAGGTGTTCTTATATCCGTTGCGAGTAACACATTAGTCGAACAACTAAGGTCATCTAAATAACAGATGTGAAGCTTCTACGAGGACGACATCACACACCACTTCAGCCTCATACATATTCCTAACACTAAAAGGTACAGTTACTTATTCAATGATGTGTAAAACACCCTTATCATGAAGTTAGTATAGCTTGTAAACCTTTACACAAATGACTATACAACAACGTTGGTACAGCTCCTTCCATCCATAATAATGGTACACAATTGTCCTCCAATGGTACACGTAGTATGAAACAAATTTTCTCTTTGATCTTCCTCTAAGCTCGACAATGAGCTCAATATTAGTCTCAAGACTAGTGTCATCATCTCTCCTTGGTTGGTATAGATATAGGTCTCTTCTTCCTCCTCAGCTTCAACTCTTCCAGCATTGTTCTCTTGCTTTGGCTTACTTTTGTTAACGTTATTCACTACATCTCCTCAGAGCACATGGCACATTGATTCGAGCACTCAGTAGCTACGTATCTAAAACGTGAGCATTTAAAGCATTTTAGCTCGCTTATCTTCTATCCGAAAGTCTGTCCTTTCTTATAAGTCCTTAGGGTTGGCTTATCCTTAGTTCAACTCTTTTGGCTTGCTTGGCTATCATTATGTTGGTTGTGTTTTTCCTTATTTTAGGGGAGTCTCCTTAGCTTAGCATGAGTAGGTTGACATAGAATAGGAGATCAAGAAAAAGTTGGCCTAGGGCAACTCAGAGCATTTCTCCTTTGCTTTTCAATCCTCTACACTACTTTAATGGCTAGCTCCAATGTATGGAACCTTTGTACTTCTACAATGTTGCGAATCCATATTCCAAAAATAAACCTGAATACTATGCGAGCCTTGGGTTCATTCATGTTTGTTTGGATCATTAGCATTTGAAATTCTCTCACATAGTCATCATAGATTAGTTTCCTTAACCAGCTCTTGCAACTTGGCAAAGATATCCTGTAAGTAAGTCGTAGGTACAAATCTTCCCCTCAACAATCTCTTCATCTCTTCCTAAGTTTGCACACCTTGTCATTCATCTCTTGCTTTAACTGCATTTAGATTCTTCCACCATATGGTAGCATATCCAAAGAACTCAGTGTAGTAAGTCAAACTTTGACTACATCTGTATACCCATAACAGTTACCTTCTCTTCATCTCCACTTCTACTGAACAGTGGGATTTGGACCTTGCCATTGTTAAGTCCTTGAGGAGCTCAGCATCTTCGCTCTTGTGCTTAGTAATATTCAACCTCTCTTTTTTTTTTCTCCTCCATCATTCTCTAAATCTACATCCTTAATATCCTCCTCAATCTCCTTTAACTCTATCCATTGTCTAATAACTTGATATGTAACTCCTCTAGCTAGATGAGGTTGAATTGGGCGATTAGCTTGACTACCTTAGCCATATCATCTCTTAGGAACATTCTCAGGTGAGTTATGATGAGGTACACCCTGTGGTTGTTGCTTATTGACTTGCATTGTAGATTGGTGAGTTAGTTAAGTTTATCATCGACTAACTTAGGAGTATTACTATCATTTTGATCTCGACCAGCATGAGCACTACTACTCTAGTCACCAATAATACCTTGAACACTTGAATCTAACATAGTGTAATATTTCTCCAATAGATTGACAACACAATACACAACAGACACCTCTACTCACTACCTAAAACCATACCAACACACTCTAACAACTCTAACACCCAACACTCACTCGAATATAATAGAAATAAACTTACTTTGTTTTCACAATAAAAAATAGAGTAACGATAGGAGTGACACTTACTAATCTATGAACCTCACTATGTAGCTCATAACTTCAAAACTTACTTCACTTGAATACACTGTAGTAACTATGGAAGGAATATAGTAGAAACTAATAATAAACATGAACCAAAAATTTACTGTAACTTTATATACTCTCTCTCGGAACTGTGCTTTGATACTAATGAAGTTGATGCATCTCTTATATAAAGATTATTTGCTGCTATAAGAAGATTAAGGGTTGTTGATCAAAACAAAATAGAGACCCATCCTACTATTCGGGGTTGTACATATGGAAGTTACACTACAACGAACAAGAAACAAAGAAATAAAAAGGGGTTTTAGCAAATCCAAATGGCTACCAATTGGATATGACATACCATCAGATCCCACTCAGCCTAATCCTAATACTTGATATGATATACAAATGTAATATTAGGGCTACTTTCTACTAACTTTTGCTAAAGAAGCTAGATAAGAGCTTAAGGATAAGAGAGAGACACGACTAAGTGCTCTCAAAGGGGTAATGTCTATATTCAATGATGTAGAGTGATAATGTCTATGTATAAACAAATGGGGATTTAGATACTCACCTTACTAGAGTTACAATACATACATGAAAAGATAGAAAGGGCAATTTACATAAGACAGGCTAAAAAGGGAAAATATTATTTTGTATGAAAAGTAAATAATCATTCTAAAATGATGTGCCAAAAGATACGTGTCAAGAGGCGATTAGAAGCTTGTAGTGTGGTTAGCTAAGCTGTAATGAATTTTGAGGCCATATGTCAATCGCAGTATCCTACTCGGATGAGGTCAAAAGAAAGTCAGTAGTTGAGTTAACCTGGATTGCTTTAGGTTCAAGTCGAGCTACTTATGATATGTTAGAAGATACATGTCAAGAGGAGATTGGAAGCTTGTAGTGCGGTTGCGTAAGCTATAACGAATTCTGATGCCACATGTCAATCTCAATATCTTGCTTAGATGAGGTTAGGAGAAAGTTAGTAGTGAGAGCTAACCTAGTTTGCTTCAGGTCAGAGTCGGGTGTCTTGGTAGCTCGACTTAGTTTGATGTTTGAAGTTGGTTGGCTTGGTTGCTGCTTGAATCATGATAAGAGCTTAGTAATTATTACGATTACTTGGTATGTCAACATGATTGCTTGGAAGCTCAAAAACTATGTTGATACATACAAGAGCTCGACACTTAGGTCAGTAGTAGTGTAATGGATGGTGATTAAACTAGGAATATTTGTCCTGATTAGGTCCTTGAGTTAGTATTCTTCGTATGAGTCCTTATAGTCCTCTAGCTTTGTTACATGTGACTGGTTTAAAGAGTTGATTCCTATTAATAGATATTACTATATCCTTTTCTGACAATGATAAGGAGGGTGTTGAGTACCTCCATATCGACCCTTTGGTCATTAACATTGAGATTGGGTACTTCGATGTCCCTAAAACATTTGTAGACAATGGCAGTTCAGGGAACATCTTCTTCTTTTCTACTTACGAGCAAATGAAGGACAATTTGGGGGAAGAACTTCCTTCGTATAAGTAAAGCTTAGTCGGCTATGGAGGAAAGACAGTCCTAGCAAAAGGCTTGATTACATTACTTGCTTGGCTAGGCAATGACAAGGATATCGCCTCACAACTGATCGATTTTGTTGCAGTTGATCACTAGTATCCTTACAATGCTGTTATAGGGTAGCCTGACCTCAAGAAATTCGACTCATGCATAAATTAAAGATGCCTTGTGATGAAGTTCCCCAAGCTAACAAGGGTCGAGATAACATGTGGTGACTTGAAGTTATTTCGAACACTATACCATAACGACATCGTGTATGACAAGATCATGTACATTGAGTCTGCCCCCCAATAGCACACAAACCTTAAGGGGGGGAGTTAGTAGAGGAAATTAAGGTTGCTTAATATGACGACCACCTCAACTAGACTACTCGGATAGGGACTTCCCCATCCTTAGAGGAAAAAGAGGACATCACTACCTTTCTCCATGCCAATTTGGACGTCTTTGTGACACCTAAGGCTATGCACCACCTCAAGCTCTACTAATGCATTCGAATCGTGTAGTATAAATGGAGGCACTTCACACCCCAGCAGCAAGCTACCATCTAGCAAGAGGTATAGAAGCTCTTACGAGCTAAGTTCATAAGAGAGAAACGCTACCTTACTTGGTTAGCAAACATGCTCCTTGTAAAGAACTCTAATGGTAAATTGTGAATGTGTATTGATTACATTGACCTTAACAAAGCTTGTCTTAAAGAATGTTTCCTTCTCCTGTTAATTGACTAGCTTGTTGATTCCATGTTGGGTTATGTAGGACTTAGCTTCATGGATGCTTACTTCGGTTACAACCAAATTTGCATGGCCCTCAAAGACTAGGTTCATACCTCCTTCGTCACTGACTTTAGAACATACTACTATAAGGTTATGACCTTCAGCCTTAAGAATGCCAGAGCGAAATATCAAAGGTTGGTGATGACTGTCTTTAAGCCCCAACTCGACTGAAATGTCTAAGTTTATGTTGATGATATGATTGTCAAAAGAAAAAATAAAGTTGACCACATTAATGACCTATGTAAAACCTTTGATACACTCTGCAATTACTAAATGAAATTGAATCCTCAAAAATGTGTCTTCGACGTAGGATTAGGCAAGTTCTTCAGATTTATGGTCATAAAGCATGGCATTGAGGCTAACTTCGACAAAATCTAAGCAATTAAAGACATGAAAGCCTTACAAAAGATTAAGGACGTCTAATGCTTTATGAGTAGAATAGCTACACTTAATTGATTTATCTCGAAGAGTGTTGATAAGGGTTTCGATTTCTTCAAATTATTGAAAACCCATCGAAATTCAAGTGGACAAATGATTGTAAAGCCACCTTCAAGGGACTCAAATAATTCCTTAAGAGCCTACTCACACTTTTTAGAAGAACTTTACTTGTATTTGTCCATAAGCAACCAAACCTTCTCCTTAATGCTCGTTTGAGCTGGTAGGCATAAGTACAAGCCAATCTACTAAGTTAGCTACATCTTATAGGGGCTTTAGGATAGATATATGTGTGTTGAGAAGTTTGCCTTCACTATGATCATTGCTACTCACAAACTTAAACCTTACTTACAGTCTCACCCCGTCATTGTTCTTACAAACTAGCCCTTTTGAACACTTATGTAAAACTAGATGCATGAGGACAAATGATCAAATACTCCTTGGAGCTAATGCTCATGATGTCTAGTTCTACCCCCAATAGCCCATTAAGGCACAAGTTCTTTTAGACTTTGTTGCCGAATACACCGGAGATGAGGAAACACCTAATAACATTGACATACTAGTGTAGATTCTCCATATTGATGGATCTTCCACCTAAGCCTATTGAATTGTATTAGTCTAGCCTAAAGAGCAATGAGAATGGCCAAGGGTAGAGCTAAACCAATGAACTCTACCCCATGATAAGCCCATAGCCTTTTGCTTAATGGGGGTTTGATATCTTCGAACCTTTCTCAAAGGCATTTGGGGGGGCATACGTTCTTCTTGGTTGCTGTGGACTACTTTACAAAATGAATGGAAGCATAGATGGTTACGAACATCACCGTAAGAACGGGAGAAGGTTTTGTCCTAGCTTATGTCCTTACTAGATTTAGGGTACCTTACACCTTAATCATGGATAATGGCAAATAGCTTGAGAGTTGATGGTTTAAGGGATTCTACGACAAGCATCATATTCAACTTCGTACACTTTAATCACTTACTTCCAGACCAATGGACAAGTCATGGCTATCAATAAGATAGTCTTTGGAAGCCTAAAAATGAAGGTTGAGCAAGATGGTGGTCAGTGGCTAGATCAACTCTAAACAATTCTCAAGGGATACCAAACCATACACTTAATAACAATGGGCGAGACCCCCTTCCACCTCGCATTTGGAGTTAAATCCATATTGCCCATCAAGGTAGAGCTCCCATTGAGTAGAGTCCACAACTTCAACATAAGTGTTAACAAGGTTTCCCTTCAATCGAGCTTAGCCACTATCAACAAAGTGAGGGATGTTGCTTGAGCCTGAGTGGCTACTTACCAACAACGGGTGGCAAGGTACTACTATCATGCCCCAGGAGATACTTTGGTTATGGCATCCTATTGTATATCGCCTCAAGCGCCTTACATTAGCCTTACAACCAATTTGAAACCCTTGATATGATATATAAAGTGTCTTCCAAATATCGGGTAGCTTCCTAGGTATGTATTCCTAAGCAGTTCAGATTTAATTACTAAATTACTTTCACAAAATAACTTACCATTCATTAATATAACCTAACTATAAGTGGGATTATTTCCTACCAAAAGAATATCACAAGTACGACATGGCTTACAAAATAAAAATAAATCATAAGAAGTCTGGTAGTACATCCTATATGAGAAATAATTACAAAGACTATACAAAAGAAAATGTGTAAGTTCTCTCAATCACTCTTCCTTGACTCATACATCCTAGCTTCCCAACACTAAGCTCGGGTATAGTATGCCCTTTTACAAGTCAAATGTTGTCTTACATCAAAAGACTAAGGGGACGTAAGCTTATAACATGCTTAATGAGTAATTCCTGTTACTATGCCTTTTACGCAAATATCAAACAATTATATTAAACAACCATATGAATTTAACAATCGTATACTCAAACAAATATATATAGCTTAACCAGTAATGCATATAACTTGTGATTTCGCCCTTGAAGCCAGGGTTAAAGTTACTTGAACTATCAGATTCGAGTTCTAAGCAGCCTCGGCAACTAAACACATAAGTTTCACATCCACTTAGTTCTTTTTGTTCTCACAATTAATTACATTATTCAATTATTACTTCTTAATTCCTATCCTGAGGTGAGGATGTGTATAACATTCGTAGTCTACTCACCCCTAAGCGGCGGACTCTAGGATTTGGCCCATTGCTATGTAGTTGGCATCTCCAACGCCTAGTAAGCTTGCAGGTTAGGGCAAGGCCATGTTGTACGTGTGTATCATATGAAAACTCATATACATAAACATCATCACAACCCCTACAAGAACCCTCCATCTTATACACGTAATGTGATGGCCTACATATAATGATGTGAGTTATGCCATGCATGATTTAGTTTAGTTATAGTTGAAAATTGTTATATTCTTTTTATTTTTGTGACTACTCATTTTCAATAGGCAATCGCAAGGCATGCCATAGGTAGCTATATAACAAGCATTTCATTACTATATATATTAGAGTACTTTAACGCACCAATCACAGAATGTCATACACATGCAATTCCTAAGTCTCCAAACATATCAATTGTTGTTTAACTTTAAGTGCAATTAGTTTATAATCAAATATAAGCATAGTAGTCATAAAAATACTCACTTAGCCATGATGATCTATGGATCGTAGTAGTTGGCAGGTAGGTTTGGATAAGTATTGAGATCGCCTAAAATAATCACGAAGGAATATGAATAAGGAAAAGGAAAATTTCCTATTAAGCTAACTATTCTTGCTAAAATCTTCGGTTTCTATTAAAACTTGTTCTTATCATAATTTTTTTATTTTAAATCCAATTTTTGTCATCTTATAATCTTTTCCCATCGTTTTTAGATGTAGATTATCATAGTGTGGTCTAAATTGATGGATTTTAACCACAATTTTTCATGCTGGTTTAGAAAGTTACGAACCATTTTTATTTGTAGGGTTGAAGGGTACCAATTTTGTATATTCTTGGTCTTATATTCCATTTTTCCAATTCTTAGTGGATTCTAAGTTCTTATTTAGGCTTTGAAGTATATTTAGTAATTATTCTTCATGGGCATATGTTTAATTATTGATCTTATTTAGTTTTCCTTTATTAGTGTTTGTAGTTTAGACTTATGGGCCTTATCGTTAAGGTCTTTTAAGTGAGGCTTTGCATTTGTCCTTTTGGGCATTTTAATTGGTCAAGTTGGGCCTTAAATCTTATTTATGAAATTTGAAATTGCTGGTTCTTTAACTCTTTAGGCTTAAAGCTTTACCAGTTTGGCCTGTTTTGTAATTCTTTGCTCGTTTTAGTCATTTAAGGCCTACGGCCTAGACTCAACATGCTTATTTGCATTCAAATATTATTCAAACATATTTCCAAAGGATTTTTAAGTAGGTATCAGTTTTGTCCATGGCTTTTTAGGGCTTGCTTGGTTAGATTTTGGGCTTGAAATATATTTTTGGCTCAATTTAGCCTCCTAATGCCTTCATACGCTAGCTATACTACTTTAAGAAGTTTCAAGACACTTTAATCTTTTCTAAAACATTCTTATAAGTGGATTTTAAAGTGGGATCAGATTTTAAAATTTTTGATTAAGCTCTCAAATGAACACTTTCTTAAGGATTTTTGTTTAAACAACATATCTACTTGCAAAGGAGTTGTAAGGTGGCATTTTTTGGCTAATTTAACAAGAATAAGTCTAAAAAAGTTTAGAAATATTTCAAAACACACCACACCGAGTAGCTAATCAAGAGTGGGTTGAATTTTATTTTGAGTCCTCTTGTGAGTTACAAGCTCATATCATCACCAACACTTCATATATTGATTTTTCCTTTACTAAAGGCTACTTTAAAGCTTGTGAAACTTAGTAGAAGTAGAAATATCATCCATGAATGCTCTATACATGCCATGCCCAGCTTGTTGGTTCTTTTCTACATGTGATTTTGTAATCCTTCAAGTCTTAAAGCTATATCCTAAGTGATAAACAAATATATTACAAAGAAGCTAAGCTTAAACCACTCATACCATAATGTTCATATGAAGATCTCAAGGTGTTCATGAACTTACTAGGATACATTTATGGTGCATAACACTTTCCTTAGACAAGAAATAATCTTCTAAGCATGGTACTCTAGTATTTCTAAAGGTGGAACATACTTCACTAAGTGAGGATGATGGTTGATGATACTACTTTTTGTCCCCTTAGCTCCTTATCCTTTGTGCTTTCACTTGCTCTTTAAGAACCAAACTCTTGTTATGTTGGTTGATCTTACCACTCTTCAAAAGATGACACAAAGGTTTCTAACTTTGGTTTTTCAAGTGTTTCATGGTGGGTGTAAGGGAGGGTGGATAGTTTGCTTGTATGTGTAGGGAGTAAGCTTCCTTGTCGTTACTTTAAATGTGTGAGTGTTTTTAGAAATTTGAAACAAATGGAGAGGAATGAAGATGGAATGGCCGGTGGGGAATGACCTTGTGCATTCCTTAAACTCCTTTTGTTTGGGAAAAATTGAAATTGTAAAAGAGTTAACACATGATGATGGAAGAAGGTATGGGTTTTATGATAAAATCGTGACTAAAATTGACAAGTGGATGGATGTGGAAATGATGAGGAGTAGCCTAGCATTCCCTATCCTGTAGTTGGCATGAAAAGAGAAGAATAGGGCACTATTGTGCCATGCTTTTGTCACATCAATTCCTTTTGTACAATAAATAAATTAATAAGTTGGTTCACTTATCTATAAGTAGTTTAACATATGTACAGAGATGAAGATTAGCTTATCATTTCCTTATTGGATTTGTCAAGTGAAAGGAGAATTAGATTATCACTATTGGCCTTGATTCAATTGTACTCAATTTGTTAAGGAAATTAGGTAATAGGGGTTAATTCTTCTTTGTATATGATTCTCTAAAATTTTCAACATACATAACCTAAATGGCCACCTTAAACAATTAGTTGAATAGAGTTTACTACGTAATTATTTTCTAGCTTTAAATTGGCTCTTTTACTAAATTTTTGGTAATTTGAGATTAAACTAAGCTCGATTCAACTTAGTTACTTAAAATAAGGTTCTTAAGTG
The DNA here is from genome assembly GCA_024138005.1 of Lumnitzera racemosa. NCBI lineage: Eukaryota > Viridiplantae > Streptophyta > Magnoliopsida > Myrtales > Combretaceae > Lumnitzera > Lumnitzera racemosa. The sequence continues at coordinate 47,031,163 of JAMXBC010000007.1, forward strand.
TTTACTTCATTAGTCGATATTCAGTTGATCATTTAGGATTTTCCTAAGTTTAGGAATATTTGACTACCAATTCAAATTATCTTAGTAGGCAGAGTTTGATTATTTAGCTTGTCGGCTCTATGGAATATCATAGTTATTTGAGTTCAATTGCAAGTGTGACCAAAATCTTATGGGGTTTACAACTACAACAAAAAGATTAAGTATAAAGTCTTTCAACCGGAATACCTAATCTATTGCAAACTCAAAGCCATTGAGCTGCGAAGAGGATAGGCCAAATTAGCTCCAAATTGGGAAGACTTAGTTTGAGTCAAGGAGGACATTGGGAATGGGGCCTATCAGTTGGAGACCATGGACAGATTGTCCAATCCCAGAACTTAGAACGCTAACAACCTTAGGCCTTATTTTTTGTAACATGAATAGGCTACTTAAGTATACTTTGTAAAATTTCATGAAGAAATGAAAAGAGAGTCTTATATTTATCTTACCTATTGCTTACTCTAATACCATGGCTTGATCATCATCTAGTCTTATCATTTATCTATCAACATGGATGAAACGTTAAACTAAGTTGGGTTGATTCCTATCTCGATGTTCCAATGTTTTTGCCGGTTCCTGCACTCGTAGACACTAAAGACTTAAGCCCTATCCTGAGCACTTGACAAGTATTCATACCCAAGGGTTCATATAGGGTGAGCACATAAACCAAGTTTATAATGCTCGATCCCCTAGCCTAAAGCTATGTTCAATGAGCTCTACGTTGCCGATCTCATTAGATTAGGGTTCTTGAGCCCATGCATAAGACTACATAACCAGAGCACATGACTAAGACCTACTTTGCACTTAAAGTTATGATCAAATGCAAAGACTCAAGCATAAAAAGGAAGAAAAGCATGAGTAAAAGAGGCAAATGATTAATGGTGCACAATGAAGCGTGAACAATGCTTACAAAATTTTCATTCTTATCATCAATCATAATTATAAGGCTTAAGGGTTGGTATCTTGGCTTGAATACACCAAGAGAAAAAGGAGAAAAGAAAAAATAAGAGAAGAAACAAGAACAACCAAGCTATGAGTTTAGGTATCATTCTTCTTCAGTAGCCTTAGGCTCAACATTTCCCATACCGACCTCCTGCCTAGCAACCTCCTCCTCCTTTGTGACCTCAACAACATAGTTATCATTAGGATTGACACCTTCTTCACCACTCGTTAGAGCCTCTTGAAACACATCGAGGAACTTAAGATTAAGATGAAGGTATCCCCCCTCAATAAGATCTCTTGCTAGCTCCATTCCATCTGTCCCCACTTTGTCAATGAAAACCTTAACATTGTCACCTAACTTAAATTTTACAAACAATTTCTCTATTGTCACCTTGGTTAGCTCCTTTCCATCCTTTAGATCACCCTCCTGTCTTTGAAACTGTACTCAAGCTCCTTCCTTGCAGAGGTAGCCTCTTCCTTAGTTGACTTTGCATCCTTCCTTACATACTCGGCCTTGCCCTTAGTGGCCTTTGCTTCTCCTTTAGTTGCTTCTAACTCCTTCATATGAGCAGCAAACATCACCTTTAGGTCCTCCACTTGCTTCTTAGCCTCTCTTACCTAAGACCTGGCCTTAGCTACCTCTTACACTAGTCACATTTTTTCAATCTTGAGCTGGTTGTAGTTGTCTTGCCTAGTTGTGGCCTATGCCCTCAGCCTCTCCAGTTCTTTCTTGAACCAGTTGTACTCTTCTCCTTACTCCCACTAACGTTACTAAGCAGATTGGAACAAATAAGTATTAGTGCAAACATATACTCATGAAGGATAGGGTAGAAGGATTGGAGCCATACCACATTAAGAAGGGATAACCCACTTATGAATGCATGCCTACACAAGCTCATGGCATCACCTAATTCCTTTAGAGCAATCGGGATGCTGTTGTTATAACTCTTATCATAGAAGAGTGGGGCATGCTCCTTCTTCAAAGGCCATGAAGGGGCCGTCGCATGTACGTGCTTAATGGTAGAAGCATAGGTACTTTCACTCGCTTCAACCTCAAGGTTGGCCATGCTTTCTAGTAACCCCTTTGTCATACTGTCCACTTGAGTGGCCCCACGCCCCCTTGGCGCCTAAGTACTTTAGTAACCTTAATAGCCTTCCTCTTCAAGGCCTCTTTTTGCCTTGGCTGGTCAGAGATAGGTCTTTCCAGCCCTTTCTAAATAGGTTTTTCCTGCTTGGGCACCTCCATTATTGCAACATGGTCTACAATCACTTGTTGCTCTACAATAGGTTCTAAAGGCATTGTGGTCAAGACATCTGCTGATCCCTCACATATGGTCCTTTTTCCCGTTCCTCTTCTCGGTAGTATCCTACTTACTCTCCTTCACCACCGTAGCTACCTCGTGCCCTTTGATAGCCTTCTTTCTTTTCTCCCGCATCTTTAACTCCATAAGCTCTATCATTCGTGTTTTAAAGGAATTATTGGACAAATCATAGGCTGCAAGCACAACAACAAAGTTAGCACAACAAAAGCTTCATTATGTCGAGGAAAAATACTTTCCAAAGATAAGTAGCCCCAACTCCCCCTTGCTAATGATTGATAGCGGCGAACTTGTGGCTACCTTCCTCGGCCATACCCCCATTCTTACCTATCTCCCAAGGATATAACCTCTCCCTTTGTAGACACAAACTTATGGTCTCTACATGGAAACCTTTCCCTTTCCAGTGAGCCACATTTAGAATCCTTAGCCTCATCGTCCTCCTCTTGGAAATAATCAATACTATTTATTTGAATAGGCCTATTCCATCCAATGGGAAAGTTCAGCTTGTAGATTGACTTTACTTGGTACTATAGGTACTTTCAGTCCTTAATCTTTGACTTCTTATTGTCAAGCAATACACTTAACCTTCTTGCTCACCCTTTAATTGAAAGAAGTGGCGAAAGAGTCAAGTTGTTGTCCTCTTCATGTGAAATATAAAATGACCTCGAAGGTTCGTAATGTTTACAAAGTGTTCGGGTAGAGAGAACTTGGAGACACTTGAAAGTAGTTGAACACCTCCAATTAGAAGGTAGTAAATGGTAGGTGTAGCCCTATGTCAATTGCCTTCTAATACAAGTAAAAGGTATACTTGTTCTCACCATAGTCTAATGCTTGATTACCCTTCTCAAGCTTCTCTACCTCCCATAAATTAGTATTTTGGGAAAACTCTTGGCAAACTCGACATCACCAATCTTCATTATGCACATACTTCACCTTAATCATGATATGACCATCTTCCTTAGATAGAAATAGCTTTTAAACCTTCTCCTTCTTCTCAAAAGCACACTTACATCAAGGTTGGTCCTTAACAATTGCTCTCCTTATCTCCTACGAGAAGCTCGCTTCTATGCTGTTGGTTCTTATCGCTATTGTTTGTTAAAAGGGAGTAGGGATAGCACTCCTTCCTTATGATCCTCATTTGCGGATGCCTTATTACAAATTAATTTATCTTTTGCTTGTCTATTGAAGTTTCTAGGAAAACATAAAGGGAAAAGTGAGAAAAAGTGAAAGAAATCAAAGGAAAGACTCTAGAAATACTTCGATAGTTTTGATGGAGTGGAAAGTTCAAATGAGGATCAAACTAACCTTTAGGGCCCTTATATAGGTTGTTATGGCTAAGGGAAGTGTCACCTTATTGATGAACATTGTAGATGCCCACGTGTCATGACTAGAGGATCAACGAATATGATTCACTTGATTTGTAGATTGCCGATTCAGTATCAATATGTACATCATTAATGGCTCATGCCATTCGAGGACCTTAGGTATCCCAATGGTTACATTACTTATAGCAACAATCACGTCTCCCTAACAAGTAGTTGGTGACTGAGCTTCTGATCACACCCTAAAAGTATTCTAGGGGCTTGAGGTCGACTAAGCCTAAAAAATACATGCTAATATTATGCTACGCCTTTAAGCACTAGGACATTAATGAAAGGAACAAGCTAAATAATAAGCATGGTGACAAGTAGTTGAAAGATAGCAAGAATGATGCAAAAGAGGTAGAAGGAAATTAGACGAGCATGTGTAGAAGCTTTCATTTTATTCCACTTGTAAGGGCTTGAGGTCGACTAAGCCTAAAAAATACATGCTAATATTATGTTACGCCTTTAAGCACTAGGTCATTTATGAAAGGAACAAGATAAATAATAAGCATGGTGACAAGTAGTTGAAAGATAACAAGAATGATGTAAAAGAGGTAAAAGGAAATTAGATGCACATGTATAGAAGCTTTCATTTTATTCCACTTGTAAGATTTTTACAAGGCTTAAGGGTTAGCTTACCAACCCTAAGTATAGGCAAAAAGAAAAGAAAAGAAAAGTAGCACAACAAATGTTAGCAAAGGGTTTGATGCCTACTTAGCAACTTCAACTTAGCTACACAAAAGGCTCTTACTAGAGCCAATTTTCTTACAACTTCAACTCAACTTGCTAGTTTGCCTTAGCGAACCACAACTAACCTTTGACGTTAGAGCTAATGGCTATGGTCTTTAGGAAACGTACAAGCAGCATTTCTTTGCCATTGTAATTACTATTAGGCCTACTACATCTATATTGGTAGTTTTGATAGGGTCTCTTTACCTCATCAAAACAACTAGGGGACATCTGACCTATTTAGAATATGTAGCTAAGAACCCTTAGGGAAGATTTGAGTCCAATGGAAGCTCCTTGAGCACTTAGAGATATGTAACAGCTACCATTAAATTGGCCTTAAGAGCATGCAGAATTATGTGGACCACCATGTTCTTGGGCGTAAGAACCCCTCGAGAGTTGCAGACTTAATTCAGGTTAGCCACCCATTGAGCCATTGTAGAGCCCACTCCTAGTGTCAGAAATGACATAGACAACAAGCAGCACTTAGGCATCTACATAAGTGCTCATACGATCGTAATATTGATGCCATAATAACTGGATGATGTACTCCTAAGCACTTCTCTTTGGATCGAAGGGTCCATGTACAATCCTTGATCAATACTCAAAGGCTACTCATGAAGGTATAACATGAGTTTATATATTCTCTCCTACAAGATGATTCTCTTTGACCTAAACATTTGCCACATTCCATATGGATAGAAGGAGTTTTGTTACACTCTTAGAAGATTTAGAACTATAGGATGAGGTAATGAAGTTAAAATGAAGAAGAGTTACTCCCAATCAGGCCTATATATAGCCAACATAAGGAAATCTTAAGTCGTCCATGTTTTACCATCAACCCATTCGATAGACAAGGTAGGAAGGTAATAAAAGGTCACCATTAATAATGTCATTAATCCCTAATTATAACGCTTCCCTAGGTACATTGATAGCTATGCATGCGGTGTACTTCTCTATGTACCGTCACTGTGTTTGGAAAAGACCATACTAGCGGTCATTTGAAAGCATCATGTCTAGAAGGCCTTTAACTACTTCTTGCACCCAAGTAACAGAGGCCACTCACATTTCTTCTTGTAGGGCGTCTCATTAGGGATTTGGCCTCTTGAGCCCAAGCATGTAGTACCTGTTATGCCTTAAAGTCGTAGAATCACAATAGTCTCACTGTATCAACCAACCTATGATAATGATTGACCTTACAATGCCTATCATAGATATAATATACACAAGGCGTCTATGACTCCTTGCTTTAAAGTAAACAATTTAATTAAAGTTTAATCTAAAATTTACGTAAAATTTATAACTATCATTCTTATATATATATATATATATATATAATTACATCCATAGTATCTCAAAATCCTAGGAAATTATACATACTACAGCAGTCGTTAACTTACATCTCACACCTCAGTTCATATACCTAAAGAGAACCAACCTAAAGATAACTGACCTCAGGATAGTTGTAATGCGGCATATTAGTCAGATGTTAGAACTTGCAAAAGAATCTATATGGGTATAACCAACCACAACTTAGTAAGTTAAGTTGGAGACTTATGAAAGTATAACAAGCACAAACAAGGTTATCGAACAAATAGTTATATGCAATGCAACGTCATCACATAACATGGTCTAGTTTATTATGAAATCAAAGTAATTTCACTCACTTTAATTCGAGTTAAGGAGTTTTTGTTAATGCAACAGCTCACAATCAAATCTACGTTTGTACAATGGAGATACTGCTCCTTCCAAGACTAACCTTCAAACCAATGCCCTCACCCTCACTGCGATCTCCTCTTCTATCATTTAGTTTGGCTAAGGATGAGGAAAAGACTATTACGTTATCCAACGCTATCTTTTTTGAAGGTATTAGTATTTGGTTGGAGAATCCTAATAATCCCCTAAAGGGTTGCAATGTATGTTAAGTTAGGATACTTAGGTTAGTTATAGTTAGGTAAGGTTTACGGTGATCAAAGAATTTTACACCATTCTATGCACATCAATCATTCAATACAATACAGAATACATCACGAAATCAAATACCCAAGCACATGCGTACATAATTACTTACAAACACAATTAAATACAATCCTAAGTCTCCAAATATTTTAAAATAACACTAAAAAATACGATGAAGTATTAAACTTAACTTACTTAGAATCCTTGCTCGCTTACTTAACTAATCATGAGTTGACTTGTCTCCGTGTGTCCTATTATATAAATACACTCTTTAGTATTTATAACTTGATGATATATATATATGTATATTTTAGGTTATAATTTAACTCAATTCTTCCTATAGACATATTAGTTAATATTAATTCATCCTAGGTTAGTTTACGGTTTGAATTCTGAATCTGGTTCTATTTTAGGTTTTAGATCAATTCTAATTACAAGTATTATAAGTAAATCCTAAAAATGTGATCCGAACACTAATGTAAAATTAATCACATTATGATTGAGTATCCTAATTATCATTTCTGGTCCTAAATCAGTACTCTATTCTATCAAGTATACTTAAATCTTTATTAATGTATTGAATTTATTCCTGATGTAAGAAAATTTTATTTTTTTCATATAATTACCTAAATTTAAGTTTTGTACTAGATTTAATATGTATTAATATTATTAATATATTATCCATTTTAACTTAATATTTTATATTTATTATAATCTCAACTTCACATATTCTTATAATTACATATATTTACTACATAATTCCCATAATAATTACATTTAATACTCTAAGTGTTATGTTTACGTTACTACATCAAAGATTAACATTCCTAAACATCTAATTACATACTAAATCATTAATTAGTCATTTAATTACCTAATTAGTCCAAAATTACTCAATTTATTCATCGTTTTAGGGCTTAAAATTTTCAAAAATTAATTTTTAAAAAATGGCTTCATAGCACTATTCTATATCACTTAAGTAATTTATAGAAAAAAATTGAGTTTAAAACTATACTCCTAAGCCTATTTCTTTCTAATTTGAAATATGTTCAGTTTTGTATAATTTCTTAAGTATCCTATATTTATGGATGTAATTTACACTAATCAATATTTCCTCCCAAATCTATATATAATAAAACATCAAAATAATAAAATTCATAATTTTCTAGATAAAATTAATAATTTTAATAATTTATACAAAATCGGGTTGAATTTAGGACTCACTGGACTATTGGGTTTCTGGCCACTAGTAGTGGTCCAATGTGTGTTGGTTCGTCTAGATGGTCAATTTGGATTGTGGTGGTGGTGGTTCGATTCTAGGTGGTAGTGGTTCGGGGGTTCAATCTAATTACTCCTACTACATAGAATTTTTGTAATTTTTTATAAAACCTTAATTCTCTCTCAATTTCGGTGTTGTCCAATTTTCTAAGGTTACAAATTGACCAAATTAACTTCAGGTGAGATTTGGCTATTTATAGAGCTCTTGTAAATTTTTGTTGCATTAATTAGACTAGACATTTGCTTTATCTTCTTCTAACTTGTCTTTTTAAGTGGATGAATTTAATTGGCCCAATTTTTTTCTTCCTTCCCCTTGTTACCATGACCCAAATTTGGATCATTACCCACTTCTTTGATTTTTTTTTTTCTAATTTTTCCTTGATTTCTTTATAAATTTAATTTAATTATTTAGCAATTTTCTAGTAATTTTTAAGCATTTTAAGTAATTTCATGTATTTTTACTTACGTATAAATACAAATGGAGTATAAGTAAATATTCCTAAATATTATTTATGTTATTCTATGACTTTTAGTGTGTATATTATTTATCTCTAATGATTTGTTAGTTATCGGAATATATTTTACACATTTTTGATAAATAATGGGTAATATACTTAAAATTTAAAAATTTTATATTCTATCATTTTATTACTTATTTTCTTGAATTCAAACTTACGGGATCATTTTTACTAATATTTCTAACTTTATTTTATAATTTAGGCTTGATTGAATTCTTTAGTCGATAGCCTTAAGCTTTACACACTAAGTATGATCCCATAGTTACAAGACTTACATTTAGAGCCTAGAGTACCCTCCTTGCAACCTCGATGGCAAAGAGAGTAGGTGGGGTAAATGTTGAAGGTCACCTTTCGGCCTAAGCCAACTTGAGAGTTTAGCCAACATGATATTAGATGCCTCCAAGCATGTAAGAAGATCAGTTCGGCATATGTCCTAGCCTTGTCTACCTAGCTTAAGTTAAACCCCAAGCATTCTAGAAGTCCTCTCCAATTGTCTCTATGCTCTATACTTCAGCGATAGAGAAAGAGCTTACCTCTTGCTTTAGGTAGCCTTTGAGAGATTTGTTGTTTAGTGCAACCGGGTATGCTTTCCTATGCTTGTCTCTTTCTTTCTTCTCATTAAATGTGGAATGACCACTTGATACACAGCCTATTGATTAGCTACTAGGCTAACGCAACCACCCTCTGCCGATAGGACAGGCCCATCCTCGAAGCTCCTACTAACCGATAGAAGGATGGAAGTTTTTTCTTGTACTAATAACACTACCTCTTGGGATTTCGTTTTAGCCAGTCCTTTCTCCCTACGTATCTGAATAGGTAAGTCCTCTTAACTTATAAATGGGAAGGGGAGCCAAAAGGTAAAGGATTTTGGAACCTCTTGGGAACTTTCACAACCTACAAGTTCTCATATTCTCTAGGCCTTAAATACTCTTCTCGCTAACTTAAGCATTGGAGGCCCTCACTAGCAACACTACAAGAGACTTTTTGTAAGTATACCGCCACTCAAGGCCAAAGGACCACCAAGGGGTTTACTCAGGAGTTATATTAGTGATGTCAGCTATCACCAACTATCATGTAGCTGTTTTCACTTATTTGAAGTAGAGTACTCACTCCATTATGTTGCCAACATAAACGTTTTCTTCTTCCAGTCATGTATTTGTTTTCGTTAATTCTAGCTTGATTCCAATCTCACCTTAGAGACACCTCATTTTTACCATTTTTGTTTTAGTATTTTTATTGAGCTAGGTTAAAAAATAATAAAAATAAAATTAAAAATTAAAAAATATATGTATAAAGTGTCAATCGAGTCAATATCGAGTTGAATTATATTAAGTCAAGTTAAGTTAGTCGTATTGGGTTCAGTCATATTAAGTTGAGTCGTGTCGAGTCGAGTTGAGTCGAGTTAAGTTGATTCGTAGTGAGTTGAGGCAGGTCGAGTCGTATTGAGTTAAGTTGAATTAAGTTGGATCATTTAGTGTCGAATTGGATAACGTTGAGTGATCAATTTAGTAAATTCTAAGTTGTTGAGAAATTAGGCTCCATTAAAATATTTTAGTCTAGTCCAATATAAAATAGATTTTTATCTAATTTATATTGGTCTAAAATAAACCTAGGATTTGTTAAATAGATTATTGAGCTAAATCAAATTAGATCAAATCAGGCCCTGAAAATAGAAAGCCCAAATGAAGTAAGGGTTTCTAGAAGTTAGGGTTTCTAGAAGTTAGGTCAAATTTTCGAAGAATTGTTATCGTATTTTCCGTATCAAGATACAGAAGATACAATTGAGGCTATTATAAATAGAACTTCGATAGTGGACCTGAGGAAGGTTTTCATTACGCATCCCATAATTACACAAGCTACATTCGTTATTAGCCTTATCCTATAATTCACAACACAATCCCTTAACTCGATCCATCATCCACAATACTGCTCATGACTATCCCAATATCACCCTACAATTAAACACTCTCACTTGAATCACGAACTCCATACGACCAATTTGCCCCATACTTACATGTCTTTGGCCTGAACAACATGCCCCTTCAACAAACAAGCATTCACACATATGTCCTTGCCTTTAATTGATCATTGCCCCCCTGGACCAATTGATCCCTCCAACATAATGCCTGACTGATAGCCTATACGGCCAAAGATTGTCAATCCTGATTGATAGCTCCATACTCTTATTGCCAAATTGCTAACTGAAATAGTAGCAGATGAACAGTGCCTGACTTAACCGACCAACAAACAGCAATAGCAACAGTTCAATACGAGCACTCTCTCACCTTCATACGTAACCCTTGATTACACATCTCCAAGACAACGACACGACTGCATTAACATGATCAGTAGTCATATACACTCACCGTTGCCGTATACAGCGCCACATATGCCACTTACAATCCAATACGCCACTAACATATTACACTCACATTAGACTAACCATATCCTACACAACACTGCACACATGAAGACCCCTTAAACAACAATTTACTTATTGCTATTGCCTTACATGTATATATTGATCACATAAGTCACTTTGGCACTTGATCTGCGGTCACAAGTGCAACGAACGTCGCATGATATTCACATAATCTGGCACACAATCATACGTAAGTCGAATGGTTTAGGTAAAAAATTATTTTTAGTTATTTTATTTCATTGGCTAGTTCAATTATTTTTTTTTACCAATTTATTTTTTTTAAGTCTAGGTTTTTTATTATTTTTATATAGCTTATCTTTTAGATAATCTCAATTTTTAATAGATTTAGTTAAATTGCATTTTTAGTAAAATTGCACTTTTGAAAAAATAAGTGTATCTATGGGATCCATATCTTTGAAGAAGATAAGTATTTTGCATTTAGGATTTAGAAAAGATATGTGTCTAGACACGTATCTTAACATATCTTATAGTTGAGATTTAGAATAAATACGTATCTAAATTGTATCTTCAACGTATCTTACGGTTGAGATTTAGAAAAAATACGTATCTAAATCATATCTTAATGTATCTTGTAGTTGATATTTAAAAAAGATCCGTATGAATATACGTATTTAGATTGTATCCTAGTAAATCTTACATATAGGATTTAGAAAAGATATCTTTTAACAAGTAGTGATTTTTGTAAATACGGAGTTTTTAAAAAAGATTTAGGTAGTTATGGTTTTTTTGAATTTGTGAAATTAGATTTTTTAGTTTTTTTTTTTTATTTTTAAAATAAACAACCGATTAAGTAAATGTAAATCTAGCTTGATTTTAAAAATAAAAATTCTACCTACTAAATATTTTATAAAAAAAAAGAATTATATTGGTTTGATCTCGACTAGCGAGTACGTAAACACTTTCGGGACAACTGCAAAAAAATAAAAAAAAAAAATTCTCCTTTTTCTTGAAATTCATAATAAAAAGTTCACCTTATTTATCTTTTGCATATTTGTATATATTTTAGTATTTTTTAGAAAATTGTAAAAATAAAACCCATCAATTTTTCTTTAAGCTTTACATATTGAATTAATTTTAATAGATTAGCCTCCGAACCTAATTTTTTCTAGTTTAATTTTCTAAAATATTATTTGCTTAAAAAATTTATGGATCAGTGACCAAATTAGGGTTTTCTTCATTTTTCACTAGTTGAATTGGTTATTGGTACTTATTTTTATTTTTTTAATTTAATATTAAGTAATTTATATTAAGTAGGCTATATATAATATTGATTAAATTAAGAAAAATTGAAATAGAACTCAACACACCTCTTACATTTTTTTTTTTTTCTGTTCTTACTACTTTATCCCATGCCTCCCCATGTGGACTCAGTATGCTATACCCTTTACTGGCTTTGGACTTGAGTAAGTAGCAGGAAAGGTACCCCATCTTTCTTAATCTTCCTTATTATCCTTATTACCCCCTTTCTTTTTTATTCTATATTTTTCTTCTCGGTACTTCCAGAGTCTTCATTCACACATGGGCTGAGGCAATTTCTTTCTCCTTTGCTTTTATTTTTCTTCCTTTTTTATTTTATTTCCTGCTTTATTTGCGAACCTTCTTGTCAATCAAACAACAACAAGATTATCATTCATGTCACACACTTGACAGAAAATTTCCCGAGGGTAGCACTAGGTGACCGTGGCCTAGTTATCAAGGCCTGGCCTTTCAACTTCTTTCCATGTGTCTAAAACAAAGCGGCAGCAAGTAAATCCTCTCTTTTGCTTTTCTTCAATCTTGATTAATTCTTATAACTATTTGGCTTTAACTTTCTTGGAAATATCAGACTGTTATTATGTATAACTTTTTTCTTCTTACTATATGTATTGTCACAAACATCAAACAGCTCATATCCTCTAATTATATCCTATCAATTCCCATGTAGTTGCATGTCTACAATTAATTCCTTAATTTTCTTCTTCAACAAAAGTCAATGCCCGAGTCGGGAGATGGACTTCAATCATTCAATCACTGCCTTCCCCGAACTAAGCTTTGCATGCCCACTTGCTTCGGCATCCATCGCTCTTTCTTTTCTTCTTCTTACTTTATTTTATTTTTTCTATTTCAATATAGGTAACAGTGAAGAGCAATCTTCCTCATATAATAATCAAATATTATAGAAACCATTTGAACCTTGTAGCATGAAAATAGCTTTTTTCTTAATTATGAATGTGACATTCCTTTATTAGATTCTTACCAATGAGGATATCCCTCTCAACATCCGACAATCAGATCACGCTGAATCGGCTCCATCAGAGTGCAAATTCTCTTTGTGACATTTATCCAGCCAGGCTTTTAATTGATTTAAGGCACGACCGACCTCGTGAAAATAAACATGGTGCTAGTGGCGTCTCATATATGACACAATTATTCATCGTAATGATTCCATCGTCCTCAAATCAAGTTTGCGTCATCGGTATTCTCATATAGATATTTATTCCCAATCACCTTAATAAGTTTAACGACACAATGGAAAGGCTATCCACACTATTGCTGCATTGACCTTAATGATAAGAATCTATATGGTCTTGTATATTATTGCACCTGGATCTTGTTCAATCAATAGGATGAGTTTCTTTCATTTAAATCTCAAAACATGTCACTGTGTTGCTTTGGACATGGAGATGGGCCGACCTTGAGGAAGTAGGCCATGTTTGAAATAATAATTGATGGGGACTTCATGATCTATGAATTAGAAACGGTCTTGAATTTGTGTTGTGACATGCTTTTGCTTCATGTCTCTTGCTTTATAAAAAGCAAAACTTTCAAACATTCTTAATGGGTGCTTTATAAGCTACCCATATTAAGAAGAAAAAAACCATGTTTCACCTCTTAACTTGCTCATTTCTTCAAGGAGCGAAGAAACGATATGCCTTAGGTCATGGGCCCTTGTATATATATATATATTTATGTTCTTTTTCTTATATATATATATATATATATATATAAGTGTTGTAGTTGTGTCTTCTCCTTTATATGTTCTTTTGTCATCCCTGTTAGCATGAACTTTCTGCTTTCTCATGTTCTGGCTTTTCCTATTTGTATTCCCTTGAAGGCCTAAAGAAGGTGTCAGTAATTAGTTCTTCCTCTTGGGCACATGCATCACCCAAGGTAAGTGATTCGCTTTAGGTCCCTTCTACTTAGGTTCATTTTACTAGAACTTGGACCTATATCATCACGCTTTTGCATGTTTGAAATGTTGATATACGAACATTTCACATGTAGACTCGAAACTCCTTCATCTTTTCTTCTATGAGTGGTTTTGAAGACACTTCACTCCTTTGAGTGCACAAGGCTAAACTAACCATGCTCTTCTTAGAGTATAGGCCTGGTTGAAGGCGATTGACTAACCACTCCTTTCGCTCATTGATATTGAGGGTAGATTCACATTTCGCCCTTATGTCGAGCAAATTGTAGGATATAAATACAGCAATGGACTTTACATTCCAGGTTCAAGGGGTGAGGTTACCTTGGTAGAAAATCAAGAAAATATTATCGATTCTCAAGCTAGATTCTTCTTATGTTGTATTTTAAGGAGATAAGCCTCCTTCCTTAACAACAAAGACTTAGCTAGCTACTACTTAGAGTGAAGAGTCATTGTATACTCTCCTCATCAAGTTGCATGTCAACTTAGTTTTAACCAAGGAATGCCTCGCTTGATTACCACCAATGAGAGTATTGAATCTTGTTGCCACTTACTTTCCAAATAACTCTAGGAAGATTTACCTTAGAAAGCGATAGCTATCTTTTCCTTTTACTAGTTTCTTTGGGGTAGCTTCCCCTAGTGATTGACACACTGAACGAACTACCTAGATGCTTTATGGGCTTATGCCTTTGCATTAGTAAGTGATAACACTTCGTTCACCTATTGTGTATCATTATGAATTCTTTCTTAAACTTCCAAGGCCTAAGTCCTAGGATGTAGGAGATGTACGAGGAGTTATTACATTGACAACTAAACGATTAGAATGTCTTAGTGGGACATAAGGGCGAAACCTTCTTTAAAGTCTAAGAACAACCACCTCTTGCCTCTACTAGTAGATTCTAGACAAACCAAGCGAATATTTATTTAGGAGGTAACATCATTAAATACATCTTGTTATCATCATGTATACATTTCTTCCTTTTCTATTCATCCATTTGACTCTATTTCTTTATTCTTGCAAGTTAGGACAAGCTCTCCTCTTACGACTGGCGTCAGGGGGGTGGTGGCATATCGTTGTCTTAGGTTCTGATTTTTGTTTGGATAATCTGACTACACTAGTGGTAACTTCAGATGAGAAAGATAATGATGAGGACTTGGTAGATTATAATGAATCTCTAGTCCAATATAGAGATGATGGTAGTGGAACTGAAGAGTTGAATGATTCCCTTGAAGCATAAAACATTACTTCATTCGTCAAAGAGGCAGGTGATGGCAAGACTTAAATTCGGGCACCTATGGAGGTGAGCTATATGTAGCACCTATTGATGTCTCTTTGCCCTTAGTTGCTAACTTATCTCTTGGAAATATGGTAGCAACTCCAAAAGCTATCTCGGAGGAGATTGTAACTTTCCATAGATTTGATATTCCTTCTTATCTATTAGAACCATTGGAGAAGCTTTAAGCTACAGATAAAAATTTTTGGATTGAATCTCATACGTTGGGGATAGAGTTGGCCAATACCATGATGAAGATGTTAGGAGAGGCTACACTATTGCTTAAGAAGCCTTAGAAGTCTTTATCAAAGGATAGGCTACAACAACTGATTAGTTGTATTGAGGAGCTCATCTTCTAAAGTTTAGCGCTAGGAGCTTAGAGCTTGTTACTGCTAGAGTTAAGTACAGTTAGTCCTTAATAACTGCAATTTATCTCATCTATAATATTGACTTAATATGCAAAAGACTATTGAGGTAGTTACTATAAAGACTTTAATTTTATTTTATTTATAATTTCATAAATTCCACTTTAACTACCATTGAAGTTATTCTATTGTTGACATCTACGCAACGATAACTCTCTCTACAAACTTTGCATTCTAAGCTTGCATACTTAGTATTTTATTTCCCAAAAAGCCTATTGCTGACTTAAGTATCGGAGTGGCCACACCGGACAACCCCCTAGTGTCCCTTTACTGTGCATTGTTTTGCAAACCCAATATGTGTAGACCTTAATCAACTGTTGCCAAGAACCAAGGAATGACATTTGGCATCATCTATCGGAAAGAAAAGTTCCTACACTTGAAATCCTAAACACACAAAATGCATAACCTACATCAAGCCTTTCTACATCGTGTCTCATCACAACTAGTAAGGAAACCAACAATTGTTGAATAACTAACCTAAAGGAAACTAGCCCCTCCTAAGAGTTGTGCTAGAAGAACGCTTAGAGCATGCAGAGCGCATGGTTGAGCAGTTTGCTGAGCAGAACATGGAGCTCTGAGCTCGCCTGGACGAAGTAAAACGTTGAAGCGAACAAACTCACTACCTTGAACCTTTAAATGCCTATACTAGGCAGGACAACATCTAACAGTAGCAACAACAGTTGTTGCAAAATGGAAGGAATCAATAACCCGATTCGACGTTGCGACAGCATCCAGTAAGGTCTGCGACTACCTAGACCAAGCTATGGCGGGCAGTAAGTAAGAAGTCGACTTGTAAGGAGTTTAGGCTCATTCAGTTGCACGACGAGCTCACTCGGCGAATGAGGTCGACCTAAATGAGCTCCATACGATGGTAAGGTGGCTCTTTGAGCAGTAGGGGGGAAAGCTTGCTGGTGATATTGGGTTGGTCGCTAGCAATAAGACCCCCTTCACCAGGAGTGTCCAGGACGAAGTACTGCCCCCAAATGGCAAACTTCTATCTCTAGACCAGTATGATGGCACCGGTGACCCCGATGACCATCTCCTCTACTTCCATACCCTCATGAACCTTTACAGTCATGGAGATGCCATATTATGTAAAGCCTTCTTAGGCACACTAAGGAAGGCAGCATGGACGTGGTTGAACAACCTCTCCGATAATTTTATCAGCTCCTTTAATGAGCTGGCCAAGAAGTTTAGCCTCCATTTTAGGGCTAGCAAGCCCCTATCCAAGGACACATCATCCTTATACCTGATAAGGCAAGGTGAGGGTGAGTCCCTACACGACTATGTGTCCTGGTTCAAAACGCTATGGTTGAGATCCCTCAACAGGACGGGGGAGTCACTATCCATGCCGCATAACTTGGTATTAGACCCTTGAGAGATTTCTTTCGATCGCTTGCAAAGAGCAAGCCAAAGACCCTGGCCGAATTCTGGAACAAAGCCTAGAAGTACATTGACTAGGAAGATAACATTTACGCTAGGTGCGATGCTAACTGAGAAAGGTTGGTCGGAAAGCAGGGCAATGAGAAATTGTCCATTAAAGATTGCCTTAGTGGAAGTATGCCGAGTAGGCCAGAGGGGGAAGCTCTAAGAAGAAGAAACGCTGAGTAGAGCGTGACCCTCTCCCCCTCCTACTTACAACCAGTATACACCATTGAATAGAACCATAGCTTAGGTTTATTTTGAAGTAAAGCATCGAAACTTGCTACAAAGGCTGTAGAAAATGTGGGGAAACCCCAATTGTAGGAACTCTAACAAATACTGTTAGTTCTACAAAGATTACAGCCCTATAATTGAAAAGTACTTCCAGTTGAAGAATGCTACTGAATACGCCATTCAACGCGGCTTCTTCAATGAATACGTGGCACATGGGCGGAATGACGACCATTTTAACGATAATAGTGATAGGGCACGTTAGAAGCTACGGATCGAGGATGCCCAAGTGGAGCAGAATAATGACTGCTACAATGATTGTGCCCCTAGTGTCATCATAAATGTAATTATGAGGGACCCGCATCCTAGGAGCCAGTTGAGCACTAGCAACTCGGTTAACGCCTAATCAAAGGTGTTAGTAGTTAAGGAGAAGAGATAGAAGTTAAACACTTCCATCTCCTTCTCTGACGCCGACCTTGAAGGGGTTGATACTCCCCACTATGACACCCTGGTCATTAGGGAAAAAATCTCAAAATTTGAGGTCTTGAAGATTGTGGTGGACACTGGCAACTCCATCGATATACTCTTTTGCCATACATATGATAGGATGAGGAAGAAGCTACTAGTAAAGATGAAGTTACTAGTAAAGATTAAGCTATACCACCACAATCTGATCGACTTCAACGGCAGCATGGTTTGAGCAAAGCGTATCATCACACTGGACATTGAACTTGATGATGATGACCACATGGCAGAATGACCTATGGAGTTTGTTGTGATTGATTATCCCTTCCCTTATAATGTGCTCTTGGGAAGACCAAGCCTAAATACATTTGGGATGATCACATCCTCCTTGCATTTGAAGGCTAAATTCCCGACGCCCATAAGGGTGGGTGTTTGTAGGTGTGATCAGAAGCTCTCGTGAAAGCTATATGTCAGGGCAGCCAAAGGCGATAGCATCTTTACCTTAGAGATGGGCCTGCAGGAGAGATTGGCTGAGAGGGGCGAGCTTGAAGAAAAAACCGAAGATGTCCAGATTGGTGACTCTCCTGACTAAACAATAAAAGTCAGGATTGAGACCCCAACTGAAGTGAAGGATGAAATCATTGCCCTCTTATGGGCAAATTCGGATAGGTTCGCTTGGTTGATGTTTGACATGCTCAGAATTTCCCTCGACCTAGCAACCAACAGCTATAACATCGATACTACAACGTGGCCTGTCAAACAAAAAAAGAGGCATTTCGCCCTAGAATGGTAGGCCGTAATCAAGGATAAAGTGTAGAAGCTACTTAAAGCTGGTTTTGTAAGGAAGGAAAAGTACCCAATATGGTTAGCAAACTTGGTACTTGTGAAAAAGAAGAATGGGAAGTGGCACATGCATATCGATTATAACGACCTCAATAAAGCCTGCCCTAAATATTGTTTCCCCTTCTTTAGAATTTACCAGCTTGTCAATTCTACATTAGGAAACGCCTTACTGAGCTTTATGGATGCCTTATCGGGATACAACCAGATCAAAATGAACCCGAAGGATGAGGTCCATACCTCCTTCATCACCGACTACGGCATATATTGCTATACTATGATGCCATTTGGACTAAAAAACGCTAAGGTCACATACCAACGGATGGTGACGAAATTGTTCTTGCCCCAGATCGAGCGCAATGTAGAGGTGTATATTGATGACATGATTGTCAAGAGCTAGAAGCTAGTCGATAATATCAAGGATCTTTAAGAAGATTTCGATTGAATGAACATGTATGACATGAAGCTGAACTCCTAGAAGTACGTCTTTGACATCGGCTCTAGTAGGTTCCTCAGATTTCTAGTCACCTAGAGAGGTGTCAAGGCTAACCCTGAGAAGATTACGACTATTAAGGGAATGAAGACCCCAACTTTATTTCGAGATGTACAAAAGCTCACTAACATGGTGACTGCCCTAAGTAGATTCATTTTGAAGAACGTTAACATAGGTTCTTCAAAATCATTAAAAATCCCAAGGGTTTTGTATGGACTCCAGAGTGTGCAGCTACCTTTTAGTAGCTCCAAGACTTCCTCGCTCATCCATCGGTCCTCTCCAAGCTTGTCCAAGGGGAAGATCTATTTTTGTACTTAATTGTTAGCGATTGGGCTCTCTCCTTTGTGCTGGTCAGGGTAGATGGAAGAGAATGTAAGCCGGCATATTACGTCAGCTACATACTTTATTGGCCTAAGGTCATATACACTTGGGTAGAAAAATTTGCATTAGCCATAATCATTACTGCTAGACGGCTAAGGCCTTACTTCCAAGTGTACCAAGTGATTATACTCACGGACTAGCCATTATACACCATGCTGTAGAAACCTGATGCGTTTGGATGGATGATGAAGTACGCAATGGAATTAAGCATGTACGGAATCTAGTACTAGCCATAAAAAACCTACAAGGTACAAATCCAGCTCTTCCGGTAATAGAGTATATCATACACAATGAAACGAAGTAAAGATATAGGAATGTGAAAGCCCAACCGCCTTAGCATACAAAATACACGGAATGGAAGGAACACCTCCAAGATTTTAGAGTCTCTTTTCCTTTCGTCCATTGAATCAAATATGCCTTTTGCTCTTAAAAGAGAATGTAGAAGGAATCTTATCTTACGTACCTAAAGGAGGTAGCAAGAATCAATTGAAGAGAAAATGTAAAGAGAGTGATGACATCCTATTCTACAAAAAATATGTAGTTGAAAATCTAAAATTGCCATGTCTCCGCATTCATTGATTTGTCTCACCAAACGCTTCAAATGCATTCATTATTTTATTACAAGAGTTAATGCCATTTCCACTACTTTTAAGTTTAAATTATTGCTTCAATAGAGTTCTTTTCGGTGTTTTTTCCCTTTTCCTCTCAAATTATCATTAGATATGCATAAATTATTCCGCAGATGCCATTATCAAATTCCTAATGATCTACATCATCTATATTTAGGGCAACCTAAAAAATGATGCCAATATCCCTATTTCAAGATGAAGAGACCTTCCTTGACTCAAGAAACGCATGCACACGAGCTGCTACTACTAATTTGTAGTTATTAGGCAAGTAAAACCTTCTGATGCAGGTGGTGAAGTTGTCTTGTGTTAAGTCCGAAGTTTAAGCTATATTTTGACGACATGTCCAAAGGTAAGCAATACCAAGTGTCGTTCCTCAATTCTTGCTGATAGTTGATTAAGGTCTATACGTACTAGACCTACAAAACAATACACAGTGAAGGGATGTTAGAGGGTTATTCAGCATTACCACTCTGATACTTAAGTCAGCAATAGGCTTTTTATGGAATAGAATACTAAGTGTATAGGCTTAGAATGTAAAGTTTGTAAAGAGAGTTACCATTGAGTATATGTCTAGTATTTATAGTAGAGTGAAGCCGGCCATTGGAGATCAGTTGGCGGGAGAGATCTTCTCCCCTAAGTATGGGAGAGTAGAGCTGTCTGTCTGACATGTCCTTAAGATTTAGGACGTGGTTGTTTTATCCTTATCTTGTAGTTTATGACAATTACAGTTCTTCATAAGCCTAGGCCACTAAGGGCCAGTCCCGAGACCTACAAAGGTGAGCTTAGGAAGGCAAGGCTTAGCAGATCTAGTCGGGTCTGAGAGATCCCTACCCAAAGTACCCTGTCAACACTTGCCCCACCCCCACCCACCCACCTCCCCTCGCAGTCTCATTGCTAAGGAAAAGGTAAGGAGAAGGAATAGATACGTCACTAAAATGTAATCAGTCCAACTCTAGGAAGTTTGATCTAATGCCATGATGCCAATGAAATGAGGTTGTAGATCTGGAGTGATGGATGATCTGAGGTGAGAAGGCTTCGAAGTAGTCAATCATCTTAGGTAGCAGTCTGCCGGTCTAAAAGTGTTTGAAGCTAGGTGGCTAGGGGTGCTAAAGTGCTCCGATGCTACAGACCGATCTACTTGAACAAGGCTTGATAGGGACTGAGCGGACAAGTGTGTCATGCCTTCATAACGTCGACCAGGTGCAAATCGGATGGGCCTTGAAGAAGCTTCCTGTTAAAGGGACTTTCAAAATGCAACTTTTGCCTGCTTATATTACGTGCATTAAATGTAACGTAACAAGTGTTGTGTTGCAGCAGATTAGTGTACAACTACATGCTTTCTGCCATTTCAAAGGTAGGCGTCCGATCGAGATGCTTTCTACGTGTTTGCTAGGTAGCATTCCAAGGGATTTGTGTTTATACATATCCCCATAACCACTTATACGGCTTCCTAGGTGATTTTCCTATAAATTGGAGGATTGTAAAGAGAGAACGCTTTTTTGCAATCTTTTCGCTTAGTTGTCGTAATTTCTATGTTCATGTTCAAACTCTCAAACCTTCTTCAAAAGCTTCAATTTTTCTTTTCAAGAATCATAATCATGTCTACCAACAAGGGTGATGCTAACTCTTCTTCGCTAGAACTTACCTCCAGTTCAGATTCTACAAGGAGTAATCCTCCTTGAGTGTAGGAGGGCAAGGTATCGTCACTAGCATAACTCGACCAACCTATGAGGATGACTATGGAAGCATTGGACAGGGCCAGAATCATCATTACCATCCCTCGAGACGTGTACATAGATATTCCCTTACCCCCTACCCCCCTCGCCAAGGATTTATTCGACACTCTTCGTACGAGGAAGGGGCCTGATGGCCATATAAGCAAAAGTAAGGATTCTGGCCCCAGCTAGGTCATCAGTAACTTCCTTATAGGGCCAACACTTAGGTGGCATATTAGTTTGCCACGTAAGGACGAACAAGTAGCCCTACTATCGGGGAGGCACTTCATGGTTTTCAAGAAGTGCTTGGAGTTTAGGCAGTACCTCCCCCTAAGTCATTTTGAGAGGGAGTTTTTCGATTACCACCACTATAGCCAATCACAGATCCCTTCGAATGGGTAGAAGGTATTGAAGGCATTCCAGGCACTCTACGAATACCTGGTGATAAGGGCTACACCCGAGCTCTTCTACCACTTTACATGTAGAAGAGCATTAGGGGGTAGCCCTACCTCCAACCATGCCTGGGAAAGAAATTATTCTGTGGCCTTGTCGACCTAGTCAAAGGTTGGCAGGACGAATACATGGTGGTAGAGTTGCCCGAAGAGGTTACCTTCTAGACCCGGTAAATTAGAATGATCCATACTGGAGGTTAGAAGAGGCTCAAGCTGAGCGACGCCAAGGCCATCTAAGAGATCTTGGCCTTCGTGGAGCTAAGAGGTAGCTAGGAGATCAATACTATGAAGAACGTAAAAAGGTATTTTTGGTGCTCAATCTCGGAGTTCTTCTCCAGCATGCAAAAAGCTGTGGCAGAGAAGTGGGTTGAAGGTACTAGTTCATTCCTACGCGCCTGTTTGTTGTGCTAGTGTTAGGGTGCTTTGTCCAATGCTTATAAGATGGGTAGATTTCCTTGGTCATGTTGGTCATGACTGTGATTTACAAATGGTAGTGGTAGTTTCCTTTGATTTGTCTTTGTTTTCTTTTTTAACCTTTATATTGGTCTTCTTACAAGCAAGAGCTTGGCTTTGAAGGTGCCTCGTCCGCCTGTAGACAATCTAATGAGCCGATACCAAGCATGATCAAAGGCAGGTCAGTTGATAAGGAAGGCAACAAAGCCAAAGCTGGGGCCAAAGAGACTAGCAAGCCGCAATCAAAGTCTATGCCCCAGGGGATTCCACTCTTCATTCATGACGAGCTAACTATCATGGTGCCTTTGAGCATAACTTTACCCATTCTTGCTATCCACTCATCCAAACCCATTATTATGGGCAATGAAGGTGTTAATGTAAAAGGGGCAAACATGTAAGTGCTATCCCCTTTGAAGGCAGCTAAGGTAGGAACTGAAAAGATAGCTGCCTTACCTACAGGCATAGACGACAAGCGTAAGGCTCTCGAGGTACCCAGAGAGCTAGGTCCAGTGACGAAGAGGCAGAAGCCCCTAGTAAGGGAACCTTTGGCCAAGGAGAAATGAAATGAGTGCCCCCTGGCTCTTCCTTTCCAAAGTGTGTATGACGTTAGGGATGAGTTTTTTTACATCCTCAACAACTTCTAAAAGATCAGGCTAGGGCCAAACTCATTCATAAAAGCACCATACACTTCCTTGGATGAGGCACTAAAGAGGGAGGTCCTTAAGATGGAGAAAAAGAGGGCTCAGGGAAAGATCTTGCAGCCGAAATGGGAGGTTCGTGTTAGTAACCTGATGTTGTGACATTGAACCTTCAGTTACTAGGTTTTAATGGGGTCTTATACCCCTGGTGACTAGGCTATGCTGGAAAGGATCTCTTAAGAGGGTGTACGCGACCCCATACAAACTGCAGGCCACTTGAGTACCATAATGCTATAGGTAAGTCTTCTATGCTGTTGTAGTGTTGTATTTTAGCTTCTGGTACTAACTTATGCGTTCTATTTTCATCTTGCAATACTACAGCTAAGTGCTCCTCAAGTTGAGCAAGTCTCATGCCACCTAAAAAGAGGTAACTCGGGAAGAGTTGCATTAGTAGAAGAAGTGCCTGCTAAAAGCGAAGACCTAGCAGGAGGTACTTGTGAAAATTTGCTCAAGCTAACAAGCGCCTTCGCCACTCTATTGTGTAGGTGGCAAGGCTTTAGGCGAGGCTCAAGCATGCGAAGTAAGAGATGGGCAAAGTAGAGAGGGATGCTTGGAAGGTCATGGAACTGAAGGCTCAGCTAGAGAACGAGTAGAAGACGAAGGCTCATCTCTCACAACAATTAGAAGAAGAGGGCACATCTAAGCCTGAATCGAAAATGAAAATGTCGAGTTGAAGGCTTCCATGGCCAAGTTGAAAGCTAAGCTAGCGATGAAGGCATTCAAGTGTGAGGACATTAAGGCCACGTTGCTCGAGTTAGCAGGCTTGAAGGCTACTTTAGAGCAACAAGTCGAGGAGCTGTAGGGTAAGGTTTTGGAGATGGAAGAGATCATCTTCAAGATGGAGAGCGTAGAGGTCTTTAGTGATGTTGTAGCAAGGAAGGCAATCGCTAACTACAGGGCCATCAAGGAGTGGCTAGAAGAGCTAAAGGACTTGCCTACTAATTCTGCCTACTTCACCAGGAGAGAAATCCTCTCCCATTATCTAGATTTAGACCTGAGCTTCCTTAATTTTTTAGACTCCCCCACATTCAACAAGAAGAAGGAAACCCTAGCATGGGGGGAATCCACTCAAGTAACTGTCGAAGACGTGGGTACATCCTTTGGTGCTAAGGCAAGGTAGGGTGCTTCTACATCTGACCCTGCCTTGGTAACTCAGTAAGAGGATGCCTCAGAAGTTATCCCTGGGGAAGATCTACTCGTAGGGGGTCCTATCACTCTTAATCGCTTGTCTTGTGCACCCCTATGATTCTGGGCTGCTGATTGAAGTGCCTATAGATTAGCACAAAGAGTAGATTGATGCCTTAAATTTTTCAAAGTTACCTAAGCTAGTCGATCCCAAGCTGTAGTGGGGTTTTGTAATTTTTTTTTATATGGTTAAGGCTAGGATGCTAGCCTTTGCTCTATAAATAAAGGTGTAGAATAAATAAATGAAGTTCTTCGAAATTCTTTCACTATTCTCTTTATAAATTGTGTGGACCCTTGGTCAAGTTTTGTTGGGGGAGTTCCTCTATGCAAGGGGTGTTTTCTCTTGCTGAGATTACCTTAGGGGGTCAGGTTAGTGGAGTTCTATCCTGTCTGGTTTGTGGCAATTCCTCTATGCAAGGGGTGTTTCCCTTTGCCAAGATTACCCTAAGGAGGTCGGGTCGGTAGTGTTCTAACCCGCCCAATTCGTAGGAGTTCCTCTATGCAAGGGGTGTTTCCCTTTGTCGAGGTTACTTTAAGGAGGTCAGGTCAGTAACATTCCAACCTTCCTAGTTCGTAGGAGTTCCTTTGTACATAGAGTGTTTCCCTTTGTCAAGGTAACCCTAAGGGATCAGGTTGGTGGCAGTCCAACCTACTTGATTAACTATTCAAGTGCCTTTTTGAAAGGCTGGCAAGGCGACTAAAACCAAAGGAGAGAGAGAGAAGTACATAATCAATTGAGAGCTTTTATTTTGACTCAAATTGAAAATAAAACTGTACACAATGAAATTTTAATCAAAGTAGAGGAGTAGATTGTCGGTGTTCCACGTGCGTAGGATAAGCTCGCCATCCAATCTTTCTAACCTGTATTCTCCATAACCTAGTTTCTCCCTGACTCTGACGGGGTCTTCCCAATTGGGGGCCAGCTTGCCCTGCCCTTCTCGTGAACTAATAGCCTCCAATTTTCAGCATACTAGGTCGCCGACCTTAAATTCCTTGTATTAGACATTCTAATCATAATACCAGGCGACCCGATATTGGTATGCAGTAACCTAAGCAGCAGCGAGGTCTCTGGTTTCCTCAATTGTATTAACGTTTACCTACAGTAATGAGTCATTCAGGATGGCGTTAAAACTTCAAGTTCGGATATTGGGGAGTTCATGTTTGATAGGGAAAACAACTTCTGACCTGAAAGCCAGATGGAAAGGTGTCTCACCCGTCAAAGTGTAATGAGTAGTCTTGGACCCCCATAAGAAATTAGGCAACTCATTGGCCTAAATGCCATGAGATTGGTCCATGTAGTTCTTAAGGCTATCTAAAATGACCCAACTGGTCACCTCCACCTGTCCATTCGGTTGGAGCTAGGTAACCGAGGTGAAGTGCATAGCGATGTAGTGCTTCGTACAAAACTCCCTGAACTTGGGGTTGTCAAATTGTCGACTATTAGCCATGATCAGTACATGGGGGACTCCAAACTGGAAGAGAATGTTGTTCCTAACAAATGACTATACTCCTCTCTATGATTCTAGGTATGGCTTCGGCCTCTACCCACTTTATGAAGTAGTCCACGGCGACAATTATGAACTATCGTCCTCCTAATGCTTTTGGGAAAGCATCAAGGATATTGATCCACCATTAGGCGAACGGCTATGGGCTCGTCAGGGTTTGGAATGCGATGCTGGGTGCACGATCGATTGGGGCGTGCTTCTGGTACTGCAGGTACTTTCTGGGATATGGTCTTTACATCTTGCCTCATGGTAAGCCAACAATATCAAAGCCATAACACCCGAAAGTATAAGGCTTAGGACTAGAGAAAGGGGAGGTTGATTCCCCTGCAGTATAGGATGCCGTCAATCAATGTATAATTGGTAGCGTAGTACTAAAGCTTCTTTGACCCCCTCTTATCCCCTAGCAATGTTCCTTCCTATAAGTAGCTCTGAATGGGATCTATCTAGCTCGGCTTTGGTGCCATCATAGTCAGTTCTAAAATTTCAGTCGGGCTTGGAGCTATGCTCTTTTCTGGCAAGTACCCTATGAAGATCTTGTTGTCTTTCATCTTGAGCTTTCGTATGCTAGTTGAGGCAAGCTTAGATAGCCAGTCAACTACTGAATTTTCCTTTCAAGGTTTCTTCTCGATATCCCAAGAGGGAAAGTCCATTACAAACCTTCTCACCTTCTTTAAGTACCTGGCCATGGTGTTATCCCTGACCTCATATTCACCTCAAACCTACTATACAACGAGCATGGAGTTCAAGAATTTCCACAATTGCTTGGCCTCGATCTCCTTAGCCAGCTTTAGGCCGACGATAACCACCTCATATTTGGATTCGTTGTTACTGGAATCGAACCTGAACTTGAGGGTGTAATAAATGGTAACCTTATGTGGGCCGGTCAACACAAGGCCCGTACCTCCACCTTTAGTGGTGGATGATCCACGACATGGAGAGTCCATATTGGTTTTTCATTGCCCAAGGGTGTTTCTTCTCTGGTATATTCTATGATAAAGTCGGCCAGGATTTGTACCTTGTAGGCTGTTTATGGCTAGTACTAGATTCCGTACGTGCTCAATTCCATTGCGTACTTCATCATCCATCCAAACGCATCAGGTTTCTATAGCATGGTGTGTAATGGCTAGTCCGTAAGTATAATCACTTGGTACACTTGGAAGTAAGGCCTTAGCCATCTAGCAGTAATGATAATGGCATAAATCCATAAGAAGTTATGATGCATAGAGTTATTTATCAGTGTTTAATCCAGTCAAATAAATGATTTTGCGGCCCCACACAAAAGAAAATAAAAAAAATTGTATAAAGGACCAAAATTTTGACATATACTTTAAGAACAGATGCACATCGCCGCAGGTGTGACATACTGGTATTGATGCCCTGCGGATATGTGGTGGTGTCATGGCAATGGTACCTAACACACAGTAGCCCAGTGCAGGTGTTATGTTGTTGTGGATGCAAAATTGTTGGTCGCCATAGCGGTAGTAGTATAGTGATGGTACAATTCTGATGGTTGCGATGGGTCTATTAATGATATAGCGGCGGTTGCAATGTGGTGGTGATTGGGTTGGCTGTGGTATATCGGGGAGCAGATATGCTATTAGTCGTGGATACTGGAACTTTGTCATAAGTGTAGATAAAAATTTAACACGTTGCAACCCTGTGTTGTTAAAAAAACAAACAAAGAAAAAAGAAAAGGCTCCATGATTATATTAGAAGGCTGATATATATCAAATTTTTATTTGTCCATAGTTAGTATTCATCAATACAACTGATGCGAGCTTTGGTGATTGGAATGGCTTTGGGTTACTTGTATAACAATTCCTTTTATTTTATTAATCTTTTCTCTATTACATTTATAATTGTTAAAATCACGAGTCAAAAATATATTTTTATGAGTTTATAATTTTATTATGTTTTTCTTATTTGAACTTTTAGTAAAGTTATAAATCTTCATATTAAATTTTACAAGTTTATGATTTTATCGATTTTGTATGATTTCATACGATTCTACCGATTCTATATATTCAAATGAACAGTTTATATCTATGAGAAAATTTATTAGATCATCCATCAATTTAAATTATACGGCTGTATTTTATTAAAATTTATTATTTTGCTCGCCGGTGCAATGTGAGGTGGTAGTGGTTGAGAATTCGGATGTGGCAAAATGTATCGTCGAGTTCGTCTCCTAATTCGGTGTATAACGTTTATTCCTCGGTAATTCATCCAAAATGAGCTTCTCCAGGTAATCGCTTCTTCCTCCTTCCTACGCTACTGTACTACAGAAAGTATCATTTGAAAGTTCATGCGCGAAGTCTCTTGTCAAATGTTGGTTAAAAAAACAAAAAAAGAAGAAAGAAATAAAGCAAAATGATATTGATGATATTGGAAGAGAATGATGCCCTTGCACCTTTTAAAGCTTTTTAACGTGCTTTCGACTAGAGTTTGAAATCTTTTAATAACATACTGTCGTCTATAGGATTCTATTGGTAGAGTACTTAAGTTTTGCACTTGAATAAGAGCCTATAAAAGAATATACTGTTAGGGGCATTGAGATGTTATTTGACGTGGCCACTCTAATACTTAAATCACTTCTTTTTAGGTATAAGGAGGTAAGAAAGCTTGGATGTAGTATGAGTACATAAAAAGTGTAAGTAAGTTACCATTTGGATGTTGATTGGCATCTATAGAAGAGGATAACCAAAAGTTATAGGACAAGTAACAGCACTTTTGCACATCTGCACAACTTGGATAGTGGGAGTGTAATAGTCTAACATGGTCTAGATTTGTGAGGTTGTGGTTATTGACCTGGTTTCCAAGCCATATCCTCTATCTACTAGTTGTTATGGGCTACTGTAGTTAGGTAAGCCATCTAGTAGGCTTTGGCTAAGGTCGGCTATGAAGGTAATAGGGCCAATTATTAGCAAATCAGGTTAGACCACAAGCCTAAGCAAGTTAGCGTGGTCTTGAGAGACTCAAGATCAAAATAGTCTATCAACACTTGCATTCCTTCCCCCTAGGCATAATCTCATTACTGTCAATGTGGCAAGGAGAGAGAATGGATGAGTTCCTTAAGTGCATGGCTAAGTTGAACTTAAAGTGTTCATGCTAGCTTGGCGATTTGGAGTATCAAGGAGATGTACCAACATCTTTAGGAAAGGAGCTAACATGGTGTGGTAGGGGTTCAATCTAAGGGGACACCTAACTGTACCTTGGGCCCAGCTAAGCACTCAATTGGGGGGGGGGGGGGGGGGGTTAAGAGGATCGACCTCCTTGAATAGTAGTGGGTATTGAGCAAAGAAGGTGGTCTTATAAAGGTATTGTCCAATCAGATTAGTCAGAACTAAGGTTGCGCTAGTAGAGCTAAACTGAGCAATCTATTCGTGATGGGCATAAGGACTTTTGTCCTTTGGTGTTAAGGAGGTGCTACGGTAGGTGCAAAAGTCGAAAGGACCTTGGTCAAACTTCTTGAGGAAGCCAACCTTTTCAAATTCCTATTTTTGCGCGTGTTTTCAGAATATAGTTAATGCAACATGATAACTATTATCTTCGCCCAATTGCGCATGTGGTTGCAACTATACTATCATTTGATCTTGACTATCCATTTGAAATCGTCACTACGTGTTTGGATCTTAACACATTGAGTGAATTGCACTCGTATGGATCCCTATAACTGTTAGTGCACTTCCCTAAGCCTGAAGCCTATAAATACCCCTAAAGTCTATCGTTTAAAATCTTTTTGTAACTTGGAATCTTTATGCTTCTACTACAACTATGAACACTGTCTCTCTTTTTTTAACCTCTAACATCAAACAATTTATTCCCTTTCTTCTCTTTCTCTTCCATCCATACTTTGAAATGGCAACCAATTCTAGAGTAAACTTTGGTGAGTCACACCTCAGTTCATTACAATGTAAACTAACACCTTTAGACAAGAAGCCTACTAGGAGTAATACCCCCTGCATGACGATGGACGAGGAGGTTTTTTCCATGTTGGCAGAATTAGATGGATCAAGAAGGGCATTGGAGGAGTTAGATAGGACAGAACTCATAAAGGCCATTCTACATGACGTCTCCCCTTGTAAAGCATTACAAGATGTTGTTGATTTGTTTAATAGGCTTAGAAATGACAAGGGGTCGAGTGATCAAGTAAGCAAAAGTAAGTCGTCCACTGTAAATTATGTTTTAAGTAATTATGTTGTAGGGGATTTTACTAACGTAGTGGTATAGTTGCTAAGGCCAAAGGAGAGAATGCCATTATTATCGAGGAGGCATTTTATGATCTAAGAGAAGTGCCTAGAGTTTGAGATGCACTTCCTTTTCACCGAGTTTGAGAGGGAGCTATTTGATTACCACCAATACTACTTTGCTCAAATTCTTCCCAATGGGTAGAGAATATTAAAGGCATTCTAGGCCATCTACGAGTATTTGGTGGTACGAGCCACATTTGAACTAGTTAATTATTTTTATTTATAGAAGATCTTGAACTAGTAGACATTCTTCTAGGATTACCTAGGGAAAAAGTTGTTTAGGGCCGTAGATTCCTGCGAGAAGAATTGGTAGGACAAGTTCCTTCTAGTGGAGCAGCTTGGGGAGGCCAACTTCTAAATTGGGTAGACCAAATTAGTCCAAATTGACGCTTTAAAAAAACTCGGCTGGAGTTACTTTAAAGTCGTACTAGAAATTGATGCCTTCATGGCTTTGAGGCATAATCAATTGGTCAATGATGATGAGACCATGTAGAAATACTTCTTTAGGTCGGTTGAGCTCTTCTCATGTATGGAGAGGGCCATGATGAAGAAATGCTTAGGAGGTAAAGGTCTAACCTCGATGTTAATGGACTCTTTCTTCATGTTAGCGTAGGTAAGCATGAAGCTATCCTTCGTTTGTCATTATTTGAGGAATGGGAAGTCTTCCTTACCTCGTACTGGCTATAACAAAATTCGTAAGTACTTATATTTATATATGTTTTGTTGACGTCATTTGTTTCCTTCTACAAGTGAGAAGCTAGCAAGGTTTAGAAAGCCCTAACCTAGTTGATTGTGGCTCTTGAGGTAGCGGGGGTCCATAATGAA
Organism: Lumnitzera racemosa; assembly: GCA_024138005.1. Taxonomy (NCBI): domain Eukaryota; kingdom Viridiplantae; phylum Streptophyta; class Magnoliopsida; order Myrtales; family Combretaceae; genus Lumnitzera; species Lumnitzera racemosa. The sequence continues at coordinate 47,062,175 of JAMXBC010000007.1, forward strand.
ACCTGAGAAGAAAGCTCTTGAACCCAAAGGTAAGGCTGTGAAGCTGAAATCAGGGGTGGAAGAAACTGGCAGGATGGAGTCATCTACTTTACCTTAAGGCACCTGGATCAGTACCCCTTCCTTAAAGCTAGCGGCTTTTGAGCTCAAGGCCATGGTAGCTTTAGTATCTGAGCCTATCTTGTAGTTTGAGCCTATTACCATCATAGGGAAGAGGTCTAAGCCCATATTGGCAGAATTAGATGATGGGTCAAGAAGGGCATTAGAGGAGTTAGATAAGACATAACTCATAAGGGCCATTCCATATGATGTCTACCCCTATGAAGCATTATTAGATGCTATTGATTCGTTTAATAGGCCTAAAAATGAAAAGGGGCCGAGGGATCGAATAAGAAAAAGTAAGTTATTTGTTGTAAATTATGTTTTAAGTAATTATGTTGTAGGGGATTTTTCATAGCTTAGTAGTACGGTTGCCAAGGCTAGAGGAGAGAGTGCCATTATTTTCGGGGAAGCATTTTGCAGTCCATGAGAATTGCCTAGAGTTTTAGGATGAGTCTTGCTTTCACTAAGTTTGAAAGGGAGCTATTTGATTACCACTGATACTACCTTATTCAAATTCCTTTAAATAGGTGGAGGATATTAAAGGCATTCTAGGCAATCTATGAGTATTTAGTGGTATGAGCCATGTTTGATTTTTTTAATTATTTTTATTTATGGAAGATCCTAAACTAGTAGACATACCTCTAAAACCACCCAGGGAAAATGTTGCTTGGGGGCTTGGATTCATATGTAAAGAATTGGTAGGATAAGTTCCTTATGCTAGAGCTACTTGGGGAGGCTAACTTCTAGACTTGATGGACCAAATTGGTGCTATAAAAAAGCTTAGCTTGAGTTCCTCTAAGGCTATATGAGAGATTGATGCCTTCATGGCTTTGAGGCATAATTAGTTGATTAATGCCGAGGAAACCATGTGGAAATTCTTATCTAGGTCGATGGCTAAGCTCTTCCCGAACATGGAGAGGGCCAGGTGAAGAAATGGCTAGGAGGAAAAGATTTGACCTTGATGTGAATTGACTCCTCCATTGTGTTAGTGTAGGCTCACATGAAGTTATCCTTCATCCGTTATTGTTTGAGGAATGGGAAGTCTTCTTTGCTTATATTGGTCACGACCAAATTGTATGTACGTATATCTATATATGTTTTGTTGATATTATTCATTTCCTTCTATAGGTTATTAGTAATGTCTAGGGAGACTTAACCTAGTTGACTAAAGCTCTTGAGGCGGCAAGAGTCCAGAATGAAACCTGAGAAGAAAGCTCCTAACCTTAAAGGCAAGGCTATGAAGTTGAAATCAGGGGTAGGGGAGACCAGTAAGATAGAGCCACTTACTTTACCTTAAGGTGCCTCGTTTAACACCCTTTCCTTAGAATTGGTAGTCTTTAAGCCTAAGGCTATAATGGCTCTAGTATCTAAGGTTGCCTCGTTATTTGAGCCTACTACCATCGTATGGAGATAAGATCTTGTTGTTATTAAGTAGGATGTGGTAGTGCTCTCTTCTCCCTCTGAAGGTAGGGGGAAGAGGTTTGAGGCTAACGTAGGAGGTAAACTAGAGGGTCATAATAGGTAGGCCCCTCAAGCAGGTGAAGAAAGTGTACTGAATCCAAAGAAGGTAAAGATGAAGGAGCCATTCAGCCAATCCAGTGTTTGTGACTTCCTTTTCCTACCTTTGCTTAAACCAGATGGGGGAGAACCACCGGAAGGTATTAAATGAGTACCGAAAGATGGGGATGATCCCTAATTCGTTTAGGACTATCTTATACAAGTTTGAGAATGGTCACTTGTTCATGCGGGCTATTGAGTTGGCCACCAAGCAAGTCAGGTGTAACTTCTCAAGCTAAACTAAGACGTTCAGTGAATCTTCTCTTGGGTTACTTTATTTTGTCGCATACTTTTAAGTTTTTCTTTTGATTATTTGTGGTTTGCTTGTTCTGGTACAGTACCATGATCAAGTGATACTATGGCTCAGGCATTATAATTAGGTACCGAAAGTGGTAAAGGTCCTTCGCTATAAAGTGTTTATAGCACATCGAGACTACAAGGACATGGAGTCCTCGTTTAAGTGTCATTATAAAAAATATCATAAAGCTAACAGAGGTCTTCATCGTTGTTATGTGTAGAGAGCGAAGCTAGAGGTTGAGCTCATAGATGAGAGGTAGGTGTGAAAGGAGGCCAAGGGGAATGTTAAGAAGATCTTCGCGCTTAGGAAGCAATTGAAGGAACAGCAAAAGTCTAAGGCTAAGCTCTCTAAGATTTTAGAAGAGGAGAGGAAGGCTAGTGAAATGAAGGAGTTGGTCACTAGTCTCGATAGTAAGGAAGTCCTTCAATCCATTGTTGAGTAGAAGGCAATCAATAGCAGTAGGTTGATGAGTGTAAGGATATCTCCATAGAGTTAGGCTAAGAGTTCCGGAAAATGGTGCTTCAACATCATCTCAGCTTGGACTTAAGCTTCTTGTACTTCTTGGGTGGTTTAACTCATAAGGAGGTACGAGAGGCCAAGTTGAAGGAAAAGACAGTTGCTCTTGCTATTGAGGCCGTCAAGGATGTTGTTATGTATTCTTTGGCCTTAACAACTCTACAGGTGGTCACCCCCGAGTGCTCCTAAGGGAAAGATCCAGTGAAGGTTGCCCCTCTTGCCAACAAAAGCAAAGAAGCTCCTCCTCCATCCTCCTCAACTTAGGATCCTCTAACTCTAATGGACCAACCCTCTAAGCAGATCAATGCTTTAAATTTCTCTCAACTTTTAGACTTGGTAGATCCAAAATGAAAAATTATTGTTTCCTCCTTTTTCCTCTCTCTTTCTCTCTTTCTCTCTCTCTCTTTTGTTTCAACTATACTTGTTCTACAATTGGAAAGGATTCTTTGTACCAATAAGGTCGATATGCCGACCTTTATCTTTATAAATGTAATGAGTTGTTGTAATGAAAATTTTCTCTTTTGCAGCTGCCTTTTATTTTTGTTTCTACTTTCGAGTTTCTAACTTTTCGATGCTTAGCAAACTTGAGGAGTTAGTATGACTTCTCTTTTAGGATCTTTTAGCTACTGATAGCTAAGGTCACTTTATTTAGGGGAGAGCTATGGTTGCTCTTTAAAGAGACCATTTAGCTGTTAGTAGCTTAGGTCACTTTATTTAGGAAAGAGCTAGGTTTGCTCTTCTAACGGGGTATAGTTAGTTGTTAGTAGCTTAGGTTATTTTAAGGTTGAGTTGGTGGTGTTCCAGTAGGCACCATGAGAGTTCCTTGGCTATGTAAGGGGTGTTCCCTATTGCTAACGTTACCTAAAAGGGGGTCAGGTTGGTGATATTTCATCTTGTATATTCTTGAAAAGGTGTATGAGTTAAGGGTCCATTTGAGTATAGTTGTGTTCATATGTCTGTTCACCCAATATGGGCTGGGATAAATTAAGAGCAAAACTATAATAAAAGAAGACACATAACAAGTTTAGAGAATGTAATTTCATTAATAATCCATGAAAAGTGCAAGCATATTTATAATATTCTAATCAAAATAAAAGCACAAGTTTTCGACGTTCTACGTATAAGGGATGAGCTCTTTGTACCCCATCCACACTTTCTAACATGTATGCTCCATTCCCCAGTTTCTCTATAACTCTGACTATGTCTCCCCAATAAAGGGCTAGTTTTCCTTATCCCTTACATGAACTAGTGGCTTGGATTTTCTGATAGACTTGGTTTTCCACCTTGAATTCTTTATGCTTAACCTTCTTATTATAATACCCCAAATGCCCTATGCTAATAGCTAGCCAGCCGAGTTGCAACAAGGTCTTAAGGTCTCGAATCTCTTCTATCATGTCTATGCTGGTCTGCAAAAGGGATTCGTTCAGAAGGGCATTAAACAACTATGTTTAGATGTTGGGAAGCTCTTATGGAGAGAATTGCTTTTGATCTGAATGCCAAATGAAATGGTGTTTCACTTGTAGACATGCTGTGAATAGTCTTGTATCCTCATAGGATGTTTGTCAACTCATCTATCCATCAACCCTAAGCTTAGTTAACCCTTTTCTTGATGTCATTAAGGACAATCTTATTAGTTGCCTTGACCTGATTGTTAGACTAGGGGTGTATGACTAAGGTGAAGTGAGGCATGATATGGTGCTTGGCGCAGAACTCCCTGAACTTAGGGTTATCAAACTACCACTTATTATCTATGATGAGGGCATATTGTACCTTGAGCTTAGAAAGGATCTTTTTACAAACAAAGGATTCCATACTCCTCTCCATTATCTTAGCGATGGCTTCAACTTCGACCCACTTAATGAAGTAGTCGATAGCTACTATAATAGATTGACGTCCTCCAAAGGCCTTTAGGAAGGCGCTTAAAATGTTGATTCCCCATTGGGTGAAGGTCCATGGACTCATCAGGGGCTAAAGATTAGAGTTGGGTACATGTATGATTGAAGCACACTTTTGACACTAAGGACACTTTTGGGCTATTGCTTTTGCATCTTACCTTATGGTCAGCCAATAGTATCAAAGCCAAAAAGCTCAGATGTAGAGGGCTTGTGACCAGATATGATTGCTATACACTCCAATGTATAACTCTTCCATAATATGTAACCTTTCCTTAGGTTGGAGGTATTTGAGGAGAGGAAGGTTGACTTCTCTTTAGTATAGGATGCCATCAACGAAGGTGTAGGTAGCGGCATGGTTTCTGTATTTCTTGCCCCCCCTTCTTATTGGCTAGTAACATCCCTACTTTAAGTAATATATGATGGGGTCCATCTAAGTCAACTCTATTGGTGTTGTATTGAGCTTAAGGACCTCAGCTCTAACCGAGTTGATGCTCTGCTCTAGCAAGTATTCAATGAATATCTTTTTGTCTTTCATCCTTGGTCTCTATATTTTAGTAAAGGTGAGTTTAGATAGCTAATCAACTACTAAGTTCTCAGTTCCAAAAACTTTTATAATATTCCATGAAGGGAACTTGACCAAGAGGGTCTTCACCTTATCTAAGTACTTTGCTGTAGTGTCATCCCTGGCTTCATATTTACCATGGACTTATAGAATGACAAGCATAGAGTCTGAAAATACTTCGAGGTGCTTAGCACTGATCTCCATGGTTAGGTTAAAATCGGCTATCAGTGCCTTAAATTCAGATTTATTATTGCTTATGTCGAATTCAAGCTTGAGAGTGTAGTTGAGTCTTTGGGGATATGAGATGGGAGGTTGATATTCCTTTGCCTTAGATGACTTTACGTCTTCCTTGGCTTTTGTCCCCTCGTTGTTGTTACTAGTCTTCTCGCTAACCTTCCTCTCAGCATGCAACTCCTTCCCACTTCGAAGTGTCACTGCCTTGACATGTTCCTTTGGATTGGTTTTTGTATTTCCCGGTAGTGTTCCCTATGGTCTTTTAGAGATTAGCTTTGCAAGTTGACCAATTTGTTAACATTTTTATTGAAAAAGTAAAAATAATGTTAATTTCAAAGGGAAAAAAACAAACTATGGACTTTCTTTTTTTTTCATAAAAAATGAATTAATTGATAGCACTTAGTAAAAGAAATTTGATTTATGATGAAGGAATAAAAATCCAATTGCATGTGATAGTACACAAAAATCTAAATAACTTTGAATATGTATGTTGGTTAATGGACTTCTATCAACATCTATTATCCCTTTAAGTGACCAAAAAAAAAATGCAGAAAGAGTGTTATGGAATAATCAATAATCTACTACTTTACTATAATTGATTTATTTATTGTAATATCTATACTTTACTTTGGTAAAATATATATATATATATATGTATACCTCCCAATCAAATAGTGGTTGTTTAAATTTAATCATAGTTGTTGTAATTTACATTTCAAGTGTTATGCAGAAATGCTTGCTTAGGCAATAATAATATCATATAAACACATATGAATAGAAAATCATATGAATATGATGAGATTAAGAAGGAATATGAATATGGAAAAAAAAAATGAATTAGCAAAAGTATGCAAACTTCATTATAGATTAAAAAGTTAAGGGAGTTGGTACAATGTAAGTTGCAATTGGGAGTTTTATTTCATATTACCATTACTTTATAGCCTTTTGAAAGTCCCACGTTGCTAATTTGTCAATATCTTTATGGAGATAACACTTATAAAAGGACTTCTTACATGTTATATGAGACATAATATTTATGCATTCATTCCATTAAATGCTTTCACATTTGCAATTGTTAAGCACTTTAAAAGTTAGATCCTAAATAAGTATCTATTTGTTTAAGCTTTTATTTATAGTTTTTGGAGTCTTTTTCTTTAAATAAAATTAGTGCATTAAGACTTAGTTGACTTGACCAGGTTGATTGAATTACGGTTGAATTGCTTGGCTTACATGGGTCCATTTGGTTTGTTGTGGAAATGGGTTTAGAGCTCTGATTGGCTCATTTCTTAGGCCATTTCGAGTGAACCAGGTTGAACTAATTAGATCGATTTGGTTCTTACAGCATTAGGATAAATTTGTAAAGAGTTAAACACTATTTAAAATATACATTTTATTTTTCCTTTTATTTAGATTTACTTTTTTTAGTAAATTAGTCCATTCTTTGGAAATAAAATCAAAGAAAATGGTATATTTTGACCTAATAGTTTGAAATACAAGATTTAAGTTGGACAAATTGGGTGAACTAGGCTTTTTTAGGCTATTACCAATGTTACTTAAAGGGATAGTCTCAACTGGTTTTCTAGTAAGATTAAGTTGAATCGGGTATAATAACCCTCAAATATAAGGTAATATATCTCAAGTCATCAATGTCCTTTTTAGTGTAGTAGCTTACAGTTCATTAGAACTCTAAGGTTAAATGTTCTCATGGAGGAGTGATGCGTGATGTTAAGCTACTGTATCAAGGGATAAAGTTGTACGATATATCATGCCAAAATAAAAAATACCTTGATGAGAGGAGTTTTAGATGAGTTGTTATAAGGAGTATTATTTACATTAGTCGAAAGTAAGGCAACTACGTACTAGACAAGGTAAAGCGCTAAGGTATGTGATACCTCTTGAGCCTATAAGGAATGCCTTTTTGTCGTGTTTAGCACGTGGGAATAGGCCAAAATGGAAGTATGATTTGGGGTCTATTTCCATTCTCCATATTTGAAAGTACATTTTGAAGCCAAAATTGTAATTCCATGGAATCAAAGATCCCATCTTCAAAGGAGAATCTTTAAAGGAGACTTAAGGCAAAATCACAATTCCATTCTTGCTTCATTAATTATAATTAATTAAAATTACTTTTCTAACCTTTCAAAAATTACTTTTCTAACCTTTCAAGAATTATAGTATGCAATAATTAAGGGAATTTTCAACTAATGATACTATTTGGGCATTTAATGTCATTCTATTCCATAGTTATCTCTAAATATAAAAAATGAATTCTTATTCCGATCCTCATTCCATTCTAGAGCATTCCTTCATACCATATATGACATTAGAGTATTCCTTACTTAGTGTAGTATGAATTTGTGTAACATTACTAACGAGGATATCAGTTCTATAAGGGTGTTAGATTGTGATAAATTTCAATTAGAATGTGATGTAACTTTAATTATCGAGATATCTTTTGATGCAACAACCTAAAGTTTATTGGAACTCCAAGGTTCAGTATGCTTAAGGAAGAGCAATAGATAACCCCTTGAGAAACAGCTACACTGAGGGGTAAAATCATACAACTTATCCTGCTAAAGGGACAATACATCGATAGATTGAGTTCCGGTCAGATCATTACAAGGTGATATTAGACAATTTACTAATCGAAAGTATAGGAACTAAGTATCATGTAAGGTAAAGTGCCATGCAATGCAAAGTGCCATTATGTGGGGGCACCTCTTAAGCTTGCTAGAGAGCTATCATGATCTTAAGGGAGGTTTAGTAGGATCGTCTAAAATTTTCATATCACGTGTGTACTCATGATATGAAAACCATCTTGTAAGTCAGAGATTACAAAACTCTAATTAATTCATCACTAGGGTTTCCAATTATTAGTTTATAAATTCATTGTAAAATATAAATAACTAAGGATATCTAATATTCTACTGTTTCTTAGAATTGTAAAGAATCAGTATTCCCTACCATAAAGTAATTCAACTTGATAAATTATAAGAAATAATAAATTATTCATAATTCTATTATATAAATATTGTCTGCAGAAATTGTATCTATACCAGCTATATACTCCTCCATTCACTCTAACATGGTCGAACCTATCTTCCATTTGCACTTACCGCTCGAAATTCATCCCAATCCTAGCTTAAATGAACTTGCAAAAGAAACTATAGGGAATGAGCAAATCGTGGCTCAATGAGTTAGTTCCTTACTACTACCGTTCAAGCAAGTTATCAAACATTATGAGCACATTGCAATCTATCTATACGTAAAATGAATGTATATGCAATGAATGCAAGCAATACATCTATAGGAGTTCAAAGCTATGGAAGGTGCAGATTTACGACGTTTACATGTCGATTATTCTTTGTACTTACCTGCACGGAGCACTTCACCTTAACCGCATGAGTCCACTTAGGGGCACCATCCCTCTAAACGACACTCACTACCAACATCTATCTAAGGCTTTATGAGTATAAATGTGCGAGTTTTTTTACAATTAATTAGAGATACTATGCTAGCTTTACCTTAACTAAAGTAACCCTAGGAGGGGCCTAGTAGTATTGCTTAAAATTTCCATATCACGTGTACACCCATGATAAGAAAATTACCTTATAAGTCAGAGATTGCAATACTCTAAATAGTTATTTGTTGGAGCTTTCAATTTTAGTTGATTGACTCATTATATAATATAAATAATTATGAATATTCATTTTTCCACAATTCCTCAGAACCACAGATAATCGGTATCCCTTACCAAAATAATGAAATAAGATAGACAATTCCATAAAATTCTAAACTTACTAAAGATACTAAACTTAATTGAGACATTAGTCATTTTTCAGAGCATTTCGAATTAACTACACAAACTTTTCATCATACCGATTCAATGGTAGCACTCTGCACTCAATTCCTATCCCATTCCCAACTATCGATCAACCTGCAAGGAAAAGAACTGTTAGGGTGTAAGCTTACGCTTAGTGAGATAATTACTCTCATTAATACCACATGACAGAAATTTATTAGATGCATAATCATATGAATGCATGAGCAATTAGTATACCATACAACACATGCAGTGACCTAGGAACTGCACACGACTTAGAATTACGCCCCCTGTAGTCGGGGTTTGGAGATAATTAACTGACCTAAACCAAAATCCGGGTTCTAAACCTTGGGTTTTATTTCATTTGCACTATTGTGCTTAAGCCAAAACAAAACTATATATATATGTGTGTGTGTGTGTGTGTGTGTGTGTGTGTGTGTATACTTTCTTTACTAAATAGCAAATCATATTTTTAAAATCTCAAGTCTAGCGGTGTGGTGGCCTCCACAATCCATAAACACACATCTTAAGCAGAAGCCACAAGACTCGGCCCCTCGCCGACGGTTAGTGTCTCCTAACGCCTAGTAAGTCCATCAACTTAGGACAGAGACTCAATATATATGATGACATAGCTAGTGCCCAATCCTGCAGGAGATTTGTACTCCTGTGAGTCCCTTCCCATCTTCTGCGTGAAGTGGCAGTCGGTGTTATCCATATGCAATATAAGGAATGCATGATTCATTTTGATTTCTTAATCGTATAAGTGATTAACTCGATTTTCAAGGTGATCAAACAATTTCATTCCATACAATTCACATGTATATATTAGTACAAACAATTCCTATTATTATATATATAATTAACAAGTCATCACATTCATCCATAAATCTATACACATCCATCTCTTGTATCCTACAAGCATCCAAATATATATATATATATATATATAAGTTTAGGTGCATCTATTCTACAAGCAAAATCAAGTAAAAAGTCATCGGGAATTTACTCACTTAGACATGCGGATCAATCAAACTAATCCGGGATAGGTCATCTCCCCAAAGCCGGGTCCCCTGGACATCACAAATATGATACTATAAGGATTTGAAATAAAACCTAGAAAACTAAGCTAAAACCCTTTAAGTTATACTTTTGACTTGGTTTCATAATTTTTCTCGATTTTACTTAAAAGTTTAATCACGTATAACTTTCTCGTTTTAAATCCGATTTTTATGATCTTATAGTAAATCTTCATCGGTTTTTAGTGTACTTTAACATGGTAAGGTTAAATTTTCGAAATGAAGCACGCAAATCTGTCCATGGGTCAGAACAGTAGTGATCATCATATTTTGGAGTGCATTTAAGCCTTGTACCGTAAATGGGCTTTTTGATAACTTGAGAAATCCTTTGGGCTTAGTCTTAAGATTTTATCCTAAGCTCAACATACTCCTTGAGATCCAATTTACAACTTTGATTTACACTCCTAAGGCTAACAACCACTTCATGGGCTCTTTAGTAGACTTAAGTTGTCAAATGGGCTTGTTTTTTGTTCAAACTAAAGTTAGTGATTTTGTTGGGCCTATGGAGTTTTAGGTGGATTTCTTATAGGCTTCAAAACAACCTCTCTTAATGTTTTAAAGTGCTGATCATAATTTTATTGAAAGCCCAACTTAGAGTTGTAGGCTTGTTTTGAAAGTTTTAGATTCGGTTTTGAGTTTTAGGCTTTGTATACTTACCATACTTGCTTTGGTTGATCTTTTCACATTGTTCATTTACTTTTATCATATTTTTAAGTGTTTCTTACCCATGTTCCAGATCTGGTCGTGATGATTCTAAGGGGTTCTCGCTTGGTTTTTCAACTTGTTTCATCATTTCCTTAAGTTTAGGTGTTAGATTATGTACTTAAACTACTTGTATCCAAATCTTAACTTAACTTTTCTTCCATAAGATGATTCTTTAACTCATGCTCTATACAAAGAAATAGAAGATCTTATACTTAATACAACTTCCATATCATAGCTCATGTCGTACAAAGTTAGTTTCTGCATAAAGCTCCATGTGATGGATTTTTCCTTAACTTAAGTCTAAATTTGAACATGTTTAACATAACGGAAATAAAATCAACATTCAAAGGACTTTTGAATCCTCACGTCCAGCATGTTCATCTTCCATTCAAGTTCTTGTTTCAAGATTTTCTCAACTTAAAATCTTCCATTCAAAGTGTTATACAAGTATCTTTACAAAACACTAACTTTACATGCTTATGTTTCAACTTCATGTAAGGGTTTCATGAGTTTGTTTCTTAAAACGGTTTTTGGTGTTATAATAACTTAAACCTTACTTATATCTTAAAGAAATAAAAGTCTCCTAACATAAACACTAACCTACTAATCACAAGAAATACTTACTCATCCTTAAAGCAAAATATGGTGGTTGTGCACTAAGGTTCTACTTAAGCTCTTAACTTTGCTTCCTCCTTTTGCCACCTTTTGGGAACCTAAGTTGTTTGATCTTTTGGAATGGGGTTTGTGGAAGGTTCTAAAAGATCTTAGATGGTGAAAGAAAATGACATAAGAATAAGAAGAGGAATTGTCGTGAGTGAAGCTTGAAAAATGGGGGAAAAGTTGATTTTGTAGGGTAAGGTTGTTTCTCCTTTTTATGTTTGTTTCAAATGAGAGAAAGAAGATGTGAAAGTGAAATTGAAAGTGAGAGAAGTAATAGAGAGAGTGGACGATTGGAATTGAGAGAGAATGAGTGGTTAAAATGTCTTGAAAGTGTTATCTTGTGGCTTACACAAAAGTCAATAATTACAACTATTGATTATGTAAGCATTAAGGGGTGAATAGTGATGTGTAAGAGCAAGTGATTGATGGTTGAAAGACAAGAGCATGACCCTCCTTTCTTTCTTGTTTAAATCTGTCATTTAAAGTCCTTTTGGGTCATGGAATGGTCTTGTCTCATTTAATGAAGTTAAGCATGTGAAATCTTGTGAAAAATTGTCCATATATAGTATAAGTGAAGGGGTGATAAGAAAAATGTCTTATCACTAGATTTTGATAAGTTATTAATTGATAAATGATTCCAACTCTCAATTGATAAGTTATCTAAAGTGATTGGTTGGTCTACTTATTGATGTGTAAAGCTTAGACATGAAGATAAGGACATAGTCTTTTAAGAAATTGCTTTAGGGTTTTCATCCTGCATTGTTTTATAATTTATGATTCGATTCTTATAAAATTGTGAAAATTTCCAAAGTTGAATGAAATTATTCAAATTAAATTATTGATTAATTACTTAGAGTTAAAATTCCTTAATTATTTTAGGGTTAGGGTTTTAAGTGATTTTAGAGCTCGTAATTCTTCAAGCTCAAGTTTTATCGATAATTGGTTTTTTTGAATTGGAAAAATTTGATTTGTTTGTAAATGTAAACTTAAATTCTTAGGTTTGTCGATCCTTGGGAACGTTCGGACGGTACTTTTAATTGAATCATGGGCCCACCAAAAGTAGGCTTTATATTTATCAATTGATAAGTTATTTAGGATGATTGGTTAGTTTATTTATTTATGTGCACAAATCTCATGCATGAAAATAAGGAGATTGCCTTATATGAAATTCTTTTGGAGTTTGTCTCTTCAATTGATTTGTAAGTTACGATTTAATTCTTATAAAATTATGAAAATTTCTAGAGTTAAATAAAGTTATTCAAATTAAATTCTTAATTAGCCACTTAAGGTTACAAGTCCTTAATTGTTTTAGGATTTTGAATTGAAAAATTAAATTTGTTTATTCTTAGCTTAGTTTATCCTTGGGAATATTTGAGAAGTGTTCTTAGTTGAATCACAAGTCCGCTAAAAGGTAGGGTTTACAACTTATCCATATATAACATGGTTTATAAGTGAAAATAAGGAAATTGTTTTATATGAAATTCTTTTAGGGTTTAGTCGGTTTTCATTTTATGTAGTCTTATCGACTTAGGGAAATATTTATGATACTTGAATCTAATACTATATTTAGAAAGTTAAATCTACAAAGTCTACATTAACGATAAAAATATCATTTACCGACACTGTAAGCCTTCGCAAAAATCATATAAAATATATTCAAGATTGGAAAAACATTTTCCAAAAATACTTTTCTTAAAAATCTACAAAGTTAGCATTCTCCATTAATATACCAATTGAGTCATAGACATGCAACAAATATAACTAGTTATTTTAATCGAATAGTTATATTTACCAATTTAAAAAAGTAACCATATGGATAATAGCACATAAAACAATCGGTCATTCAATAAACAATTAGTATCAACCAACAAGCAGTATTTAAACAACAAACAATAAGCAAATGGTAGATTAATAGAACTCTCTCACCTGGATTAATTCTCACTCTCCAATTCTTTGAGATTTCCAAATATCGATAATTGGATACCTAAAAGATCATAAAACTTATAAGTATTCTAAAATACTAGATTTCTTAATTAACTAAATATCTATTATTATTTGCTTAGTTTTCTACTATAACCTAAGTATGACATAAATATAGTTTAACTTAAATCTCTTACTTAAACTTTCAATCCCATATAATCTTTTTATTCTAGTTCCGATTTTTATATACTTATAGTTCATATTTATTGTTTTTTGATGTACTTTTTTGTAGTAAAGTCTGTTTTAGATGTTGAAACCTGTATTTTTTATTATGGTTTAAAAATATTACGAATTTTATTATTTTGATTTAAATAATTATAATTTATTATTTTAAGCTTTTCTTTATATATTTATGATTTAATAAATATCTAAATCTTATATTTTTTTAATTTTTTAATTTTAAATTTATTTTGTAATAATTTACTTATTTTGCTATTTTAAGGTTAAATACTTATTTAATTCACTTTTTATTACTTTAATAATTTCTTAATTAATTAATTATTTTAATATTATTAATAATTACAAATTTTAATTAAAAAATTTTGGAATGATGATGTGGTAGCTTATAAATGCTCCACATGTCATTTTTATGAATTTTTTATATTTTCCAATTTCTCCTATTTTGTACTTCACTTAATATTTATATAATTATATATCCATTATTATATTTTATTAAATTTTCAAATTAATCAATTACCTTTTCTTCAAGGCTTACAACATTCATATATATATATATATATATTATCTTACCTTATTTAATAATTTGATATTGAAATATATTACATATATACTTTTTAAGTATACTCATATACTTATACATACAATACTACTAATATATGTATTTTTATACATATATATATACTTATGTACTTAGGCTCCCTTATCTTTTTTATACATATATACATAGGTAATTTTACAATATAACCCTAAATACACCATATGTACAGTATGTTTATATATATTTATATAATGAAAATAAATAATATACATACTATATACGCATATATATATACACATATATCTCTTTATACCTTATGCTTACATATTCAATTATAACATATACATATATATATATGCATATAAGTATATACCTAAGTATTTATATATAGATATGAACACATGTACATGAGAAAATACTAACTTTATATATATATATATATATCATCTAAATACATATACATGTTGTAATTTACTACAAATAAAAGGAATACATATAAACTTTAATACACGTTCCTAAAGTACACAAAACTCTATGAAATACATGTGTAACCAAATATATACATATCCCATATTTACAAAGAAAATAACTAAAATACACTTAACTTATTAATTGGTTATATCTTGTCTTCTTAGAATCAAACACCCTCTTGATCTTTTTGTCCTTGATAGGAAGATAATAGATATAGATGATAATATGTGTAAATAAGAAATAGTAAACTATGTGTAAAAGTTTCAGGAAAATGAGAGGAAGATGAAAAGAAAATCAAAAGGAAATGAAAAGGAAAGCTTTTGGTGGAAGTAAGGGAATAAGTATGTATGTTATTTTAAATTTGATTTGAGTGGAAGACATGAAACAAGGCAAGGGAATTGGGTTGTGCAACCGGTCAAATAGAAAAGAAAAGAAAAGATTAAAGTAAATGAAAACAAAAAGAAAAGAAGGATAAGATGTAATTTAATTGATTGGGCAAGTGGCTTATCTCTTGCTTTGGCATTATCTTTTTAAATAACACATGTGGGAAATAAAGCATCAAAAAAGCAATTGAACATGGTCTGGAAGCTTAAAGTAGAAAGGGGGGAAATGAAAGAAAAAAGAAAAGGAAAAAGGAAAAAGGAAAAGGAAAGAAGGAAAGGAAAAAGTAATAAGTGGACTTCCCTAAATGTAAAATTATAGAGTTAATAATAATTTTATAAATTTTGTTAATTAAATTATTACTCGTTATGTTTATAATACTTAAGAGTTATCTCAATGCTTCTGTTAACAATTTTATATGATTATGCGTATTTGTTGATAATCGTATTCTATTAGGTTTTTAGCACTTTTAGGGTATAATTATTCATTTTATAAGCTTTAGTTTATAGTTTTAGAATGTTTGTCAAGTTTGAGTTTAGTTTCAAGTATTTACCCATACATAGAATTTAGGATTTTTATATACGATTGAGGTTTTGATTGAAATTTTTAGGCTTTTTTTCTCCTTCTTATTATATTTAAGTTTAAAATTTTAATTAGTTTAAAATTTATTGACTCCATTGACTTAGGATAATTACCTATAATATTTAAATTGATTCGTTATCCAAAAAGCTAAATTTGCAAAGTTTATTGGAGCACCTCTAGAATTCTTTTTGCCTAGTGTAGTCTTGAACTTGTGTAACACAACTAATAAGGACGTTGGTTCCATAAGTGGAGAAAATTGTAATATCCTTTAAATAAAAGGTAACAAAAGTTCATTGGAACTCCAATTTTAAGCATGCTTAAAATGGAGCAATATGTAACCTCCTAAAAAGTAGTTGTACTAAGGAATAAAACTATGCATCATATTATACTAAAGTGGATAATACTTCAATGAGATAAGTTTTAGTTTAAATATACTTAAAAAAAAATCTTTTTATACATTCAAGAGATGAATACATTAGAGTCTAAGCTATATACTTATTGTCTTCACTATATACATATTGTGTAATTTATCTTTCTATCCATATATATGAAAGAAAAAGGATGGGTCTAATCTAAAGGTAGCTGGCTCCGTCTATGTACTCTCAAAATTCCTATTATGGTGATGCTCCAATCAGACTTCTCCTTTACTTGAGGACACAATAAGTACCCCTTTAGCTCAAAATTAGGCTAAGTGAGTGGAAAGAAAATACAATAGCAACATAAACTATTAACAAGTATGAGGTAAGATATTTATAATAAATCAACCATGTAAATGATAAACCCAAATAGATAGTGACAAAACTATGATCATTGAGATGTGTTTTAGTGTAGTGGCCTAGAGCTCATTAGAATAGTGAGGTTAAGCATACTCATTGAGGAATGATGGGTGATCTTCTAAAAAGTAACTATACCAAGAAACAAAACCACTAACTATTATGTTAAAGTGAACAATGTCTCAATAAAAAGAATTTTGATTAGGTCGTTTCACTAGGTTAAATAGGTCGAGTCAACATGAGCATGATCACACTACTAAACACTAAGTCAACATTAATTGGGAGCTTTCATAGGAAGTCGCTAAAACTTAAAATTCTATAAATTACCTATTATTTTGGTTATTTATTATTGTGGGGCTTGATCATTATATTGTTGATCAAGGAGTTTAAATATTTTGAGAAGAGGCTGATCCTGCACTTGAATGTCCACTAGAGAGAGAAAAAAAAAGAAAGAGGTAAAAGATGTGGTTATATGTATGAATGTGAGCGAAGCAGGAGGAATAGAAGGAACTTAACAGGGTATTTGTTTTACATGTGACTTTCTAATTGCTTTATGTCAAACAATTGTGTCTTTTCTCTTTCTTTTAATAAATGTGTCAGTTGGCATTGATTCACAAGAATATGATGAGAACTCAGTGGGTGGTAATTTTAGTGAGTTTCAATTAGGTATTATAATTTAATAATTACTGACTTTGAATTTGAATTAAAAAATAAACAAAGTTCAGGAAGTAAATATGGTATTATTTCTTAATCCTCCTTATAAACCGATGTCTATCATAGTCATTCAAGTTCCTCTCGTAGTTTTAGTACAGGCTTTAGTCTTGTTCAAATTTTTTAGTGTCTTCTATTGCCTTAGTTAGAAGGACTTGCTATTGATGTAACTTAAAACCCTAATCATAATGAATTTTTATTACGGAAAAGGTCGAATTTGTGTGCCATGGAAAATTTACAAGCTTATTTAATATATGATATCGTGCAGCTTAAATTTACAAGCTTATTTAATATATAATATAAAATGCCAAGTTAACGTGAAATTTATGTTAACAATTATATTGGTTTAGAAGATGTGCATTTAATGATATGATTATATTCATGAAAGTCATTATGGTTTCAATCCTTTTTAAAGTTTGTTCTTTCATCCATTTGAAGGCTTTTTAAGAATGTGGATACACCAAGCATTGTATTAAAATCAGCACCAGGTTTCTGTAGCGTTTATATGTTGGGGAAGGATAAGCTTATGTCCGTTCGAACTGCTTTACGTTCCCTTCCCGCAGTTTTTGAGGCTGATAATTTACAATTAAGCACACAGTCCAGGTATAGTCATCCTTAAACTTTTGATAGGAATTAAAACTACATATTTCTGTTGTTTGTTATATCTATTTCTCGTGATTTTGCATACTATAATATATAATTTGACACTTCGTTGATATAAATCTTACACAAATGATTTTTTTTCAAGGAAAGGATCTATATATATAAAACATTTTATCAATTTTTCTATTTGAGTTTCAAAAACTTTTTTTCTTTTCTGTTTTTGCCTTTTTGAATCCTCAACATAGTCTAAATTGTCATGGAAAAGGGCTTCAGTTAAGTTTGGTCCACCCTTAGTATGTATAAAAGAAAGGGAAAAAGAAGCATGGAAAACTATTTCGAGACTTAAGACATGATTAGTTGACCCGCTCAAGGCCAAGGTATAGCTGCCCCTCATACCTATTACATCATTCCTTGGCATTATTAGCCACCCCAATGGTAGGGAGAGATAGGCATCCCCTTAGTGTTTAGGATTTTGCTGCATACTTCCCTTGTGAAACTGACATAATAATCTGAATTTGCGCTTCAACATCAAAAGTAGCAGCATTATTCACAAGATTTTGCATCCCCATGTTGTGGTAGAGCTCCTTGAGAGGATTTAAAGTAGCGTGAAACTTGAATCATGGATTAAAATTGGTTGCAGCATATATATAGTTAAGGAAAGCGGTAAAACTAATTCCAAAGTTTGGCTATCATTGCTATGACGATAGATCGAAGTTGGAATCATGATAATATCTTACCAACACGTCTAATATGTTGATTAGGCAAGGAAGTAGGGCAATTTCTCTGGGGATAGGATCCAGACAAGTGGTTTATCAGTCTTAAGGAGTCTTTGGGAATCTCCTTCATGTTCTTACATGTTTTTCAGTCCCATTTGTCCTTTTTGCAGAAGGTGGGGTTGGGAGGATTGATGTAGATGTTGTGAATGCAGCAAATCCTTTCTAACCTTCAAGGCCCCATTGAGCATTTTAATCATCGAGTTCCACCTTGTTTTTGGCAGTCAAGAGGTGAAACCTTAAGTTTGTAGTTGTGAATCTTGTAACGGTCCAGTTACTCGTTGTGCTAGCATTTGGAAACATGAATATTGTTTATTGCGTAATAGATCTTAGAAATGTGATTGTTTAGACCACAAGCATTCAGATCACCATTTAGTATCAAGTTCAATATATGATAGACACGATGAACATAGAATAACTCTCCATTGCAGAGCAGATTCAATGTTTTCTCTAGTGGTCCAATCGAAGCTGTCTTGTTAGAGACAGTGTCATAGCATGTGCCAAACACTCTTTGTGTGTCTGGGCTCAAATAGTTATGTTGTTCGAGTTGTATTAGTGGGGCAAAGATATGATTTTGAAGGTCTAAGAACCGTATTTGATTTTCATGGTGCCCTTGAAGCAATTGGATTCCTCCATTTGGTTGAGTGGGAGGATGCTATTTATATTAACTCGGTTCACATTTTCCGCTTAAATGCGTTTGCGACAGAGATAATGGATGAGGATGTAGTAGTCTTATGGCCAAAGACGACTGAGGCTCCAGCTATTTTACTACTTATATGTTTGACAATGTTCTTCGAATCACCTTGGAGTGCACCAACAATTTGTTCGAATTAGCCAGGTAGCTAATCATTACCTGTTCAATGGGATATGTCGAGTGCCTCGCAACACGTCTCTGGTGATTAATCCGTGCAGGCAAGTCACGTGGCCAGTACTTGAGACACCTGTCTTTAGGTGACCTCCCGGTACGCACCAGGGTTCTCCACCACATAATTACATACGCTATTGCTCTACGGTCGAACACGAATTTCTTTTTGGAAGAAGACCTTTTTCTGATCGAGTCAATGTTATGAGAGAACACCAATTAATGTCGGTTGAACATTGTCCATTGCTTGCTTTGCATGGTAGTACGGAAGAACTCACGACAACTATGGCCAGCTCATCAAGTACATTCTTGTTTCTTGTGATTTCAGCTTGAGTGCCAATATTATGTACACATCAAAAGGGCCTCTCAAAATCAGAGGAGTAAAGAAGAAACTACACTTTAAGCTAAATAAGCACAACGAATAGCGTTATAAGGATGGAGCACAACAGTAACTACAGTAACAACTAGTACAACATGAGGATTAAAGTTCACCATGGGATTGGTAGAAGGAAATCAACAATAGTTGGAGCAAGTGGAGGTGGCTATTTATGCCTAGCCAAAACCTAACCCATGTTAAATGGAATGATTGTTTGAGCGACTAGATCAACTAGTGGCTATACAACAATACCACGTTAATGTTATTATGGAAGTTTGGTCTCACCTTATGGAAGTTCAGTCTCATCAAGCTTGGCAAAATGTAAGCATAGATTCCCTTGACTCTTACGTTGACAAAATTTGAAGAAAAAATCTAGAGTATTGTAATTTTCCGTGCTATCCACTACTACGACTTCCTCCTAAAGGTCACCAAGGTGAATAATCAAATTGACTGCTACCTCTTAATCATGTTTAAGCTTATATCTATGCTTATATTCAATTAATCTTTTTCAACTTGTAGATTTTAAATATTAAATTTAGTAACAAAGTTTGTAATCTTATGTTATACTCTATTTTGTCTTTAGTGATCATTAAAATTCCTTCTATTTTTCTTCTTTTATTTACATAAACTGTAAAACCCGGTCAAAAAAAAAAAAGAAAATAGGTTATATAATAATAATAATAAATTTTATAAATATAAAATAAAAGAAGGAATATAATAATATAATAAAGGCTTAAAGAGATGGTAATTAACTAAAGATAGTATGAGCAATAGTGTCATAAGCAAACATACAAATATTGGTATGACTGGGGATGTAATCAGGCAAGTCATTAAAGGGTACCTAGCTCGCCGAACCTCATAAAAACCCTATAGGGTTTAGGGTTTCGTTTTGCAATATGATTAAAAACCTTATAGAATTTAGAATCAGGTTTTGGGATTATAAAAAAATTAGATGGAAAACCTAACCCAGTAAAAAAAAATTATATAATAATATAAATATTTACTTTTAATTTATGAAACATACATATCTTATGCAAGTTTTACAATATACAACACATTTAATTCACAATTTTTATTATTATGTAAGTTAGTAAATATAATTTTAATCCTATTTAACTTCTTCCTTTATATTTTTTACCTAATTCCATATAAACCCTATAAAACCCCCTTTCTATAAGGTATTTTCGATCCTATAAAAACCCATCCTTATAAGGTCAAGAACCTTATAGGGTCAGATTTTGGGAATGGAAGAGTAAAACCCCATAGGGTTTTTATAGAGTTTTGAGAAACGTTAAACCCTATAGAGGTGGGTTAAGGTTTTATTAAACCCATTCAAAACTCACCACGATTGCATTTCTAGGTATGGCTTGTAATTTACTAGGGATAGCATAGGTAATATTATCATTGGAAAAAATTTAAACTTCTCTTTATCCTATATTTCTCTCAACTCCTTTCTTATTAGGTATTATTGCTTCCCATATCTCCCTACCACAATAATACATTATTTTTCCATGAAGAGTAGAAATTGTACAAAACCCCTCTCAACACTTAAAGCCAAAATTCGGATTTGAGGGTTAGGACACAACAAAACTAATCAATCTTTAAGAAAATGTAACGATACAACAATATTAAGTAAACCCTTTGCATATCTAACTTAGAAATTTGTTTTTATTTAAGGAGATGTCAAAAAAACCATAAAGATTTTTGTTTTTACAACTTTATGTATTTATAATTCGAGTTTAAGGTGTCACTTATCGAGAATTACATATAAGTATTGTTCTTGCCCTTTTTCTTTAAAGAATTCTTGGTTTTGTGGCTTTGGTTTAGGTTTAGCGAAAGTGGTTGATGAGGTAGATGGGAACAATGATGATGTAGTTATGATATAGATTACATATTGGTAGTGCCGTAGAGTGGTGTTAGGATGTGCAGTGTGTATGTGTTGTGCAGTTGTGTGTATGTTTGTCTGTACAGTTTGGTGGTGTATATATATTATGGGATGTTTAAAAGTGTATAGAAGGATATAAAAAGATATATAGAGTACGGTATGGAAACTTGGACGTTGAGCCAAAGGGTTGAAATAAAAGTAAAAGAATGTTGAGTTGAGTTAAGGATTAATGAATTGAGTTTTGAATTTAATATTGTAATTATGACCAGGTGCTAAGAGTTGTATAGTGCCAAACCTCGTTGAAATAGGAGTACTAAGTATGGGATACATGTTTATTGATTTTGTGTGTTAGATTAGTGTACATTAATTAGACTTAAATGAAACTTGGATTTAACTATTCGTTACTTGTGCTTAGTTTTGACCATCTACTAGTCAAGTCCTGTAGTGTTGGTAAGGCACTTGGTGACCTTTGCGTGATACTGTCCCCGGTGGAGTCCCATACTAAAAGGATCTAGATAGATCAAGGATAGTTTTGGTACTCAGGTTATTGGGGAAAACCCAACACTAATGCCTATATAGTATTTATATATTGTATATGTAGGGGTCATGAGTAATCCTAAGTCTTAGGATGTTGAGACTGTGCTATTTGTGGACTTAAATGACAAAATTTAAAATTAATTGTTTGCTGCATTTATGTTGATACTCATGTATGTGATTAGCTCGTTGCATGTATATTCATGCGCATGTATATGGTATCCTATACTGAGGGTTAGCTCACCCTTTAGGGAATTATTGTTTTTCAACTGTAGTTTCAAGGTGTGAATTTTATGGTAGTTATTATGTAGGGAGTGTGAGTTGTGATTATTTGTATTATGAGGAGGAGGGTGATCTCTATTATTATAGTGATGCAGTAGAGACAATGTAGCTTAACTTTTAGGAGTGAACTATTGAATATTATATGTTATTATTTCATGTTATACATATTTGAAGACTGTTGATCATTTAGAGTTGCCTATGACTCATTCAGATGATGTTACTTTAGGGTGTTTGTCTTAAAGTTATATCATATTCAAGTTCATTCACTTGTAACAATTGGATTTGTTTATTATTGCAGTATGTAGAAATTGAGTAGTTGACATTCCACTTTAATTCAAATTTGAGGTTATTAAATTGTGAGTAAATAGATTTCATACAATTAGTTTGTAGATCTTAGTTAGGTTATAGTTTCCTAGTTAACGTGTTAGTGAAAGCTAAAGATACGTAATAGATTGTAGCATTCCAGGTTTTGGAGCATTACATAAACATATTGGAATGAATCAAATACCTTATAATTATTTCCCCTTATACCTTTTCCTTTTATATTTATTTCTTTCTAATTCCTCCCTTCATACTAAACATAGCATCTAAGTGTGCTTTATGGCAGATAGGTAATGATGGGAAAATTAATGTATGTTACTTTTGTTGTCGGAGTTTTCTCTCAAGCTTACCTACATTGATAACCTGCCATAATTGGGAGTTCATGATTTGATTAGCTATAAAGGTAGATTTCGGGATCTTAATACAATATAAGCTTTCTATCCCTTTAGGGAATGAAATGTTACCTTTGCCGTGAGGGAAAGAGAAGATGCTTTAATCTAACTGTTTTGTTTGATAAATTTGGAGTGACTCTGTGAAATCTATATATGCTTTCCTTGCCTCTATGGTGGAAAGTTTACATCTTTCAAGAGCACCTTCATCAATCTAAACAAATTCTTTGGGATTAGTCATTGATTTGCAATATTGAGTTATGCCAATTTATGTAGTGGTGGATCATGACAAACTTTACCGATAATAGCTAACCTTTTTCTAAGGCATGTTGTTTTGTCTTTGTGGTGAGGTAGGTAGTTTGCAGAACGTGCTTTATTACTTTTGTAAACCCTACGAAAAATAGTAGTTAAATCTTAACTTAAGTCCGAGTGTCCTAAACTGTACAATAAGTCGATAAGGCTAATAATAATAAAAGAAAATAAAGTTTAATAAATCAAATATAACACCGATAACAAAACCTTCGGAATTTATCAAAACCCTAAATCGCTTTCTAAAACCCTAAAACTAGTTTATGCATCATTAATCAAAATTGAATCCGAAATTGCTCGAGACCTTAAAATCATAAACGTAAACCTATAAAATAGTTAAATATTTTACAATAGCAATAAAATTATAGTCGAATGTAATTTTCGACTAAATCGCCTGTTTGTATGAAATTGTAATGAAATTACCATAATAACTTGTAAAAATTATAATTGTAACTGGTACCAGTTAAATTGATGAAATTTCACAAAATTTTGAAAACTAATCTACGAGGAGATTAGTTATAATTTATATGATTAAAAAAATTACACATATTTGTTAATAACTTTTATTTTCCTTCTCTTCTATTTTCAATTTATCTCATTTCCTCTCTTTATTTCTACTTTTTCCTTCTCCTGCACAAAACGTAAGGAACAAAAGTTAAGATAAAAAAAAGAAGCAACCACGTGATGTTTTGTTGTTGTCTTATTTACTTTAATAAAAGTTACTTTATCTTACAATTGAAGCTACAATTACGTGAGCAAAAAGGAAATCAATATAAATATGGAAAAAGAAAAAAAAAATGCACAAACACACACACACAATCTGCACACCATGAGAGAAAAAGAGAGAAAAAGAAAGAAAGAAAAGAGAGAAAGAAGGAAGAAAAAGAAGAAGGAAAAGAAGGAAAAAAATAAAAACTACAAGGTAAGAGATTTATTTTAGAAAATATACATATATATGATAGTATATATGTGTAGAATTATAGTATTTTTATGGTATTTTTATGATATTTTATGGTATTTGTATATATAATACTAATAGTATATGTTTATGTATATGAATACCTAAACTTAATTATATATGTAAATATAAGATTAAGTATGTCTACATGTATGTACCGAGGTATGTAGTATGTATTATGTATTTGTTTTTTTCTAATACCTCTAATTAGTAATTTACATAATTCTAGTATAAATATATATGTATGTACCGTAACGTTATATATATATAGGTATACATATATGATTATATATATATGTGTAGTTGTATAGTATATAGTGGAGTATTTTTTATAAGTATGTATATATATATATATAATAGTATACGGTATATTATGTATGTAATGTATAATATACATATTTTATGATAAATAATATATATTTTATGCTAAATGATAAATACTATATAAGAATATATATACCGAACATATATATATATATATTTATAGTTATGTATACCGAATATATATATGTATGTATTTATATGAATGTATGCTGAATATATATATTTATATATATAGATATATGAATATGTGTATAAGAGTATGTTTTAAATAAGTACATATACATACATAATACGTGTAATATATATAGTGTATATATGTATATATGATACCGTAATTTAAGAATTTACAATAACATAAACCATAAATTATATATTATAAGTATTGGAATATATATATATATGTATAATCGTGAGGTACATAAAAATAAAAAAATTAAAAATAGGAAAATATACCCAAATTAATAAAAATAACAAATATATGATTTAAATAATTATTAACTTATAAATATGTTACGAAAAAGCGAAAATCAATATTTTATAATATTTAAATTTAAATAATAATTTTTGTGATATTTTTGTATCACAATATAAGTTACGAGTCACAACGTCCAAAACGGACCTCGTTATAAGAAAATACGCTTGAAAACGATCAAAATGGACTATAAGTTCGTAACAATTCGAGCTAAAATGAAAAAGTTATACATAATTCGATAAAAAGCTCGAATCGATGATTGCACGTAAGTCAATAATCGATTTAAGTAAATAGTACGATTTAGCATACTAGTTTAGTTATTCCCAAACTTATTACTTTCCATATTTCCCTAATGTTAGGTGATCTTGAGATCGAGACCTACTTACTCTTGGACTAATATAATCCTTGACATCATTTATGATCAAGTGAGTACTCCTGATGACTCTATACTTATTTTGTGCCTGTAGTTAGTGTACATGAATTAAAGATTAATAACTTAATGCATAGGGTTCGGGTTATGCATGTGACTGCTATTAATTGATTGCTGTGCAAAATACTGTTAAATGTGATTATATAATTAGTTGTTGCATTATTTGGATGATTTGTTGATAATGTTTGACCACTTCATAAATTGACTTAATCATATTCAACAAAGCAAAAATTAAACGGATCATGCATAGATCACGAGCATTGCATATAATGTTTCGGCCGTCACCTTATGCGGTTGGTAATGAAGGGCCTTGGAGGGATGGATTCCTACATGATTTGATTAGTACAGTGCAGGAGCATTTGTACAACAAGACCCTACCCTTGGCTCGTGAGTTTTATTGGCACTAGAGACGCTAACCGTGCGTTGCTGGGTGTCACATCTAGAGACCACCGCTGTAGGGTGTGCGCGTGGACTGCGTGAGCCCGTTCACCGCTAGACCTGGTTATTTGTATACTATTGACTGATGGAAGTAGAAACCTGTTCTATGAAACAGGGAATTCCTATATAATGATATGAGGGTAAAAACCCAGGTGCTAGAGCCCGGTTGTGATTGGTGCCGATGTATCTCCAACCCTTACTTCGGAGGCGTTAAATTCCGATGTTATATGCACTACCGGTTAACCGCATATATATTATTTGGCATACTGCTTGTTCATGCATTCATATGTTTGTTAATAAACTGTTTGATAACTTGTTTGTTGGTATAGTACGAGGGTTAACTCACTAAGCTCTTGTAGCTTACTCCCCAATAGTTTTCTCTTGCAGGTTGCCAGACGATCGAGCATGGGTTAAGAACTAAGGGTTGAGTGTCAACGTCGAGATGAGATGCATAGAAGTTAGACTCTGAGGACAGACTATATGGTTCATTGGAATGCTTGTATTTTATATTTAAATTTTGTGACTTCAGTAAGTTTGAGTTTTAGAACTTTTCTACCTAATCTTATTATTTGGTAGGGGATACCGATTCTCTGCGGTTCTGTTGGACTGTGGCTTATTAGATATCTATAGTCATATATATGTGGTCGTAAGTTAATTAAATAAAAACTTTAGTGACTAATTGTTTAGAATCTTGCAATCTTTGACTTGCAAGATGATTTTCAAATCATGGGTGCACACATGATGTGAAAATTTTAGGTATTCCTACTAGGCCCCCTGTAGGGTCATGACAACTTTGTCCATTGGTAGATTGTGCTTGTGTCTCCCCTTTTTTGGTAGAAGTATGATAGAGCCTTGGAATGGATTGGCTATGGTGTTAGATTGAAAATAGAAATGAAGGACCTGAATGGCAAGTGAAAGGAAGAAGATAGTTAAACAGTGTGCAGGTGTGTTGAGTTTTATGCAAAGACCTGTGCTAGTAAAAGAAAGCTTAGGTTTGTTTATTAGATATGTAAACAAGATCAAAGTTTTTGAGTTGACTAGGGTTAATATTAGCATGATGAGTAATGAGTAGTTTGTCTTGGGGATGAAGTAGTGTATGGTCAAGTTTGATTAGTGGATCCCAACCCCCCAACAGAAATTAAAAATTAACATTAATATTGCTTGGATGGAGTGTGATTCTGATTGCACAAGTGGAGTAGGTGATGTAGTATGGTTAGAGATTCTAATGGTAAGTTGTCATATGTTTAATTTTTATATTAATGGTTTAAATGTTGAATTGCTAAAATGTTTGGTCATTAAATCTAATTTGAACATAACTCGTAATAAAGGGTAATAGGTCTTCTCTTTGGAATTAGATCTAGTGAAATTGGTGTAGGCTATCAAGGAGCCAACTATAGTAAACTCATTGATGGGTTAGGCTTATAATGGGAGAAACAAAACAACACATGGCCTTTTTGCTAAAATTTTATATAATATACTTTTAGATCTATGAATAAAGTAGCAAAATCGGGTAGTTGTTAATATTAGAAAAGGGGTGTACATATTGGACTAGTGGATTAACATTATATCTCCTCCTTAGGTTAGTGGAAGATTTTAGTTTATCTCATCACTTTGAGATCCCTTTGACTTATAATGCCTTTTATTTTGGTTAAAGAAATCTCAATTTCTTCTCAACGTAGATTTTGGGTCATTACATTGGTTTCTGAATGATTTCAATATGGTTGAAATTTAGTATTTGAACGTTCAATTTGATTGGCAACTTAATATTTAAAATTGCTACAAAACTGAATTACAAATGTTAAATTGCAAAAAAAAAAAAAAGAAAAATTAAATGCTAAACTTAAAAAATAAATGAAAGTAAAAATCTATCTCTCATTAATTAGTAAGGAATACTAGCGGTTCTAAGAAGGGGTGGGTGAAAAAACTACGAATCACGGGTCGAATAAAAAATCCAGTTTTTTGCTAACCGTTTAGTTTACAATTTAGTTCAGTTATATATAAACGGTTTGTGGTTTAGTTCGGGGAAGCGAATCGAACTATATTGTTTAGAACCGAACTAAACCGTTTAGTTAAATAAAAAAAATTATATAATTATTTTTTACTTTTTTATATTGGTTTCTATCAATCTTTATAAATTTCATTAAATTTTTCATATTTTATTATTCTTTATCAGAATTTTATATTAATTATCAAGATTAAATTAAGTAAATTCCATTTGAGAATTTATATTTATTAAAGATAAAAATGTTTAGTGAAAATTAAGGAACACTAGGCTAAATTCAAGAGGAAGGGTGAATTGAGTTTTAAGGACAAATTGTAATTTTGTTTCTGATATATTAAGTTTCATAATCTTTTAGTATTACTAACTTTATCGACTCATTACACAGTTCAGGATACTCGGACTTAAATTAGGGTTCAGATTATCGATTTTCTAGGGTTTATAGATATTATCTAGGTTATTGATTCAATGTTTGATTTTATGTATAGAGATTCAAGAGATAATATATGTAAATAAATCTAGTGTAATAAGATGGAGTTAATGTAGACCTAGAGATATGCTACATAATTACTTTAGATTAAGGTAAAACTTAATAGTAGAATTTTTATGCAACCTTAAGGTTTTATCAATTAGAAAGAGATATCAATTAATAACCTTAGGGTTAGAAGTTAATATTCTTGAGAGAGATGTTGGGACAATTTAGGAATCCTCACAATCCAATAAATTAGGATGAGATTGATACGTGTATAGATATCTAGAGGATCCAATATTTGAATACTAAGATTCATGCATTCTTAATAACTTTAATTATTTTTTTCATTTTCATGTTCTTAATTGTTTATTTTATTTATATTAAATTAGTTTAGTTTAATTTAGAATTACTGCTTTGATAATCTGGACATAATTGTTAAGATGGACAAAGTGATGAGGAAAAGAACTAGTACTTAGATTTTTATAGTTCTTGTAGAGAATGACCTGGTCTCACTAGTTTTATGTTAGATACGTACCTAATATACTTGTTAATAGAATTATACACGATTATTGGAATTAAGTAGAACTAGGAGTTGAATATATATATATCAAATGACCTTCCTTTAAATACCAAGTTTTAAAAGGTGTAACTTCAATGGATACCTGAAGCGTTAAATAACAGTATCAGAGCACAACGTTAGAAACATAATGAAGAGGTATAGTCTTGAGGTTGAGAAACTAAAGCTAGTTGACTGTTCTGAGGTGTTTTCACACATGGAATGAAGAAGTACTGTCTTGATCTTAAGAAACTAAAGCACCCTAATAAGAACTATTAAGGAATGTTTGGCATTAGCACATCGCTTACATAACATTTATGTTTTGACCCATGAACAAATGTTGATGTTGCTTGATCTTTGTCTTGTTTTATGTACTTGTTTTACTCTATAAAGAGTTGAGCAATTAGTGATTTATTGACCTTAAACATTGGTGAACACCTTTAAAGTCCTTTTACACTATTGGCTTGTGATTTTAGGAAGACTTCAAGAATGTTAGGCATCCCTATCAATAGTTAAGTCTTTGTCCTTTGGTTTGTAAACTTTAAGCACCATAAGTGCCAAAGTTATGTCTTTTATTTACCTTATGTGAATCAAGTAATGTAAGTCCTCCAAATTAGGTGCAAATTGCTATAAGTGCATCTCCATAGGTTTGAAATCATAGTATTCTGACTCCATGAGTAAGGTTTGGCAAGATATGTCTATGATCTTTAAGTAGATCTTGAGATTGAGATATATAGGTTCAGTCCAGGTTGTAAGTCTAACAAAAGCTTTTGGACTATTTAGTCACTTTAATTCATCTATGTTAAGTAGCATTCCTAAAAAATTGACACTTTAGGAGACTTAAAAGGTTGTAGATATCCCATTTTTACCTCTATAATTTAGTTATTTTTCCTTATGTAATAAGAGGGTCTTAATTAAAAAATAAACAATGGAAAAATATATGTATAGAAAAAAATATTAGAGAATAAGAAAAGAATTTAAAAAAATAGTATAAAAGTAAGCCTTTTTTATTATTAGTCCATTAGTAGCTAATTTAGGTCTAGATAAGTTTATTTCTTTTTATAAAGACTAGATTTAATAGCTTTAGTATACTTTGCTTTCAATAATTGCTAAGGCACAGGCTAATGACCTAATAGATAAGTCACATGCATATAAATATAAGGTCCTGAGTTCGAATCCTAGTATAAGCTCTTAGGCTTCTTTTACTTTTGCTTACTAGTGTGGATACGTGTCAGCTTCTGATTAGTCGACCTATCCACTTTCCATCTCTTTCCCCTTTTTTCCATTTCTTTCTTGCAAAATACCCATGCAAATAGCTCACTTCAAGAACATTTTTTAGCCATTTTTCTTCATAATTTCACTATATTAATGGTGAAATCATGAAGTAGACTTGGAGTACTTCAACCAATATCTTATCCATATTCAATTGTATAGAGGGTTAAAATGAAGTTTGAAAATAAAAAAGAACTTAAAAGCTTGAATTTTCCTTCTCTCTTGATCTCCATGATTCAAGTTGTATAAGGATTTTCAAAGCTTTTTATCTTCCATTTTAGCAAGAAAGAGCATCATGGATATGAATATGACCTCCTAATTCATTCAAATCCCAGTTCATTTAGATCGAATTTGGTCAAGACCCATTTATTCAATATCTTCGAATTTAACCCAATTTTCAACCTTCTATACTTAATTAAGTTGCTTTAAGTATAAAAGGGACCTTATAGATTCATTTTGATGATCAAGTGACACATAAACACATCTACAAAAGTTGTTTCGAAGCTTTCTCTCTCCTTTGTGCAACTCTCTCTCTCCCTCTCTCTCTCTCTCTCTCTTTCTAAAAATCCTTAACTTTTCCTTCATCTTCGTAGAAAACCAAAGGCTTCCCAAGCTCTACTAATACCTAAGTAATCAAACCCAAGCCTTCTTACTTGCTACCGTAGCCTAAAACAAACCCAAATTCCATTAACTTGTGTTACGCCCCAAAGTCACAGAGTCACAACAGTCCCACCATGTAAACCATTTTATGATAGTAATTGGCCTCATAGTACCTACCATAGACATGATTTACACAAGGTATCGACGACTCCTCGCTTTGAAGTAAAAAGTCTCATTTAAGTGTTTAACTACAAATACAGTAATTATCACAAATTTTGAATAAACATACATAATTATATATAAAGTCCACAGATTTCTCCAAGAAGCTTTACTTAAACATAACGGTTTACTAATTTTACATAACAACTATCAATCTTTCAGTTTTACACTACAAAGGATACACTATCTATATATTTACTGCTAAGCAAATTGATCCTCACACTCTTGGTTTCAGAATAACTAACCTCTAGATAATTGTATGGCGGCATAATGATTGCAGTAATCAGAAATCAGGACCTACAAAAGGATCTATAAAGGTATGAGCAACTAGAGCTCAGTAAGTTAAATTAGAGACTCATGAGAGTATACAAATAAAAACAAGATTATCAAGCAATCATTTTTATGCAATGCAACAATCAAGTATCATCACACAACGTAGTTCGATTTGTTGCGAAATCAGAAAAATTTCATCTGCTCTAATCCGAGTTGAGGAGTTTCCATGTTATGCAGCAGCTCATAACCAAACCCAGGTTTGTGCAATGAAGACACCGCTCCTCCCGCGACTACCTTCGAACCATTGACTTTACCCTCGCCGCGACCTCCTCTCCTGTCACTTAGTTTAACTAAGGATGAAGAAGGGACCGTTATGCAATCCTACACTATCCCTCTCGAAGGGGCTGGTATTTGGTTGGAGAATCCTAATAATCCCCTAACGGGTTGCAATGCATTACATTTTTGGTTATTAGAGTCAAATAAGATTAAATTTCATTTAGGGTGTTCAAAAAATTTCACACCAATTTAATCAATCAAAAAATCAATCACATTACAAATTTCAACATGCATTCAGATACATCAAACACATGAGTAAACTACTTACAATCACAACCATATACAATCCTAAGCCTCCGGGTACCATAAAATAACACTCTAATATAGTAAATAATAACCTAACTTACTTGGAATTTCTCAATCGCCCAATCACTCAATTGCAAGCCCATTCGTCTCTAGGTATCCTATAATACAAATAGGTCTTTTTAGTTCTTATATTTTAATGATTCATATTTTAAGTTATAATTTAGCTTATTTTTTCCATGTATACCTATTATTTACTAATAATTCATTCTACCCTATTTCGGGGTTCGGTTCTTAAATTAGATTCTAATTTTGATTCTGGAATCTTAAATATGCTCGAATCCTAATGTGAAATTAATCACATTAAGCTCAAGTGTTCTAATATCCTATTGGGTCTTAATTTAGTATTTTAAATTGTTTGGTACACACTAATTCTAATTGGAGTACCGAATTTATTCCCAATGTGAGAAAATCTTACATTTTTTATACAATTACCTAAAATTAAATTTTATTTCAAATTTTTTATATTCTGATTTTCATTTTTATATTATCTAATTAAACCTAATTTCTCATATTTATTAATTTTCCAATTCTACATATTCTTAATTTTCTACAATTACCATATAATTCCTTCATTAATTACACTTATTACTCCAAAGGCTAGGATTAGGTTTCCACATCAAAGATTAATATCCCTAACCCTCTAATTACTATCTAAATTAGTAATTAATGTCTTAATCACCTAATTAACCAAAAATTACCCAATTTTTCTATCCTTTTAGGGCTAAAAATTTACCTAAAAATTTTAAAAATTAAATTTAAAAAAATGGCTTCATAGTACTATTCTATATCATTTAAGTATTTTATAGAAAAAATTTGAGCTTCAAACTATACTCTTAAGCCTATTTATCTCTAATCTTAATCATACTCGGTTTTGCTTAATTTGCTTAATTTCTCAAGAACCCTATATTTTCAGACGTGATAATACTTAATCACTATTTTTCCCTAAATCTACATACAATAAAACCTTAGAATAATAAATTTCATAATTTTCTAAGAAAAATAAATAATTTTACAAAATTATACAAAATCGGAGCAAATAAGAGACTCACCCAGTCCGATGGATTTTGGCCTTCCAACATCGGTCTAAGTGTGTCAACTGGTCCAAGCGATAGGTCTGGAGTAGGGTGGTGGCGGTAGCTCGATCCCAGGTGGTAGTAGCACATGGGTTTGGCTCATTAGCCCTAACTACACAATTTTCCTTTCTTTTTTTTTTTAACTCTAGTTTTTCTCTTGAATTTCAATGCTCTCTATTTTTTATCTGATTTTTAACTATCTAAAAGAGCTCTATAAATTTTTTTTCTATTTATAGAGCTTTATGGTAATTAATGTGCATTAAATTAGACAAAATATTGCTCAAATCCCTTAGTTTTTAGCTTTTATGTTGCTTAATTTTGATTGGGCAATTTTTTTTCTTCACATCCTGACTTGCCACGACCACACCCATCTCATTTCTGATTTCTCTAATTTTTCTCTTATTTTTCATTATTTAATTAATAATTTTATTTAATTATTTAATAAGTTTCTAGCCACTTTAAGAAATTTCGCGTTTTTTTATCTACACATAAATACATGTAGAGTACATGTGAACATTCCTAATTATTATTTAGGTTATTCTATAATTTTTAGTATACATATAATCTATCTCTAGTAATTTATTTATTAGATTACACTTTTTTCTTTTTCGATAATTAACGATTATTATACTTAAAATTTGAAAATTTTATAGCATCCTATTTTATTACTTATTTTCTTAAATTCAAGTTTACAAGGTTATTTTTACTAATATTTCTATCTATAGTTTATAATTTGGTTTTAATTGAATCCTTTAACCAATCACCCTAAAGTTTATGTTCTAAATTTAATCC
Source organism: Lumnitzera racemosa (assembly GCA_024138005.1). NCBI lineage: Eukaryota > Viridiplantae > Streptophyta > Magnoliopsida > Myrtales > Combretaceae > Lumnitzera > Lumnitzera racemosa. Next base: position 47,096,070 of record JAMXBC010000007.1, read on the forward strand.
TACGATCACTTGACTTAACTTTAATGCTTACAACTATTAAACCCTAACAACTGCTACAACCACCACCTTGTCCACTACAAGCCACTATCTCAACGTAAACTACCAACACCATTAGACTCTCTACCTTCGCAAACACCAGGTCGACTACCTCTCTCACTTCGTACATCAACTACTAGTCTCACACACCACCTTTCTATCTTTACCCAAACCACTAAATTCTAACATCACCAAAACAACGAACAAAGATGACAACACCAACACCAAACCATTTTTTGTTAATAAAAATGACATGAAAGTCAAGTTTCCTACTCGTTTTGCCACCTTGAACCACTAGCAAGACACCCTACCATGCTTGCAAATTCAAGATCTTTGGTTTTCAAAATTATTTTTACAGAAATAGAATCGATTTTTATGCAGCTTAGTAGTTAAATTATAACTAATCCACCAAATTGGTTATAACTTAACTTTTTTATTCTCGACCTCCACAAAGGGGCAACTCCAAAAAGTTTTCAAAATTAAAAAGAACCAAAATTTCCTTAATTCTTAGCTAAGAGTTTATATCAAATAGGTATAGCGTTTGATATAAATCGAATTAAGGAAAATAAATAAAATCTTAAAAAATTTCAGGCTCAACAAAGGTTAGTTAGAAGGTTAAAAAAGTTAAGCTAAGTGAACTAGGAAAGTTAGAAGCTTGCAAACTGAATTTAAAAGGCTCACTTTTGAGGACAAAAAGGTAAGATTAGAACTTCAAATTTTAGAAATTAGATTTACAACGTAGAATTGTATACACTAAAGATTGAAATTTAAAGTAAGAAGATTCCATTTATGCTTTTAAATGTGAAATGTTTTGAATGTATATGAAATATATGATTGAATTATAAGGTATAAGTTTGCTTTTAGCGTTATCCTTATCTTAGGGACGATATAACGTCCATCCTATAAGTAGCAAGTTTCCAAAAATATAGGTTAAGTGAACAGTTACAAAATGCTAGGCATTACACCACTTTAACTTGCAAGTTAAGCAAGGTGGGCTAAAAAAGCTCACATCTAAGCTAATAAAAATTTTTAAGACTAACCTACATTTTTTTTGCATATTAAATGGGTTGGCCTACATAACCTCTTACTCTTGCTCAAATTTATTTATTGGTTTTTTAAAGAAGGCCATTGAATATCTATACATCATCACATACTTCATTGCAATAGCCGTCACCTCTACTTTAATCCAAGGTCTAATAGTTCCTAATTTTTTTTTTTCCATTTAGAGTAGGTTTAGTTTCTACCACTTATATAGATATTTTTCCCATCCTAATTTAGGTCTCGATCCCAATCTTTTTACTTGTCATTATCCATAATGTTGTTTGATTTAGGTCATGATCCTAATCTCTTATGTATGTATGTATATGTGTATGTGTATGTATCGAGGGGGTAGGCCTAGGGTTGGGGAAGGGAAGGGAAGAGAGAGAGAGAGAGAGAACTTACAATGAAATATTACATAATATCACACATAACCCAACTATCATAAATTACATAGCAATATAGATATATAGTTGATTGTTACAACGACAGACGAATTCAAAAAATGATGGAAATTTAGTGCATAAGATGCTATATCTATCATTGATGACAAATCGAATAACTTTAACACCAATCTAATATGATAAATTAGACCCTATAGAGGATTACTACAACTTGTACAATGACACGCTAACTACCAGAACATGAAATAGACATATAAGAACATTACAGCAACTAAGACATGAAATAAGCTTTGATATTCTTAGATTTCATTGGAAGAGCCTAAATGATCACAAAATTTTACACTCTCTTCAATTGCTCTTAGTTTTGCCAAAGCCTTATGATTACCTCTTGATCAATCATGGATTGATGACTCAATTGAACTAATTTATACTTTGCTCTTGCCTTTTCCAAAGCAGCTAATGCCTCTTGCTCAGCTTGTTGTGTCTATTGTAATTTTTTCTCTCCCTTTACTTTATGCTTATGGAGTTTAACAACCTACATTTATGGAATTGATTCATTGTTTCTTTTTATATGAACAACATCACTTATAAGCCTAGAAAGATTAATAAAGAAAGTTGTAACTATATACCATCTATTTTGCTATAATTGCTTCCTTGCATATAGCATGATACATGTCCATTGTTCGTTGTAGCTTTATATTTAGCCTTATAATGTCTCCATAATAATGGGTTATCGACCTCTAGTCTACTTACTCGCATATGCCTTAGAGGCCTTCAGTCCCTCACCATGAGAATTCTCTCTCGTCATCCTACTGAAGACAAGAAACAGTATGCGAAAGAATGGTAGCTAAACTCTTTAAGAGCTATGGTTGGGTATACCCTGTTTTGCTCTATCCTTTATATCGATACTGACTACTCTCTTATCAAGGACCCTTTTCCGAGTGATGAGAACCAAGACCCTACATTAATTCCTGTTCGGACCTCTAGTTGCCAAGAGCTTCCTATCGAGTGATGAGATACAAGCTTCTATTGACTGAGTACTTATCTTTCAACCCCCTACTTCTCTTTTGGCATCCCTTACTCATCTTGGCAACTCTGAGGCCACCACATCATGTTCTAACTCAATTGCTACACCTATGGATTCTTTTGTATGGATCTATTAACAAGCTACCATCTATCCCTTTTACCTGACATTGTACTTTTATTCCTTTTGTCCTTTGTCCCTTTTACCCTATTTGTATATACTAGGAATCTTCTTTTTATGTATGCCTTTTTATAATTTTCCTCATTTGTAATGTTGCCTTAAGAACTTACTATAAATGGTCCATTTTTTCCTTGTAGCTAATATCAATCATTACTTACAAACATATTGAATATACTTGGTCCTTACGAGATATTTTCTCTAAGTCCATTTCCATACACTCTTATCTAGTCTTGTCGAGTAGCTCAAGATTAGTGGTGGGTAAACTTTAGTATTAACTTGTGCATTATATCAAGTGAAGTGACAAGTTGTATTTGTAGGTGAGTCATTCTCGAAGCAGCTTTACATCAACTACTACATTCAATTTGCCGACCTTACCATTCTGTTTTCTTCTATACTTCAAAGGACTCATTTGGTTCTCTTTCCGTATGGTAAGTCCTAATGATAATTGAGCTCTTACGCACATCGCATAGTCTCTTGAAAATTTAAGTTCTAAATCTAAATAAGCAATCTAAGGAAATTTTCTCTATGAGTAATAATACATTAGTTATCACTGCTTGGTTGTCACTATTACTTATAGATTATTAATTTAAATTTTAGATCTGTAATTAGTAGTTTCTTCCATAATTACTTGAACAAGATTTTTTTTTATTAAAAATTAACAACAATCTTATGTGATTTGTTGTTTTGTTAAGCAAAACAAAAGTATCAGAATCCATGCTTTTATAGTTTAGTTAAAAAAAATGCAGAATATATGCTCACTAGGTTTGTACTTTAATATTTGAGATAAGCCTTTAATGTATTGAAACCAAATAATCAATAGTATGTGTTACTTATCTAAGAAACATTTATGTATGAGATCCTTATTTTCCTTCTCTATCATTTCAGAAGTGATTACTATTAAATAGGGTTGTTACTAGAAAGATCATTTTAAGGTACCATATTCACCAACTCTATAAACACCTTATAAGGTAACTCCTTATAGGGTTTAAGGATAAGTTTTGGGTACTGTTTTATAACCCTATAAGGTTATAGATAAAGTTTTAAGAGTTAAATAAAACCCAACAACAAACCTAAACCTAATAGAAAAAATAATACATAATAAATGGCTAATATCTACTATACTTATGTGGATAATAATTTTCAGACAACCTTAGCCTATTGCTAAGTTATTATTTCTAATCTTTCCATCTCTCATACTCACAAATAACTCTTCCTTACATCACTATCTCTCCTCACTCTCTCTTGTCTCGCCTCAATTAACTTTATCTCAATGCTCATAGAGTTATAGCTATCCATCCTTGTCATCTAACTCTCATAGTCTCATATCATCCATCTTTACTTCATTTTTCCTCTTCATTGATGGTCCAAATATGACAACATAGTAGCTTTGTTTTTTATTTGAGTTTTTATATCATTAAAATTTTATAAGTTTCATATATTAAATTAAATATAAGTTATTAAGAAAGCTTAATTGAGGTTGTGAAACTTTAAGGTCATAAATAAAATTTAAAAAAAAGATGAAAAATATTTGGTTGGTGGGTCACAATTTAATAGTTACCCATAGAGTGAGTTTCGAGTATAAGATAAAAATTCTATGTGGTTCTCATATGGGTTTTAAGAAGCTCACAAAGTATTGAGTTAGGTTTGGGTTTGACAAACCTACTCTGAGGATATCCCTACTACTAAAAGCAAATGGAACCATTATTCAAGAATAAGAAAGGAATTCAAATTTCAACATATATCATTGATGGTATGGATTTCATGATAAAGAGCCACAAAATATGTTCACCTGTGTTAGTACTTCAATTCTTATTTTTTTTTATTTTAAATATTAATTAGGCAATGTTAGTAAATTAATAGGAAATTTGTTTGTGTAGGAGATTACTTAAAAAATTAGTTGTTATAAAAAATATTATGTATAACATTTTGTAGAATAAAAGGTTTCTATTAAGAACATCTTTAGGAGCTTATTTTTAACTCAAACTAAAAATGATTTCATTTTATCCTTTATTCCTATAATCGGGCTATGGGAGATCCTATTAATGATGCTCTTGTTGTTTTGTATCCAATCCTACAATCCATAGCATTGTTAAGAGGATTTGATCATCTTATTCAAAAACCAAGAATGTCTGTTAACAATTTGGAGATATTAATGCAATGTCTAAATGAGGCCATGGAAGAATTAGTGGCATGCATTCATGTACTTTCGACAAATCGGAATCATAATTTAGTGATGCCATTATTTAACAAAAACAACCATATCATCAAGAAGTTGGAATCTACGTAATATTACGTTAAAAACATAAAGTTGAAGTTACTAAGATTTTATCCAATCGGGAGAATCTCATAGCTAATCAATTCTTTAATTTTCATGGTGTACTTGAAAATACAAAATTTAAAATTTCTTTATGTAATGTGGTGAGGGGAGGCCTTAAGCTACTATCAATGGTTATTTCGCAATAAATTGGTGAATACTTGCCAAGCATTTATGAGAGCATTATGTGAACACAGTTCAAGCAAATTGACAAAATTGCCTGGTCGTTCCAACGAAAGGAGCATTATCATGGTGATCAACACATTTGGACACATTGTTGAGAGAGCACTAGTTGTTGTAGTTACACAAGACAACAACTATAACGGTACATTTACTTTATGGAATTGGAATTTTGTTTCCTTCTTATTCTGATTAAACACAATAATACATATTATACCCTTATTCCATTCCTTATAGAATTCTCATTCTATTACATGAAGTGAATGAGCCATAAAAGAAGACGAAGATTCCACATCCGTTATAGAAGAATATGAAGACCCTACAACCACTATAGAAGAAGATATACCTACCACAAAAGAAACAATGGACAACCATATATAACTTTAAAAGGATCAAAGAATGGCATATTGCAATAAACCAAAAGGTAGTAGACAACATAGATGCATTACAAGCAAAAACTAACGACTTGGATAAAGTCTTCCCTCAAAACATATTAGAAGAACAAGTAAAGAAGGAAAGTTTAAAACGGCGCATATATTATCTAAATGTCACTTCTAGTTAACTTGAAGTTATGAGAGCAACATTAAATTGAATTTACAAAAATAATGAGTATTTGATTTTATCAAATTACATTACTCAATCATAGTTTGTTTTTCTTTTCTTATTTTCTTTAAACCTTAAGGGTGAGGTTTATATCAAGGATGTGAGAAATTGTTATAATTTTATAGATTAATTAGGAAAAGTAAATAAATTGTTACAATTTGATTATATGGAAATTAGTTGCTATAGAAGATTAGTTAAAGAATCAGTTGGAAAATATTGTAAATGGCATTTTGTAGAATCAAAATATATCCATTGATTTTAAGAATGAAAATCCATGAAAGTTTCTTTTAAGAATCTCACTAGGAGTTTATCATTAGCTTAAACTAAAGACAATTTCATTTCTTCATTTGTTCCTATAATTAAGCTATGCAAGAATCTATTAGCTTAGCATTGTGACTACAGAAAAACAATGTGATCAAAATCAAGAGCTATTTTATGATCAAATCGTTTTTGCTAGTTTAACATATTTTGTTCTTTGATCTTTTCCAAAAGATAGATTATGACAGTAGTAGTGCTAATGATGATGATTTTAAATTTACTAATTTTATATTTTACTCTTACATATGTTGATGTACAACATTAAGGGCAACATGTCCTCTTCTAAGATTTTTAGTTAGCACTAACTATGGAAATATAATCGTAAAACAATACATATTATAATTACAGCTAGCAGTAAAACATTAAAAATGATAAGGTTCCATGCATACTCAAAAAGTTGTCTATCCTACAGAAGAAAGTTACAATATTTTGGAGCACAATATTCACATAAGATCTTTATTACTACTGTTGTCGCTAAGGTAAAAGCAACTTAAATTAAAACTAAGAGAAAAAGATCATGAAGAGATGGTTGTAAGAGTTGAAAAATGTAGTTATTATTATGTTCTAGTTTGGAGGGTTGAGCCAAATGAACCGACTTGAATAGAAACACTTTAACTTGAATTAAATTGTTGTTCCTTAAAAGGAAAAGAAGAAAAAGAAGAAGAAGAAGTGGTGATGTGGTTTGACTTTTGAATAAAAAAAAAAAAAAAGGCTCAACTTAGTGAACCTTATGGTGGATAGTTAAAAAGAGACCTAAACCTAACCTTACAACCTTGACTTTAGCCTATTCACTTCACTAAACAAAGGGCAAATTGCTTCCATTCTCCTTCTCTTCTACAAAATGGGCCTATTATGATGCTTACTAAAATTACTAAATAACGAGGAAAAAATTCTTACCAAATAATGAATAAATATTATAGAAGAAGACCTTACAGATAACCATTACAAGTTTACTCATTATCATATCCAACAACTGTCATTAACTCCATCATAGCTACCAAATCCTTCTCTCTATAGAAATGCTACCACCACCACTTCTCAAAGTTTGTGTCATTACCACTATCATGGCCACCACATTATAGAAATGACACCATCACCTTTAGAAATGCCCTAAGCCCTTTTATCTAGCTATCTATCGAATCATATTCATCAAAGGAGAAAGAATCTAAACTTTTTTTTTTTCTATTAAAGGCAAAAGTCCCTATTTGGATCCTAAACATAATTGTTGATGGTGAACTCTTGATAAAGAGTTTGGGCTTGTATTGGCCTATTATTGTCTGATTAGGCAAAAAGAATAAACATTATTAAGGGATGCTAAAGGTGACTTTGGCATGTATACTCCGATGTTCAATTCATGCAATCAGTTGAGAATAAACTAATAGTAAGTAGAAAGGGAGAGATATTGGCTAGATGTTTTAATCTCCTACTTAGAGGAGATCTAAGGATATTTATGAGAGAGAGGAGGTATGGATTGATTAGGTAAGTAAGATCTTTAGGAGCCTTCCATATCATGGATTTGAGTAGGGAGAAATCTCATATATGATCCTCTTACCATATTCACTCATTATCTTCCTTTCCATATCCCTTTAGATAGATGGGCCTTATACTAAGCTCATATTTAAGAAGCTTAAGAGCAAAAATACACCACTAACACTTATCTCCCTACTCTTATTGTTGACCAATCAATAGGGAGAGGTAAATCATAGTGGAGATCCGAGGGGTGTAAGTGAGAGACATTAATACTTCATGATTTGTCGAGGGGAGATAGCAAGTCTCAAAGGTTAGCTTGCTTCCAAGCTATCTAAGACTTTAGCTATGTACTTAGGGCATAACCCTAAGCTATGGATGCTAAAACAAGTAAGCTCGTCATTTGAGGGAGAGTTGATCCTAGTGTAATATCAAGCTAGCAACCTATATATGAGGTGTCAAGTCATGATGAGAGTGCCAAGCTATAGCTAGTTTGAGATGCTATCGAGCAATTAGGTTAGCTAGTAAGGACCTTGCTTAGTTCTCTATTCTACCATGAATGAAAGAGGAACCATGTTGAGTATGTTTGCTATAATAGCTGCGTTTTTGTTAACTATCAATCACTTTTGACATTCAAATTTCCTATATTGCAATATGAGGTTGATTTTGATTTTTTTTTTCTTCCATGCATTAGTGTGCTTCAATAACTATAATCTTATCTTAATGCTTTATTGATAGAGACACATGAATGATTGTTGAGTCAAATAGGCTCTTTTCACATTTTGCAACCATAACAATTGTTGAGTCGAACAGATTCCATAGCATCTTTTTGCATTTTGTATTTTGTTTCCTTCAAATGGACTATTAGTCTCTTAGGCCTTAACATCTCAATTTCTTCTTCATTTTTTACATTAGACCACACTCTCACTCTCTCAATTCACATCTTTATTAAGTTCACCTTCATCTCTTATCTTTATCTTAATTCTTCGTACTCTCATTGATTGACACTTGTCTTTCCATAATCATTAGATTAGTAAACCCCAGTGTACTGTAAATATATAACACTTTTTCTCCTCTTAATTGCTTATTATGTAATGTAAATTATCTAGTTAGTAGAGAATATCTAAGATAGGTTTTACTAGCAACTTCAACTTATTTACGTGGAATTGTTGTAGCAATAAAAGCGATTTATGTGTATTGCAGATAGTGAAATGTGATCGAACCATCAAGTACTTCGAAAGAAATATGAATTGAATCAAATCGAGTTGAACCGCATTTGAAGTAGTTCGATTTGAAATATTGAATTGTTAAAAGCAGTTAAGATTAAGGTTTAAACTGACATATTAAATGTAATTCGAGACTGATGCAAGCCAAATTATGAACCCCTTAGATTGGTTTTGCATTGTTAATTAAAGTTATCAAATCTTTTTTTCATTTTTTCTTGACGTACTAATTCAACTTGTAGCTTAGTAATTTTTGTCCCCACTAACGTTGATTTAACATTCTAACTCTTGTCTATTTTGCTAACTAATAAAGACCCCTATACTTAAAAATTAGATATTTAACACCCCATGTTTATTAGCAACAGAAAAAGAAATGGAAGCTACGATAACTACAATTTGTGCTTGACAGTTGATTATGGAAAAGAAATAGAACAAAGAAGAAACAAAATGTAGGAATGTGTACTTTGCTCATTAATTTACTTCATTGTTTCTACAAGTATTCATAAAGGTGCTGATAAATATCAACTAACTACTGCTAACTACTTGTAACTAACAACCTAGTGTAAGCGAGCTAAAATAAAACTAACTAAACTAACTTCATAATAGCTAACTAAAAGTTGTTGCTTCACACCTCGCCTCAACCCCCTCCACCCTCTCCAGTTGGAATAAAAACATTTTAAATTCCCAGCTTAAATAAGAAAGTTTTAAGGGATGATGGAGGAAGAACTTTAGTGAACACATCAACAAGTTGTAGTGAAGTAGAATTAGGTAGAAGTTTAACAATTCTAGCTTGAAGTTTTTCGTGAACAACATGGTAATTTAAGTCAATATGTTTCGTTCATTGGTGAAAAATAGGATTGTGTGCTATATACATGATAGATTGGTTATCGTAGAATAGTAACGCCGATCCTTCATGATCACAACCAAAATCCTTAAGTAAATAAAATAACCATTAGAGTTTATAAACCATGGTAACAAGAGCATGATACTCAACCTCAAAGGATGATCTAGAAACAATTGATTATTTCTTAGATGTCTAAGAAATAAGTGACTCTCCATAGCAAATATAGAAGTTAGTAATATACCGTCTAGAATTTAGGTATGTAGCCCAATCTAAATCACTATATGCACGTAGCTAAAATGAAGGAGTAACTAAAAAAAATAACCCTTGACTAGGAGACCGTTTGAGATAGTGAAGTATACGATGAGAAACTTAAAGATGTAAAATAGTAAGCTTATCCAGGAATTGAGAAAGTTGTTCAATAGAAAAACAAAGGTCCGATTGAGTGTATGTAAGATATAATAGTCATCCAATGAGTCTAGAAATAGAAGGATCAATAAGCTGAGGAGAACCATCATCTTTACTCAACTTAATAATTAGGGGAAGAAACATGCTTAGCTCTAAGAAACCCAGTATGCTTGAGGAGATCTAGACAATATTTCCTTTGGCAAAGATTAATACTCATATTATTTCATATCACTTCAAGCCCCAAGAAATATTTCAACTCCTTAAGATCTTTGATCTTGAAAGCATCATGTATGTACTTCTTAATTGCACCAATAGCATCCATTGAATCACTTGTGATAAGAAAATCATCCACATATATAAGAAAAACAAGGAAATGATTATTAGTCTGTTTGAAAAACAAACTATAATCTACTGTAGACTATTGAAAAACATAAGAGAGACATACATGAGTAAGCTTCTCATTCTACTAACGACTAGCCTATTTCAATCCATATGAGGATTTGAGCAACTTACAGACCTTAGAAGGATTCAAAGAGTGAAACCCTTTAGGTAAAGTCATATAAACTTCTTCATGGAGATCCCCATGAAGGAAAGCATTGTTGATGTCTAGCTGATGAAACAACCATCCTCACGAAGTAGTAAGAGATAGTAATAAACGTACAAAAGTAATCTTAGCAACTAGAGTAAAAGTATGTATATAGTATATCCTAAATTGTTATGTATAACTATTGGCTATAAGCCTTGCCTTATAGCATTCAATGCTTCCATCCACCTTGTACTTAATTTTTTACACCCACTTGCAACCAATCGATTGTTTACCTTGAGGCAATTTAATAAGTTCCTAAGTTTTACTAGCTTCAAGTATTGAAATTTTAGATTGCATGGCTTCTATCCATTCATGAAATTTCATTGCTTCATGAAAGCTCATAGGTTCATTAGTCCTATCAATAACAAAAAAAAAAAAAAAAAACTTTATATGAAGGATTAAGATGTTCACAATTGAAAACAGATGCCAAAGAATGAGGAATCATAGTGGCATAAACAAATTGTTTAGATGACTAGGAGCACGTTTGACTGTATTAGATTTTTGAACTACCGGCTGATCATTCATTAGAGATAAAGCATCAATAGAACCTTGATTATGTATGAAATGATCAAAATAAACATCACTATCAGGGAGATTAAGAAAAATAATATTAGTAGAAAAGCCATCTAAACACTGATGATGAAGAAAAGGGAAAACTGACTCGTAAAAGATAACATCTCACAAGATCAAGACTTGTTGCTTCTTTAAATCATAAAGACAATAGCATTTCATTCCCTTAACGAATCTAAGAAACATACATTTAATAGCTCATGGATCAAACTTATGCCTCAATCAATCATGTGTAGAAGCAAAGCACAAACACCCAAACACTCGAAGTTAAGTATAGTCTGGTATTGTCTTGAGAAAAACTTGATAAAGGCTGCTATTATGTAAAACAACAATAGGAAGTCTATTGAGCAAATAGACTGAATGTAAGATGCAATCTCCCTCAAATTGTAAAGGTAACCCTGCCTATAGTCTTAGTACCCTAGCTACTTGAAGTATCTGTTGATGCTTATGCTCTATGACACTATTTTGTTGTGGAGTTTAAACACAAGAAGTTTGATAAATGATTCCCTAAGAATCATAAAATTTGGACATGTTGAACTCTTGCCCATTATCTATCCATATAACCTTTACTTTAGCACTAAACTGAGTATCAACATACACTAGAAACTGCTTCATCAAAGTTCGTGTTTATGATTTAAATCTCATCAAGAAAACCCAAGTAACACGACTAAAATCATCTGCAACAATTAAAAAATAATACTTGTTATTTCTTGTTGGAACTTACATAGGCTCCCATATGTCAAAATTCACAAGTTCAAAAGGAGCAATAGAAGTTGAAGTGCTTAAAGGAAATGGCAATCTTTTTTGCATTACTAAATGACAAACATTACAAGGATCATCTATATTATTAACTTAAACTTTTGGACATAATCTAGAAACGATCCTTAGTTTCTCACTTGGAGAATGCCCTAGTTAAAGATGCCACAAATTACAGTGTTTATTTCGAACTACACTACTACTCAGAAGACAACTTGTATCATCATTATTCTTTAAAGTTTCACATGTAAAACAATAAAATCCTCTATCTACTTTAGCATATCCAATCTCCTTGTAATGCTTCATTTCCTATACAAAATACTCTCTTATAGTAAAAACAAGTCAACAATTGAGCTGAGGGGTAAGCTTACTAACTGACACCAAGTTAAGTTGGAAGCTAGGAACATATAACACTTCATCTAGTGTTAAGTAATCATTTAGCTTCACCGTGCTAATATGTGTAATTTGCACTTGATGATTATTGGGTAGCCATAAATTAATAGCAGAAACAGACTTAAAAAAAGAGAGATTGTTCAAAGAACAAGTAACATGATTGCTAGCCTCAGTATCAATGATCCAATTTTGTTTGAACCAATAATTAACAAGAGAATAGCAAATATCTTCAAAAGGTTGAACAACTTGAGTGGATGATTGAGTGTCTATTGATTCAACATGTTTTAACTTATCCTTCTTAAGCAACCAGATAAGTTTGTAATATTGATCCTTTGTAAAATGGAAAGGACTGCTTACCTCACTCATTGAATAAACTTTAATTGATTTATACTCCTTGAACCATCGGTTCTTAGATTAGCTCTTACCTTAAAACCTGATGGAAAACCATGCTTTTAATAGCATTTGTCAAGAGTGTAGCTATCAATGCTACAAAAAGAACAAACAAGCCTTTTTTGGATTATTATTGAGAAATCTCCTCTGTGTTCCTGATCTAGTAACAAAAGAACTTGAATCATTGAATCCTTACTATATACTAAACAACATCTGTTTAATGAGAAAGCTCTATTAACATCAGGCAAATGGATCCATTATCAGAATTTGTGTCTTAACCGAAGCAAAGGAATCATTCAATCCCTTAATGAATTGGATGACTTAACTAGAAATTTACTATGTCTTCATTATGCTTACAGCTGTAGAATCATCATATCCCTCACAAATAGGAAAGAGTCTCAAAACTGACAATTCATCCTATAAAATTTTACGTTTCATATAAGATTTAGTAACACTAAGCAAACCTTAATGCATATTATAGATTTCTTCTTGTAAATTAGAAATTCTCAAGGAATCTCCTTGAGAAAATTGATCCTGTAAATCCTTCTAAACATCACATGCATTTTCTATCCAGATTATGCTTTGTGCTATAAATTTAGATAAGGAATTTACTTACCACGAAAGCACCATTGTATTGTACCTCTCCCAGGCCATGTATAATTCATGACTCTTATTCGGTTGTGTGATGGACCCATCTACAAATTTCAGATTATTCTTCAATAGTAAAGCTACTCTCATTGCTCGACAACATGAATGATAATTTGCTCTAGTTAAGATCGTAGTTATAAGTATAAGAGAAGGATTCTCATTCGAATGCAAGTAGTATGGATTGGAAAGTTGCTTGAATTCCTTCACCATAGAGTATTCAATAGAAATGCTTTGATACCATGAAAGAAAAAGCAATGGAAGCTATGCTAACTACAATTTGTGCTTGACAGTTGATTGTAGAAAAGAAATAGAGCAAAGAAGAAACAAAATGTAGGAGTGTATACTCTGCTCATTAATTTACTTCACTATTTCTACAAGTATTTATAAAGGTCTAATAAATATCAACTAACTACTACTAACTACTTGTAACTAACTACCTAATGTAAGCTAGCTGGAGTAAAACTAACTAAACTAATTTTATAATAGCTAACAAAAAGTTGTGCTTAATAATTAGCATGCATGGCATTATCAGAAGTAAACTAAGTATTAACTCATGTTTCCAATATCATATCTAACCTCGTTGCTATCTTTGGATCACGTTGATGCTTAATGTGAAATGGTGTTCTCAAGAATTTCCTCATAAAAGCCAAGGAAAAATAAAAGAGGGGGGGGGGGGGGGGGGGGGGGGGGGGGGGGCATGGTTATATAATTTTACATATTTTGGAATTATTGTGTGCTAGTGTATTTCGGTAACTTGTAAGATAATGATTGTGTGGATATAATGTTTCCCATAATCAAAAAAGAAAGAGAAAGTTACAAGCTTTAGAAGTTGTTAGGTGCAAAACCAAAATTTTATTTATTCAATATCATTTCATGTATAGAGAGAAATGTTGATAAAGTTATTAATACACATATTTATATGTTGTTTACATATGCTTAATGACACGGTACATAGAATAGAGAATAGGCCCAGGATGTACCTTTTGTACATATGATGGTTACAAGGTTAACCATTTACTAATACCTATTCTTAGTATATGTTACTCAGTTTGCCTTCTTTTAACTAGTTAATTAGCTTGCTTAAGCCTAAATGACTAGGTCAATCATGACCATTAATGTACTTGTATGGTTCATGCTAATGAACTTGCCATTTTCTTGTTATATTGCTATGGTAGTATGTAATTATATTTGTATGCACGTTGAGTATTGATATGATATGCTCGAATTTTGCCTAGTATGAAGTCATGTTGTAACATGATACAAAAAAGGACATTTGGTTCATGATTTTCAAAGATTAGTTTATGCTCGGTTTAAGCTTGGAAAATGCTCATTTTCATACTTTGTTTTATGTGAATAGTGATTTGATATCATCCTAATGAGGTTCTAATCCAAGGCCATATTAAAGGCTTACTCAGCTTATCAATTGTAGTCTTTAGACACATATGGCTCAATTAAAGGGATTTTATTTCTCAATTGCACAACAATTGACTCAATTTAGACTCTTCTACCTTACATAGTTTGCTTAGTAGATTATCCATGTTAGTCATGTCATATGCTTCAACATGGCATATAGGCATTAAGGTTTTGCATTGTGGCTTACTCATGGAAGTAAGTGTTGAGTTATTTATGCCTATCATATACTCACATGCATATGGATACACCTCATCCATTTTACACATTTAGCTTACGAAGTTAGGGGGACAAATTGTTCTATCCTCATGTTTGGATGAGGATTAAAATGGCTTGCCAATGCAACATGAGGGATATTGAGCAAGTCTATAAAAGAAGAAGAATTAATGAAGCTACTTGATATTTTTGTCACTACATAGTGTACATGTAGCTTAGGTTACAATATCCCTAACAACAAAGCTAAGACTTTCATATGTATCGATAAATTGAAAAGAATTGCAATGTCCTATTCATTTCACTTATACCTATCTTAGATTTCATGTAAACTTCAACAAGACTCAATAGATAGTAACAAGCCTAATAAGGCAAGTTGCCATGATAAAAAGAGTAATGCTGTCTTATAGTCTTAATTCTACTCTAGATTATAAGCTAAGAATCTGGCCTCACTTAAAGATTATTTAATTCATAATAGAAATTAAGTATTTAGCTTATCGTATAGGAAAATGAGACTGAAAGGAAATTTTTCACTATACAGTTGAGTGAGATGCCCTATTCGAAATTGTACTCAAGTGAATTCCCTCAAAAGCAAACTAAAGACCTTACCCAATATCTTAAAGGCATAATTACCTCATCACTACATCAAAAACATGTCACAAGCCTACACCTTTCTTGATTTACATTAGTTGTTCATTTCTTGCACTTGTGCTCATATTCTTCTATAATTTCTCAACTATCCATTTGATTAGACTATATTAGAGTGTTATATTAGAATCTAGTGCTTTAACGAGCCTTTCTCCTTGAGAAAATGGCTTAGTGAATACTTATTAGTTTTTATTATTACAGATGATCCAACACACTAATTGGTTAAGGATGACACAAATTTGAGAAGCTTTCGTTTATAGATTTGTGTATTAAAAATTACTAATGCATGTGTCAAAACACCTATCAGAGAACACCACTCTTATTGTATTCAACCACCACATTAATACTAAGATCAATCATTTTCTTCAATAGATTCAGGTAACACCATTGTTACAAAGCTAAGCTCCAAGACTATAATGGAACACAAATACTCCATAGACCAAACACTCAGTACTCTACTTGACTACTTCTAAGAATTCGAAACCTACAACAATACTAAAAAACTTCAACTTCACAACTCCATCTACAATAGTTATTACCACTTTTGCTATAAGCTACTATGATAGAGACGCTATAAAACATAGCTCAACTCTAAACTTTGATACCAAAATGATATGCCACAATGAAGATGAGTCTAAGCTATGGCTTGAGAAAGAATGAAAGTAAAGGGGGTTTGGCAAAATTCACACACAAATTGGTAGATATAATGCACCACCAACCTTGTACGAACCAAATAACCAAACCTAATATGCTACATAAGGTAATTATATGGATTATTCACTAGTCTTTGCTAAAGGGGTTAATAAGATCTAATGTTAGACTTGGTAGCTTAAGCTAACTTAAGAACAACAATGGGGGATAAATGAAAAATATTTACTTTATTGATGATAACTATTTATTATGGCTTGCATAAATGAGGGTATTTACAACACCAAACCCCCCTTCCTTTAGGGCAATCCCTTACACAAGATAATTACATAAAGGGCTAAGTTACCGTAAAGGAAAATCTTATCTAATGTAAAAAAGAAAGGGGGTGAATATGAGAAAAGACAAAAAGATCATTCTAATAACATATAGTATGGGTTGGAATTTGGTGTGTGTAATGGCTTCAAATTTAACTAGAGGTAGGTTGATAGTTGGTCAGGCTAGAGGGAGGTCAATAGATGTGTTATGTTAGTTTTTTAGGTGGTAAAAGTTTATAAGCTTCCTATGACCCATAAACTTTCTAAACATTATCGTGGTCCTTTTTTTATTATTAAGAACATAGGAACTTGTTCATATTAATTGGTAATCCTGGCTTATGCTAAGGTTTACAATGTATTTCTCATTTTATATTTTAAAAAGGCTTATGAAACAACCATTCCTATTTTGGATTTACTACCAAAAACTATTTAAGATTACACTTTTATTGTCTTTCATGGTGATCTTATACTCAAGAGCGGTTCTTGGTAATAGTTAGCATATCACTCAGGTTTTGGTACAGTAGAAAGGTATAGCCTTTGAAGACATTTTGTTTGAAGACATGGATCACTTTTAACTACTTTACCCTCACTATAACCTTGAGGAAAAGGTTGTTATTCAAGAAGGGAAGAAATCTGTTACAATTAAAAGCAAGAGGGATACAATAAGATTGCTTAAGGATTACTTACAAATTTGAACCAAATTGTACAAATCACTTTTAGCTGCAACAATTAGTTAGTATAGATGGAAAATTAATTGTTATACTCTCAAAAACAATATTCATCATTGAATATAAATAAAAGAGAAAAAAAAAAAGAAAGGGAACCATCTCATTTTCCCCTAAAGAGAGGTGCCTCTAGCTTTAGAGTCTAACCAACTTGATCACAGTTCATATCTTTTCCATCATAACCATCAATTATCTTGTAGAGAAGTAAAATAATAAGTTAAACTCTAAAACGATTAATTTAGAGAAAACACTAAAACACAATATAAAGAGAAATCATGGTTTTATAACAAAATAGCTCTTTAGGAAGAATACTTTTACCAAAAAAACAAATTTTATTAAAAAAATTTAATATATATCAATAAATATATTGTTTAGTTGGTATATATCACATGTTTTGCAACAAAATATAATTTTATAGGCATGTATCAAGGTGGAGTTGTTCCTACCTTTTTGAGTTGACTCACTACCAATTATTTTGTTGGTAAAGATGTAATATGTGTTGACAAAAATATTGCTTAGTTGATATACATCACATGTTTTTCTACAAAATATAATTTTGTAAGTATATATCATTGTAGCGTAGTTTCCTCCTTTTTTAGGTTAAGTTGCAACCAATTATTTTATCGGTAAAGATTTAATATATATTGACAAAAATATTACTTAGTCATATATATTGCATGTTTTGCAAAAATATATATATAATTTTGTTGGTATATATCATAGTAGTAATAGTTCTTTCTTTTTGAAGTTGAATAGCAAACAATTATTTTATTAGTAAAGATGTAGTATATATTGAAAAAAAAAAATAGTTTCCTACGTTTTTTAAGTTAAGTGGTGACCAATTATTTTATAGGTATACTTCACATGGTTTGCAACAAAATGTAATTTTGTAGGTACACATAATGGTAGTAGTGGTTGTCGCCTTTTAAAGTTGAGTTGCAACTAATTATTTTGTTGTTAAAGATGGTCGGTAGATATATGTATATACTTAAAAAATTATTGATTATTCAATATGCATATTTAATTTTGTAGTTAGGATTAGAATATTTGAATAATTAAATGTAATTAGAGATTTTGTTGGGAGACATGTATATCACATGACACTTTTGTTAGTGAAATAAGGATTTTTTAAGAAAGAAAAAAAAATACGTATAATATATTTCTAAAGAAATGAATACTAGGTATATGTGTGTGTGTATATTTACGTATACTTTCAAAAAGAAAAATGAACTAAAGAATATATATATTTTCAAACGGAAATACAAATTAATGCGATTGATTTCTTAGTAAATTAATGACCTACAAGAGTGCTTGAGTATATATATATATATATATATATATATTCATATCTATATATAGATTATTTTTTAATGGAAATGTGAACTAATAAAATAGATTTCTTATTAAATTAAATATATTTAAAAGTACTTAACATATATATATATGTAAATATACACTTTCAAATGGAATATGAAATTAATAAAATAATTTTCTTAGTAATTAAACATATATTAAAGTGTATATATATATATACTTTTTAAGAAGATCAAAATTAGAAAGGGAAAATCAATAATGATCAACAAATCATAAGTTGACAAGTGTTCTATCTAGCATTTAATGAAACATAGGTATTACTTCTCCCCTTGCATAACAGCACAAACAATACATCATCAGTGGCCCTACAACGTCTTTTACTATCTCCCCTACTCATTCTTACATTTCTCATCATTTATTTTATTAGTATCATTTTCCCTCACACATTTGCGGCTTTGCCCTGCTACTCGTCAAGTCAGAAGAGATCCTGACACCCAAAAGGGATCTACAATAAAATTTATTTATTTTACATATTGGATTATAGAATATTGTTATGTATACCAATATGATATGTTGTACAATGATACTATATACTATATGTTATGCTATATCTCATATATTGTACAATACCATGTATGATCTATAATATGGCAGATTTTTTTTTTTTTCTTTTGGTCGAAGCTTCAAGCATGGCCATGACTGTTTGAGTTTAGATTGCGGATGGTCACACACACACACAAATATTCGTTGAATTATATTTTGTATTATTTCCTAAACGTAGTGGATAAATATGAATCCGTTTAAGTTTTATGTTATATTCTCGATTTATATTATGATTCAGTGCTTGATTTACTCAAAAACAAAAGCAACAAAGAAACAGATATAGTCCATTTAAAGCACATGAACAAATGAAAGACCTGGATTACATAAAAGGTCAAAACAATAGGGAAATTGTCCTGTCCAATTTAGAGGCCATCCTGAGATTTCTCATGCAACACCTCATGCCCGAGAGAGAGTTGAAAGAACAAGAGGAAAAAAAAAAAAAAAAAAGAAAGGGACATTGTCGAACGTTATCCTCTCTTTCCATGTTTTCTTCTTTTGTCTCTCTGCCTCTTTCTAACCATTCTCTATTCTTAGCAATTCTCTCTCTTTCCTGTTCTTGCTGGTTCTGCCCCCACACTGCCCTTGAGGGAGTTACCAGATCCGCATTATTCTACCACTATAGCCCTCCATATTGCCTCCTCTACCTCTTCCGGGGAAGAAAGAATACAAGCCATCGGGATTATTGGAGCCCCCTCAAGAGGGCGCGCACGCCGCCCTTTGAGTGCGACTGTGCGCCGATCACCAGATGAATTAAGTGATGATCCAAGACCAAAACAAACATTACTAGGTCATGGCCATTAAAGATTGCCGATTCCTCCTCCTAGTATTTCTTCTTAGCATCACCAGCATTACCGATTCCATAGCGTTATCAGACGCAGATAGTCTTCTCGCATTCAAGAATTCCCTTCAGGGCAACGAGGCATTATCCTCATGGAACACGTCCAGGAGCCCATGCAGAGGCAATTATGCCAATTGGAAAGGTGTTCTTTGCTCAAACAATGTTGTCTGGGGATTGCAGTTAGAGAATATGGGGCTAAAGGGCACCATAGACATGGATTCCCTAAAGGACATGAGTTCATTGAGGACGTTGAGCTTCATGAATAATGTTTTTGAGGGTCCAATGCCCAACATAAAGAAACTCGGGGCGCTTAAGTCTGTGTATCTCTCGTTCAATCATTTCTCGGGTGAGATTCCTGAGGATGCATTTGTAGGGATGCTATCACTGAAGAAGCTGCATCTAGCACAAAATGAGTTTTCAGGTCCGATTCCTTCGTCATTGGCTAAATTGCCAAGGCTTTTGGAGGTAAGGCTAGAAAGAAATATGTTCTCTGGGACAATACCGGAGTTTCATGTCCAGGAACTCCAAATGCTCGATGTCGCTGATAATTCCTTGGAGGGTTCCGTCCCACCTTCCCTGGCAAAGATGAAACCAGAATGGTTTTCAGGTAGGATTTTTATTATGTGATTGTGTCTTATCTGTTATGCCTCTTTATAATTTTAATCTTTTCGTATTGTTTTGTGTTTTTTTTTCTAATAGTTTGACTTATGGATTCAAAATAAACAAACTTCTATACTTTATACAATGTTCCACTTTCATTCGAATAAGATAGTAAATGTAGTGAAGTTCGAATTTCGCGTTTACTTGGCTGGTCGGATTTCATAACGTCATTTCAGCGGACCATGACTGGTTTAATTTTGGAAATGGATCCTTTAATTTTAGTTAAAGCATGCATATCATGTCATCTATTTGATCTTTTGATATTTTTCGACTTTTTTAAAATATAATTTCATTCAATTTACAGCCTACAACCCTCTTGTGACTAGCTAAGGTAGTTGGAATTTGCATAAATTTTTGTATCAAATTTTCTTTATTTTTATTTTTATTTTTTAGTATTCTTGTTAGACTGAGTAATTAACAAGATATTGCATTATTTTTAAAATATTATGTAACTAAAAGTATATAAAGTTATTATCTATTTAAATTAATTATTTTGGACTGATTAAAGGATAATACATGATAGGGATGGTCGAAAATTAAAAGGATTTGATGGAAATTCTATTTACAAAAAGAAAAAATTCAAAAAGTTGCTAACAACTCAAATAGAATTAAAGAAATGTTGATGATTTAAATTGAAAGTTAGATAATAAATAGTATTTTCCCTTAATTCTATTGCCATGAGAAGCATGTATCCTAAACTACATATACAGTTATCTGTTCATCTATATTATTAAAGGGAAAGTCCCTTCAATAATTGCCTTTTGGTGTCTTTAGTGATTGTAGGTAGTTTTTATTTTTAAATTTACAAATTGTTTCTTAATTAATTATTTATTTAAAACAAAATGACCATGTAATTGGGAATACCAAAGTAAATATATCATTTATGCCAACCGCAACTTCTATTTCCAAATTTACATTCCACTTTCATCCAAAAAAACTAACCTAATAATCCACTAACCCACTAGTTTTTCTTCTTTTTTTTCTTTTTTTTTTTCCTCCTATCCATTTTATAAACTACCATCATCATTTAAAACACAAAATATATATATATATATATATATATATATAATTAAGCACATGCTTCCCGAGATTGTACTTCCACTAGTATTATTTAAAGGAAAAATGGGAGGAGTTTGGTACTACATTCCAAATTACCAGGCTAATCCATCCTCGTAGAAAAAGTTATTACATTAGGAAACTATAAAATAAGTAATAATATTAATAATAGCAGCAGCGGTAGGTTTTTGCATTTTTATATCCAATTTTATTACGTTAAGTTTTATAAAAATGAGAATAAAAAATTATTTTCTAATTATATGATTATTTTGTATTTCTTCAACACTATTTATAGAAGAGTGTGTTATTTATAATATATATATATATATGTATAATATATTTCTCCCATTTACTTAGTAATATAATCTCTTTGCTTGAAATTCATCAAAATTGGGTGAAATTTCATTATACCTCACTAGATTAGAAATATAAAATGTCTTGCTCTCTCTTTATATATATATATATATATATATATATATATATTTTCTTCCGTTTCTCTAAATACTTGCAGGTAACAAAGGACTTTGTGGAGCACCATTGAGTAATCCATGTGCAACAACCAGTAGTCCTCCCACTTCCCCTCCCTCAAATGGCAACAATAACAAATCCCCAGCCCTTGCCGCCATAATTGCTGCTATCATCATCGGTGGACTACTAATCGCCATTGCGTTGGTCATCTGCTTTCTCCGAAAACGGAACAAAAACTCCAACTCCATCGAGTCTCCTACTACTCCGCCATCCAACCTCCAAAGGAAAGCTAGCATCAAAGAAGAGAGCAATAGCAATCACTCAAGACAAGGCTCCCCAGAGCACTCTGGAAAAAAGGCTGAGAGTATGCGGCTTTCGTTCGTACGTGAAGATAGGGAGAGGTTTGATCTTCAGGACTTACTAAAGGCATCAGCCGAGATATTGGGAAGCGGATGCTTTGGATCATCTTACAAGGCTGCTTTGACCAGTGGTACTATAATGGTTGTGAAGAGATATAGACAAATGAATAATGTTGGAAAAGAAGAATTTCAGGAGCACATGAGGAGATTAGGAAGACTTGATCATCCCAATCTGCTTCCCCTTGTGGCTTACTACTATAGGAAAGAAGAGAAGCTTTTGGTTACCGACCATGTTAAAACAGGAAGCTTAGCCGTCCATCTCCACAGTAAGTGCTATTCTATCGGATCGATCCCATCCCATCCCATTTCATTTCATTTCTGTTTTTATGTTTTGTTTTTGAATTTATTTATTGGTTTGCATTTCATTTCAATAATTTCAGGCAATCGTGCTAGAGGTCATCCTGCACTTGATTGGCCTACAAGGCTGAAAATAATCAAGGGAGTTACAAGAGGACTTGCTTATCTATACACAGAGCTACCGAGCCTCATCACCGCCCATGGCCACCTCAAATCCTCCAATGTCCTTATTAGTGACTCCTTCGAGCCACTCCTTACTGACTATGCCCTCGTACCAGTCATTAACCAAGAGAATGCTCAAGACTTTATGGTGGTCTATAAGTCCCCCGAGTACTTGCAAACTGCTCGTGTCACGAAAAAGACTGATGTGTGGAGCCTTGGTATATTAATCCTGGAGATCCTGACAGGTAAGTTCCCTGCAAATTTCCTACATCAAGGGGGCGGTCATGCAGGCGGAACAGAGGAAGAAGACCTCACCAAGTGGGTGAAGTCGGTTGAGGGTAACACAAAGGAGGTGTTTGATGAGGAAATGAAGGGTACGAGCAATGCCGAAAGCGAGATGATGAAGCTATTGGAAATAGGGTTGAGCTGTTCACAAGAGGATGTGGAGAAGAGGTTGGACTTGAAGGAGGCAATAGAAAGGATCGAACAAGTGAAAGAGAAGGACAACAGTGACAATGACGAATTCTACTCCTCTTATGCTAGTGAAGCAGATATAAGGTCATCAAGAGGATTGTCCGATGAATTGTCATTCACAGTTTGATGATGCAAAAAGACAAATTTCCATGATTAAAACTTTGTCTGTGCATCTAATGAAGGGGAAAGTTAAAAGCTAATGGAGGAGATAGGAATGGTTTGTGTGTCAATTATTTCTAAATTTTATATAGTTTTACAGTCAAGAACGCAGCACATATCAACATCTTTGCACTAATTCAATTTGTTCCATGCGAATGATAACGGTCGCTATTGTTGGATATCTATAGATTTTTTTTATTTTATTTTAAGTTTAGTCGTCAAGTATAGAGAGTTATGACTTCTAATTACCCCATTTATTCCTCATCATGATAGAATATTATTGCAGGCTTCCGATCCATCAAAGCTACATGCTTTAAAAAATAACATTAGTAATTCTTGATTCTTAATATTAAAAAAAATTAAAATACAAAAGATCATCAAGAAATTAAAAAAAAAAAAAAGAAAAAGAAAAAAAGGAAAGTTTATTATAGAAGATACCGAAGGACATCATTCTACCAAGGGTAGCTACCGTATCCAACGTGGTTCTGAAGCGTCGCCTCGCCTCAACCAATCGGAAACATTAAATGGTTTGGTAGTTTTACTACCTAATTATTATTAAACCTAGGAAGAGAGCACGGACCAATTTGTATTTGAGTTGTGCTAATGTACAAGAGCTTTCATCTTGCCGCATGGACGAAATGGATTTTAAAGTAACACACTTGAAATTCAAATGACTATTAGAATGAATGTCTCAAGATTATCAAAAACATCATTGCTAAAAAGAGACACTTGAGGTTAAATCTTAACTAAATATCTTGAGGGATGCGTGTGGATGGAACCGTGCCACCAGGTTAAATTATCTACAATAAAGACTTAAAATGGTCTGAAACTATGAAACCATAATGAAAGCATGACTCCTTTTATATTATTGCTTTGGGTCCCTGGAATCAAGTTTTGAACACTAAAATGAGCACTACCCCCTTTAGCTAGAGGAATGAAAGCATAATTTGAAGTCACCGTCTAAGGCTCTAGGGAAAAATAGTGGTTGACTTGAATAATCACCTATTGTTTAAGGGATTATATATATATATATATATATATATTATTTAAAGAAGAGAATAAATGAATAAAGAATGTAAGTATTTTTAGTTCACTTTATTTCCATTAAATAGTGTCTTAAGATTTTACGGTAATGCAAGTAAAATAATATTATCATAATATCAGCCAATTTACACTATCCATTTATCAAAACTAAATCTAGACCAAGGCTTTTATTAAAATGCCATAACTTGCAACCCGGAATACAGGTTAACGGATCTTGAGACTTAAAAAATAAAAAATGAATTAAAAAAGTGAATTAAATATGATATAGAAAAGGTTTTTTGCATTTTTAATTAATATAATCCATGAAGAATTCATCCAGGTATGTTTTCTCATAATTTTTTCATAATTATTCCATTAAAATTCTTTTCTTTTCATTGGGGTTTAGGATTTTTTCATTTTGATTCAACTATAAATAGTAAATGCTGGGGTGTTGTGCTTTTTTATCATATTGTTGGGTTCTTGTCTTTGGGATTGCATTAGGTCTCACGATTCAACATCTTTGTCAAGCAAAATTCGGATTTGAAAATTCTGTGGTGGCCTTGTTGTTGTTAGGCAAAATTGTCGACTGTTCTTAGTATCTGTCAATAGTTTATGGGGGAGGGAAATTACACATTCAATTTTCTATTAATAGTCTATGGTTACTATCGATAGAAAATTGGAAGGGCTTTGTGTTTAAGCTTCACTATTGACAATCACATTATACTGTCTACAATCATCACATGGCATATGTCCTGCTAACAATTTAATGTCACTATTAACAGTTTGTTCTGTTTGTTAAGTTATTAAGCAGTTTCTGTCAACAATTTTGTATTACCTATCGATAGTTATTTGCTGCACTTTACTGTATGCTTTTCATAATTCTATTAAAACTTAATTTTAGTGATTACTTATTCATGCTACTGGTTTGTAATTTTTTGGATGAAGAAAGATGAAGTGCCGAATGACAACGTACATGCATTATTTGTACGATACGAGATGTCAATTTTTTTTTTCAATTATTTGTTATATACTTATATTGTTATTGGAACGTAATGATTTTGTTTTCTTAGTTTATCTTTACATAGGTAGGACAAGATTAAGAAGCTAATGGTGAATAAGCAGCCGGTTAAGGGAGAGGTTAGTGAGGTTACATTTTATACATTTTGGATAGCTTAAGATAGTTTTTGGTAGCTATTATATCATGATGTTTGTTTTTTTTTTTTTTAGACGCTTATAAGGAGAGTTGAAGAGTAGTGTGTTCTTCCTCCTAAAGTAAAGATGGAATACAAAAAAATGCAAATGAATAGCTCGAAAGAGTATCAAAGTCAAAAGGAGGAATCTAAGGGTGCTATGAAGCCGATAAGATTAGATAGGTATTCAAAACTATTAACTTGGGACCTTGTTATCCTTTTTAATACTTATTTTGTACCTTTTTTTAATGGTACCAAATGAGATGTCAACCCAAACATGTTGTTGATGGCCTTTCATATTTTAGTGATGCAAAAAAAGATGCAGTGAGTGAGATAGCGTTTGGTGGCCTTTTAGAGTTGAACTATGGTAGGATGGATGGAGATTTATGTTTTTGGCTAATCGAGAACATTGATCATGAGAGCTATATTTTAGACATAAATGGGATAAATCTACCTATTACTTCTAATGATGTGGAAAATATTCTTGACTTAAGTAGTAACGGGGAAGATGTACCAATAGATGCTACAGATTAGTTATTAGCTAGTGTAAGGTGTAGCTTAAGGTTAAAGGAAGATGTGAAGTTAATTGTCCTCGAAGAAAGTTTAAAAAAAGCTGAGGTTGTCGATGACAAGTTTAAGAAATCACTCGTAATATTGGTACTTAGCAAATACTTGCCCTTCAATTCGATGTGATGGTGGTGAGGGAATATTTGGTAGTAGTAGTAGATGTAAGTCAGCTACCATAATATAACTAAGCAAAGTATGTTTTGCAAAGAATGTAAGATGGTATTCTAAAACATAAGATGATCGATCAAAGTTATATGTGAGGCTATATTTTGTTCCTCATGGTACATTTTTTGTCCTTATTAACCTTTACTTACATTAAGTAGCATAAGATTCATTAATAATACAGTTTTTGAATATATTATATCTTTAGTGTTACATATCTGATTGATTACAATTTTCGATGTTATGTTCTCTTTAGCTATATTTTATTGACAAGTGTTTGCTAGGTTTTGCACTGGTTAATAGCTCAATGCAAGCTACACCTTGGTTGAAGACGTGGACTGAAGTAAGAATGAGGAAAGTTAAACAAAAGTTCAATAAGATTCCAAGAGAATGGGTAAACTACTTGAATTTTATTACAAGGCTTTAACTATAAATGACTTTAGAGTTTTTTGTACCATGCTAATCTTCATTTCATTTAATAGGTAGTTATGTGGAATTCACTAAAACCATTATTTGAAGAAAGATTGTCTGCATAAGAGAAATCAAAGCTTGAGGTTACACTTTTCCTTTCCTATTATAGTTATCAATTTAGGTTATATACTTGATTGATATGTAATGTTAATGCAATTTTTGTAGATGTTGGAGGAGAAGCTAAATATTATATTGAAACAACAAAAAGAACTGAAAGAAAAAGTTCAAAAGATTGCAATGGTAGATACCTCAATTCTAGTATCCACAAAGAGTTAGTTTCCATTCAAGATGGCATCCAAAGGTCTAAGTGATGTGGAAGAGAAGAATGAGGACTTGGGTAGAGATTTCTCTCCTCTCCAGGACCTAAACTTAAATAACGATGGGTGCATGAACGTCGAACCTTTATAAGAAATGTCACCTAACTATAATGAGAATGATCCCAAACAACTACAGGTAATTATCTATGCATCATTTTACGTTTTTTATTACTTGAATTGTCTAAAAACTATTTTGGCTTAAATGTTTAACTTTCATGTGTTGCAATTGATTTATTTACTTTCCTTTTTTTTTTCTTTAGGACGAAGCCAAATATAGTATTGTATACGTCTAGTGGAAAGATACTAAGGTCATCTCATCAAAAAGTCCTAGTTATAGTCATTTCACTGTATAGCCTAGAGAAATGAGGGGAGAGAGTAAACCCTCCCAGTATCAAGTGTCTCCTTATTTAAACACGACGATGATGGATAAGAAGAAAAAATTAATACTATAGCAAACACTGGTTAGTAATTTATATGTGGTCTTTGTTTCTTCTTTTTTCTCTTTCTTTTTCTCTAATGTGATATATTTTCCAGTTTTTCTCATTCTTTTACATGTAAATCAATACATTAGGGAGCATATAAAGAAGAATGATAAAGGTTGCTAGATTTCCATACCCTACGAAGATGTGTATATAATTAACTATGTTTTTTATACCAACCAGGATGTAGAGTAGGATCACTAACCATAAATTGTATAGTTTGAAGTTTATTGTAAGAGTAACATGTTGTAACATATGTTTCTACCATGTGCAATGAAACATTAGTGTCATTTGATTGTCATGTCATTTTATTGCGCATAGATCTGTACATGCTAAGATCACTTGGATGGTTGTGTAATGGGGGTTATCAACATTATGATTAAAAATTGGTTCCATTCAAGGAAATGATGAGACAAGAAGGAAGATATGGTTTTTTCCCTACACTTTTGTAGTAATAACTTATTACTTTATTATATGATTACTATGTCATCCAACTTTTCCTAATGAATTGACTTTTTGACACTGAATGTAGGCATATGTCTTCTTGGGAGAGACTAATCTAATTAACTTCCATAACATCTTACACATTAGCAAAGACTTTTTAAGAAAGTCAAATCGATGTGAGAGGGTATGTACTCTACCGATCTTTATTGATACATATGATTTGTTAGAATTTAAGTGTTGAGCTCATTGGTTAATGCAGGTCTTCATACTAATGAATCCATCAAAAGAACATTAGTAATTAATTAAGCTACAAATGACTTATAAGACCATCGTGGTGTATGATAGTATATACACAACACTAACTAATAAAACCACTACTAAAGTGAAGCAAGTGGTATGATGTTGCACTATTTACTCTTAGGTAGCTTACATGTGACTTGTAGTTGAAATCTAAATATAACTATTTAGTGATGACATTTTGGTAGGTTAGAATCATAAATAGTGTATTCCAACTAAAAGAATTTACATAAGATGCTAGTTCATTCAACAAAGTCACTTCTAGTTGACCAATTGAAATGAATGATAAAGTGGCACAACAATCTTGTCTATTGTAGTTCCAATTGTAGTGTATATGTTACAAATGTTTGAAAGCTGAAGGTCGACCAATAGAGATTGAAGGAAATGTATGACCTTTAATATTTTTAGACCTTTTAACTTTTACTTAAACCTTAACATTGTCTCAAAACTCCTCTTACTAAATTTGCTTGTATCATTTCGTAGTTTACTACTCTCAAGGATTGTTAAGACATCTTGTTGGAGCTCATAAAGTTCGAATTAAATTCAAAGAGGGAAGAAACAATAAGAAGTTCACGAAATCACTATGAGAGGATAAGAAACATCAAGATTTGATACAAAACCAAAAGAATATAAGTGAATTGTGTTCTCATAAATTATTGTTATTTGTCCATTTTCTATATAAATCTTTTAAATTGTAAAGGAAGAATTTTTTTTTAAAGAAATAGCATTATTATATGGTAAAATCACATAATTTACTATATCCTTGAATTTACTTACTCTCCTTTTATAGTATTCTCAATTTGTTGTATTCTAAATTTATTATTTTCAAAGACAATAGTTTACTACTGCATTATATTGTCAATAATAAGTGGAAAGCTATCAACGGATTTGAAAAATTACTATACACTAACCTTAATTTTACTACAAAAGAAGTTTGTTTTACTGTAAAGGATACACGATTTACAAAAATTGCTGAAAGTATAAACAAACTATCACTGCACATTAGATTTATGATAAAGGAACCACATTTTACAATACTTAGAAACTACCTTTACCATAAAGGAAGTTGAATTTACTATAAAAAAGTTTATTTTTACTATAAAGAAACCCCATTTTATTGTACTCCAGTACTACTTTTACCATAAAGAAACTTCACTTTATCCTAAATAAAGTTTATTTTACCTAAAGGAACTCAATTTTACTATACTCCAAAACTGCTTTTACCATAAAGGATGTTCGCTTTATCACAAAGGAAGTTTATTTTACTGTAAAAGAACTCTATTTTACTATGCTTAAAAACTACTTTTACCATAAATGAAATTTATTTTACTATAAAGAAGGTTCATTTTACTATGCTCTAAAACTTTTTTTACTGTAAAAGAAGTTTATTTTATTGTAAAAGAACTCCGATTTATTGTGCTCCAAAACTACTCTTATCGTAAAAAAAGTTTACTTTACCATAGAGGAAGTTTATTTTATTATAAAGAAACCTTAATTTACTGTGCTCCAAAACTTATTTTAAAGCAGTTTTGAAGAAGCTTACATTTTACTATGCTTCAAAAGTACTTTTCCCATAAAGGAAGTTTACTTTATCGTAAAAGACATTTGCTTTACCATTAAGAAAATTTATTTCACCGTAAAGAAACTCAATTTTACTATAAACTAAATTTACTTTTACTAGAAAGAAAGTTCGCTTTACTGTAAGGGAAGTTTATTTTACTATGCTCTAAAATTACTTTTACCATAAAAGAAGTTCACTTTACCATTAGAGAAGTTTATTTTACTGTAAAAAAACCTTATTTTACTCTGATAAAATACTAGCTTTATCATAATTTGCTATAAAGGAAGCTCATTTTATCATAATGGAACTCCATTTTATTGTGCTACAAAACTACTTTTACCGTAAAAGAAATTCGCTTTACCATAAAGGAAGTTTATTTTTCCATAAAGAAACCTCATTTTACTGTGCTGCAAAATTTCTTTTACTATAAGGGAAGTTTGCTTTTAACATAACGAAAGTTTATTTTGCCGTAAAAGAAGTCTATTTTATCATGCTTTAAAACTACTTTTACTATTTTACCATATTTCAAAACTACTTTTACCATAAAGGAAGTTCATTTTATTATAAAGAAACCCCATTTTACTATACTAAAATACTAGCTTTACTGTAAAGTTTATTTTAACTTAAAGAAACCCCATTTTACTGTAAAGCGAAGTTAAATTTATCGTAAAAGAAGTCTAATTTACCATATAGGAAATTCATTTTACTGTAAAGAAACCTTATTTTACTATGCTCAAATATTAAGAAACCCATCTTACCATAAAGTAAGTTTCTTTTACTATAAAGGAACCTCATTTTACTATGAAAAATACTAATTTTACCATAAAAAGGAAGTTTATTTTACTGTAAAAGAATATCATTTTACTATGCAAGAATACTAATTTTAACTTTAAGGAACCAAATTTTACTAAGCTTAATTAATGTGCTTACTATATATGAGGCTACTATACTATAGAAAACACTGTTTACAGTCAAACCTTATTTTCAATAGTTTTGTACTAATTTTTTAGACGAAGAGACTATTGACAATTTCCTAAATTGTATTAATTTTTTAAGCCAAGAGATTGTTGATAAAGTAAGAATATTATTAACAATTTGCTTTTAAATGTATTAATTTCTAAGATTAAGAGACTGTCAACAGTATAAGAATATTGTCAACAATTTTCTAAAATGTTTTTATTCTTGAGGTCATAAACAGTATTGACTATATTATTGACAAAAACTTATAGTAGCATTCCACTACACTATTAAACTTAGTTATGTTTTTTTTTCTTTCTTTTTGGTTGTAATTTCTTAGGAGAGGCAATTGTTATGTGCCTCTAGATTCATTATATTGAAAGTAACTTACATTGTCTCAACTATAGAGTCAATACTTATGTAAACTTGAACTAGGCCATTTTGGATTAGATTAAAAGCACTTAACTTTTGATATTACTTATACTTAATTAGAGAGATGGCAAAAGTGATTTGGTATTCAAAAATGAAATACATTAACCATATTTGTAAGAGGCAAAGCATGGATTCAAAAAAGGAATTTCATACACTTTATCAATTTGATGTCTTAAACATGAATCTCCATAAATAAATACAGTTGATCTTACAATATAGCATAAGAAGCATTTTTCATTGCTAATTACATGTAAAAAGAAAACCTGATCCTCATAGCTACATTAACCATTAGTTCTTGCCAAGAAAATACATTTTCAATTCTTACAACTAAATTAACTATTAGTTCTAAGCACAAATTTGAAATCATTCTTCACTATCCAGCAAAAAAAAAAAACATAATTATCATTTTTAATAAAAATAATCCTCTCGATCAATTCAATCTATCCAGAAAAAACATGTTCAACCCTACAAAACAAACAATATAATATAAGGCCAATAATATTACGTAAATGACATTGCAACAGCAAATATTGAAGATTCTTCATATATGGCTATAATCACTCTTAATCATCTTGCTGAGCTGGTGAATTAGATGACAATGATTATGGTGGCTAAACCAAGTCAAAGCGTTTATACAAGCTAATGAAACTTGGCAAGCTATAAAATAAGTAATAATATTAATAATAGTAACAGCAACAGCGGTAATGGTTTTTGCATTTTTATATCCAATTTTATTACGTCAAGTTTTATAAAAATGAGAATAAAAAATTATTTTCTAATTATATGATTATTTTGTATTTCTTCAACACTATTTATAGAAGAGTGTACTATTTATAATATATATATTTATGTGTATAATATATTTCTCCCATTTACTTAGTAATATAATCTCTTTATTTGAAATTCATAAAAAATATTGAAGATTCTTCATATATAGCTACGATCACTCTTAATCACCTTCCTAAGTTGGTAGATTAGATGACAATGGTTATAGTGGCTAAACCAAGTCAAAGCGTTTATACAAGCTAATGAAACTTGGCAAACTTCTCCCTTAATGTCTCTAACAAACGTCTCAAAGTTATCAACTTGCTAAATTAGGTTGTCCACTTGTTCCTCTAATAAAGTTGCATGGTTACTCTTCTCATCTGCACTCTCTTCATCATCCGATAATTGTACAATGTCCATGGGTTGCTAGCTGGAAATCCATTAACTATCTCAACCTTCTCAGTAGCCTCCCTTCACAAGAGTTAACATGTCAATCATATCTTTTTTCAATAATAGGCTCATCTTTAGATATAACTTTTTGTTTCCTTAATTAAAAAAAAAATGAAATTACTCTTGCATAAGGCAACGTCATTCTCCTATTCAATAAGGCCTTCTTGATCTTGTAAATCATCTAATGCCTTAAATCAAACTTTTGGCTGCTTAAGATTTCACCCATTAACCACAAATCTTCTACATACATACTGGCATGATCCCTAAAACAAATATTCACATGGTATGATATCATAAATTGAGGAGTCCTGTGAGGGGCACTTAAATGCTTTGTCCCCATTCTTTGCATAATACTTAACCAATTTTTACTATTCAATCCATGCAGGTCACCATATAACATTTAACAAACATCGCTGTGATCACATCATTGTTTGGAAGGCATTTTCAAACCTCCATACTCAATTCACAAAATGTTTAAAAAAAAACTGAGGTTGATAGAAATAGGAACTCCACTTAATAGTGATGGTGTTAGGGTCCTATAAATAGGTCATTACATCATCTAGTATCGTGTTTGAATAAAAAAGCTAGACTAAATGTCTAATTCATCATCTTGAGCATCTAAATAATACCATTATCTTCTTCTAAATTTTAGTAGAACTGAAAACAAACATATTTCATGAAACCTATATTGAACTCATGACCGTAATTTAAATTATGATTAGAAAAGAAAAATTCTTCATACCTTAGGAAGTAGGCCTCAAGGGGGAAATCTCTATTGTAGAGCTCACCAAATTGGCTATCCAACCATGATTCACCCGTGTCGAGCTTGATTTTTTTTTCTTGATTTTTATAGTATTTTCCTTAATCTGATTAGTACTAAACCCTAACTAATTTAATAAGAAAAATTTGGTTTGTATTTAAAAAATTGATTTAGAGTCGCTACCCAACCGAAGTCGGAAAAAAAAAAAAAAAAAAAAAAAAAAAAAAAAAAAACAAGATTAGGTTAAATCAATTGGGAAGACTAATTTGACCTAGCTATTAGTCTATTTAAGCAACCAATTTTAAGATAAACAAAAGTTTTGAAAACCAAAAATTGAGTTTAGAGGCTAATCTTTTTAAACCTTTACAAATACTACTATTAACTTTTTGAAATTAGATTTAATTTTCAATATACCCTTATAATTTAAAATTACAATTTCTATTTTACAAAAATAACAAATCATGTCTATTTATGAAAAGGCTAAAAGAACTAATTATTTACAAAAGGTTACCCCATAATTGCTACAAGTGTCTATGTACCGCTATACGGAATCAGATTTTCGTAGTTCATTTTATAAAACTTTAGATGAATAAGTTAATTTTAACTTTTAAAAGAAGTCAGGTTTATGTTTTAGTCTTAATTTGAGTTTATTTAAGGAAAAGTTTCTAAAGGGTCCTAAATTGTTTCTTTTTTATTTTTTATTTTTTTGAAAAATCTAAAAGGCCCTAATTTTGAAAAGTTCAATTTTATTTTTGTTTTTATTTAGAAAATTGATTTTTTCTAAGTGGTAAAACAATTTTTTCTTATTTTTCTTATTTTTATGTTTTACTTTGTCTAATTTTACGTATTCATCAAATATAAATAAAAATGGACTAAGCTTTCTCTTTCTTTCTTTTTTTTTTTTTTTGCATTTCTCTTTTTCTTTCTTTGGTCCTTTATTTTTTTCTCTTTCTTGTTCTATTACAATTACAATTGGAATAGCAGTAAATAAATAAAAAAGGGAGCCAAATCAAACAACAAAAGAACAAAAATAAAAGAAAAACAAGGCTTAAACTAGATCAGCAACATGGGCGTAGGTTAAGGTGAATCAAGCATAGTTTTAAGTAAGACCTGGATTAGTTGTAGTTGTGGTCTAGAATTTAGGTCGCAAAGGCAATGGTTGTGAAGAGGTAATTCTGGCGCTGCTAACATCAAAACAAGTGGGGAAGTGATTTTTCATGATTTTTATATTGGATTTAAGGGGGTAGGCTTGATGCCACAATGTTTGGAGTTCACCTTGGTGGTTTTTGAAGTTGGGGTAGTGACGATGGTACTAGGAGAGCTTTGTGGTTGGCTATTGGGTGTAAATTGGTGTAAATGGGTGGTTGGGTTCTAGGTTATAGAGTGTGGTAAGGCTCTTAGTAAGGTTATTTTAGCACAAGTAGTGGTGGTTTGAGAGTGGGCTACCACGGTGGCTTAAGGTTTCACAGCAAGGAGATGGTAAAGCAGCTAATGAGGTATGTCAATGGGTGAAAGGGGTGTTGCTTGGCAGCTAGGCACTTAAGAAACACCATTACGATGTTATTTTTCTTCAAGAACGAATGGAGAGGGGGAGCATATAAAGAGAGAAAGAGATATGCGCAGTGATGATGTAAAGAGAAAGAGAGAGAGAGAGCTTGAAATTTTCAAGAGAAAGAGTTTGGGAGTAGGTTTTCAAATTCACCCATCTACCTAAATGCTTTTCCCAGTCTCCTTATTAGCTTAAATTTGAGAAGAAAGGCCATGAATGGCCTTAAATACGAAAATAAAAACCCCACTTTGACTAACCATGACTCATGATTTAAGGATGAATTGGTGTTAATTATTTGTCAAAACCGTGTCCTTAAGCTTTGTTTTTTGCCAAATTTATCCATTGGAAACTTTGATTTTCCTTGAAAAACTTGAATTAAGCTTGGTCAACTCGGATGTTTAAGTTGTCCATTCAAGTTTTTTTTTTTTCATTTTTGAACCCAATTTTGACCAATTTATTATTTGAATCTAAACAACTTCTTGGACTCATTTCAAAGTAACCAGCTAGGCTCTACAATCACTTCATTAATTCGATCAAATTGTAGAGAAAAAGGCCCTAAATCAAGCTAGGAAATGGACTATCCAAGGAGGAAAATTACAAGAATTTTGGGGAAAAGAAAGGAAAGTAGGGGAAAATGTATTGATGTGGCACTACATCAGCTGAGTAATCCAATAACAAGGTACGTAGCTGAATACGTAGCAAGAGCTAACATGTTGTTATGCTATATGTCAAGACATGTGGCACTATACATGTCACGAAGATGCTAACGTAGCGCAATGTCAACTACATCTGGATGAAGCAATGCCACATGTCCATAGTAGACATGTAGCCTAATGCTAGTGCAACGTCAACTGCATCTGGATGAAGTAATGCCACATGTCCATAGTAAACATGTAAACATGTAGCCTAATGCTATCCCAACATATGGCAGTGTCTTTTAAAAGGCACTTTGTGCCTTTAATGAGATTCGAACCTAGGAACTTTAAGTTATATAAATTGGGAAGTCAAAGTGTAGAACTATTATGTCGTTAGCCTGTGCCTTATTTATATGTATAATCAAATTACATATATGGACTAGATCAGTTTGGGCTAGACTTAAATTTAAGCCTATACCTAAAAATCACTCTTCTTTTATTATCATTTAAGGCTTAAAAAAAATCTAAGGAGAAACTAAAAAATCCTACTCTATTTAAATTATCTAAACATTTTACTTTTTAATTTTTTTTTCTTTGTAAGAAATATTCTAAATTTTTCCTAATTTTTTTATTTCTTTTTAGTTTTATAATTTTCAACTTTTTGTGCTTTTTTCCTAAATTAGAACCCTTTTATCCTATTCTAAAAATTCTAAAATTACAAGAGATTAAAAATAAGGTATTTACAGCCCTCCCTCCATCACTTGATCTTCTTGTTAGTAGTGCATAGCAGCATGAGTCATGTGATTTAATTCGGATTTGTTGAAGTTAGGGTTTTGTTTGGAGTATTGAGTACATTTAGAATGTGGGGCTATCAACTATAAGTGGGGTTTAAGTGTTAATTTGGGTTTAGGTTTATATACTTAAGGTTTTCAGGGTTTCTTTTTTTTTTTTTTTTTTTTGCTATCTATCAATGAAACTATTGATAGTCACATTATTACTGTCGAAAGTCACTACTTTATAAAGGTAAAATAACACTCTGTTATGGTAAAACATGATCCTTTACAGTACAACAACATAAATTGTAGCAAAATCAACAACTATCTATAGTAATAGTTTAACTATCAACAGTTTTGTTTCCATCATGATCAAATAGTACTCCAATACCGTAAAACTCTTTCTTTTAAAGTAAGAAAGTTACACTATAGCATCTACTACTAATTATCAGCAACATACCTGTTCTTATTGATAGTTTTCTATGTCTATGAAATTGTGGAAAAATTGTCGATAAGAATAAGTATGCTATCAACAGTTAGTAAAAGTCATTATGATACAAC
This sequence comes from Lumnitzera racemosa, assembly GCA_024138005.1. Lineage (NCBI taxonomy): Eukaryota > Viridiplantae > Streptophyta > Magnoliopsida > Myrtales > Combretaceae > Lumnitzera > Lumnitzera racemosa. Next base: position 47,133,250 of record JAMXBC010000007.1, read on the forward strand.
TCTAAAATCTATTCCTTTTTAGTAAAATAAGGTCTATGACAATATATATATTTTTAATTGTTGAAGATATGTCAACAGTAACAGGGTACACTATTAACAATTAGATGCAGCAATTCACTTCCTTACTTAATCATTCATAAGTTGACATGAACACAGTTATAGTATACAATATGATTCAACAATATTATTTAAAAGTAAGAGAAGGTTGTAAGGGAACTTCAAATGTATTTCCACTATAAGAATGATTCTTTATACAACAAAATTAGATTACAACTAGTTAAAGCAACCTTTCGATTCCATTTATAATACTCTAATGCTTACTTAAAGTCAAAAGACATGCTATTTTTAAATCAGTCTTGTTTGTGTTTCAACCAAAAATTGACCATAGCTGGCTTTCTTAGACTGAGGCACGTGATCCAGAGCATGTAGCAATGTTTTCTTCAGATGGACTATCCAAATTTACTACCAGATTTACACATATACTATTGTTTTGACTGACATTCCTAGGATTTCTTGAGAAACATAAATGATTATATCCCTCCTACTTGCACAAGCCACATCAAATCTATTTTCTTGGATGCTTTGATTGTTGACTAGAATATCCTTTAGCTCAAACGACTTTTGGATCCTTAATCCTACTTATACAACATAGTGGAACTAGCATATACAAAAAAAAAAATACAAATATAATACGACATAAGATGAAAGAGGCTTATCACCAGTTGCACCATCGGGTGTTGGAACGGCATCTACATCATTCGAAGCTTCTTGCGTCTCATGAGTCAAGTATGCAATCTCATTCATTACTTGAGAAAAGGCTATCTTTGATTTTGACCCTAGATGACAGATAGCTCAGGTAATAGCTCATAATGCACCATATCAAACTTGTTCCGTCATGATTGCATCTTTAGTTTTTATACAACACCATCACCTCTATGAATGGTCTTTACCAACTTAGTCTACCTCGACGATATGAGATTCTGAGAGATATTATTCAAAAACTCTAATTTGGCCAAATGAAAGGCATGGCTACAAGGAAATCTAGTAGCCTTGTAGTGTCCATATTTGCAATTAATAAATTGGTCTCAATTTTTAAATGTTACCCTTACAAATTTAGAGGGGTACTTATAGCAGTATAAAGTGTGGATGGTCACCCTAAATTAGTTGTCATCACGAACGTATGGAGTCTATAAGGCCTCTGCTCAATCTCTAACCTCGATCTTTCAAAGGATGCCCTTGTATATATGGAGGCTACATGGTTTTCAAAACTCTTGAGCACAATACGAAAAACAGGTTTTATGTGTGCACTTTTATAGTTAGCCTTCAATTTTACATGTCTCAAATTAGATAACACCCTCTCAAAGTGTTGAACTACTTGGTACATCCAATACCTTCAAGAAATGGAATGGTTTCCCCTTATAAATGAATGGATCCCCTCACTTTCTACATACTATGCATAAAAGCCCAAAAATGTCCCCTCAAATACATGTGCCTAAGAGGACCACTTCTAGTATAACTCTTCCACCCATTCATATCCTTCAAGTTCATTCCTTTCTAGGATATCTACCAAAGCCGCTTTAAATTCATCGATAAATTCTATATCAAACATGCATCTCTTGAAATCTCGCAATAACCCATTACTGTAAACATGAGAAACTGCATTCCTCTCAAGGTACCATGAACAAAGGTGGTGTTATGCTTAAGGGAAAACAAAAGTATAACTCTTCCACCCATTCATTTCCTTCAAGTTCATTCCTTGCTAGGATATCTACCAAAGCCGCTTCAAATTCATCGATAAATTCTATATCAAACATGCATCTCTTGAAATCTCGCAAGAACCCATCATTGTGAACATGAGACACCGCATTCCTCTTAAGGTGCCATGAACAAAGGTAGTGTTGTGCTTAAGGGAAAACAAAAGTTATAGCTGCCCGCATTGCCTTATCCCTATTATGATAATAGTCATAGACATTTTGCATTTCATTGCATGCATAAACACATCAAGCAACCAACTATATGCCTCTTCCATCTTATCAACTAATAGTATACTGATGAAGATTCAAATTTGATGGTGATGGTTAAAGCTAACCAAGATGAGTAATGGCATTAGATACTTATTCAAGTGATATGTAGAATCAAAAGCAACAACATCTCCAAAACAAGCATAGTTAAGCTGACATGTTGATCAGAACAACCAAATAAGTTATCCTTCTTCATTTACGGTGTTCTCATAAAATAACCTAAGGTTAGCTTCCTTTTGGCCTACTAAGAATGCTATAGTTACCTCAGCATCGCCATCAAATGTATCCATCCACTTCTTATCAATATAGTTGTCGTAAATCCAACTTTCTTGTATCTACTTGCTTGATGAACCAAATACTCCATTTTATCATATGGCCAAATAACAGAATTTAACATGCTATTGATTTGAACTTGATCAACATTTGAGTAGACTTGTTGGAATTTAAGAAACAATTCTACAATGGTAGCACGAGCTCATGATTATGCTCAGTATTTATAGCTAATACCTCCTAAAGTTCATCCTCCTTTATGAGTTTTACTTTAAACATAGTTGGACAACCAATTCTAATCAACATCCTTTCCTTTCTAACTCATTTGATCCTACTAAGATGTTATTAACCCCTATAACCCTCCCTATGGCACACCTATAGATACAATCTCACCTGCTTCTATTCATTCTTTCTAGAATCAAGCAAATAAGCATTAAAACCCATTTATAGCAATGTACCTAGTATAGAAATCATCGGCTTCTAAAAAAGATGCAAATGTTCTACCAACTAAAAGTTTTATTGAATGCAAACCTATATATGATGACAAGTCATCAATGGTAATCACATTATTGTGTTGAGAAGAATCGTTGCTTCTACCATCATTAGAGACTAGAATATCACCCTATTCATCATATGCAGCATTGGTTTTGGCATTGTGGTCATAAACATTGTATCCATCTTCATTGTCATATAACCTAAATCAAAGGCATGCCTATTAGAATCCATATTGTGATTGCAAAAATTGTTATTTCTATTATTTTTAGGTATTTAAGGTACACTTAGGGTATTAGTGTGGAGAATTGTGTGTTTACGAATAGAAAGAGTAGACTTTATTGTAAAAATATTGGGATTGCAAAACATTCTAATTTTTAAAAAATTGTCAACAGTTGTACATTACTATTGACAGTGAAGTGCCCATACAAAAAAGCCCATGCAAAAAAACTATTGACAATAGCACATACCTATCAATAGTGATGCGCTCCATTCTAGTAAAAACCAACTCATTTATAGTGAAAAAAATCACTGAACATGGTAGTATTTCTATAGTTGATGGTAAACTAAATGGTAGATAGTAATATTAAACTGTCTACAGTTAGGCACTTCAATCAACTAAATCTTAACTCCTTTGCATTAAAAGATGATCGACCATAGTAAGTTCTCTCTAGTTAATGGTAACTTCAGCTATCGATAGTAACAATACATTGTTGATAGTTGTGCTAAAAAAATTGTTTATTTATCTTGTTTAATTTTAAAATACATGTCACTATAAAATTCACATTTTTATAGTATAAAATTTGAACACTATATACAAATAGTAATATTATAGTACACATGATCTTAATGTAATGATATTAACATAGTATGGTGTACTAGCAATCATATATGAATTGTATGTGCAAATTACTAAATTATGTATAAATTTAGCATTTTTCATTAATCATAATACAGTTTATAGATAACGGTATATATAGATTACTTCCATATCAATTGTGCATGCAAATTACCAATTTATATGAATCATGTATATATTTAGTATTTTCCATTAGTCATAATATAGTTTATAGACAATGGTATGTACGAGTTTCATCCATATAATTTGTACATGAAATTTATCGAATTATATAAATGATGTGTAGATTTGGTTTTTTTCATTAATCATAATATAGTTTATAACCAATGTTATGTACGGGTTTTATCCATACAAATTGTACGTAAAATTTATTGAATTATATGAATTGTGGATAGATTTAGTATTTTCCATTAATCATGATATAGTTTATAAAGAATGTTATTTATAGGTTTCATCCATATGAATTATACATGAAATTTACCGAGTTATATAAAATGTGTATAGTTTTAGTAAATTCTAACAATTATAAAAATAATTACGAAATAGTACAAATCACAACAACTTATTCTTTTCTTATAGAAAACGTGTGAAACATTCAATTACTTCTAGTTGATATGAATTTCATAATAATAATGTAAATGATAAATGAGGAAATATTATGTAAACAATATTGTGAATGTTAATATTAATAATGTAAATGATAAATGAACAAGAATTAAGGCGATAGGAAAATATTTTGAATGAAGAGACGTAAAAAAAGAAATATTAATACTTAATTGCAAAAAGGAGGAGACATTATGTAAAAATATGGATACTAATATTTAATTGTAAAAACGGAGAGAGATATTATAATAATAGAGATATTTACATTTAATGGAAAATATATAAAACGAAATAATAATTAAATGGGAAAGGGAATATTGATTAAATGGGAAAATAAGAAAACATAAAAAGAAAAGTAATGGGGAATATGATTAAATGAGAAATGTAATTAAATGGAAAAAGGGAAAGGAGAAGGTAAGCTACTAACCTCTTATAACATGTTACCTTCGGTAACGCTACATAGTGACTCGATGTGAGTATAAACCAATAAGTATATCGGGTCATGAAAGTAGTATGGTCAGTCAATCCAGGTTGTGTTCCATAGGGAGCGAGGTACTGAGTACTAAACTAGTCGAGTTTTTCCTTAAACTAAGATATTGATAATTGAATTAAAAAGGGGTAAAAGCTAATTAATAAAATGAACACCAAACCAAATATCCTAGCTCCCCTATGAGGGTCCTAGGTCAAGGGAAAAAAAAAAAGACAATTTAGGATGTGCAAATCTATTCACATCCAAATTAATGTAATGTCTTAATACAATATTCAAAATTAATTAAGTAAGATTTAACTAAACTCATTAGAAATCACCCATCTCCTAGAGTAGCAACATTCTAATTATAGCATAAATAGTCCTATCAAAGTGATTTATCTATAATTATCGATTAAACAGTGATCTACTCACATCGGAATCACTACTCTAATTAGAATTATGATTTGAGCACATCCCATAACCCAAACCATATTTTCAACTGAATTAAGTGCACGATTTCATGAATTTAATTAAAACTCGCATATCCCTATAATATACATTTTCAAAAATTGAAGCTATGTTTATCATGAGTTATCAAAATCCTCTCGAATATCTTCTAACTCTATCTAACTAAAAGGTGAAGGCTAAACACTAAATAAGTAAACGATGAACATAATTGTTAAGCTTGAATTTTTCCCTATTTTTATTTTCCTTTACTCGATTTATATTAAACCTTGATAACAATTAAGAAAATTTTGGTTTTTCTTAAAAAGTTTATTTTTTAAAGTCACCACTCGATTGAGGTCGGGAAAAAGTTAAGTTAGAATCAATTAGATTGATTGATTCTAACTTAATCACTAATATGTGAGAAAATCATTTTTGAAAAAATGATTTTTGAAAAACCAAAGATCTTATAAGTTTAAGAGCCAACCTATTAAATCTAAATGAGTATCACCTTAACTTTTTGAAATTAATTTTATTTTTCCAAAATACCCCTTTTCGCACAAATGAATAATTGTAAATTTGCTAAAAAAAATAAATTCTATTTTTAAAAGAGAAAAAAAAATAACAAATTGAATTTATTTTAAAAGAGGGAAAATAAAAAGATTTCTCTATTTTAAGTCACCCCATAAGTGCCTACATACTCTCTAGTAAGGATTAGACTTTCCATAATTCATTCTGAAAATTTATATATGTTTGTCTTTTCTAATTTCTAAAAACCAATCGAATTTGCGTTTTAATACGATGCAATTTTATTTTTGAAAAATATATGAAGGGTCTTAATTTCAACTATTTTATTTTTTAAAAAATGATTCTAAAGCGGCCCTAACTTTAAAAATAGTTCATTAGTTTTTAATTTTTTTTATCAAATTTTTCTAAGTGAATAAACATTATTTTTATTTATTTTTTATTTTTTATTTTTCACCGAAACATGGTAAATCAACTTTTCTTTCTCTTCCTCTTTTTTTATTTTCCTTTTTTTAATATATTTTTTTTTTACAATTTATACATGAAATAAACTAAATAAGTATAAAATAAAATTTAAAAAAAGGAACAAATAAGATCAAATCAGGGGAGTCTCACAGGTCAGTGGCACATCGATTAGGTCAGGTCAATTTAACCAACCCAGTTCACTTGTGCTATCTATGAGAGCTTTAAAAGGAGAAGAAGAAGGTAGTGACAATTGGAGAGGAACTAAGCACACTAATTCAAGGGTTTTTAACACAGGTGAGACCATATTCATGTCATTTTGATTAGCAAAAGAGGGTGCTGTACCAATACCATCACGTTTGGTGGTGGTTAAATCAAGTCCACCAGTAATAGTAGTTGGGTAGCAACAGTAATGATGATTGGGGGTGAAAAAAGTGATGGGTCTTATTTTCTCAAGGGCTATGAGTGCAATTGTAGCATTGGTTCAAGAAGAAAACCATTACTTCGTAGTGGTTTAAAGCTGGTACAGTGGTAACTTAGGGTTTTAGGTAGGTAGTAGCTAGTAGCTATGGCAAACCTTTGGTGTAGTGGCTATCAAAAGCCTTACCCTTAGAGACGCTTCCTATGGTATTTGTTTTACTTGATTTGCTTAGTATTTAAGCAAAATCTAGTGAGAGAGAGAAGGTTAAGTGTACACTTGTGTGAGGGTTCTTCAGTTGAAAATTGATTATCGCTGATGGAAGTTGATGATTAGGAAGGGGGAGGGGGGGGGGGGGGCTCTATTTATAGCTTCTCATGCTTACATGAGCTTAGAAAGCTCCTTAATAGCTGAAATCTGCCATTAAAGCTCTAAGTCTGAAATTGATTTTTTCTTTTTATTTTCTAAGCTCGGTTTGGGTAAGAAAATGGATGAGTAAGGATGGGATCTTTGGTTCAATGCAAAGAAAGTCATGTCTAGTATGAGATGCTACACTGAAATCGTTGAAATCATGTAGGATCGTGTATCATTTGCATGGAAAATCATAGCAAAGTGTAGGGGTTAAGGGGGGAGGAAAGAGTAAAATTTGGGATTAGTTATTTTTTTCCTAACCTTGAGCTTAGATTTGGTTACCTAAATGAAGGAATCTAGACAAGTGTTTTTTTTTTTTTTATTAGCAAAATCCTACATCAACAACATAAAGATAAAAAGAATTTGGATTGATCTTTACAAAAAAATGGATGAAAAAAAGGCTTGAAATTAGGTATCTCAATAAGACAAAAATGTTGTTCTTCAATGGATACTTCTCGATTTGTTGGGGGGGGGGGGGGGGGGGGGGGGGGGGGGAGGGGGTGATAATGGAACGTTACGTGGTCCCCTACGTAGCCTTACTCAATACGTGACCCTATACTGATGTTACATGCCAAAGGCAACGGGCAAAAAAGCAAAAAAAAAAAATGCACTTTGTGTATATAGTCAACGTCGAACCTAAGACCTCTTACTCATACCAATGCTAAGACTAAGTTCATTACTAGTTAGGTTGTTGGCTTGTGCCCTATTTTCTTTTGCAAACAAATTATATTTAAACTATATAACCACCTAGAACCCAATTAGAAAATTAACCAAACTAAACCTATTGATCCCAACATAACTTTAAATCCTTTTTTTTTTTAAATTACTTGTCTAAAAATAAAAAGTCTACTTTTCCTAAAAATCTAATTTTTCTAAAAATTTCTATACTTCTAATTTTTTTTTCTTTTTTTTTGTATTATTTTTTATTAAACTATCTATTTCTTCTTTTTTTTGTATTTTTGAATTAGGACCTTTTTATTACCTAAAAGAAAAATTTTAAAAAAATATAACGGACAAAAATGAGATATCTACATTAATAATCAAATAACCATTTACTCAATAATTAATATTAAAACAAGTCATTCAAGCAATAATTCATTAAATCTATCAATATAAAACCTAAAATATATTAGATACAATATCTCATCACACTACACAAATGAATCAAAATATAAAACAATTGAAATAACAAAGAAGTGAAAACACCTTAATTGAAATATTCAAATCTGACTTATGATACAAAGTCGGCATATCTCAATATATTTAAAACTTGAAAATTCTTCTAGTAAGTTAGAATAAGGATTTTAGTGCTTAAAATTAAAAAAAAAAAGGAAAAGAAAAAACATACTAAAATTAATAAGGAAAGTAGTTTCTTTTAAATATTCTATACACAATACTATTATTTTATTTTTCTATTTTTTTTTATTTTTGAAGAAAAAGCTACTGTTCTATATCTAAGCTAAGCTCATCTATTCTCTATATTCTCTCCCCTTCGACTGTTTGCTGTCCCCTTTGGTAAGCTTTCACCCCTCTATATGAAACCCTCTCGTCAGCTTCTTTTTCTCCACGTGGACATGGACTTTAATTTGAATCCAGTAAATGGGCTACTCTTCAAATGATGTCAAGGGGATCTTTAACATGATAATTCATGCTTGATTCTTTCCCGAAGTCCTTGGATATTTAATTACCAATGTAAGCTTTATGCCAACATGTGACTTACTTTTCCATAAAGAATCTGCCGCTGATGAGGCCCTCATGTGCTGTGTCTTAATGCAATCAATTGGGCTTACTTCATTTAACTAAATAATTTAACCTGGCCCCACTGCAGCTGTTAGTTTTGATTCTCTATGAATACTTCTCGAACCCAGAAGTTAAATGTGCCAGATTCTTCTTAAATGAGAGCTATCATGTGCCTTATTATGGTTTCTCTGAACCCAGAAGTTAAATGTGCCTTATTATCAATTGGGCTACTCTTCAAATGATCTCTATGGTTTTTTATCATGTGCCTTATCATGCCATTAGTACACTGCCCAAAAGAAGAAAGTGCTTGTTAAATTTACTTGACGGATGCTCTGTTACTAGCTATTACTTAGCTCTCTTCTTTGACTTGCATGGCCAACTGCTCGGTTCAGTTATGGTGGAGCCAATCTAGTCGACTCCAAGTTCAAAGCGCATGTTCGCAACTTGATTTGTTCAAGTTAGCAAGCTGCTGTCCCTGTTTGAAGTTGCTGCTATCTGGATGTCCGGGATTGGTAGCTACTGATCTCGGTTATGCGCTTGGTTGGATGCCGCTGGTCAAGTAGCTCTCGGCCTGCTGTAATTAAGAAGAGGCGTGGACTACTATGGCGTGGAATTCTTGGCCGAATTGGGTGATGGTTGCTGCTGCACTTGGAGTTCTTATGGAGAGTGCCATTTAGGCACTCAACTGGAGCAGGTCGGGGCTGCGTGTATGGAACATAAGCTGCTACGGACCTCACTTGGTTTGGTTCTTCGTTGGTCTACTGTTGAAGAATAGCGTGAAGTTGCCGCTCATTCATTCGGTTTGGTGTGCTCTCGGCTAGAATTGTTGCAGCTGCTATTCAATAGCAGCTATCACGTTGAGGCGCTGCTCTTAGTGCTTGGTTCTCTGCTGAGTAGGAGTGTTCTGCTGCAGCTTTCCAAAGTACACGGCTTGCTGAAGTTGGTGAAGTTTCTCGGCCTACAGCTACTGCAATTGAAATCCAGCAACTCGGATAAGAAGCTCAGTTCGGCCACTCAAATTCCAATTCTTCAGCCTGCTGTGTGGACACGTAAAGTTGTTGTATGTTGCTGTCTTGTGATGAATTGAATTCAAGCTGCTGTTCGGACTATCCTCTACTCTTATTCAACTAAGTGCAGCTGCTGAAAACCAAAGTACACAACCTGCAATTAAGAATTAATGACAATGAAGTTTTTCAAACTCAACTAAATAATAAAAATGACGATCATGTCAGCTTATAGACAAAATTTCAAGGCCTATTAATGCTGTTATCAATTGCAGCCTGGTCACTTGACGAGAGTTCAAATCACATCATCCACTTGAGGTGCTCAGATTCATCAGATTTTTGGGTAGTTTGGAGCTTGAAGCTGCTGCACTTTGTCAAATAAGCTACTGTTCGCCATGTTGAATGCCGTGGAGTTGCTGCAGCTGTCATTTGAGTGGAGCGACTACTATATTTTTTGTTTTTGGAGTGCAGCTGCTGTCCATAGAGGCTCGGTTGGGGAGCTTGCTGGAAGCTGCTTTTCTTCTTGGATATTGCTCGGGCTTCTGCACTTTGGCTGTCTTTGAGTTGCTGCAAGTTGGAAGATCGCTTTGCTTGGTTTAAACCCTCGGTTTGGTGCTCTGTCAGGTTGTAGAGTGTGCAAGGAAAAGCTCAGGTGTTCTGTTTGGTGCTCGGAGCTCAGTTCAGCTGTCATTAACGAAGGAGAATTGTTCCACGTTACAGCTGAATGAACTAGAAATAAGGTCCACTCCTTGCTTGTATCTAGCTGCTGCTCGTGGCATGTAAAGCTTGGTGCACAGTTGGTTTGGAACTGAATTGAAGTTGCGCATGCTGCACTGAGTTGTTTGAGTTGCTGTGATCAGTCGCACATTAAATCCACCCCTAGTGTGCTCAATTCAACTTGTCTCATGGCTTGTGATGCTTGGTTATTAAATTCAACACTCCATTTGATCTTTGTCTTGAATTTCAGCTCTCAAACTTAGAGTTCATTAGATGCTACCTAAGACGATCGGAGTTCCTGGCTCTTGGTTTGGATCCAGCAGAACCTCTTGCTCATATCTACTGTTCAGATCTTCATATAGTAGCGGGCTATTATCTTGTGATCAAGCGTAATGTCTCACTATGAATAAATCGAGTATGTCTTACATGAATTCCAGCTGCTATCAATTACTGAACGAGCTGCACATCAACTTTCTTTTCAAATCAGTTACCCTATAATTCGAGACAAATGAAGCACTCATCATCATGTATAACCTTGAAATTAAACTTCAGCACAATCATGCATTATTTGTACCGAAGATTGCCAATACTTTACACAAATTCTTTGAGGCTAAATTTCAATCCTTTTTCTAAATCTTTGCACAATAGATCCAAACATATGCATTTAATTGATTTTGAGCAAAATTCTTGATAAAAGTGCATATGAATGCATGAACTATATGTATTATAATTAGAAATAAATGTGCATAGTTAGCGTTATTGTAGAAAAATCCATGTCTTAATATTATTTGAATGTACTTTTCTCCAAAGACTTATCTATTATACTACATTTACTGTTTACCTTGAAATTCATCAATCTTGAATGTGACAATTTTCCCGCATAATGACGTATCCCCATGGGCTTAGTGTAAGTTTTAGTGTTAGCCTCGATTTCTTACATTTGCAATTTATTTTGAATGTCATTGTTGTTTAGCCTAGGAGTAGAAGTAGGGATGTTTTAGCGTACAGCAAATTTAGTGGTGATTAATTTGCCAATTCCTTAAGGATTCAAGGTAGGAATCAAACTTATACGTCATTTTTTTCGTTAAGCAAAGTTATTTTGCTCGTAGCTTATGTATAATTCAATCATCAACTGAATTTTTCATACCGTGTAGTAGGTTACTTCTACCACTACAAAGGTGAAGCCTAATTAAATGAAAAAAGAAAAGAATTTCATATTAGATCTCACATACCTAATTATAACACACTAAAAGTTTTAGTTCTATTTTATTTTTTAAATATGGTGGCTAACGACCCACTCTTTTCATCATTGAGTACGTCATATAATCCACCAAGCAAAGCGTTGTACCTCTCCACAAACTCTTTGAATTCCAACTATTTAAACATGAGTAGGAAATATATCAGATTGCCATGTAGCTAAGATGTCAAATGAATATAGAAAATGTCAACCTCTTTTATGTTTTTATGTTTTGGGTGTTTCAATTTTTTTAGGTATTTTAATTATTCAATAATATTTATTATTATTATTATTGTTTAAGTTACGTTAATTAGAGAAAGAAGTAAAATTATAACTTTCTTGCATTTTTTATCACATTTATGAAAATCTTCAAGTTTTTTGCCATAGTTTTATATTTTTCCTGAAAATTTTGTTCTTTTTTTCTATGTATGCCCTCGAAAGTTCATAGCATTGCTTCAAAAAAAAAAAAAGTGTAGCTCTACTTTATTTAATATAATTGTTCTTATGAAAAAATTCATAAATAACCAATTGTATGCTTATGGATAAAAATCACTACCATGATCTTACCTATGGAACCCTCATCATGAATTTTCTTTGGAGTGTGATGAGGAAAATTGAGGCCATAGAGGATCATAATCTAAGATCACAGTCGTAAACTTAGGCATGGACTATTGATTAAAATTAACAAAGGACCACGATCTAAGAACACGATCTAAGAACACAGCCGTAAACCTTAAGCATGTTCTTATAGCTCTCCTTTTCCAATTCTTTTTCATTTCTATCCTTCCCTTAACCCTATTCTAACATTTGTAAACATTTATAAGAGTCTAAATAGATAATGCAAAACAATCTCATTATTTTTACCTTCATCCTCATCTACAAAAGCTTCTCCCAGAATAACTACAAGAGACTACCACTTCTCTTTCAAAATCTATTTTATTTTAGTTAACTTCTTTTAGGAAAGATTCATCTCTAACCTTGTAATCTTAACCTTATCTAACCTCATGACTAACAATGCCATCCCTTTTCCACCAATCATAGGAGAATAACAATCATGATGATTATGATAAATTACTCCCCTCCCATGTGCCCGAAAAGATCCAAGCAGTACATGTCATATAGTAGTCAACTTTGTGTGCATACAACCTCATATACGTCATATATGAAAAGTGAGTCTTACCTACCCTGTAATGCGAGCAAAATTTCCATCCAAAATATGCTTTTGGATGAGTTGTAGTCAATAACCTTAGCTTCTTTACCATGGCGTCAACAAACAATATTAACTGAAAAATCGAGATCAATTATGACTACTCCAATTTCATCGTCAACAAGAAATTTAATATCACAGAAAACTCGGATCAATCGAGGACCGTTCCTTTAGAGAGAACTGGTGGAAATGATGGGAAATGACATTGTTTATCCTCCCGGGACATGGTTCTTACAACAATCCCGGGAGCTTATGAAAAGTTCTGCTTCAACCCAGTATCTACAACAGGAGAGGGAGGTGAGATGGATAGAGATATGGAAAATGTCTTGGAGGAAGAACGAAAATTAAACCAAGAGGCCATGCCAGGAATCTGCTATGTGAAGTTTTCACGATCTGAAAAGGATATTCTCAGTGCCCCATGGCAAAACACATTCACTGCAAAAATTATGGGCCAAACGTCTAATATAAAATAATGATTGATAAATTGAAAAAAATATGGAGATCACTTACTACTATGACATTGATCCATTCGGGATCAAGCATTTATTTCGTAACTGTAGAAAGTAATTTAGACTTTCAATGGATAATTAAAAATGGCCCTTGTTTATTATCTAGCCCTTAAGAAAGGAGAACCGGATTTCAGATTGGACGGAGCATCCTTTAATATGATTGTGGTTTGGATCCGGATAAGGGGTCTGCCTATCGAGTATTATTCTCCGTTGGCGATTTGCCACATAGGAGAAAAAATTAGGCCAGTGTTACGAAACGGCTCATTCACAGTTGGGTTAAAACGAGGCAAATTTGCCAGGTTTTGTGTGCGAAATGATGTTGATAAACCTTCGAAACATACTCTGATCTTAAATGATAGGAGTTATAATATTCAATAAGAAGGGCTGCCCCGCTTATGTGAATGGTGTGGAAGGGTCAACCATGATAAACTCTCATGTCCTTCTATGAAGGAAGAGAGGGGAAAGATGGAGGAAATGAGAAATGAGGTGGGAACCAGCAGGAACCACACATGGAAGAAGTAGTGAGCACTGACATTAAGAGCCTGACCACGTATTGGAAAAGGAAGTAAATGAGGGTGCGAGTAATAAAGAAAAAATGAAGTCAAACATTGGAAAACCGAAATTTGGAAAAGATAGTTGATTTTACTGCAACTGAGTCTGAAACACTAGATACGCAGTACGGAGAATGGACCAGAGTACAACACAAAAAGGCCGCCGCAGGGGAAGAAAGAGATTGAACCTCTGAAGAGTATCTCGAGAGCTACTGAGAGAAATAACGAGAGGGGTTTTAAAATCTTTCAAAATGGGACATTTGACGAAGAAGGCATGCAACGATTGGAAACTGAAGTGACACGAGAGGAAGGGGTATCTTCTCAAGATTTTGACGCGCATTTTGAGAAACCTGCCCATCTGACTGCCTCGAGTATTAAAGATGCAGATAAAGAGAATCAGCCACCCCCCAAAAATTAGAACTATCTATACAAAGAAGGACAAAAGGGTACTTTCCGTCACGCTCATAGAAAAGATAGCGAGAAAAAATAGTCCAAATGCTAGAAATCGAAATTTTTCTGCATCTCCTTCACAAGGATTCCAATACTCCAGCAAATGCACTCAGACCGGAGATTATGGGATGTCCAAACGCATTCATCTTCAAGACGGATAGTAGCAGAAGTTCAAACGAATGTGCTAATCCAATCAAATTGGAAAAAAGACGAAGCGCCAGAGATTCTGTTGATTTTAGAAGACGGTGAATAAGACAGTGAAGGCCTCCTCTAACTTTTGTTTCCCTTCGTACAAATATTAAGTTAAAAATAATGGAAATAAGAACAATTTCTTATATTAATGCTTTTTCATAAAAGGTTAAAGTATGTATTATTTTATGCAGATTAGAAGAGTATTTTGAAAAAAGAATTATGGAAAGGGTTACTAAACTAGAGAGATGGTTGCAAGAGAGTACATGGCCCACTAGATGACTAAATTTTTGAACAACTTTTGATATATTATGGTGCAATCTTAATCTACCAATTAACACATATTTGTTTATTGTAGTATTGAATTATTCTATAAAATTTAAACTCTTTAACAACAATCTTTTTTTTTTCTTTTTTTTTATTTAGCATTTATATACTTTATTTTATAATTAATTATAAGTGATTCTATATTTTCTAGAAAATCAAAAGTTCATAAATATATAATGAACTTTTTTCATGTTTATTATGATAAATACTTATCAAACTAAATGAAAATTAAGGATATTAATAACTTAGAGTTATATTACTAAGACATATGATTTGAGATAAGAAGTTCTGATTGCACTAAAAAGAGAGGAATCTATTATAATTATTGTTATAAATTTATCACAATAGTGATATATTAATGAAATAAATGTAATGAATGAAATTATAGAACATAAACAATTTATTAAATGAATAATTATGATATGATGAAGTGTACCGAATCACTTTTGAATAGAGATATATAGTATATAATATGTTTTGTATATTATATACAACATAAAATATGTCTACTTTATATACGTTTTGTATATGATATACAACATAAAATACGTTTGGTGTATGATATATAGTATATAATATGTTTTGCTTATACTTTTCATTTTTTCATTTTAGTATTTATTCTATTACAAATTATCTTTCTTTTAATTATTCATTTAGTAATTTATGGGAAGAGTTATCTATGGAAATTCTATTTGATTATTATTAATGTCAATTAAGGGTAAAACTTCATATTGATTCAATTTGAATATTATTGCCTTAATTAATAGAAAGGTAGAATAAAGGGTATTGATAATTTACATCATTATTATAACACGTCATAAAAATTGAAGGGGCATAAACAAAATTAAAATGTTATAAATAATTTGAGGGAAAGCTTTTATTATATCAAAGTTATATAATGATGAGAACTAAATATAGAATATTAATTAGGTGGTACTTGTTGCATGAATTAATAAGAATCTGTGTCTTTCATTTCATATGATATATAATTTATTCATTTAATTCATTAAATCCTTCTTCTTCTTTTCTTTCATTTTCGCACTTTAGCTATTGAAAATTATTTTCTTTTGATTATGTATGTTTCATTGATTATTTGATTTTATAAAAGTATAAATTATGACAATTCAATTCAATGATTAATAATGTCGATTAATGGTATGTTTTAATGTTGATTTAGCTTGATGATTATCAATTTTAACTAATAGTAGAATTTAGGAAAATTCAAGAACAATATTGTAAATAAAGGTATAATAAAGATTACCAATAATTTATGGTTGTATTGCATATAGAATTTAAATGTCAAAATTTACTTAAGATTGAAAGTTTTATTGCATTACAGAGATATAAGAATTTAATATAATTACTTCATGAATAATAATAGTACATATTAATTGAAGTTTATACAAATTGAGATGTATAAGTTGTAAAGATGAAATAGATGAAAATATAGAATATGTAATATATTGTGATTGTTCCATAACTTAAACATTATTAGGAAAAGATCATACAAAATAACTCTTCTCCTTTGTTTCATGTAACATATAAATATGGAATAAACAATCAACATACAATATATTCATACAATTACATAATAGTGAAGCATGTATTTAACAATTTATGAAATATAGAATGTTAATTACTATATGTTAAATTTTTTTTTTAATTATGTATCCAAAAGATAAGCCTTTCATATAAAAAGCCATTTAAACAATGTAATTCTATATAAAAAGCTACTTAATTATATAGGTTGCAGTTTTTCCATGATGACTTAAATATTATTAAATAGGAAATAAAAATCCATTTAGTTTATTTTCTTATAGAATTATATTGTTTAATTTTACTTCTAAAGGTCATCAATATTTTTATTTTGGATTTGGTGATATTTTTACTCTATTGAAATCTTATACTTTTCCTCTCATAATGCTCCCATGATGAAGAATAAATTTGTCTTTATATTTTTGTTATATATAAACTTTTTGCAAACGTTCCTATGCTTTTACTTTTGAATGTATTTATTCTCAAAAATCATAACAAAGTTTAATTTTACTAATCTCTATGTAATTATATTATTAGTCCTAAACATAATGATCTAATAAAAGTATACAAGAGCAATTTCATATTAATGTTCAATGTTTTAGGGGAAAACTATACTTAGTCCCTTCACGACTAAATTAACTTTTTTTCATGCCATTGTTTTCGCTACTAATACTACTTCTCAAAACAATTTCGTGATTTATTTTGTTATGTTATTGATTTTATTTTTTATTTTATATACACGTATCGTGGGTATGCATTTGCTAATCACATTATATTATATATAATATATAATTTTGGAAGCTCTTTCCTTTATCTCTCTCTCTCTCTCTCTCTCTATATATATATATATATATATCATTTTTAGGATATTATTAATGCATTTATATTTTTTTTTTCATATTTGATATAATTTTGTAAGGACTTACTTTTTATATTCCATCGTTTCATATTACTACTTAGTAATTTACTTTAAGTCACTACAATATGTTATAATGTCTATGGATAAATGACTTAAATATTTTATTCAATAATATTTTTTATAATACGTAAGATATTAAATTGCCTTTACATTTGTTATTTTCACAAAATAAGAAATTTATAACCATATTTTAAAATTTTATTCGCAAATAGCATGGACTCTTAATTAGTTTATATGAAATAGAGAAAATGGAATAACTATTTTTAAGCGAAGATTCAGCATCTATGCACAAGTGTTTGTATGGCCAGTTTATGCAAAAGGTAATTATACTTAATTGTATCCTTTCTGTTGACAAGATAGTTTAGGTATGAACCCCTTATGCCCAATCAAATTCGCTAAACCTCACATCCTTAAACCCTCCCCTATAGGCCTCGACCCTAAGGTTTGAACCACTCAAGCCCATTAAGCAGTGTCACAAGATAAGGGTAAAACGGATACATCCTAAATATTAAGGACACATTGGGCATGACAACTCCACTCTTCTATACTTGTAGGAGAAGATCTCTCCCGCTAACTGATCTTCAACTGCACTGCCGACTTCACTTCACTATAAATACCAAGCCATTACCCAATAATAATTCGCTCTATACTCTACATACCAAGCCTACACATTAGCTTCAATATTCTGTACCTTCAAGCTTATTGCTAACTTAAGCATCAAAGTGGCTACGCGGGACAATCTCCCGGTATCCTCTCACGGTACATTGTTTTGCAAGCCCATCATGTATAGCATCCAAAAGACTATTAACAAGAATCTTAAGACGACATTCGGCACCATCTGTGGGAACGTTTAAGTTCCTACACTTGAAACCTTAAACATACTAAACACATACCTCATGAGTAATCCTTTTGACACCATATCCCAACGCAACAAATAAGAAAACCAATAGTTGATAAATAACTAACTTGGGGGCAATCAACCCCTCCCAAGGTTTGTGTTGAAGGAGTGCCTAGCACATATGGAACGCGTAGTTGAGGAGTATGCAGCGCAAAACAGGATGCTCTGTGTCCGTATAGACGTAGCAAAGCGGTACAATGCACAAACTCACCATCTTAAATCTTTAGATGCCCGAACTGGGTAGAACACCCAACAGCAGCAAAATGGCTGGTCTGTCGTTGCATCAATAGCTAATAAGGTTTATGATAGCTCTTATTTTAAATACATTTCATATAGTGATTTTATAATATTTCCCTTACATAAGTTTTCTTTAAAGAAATTGATACTTAATTTAGTAAAATTTTTATTTTAAGGTTTGAACGCGTTCTTGGATTGAAAACGAATAAAAGGAATCAACTTTCACTCAATTTGGAGTTTGAATGAATGAGTTATGAAGTTTTGAAATTATATAAACAATAGGAATTTTGGTCCATCCAAGAAAATTTGCTAAGGTCAGAAAGTTACATCTGTGTCTGGTGACGAAAATAGGAACTTTAGAATATATTATAAAAGGACTTACTAAGGTTTCATACAGGGGATTGGACATTAAAAAGAGAAGGGACTTGAAGAGAAGGAGGAGCAAAAGGCAAAAGTAACACCTAACGTCAAGATTGAAGAGATTTATCATCAACAAAAGGAGTTTTTTATGTTTTATTTATTGATTTTGTTGTAATTTATTTTTAGTTTCATTATGATAGCTTAAGATTCTTGTATTTAGGATCGTAATTTTCAATAAAGTTTCTATTTTTTCTTAATTCAATTATTTTATTTAATTGTTAATTGATATTTCTAGAGTATCAATCCATGATATTATACATGATGATTGAGAAATCACATGAATAATGAGATCTTGACATAATTGGAGAGAATTACATGTGTACTTAGAGATAAGATACATGTTTCTTCCAGGAAGTTGTTCTTTTGTATGGGAATTCATTATACATTAATGCAATTCTGAATTGTATTACTAAGTAAAGAGATTCCGGTAAATAATTTAGGATTAGGGTTAATATGCTTGAGAAATGTGTTGACTTTAATTGTGAATCCCTCCGGTCAAGAATAATAGAAATTGAATTGGATATATTTTAAATGGTCACATGTTAAACACTAGCAGAAATAATTTCTAAATACGTTATTTGCCTTCTTGAAGTCATTCTTAGTTTTATCACTTTCTAAATTGCTTAATCAAGTCTCATAATTAGGTTAGTTTGTTAATTTTAGTATTTTTAATTCATTCGACTCATCACAATTTTCCGGTTAGATAATAGAGCTAAGGTTAATATTAATACTCAAAGCCTCTGAAGGATCGACTCAGACTCACATCCGCTATATTAAAATTGATAGGTACACTTGCCTGATATCAGTTTACAGCTACCCGCAACTGAGTTCTAGCTTGCAACGGGTAAGAAGCCGACTCGTAGGGAGTGTAGGCTCACTCGGCAGTATGATGAGCTCATCCAGCAGACGATGCCGACTTGAATGAGCTTTGTGTTATGGTAAAGAGAATCTTTGAGTAGTAGAGGAGCAAGCTTACTAACTACACTACGCTGGTCACCAGCAAGAAGACCTCCTTCACCAAGGGTATCCAAAATGAAGTGCTCCCTCCTAATGGCAAATTTCCATCCCTAGACCAATATGATGGCACGAGCAATCCGGACGACCATCTTCTCTACTTCTGTACTCTCATGAACCTTCATGGTCATGGGGATGAAATCATGTGCAAAGCCTTCTAGGGTACTCTGTGAAAGGGAGCTTAAACGTGGTTTAACCACCTCCTCGACAACTCCATCGACAAGCCTCTACTTTAAGGTTAGCAAGCCCCCATCTAAGGACAAATTGTCCTTATACTTAGTAAGGTGGGGTGAAGGTGAATCCCTATGTAACTATGTGACCCAGTTTAATAATGCCATGGTCAAAATCCTTCAGTTGGATGAAGGAGTCGCTGTCTATGCTGCCCAACTGGCATCCGACCCTCGAGAGATTTCTTTTAGTTGCTTACAAAAAGCAAGTCGAAGACCTTAGCCAACTTCTAAAACAAGGCCTAGAAGGACATCGACCAAGGAGACAACATTTGTGCCAGGCGCAATGCTGATTGAGAAAGGTCGAGCGAAAAGCAAGACAAAAAAAATTATCCGTAAAAGATCACCTCGACAAAAGGATATTGAGCAGGCCAAAAGGGGAGAGCTTTAGGAAGAAGAAGCACCAAGCCAAGTGTGACCCTCTCTCCCCTCCCATTTACACTTAGTATACACTTCTGAATAGACCCATAGCCTAAGTCAATTCAAAAGTGAAACACTGAAACTTACTCTAGAGGCCATAGAAAATATGGGGAAACCCCAGTCATCAAAACTCTGACAAATAATGTCATTTCTACGATAACCATGCCTATACTACCGAAAAGTGTTTCAGCTAAAGAACGCCGTCAAATATGTCATTCAGCGTGGCTTCTTCAATGAATTTGTAGCTCATTGGAGGAACAACGATCGTTCGAATGATGACAATGACAAGGCACCTTGGAGGTAATGGATTGAGGATGCCCATGCAGAGTAGAATAACAACCACTGCAATGATTACGCCTCTAATGGCGTTATAAACATGATCATAGGGGGGCTATACCCTAGGAACCGACCGAGTAGTAGCAGCTTGATTAATGCCCAATCAAATATACTGGTAGCAAGGGAGGAGACAAAAGTCAGACACTTCTACCGATATTAGTGATTGGGGTGAAGATCTCAAAATTTGAGATCCTAAAGATTATGGTGGATGCTGGCAGTTCTACCGATATACTCTTCCTCCACACATACAAGAGGATGAGGAAGAAGCTATCAATAAAGATGAAGCTGTATCACCACAATACCTCTTTGAATTAAGGGAATGGAGCCTTTAACCTCAGTCTAAGACATGTAAAAGCTCACTGGAATAGTGGTTGCCTTGAGCAAATTCATCTTAAAGAACACTGACCGATGTACAAAATTCTTCAAAATCCAAAAGTTTTTAATGGACTCCTAAGTACGCTACTGCCTTTTAGCAGCTATAAGACTTCCTCGCTTACCCATCGATTCTCTCTAAGCCTGTCCAAGGGGAGGAACTATTCTTGTACCTGGCCATAAGCGACTAGGTACTCTTCTCTATAATGGTTAGAGTAAAGCAAAGAGAACACAGGCTAGTATATTACATCAACCATATACTGTATGCGCTTGAGGTCAGGTACACCCGGGTAGAGAAATTTACCCTAGCAGTCATCATTACGGCCTAATGGCTAATTTTGGGTACACTAAGTCACTGTACTTATGGATCAACCACTGTGCACTATGCTGCAAAAACCAACTGCGTCTGGGCAGATGATAAAGTACGCAATGGAATTGAATGCGTATGGAATCCAATATCAGCCACAAATGGCTTACAAGGCACAGGTGCTAGCCGACTTCATGGTAGAATATATAGAGAGGAGGAAACATCACTAGGCAATGGCAAGCTAGTATGGACTCTCTACGTCAATGGGTCATATACCTCGAGGGGCAAAGGTGCAGGTCTTGTTCAAACCAGTGTACATAAGGCCACCATTTGCTATGCCCACAAGTTCAAATTTGATTCTAGTAACAACAAGTCTGAATATGAGGCGCTCATCACCAGTCTCAAGCTAGCTAAGGAAAGCGGTGCCGAACAGTTACGAATCTTCTTAGACTCTATGTTAGTTATCTAATAGGTCCAAGGTGAATATGAAGCTCGAGATGACGCCATGGCAAGGTACCTCTAGAAAGTGAAAAGCCTCCTTGCCAGGTTCCCTTCATGGGACATCAAGAAGATCCCCTAACTGAAAAGTTTTGCGATGGATTGGCTATCTAAGCTAGCCTCCATTAGCATTAGAAGCTTCAAGTAAAGAATAGCAAGATCTTCATAGAGTACCTATTAGAAAAAAGTATAGCTTTGGGTTTCTGAAGTTTTAGAATTGACTACAATAGCAACAGAGTTGAGCTAAATGGACTTTATCTAAAGTTACTTAAAGGAAGGTATGCTACCAAAGGATAGGAGGGAGTCGAAGAAGCTTCAGTACTATGCTACCAATTATACGTTGATCGACGGCGTCTTGTATTGTAGGGGACTTAGCCTCCCCCTACCCCAATGTCTCCGAGAAGGGAAAGGGTTGCGCATCATGGAAGAGCTGTATGCTGAACTGTATAGTAATTACATACAGTCCCAAGCACTTTACCTACGAGTGCTATGGCTCCAATATTGCTAGCCTACTATGAAGTAAGACACTAAAGCGGAAGCTTAGAGGTGCCCGTAATGCCAGAAGCACACCCTGATTAGTTATGTACCTAGCACCGCCCTCCAACTCCTGACAAGCCCATGGCTATTCGCGTAATGGGGGATCGATATCCTCGGTGCCTTCCTAAAACCATCAAAAGGACAGCAATTCATAATTATCGCCGTGGATTACTTCACGAAATAGGTAAATGCCTAAGCAGTAGCCAGAATCATGAAGAGAAGTGTTGAATACTTAGACAGAAAAAACATTCTCTCCCAGTTTAAAGTCCTGCACGCGCGCATCGCGAACAACAGTCGATAGTTTGATAACCCCAAGTTCAAGGAGTTTTACGCCAAGCACCCCATCACTTTGCACTTCACCTCGATTGCCTACCCCCAATCAAACAGAAAGGTTGAGGCAACTAACCAAGTGATTTTGGATAGCTTAAACAAGCAAGTGGACTGATCTTAAGGTGTTTAGGCCGACAAGCTACCCAACATCTTATGGGGATATAAGACCACGAACTATATCTTTATAGGCAAGACCACCTTCTACCTTGCTTTTGAGTCAAAAGCAATCTTCCCAATTGAGCCCCAAACATCTAAACCCGAACTTTTGATGTCACCCTTAATGACTCACTACTGCAAGTGAGCTTTGATACCATCGAGGAAATCAGAGACCTCGTTGCTATTAGGGTGACTGTGTACTAACATCGAGCTGCCCTATATTATGATCAAAAGGTCAAAATAAGGAGTTCATGGTCGGTGACCTAGTGTGCCGAAAACTAGAAGCTATAGGTTTACATGAAGGGTAAGGCAAACTAGCCTCTAATTAGGAAGATCCGGTCAGAGTCAGGGAGAGATTGGGCAGTAAGGCATACAGGTTAGAAAGATTGGATGGCGAACTTATCCCACGCACATGGAACGTCGATAATCTCCGTCTCTATTTTAACTAAGAATTTTACTATGTACAATTTTTTCTTTCCATTATGATGAAATAAAAGTTCTCACTTGATTGTATATTTCCCTCTCTCACTCCCTTTCTTTTCTCTTTCCTTGTGAGCTTCTCAACCCAAGCAAGTCGGAACGCCACCAACCTAACCCCCCTTTAGATAACCTCGACAAGGGGAAACACTCTTGTATGTAGGAATCTCCCATTACGGGATGGTCAGAATGCCACCGAGCTGACCCCTCTTTCGAATAACCTCAGTAAGTAGAAATATCCCTTGTATAGAAGAACTCCCCCAATAGTTAACCTCGCTAAAGGTCAACCTCCCTTAAAAAGAAGAATTCTCAAGTAAACACATTCAAATACGAACAGAGAACAAAAAAAGACGTTTTGAAGAAAAAAAAATTGAAGTATTTATTCCTTTATTGCTTAATTACAGAGCAAAGGCCAGTATCCTAGCCCTGATTACATTAATTTCAAAAAAAAAAGAAAAAGAAATCTGCTATCTCTTAGGATCAGCAAACTCGGATAGTTTAGAAAAGTCTAAGGCATCTATTTACTCGAAGCTCTGATCCATCGAAGCTTAAGGTGGTGAGATTTGACTTGGTGTAGAGCTAAAGCAATGCAAATCAAGAGTAGAAGGAGGGTCGCCCTCAAAGGATCAGTCTTCAAGAACCGCTTCAAAGGCCATCTCCTACTGCGCTACTAGGGTAGAAGCAGATGTAGAAGCACCCTACCCAGCCCCAGCAGCAGAGGGAACACCCTTATCTTTGTTAACCACTAAGGCGAAATCCCTCTTTCATGCCAAGGCTTCCCGCTTTTCATTGAACATCGAGGAGTCCACAAAGTCGAGAAAGCTTAAATCTAGGTTCGAATAGTAGGAGAGAACCTCCTTATGAATGTAGCGAGCGGAGTCAGTAGATAGGTTTGCCAATTCTTCCAACCACTCCTTAGTAGTTCGGTAGTCGACAACTGCCTTCTTAGTAGCAGCGTCGCTCAATACCTCTCCACTCTCCATCTTGGGGATGATCCCTTCCATCTCCAAAACCCTATCCCATAACTCCCCCACCTATTGCTCTAAGTTGACCTTTAAATCAACCAACTCTAGCAAAGTGGCCCTAATGCCTTCACACATGGACGCCTTCATCGCCAACTCGGTTTACAGCCTGGCTACAGATGCCTTCAGCTTGGCATTCTCTCTTTCGAGTCCGACCTTAGCTTTTCCCTCCTCATCTAGCCTTTGAGAGAGATGAGCCCTTATCTTTTACTCATTCTCTAGCCGAGCCTTCAATTTATTGAGCTTTTAGGCCACCTTCTCTACTTTACTCCTCTCCCACTCTACATCCTTAAGCCTTGCTTAAAGCCTACCACATGTACAACAAAGCAGCATAGGCGCATGTTAGCCTTAGTGAATTTACTTAAGTATCTCTTACTAGAAGTCTCTGCCTCTAGCAGGTATTGCTTCTGTCAACTTAACACCTCCCATAAGCTAGTTACCTCTTTATAGGTGGCTTTGGACTTGCTCAGTTTGAGCAGCACCTAGCCGTAATACTGCAAGACCAAAATGAAACCAACAATTAATACCAAAGACAGAGTACAATAACACAAGAGCAACAAAGACCAACCTGCCACATCAATGTACTTGAGTGGCCTATAGTCTATATGGAGTCATTCTTACCCTCTTAGGAGATTCTCTCCAAGACAGCCCAATCGTCGGGGGTATATGCACCAAAGGCCATTCGTTCCACTTCCCTTTGGCCAAAGCTCCCCTTGCTAAGGGCCTTTATTGCTTCGCCCCACGACCTGACTCCTCGATCGTCTCGAGGAGCTTTACGCTTCTAGCTTGCCGTTAAAGGAAGGGCGACCCCTTCCTTAGTATCTCCTTCCATTGCCTAAGAAGGGGAAAGCACTTGTACATTGAGCCCCTCTTCGATACCCTCGTCACCCACGATGATGGGTCCAAATGAATGCACAAGGGCAAGAGCAGGAAGAACCATTCCCAAAGGCTCTATGTCCATGGGCTCGTCCCGGACACCAATGGGAATCCCTTGAGGTACAAATGTTGGCCGCACCTTGTCGGTCTTGCCAAGCTTCGACTTCGGCCTTACCGCCTTTACCTTTAGCTAATCTGCCTTGGTTCATGCCTAACGCTTACTCGTCAAATTGTCTACAAATGGATGAGACATCATTAGGGCTAAAATTTTGCTTGCATGAAACCCGATTTGAAGTTAGAAAAATAAAATGAGGACAAACCAAAAGAAACTACTACTACCATTCACAAAATACGGTTATGACCAACGCAACTAAGGAGGTCCTCCCAGCTTACAGGCGTTAGACAAAGCACGTTGATACTAACATAATAGACAGGTATATAGGAATGAACCTGTACCTTCAACTCACTTCTCCAACACAGCCTTCTTCATGTTAGGGAAGATTTTGGAGATCGAGCATCGAAAATACCTCTCCATGGTCTCTGCAGCATTGATCTCTTGGTCACCACTCAACACCATAAAGGCTAAGATCTCCTGTACAGCTTTGGTGTTGCTGGGACTAAGCCTCTTCTCTCCATCAATACGGACCATCCTGGTCCATTAGGAACAAAAATCTACCTCTTCGAGCAGCTCAACCACTATGTATTCATCCTACCAACCTTGACTAAATCTATAACGCTGTAGAACAACTTCCTCCTTAGGTATGGATGGAGGTAAGGCTACCCCCCAACATTCTTCCACATGTAAGAGTGATAAAAGAGCTCGAGAGTAGCCTTTATTACCAAGTACTTACAGAGTGCTTAGAAAGCCTTCAATACCCTCCACCCATTGGGAGGGACTTGCAACAGACTACAATAGTGGTAGTTAAAGAACTGCCTCTTAAAACGATAGGGAGGGAGGCATTGCCTAAACTCCAAACACTTCTCAAAGACTGCAAAGTACTTTCTTAATAGCAATGACACCTGTTCGTCTTTACTTGGCAACCTAATATGGCATCTAAGAATCACTCGCATAAGAAAGGTGTTGATGATCCAATTGGGGGTAGATTAATTACTTCTACTTATACAGCCACCAGGCCCCTTACCTGTATTAGCAGCATCGAACAAGTCCTTTGCGGAGGATAAGGGAACGTCCACATATACGTCCCTAGGGATGCCATTAATAACTTTGGCCTTGTCCTGCGCTTCCATTGCCATCTTAGTTGGTTAGTTAAACTGCGCTAATGATGAGACTTCACCATCCTACACCTAAGGGGTATCACTCCTTATAGAGTCGAAACTAAAAGTAAGTAACGGCGAAGAGAAGCTAGCCTTATCTCTATTGGTCCACATGATTGTGATTCTCAAAGAAAGAAGAATAATTTGGAAACTTTTGGAAAATGTTTGAAAGTTTGAATGCAAACGCAGAAATTACAATGACTGAGCGAGAAGGTTGTAGAGAAGCATTATCTCTCCGTGATACCCCTATTTATAGGTAAAACTACTTGGGAAGCCATATAGGCAGTTATAGAGATCTGTATAAACACGAATCTCTTGAAATGCTACATAGCAAACACATAGAAAGCATCTTAATCGAATGACCGCCTTAAAAAAGGTAAAAGGCATATAGTTGCACCCTAGTCTACTATGGCACGATACTTGTCATGTTATATTTAATGCATGGAATACAAGCGGGTAAAAGTCTCCTGTCTCTGATGGAGGAAGGAGTGAGGATAGTCCGAATGAAGTCATGGGAGTTGCAAATGGTTCTTCTGCACACGCTTTTTCAACCATGTCGATGGAATGTGGAATTGAATACTTCCATCAAGGATATACATCCGATTACTGGTATAAGATGATTGCTGCCATGATATGTTTTGATTATATAGATATTCTCTCCTCAAACATGCAGCTCGCATGGGATGCGAGAGGAGCAATTTCCGAAGGTAAGAGTAAAGCAATTAAAGATCTGGCCACCCAGTATGAGACCTAGGTGCTGATAGTAACTGGAAAAAAAAAAAAAAATGAATAGGTAATTAGTGGAATTCCTCCAAGCTTACCTTGGGTACGATAGGATGATCTGTGCGGATGCTGAGCGATTTAGTGGTGGCATTACAGTTTCTTGGAACTTAGAGGATGTCATCATCCATGCGAAACATATTTCCAGACGGCAAGTGCTAATGGAAATTCGGGGTCAATCGCGTGAGGATTGAAGCTGCGGATTATCTGGCAAAGCGTGGACTAAATCATCCTGGCTGTATGTTTTTTGTTGACTATATTCCTATGTTTTTGTCTCAGTTTGTTGATAGGCATTATGATATTTTGGGGTTGCACCCTACGATGTTACAGCCAGACTAGTTGGACTTGGTGGTGTCTGCGTTGGAGACTTTGCTGTACTGTGTTTGCTTTTTTCAGTTTATGAATTACATCCTTTATTAAAAAAAAAAAAAAAAAAAAAAAGAAAGCTAGAAATTTAATATATATTCTTCACCAACTCATCTTCAAAAAAATCCCTTCAATTTTTACCAACTCAGAACCATCATTTTCTTTTTATTTTCCTTTTTGACCTTGCAGGTTCTTCACTGTTTGATTACGCACATGGGACCCCATAACCAGCATACTTCCTCAACAATATAATTTTGGTAAAATAATAAATCAACACTCCAACTCCAATAATCAAATTCAAACTTACGACTCTCCATTAAAACCAACCAATCAACCTTTCAAATCACAACTCTGATAACCGATGCGAATAAAAATCCGTAGTCGAGTGTATTTATCGATAGGAATCATGCAGTTAGTTTGTTTTTTTTTTATAATCATCCTTCAAGAGGAACTTCCTTCAAGAGGAACTTCCATATCTTTTATTTTCTTTGCAAACCATGAACCCCAAAAATATTCAAAGGTGAAAACAAATTTTATATGAAAAATGTAAAGCACATAAAATATGGGTGTTTGCTTGTATTGTTTGCAAAGAAAATAAAATACATGAATATTTATCTTAGAAGACAATCATAAAAGAAACAAGCTATTTGCGTGATTCCGAGTGATAAGCCTTGTAAGATGCCACAGTGTCAACTAAACAGATTGAAAGAGATGATACAAATAAAATCGGTATTTAAGTAATATACAGTAGAACTTGAAAATTCAATAAAATAGTTGTTTTTGTTTTTTAAAGTTTTTTTTTTATTTTTTTATAGGGTTTTTGGAATAAGAACTACAAATTAAAAAGAGACGTTATTATTTATATTGAAGATTCACAGAAGAACTAACCTATCTAATCAATTTTTTTTAACAAGTTTAATAAGACACCACAATAAGAATTGAACTAGATCAAAGAACATAAAAGAGATCACCACAATTTGACGAACAAATTGATAAGATCTTTTATGGAAGGACAATGGTCTCTTAAGGTTTCAACGTCAAAGAAATCAAAACTAATGAATAAAGTCTATTAACAACTATTTATAACTAAACCCTAACATTCTTAGGGCATAGACGTAATAAAATAAAAATACGACTCCTAGCAATATTAACTATTACTGCCAATTGTCCATAATTATTAATACTAGCTAATACTTTTAACTTCTTAAGAGAGTTAATAGCATGGACTTCATGGCTTTATTGTAAGATCCCAATGATAATAATAATAATAATAATAATAATAAAAGGTATATAAACATACTAATCCCTAAACAACAATAAACCATGAACTTTACCATAACTGCATGGCAAGCTCCACCGCATAAATCTTCGAAAGCCACACCGCATAAATCTTCTAAAGCCAAGAAAATCAATCCCTCTCGTAAGGTCTGAGGATTAAGGCGGAATTGGGAGAGATTGATTACTGTTAAACTTTATTGATGTTGAATTTCGATAGGTTGTAGCTCGATGATTTTCATGTATTATTGGATTTTTTTTTTTAATATTTTGTCATGAGCTTGCAGAAATATGTACGTTTAGTGGTTTTTGACTTTCTTCACTATTTTAAAATTTATGTTTTTCGTTTTGCTTTAACATTCATCTAAGTGTATATTGTATTTCCAGTAAAATTGTATTAATTAATCGAGCAGGTTGTGGGTTTCAATATATTGAGTGAGTTTTGGAAATTAGGTAAAGAAAGCCAACGAGCTGCGACAGGTTTTGAGATACTTAACAAGTTATCACGACAAATTTAGGATACACGTTCTAATAGCATCCTTAGTTATTATGTGAGCAATTGAATTTCGAGCCCTCTCACAATTATAAATTAATTAAGTGTTACTATTTTCGGCATTTTCTTATTGATTAAAAAGATATGATTAATACCAACCGCAAAAACTAATCAGGATCAAAACTAGCCTACGATTATATTGACGTAACAGACAATTCAAGCAAAATCTACGGCGGATGAGAGAGTTCTCAACGATGGTTTAAGGACTCGTAGTCCCAGTACATAATAATGATAATAATATGCCCCTTTCGGTGCAGTTTATATGTATGGGTAAGCTTATCCAAAACATAATAGTAAAATCACAAAATGAAATTATGGAGGAAACTATCGGAGCAATCGCACACCTAGGAGCAAAGCAACCAGACGCATAGTAGCAGCTCGGTGCACTCTTATGGTTAAAATGCCGCTTATACCCGTTTTGTCGTCCGCATGGAAGGCTAGACTTATACCTCTCTGTGGTCCAGGGACTCTAATGCTTCCACCTGCACTTCAGCCCATCTAAACCATCCAAATAGAGCCTCCACAGGCTCATGGCCTTTATAACTGTGATTAGCTTTGACGGACCTTAAGAGACTATCAACCTTGGAATGTAACTCTTGCCAATTATTCGTGCAATAACCAGTCCAGCAGCCAAAGCAGCTCCAAATAAAGTATGTAATCTCACACAAATATATTTTGCCATGAAGATTAGGGTTTTGTCCTGTAAAAATAGGTTTCACAAGGAGTCAGCAGAGAGATGGCGGAGCAAAAGGTATAACAATCTCCTTCATTCTATGTGCACACTTCAGTTGAGTGAACTTACTATACAAACCATATGAATATATGATATGAAATAGATTTATTCAATGGTATTAAAAATAAAATAAAATAAAATAAAATAATATAAAATAACTTATGAACCAGCCACTTACCCCGTGGTTCTCTCCAACAAAGCTAACAACTCGAAATCCCATGGGGACAGTCAAAAGGCATAGAAGCTGGAAAAGAATAATCAGCAAAGCCAAAGACAGGAATAATTAATCTAATGCAAACTAACACACAAAGCACTATAATGATGATCCATGGTATTTATTTAGCAACAAGCATAAGTTCATTAGAAAACTCACAATGCAAGGAAAAGGAAGATCTTTGGTAAGACCAAAGACAACAAGAAGAGTGTAGAGTGTCCCAACAGCTACTTTCACTAAAGAAGAGCCTCTACTGGTACCAAGCCTAACCTGCAAGCACAAGAAGGAAATATTACACTTCCTCTGGGTTTCACGAGTACCTCAATTATAGTAAGGGTAGTCAACTTTACTCACTAGAGGCGATATTTTACCAACACTGCTATCTTCCTCCACCTGACATGCGTTATTCTTTCTATGTAAATGACGTTAACCAGCAAACCAGCTAGATACTCAAAATATCACATACACACGTAAAAATTAGAAGATAACCTGATGAAAGTGACTGCAAAATAGAATTAAAGATGTTGTGAAGCCAACCAGGATTGATACACAGAGAGTCGTGCTGTTTAAGGGAAGATTTTCTGGGCAGCTATTGTGAGAAAAAGGAACAAGTAAAAAATAAAGAAAAATTGAAGCCCAAAATAGAGGTGAAAAATTTTATGCTACCTTGTGCTACCCTGCAAAAAGTAGAAAGCAGTAGTAGCAAAGGGGCCGAATGCTGCAAAACACAGGGGCTCCCCTAACCCGTAGTAGCTCCACCGAAATGGCGGGCACTGCATAATCCACAAGTAAAGGATAAGAAAGCATGTCTTCACAAATATATTACATCTGCATAGAGAATACAGAACTCCAAACCTCAGCATTTCATCCATCTAATACTGAAAAATCACAATATCGCAGCTTTTAAACCCTTTTTCTTATAGAAAATAGAAAGCTAAAATTACATTTTAAAGGGCACATGATCTATGAAAACTTGAAATGAACAAAATCAAAATAAATCATAACAGTAGCTGTTATAATTGGCACCACAACCAATCAATTTAAAAGCTTAAACTTATAGATATGGTATTCTATTATATTTATCACTTAACAATTCATGTTACTTGTGAGCTAAATTTCAACTAAAGCCCAATAAGTAGATACATTTATTAAATAAAGTTTAACTAACAATGCAAGGGTTTGAACCTAGAGTCTCCTACTCTAATACCATATTATGACTGACACTACAATCAACCAATCTAAAAGCTTAAACTTATAGATATGATAGAAACCTTTATATTTATTACTTAATAATAACCTTACAATATCTGAGTCAATAGAAAACCTTCTGTATTTGCATTTCTTGAAGTATTACATAAGGCAAAGATGAAAAAGCTTCCAATAATTTTAAAATAAGTTCGCTTCATGAAAAACATTTTTTGGAATTTTAACATTTGATATAATCAAAGCCTTCAAATTATCAAATATTATCGTAATAACCTTATGAGACTGCAATCACTAATGGCTTCTGGCAACAACTAATGATGGGAAGTGAAGGTCATAGTCATCAATGTTGATTAATTATGGCTAATTTTACAAAAATGTTAATATAAGCAACCTATTAAGATTGCAGTCACATTCTATAATCACTTCTTGCTAGAAACCACTAATATATTCAACCTATTAAGGCTATAATGGTAATATTTAACAACAATGAAGCATTGATTGATAACCAAAAGCGGGGAAATACAACAGCAATGTGTTAAATAGGGGTTAACCTCAAAATTTACAAAAGTAAAAGTAGAGATAACCACTTAAGTTAGGATTTACAATCCTTTTTTTCCTTTTTTTGGTAAATTGAGATATTCTGATTTTCATTAATTAAAAAAAAAGGAAAGAAAGAAAAGAAAAGAAGAAGCTATAAGAGATAGGGAGGAAGCTAAAAGCCTATAGATTTAGAATTCTTTTTTCCTTTTTTGGTAAAGTGAGATATTTTGATTTTCATTAATTAAAAAAAAGGAGGAAAAGAAAAGAAGAAGAAGCTATAAGAGAAAGGGAGCAAGCTAAAAGCGTATAGGATCAAACAAAGCATTAGGATTTAGTATTCTTGTGCAGTAAGGAACTTGTAGAGCCAAATGGGGTGGACAGAGCAACAGCTTCTCCAAATGAATCTCATTTTTCTCATGCCATAAACAATTGGCTGAAGCAGCAAAAGTTGCAGCATGAACAAGAGATGTCTTTGAGCTTGCAGAAAGTAACAAACCATCCAAGACCCCTTACCAAGCACTGAAGGATGGCAGGCAATGAAGTTCTGCAATAACAGCAGGCTACATATGGAAGGGGAAGGGACACTGGAAGAACAAGTGAGCATGATCCTCCACAGCTGAATTACAAAGATAACAAAGGGAGCAGGTAGTAATCCCTCGTTGCAGTAGCATTTCCAAAGTGTAAAAGCTTGCCATTGACTGCTAAACAGAAGATGAAACAATAACTTGGCATGGATCTTTTACCCCCCAAAAAGATTTTGAGCCAACACACGAGAATGCAGCATTCTGAGGGCTTGAAAAGCACTTTTTGATTGAGAATACACCAGAAGCGAAAGACCACACACCAGCCTGCCTGACATAGAAGAGTCCAGTGGCAAAAAGGCAGGAAATACACCAGAATTTCCCTTAACTGTAGGTGTGAGTTAAAGGGCCTTGTGGAAGCTGAGATTCCACCTAAAGTAAGATGGACACCTACCCACAATCCAATGAAAATGTTGTAGAACAAAAGGCCTTAACTTGAGTAGTTTACACTATGTCCACAAACAAGTGGTTTTAACATTCCAAAAACTCACTTTCGAGGAAGTAGGTTTTTTTTTTTTGTTTTTTCCTTTTTTTAGGCCAACACCTTCAAGGAAGATTGAATGACTCAATAAACACACAATCCCTAAAGGCTGCCATTGCAAAAGTTCCAAATATATCCTAATTTCTACAACTTTGTTCCAAATTTCCAAGTTAGGGATGCCAAGCGCCCCTTCCACCATAGACAAACATATCACTGTCCACTTTACATTTGCCTTACTGGAAACATTTGGCCTTATACTCCAAAGAAAATTCCTCTTTAATTGCTTAATAATATATACAACTGTATAGAAATGATAAAATGGAAGCCCAATATACTTGCATAGAGAAAATAACCGATTTAAGGAGTTGTATCCAAGGGTAGTTAAACATGCAGAAAGCTGTACAATCAAAGCATCAAAATTTGACTACTTCCACTAAGACAAGATTCCGAATTTGCACTGCGAATTTTATGGGGAAACTCCAAAGACTTATCCTATAAGCTAATGATGTATGTGAAAAAAGACCCTATACAAAAGAAGGTGAAAGGAACACCATGATAACAAATAAGTAACCTTCTTTCAAGAAAACCAAGCAGAGAGAGCTGGAATTTTTATAGAATCCTCTACATCTTAAAAGAAAGCGGTGCTTTTCAATCCATTTGCATGAAGACCAAAAAAGCTCTCCATGTCAAATTGAGTTTGGTGGACAAGGTTGTTGGATTGTAGGTCCCCTTTGCAACAAATCGTCTGCAAAGTAAAGGTAACTCTCTCCTTCCTACATCTCTATTGACAAGAAAATTGGGTCATATTAGCCATCTTCCTTAAGATGCCTAACAAAACTTCCATGACCAATACAAACAAGTACGGAAACATAGGACTCCCTTGTCTAACGCCCCTATGACTAGGGATAAAAAGCAACTAGTTCTCCATTAACATTAACTAAGAACTTAAGGATGGAGAAGCCCTCAGAAAGAAGCCTAATAAAGTGAGTACAGAAGTTCATAGTGACAAAGACTTGCTCCAAAACTAGTTCTTATGTTATAAAGACATTATCAATGATCTACCTTCTAGGGACAAATGCAACCCGCTCTTTGAAAATAGAGAGGCAAGAACATCCTTTAATCGTGATGGTGGAAGTTTAGATATGACCTTGTAATTCACATTACAACAAGAAATTGGCCTAAAATCTAGCAAAGCAGTTGGACTAGTGAATTTAAGACCTAAAGAAATAATTTTATTGTTTACCTCTTTCAGCAAAAAACGCAAGTTAAGGAATTCCTTGACCACTAGAGTTAGGTTCGAACTCAACACACTCCAAGTGACTTTAAAAAATCTTATGATGACATCAACTTCTGGAGCTTTGCCATTGGCTTGGCTAAAAAGGCTTTAATATTGTCATCAAAGGAGGAGGAATTAATGAACACCACTTCTTCCAAAGCAAGGACCACATGAGATTCTTGAGGCACATTGAAAAGCTTGAAAAAGTAGTGAACAGCTTGATCTCACTTCACGCTGATCCATCTTCTCTTACCAAGGAATTTATTGAGCCTTTGGACCATGGCCTTGCAGAAGAATGATGTAGTCTTGTCTCCAACATTTGACCATTGCACTCTATTTTTCCACCTTTATTATTACTTGAAAGCCAAACATTCTTCACCATCAAAGTTGTGTTTCCACTAGCAATATCTATTTGAAAGGATTTCAGCCTATTCTTAATTCTCTCTACCATTGAAGAAATATGGGAGAAATCCCTTTCACTAGGCTTTTTCAAAACACCTTTAAGCTCCTTAAGTTTGGAAACAACTTAAAAGATCTTAGAGCCTATATGACTTCTCTCCTCCAAACATGCACCACCAAAGTTAGCAATTCATCAGACTTAGCCTAGACAGAAGAGGGGGGGGAAGAAAAAACTTAAAGGGTGGCCTCCACTAGAGTCAGCAGAAGTTCAAAAATGCTAAGCAAAGGGCATGGTCAAACAGATTATGAGAGAGGAATCTCGCTTGAGATCTTAGACAACATGTCAACCAAGTTTGGTTGACCAGATTATGAACAAGCTTCCTTAATATTGGGTTATCCAATTGCTTATTAGCCTAAGAAAAGAAATCACCTACAAAATGCAACTCATTAAGCTCCAGTTCATCAAGAAAGCACTTAAATTCCATGATTGCAAAAGACATACCAATATTTCCACCCATTCTTTCAAAATCGACTTGCTTATGTTAAAGTTCCTAGGAACAATCCAAAGATGAAGTGAGAGATAAGGGGCCAATAACAATAGCTTTGCCATAACAAACAACCTTGGATTCAGAATTTGCACAATAGACAGAGGAGGCATAAAAGCATGCAACAAATCCAAGGATTCATAAACCAGTGGCTAGAGCATACAGGAGGCCTTTGCCTCATTAAATTGTTGCATTGGTGACCTGAGTGTTTGTATAGTAGGCGCGTGTTGTCATAGTAGTGTATGTGGTGGGTGTATTGTTGGTGCTGTCATTGCAGTACAATGTATGCGCAATATTATGTGTAGTGTAGTGTCTGTAGGGATTGTGTAGTGTTGTATTGGGTCAGGGATAATACTGTAATTGTGTCTGTTATGCTAAGGTGGAAAAGAAGGGAAGGAAGTTAGTTTGTTGAATACATTTTCCTGTACACATGTAGAGCTTGGAGAGGAAAGCTCTGTTTGGTACTCGTTGTAACCCTAATTGGAAGGAACCAGAGCGGTGATTTTCTTCCTAATTGTTGCATCTTGCTTCTTTTCGGATCAGTTATTGCATTGTTCTCATTTTGAATATCTTAGTGATTTTAAACCAGCAGTTAGGCAAACAGTTAAACAGAAGCAATGAAGGAATTGCGGATATTCTTTTAAGATTTGTACATTCCACACGCTAGGATGACAATCCAACTCCCAGTTTGACCAAAATATTTTCCCAGCCCAAGAATTAACATCAAAAACCCAACTAAGGTGAATTATATTTTTGTTATAAGATTCATTTGAGTGATTGACTTTAGTTTCCAAAAGATCCATATGGGAAATTCCACATTCACTACAAACTTTCCTTAGATCAGCACTCTAAATCGGGCCACTAGGACCCTAAACATTCTAGACAGCAAAATTCACAGAGATTCCAAAAACTGATAGCTTCAAGTGAAGCGCTTCTTCCTATCAAAGAATTCTTTCATCTTCCTCTTGCCACTACAGGAACTTCTCCCACAGCAAGAGGAAGAACTACTTCTAGAGAGCCTATTATGCAAGCCGCCTGGAACACTAGGGCGTACAAGTCAACTCTACAATGGGGCCCTCCAAAACCTGATCCTCTCCATGCTCTAAAGGAGTTGAATGACCTTAACCATCCATCAAGAGCTGCTCCACTAGAGTATCAGAGACATGAGATATTAAAGGCTAGTTTGTTCTCCAAGAATTTGATAAAGAAGCTCTCTTAATTTTATTTGCAATAGCGCTGAGAATATATGCAAGAGGATGCATTACAGGAGATGAGAAATATCATCCTGATAAGATGCTACCCGATCAGATTCAATTTGATCAGAAGATACACATAAATATAAATAATATCTATCCTTATCTTAGAGAGAACCAACTAATAACAAAAAAAATAAATAAATAAATAAGTATCAACTACTATTTTCTACACTCCCCCTCAAGCTAAGGAACAGATATTTATCATTCCTAACTTGTTAATGCTTGTCTCAAGAAATTGTTTCAGCATGATATCAAATTTATTCCTAATAAAAATTAAAGACTGGGGTTTCAACAGAGACTCCCAACTCTTGACACAACTTAGACTGTACTCGAGTTAAATGATAGAGGTCATTAGACTCCTTAACACTACTAATCGTTCTCTTCGAAACTAGGTCCTACACAATACAACACGTAGGAAAGAAAGTTACTCGACAATTCAAATCTCTCATCAATCTGCTTTCACAATGTAGATTATATCTCATCTCAAGAACAAACAATGTTTCTTTTAACTTCAAATTTGCCAAAAAAACTATTCCCTTTCCTTTTGTCGAAGCACTTTCCCCATTTGCTATCAATATTCTACTAAACACATCATATGTATTTAAGTTATTAAAATGTAATGAGTTACACATGTGATCACATGCTCCTAATATCAATGATCTAACTATACTTTTCTAGTAAACAAGTACCTTTAAGAACCATACCAAGTATAGAGGGAGATTCAGTAGGATTGATTTTACCATATTTCAGATGAATCTAGCCAAGAATTTGTTGAAGTAATGCAAGTTGTTCTAATGATTTGAATCTCGTGAGTGGAATTGGGTTGCATATCAACTTCTACTACTTATGCTGTTCAAACAATTTGTGGAATCCTTTGGACGTATGGATTTAATATGTTATGGCTTTCCGTACAATCTCCAACACGTATTGCAAGTATGATTTGGTTTTTGACAAAAATCACACCACATTTTTTCTTTTGTAGATGTGTTTTGAGCTAAACCCTTTTTAGTTAATAAGGCTGAACTTGGACTAGGTTGCTCCAAAGTTATCATCACTCAACGCCTACTTTCTTTATGATGAACTTCGACAAAGGCTTCTTAAAGGTTTGGGAATGGTTACTTCCCAATCAAACACCCCTGGACATCATTGAATCTGGATTCAATTCATGCAAAAAGTCAAATGCCCTATCATTTTCCAGCAATTTGTTGTACCTTGCTCCATCTTCTACACACTTCCAATCAACCTTATAAAAGAGGTCCATTTCTTGCCAAAGCTCCATGTGCAAGTTGAAGTAATCTATTACACTCATACTTCCTTGTGTGGAAGTGTGAATTTTTCACTGAAGTTCAAATCTTCGAGATGCATTTGCCATGTCTTAATAAATTTCTTAGACATTGTCCCAACAGTCTCACAAAATAAATAAGTTCTACTAACTCTTGGTTTCATAGAATTAATTAACCATGCCATGACCATTGATTTGAATTATATTCTGAAGCTATTATCGACCCAATCACACATCCTAACTTTCCTTTTCAACTAATAACCAATTTAACTAATTGAAACCACTCGTGAAAGTTTGTTCCATTAAGTTTATATTAGGCAAGTTCAAGGGAATTTTGATCCACTACAAAAGGAGAAGACATTGGAGTTTGCATGGTATTATCGGGGTCGATTAAGGAACCGAATTGGACTTTTGTTCCTGGATTGCTATCTGGTTTATTTCATATTCCACTTAGTTTGAGGAAATCCGATAGATTAGGGATCAACTAAAGCTTTGATACCACAAAGATTTGATAAATAAACTATCAAAATAAGGTATATCCTACAAAATATTACTCTATATTTAGAATATATTATAAGCCCTAAAAGGATTTTTAGAATAACGTAGTTGTACTTTCCTTGTTTATATTTTCTTTAATCCCTTAGATCTCCTAGGTCATTATTTCTTTATTTCTTTCCTAGTTTAGAAGATTATGTGCAACTATAAATATGTATGTTGTAATACTTGAAATAATACAGCAATACAATTTTTTCTTTCTTGGTTTAGATTTATTTTCTCATGGTATCAGAGTTAAGTCATTTTTTTCTGAAACAAAAAACCCTCACCATTAAACACTTTTTTATCTCCTCCCCTCACCACCATGTCTGCAATCAAATCAGAATCTGCACATTTGACAAAGAACTCTCACGACCTTCCTTTTAATTCTCATTCTGTCCAGATCACTAATATCAGGCTAAATGGGCACAATTTTTTATGCTGGTCCTGATCTGTATGCATGTACATTCAAGATAGAGGAAAGATTGGATAAATAACCGGTGATAAAACAGAACTAGACGTGGATGATCCAACCTATCTAATTTGGGATGCAGAAAACTCTATGGTTATAACATGGTTAATGAACTCTATGGAAGAGGATATTAGTTCTAACTATGTGTTATTACACAGTAAAAGAACTTTGGGATAATATTAATTTAACGTATTGAAAATCGGGAAATCAATCTCAAGTATATGAAATAATGCTGAAACTTGAAGAAATTTACCAAAGTGATGCCAACGTCACAAAGAATTTCAATTCTCCAAAAAACCTACGGCTAGACCTAGATCTATTTAAATTCTTATGAGTGGAAATTTTCTGAGGATTGTAACTATTAAAAGAAGAAGGTAGAGAATGACCAGATTTTGAAATTCCTGATGAGACTCAATGTTGAGTTTGATGAGGTGTAGGGTCAAATAATTGGGAGACAGCCCCTCCCATCTTTTGGTGAAGTTTTTGCTGAGTTTCGCCGTGAGGAGAGTCACAAGCTAGTAATGTTGGGTAAAAAAACACTGGATAGCACATCAAAAAACTCAGCATTGGCAGTCATAAGTACCCATACAGGTAAAATGACAACAAAGAAATCTGATGACAAAAATTGTATTTGGTGTGATCATTGCAATAAGCCAAGGTATACAGGAGAATCAAAAAACTGGAAAGATAAACATGAAAGGAAAATCAAAAGAAATCCTACTGCCAATGAAGTCGAGACAATTCCTTTTAGTCCACAGCAAGTGAATCATATCCTGAAATTGCTCATATCCAATTCTAGATTATCTATATCTCCTAATGCTTCTCTGGCACAAATAGGTGTTGATTTAAATGCCTTAATGTGTCACTCGTTATCACAATTTGCTCCATAGATCATTGATTCGGGAGCATCTGATCATATGACAAGTTTTTCAAATTTATTTCATAGTTTTGTTCCTTGTTCTAGTCAAGAAAAGATTTATATAGCAGATGGATCTTATTCATCCATTGCATGCAAAGGTTTGATTGTTTTGTCATATACTTTA
Source organism: Lumnitzera racemosa (assembly GCA_024138005.1). Lineage (NCBI taxonomy): Eukaryota > Viridiplantae > Streptophyta > Magnoliopsida > Myrtales > Combretaceae > Lumnitzera > Lumnitzera racemosa. Next base: position 47,173,548 of record JAMXBC010000007.1, read on the forward strand.
TCCCTTAAATCCATCCCATGTATCGAAACTTGCAAGTAATCTTTTGTCTGTCAACAAGTTATCCAAAGATTCTAATTGTAGTGTCACCTTTTTTTTTTTCCTATTACATGTTTCAGGACCTGAATTCGGGGAAATTGACAATGCTAGAATGATTGATGGTCTTTACTATTTTGAAGATGAAATCCCCAAGGATAAAAAAACCTCAAGGACTAAGTAGTATCAACTTGAACTTATTAAAGATTAAATAATACTTTGGGACTATAGACTAGGGCATCTTAGTTTTCTCTATCTTAAAAAGTTGTTTCCTACCGTATTTAAAAGAACAAATTGTTCTCTTTTTCATCGTGAATATTGCATTTTTGTCAAAAAGTCATAAGAATATCTATCCTTCAAAATGTTATCAGCCTTTACAACCATTTTTATTTAGTTCATACTAATGTATGGGGTCCTTCACGGATTCCTACTTATTCAAATAGAAAATGGTTTGTTTTGTTGATGATCATACTCATTTGTGTTAGGTATGTTTAATGGCTAATAAATTTGAAGTTAAGACAATGTTTCAAAATTTTTATATCATATGATTAAAACTCAATTTCAAGCCAAAATTAGTATTCTACATACTGATAATGATACTAAATATATCAATGACATTCTTGGAAAAATTTTGAGAGATAAGGGCATTCATCATCAATCAACTTATGTTGACATACCTTAACAAAATGGTATAGCTAAGCGAAAAAATTGACACTTGTTGGAAGTGCCTTGAGCTCTTATGTTTTCTATGTAGGTTCCTAAGTATCTTTAGGGAGAAGCAATTTCAACTACAGCTTATTTGATAAATAGAATTTCTACTAGGGTACTTAACTTCATTACTCCTTTTGAGAGTTCTAAAAATTCCTTCCCTAAAAATTGAATTGCTTCCAAATTACCTCTTAAGATGTTTGGAAGCATCAAAATCAGTTCAAACTTAATCTAAGGGCTGAAAAATATGTTTTTATTAGTTATACATCAAATCAAAAGGGGTATAAGTGTTTTAATCCAAAAACACAAAAGTCGTAGTTACTATGGAAGTTTTATTCCTCGAAAATCAACCTCATTTTCAAAAGAATTTTCTTCAAAAAGAGTGTTTAAAGGAAGAAAATAATGGAGATAAAACACTTTGGTTTTACTACTTTGCCTCAAACTGTGATTTTTACACTTAAAGAAGCTTTGCCAAAAATTGTTGAATATTTGATAGGAAAGAAATACTACAAAATAATCCTAAGGATCAAAAACCTGAGATCTTCGTTTATATAAGGAGAGAATCATCAAAACCGTAAAGAACCTACTATTCCTTTAGCACCTAGTCAATCTACTACTTCGGATATAGGTACTCAAGACACTTCTCAAAATATTGGTTCTTCTATCTCACCTCCCTTTGTCTCTCATAAATATTCTAATTTTAACATCCCTATTGCTCTTAGAAAAGGAACTCGTTCTCACTAATCACCCTATTGCAAAATATCTATCTTATGATTGTCTCTCTAAAAAACATAAGGAATTTACTTCAAAAATCTCTAATTTGGTTGTTCCAAGAAATATTCATTAAGCACTTAACGATCTAAATTGGAGAATAGTAGTCATGGACAAAATGGATTCACTAAGGAAAAATGAGACATGGAAATTGTAAAGTTAGCCAAATGTTAGAAAACGGTTAGGTATAAATGGGTATTTTCTAGGCAATGCAAGGTAGATGGCAATGTAGAGAGATATAAGACAAGACTTATAGCTAAGGGATTTACTCAAACATATGGTGTTGATTACTAGGAAACTTCCCAATAGCCAAAATTAATTTTATACGTTTCTATTATCTCTTGCAATTTATTTCAATCGGGTATTCTAGCAACTAGATGTAAAAATGCATTCACAAATGGTGATTTAGAAGAGGAAGTGTATGTGAGCTTGCCTCTTGGTAGTGAAAAGCCTATTAGTCAAAATAAGGTTTGCAAACTTAAGAAGTCTTAATATGGTCTCAATAAGGGTATGGTTTGAGCAATATAGGAAAACTATAAAACGATAAGGACATCAACAGAGTCAACTAGACCATACCTTTTTTATAAACATATTGATAAAAGAAAAAATAGCAATCCTTATTGTCTAAGTTGATGACATGATACTAACAAATCATGATCTTGATGAGTTAGCAAGGTTAACGAAAAGGTTAGCTGAAGAATTTGAAATTAAAGATCTAGGAACATTAAAATATCTTCTTAGTCTAGAATTTGCAAGAACGCATGAAGGAATATTCGTAAATCAAAGGAAATTTATCCTTGATTTATTGGATGAAACCGGTCTTCTAGGTTACAAGGCTATTGAAACTCCAATGAAGGTAAATCTCAAGCTAAATCCTACTAAAATTGAAAAAGTGATTGAAAAGGAGAAATTTCAGCATTTAGTGTGCAGACTTACACATTTGCCATACACCTACCTTTATATAGCATTTATCGTAAGCATTAGAAGCTAATTCATGCATGTGTTACGGACCTCCCAAAATGGGCCATTTTTAAGACGTTTCTAAAGCCCAAGACTAAAAACTAAAGCCTAAGCCCATTAAAAACTAAAGCCTAAGCCCACTAAAAACTTTTAAAAGATAAAAAGCTCCAAAAGATTCCAGAAAAGTCTAGAATCTTGTATAGTAATAGGTGGAGTAGTTGAATATGGTAGTTGGGAGTCAATTGTAACCGTTAGACCGAATTGATCTTAACCATTAAATTGTAAAGACTTTCTGTATATATAGGGGTATTCCTCTCAGATGTAATACACAAATTATTTGAGTGAATACAGTATACTTTCGGAGTTTTTATCTCTACTTTCTCTTTCTAAACTTTGTGAGTGTATTACAGGCTAACTTAGCTTTCCTTAGTGAGGTCAAGAACGCTAAGTGCCGCACGAGGTCGAGCGACGGAATCCGTCCATGGCAAGCGGTATCAGAGACTGAAAAAGGAATTGCTTATAGAGAAAATGTCATTTGGAGGAGACAATAACACTTCAATGGTCGATGAGTTGGTTAACCATGATGATCGCCGTATTACCAAGCAAAAGGCTAGGTCTCGATACTTATTGAACTCTCTCCTTAATAGGATAGATAAGGCAGAGTTGAGCATTACTGAGGCCAAGAAACAATTTAATAAGTCTCAAGGCAGTCTTGAGAAAATAGGAGAAGAACTCCGAGGCGAATTGCAAGGAGCACTGAATCGGACTGTTAAAGAACTTAGGCAGCATGCAAATGTTATTGAAGAGAAGGGTGATGCTGTCCAAGCCCGAGTCACGACCTTAGAAACTAAGGAAGAAGCTTATGAAGCTAAGATTGATGCAGTGGTAGTAGCCATGCGTCAAGAGATTAAAGATCTCAAGACGCAATTGATGGCTTGCCGAATTGCTGTTGCAAATGGAATGACCCTCCAAACTGACCATAGGGTTGATATTCTAAAGTTAAAGCACTTTAACGGGATGCGGTCTGCTCGAGAAGTAGACAACTTCTTATGGGGGAGTGAAACAATATTTTAATGCCATGGGAATCTTAGATGATATTGGAAAGATACGTACTGTTACCATGTATCTGAAATACTCCGCCATGGTATAGTGGCGCAGGAGGGCAGCTGATATTAACACATGGGATAGTTTTGTACAAGAGCTGAAGGGTCAATTCTCCCCCCAAAATGCTGCTAAGGAAGCAAAGGTGAAATTGCGTCACCTAATCCATAAGAGTGACACAAAGCAATATGTAAAGGAATTTTCAGAGTTGATGTTGGAGATCCGAGACCTCAACCAAGAAGATGTTTTGGTAATGTTTGTGGATGGCTTAAAGCCCTAGGCTAAATTAAAGTTGAAGCGAAGGGGAGTGGAAGACATTTCCAAAACTATAGCAGTTGTTGAAGACTGAATGGAATTTCGGAAGACTGATTCTAAGATTACAGGGGGGAGATGGAAAGGGGGAGTTGAAAGGGAAAAGAGTGGGAGTTATTCTAAAGGGAAAACCAAAGCAGAAGAAAGAGATAACGATCGAGGTAGAACTCGTAAAGAGAGATATGGAGAAAAATGGAAACCCCGTAAATTGAAATGTTATTTCTGTAACGGACCCCATTATGCCAAGGAGTGTCCAAAGAAAGAGCGATTGGCGGCACTAGTAGTAGGTGAAAGCTCAGATGATAGGGATGAGGCCCAATTAGGATCAGTTCATCTACTCAGTGCTATGAAGTCTCAAGTCAATGAAAGAAAAGGATAGATGTATACCGAAGTATCGGTAGCAGGTAAGAAACTTAATGCACTCGTAGACACAGAAGCATCTCATCTTTTTATTTCTAATATGGCAGCAAAGGAGTTGGGGTTAAAAGTAAAGGAGATCAAAACATGGCTCAAAACAGTTAACTCAAAAGAAGTTCCCATTATTAGAGTAGCTAGGGGGATAGAGCTCCGTATTGGGGGTTGGTAGGAAAAGGAGACAGTTGAAGTAGTACCAATAGATGATTTTGAGTTTGTGACTGGGATGGATTTCTTAGATCGCATTAGTGCACTTATCGCACTGCGAGCTAACTGCATTTGTATACTTAATCACAACTTACAATGTGTGGTACTTGTCGTAAGAAAGGTAGGCTAAGCCACCAAATTCCTATCGGCTATGTAATTGAAAAAGGGACTCAAGAAAAATGAACTCGCTTATTTGGCTGCCTTAAAAGTCAGGGAAGAGACTAGTGGTCAAGAAAAGATTCCATCTCAAGTGAGGGAAATATTGGAAGAATTTAAGGATATAATTCCGCCAATGTTACCTAAGAAGTTACCATCAAGAAGAGAGGTAGACCATGTGATAGAATTGAAACCTAGAGCCGGGCCGCCCACCGCCGTCTCATATAGGTGGTCACCTCCAAAATTAGAAGAGTTGAGGTAACAATTGAAGGAATTACTAGAAGCAGATTTCATTAGGCCTTCAAAGACACCTTTTGGAGCTCCCGTACTTTTTCAGAAGAAACAAGATGGATCACTCCGAATGTGTATTGATTATCGAGCCTTAAATAAGGTCATGATAAAGAACAAGTATCCTATTCCTCCGATATCAGATCTATTCGACAGGTTAGGAGAAGCTAAATACTTCTTTAAATTGGATTTACGGTCGGGATATCACCAAATGAGGATTGCAGAAGGAGATGAACCCAAGACCACTTGTGTTACAAGGTATGGTGCTTTTGAATTCCTAGTCATACCATTCGGCCTTATCAATGCCCCGGCTACTTTCTGTATACTTATGAATCGTGTTTTAGCCCTCTTTCTTGATCAATTTATAGTAGTATACTTGGATGACATTATGATTTATAGTAAGACGTTGGAGGAACATATAGAGCACCTTCGCTCAGTATTCTTAGCTTTGAGGAGGAATGATCTATATGTGAAAATAGAGAAATATGCTTTTGCACAAGAAGAGATAACGTTCCTTGGTCACATAGTGATGAGAGGAAAGATTAGAATGGACGAAGGAAACGTACGGGCCATCTGGGATTGGAAGGAACTCACCAAGCCTACTGAGCTAAGATCCTTCCTTGGTTTAGTAATTTACTATAAAAGATTTATTAAGGGCTATTCGAAGATGGCAAGCCCATTGATAAACTTACTTAAAAAGAATATCCCTTGAGTTTGGAGTATAGATAGACGACGGGCACTCGAGACCTTGAAAATGGTAATCACAAAGGAGCCGATCCTTCTCCTTCCCAACTTTAGCAAACCCTTTGAGGTATATACTGATGCTAGTGATTTTGCTATTAGAGGGGTTTTAATGCAGGAAGGACACCCTGTGGCATTTGAGAGTCGAAAGTTGAGTGACACAGAGAAATGATATCCAGTGCATGAAAAGGAGATGACGGCGATAGTACACTGTCTTCAGGTATGGAGACACTACTTGTTAAGGAAGAAGTTTGTGGTCAAGACTGATAATATGGTCACTAGCTATTTTCAAACTCAAAAGAAGCTCTCTCCTAAGTAAGCCCGATGGCAGGTTTTCTTGGCAGAATTTGATTTCGACCTTGAACATAAGTCAGGTAAGACTAATGTTATAGTAGATGCTTTGAGCCGAAGGGTTGAGTTGGCAGCCGTCAGCAAACTTGAAAACAACTCCATTGATAGAATTCAAGAAGAGATGGAGAGTGATAAACAAGCTAAAGCTCTATTGATCTAATGTCAAGAAGGGAAGACAAGGAGATTTTGGCAAAAGAATGAACTAATATATACAAAGGAACAACAAATTTATGTGCCCCAATCCTTGAATCTAAGAAGGGAAATACTTAGAGAGTGTCATAATTCTAAATGGGCAGGTCATCCAGGAATACACCTTACCCAAGTCTTAGTGGAAGGAAAGTATTTTTAGCAACACATGAGGGAAGATATTGAAAGTTATGTCCGAACTTGTCTCGTGTGCCAACAAGACAAAATTGAACACAAGGCAACTCCGGGGCTACTAGAGCCTCTTCCCATTCCTGAACGGCCATGGGAAAGTGTTTCCATAGACTTCATTGTAAGTTTATCCTGATCGGAAGTATATAGTACAATCATGGTTATGGTAGACAGATTCTCAAAATACGCGACTTTTGTCCCAGCAACAAAGGAGTGCCCAGCAGATGAGGCTGCCCAATTGTTCTTGAAACATATAGTAATGTATTGGGACTTGCCAAAAAACATTGTGAGTGATCGAAATGGGTGATTTACTTTTAGACAGAACTGTTCAAATTTCTGCAATCCGAGTTGAACTTTTCAACTAGTTTACATCCCCAAACGGATGATCAGACAGAGCAAGTGAATGCTTTAGTGGAATTATACTTAAGGCATTTTGAAGGAGCTAACCAACACAATTGGACCAAATTGTTAGATGTGGCGCAGTTCTCGTTTAAACTACAGAAGAACGAGTCCATCAAACAGAGTTCTTTTGAGATCGTCTTGGAAAGGCGACCCTTAACTCCTCATATAATGGCAATAGGATATATGGGGTCCAGCCCTCCTACATATAAATTTGCAAGGAAATAGCAGGAAAATCACGACTTAGCTCGGACATACTTAGACCGAGCTATCAAGAGAATGAAGAAGATTGCAAACAAGAAGCGTAGGCCGATGGAATATCAGGTAAGTGACCAAGTGCTTGTTAAGTTACATTTAATATAACGTATGAAGGGACAACTACATAAAGGTCTAATGAGGCGCTACGAGGGTTCATTCCCAATTGTGAAACGAGTAGGGTGAATGTCTTACAAATTGGAACTTCTATTCAACTAAAATTCTACCCGATTTTCCACGTAAGCATGCTAAAACCATTCCACAAAGATGAGGAAGACCCTATGAGAGTTATAAGAGTTATATCACAAAGAGCCCCAATAGGAGTACGGAATTCATTCGATAAGGAAGTGAAAGGGATCATAACTGATAGACATGTGATGAGACGTGGACAAACTTCCAGACATGAGTATATGGTAATGTGGAAGGGAAGACCAGAGAGTGAGACCAGTTAGGAACTAGCCGAAGCACTGTAGCAATTTAAAAACAAGATTCAAAAGTTCCATGATGAAGGAGCGACGAGGCCATCGCTGAATTGAATTGGGGAAAATGTTATGGACCTTCCAAAATGGACCATTCTTAAGAGGTTCCTAAAGCCCAAGGCTAAAACCCAAGCCCACTAAAAGCTTCTTGAAGATGAAAAATTTCTAGAAGATGAAAAACTTCTAGAAGATAAAAAGCTTCAGAATGGTCTAAAGAAGTTTAGAATCTTGTATAGTAGTAGGTGAGGTAATTGAATGTAGTAGTTGGGAGTCAATTGTAACCGTTAGATCGAATTGATCTTAACCATTAAATTGTAAAAGCTTTCTGTATATATAGAGGTGTTCTCAAATATAATACACAAGTTATTTTGAGTGAATACAGTATACTATCAGAGTTTCTCTCTTTAAACTTTGTGAGTGTGTTATAGGCTGACTTAGCCTTCCTTAGTGAGGTCAGGAACACTAAGTACTATAGAGAGCACTTTGAAACTGCATACAAGACATTGGAATATCTAAAGGGGACTCCTGAAAAGGGTTTGATGTTTAAAAGATGTAATCACTGTCAAGGGGAAGTTTAATCAATGCTGACTAGGCTGGTAGTGTGACAACTAGGCAATCAACATCGCAATATTGCACATTTGTTGAAGGAAATTTAATAACCTAGAGAAGCAATTAACAAAATGTTGTGGCACGAAGTAGTGCTGAAACAGAATTTAGATTCCTTGCACATGGGATTTGTGAAGCTATGTGGACTAAGAAATTGCTAGAAGATTTGAAGTTTCCTATGTCACTTCCTATGAAAATCTACTGTGATAACAAAACTGCCATTTCAATTGCTCATAATCCATTTCTTCATGTTCGGACAAAAAATGTTGAAGTTGATAGGCACTTTATCAAGAAGAAACTTGAAAGTGGATTAATTTGTGTTTGTTGTGTTCCTACTTCTCAACAGGTGCCTAACATAATTACCAAAGGTCTGCTGAAAAAACAATTTGATTTTCTAGTAAGCAAGCTGGAGATGCAAGACATTTACAAACTAGCTTAAGGGGGAGTATCAAAATAGGAAATATCCTACAAAATATTACTCTATATTCAAAGTATATTATAGGCTATAGAATAGAATAATTGTGGATGTACTTTCCTTGTTTATATTTTTTGTAATCTCCTTGATCATTATTTCTTTATTTCTTTCCTAGTTTAGAAGATTATGTGCAGCTATAAATATGTATGTTGTAATACTTGGAACAATACAGCAATACAACCTTTCCTTTCTTGGTTCAAGTTTATTTCTCAAAAGCTCTCTTAATTTTATTTGCAGTAGTGCTGAGAATACATACAAGGGGACACATTACAGGAGATAAGAAATATCACTCAAATCAGATTCAATCTGATCAGAATATACACATAAATATTAACATCTGTCCTTATCTTAGAGAGAACCAACTAATAATAGACAACTACTAATAATAAAAAAATAAATCAATATGTACTAATATTTTCTACAGCTCTCAACTAAAGCCTCAAAGGGAAGCATTGGCAGGATCTCATCCTCTTGAACAGAGTCTGATGGTTGTACTTCCACTTTTTTACTCACCTTTAGAGGAAAGACAAACTTCCTCACACACACCAACTTCATCCTTGTATTTTGGAGTAGCAACAGATTTGTCTGGTAGCAAACTTCAACTACAGGTCATTTGCCTTTTTTCTTATTATGAATCTAGCCTTCGTCTTCTAGATCTTTCAAGCAGGAAGCTACATGATTGTCACTAACGTCTTACAGACCTCACAGTTCAGGCATCTAGGAGGGAGCTATGGGTTCCACTAACACTAGTGCCACCAATTCTCCTCTCTACTTCCACTTGCGTTACAAGCTCCTAACAACTGTCAACTTCAATGAGAACCCTTGCATGGTTGGCTCTTTCTCTATAAGCTATTAGAGAATTAGCTTGCAACAAGACACCAACCGAACTTATAACTTAACTAACTCCATCAGCATCAAGGAACTCACAAGGAACATGAGAGAAGACTAACCAAGCCAGTATGACTGGATATGGCTTGGCAAGAGACACACCAATGCGCCACTTTAGAAACACTAAAAATCTCTGAGCAAAATACCAAGGATTGATCAAGATTAAGTCCAAGGTTAGAGTTGGCCAAAATCGAAAATAGAAGAATCCTTCCCTACTTCTCAAGACATTTAAGATGCCATAATTTTTTTTACGACCTAGGGTGAGTAGTATCTTATGGCTAAGGAAGTAGCCTACTAAGGTAGACTCCTAGAACATTGCAACCATTTCAGTTTTCTGGAAGGTAGAGGAACGAACTCTTGTAGTGGACCTCTAAAGACCAGTAGGGAAAAATTGAGGTTGAGCTCCAGTGCCAGCTTGGTGGCAAAAGGAGAAGCACAGACATTAGTAATGGATTAATGTTGAACATAAGGAGAAGCACAGTGGTTTTCTTGTTCAACCTTTTCTTAAACCTCATTCAGCCCTCACAGAAGGAAGAGGGGGCTTCAGAATCCTTTTTCTGGATGTCAGCTTGATCACCAGCAAAGGGTAGAGGGCCAGCTTGGAGAAGGACCAAGGGCAAAAGCACAAGGCTCAAAAATACCAGAGTCAGCTTGATCAGCAGCCTTGGAACCAGAAGGCAAAAAGGTAGATTTGCTTTTTCATTTGAACGGGAAACACCAATACTACCCCAAGGGCCAATTCCCACACAGTGGGTTGGTTTGTCTTGCTGGCCTGTGAGCAAGGCAAACCAACCCTCATCAATGATCACAACAAGAACAGCAACAAAACAGAAGAAACAAAGATGAAGGAAAAACCACTGAAGAAAAAGGGAAAAAGGTTAGAGAGATAAGAAAAGTGGCTTCTTAGGGTGGTTTTGGGGGGTTTCAAGGAGAGGAAAGAAGCTTTGCTTGTAAAAAAATCCAAAACAAGTCCAGTAAACATTTTCCAGAGCATGCACATAGGCAAGATATGAAGGAGAACTCCAACAGTGAAGGAAATATTCTGCATTATCTACATAACATGTGGTATCGGTGGCATCACAATCCACAGATCACAACAAATTGACAAGTGATGCAGATGATTAACATGCTATTAAGAATTCCTTCAGATTAGGAGAGAAGTATGCATGACAGCAAAAGTTACATGAATGTTGCATCTGAGAGATCAATGAGTCAGAAATTTAGATACTCAAAAGAACTCCCAGATTTTGCTTGTTTGTATCTCATATTGTAAAAGCACGAATATTGTCATCAGACAATGAAATAAACATAAAAGCTATAGGAAAGGCAACTTGGTCATTAAGAATACTCTAAAGACAGAAATTATTGTTAGAAATAATGATACCACTTCACCAATAATTGCCATAAAAAATAAAATTACATAAAATAACTCATCAGCTAGATCATCAATTTCACCTGATAAACATAGCCGCACATGATTGCACAAGTCAATAATAAAATGGATTGAACATTTCCAGCCCTAAGAGATGCCATCACAAGCCACATAAAACCTACAAATAATGATAAATAGGCTGCAATAAAAATCCCTGTACGGCTTCCAAAGTGGATCCAAGTACAGAGTTTCCTAACTCTTAGTGTCATTCAACAAAGTGTAGGACAAAGATGATCTAATAATGTCTGAGAGCAAAAGCATCTTATGTACCTGCCTACCAGATTTACTACAGATTCCTTCTTATTTTTATCAGCTCCAGTATCAAAGTCATACACATCATTGCTGCACAAGTAGAAGATGTAAGAACATGATTGGAAAGAGAAGCTTAAGATTGAGCCATCATGAATATGGACTATCATCAGCATAACATCATGCATTACTAAGATGATATTCTTCATTACAAGTACACTTTAACTGTATGTGCTAGACTTTTATTTAGCTGCATCCACATCGAAGATATTTTACCAATGGTGACAATTTGCCAAAGAAGTCAAGCAATTACCTTTCATCCAGCTGATATGATAGTGCTCTGGCATGGCACAGTTAAAGTAAATTCATTTCTATGGGAAAAAAGTACTTAAGGTATTAAAAATTATTAATTTGTAAACATAAATGGTCATTCAAAAGTGAATTTTGGTGGGTTTTTTCAGGCTTCAGTTACACTGCAGTTTGAGTCTGACAGCCTTGGCGTTTATTTGCAGCCTTTTAGGAACAGCATCTCTTCTCTTCATGCATTATCAGATAAATTGTTTGATCTGAGAAGAAACTGCAAATTACTTACTGAGGATGCACTAACCTTAGATTAATCCAAGTGATAATGAGAATTGATGAAGCTAAGAGAGTGAAGTAACTCTTAGCAGAAAATTTGCCAGTCTGAAGAAAGGCAGATGCACTTCCTACCTGTAAAAAGAAGCTAGTGTAAGAATAAGAAAGTTGTAATATTTTCACTGATTTCAAGAAGTACCGCACTCGTCTTCGAATATACATCTTAGGTACATTTCAAATTTGAATGATAAGGATACAACTTGTCCAAAGATACATATCATCAGGATAAAGATAAGCTCCTCACTATAATACAGCACATACAAGATACTCTTAACTAAGAAATGATAAAATGTTGTACAATAAACTAACATATCCGAGCTAAATTTGAATGGTAACTCCTTCAGACGCTCTCCTTAAGCTAATGAGTTGATATCCGTCGTCCCCAGCTTGGACGATAAATCTTGGAAAAGTGTTGTAGGTAATCACTTTGTTACAAGATCTGCTATCCAATTCCCCTAAAGATCTGCAATCTAGTTCCCCAAATATGGTGTGCAAATCAATTCCTTGTCCAATTTCTCCTTGATGAAATGTCTGGCAACCTCAATATGTTTAGTCCCATGGGCAGTGTCTTATGCTTATTGACCATTTGTTCTTGCAGAACAACCTCGTACTACCCATCTCTTTATCCACAAGACATCTAAATTACCTTTATCCACAATAACTCACATATTCCTGCACCATACACCTCTGCCTCAACACCCAAGTGAGTCACTACTCCTTTTTTCATGCTTGCCAATTGGCATGTAACTAAGTTCCCTCTAACGAATGTACAACAACCCATCATCTATCTACTATGGACCAATTGTAGGCTGCATCTGTTTAAGCCTCAAACTACTTAGAGTCCCTTTCAGGCATTGTAAAACTCGATCAAATCCCTTCAAATGCTCTAACAAAGCTCATGATAAATTAACTAACAAGATCCATATACTATATCAAGTCTTATATAGGAACCCCCAAGAGGTTAACCTAGTGGTAAAGGTTTAAGACACTCATGACAACTTATATAAAATCTTAAATTTAAATCCCATTATAGACACTTTTTAATTACTTACATAACGTAAGCTACTTTTACCTAATGCATAGATCTTATAAGGTGGTTTACATATTTGAAGGTTATTAGTTTCAATATGATCATGCCCTTGTATAGGAGAGCTAAATCAACGGCCTAAAAGTCCTTAATCCTAACAATTAAAAGATGAAGATTCTTTCATTTCAAAACTTTATTTTGTTTCAGTGATGTTGGATGGGCCTCAACCAATCACATGCTTTTATGGAATTTTATAAGAATACGGGCTCTTTTTCAAAAAATATTATGAAAAAAAAACTCATTTAAAAAAAATACGAATATAATATGCCGAAAGTATATTACGTGAATACACCTTCAATTACATATCTGTTTTACACTAAAAGCATATTACGCATGTAGTGGATGTGCCTTCAGTGTAATTCTTTATAACTGAAAGCATACGCCTTCATTATGTTAGCTATATATATCCCAATTCACGCGGTCAAAACCCATTCCTGTCTATATCAGTTTCTGAAATTTCCAAAATACAAAGAAAACTCGAGGAAATATATAATTGAAATATCGGAACATTTCTTCACCTAAGTATATGTCTGAAATAGGTAACAATCTATAACTTTCAAACATGTTATTTATTTATTTATTTTATTTTATTAATAATTGACATTATGCAATTTTTTTTAAAAAAAAATTGTTACGACATTATATAGATTTCTTAATCGTAAATATACCGTAAATTGTATAAATTATTAATATTTCATAAAAATTTATTATATGTTTAAATTTAGGATTTTTTATATTGTTAATGCATAAGTTATATGAATGTAGGTATGAATAATACTGGAATGTAAGTGGAAATTGTTGTGTGTGTATGTGTATATATATATATATTTGCATTTTCATTGTGTTGAGTCGAATTAGAAAGCTAAAATTAGATACTTATGTTGGCAATACAACTTACCAAGATGATTGAGTGCATTTTATAAGGTTATCACTTGATGTGTAGATAAAGGTTTTAATACTATCTAAATATTCAGTTCATTATGATATTAGTACAATAGAAATGGTAGATTATGTGAAAGTTATTATCTATAAGAACAAAAATATAATGATGGGTAGTCGAGGGTTAGAGTATGATAAGGAAGTTGTTAAGAAGTTGAAAATTAAGAAGGATTCGAACTTCTCTCATATTAATCAAAGAATTTGTGGATGCGTTGAAATTGACCCGAGTGGTATTGAACTTATGCACAGACATCCCTTTTTCCATGATGCTAGAGTAATCTATAAGTTGATGACCATTAAAAATAATACGAACATTGAGAATTTCATTGAAATGGTAGAGTCTTTCAAAAAACGAATTATTCAAGAAATGTACATAAGATACATTAAAGAATTGAGTGTCCGAACGAGTATAAAATACATAAGGCTAATTACTCAACCCTTTCAGATCTCAATGTGCATTCAATAATGACCGATATGGAGCAAACAAATATAAGTTAGTCAAATGAACCGTACATAGATTTCTCTAAGTATAAGCACTTGAATATTACAAAAAAGCAGCTTGACAAAATATTAAGTCCGATTATCTAGCATGAAAAGTTTTCTGATCCGTATATAAAGAGAATACATAAAGATATAAATATCAATGATGGGGAGAATGCAACAGTTGTGGATGATGATGAAGATGATGGGAATAGCGATGAAAATAATGTTGGTTTTGAAGATAACCATGCTAAGAATTTAAGAGAGATCTATGTGAGACCATATGTTAGTAGAAGCAGCGTATTAGTCCACACACATCACGGCAACAGTTTTAGTAGGCCATACTGTCAAACTGATGAAGTATTGACAAACAAGTAGTTTGAAGACTTTCCATAAATAAATGAACCCGTTGACAAGCTTATCAAAGATCCTATCTTATTTTACAACAGTAAGTACGATGGCAACAGCTATGCAACATTCAAAAGAGATGTTAATGAAATGTGCAGCAACATCATCAACTCTGATGACTTAAGTATCGATATGCGTTTCAACATGAAAAAGGATCTCATAAATACAGCTAATTCATTTCACCTAATAAACCATTGTAATTTTCATGTAAACATTTCGAAACCAAATGTATATACTATTTACTCTAATAAGAACGTACGTGATAACAAGTGAAGGTTACGGGTTTGTTTGAAGAAAATAGGTCTTTTCAAAATAATACTTCTAAAGGGTCCACACACTTGTGTGAACCTGAAAATGAACAAAGATCATCCTCAACTCGACAGCAACATAATGAGTACACTATTCATCAATAGTATACGAAACAATCCTAATGTTAAGATACCGAATCTTGCAGCTAACATACAAACTATGTATGGGTATACAGTAAACGATAAAAAGGTTTTTGAGACCAAGCTAAAGGCTATTAAGATGGAATACGGTAATTGGAATAAGTCATATAACAAGTTGCCAAGACTAATAAATGCAATAAAATTGAGCAACTTAGGGAGACAAGTGGATTGGGGTTGGAGTAATTCACCAAAGTAAAGTCAATCCCAATTTAAGTAAGTTTTCTGAATATTTAGGCTATGTGTAGAAGCTTTCAAATATTGTTGACTAATTGTATGTGTTAATAACTTATACAGAAAGTATGAGCATAAGTTATTAGTAACTTATAGTATGGATGGGGACAATTCAATTGTTTTATTAGTATTTACTCTTGTTGATACAGAATCGGCAAAAACGTAAAAGTAATTCCTACAGAAGCTTAAAATGCAAGTAATCGGCCATAAAGGGGAAACCTTATGTCTTGCATCCGACAGGGCATTCGATATTGATTCTGCATACAAGGAATCATCAATAGGCTAGCAGCTACCGTTTGCAGTTTAAAGATATTGTCTACAACACATTACTAGTAGCTTTAACACGATCCACAAAAACCAATTATACAAGAAACTTGTATGGTTTGTATATATTCAGACACAACAAAGGAAATTCGAATGTTTTATGGAGAAGTTGGCCTAAGCTAAGAAGAACGCTCTCATATGGTTCAACGATGTTAATTTGGATAAGTGGACTCTCGCATATAATGAATATTACCATTTTAGATACATAACATCAAATATTGTCGAGAGTTATAACTCTATTTTGAAATTAGCACAAGGATTACCCATTACTGCATTAGTGAAGAAGATATTTTACAATTGTTTCGCCTATTAGAAAAGGAGGCATAAGGACGCCAAGAAGCCATAAGTACGCCAAGGAAGCATAAGGACGCCAAGGAAGCAATCGATTCTAGCAAGATCTAGACTAATTACGCTATAAAGATTTATGAACGGTATTTTCGAGGTTTTAACTAGTAGTCGAATGACAACGATAAGATTAAAGAAAGGAAGAAAGAAACATATAGTTGACTCTAAAGGCCGCACTTGCACTTGTTAAAAGTGATAAATATATAGTATCATTTGCTTTCATGTACAGCAAGTATGAGGGTGGACAACAAATTGGCAATAGGGCCATAGTATTAACTAGGCAAACCAGATAAATTGTTACTGAGCTCATTTCTACTTAATTGGAGACAAGCTGAACTGGCCATAAATTAACTTCCCTTATTTCCACCCGAATATTGACTTACTACAAAAAAAAAAGGTAAACCTAGGTATAAGCGATATCAAATGGAGATGGATATGCGAAAACATTCTGACAAAACTAGATGCAATACATGTGCACAGGAAGGACATAATTGAAAGAGGTATCTGGATATTGATAGGGTTGGTATATATTTCCTTCTAATCTAAGCATTATATTGTAATACATGCATAAATATAATAATTAAAAGGTTTTTTTTTTTTTGGTCTACTAAATATGTTACCGTTCTGAGAGGGTAGGGTGAGTAATGTCATCATCATTTATAGTCCATTCCTGATTAGAATCAAGTTACAAAACCTCTAACCTGCAGCAGAGCCCAAAGACTAAAGAGACTAATACGACGAATCCTTCGAATCCTTATGTTTTAACTAACCCCTGCTTAAGCCGAATACTTACTTGTCGAGTCACCTTTAATGTTGTACCGAATGACTACCCTTTATTCTGTGTTATGTCAAGTTGATGACTACTCTAATATCAATTGACTAATTACTTAGTATCATCCTTATCGAGAAACCGAGAGATAGAGAATCCAGACTAATTAAGTCATCTATATTCGAACAACCCCACATATTCGAACTTTTTGTCCGTATCCCTAATAACCTTACTAATGCAGCATCGCCACGTATATAGTATTGTATAAAGAATCTATAGTAGTAATGATTGATTTTCTTATATATTAATTTTTACTCTCTTATATCATATACACTGCTTCTTTAAGAAATATTTTTATTGTCTTTTCCCTTTTGAGTAAGTTAGCCTAATTCACAGGTACAAATATCCTTACACCTATAGTTATAAGAGATTAAATTACCTTCAATACACTTTGAATACTTTTTTCTTTGCATAAATACTATTTATTTACTCTCGACATCACTCTTATCATTTCCCTTAAGTAAGGTTAGGTGATGAGTAACCTCAGTAGACCAATTCGAACATTATATCGAATTGTACCATGATTCTCGAAAGTTCCATTAGTGGAAAATATCCTTTGGAATTATTTGTGAGTTTTTGTTTACTGTTTCATTTGTCTTTATCACTCTTTTCATACTTTTAACATTAACTCTTTTTCGAGTTTTCTATAAGTTTGGATCCATCCAACGACCAATCTTGTTTGTTCTTTGTCACAATTCAGATTATTTGGTATCAGAACGGAGGTTTTGTATAAGTTGTAGCTAGTTCTTTTTAAGTTCTATGATACTTTGTTTTGTGTATGAGAAATAGAGTCGGCTACTGTATTCATTTGACTGCTATATTATTAGTTGTTTACCTTTTGAAGTATTTGTTTGAAATTTGAATTTATGATGAAAAAAAAAATTACAAAACCAAGTATGAATGTGAGTGATAGTAATAACAATGAAATTGTCCACCATGGACAACAATTTCATAAAACTCCCAAAAACACTGCCGAAAGACTTAACAAGGTATCTAACTTCTTGGTAGCCCTGACCTAAACTATTTGTCTTATCTTGCCGATTCACTGAGGCTGCACAAAATATTTTACAAGTTATTCAACCTATTAAAGATCAAAACCCAACTCAATCAGTTTGAGATGGAGGAGTTAGCGAATGAATAAGGAGAAGGATAAACTTGAAAGAACTTAATGAGGAGGAAGAAGAGGATTTTGAAGAAGAGCATATGCAAGTCTTCAAACAATCCAATAATGTAAAACTTCGGATTCCGAGTTCTAATGAGTCTAGAAAAGCTGACGAATATCTGAATTGAGAAGAGAAGGTGGAACGTGGTTTGATTACTATCAATATAAGAATTATGAGAAAGCGAAAACTGCTGCTATTGAATTCTCTAAATATACCGCTATGTGGTGAAAAAATTTTCAAGACATGAGAAAAAGAGAGAAGTATTAAGAGATTAACACCTAGCTCGAGATGAAGAGAGTGTTCAAAAATAAATTCATGTCGGAAACATATCTCTAAGATATTCTTTCGGCTCCAGGAGCTAAGATAAGAAGATCGAACTATCGATGAATATCTTTAAGAATTCTAAATGCTTATGATAAAGTGCGAAGTGGAGTAACCACCAACCCGAACAATCTCAAGGTTTATTACTGGATTGAGAAGAGACATCCAAAATATTATGGAGCTCTAACAATTTGATACAATGAATGAAACTGTTACAATTGCTCAACGAGTGAAGAGACAATGAAGGAGCCAAGTAACAACCAGAATGCCGACTTATTGACTACGACAAGCAAGTCACCAAGCTCAATCTAATATCGAATCGAATAGAAGGGTTGATGTCAAAGCTAAGCAGAAAGACTGACCGGAAGATGTAGTACCGACCCAAACGTATGAAAAGGGGCAAGGGTTGTAGAAAACCAACCAGATCAAGTACTTCAAGTATCAAGGGTTCAAATATATGGCTACTCAATGCCTGAATAGAAGGACGATGATCATTAAGGGAGATATTCTGAAAGTAAAAGTAGAGAGTACAGATGAGGAACCCGAGAAGGAAGAGGGTCCTATAAAGAAAAAACTAATTGAGGAGGACATGTTTCCCGAGGACTTAAACCAATTACTTATGATTGTCCAACGCACTATAATCATAAAACCCTCATAAGAGGAGGAGTAGAAAGAAAACTTGTTTCATACAACCTGCAAGATGAATGATCAAATGTATGCTCTTATTATAGATAGCGGAAGTTGCACCAATATGGTATTAACCGATCTTGTTTCAAAACTGAAGCTATCGACAATTACACATCCTAAGCCATACAAGTTGCACTAGTTGAGTAAGAAAAAAGTATTACATATCACTCGAAAAATACTGTTACTAATCACTATAAAGAATTACTCTAGCCAAATCCTCTACAACATGTTATCTATGTGCGCTTCCCATATGTTAGGCAAAATCGTGGTCATTTGATAAGAGAGTTATACATAACGGCTACAGAAACACATATATGCTGGAAAATGATGATCGGAAGATCACGCTGAATCTAATGTTGCTGAAAAAAGTTCACAAGTTACAGATGAAACTCGCTTGCAAATAAAAAAAGGCTCTAAAGATAAGTAAAGCTGAGCTCCAAGAAGCCATCAATACTAACAAGCTGACCCTATTGTTAATCAAACGACTATTAGAAATGAAAAAGTGAGATAAGCTTCCCTAAGAAATTAAGGAGTTGCTAGATAACTATGTCAACATGTTCCCAAAACAGTTACCGGAGAGATTACTACCAACTCGAAGTATAGAGCACTACATTGAATTAGTATTCAATACTGCACTACAAAATAAGTTAACTTATTAAATGAATCTAGAATAGGCTTATGAACTCCAACATAAAGTTAATGAGTTGTTGAAAAAAGGTTATGTGAGAGAGTTTCAGCTCTTATGCCGTGCCTGTATCACGAGCAGATTCCGTCACTCGATCCTGTGCGGCACTTAGCGTTCCTAACTTCACTAAGAAGCTAAGTCAACTTGTAACACACTCACAAAATTTAGAGAGAGAAAATAGAGAGAGAAACTCTGAAAATATGTTGTATTCACTCAAATAACTTATGTCTTATATCTGAAAGGAACACTCCTATATATACAGAAAATCTTTACAATTTAATAGCTAAGATCAATTCGATCTAACGATTACAATTGACTCCCAACTACCATATTCACCTACCCCACCTACTATTATACAAGATTCTAGACTTCTCTAGAACCTTCTAGAGCTTTTCATCTTCTAGAAGCTTTTAAAGGGCTTGGGCCTCATTCATCGGCTTTAGGTACCTCCTAGGAATGCCTATTTTGAGAGGTACGTAATATTCTCCCCCGCTCAATCCAGCGACGCCCTTGTCGTTCCTTCATCATGGAACTTTTGAATCTTGTCTTTGAATTGCCATAGTGCTTCAATGAGTTCCCAACTAGCCTCACTCTCTAGTCTTCCCTTCCACACTACCATATACTCATGTTTGGAAATCTACCCATGTCTTCTCACATGTCTATCAACTATGATCCCTTCAACTTCCTTATCAAATGAATCTCATACTCTTATTGGGGTCCTTTGTGATATAGCTCTTATAAGGTCTTCCTCATCCTTATGGAATGGTTTTAACATGCTTACATGGAAAATCAGGGGGAATTTCAGTTTGAATGAAAGTTCCAATTTGTAAGATACTCGCCCCTTTCGTTTCATTATTAAGAATAAACCCTCATAACGCCTCATTAGACCTTTATACAATTGTCCCCTCGTACGTTGTATCAAATGTAACTTAATAAACACTTGATCACCTAACAAGTACTTGGTCATTCTTAGACGACCTGCTCATTTAGAATCATGACAGTATCTAAATATCTCCCTTGTTAGGTTCAAGGATTGGGACACATAAATTCGTTATCCTTTTGTATATATTAGTTCATTCTCTTACTAAAATCTCCTTGTTTTCCCTTCTTGATATTGGATCAATAGAGCTTTGCTTTGTTTATTACTCTCCATCCCCTCTTGAATTCTATCAACGAAGTTGCTTTCAGGTTTGCTAATGGTTGCTAACTCAACCCTTCGGCTCAAAGCATCCGCCACAACGTTAGTCTTACCTGACTTATGTTCAAAGTCGAAATCAAATTCTGCCAGGAAAACCTGCCATTAGACTTGCTTAGGAGAGATCTTCTTTTGAGTCTGAAAATAGCTAGTAACCATATTATCAGTTTTGACCACAAAATTCTTCCCTAACAAATAGTGCCTCCATACCCGAAAACAGTATACTATCGTCGTCATCTCCTTTTCATGCACTGGATATCGCTTCTCTGCATCATTCAGCTTCTGGCTCTCAAATACCACAGGGTGTCCTTTCTGCATTAAAACCCCTCCAATAGCAAAATCACTAGCATTTGTACATACCTCAAAAGGTTTGCTAAAGTTAAGAAGGAGAAGGACCGGCTCCTTAGTGATTGTCATTTTTAAGGTCTCGAGTGCCCATCGTCTATCTGTACTCCAAACCCAAGGGGTATCCTTTTTGAATAAGTTTATCAATGGGCTTGCTATCTTCGAATAACCCTTAATGAATCTTCTATAGTAATTTACTAAACCAAGGAAGGATCTTAGCTCAGTAGGCTTGGTGGGTTCCTTCCAATCCCAGATGGCCCGCACCTTTCCTTCGTCCATTCTAATCTTTCCTCTCCTCACTATGTGACCAAGGAACGTCACCTCTTTTTATGCAAGAGCACATTTCTCTATTTTTACATATAGATCATTCCTTCTCAAAGCTAAGAATACTGAGCGAAGGTACTCTATGTATTCCTCCAACGTCTTACTATAAATCATAATGTCATCAAAGTACACTACTACAAATTGATCGAGAAAGGGACGATTCATAAGTGTACAGAAAGTAATCGAGGCATTAGTAAGGCCGAACGACATGACTAGAAATTCAAAAGCACCATACCTTGTAACACAAGTGGTCTTGGGTTCGTCTCCTTCTGCAATTCTCACTTAGTGATATCCTAACCATAAATCCAATTTGGAGAAGAAACTATCTTCTCCCAACCTGTCGAATTAATCCAATACTAGTCGAATGGGATACTTATTTTTTATAGTGACCTTATTTAGGGCTCGATAATCAATACACATTCGGAGTGATCCATCTTATTTCTTCTAAAAGAGTACGGGAGCTCCAAAAGGCGTCTTTGAAGGCCTAATGAAACCTGTTTCTAATAATTCCTTTAATTGTTACCTTAACTCTTCTAATTCTGGAGGTAACATCCTGTATGGGACGGCGGCTTGGCTCCAAGTTCCAATTCTATGACATAGTCTACCTCTCTTCTTGGTGGTAACTTCTTAGGCAACATTGGCAGCATTATATCCGTAAATTCTTCCAATATATCCCACACTTGAGGTGGAACTCTTTCTTGACCAATAATCTCTTCCTTAACTTTTAAGGTAGCCAAATAAGTTATCTTATTATTCTTGAATCCTTTTTCCAATTGCATAGCCGATAGAAATTTGGTACTACACATTATGAATTGTGATCAAGTACACAAATGCAATTAGCCCGCGGTACGATAAGTACATCAATATGATCTAGGAAATTCATCCCAATCACAAACTCAAAATCATCTATTGACACTACTTTAACGGTCTCCTTTCCCTACTAACCCCTAATATGGAGCTCCATTTACATGGCTACTCCAATAGTGGGAACTTCTTTTAAGTTAACTGTTTTAAGTCATGTTTTGGTCTTCTCCACTTTTAGCCCCAATTTCTTTGCTGCTACATCAGAAATAAAAAGATGAGATACTCCTGTGTCTATGAGGGCATTAAGTTTCTTACCTGCTACCGATACTTCGATATATATCAATCATTTTTTTTCATTAACTTGAAACTTCATGGCACTAAGTAAACGAACTGACCCTAACTGAACCTTATCCCAATCATCTGAGCTTTCACTTGCTACTAACACCGCCAATCTCTCCTTCTTCAAACACTCCTTAACATAATGAGGACCATTACGGAAATAACATTTCAATTCACGGGGCTTCCGTCTTTCCCTTCACGAGTTCTACCTCGATAGTTATCTCTTTCCTCTACTTTGGTTTTCCCTTTAGAAGAATTCCCACTCTTCTCCCTTTCCATCTTTCCCCTATAATCTTAAGATATGTCTTCCGAAATTCCATCAGGCCTTTAGCAGCTGCTATAGCCTTAGAAATGTCTTCCATTCCCCTTCGCTCTAGTTCTAATTTAGCCTAAGGCTTTAAACTATCTACAAACATTACCAAAGCATCTTCTTGATTGAGGTCTAGGATCTCCAACATCAACTCTGAAAATTCCTTTACATATTGTTTTATGTCACCCTTATGGGTTAAGTGACGCAATTTCACTTTTACTTCCTCAGCCGTATTTTGAAGGGAGAATCGACCCTTATACAAAGCTATCCCATGTGTTGATATCAGCTGCCCTCTTACGCTATCATACCATAACAAAGTTTTTCAGATACATGGCAGCAGTACGTACCTTTCCAGCATTATCTAAGATTCCTACAGCGTTAAAAGTATTATTCGACTCCCCATAAAAAGTTATTTACTTCTTGAGCGGACCGCATTCCGTTAAAATGCTCTAGCTTTAGAACATATACCCTATGATCCGTCTGGATGGTTATTCCATTTGCAACAGCAATTCAACAAGCCGTCAATTGCGTCTTGAGATCTTTAATCCACTAACGTATGGCTACTACCATTGCATCAACCTTAGCTTCATAAGCCTCTTTCTTAATTTCTAAAGCCGCGACTCAAGCTTAGAGAGCATCACCCTTCTCTTCAATAACATTTCCATGCTGCCGAAGCTCTTCTACTACCCAATTCAATACTCCTTACAATTCGCCTCGAAATTTTTACTCCATTTCCTCAAGACTACCTTGAAACTCATCAAATTATTCCTTAGCCTTAACAATGTTCAACTCTAACTTATTCATCCTATTAAGGGAGTTCAATATGTCCGGGGACTTGACCCTTTACCTAATAACACAGCGATCATCATGGTCGGCCAACTCATCAATCATTGAAGTATTATTGTCTCCTCCGGATGACATTTTCTCCATAAGTAGTTCCTTTTTCAAGCTCTGATACCACTTGTCATGGGCGGATTCCATCACTCGATCCCGTACAGCACTTAACATTTCTAACCTCACTAAGGAAGACTAAGTCAATCTATAATACACTCACAAAGTTTAAAAAGAAAAATTATAAATGTATGTTGTATTCACTCAAATAACTTGTGTCTTACATCTAAGGGAAACACCTATATATATAAAGCTTTTACAATTAAATGGTTAAGATCAATTCGATCTAACAGTTACAATTAACTACCAACTACTATATGCATCTACCCCACCTATTAATATACAAGATTCTAGACTTCTCTACAACCTTCTAGAGCTTTTCATCTTTTAGAAACTTTTAGGGAGCTTGGGCTTTATTCTTCGGCTTTAGGAACCTCTTGGGAATGACCCATTTTGGGAGGTCCGTAGCACCTGTACTTCCAAAGAAGGATAGAACCTAACAAATGTATTTTAGCACCCGAGCCTTAAACAAAATTACAATTAAATACAAGTATCAAATCTCGAGGCTAAAAGACATTAGATGAACTAAGTAGAGCCAAGATTTTCAACAAGATTGATCTCAAGTCTACCTACCATCAAAATTTGCATGAGATTAGAAGACGAGTAGAAGTTTGCGTTTAAGACTCGACATAGACTTTAAGTGGATAGTCATGTCTTTTAGCTTATTCAATGCCCCGAGCACTTTCATAAGACTTATAAACCACATGCTGAGACATCCCATCGAAAAGTGTCGTGTACTTTGACGACATCTTAGTCTACAGTATCAATATACCGAATCACATTGAACATCTCAAAGCAATCTTAAATATCATTTATGTCGAGAGACTATTTGACAATTTTAAGAAATATTGCTTTTGCTATAAGAAAGTAGTATTCTTAAGGTATGTAGTTAGTAGAGAAAGCTTGTGAGTCGAGTCAATAACAAGAAGATCAAGATAATGATTGAGTGATCGACTCATACTACTTATGTCAACATAAGAAGTTTCTATGAACTGTCTTCATTTTATAGAAAGTTTATTAAGAACTTTCGTACTATCACCGTGCTAGTTACCGAGCTAACAAAGAAGAATATTGAGTTTCAGTAGGGAGAAAAGGAGGAAAAGAGCTTTGCTAACATAAAAAAAAAAAAAAAAAAAGTTGACCTCTGCCTTAGTGTTAATATTACCTAACTTCGATAAAATTTTAAGTTATAATGTGATGCATCAAGTATTAGATTAGGCATTATCCTGATATAAAAAGACTGACCAATTACCTTCCACAATAAGAAACTCCAAAAACCACAATTAAATTACTCCGTATATGACAAAAAACTTTTAATACCGATCCAAGCAATACAAGTGTGGCAAGATTACTTATTACTGAAAGAATTTATCATATATACTAATCATGAATCACTGAAGTACCTTCAAAGTCAAACCGAGTTGTTAAAGCAATAGGCGAAGTAGGTTGAATTCCTTGAAGGGTTCGATTTTATAATAAAGTACAAGTAAGGAAATCACAATATATTTGTAGATGTTATTTTGAGGAGACATGTACTCTTATCAAAACTATAGACTAAACTGTTTGGTTTTGCGAATATCAAATAACAGTATTTTGGGAATTCATATTTTGGACTAATAATTTCGCAATGCGTAGAAGAGAGGACAGTGGATTAGTATTATGGAAAGAATGACTATCTATACTGAGAAGGGAGATTATGCGTACCAACTTTTTCCCTACGGGAATTATCAATTAGAAAAGCCCACAACGGAGGGTTCTCTGGACACTTTAGAGAATGAGGACCTATAAACTATTGAATAGCTGATTCTTTTGGCTGAAAATGTGAAGAGATGTGCACCAAATTGTGGAAAGCTACACAGTATACAAAAAGTGCCGAGCCAAACAAAGAAAAATAATGCCCCTATCTATTCCGATGAAGCCATGGACTAAACTAAGTAGACTTTGTTCTTAGACTGTCGTAAACTGCCTGAGGTAAAAATTTTATAATAATCATTGTAGATTGATTTAGTAAGAGAGCACACTTCGTACCCTATACTAAAATTGATGACACTTCAATTATTATTTTTCTTTTCTTACAAGAAATTATATAGATACATAGCATGTTAAGAAGTATTGTCTCCAATAGAGACAAAAAATTCTTGAGTCATTTCTAGAGGATCTTGTGGTATCGATTAAGAACCAAATTATTCTTCAATATCTCATGTCATCCCAAACTAACGACCAAACAAAAGTAATTAATCGTACTTTGGGATTACTGTTCTGAACTGCTCGGATACCATTCATATGTTTCCATGTTATTAAGTAGTGCTTTTCAAACTGTATCATCCAGCAGTTTACTAGATATCAGTACATTTCACAAGAGGTCGACATTTCAAAACAGCTCCATCAACTGGACCTTCAAGGTAAGACGGATGTTAACTAAATCAATATACACTCTTTCTACATCTAAGCTTAGGGATAAAGATAAGGTAAGACGGATGTTAACTAAATCAATATACACTCTTTCTACATCTAAGCTTAGGGATAAAGATACAGATTCTTAGTATACATCTAAGGTCCTCAAGGGGTCGATGAGAACTATTAACCATAGTATAAATAAATCACCTGGCATTATATTATACACCATAGAACTATCATCGGTCGATTGATACGTACATCTAAAATCGTTCACTATTTTATTTTTCACTCATTTATACTTGCTATCATATGTACCAACATCTATTTTCTTTATTTATTTCAAGTACACTCGCTCAAGAATATCAAACTGGCACCTAAATATCCTACATTAGTATTGTAGATGAGGCATTTGACTTCATTGAATAACACAATGACCTTATCCTCTACCTACAATAGGAGGACTACATAAGCTATCCCATATGGACTACAGCAAGAAGTAGGGACCACTTTGTAACGAGGAGATGGTAGCTCCTTGTGCACCACCTAAGGGTAGAGCTAAAGTTCAAAGAGGCAAAGCTCAAGCGATATGTCATCAAGTAAACTTCAATAACAATATCTCACTACATATCTATCATTCCGTAGACCTAGGACATATCGATGAGGGATATAGTACATGCCCTAAGTTAGGTGTTACCTCCACTTTAGGAGCCATATCCAACTCCACGACTGGATCTAATTCATACATGACTCTCAAGTTCTATCAACATCTTAATCTCACGACTTTACCAACTCTTTAAAAGCGACGTTTATCCATAAGTGAAAGTGTCACTTAGTTGCATCCAAGCCATCCTGAGCTTATTCAAACATACGATAGACGGAGGCATTCACTTCTTTCCCATACTGTTAGGACCTTTACATGGTATAGGTGTTAATAAAATATGTTTAATCTATTGTTTTTGTTTTCTCTTTTATTTTTCCATTCTATTGATGTAGTCATTGACTTATTACAAATTTTTTATATATATTAATTATTTGAAATATAATTCACTTTTCATCATATATTGCAATTCAATGCATTGTTTATTTATCATAATTTTACAATTTACAATTATTTTTTCTTCTATTCAACTCATATGGTCATTGGATAATCATTCCATATACTTATTTTTTTCTTGCTTGCCATATTTGTTGAGATGATCCACCAATTGTGATTTTATGTAATTTATTACTGTATCAAATTTTTTATTTAGTTTGCAAGTTAAAGATTGGAAGAATATTACTTTATCATTTCGAACAAAAAGAAATTAATAGGTTAAATGGAAATTGAACTAAAGGCACATAAGCATATTAAGTAAATGCGCCTTCATTACGACAATTTGAATTGAAGGCTTATCAAGTGGATGCACCTTCAATGTAAATATTTATACTGAAGGCGTAACCACTACATACACCTTCAATATAAATATCATAAAAAACTAAAAGTATATTTACTTAATGCGCTTTCAATATACCATATTCATATTTTTTTTTTTTAAATGAATCATTTTCCGTAATATTTTTTTAAAAAAATTCCCATATTCATATAAAACATCTTTTATAGTGATCTAGCCGCACCTTAAGGCTAAATAGAACTAGCCACCACTTAAGAAAGGTACAGTTGCTTGCCCTAGCCCTTAGCGTAGCCAACAAAAGGAGGGGTAACCACCACTATGCTACCCCTTAAAAGTTTTGTCCATCTTTTTATATTATTATTTTCATTATACTATTTAATTTATGTAATAATAATTCTTTAATTTAATTATCGTGATGTTATTAGAAGTTAGACATGTATAAACTCTTGATAGAAGTTTAATGGAGTTTTCAAAATGACTAAAATAGAAAATTTTCAAAAAGTTGAAGACTCATACAACAAAAAGAAAAGGAGTCAAATTGAAAACAGTGAAATGACTAATTTTGCACTTTTTTCATGATTCCTTGTAGAAAAGATGCCACAATTTTTTTTGGCAAAAACATAAATAATCTTCAATACTTTCATGGTCTTGTAGTGCAACTCTTGAAGAACGTTTTCCTTACCTTTCAAGTTAGCGTATTAACCCTCAAAAATCCAAATGGAAAAAACTAAAGACGGTCCCATTCACAATGTTTACTCATTGCCATAAGTAGAATGGGAAGAAAACATTACAATGCTTATATTGTAGGTCCAAATAGCAAGGACTTAAAGGACCAAGTTTATAAGTATTCATCATATATCTGTCGTTTTTATGCATGTGGAAAAATCCAGATTGTTATAGACTAAGTTGGAATTGTTTTGGGGTAAAAATGAACAAAATTTGTTCACAAGTGACATCCTACATTTAAAACCTAATCCATGCATTCAAACTCTTGACATCCAAAAAGATTGATGAGTAAATTAAAATAAATCTCAACATATATATCATACACATTAATGCCTTGTTCACTTTGGAGAAATGGTTATTTTATTCCCTCCTTATTCCCTAACAAAGTCCTATTACAATGTTCAGTTCAAGTGTTACCACGTAACAGGAATTTATGCTACATCTCTATTACTTGAAAAGATGTAATTGGTATTCTTTATCAAATTCATGAATTGGGATTCAGTGATTGTTGCTTCTTTTTTTCCCATACCTACCTTCACAAACATTTCAAAATTCCAAAAAATGCCTACACAACATAATACTATACAACCCAACCCCAACATCAACAAACCCTAATCTCCTTTTTATCACACTCATCTTGCGATAACTCCCTTTATCATGACCTCTATCTCTTTCTTCATGTTCTTAGTTATCTTTGTAGTCCGATTCATCTCTTTCTTTCACAAGATTTAGGTCTCATGATATACCAAGTAGTCAAACCGTATAGAGCAGGGTTTATCTAGAACGATGACAAATCAACCAACAAAAGAGAGATTTTAGGATTTAATTGGGTCAAGGAAGAGTCTACTAGGAAGGCCAAACTCTAAAGGGATGTTGTATATAGTGATGAAGTTAATGTTAAGGTTTGCAGAGGAAGTGCGGATCAAGATGATAAGGAGAGAGAAAATAATGAGGGTTAAATCTAATATGAGGACCTTATTAGAGAAAAAGGTAAGGGATACGATTTGAATGATATTGAAGATACCATATAGTTTTGTTTTCATTTGTTTTTTATTATTATCATTTTTTTTTTACCAATTGAATTGAATTCTTGCACGATAATTTTGCAGATCTGTTCGTGAAGTTCTTCGATTTTTTATTGCTTAGACATTGAACAGATGTGTTCTTAATGACAATCTCAAATTAGGGTTGAGATATTCAAAATGACGATTTCAAATTAGATTGAGTTGTTCATAATCACAATTACAGATTGAAATTGAGTTGTCGATAAATTTTTGGATTGTTTGATATTGAAGAAATTTGTTCATAATGGTGATTCTATCAACAAATTTTTGAGTTTGTTCTTTTTATTTTTTTTTTTTAATTTGTCTGTTTGTAGTAGAAATTACAACTATGAATATGTTCATCCACAATATTATTGGGTTATTCCTTTTTTTTTAATTTATCTATTATTATTATTTAATTAAATAATGGGTATTTTGGTAATATTATTATCTATTCATGATTTATTCCATATGTAATTTATTTCCAACTAAACAATGTAATACGCATTCGAATTTATTATGGCTTCATTCCATACCTTATAAATTACAATTCCATTACAGCCTTATTTCATTTAGTAATGTGAACGGTGTGTAAATGCATGAGTTAGTTGGATAAAATATATAAAAAGGAAATACATGGAAAAAGAAAAGGTGTAATGAGGGTTTTTTTTTTTTTTCTTGAATCATGGTTTTATTATTTGGAGAATCTAGATCTTTCTAATTGTCACACCATGATAGGAGTACTCCATTCTGTTCTTCTTTTTTGAACACTACAAATAAGTTAAGACAAAAACATTACCATTCCATATAGACAGAGAACACAAAACAAGTAGCATATTAAGAGGTTCATCATATAAACTAGCGTGATCATTATAGAATCCCAATATATGTGAAATCCCATGCAAAGGATGTAAGTCATCTGCGATTCCACTCAACTCAAAGAAACAATTCTCAAAAGCATTAAATTCTAAATATATAGTCAAATTATGTTCGAACTTATGCCTTTCTCATGCAAGAAAACCGTATAAATAAAAATGATAAGTTCTAAATTATCACAAGGCCACAGCATGCAAATTAGAGAAGCAAAAATAGAGCAGCTATGAAGGCAATTAGAATCTCACCGTAAGAGGAACCAAAGCAACAGAGTAGATTGGTAACTTGATTGCTCTCCATATCAAAGTAGCTTGTGATATATTATCATCTTGTTTTTCTAGTCCATAGGGTTTAGCAGAGTCTTCTTGACATTGACACCTTTGACTGAGTTTTAACTGCATGGCACGATTCCTTTCAAAAATATTGTGAGGCCTATAGATGGAAGTTGCTTCTTGGAAATGTAAATAGGACCTGGGAGAGAAAATATCGCTAGAAAAATAAGTAAATGGCGAATCTTGTTAAGAAATTCCAATCAAATTTAAATCAAGAAAATTAGCAAATGTATTTATCAAGATGAGATCAAGTCAAGCAATCTGCTGCTTCTGTTAGAAATATTCGGATTGATGGAGGAAAATAGCACTTAAGAGCCATGTAAAAATTGCTTTCCTTATAAATTTTACGAGTCCTACACAAAATTTGCTACTGATTCTGTAACTAGTAGGATACAGCTAAGTATGTAGATGAATAAAAATAGAAATATATGGTTCTTATCTACCATGCTAGAATTTGTAATAAATTTGGAAACTTCTCAAAATTTGTTGTTTTGAGAGAGAAAAATGCCTGTAAGAAAAAATCACAAAAAAATCCGCGCTAAAAAATAATGCAAAAATAAGAACTATATACTTCGTCACTTTTCATTCATTTCATGGTCTTTATCCTAGTCTTCCAAAATTGTGACTTTGAATTTAAAAGAACACAACTTAAAGATAATATACACAATCTCTGCAACTTTATTCACGACTTCTCCAGAAATTTCGAAACTTTTCGTTCAAAATTTAGAGGGAAAAAATGACAAATGACATCAAGCAATAATTATCAGTGAGCAAAAGAATCAGAATTCCTAACAGAGTGTAAATTCAATTGATGTCTAAAAAGACAATATACAGAAGGATTTTGCAGCAAATAGGAACTGAAAGAAAGAAAATTCTGCCTTGTCTTGCGTTTGTTCTTCTCTTCCGATTTCTGAAGGAGTTGTCTCAAACCCGACCTCCCGTGTATATTGCACAACAGAGTTTCCATTAAGAGAGAAAGCAAAGTAAAATTTCAGTCTTGACTTTTTCTCAGTTTGACGAAAGTGAAGTGGAAAGTGGAAAGTGACGATCGGATAAGGTTTGAATTTTGATGTCGGAAACTTGCCATGGAAGGAAGGGGCTGGGCTGAACGAGGGCTTGCATCTTGAGCCTAAGCAACGAATTGGGCAAGTAAAAATAGCCCATATGCCGCGCTGGAAGTGGACGCCAGCCACAGAAAGTACTCTGCACGCATAAGATCTTTTACCCCTTCCTCTCCGGTAATTTTTTAAGGACAAGGCATTTCTCGGAGGAATCTAGGTTTATTTTTTTGGACGAATTTGAAAATCATAAGTAAGATTTCATGTCAAAAATCACTTCATATTTTATGGGAAGCATTAAGATATTTAGGATTTCAAAATTAAAGTTTATGTAACAACAATCAAAGCCAAGATTAGTTGAAAATTTTGGATTAATTCAGAAATAATGTTAGAAAAAAATTAAGAGAATATTTTGAAGCTTATATTGACACTAATTGCTAAATGTTTATAGATAAAAGGCTCCAGTTATAGTAGTCACATGCATGCAACATGTGTTTTGAATAGTTATGGCTAAGAGGGAGCGACATAAAATGACTCATAAAAGATAATTTAAGAATAAAAGAGATAGAGAGAATAAGTAGGCAATCTTAAGAAACTTAGAACGTATGTATGATAAGTGGAAGAACTATAACTTCACT
Source organism: Lumnitzera racemosa (assembly GCA_024138005.1). Taxonomy (NCBI): domain Eukaryota; kingdom Viridiplantae; phylum Streptophyta; class Magnoliopsida; order Myrtales; family Combretaceae; genus Lumnitzera; species Lumnitzera racemosa. The sequence continues at coordinate 47,206,058 of JAMXBC010000007.1, forward strand.
ATTTTAAATGAAAGGTGATGTATTCTTCACTCTAAGTTAGTAGTTTGATAATAGCATGCCAATGTTTCTCACATTTTTAAATATGTCTAATGAAGAGGAGCTCCAAGTACTTGTAGAGTTAAGCTGTTAGCGACATGCATCAAATCGCATTATCAATCAATAGCTAAGATTAGCTATTTTATTGATAGATTCTTCCATGGGCTCCTGTTGAGTCAAAACCCATAAAAAGTCTCTCTAAGTGTATGAGCTTCCTTAAAAAATGTTACAAGCAGATGGGTTAGTTTAATAGTCCCTACTCCTATCCCATCATATCAAATCTTCTTAAATCTTTCCAAATTGATTGATTTGACTCTATATGCTTGCTATCTTAACTTATAGAGTTAAGCTCGAATCATTAATGTACTTAAAACTTATAAATAATTTTAGCTCTCTACAATGTTTAAACTTCTAATTATTTTGAAGGGTTAGCGTATTGGAAAAGGTTTATATAAAATATATATATAATGTATCTTTATTAGCTCTAAGAAGAAAAAGAAAATTTATTAAGGGTTATCTCTAATTATTGAAAGCATTCAAAACCATTATGCATTGTTCTTGAGATAGAACATAACATAAAACCTAAAGGTAAAATCGTCAATCTTGAGTAAATTCTTCAATTGTGCTTGAACTTTTTTACTATGGGGAGTCATCATTACTATAGTTGTACAAGAGCTTTATTAGAAGTTAAAAGACAAAACATAAGTTGTTGTAGCCTGAATGGTTATATTTGTGTACTCTCAATTGTTTGATTAAATATAGTAAGTCAATCAAATCCTTAATAGTAGAGCTAAAAGGTTAAACTAATGAACAATGCAAAACCACTATAGATTATCTACCTTATCTTCTCAAAATGCTTCTTTTTATTTTCTTACACTTCAAATTCTATTATTGCTTTTTACATATTGCACCATAAACTAAACAAAGTAATCAAAGGAATATTTCCTAAAAAAAATATTAAAAGCAATAGATTCAATCATTTACTCGATTCAACCATTTCATTCAATATACTAGCTCTAGGACTTTAGCATCGCTGGCCATCAATAGCAACCCTATTATTATCAGGTTAGCTGAAAGGGATTGACAATTCGCTTAGCTTGGTATCTAGTAAACTTTAGCCCTGTTGTCGAGTAGATTAGTATGTTAGCATCATGCTTTATCTCGTTTAGTAAGGTCTATTTAGGCTTAAGCTTGAGGATCTAAAAAGGCCTATTAACATTTAATTCCCCTCAACCTATACACCACCCCCACCTACCCACCCCCTTCACAGCTTTCTTTGGTGAAACTCAGTAAAGAAAGAATGCATATAATTATTGGCAAGGACCAAAGCAAACTAGTGATGATGCTCCTATGCTAAAGTATCATAGTAGGGGTCCTTAGGTGGTTTAGAACATGAAGAGTCTATTACATATTAAGGAAGCCAACAATTTGGGATTAAAAATTGCATGTCTTTTTAAAATTTGACAATTGTGTCAGTTGATCGTATTAGAGTGGGTAACGTTACTCATTTAAAATTCCCATAACCGTCACCTCATCTTCCCACCTATTCATATATATAAAGAGGAGAGCGCTCATTTCTCGTTTTAACTTCTTCTCTACTATTTTACCTTTGCACTATTTGTTAGATTTTGCATTTTCACAGATAAACTAATTATGGTGAACTTAAGTAATTTATCTTCATCTCCTACATTCTAAGAAACAGACAATTATGAGATGTCAACCAACGAGAGTGCTACTCCCTTCTTAATGGAGGTGCAAAGTGACAATAGCTATAGCAAGAAAGTGAGGGCAAGAGAGGTTACCCCAGCAAATGCTATAAAGGAAAGAAGGACAATAATCAAGGCTATCCCTTGTGACAATTGTTTGAATGACGGAGAGGATAAAAATGAGATAGATGCTGTGTATATGGAAATAGAGGAGGGGCATAACCTTAATAGAGTTATGAGCGAGATTCTCAATCATGAAGCAATTTATATTAGAAGGTGATGCCCTACTAGATAGGAAGTATATCAATCGTTGGAGCATCAGTCAGGTCGAATCGAGCATTCTATTTTTACTACATTCATACAAAGTTTAGATTAAGATTGCTACTCTCCCAATTAGTTAAGGAACTTCGGTCATATCATTGGTTATGCTTAACATAATTGATGCCAAACTCCATTCGCCACCTTATAATGTTTGAGGCTTTATGTAATCGATTAGTGCACAAGCTAACCCCTCAATTATTTCGATATTTTTTTCTAGTTAAAACAAGACTAAGAGGGGAGGTATTATATTTCCATGCAACTTAATAGGAAGATTTAGGATAGTTTGACATCAAAGGTACACAATTAGACATGTCGTTGCATGGCTATTAGGTTACAGTAAGGATTTGACTTTTAGACTAGTCATACAAGGTTGATTTGCATTAAACAAGTGATTTTCTACTGGAGAAGGATTAGGAAAACATAGAGGAGATCCTAGACTTGTTTTAGAAACATCAGAGGAGAGCATTTGATGTGGTAGAGTTTATAAATAAGTACTTGGAGGGGAAGCATATTCTACAACTCACAAATGTTGGTCAGCCATTGGTTCTATAGGTGTTTACTACTATCGTACAAAGTTGTCACTTTATGTATCAATAACAAGGAGTACAAAAATGGCTAGGACTCTACACGAAGATTATGTACAATACTAACAAATGTATATTGTTTTGTAGGTTAAAAGACAATAACTTTGAATGTAGTGCAATTGCATGATAAATTTAGGGAGAACATGCTTACTAAAGAAAAGGAGAAGGCCAAGAGAAGGATTCGAAGCAAAGGAAAGGGCAAGGTTGCAAAAAGTAGCTAAGTTAGGGAAGAGGAGAGGAAAGGGAAATAAGTTGAGCGGGGAAAATTAAGGACTAAGGGGGGCGAAGTTAGGGCAACAAGAAGACTTTTAAGGAAGTATACTTGCCCATTTAGGTAGCTTTAAAGGTACCACAGGAGCATGGCTGAGGTGAAAGGAAGGTCACAGGTAAGAAGGAGGTAAGAGGTTCAACGAAGAAGGCTCAGATGTAGCTTATAAAGGAGGTTAGTAAGAGTAAAGGGTTTAAGCATGGTGACACTCTAAGGGAGGTGAGTCCTATACCAATATCACCAAAACCAGACTCTACAAGAGATGTTGCAATTGCGGGGGTGGAAGCTAAGAACCCAATAAGTACATTAAATGATAACTAGATCTTAATGAGTAACGTCAAGACTTCAGGTACTACAATGGGAGTAGCACCACCAACTTCATCCAAGTTGAGTGGGGTATTTCAACCAAAGTAAAGTGTAAAGTCTACATAAAATAGTTTAGGGAGTGGTAAGGTTAGTATAGAGTTGAGTGCAAAGTCTTACTGGATGAGGACTTGAGGGTACTGGAGGTAGCTTTCGTAGGTCAAAATAGAATGGGTACAATCCAACTTCTTATGAAAAGATATGTAAGGTAAGTTGTGATTTTTCATATCTTAATGAATTACCGAGTTATGCCGTGTTATTAACTTAATACTTTAAGTGTAGACAATGGTCCACATGTTGAAGGCATTTGAAGTTATTTTGACAATGAAGAGGAAGGTAATCGTAGAATTGTGTTCTTTTCATATGAACTCCCCTTTCCCGTTAATTTTTTTTTAACCATTATTTGTTGTGAGTGATGCTTGGCTGTTATGAATGATAATAGAGTTTTGTGTTTCTTAGGGTTTTTTGTCAAACGTCGTCATGATTTAACAATATATGCCACATCATAGTTTTTTTTTTTTTTTAAAGTGTGTAGCCTTTATTTTTTAAGGCAAATCCTACTTATGCATCCTTGAAGTGATTAAGGTAAGAGCGTACTAAGACAATCTTTTACCATTCACTTGGGTTGTACCTAGGAATGGACCAAACCTATCGCTTAACGCCATATACAAGCTCACTTTAATAGGAATACCTTGCAGGGTAACCTTAAGATTACGACATCATTTTGTTCGATAACAGGCATTTTGCCATTGTAAGATGATTGTAAGTTATAAGCATGCTAGAGAAATTGTTGGTAATACTATATGGGGTTCATGTTTGAGGTGGTAGAGAGTACCTTGACTAGGATGTATAATTACCCTTAGAGCTAGGACTTCAACCTCCATGGGAGATACTTTACAAGTTCAAGGATACCCGACAACAAGGGTTGAGAACTACATCATTCGGGGGGTCAAGTCTACCCTAAGGGTTGAGATGCTGCCCTTAATAGGAGTTACTTTATTGATGTCAAAAATCCCGTAAATAAGGTGGTGAAGATCATCTTGTTTTGGGTGTTCAATTTTTCCCCTAGGGTTGGGATGGTACCCTCAGACTAGGATGATGCCCCTAATTACTCCATTTCAGGGTTTTTCTGGGCATGCAATTAGACTAAAATGCAAGAAGTAAGACTTTATTAGATATAAATACTGAACTACAAAGGTACTATTTTTAGGAACTTTAAATAAGATTAACTATAATATGCCTCCCAAGAAAATAAGATTAAAGAGGAGACCTTATTGACTTGGACACCAAACTAAGATAAGATTAACTTAAAGTTCTTTGCAAGCTTCCTTATTAAAAGTAAATCCTCAATTGTTATCATTCTATGTTTTCAATATTATCGCATCACCTAAAATTTCCAATATGAAGGCTCCGTTTCTAAGTTCTTCCCTTATTCTCATTAGGTCTTCCTAATTAGGGATTAACTTTCCTTGTCCTTCTCTAGAGCCTATTGCTTCAAACTTTTGACACATTAGGTCGTCGAGCTAAAATATTTTGTGTTTAATTTTCTTATTAAAATATTGGGCCACTCTCTACTAGTATGCTACATCTTATTTTAGCTAGGCTACGCATTTCATCAATGGTATCAAAACTGGCTACTAAGGTTACGTAATTGGCTATGGAGTCATAGGCCTACATTTTGCTAGTAGGTAGTTCGAGCTTGATGGGTAGTATGGCTTCCATGACAAATGTCAATTGGAAGGATGTTTCACCTGTAGTGGTTCTATATGTCCTGCATTATCCCCATAATATATTAGAGAGTTCATTTGCACACCTTCCTTCAGTATGGTATACCTGCTTCTTTAGACTATTGATTATATTCTTGTTAATTACTTCAACTTAGTCGTTGTTCTAAGGATAGGGCACAAAGGTAAAGTGTAGCTTGATATTTTGCTTTTTATGCAAAATTTGGAATTTATCATTATCAAACTACTTTCCATTGTTAGTTACCAAAGAATAAGGGACCTTGAATTAAGTGAGAATGTTTCATACTACAAATCCTTTGACTGAACACGCAATAATGGTTGTAACTGCTTCGGCCTCTACCCATTTTGTGAAGTAATCCATCGTTACAATGATGAATTGACAGCCTCTTGTTGCTTTCGAAAAGGTTCCAAAGATATCGAGGCCTCACTAGGTAAACAACCTAAGGCTAGATAATAGGAGTAGGTCATTGGATGATACACATTTTATTGGTGTATATGTGCCAGTTCCTTAGCATCTTCCCTTATAGTTGGCCAATAATAACCTAGTTGTAGAGCCTAGACAAATAGCGCCTGACTTTGAATATGTTTGCTACAAATTGCCGCATGGAGATCATTTAAAGCTTACTAACCTTCCTCTAGTCAAAGGCATCTTAATAGTAAGGAGGTGACTCCTTGACGGTATAGCGTTCTGTTTATCATGGTATAGTTAGTTGACTTATAAAATAACTTCTAAGCTTCTTTTCTGTTGATAGGGAGCTTCCCTTTAGTAAGTTAGCTAGTTATCTCGTCTATCCAGCATGGTTTTGGATAGAGAGTGTTTAACTTCAACACTTTCTCTTGCTTTCGTCTAATTGTGCACTTTAATAGGTATTATAGGAATATTTTCTTCTTCTTTTGTAAATGTGACATTTTATCAAGGCGAGCTTTGGGAGATGTCTACTTCTTCATTTTCGATTCATGAGACTTTTGAGATACTCTAATAGAGGAATAATGTGGTTAAGTTCCTCACTGTTTGGTTGTATTTCACCATTGTAGCTTCTTTAGCTTCGTACTCTCCTTTAACTTATTGTACAACCAACATAAAGTTAGAAAAGATGTCTACCTTTTCCACACCAATGTCCTTAGTTACCTTTATTCTAACTATTAGTGCTTCGTATTCAACTTTATTGTTGGTTGTCGTGAAGCTAAACTTCAAGGCATACCATACTTCAATGCCATACTATCCTTTGAAGACTAGTCTTGCTCTACAACCTGTTTGATTGGAGGCTCCATTGATGTGGAGGATCCAAGTCTACAAATCATGGGTGCCTATGGCATCAGCATCTTTAGTGTATTCGACAATAAAGTTGACAAGAATTTATGCCTTATAATCTTACTAAGATTTGAATTGTATTCTGTATGCACTAAGCTCCATGACGTATTTCATCATATGTCCTGAGGAATTCAAGCTATGGAAGACATTGTAGGATGGTTCATAAGAACTGTTACTTGGTATGCTTAGAAATAAGGTCTTAGTTATCATGCCAATATCACTACTGTTAAGGCTAAAATTCTAGTTTTGAATATTTTATTTCTAGCCTTTAAAGGACATAGCTGGCATAATATACAAGCTTATGCTTACATCCTTTACTTAAGACAAAAACAAAAGTGATTGCTTAAGGGTAACGGTAATGTACAAGAACAATTCTTTACCTAAGACGGGCTTCAAAAGGATTGGATCCAAGGTGTGGAATCATTTTAGGTCATCAAATGCCTTTAAAAACTTTGAGTCTACTTGAAATCAATTGGGTTTTTTGATAAATTGGAAAATTTAACACATTAATCCATGTTGTAGGAGACAAACCTATTAAGGGTAATGATGTGTCCTATTAGATATCAGAACCCATTAATTTATTCAACCATGTACCCCAAAAATTTTCTCAAAGCTGCCTTAAAGACGCACTTCTAAGAATTAAGCTCCATCCTGTACTTCCATAGTATATTGAAAGTCTCTTAAGGTCATTGATATGGTCTTGGGAGACTTTACTCTTAATGATCATGTCATCAACATACACCTCAATATTCTAGTTGAGTTTTAGTTTGAACATGGTCGTTACAACTATTGATATGTCAGCCCAGCATTCTTCAAACCAAACGGCATAACACAATAATAGTACGTATCAAAGTCTATGGCAAAATATGTATAGACTTCATCCTCAAGTGCCTAGTGAATTTAATTATAGCCTAAAGTGGCATCCATGAAGCTTAATAAAGTGTAACTCATAATAAAGTCAATGAGCTTGTCAATTCTAAGGAAGGAAAGCAATCCTTCAAGCATGCTTTACTAAGTTCAGTAAAGTCAATGCATATCCTCTATTTCCCATTAGCCTTTTTGACAAGTATATAGTTTGCCAACCACATAAGGTATTCGTTGATATGCATTTTTAATAAATGGGTCGAAAGCTAAAATTAACAATATGGAGACTTAAGCCTAACTCTAAGAGCCTAGTCTGGATACAACTTACTCTCACCCACTATAAATATAAGATAAGACACCCAGGTAAGAGAACTCTCTTCTTTCCATTCCTTTTCTTTGATAAAACTTGATAGTTTATTCTTTTGATAAGAGGATGACTTAAGCATCAAAGTAACTGCATTGGAGCATCCTTCAACGCCTCCTGTAGCCATTTAATATTTTGCAAGTACTTATGTACTGAATTGAAAAATGGTGGTCAACAATTGGCAAGGTATACAATTGGCACAATATGCCAAAAAAACAAAACCAACAACTACAATTTTTGATCATTTTTTTAAATTTTGTAGCGATACATTTCTTCCTTGATGCATTTCTGGGGTTAAACACATGGAGAAGCACTACAATGAAACGAACCAAAAAGAAATAGAAGAACGGCTAGTTAAACCCGGGTAGCTACTGGATGAATATAATGCACCACTTGATTTTACTCAACCTATAATTCGCCTGATATGATACACCGGTCTGAAATGAATGGTCACTCGCCACTATTCCTTATTAAAAGGAATAGATAAGAATTGAAGAGTGATAAGAACACTAAGATTGCTCAAAGGATACTTAAATAATTTGGTATATTGATAATTCTCTTGCATAAAAATAAATGTGGGTTTATATACCCACCCACTAGGGTTACTTTACATGTATAAAAAGATAAAAGGAGTATTCTATAATTAGGTTACATAAAACATACTAAAAAGAGGTAAAAAAAATAAAGAATATTTAGTACGAAAAAAGAAAGGAATCATTATGGAATGTTGTCTTAAAAGACACGTATCACTTAGTAGTTGGATATTAGAAATATGATAGAAAGTAGGCGAAACAGAAAATGCTAACAGTTTAGGGTTGACATGATTTGGACTGGGTTGGTGATTTATTAGTTCTGAAAAGAAGTTAGCTTGATTTAGAGTTGGATGCTTAAGGTTAGATCGGAAGCTCGCCTTGGCTATTCTTAGGCTGCCTTCTAAGATAAAGTATGGCTATTGATCAAGGGCGGATTTGACATAAGTAAGGACTTGAGGCTGAAGTCAATAAGGGATCAATTCAACATAGTAATCCCTATCTCAACTTTGGTTTCGAGCTAGTATTCTCTGGCCAAGTCCTTGAAGTCCTCTAGCTTGGCTACGTGTAATCAGTCTAGAGAGTTTATTTCGATCATCTCCCTAAGGGTTAAAGAGATTTGTCTAAATCTGAAGTAGTCTCTGTTCTTTCTTTTAGGGCACTTATAAGGTCTTCTTCCATTAGTTGATGAGGAATTAGTTTAGACACATTAAAGGTGGGGGAGATACAATAGTAATCATATTTTTTCTCATCTTCCTCATGAATATGTGATCTCCTTAGCTCATGTATTTACAATTTGAGAGCTTAGGAATTATCGTGAAGCAAAGTCTAATCCTAAGTAGGTAAAGGCCATGAATTAAGAGCTTTTAGCTTTAGAATCAAGCAATACTTGGCAGCTTACTTTCTTGCCTCCAGTAAAGTATGCTATTGGCTCTAAATGAGTATATAAGATAAAATATAAGCTAAATGGCACTGTAGATAGGTACAAAGCTCAAGTTGTAGCTAAGCAATATACACAAGCAGAAGGGAATGATTACATACATACATTTTCCCCAGTTGGTAAGTTGACTTTAGCATGTGCTTTACTTGTTGTTTCATCTATTAGAGGTTAGCATGTTTACCAATTGGATGTCAATAATGCTTTCCTTCATGGCTTTATTGATGAGGAAATATACATGAAATGTCACAAACTAAGGACAATCTAATCGTAGTAAACGCCGTATACCGTATGAAGAACCTTTGATTAGTTATCCTTCCAATCATGAACTCTTCATACAATATACAAGACTCTACAACTACTAGTTTCCCAAGAACATATAAACCCATATGATATTGTCACATAAACATATTTATATAAAATTTAAGCTACAAAGTTTACAGTAAGTAGTAATTTAGTACATCTAGGTCTATATTACTGATAAAATAAAAGTACATAAGTAAAAGTCTACATGATCAGTTCTCTCAACACACTAAATTACTTGTTCTTACCTAACTCCCTAAGCTAACCTATAGCATCCCTTAGTTAGCCTCAACGAATAAGCCATCCTACAGCAAAAGTCTAAGGGGGTGTAAGCCTAAGCTTAGTAAGCAAAACTCTCAATCATACCACAAGAAAGTTATAAATACATTATATTCATGCATATGAATGAATAATCAAATAGAATGCCAAAAAATATGTATAGTTAATTAGTCCATTTACGTAACTCAGATTTAACACCCTCCAAAGTTAGGGTTAGAGTATATACGACACCAATTAGATCCTAGTATTATACTAGAACTTACTTTACTACGGAACTCCATATTCCATACTTAAATCAAACAAGTCTTTTATTTTCATAAAAACCTAAGTTCTAGTATAATCATAAATGGCCCCCGCAGTCCACATTCACCCCTAAACGGAGGCCTTTAGACTCTACCCTTAGTTAGGCAGTTGAAGCTTCTAATGCTTAGTATTCTCGAGAGCTAGGGTAAGGTCATTTTGTACGAGTGTACAGTACAGAATCAATAAATTTATAATAACAACCCTTAAATAGCCTCTCTTTACCTTCGTATAATGTAACGACTGAAATTACGTCTATGCAATGTATGTTGATGTATGTACCAGTTTCTTCTTATGGGCCGAGTACAGTTAAGTCCAATTATGATGTAACCATCCAATAGTATATACAATTATTTTCTATACTACCATGCAACAAATAAAGTATTATTCGTACTTAAGGTAAATTCACAACTCAGCATATAATAACATACACAAGCATTTCCAAACCCCACACAACAGTTAATTAACAGTATCATGTAAGTCCACTATCTACAATTACATACAAGCGTGGAATCATAGGGTAAATACTTACTCAGCCATGACGACTCCCTCTAGTTGTAGTAACAACTTGAAAATTTTTAGACAATGGTCAAAATAAAATTCAAGGAAAAGAGTACCCTATTAGTCTTGTGGTATTACCCTTACAAGGCTATGATGTAATTGTAGGTAATAGACTGGTTGTCTAAGCATAAGGTAAATATGGAGTATAGAAGTAAGAGTATCACCTTAAATGATGGTGAATTGGTGCTTTAAGGGAAAGCTAGTAAATGTAAGTTAAAGTTTGTTGTTATTGAAGTATGTGAAGAGGATAAGAAACAAAAGTTGAAGAAGGCAACTGGAAGTTTTGTTGGGTTTTTGCAACTAACGAAAAGAAAAAAGCATCGAAAGCATTGGATATACCAGTAGTATGTGAATTTCCAGATGTGTTCCCAAAGGATCTACTTAACTGAGAATTGGACTTTACTATTAAGTTAGTCCCAAGAACTGAACCTATGCCTAAAGCTACATACCAAATGTCACCAATGGAACTTTAGGAGCTAAAGAAGTAACTTCAAAAGCTATTGGGTAAAGGATCTATTCGCATAAGTATTTTGCTATGGGGAGCATAGGTATTATACTATGAGACTGTGTATAGATTATAAGAGATAAATAAAGTAAATATTAAGAATAAGTATCATTTACGACGAATTGATGATTTGTTTAATCAATTGTAAGGAGTAATTATATTCTCCTGAATTGACATAAGGTTGAGATAGCATCAATTGCGGGTTAAGCCGAAAGATATACCTAAAACTACACTTGGGACACAATATGGACAATATGAATTTTATTAATGCCTTTTGAATTGACTAATGCACTAGTTGTATTCATGGACACGATGAATCATATATACTAGCCATGTCTAAATAAATTTGTTGTGGTATTTGTAGACACCCCATATTTACAAGAAATGAATATACATACATACATATATATATAGAGAGAGAGAGAGTATTTTAAGGAAATTTAGAAAATAATGTTGAATTATAATAAAATAGTTTAGATTTAAGTATTTTCAAGGAGAAGACATTGGACCTAGGCTTAGATTCAAATCTAACCTTATCCATATGTGTATTTTAATTACATACATGAATTAGGCACAGGCCAACAACCTAATAGTTAAGCATTTAGACTTGCACTAGGGTTTAGCTCAAAGATCTAGGGTTCGAATAAATATGCCTTTTATTTTTCCTTTTTCACAAAACACACTACCACATCACTATAGACACATATCATCACAAAGCCTAATATATGTTATGCCACGTCATCGGCCACATGTTACACTGCGACATCACCACTAATACGTGTCACCTCGTGGCATGATACACCATTGGCTACATGTCCTAGAAGGACACATGGCACGTTACCATTCAACCTCACAATTGACATGGTGCTTCATTAGCATTTTCATTCTTGTTCTATTCCTTTATCGTGCGAAACCAACCTAACCCCCTCACTTTGCCTCCATTTTTCACTAAATTTCCACATGCAAGCCTAGTTGCTTTTGGTTTAATTTCACACTTCACATGGCCCTTTACTAATTAAGCCTAGAAACATGGTCGAATTCACTTATTTAAGCATTCAAAATTAAATACAAAAAACTCCACATACAGTGATGGGAATCAAGCTACGGGGCCCTTAACCCATAGCCAAGCTCGAGGACTAGAAGGGTTGACACGACGAATCCTTATGTTCCAACCAACTCCTGCCAAAGCTGAATACATCCTTATCGAGTCATCTCTAATGCTGTATCATATGACCACCCATTATTATGTGGTATGCCGAGTTAATGATTACTCTCTATTGTCGAGTTGACCAATTACTCAACCTCTTCTTTACCAAGAAGTCGAGAGATAAAGACAAGATTGACTAGGCCATCCCTGCTTCGTTAAACTCATCCGTCCATACTTTTTTGTCCGCATCTACTAACAACCTCTCCAATACAACATCACCACGTATAGTGTATTATGTGTAGAATCTGTAGCACCAGTAATTGTTTTCCTTGTATAATTATTTTTACCCTCCATGTAATATTGCTTCTTTAGGAAATGTCCTTTTTGTCTTTTTCCTTTTGAGCAAGTTACCCCAGTTTGCGAGTATAAATACCCTTATACATATAGTTGTAAGAGATCAGATAATCTTGAATACATTTTTTATTACCTCCTTCCCTGTGTAAATACTGTTGTTTACTCTCGACATCACTCTTATCTTTTCCCTTAAGCAAGGTTAGGTAGCGAGTAACCTTATTGGACCAATTCATGTGTCACATCGAATTGTGTCGTAAGTTCTCGAAAGATCCATTAGTGCATCATATTCTTTGGATCTGTTTGTGGGTTTTCCTTACTGTTTTCACCCTTTCGTACCTCTCCCCATTAACTCTTTTAGAGCTTTTTGCAAGCTCGAAGCCATTCAGCAACCGGCCTTATCTATTCTTGGTTATAATTTGCATCACACAAAGGGATCACGTATGCTCACTGTCCACTTACAACCCTAACCTTACGTACAGTGCATACACAAACACCGCCTTCTCTCTCTCAACCAAATAATACACACTTTCAAGCACCGTACCGTCGCATGCCTAACTCCTTGATCTCTCTCTCTCTCTCTCTCTCTTTCTCTCTCTTATGCAGTAACTCAAATAAACAACCTACAGCCCACTTTCTCTCTCGCTCTCAACTGTAAACCACTCTTAAACCCTTCTCTCATCTACTGGTGCTCATTTCGAATTACCTAATTGTAACTATCACAACATTCTATTGTAACTACATATACACACGCCATTCTTACACATATACACCAATCCAAGCGTTGTCTCTCTCTCTCTCTCTATCACCAAACCACTCACTCATACACACAGTTAACACATATACACTCGCCACATCAATCCTCTCCACCGTGTGACCATCCACCATACATGACACACATAGTAGTAACAACTGCGACAACATCATGGGGTTATAACCAAAACTTAGTTGCATCTCCATCCCTTCAAATATGCCACAACTGCCCATCCTTAAGCAAAAATACCACTACGGTTGAGCTTGTAGTGGTCTAAAACTTAGTACCCAAGACTATTTTCCCCCCAAGCCCTTGTTATTAGACACCACAACTATTGCCAGCATTGACCCAAGTTCCAACCACCACCAAATGGTTGCCATTAGCCAGGACATCACTCTTATACCTCCTAACCACAACTAAAAACCCATGAAACAAAATTTTCCCTAAAAAATTCTGGCCTGAAATCACCTCTAACACTACTGCTTACTTCTCTATTGTAGTCGAATCAATTGACTCGAATTTTAGCCTTGGTCCAACCTAACCTAGACCCATAATCCGCGCCCACTACACTAACCCATGCTCCCAACTCAAATTTGGTTCGGCCCTATTAATAGTCAGTTGTTGTCCACTTGTCTTACTTATCCACTAGGCTATCGACAAGCCGGACAATCTATATTCTCGGTACCTTGCTAAGTAACTGACTTTCGGCATTCCGTCGAATAACACAGATTCGTTCTTTATTTAAATTCAAGTTCATAGCGCAAACAATTATCACAAGTAAGGTTATATTACATAATTGCCTACCTTCCCTATAATTCAATGAAGGTGTTTAATTAAGAATCTTCTACGTGTCTTGACAGTTATTCCAATAACTACTCCTTTAGACATGACAGTCTCCTATAAATATAGGAAAAAAATCTATAAGTGCCATCTGATAACTCTTAATCACTTGCTTTACTTTTTTCATTCCTACTTATTGACTTAGGCATTGAAGTGGCCACACCGAATTAGCCCTAATACTAAGAATTTTCTTGCCTTTGCAGGACATTTCCAACTCCCAAAAGTCACCAACAACATTTAGCACCATCTGTTTTTTCCTAAACATACCCACATGGCTAAAACTAGAATGACTAAGAGTACAGGTACTGGCACTTCCTCCTAACACCTTAAAGGGGGGAGTTGGCATACTAATGAGCAATGACTGGCTAGAACTAAGCAATTTTGCCTCTATTTAGCCAAAGAAAACTTAAAATTAAACAAAAAACATGAATAAATCATTAACCTCCTTCATAATTGTATTCATCCAAATTAGAATAAAGAGCATGACAATCACGATGCCAATAATAGTAATGATTCAATTTATTCACCTGAGTTGCCAAAAAGGTAAGTCAAGGTTATGATGGGACCGTTGGCTCCTGTATTAAAAAAGAATGAAAAAGGAAAACAACCGCAACAGGTGCACAATGCGGGACCCTTGCATGTCAGCACCCTTACTGCAACAAGTAAGTAATTCCAAATCAAGAAAAGTCCCTTCATTCCTAATATTTTGGAGGAAGTGATACCTTGGCATATCAAGTTACCATGGTTTGAAACTTATGACGGGACGAGGGACCCCAAAGATCACTTAGAGTACTACCGTACGTTGGCCAAGTAGCATGGTTTGAGTGATGTAATGGCTTATCAAGCTTTTCCCTCAACTTTTAGGATTGCAGCTAATGCATGGTTTAAACACTTGAAACCAAAAACTATTTCTTGTTTCGATGAACTAGCAAAAGTGTTCCTTTGACACTTCCTTGCAAGCAAACTTCTTATTAAGGATTCTTCAATCCTTAACACAATCAATCAAAGATTAGATAAGTCAATCAAAGATTACCTAGTCAGGTTTATGGCCAAGATGGTTCAAATCCCATAATTGGATATGAACATGGCCTTCAATGCCGTAATTGATGGAGTTAAGCCCCATGAGACTTTTTCAAGTCTCTCACAAAGAACAAGCTGAAAACCTTCACTGAGTTCAAGGCTAAAGCTATCTTATACATCTGTCAGGAAGATAACATAAAGGCTCAACAAGGGGCCAATAAGAATAGAAGAGATAGAAAAAATGATAAGAGAAAAAGTACAAAGGACAGACTTGGCATAGATGATGATCAGAGTTCTAAAGTTGAGAGAAAGAGACCAAGGATTCCGACATTTTCATCCCACACACCCGTTAATTGTCCAATTTCGAACATATTGATGGAGGTATGTGGGTAGAGAGGTGTTTTGCAGTGGCTAAAAAGAATGAGAGGAAATCCCTTAAGGAGAAATTCCAATAAGTACTGTGACTTCTATCGCGACAAAGGTTATTATACAGGTGAGTGCATCCAACTCAAAAATGTGATTGAAAATGTGATTCAACATAGGCATTTGTGAAAGTTTCGAGTGCATGATGCTGAAAATATTAAGATATTGTCCCAAAGGAGATGTAAGGAACATGAGAATGATAATTGGTTAACTATAACCAAGAGAGATGTGAATTCTAATAGAGCACCCAACGAAGTGATCAACATCATTATTGGCAGACCTACTATAGGTCAGTTAAGCTCTTCAAGATTGATGAATGCCAAAAATTACGTCTACAACATCAAAGGCAAGAAGTTCAGGAACGACAACATAATTTCTTTTGTAGAGGAAGACTTTGAAGCCATCTAAAGACCACGTGATGATGCACTTGTTGTTAATGCTAGAGTCACCAACTTTAAGGTAAAAAAGATTCTTGTTAACACAAGAAGTTCTATAGGTATTATTTTTTAGCATGTGTTCGATCATATGAGACCCAAGATCAAAGCACAACTAAGATCTTATAAGTATAATCTATATGCCTTTAACAATCAACCAGTTTAAGTAGCCGAAGTAATTCCTTTGCTGATACAAATCGGTGATGACGAGCATGTTGTAGAGGATAAAATGGGCTTCCTTATCATCAAATGTTGGTTTCCATACAACATGATCATGGGACAGCTATGTCAGCCTTTATTCAGCATTGTCTCTTTAACTGCACATCTTAAGGCTAAGTTCCCTACTCCCACGAGAGTTAACGTGTGCAAGGGAATTAGCAACTGGTAAGGTCCTTATATATGAGGGCCTTAAGACGAGAGGAGGTATTTTAGGTAGAAACTTGTTCGGAAGGCAAGTTGGTCAGCATAGAAAATTCCAAGAGTGATACTAAGGAAATTTCTTTAGGAGATAACCCTAAGAAAACAACCAGGATTGGGAAACCCTTGTCAACAGATATTCAACAAAGTTTGATTAATTTCTTGTAAGCTAATGCTGACATGTTTGCATGATCCCCTTCGGACATGCCGGTTATCCCAAGATAAGTTATGGTACATAAGCTCTAGATTAATCCAAGTATAAAGGTGGTCTAACAAAAGAAAAGACATTTTGCACTAAAGAGATAAGCAGCAATAGAAGAAGAAGTTGAGAAGTTATTGAAGGCAAGATTTATCTAGGAAGAACCTTATCCGACTTGGCTACCCAATTATGTGCTAGCCAAGAAGTCTAATAACAAAGGCTGAATGTGCATAGACTTTATGGATCTCAATAAGGCATGTCTTAAGGATTGTTTCCCACTACCGAAAATCGATCAAATGATAAATTCAACCACTAGAACCATTTGACATACGTTACTTTTTTTTATGGATGCTTTCTCTAGCTACAACCAAATCAAGATGGATAAAGTGGATGAAGTCCATATGTCTTTTGTTATCGATTTTAGATCATATTGTTACATAACGATGCTTTTTGGGTTGAAAAACACTGGTACAACCTATTAGAGTATTGTTACCAAGATGTTCAAACCCCAAATTCATAAAAATGTCGAAATGTATGTCGACGACATGATTGTGAAGAGTGTGAAGGAGGATCAGCATCTTGCTGATCTTGAAGAGACATTTGCAACACTAAGGAGATACAGCATGAAACTCAACCTATAGAAATGTGCCTTTAGCGCAATATTGGGATAAGTTGTTTTAAGATATATGGTCATTCGGCATGGCATTGAGGCCAACCCGAGAAAGATTGAGATGATAAGAAACATGAAATCCCCTCATACAGTCAAGGAAGTACAAGAACTCATTAAAAGAATAGCCGCCCTGAATAGGTTTGTGTGAAGAAGTGAGAATATATACACGGAATTCTTTAAAATCTTAAAGAATCCGAAAGAATTCAAATGGTCTGATGATTGTAAGAGAGCTTTTAACGAACTCAAAGAATTCCTTGTATCACCACCAATACTCTCGATACCCATCTCAGAAGAGAATTTATATTTATATCTATCGGCCAACTACCAAGCTCTTTCTTCTATATTGGTCCAAATTAACTGCAAAGAGCATTGATCCATTTAATACGTAAGTCATATTTTGCAAGGGTCAGAGCTTCAATATATGAAAATTGAGAAATTTGTTTTAGCAATGGTTCTTTTGGTAAGGAAGTTGAAGTCATATTTTGAGGCTCACCAGATCGTAATGCTCACTGATCAGCCATTACGGCAAGCATTGTAACGACTTGACTCCTTGGGAAGATGATGAAATATGCCTTAAATGGCACTAAAGGCTTAAGTGCCCATGGTGTACAATACAAACCTAGAATGGCACTAAAGGCTTAAGTGCTGGCAGATTTTGTAGCCAAATTCATTAGTAAGGAAGATTGTATTTCATTATGTTTTAAAATTCGGATTCCCGACTAGCAATAATAAGGCAAAGTATGAAGCTTTGATTGCCGAATTGAAACTCGCAAGAGAGATTAGCATCGAGACACTTGAAGTGTTCTTTAATTCACAATTCGTGGTGAATAAGGTCACGAGAAATGAAGCTTTGATTGCCGAATTGAAACTCGTAAGAGAGATTAGCATCGAGACACTTGAAGTGTTCTTTAATTCACAATTGGTGGTGAATAAGGTCACGAGAAGTGAAGTGGCAAGGGAAGAAAAGATGAGCAAGTACTTGTTAGTGGTACGAACACTCACAGAAGAATTTCAATCTTTTTCCATGCATAAGATTTTGAGAATTAAGAATATTACTATTGAAAAGTTATCAAAATTAGCTAGTGTGGCATTCCCTGACCTGAGTGACAAACATTTTGTCGAATTTCTTCCATAGAAAAGTTTATCCACTCTTTCGTAAAGCTATAAATTAGCTCCTTTGCCGAAAGAAGAATCTTGGATGGATCCCTTAATAGATTATTTGAGAGATGGTACTCTCCTTAATGATACGAAAGGAGCACAAAGATTGGCTTTAGCTTACCAAGTTACGAACTATACACTGTTTGATGGTCAGCTGTATTGGCCAACCATGAGAGAAGATGCAAAGGAAGTTGTCCAGTATTATCTTCAGTGCCAGAAGCATGAGTCACCAAGTCACACATCTGTAACTGAGTTATGCAGCTTATCCAGCCCTTGGCCTTTTGTACAATAGGGGTTAGATATTCTCGAACCCTTTCTAAAATCTCTTGCCTAGCAACAATTCATCATTTTTTCCATGAATTACTTTACAAAATGAGCAAAGGCCGAGGAAATAGTGAAGATCACTAAGTATAAAGTGGAAGCATTTGTTTTTAGTTCCATCATAGCAAGATTTGGAGTTCCTTACATGATAATCATGGATAACAGCTCGCAATTCGACAACAATAAGTTCTAAGCATTTTGCAAAAAGTATGGCATTCGCCTCAACAATACGTTTGTAGTACACCCTCAAACGAATGGACAAGTTAAAGCTATAAACAAGATCATCTTGTATAACCTAAGAAGGAAAGTAGATCAAATTAGAGGGAAATGGGCCAATGAACTATCGAATGACTTATGGAGGTATCGAATCACCCACAAAACTGCGACTAGGGAGACACCCTTCAAGTTAGCATACGACACGAAAGCTGTATTGCTGATTAAGTTAGATTTGCCTAATCTACAGACATAAAACTTCAACGTGACGTGATGGTTAATCAAGTTGGATTAACGGCAAATTTGGACACCACTAATGAAATCAAAGATATTATAAGAGCTAGAGTTGTAGCATACCAATATAGAGCAGCAAGGCATTACAATAAGAAAGTAAAGCACAAAGTTTTTCAACTTAGAAATCTGGTTTATTGAAGGACGGAAGCTATAGGCATGTGAGTGAGTCAAGGGAAGCTCGGCGAGAATTAGGAAGATCTTGTTATGATCTAGGAAGTTGTTAGAAAGGAGGTCTATCCACTAGAGTAGTTAGATGGATCTATCATCCCTCGAGCATAGAATACCAAGACTTTGAAGTTATATTTCAATTAATTGTTCGGATGATGTCCATCTCCGTTTTTTTGTACGGTGACAACCTATATACTTGTAAGACAATAGTTTACCTTTTTATGAGAATTATGTTTGAAGTTTTATTATATTTCCTAATCTTTTTATAATTGTCAAGTTAATGAGTTCTAGACTACATGGTGAAAGAATTGACGTAAGTTCTAGCCTATCGCAATTAATAAACCACTGAAATTAATTCCATAACTGAGTGACATGGCTAGTCCATGTCTCAAATGGCTAATGGAAAACATCTATAAAGA
Organism: Lumnitzera racemosa; assembly: GCA_024138005.1. NCBI lineage: Eukaryota > Viridiplantae > Streptophyta > Magnoliopsida > Myrtales > Combretaceae > Lumnitzera > Lumnitzera racemosa. The sequence goes on from JAMXBC010000007.1 coordinate 47,225,864, forward strand.
CACACGAATTAGGCGTGTGAAATCAAACATGTTAAGAAATACTAAGCATATGAATTAAAACATGCTAACAAGTAAGAATGTATGAAATAAAACACATGTATCATATATGTCAGGAAAACACAGTACGTGAAATAAAACATACTAGAAACAATTATATGAAAGATATTTCATTCAACAATGTATTGTTACAAATAAAATCTTGTGACCTACCTACAGAATGGCAATGTACAAAGAATGCAAAAAATCCTGTGGCATATTCTCATAGTCAGCAAAAGTAATTTTTGAATCGGAGGTTAAGGCTCTCTTCAAGCAAGTTTCTTTCTCGACACCTAAGGTCTCAAAGTCGGCATATTTCTCTTTCCGCTTATCCTTTCTTGGCTTGACAGCAGGTTGAATACTTTCAACCAAAGGCTCCCTAAAATGAGATACCTTGGTTGGCATTATCTTCTCACCTTCCTTCCGCCTCTTGATCGGTTGGGAGGTTTTCTTCTATGTTGCCACCTACTTTACTATGTTCTCCTTTGTCGTGTTCTGCACGAAAGCAAGCTGAGTGGTGGTGGTTGTAATTGCCGCCTTCTTGTCAGCTTTAGATTTCTTGGCTTTAGCCTAGGCTAGTAGCTTGGTAGGATTTACCTCACCAACACCCATATCTGCAGCATGACAAATAAGTTAATATTAACATAAAAGAAATAATAAACTTACATTCTCCATGCCAAGCAATGCTTAATGGCAACAATTCTCTCCTCAAGTCACGAGAATGACACCCCCCTTATAGCTATTCTCTACAAGGCAGTAATTCATTAGCGTACCTTCTTTTTCAGAAAAGATTAGCTATCTACTTTCATAATGCCATATAATTCTCTCGATGTCCTAAAAGAATATTTTGTTCCTCCTCCTTTCTTGAATTTTCTTCGTTGCTAGTGCATCATTTGGCATCAATTCTATATCCTTCATGCAAATTAGCTCAATCCATTGAGTCCAGAAGTCCAACTCCTTATCAAACACTATCGACACGAATTTGTTATGCCATTTGTAGATCTTAGACTTTAACCCATCCATGAACTTACACCTGTGCCTTGCAATGGTAAAGTATCACCTGTTAGGCAGCCTCTTAATCGTAAAGAAATACCAAAATAGTTGAGACGTAACCTTGACTTCGACTTCGACTTCGACTTCTTCACAAACTATCTCAAAAGCCACTAGAAACCGTTATGTGTTGGGTGAGAACATATTTGGCGTAACTTTAAAGTAGTTTAAGAAGCCCTTCACAAATGCCAGAAAAGATAAGCGCAACCTAAAATTTAAGTACTTCAGGTATATGTGGAATTAACACTCTTTTGGGAAACGTACCCTTTCCTCTTCTCTCGACCTCTTAAGATTCCATGTCCCAAGAAGGTTATTTATTTATTTTTAAGTAAGAAAATGAAAATAAAAAGAAAGATAATAAAATAATAAAAAATCATTTTAACACTTAGAAAATCAACTTTCCAAAAATAAATGGACCATTTTCAAATTAAAATTACTTTAGAGTTTTAAAAAATAAAGCCCTTATTAGGACCCTTTAGAAAATTTTTCTTAAATAAATTAAATCGAGTAAAAATGTAAACCTAATCTTTTAAAAAAAAAAATTGAAACAAACTAATTTGCTAATATTTTAGAAAATGAACTACAAAAGTCTAATCCCAAATAACAGGTATATAGGCATTCGTAGCAATTATGGGGCAACTTAAAATTTGGAATTTTTTTTTCCATCTTATGTAAATAATCAATTTAATTAACTCAGTTGTATGTGATATGATTTGTTGTTTAGAAATTAAAATCTAAAATGGGTATTATTGAAAAATGAAATTAAATTCGAAAAGATAAAAAGTGATACCCAATTAGGGTTTAATAAGATAGTCCCCGAATCTAAACATCTAGTTTTAAAACCATTTTAAAAATTGGTTTTATTGAAAAACTAGTAACTAAATTGTAACAAATCTACCTAATTGATTATAACTTAATTCTTTTTCTCGACTCCGATCAAATGGCGATTCTGAACAATTTTTAAAAGAAAAAACAGTTTTCTTTAACCCTTAGTCAATGACCAATATTAAATGGGTTAGGGTATAATATTAGCTAAGTTAAGAAAAATATTAAAAATTGGGAAAAAACCAAGCTCAACAGCTTGGCTACTCCACTGGGGACATTAAGAGGGCCAGCTACTTAAAATACTTTTCAAAATTAAATTTGCCTTTCAAAATACCCATATTGTTTATTTATTTATTTGTTTATTTGTTATTAACTTCTTATATATACTTTACTTTGATTGTTGCATTTATTTTGCATACAACATACATTGAGACATGGGGGTCATTTGGGGCATCAAAGATGCAACGTAGATGCGGTTAGACTTAGGCCGTCTAAGACCTTATGAGGAGGCCATTATGTAGGCTCTGAGTATAGTGGTATAACCATTGCTCGAGATTGATTATGCCACCTCACTCAAGCTTGATGTAATCAATGAAAGTATTTTCTAACAACAAGTGAGGTTACAAAGCTTAAGGACATTTTAAAACCCACTCTAATTGTATATATTCCCCTTCAAGCTTTAGTTAATACACTACTCTTAAGAATTACAACTCTACAAATTGTTTAAGAATTTTAATGCGATCGGTTTTGAAAATAACAATAGGGTTGTAACTTAAGGAGTAATGTATTAACCTAAATAATCCTAACATCTACATATTTCGATGTACTTTCTTTCATTGCATTGATAACTAATTCTTGTCCATAAAATGTGTAAACCTAAAATGACAGATTAACAAGCAAACGATCAGGGGAATGATAGGCTATAGGACATCTCTAGAATGCGTGAGCAACTACTAAAGGATAAAATTGCCTATCTAAAGGAAAATCTTAAATGCTTTGAAGCTCATAATCGGGCCTTAAGGGCCCTTGTGGGATGGGTTAATGGGGAAACCTATGAAATGTTAAAAGACCTTAAGACTCGTTTACGAGACTTAGTTTAGGGTTTTTCTAGTTCATGTCTAGAGAGCATAGAATAAATGTCAAGTTTTGAGAATAAATGTTAGGCCTTCTTCCTTTGTTTTCTATACTCTGGTTCTTCAAAATAATAAAAGGTCTCTTTTAGTTTAATGTTCTTCATTCTCCTTCTTTGTAAATAAATGTTTTGATAAGACTCACCATGCCCCCCTCCCCCTTCAAGGAAATATAAATAATTAGCTTATGAATTTTCTCAATTTTTGTAAAATAAAACTTTATCTTTCTTTTTCTGACTAAAATAAAAAAAAATGAAAATAAAAGAAATTTTGCTAACAATTATAAATCCTTATAGGCTCAACCTAAATACAAAGGAGCCAACCTAAGGCCAAGCTTTTGGCCCACTCAAGCAATAAGCCCAAACACTGCAGCTGAACCAAACACAAGCCTTGACCCGTTAAGGAAGCCAACCCAAATGCTAGCCCCTTAGCCCATTCAATCTAAACATTAAACCTCAGCCTATTCAAGCAACCAATCTAAATACAAACCCTTAGCCACTAGGCCTATCAAGGTAATAGACCCAAATACAATCCTCGGTCCATTAAGGTACCTAAGTTAAGCCAAGACCCCTGATCCATTTAGAAAACCAAGCTTAATCATAAATAAAGCCGAAAAATAACCTAAGTCTTGAACTCAAACCAAGTAAAAAGTATCAAAATTAAGGCATGTTTAGAGAAACTAGGGTATATGGTAAAGTTAATTTTCACCTTAGGATAGATAAATAATGAACTCCTCTTTAAAGAATTAGTAAGTCACCTTTTAAAAAGTTTAAGATGAAAAAAGGCAAACTATATCCTATACATTAACCCTTAAAACACTTTGAGAGTTGAGTGATATAATGGTGAGAATACTTTGGACTCATTCCTTAAAAGAGATTCACTTTAAATGTGATATATAGATTAAAATGAAATTAGGCATTCATTTTCAAACCTTAAACACAATTATCTTTTGTTAACCCCATTGGATTAACTAAGAGTATTTTCAAATTTAAACCCTGTCAAGAACCACCCCATAATAGGGTAATTCGAAGGTTATGATCATTAATGAGGAGAGAATGATAAAATTGGTTTATGCTTGATTCAGTAACATTAAATTCAAAGACAACTTTTATTTCTGATAAGTTATTTTTCTTTGAAATGAAAAAGAGTTAATTCCTTTGCAAATATGTTAAGCTTATACACACCTCACCTAAGCTCATACACTACAAATCCATGGATTTAGGGCCTTAAATTGCTTGAAAGGCAAAAACTCGACAATGGAGACAATCACTCTTGGGGCCAAAAGAAAAAACAGAACAACAAGAGATAAGAGAAATAAAAAAGAAGAAGAAAAGAGGTCAGAAAATTAGGCCTAAGTGTAAAATGAAAGCCTTAAGAGATATATCATATTCTAGCAGATACAATAAAACTAAATCAAAAAGCTAGGAATTCAGGCTCAAATAAGCCTAAAGACATAAGGCCTTGAATCACAGTTCGAGCCTAAAAACCCAAAATCTTTGTATCGACTCTAATGTCTCTCTTACCTATGTTGAATTACACAAGGCCTTCCCACCCATAATACTACCCTTACGCAGTAAAAGCTCTTTCAATCTTAAAAGATAATCTATCTTTAATAAAAATTGTTTTTGAAACTAGGTAAACTCAATCTCTTAGTATAGGAAAATGTGCTAGATGCAATGCCTTACTTTATTTTTGATTTGTAGATAAGCCAAAGTCTAAGTCTCAAAAAGGAAGATCTTTGCTAAGTCATATTAGTAAGCATACTTCTAATTTTTCCTTAAGCCTCTTGACTTATACGCCTAGGATAAATAAAAGTATTTCTTTCAAAATAAGCTTTCTCATTAGTCCTTTTTGAAACCCTTTGACCAAAGGCCTAAATTCATAATATAAAGCCTAAATTCATAATGTTGAACTAAAAAAGACCTAATAGATTGATTAAAGCATATTACTTAAAAAATGAGCTATAATTTTTAGAATTGCAGTCAAGAGCGAAATCTAGATCGAGAGTTCGTAAGGAAGCTCTCTTTGACTAAACTAATCATGGGTTACTTTATCCTTAAGAAATGAATGTTTAAAATCACAAAGCCTCATGAGAAAGCCCTAGAGTCAAGAGCATTGAGAAACTCGCATGATTATCAAGGATAGGGTTGTTATAAGCTTGTTCCTTAAATAAAAATTTATACTCGCTGGCAAACTTTCAAAAAAAAAAAAAAAAGGACCAAAAAACAAGAAAGAAGAGAAGGGAGACAAAATAAAGGCTTGTCACAAGTGTTTTAGTCGATTTTCAAATCTCTATTAGCTTAAGTAGCCAAGCTTTTAATTCATGTTATCCGTTTTCTTTTCAATGTGGTCACGCTTTTTAAATTGACCATAACAATCTAGATCATTCATCTTTAATGTAGTTTTTAATGTCCATTAACTCTTTTTCAAATCAAGAGGCCTATCCTTGATGCCTTTTTCACAAATGGTTTTTCAATAATTTCCCTCTAAATATTTTTCCAAGTTATAAAGTTTTTTAAACTGGTTGCTTTCCTTACTTTACTCCTTCAATCCTCCATTAACTTTCCTTATGCTTCAAGCTAGCTCTTAAAGCACTAACATTTCTTTTATTCATTTTTAGGGATCTGGCTAACCTTTAAGGCGCCGTCTCATCTTTCATTTTAGGGTTCTAGCTAACTCCTAGAGTACTAACTCCTCTTTTATTCTTTTTAGGGTTTTAGCCAGCCTTTAGGCTATTATCCCGTCTTTTATTTTTAGAGTTCTAGCCAACTTTTAAAGCACTAACCCTCTTTAAATTCATTGTTAAGGTTTTACTAGCCTTTAGGGCGCTACCCCATCTTTCAGATTTGAGATTCCAACCAGTTCTTAGAGCATTGTTCGCTCTCCTATTCCTTTTAGGGTTCTACGAGCCTTTTAAGGTATTGTCTTGTCTTTTATTTTTAAGGAGCTAGCTAGTTTTTAGGGCACTATCTTATCTTTTATTTTTAGGGTTTTAGTAAACTCTTAAAGCGATGTTCTCTCTTCTATTCTTTTTAGGGTTCTAATAAGCTCTTAGGATGCTGTCCTGTTTTTTTTTTTTAAGGTTATAGCTAGCTTTCAAAACACTATCCTCTCTTTCGTCAATTCTCTTTAGGGTTGTTAACTAGCCCATACGGTGCTTTTCTTCATAAATTTGTTGTGGCAAGCTCATAAGGTGATTCTCTTCACCAATTTTTTTAGCAAGCCTAATTTCTATTAAGATCTTAACAAACCCATAGGACACTTCCATTTCCAACTTTTCTTTTAAGGTCTTTAATCATCTCATAAAGCACTATCTCGACCTGATATTTCTAGCAAGCCTATAGGGTGGTTCTTATTTCAAAACTTTCTTTTAAGGTTTTAATAAGCCCATAGGGTGCTTCCCTTCATGACTTTCTCTCAGGGTCTTAGCGAGCTCATATAATGTTTCTGTTCACCAATTTTTCTTCTAGCAAGTCCATATAGCACTTCCTTTTCACTAATTTCTTTTGAGTGAGCCCATATGGTGCTTCTTTTCACCAATTTTTCTTCCAGTAAACCCATAGGGCACTTCCCTTTTTCTGGTTTCTCTTTTAGCGAGCTCGTATGGTGCATTCCTTTCACCAATTTCTCTTAGTGAGCCTATAAGGTGTTTCCCTTTAAACTCATACACCAATTTTTTATCATATTTTAAAAAGGTCAAATGACGTAGTTTCGATCTCAATTTTTTAATATAAGATACTCACATGCTATAAGATCTATTTGTCAAAATTTTAAAGTTGGATTTTGAAAAAAATTTGATTTCCATAAAATAGTAAGTTGTTAGAGTACTTTTCTAAAGCCAACTTAATAATTTGATATAGTTTATGTTATAATCTGAATATTAATAAGTTTTGAAGATGATAAATTGAAGGAAAATAGATTTTCTTGGAGTGAAAGTCATTTGTTCAGCCAATTTAATTGTTAAAGGGACAGGAATGACATATCATCTTAATTTGAATTTGCATAAATTAATGTAAAAGTTATGAAATATTGATATGAGACGAGGTTGAGGTTAGAAGTAGCATTTGTTTAGCGATCTTAACTGTAGTAGTGAAAAAATATGTTGAAGTCATGGAGATTTTGGCTAGAAAGCGAATGTGTACTGATGAGAAGATAAATCAAAGGATAGGTAAGAGATCATATATAAATGGAAAATTACAAAGTTGTTTAGGAACTGAATCAAAAAACTGTGTATACACAAAATGTAGTTTGGTGAACTTCAAAGGATAAGAAGGAGATATTCTTAGGACCTTTGAATAAATTGCAATCAAGGGGCGAATTACATGATGAATTAAAGAGTAGAAAGGCACGAACTAATAACAAGCAACTTAAAAATCTAAGTATATAAGTATAATAAGACCATAAACTTAAGTAAATAAATTGTCCTAGTAACTTTAATTAACACATATGTCATATGGAGGAATTCTACTACGGACCACCCTCTTATTCTAGGAACGTAAGGGTTAGTAGGTAGTTAATTGTGTAGTAACCTCCTAATGTACATGCACATGTTAGAATTTAAATATCGAGCAATGAAGTGACCCCTAGTTAGATTGGTAAAGCAAAGATGTTTTTAACTCCTCAACTACTTTGTTACCTACATAAAGCTCTCCCATATTCTTCACGCGACTTGCCTTACCTTTCCTTCCCTCCTAATCACATCAGCTTTATCCGCATAAGGTTGGTCAGGTAGATTAGGTTGGGACTCAGTATAATGAGGTCAAAAAATGGATCCTTAGGCAACCTGATGTGCCTAGGACTAAAACTCCCATCAAACATAAGTGAAAATGTTTAGGCTTAAAGTGGTTTGTAATGTTCATGAAAAAATTTTGGATGAAGATGTTGGATGTATTATGATAATACATACCTAGCAATAGTTATTGGGGTTGCTAAAGATGCAATATATGAGTAGATGTTGGATATCATATGCAAACATCTTCAAATTAATAAGATAGCCCATCAAGTCAAAATTGATAAGGGACAATGAGGTTGAAGGAGCTCTTCAAAAGCCCTATAAAGATTATGATGTACAATTGTTTCCAATAAGAGAATGGTCAAGGCATCCAAGGCATCTTCCAATGGTCAAGTGTTGACTACTTTTGTAGCAAGGAATTTGATAGGTGGTGAAAAGTAGGAAGTGGCCACCATGTTGTAATTTCAACTACTAACACCATGTATTTGAAGTCATAACTATACTACACCTTACTATATATGGCTAAGAAAGGGAATAATAGCCATACAGTAAATTTCAAGCCACACATATCTTCAATAAATACGACAAGTACAAGGTTGATTGAGTATAATATTCAATAATATTAAACTTATGATGTAAAGTCAAATAAGCAAAAACTCAATGAAGTACAATATTTCACAACTTCAAACTTTTAGTGTAAATTTGAAAAATCACTCGTGATTCAAGTAGTAATCTTGACATTATTCCTTAATCTTGGTCTTGAAATATGTGGATTCACATTGATCTTAGAATCTATGTATTTTTGGAACTTTTAAATTCATATTGTCTAGATTATCAACTCTAGGATCATTGGTCTACGTTCGTTATCATCTTGGTCTTGGTTTTTGGATCTTAGGATCAGATCCAATTTATTCCTGGTATTAGTATTGGAGTTTTCTTTCTTTTCAATAATTTTTATTTTTATTTTTTCATTGTTGTTGTTCTAATTGATTCAATTTATTCCTGGCATTACTATTGGAGTTCTCTTTCTTTTCAATTATTTTTATTTTTATTTTTTCATTATTGTTGTTCTTGTTGCTGCTGTAGTTTTCGATAAGTGGCTTCTGGTTCCCATTATGTGTACTTTTTCTCTTTTCTTTTTTCTATTTTTCTTTTTCGTTGCGAATCGTAACAGTCGATGCGCTAAGATATCTACTTTGATATGTATATGGTGTAGGGTACGACATATTTGTGTACGTCGCATACGGTATCTTTACGCTGGACTTTGTAGCTCACTCACGATGAGATACCTTCCGGCCCAAGTTAAACAAGCCAGCGAGATTTTGACAAGATACTTGTATTGCAAGTGCATGTGAGGTCTCCAAAAGTCGAGGCTTAAAAGATTCATATTTGAACCTATACTATGAGAGCAGAATGGACGTCACTGGTGAAGACTTAAAAGTAGGAGACATAATTTAGATTCAATAGCCGCATTAAGAAAATTAATGGTATTTATAAATTAGCAATTCCCTTAATAATATTTGGTTTAGATATTAATTGTCGACATAGCTTTTTATTTCGAAATATCAAAGAATAAAAAGTTAAAAAGAGAATTTATTATGGATTCTAACTAATGGTTTCTGAACCTTAACATACTTGCTATGATAAAAAGTATGCAGCAGAGCTGGATTTGGGACGTGACAATAGAACAAAATATCAATACTTCAGACTCACTTAAAATGCAAATGAATTATTTTGAACATGATCCCAATGATTCATGATCCCGATGTGAAACACTAAGCAAATTCACAAAGACTCAAGACCATAATTGTGGTACGACCGTTATGCAGAAGAAATTCATTAAGGCGGGAAAGGGCAATAGCAATTTAAAAAAAAAAAAAAAAATGAGAACAGTTACATCACGGACATCGACATAATCTGTCCAGCAAGACCTGGGTCTTGGGTTAACAGCTCCCTCAAATTGTTCTCCACTTCTGCCATTTGCTTCTCCAAGTAATCCTTTGAGGTCTTTGAACATGCCAAGAATACGGTCCAGATCATGAGTGGAAGGAAAGAAATGTAAACCAAAATAATAATTGTGAGGCCACGTCAACGGAAAAACTGAAGCGAGCGGAGAACATGGAAGATATGTCACCAAATTAAACTATCAACACCTTTACACAACAAAGACGTCTATCACGCACTCACTCCTAGGGTAGAATATGAGTTGAGAAAACGGTGTTACATTTTTGCGTGCATATTGCAACCAAAGGATTTCACGGTTCAAAACATGTAACGAAAGATGCAAAGAGCTTTTGTCGTCTAGAGAAACTAACCCAAACTTAAACCTGTAGATGAGTTATGAAATTATTAAGATGATCCAAGACTAGTTTCTACTAATTAATTCGGGAAATTGCCCATATGTATTTTAATACCATGTCGACCTCTCATGTCAATGTTATGCAAAAGTTGAGCTACATTCTGAGATGGACATTTAATTGGGAAATACAAAAGGCAGATGAGATTTCTTACCTGTGTTTGTATTTATATAGAATCCCATATGCACAATGAATTACATAACAATATTTTAGTATGAGAATCTTGAATAGAGTTTACTTATAATTGATCTAGTACAATACCTCCCTCTTCCTGAAAGCCACAAACATCTACCTCAATTCACCAGTGTTTTGACAGTTTTACAGACCAAACAAATCCTTAAGTACAGAACTGGTATTCCATATTCCCCACTTATATGTCATCATCACCACCACACAATTCCTAAAGAGGAAAAATGATGCACAAGTTTGCGCATAAGGTGATAGATTACACATAGCCATTAGGTAGCATTACCAAGACATGGATATTCAAAGAAAAAAAAAAAAAGAGGAGACAATTTCAGCAGCACCACTGCATCAAATATAAGCTACAAACCACATCAACCAACACAACTGCAACAAAAAGGACAGGAGATCCTGTTGGGAACCAACCTAGATGCATATTTGAACACATCAAAGGGTGATCAAAACGCACCTTTCTCATGCATGGTTCTTGCAATGCCTAACATAATGAAAATTTAGAGCTGGGAGAAGAAAATTAGAGCTAAAAGGTTCATTGAAGCAAGCTAGAGGCCTGAAAGAAAGAACAGATGATCAAGCCAATGAGCTCATTACTAGAGCAACACTCAAGTCTTATACTCACTATGTGCAGTCTGTCACATGGATCCTATTCTGCAATGCATTCAACCATGAAACATATCTTCACTTATACCTAAATATCCCATACCATATTCTATTGTTTAGCCATGTCTTTTTTAGTCTCTCCTGCCCATTTTCAAGCTAATAGCCCATAAACTCACACAGCCTAATGGGTATCCATAAATGATGTGTGTCCAACCCATCTCTTTACCAAATTGATTCCATTGGTCAGATATATTCTTAGTCTTCAAACTTATGTTGAGAAAAGATCCGTGAGTCATATTACATTTCATTTATAAGGTATTTCCACTCATCAAACTACATTGTCATCTATTCAACCAACTATTCATTTTACCTTAGACACCTGAATTCTTTGATAAAAAGCTAAATTCATATACTCTCGTAATGATTCAGCTTCATTAAAATGAGTTCTCTATCCTTACTTTCGTTAAGCAATTGATTAAAACATCTCATCTATCTTTCTTTAATTGCCTCATTTGTACTGTGTGCATGTTATGGCCAATCTATTATTCCCTAAAGCTCAAGATGAATATAAAATAGTCTCCTTTTCCCTGTTTTACAAACACAAGAAGAATAATTGTATAATGGTAGCAGTATGTATAGTGTAAACACGTGTCTTATGTGATATATTTATATTTGCTAATGGGTATTGCAGTAGGTGAAGGTGGTGTGATGTATGTTTTGATGTGCAGGAATGAAGTAAGGCTCAGAGGTTGTGTGTTGAATGGGCAGTTTAGGGGAAGTTACTAGTGTCTATCCATGTCAGTTATTAATGTTTGTGTCGGAAAATGAGGGAAATTAGGAAGCAGTTATAACACTTCAAAAATAAATGCTAAACTGCTATGATGATATTAATGTATTTATCGATCAGATTTGTGGATAAATGGAAGACAGTTAGAATTTCTCTCAAAAAAAAATTTCAGAACTTAGTGTTCAAGAGATCCTAGGGTTCTCTCTTAAAAAAACAAGCCCTAAAATGAGATCTTCAGGTTCTCTTGTTTAACAAGCCCAAAAATGGATTATGAAAACTGACTCTATAACAATTTGGCATCAGAGCCAGGTTTAATGGAAGAATTGAAGAATTTGCAGCAACAATTTGAAGCCCTCTTATTGATATGTAAGGAGGATAGGTTGCAATTTGGAGCACTACTACTACTACTTTTAGCGCAGCTTGCTTACTTGTGTCAAGATGTACCAACACAATGAAAAAAAGGCAAAGAACATAGGGATGCCAGCAACAAGAAAGGTGGTGCAGTTGCCACTGTAGATCATGAAGAAATTGCTGACAGGGCAGTGGAAAGAGGATGATCTGTATAAGCCAGCCATGGGTGAAGTAAAAGAATTGACTATAGTGGAAGAGGGTAAAAAGACGAGATTTTTTGGATAAGTCAGTAATATATTAATAACAAAAACAGAAAAAGATGTACAAGAAGAAGCCAAGTTCATTGTCCACATTTACAAAAACAAGAAGAATGTGGATGACCAACTTGGACAGCACTAAAAGCTTATAACTATACATCCAAATAGGACAAAATAGTCCTAAATAAAATATTTGTTGGAGTAGGCGTGTCTCTTGGTTGCCTAGAGTTCCTTTACTTTGAAATGATGTAGAACACAACTAATGGAATCCTCTTCCCTTCTTGAGATCTTATCTTTTTGAACTGATCTATAAAATATTGCATAGAACTTGGTCAAAGGGAGTTTGTCCATGAGGGGAAAAAATGACGTTAAATTTTTGCCCAAACACATCTTGTAAACTCGCACATGGTGAAGAGGTGCTGGTGGTTTTTTTCCTTCGTAGCACATAAGTAACATAGATTTTGAGATAAGATACCCCATTGAAGCAACTTATCTTTAGAAGCCTTTCTCTAATTGCAAGCCATATAATGAATGAGTGTCGGGGGAAGTTGGTCTTGTTCCAAACAATGGTATGCCAAAAAGTGGTCTAAATTTTCCTTTTCATGGAGTTATAAGCTGAACTAATAGTAAAACCTTATCTTGAGTCAACAATCCACATAAATGTATCAATTGCTCCTACCTTCAAGGTTATGTGATGGGGTAGGCTAGATCTAATGGAGTCCTAAGTGTCTCCTTCTGGCTAATGCCAACTTGGTTCATCTATAATATCATATAGCCTTGTCTCTTTGTTGCAGTTCATGGTGTAGATACTCCCTTCACTAGTCCAATTAACAAGTGGAACATTTAGGTGCCATAAGTCATTCCAAAGGGATATATTCCTCCCATCCCGATGTTCTAGGAGAAGAGTTGCCTCGGTTAGCTTCTAACTTAAGAGAATTTTACACCAAGACCAAGAGCTTTGAGATAGGTTAAGAATGGATTAGAAGTTTCGTCCTCTTAAAGTTTTATCTCTAGTTCAGCTTGGCTATAAGCCATTGCGATTAATAGTCGAGTGCTAAATATGTTTTAACTGAACTACTTTATTTCAAAGAATGATGTCTATAACTCCTAAACCCCCTTCACTCCTTGGTAAGCATACATCATTCCACGAGACTTTAGCACTAGTTTTGACTTCGTCCATTTCATTCCATAAGAATCTCATCATCTTGGTTTGTAGCTTTTAGGATTTTCTTCAAAAGAATGAATGTGGTTGCCTAGTGGGCTTGTAATGAGAAAAAAACACTCTTGATTAATTGAACCTTACCTGTATACGACAAAATTTCAGTAGATCAACTATTTATTCTAGCAGTGAATCTTTCTACCAAGATATGACAATGTGCTTTGTTGATCCTTATTAAGATGAGAGGGACCCCCAAGTAGTTGGCTGGTAGCTACCCCTCCTTAAAAACAATCATTAACAAGATCTGATTTTTCATTGCTTGATTAACTCCACTAAAAAAGATGTTACTTTTGGACATATTGGCTTAGAGACTTGAAAGAGCAGCGAAGGACTATAAGCATTGGTTAATTAAACTTACTGTGTTAAAGTCACCCTTTGAAAAGATGAGGACATCATTCGCGAAGCAGAAGTGGTTCCACTTTCCCTTTTTACAATGCCAGTAGAAGTCGAATCCTTAGTTGGAGCTTACTTCGCATAAGAGACATGAGAGGAATTCCATTACGAGGATAAAGAGGTAAAGGGAGATAAGATTGCCTTGTCTTAATTCTTGGTTACTTGCAAAGAAACCTACTAATTTTCCATTTAAAAAAATAGAAAATCTTGGTGAAGATACACATGCCATAGCCCACATCACAAAAAAGAGTGAAAAATTGAGAGCATAAAACAGATGCTCTAGGAAGACCTAATTAACATGATCATAGGCCTTCATTAAGTCTACCTTCATTGTACATCTAACACCATAAGCATCCTTATAGTACAAATAATGAGGGAGAATAGGAAGTAATTATAATAATTCAAAAATAACTACTAAACTACTATGATGATATTGACATATTTTTTTAATCAGATTTATGGATAAATAGAAGGTAGTCAAAATTTCTCTTAAAAAAATTTCAAAACTTAGTATTCAAGAGATCCTAAGATTCTCTCTTTAAAAAACGAGCCCTAAAACGAGATAATTGGGTTCTCTCATTTAACAAGCCCAAAAATGGATTACGAAAACCGATCCTATAACAATACACATCAATACCAACACATATTATAAACATGAGTTTATTTAAAGTAAAGATTTACTATTTACATATTGAATATCCACTAGTGATTTATTTATGATAAAATCCCTTGAGAATAACATAGGATATTGGCATTCAAGTATAGTTGGTTAGTCACAAGGTTTGCTAGTATTACATTAGTCTTATAAACATATATGGTCAAGGGAGTGCAAAGGACAAACACAGGCATGGGATCATCACATTTATTAATCCTAAGGAAACTTTGCCTTAAGAAATATATGCAAGGGAAGCTTGAGTTAATTGGTAACAAAACATGATATAGAGTGTTTAGAATACTACATTCAAGCATCATTAGTTCCTTTTATGCAAACCGATGTGATTTACCTTTAAACCTAAGGTTGTAGTTCATATATGACCATCATGCTTGATACTAGTAAAATGCAACTTATATGTAAGTTGTTATCAAGCTAGTCATTGAACATAAGAACCTAAAGCACTCACAAGGGGTAGCAATGAGTCAAGATGGGATCCATTTATCTCATATGCGAAGATACATCATGACTTAGAAGTCTACGACCATGCTTAGATTGATTAAGTACAAGTTGTTGAGCTAAACCAAGCACCACAATTCAATACTTCACTTGTTCAATACCAACGTTAGATCACATACCATTGTGATTATAGTAAGTACTAAAATCTATTTATGTTGATATTATCATATGATGATCATGTAAGTTCATGACATGTATTAACGATGTTAATCATACTATTACATAGAAACTACAAATGAGTTTTCAAGTAAAAAATTGTTTTATATTTTAATTCATGTGTTTGCCTTACTTGAAACCCAAACGTGGTATCAAAGCTCTTTATAATCCAAGCATGACATTCTTGATGTTGTCTTGATGGTTTTCAACCGTTCTTGCATATTTGAAAATTCATACATGCAATTGGTTAAGTTGTGCTTATGTATGTTGATGATCATGAACCAACTCAATTGGATTAAGTTGTGATTTATGATTTTTGCAACAAATATGTTGAATAAATTTCCAAAATTACCAAATCTAATATAGATTTTTGAGTGTCCAGAACCATCATTAGCTGGATGGAACGTGAAACCATGCGCCATCATAGATTCTCTTTGGCACAAGGAAGAGGAAGCACACAAGAAACCTATTACATCGAACTATTCATCAAAAAAACAAAAGGATGCCTAGCTTGAAACAATGGCCATAAAGGAGCATGCCACCAACTTGGTTTTTTGTGTTTGTCCTTGGTCATCGCTTTGATTGGTGCCATGTGGTGCAAGTTGATTCCCTTTCTCAGGCTTGGATGCAAAATTAAGTTGGGCCCATTTTATGGTATTGCATGAGGCTTAAATCTGATCTTGCATGTGGAACTAGGCTTAATTAAATTAAAATGTGTTAATTTCATAAGGATAATATGGCTAATGATGATTTGGACTTTAATGGTTTAATATGTAACTTACAAGGCTATGTTAATTGTATAATGGGTTAAAGTTGACATGAAATTGATCCGGCTAACATATATTTTGGCTCGATTTGTAACTTCTTGAGGAAGCAGCTTCATGGATAAGGCTATAACTTGAGGAATTTCCCATGGATTCTATTACGTGAGTTCAATGCTGCAAGAACATTTAAATAAGGGGCAAAACACTAGAACAAATCCTGCTACAGGATTTCAATTATTTTGTGGATGAGATTGAAATAGAGGTTCTTAGGTATGCTGGTGAGTTTCTATACTTAATCCAACACACAACCAAATAATCCCATTTGGTGGAAATCGGATCAAATAATGGTCAGAGGCACATATCGGACACATAGCACCCTCTATCCCGCTCCAGATCAGACGGTTTTATTTGTTTAAATTTCTCCAGTATGTCAAAAAAGGCCCCCTTTAGATTTTTTTAATTTCTAGACAACTGTGGTGATGTTCTCCCTAGATCAACAAAATCTAATAAATGGATGAGAATGGAACTAGCACATTTAAGTTGGTTTCCAAACCTAAGCCCCCAAAGGCTTAAGTGAAAAAGGAAAATCTTGAAATTCTCCAATATATCTTAGAGGAATGTTTAAGCAAAGACCTATCTGAATGCAATAAGGGGATAGTCTGCTTAGTGAAGAGGATGAAGCCTTCAAACATACAAAGATGCAACTCTGTTAAGCAAAAATCAAGAGCAAATCACTAAACCTTGATGGCAAGAATATGGCTTTTTCCCAAGTCCACGAAGAAGCAATTCAATCAAAATGCTCACTCTCCGGTTAGAGATGATCGACGGCAGGACCACAAAAAGATTTACAAGGTTCAGTGAAGTTGTCAAAACATGTAAAATAGGTGATTAAAAACATTAAGGAAAAGATTCGCTAGGGATATGAACAAAGTATATCGAAGAAGAATCATCAAATTGAATTCGATGAGAATTTAGATTAATTTAGACCAAATGGTCTGAAAAGTTTCTTTTGTTTGCTAAGCAAATAATTTCATTAGTAGAGAATTTACAGCCACACATTTCGGGTTGGTTACAATAAATATCTGACAAAACATTCAAGATAGAACAAGATTAAACAGAGTATCAAGAAAGTATAAAAAAAAGGGAGACTAGAATGGACCCCTCCTAGTGTAAGATTTAATTTGTCAAGCTAGGTGCCAAAGTTGAGGAATGGATGATCCCAATCTGGTGGATTCCTTGCCCTTCACAAGCAATAAGCAGCAACTGCAAGACCAACTTTCCACTTTCTCACTAGAGACAAAGATGATGATGCAACAAATGACGTGTTGCATAATTCCCTGCCATGACAGACAAGATCTTGGACTTCCCATGGACATTGCTATTGCTACTTCCTTCCAAACCAACAACTAATAAGGGCACTCAAAGAAAAGGTGATGATGACTCTCGTCCACTTATGCAGAAATAGTAGAGAGTAGGCCCAAAAATACCCCAACATGCTAGTTTGTCTAAGGTACTAAGTTTCTCATTCCAAGCCAACCACAAGAAAAATAAATGCCTTGGGATAGATTTTTTACACCATACAATTTTCTACCAGGGAACTCATGGTTTGTGAGCTGAAGATGCCTTTTCTTTTCTTTTTTTTTTTTTTTTGGGCCAGCATGAGTTGAAAATGGTTGATAGGCACTTTTAATAGTGAACTGACCCAAACTGGAATGGATCCAAGCTAGAGAATCTGGTTTATTTTGGCATATGGCTCAATAGACCTTGGGATAGAGAAAGCTGACCAGAATTCACCAAGGAGGAAGCTCCATAAGTTACTCTCAATAATGGAACCCGAGGCAGCTATTTTGTCTGGCACTTAGTGAGAGGTCTAGAGGATCCGTAGGTAGCCAAAAGACCAACCATAAAGAAATGGATAGTCCATCACCAATTCTCCATTTTAAAACACAATCTTCCAACATTACAAATATTGATATGCAAGTACGCAAAAAAATTTCACCCTTTAGAAGGTATGTTTTTACACAACCATTCCACAAGCTGCTAGAATTTCTTTTGCATAAGTTCCATTAATGTTTCATTTGAGCTGATTTATTTCGAATTTCAAGATTTGGAATACCGAGTCCTCCTCCCTTAGGGGGATAGCAAACATTTTCCCATTGTACTTTTGCTTTGGTTGAGATATTTGACCATCTGCTCCATAGAAAATCTCACATTAGACCTTCCATCTTTCTTATCAAATATTTAGGCAATAAGAAGATTAATGCTGAGTAAACTTGCATGGAGAATAGAACCAACTTAATAAGTTGTAAACGCCCCAAGAATAATAGGAATTTTGACGTCCAAGAGTTCAAGTGTGCAAGAATTTTGTCGATTAAATTATATCACAGTATCCACACTTCAATATTGATGCAACCGAAGGAATGGCCAAATAGCAAATGCATAGAAGGCCTTCCTGGAATCTCAAGATGTCTAGGATGCAGGTTTATCAACCATATCAACATTGCAAATGAACACCATACGGTCTACTTGATTTACTTGGAGCCCAACTAAGGAACGAAATACATGTCCCTTGCAAAAGAGAAACATGTCATCGGCAAAACAAAGGTGAGTTAACCGCTCCTCTTTGCATCTCCAATGATGGTGAAAAAGAGTAGGGGTGCATGAGGTTCAGAGCATCCCAGATAGAACTTCCATTGCAAGAACAAATAAATACAAGGATAATAGATTACCTTGTCTCAATCCCCTTGAACTAGAAAAGAAACCATTAGTTCCCCATTCATGTTATTTGAAAATGTTGGAATGGTAAAGCATTGAATAAGGAGCTTCCGAAATGCCTATACAATGAAGCACTTCTTCAAGAAAAGACCAATTCAAAGTGTCAAAGGCTTTCATAATATCAACCTTTAATGCACATCATGAAGGATCCCTTTGAAGATGACATCCATGGACCAATTCTTATGCAATGAAAATGCTATTCGTTATTCTTTTACCAAGCACAATAGCAGATAGCTCTCTACTAATCAACATAGGCATCATCTCTATTAATCTTTTTATCAAGAGTTTCAAGATGGCTTTGTAAATCAAGTTGCAACAAGCATTAGTCTAAAGTCCTTACTCGTTAGGTTCTCACACTTTGGAACAAGAGAAATAGTGTATTGTTTACCTCTTTTAATAACACCTGTATTGAGATATTCTCTCACCGCCAAAATGATATCTTTGCCAATGATGGACCAGGCTACCTTAAGAAACTTCACAGAGTAGCTAGCCATAGGGATAAGGAGCTTTCCCATTGGATTGAGAGAAGAAAGCATCCTTGACGTCTTCATCAGAAAAAGGGTTTTCAAGAAAACCCACTTGGTCCTCATTGATCTTCTAGATTATAAAGTTACCAACTTCATGTAGCAAAGCTGAGGATACCGGTTCCTCTTTGAACAAACAAGTAAAAAAAACAAAAAAAAAAAAACTCAAAGCTTCCTCTTTTACGAGATCATTACCTCTGACTTCCATCCCATCATTATCTAGGGAATGAATGGCATTTCTATTTGTACTTTTTGAAAAGCCTTACGAAAATACACTGTTATTATCTCCAAGTTGAAGCCACTTCACTCTTGATTTAGCAAGAAAAAGTCAGAATAGGCTTTTATTTTATTCAGCTAGCAACATCACAGCTTCTTGGGCAATGTGAGTTTGTAAGGATTTCAAATTGTCCTTGCAAGATTCACTCTAGCTTGTGTATTAGAGAAATGCTTCACATTTAAGCCCGGTAACTCCTTTTTCAAGAGTTTAAGCTTGGTAACAATTTGGAATAAAAAGGATCCAAACAACTTGTCTCCTCTACACGTTACCCACCATTGGTAGAAATTCTTCATGGTACACCAAAAAAAAAAAAAATTGAAAGGAACTCCCTAAGAAGGGAGTTACATCCAAAATCACACTACCAATACGATCGGATATAATGGGGGAACAAAACTCAGACCTCAACACATGGAAGGGAATCAAGCCAAGGTTGGTTAATGAAGACTTGATCAAGCTTTCATAAAATGGGGTCATTTTCTTTTTGGTTAGACAGAGAAAAGAAATTCCCCAAAAACTGAAGGTCACCACCATGCTGAACAGTGACAAATAACCTTCCTTCATATGCTCGAATAGATATCTCATGATATTGAAATCACCAAGAACCACCTAAGGGCTCTATGAAGGAGAGGAGCTAAAATAGAGAGCCATTGCCACAAAGATCTACAAAAATCAGCATCAACACCATAGACAAAAGTAGAGAAAAAGCTCCAATTTGCTCTCGAGTTAACACAAGAACAATGTAAGAATCGTAGGTGCCCTTCTTCCACAATTATCTCCATATTTAAGGATCCCACCAAATCCGCAACATGCTAGAAGTTTGAGAATTTATTACAAAATCCCATGAAGGGTATTATCTTCATTTGACTACATCTCATTAGAGTGGTTAACTCTAGTCTCTAGTAACCTCAAAAGAGAGATCTGATTTTCAACACAAATTCTAGTTATTTCATTAATGTTGAAAGGGTCATTAGACCTCTAATATTCTAAGTAGCAAAATTCATAACTAAAGAACTTGAAAAAAAAAAAAAAAGGAAGATTCAATTCAAGTACGTTTTTGTTAGAATAACTTTTTCTTTCTGCCCCCTTAAGACCTAAAGCTCGTACCAATGCCTATGCTACCATTACTCTAAACTTCTTTTCTTCTGATTTGGTTGCAATTTTAGAAATTGCAAGTGTTTGATATTCTTGTGATAGAGTCAAAGGAGGGATAGTTAAGTCAGTATCTTGAGCTACAATTTCTGACACATGGAATTTCAAAAGATTCAAGCATTCACAGGAGTTTGAACAAGCTCCACGGGATTTAATGCCCTCTTACTCAAGCAAATTCTCATTGTCTATGCGAGTATTTATACACATTGGACCTCTTCACTAGACTACTAGTTACAATTAGGTCTAAGCAATAGAGGTGAGGAAGTCCTTGCCTTTCCTCTTTACTCATGTCCATTCCTCACAAGGCCTTTCAAATACAGGTTTGGCATCAACATTGCCCTTATTTGAAGGATAAGAATGTCTAAAAACCTCACAAGGACACTGCGGTAATAGCCATTGAAACTCTACATCAACAAGATGAAATATACCATCATTTCAACCAAAACCCTAGCTTGATTAGCTCTTTCTTTAGGGGCAGTAGGAGTATCGACATACATAGGTAACCCCACTCCACTTGCAATGTGGCTGATACTTTCAAGGTTCAAAAGTCACATAAAATATGAGATGATAACATCCAAACTAGAAAATTCGCCAACTGTGGCTTAGAGAGTAACATTCCAACATGCCATTTCTATAGTATTAAAAGGACCTATTTATAGGCAATCTTGACATGAATGTTAGTAACAAATATTATTACACCAATCCTTAACAAAATTGATTCTATCAACCAACAGCATTAATTGCTAATTAAAATAGTGCAAAATCTATCCCCAAGAAAATAAATAAGTAACTAACTATTTACAGCTCTCTCAACACTCCCTCTCAAGGTAGAAAATAAGCATCCTTCATTCCTAGATTAGACATAAGACCTTGAAAGCTTGAACTATTTAGCTCCTTTGTCAAAACATCGGCTAATTGATACTTTGACGGAACATAAGACATACATACTAACCCTTCCTCCAACTTGCCTTGGTAAAATGTCTATCAATTTCAATATGCTTTATTTTATCATGTTGTACAAGATTTTGAGTAATGTTAATAACTAACATATTATCACAATAAAGCCTTATAGGACCTTCCCATTTGATTCTCAAATCTTCCAAAATAATCTTCAACCAAAGAAGCTCACACAATCCCTAAGCTATAGCCTTAAATTCTAATTCTGCAAATGACCTTGTTACCACATTCTACTTACTCTTCCATGTTATCAGATTACCTTTGAGAAAAATACAGTAACCTATCATTGATATTTTGTCCACTAGGGAACCTGCATAATCTGCATCGATATAAGCCTCTAAAGTAAGAGCATTGTTCCTTTTGAACAAAATTCCTTTTTCCAATCTACCCTTCAAGTAATGTAGCACTCTGTAAACAACTTAGAGATAAGGTTTTCTTAGATCATGCATGAATTGATTGATCACGCTTACTGGATAAGCTATGTCTGGCCAAGTGAAAGAAAGATATATAAATTTATCAACCAACCTCTAGTACATCCTTTTATCAGCTGCTGCTTCTTTAGCTTTTCCTAACTTATGGTTCGAATCCAATGGAGTAGAAACTAATTTACACCCAATCTTTCCTGTTTCCAGCAACAAATCAGTTATATACTTTTGTTGAGACATGAAAATTCCTTGTCTAGAGTATGCCACTTCTATACCAAGAAAATACTTTGTTTCCCCAACACATTTATATCAAACTCTTTTACTAGTCTTTGCTTCAATTATGCTTCTCTCTCTTATCATCTCCAGTTATAATATTGTCGATATAAACTACAAGAGTAGCCGCTCCCCCTACAGTTGAATGTTTAATAAGAGAGCATGATCATCCTGACTTTGTACCTAGACTCCTTCATGACTAGAAAATCTCCCAAACCATGCTCTAGGAGATTGTTTCAACCCATAAAAGGGCTTTTTCAATGAACACACTTGATTACTTGTGCTACCCTCAAATCCTGGTGGAATATTCATATAGATTTCTTCATCTAAGTCACCATGAAGAAATACATTTTTAACATCATATTATTGAAGTTTCCAATCAAAAGGAGCAACGAATGATAACAAGATTTTTACAGCATTCATTTTTGCAACAGAAGCAAAAGTTTCCAACTAATCCACACAATAACTCTAAGTGTACCTTTTTGCTACTGATCTTACTTTATCTCTCAAGAGATCCATCAACTTTTATACCTTAATCCAAAAATCCACTTGCAGTCAACAACATTTTTCCCTTTTGTTTATCAACAATTTCCTATGTTTTATTTATTTATTTTATTTTCCAATGCACTGATTTCCTCCCTCACAGCATCTTTCCATTCCCTTTTCAGCAGGAACTCGAACATTATGTATAGCAATAGTGTTTAAACTCACAATAAAATTTTTGTGAGTTGGTGATAGATACTTAAGAGAGACATACTGAGATAGTGGATAAAATGGTTGCTTAGTACATCCTCTATTATCTTTCCTAATTGCAATAGGAAGATTTAACTCATCTGTTAGGTCAATAGGTACTTCATTAGACTGTGTATGTATAGGTGACTCAGATTTTTACCACCATCTAATTGTCAGAGTTTAAGCTGAATTCTTGGGCTTGTGTTGATTCTGGAACAGTTTTCTTCCTTGAAGTTGAATACACTTAGGAAACCTTGTGAAATTGAGAGGAACACTCATTGGGATAGAAGACACAGTTTCAATAAAAATTAGGTGGTGGCTCAAGGAAGACATGGATTCAATAGAAGAATTAGGAGGTAGCTCAAAGAGTTTGGGTTTATCAACTTGAGTTGAAACAAGAGGAAGGCCATGTGTTCTCAAAGTTTCAAGTTCAAAGGATTCATAAGTGCTATCCTCCATTATTGAATTTTCCCCCTGAAGAGAGGACTTCAAGAAAAAAGGTGAGTTTTCTAGCGAAAGTGACATCTGTTGAGATGCAAAATTTTCTAAATGATGGGTTATAACATTTGTAGCCCTTTTGAGTAGATGAGTAACCATGGAAAACACATTTGATCACTTGGGGATCTAATTTGTCCCTTTTATGACTGTGGATATGAACAAAAGCAACGCACCCAAAAACCTTAAGCATGAGTCCATTTGAAGTTTTGAAGTGAGGATAAAAGCTATTAAGTATCTCTATAAGATTCTTGTCATCCAACACTCTTGTGGGTAGACTATTTATCATGTATATAGTAGTAAGAACAGACTCTCTCCAATAAGATTTTGGAGCATTTGCTTGAAAGAGTAAAGCTCGAGTGGTATTAAGCAAATGTTCATTTTTTCTTTTAGCTACCTCATTTTATTGAGGAGTTTTAACACATGATGACTTGTGGATAATATCTTGTGATTGAAAATAGGATGACAAAATCTGGTTCAAATAATCTCTAGTATTGTTTGATTAAAATCTCTTTAGTTTAACCCCTAATTGGTTTTGAACCATTGAGTGAAAATTAGGAATGACAACACTAACATCAATTTTTTGTTTAAGAAGAAAGAGACAAGTAACGTAAGTACAATTATCAATTAAGGATACAAATCAACGAGCACCAGAAATATTAGCAATTGTTGATGGACCCCATATGTTGCTATGAATCAAATGAAAAGGATGAGAACTTTCATCACTAACTAGAAAAGATACTCGAGTATGTTTTGCCAATTCATAGATATCATAATAAAACTCAAAAATGTGTAACCCTTGAAATAAATGAGGAAACATGATTTTCAAGACTCCAAAAGCCAGATGCCCTAAACATAAATAATATAGCCAAATGGTGTCTTTATTTGAAGAATTAAGAAAAGACAAAGATAGATTACTATGAATTTTCTGAGATAATTCAAGGAGATAAAGGCCACTTCTTTCCTTAGCAAGACCACTTCTTTCCTTAGCAAGACCAACCCTTTTTCCTAAGTCCTCGTCATGAAATGCACGATAAGAAGGGAAAAACGTAGCATAACATTTAAGATCATGGGTAAGCTTTTAAAAAGAAATAAGATTTGATGACAATTTTGGTACATGAAGTACATTTTTAAGAATGATTGTAGGTGTGATCCATATGTCCCCCAATCCTGCAACAATAGCTAAGGTATCATTGGCCACTATGATTTTTCTGTTACTTGGCAAGGGGTAAGGGTGTGGAAGAGTAGAGATGTAGGGGTCATATAGTCCATAGCACCAGAATCCATTATCCAAGGGTTACAAGATAGAGTGGTTTTATTAGTTGTCATGGTTAAATGTGAAGATGGCCACGAAGGCCTAGTCAAGAACAGGAAAAATCTGACAATGAAGGTCAGTTTGATAAGAATATTAATCCCACAAAAAACCTAAAGACTGATACCATGTGAAAAAAATGATAAAGAAATATTTTTGAAGTGATACATAAATTATACATAAAAGGATCTATTTATAAATAGTTCTAATATAATTGGTAGTAACAAATTTCATTGCACCAACCCCTAACAACCCTACAAAATTAATTCTACCAACCAACGGTATTAATTGCTAATTAAAATAGTGCAAAATTTACCAACAAAAAAATAATTAACTATTTACAGCTCACTCAATAGGAATTTTTCCGAAGCTCTAGGGGCATAACTAAGGTGATCTCATCTGGCCAGCCCTACCTCTTTGCTCCAAGGATGGAAGTCTTCTCTTGTGTTATGAGAAAATGTATAGCTGACCAAGAATTACCAATCATTAAAATTGCAAGGAAGAAAAGGTACCGCAACTATGGTTTGCAAATAATTGCTTAAGTTTCAAGAGAAGTAAAAGGAGATCAACTGAGTTTGTCAACCCTTCTTAAGTTCAAACAATTGGTTAGCCATCACATCCAGAGGGACAGCAGCCTTGTCTTCTTTTTTATTTTATTTTATTTTATTTTATTTATTTGGGGAGGGGGGAGCACCCAAGCTGTCAAAGAGGGATCCTCTCTTCTTTTCGCTTCCTTAAAGGAAAATTTTCAATCCACTACTTAAGAGTCCCCTTTATATTCTCAAAGTTGCATGTCGAAGGCCATGAAAGATTGGTCCTAGCTACAACCAGACCCATAAGCTCCTAGACATCCGTACTCCTCTATATGCTGCTAGGTTGCAACTAATAAGGTCAGAGGTTTTTTCCATGCAAGTCCATTAGGCCACTGTACTTTTGCAAAAGAAGATCACTTTGAAAACTGAACAATTGGCCAAAAATATCTCATTGGAGTGGTGAACTTGATGTATCAACTACTAAGGTGAAATGTATTTATTTGTGGTAAGAATTTTGGCTAACAATTGGACCTTAATTACAGATTTGATCTACCATGCTTGCACAGGCTCACTAGAATTCACTCTGTCATTGAAGATGATGAATGGCGCCCTTCCCCATATGGAAATTTAGCAGCATCATAGTACTCCAATGGTTCCAGCTCCTACCAACAGAATGAATAACTAACTTGGGTCCAATCATCATCTGGTGATTTTACATAGAAAGTGTCTGAGAGAAATTGCAAGTAGCAGCGCAAAGAAATCCTTGGGAAGAAGTCTGGTGTCCAAAGACTGTCCCCAAGCATCCCTTTATTTTGTGTTAAGCATGGCAGAGAAACTCTATGATCTAGAAAACTTGTTACATAGGGGACAACTCACATCCCACTCACTGGTAGTTCCAATTCTCAAAGCAGGAAAAGGAAGATGTTTGTGCCAAGCCAGTATGTCCACCCTCATGCCTAACCTAGTCTGGTGCAATTTCAGCCCTCATAAGCCACCTCCTCATCTCCTTCACCTACATTTGTCTCTTGGTGAGCAGCTTTGGCATCTGCAACATACTCTATATGTGACCATGGAACTCTGTTAAAGTGGGAAAAGGAGGTCAGCAACCCTCCTTCCTGGCTGGAAGGACAAATCCTTTTTTGCAATATTGATTGGTTTAATTTGGTTTCTTGATCTCCCCAGTTTATCAACAGAGCTTTCTTCTGTACACCTTTGTTTTATAATGTGTATCTCTTACAGGATTTTGCTATGTTGTGTTCACTTAGTGCCCTATATCCTTGCTTCATAGCAAGTATTCTTTAATAAACGCAAATCATGAATCTTCAAAATAAAGTAGAGACAACAATCAAGGACATTCAAAATCACTAAGAGCACATGATTTAACTAGTAAATAGGAAGAGGTTTATACCTGCAATGACGCTATAGCAGTTTCACTATCCTTAAGCTTTTGCTCCTGTTCAAACATCAGAACTGACTTGGGCTCCAAAACAAACCTGTAACAGATCTTATATCCATAAAGACACAAATACAAGAAACAAAAGATCAATAACAAAAGGTGGTATTTAAGGGGAAATGATGCTCACGTTCTCCCTGCAAAACAAGAAGAAAAATAGCTTACTTGTTCAAGTTGCAGAGAAGAATAGACAAAAACTTAGTGACTCAATAACTCAATCAACCATAAGCAGTGCAGAGATATTTACCTACAGACTTATATGTATTAGTATCGTCAGGCAACTGTCTCAGCTCCTCCAATGTCAAATAAGCACGCTTTTTTTCTCCTTCTTTAGTTCGCATCTGGTTTTGCACCTGAAGAAAATTACTTACCTCTTCACTTATTGTGCAATATAAGCAATAAGAGACTTCAACCACCCCCAATTCCACATCTCAATCTAGAGAATTGCAGAATAAAATGCCTCACAGAATTCGTCTGCCTCCTTAGAAGGGAAGAAAGATAAACTCTTTATGAACAAAAATAATTTTATAGAATGTCTGATAGATATGCATGAATCTATTCGGTGAATCACAAAGGTCATGTAGCAGAGATACATCACAATCATTCCTTTCCCACAATATAGTGCTATTTTCCAATAGGTAAAATGCTGCTGCACTTGTATGTGCAACCAAGATCAACCCCTGCCATGAATCTCTTTCTGGTTGTGGAGGTTGTAGGATGAGGAAAAGGTACATATATCTCCCAAAGAAAATATATTTTAGATCATTTAAGAGAGAGAGGCATGAGGGTTGTAATTTTGTACCCCAATGGAGCCAAATCAGAAGCTAGTGGAGGTCAAAGATGGCACTCTAGTATAATAATAATAATAATAATATAGTACTAGAAGCTAGTAGGAATATTTATTTATCCTTTGTAAACCTGGCTAGATGCTACCTTTTCATTGTGATGCTAGCCAATTTACCTATACACCTTGTCAAGAACATCTTAAAGCAGTCTACAGAATTTTGTGGTACTCCTAAAGGCTGATTTTTCCAGAAAAATAACCACAGAGATTTCAAGTTTATACTAATGCATATTTGGCAGGTTCTGCTGTTGATAGAAGATCCACATTTGGATTTTGTTCTTATGTTTAGGATAATGTAGTCAACTAGAGGCATAAAGAAGCAAAATATGGCTGCATGGAGTAGTGCTAAATCAGGGTATAGGTTTATGGCCATGGTGTGTGTCAGATGTTGTGGTTTAAAAAGATCTTTAAAGAATTAAAAATGCCTCTAGAAATGCCTATAAAGCTATATTGCAACATCAAGGCTACAATTGTATTGCAAATGATCCTTTGCAACATTGGGGGTTGCCAAATCAAAGTTTAACTTCACGGACTTCAATAGCAAGTAGCGCAGTAGAGATAATTATGCACCAATTTGAGGGGGAATGTTGAAAGAATCATGCAATCTATGTCAGATGCAATTGTCTAATTAGCTTTCATTTATCTGTCGTCTATTTGACTAGGATTTACTTGTACCAATTGTTTAAGATTTAGTTGAGATTTCATTTGATTTCATTAGGAAATCTTGGATAGTAATAGACTCACCATGAGAATTAAATGTAATCTTTTTACACTGTTGACATTTCATATATAGTTATATTTTAAAGCTGAGACCCATGAAACAGTTCTTCCACCTAAGGGCGTTACTTAAAACTGCCACAAGTACCATCACTTCCAACTTATGACCCAACTAAAATAATCTTATAATTTATCCCAAATTCATCTGAGATATATCTATATGATCACTACACTACTTTTTTTTAATTCCCCTTTTGGGAAAGAGGGAGGAGGAGTGTTGTAGGGTTCATTGATAAGGGAATGTGTACAAGGGGGCCAACAGCTGGGTAAAACAGGGCAATGAGAAATATGCCAAGAGTATCTAGAAAAACAAGGAAAAAGAACTCAAAAAATATGATATAATTACAAAATTCTCATAGTTCTCTTCCACAATCCAAGCATCATGGCTAGAAAAATCTGAATCTAGGTTAGAGTGCACTGCACAATGGATAGAACCTTCCAGGGCCACCACCTCTGGGAAAGAATTAGGCAAATTCACTCATACTTCATTCCTATGCCTCCAAATATACCAGAGGCAAAAAGGAGGCCCACTACATGTATACTGGATTAGTAACTGGTCAAAAAAAAATTCAGTGAACTATTGAAGCTATCAGTGTAATTGATTAGACAAGTACCAAGGGTGCTTTTGGGTTGTAAGAGTTTGATTCTCCCTTCTCATGTTCAGGCTTTATAAACAAACTTACTATTGGCTATGGTCAGTAGAAAAAGAAGTTCTCTTCCATTCATCAAAAGCAATAGGCCTCTGCAATCTGCATTATCTCTATAGGCCTTCCATTAGCACTTAATACAAGAGTCATAGAGCTTTACAATAAGACATTAGAGGTGTCCACTAATACATTCCACTCCCCCATCAATACATCCTTAGCAAAGCTAACAGGAAATGAACAGATGTGTATGATCCTTGATACCAGAAGAACACAGAAGTAGCAACTTGGGCCAGTCCACTTTCATGGAGCTTGCTCAACATAATGAGTTATGTTGCAACACAAGCCACAACATGAAAGAGAGTCTGGTAATACATCCTTTCAATGAATACACTATTTTTGGCACTGCACTATAATGGGACAAAAAGGCATTAATGCTTCTTTCATCAAGAACTATCTCCTCTCAATCCACCCACCCACCCCACAATATATGAATTTGTCAGGGAAGTTTTATTGAGGTTAAATCTCCACACTTAATTGGTTTTTCACTTTTTCCAAGTCCAGGCCCAAAAAGAAATCAAAGAGCACAGTTGATAGACCAGATCAAGGTATAGATTTTACACTTGCACAGCAACTAGAGGTCATTCATTATGCCAACAAAAAAACCATATGGAAACAGAATTCCCATCTTCCATTTCCTAAGCAAACAGCCGTTAGCCATCGGACTCAACTAGTAAATTCTGCCTTCCCAAGATGCATCCGTTGGTCATGAACATTCCCAAAACTCTTTCCCTTCAAGGAATAAAATTCCCATTATAGTAAGATTCTTTTTTAGGTAAAACATCAGATTTAATTAATAATATGAAAAAATACAAATGAAGAAAGACAACAAACTCAGATAGAACTCCCAAGAGATCTAAGATCTTGAGCCAAACACCATACAAAAACAAAGGGTGCTAGAATCGAGATCTTGGCTATGAAGCACAAAGAGAACTATCAATAGCAAAAAAGCAAGAAAGAATAATGCAACACCCACAGGAACATGCAAACTAAGACCAAGTCTTCATATTTCTCTCTTTCCACACATAGTAAATCATGAGGCTGGTCACTATCTTCCCAAATCTTGGTCAGCCCAGACTTATTGTATAAAGAGATCCAAAATGCTAGCTGCACTCAAAGGCTTTTTGGCCCATGTCCTGAATAACTTCTTCCACTTTCTTCCATATGTCAAGCACAAAAGAGCACTTAAGGAAAAGGTGGCAGTGCATCTCCTTTTTTATATTGCATAAGTAACAGCAGTGTTGATTATTAACTCCTCATTACACTAATTTATCAAGGTTGATAAGCTTTTGTTAGGCGACAAGCCAAAGGAAAAAGGAATGCCTCAGTGTAATATGCTTGTACCATTTCCAACAATCCAAGCACACCAAGAACTTTATTGGTGAAGCAAATTATAAGCTTCCTTAATTGAAAAATCTCTTGGAGCCTCTTTCCAAATAAATCTATCTTCACAGTTTATTTTGGACTTACAAGCATCACCTAACTCCAATTCTCCAGACTCCCATTAGGGGTTTGCAGCCAATCCCATTCTTCATTGTTTATAATGCAACAGAGTCTTGCTTCTTTTGGAAGACTAGAGTAGTAGATCAGCCATTCACCCAACTAAGAAAACAAGGCACCCTTGAGGTGCCGACCATCATACCATAAGGAGATATTATTTCCATTTCCCACTTCCCATATGAACAAACTTTATCAAAAGGGTCTTAATTGTAGGATTTTTTTGCCATGACCAAGAAGCATATGATGGAATTTTCAGACCAGAAATTCTTCTCTCTTAACAGTTTAGAACAGGTCCAGCTCGGCCACAGAGCATATTCACATCTGAACACAAGTATCATATATGTTTAAGTTGAGCAAACCTTACTCCAAGTAACCAAGTCAATCACACTAAGGCATCCCTTGGTTTTTGGCCTGCAAACAACATCCTAGTCCACTTCACCTTTGCCTTCAATTCATCACTTCCATTCCCAAAAAAATGTTTCATCTTCATTGACAAGGCTTTCAAAATGCTTTTGGGTAGGAAAAACATAAAAGACCCATACACCTAAATGGAAAACAAGACACTCTTAACCAATTGCATCCAGCAAGCATAAGAAAGTATTTTGCACATCCAAAGATTGATACATTTTGTAAATCTTTAAACCATGAATTGGCAAGTGGCTTTATTTGGCTTAGATGATGACAAAGGAACTCTAAGGTACTTCACATGGAGTTCTCCAGGGTTAAAAGGCAGAATTTGAAAGATAACTTCCTTTACCTCTTGTGTAACACCACTTAGGAAGATTTGACTCTTCTCTAAACTTGCTTCCAGGCCAACCAGCATGTAAAAATCAGCTAAAGCTTCCTTGATTAAGATATGGACTGCACATCAGCTTTTGAAAATATGATCACATCATGAACAAAGCATAAGTGGTCAAATTTCTCCCTCTAGTAGGAAAAACCTTCCTTCCAGTCCACTTCCTTCATAAGGCATGAAAATAATTCCATTACCAAAACAACAAGTTAAGGGAAGATAAGATTGCCTTGTGTAGGGTCACGCGAGCTAAATCCCACTAGCTCACCATTCAAATTGATAAAAAATCTAGGAGTAGCCACACATTGCATCACCCGATCCGTGAACGCCGGAGAAAAATCCATTGCTCTACGAAGTTGCTCCAAAAAACATCATCAGAGTGATCATAAGCCTTCATGATGCCTACTTTTATGGCAAATCTTGCTTCAAGGTTGTTTTTATGATACCTAAAGAGTAGTTATTGAGCTAAAAAACATCATCAACCATTCTCTACCCTTTTATAAAAGCTACTTGCTCTTTTCCAACAAAATAAGAAAGAACAACTTTTAATCTTTCCGCCAAAATATTTAAAATGTACTGTAAAGGTCCATTTTGACAATTAGTTTTTTAACCCAATTCAATGGCATGGATCAATATTTTGAGCTAGTGATAGAGTTTAGAAAATAAGCACAATTAAGAATGTTTTAAGGAGATTTGACATAATAAACTCAAAATGAGGATTGCCAAACTAAATTTTCCACTCTCGACCTTACTCGATTATCTCATACACAACAAATAAACAAATAAATTCGGAAATGACCATTCTAAGCTCATTTGAGTGTCATTTAGCTTTATGGGACCTTAAAGAGGCAAAAGTATGCTTTATACTTGTTTAAAGAGAAAAAGGACTTCTTCTAATTATCATAAGCCCCAAGCTTATATACAAGCCCATCAAAGCTAAAGTAAAGAGATAAGCTTCAATAGTAGGATTTAATCTCAACCATTATTCTTGAAACCATCTAACGAATGATATTAGCTTCAAAATTCTATAAATAGGAAGTTCCTTCTCTCATTTTATTCATTCAAAATATTGGCAAACTTAAAACAAATACTGAAACTCCACAAAAATGACTCTTTAGAAGACTGAACAAGTAGTTTATCAAAAACAGTTAAGAACACCAAGTTTGATCCACTATTACGTATGTATTTGAGATATCAAGTTTGTCTGTTCTTCCTCCTCCACCTCTTCTTAACGACATCACTCCATATATCATCAACTTAAGACATCTCCTTGATCAACTGGTATGCCTATTGTATGTGATTGGCTATTTAAAGCAACTTTACTATACAATGTTTAGTGACTCCACTAGGGAAGGAGAAACTTAATGTTATGTCACCTATATGCAAGGAAAGTGGAAACAACAGGTACATTTGGAACACGAGAACTAACACAAGAGGGTTGAACAAAACCAAATAATGCAAGATATTAGCACACCAATTGCTACGCAAGCACCAGGAATTGTGCAAGCACCTGGAACCTTACAAGTACCTAGGGTTGTGCAAACATATGGGACAATGCCAACACCTAGGATTCTTTAAGCCCCTACTATTAATGATTCACCTGTAACGCATGCCATACAAAAAAATAACCATTTGATGAATCGATTCTATGCCACTTTCATATAATTCTTACCAAGCATTGCAACCACTACACATACTAGTGTATCAACTAGTATGACTTTACTAACACAAGCTATGACAACTTCTCCTGCAAACACTACTACATTACTTAGGGTAAACCCCATGCATCTACCGCTACTATTGCACCTGTTGGTGTGTTATTGAGATGGTTATGCTTGTACTAAGTGTATACATCTCAGGATTCGCACCCCTTGCTCTTACCCCAAAAGATGCTTAGCAGCATGAACAAGTCAGGCTACCCCCATAGAAGGCAAAGAGGAGTAATAAGAAGATCGTGTACATCTACTGCAATACTTGACCCTAATTTGCTGAACGCTTGCAATTGAGGAAATAAGGGTCTACCCTAGAGAGTCCTCATCTTCAAGGTGCAACCTACAACTAGTAATGATTAGCATAGCTGTTACTTGCAACCTCATACCAGTGCTCCAAGCAGTCCAATAGCTAATCCTACAACTGCTGCTTCATCGTATGTAACGAAGAAAGACATAGAGAAATACACGAGACAAATGTAAGAAACACCCTTTACTAACATTCCCAATCTAGAATTTCTATATCCCCACGGGTTGTAGATAAGTCTTATCCAAATAACTAGACCAATACAAAGTTTATCAAGTTTAATGGAAAGCAAAAATGTGCAAAGTAGTATCCCCTTAAGTTTGTTAAGACACTCGATGTTTACAATCTCGATAATCAACTCAAGTTGAAAGAGCTCTCGAAGTCATTAAACAAAAAAGCATAAATGTTATACGTTAACCTACCCTTAGGCTCTTTAGATTCATGAAAAACAATGTGCAGAATGTTTCTTGAAATATTCTTTAAAACTCAAAAACAAGTTACTACATATATAGGACGCATCAAATACCATCCAAAAAAAGGACCTTATAGATTACATCGAGCATTTCAAGAAACACTCATTAGACATCCAAGACATATGTGACAAAAAAAAAAAACTGATTAAAATATGTATCCATGGGATATTTACGGAATACACCATACATCTTGAAAATTTATCTCTTAAGTCTTTCTCCACACTAGTAAAAAATGTACGAAGAACTAATAACTCCATCAACAAGAAAAAGGTAACCTTGGTAAGAAGCAGCAGCCATCCATGAATACTGCACAAGGAGAAAATTATAGAGGAAACAAAAAAAAGAGGAAAGACGATGTTGCAAAAGTTTCACCTTTTTCCATATCTGATGAACAAAGTGCATACTATCATTGATCGATAACTTAAGAATGGATTGATTAAGTTGCCAAGAGTTGAAAGGGAACCCACAACACAAAAAGAATAATGCAAAGTTTTGTCACTTCCATCGATCAATCGAACAACTAGAGTAACCTTACTATACATACACTTACAAAGTGTGTTGCAACACAAAATACGCCAAGAAACTACTAAATTTGTTGGATTTTCAGATTTAGGCACCAGAGAAATACCTATGGAATGACAAATTTATACAAAGATCCGATTACCCCCAAAAAAAAAAGAAAAAAAGAAAAATCCTTAATTGCTACACACACCATTTCCAATAATATTCCAGATACTCCAAAAGAAATTAGCATTTTACCAATCCATTCCTAGAGCCTTGTCTCATGCCATTGTATTAAAAGTAGCCTTAAATTCCTCATTTGAAACTAGTTTGATTAACTTATTCTTGTCTATTCTCCTAACTCTCTTCACTATCAAACTTTCAAACCAATGGAACGGGTGGGCCAAGACCCTTAACTTTTTCAGCAAACTTTCAAAATGGCTAACCATCAAAATTTTGAAACTTGCTAATATAAATAAATACACAAAGACTGAATGCTCTCTTTATGATACTTTTATTGCAAGGAGAAAAGAAAAATTTCATGTTATGGTCTCTAAGCTTCAACCAAGACACTATAGATTTTTGCCTAAGAAAAGATTCCTCTATTGTATTTAAGAAATAAAGCTTCATTCATCATGGAGATTTATTTTAGGTACTCTTAGGCAACAAAAAAATTCTAGCCGAAAACGCTTGCATAGATAAAAAAAATGGATTTGGTGAGTTAACCTGGCTTTTGTATAGACAAAGAGCAATTTTAAGAATAATTATTAAAGCAGGTCTTTGAAAAAATAATTAACAAAGTAGGGTTATGAAGGCACATACACTAGCATTTGCACTAAAGGCATATATAATGCATGTGCTATTAGTGCAATTCTATTAAAGGCACATGCAATGTATGTTCCTTTAGTACATAACTCAATTTGCATTGAAAGCACATATACAAGGCACTTTTCATTTGTTCACATTTATTATCCTCATATCCTTTGGTCCGCTAGTCATTTTCATATCAATAAAGTTCAAACCTCTCTCAAAACTTTTAACTCTCTTTGTATCTACTCCACAATCCTCTCAACTCTCTATAGCATTGCTACTCCAAATAAAATTTATCACTTGATTTTACAACAAAGGTATGCAATTTCTCTCTTACTGTCAATATTTTGTATTTACATACCATTTAGCAATCTAACAACCCCTAACTTATCTTTCTCCCTCTCTACATTAATATGATAGAGATTGCACTCACTTATTGCCTACTGTTTGTGGTCTAGCATTACATTCAAAGGAATGCCATCTGGTATATCTAAGCATGAAGCCAACTAGTATGAGAGCATATTAAACTTATATAGAGCTTTTTCCATTCCCATCAGTTGATGACAGTAAAGATTACTTGAATCACTATCCTTTCATATTTTTAACTGCTTAGAACATGATTAATAAAATGTTGTTTGGAAGATATTTCGCAGGTTTAAGAAATTATGCACGATAGATATATCAAAATTTTAACTTTGATTTTAGTTTAAAAATCATTAAAGGTGAATTTTTAGTCATTTTGTTGGAAACGTAACATAACCATATGCAAACTCTATTGTGTGTTATCCGACATATATTCTAGATTTGCAGTATACCATGTATTATTGATGATAAGAATCTCCTTCTAAATATTAAGTGAATTGCAGTGATGGTATGGCTCAATCTTTTTTTAAAGAAAACAGGTCTTTTCATCTGTGACATATTAATTTGTCACAGAAATATAGTTAAAATAGTGAGATTTGTGAAATTTATTACATATGTTCATGAAAACATTATGAATGGCAAAGAGAGTCCAAGGTATGATAAGAATCTGATCAAAAAATTGAAAATGAAAAATAATGCCAACTATAGTAAATGATCAAATCGGATATGTAGAAGCATTAAAATCAATCCTACTGTAGTTAGAGTTGATGTATTACACAATACCCCTGTTGCTACAAACGTGATGTATCTTTTAAATTTATAACTATTAAGGATGATGATGATACTGAGAGACTCGCATACAAGACTTATGTAAGTGCACCACCTCAACAATACACTTTTCAAGCAAATACTTCTACTCATGCAGCACCATAAGGACAACACATGATGACTAATTTGCCAATGTGTCATGCAAATAATCCAATGTTTACGCTTGAACCCTCGTATGATAATGAAAATTCATTTGGGAATAAGTAAATTTAGTTCTCTAAGAACCTCACATGATTCTGATGACGAAGGCATAAAGGATAAGGAAACTATTGAAATTTAAGTAAATAATATACCTATAATACATCTTCCAATCTCAATGCACACCAAGCAAATACAATAGAACATCCCCATAATTGAAACAATAGACATGGTAGTTTAGAATCCATAGCCATTAAGATGCATCACTTAAGAATTATTATAACTTTCATGTTAAAGAATTGAATAATGGCCTACAGTCAATTTTTTGTCCATAAAATGACAATGATTAAAAATAGAGGACTTCAGGCCTATAGAAGTTTGTAAATGAAGAGATCCAATTGAAGTGGTCACATGCATACAACGTAAGTCTCGCGCTACATATAACCTCAGAGGAGTGACATCAAATGACAATAAAAGATGACTTGGAGAAGAAGTAAAAAGAAGAAATAAGCAACCTCAGAGAGCTTAAATGCACTATTAACAAGTAAGCGAGAGGTGGTATATTCCTTACTTTAAGCTCTATTGATCTTCTATAACAACAATGTAACAACACGATG
This sequence comes from Lumnitzera racemosa, assembly GCA_024138005.1. Lineage (NCBI taxonomy): Eukaryota > Viridiplantae > Streptophyta > Magnoliopsida > Myrtales > Combretaceae > Lumnitzera > Lumnitzera racemosa. The sequence goes on from JAMXBC010000007.1 coordinate 47,263,162, forward strand.
TCGTTTCTCTAAATAGTTAAATTGTATCAAATGAAGTTAAGCCATCGATGACAATCTTCCAATCAAAATGACGATCTACGACTGAGATGAGTCCTTTTGCTAATGAATTTTTCCATAGACTCCTATTGAGTCCAAGTTCATAGCAAGCTTCTTTATATGCATAAGCTTCTCTAAGAAAGGTTTATAGCAAACAAGCTGGACCAACAAACTTACGACAAACCCACTATGCCAAATCTTCCTAAGTTCATAGACTTGGCTCTCTAAACCCTGTTACTTTAAACTAAAAAGCCAAGTCCAAGTTATTAGTAAGCTTAAGGACTATTAAGTCATTTTAGCCCTCTACAATGTTATCATTATTTTTGCAAGACCCCACATGTGCATCAATTTGGTAATAAGCTAGGATCATCCATAGGTAAGAGAGCCAAGTTAGCTAGAATTCCTTACTCCTTGAATATAACATGCAAACACCATTTTATCACCAATTCAAAATATGAGCATTCTTGGATGTAACCATAACAATAAGGCCTATAGAAACTCCTCACTAAGACGAGAAAGAGGGAGGACACTCAAGGAAATCAATCATAACCTTTCAAACCTAGAGGAGAAGAGGCACTAGAAAAAGAGATGTTAGCGGTCTTCACTCCCTAAGTTGCAAAAGAAGCATGATGTACAGGACACAATACCCCAACTATTAAAATTGTCAAGAATATGCAACTTCCCCACCATGCTAACCCTAAGATGAAAGAATGTCTTGAGATGTAGCTCTTATACCATTGAACCATGCTTCCAAGAGTGTTCAATGTTTTGTAGGCAATGATGATGTAGAATTTGCCCAACCTAGGAGTCAAAAGCAAGATAGAGACATGTAGAATGCAAAGTAGCTTTAGATTACTAGAAATACTTAATTGGCCTTTAACAATGGCACAAACAAATATCCCTAAGCAATTTTAACTTTCTTAATTTTCAAACATGGAGAATATTTTGACAGCAAGGATAACAAGGAAGTCATATTTTCATGGGCCCCAGAACCTATGATATGGTACAAAACTCTTATTGCCAATCAAAGCACAAGGACAATTAGAAATGTGAGTCAAAGAATCACTAGGAGTATTAAATAACATGTCAGATTGAAGTAGCTTCAGAAGACTTTCCACTTGCTCTTTTTTGAAAGCCATGTACACAGCTTCATTCACATTGGTATCTGGGAGTAGTGGTTTACAAGTATAATTTTCCCATGAACATCAAGCTCAATAATGAGACCAACTAGAAACTTGTAGATCCTATGATATTTAGTTACTTTGTTATAGTGCTGACCATCTTCACTTGATTTTCATTCATAATTAAGGAGATCCATATCTTGCCACAATTTCTTCAACGAATTAAAATACAACTAGTCCTCGCTACTATCACCGCCTAGTCTATGCTTTCTAAGCTTAATCTAAGATTGACTTAAAAAGTCGGAGTATATTTGTATGACATTACCTCACAACATCCTTAGCAATGGCATAGCATATTTAGGTGGAGTTAATTTCCTCCATTCAAAACTTAGGTCCTTCCAGTGTATTTTTTCCATTCCATTTTATAGAACATATTTTTTTTTTCAAACCATAAATGTGGGAGAACTACCTACAGAGGTGTTTCTGCAAGGTTCTACTCTAATAGTCTCTGCAAAACAAAAGAAAACGGTCCAAAATCTCAGGATTTCAATAGGTCAAATTGACTGTTATTTTTCCTTTTAGGTGAATAAAGGAACTGTTATTCATTTTCCTTGGTGTGGTGATCTATATTGGCATCAAAGTTGAGATTTCTAAATCAAGTCATGGTGGAAACAGATTATGGTAGCCAAGCACAAAGACTAGCATTCTACACAATATGTTTTGTGCTCTCTTACATCAGCCAACATTCTTAAATTTAAAATTGCAAGTATGAAATATGAAAAGAGAGGTTTTCAATATGTGCTCAAATATGATGAGAATTTTTCATTTTTGTCATACAATTAAATTGGCAACAAAATATTCCTATCTTTCCAACCTCATATCTAATAAATGAGCTTCAAGCCAGCTTTTTCCAAAGAAGCAAGTGTTTTAGTCGAACTTAAATTATTTGAGTAAATAACTTAACCTAACCTTTTTCTATTTCTATAGATTGACTACATTCCATAAGAATTTCTTGAGAGAAAATATGATGTAGTATCTGATTATGAGACTTTAGATTCATATTATAAAGACTTAATCATTGGAGAAAGATCTGAAAGATCAAACATCCCATAAAAGTTGCTTTTATGGCCTGTACCACTGCATCATATCATATTACAATTAAGTTTTTGAAATTTTAATTCATTGATGAATAGCCAAAACATTATGAGTTCAATAACCAGTGCTAGAGCATCAGATCTTCTGTTGATTTATCATGAAACTCTTAGAAATTGATTCACATATAATTAAAAATAAATAAGCATATGGTCTCATTATCTCAAGGTATTAGATAGTTGCTCTGAGCCAAAGGTAGACAAGGAGCTCTTGAGACGTTGGAGGTCTACTGGAGCACAATCTTTGTTAAGATTGCTTGGACTTTCTCTTCCTGCTAATTGGTATTTGGGAACTATCAGTTGGAAGAAAACACAGTCTAGAGGAAGATTAAGTGTGATGATAGAACTTGTAGACAAAGCTGTGTGACACCAAAAGATATCTACCTTTGTGTTGCTTGTATTCATAGCCTGAATGGAACACTTCGTTTGTATCTCTAACCCTCCAAGATATTAAAACTGATAGCCAGCATAAAAAATCCTATTTCATTTTTCTTTCACTTACTACCTCCTGCAGAATTAGTTTGGAAAATTAAAGAGTCTCACACAAATTTCTAAAATTTGATGATATGAAACTTGCTTTTACCCATTAGTGGGGGTCAAATGTTCGAAAAATCACATATCCATCAGTACTAATTCAAATCAAAGCTCTGATCCTAGACAAGGTACCTCCGAGCTAACAATCAAGCAAAAGAATGATGGTGACCGAAAATTACCAACTTAACAGCAGGAAAGTAACTGTAATCCCCTTTTGCCCTCAAAGAGAATAACTTCTCACAATTACAATTATCTTACGTTGCCCCATGGATTACTATCAATTTAATAATGTAAACCAATTAAAAAGAAGGAAAAAAAAAAAAGGCATAACAGTGAACTCAGTGCAGCACTAACCTGCTTCAATTTCCCAGTAGTCTCAATCATACGCCCTTGAATTTCCAAGAAGGCCTAATTTTGAAACAAAATATGAGAACATACTGAGCAAGTGCGATGTCAACATCTAACTCCTTTTAAATTATGCATGTAGACAAAGAGGAGATTGATGAGAGCATTACAGTTCTGCTCGCTTCGTCGGCCATTTTTTTTTTCTTTTCCTTGTTGGCTGAAAAGGTTTGAACCCCGATACAGGATCGTCAACCCTGCTTTGCAGTCGGTGGATGTTTGCCAAGTGAGCCGGAAATGAAACGCCGAATATGGCAGTGGAAATTTGATTCGATTTATGCGTCCATTTTAGCGCTATCAAATTGAGTATATAAGTACTGACTTTTTAAAGTGTTTATTTTAGCATTTAAACTTATCAACTCATTATTTCAGTTTTTCATATTGCGACCCCCCTTAATCTCACATCTATTTGTCATTAGTCGTTGATGTGGAATGTCTTTTCATCACGTGGCATTGTGCTGGACTGATGAAAATTAAAAAATAAAAGATAAAAACAAAAAAAAAAAACCACTCAACCTATGTGTCATAACTGCCAAAAAAAAAAAAACTAATTGAATCTCTAATTGGAATCGAAGTCCACGCTACCCGCCTCTTTTTGTCCACTGAAGACTATGCACAACAATGGCAAGGAGAAGCAAACATTAGGTTACATCGTTGTCATCCACCCTTGTTCAACGATTGATAAATAGTCCAATTGGTGTATGATGCTTTTGCTAGTTGAAATGTGAGATCCAACAAGCTTGGACTTTAAGGAATTATGGAAGAAGATTTTGTAATTATCCTCTATTCTGTGAGGCTAGAAATTGTGGTTTTTAGGTTACTTAATAGTGTTGATTTGAAGTGTACTATGGTGAGTAGAGAATTGCATGATAATGGAGAGCAAGATGTTGGGGACCTTAAAACCTCAACTATGTAACAAAAGTTGGATTCCTGCAACAAGAGATCCATATGCTAAAGCAAGACTCAAAGGCATAAGAACATAGAAAACATAAAAGTGGGATATGGAATGAGTGAAATAAGTACCGATTCCTTGGGTTATTGTGATTATGTGTTTGTCCTAGATAGTTTTGAGTCGTGGAAAGGCAATGTATTTTCAAATAGGTTATCCAATATAGTTATGCATTAGGTTGTAAATACAATACTTTATGTAATATGTAAATCTACAGTATAGTTTTTATATTTATGTTAGTGAAGCTTCAATACTCTTACTAGGGATAATGTACTAGTTATTTGTAGGGAATGTTAGTAAAGAGCTATTTTTTATTTTACAGACCAAGTGTAACAATTAATGCCACTAGGCAATTTCTGTAGATGGAATGTTTAGTATTGTTAAGTTTAATTATAAGTTTTAGGTCTTTCTTTAGTTTGATCAAGTATATCCTATTTGTTTATTTACTTGACTGACATTAGTGTTTAAGACATGAAAGTGAAAATTCACAGCATCTTCATTTACTTAATTGGATACACTTGGTAATGGACTCTTGCTCCTTAGAAATGGAATAGACAAGAAAGAATAGTCAACTATTATGATTAAACGTGCTCATTAGATATGGAATACAATGTCGCCATGAGCTTGTTTTTGCTAATGTTATTAGCAAACTTATCCATGTTAGAAGATACTAACTTTTCTACCATGTACAAGGGAGATGGTGAAAATATAGCACAACTATAACAAGTCATAAATCATTAGCATCAAGCATGTGAGAAGATAAGGAAGTATAATCAAGAAATATGAGTAATTGATTAGTATCCACCAATAAGAACACAGTTGCAATGAAGAAATGATAGCTAATAGTCCTATGCACCATAAAAAGACAAACCAATGGATGCCCTTTTCCTATATGCACAGACTTTAACCTCTTTTATGTTTTGACATGTTTTCCATCAAATGAGCTTGACCAATAAGGACAAATGACTCATTAGAAATTCAAGGAAACATATACAAGGGAGATGGTGAAAATATAGGTGCAAGCATTAGGTGATTGATGGACTTTGAAGCATTAATCTCCAGTAAGAGTTGCCAGACAGAAGTTACCATGTGTTTGACATGAATAGTCTCTACCTATCATAACCATGATGTTTGATGTGAATATCTTGTCAAAAATCTATTCATCTCCTCGTGCTTATAATAGATGGATTACAATATTTCCTTTAGTCACACCAGTAAAATGTTGTTGGTAAATTTTAGGGTAAGAAAATAATCCTGCAAAAGAGAGTAAAATACTTAGTATCGAGACCAATCCGGTGAGGCGACTCTAATGCCTAAGTTAGAATAGTGATTTAGTATAGTAAGTATGTGAATAAAATGTATCCGATAGCTCTTACAGAGTTGTTTTTTTTTTTTTTGTATTTATAGACAATTGTTGTATTTAAGACAGCTATCAAGGTAACTGTTAAGACACGTGGAGACCTTTTGGTTTGACATCTCCCTTAATATGTAGGGATAGCAAACGGTTGTAAGATATAATTGTACTTTATAATAATTATTTGCGCCATAGATTTGAATTCAAATCAGGAGCATTTCTTATACTCAACATAAGTACCGTATGTCTTTTATAGAGTATGAATATCGAGAAAGTCGATTACCTGACATCTCAACTGACGAAAAGATGAATGTAAGTTGAGTGAAAACTAACATCAACATTTTCCCTCCAACTCTTGTGTTCGAATAATTGACAAAGGGAGTTATATATATACATATATATATATATATATATATTGCAATAGAGGCTAAGTGGGGAGAGATTCTTTAGATTCATGCCAAGTAACATGAGAAGTAGGACGGATCACATTCTAGCCAAAACGTCGCCATTTCAAAACTCTTAACCGTTTGGGAAACCAAAAAGTTGTAGGCACGACATCTATCACCTAGGTCATCATTTTGTTATAGACCCAATGACTATCAGAAAGTTTTCAGCTGTTAGATTTTTGTCACGAGACACCCGTCAACAATTCATGAGACTATCATATCAGCGCATCAATACTGTCAAAAATAGATTTGCAATTACGAGAACAGATCGTCCATATATAAGGTACTGTTCATAATCAGATTTCACTTCTCTGGTTGCACCTAAAATTTTCATTCGTTTTCCAATCTTCAAAATCTCATTCTTTGACTTCTATTATTTCATTTCATATAACCATTCAAGTATGGTTGGCAAAGTTTCTTGTTGACTTGTTTTATCTGATTTCAAGGCAACAAAAACTAAGGTTACTCTTCCACCCTAAAATAGGAGCGAGGCGGCTTGTTTTTCGGGGGGTTCGATCAATAGTATAGAGGTAAAGTGGGATAAACTTGCTTGGATTAACGAGCTTCCTATGGATAATTATCCTAAGGATAAGGAAGGGAGGTCTTTAGCAAAATATCTGTACAATACAATAGGCTATTTTCGTGATTCTCCTAATAGGACCGTCAGTTCCGTTGACAAAGTTCTTGTTATAAAGTACAATCAGTAATGGCGAGATGTTCCTAAAACATAGAACTTGAGGAAGCCAAGAGACAGGGAGAGAGTATGCTTTCTACAAGAGCGTGAGTTCCATATATACTTAAAGTATCTGGATTTTGGGTTGCACTTCCCTTTCTCGACTTTTGTTCGAGGCTGCTTTAACTACTTTAGAGTCACGTTAAGTATGTTCTCACCCAACACATATCGGTTTCTAGTAGCTTTTAAGATAATATATGAAGAAACTGAGGTTAGGGCTACACCTCAGTTGTTTAGATTTTTCTTCACTCTCGGTTGGCAACTTGATAGTGGTACTTTGTTACTGCAAGGCATGGGCGTAAGTTCATGAACCGGTTAGAATCTAAGATTTACAAGTGACATGACTCAATAACCTCTGATGAGGACTTGGACTTCTAGAGCCAATAGACTAAGTTGATACATACAAAGGATGTAGATCTAATCCCGAATGATGTAGCAGCAACAAAAAAGATTTAGGAGAGAAGGAGAAACAAAATGTTCTTCTAGCGAATTATACAGCGTTATGAAAATGGCAAACCAATATTTTTTTAAAAAAGAAGGTACACTAATGTGTTTCCACCGTACTGAGTATAGCCACAAGGAAAGCCGTTTTCGAGACTTTGGAGGAGAATAGTAACCTTTCAACCTTGCTCGGTACGGAAAATATAAGTTCATATTTTTCCTTTATTTATATTAATTAATTTACTCATCTTGTAGATATGAGTGTCGGAGAGGTGAATCTTGCAAAATTACTTGCTCAGGCTAAAGCTAAGAAGTCCAAGGCAAATAGGAGGGGGACCACCTCAGTAGCTATTATACGGCCTGCTATCGCAAAGAGACCAGCAAAGCAAGTTATAGTAAAGTAGATAGTTGCATAGATCTCTCATCTTATTGAGAGAGTGAAGAAGACTGGAAATATACAACCGACCGAGGTTCGTTTTAAGGAGCCTCCGGTCGTGATTATTCAAATTCCATCAAGCCAAGGAATAGTGAGCGTCGAGAGACATATCTCGACAAAGAAGATGAAAATGCCATTGTCACAAAAGGTTCATCACAGGTGATTGCGATGGCTCCAAGTGGTGAAAAAAGATTAGGGAAGGAACTTGCCGACCAACCACCTATCAAAAAGTCCAAAGGCTTGGATGAAAGGGCGAAGGAGGCAATACGTTCTAATGCTCTTGGCATTACTAGTGCCAAATTCTTGCTAAACAAAGAGGTTGGCAGATACTTCATCCCTTGCAGGAGCTATCAGATTTTGGACACTAACTAGACCTTGGGAGATATGACAAAATCTTTAGCTTTAATGGAATAGGTCATTCTTCCAAAAGATAAAGATATCACCAAGAAGGATGTTAACAGGGTTAGCGATTGCAATAAGGCCCATGTCGTAGCCAAATTGTATGATGTGAGTATCCATAAACATTGCTTTTAATTATCAAGCTTATCTAGGTAATTAATACATTCTTTTTCTAGATGAGTAGCCATATTCTTATAGCTTTGGATGAGGCCAACAAGGAGGCAAAGAAGATAATATCTTTAGTTATATCTATGTAATATCCAATTATTCTTAATTATAATAACTGAATTTGCCATAGAAAGTTGAGGATGCGTACAATTCATTAAAGGCCTAAATTGTTGCCATCAAGAATGCGAAAATTAAGGCTGAGATGAAGGTAAGAAAGCTTAGGGAAGAACTTGCTGTAAAAAAATTGGCACAAGAATGAAATCTCTAGCATGACGACTAAAATAGAAGAAGAGTACATGAAGTCCGAAAGCTTGAAAGAGGAGCTGTAGAAAAAGAAGGAAGAGTATTGGGGCTTCAGCTGTAAACCCCTGAAAATTTCGATTTAGTTTTTGAAATAGACTCAACTATAGTAGACAATTTAGGAGTCGACAAGGCTAATTAAAGTGAAAACCCTAAAAGACTTAATTAATCACGTAAAGAAGTTTTTACCCTAAATGTTTCTAAAAGCTAAAGATTCCTTTCGAAAGCGATAAAAACCTTAAAAATGATTTCATTAAGGACATATGTACATCAATCCATCATGATATACCCTAAAACCCTAATTAAAAATATAATGATTATATTTTGCAAAATCATTAGTAAAAGTTAGAGATAACCCTCGTTCTTACTTATATGATTCAAATTCTCAAGTAATCCATTAGGAACTGAGATAATGAGTCATAGATTATATTTATTCCTTTAATATATGATTAAGATAGTCTTACTTAGGGTTAGGGTTATAGTTGAAGATTAGGTTACATATAATGAACTTTAATACCCAAATTAGCACTTTTTACACTTGTTATCCAAAGTAGTTTATCAAATGAGATATATAGACTCTAAAGACCTAAAGTAAGATCTCATCAACCACATTTACACATCAATGCATCATATACCTCAATTCTTCTCAATTCCTTCATTTCTCCCCTAATTTCCCTTAATTACTACATTATGTGCACAAAATTACATATATTTAAGGAATGTTGACTAAGATAATACATGTTGACCAAATTTCAAATGTTGACCAAGTCAACACATGTTGATTAAAGTCAACATTTTGAAAAGTCAACAAAGGTTAAGAGATAAGAAAAATATCTCTTATGTAATGATGTTTTTCTTTTCTTTTCTTTTTTATTTTTCTTTCTTCCTTTGTTTCCATTGTTGCCGTCCACAAATTGTCCCCTTAACCCCACCACATATTGTCTTCCATTAAGAGAAACAAACAAAAGAAACAAAACAAAAATTCCTCTTTCATGCCGTGAACTCCCCTCCCTTCTTTCCCTTTCATTTCTTCCCTTTTGTCTCCTCCATTTCAACATCATAAAAGGTATGTTTTTAAGTGCTTTATCTTACTTTCTATTAGTCATTAGTTAGTTAATTAGGTAGATTAGATAAGTAGTTATGTGATTAGTTTTGTCTTGAAGAAGAGAAAACAAAGTTTCCTTCTTTAAGTGTAGAAACTTGAAGTTTGAAAGAGAAGAAAGAAAGACATGAGGATATGCTTCTATGTATGCATACATAAGGAAATACCAAAAGAGTATAAGTAGAAGAACCTTTGTACATGAGTATTTAACATGTACATAACCTAATTTAAGATCAAATCTTACTAAACATACCTATACTACACTAAATATGTACATAAGAACACAAAAACATGGAATTAGGGAGCTTTTCTTAAGGAAAAATTTAGGCATACGAAATTTTAGTATAAAATACGTATTCCACCGTATAGGTATACGGGTATGTATACATGTATAAATACAGTATAAACCTAAGTCTAGGTATGAGTATAAGTATGTATAAAGTATATGTACATAAGTATAAGAAAAAGAGATAATATGTACATAATACATATGTATATAACATAAGCATGATGGAAGGTTTATGTAAGCATATGATGAGGTAAGTGATGACATAAGCACATGATGACATGAGCCATGACATAAGCAAGTGATGACATAAGCAATGATATAAGCAAGTGATGATGTAAGCGATGACATAAGCATAAGATTAGAAAATAAGAAAACTAAGAAAAATATAGGTAATTAGGTAGCTGAATTAGTAAAACCTAATACACCTTCTAAATTAGATTATACCTAATTGAGTACATGAATGAGTAATAGCAAATTAAGATTCTTTCATTAGAAGAATTTAAGGAATAAAAGATATAAACATAAGTAATAAAAGTACTTAGGTGGTCATAACTAAAAATTTCTATAAATTTAGCTCGAACATAAAATAGAGGTCTTAATATCCAAAACAAATATTACCATGTGAAAATATGTTTGGAAACGATGAAAAATGATTATAAATTCATAAATATAAAAAATAAAACGAAAAAGTTACATACGATTGAAATTAAAGTCCTACCGAGTAAAAAATTAATAGTAATTTAAGTAGAACTAGGTAATTAGCTGTTTAGAATTAATAGTTAATTCAAACACTTATTAGCATTGTTATCACATAATGATCAGGTGACTCTGAGGTGAGCGAGGACCTCCCGATCGATTACTACGATTAGGGCGAACCGCTATGGCCGAGTGAGTATTTACCCTGTGATTCCATGCTTGATTGTGATTGTAGATAGTGGACTTAAATATTATTGTTAATTAACTGCTGTGTGGGGTTCGGGATATGCTTGTATATGTAATTGATTGTTGAGTTGTGAATTTACCTTAAATTCAAGGAATGCCTTGTTTGTTGTATGGTAGTATAGAAAATGATTGTGTGTATTAATGGATGGTCACAGCATAATTTGAACTAACTTATACTCGGCTATAAAAAGAAACTGGAACATGCATTAACATGCATAGCATGGATACTATTCCGGCCGTCACATCACACGGAGATAAAGAGAGGCCATTCGGGGGTTGATATTATTGAGTTATTTGGTTATGTACGGTGCACTCGTACAAAATGACCTTACCCTAACCCGCAGGGACACTAGGCATTGGAGGCGCCAACCGCCTGGCTAAGGGTCGAGTCTAGAGGCCTCCGTTTAGGGGTGAGTGTGGACTGCGGGGGCCCACTCATAATTATACTAGAACTTGTGTTTTTCTGAAAATAAAAGAGTTATTTGATATAACTACGGAACGTGGAGTTCCGTAGTAAAGTAAGTTCTAGTGTAATACCCGGATCTGATTAGTGCCGTGTAAACTCCAACCCTGACTTCGGAGGGCGTTAAATCCGAGTTACGTATATGAACTAGTTAAGTATGCGTATTATTTGGCATTCTATTTGATCATTCATTCATATGCGTGACTATAATGTATTTATAACTTGCTTGCTGTATGACTGAGGGTTTTGCTCACTAAGCCTAGGCTTACACCCCTTTAGACTTTTGTTGCAGGATAGCCTGTTCGTAGAGACAGGATGAGGGATGCCACATGTTAGCCTGGGGACTTGGGCAAGAGCGAGGTGTTTTGTGGGATGAGATGAAAACAGTTTATGTAGACTATTCGACATGTACTTATGTTTAACTTGTGTTTACCTTATTATTATGAACTTAGACATACGTAAATACTGTGTAATGTAAGCTTTTGAGCATAACTTTTATATAAATATGTTGTGTGATGATATCATGTGAATCTGGATATACTTTGGAACTAGTAGTTGTAGAGCCTTGTATATTGTGTGAAGAGTTTTTGATTGGAAGGGTAACCAATTAGGGATTCTTCATGCAGTATACGGCGTCTGCCACGACTAGGCAGTCCTCAGTTCGTGACATTAGCCGGATTATTTACATGACCATCAATGATGAAAATAAGCTTAGGATGTAGATAAAGGAGCTGGAGACTAATAACTTAAACTTACAGAGCTGTGTGGCCAAATTGCAAGAGACTATGAGGAAGGGACCTTCAATTGAAGAGGCTCTCGATATAGTTACTCATAGTCGACAATATGAGAGGCTTTTATTCAAAAGGTCATTGGTGGGAGTTCAAGCAGCAAGGGATGAGGTATTGAAGCTTCATCCTGATTATGATCTCTCATGTCTTGATTTTGCCGATGTCGATGACAAAGTTAATAGTACCGACGAAGATGAAGGCGAAGAAATAGGTGCCAAAAGTATGAATGATAGTGACAATGAAGCTGATGCCAAAGAAGTTGACAGCTCCAAGAACCCAGCTGCCGAAGAAGCTCCAACTAAAGATTTAAGAATCACTTTTGTTGAATCTGCAAATAGGCCATAGGACTTGTTGTATTAGCGTATTGCATTCTCGTGTAATTAATAATTGGAATATAATCAAGGCAATATCGAGTGCTTATGACTTTTCATTTAACTACGCTTTTACAATTTGTATGGTTTATGCATGTTGTTTCACGCTCTCACTTGTCAACATGCTTTAATTCACTCCATTTGTTTCTTAGCATATTTTATTTCATACGCCTTGTTATCTTTTAGCCTATTTCATTCCACAAGCCCATCACTTTTATGCATGTTTTATTTCACACGCTTACTGTCTTGCAGTGTGTTTTATTTCATGCGCCCTATTAACTTTCAACCTGTTTCGTTTCACAAGCCCATCGCTTCTAAGCATGTTTTATTTCACACGCCCATTATTCCTCGGTATGTTTTATTTCACATGCCTATTGTTTCTCAGTATGTTTTATTTCATACGCCCATCGTTTGTCAGCATGTTTTATTTCATACGCCCATTGTTTTATACTGTCCATTAACCATTTAAAGTGTGGACTAGCCGCATTAGTCGGTTGTATAATTAATTTGTATAGTTCATTTACCACGTTAGGCTAAAACTTAGATCAATTTATTTGCCGTGTATCCTAGAACTCATTCATTCGGGAATTATAACCAAAATACAATGAGACTTCAAATATATAATTATCATAAATAAGTCTTACACATGTTAGCTGTTGCCAAATGAGTAACGACAAAAGTTATCTGACATTAATTGAAATAAAATTTCAGATTATCAACATTCCAAGCTTGAGGGATGATAGATCCATCTAACCTTTCTAATCGATTTGCTCGCATACCTGTTGTTTCCATCTTACGGCAAACTAGATCTCTAGGTTGGAAAACCTTGTTCTTAACTTTCTGATTGTAGTATCTTGCTGCTCTATGCTAATATGTTGTGACCTTGGCTCTTGCAATGTCTCAAATTTCCTCAATAGTGTCCAGATTCACTATCAATCTGATTTGATTAAGCATAACGTCAAAAGTATGTGTACGCAGATTAGGCAAGTTCAACTCAATCGGTAATACGGCTTCAGTGTCGTATGTTAACTTAAATGATGTCTCCCCCATTGCAGTTTGATGAGTAGTTCTGTATCCCCATAAGACGTTCAGTAATTCATCGGCCCACTTCCCCCTGAATTGATCTACTTTCCATTTCAAGCTGTTCAGTATGATCTTGTTTATGGCTTCAACTTATTCATTTGTCTGAGGGTCTGTTACGGACGTATAGTTGAGCTGAATGTCATGCCTTTCACAAAATGTTCAAAACCTATTGTTATCAAATTGCGGGCCGTTATTTGTAATTATAATGTAAGGAACTCCGAATCTTGATATGATGGCATTGAAGACAAAAGCTTTAACTTTCTATTCTATGATTTTTGCTATAGCCTCGGCATCAGCTTATTTGGTAAAGTAATCTTCAATGACAATGACGAATTGTCGCTGGGCGGTAGACATAGGAAAGGGTCTAAGAATATTTAGCCCTTACTAGGAGAAAGGCTAAGGGCTGGTTAGGTTACATAATTCACTTGCGGGTGCTTTACTTAGTAACTCGTACTTCTAGTATTGAGGATACTGCTGGACAACGTCCTTCGCATCTTCTTTCATAGTTGGTTAATAATAGCCGAGTCGCAGTGCTCGAATATACAGTGTTTGTTCCTTCACATGATTGCTGCATATGCCACCATGAGGTTCAGATAATACGCTTTAAGCATCCTTCGGGGAAAGGCATTGAAGGTAAGGTTGAGATATGTCACGCTCGTACAGCTAACCATCAATTAGTATGTAGTTCGCAGCCTCATAAGCTAATCTTCATACCTCCTTTTTGTTGTTAGGGATAGTACCTTCTTTTAGATAATTCACTAGGGAATCCATCTACAATTCTTCTTTTGGCTAAGGAGCTAACTCATAGCTCTTTGAGAGATTAGATAAGCTTTTATGTGAGAGAAATTGGACAAAAAGTTTCTCATTCAACTCAAGGAATGCCATATTAGCCAACTTCGACAGTCTGGTAGCAATATTTTTACTTCTCAAAATTTTATGGATAGAGATAGATAGGAATTCTTCTATGAGTGTTTATTGCACCAATAGGTACTTGCTCATCTCTTATTCTCTTACTACATAACTTCTAGTGACTTGATTTACCACTAACTAGGAATTAGAGAACACTTTGAGTTTCTTGGCACCAATTTCCTTTGCCAATTTCAATCCGGCGATTAGAGCTTCGTACTTAGCTTCATTGTTACTGGCTGGGAATCCAAATATCAGAGCGTAATGACTTTAAAATTATAGGGGCTTTAAAGAACTAGACTTGTACCACTTCCTTCTTGTGTTGAAGAACCATTAACATTGAGAAACCAGATTAGTTTCTTAGCAATCTCCACATAGTTTTTGTCTCCAGTGAATTCAACTATAAAATCTACCAGTACTTAGGCCTTTAATGCCGTTCTAGGTTTATATTGTACATTATGAGCACTAAGCTCTAAGGCGTATTTCATCATCCTTCCAGAGGAGTCGGGCTACTGTAATGATTGTCGCAACGGTTGATCGGTGATGATAATAATCTGGTGAGATTCAAAGCATGGCTTCAACTTTCTTGTCGAGAGAACTACAACCAATACAAATTTTTCTATCTTTGTGTATTGAAGCTCTGGCCTTGCAGAACATGACTCACATAATAAACAGGTTGGTGCTCTTTGCCATCAATTCAGACTAGTATAGAGGAAAGTGCTTAATAGCTGATGGATAGATACAAGTATAAATTTTCTCCAGGAATAGGTGTTGAGAGTATCAAAGGTAACGCAAGAAATTCCTTGAGCTCATTGAAAGCTCTTTCGCAATCTTTGGTCCAATTAAATGCCTTTAGATTCTTCAGAATTTTAAAGAATTTTGCATACTTATCCACACTTCTTGACATGAATCTATTGAGGGCAGCAATTCACCTAGTGAGTTCTTGCACCTCTTTGACAGTGCAGGGTGATTTCATATTCCTTATGGCTTCAATCTTTCACAGATTAACCTTAACGTCGCGTCGTGTAACCATATACCTAAGGAATTTCCTTGATGTTGCACCAAAGACGCACTTCTCTGGGTTAAGTTTCATACAATATCTCCACAATGTGGCAAACGTCTCCTCTAGATCGGTGAGATGTTGATCTTCGTTCATGCTCTTCACAATCATATCATCCACATATACTTCAACATTCCTATGGATCTGAGATTTGAACATTTTTGTTACTAATCTCTAGTTTGTAGCACCAACATTCTTCAGTCCAAAGGGCATTACTGTATGACAGTACGTTCCGAAATTGGTAATGAAAGATGTATGGACTTCATCTACCTTATTCATCTTGATTTGATTGTAACTATAGAAAGCATCCATAAAAAAAAAAAGCAATGCGTATCTTGTAGTTGCATCTACCATTTGATCGATTTTTAGCAGCGGGAAATAATCCTTAAGATAAACCTTGTTAAGATCTGTGAAGTTTATGTACATTTGCCACTTGCCATTAAACTTCTTGACTAACACACAATTTGCTAGCCTAATCGGATCAGGCTCTTCCCAAATGAATCTTGCTTTCAATAATTTCTAGACCTCTTCTTCTATTGCAGCTTGTCTCTCTAGTGCAAAATGTTTCTTTTTATGTTGGACCACCTTTAGATTCGGGTCAATCTGGAGCTTGTGTACCCTAACATCTCTTGGAATACCCGGCATGTCTGATGGTGACCATACAAACAATTCAGCATTAGCTTGTAGGAATTTAATCAAACTTCGCTAGACATCTGCTAACATGGGTATTCCTATCCTTATTATCTTCTCGAGATCATTTCCTAAAGGAATTTCCTTTGTATCATTCTCAGTATTCTCTATGTCGACTGACTTGCCTTCCGGGCAGGTCTCGACTTGAAACACTTCTTTTTGCCTCAAATCCCTTACATTTAAGGAGCGTGCCAATTACTGATCCCCTTTACACACACCGACCCTTGTGGGAGTGGAAAACTTAACTTTTATATGTACCGTTGAAGGGATGATGCCAAATAAATGTTGGCATGGCCATCCCATTATCATGTTGTAAGGGGACCAACATTTGACGATGAGAAAATCTACTTTGTCCTCTATAACATGCTTGTCATCGTCGATTTGTATCGGCAATGAGATAACATCGGCTACTTGGATGAGTTGATTATTGAAAGCATAGAGGTCATACTTGTAGAACCGTAACCGCGCTTTGATCTTGGACCTCATTTGATTGAAGGCATGCTGAAAAATGATATCAACTAAACTTCCTGTGTCAACATGAATCTTCTTGACCTCAAAGTTAGTGACTCTCACATTGATGATAAGTGCATCATCGTGCAGCCTCTGTATGCCCTCAAAATCCTCTTCCTCAAAAGATATTGTATTGTCAATCTTAACCTTCTTTCCGTTAATATTACAAACATAATTCCTAGCATTAATCGAGTTCGAAGAAGTCAATTAGCCTATATTAGGTCCGCCGACAATTGTATTATTTACTCCGTTGGGTGCTTTGTTAGGGTTAACATCCCTTGCATCTCTCACCGCCATTGCTGGCCGAGTGTCATCCTCATGTTCCTCTCTTCTCCTCTAAGACAGTCTTTTGATTCTTTTGGCATCATATGATAGAAATTTTCGTAGGTGCCTGCATTGTATTGCATCTTCAATTGCATTTTTGAGTTGAATGCACTCATCTGTATTGTGACCCTTATCACAGTAGAAGTTGCAATACTTATTTGAATTTCTTCTTAAAGGATTCCTTCGCATTCTTTCCGACCAATGGAGAACACCTCTCTTCCCATGGACCTCCATCAAAATATCTAAGATTGGACAGTTCATAGGAGTGTGGGATGAGAATGTTGGGATCCTCAGTCTCTTCTTCTCAACGTCTGAACTGTTGTCATTGTCTATGCCAAGTCTATCCTTAGCATTTTTCTGTTTGTCTTTCTTTCCATCTCCTCTACTTTGATCAGCCTCTCGTCATGCCTTTATGTTGTCTTCCTGTCGAATGTATGAGGGTGGCTTTAGCCTTAAAGTCTGCGAAAGTTTTTGGCTTATTCTTTGTAAGAGACTTGAAAAAGTCTCCATGAGGCTTGACTCTGTTGATTACGGCATTGAGGGCTACACTCATATCCAATTCTAGGATTTAGATCATCTTAGCTAATGATTGACTCATTGGACCTTTATTTGATGGTGTTCAGGATTGAAGAATCCTTGACAGGAAGTTTGTTAGTAAGGAATTGTTAAAGAAACACTTTTGCTAATTCATCGAAACATGAAATGGTATTTGGCTTTAGGTGTTTGAACCATGTGTTGGCTGCATTTCTCAAGGTTGAGGGAAAGGCTTGACAGGCCACCGTGTTGCTTAAACCATGCAACTTGGCCAATGTTTGGTAGCACTCCAAGTGGTCTTTAGGGTTTTTCGTCCTATCATATGTTTCGAATTGAGGTAGCTTAATGTACCGAGGTATTACTTCTTCTAAAATCTCTAGGACAAAAGGACTTTTCTTGATTCAAAATTGTTTGGTCGCTGAAACGGGGGTACTGACATGCAAGGGTCTTATATGATGCACGTATTATAGTTGCTTGCCCTTATCAATCTTTTTGAAAGCATGAGTTGCGGGTTACATTGGAACCTCAGCTTGCTTTTTTGGCAATTCAAGTGAATAAATGGAATCGTCGGTACTGTTGGCATCATCATTGCCATGTTCTTTTTCCTGATTCATGAAAACTTTTATGGAGAAGGTCAAGGATTTGTTCGTGTTTTTTGTTTAACTCAGAATTTTCTTTGGCTAAATAAGCCAAAGTTGCTCGAGTTAAGCCAAACATTGTTCAGCAGCATACCAATTCCCTCCTTCAGGGTGTTGGGAAGAAGTACCAACACTTGCACTTTGTGCCATCCTAGTTTTAGCCATGTAGTTGTGTCTAGTGAAAAACAAACGGTGCTAAATGTTGTTAGTGAATTTTGGGATAGAGAAATAGTCCTATAAAAGAGAGTAAAATACTTAGTATCGATGCTAGTCCGGTGTAACCACTTCGATGCCTAAGTTAGAATGGTCATTTAGTATAGTAAGTATGTGAATAAGAAGTGTCCGAGAGCTCTTACAGAGTTTCTTTTTAGTATTTATAGACAGTTGTTGTGTCTAAAGTAGTTGTTAGGATAACTATTAAGACATGTGGAGACTTCTTGACTTGACATCTCCCTTAATATATAGGGATAGCAAGTAGTTGTAAGATATAACTGTACTTTATGTTAACTGTTCGTGCCATAGATTTAAATTCAAATTAGGAGCATTTCTTATACTTGGCATAAGTGCTGTATGTCTTCTACAGAATGTAAATGCCGAGAGAGTGGATTACTTAGCATCTCGACCGACTAAAGGATGAGTGTAAGTTAAGCGAAACTCACTATCAACAGATGGATTACAATATTTCCCTTAGTTACACCCATGATGGATGGCATAACAGGCACTGGACACTCAACATTTCAACAGCTTATGACAAACAATACATCATCTTGAGTTATAAAGCTGCTAATACCGATAGCAAAAAAAAAAAGAAAAAGAAAAAGAAAACAAAGGGCACCATAACGTACCTAATCTAGATCGATAACACTGTCCCTAGTAAAATCAATAGCAAAAAACCTAAAAAGTACATGAACATACCTTACACTAAAGTGTTACTACACATAAGCAAAAGATAGTAGGTCCTCCAATAGGAAAATACAACAAATACCATAACATCCCTATTCTAGATCAATAATAACATCTGCATCACCATGCTTAGAATTCCCTTTTAATGACTCTGCGTAGTTCTTCCTTAGCAATGTCATGAGCTATGTACTCCGTTGATTGAATAGGTAAGCAACTTTCTCTTTGACTATCTTCTTCTTTCCTTTAATCTTGGTAACTGTATACTCATCAATAGATTCTTAGGTAACTATGGGTGCATCTGTTGCACAATTATGTTCTACTTAACCTATAGGCCCAGTCTCACCATGCTCCATGTTAGTCACAATTGGGGTAGAGTAAGTAAAACCTCTCTAGTATGGCTAAAGGGCATAAATACATGTGTTTCTTGCCATTAGTAGCTATCTCAACTAGTTTGAGTAAGATAAATTTGATTACCAAAGGTGCTAAATTGAGTAAATTCTACATTGCCCTACATTTGTTCATTGTAAGATGTATTTCAGGTGTCATTAAACATGTCCCACATCATGTAAATGAGTAAAACCTTAGGCTTTATAAATCGAAAGTAATGACATGATTATAAGATAAGAATTTGCAAGCATACCTCTTCGTTAAGTAAAGGCGATGCTCTACTAGCATCAGTAACATTACTAGCATTACTTTTGGTTACTCTCTTGGGGTTAAGCTTTTTAGGTCTTTACTGCTGTGAAGATAGAATAATTCATACAAGATGCTATCCGGTATGTTAGAAAGCACTAAATATAAATAAGTCTTACAAAGATAACATAAAAGGACTTAAAAACTTAGAAGCAACTTGTTCTTAGGTAGAAGCTTGCTTATGGCTGCTAGTCGATAACTTGCATGTCTTACAATTATGTCTTTGTTGCTTACAATTGGTACATGTCATCCTTCTTTTGTATCTTGTCATCTTATCACCTCTAACTTGATCAATTGGATTCTTCCTCTTTGCCTTAGGTAACCGACCAAGTTTTTTCTTAGGTAGCAATGGCTCCGAACCCTGAAGTCTAATTTTTTGCTAAAACTTCTCTCTTGAAATGGGTTTTATTAGATAAGCATACAATTTCAAGAACATATCTTTGCTGTAATGCTCATCAAGGTACTCTTCAGGTAGTCCCCCTAGTTAAGATTATGATAGCAACAACATGGCTTGGCAAGCACATTTACGATTACTCATGTCAAGATCATAAAGGTTAGAGTTGTGTTGGACCTCATATTCATCTCCCCCATTCCATCTTGCCATACACCATCTCGCTTCCCTCTTATTCTCCTCTAATCTATCGATAATCTTAGGTCCATGCCTATAGGTCTATTTGTTTGATTCATCACGATATACATCCTCTCCATTACCATCAACCTTAAATCCTCCAACATGCTAATGATTGACTTTGACCTCGCATCTACCAATCTATCATTAAATGCTTCACATAGGTTATTATTAACTATGTTGCACTTAACATCTACATTGAAGATGGCTTTACACCAATGCTTAGCTTCTATTTTCATTAAGGCAATCCACCTATCCTTGTTAGCATTGAACAATCTTCAAGATGCAGCATCAAAATTTGCCTTATTTGTGCTCTTTACAATTTCCTAAAAGAATTTTTTGAAAAGTGGTCCCTTGCACTTGCTCCCTTAATTTGCATAAATGTGTTGAGCACACATCTTATGTTCAATATTGGGAAGTAACATGTGCATAGATTCAACAACCCCTGCAAATAGATTGCAATGTAGTAAATGTCATATTATCAAATGTCCTTGATGAGCATGAAACTACCAACACTAGAAAATTATCATCTATAAGCAAGAAAAAGGTTTTATGTCTACTAAACATTAGAAGCAACAAAATTCCAACAAAATCTGGACTTCAGGTGGTTGTTTCTATTGTATTGTAAATTTTCTACAGTAATGAAGATCAAGCCATTCAAAAAACTAGAATGTTGTTAATAGCCAACCTATGCGTTATTCAAACTATTTTGTCAATTTCAGTAAAATGCAAACAAAGCTAATATATTATTCAATTGAAAAGTGAGTTGGACTACTTAAAAAAATTAATCTAGCTAATAACATCCTCTACTCATATTTCCATTTTGGTTCCTTTAAAAGTAAAAAGAGTCGTACCTTTTGCTTATTGCTTATGATTATCCAACCATCGCCTCCTTCATCTTTATCATTTGTAAGCCCTCCATTAACCTCTCCATGAACTAAGTCCACATATCCGTGTTTTCTATACTAATGACAGCCTAGTCTATTGGAAATATTTGATTGTTGGCATCTTAACCTATTGCAAACAAACCTTACCCTTGCATACAACCTTCAAGAAGCAACCATCAACCCCAAAAACTCGCCTACACCCATCGAGAAACCCCTTCTTACAAGCATAAAAACATACATAAAATCGATCAAACATTACCTTATTCACATCAAAGTCCCTACAAACATTCAAGAAAATGGTTGAGTTCAGATTTTTCCTTTAGAGTTCTTGGGCATAATCCTATAACAAAGAATACTCTTTCACTTCATTGCCCATGAGCTCCCGCATTACCCTTAACTTAGTTCACCTACATTGTGAGGTTGTAACACCAATGCCCATATTCTTTCGAACCATCTCCTTCAAAGCATTTATCTTAATATTTGATGCAGCTTTTATAATTAACTACTATTGTTTTACTCTTCACTCATTTATTTCTCAATGATACCATACGTATGTTTCACTTTATATGTCTTTAGATGAAATGTCCCCTTGTTGCTTTCATATAAACCATACATCACCTATGGACAATTTTCCTTAGCACATATTGCTCATTCTTGAGTCTTGTTGTTCTTGACATAATTGACCTCTCTTTGTGTTGCTCTAGCATGTTTCTTGATTGCATCCTAAAACTCTTTTGGACCTAAGAAAATCATGGACATAGAAAAGATAGGTTCCTTTGACTTGCTATGAAATACTGGAAATTTGTTTTTTCCCCTAAACAATTTCCTCCCCTTGTTGTATTTCAAAGTTGTTGAGATCTCTGATTTCACTATAATCGGTTTCCCCACTCATACAATCATCATCTCCTTTTGATGGTTTATAATCAGAGTCATCATTACGTATGATAATACAACCACAAATATTCTCTCAATCTACTTGCCTACCCTTAACACCAAATCTATCCTTAGTTGCCTTCAAGGCTTTATAAGCTCTTATGAGCTCCTTATCTGACTCATCCTCGTTACTAAGACCCTCTATGTACTTGACCTCCTCATTGGAGTCCTCTTCCTCCAATGGATTACTTCTTTGCCTTAATGACTCTCTAGAGCTTCTACCATGAGAGAAGTGTTGTATATCTCAACATTATCAAAGACATCAAAGTGACAAACTAAGCTCATAACATCGAAATCATCAGATATTACCCTAAGTCCATTTACTAATGTTGTGCTAGGAATACGATATCTAATTACCTCTGTGTTATAACACCCTATACTTGAATAAATTCATAATATATTGTTAGGATAACTTACCAGGCTGAACAAAGTTGATTCTGTTGCTGCTTGCATTAGAAAAATCATCCTACCCCTTATTAAACACTCCATTGAAGAATACCGTTAGTGACCCTTCACCCATCACATCATTGCAACATAGTCAATAGAGCCAATTATTACAACACTTTTACCTTCATAATTAGATTAAAATTGTAGTACCCCAGGACGAGCCCATACGACAACCCTAGGATCTAAACCCCTAAACTTAGAGTGTTGAACAACATTATCCATTTTTTTTTTCAAACTTTATGATAAGACTAAAAGAAACACTTATGTGAAATCAAGTTTCAAAAATAAGTTAAATGCTGCCAATGTCATGTAGGAAATAAAGTTCATTGAGTTACATCTTAACTACCACAAAGGTAAGGAATTGAGATTTAATGTATAGTACAATATTTTTTTATTTATAAAACATATTATGGAACTTCATGTATAATAAATTAAGACAAAATTCTACTCAAAGAGTCACATAAAACCAAACCATAACGTAATATTTATTTACATATATAAATAATATAATAATATATATTACAAGTGAATCAAATGGCAGTTGGAGATAAGATTCTAGACACATGCTTCGTTGCAAAATTTATGTAGGGATATACATTACAAACATTATTATATAATTTATTATTGTGTTTAAAAATAAAATAGATTTTTATTCATTTGTCCACTACTGCAAATCACAAAACTTAACAAGGAAGTAATTTATGCTGCCTTCAAACTTACTGGCGAAGTAGATTTCCATCGCCATTCTAATCTATTTAAAGTCTAGTATGATGGAACGAAAACTTTTTTTTTTTAGAAGCAACACATCAAGTTCAACAAATATATAGTATAGGAGAAGACTTCAATCTAATATCAACTACTATCATAAAAAGTTCCAGTCGAAGTCAGCAATATGCATAGGTAAATCATTGTAGCAATTTGATTTTTGTTAATATTTTACTATTAAATAAACGGGATTTTACCTCTTAATAGTATCATCAAATTTTTATTAATTGCTTCATTTAACTACTTAAAGGTGCAACATGTGTTTGAATTAAATTATATGATGCCAAATTAATATGGAACATAGAAGTCCTTTACATCACTATATATTTTGCTTAACACAACATGATTTTAGTATAATTGGCTAAAAAAAAAATAATTTCTAGATGGGTTATTTTTTTATTATTTTATTTATAATACACGTCTATTCTTATTAACAGCTCAATAAATGACGCAAGAAAAGCACGATATATGTAATATATCTTATGTATATTTACAAAAACTATTAAGTTGTGCTTCAATAACTATAAGGAGAGAAATATAAAATTTAATAAGGTCTCATGATCACTATGCTGACTACTATAACTAGGAAAATAATAATAATAATAATAATTTCTATATCGATTTATCAATAAACAACTTTAGATTAAAGAGAACCTAAACCATAAAATACCTTATCAATTTATTACCAATGCACATATTTGTCGATAAACAACTAAGTAAATAAATATTTATGTTTTAAATATTAATGGTGGATGATCTAATTATTAAATAAAAAAAAAAGAAAGAAAAAGGGGAAAAATGAGTATTAATGGATATTATTACTTTGTTAGGTGGATTTGACGAAGGAGATAGGCACTTTGAAGAATAAGAATATATTACCGCTAGATCTTGGTAAGTGGATATTTTTGTTTTTAGGTAAGTAAACCTATGTCTAGTTGACTTAGAGTCATTTGTTTCTTGATCTGTAATAACGTGTTGGATTGATTGAATACATGATTATGTTAAATATGTGTTGAATGAGTGAAATGTGTCCTCATGTATGACTAATTTGTTCATATGTATTTCTGTTTGGAAAACTTGGAAATTGAACTGTTCTGTAAGGTGTTCTCCTAAGTGAACCTTATGTGAAGGAATGTAATGTAAAGTTTAGAAATAAAGTTGAAGTTGAGATAATTGAGTTTTTTATAATGTGGAACTCAAGATTCGTACTTGATATTGGGTTACTGTATCATTTATTGCATTCATGGCATGGTATGAAAGGACCTATGAGTCAAGTTTCTCAAAGCTAGAACACTGTTAAGTTGGCTTTTGAGCATATAAAACTGCATTGCTCAACTTATTCTAGCCATGATGTGTGATTAACTATATATTAGATTTTCAAATCACAATGGGTGGTTTTATTGGGCGTTCTTCTCCTAAGCAGCTCCTTGTTGCCCTAAGTTCTTAGATCTATCTAGATACCTAGGTATGTTGACTAACTAGATGAATTGGAAAAGTATAGGATATCGGTATCGATGCATGTTACGTGCAAGAGCATGGTACGAATTTCCTGCATAAATAATATATTGATAACTTGAATTATCAAAATTGAATATTTTATATTATTGACCTAAGTGAATGTGTGTTGTGCTTGTTATGTGTTTTGTTTGTTATGTGTTTTGTTTTATCTACTCTCACTTAGTTTATAGAGAGTTGAGGGGATACTTGTGTATCCTCAAGTTATGAAGAGAATTAACTGAGTGACATCAATTAGGGGGAAAAATTTTTGGAGAGTGTATATGATGGAGTCAACCGATTTTGAAGAAATCTTGTTGCATTTTGATCTTAGATCCATGAAGGATCTATAAATATGAAATAAAAGAAAAAAATATATACTATATTATAGGTTTAGTTAAGTTTGATAGATAATTTTTTATATAAACAGGTGTATAGTTGAACTCCATTGTAGTACTATTTTATTGTAAATAGAACTTTTGTTGAATATAAACAGGTATTCTTATGTGATGGTATATCCTGTGCTATGTCGAGATGTAACAAAAATGCACATAAACAATGGAATTTAAAATCAACAAACAGATAAACCCACCCCTAGTTTTATGAACACATCAGCAATGCCACTCAACAATCATCAAGTTTAAAGATTAAAAAAAAAAAACTATCTAATGAGAATATAACATCAAGGATAAGACTTTTTCACTTCATTATATGAGCAGTGCAACATGACTAACCACCAACTAAGTCAATGGTTAAAAAGAAAAAATACTAAATCAATGATAACAATCCTTAAAGAAGGAAAACAAATAAAAATGAATGCCATTTCATCATATGGTCAATGCATCCACGGCTAACCAAACCAACAATGAAAAAAGGGAAATTGTAGCTTGGAACATACCTCTAGCAGTGTACATGCCTGTAGTATATTAGGTCTATCTGCTTATATAGAATCAAATCGTATCTTCAACAATCAATCAAATGCGTGTGAATCTCGCTATACTCTAATATCCTCTTCTACACTTGAAATCAGCAACTAATATAGGTTAAATGCAATTGCAGGAGGATTGTACTTTGAATATGTTTGGTAGGGTAATTGAATGGGTAAGTTAAATGGCAATGAATGGATTGGGATGTGTTTGGTAAGTGTGTTAAATGCTACTAGAGGAGTGTTTTTATGCCACTCTATTTTCCTTTGTAATTGACATGCACTGTCATTTATTTTTTCCTTTCCATGTTACCATGTTTTAGTTTATTTTATGATATGTACCTTCCATGTCATCACAAACAAACGTCTGTTTCCAGAATTTCTAACGGAGGTTGCAATATGTTTATTTCAAACAATACAAGACCTAAAATAATGAGTTGATAAGTCAAGTTCTAAAACAAACATTTTAAAAGGTTTAAGTACCTATATGGGCTTTATCTCGTGAATTAAACGATACAAAATAAAATGCATATTCAGGTTGAGGTTTAATCCATGTACTTGTGCATGAATTGATTTATTCTATAGATCCCTTACATGTAAACCCGTTTAGTTTTAAAATAACTATAATTTGAAAGTTGAAATAGCATTATTTTTCCTTTTCTTAGGAATATGTGAAGAACTATGATATAAGTTTAAATATTGATAGTAGTAAGTCAATAGTTTAGGATTATGATGAATGCATGAACAACTTGCAAGTAATTTACTTTTTACAAATACATAAATTGAATTTTAATTTATTTCATTTATTGTGACACTTATAATTTTTACTTTATCTAAAAACTTCAATTCGTTAAAACTATACGAACACTTAAAGGTGACAATATCTTTGAATTAAAATTGTATATGTATGGGAGCAACATGTGCTATTAAATAGGATATCTTGAGTTGTTAGAATACTAATCAATTTTAGTATCCTTAGGTTATAAAAGTGATTTGTGATATTATAAGCATGTTGATATCTACAATAGTTTCAGAATCTGCATTTAATATGTGATCAAATTCTTAATTAACACAGTAGCTAATTGAAGTCTGAAATTGTAGAAACTCTTTTATGTATAAAGCATTGGTTTTATGAAAAATATAATAAACTAAATTATTTTTATAAATATGTCAACATAATTTATTTTTTATTAATACAATTTTCTTATGTACAGATTATTTGATTATCTCTCTACGAATATTATCACTAATAGTAATATACCATTGAGACATGGTTCACTTAGTATTAAGATATTATATAGTCAATCAACAATTAGATTTGATATATTTGTTTAGATTTTACTTTATTAAACTTTTGCTATGTTGTAATTTCATATATAACTATTAAGGCTATATCATTTTTATTGGAATAAAGCTCGTACAGGTACATGAACTTGTTAAAATTTTCATTTTTGTACCTGAACTTATCAAAATTTCGTTTCAAATATTTGACTATTTAAAGTGTATTACACTGCGACCTTTAAGCACTATCATCGTCGTCATTTGTTCCTCTTTATGGCTCCATAAATACTCAAGGTGATGTGTAATGTTTCTATGGGTTGAGGTATGAGATGTGAAAAGCCCAAACCTTAGTCTACGGTCGCCTATGACCATACCCTTACAAGCAATGGGCAGTTAGCCGACTCCTATAGAGTACCGGTACACTTTGCAGTACGCCGAGCTTACCTAGTAGATAATGATGACCTTAATGAGCTCCATGTGATTGTAAAAAGGTTCTTCAAGTAGTAGGAGAATAAAGTAGTTGATGACACTGGGCTGGTCATTAGTAACAAAACCCTCTTCACTAGAGGTGTTCAGGGATGAAGTGGTACCTCTGAATAGCAAGCTTTCTACCTTGGACCAGTACGATAGCATTGGTGATCTTAATGATCACCTCCTTCACTTCCACACCCTCATGAACCTTCATGGTCATGGAGATGCCAATATGTGTAAGGCTTTCCTAGTTACGCTGAGGAAAGCAACTCGAACAAGGTTTAATCACTTGCTCGAGAACTCTATGGCTCCTTTGACGAGTTGGCACAAAGGTTTAGCCTTCACTTTAAGGCTAGCAAGCCCCCGTCTAAGGATATATTGTTCTTGTACTTGATAAAGTAGAGCAAAGGGGAGACTTTACATGAATATGTGGTCGGATTCAATAATGTCATAGTCAAGATCCCTTAGTTGGATGAGGGAGAAACAATGCATGCTGTGTAGCTTGATATACGACCTTCAAGAGACTTCTTCCGATGGCTTGCAAAGAGTAAGTCAAAGACCTTATCTAAATTCTAGAATAAGGCCCAGAAATATATGAACCAAGAGGATAACATTCGCGTTAGGCGTGACATCAACTAAGAGAAGTCAAGTAGAAAGAAAGACAAGAAGAGATTGTTCATTAAGGATAGCCTTGGTGACAAGGCATTGAGTAGAGTTGAGAGGGAAGGCTTGAACAATAAGAAGTGTCGAGTTGAGTAAAACCCTCTTCCCTTCTTATCTACATATAGCATACCCTTTTGAATTAACCTATCATCTAAGTCTTCATTAAGGTGTAGAACAGAGGCTTGTTGTAGAAGCCCAGCCCCCCCACCCCCTCCCCTCCCGCCCCGAGATGAAGGGGGATCTTATTTGTCGAAACTCGGATAAGATTTCCCAATTCTATGATGACTACAGCTACACTATGGATGAGTGCTTCCAACTAAACAATGTAAGTGATTATGCTATTCAGTAAGGCTTCTTCAGTGAGTATGTATCCTAGAGGAGGATTAGCGATCGTTCCAATGATGATGAAGATGGGGCACCTTAAAGGAGGCAAATTGAGGGTGCTTGAGCAAAGCAAAATGAGCATCGTTGTAATGACCAAGCCCCCAATGAAGTGATTAACATAATCGTTGGGGGGCTATACCTAGGGAATCGACTAAGCACCAATAGCTTGGCTAACACCCCGTTTAAGGTATTGGCTGTTAGAGAAAAGAGGCAAAGGTTAAACACTTCAATCTCTTTCTTTGATGAAGACTTGGAGGAGGCAAAGACCCCTTATCAAGATGCCCTTATAATAGGGGTAAGGATCGCTAATTTCTAGGCCTTCAAGATTATGGTGGATACTGGTAGCTCCATTGACATTTTCTTCTTGCATCCCAATGAAAGGATGATGAGCAAGTTGCTTGTCAAAATGAAGCCTTACCACCATAATCTCATTGGCTTCAATGAGAGCACTTTCCGAGCCAAAGGAATCATTACCCTTGACATAGAACTTGGTGATGATGACAATGTCGTGCAATGACTAGTGAAGTTTATCGTGCTCGATTGCTCGTCTGCTTTTAATGCTCTCTTAGGATGACTAAGCTTGAATGCCTTTGGAATTATCACCTCAGTCCTCTACGTGGCTAAGTTCCCAACCCCCATTAGGGTAAGAATCTAAAGTGCGATCAAAAGCTTTCCCAAGAGCTCTATGTCAAGGATGTTAGAGTAAATGAGCTCTCCATAGAAGAAGCTGGCTAAGAGAGACGAACCAGGTAAAAAAAAAAAAAAGAGGTGTAGATTAGTGCTTCTCTTAACCAGACCACCAAGGTTAGGATCAAAACCCCCTTCGAGGTGAAGGGGGAGATAGTTTCCCTCCTAATGGCTAACTTAGACATGTTTGCCCAATTAGCATTAGACATACTTAAAATCTCCTTTAACTTAGCAACCTACAACCTTAACATTAACTCCAATACATGGCCTGTTAAACAGAAGAAGAGGCATTGTTAGAAAAGTAAGCTGTAATAGAAGAAGAATATAGAAGTTGCTTAAGGCTAGCTTCGTTAGAGTGGAGAAGTACCTAACCTAGTTGGCAAATGTAATGTTGGTCAAGAAGAAGTTTAGGAAGTGGAACATGTGTATTGATTATACCAACCTCAATAAAACCTACCTAAAAGACTGCTTCACTTTCTCTAAGATCAACTAGTTGGTTGACTTCACATTAGGATACGCCTGCTCAGCTTCATGGATGCCTTCTCAGGCTATAATTAGATAAAGATGGACCCGAAGGACGAAGTCTATACCTCTTTTGTTATCGACTTCGGCATGTACTATTATACGGTCATAACCCTTCAACCTCTAAAATATTGGGGCAACATATTAGCGTATGGTAACAAAGTTTTTAAGCCCTAGCTCAAGTAGAATATGAAGGTATATGTCGAAGACATGATAGTCAAGAGCAAGCAGTTCGACAATCATGTCAAGGACTTACAAGAAGCCTTTGATCAGATGAGAAAATAGAACATGAAGCTAAACCCCTAGAAGTACGTATTTAGGGTTGACTCTGATAAATTTCTTAGCTTCTTAGTCACCTAAAGAGGAATTAAGGCTAACCCTAAAAAGATGTAGGCTATTAAGGATATGAAGCCCCCTTCCTTAGTCTAAGACATACAAAAGCTCACTAGCATGGTGGCTGTACTGAGCAGATTCATCTCTAAGATCACAAATAGATGCGTTGAGTTCTTCAAAATCCTTAAGAACCCTAAGGGTTTTGAATGAACTCCTCAGTGAGCAGTAGCCTTCAAGCAATAGTAGGACTTCCTCATACATCCTCCAATCTTCTCCAAGCTTATCCTAAAGGAGGATTGATATTTGTACTTAGCCGTTAGTGATCGAGCACTCTCTTCCGTACTAGTTATTGTAGAAGGGAGAGAGCATATGTTTGTATACTACGTCAGCCACATACTCTAGGGGCTCAAGGTTAGGTACACTAAAGCTAAAAAATTTTCCTTAATTATTGTCATCTCAGCATGACTACTTAGGAAGCATGACTACTTAGGCCCTACTTTCAAGTGCACCAGATCATTATACTTATAAACCAACCACTATACATTACTACAGAAATCGGACATATCTAGACAAATGGTAAAGTATGTGATAGACCTAAGCGCATACAGAATCCAGTATCAACCATAAACAGCCTACAAAGCACAAGTGTTGGCTGACTTCATGGTTGAATATATAAGAGATAAGGAAGTATTGTTAGGGAATGATAGGTTGGTATGGACTCTCCACATTGATGGATCATCTACCTTAGAGGGTGGACGTATGGGTCTCATATTGATTAGATTGCACTAAATCACAGTTTACTATGCCCTCAAGTTTCGATTTGACACCAGTAACAATGAATCTAAATTTAAGGTGCTAATAGCCAGTCTCAAGTTGGCTAAGGAGATTAGCGTTAAGTACTTACAATTTTTCTTGGACTTGATGCTCATCGTCCAATAAGTTACGGGTGAAGATGAAGCCAGGATTGACACCATGGCAAGGTACTTAGAGAAAGTGAGGAGTCTTGTAATTGAGTTTCCTTTGTGGGCCATCACAAAGATCCCTCAAATCGAAATCTTAATTCCAGATTAGTTGTCTAAGCTCGTCTCTATGAGGATATAGAAGTTGAAGGTGAAGTATAAGAAAATTTTCATAGAGTACATGCCAAAGAAGAGTATAACTTTAGGTTCGATTGAGGTCTTAAAATTCATGACAGCACCATTAGAGCTGAGCTGGATAGATCCCATTTGGAGTTATTTAAAGTAGGGCATACTCCTAAAAGACAAGAGAAAGGCAAAGAAGTTAAGATACCATGTTGCTAACTACATATTGGTTAACACCATCTTATACCTTAGGGGAGTTAGCCTTCCTATACCTTAGGGGAGTTAACCTTCCCTTGCTTAGATGCCTCTAAGTAGATGAGTGCCCACTCTTCATAGAAGAGCTATACGCTAGAGAATGTAGCAACCACATCTAATCTTAAGCCTTCTACATTGGGGCTTTATAGCTTGGATATTACTAACCAACCGTAATGTAGGATGCCAAGGCCATATTCCAAAAGTACCTCTAATGCTAGAAGCACATACCAATCGGTTATCCACCCCAGCACCAATCTCCTGCCCCTGACTAGTTCATAGTCATTTGCTTAGTAGGAAATCAACATTCTTAATGCCTTCCTTGAGGCCTCGATAGGTCAACAATACATCATCATAGTTGTCGACTACTTTACTTAGGGGGTCGAGGTCAAAGTTATGACCAAAATCACTAAGAGTGTTGAGTCGTTTGTTTAGAACAACATCCTCTTTAGATTTTAGGTCCCTTATGCCCTTATTATGGACAATGTGTATCAGTTTGATAACCTTAAGTTTAGGGAATTCTACTCTAAGCACTACTTTATGCCACACTTTATGTTGGTTGCCCACCCTTGTCAAATGGGTAAGTTAAAGCAGTTAATCAAGTCATTCTCGAAAGCTTAAAGAAGAGAGTAGATCGAGCTCAAGGTACTTAGGTAGATGAGTTGCCCAATATTTTGTAGGGATATAAGACCACTCATTGTACCTCTATAGGTGAAACCTTTCTTCACTTAGCATTTGGGTCGGAGGTTGTCTTGTATATTAAGTTAGAGCTTCCTAACATCCAAACTCAATGTTTCAATGCTATCCCTAACGAATCCTTCACCATAGCTTGAGTTACTACTTATCAGCATCGAATAGCCTAATATTACAATTAAAAGGTTCGACATAAGGAGTTCAAGGTCAACGACATGGTCTGTTGGAAGCTAGAAGCCACAGGTTCATAAGAAGGATAAGGCAAGTTGGCCCTAATTAGGAATACCTAGTCATAATGAGAGAAAGCTTAGGGAATTGAGCATATATATTAGAAAGTTTAGACAACGAGCTCTTCCATGCACTCAGAATGCCGATAACCTTCGGCCATATTTTGACTAATGTACAATTGTAAATTTTTTTCATGAATATCAATAAAAGTTCTATTCCTTATAAGTATCATCTACTTTTTTACTTTTTCTCTCTCCCTTACTCTCATACTAAGTACAAGCCTTTAAAGGGTGAATGGAACCATTATTTAGGTAGGTCAGAACGCTACCAACTTAGCCCCCCTAGATAACCTCAGAAGGAAAAATACCTCTTGTATAGAGGAACTCTCACTATTCAGGTAGGTTGGAACACCACTGAATTGGCCCCTTCGGGTAAACTTAGTAAGGGGGAAAACCCCTTATATGATTGAGGAAACCCTACTATTTAGGCAGGTTAAAATGTCACCGACCTAACCCCTTCGAGTAACCTTAGTGAGGAGAAACATTCCTTGCACAATTGTGGAACTCTCACTATCTAAGTAAGTGCTATTAGCTTGATTAGTTCGAGTAACCTTAGTAAAGGGGAAACACCCTTTGCACAACAAAGGAACTCCTTCTATTTAGGTTAGTTGGAATGCCACTGACTTGACTTCCTCGGGTAACCATAGCAGGGGGAAACGCCTCTTATGAGGAACTTCTACTATCCAAGTAGGTCGGAATGCCATTGACCGAACCCCCTTAGGTAACCTTAGTAAGGGGAAACACCTTTGTACCATTGAGGAATACCCTTAGAGACGTATTAGACTTTATCCCAAAATTGACTCTATAGTTAAACAGCTAGGCATAAACATGCAAATGACCAAGTATTAGGCTATGCTACCAAATAAGCATAGCAAACCAAACATAAGATCAAAAAGTATTGACAAGAGTTGAAGTACAAAAAGTAAAGTGAGTACACTAAATGCAGAATTTAAGTTCCATTAATAAAAAGGGGATTTACAAAATTAAGGTCGGCATCTTAACTTATTTTACAAAAAGAAGGTAAGGGGGAAAACTGCTTATTATCTTGGACTAACAAACTCTACAAACTTTGAAAAATCTAACACTTCAATCCATTCAAAGGGTTGATCCACTAATGACCCTTGTTCCTAAGATGATTGGCCTAGGCCTGCAAAGAGAGGGTTTGAGATCTGTTGGCTTAGGTCAGTAAGAGGATCACCCTAACTTGAATCATCCTTGGAAGCACTCTCAAGAGTGACCTCCTATTGATTTGTTGGGGCAGAAGTGGATGGAGTACTGTCTTAACCATCTCCGACAGTAGAAGAAGCATCTTGGACTATGTTAACCACTTAAGCAACTTCTCTTTCTCTTGCTTGGGCCGCCCTCTTCACCTAATGAGTTGGAGCATCCAGCCAACCTGGGAAGCTTAGGATGATGAGTGAGCACTTCATCCCGAATAGAATGGGTATATTTGGTGGAGAAGTCCTTTAACTCCTCTAACCACTTTCCTGTCTTACAGAAGTCTTTGACGGCATTGTTAGCAGCAGCTTTACTGAGCACTTCCTTACTCTCTAATTTGGAGATGATCTCCTTCATCCCCATGCTTTCTCTTTAGAGCTCTTAAATTTTTTGCTCCAACTTAACTTTCTAACTAGCTAGCTCTAGTGAAGTAGTTTTGGCACTACCATACTCAGACGCCTTCATTACTAACTTAGTCTTTAGCTTAGAAGCCAATGCCTTCAGCTCAACATTTTCTTTTTCAAGCTCTTCCTTAGCCTTCCTCTCCTCATCTAGCTTTTGAGAGAGTTGAGCCTTATTCCTTTGTTCGTCCTCTAGTTGTGTCTTGAGTTCGCCAACTTGCTTGGCATTACTTTACCTCTTATAACTTCATCGTAAGCACAATCATATGTACATAAGAGTGACGTAGGCATGGATTAGCCTTACTAAATTTTCCCAAATATTTTCAAGAGGAAGGCTCTACTTCCCTTAGGTTCTTCTATAAACACTATAGTATAAAGCCCCTTTACCTTATTCAGCAACGTATTGTAGTTCCTGAGCTGGAGCAATACTTGGCTATGGTACTATAAGGAAATACACAAACTGTGATCAAAGCAATGTCAACAAGGAAAGATATCAATTTGAAGAGATGAAAAATTACTTACCAAATGAGCAAGCTTAAGTGATCTACCATCTTTATAGGAGCATTCCCTCCTATCCTCGGTAACTCTTCGAAGATGGTCAACCGCTGGGAGTATACGATCCCATCGAGGCCTAGAGGTTGAGAACTTGGTGGCGTAACGTAATGCCATTACCATGAACCTTCTACTTCGACCTTAGGAGCCTCCCCTTAGCCATCCTGGTCTTGAACTTAGCCCTCCAAAGGCACAGCTTCTCATTTCGAAACTCATACAATACTTTCTTGAATGAGTCTAACACTATCCCTAGACCCTAAAAATTGTTTAGGACTTTATAAAAGACATCTACGAGGTCATTGGTACCCTAAGGATAACTCATGGGCTAGTCTTATACATTCAACCAATTAATAGGTACCTTCCCCATCTTCTTCTTCGTTACCTTGAGGGCTTTATCCTTAGTAATATTGATGGCCTTCTTCTTTTACTTAGCTACCTTTACTAGGGCATTGGCCTTAGCTACCCCTTCCTCATCCTTATCAAAAGGGACAAGCATCACTATGTCCGGCTCTTTGGTGTTGGCAGGTTCATCCTCCATCGTTATGGGTGCAAAGGTGGGGACGAAACCAATGGAGGGAGGGATCATGCTTATAGGTTCGATAGCCAACGACCTTGTAGGGAGACCAACAAGTGGAAATGCTTTGGCAGAGTAGTTGGTTCAACCCTACTAGTCTCTCCTACCCCTGATCTCGACCCTACAGCCTTGCCATTAGGGTCGGCTACTTTAGTAGTCGGCTTCACCTTAGCTTGGCGTCTCCTTAATAGCTTAGAGGCCAATGAAAGGGGTATCTCTTCGGCTAATTTCTTGCTTATAAAGAATTAAACAATTAATGAAAACAAAATTATGGCATGATTATTTACCAACTCTACCGTGACTAGCATGGACAATGTAAATTCCTCCTCCTTAGGAAGACATTGGATGAAGCATAGTTTTACACATGCATACTGGCACGATGAAAGAAGTTATTAACAAAAAAAAAAAAACTTCTACTGTCTGTCCATTTCTTCACTATAGCCTTCTTCATGTTAGAGAAGAGCTCGGAGATTGCATACTTCTCTTCGCTACCTCTATAGTGTTTATCTCTTAGGGATTTCTTAAAGCCATGAAGGCTTTTATACCTCTTGCAACCTTAACATCACTACTTGATGTGCCTTCGGGGTTGGACACATGGAGAAGCACTATAATGAACATATCGAAAGAAGAAACAGAAAAGAAACTAGCGAAGTTTGGGTAGCTATCGAATGGATATGGCTCATTACTCAATCCTATTCAGCTTACAATCTACCAGATATAACATACTGGTTTAAATCGAAGGGTTATTTGCCACTTCCCTTTGTTAAAGGAAATAGATAAGAGTTAAATGATAACAAGAACACCAAGGTTGCTTAGAGTGAGTAATTCTGCTTTAAAAGCTGAATGTCTGAGTACAAGAAAAGTGAGGGTTTATATACTTACCCACTAGGGTTATTTTACATGTATGAAAAGACAAAAAGGGGTATTTTACAATTACGTTACATGAATTATACTAAAAAGGGGTAAAAAGGACAAAGAATATCCAATATGTCAAAGAAAGAATCATTCTAGAATGTTGTGTTAAAAGACATGTGTCGCTTGATGGCTGGACATTAGGAGTATGATACAACATAGGTAGAAACAGGAAGTGTTAGTAGTCAGGGGCTAACTTGATTTGGATTAAGTCGAGAGCTAATCGGTTTGGTTAGGAAGTAAGCTAAATTGGAGTTTGGCACCAACGGTTAGTTGGAGAGTTTGGCTCGGCTAGCCTTTCTTGGGTTACCTTTTAGGTTAAGACTTCATAGTTGGATAGGAGCATGTTGGACATACGTGAAGATTTAACAGACAAGTTAGCAAGAAGTTGGATTGGGATAGGAGTCCTCGTCTCGGCTATGGCTTAGACGTAGTATTTTTTATGTGAGCCTTTGAAGTCCTTTAGCTTGGCTTCTTGTAATCGATCAAAGGGGTTGATTCTTATCATCTACCTAGGGTTCGGAAAGATTTGTCCTCAACTCTGAAGCAGTTTCTACTTGTTCTTATGAGGTGCTTGTAGGGTCTTGTATCGGTTGATGGGGAATCAGATCGAACATATTGAAGGTAGAGGAGACACCATAGTCATCAGGTAACTCGATTTAGTAGGCGTTGCGGTTGATCTTCTTTAGGACCTTGAATGGGCTATCAACTCGAGGAGATAGTTTGCCTTGTCTTAAGTATGGGAATCACTTTCGGCCGAGTGAATCCATACTAAGTCTCTTGGCTGGAAAGAAATAGTTTGACGGCTTCAGCTACCAAACTCTTACTATCTCTGATTGAATTTAGCGATCTTCTTTGTTACGAACTAGTGCAATTCATGTAATTTGTGAGCTCGATCAACTTCGAATTGACTTTCTTCAGTAGTTGCTAGTGTACTGATCATGTCTAGGGGAATGGTTGGGTTAAGGCGATAGGCGACCTCGAATGGGGTCTTCCCTATAGTGCTGTGGATAATTTGGTTGTATGCGAACTCCATGATTGGTAGGCATCGTTCCCAATCCCTCAAGTTCTTCCCTAAAACAACTCTGAGCAGATTGCTTAGTGTTCTATTCATCACTTTAGTCTGGTTATCAGTCTAAAGGTAGCTAGTACAACTGAACACAGTCCTAAGTCTTTTCTAAAGGGTCTTCCAAAAATAGCTAAAAATTTTTGTGTTCCGATTTGAGACAATGGTCTTTGGTATACCATGTAGTCAAATAATCTCTTGCAAAAACAATCGGCAATTTATAAAGCATCATTAGTCCAATAGCACAGAATGAAGTACGCCATTTTACTGAAACGGTCCACTATAACAAAAATAGAATCTTTCCCTCTAGATGTCCAAGGTAACCCTAGGATAAGGTCCTTACTGAGGTCGGCTTATGGTAAGGTAAGCGTTATAGGGGCATGTACTCTCTATGGGGTTCTCTCTTCCCCTTAGGACACTTACACACTCCACAACTACCAACTACCTTATGGACATCCTTGGCCAAACCTAGCCAGTAAAAGTTCTCCTTCAACAGATTGGCTGTCTTGACCTCCCCAAAATGGCTTGAAAGTACACTACTGTGAGCTTCCCTAACCAACAGTTCATGTGTGGAGTAGCTAGGAATACATAGCCTGTGGTTTTTAAATAGATAGCTATCCTAAAGATAATATCCTCTAACAACTAGTCCTTTATGACACTGGTCAACAACGAAATCGAAGTGAGGGTCATTAGCATACTGCTTAGTGATGAGTAAAAATCCAATAGTTTTGTTTGTAAAGTGGTTGGTAAGGTTTGCCATCGTAATAGAGCGTTGGTGACCACATTTGTGTTTCCCTTCTTGTACCGAATGACGTATGAGAACCTTTCCATAAATTATAACCACTTGGCTTGCCTCTTTAAGAGCTTGTTCTGACTTCGTAAATGCTTTAGAGACTCATGGTCTGTATAAATAATAAACTCTCACAGTAGTAAATAATGTTGCTAAATGCTAAAGGCTTAGTAAAGAGAGTATAACTCTTTCTCATGTACAGAATAATTCAGGGTAAGACCACCAAGTTTCTCATGTAGTAGGTGATGGGTCGTCGCTCTTATATCAGGACAGCACCAATCCCAACTCCTGATGCATTACATTCTAATTAAAAGGGTCTATCAAAATCTGCCTATGCTAGGATAGGTGCTAAGGTGAGTTTTTCCTTGATCTCTTTAAAACTTCATTCAACTCAGTCATTCCACCTGAATCCTTCACTCTTCTTGGTTCGTACGATCAAAGGTGCGGCTATGGTACTTCAGTCCTTAATAAATCGCCTATAGAAAGAAGCTAGGCCGTGAAAACTTTAGGCCTCAATAACATTCTTTAGTATCAGTCATTCTTGAACAGCTTAGATCTTTTCCTCATCTGCTCGAATTCCTCCCCTTAATACTACGAACCCTAGGAATATCACTTATCTCTGGCAGAATATACAGTTCTTCACATTTTTGTACAACCTTTTAGTTCGTAAAATGCTAAATACTTCGCAAAGATGTTGAACATGGTCGTTTAGGTTGATACTATATACTAATATATCATTAAAGTACACGACCACACATCTTCTAATTAAGGGCTACATTACATGGTTTATTAACCTCATGAATGTACTTGGCACATTAGTAAGTCCGAACGGCATAACCAACCATTTATAAAGTCCGTACCTAGTCTTGATGGCAATCTTCCATTCATTGCTCGACCTCATGCGAATTTCGTGGTAGCTACTTCACAGATCAATCTTTGAATATATCTTTGTGCCTTGAAACTCATTTGAAATGTCATCGAGCCTCAGTATTGGGTATCTGTACTTGACAATAATTCTATTGATCACTCGGTTATCGATGTACATACGCTATGAACCATCTTTCTTCAGAATAAGTAGAGCTGGTACTGTACAAGGGCTTATGCGCTCCCTTACATGTCCTTGTTCTATGAGCTTGTCCACTTATCTTTTTAGCTTGACAGCCTAATCATGGTTTATTTTTTATGTAAGTTAGTTCGGTAGGGTGACGCCTGGCTGTAGGTCAATACAATGCTCAATGCCTTAGATTAGCGGCAATCTTCTAAGTAAGTCTTTTGGAAACAGGTCAGAAAACTCATTTAGCAAGCTTTAGATCTATTCTAAAACATCTTGTAATTCCTTCATCTCCACCAATCTTCTAATCAACAGGAACATAGGTTCATCAGCCTTCTTGGTAGATTGAAGCTCTCTTCTACTCATGATTAAGGTTTTTTTCTTAGTAGTTCGGGTGATCTAGTTATGGGTTTCATTTACTTATGATGAGGTTAGGGTTGTAACACAATGTTCCTTCCATCTTTAGTAAAGGCATAAGTATTCTTATACCCATCGTGCGTAACATGTTGATCGAACAACCAAGGACATCCAAGCAGTAGATGTGAAGCAAATATAGGGACAACATCACATACCACTTCATCTCTACACACATTTCCAACACTAAATGACACAACCACTTATTTTGTTAAATGTAAAGCACCCTTATCATGAAGCCAATGCATCTTGTAAGGTCGAGGGTGCTTTGAGATTGGTTGACCCAAACTTTTCACAAAGGATTGTGTGACCACATTAGTATAGCTTCCTCTGTCCACTATGATCGTGCACAATTGGCCTTTGGTAGTACACTTGGTATGGAATAGATTTTCCCTTTAGTCTTCCTTAGAGTTCGGCAATGAACTCATTACTCATCTCACGATTAGGGTCATCACTTCTCCTAGGTCAGTATAGATACAAGTCTCCTCTTCCTCTTTAGCTTTAAGCTTTCCAACATCTCCTCGAAGCACCATGATGCATTAGTTTGGATACTCGGTAGCTATATGTCTAAAGCCTAAGCACTTAAATCATTTCATCTCGTTAGTCTTTTGCCTAGAGGTTTATCACTTCTCATATGTACTCAGAGTCGGCCTAGTATTGGATTGGCTTGGCTGACCGGCTTGGCTACACTAGCTGGCCCGGCTATCATTAGGTCTATTACTCCTTTCCTCAGCTCGATATGGCCTCCTAGGTTCGGCTTGAACAGGTCGGTGTGGTATTGAGGCTTGGGAGAGCATTGACTCAGGTCAGCTCAGAACATTTCTCCTCTATTTCTTAACTCTCTATACGATCTTGATCACCTCTTCTAAGGTATAAAACCTCTATACTTCCATGATATTGAAAATTTCATGCTTAAGCCCAAAAATGAACCTCGATACTATACAGGCCTCTAGTTCTTCCACGGTGGCTCGGATCATAAGCATATGAAATTCTTTAACATAGTCATCAATAGATTGGCTTCCCTAGTGAAACTCCTATAACTTTGCAAACATATCTTGTAGGAATGTCCCGGACACAAATCTACCCCCTCAATAACCTTTTCATTTCGTCCTAAAATCTAATACCTCGTTTTCCATCCCTTGTTCTTACTGGTTTAGATTTTTCCACTACATTGTCGCATACCCAATAAATTCTAAGGCAGCAAGTTGGACCTCAACATTATCTATATACCCATAATAGTTAAACACTTTCTTAACCTTTTCTTCCTACTTTAAGTATTCATCGATGTCTCCATTTCCATTGAAGGGCAGAATTTGAACCTTGACATTTTCTAACCCTCAAGGGACTCAGTATTCTTATCCTTGTCTTTAGTAATAATCAACTTCCTCTTCATTAGTAAACCTACCAACATCCAATTCCTCATCATCCTTTGCAATCTCCTCTAACTCTAATCTTCGTCTAGTAGCTCTTCCAGCTCATGGAGGTAGACCTGGATGATTGGTTTCATTGACTTAGCCATAGTGTTTCTCAAGAGCACTATCTTGTAGGTTTTGTTGTTGTATACCTTGGTGTGTTGCTTATTAACTTGCATTGCACTGATTAGACTCTTACAAGGTTTGTGAGTTGTCAAGTTTATCATCAACGGATCTTGGGGTATTACTATCATTATGTCTAAAACTAGGTTTTTCACTACTGCTCTGGTTACTAATGATACCTTGAATACTTAAATCGGACATAATATTATATTTTTTAAACAAATTAACATTATTAACAACTTTAGTACCCAGAGTTACTTAAACAAAATAGAGACAAACTTGCTCTGTTTTCACAATGAAAAATAGAATAAGAATAGAATATCAATGAAACTACACTTATGAACACACAAGCACACTGTAATAGTTATGGAAGGAATACAATAGCTACTAATAGTAAGGCGAGCTAAAACTTTACTGCACCTTCACACATTCCATTGCGAAATTGTACTCTAATACTAGCGAAGCTGATGCATCTCCAAGGTCAGATACACAGAGAAGCACTACAACGAACATAACGAAAGAAGAAATAGAAAAGAAACTAATGAAGTCCAGGAAGCTACCGAATGGATATGACTCACCACTCGATTTTACTTGGCTTATAATTTGCTAGATATGACATACTGGTTTGAATGGAAGGGTTTCTCGCCACTACTCCTTGTTAAAGGGAATTGATAAGAGTTGAATGATAACAATAACACCAAGGTTACTCAAAGTAAGTAATTCTATATTAAAAGCTAAATGTTTGCGTACAAGGAAAGTAGGAAGTTATATAGTTGCTCATTAAGGTTATTTTAGATGTATGAAAAGACAAAAAAGGGTATTTTACAATTACATTACATGAATCATACTAAAAAGGGGTAAAAAAAGACAAATAATATCTAGTATGGAAAAGAAAGAATTATTTTGGAATGTTGTATTAGAAGACACGTGTCGCTTTATGACTGGACATCAGGACTATGATACAACATAGGTAGAAATAGGAAGTGTTGATAATCAAGGGTCGACCTGATCTGGATTAGGTCAAAGCCAATCAGTCTGGTTAGGAACTTAGCTGAATTGAAGTCAGGTACTAGTGGTTGGTTGGAGAGCTCAGCTCGACTAGCCTTTCTTGGGTTACCTTCTAGGTTAGGACTTTACAGCTAGATAGGAGCATGTTAGACATACGTGAAGATCTAATATAAAGGTTAGTAGGAGGTTAGATTGGGATAGGAATCTCCACTTCGGCTATGGCTTAGTGCTAGTATTTTTCATGTAAGCCCTTGAAGTCTTTTAGCTTGGCTTCTTATGATCGGTCTAAGGGATTGATTCCTATCACTAGGCCTTAGCTCTTTCTGACTTCTATTTCAGACTAAGGTGATCCACTGTGTCCAAAAGTTTGCTTGGACCGGTAGCTCCACCACCAAGAACTCATCTTGCTAGCCTTTAATAGAGTCTATTAGACCTTTGAATAGCTTCCTCCCTAGACGATTTTAGATGTATGTCCATCCATTCAGACTCTTCCATATGTAGAAGTGGTTAAAGAGTTGTAGAGTGGCCCTTATTACTAGGTATTCACATA
This sequence comes from Lumnitzera racemosa, assembly GCA_024138005.1. Taxonomy (NCBI): domain Eukaryota; kingdom Viridiplantae; phylum Streptophyta; class Magnoliopsida; order Myrtales; family Combretaceae; genus Lumnitzera; species Lumnitzera racemosa. Next base: position 47,305,733 of record JAMXBC010000007.1, read on the forward strand.
TCCCTTGGAATGCCTTCAATACCCTTTACCATTGGGAGGGACTTACATAGAACTGCACTAGTGGAAATTGAAGTCTCGAAGTCACTAAGGGGGAAGCACATCCCATACTCCAGGCACTTTTCAAACATTACAAAGCATCTCCTCCATAGCAAAGGTACCCTCTCCTCTCTTGTCGGTAGTTATACTGCCTAGCCTAGAGTTGGTTTAACTATAAAATTCCCCAAGACTCAATTAATGGCGGAGGGCTTACTTCTATTGGCTCGACCACTCAATTTACTATCCATCCCATGCTTAGTGAATAAATCAGTAGCCTCAAGTAAGAGATTATATACATAAATGTCCTTTAGGATGGCATTGATAAGCTTTATCTTATCTACTGCCTCAACTGCCATTCTTGAATCATTGTCTAAATGTGCTAGGAATGAGGCTTTGTCCTTTCCTTTATAGAGGAGGGTCACTCCTTGTGGCTTCGGAGTTGGTGGTCAGATTGTACTTACATGCATTAGAAGGCATCTCACCTATGTTTGCTCCACTGTTAATTGACATCTTGATGTTGAAAAAGTTAGGAAGCGTAAACAACTTTCCAGCAAGTTGAGAGTTTTAGCGAAAAGAAAGTGAGAAAAGTTGCGAAAGAGCAATTTGTCTAAGCAACTATGGTATTTATAGGCCGATTTCTTTGGAAAGCGAATCGGTGGTTATAGGGATTTGTATAAGCATAAATCATCTAAAACATTGTGATGTAGACATGTGGAGACAATTTTGATCGGATGATTGCATTCAAATGATAAAACGCATGCAACTGTACAGAAGTCTATAGAAATAGGACACTTGTCACATCATATTAACTATACCATGAAAGCGTATGATAAAGTAAAGAATTTGAAAAGTTACTTTTGTAATAAGTTTTCATGAGTCTCCTTCAACTTCCACATTACGAAGAGAATTTCTTTAACATTCCAACAACATTATGCTCAGACATTGGTTAACTTAGCTTTGCATACTTAGCACCTATGCTCTATGCCCCTGGTGTTTAAAGCACCCTACCTACTAAACCTTCACTTGAGCTTAGAGTGCTTACTTTGGCCCATTGAGTGTCTACTTCAAACTACTTGTTTAGATCGACAAGTGAGTGTTCCATTCTGACTTTGTGTAGTCTCCTTAAATCTGCCCTTAGGTATCTCCTCTACCTTAAGTGGACGAAGGACCAATTGCTCAATACCCTTTGATGACCAAGGAGGTTAAACCTCTTGCACTCACCCTGGCCCGAGCAATAACCTACTTAGATAGACCACATTCGCTTAATCCATGTATCACTTAACTCGGATGTCTTCTTCGCTACATCGATACGGCAGTATTATCTCCATAATACCTAGCTAACATAAACATCTCATGACTAGATCGACCATATGCTTTAAGGGCCCATTTTTGCCTTCTCTTTGTCTCCACAATGGCAATGAGACTCTCGGGGTAGGGGGGAAAAGTGTTGATAGGGCCTTTTGGACTTGGACCCTTCAGGCCTAAGCTGACTTGATTAGGCTTATGGCTTAGGCTATACTTCTCCGGACTTAGCCTCCCATCTTCATTGTCAGGTTCAATCTAGGCCCATGACATAACTTGCTCAACTAAATGACCACTTATTGCTAGAAAACTGCGGATAAGATTAAATGATCGAGTTAATAACTACCTCCTACATTTGTGGACTATGTCGGGCATTACGACTCCATTACCCATTATTTGTGGACGTGGCCTTTGCTCACTATCTCCTCTCTAATTGCCAACTCCATTCCTTCATAAATATAAAGCTATAACCCAACAATAAACTACTTGATACTTCACTTACTAAATCCTACTTTTTACCTTCAAGTACTCTTACTCCCCTTACACACCAATCTTACTTAAGCATCGGAGTGGTTACACCAAACAACACCTTGGTATCCCTTACTATTCTTTCTCTTATAGGCTCATATGGTTACGTGAAGCCTTATCTCAACTTTTCTCTACAGACTAATATCTAGAGACAACACTATGGAAGAAGGTTCCCTAGTTATCCTTTGTACCATAAGAATAGTAGTTGTGGTTTCTTTCATTGAGTGGATACCATAAATAGCAGGGGTGCTATAACAAGGATGGAAATTAAATGTTGGAGCATTGGACATTAGAGAATTGGCTATGGAAAAAGAATTGGATAATTTGCAATAAGAGATCTCCATGCTTAGGCAAGATATGATGGCATGAACTAATGTGTAAAATGATAATGGTATTTGGAAATTTGTCAAGTAGGTGCCAATTCCTTAGGTTATTGTTATATTGTTTCTATCTTGGATCATTTAGGTTATAAAAAAGGATATGTAGCTCCAAAATAGGCTTTTTATTAGTGGATTTTGTATTATATTAAAATATAGTCAAGTTTGTACTAAGATTTTGAAGATATTCTTATTTTAGATAACTTATATGTAGTCTACTAGTAATCTAATAAGTCTTGGCCTTTAAATTTGATTTTTCTTCGTTTTTTTTCTTTTCATCTTCTTTTATCTTATGTAAATCCATATATGGATTTATTCATATGTACAAACTACTGTTGGAGATTGATAGAGTACATTTATTCATGCTTTCAGAGGCTCTTTGTATAGTGTAAACAGAACTAATATAGGTAAATATAAAGATAAAATAGCCTTGATAACAAAATTATAAGGTTGGAAATTTTATATTATCATATTGTGTCTTATTTTCATATCTAAATGGGTTCATGTTCGAAAAACCTAAATCGTAACACAATCCATCCCTTTATTAATTGTGTATAAAAACTTAAACCTGTGACCTACCATATCTCTTATTTGGGTTAAACCCATTTATATTAGGCTTACCAATTTGTGTTACCATGTTATATCTCGTTATCTTAGGTTCAATACTATTTATCAATTAAAAATTAAAAAATTATAATTGAATCTATAAAATATATATAGCTACAAAGGGAAAAGAACAAAAATAATATTTAAATTTCACATAGACAAATGATATAGTATCTTCATACCAAATAAAAAATTACAACCAAACAAAAATTTTTACTAAAGAAAAATATGATCAAATATAAAAAAAAAATTAAGTTATATGATATCAATAAATCAAGTAGAACCATTGATTGAATGGATATTTATTATTAGTGTTAATTTTTAAATTTATTACATTGTTGTTTAGATTTTTAAGGGATACAATAAAAAAACCTAAACATGAGTTTGTTATTTTTTGCCCATTTAATCTATAATGGAACAAGAAAAATATATAGTAGAAAATATCTCATACCTTTAAGTAAGATATCTAATATAGAAAGAAATTATTTATGTAACAAGATGCAAATATGGAAGATTATATAGTATGTCTCGTGTTTGGGTTTGGAAGCTTTGCTCAAACCTGGACATGAATTTAATTGTGTTTAAATAAATCTGACCCATTTATGTTTCATATCAAAATTTTTCTTATATTAACCTGTTCAAATTGTATCATGTCATGTTCGGACCTAAATTGCTAGCCTTACAAAATTGCAACCAACACAAGGATTAGAATATAAGTACATCAGGTAAATATCTATAACCTCTGTTAATGCATCAACATCCTCCAACAAAAGTTGCAACCACCATTAACATTTGAAGTTGCTAAGATTTGAAACTGATATAAAAAATTGTTGTCAATAACTAACATAACTACATGGCTAAAAAAACTAGTAATCCAACTTCTTCAACATCACAAACATCAATCCCAATAGTTTTTATGAAAACATATGCTAAAGGAGTTGATAAATGTGCAAAAAACAAAAGACGCCATTATTCTATGATAGTTTGCCTAGAAAACAATAATCTTCAATGCAAATCGATCACTCCATCTCTATTCTCCCCTTTGACTTCCCCTTAGATGTCTTTGAGTAGTTCTTCCTTAGTGATGCCATTAGTTGCAAATTTTGCTGCTTGAAGAAGGAAACAACTTTATTCGCGATTGTATTCTTTTTCATATTTAAACTAAAAATCACATTGTCATTATCTGATGATTAGGTTGCTACCAGTGCATCTACTTCCCATTCATGGTCCTATTGCCATTCTTCTTCATTTTCCTCATGCTGCAAGTCACTTATAATCCTAAGAGATTGTATGGTTGGTGGTGGAGTTAGAATAAGTTAATTGATATGACTAAAAGGCACAAATGCTTGTGCTTCATGCCACTAGTGGTTGTTCCAATCAGTTTGAAGGGAACACATCTGATCACTGAAGGCGGTATGCTCGGATATGTTTGCATAGCTTTGTAGTTAGTCATGAGAAGAGACATTCCTAGCATCATTAACCATTTCCTATAGCATATCAATAAATTTTTAACATAATCTATGAATCAAAATTGTCAAATACAGAATTATGATTGCAAACTAAGATTTTGTAAGTCACACTACTTCAACAAACAAAGGCAATACTCCATTAGCACCATTTTCATTATTATTGTTTCTTGTAATTGGTTTCCTAGGGTTAAGCCTTATAAGTCTTTGTTGCTGTAAGGGCAAAAACATTCTTGTATAAGTAGTAGTCTAATTTCTAAATAAAGGCTAATTACATATATTATAGAAATAGAAGTAATCTAATTTATAGAAAATGGCTGATTATATGCAATATAGAAAAAAGATGGAAGTTACCTATTGTTGAGCTGATGTGCTATAATTAAGGTCATCAGCACCTATAACAATTGATCCACATGTAGTTTCACAGTTGACTTACCGTGGGATCTATCCTTAGCTACCTTAAGAGCTCTTCAAACTTCCATGAGCTTCTCATCTGACTCTTCCTCGTTACTAAGACCCCCTATATAATCTTTCTCTTCCTCCTCACCAGATTTTTCTCCCTTTACATTACTAGATCTTTATCTAGAAGACTCTCTAAAGCTTCCACCAAATGGGTGTAGGACACATCTCAATATTATTACTAATAACAAAATGACTAACTAATCCTTAACATCAAAGTCATCAGAGATTACTCTAAGGCCATTTACCATTGTTGTCTTAAGAATCCTATATCTAATAACTTCTATGTTATGGCACCCAATACTTAATAATAAATTTATAATGCATTGATAAGATAACTTACTCGGTTGAACAATGAGGATGATACTACTACCATCCTCATAAGATGCATCATGCTGTCCCTTCTTAAATGCTCTATTGAAAAACACAGTAAGAGATCTTTCATCCATTTGCAAACTTGAAACATGGTCAAGGAGCATATTTATGGTTAGCAATGTTTATATATTTTTAAGTTAGGATCGATTAGTGCTTTCGAATCGTGTATGAGGCTTGCTATTTAAGGTTTTTGAGCAATTGTTGAAATTATTTGTGATTAGTGAATAGTTTAAGGACATACTTAAGGTTTCTTAGTTGAATTAGGGTTTTTAGACTTCCAATTAAGGTTTTACTTAGTTTATTGATAATTTCCAATGGTTTTAAGGTTTCTCATATAGTACAAGTTTAGGGTTTTATGCATACAATTAAGGTTTTAGGATTTTACTTTTGTTAAGGTTTATTTATTTATTAATTAAGGTTTGTGACTTATGATTTAGGGTTCAATCATTTTATTTATGGATTTTATTATTATATGATTTATTATTATATATTGAATGGTTCCAAGAATTGCCTATTAACTCCTATATTTAACTCTAAGTTTAGATTCAAAAGTTTATAAGGTTCATATTGTTTCCTTAAGTGTAATGTTAGTATTCTTAAGGAGATATTTTCATATGATTACTTTGGTTTCATATGATTAATCCTTCTTGATTTGTAGTTAATTGTGATATAAATTTCTTAATCTTAATTACTAGTACACCTAGCATAAACTAAGCACATTTTAGGGCTTAATGTGTTAAGTTGGTTAAACCCATTGAGTAAGCTTACCTAATTAGTTTAAGGAATTGAGACAATTATTGCTGTTCGGGTATGATAGGAATCAGTCCACAACAATCTCCAAGCCGAGGCTGACTTGTTCTAACCCGACGCCAACCTACTAGAACCTAAACCCTACTAGCCTTAACTCGAGGCCAAATTATCCAAAGCTAAGGCTAAACAATTTTTGCTAAGGTCGAGCTAATACCAGAAGACTTAAGGGAAGAAAAGGAGCCACTCTGCCTTAAGTCTGTATTCTGTCAAGAAACTATACGGCAAAGCACTTGAGGCTAAAGAATAGCTTGGTATAGCATAGGAAAGTTCGTGCCAAGCAATCCATGAGTATAACAATTGTAGGTTGACCTCATTAGGAGTTCGGCCAAGCACATTAAGACTCCCAAACATCCTACTTGAGCTTGGACACCTGACTGCTAATTAGCCTTTACTCACCCTTTATTGGTTTCAAGGAGCTCCCATGGGCTTCGACTATTAGTCTCTTCTCCATTGGGGTTTGGTTTTAGTTTCGTTAAATTAGGTTGACTTTGAGAACTAACATTAGTTATTGGCATTTGTTTATAAGATTGTAGGGCTTTTAAGTGTAGGGGTCAACTAGGACTTATACTACCATTTAAGGTTTTAAGAGTTTGAGTTTGAATTTTTGAAAGTGTCTTTCAGGCTTAGGATTAGTTATTTTGCCAACACTAAGAGTATCTTTTGGAAGAACTTATTAACTTATAACCCTTGTTCTAGAGAATTTGCAGGTTTTACAAATATCTTCTCTATGGTTTAGAAATTTTTTTCATGATTTAGATATTATTCGTATAGTTAGGTATCTTTTCCATGATTTAGGCATATTTTGTATAGTTAGGTATTTTTTCCATGGTTTAAACATTTTTTTACATCTTTCGCATAGTTAGGCATCTTTCCCATGATTTAGGCATTTTTTGTATAGTTAGGTATCTTTTCCATGATTTAAGCATTTTTTTTCATATAAAATTTTATCATGCAAATCGCATATTCATAAATATTGCATTTTTAGGTCTTTAGGGTTTTTCTTAAAAAGACAAAAATTTATCACTTAGTTGTTTTTTTAAAAATAAAAATATTAATTTAGGACTTTTCAAAAATTAGGTTTTTAGTGTTTTTTTATTTATTTTAATTGGGAATAAAAATTAGGCTTTTATGGATTTTTCTTAATAAAATTAAAATGGTTAATAAAAACGTAAATCTGACCTGATTGTTTTTTATAGAAAGAACTAACCCACTAAAGTTTTTCTAAAAATGAACAACAAATGTCTAATCTTGATTAGCAGATATATAGGTATCTCTAGGGCGATATAAAATTTGTAAAAACTTCAGTTATCCATATTTTTTTTTTGTAAATTATATAAAAAGAGTAATTTTAAAAATAAAATCTAATTTTGTAAAATTAATTGTGGTACTCGTAAGGGTTTAATAAGGTAGTCTCCAAACTTAAGAAATTTGGTTTCTTAAATTTTCAAATAGTTTTCAAAATGTAGACTTGTGGCTAAATTAGAATCTGTTTGCTTAATTGGTTTTAGTTTAATCACCGTTCCTGGTTTTACTGGATGGCAACTCTAAAATTTTTTAAAATTAAGAAATTGAGTTTTCTTTAACTTTAGTTAAGGGTTTAAACTAAATAGGCATAGGTTTTTTTTTTTTTTTTAAATCAAGTTAAGGGAAATGGAATTAAAATAAGAAACTAAAAAATTTGGGTCGATAGATTGGTGACTCCATTGGGGATTTCAAGAGGGTTAACCACTTAAATTTTCTAAAATTGGGATTATTTTTCAAAAAAATATGAGTTGTGAATTGTGCATGTAAATTTCCTTTACTTTTTGTCGCAAAATATAAATTGTTGTACTAACCTTTTTTGTTACAGCTTACCTATAGGGCTCTCTTAGGGGGGTTTATTTTGTGAATTATATGTATGGTGGAAATAATGAGGTATGTTAACCGAGGGTCAATATTATGTCGAAATTCCCATATTATCCATGCAATTCCATATATATTAGGACTTAGTTATGGTTTCCCTGTATTTTATTTTGTAAATTACATCTTTGTAAATATAAAAATTCCTTGTAAATTCTATTTCTATGTAACATCTTTCTTGTAAATTTATTTTGATAATGGAATTTTAATATAATTACAACCCTAAACACCTAATGTTGCTACATTATTATTTGATCACTAATTCCTTACATCTATGTGCCTTCATTTTTCATTTTTTTGTCCTTATCTTTATTTACTTGTAAATATTCATGTTTGATAATTATGTCTTAATTTCTAAAGGTTAAGTTCACAAATAATCATGTTTTTCTACCCTATAAAATACTACATTTCTAAAAAATCTTGCTTTTAAGTGATTAAAAAAAAAAAGAATCAATCCTGCAAAATAATTTTAGGTAGTTGCCATTTTGTTAAGTATTCTGTAGGATAGGAATATTCACTCTTTCAGATAGATTAGCACTATATAAATAGGCTTTCTCATTCAAAATAAATAGGATTTAGAAGTAATCGTTAGTTCCATTTAATAATAATTGAGCACAATGTTTGGCTTCTTTACTCTATTCATATGTTGTATCCTTTACAATGAAAAGAACCTTTTCTCTTATAGAATATCATTCTTCCATTCCTTATTTGTAAATAAGTCCTTTAATAACATTCATTAAATCGCCGTTCTTTGTCAATAAAAAAAATGTAAATGAATAAGCTCGTCTAAAGAATCCTAAGAAAGCAATCTCCCATTTATAATTAGATCACTTGGTCTTTGTAACATAAAACCCTAACTCTCTTTCTCTCTCTCTCTCTCTCTCTCTCTCTCTCTCTCTCTCTCTCTCTCTCTCTCTCTCTCTCTCTCTCTCTCTCTTTAAAATAAAAAAAGAAAAAGAAAAGAAGAAAAAAAAGAAAGTTACTAACTATTACAAATCCTTATGGGACTTAGGACAAACACAACCCCTGTTTCATCAAGGTAGCTAAACCAACTCAAAACCCCTAAGCCATTAAGTCCAACCATGAACTAAGTCAAAACATGAAGCCATGAAAAACCATCCTGAGCTTGATCCCTGGTATAAACAAAAAGGGCAATTCACATTTCCTTCTACCTTAAAAGACTTCAATGCTGGCCCATTGACTTTAGAGAATCAGGTTTGAAATCATAGATGGGAACTAAGGAGCATTAAGACCTATAAATCTCGGGCAATTGAAGCAAGAATGAGAAAGGTGCGAGGCATTTAGTCTTTGAAATTTCATTTTAAACTTAAATTGAATGAAAAGTATTGTTTCACAACTAGGGCATGTTTCGAGGAATTGGAGGCAAGGTCAATTTCTACCCTAGGGCAAATCAACATGGGCTCTTACCTAAGGAATTGTAACTTTTTTTTAAAACGTTTGAAATGTAAAGAGGTAAGCTATATCTTGCACACTAACCCCCAAACACTTCAAGAGATGAGAGACATCATGGTATGAGATTTTTAGACTCATTCCTTAAAAGAGATCCATTTTGAATGGGATACGTAGATCAAAATGAAGTTAGGCATTCATTTTCAAATCCTAAATACAATTATCCTTTGTTAACCCTGTTGAACTAATTTAGAGTGCTTTCAAATGTAATCCCTACCAAGAACAACCTTAAAATGGGGTAATTAGGAGGTTAGAGTCATTGATTAGCAAATAAGGATAAAACTAGTTTGTACTTACCTTAATAATAACAATTCAAGGACAGCTTTTGTTTTTGATAAATCGTTTCCTCTAAAGAAGAGCCAATACTCTTCCAAATACCTCAAGACCATACATACTTTACTTAAGCACGTACACTTAAAATCCATGGATTTAAGACCTTGATTCATCTAAAGATAAAGACTTGACAAAAGAGATAATTACTTTTGGGAGACAAAAGTAAGAAATAATGGGGCAAAGTGAAAAAAAAAAATAAAGAAAGAAAAAAGTGAAAAAGAAAATAGAAGAAAGAAAAAGGAAGAAATGCCTAAACATTGGGCTTAAGAAAAGCCCTAACTAAAGAAGGTCTAGAAGCCCAAGTTGCTTTAAAAACATAAGGTCCTAACATAAAACCCCATATTCATTTCAAAGTCATACTCCAAATCACAAACATAAAACCTTCTTATCCATCTTGAATCATACATGACCCACAATACCTCTCTACTTAAAGCTCTTGTGATCTTGAAGAATAATTTATCATTAATAAAAATTGTTTTCGAAACTAGGGTAAGCATAATTCTAGTTTTTCCTAAACGTTCTTGACTTGTACACCTAGGTTGGATAGAAATATTTATTTTAAACTAGACCATCTCATTAATCTCTTTTGAAACCATTTGACTAAAAAAGTAATTGTTGAACTCAAAAAGACTTAACAGATTGATCAAAGCATATAATTTGCAAAATGGACTATAACTTTTGGAATAGTAGTTGAGAGTGAAATCTACACTAAGAGTTCATAAGGAAGTCTTCTTCAACTAGAATAATTGTGAATTACCGTTTCCTTAGGAAATGAATGTTTAAAAAGCACAAGGCCCCACTAGGAAGCTTAATATTAGGGTTAGGAGATATTTCTAGAAACTAAGAAGGATACGAGATACCCCACATAGTGACTAAGGAAGGGGATGTTTATAACACTTTTTTATTAAATAATAATTCGTATTTATTAGCAAACTTTCAAAAGAAAGAAAAAAGAACACAAAAGAAGAAAGAAAAAAGAAAGAGACAAAGTAAAGGCTTGCTACAAGTTTTTCCATCCATGTTGGCCTGAGTGGCCAAATCTTCAGTTCATGTAATCTACTTTTAAGTCATTCTCCCTGATTTAGTTTTTAATGTCCATTAATTGCTTTTCAAGTTAAGAAACCTCATCCCTAATGCTTTTTTTTTTTTGTCCTAAATGGTTCTTACTGAATTCCTCATTTGTAAATTTCTCAAGTTAAGAGTTTTTTCAAAAGGTTACATCTCTCAATTTTGCTTCTTGGTGTTCTTAGTTAACCTATAGGGTGCTTACCCTTTCTCTTATTTCCTTAGGGTTCTAACCGGCTCATAGAGCATTATCCCGATCCGTATTTTCTTTAGGGTTCTAGCCAGCACATAGAGTGCTATCTCAATCCACATTTTCTTTAGAGTTCTAGCTAACTAATAGAGAGTTGTCCCAATCCACATTTTCTTTAAGGTTTTAGCTAACTTAATGAGTGCTTTACCCACTCAGCTATGTTCGTGAGCTTAAAGAAGCATGCTAGGTTTCATGTCAACTTGTTAGTTAAGGTTGCTAGTCCCTTAAAGATGCTTCCGCTTATGTCAATCAGCTCAAAGGAGCACAGCTAAGTTTCATGTCGACTTTTCAATTAAGGTTGCTTGTCCTTTAGAGACACTTCCGCCTATGTCTGTCAGCTCAAAGGAGCATGACCAAGTTTGTGTCGACTTTTTAGCTAGGGTTGCTAGTCTCTTAGAGATACTCCCACTTATGTCATTTAAGGTTTCAACTAACTCAAGGAGCGCTTCACCTATTCACTTAGGTTAGCCAGCTCATAAGGTGCTACCCTCTTTTTAGTATCTTCTAGGGTCTTAACTAGTTTAAGAAACGCTCTGCCTGTTCACTTAGGTTAGCTAACTCATAGGGCGCTACTCTCTTTTTAGTTTCATTTAAGGTTGTCCAGCCTATAAGGGCACCATCCTCCTTTTCAATACTTTTAAGGTTCCTGTTAGCTCATAGGGGCGCTACCTTCATCACCTTTCTTTTAGAGCTTTTTATCATCAAATCCCCTAGCGAACTAGGCTTAGGATAGTTAACTAGTCTTAGCGCTTTTTAGGATAGAGTCATCCCTAAGGTAAAAATAGTGTCTTTTTGTTTTTGTGGTAAAATTTTAATCAAACTTCACTATAAAGAGGGGCAGTTGTAGACACCCTATTTTTGCTTCCTTATAGCTTTAATTTTTGTTTTTAAAGGGTCTTAATTCTGAAAATAACAAAAATTTAAAAAATGATAAGAAGACAAAAAAATAGAAAATTTTCATAAAAAAAGAAAAAAATTCAAAAAGATTAATCAAATTGAGTTGTTATTATTGTTTTAAATGGATTTAATAGAATTGCGACTAAATAATTGTTGAAAAACACAAATCTAAAATGATAATATTAAATCCATTAATATAAAAATTTAGACAGATTCAAATTTAGATTGGTATTTATTAATTTAGATTTGAAGTGATCCAAGAGATTTGTATTCAAGTTATATAAATAAGGATCAAGCAGAGAAAGAGAAAGGATCATGAAAAAAAAAATCATAATAGCAAACACAACACCCATCCCTTGCCTTTAATCACACACTTCGAACACATCTACACAAGAAGTTGGAATGGCAGTTATTGTTTGAGTGTGACTCGAATTAGCTGGAGAATCCAAATCCAACCCGCACCATTTGACCTGTTCCGAACTTGACTAGACCTATGCCTTCAATTCGTTTCATAGGTCATTAGTTACAACCTTTTTTATATTTTTTTTTAGTTTTACTTTGTAGATTTTTTATAGTATAATATTGGTTTTGCTAAAAGTCAAATAAAATACATGCTAAGAAATATCTCTTTGCAGGTTTTTATACTAGTAGTCAATATTTTAGTTTGTTTATTTTTTTTATATGTTTATTAGAATTTTATGTTTTAGCGTTGTCTTAAGACAGGTTCCATATTTAAGGTTTGACTTGCATGCTTTATAAAAATTTACGTTTTGTTAAAATTTGAATTCTTTAAAAAATTGCATTTTTTTAGGACATTACAATTTTAGAAAAATCACATGTTTTTTTTAGAAAAAATTGCATTAGGCATGTTAGGGTTTGGAAAAAAAAATCATTTTGTCACTTATTTAGTTTTTCATAAAATAAAAAGAAATCTTTAATTGATATCTTTTTCATGGTTAGATTATTTCCTATGGTTTAAACACTTTTTTCCATAGTTAAACATCTTTTCTATAGTTTAAACATTTTTTTTTCATGATTTACACATCTTTTGTATAATTAGGTATATTTTCTATGATTTAGGCATATTTTGTATAGTTAGGTATCTCTTTCACGGTTTAGATATTTTTTACATCTTTTGTATAGTTATGTATTTTTTCATGATTTAAGCATCTTATGTATAGTTAGGTATCTTTTTTATGTTTTATGCATTTTTGTTCATATAAAATTTTTATATTGCATATTTAGAAAAAAATGGCATTTATAGGTCTTTAGGGTTTTTTTTTGAAAATAAAAAAATTTATTACTTATTTTTTTTCTAAATATAAATATTAATTTGGGACTTTTAAAAAATTAGGTTTTTTAAATTTTTTTTATTTATTTTAATGAGGAATAAAAATTAGGCCTTTAAAGATTTTTCTTAATAAAAATAAAATGTTAATGAAAAAGTAAATCTGACTTGATTGTTTCTTATAAAAAGAACTAACCTACTAAAGTTTTTTTAAGAATGAACTACGAACATCTGATCCTGATTATTGTGTACGCAGACACCTATAGAACGGCGTAAAAATTTGTAAAAATTTTATTTTTCCATTTTTTTCTATAAATTATAGAAAAAGGGTGATTTTGAAAATAAAATCTAATTTCAAAAAATTAATAGTGGTACTTGTAAGGGTTTAATAAGGTAGCCCATAAACTTAAGAAATTTAGTTTCTTGAATTCTTTTCAAAAAGTTTTCAAAACATAGATTAGTGGCTAAATTAGAATCAATTTACCTAATTTGTTATAGTTTAATCACCTTTCATAGTTTTATCAATTAGTAACTCCAAAATTTTTTAAAATAAAGAAATCGAGTTTCCTTTAACAATCAAGGGTTAAAACTAAATAGGCATAGGGTTTAATTTAAATCAAGTTAAGTGAAATGAAATTAAAATAAGAAAATGAAAAATCAAGCTTGACAAGCCTCTTCCTCAAATTCTTCCTCTTTTAGATCTTCTTCAATATTTCTTACTCTCCTACTCCTAAATTTACTTGAACATTTTAAGGTGGGTTTCTTGGTAGCTCATCAGGGGGTTTGGGTTCATAGGATTATAAGGGTACTTCTATTCCAATATTTAAATGACAAGAAATTTAGGGAACCAATATAGTCCCTAAGGATATAAGGAACTCCTAAGGGTAGGATAGTTTTTTCTTGGTTCCATAATAGCTAGAAAGTACAAAACTGATACCATCATAGATAAAATCTCCTTTTGTTGTAAATGTCTCTTCTCAAAAGTTGCAATAATAGTGTACTCATTATACATAGGTCCCAACTCATTCTCTATCATTTTCCAATCATCCTTCAAACTAGAAGACAAACCACGCCTATAAGTAAATATGATCTCATCAATAGTATGAAATAACTTCCAATTAGTCATATCCCATAACAACTTCTACATTTGAATCCAATACTTGATAGAAGACTCATCACCTTCTCAATTAAAATGCACCCAAGCATAAATATGTCCATTCTTACGAATTCGAAACAATCAAGTTATTAAATTAGTTTCGTATTTTATGATACTTATAATCAGTTTACTTGGTAAATTCTCATACATATAGCTAATACATAAACCTTGATGAATATTGTATGTGTTCCTAAGAAAAGGAATTTGTCCATTTTTCGGGGTCTCAAAGGCACGTGGAAACACATCAAAACTTTTGAATGGAAAAGAGATGTAACTGCAAATCTATTTATCTTTCCTAAGTTAGGTTTGTGATTTGACTTTGAAATTCACTTAATCAAATTTATATGTCTTTGTTCTATTTGTATTTCTTAGGATATAAGAAGTTGTTTTTGTATGAGATAAAAACAAACAAAAAAAAAAGGTTGAAAAAAAAATGGATAAAAGACTTGTGTTGGCTTGGATTTACACTAGATATACAATATACATAACTAGAAAAAGAAAAGCATAGGTAAAAGAAGAAATTAGGGAAGAAAGAGGAAAGAATCCCAGGTTTAGTTCTTTCTTATAATGACGTTCCAACAAAAACCGAATCGCAGGAAGACCAAAATTTGCTATTTCCCGTCGCTCTAATTATTCATTTCTTCTATCAACCTTATGCCAATAAAGTTAGATAAAAAAAAAATAGAAAGAAAGTTTGAAGAAAGTAAAAGAAGGAGAGGGAAGGGTCAATAGTATAGTAGACAAAAGCTATTTTATTTCGAAAAAGCTATATAGGAACTGCCCCCACCCTCGTCTGTTTTGTTTTTGTATTTCATTAACTGATTTGCATTTGATTAAGACGATGAAATTCCGTAAAAACCCCGCCTTCTTTAAAAATCATAAACAATTCTTGTAGGTTGAGCGCCTTTTTTAAGAAAATATAAAATAGCAGGAATATTTAAATAGGTTTGATTATTTATCAGATCATAAAAACTTACTTTTCGAAGATCTCTTCCTTCTCTTTGGGATCGAACATCAATTGCAACAATTCGATAAATGGCTCATTGGGATAGATGTAGATGAACTACAACTCCCCCTAGAAACGTATACGAAGTTTTCTACTCTTTTACAACCCGATTGTTCTCCACTTTTAGTGTACCTAAGATGCCTAAAAATCAATTGTTAAACCCCAAACTAAGGAGTCGTAATAGCTTCGCCATATAAACCAAGCTAAGCTAGATGCTAACCACTAAAGTAGGTATAACTTACACAAGGCGTTTACCACTCTATTGCCTTGAGCCATCCAATTCTAAATCTAATTAATATTAACCTACGGGTATCTTTTAAATATAGCTTTTGAAAAGAATTTTATGACTCAAATGTTAGAGAAAATCAAGCTTTATAAATCATACGGAGTACAAAATCTTAGTTTTAACAAGAAGTTTCGAGAATTGAATTGATATGAGAAAATAAACTAATTAGTAAAGGATTTATAAAAGTTCATAAGTTTACAGAGTATAATATCAATATCAATGGTTGAAAACTAGAGAGTCACCTATGGAGACTCTATTAGTTTCCCTATAAGTTAGTAAAACTGATAAATAAATATGAATTTAGCTCATTAGTCTTGAATCTCACTCCCTAATCCCATTCTCTAATCTTTTAGGACTTGGAGAAGTATTGGTAAATTTAATGGAAATGATAGGAATTAGGCTATTGGGCCTTTGATCCGCAGTTGAGCTCGAGGACTAAAAGGCTTGATAAGGCGGATTCTTCTACTCTAGTCAACTCCTACCAAAGTCGAGCACTTCTTTACCGAGTTACTCTATATGCTAAGCCGAATGACTTCCCATCTCTCTGAAGTATCCTAAGTTGTAGATTACCAAGAGAATAACCAAAACTTTCACAATTACTCACTTGTGCTTGAGCAAACCAACAATGTAGCATCTCCCTTGTTAAGAAGCCTTGAGAGAAAGAGACTAGACTAAGCCATAGCTACCCCTGTTCGGTTAAGCAACCTAACCATATACTTTTGTCTACACCTTTTAACGGCCTCACCAATGTATCATTGCCACGTGTATAGGATTACATATAGAATTTGCTTTACTAATAATTGCTTTTCTTGAATATTCATTTTTACTTTTTCGTATTCTTGTACATTACTTCATTAAGGTAATGCCCTTTTTGTCTTTTCCCTTTTTAGCAAATTTCTCTAACTTATTAGAAAAGCAATATATAAATACAATGGTAAATACCATTGTATTTATATTTGCAAGGTATCATTAGATTGAAATTAATATACTTGATGTTTTTTCTTTTCTTAAACAATGCCTATTTACATTCATTTCACTCTTATCCTAACCTTTAAGCAAAGCTAGGTGGTAAGTAACCTCACTAGATCAATTTGTGCGTCATATCGAGTTATGCTATGAGTCCTTAGAAGTTCCATTGATGTGTCATATCCATTGGAAGTGTTCGTGGGTTTACTTACTTTTTTATTTGTTTTTGTTCTCTTGTACATTCCTACAATTTCCTTTTTTAAGCTTTCGATAAGCTTAGACCTATTCCCATGATTGGCTTTGTCTATTCTTTATTGCAGTTCGCATCATCTTAATATCAAAGTAGAGGTTTTCGCTTGACTTGTAGTTGTTTGAAAGTTTTGACTATACTCTATTTTGTGTGTGTAAAACAAAGTAAGTTACTGTATTTGTTTAATTGCTGTGTTTACTGGTTGTTAAATTTTTGGTTTATGGACGTGTTTGTTAAGACACCCAATTAAAGACTTTGAGCTTTGAATATGTAGAGAAAATGACTGACCTAAGTGTAAACGTTGATGTTGGAGATGACAATAGTAGAGTTATCTATCATGGCCGATAATCTTAGGGAATCCCTAAGAGCACTGATGAGAGATTGATGAGGTGGCTAACCTCTTGGTAGATTTAGCCGAAGTTGTTCATGCGTTAGCTTGTCGACTAACCAAAGCCATGCAAAACACTTTACAAGTTGCTCAACTTACTAGAGGTTAGAATCCAGCTTGAGTAGTTCGAGGTGGAGGAGTAGGTGGATGAGTAAGATAAAGGATAGACTTGAGAGAACTAGATGAAGAGGATAAGCACTTTGAAGAAGAGTGAGCTTGAGCCCTTAAAGCATCTAACCATGTAAAGCTTTAGCTTTTGAAGTTCAATGGATCTAGGAGTATTGATGAATATTTAGAACTAGGAGAGAAGGTGGACTGTGTATTCGACTATTACTAATATGAGGATTATGAAAGTAAGAAATGCTATTGTTGAGTTCTCTAGATATGTCACCATATGGTGGAGGAATTTGTAGGCTATGGAGAGGCGAGAAGGCTACCAAAAGATTAATACTTAGCTTGAAATGAAAAGAATATTGAGAAACAGATTTGTGCCAGATACTTATTTGCAAGATACTTTTACTCGGCTTTAGGAGTTGAGACAGGGAGGTTGAACAGTTGATGAATATGTTCAAGAATTCTAAATGCTTATGATCAGATGTGAAGTGGAGGAACCCTTAGATGAATAATCTCTAGGTTCCTAACTGGGTTAAGAGGTGACATTCAAGACATTATGGAGCTCCAATAATTTACTGCAATAGATGAAGCCATTAGAGTAGCCCAATGAGTAAAGAGGTAGAGAAGAAGCCATGTATAGGCAAGGTTGTCGACTAGCTGACCAATATAGGGAAGTCATTGAGCTTAATTGAGCTGATTCGAAGGGTAGATGTCTGAATTGAATAGAAGGGTCGACTTGACAGTGATGTGTCGACCTAAACTTATGAGAAAAGGCAAGGATCTAAATGGAAGACGAGCCAGATCAAGTGTTTCAAATGCCAAGGGTTTGGACATATGGTTGCTTAGTGCCCGAGCTGAATAACTATGGTGATCAAGGGCGACATCTTGATGTTAAAGGCAGCAAGCACTAACAAGGAACCTGAGGAGGAAAAGATCACTACCGAGAAAGAACTCATTGAAGACGATATGTTTGTTGAGGACGTGGACCAGTTGGTCCTGGTTATCCGATGTGTAATGAACATAGAACCTTCACGAGAGGAGCAAAGGGAGAATTTGTTTCATTCCACTTATGATAAGGAATCAAATCTCTAATACTAAGATGATAAGGAATCAAAGGATCCATCTAGAAAGAAACGGCAGCGAATCTCGAACGAACAGGAATGGGTATTCAAAAGAAAATGGGTAAGAGGAATAGGAAGGTTTTTTTTTTTTATAGTGAATGTGAATGAATATAACTCATCAAGACACAAACACAATCAGGGGTTTGAGCTTGAAATAGAGTTTAATACGACTCACGAACACTAAATGTTGCTTAGGGTTTCAAATGAAGGTTAGATGTAACTCACTAACTGGTTTAAATGAAGGGATTCACCATAATTTGAGAACAAGATTGATAAGAATGCGAGGATGATTAAAGAGTTTAATCAATACTGGATAATTCGGCAAATGCTAACTCAATATAGCCTAGCTCAAAAGAGAAAAGTTTCTCTCTATATTTATATCTCTATATATCTATCTATCTATCTATCTCTATCTGTATGTTAGTACAAATGTTGTTATTTATAGCAAGTCCTAAACCTTAGTGACAAAACTATAAATAATGTATAAGGCCTTAAACCCTAAAGAATTGGGCCTACAAATAAAATAAGGGACAACATATACAAGAATACAAAATTATACGTTTTATAAAAGTCAACATGCAAGCACTTGGTATGTCTTCGGAGTAGTAGTATTCAAACCGGATGGGGTCAGCAAATTTGATGTATAGGTTTGGAAAGGAGTCCTTGAACTCTCGCATGGCTTGGTTGAGACACCAGAGAGGTTAACTTACAATTGTTGAGTTCTAGATTCAGTAGGCATGAGTCTCTTGGTGCCTTGCCGAGTGGTTCTTTGCTCTCGTATCCTCGACCTTGCGATTTCTCGATACCTCGATTGATGACAAAGTTGATGTCGATCATTTATTTTCCTTTCCCTCGTCCTTCTGGCTACAGCTCGCCCTCGGCAAGCATTGAAAGACCTTGACTTGGATGTGGTTAGAGGTTGATTCCCATCAACTTGTAAGGTGAATGGTCGGGTATGAGCATTAATTGTGGATAGTGGAAGTTGCACCAATATGGCATCAACCGAAATGGTTATACTGTTGAAGTTGCTGACCATTACATACCCGAAGCCATACAAGTTGCATTAGCTTAATGATAAGGGAGCACTACATATCACCCTGTAAGTATTGCTACCGATCACAACTGGAAACTGCTTTGACAAATTCTTTATGATGTATTACCCATGTGCACTTTGCATGTATTGCTTGGCCGACTATGGCTATTTGACAAGAGAGTTATCCATGATGGATACAAGGATACATATTTGTTTGAAAAGGATAGCTGGAAGATTACACTAAACCCAATGTCACCGAGAGGAGTTAATAAATTGTAGATAAAACTTGCTCATAGATTGAAGAAGACACTGATGATGATTAGAGCTGAGCTTTGAGAGGCTATCAACGCTGACGAGCTAACCCTTATGTTGGTTAGGTGCCTATTAGAGATGGAGCATGGTGAAATACCTTAGGAAATAAAAGAGTTATTAGACGAATATGCCAATCTGTTTCTAGAACAGTTACTTAAGAGGTTTGATGGGAATCAACCTCGGACCATATCTAAGTTGAGGCCTTTCAGTGCTTACCAAAGGTGAGCTGTAGCTAGAAGGACAAGGGTAAGGAAAATGAACACTCGACATCAACTTTATCGTCAATTGAGGTACCGAGAAACCGTAAGGCTAAGGACGTGAGAGTGAAGAACCACTTGGCACGGTACTAAGAGACTCGTGCCAACTGAATTTAGAACTTGACAATTGTCGGTTGACCTCTTTAGTGTCTTGACCAAGCTATGCAAGAGTTTAGGGACTCCTTCCTGAACCCATACATCAAATTGCTAACCCCATTCAGTTTGGATACTACTACTCCTGAGACATTACAAGTGATTGTATGCCAACTTTTGTAAAACCCATAATTTTGTGTTCTTGTATATGTTTTCCCTTATTTTATTTATAAGCCCGATTCTTTAGGGTTTAAGGCCTTGTACGTTATTTATAGTTTTGCTACTAGGGTATAAGATTTACTATAAATAGCAAAATTTGTACTAACATACAGATAGAGATAAACAGATAGATATATAGAGATATATACAGAGAGTGAAACTTTTCTCTTTCGAGCAAGGCTATACTTGAGTTAGCATTTGCTAGACTATCGAGTGTTGATTAGACTCTTTAATCATCCCTGCGTTCTTATCAATCTTGTTCTCAGATTGTGGTGAACCACCCCTTCATTTGAACCAGTTAGTGAGTTACATCTAACCTTCATTTGAAACCCCGAGCAACATTTAGTGTTTGTAAGTCGTATTAAACTCAATTTCAAGCTCAAACTCCTGATTGTGTTTGTGTCTTGGTGAGTTATATTCATTCACATTCACCATAAGAAACCTCCCTGTTCCTCATACCCATTTTCTTTTGAGTACCCATTCTTGTTTCATTCGAGATCTGCTGCTATTTCTTTCTAGATCGATCCTTTAATTTCTTATCATCTTGGTATCAGAGATTTGATTCCTCATCATATTGGTATTAGAGCTTTGGGGAGATATGTATGGTAGTGTTCTTCAAAGTTTGATTCTATTTGCTGTGGAAGTGTTTGTTGGTTATGGGTAGCTGCAGAAATCAAGTTGTAGTCATTTCTGGGTTGCTACAGTTTTGTTGTAAAATGTGTTTGTTCAATTTGTTGGTAAATTACTAAACAAACATGAATGTTAGAAGATAATGTCAACAACACTGGAGATAGTCTTCGTGGAAGCTTGAGGCGACATGTTGACAACTTAGAATATCAGATTCAGAATCTTGCTAACTCTATCCAAGAATTCATTGGATTAGTTAGGGGTTGCAGACGGATGGCCAAGAGGAAAGAAAGGAGAGAACACCCACAAGTAGAAGTGGTTCTGATGAACTTGATCATGATGATTGACAGCGGAGAAGAGTTATTGAGCCAAGAAGAAGAGAAAACCATCCAGTGTCGAAAGGAAGAAATGATAGGAGTGTTGACTCCAAAACAAATCAAAAAGCCTGGAGAAGAGAGCCGAAGTGGAGAAGAGAGCCGAAGTCGAGAAGGAACATAGCTGACCAAAGCTTTAACAGAAGTGGCCAAACCAAAGAGAATCGACTAGCTCGGAATGCAAGGGAGGAACCGAGAGCACTTAATATAAAGCTTAAGTTGCCGACCTTTTATGGAAGTAGTCGACTTGAAGAGTTCCTTGATTGGGTTCCCTAAGTCGAGAAATTGTTCAAGTGCTATAAGTGTGATAATCGAACAAAGGTTAAGCTGGCTTTACTATCCCTTATTGAATATATGAGTCTTTGGTGGGATAACTTGGTTGCTAAGAGAGATGCTGAAGGAGAAGAGCTAATCAGAACATGGAGACTTATGAAGTGATTGATTAATCAGCGCTTTGTGCCGACTTACTTCAAGTAAGAGATGCTCTATGCCTTCTATCACTTGAGACAGGGTCGAAACACTGTTGAAGAGTACTTGTTGGAATTTGAGACCCTGATGAAGAGATATGAAATTGTTGAGCCATAAGACCATACCATTGTTAGATTCTTAAGTGAACTCCAAGAAGACGTTGTTGACAAAGTTGAATTGCAACCGTTTAACTCTTTGGATGAGCTAATTAATTTGGCATTAAGAGTGGAGAGGTAGAGGAGAAGAAGGCATTAGAGGTCGAGTAGCCGACCTCAACAAGGAAGCCTTGTGCTTGAGGGGTATGCTGAGAGAAGGAAGGAAAAGAAGATGGAGAAAGGAAAGCCTAGCTGACCAACCCATGTCGAGAAAAAGATTACCTAAAAAGAGAAGGCACTCGGCAACAAGGCTTGAGAAGTGAAGTGCTTTAAATGCTTAGGCTATTGACATGTTGTGTTCCAATGCCTGAATAAGAGGGTCATGGTCCTGAAGGGCGAAGGGCCTGAGGCTCAAATCAATAGTTAGAGTGACAAGAGCTCGGACAACCAGTTGATAAAAGAAGATATCTATCCCGAGGACCTAAATAAACTCCTAGCTATAGCCACAAGAGCTGATTTGAAGGCAAATACCGAATAAAGGAAAAAATTATTTTACATGTAGTACTTAGCGAATGAGAAGACCTGTTCCTTGGTTATTAATGGAGGTAGTTGCACCAACATCATTTCCGTCGAGTTAGTAGAAAAGATGAAATTGCCAACCTACCCATACCCTTGACCTTATGGACTGAAATTATTTAATGACAAGGGTATGGCCATGTGCATAAAAGAGCGATGATTGCATTTAAGGCAGGGCAGTATGAGGATGAGATTGACTTCCACATAGTGCTTATGAATGCCGCGAACCTACTTCTTGGCTGATTATAGGAGTTTGATTAGAAAGTGATCCATAGCAGATTCCTCAACACTTATACTGTTTAGAAGGATGGGAAGAGCTATCTCTTAACCTCGATGAGCATTGAGGAAATCCAGAGACACTCAATACCTATGGAAAATGAAAAGGGAGAAGGAGCTTATTTGGCATCCGGCTTGAGCTCAATACGTAACGTCGAGGATGACTTCCTTTCAAACTTGCGGTAATGATAAGAATCAACCTCCAACCATATCCAAGCTAAGTACTTTCAATGCTTACTGAGGGTAAGCTACAGCTAAAAGGACAATGGGAAGGAAAATAAACTCTCGGCATCAACTTTGTCATCAGCCGAGGTACTGAGAAACCACAAGGTCGAGGATGCGAGAGCGAAGAACCACTTGGTATGGCACCAAGAGACTCGTGCTGACTGAATCTAGAGCTCAGCAATTATGAGTTGACCTCTTTGGTGTCTCGGTTAAGCTACGTAGGAGTTTAGGGACACATTCCTGAACCCATACATCAAATTGTTGACCCGTTTAGTTCGGATACTACTACTCTTAGGACATGCTGAGTGACTGTATGCTGACTTCTATAAAACGTACATTTTTGTATTCTTGTATATGTATTCCCTTATTTTATTTGTAGGCTCGATTCTTTAAGGTTTAAGGCTTTGTATGTTATTTATAGTTTTGTCACTAGGGTTTAGGACTTGCTATAAATGGTAACATTTGTACTAACATACAGATAGAGATAGATAGATAGATATATAGAGAATGAAACTTTCCTTTTTCGAGTAAGGCTATACTTGAGTTAGTGTTTGCCAGATTATTGAGTGTTGATTAGACTCTTTAATCATCCTCGCGTTCTTATCAATCTTGTTCTCAGATTGTGGTGAACCCCTTCATTTGAACAGATTAGTGAGTTGCATCTAACCTTCATTTAAAACCTTGTGTAACATTTAATATTCGTGAGTCATATCGAACTTTATTTTGAGCTCAAAACCCTAATTATGTTTATGTCTTGGTGAGTTATATCCATTCACATTCACCATAAAAAACCTTCTTATTCCCTATACCTATTTTCTTTTGAATACCCATTCCTGTTTCGTTTGAGATTTGTTGCCATTTCTTCCTGGATCAATCCTTCGATTCCTTACCATCTTGGTATCAGAGATTTGATTCCTTATCAGGGTTACCCCTAACTCAAGGCATAGAATATTGCATTGACTTAATACCAGGTGCCATATTGCCGAATAAGCCAGCCTATCAGATGAGTCTCGAGCAAGCTTCTAAACTCCAACGATAAGTCACTGAGCTGTTGAAAAGAGGTTATGATAGGGAGAGTCTCAGCCCTTATGCTGTTCTTGCACTCCTAGTACTGAAAAGGATAAAACCTGGTGAATGTGTGTTGATAGTTGAGCTGTGAACAAGATCATGATCAAATACAAGTATCTAATCTCGAGGTTGGAAGATATGCTAGATGAATTGAGTGGAGAGTTCTTAAGCAAGATTGATTTGAAATTTGTCTACCACCAAATCCAAATGATACCGTGAGATGAATGGAAGAATGCGTTTAAAACTTGGCATGAAATCTATGAGTAGATGATCATGCCATTTGGCTTGTTGAATGCCCCAAGCACTTTTATGCGACTAATGAATCAAGTCCTAAGAAATCTCATAGGGAAGTATGTCGTAGTGTACTTTGACGACATCCTAGTTTATAGTGTTGACATGTCGAGTCATTGTGAACATCTTCGTACCATATTGAACGTCTTCCGTGCTAAGAGATTATTTGGCAACCTGAAGAAATGTTGCTTTTGCAAGGAAGAAGTGATATTCTTAGGCTATGTAGTCAGTAGAGTAGGCTTACGAGTGGATAACGAGAAGATAAGAGCAATTGTCCAATGGCCGACTCCTATTACTTGTGCTAACGTGAGAAGTTTCCATAGACTGGCTTCATTCTATAGAAGGTTCATAAAAAATTTTAATACCCTTACTACACTACTTACTGAGCTAATAAAGAAAAGCACTAACTTGCGATGGGGAGAAAAGCAGGAGAGAAGTTTTGCCAAGTTAAAGAAAAGATTGACCTCTGCCCCTATACTTGTTTTGCCTAACTTTGATAAAATATTTGAGTTGAAATGTGACGTATTAGGCATTGGAATAGGCGTTGCTCTAATACAAGAAGGCTAACCAATTGCCTACCATAGTGAGAAGCTTAGAGGACCTTAGTTAAATTACTCCGTATATGATAAAGAACCCTTAATGTTGATTTGAGGACTACAAGTATGGCAATACTATCTAATGTTGAGAGAATTTGTCATTTATATTGATCATCCTGAGGTACCTCCAAAGTTAGACAAAATTATCAAAGTGATAGGTGAGATGGGTTGATTTTTTTGAAAGATTCAGTTTTATCATAAAATATAAGTAGGGAAAGAGCAACATAGTTGCAAATGCTCTTTTAAGGAGACATGTGCTTTTAACCGAATAGCAGACCGGGTTGTTTGGGTTTGCAAGTATCAAAGAGTAGTATTTTGAGGATCTACACTTTGTACCTATACTTGGGTATTGTGTAAATGAAAGGATAGTAGACGAGTATCATATGGAAGAGGGATACTTGTTTTGAGGAGGAAAATTATGTGTGCTGACTTGTTCACTACGAGAGTTGCTGATTAGGGAAGCCCATAGTAGAAGACTGTCTAGACATTTAAGGGAGAAAAGAACATATGAATTGCTGAATGGTCAATTTTTTTGGCTAAAAATGAGGCGAGATGTACATCGAGTTATTGAAAGCTATGTTGTATGCAAGAAGGCTAAGTACAGAGCCGAAAAAGGAAAAGCAATGCCATTGCCTATTTCGATGAAGCCATGGACTGAATTAAGCATGTACTTTGTTCTCGAATTATCATGATTGCTCGAAGCAAGGATTTTGTAATGGTCGTCATGGATAGGTTCAATAAGATGGCACACTTTATGCCTTGCTCTAAAACTAATGATGTTCGGCTATTGCCTCTCTTTTTTTGCAAGAGATTGTACGATTATACAGTATATTAAGAAGTGTAATCTCCGACAAAGACATGAAGTTCTTGAGCCATTTCTAGAGGACCTTATAACATTGGATGGGGACTAAACTATTGTTCAATACCTCCTGTCACCGCTAAACTGACGACCAAACAGAGGTGGTTAATTGCACTTTGGAATCACTACTCTAAGCTACAGTGAGCAAAAACTTGGCTGATTGGGACGTTTGCTTGCCAATGGTCGAATTTGCTTACAACCAAATAGTACGTGATATCACCAAGTAGATGTTCTTTGAGGTTTTCTATGGTTTTAATCTTGAGTTGCCTTTCATTCACACCATTGTACTTGTGCCCATGCAAAAGGACCCTAACGTAACAACTAAGTGTAATACCCTTAAATTTAGGGTGTTGGACTAAATTATCCGTTTTATTTCAAATTTTACAGTAAAGTTGGAAAAGTTAGATGAAATAATTTAAGTAGAGTTAATTTCTTGAAATAAGCTATATAAAAATATTAATTTGAGAAAAACGTTAATTTATTGATGAAGCCAATAATCGTAAAATTCGAGCTTTTAGATATAGCGATATATTAAAGATAAGTTAATTAACTTTCAAAATAATAAATGAAGTTGAATTACAGATAGTATACATATATTTGCATGTGATATACATTATATGTATTAAATATATACATATAATAATAATTATCAAAATTAGGTAAAATAATGGAAAATTAATAAAAAATTGAATGGATGAGTCACCAAATGATAAGTCAACCTAAGATTAATTATAAAAGATGAGTAAACACTTGATTAATGAGATAATGACAAATGACATGTTAGGAAAAGGGAAAAATGGCATATGTAATTTCACTTTTTACATGCAAAAAATCCTAAAGCCTATAAATAGGACTCTAAACCTCATTTGCAATATTTTAGCAACCTATAAACACAATAATAAAATTTTAGAAAATCAGAAAAAATTAGAAACAGATAAAATAAAAATAGAATAAGAAATAGGGTAGGAATGGGTTTAGGGTGGTTTGTGCGCCAAACCACAACCTAATGTGGAGTGGCTTAGAGGCCTAATAGAGGGTGCTCGGAGGAAGTGTTTTGATAAGAGGCCTAATAGAGGGTGCTCGGAGGAAGTATTTTGATAAGGTGTAGTGGCCAGGTGGCAGCTAATTTAGGCGAACCAATTTTATGCATGTAACTTGTTTAATTGGCTAAAAATAACAAATGTTGTCAATTAATTATGAAATTTGGTTTTCTAGGTTTATTTTAGGTTTATATTAGTGTTGTAATTTATTTTAATTAAAAAAATATTGGAAATATAGGTTCCTTAAGAAAATGCCTTGTTTGTACGAAAATTAATCTAATTTTTATAAATATTAGATGATGTTGTTTCAAGCTCAATTTTTGTATATAATACACCAAATATATATATTTAATTTTGGTAACAATGATTTTCGAAATTAAGCATGTTTACTCTTTTTTATAATTATTTTGAATAAAACTTCTAATTTTATCAAATTATTGAAATAGTTAGTTTTTAACGAAATTAATGAATGAGCCCTACATGTTTAGACTTCTAAATGTTTATAATGATATTTGGAATATTTAAGTTTTATCTCACATACAAAATTGTTTACTTTCTCTCTTTTTCTTAATTCTAAGCTAAAACTGTTATTTTTGTAGAAATTGATAATAGCTAGTTTTATATAATTGGTGATCGATAATTAAACTATATATTTTGTAAGTCTATAGGATTTTTTGTGAAATTAATTAAGCTCATATACTATTTATTGTGTATTTTCCTAGTATAAACCTATATATTAGTTTAATATGTAATATAGTAATTAGTACTATTAAAATATTTATCAAATCTATGTCAATTCATCACTTTGGGGTATATTAAGGGTTGTTGGAAAATTTTGGAGAGTATAATATTTAGAGTTTTTAGTTTAGTACTAAAGCTTATTTGGGTCAATTATGGAGTTAAAGTATTGTACAATTGAATCGGTAATACAAAAAAGTATTTTTGAGTTTTTGAAAATATTGATTAGTTTTAATTCTTAAGATATATCAATAGCACTCAAAATAACCATTATCACAATATAAAGTTTACTGGAATCAAATAAGAAATGGGTAAGATATGGTTAAATGAAGTTTAAAGACACAGTGGGGAAAGTTTGTGAGAATGTAGGTTCAATCGGTAGCTGACTTAGAAATTGCATTTATATTTTCATAGGTGTGATAAGTAAGGAAGGACCATATAGTAGAGTTTAAGATTTTGCACTAGTACTAAGCCTAGGTAAGTAGATCTAACCCATGCATGGAGTAGATATATTGTTACTCATAACACTGTGTGTTGTTTGATACTGTATCGATTGATTATGGGTATATTTTTGGCGAATTGATATGCTATTATAGTGGATGCTAATGTGGTGATTTTGAGTGACAATAACTATAACCTAGTTAAACTGTTATGCCGCTTTGTTGGGTGATGAGTTGTGCTTACGGATGATTATGTTAATTAAGGAAGTTGAGTATTTGCTAACCCAATCTTTTGGGTGTTCACCTAAGTAAACCTTAAGCAAGATACTAAAATTCCACTAGGAAGAGTTCGAAAACCAGAATCAAATCACTAGGTTGCATAAAATTGAAAGACTGGTTATGTTGAGTGATATACTTGAGTTGTTATTGCATATCATGGTATGATATGGCACAAAAAGGGACCTACAGGTCAAAACTTTTAGAATGAGGCTTCTAAGTGATCATGGAGAAAGCATGGCTTTATGAACTCAGTTTTTGGAAGTGTATAAATTGCATTGCCCGAACATTGTGACTATTTTGATAGTTAAATTTGGTTGACCTAGTTATGTGGCCTAATTTGGTAGTGTTGCCTCTTTGATTTGGTGATCTACTGTGTATAATATAATTTTGTAAAGCAAAGTTGGGGGTCCTATTCCCAAGCAATTCCTTGTTGCCCTTTTTGATATTAGTAGACTACTACAATGTGTAGTCTAATTTAGTAGGAGTCTTATTCCCAAGCAGCTTGTTGTTACCAATAGGTTCTTAGATGTTATATCTAGATGCTTGGCTATGTCAACTAATCGGAAGAAGTTTGGAGGGCATAGGATATTGCTACTGATGCATGCCACATAGATGAGCATAGCATGCTGCATTGCTAGTAATAAATGCTTGGTTGGGCAAATGTATATTTGAAGTTAAACATGTGGGCTATGATTAAAATGTTTCAATTGTGATATGCAATATTATCTATATTGTGTTGTTTGTTATTTATTTTCATTCAACTTCAATAGTTGAGGGGATAAAAATGCTTTATCCTTAGGTTAACTACATTGTGAAGGGCCCAACACTAAGAGGGATATATATATATATATATACTGAGAGTGTGAGTCGGAGTCAGCGAATTTTGTATGGAACTTGTACTAAGTTAGTAATCTAATTATTGTGAAGATGACAAAGGAAAAAGCCGGTTCTTGTTTTAATGTAAATACTATATTGTACACATAGGTTGTAACAGAATACCTAGTTGAACTTCAATGTAGCCACCCTTTAACATGCAAAAAATGTTATCTTTTGATAAATCAGCAGGTTGAGTTAAATTTTCAACAAGTATTCCTATGTGATGGTACATTTTGTGCTAAGTCGAGATGTAACATTAGGGCACAATCCCTTTAGCACATTTACAACAAAGTCATTCGGCATATTGACCAAGATATCTGATGTATGTGAGAGAAGGCCAAGGTAGGACAACGAAACATTTTTAGTTGAGAGACTTAGTGTGGCTACATCTAAGCAAAGAGAGGTTTCTAAACAAGAGGAAGAACAAACTACCCCCAAAGGCTAAAGGACCTTTTAAAATCATCTAGAAGATTAATGATAAGACCTATAGATTGGAGTTGCCCGAGGACTATAAGGTTTTTGACACCTTCAACATTGCTGACCTCAATCTATATCACCTCAACAGAGAGTTAATTGAAGACCATTTGGATTTGACCTTAAATTCAAATCAACTAAGAGGGAATGATAGGAATCAAGCTACTAGGCCTTTGACCTATAACTGAGCCCAAGGACTGGGAGGCTTGACAAGGCGGATTCTTTTGCTCTAGTTGACTCCTACTAAAGTTGAGTACTTCTTTACCGTGTCACTCTATATGCCAAGTCGAATGACTTCCCATCTCTTTAAAGTGTTATAAGTTTTAGATTACCAAGAGAATAACCAAACCTTTTACAATTAATTACTTACACTCAAATGGACCAATAACGCGTCATCTCCCTTACTGAGAAGTTGAGAGAGAGAGAGATTGGACTGATCCTTAGCTACCCTTGCTTGGATAAGCAACTTAACTGTATACTTTTGTCCACACCCTCTAATGGTCTCGTTAATGTATCATTGTTGCTTATACAGGACTAAGTATAGAATCTAATCCACTAATCATTACTGTTCTTGAATATTCATTTTTACTCTTTTGTATTCTTGTACATTATTTCTTTAGGGAAATACCTTTTTTGTCTTTTTCCTTTTTGGCAAATTACCCTAACTTATTGGGTGTAAATACAATTGTATTTGTAGCCGTAAGGCATCATTAGATTGATATTAATACACTTGACATTTTGTCTTCTCATAAACATTGCCTGTTTACATTCATTTCACTCTTATCCTAACCCTTAAGCAATGCTAAGTAGCGAATAACCTCACAGAACCAATTTGTACATCATATCGTATTGTGTTGTGAATCCTTGGAAGTTCCATTGGTGCATCATATCCATTAGAATTGTCTGTGGATTTGCTTACTTTTTCATTCATTTTTGTTATCTCTCACATTCCCATCATTTCCTTTTTCAAGCTTTTAGCAAGCTTGGACCCATCCCCATGATTAGCCTTATCTATTCTTGGTTGTGATTTGCATCAGGAAACCTACAAAACAGTTAGCGAGGAGTGAGCGATAACTTGCTTGGTAAGTGGGACGGAGACTGCAATACATATCTGACATAGAGAAACTAAGGTTTTCAAGCAAGTATAGTTAGATGCCATGCATGTACAAGTAAGTACCATTGCACGATGTTATCCAGTTTATCGTGAGATTAAAGAAAATTTTGCCTGCTATAATTTGGATTAGGAGTTTGATGTATCATACATGAACTAGAACCAAATTGGGGCTTGTATAATGGAGAATACACTCTGTTCGAGACTTCACTTTAAACCACGTTCCCCAATCTTGTTGCGACCTCTTCTCTTGTCTCTTAGTTCAATTAAGAGTGGAGAGATGATTATTTTAACTATCCTCATTGAAGGGTTTGTGTTTTGTTCAAGAATCTTAGTTGTTCCCCTAATGTGTTATTGTAGATACTTAAGTTTTGCCCCTCTATAGTCTTAATCTTTATTTTTACAAAAAGGGTTTTAATTTAATTCAAAAAAATAAAAAAAATAATAATAAAAATTAACAAATAATGAAAATACCAAAAAAATAAGAAAAGGAAAAAATAATAAAAATTTCGTAGATTTTTAAGAAGTAATTTATATTAGGAATAATTATTTTTAGTGTTAGTGTTAGTTTTAGTTTAGTTAAAAAAAATTATTTTAGGAAATCGGATAGTTTAAATATAATTTAATTGTAATGAATGTTAAGGCACATGCCAACGGCCTAACAGATAAGTAGCGGAGTATTTGGGGTGGATTTAGTTTGAGGTCTTGAGTTTGAGTCTTAACAGGCACCTATGTCTTTATTTTTCTAACTTTACAGAAGTAAGACGAAAATCGGATTCATATCTAATTAAATCATATGAATTTAGTTAAATCAGATTTGAATTAAATTTGAATCTAGTTTAATTAACAAATCAGATATAATTAGATATGAGAACAAATCAGATATAATTAGATATGAGAAGATATGATTTGGAATGATATAGTTTAGACAATATAAACACACTCCAGTAGTCACAAAGAAAAAAAAAAAAGAAACAGAAAAAAAACAGGTGCCTCAACAAGTCCAATCTCCATATCCGCAACACCAATCCATGCCGCTCATCTGAAACACAATTCACCGTATACTATCCCTCACTCTTGATACTCTAAACTCTGTCGCTGCCCCAAATACGTAGTCGAATCCCCCACAAAGTTGAACGTTGACACACATGACTTCTGATGCCAAATTGCAATCGCCTGACACAAGACAAGATTTCAATTAGCGCACGATCTCCTGGAAGTCCCAACAGCAATCCATAACCAATAACCCTACACACGCCAACACATGCCATCCACTGATCAAAGTCCCTTGACGCAATCAGGCCATTCACTTTGCTGCATAGACCATTGCTGCACTTGTCTCGTGCACCACAGCTACGATCCTGCTTCGACACCATTGCTGTTGTTTCCTTGATCACAACTGAGTTCCCTTAGACTCGATTGATAACCGTCCCGATCCGGTCGAGATCCGATCTACAATAACTTGACTCGCATGCTTGAATACAAGGATACTACCGACAGTACAACAATACAGTGCCTAGCCATCATCTGTACGCAACGCAGCAAACAACACAACCTTGGCGATGAATTTCGCACAATCGAATCCACGTAAGGGTAAGCTGAATCAGGTTTTGTTTGTGTTTGTTTGTTCCTTTAAATTTCCTATTTATTATATGATATTTTATTATTATATTTTATTACAATCTTAGGTAATTTAGTATAGTTATTATATGATAGTTGTTTTAGTGTGTAGATATAAAAACATATCCATATTAGATAAGGGATTGTTAGGATTAATTCTTGTTATGTATATTATTATTTATTAGTTAACGTAATACATGACATATATATATATGTTAGTTTAGGAGTTTTAGTATTATTTCTTATATAAGAATATTATTATAGGCACCTAATTTTTTCCCTTCCGTAGTCTTAATTTTTATTTTTTACAAAAAGGGTCCTAATTTAAAGATAACAAAAAAAATTAATAAATAATAATAATAAAATTAACAGATAATGAAAATACCAAAAAAATAAGAAAAGGAAAAATCATAAAGATTTCGTAGATTTTTAGGAAGTAATTTATATTAGGAAGAATTAGTTTTAGTGTTAGTTTTAGTTTAGTTAAAAATTTTAATTTAGGGAATTAGATAGTTTAAATATAATTTAGTGGTAATGAATGTCAAGGTACAGGTCAATGGCTTAATGGATAAGTAGCGGAGTATTTAGGTGGATTTAGTTTGAGGTCTTGGGTTTGAGTCTCAATAGGCATTTATGTCTTTATTTTTCTGTCGTTGCAGAAGCAAAATTTAAAATCGGATTCATATCTATTAGTTAAATCAGATTTGAATTAAATTTGAATCTAATTTGGTTTAGACTATATAAAAACTTCATACAGTCTAAAAAAAAAAACAAAAAAAAAATAAAACAGAAAAGAACAAGAGCCCTTGCAGAGACTAGACACGCAACACAGCAGCAACTCATTGCCGTTCATCAACCATCAGCACTGTCCACACGCTCAACACAGTGAACAGCGGCAGTGAGCGCAGTCCTGCAGCAGTTCAGCACAGCGAACAGTAGTAGCGATCTGCAGTAGCTCAGCACAGCGAACAGCATCAGTGAGCGCAGTCCTGTAGCAGCTAATCCCTAAAGTCCAAGCAGTAATGACAAAAACAGTCTGTACCGATTGGTCGCGTTGAGGAAAGCAATAGCACAGTCCAGTCATCTTCACAGCTTCGACTCCCGCAAATCACAGACACAATTGCTGCACAACATGTCATTAATCACTTCACCGCTGCCTACAACGCAACAAAAGCAGTACATTCACCGAAGAGTGCTTCACCAAACAACAATTTAGCAGGAAAGCAACAGCAGCCGCAATTTCATGATCAGCCTCCACGATCACTGCAGTTCTTGAACACACAACAAAGCACTTCCTGATCCATAAACCACACATCAACACGGCCGAAGTGTGGACACTATATTGCTGAATCGTTGAAGATCAGGTTTGGTTCTACTCTAATCTAGATTTTTTTTTCATTCATTCATTTATTTATTTATTTTTTGTTTTAATTATATATCTCATTATTATTATCATAATTATTATTAGATTCTTAGTTACACAATGTAGTATATAAGATATGTACATATTAGGTGATTTTTTTTGTTAGTGTTCTACATGTATATCAAGTGCATTATATAATATGTTTTTATCTAGGTAGATAGTTATATATATTAGTTTAGTGGTTGTTAAAATTAACTATCTTTTTAGATTTGGCTTTACTTAAGGATTTATCATATAGAAATTGTTTTTTCTTTAAATAAAAATTAATAAAAGGCCCTTTTAAAAGTAAGATTTTTAGAGTACTTTTTATAAAACAGTAACAACACTCAAGTGTTAGGACCCTTTAGATTTTTTAAAAATAAATCAAATAAATTAAGAATGTAAACTTGGGCAGTTTTTAAAATTAAAATCAATTAACACACTAAAGATTTTTTGAAAGAACTACGATTGTCTGATCCCGACTAGCGGGTACGTAGGCACCTTCGGGGCGACGATAAAATATGTAGAAACTTAGGTTCTTTTTTCTTTTGATTATTTATTTATTTATTTTTTTAAATATTACAATTAGAAGAATAATCCTAATTTCTATAAATATATAGTGGTACCCGTTAAGGGTTTAATAGGTTAGCCCCCGAACTTGGGACCTTCTGGTTCTTCATTAAAATTGAAATCAAAGACCGATAGCTAAATCGTAATCAATCCACCCAATTGATTACGGTTTCTTTCCTTTTTCTCGACTCCGATCGGGTGGCGACTCTAAAATTTATTTTCAATAAAAAACCGGAATTTCTCAATTTCTTTAGTTGAGGATTGATATTAAATGGGTTAGGGTTTAGTATTAATCAAGAAATGAGAAATCAATTTTAAACAAAAACCGAAAAATTAGGCTCGACAATTTGGCAACTCCACTGGGGACCTTAGAAGGCTAGCCACTAGAAGTTACCGAAAATAGGATTATTTAAAAATAATGAAATAATAGAAATAAAAAAACTTAGGTATGTTATTTTATGTATCTGTTTATTTTATTTGTTTGTACTAACATGTTTTTGATGTAGCAGTTCATTTAAGGGGAAATTTTGAGAGGTTTTATTTTTGTCTTTTATTTATTTATATTTTTATTATTGTCTCTTTTTTGCATCATAAATGTATGGTAGATACGGTCAGAACCTGGCCGTCTTAGGACCTTAGGAGGGGGCCATTGTGTAAGTTTCGGATGTTGTGGGGTAACCACCTTTCGAGGCCAATCAGGCTACCCCACTCAAGTTCAGATATAACTACAGAATTGATGCTTTGAAAAACATAGTGGTTGCAGAACTTAAGGACCTTTAGAACCCACCTTTTACATTACATGAAAACTTTTTCAAAAAATTCACAAGAATCTATGATGTGGCAAACTTAAATTGATAAGGGCAGTTGTGAAGTTGTGATTGTATTTGTAATCTTCTCTTGTAAATAATTTGTAACAATTTCGTGTAAAGTTTAGAATGCATTGTAATTGTAATTGTAATTTTGATTAGTCATGGCTAGACCAAGTCAAGGGTCTTTTGAAGACATTTATGTCCACCTACTGCATTGGCCACAGAAGCTGCTTTAAACATGGTTCAACTCTTCAGCCCAGATAAACAGGAGTTTATTAAGAATAAGATTGGGCCCATCCTCTCTCTACAGAAGATCCTCGTGAACATCACTCTAGTGTGGGCCTTAGTCCACCTTTAGGAGCCCAAATTTACTAGTTTCTGTATGGGCCTACATCAGCTAAGCCCAACTATAGAAGAATACTCCCAATTGTTGTGGGCTCCTACAATCATGAATGATATTTATGTCCCAGACTTGGAAGCTGCAGCACCAAAGATCTTCAGTAAGTTGCTGGGAATCAGAAAAACCGAAATAAACCGGGTTCTAAATCAAGGAAAGACCATTCAATTAGAGGATGTCATGAACTGGTTTTCTACTGAATTGAAGCATAGAGAAAAAACATGAGGGTTTTTTGTGCAAATTTAGAAGCGTCGCACCAGTACCGGGTCAACGCTTTTATACTAGTAGTCTTAAATACCATCCTGTTCCCTAATGAAAGACATCGAGTCCATTTCAGAATTGCAGAACTCGTAGCCCATTTCCTTGAAGGGAAATCATATGTCCCGGCTCTTCTAGCCAGGCAGATCCGGTCACTAAACCATCTCAAGAAAAAGAAACGAGGAGATCTGAAAACTAGTATGGTCCTACTGGTGGTCTGGTTCGTTAGCCACATGAGAAGTTACCAGCTTGATTTCAATTAGGCCAAATTTACTTAGCAATATGATCTCATCAAATCTTTTGGAGAAAGAATCGAGCTGCTAGAAAATATAGCTAGCCGCTATTGGGTCCAATACTTTCAGAGTATGAAAGCAGAAGAGTTATTGTTGACACTTAGGTGGTTTGCAAGTAAGAAAATGATAAGAGGATGTAGAGACTTCAAAGCAGTTCCTCTGAGCGACTTCAACCTCTGCACTGCATACGTTCTAGCCAATGGACTCATTGAGGACATGATCCCCAGACCATCATTAGAAGTTGCCTCGCTGGACTTCCTTAACCCCAGTATGACGATGGTTGATAAATAACCAAGCTTCAAAGCATCCGAGCTCTCTAGTATACGAGAAACACCACCCCTACCACTAAAGGGATAACAGCCAGGAGCCAGACAACGAAAGGATTTCTTTATCACCAGCTAAAAGGGCTAAAAGATATGGAAGACAACAAAGAGAAGGGGGAAGTTCAAGCTGAATCTGAAAGGACGAGTAAAAGAGAGCAGGAGTTGGAAAGCCGTTGCAAGGAGTATCATCAGAAGATAAAAGCATTGGAAGCACAACTGAAGAGGACCAAGGGCAAAGAAGAGCAAGCTCCCATGATCCGAAAGAAGAGAAAGACGCAGGATAAGCCTACTAGGCACTAGGAGAGAAAATTTTAGATTTTAGGTTTTTTATGTTTTCATTAAGATTCATTTTTATGAACAGAATAAGAGGTGTAAAGCTTCACAATTGCAAAAATTAATAAAAGTTAGTAAGGTTTTGCCACATCAGAGGTTCCCTCCAATTCTTGATTTTTCATTGCACTCGTATGACATGCATTTTATGTTTGTATGATTAATAAACTTTTTTTAAGAAAGTGTAATATGTACTAACCCTTTGTTTAGTTGTTCAATAAAAATCAGGTTAAATTTCAAGATAGCTCCCAAACGTCAAGTCTTTCAGAGAAGTCTGATTAGAACCCGTTCCCAGACCAGGATAGCCACAACTCAAGGAAATGATGGAGACCTTGAGATCAATGATCCCTTTGAGCTGAGGTTTCATTCCATAGAAAGGGCTATGGAAAAGATGGTAGAACAGATGAGCTTCCTAGTAGACAGCATTTCTTTGCTACGAGCTACAGCACCAGCTAATGAAGACGGGTCCAAAACCTGTTATGGCAAGAATATACAAGCTCTTGAAGTAGAGTACGAATATAAAAAAGGCCTATTCGAATCAGAAGGAGTTTACCCTAAAGACAACCCGACCTTCGAACTTGACACGTATGCGGCCCCGGGACCTGTCGACCATGGGCCAAGTATGGACAGCTTGAAAGAACTGGAAAAGAAATTGACACAACAGATCTCTGAGAAGATGAAGGCATTTGTAGGGTATGATGGATTTGAATAGGCGGAGATTACAGAGTTTTCCGCGTATGACATAGGATCATACCCTGAGAAGTTTAAGGTACTAGAATTCGAGAAGTATAATGGGACGGGTTGCCCCAAGCTTCACACTAGGTTGTATGTCAGGAAGATGGGTAAATATGTTCAGTATGATCCACTCATGGTACAGACATTTCAGGATAGCCTAATCGGACCGGCCCTGACTTGGTATGCCCAGCTTGATTTGAATCAGATAAATACATGGGAGAAACTTGCTCGAGCATTTTATGAACAATATAAATTCAATGTGGAAGTAGCTCCGACTATGATGGACTTAGTTGCCCTACGGAAGAAGAATAATGAATTGTTCAAAGGATACGCTCAAAGATGGAGGTCCTTAGTTGTAAGAATCTCTACTCCAACGACTGAGAAAGAGCTCACATCGGCTTTCATTAACACCTTGGAGAGGCCTTATTTTTCCCATCTCATCGGGCAGGCCTCATCCAGTTTTGCTGAAGTAGTAGCGGCCGGGTGTAGGATTGAAAGTATTGTTTCTTCTGGTAAGCTACAAGACCCAGCGGATAGAAGACCACCAGCGTCATCATCTGGTCCTAGACTAGCCACCAGCAAGCCTAAAGAAATTACAGTTGGTATGGTAAATTCAAATGCCACACTAAATGCTCAAGTCACTTTTAAGGCAAATCTACCTCCCGTCCAGCAATAGTATAGAGATCAGTTTCAAATAACAGGACTTATAGGCAATTTACCAAGATACCGGTCCCTTTGAGTCAAGTCTTCGAGAAGTTGCGAAGGGATAATTTGATATGGTACGAACTTCCTAGCGATCGATATCGACCGAGATTCTTTGACCTTACAGTAAATGCGAATACTACTGTGGATAAGTGGGGCATTCAATTGATACATGTTGGAGACTGAGGAATAAGATTTAGGACTTGATAGATGAAGGGATAGTGCAGTTGGATTTTTTGGAAGCTCTAGTTCCTAATGTTAACAATAATCCCTTACCTAACCATGGGCCAATGATTGGTATGATCTTTGATGATTGTGTTGTCAACGCATTGATGCAAATAAGAAGCCTAAGGTTTTTGAGTTCTATATTAGCACTTAAACTCTAGAAGTAAAGAGGTACACATTTCACGTGCCGTTGCCACCAGAAAATTACAAGGCTGCTTCATTTAACTATCACCTAGTAAATTAGGAGAAACCAGGTCTTCTGGTAGGGGGCATTACTCGATTGGGAAATATTTATCACCCAAGAGAGGAGCAGGGGAGGAAAGTCATGTCAGGAGAATCAAATGATAAGACGGCGGCCGAACGCATTGAGGGACTATCGGCTTTTACCAAAATGATCAATTCAAGTGAGTATAAAATCATGGATCAACTCAGTAAGACTTGGGCCTGTTAATTGCATTTGAACCACACAGGGAGGCTTTGTTTCACACTTTAAATGAAGTAAAGGTCCCTTGGGAGATTCCAACTGAGAAGATGGGACTGGTTACTAATTCGATCCTTGCAATAGACCAAATTTCATTTTTAGCTGAAGAATTGGGTGAGGAAGGGAACAAGCATACAAAGCCACTCTTTATCATGGTAAGGAGTAATGACATAATTGTCACCAGGGTACTCATTGACAATGGATCGTCGCTGAACATCTGCCATTGATGGTTCCAGAAGAGAGATTATAGGGGAGATTGATCTATCCGTGAGTATTGGCCCTCAGCACTTTACTATTCGATTCCAAGTCATGTACATTCCAAGATCTTTCAATCTACTTTTGGGAAGACCTTGGATTCATGCAGCAGGGGCCATACCTTCGAGCTTGCACCAAAAATTGAAGTTCATCTCCAATGGCCAGGTGATTACAATTCTGGGAGATCAAGATTATGAAATCTACAATGAGACGGCTATACCCTACATAGAAAGTGAGGGACAAGAAGAGCTGGGTTTACAAATGTTTGAAGAGGTGAACATGATCACTAGTCCTAACAAGGGGGATGATAGAAGGAAGGGATTCAAGGAAGGCTAGATCAGCACCTATGGCCTTGGCTACAATCATACCCCGGTGGAAGAATTCCAAAAGAAGCAAGCGAGGGGCAAGAGAGGTAACAGATTGTACTATGCCCTGATGACCTCTCCACCACTAGTTGTGACATTCATACGGGAAGAGACTCAAGCCCGAGAATCTGACAAAGAAGGACCAACAAACTCACCACCCAAGTTCCAACATCATTTGAACAACTAGTTCTCCATCCCGGCAAATAGTAACAGGTCATCCCTAGGGTAAAGGGGCAACCCATAGTTAGTATTTCCTAAATTTTTATTTTTAATAGTCATCATTTCAAATGTATCGTCGAGCCTTTTCATTCAAAATTAGTTAGGCCTTTATCTCATTTGAGACCATACCTCCATTTATTCAATGAAATCTTAGTTTGTTTCTTGCCTATGTTGCTTTTCAATTCTCTTTCGTTTACATGCATTTTTTTTTTATATATTCTCATTCAGATTCAATGAACTAAGCGAAAACTGGGAATACCTCGTGCAGGTAGAAAATGAGAATATCGATATCGCTTCTGGCCTTACTGTGTTAGTCGTCGGGGGTGATGTCGATGACTATAGTAATATACAAGAGGAATGGCAAAAACATGAACTGGGTAGAATCACTATTAATGAACCGATTGAGACAATTAATGTGGGGAATGAAGAAAATCCTAAGAATTTGAAAATTGGGGCGAGTTTAAAAGAGAAACAAAAAACAGAAATGATTGCGTTATTAACCGAGTATCAGGATGTGTTCGCTTGGTCGTATGAAGATATGCCTGGGTTGGACCCATTAATTGTAGTCCACCGTTTACCTATACAGGAGGACATCAAACCAAGAAAGCAAAAATTGAGGAGATTTCGACCTGACATCTTGTTGAAAATTAAAGAAGAAGTGAAGAAACTACTAGAGGTTGGATTCATTGAAGTGTCGGATTACCCGGAATGGGTAGCTAATATTGTTCTAGTAATGAAGAAGAATGGGAAAGTTAGAGTGTGTGTAGACTTTCGAGATCTTAACCAGGCAACACTTAAGGATAATTTTCCATTGCCTCACATTGATGTCTTGGTGGATAACACTGCTGGAAATCATCTATTCTCTTTCATGGATGGTTCTTCGGGATATAATCAGATTCGGATGTTTAAAGAGGATAAGATGAAGATGACTTTTATTACAACTTGGGGAACATTTTGCTATAAGGTGATGCCGTTTGGGATAAAGAATGCAGGTGCAACATATCAGAGGGCCATGGTTGCAATTTTTCATGATATGATGCATAAAGAAATAAAAGTATATGTTGATGATATGATTGCGAAATCCAAAGAGGACAAAGATCACTTAGAAAACCTGAGGAAGTTGTTTGATAGACTGAGAAAGTACCACTTGAAATTGAATCCGGAGGAGTATACCTTTGGTGTGATGTCAGGAAAATTGTTGGGGTTCATAGTCAGCCAAAGAGGTATTGAAGTCGATCATGATAAGGCCAAAGCTATAATTGACATGCCTCCTCCACAAACACTCAAGGAAGTGCGAGGATTGCTGGGTCGTTTAAATTACATAGCTCGATTCATTTCACAGTTAACGGACAAATGCTGCCCTCTTTTTAAGCTGTTAAAGAAGAACGCAAAGATCAATTGGAATGAGGAATACGAAGAGGCTTTCACGAAAATCAAAGAATATCTCATGAAATCTCTAGTGTTGGTAGCACCTAAACCTAGAAAGCCATTATTCTTGTACTTGACCATAATGTCGGAATCCATGGGGTCTATGCTTGGCCAAAAGGATGAAGAAGGGAAGGAGCGAGTCATTTACTATATAAGCAAGAAGTTTACAGAAGGGGAGCAAAAATACTCAGAAGCTGAAAGAACTTGTTGTGCATTGGTCTGGGTTATGCATCGGCTTAGACAATATACGCTGTATTATCAGATTGAGTTAATAACACAATACGATCCTTTGAAATATTTAGTTGAAAAACTGGGTCTCATTGGTAAAGTTTCAAAGTGGCAGATGTTGCTAATAGAATTTGACATTACGTATGTGAGCCAAAGTTCAGTCAAGGAGCAAGCCTTGGCGAATCAATTAATGGAGAATCCTTCTGAGGATACCCCTCAAGGAGCACGGGTTGAGTTTCCCGATGAAAACATCCGAGTAGCGAGAAATGATTATGATGGTGAAATAGTAAAAAAATCTTCAGGATGGAAAATGTTATTTGACGGAGCAGCCAATGTGTTTAGATGTGGAGTAGGGGCAATTTTGGTATCACCTGGAGGTACATAATTTCCAGTGGCTATGAGATTGGTTTTCCCATGTACCAATAACATTGCAGAATATGAGGCGTGTATTTTGGGGCTCAAAATCGCTTTGTTTAAGGAGATACAGGAATTGCAGGTATATGGAGATTCTTTG
The DNA here is from genome assembly GCA_024138005.1 of Lumnitzera racemosa. NCBI lineage: Eukaryota > Viridiplantae > Streptophyta > Magnoliopsida > Myrtales > Combretaceae > Lumnitzera > Lumnitzera racemosa. The sequence continues at coordinate 47,347,662 of JAMXBC010000007.1, forward strand.
TTGATTATAGGCTAAGCTTGGGGTGAGTATAAGACGAAAGACCCCAAATTAATGCCTTATCGCCAACACTCGGCCGAGTTGATAACTAAGTTGGAAAAGATTACCTTCGTGTACATGCTAAGGGTTCAAAACCAATTTGCCGATGCTCTTGTTACTTTGGCATCAATGATTCAGATATCGAAAGGAGTGGAGATTCAGCTAGTTAAAATTGAAATTGAGGAAAAGTCCACTTTTTGTTTGGCAATGGAAAGTTCATGTGGTGAAAAGCCTTAGTATCATGATATCAAAATATTTTTACAACATGGTACGTACCCCGAAGGAGTAGAGAGGAAGGATAAAATATTAATTGGAAGATTGGTGGCTCAGTACTTGATGAGCGATTCTATGCTGTATCGACGATCGTTTGATGGAACGCTTTGACTGCCTTGGTTAGTCAGCTCATTAAGGGCACGACCAAGTTTTCTTCATATTTTTAGGTCTTAGCCAGCTCAAGGGGCGCTTTGACTGCCTTGGTTAGTTAGTTCATTAAGGGTACAACCAAGTTTTTCTTCATTTTTATGTCTTAGCCAGCTCAAGGGGCGCTTTAACCACCTTGGTTAGTCAGCTCATTAAAAGCACGACCAAGTTTCCTTCATTTTTAGGTCTTAGCCAGCTCAAGGGGCGCTTTGATTGCCTTGGTTAGTTAGCCCATTAAGGGCACGGCCAAGTTTTTCTTTATTTTTAGGTCTTATCCAGCTCAAGGGGCACTTCGACTGCCTTGTTTAGTCAGCTCATTAAAGGTACGACCAAGTTTTTCTTTATTTTTAAGTCTTATCCAGCTCAAGGGGCGCTTTAACCGCCTTGGTTAGTTAGCTCATTAAGGGCATGACCAAGTTTCCTTTATTTTTAGGTCTTAGCCAGCTCAAGGGGCGCTTTGATCGCCTTGGTTAATCAGCTCATTAAGGGTACGACCAAGTTTTTCTTCATTTTTAGGTTTTAGCCAGCTCAAGGGGCGCTTTGACCGCCTTGGTTAATTAGCTCATTAATTGCACGACTAAGTTTTCTTCATATTTTTAGGTCTTATCCAACTCAAGGGGGGCTTTGACTGTCTTGGTTAATCAGCTCATTAAGGTCACGACTAAGTTTTTCTTTATTTTTAGGTCTTAGCCAGCTCAAGGGGCACTTTGACCGCCTTGGTTAGTCAGCTCATTAAGGGCACAACCAAGTTCTCTTCATATTTTTAGGTCTTAGCCAGCTTAAGGGGCCCTTTGACCGCCTTGGTTAGTTAGCTCATTAAGGGCACGACCAAGTTTTTCTTCATTTTTAGGTCTTAACTAGCTCAAGGGGCGCTTTAACCGCCTTGGTTAGTCAGCTTATTAAAGGTACAGCCAAGTTTTCTTCATATTTTTAGGTCTTAGCCAGCTCAAGGGGCGCTTTGACTGCCTCGGTTAGTCAGTTCATTAAGGGCACGACCAAGTTTTTTTCTTCATTTTTAAGGTCTTAGCCAGCTCATGGGACGCTTTGACCGCCTTGGTTAGTCAACACATTAGGGCACAACCAAGTTTTCCTTCATTTTTTAGGTCTTAACCAGCTCAAAGGACACTTTGACCACCTAAGTTAGTCAGCTCATTAGGGCATGACCAAGTTCTCTTTATTCTTTTTTAGAGATTTTTGCCAATTTACAAAGGCGCTACCCCTTGCTATTCTAACCTTCGTCAAGCATCTTAACGTTCCTTAGGATAGAGTCGTTTTGAGGCAAAAACGGTGTTACTTTTGTCTTTGTGGCAAAGTTTTGCTCAAACTTTACCACAAAGAGGGGTAGCTATAGACACCTAATTTTTACCCTTCCGTAGTCTTAATTTTTATTTTTTACGAAAAGGGTCCTGGTTTAAAGATAACAAAAAAAAAATAGTAAATAATAATAATAAAAATTAACAGATAATGAAAATACCAAAAAAATAAGAAAAGGAAAAATCATAAAGATTTTGTAGATTTTTAGGAAGTAATTTATATTAGAAAGAATTAGTTTTAGTGTTAGTTTAGTTAAAAATTTTAATTTAGGGAATCAGATAGTTTAAATATAATTTAATTGTAATGAATGTTAAGGTACAGGTCAATGGCCTAACGGATAAGTATCGGAGTATTTAGGTGGATTTAGTTTGAGGTATTGGGTTCGAGTCTCAGCAGGCATCTATGTCTTTATTTTTCTGTCGCTGCAGAAGCAAAATCTAAAATCGGATTCATATCTAATCAAATCATATGAATATTAGTTAAATCATATTTGAATTAAATTTGAATCTAATTTGGTTTAGACTATATAAACACTTCACGCAGTCCATAAAAAAAAAAAAACAGAAAAGAACAAGAGCCTCTGCAGAGACTAGATACGCAATACAGTAGCAACTCATCGAAATTCATCAACCATCAGCACTGTCCACATACTCAACACAGCGAACAGCAGCAGCGAACGCAGTCCTGCAGCAGCTCAATATAGCGAACAGCAGTAGTGAGTGTAGTCCTGCAGCAGCTAATCCCCAATGTCCAAGCAGCAGTGACAACAACAGTCCACGCACATCATCGATCACTTCACCGCTGCCTATAATGTAACAGTAGCAGTATATTCACCGAAGAGTGCTTCACCAAACAACAATTCAACAGGAAAGCAATAGTAGCCGCAAATCCCCAATGTCCAAGCAGCAGTGACAACAACAGTCTACACACGTCACCGATCACTTCACCGCTGCTTACAATGCAACAGCAGCAGTATATTCATCAAAGAGTGCTTCACCAAACAACAATTCAACAGGAAAGCAACAGTAGCCGCAGTTTCACGACTGGAAAGCAATAGTAGTCGCAGTTTCACGATCAGCTTCTACGATCACTGCAGTTCTTGAACACACAACAAAGAACTCCCTGATCCACAAACCACACCGTGATCCACAAACCACACATCAAAACGGCCGAAGTACGAACACTATATTGCTGAATCGTTGAAGATCAGGTTTGGTTCTACTCCAATCTAGATTTTTTTTTCATTTATTTATTTGTCGTTTTAATTATATATCTCATTTTTATTATCGTAATTATTATTAGATTCTTGGTTACACAATGTAGTATATAAGATATGTACATATTAGGTAATTCTTTTTATTAGTGTTCTACATGTATATCGGGTGCATTATATAATATGTTTTTATCTAGGTAGATAGTTATATATATTAGTTTAGTGGTTGTTAAAATTAATTATCTTTTTAGATTTGGCTTTACTTAAGGATTTATCATATAGAAATTGTTTTTTCTTTAAATAAAAATTAATAAAACAGTAACACTCAAGTGTAAGGAGCCTTTAGATTTTTTTAAAATAAATCGAATAAATTAAGAATGTAAACTTGGGCAGTTTTCAAAATTAAAATCAATTAACACACTAAAGATTTTTTGAAAGAACTACGATCTTCTAATCTCAGCTAGTGGGTACGTAGGCACCTTCGGGGTGATGATAAAATATGTAAAAACTTAGGTTCTTTTTTCTTTTGATTATTTATTTATTTATTTTAAATATTATAATTAGAAGAATAATCCTAATTTCGGTAAATACATAGTGGTACCCGTTAAGGGTTTAATAGGTTAGCCCTCAAACTTTGAACCTTCTGGTTCTTCATTAAAATTGAAATCAAAGACCGATAGCTAAATCATAATCAATTCACCCAATTGATTATGGTTTCTTTCCTTTTTCTCAACTCCGGTCGGGTGGCAACTCCAAAATTTATTTTCAATAAAAAAACCGGAATTTCTCAATTTATTTAGTCGAAGATTAATATTAAATGGGTTAGGGTTTAGTATTAATTAAGAAATGAGAAATCAATTTTAAACAAAAATCGAAAAATCAGGCTCAATAATTATATGAAAGTATTTTATTTTGGTAGATAGTTATAGGAATTGTTAGGATTGGTAGGTAGATATTGGTTATTTTTATTAGGATTTGATCTTGTTTAAGGATTTGTCACATAGAAAGTTGTTTTTTATTTAAATAAAAATAATAAAAGGCCCTTTCAAAAAATAAGATTGTTAAAGCATTTTTTTAAAAATAAAAATACTCAAGAATTAGGACCGTTTAGATTTTTTTTTAAACTGAATCAACTAAAACGTAGACTCGACCGGTTTTCAAAATTAAAATCAATCAACATATTAATGATTTTTGAAAGAACTACGATCGTCTAATCCCGGCTAGCGGGTATATAGGCACCTTCAGGGCGACGATAAAATATGTAGAAACGTAGGTTCATTTTTTCTTTTGATTTTATTTATTTATTCTTTAAGAATATTATTTTTAGAAGAATAATCCTAATTTCAGTAAATAGATAGTAATACCCGTTAAGAGTTTAATAGGTTAGCCTCCGAATTCGGAACCCTTTGGTTCTTTATTCAAATTGAAATCAAAGACCGGTAGTTAAATCGTAATCAATCCACCCAATTGATTATGGTTTCTTTCCTTTTTCCTGACCCTAGTTGGGTAGTGACTCCAAAAATTATTTTCAATAAAAAAACTGGAATTTCTCAATTTCTTTAGTCGAGGATTAATATTAAATGGGTTAGGGTTTAGTATTAATTAGAAAATGAGAAATCAATTTTTACATAAATAGAAAACCGAAAATTCAAGCTTGATAGTTACAATGCATGTCTAGTTAGAAGTTAGGCCGGGTTTGAGTTAGATTGCTTTTGGGGTGATCAAGCAATTTCAAATAGTCTAAAGCAAGCAACATCATAATGAAACCAGTCCATAAAGTCTAGTACTCTAAATAACATAACTATATTCAAGTACATACACTGCATACACTTAGGCAACTAACTTACAACCATAGGCAAGACATATACTAAAGTCTCCAAGTATTCTTAAACAATACTTTAAAGTGCATTGAAGCATTGATCTCACTTACCTAGAACTCAGTTGCTTGCTAACTAAGCTTGCTGACTTATCCTTATTAATAATCCCTTGATATTTATCTTGATTTAGTATTTTATTTTGCATATAAATTATTAAAAATTTTACTAATTTACTCTCCTATAAAAGAATTAAGTTACTTAGTCATTAATTTATTACCCCATGCCTTAAGTATTAAGAGTTTAAAATGGTGATAGAAGTTTATTTCACTATTGTTACTTTTTGAGTTATTCCTTGAGTCAAGATGCTCTTGAAGTATTTAATTGGAGAAGCTTTTAAGCTACCCTCTAAACCATATGGTTCCAAAAATTTACCGTACATTGCTAGATAAAAAATAATTGCAAGAGAATGACTAAACGGAGTAAAATAAAGTGAAACAAAGAATATGGGAAATAAAAATTTGGTTGCATCCCAAAAAGTGCTTTTGTTTAACATTATTGGCTTGGCGCTTTTTGCTCCTTTCTTAAGGTGGTTTAAATCCTTGAGGCACCTTGTCAAAAATCTCTTTTAGAGCTTCCTATTCACCATCAAAGTCAATTGCTACCACAAATGTAGTGTCTTGTATTGTAATTGATTTAATGGCTTAAAGGTTTTTTTTTTTCATTTTTTTTGTAATATTTACATAAATCTTACTATTTCCAACCCTTAATACCATTTTACTATTTTTTACATCTATCGTAGCTCCTGCAGTGGTTAAAAACGGATGCCTTAGGACGATAGGAATTTCTGGATCTTCTTTTACGTCTAAAACTACAAAGTCTACAGAGAATACAAGTTGTCCACTTTTGAAAGCATAATCTCAATCATCCCTTTTGGTCTTTTAAAGGACTCATCAGCTAATTGAATTGTCATTTCAGTTTTTCATTGCATCCCATATTCCTAATTTCTTTATTAGAGCAAAAGGTATCACATTAATACTTGTATCTAAATCATAAAATGCATTATTAAGATTCTAATCTTTTATGCTGTAATTTGAAGTGAATTTCCCTCCATCGGCCTAAGAACTTGCATGACTAGGTATAGTAGTTATAGATACCCTATTTTTACCTCTTGTAATTTTAGAGTTTCTTTTAGAATAAAGGAAAAGAGTCTTAATTCAAAAATTCAAAAAATAAATTGAAAAAACTAAAAAAAAAATACGAAGAAAAAGAAATTTAGAATTTTTAGGATAATAGAAGTCTTATATCATTTTTAGAGTTATTGGGTCACATGGAATGGGTCATCCCATTTTTAACGTTGGATTGAGTTAAAGTATACAAATACATGATCTAGCAGTTCCGAGCAATAACTGAGATTATTAAGTTTTTTCTATAAAATTTAATATTCAGACCATGTTGAGGTTAATTACTTTCATACTGTAAAAATGAAGCTAATTTAAGTTAATTGTGGTTTCATATGATATGATAATTAGACTTAAATTGGTTGATTTATGAGAAAAATAATTTTAAAATTAACTATCCAATCAATGAGTTGGCACTTGTAAAATCATTAAATTAAGTTCAATTTGAAGACTGATTTTAACTCATGTGTATTAGACTTGCTCATGAAATTTAGTACATTTTTAATTTATCGGGAATTAGTTGAATGGAGCTTAGCTTTAGCTTAAATTGGTTATCCTATTTTAAATCTAATCTAAGTCAGATTAATAGGTTATTTATAAATTGGTTCACAATATAGATTGGGAAAAACCTGCTACTATAGTGGCTAAGGCATGCATATATTTCTTTCAGGTCAAGGTTTCGAAATGTTTCAAGCACATTATGCCTTTTATCATTTTTTTGGTTGAACTAGATATGTATCGGCCATTGATTGGATAACCGTATCCATTTTCTTTCTTTTTCCCTGCTTTTCTAATTAGTTGCATGCTTGGGGTGCTCCTTTCATGGCTCTTTTTTGTTGATCTTATGCAATTTCATTCATTTCATGGGTTAAATCTAGATCTAAAATTTGCAAAAAACTTGAATGTGATGAAAACCCATTAATAAAAGAAAAAAACCTTGGATCTTAAACAAAATCTTGGGTTTTGATTCAAGATTGATAATGAAAGGGTACTTAGGGAACTTGTATTGCCATAAAACATCATTAGAATCATCCCCTATAAGCTTTGTTTGAAGCTTCCTCTCTCTAAGCACTCAAAGTCGCGCCCCTTACTGTCTCTTTAGAATTCATCTCAATCTAAGCTTTTTCGAGCTGGGCTATTGCCTCTACAAGACTCTCTGCACCTTAAGCTTCTTAATCTAACCACTTTTATGTGTTTGCCCTAGCCTCTACCATCATAACTAACAACTCCAACTCAATTGCCACAGCCTCACAAAACACCACCATGTTCATCGCACCACATACAAAATAACTACCACTACTGAACTCACTATGCCTAAAAATCCCCAACCTATTTATCAGCTCTTCCCCCGTTACTCTTGGTCATGTTGCTTCACAACGATCCCTAGCAACCACCCATCAAAACCACTTACAATACCTCCTTTCACCACCACATTATTACAAATATAAGTTTTGATAATAGAAAACTATTGGAAACGACCTTTCCCAATTGAAATGGTGGTCGCAACACGTTGAAGCATCCCCTATAGCCATTGCGTTCTTTTCCCCTAGCATAACCCATATTTGATTTAAGGAGCTATTCCATACAGAACCCCTTCGACTCAAGTCTGCGCCCACTTTCTCCCTTCCAACCTTTGTACATTTGAAGTCAATCCTCTTCCTTTTGATTTTTTTTTTCATTTTCTTATTATTATTAGTTATATAAAAAATGAAAAAATGAAAAATAATATTAGTAGGTTTCCTATGTAAAAATTTTCCTTTATTCCCTTTAAAGATGTTTTTCTTACATTTGTTATAAATTTACATTTTATTTTATTTTACTCTTTTACTATATAAATAATAAACAAAAAAAATATAAGTAGAAAAAGCTTCTAGCTTTTTCTTTTTCTTTTTTCTTCCTCATTTCTCCCTTGGTTTTAATAATAAAAGCTTTTGTCACTTAGAAAAAAGATTTCAAAAATAAAAATTCCTTATAAACCCTACTCAAAATTAAGGCTTCTTTTTTAAAAATTTCCAAAAATAAAACATCAAATTAGGACCTCTTTTAGATTTTTTTTATTAAATAAAAGATAAATAAATAAAAAAGATAAACTTGACCATTTTTTAGAATTAAAATGAACCAATACACCTAAGGTTTTATAAACAAATCGAATTACCAAAAGTCTAATCTCTATTAGAAGGTATGTAGGCACTTATGAAATGACATAAAGTAGAGAAAAATTTTTATTTTCCCTTTTATAAATAAATTTAATTTCTTATTTTCTTCTATTTTCTAAATAAAATTTATTTTCTTTATTTATAAATTTAAAATTATTTTTTAAATTTAAAATGGAATTTTGAAAAAATAAAACTTCATTCGGAAGGTTAAAAGTAGTATCCATTTATGGTTCAATAAGATAGCTCCCAAATATGAAATCTTTGATTTTAAAAAAATCATTTTCAAAAGTGATTTTATCACACACCAGTAGTTGGGTCAAAATCAATCTACTTAGTTGATTTTAATCAAAATGAACTGTTTCTCTGAAAACATGTGTGGTTACAAAGTTTAAAAACCTTTAGAACCCACCTCGATTACATATATGAACCTTTAGATTAGCAAATAAATAATAATGGGGCATGCTAATTGAGGGTTGTTATTATATCGGAATACCTATGTTATCCATATAAATTTCATGTAGATGAATTCTTTATATAGAACTTTTTTAATGTAAAATTGTAATTTACCTTATACCTTATACATCTTTATAAATTACATCCTTATATAGGTATCTTTATATATCTTAAATTTATTGTAAATTCTATTTCCATGTAATTTCAAATTTATAGTGACAATGGAATTTTGATATAGTTTCAACCCAAAAAACTTAGCATTGCCACATTATTTTTTAGTCGTTGGTCCCCTGTATCCGCCTGTCTTCATATTACATGTTTTCTTTATCTTTATTTATCTATAAATGTTCATGTTTAATTGTGTTTGCTATCCTTTAAAATACTTTACTATTCCTATTCTTAATTAAAAGTGAAAAAAAAGGAGAGGGAGAATCATATCAATTCTCTTTGCAAAATAATCTTTCTAGGTGGTTGCCAATTTGATACTTATAAAGTTATTATAGAATAGGCTACATATGTAGATCAGTTTTTTTTATAAAATTTTTTTACATAACTTGTGTTAGGACCTAACTAAAATGGTTTCCCTAGTTTAAAAATAATAGGATTTAGAAATAATCACTAGTTCTTTAACTTTAGAATTTTCCAACTCTTTATAAATGTTGTAAATTCATGATCGTTGCTCTAATCATTTTCACTACCTAACAACATGCTTCTTTTTAGCCTTCAAATTTGTAAGTAATTATAATCTTCCGAAGTAGGAAATAGGTCTATACACTAACTCCTCAAGTTCATCAAATTGTTCATCTATGTAAACATCTTTGACTGTAAATAGTTGTCTTAGAATAAATCTTGTAAATAGGTCCCCTCATCAGTTAGAAATATTTCACAAAAAAATTACATTACTCTTGTAAATTAAAGCCTATTTGTCTTTCTTTTCAATAATCAAATTTCTCATGATAGGTACGTCATAAAAATTTCCCTTGTAAAATAAATTTATATTTCTTGTAGGTAAGCTTTTAAATGCTTATAGGATTGTAAATGTTTTTCCTTAGTAGGCTCCTTTTCATTTCCACTCTAAGTTTACGAGAGTTTGTCAACACCCCATCTTATAGTTTGTGGATCTTAGGGTGATTTTCTTATCTCTCATGTCCTTGGTATTTCCATTGCCTTATAATTTGTAGATATCGAGTACCTTACCAAAGTTTCTTTTCATATAAAGCTCCCCTTAGTCATGGTCAATATGATTTATTTCAAATTTCAAATTTCAAATCAAAGGTTGCCAATTATTTTTTTTTGAAAGAAGAAGAAGAAGAAAAAAATATGGAGAATTATTAATAGGGATGAATTCTTATCAAGAGTTATTGAAAACAATAGCTAACAGTAGAAACAACGATAGTAACCCTGATGGCACCAATCCTACTAAGTTAAGGGTTCACTCATTAGAACAAACTATGGAGAAAATGGTTGAACATATGAACTTATTAGTTGATAGTATTGTCCTACTCAAGGAAATGATGCTAGCAAATAAAGAGCACTTAAAAGCTTGACATGGAAAATGTCTTAAAGCACCTCTTCATGAAATGAAATAAAAGATTGATCCAGCCTTTGGGCCTGGCACTTATTCTTTCTTGGGTGACCTAAGGCCAAGTCAAGAAAGTATTAAAGAGTTGGAAAGGAAGCTAACTCAATAGAAAAGATGATAGCACTTAGGAATGATAATGGATTTGAGCAAGCTAGGACCAATAACTTTTCTACATATGATATTGGGCTTATTCAGAAAAATTTCAAAGTACCAAAGTTTGAGTAATACGATGAGATTGGATGCCCAAAGCAATACACTAGATTATATGTCCATATAATGGGCAAATTTGTTCAAAATGATAAACTCATGGTACAAACTTTTCAAGATAGTTTAATAGGGCCTGCATTAATCTAGTATGCCCATCTTAATCTTAGCAAGATAAATACTTAGGAGAAATTGACTCGGCCTTTCTATGAGCAATATAAATTCAACACAAAAATGGCTCCCTTTACTTATGACCTATGTATATTTAGCAAGAAAAATGATGAATCCTTTAAAAAGTATGCACAAAGGTGGAAGGGCATGGTAATTAGAATCATTCTTCCTTTACTAGAGAAAGACTTAACATTTGCATTCACTAATACATTAGATGGGCATCTTTTGGGGAACACAACTTCTAGCTTTGTAGATATTGTGGTAGTAAGAGGTAAAATTGATGAAGCTTTGTGAGCCGAAAGATTGGAGGGGCTAAAATAGAAGAAAGTAATGCTCTTAGAATCATCATAAAGGAGTATCGTTAATGTGAGAAGTCACGGGAGATATGCTACAAAACCTAAGTGGCAACTGAAAGCCTATGTAAGTCTAGAAGGCCCATGGAAGGAATTACACCACAATTCTTGTCACTCTCTCTCTTAAGCTTTTCATCAGTTGAAAGAGACAAATATCCTAAATTGTGAAGCTCCTAAACTAGGATATAAGCCTTGTAATGGAAATCCAGAGGTGCAATGTGATTATTACATGGTGTAGAAATGTTACTCCACAAACACATGTTAGAGGTTGAAGAACAAGATTCAAGACCTAATTGATGCAAGGTTAGTACATCCAAACACCATATGAATTGAAGTATCAAAGGGCTCCGACTTGTCTTTTATCAATATTGTGGAAATTGAAAATAAAAGTTTGTATTATTAAATAAACTAATGTTTGGGGGAAATTTTTCAAATTATTTAGGAGCATGAATTTAAATAAGTTGTTTCTATCTTATTAATCGAAAGGTTTAGAATAAAAAGAGGTAAATAATATCACAAACACTAACCTTAAAACATGCCTTAAGAGTTGAGTAAGATTAATCTGAGATTGTTGGATTCATTCTTAAAAGGAGGTTTATCTTGAATTTGATAAGCGAATTTGATAAGTGCGTAAAACCACACACTTATCTAAAGGATTTCTCTAACAATTATATGTGTTATGATAGATTTTTTAGCACAAGCGTATGAATTTTTATTAAAATCATATATCATTACTCAACACAAGTGTAATTTATATAGCTCAAAAGTAGCATATATTTAAATAATTTAAGCTTTTCGTGTTTGATCTTACAAGTCTCGAGTGATAGGAATCAATTTGCAACGATCCTTAAGCTGAGACCGACCAGTCAGAAGCTAAGGCCAACATGCTTTTGCCGAGGCTAGACTAATACTTGAGGGCCAAGGGGAGGAAGAGAAACCATTTTGCATTAGGTTTGTCGAGAAGACAAGAGACAAAATGGATAGGGCCTTAAGGACAAAGACTAGCTTGGCACAGCATAAGAAAGCTAGTGCGAAGCAATCCACAAGTGCAATAACTATGGGTTAACCTCACTGGGAGCTTGACTAAGCACAATAACACCTCTAAACATCCTACCTTTACTTAAACATCTAACTACTAACTGAACCTTGCTTGGGTTCGATCTTATAGACAACTCGAATGACTACATGTCAACCATACTATTAAATACACAGTTTTGTATACTTTGTAAATATTTTCCTTATTTCAATTATGGGCCATTCTTTAGAGTTTAAGGCCTTGTATATTATTTGTAGTTTTGTCACTAAGGTTTTAAGACTTGCTAAATAGCAACATTTGTAATTAGCAAAAAAAAAAAAAAAAAACAAAAAAAAGGATCATATAGTGAAGAATATACACAGACTTGGAACTTTCCTCTTTTGAGAAAAGTCATTCTTGAGCTCTTAGAGCTAGCATTGCTAGGTTATTGAGTATCGAATAACTCTTTAGCCTTTCTTATGTTCTTATCAATCTTGTTCTCAAGATTATGGTGAACCCCTTCATCTGAGTGAGTTAGTGAGTTACATGTAAACTCTCATTTGAAACCCGAGTGACATTTAGTGTTCATAAGTCACATCGAACTCTATTTTAAGCTTAACCCCTGATTGTGTTTGTGTCTTGGTGCATGGTATGTATATACATTCGTAGTCAAAACCCCCTTCCACTTCCTATTCCTCACCCTACTCAAACGTCGAATACCTATTCATGGTTCATGCCTACTACGTGTTTGTGAATTCACATCATTAAGACTACCATATAATCATAGCCCCGATTCAAGAAGCCAGAAATGAAGAAAAAGAAGGAAACTTGGAGTTGGAACTATTGGCATAACAGTAAGCTTAGCCACTATCAAGCCAATACCTTGAGCAGAATCAAATCAAGTTGCAAAATTTGAAGAGTATGCTAGCATGATGCTACCCAACTACCATCATAATTGTATACTTGACCCTTGAAGTAAAAATACGCCATTTTATTAAAAGAAAAGAGGAGATGTAATTGACATGTGTTCATCATTATGACAGTACCCTTGCTTACCATCATGTTGATATCTACTTAATATAAAAACTACTTATTCTACTTCATTTTCTATCGATTTTGCTTTGCATTTTTTAAGGTTTAAGGTTTTAGTTTTCGCTACTTTCACTTCTTTAGGCTATCTTAGGTCACTTTTGGGGTAGTTTAATGATTTCCATAGTGTTTTCTTGTATTTTGATGATTGTAGCATAGATTTTGTGGATTTTAGCTTTTTTCAAGGTTTGGGTTTGTAGATTTATAAACCCTACAAATTTAGCTATTTAAGAGTAGAATTGAATCTTAATACTATAGATAATTCGAAGAGTCATTAAAGCTGAGCAATATAAAAAATTAATAAATCATAAATATAAATATATTATAAGGAGTAAAAATCTTAGAAATTGATAAAAACTCTAAATCATATACTAAAATCCTAAAACTGCTTTAAGCACCATTAACCAAAATTGAACCCGAATTTGATTGAAAACCTAAAATTATAAATATAAACCTATAAAATAATTAAATATTACTCAATAGTGATAAAATTATAGTCGATTGCAATTTTCAACTAAATAGCCTATTTGTATGAAATTATAACGAAATCGCTATAATAACTTGTAAAAATTATAGTTGTACTGGGTACCAATTAAATTAATAAAATTTTACAAAAATTTAAAAATTAATTTATGATAAGATTTGTTATAATTTTTATGTTTCAAAAAATTACATATATTTATTATTAATTTTTATTTTCCTTCTCTTCCATTTCCAATTTATCTCTTTTCTTTCTTTCCTTTCTTTTTCTCCACTTGCCACGTATGGAAACCAAAAAAAAGATTAGAAAAAAATCAGCAGCCATGTAAGGAAGTAAATTGCCATGTGTTGATCTTAAAATAAAAAGAAAAAATTACAAATGATTTTTTTTTGTCATATCCTCATTAATATAAAAGATAAGATAAGATTTTAGCTTAAAATCTAAGCTAGATCCTCACGTGAATAAAAGGAAAATCTAGGAAACAGAAAAAAAAATTTCTTCACACCGAAATCTAGAAGCAAATCGTGAGGGAGAGAAAGAAAAAGAAAGAAGGAAAAGAAGAAAGGAAGGAAGAAGCAAAGAAGAAGAAAAAAAAAATCAATAGGTAAATAATTTATTTTAATAGTATAGATGTATAATATATAGTATATACATGTATAAATATAGTATTTGTATAGTTTTTTCTTATGAATATAACATTACTAATACATGTATATGTACACAAATACATGAATTGAATAGTATATATATATGTATAAGGTTAGGTATGTATACATGTATATACATAGGTATATTATAAGTAAGAATATGTATTATGTATTTTTTTTGGAATACATATAATTAGTATTATGTATTTTAATAAATAACTATAGTATATATATGTATATGGGTGTACCGTAAATATACATATGCATGTGTGTGTGTATCCATGTATAATTGCTTTAGTATACCTATATGTATAATCGTATGGTATATATATATAGTAAAGTACTTCTATGAGTAGTAATTATATGTATATACCGAATATATATGTATGTATTTATATTTATGTACATATGTAAGACTTATATATATATAAATACAAATACATGAATACATGAATATGTATATAAGAGTATATTTATTTTCAATAAATACATATACATATACATATATAATACGTATAATGTATAGTATATATATATATAAGTAGTATACCGAATATGTATTAGCATATATAATATATTTACTAAATTCATAAATATGTAAGGTGTAATGTATATATAGCTATATATATGATATCGTAATTAAAGATTTTTCAATAAAATAAATTATAAAATATATATATTAAGTATATGGATATACATATGCATATAATCGTGAAGTACATAAGAGAAATAATAAATAAGAAAATTAGAAATAGTAAAAATAATAAAGGTAATAATAATGATAATAATCATAATAAAGTTAAAAATCTCAAAAATAGAAAAATACGCTCAAAATAATAAAAATTTCAAATATATGATTTAAATAATTATTAATTCATAAATATGTTAAGAAAAAGCTAAAATTGGTATTTTATAATTTTTAAACTAAAATAATAAATTTTGTGATATTTTTATGTCACAATTTACACTGCGAGTCATAACGTCCACAATGGATCTCGCTACGAGAAAATATGCTCGAAAACGATTAAAATGGACTATAAGTTCATGACGATTCGAGCTAAAACGAAAAAGTTATGGGCGATTTGATAAAAAGCTTGAATATGTGATTTCACGTAAAATAATAACTGATTTAAGTAAACAGTACGGTTTACTACGGTTTAGCATGCTAGTTTAGGTATTTAAATCCCTAAACTCATTACTTTCCCTATTTCCCTAATGTTAGGTGATCCTAAGATTGAGACCGACTTACCTTTGGACTACTACGATCCCTGAGCTAGCCATGGTCGAGTGAGTTTTTCTTAGTGATTCCATACTTGTTTGTGTTTGTAGTTAGTGAACATAAATTATGAATTATAAATGAATGTGTATGGGGTTGGGTAATGCTTGTACATGATAATTGTTGTTGATGATGAATTTACCTTAAATTGCAATAATATAATGTATGTTGCATAGTAGATTCACTAGATTGATTGTTTGTGGCTTGGAATGATCGTTGAATAAATAAGACTAAATTTTATTCGACTAGAAAAGTTAACTTGGATCATGCATAAATCATGCACTGCATAATTAATTCTAGACAATCACATTATATGGAGGTAGCGAGAGACCATACGTGGGTTGATTATTGAGTGGTACTGATTTCGTACGGTGCACACGTATAATATGACCTTACCCCGGCCCACAGGATGACTAGGTGTTGGAGGCACTAACCACCTGGCTATGGGTCGAGTCTAGAGGCTTTCGTTTAGGGGTAAGTGAGGGCTGTGTGAACCTACTCACAATCATATATAGAACTCGCTTTGATAAACTTGGTAATGGATGTACCATTACATTTTAAATACGAAACGCGAAGTTTCGTTATGAAATAAGTTCTAATATGATACCCGAATCTGACTGTACCGATGAATCTCCAACCCTGACTTCGAAGGGTGTTAAATATGAGTTACATGTAGTACCTGGTCACTTGCATGTATTTGTTTAGCATAATGTTTACCATGCATTCATTTGGTTGAACCTAAATATTGTATGACTTGATTGCTGTGTGGTTAAGGGAAATTAACTTACTAAGTTCTTGTAGCTTACGTCCCAATAGTTTTCTCTTGTAGGTTGCTAGATGATCGGGCATGGGTTAAGAACTGAGGGTTGAGTGTCAACGTCGAGATGCATAGAAGTTAGACTCTGAAGACAAACTATATGGTTCACTGGAATTATTGTATACTACATTCAAATTTTGTGACTTTAGTAAGTTTGAATTTTAGAACTTTACTACCCAACCTTATTATTTGGTAGGGGATATCGATTCTTTACGGTTCTATTGGACTGTGGCTTATCGGATATCCATAGTCACATATATGTGATTGTAAGATAAGTAAATAAATAAATAAATAAAAGCTTTAGTGACTAATTATTTAAAATCTTGTAATCTTTGACTTGCAAAATGATTTTTAAATCATAGGTACACACATGATATGGAAATTTTAAGCAATCTTACTAGGCCCTCATTAGGGTTATGACAGGATTTCTATTGCATCCATGAAGATTATTTGGAAATCTTGAGGAACTCTATTGTTTAGATTGAGGAGCTTGGTTTTGTAATATTTCTCATATTTTTTCAATGTTTTTAATGCAATGTTTACTTTCATGTTCATGTATATTATATGTTGAATTCTTATTCTCTATAAATGTGATAAATAGTGCTTATTATGCTTATGGGTAGTGTGTGAACATGATGACATACTTATGGCTATTGATATTTTTGTATTGTGATAGTGTAAATTTAAATTTTTTCTTAGCTCTATGGTGTAATTAGGTATAACTTGAGTATTAGGTTAATGTCGAGTTAGATAGCGTTTCATACACATTAAGCCCTCCCCTTTATTATCCTAATTGGGTCTAGATATCATAACAAGATTCGAAAACTTCTAATAGAACCTAGAATTCCTAATTTGAATAAGTAATTCTTGAGAATTAGGACTTAAATCTTTGTACTTACCTAGAGTTAAAAATTGGTTAAAACGAGAAATCAATTCTAACATAGTTATTTAAGTAGTGACAAAACTTGAATAGCTAGCTAATAGTATAGATGAGATATTGATAATATAATGCTTTTGCTACATGATAGAATTTATGAAAGAAGAGTTAGATAAATTATGTTAATGTGAGTAAAATCCAAGTTTAAACTATCATTAATACTTTAATAGTATGGCCACAATGATCTTAGAAAATTATTTACTTGTTATTCATACATTTTTTTATAGAGAAATCTACATCCCAATACTGAGAAATTGCTAAAGTCCATGATCAATTCCATTTTAGTTTTAACTTCTATTTAGATAACTTGCATGTTCTTTCTTTTAAAATTGCTTAATCAATTGCCTAGATTAGAGTAGAAATGGTAGAATCTAGTATTTGGTTATCTTTTAAAACTCTATTTTTTCCTTCACCGTAAAATACAACCTTAGTTACTTTCCTTGTATTATCAATAGACTGGTGTGCTTGCCATGTCACAATTCGAAAGGGTTAGTCATGGCAGTCGCTGTGTATCGTACAAAGGATTGTAGATTGAATTCTCTTACAATTGACGACCCTTTATACGATATATAAGGCTATAGCTACAATTAACAACCAAAAGTTGCACAAGCATAAGTAATGTTATTTCATGATAACAATAATAAGGTACAGAAATATAAAACATAATCTATTTATATAAGAATTTATAGATGTAAAGTCTTTAGAACTTTTAACTCAAACTAGTATCAGTTTATCATATATTTAGATCTATAATCTAGATAAACTATTATGTGAACACTCTAAATACGTCCTACTCCCACATTAACCCTCTGATGAACAACTAACCTCGAGCATACGATGGCCCGACTCAACGAACAACTCAGCCTGTGAAAGAAGACTATAAGGGTATAAGCTAACTAACTTAGTGAGATAATCCCCTCAACCATACAACAATCAAGTTATACAACAATCAAGTTCAATCAAATGAATACATGTCAACTAATATGCCAAACAAATACATGTAAGCGACTAGATATTGCATGCAACTCAGATTTAATGCCCTCCGAAGTCAGGGTTGGAGATACATCGGCACAGTCAGATCTGAGTATCATACTAGAACTTATCTCATAATGAAACTATGCATTTCATATTTAAAATGTAAATTTATATCGATATCAGTTTTATAAAAAATGAGTTATACATATGATTGTGAGTACGTTCATGCAACCCTTACTCACCCTTAAATAGAGGCCTTTGGATTCGACCCTTAGCAAGGCAATTGGCGCCTCCAACACCTAGTAATCTCATGGGTCAGGATAAGATCATATTGTACATGTGCACCGTATGAAATCTATAACAATTAAATAATCAACCCACGTATGGCCTTTCGCTACCTTTGTGTAATGTGATGGCCAAAATTAATTATGAGGTGTACGATTATGTGTGCTTTAAGTTAACTTTTTCTAGTCGAGTAAAATTAGGTCTTATTATTCAATGATCAATCAAGGTCACAAACAAACAGTTCTTAGTGAATCTATTATGCAATAATCAATACATTATTGTAATCTAAAGTAAATTCATCATTAACAAACAATTATTATATACAAGCATAACCCAACTCTATACAACATTCAATTATTGATCATAATTTATAGTTACTAATTACAAACATAAATAAGTATGGAATCATCAAGAAAAACTTACTTAACCATAGGTGACTCAAGGGTCGTAATAATCTGGTGGCAGCTCAAGGTCAAGATTAAGATTACTTGAAAATAAGGAATATAAAAATTTGTAAGTTTGGGAATTTAAAGTTAAACTAATATCGTAGTTTGTAAGATTTACTTTACCTAGTTATGCGAAATTGTCAATTCGAGCTTTTTATCTAATTTTGTATAACTTTTTCGTTTTAGCTCAAATCGTTATGAACTTATAGTCCATTTTAATAGTTTTTTAGCGTATTTTCTCATAGCGAGGTCTATTTTTGACGTTGTGACTCACAGTTTGAACTGCGATATAAAAATATAACAAGATTTATTATTTTAGTTTAAAAGGTTATAAAATATTAATTTTAGCTTTTTCTTAATATATTTATGATTTAATAATTATTTAAATCATATAATTGATAATTTTATTATTTTAAGCATATTTTACATTAGTTACTCATTTTTACCTATCTTTGAGATTTTAGACTTATTACAATTATTACTATTATTACTTTTATTTTATTATTTATTTGTATTTTACGATACTCTCTCTCAAACACACACACACACACACACACATATATATACTTATTACTTTATTTGATTAATTTTTATAATTTACTAAATTAGTAATTCCTAATTTATGGTAATATATATATATATATATATATATACCTACTTCTTACATATTACGAATTTATTTTATTTAGGAAATATTATTGTATTGTATATACCACTTAATATACAACATACTTTATATACTATATGCTATACATATATTTACGCCACATAAATATATACATGTATACATATATGTACATAAAAATATAGCTTACATGTATATATGAATATATAAATACAAAATACATGTATATAATATATGAATACTTATCCTTATATACATATACATATGAAAATAAAGGTTGTATACATATATACGCAAATAATCATTTCATGTGTACACATAAATGTATATATATCTATATTTATTTTGTGAAAATACTAAATATATACTATATGTACTCTTATTTATATATACATCTATGTATTTATTTATTTTTTTTCCGTATTCATGTATATCATATTCAAATAATAAGATTTCCAAATATTTATTGTATATTCTTATTTATACATACATGTATTTACATATATCGTATGTTCTATCTATTAGTATATATATATATATATATATATATATATATACATGTCTACATATATATATTTTTACAAACATAAGGATACATATGCATTTGGTTATCTACTTATGCTTACATACATGTATATGTAATGAAATATTTAGTAAAATACAACAGAAATACTTAGTATATACATGTACATATCATATAATAAACATATATACAACCAAAATAAATATACTTACCTTATTATGTTTGTATTAGTCTTAATTTTCCTTCTTCTTCTTCTTCTTGGTTCTCTTTTTGTGTTTTTGGTTTGGTTTTCTTAAATTTTTCTTCCAGATATTTTTTTTCTTCCTTTGGTTTCAACATGAGCAACAATTTAAGGAGAAAATAAAATAAAATAATAAGCTAACCTAATCTCTATATTTATAAGGATAAGACAATGTAATCATTTCTAATTTTTCTTTTTTTTTTTTCTTTTTACAAAATCAACACTTAGATCATGAATTGTATCATGTAGGCTGTTGTTTCTAAATGCATTTTCTGTTTTCTTTTTTTCGTTTCTAGGACATTGCAATAAGGGAATGGGGAGAAAAAGAAAGAAAGAAAAAGGAAGAAAATAGAAATTAAAAATAAATATATGTAATTTTTATAAACCCAAAAATCATAAAAATAATCATTATAAATTAATTTTGGAATTTTATGAAAATTTATCAATTTAATTGGTACCTATTATAATTATAATTTTTACAAGTTATTTTAACAATTTCGTTAAAAATTTTATGCGATTACGTGATTTAGTCGATAATTGCAATCGACTACAATTATATCACTATTGAGTAATATTTAATTATTTTATAGGCTTAAAGTTATAGTTTTAGGGTTTCAATCAAATTCGGGTTTGATTTTGGTTAATTGTGCGTAATTCAGATTTAGAGTTTTAGTACGCGATTTAGGGTTTTGATCAATTCTTAGGGTTTTTATTATCAGTGTTACATTTGATTTAGTAAGTTTCATAATCTTTTATTGTTACTAGCCTTATTGACTCATTATACAATTTAGGATACTCGAACTTAAGTTAAGGTTCAAACTAGTGATTTTTTAGGGTTTACATGCCATTTGTTCGTAATTTCCACTTAAATTTATTCATTTCTATCTATAAGCGAGTTCATTAATAGTATAGCATTCAACTATTCTAAAAATAGGCAAATTTTTATTTGTGCATGATATAAGTGGAAGTGAGATAGGGACACCAAGTTTTTGGTGCCATTGTTGGGGAAGGCAAAGAAAGTGAAAGTTGGCTAATATTAGATTAATATTTCTCTCAAGACTAGGTTTAGAGTAGCATAGATTTTGTTAGAGTTAGTTTTGCATGTTTAGAGTAGAGTTACATCTTTATTTTGTTGAGAACTTTTTACTGCATTATTTTTGTTGCTTTATAGGACTTATGAAAAGGTTATTGAAGATTCGATTAGCTGATTGGAAAAATGATAAACTTATTGCATAGGTTATAAGGGGTCAAAAATTGCATTATTGGTAGTCTTAAGTGTTGTTAGAAAGAAGAATAAGGTTTATGAGCAATATATGTTGGTACTGTAGAGATGAACATGTTCTTATTGATTGTCCTAAATTCAATCCCAATACTTCACCATTCACTATCACAACCACTTACTTTCTTAATGTTCCATATGGAAGATACATATATAACACTTTTGATTACTCATCTTTTGTGATTTGTAGGAATTGCAGAGGAAGTTATTGGACTCATGAGTGCTAGATTGGGCGACTTATCCTATACCTTCATTGTCAAACCCCTTTTCCTCAAAACACACATTATGAAATGATCATTCCATCCATACCATTGAGCCATAACACTCATAAAGAGGATAAACCTAAAGGGAAGTCCATCCTAGAGTTGGCATATGAAAGTAGACACCAATTTCTTAAGGCACATGCCAAAATCCTTCAACATAGAGAAGAGATGGAAGCTAGGTAGTATATGAACAATGAGACATGTAAACTAGGATAATTAATTGAACCTTATGAAGAACAAGTAGTCAGAAGTGATGACATCAAAGAGCCATACGAGAAGGATGAATGGATGTCAAACATGACAAGAACTCTAAAGGGGAGATCATTATTAGAGGTGAGGTAAAGGATGAAAAGGAAGAGTATCAGGGGGTAGAAGTGAATTTGAACAACTATGAATAAGAAGTTAAGCTAAATGAGAAGAAAGAGAAACCAAATGAAAAGAAAATTATTGAAGTAGGTTTCTTCACTAGTATGATGCTTCTAAAGACAAGAAGGATCCCACCTGTTAAGTCTCTTAAGTTGGTTTTGATGATAACAAAATATGTGTTGAGTTGTTACTAATATGTTTACGGAGTGTGTAGATATATTATGATATAAAAATGATTAATTTTTTTTTAAATATCAGTGAAAAAAAGTTAAAATGTGTTTAACAAGAACAATAAGTGTATAGGTCAATTTTAGAATGAAGTCAATTCAAGGAAGAAAATTAAGTTTGGAATTGTATTGGTCAGAATGTATGTTAAAAAGTGTATTAACCAAAGAATAGAACAATACAAATTGTGTATAGTATTGGAATTAATTGCTGTTCCTAAGCTATTATTTGAATAATTTATACAAGTTAAGTTGGAAAAATATGTAAAAGGGCTACCTTCACTTTATTAGGCATATTTGGGTAATGCATTCAATTTTGTTTCACTAAAGTTAGATTTAGTCCATGGGGATTTTAAGTGGGATTAATTTAAGTATACTTAAGAATAAGATTTGTGGAATATTTAACTAAGGTTTGATCAATATATTTTGGAAAGAAGATATGCTGACATTCTTAACAAGGTTGGTCAAGTTTTAATTACATTAAGGGCATTAATTGTAAAAGGATTTACTATATTAGTGTTGTTTATTAAGTTCGGATAAAATTCATACTATTTATGAGGATTTATTAGATAAAGCTATGCTTGAAAACTTAAGAATTCAATGTTGATTTTTGCAAGTTTTTCGAGATAAGGTTGCAGCTTAATTTGTTGAAAATAATTTAAGAACTTTAAGATATTTTGCTGAAGATAAGTGTGGATATTATGGATAAATTCAACCAAATTTTTATGGGAGTTTTATTTCATAATTCAAATAAAGATATTGAAGAAGGGAATAGATATGTTCTCGGCAAATATTAGATAAGCTATGATCAGGTGTTGTAATATTCTTAAAGAACAAGATATATGAAGATTTGGCCATATCTTTTCATGTTTATCCATAATATTTGAAGTGTGATTTTCAAATTTTTAAATTTCTACATAATCAAAAGAGGATTGGAGCATATCATCACGTGTAGCAACTATTAAATGACTCAAATTCATCAAAGAAACAAATCAAGATCAGCTTGATTTAAGTTTTCAAATTTTCAAATATTTAGTTTCTATTTTCATGGAACAACAAAACCAATTGTGTTTGAATAAAGATATCTTGGAGAAAAATCTAGAACTAGTCGTTTCTAACTATTAAAAGAAAGTTTACTCGATTTAAAGACAATCCTATATAAGATTCAGAACAATACACTGAAGATCAAAATTCAATTTAAAAAATTCTTTTATGCAGACTATCAAGAACTATATCAGAAACTAAGTTAGAAATTGAGCAAAAATAATTTTCTTATTTCATTGTCATTGCATTTAGGCAAATGTCGTAAAGAGTTATTGGAATTGTATTAGAGGGTATGTGAGGTTAGGGAGTTCTTTAAGTCTTTTGTTTAACTCTTATGTGAGGTTAGTGAGATAGATAGAGAAGTGATTGGATATCCTTGTAATCTCTTATTCATTTTTTATTAGTGAAAAGATTAGACTAGTGGAACAACACCAGTGAGGAGGATTAGGTCCTTAGTAGTGGAGCTGGAAGAGAGCAGCAGGTTAAAGGTCGAAACTCTATAAATTAATCTCTTGATCTTCTTTTTATCTACTCTATTTAGTTTATGATTTTTATTATTTGTATTATGCATAAAGTTAAATAATCAATTTTTAACTACTTGTCACACCATTTAAGTTATTAAGAGGGGATTTGTTTTAAAAATTGAAAAAGTTTCATTCTTTCAAAAGATATCAATTTACCCTTACCCCTTCTTGATATCTTACACGGAACCTACACCATCATTCATTTTTCTGGAGAGGTAGAGGAAGTGATTGAAGAAGACGAATGGGAATCGGTAATTGAAGATGAGACCTCCTCTTTAATCATTGAGGTAGAAGAATATAAAGAGATTGGAGAGGATAGGTTAGAATTGGTGATTGAAGATAAGAATCCTTCTCCAATTATTGAGCCAACCAATTGGTTTGGAGAGATTGAGCTAAAGTTTGAGTGCTACAAGCCTATAGGGTATATTGTAGAGTTTAAGCCGGTACCTATCTATATATTTACTCTATACCAGAAACCTACTTTTATTAAACTTGGGGGAGTCGAGATGAAGAGAAATGGAGTGAAGAAGAGAAGAAAGCTTCCCTATCATTTATAGAGATATGCGTGTAAACCCTATTTTTAGCAGGCATATAAATCGACTAAGAGTACTTTTCGAAAGTTCCTAAGGATCAAATAAACTAAGATTTTAAGTTTTAATTTAAAAATGAACTTAGTTTTCAAATCAAAAGTTCACTAGCAATAAAAAGCTCGAATATGAAAACATTGGACCTAAAGTCACCTAAAACCCTAAACCCTAAAATAATTAAGAATTTGTAACCCTAAATGACTAATTGAGAATTCAATCCGAATAATTTTATTCAACTCTAGAAATTTTCATAATTTTATGAGAATTAAATCATAACTTACAAGTTGATTTAAGAATCAAATTTTAAAATAATCACATATAAAATAATCTCCTTGTTTTCTTTCATAAGCCTTATACATATGGATAAGTGAGACAACCAATCACCATAAATAACTTATCAATTGAGAGTTGAAATCAATTATCAATTAAGAGTTATCAAAATTTAGTGACAAGACAACACACTACCCTAAAAACAAGTCATTATGGTCAGTTGTAAGAATTAGAATAGGAGAGGCTAAGCCTTGTCGATTTTCAATCACTCTATTATCTTATACATCTATTATTTACCTTTTAATGCTTACATCATCTAGTCATGTCAAAGTGTAGCTTTTGTACATGATAAAAGACAACTAAGTGAAGCTTCTTAGACACACTTCTTTCCTTTTCAAAATCGGCACTCTCTCTCACTCTTGACCCTCATCTTTTATTTCCTTTTCTCACTTTAAACATAAAAACAAAATTGGAAAGCCAACCCCACAAAATCTACTTTGCGACCACTTCCTTTTTGCTTAATACCTTACGGCACAACATTGATTTGTTTCCTACTTTTGCTATCTCTAAAAGATATTTTTAGAAACTATAGAATATCCTCAAAACCCATCTTAACCATCAAGACCTTAGCTATTAAAAGAACTTACAAGAAGAGGAAGGAAAAACAAAGAGCATAAGAGGAATCTTAGTTGCACAACCACCTTATTTATGCATTTGAAGACGAGTAAGTTATTTTCTTATTAAAGTGCTTTAGTGTGCCATGTTAGAAGATCATGTTTTCATGAAGATGTTGACATGAACATAAGGTGATAACATAGCTAGCCACTTCAAGAAATAGGCTTATGAATCTCTCATATGAAAGTTAGAATATGAGCTTGTTAAGTTGGTATTACGTAAAGATACATATCTAATACTTAAAATGAAAGATTCCAAGTTGAGAAAGTCATGAAATATGCACATGACAGAGAGAATAGCATGCTGCACGTATAGTATAGGTAAGCCTTTCAAGTGTTATTTTCACTTTTATTGAGTTAAACATGCTTAAATCTAGCTTTAGGTAAATGAAAATCCATTATATGATACTTTTATGAAGAAACCAACTTTTGAAGATGTGAACTATGGCATAGAGTTCATAATAAGTATGAGATCTATCATTTTTATGTAGTACATAAGATAAATAATCATCTCATGAAAGATAAGTTGAGTTGGAGTTGGAATATGAGTAGCATAGGTTCATGATCTAATACTTAAACTTAAGGAAATAATAAAACGAGTTGAAAAACCAAGTGTGTGACCCTTGAACTATCATGACCAGATCTGGAACCATAATAAAAGTCACTTAAAAATATGATAAAACCAAATAAATAAAATGAACAGACTAACCAAAGCAAGTATAACAATTGTATAAAGCTTAAAACTTTTAAAACAAGCTTAGAACTCCAAGTTGGGCCTTTACCAAATTTATGACCAGTAACTTAGTCCATCTATAAAAGTTGTTTCAAGACCCTTAAGAAGCCCACATAACACTCCTCGAGCCCAACAAAGTGACTATCCTTAGTTTACATTAAAAACAAGCTTATTTGAACACTTAAGACCACATAAAAGCTTAAGAAGATGTTGATAACACCAAGGCCATAAGATAAGGATGAAAATATGACCTTAAAGAGTATTTTAAGCTTATAATAAAACCTTAAGCCTAAGCTGAAAAGATTTCCTAAGATAACAAAAAAGCCTAACAATCAAACAAAGCTCAAAAAGACACCAAAACATGAGGATCGCTACTGGTTTGATTAGTAGATAGATTTGTATGCTTCATCACAAAAATCTAACTACAACATGTTAAGGTAGACTTGAAAATGATGAAAATCAACTATAAGATTATAAAAATTGGATTTAAAACGAGAAAGTTATACCCGATTGAAGTTTTAAGTAAAACCGGGAAAAATACGAAACTAAATTAAAAAGTGTAACTTAAAGACTTTTAGGTTAGTCTTCCAACTTTACCTTAAACTCTTAACTTTATCACATTTGCAATGTTTAGGAGACTCAATCGTAGGAGACAACTTGCCCTTAGATTACTATGACTAATTCATTGTGGCCTGAGTGAGTGATTCCCGATGACTTCATACTTGGTTTTGTTTATAGTATAGATATACTTAAATTTATATAATGAATTTGAATGCTTGTGGGATATGGGAAATGCATGTATACTATGTTATGATTGAATGGTATTACTTACTAAAGAGATAATAATAGGAATTGTTATAATAATAGTATGCATGGATTGCATGGAATGGAATTGCTTAATCACAATGGAAATTGAATTAATCAAGCATTCGACTAAGAAAATCAATGAGTAATGTATTTCTCATAATTACATTATAATTATATCAACTACCACCTCATATAGAAGATGGGAAGGAGCTCACAGGAGCGGAGTCTCTTGCTGGGATTAGGCCAATGAACCATTTATATTATTGAGTCTCTATCCTAAGCTTTCGAGCTTACTAGGCGTTAAGGGATGCTAACTGTTAGTGAGGAGCTTTATCTTGTGGCTTCTACTTAGGGCATGCGATGTAGATTATGGAAGCCACTACACCACTAAACTTGGAAATTTTGGCTTAAAAATTTTAATTTTGAAAAGAAAGGTATATTTTTATATGAAAAGTAAAGCTATGTATATTGTATAATTGTTTGAGTTGATTTGAGCACGTGGGTGCAATTGGTATAAAAACCTAGGTGCTAGGAAGTTGATGGTTTGTATCGGTTAATTATCGCTGTATGTATTGTTTGGCATTTTGATTATTCATGCATTCATATGTTGTGCATTGAATTATGTTGTTTTGTATAGCATGGTCGAAGGATTTACTCATTAAGTATAAGCTTACACCCTGATATATTTTTGCTGATGTAGGGCCATCTTTTTGTTCATTCGAACTACAAAATGCCCAAGGTGAGTCTTGCACTGAGATGGGTTATGAGTTCAGGATGAGAAGAGAGAATTTTTGTGTAAATAGTGAATTGTAAATGTATTTACTTAGCTAGATTTTCCTAATTCGGTTGCCTTATAGTTTTGAGTATATTATAATATTCTTTTGTTGTGGAATTCGACAATTCCATACCTTAACTTTAATGTTTTTGTAATTAAATGTTAATTTTAGTTGTCTCACTTGATATTGCTTACCTATGGGCCTGATGGTGACATGGAGTGAAAGGAGTTTTATGTGTCGTATAGAAAGCCTATGATCAACAAGGGTGTTGGTCATAGATCTTTATGTGGTACATGGCAAACTATTAAGTGAGGTAGAGAGGCACAAAACTAGGTTAGGATCTCTAAACAATTAAGCGAACGACTTAACTTTTTCTTAAAGAATGTGTAATATTTAACGAGTTTTTGTGTTGATCAAGGAAACACGAATAGGGTTCGTAGGAACCTTGTACTCTTAATGATGTATGAAGGAGAGACCCTTATCGAGTACTGTCATAGACAAAGAATTCTCTATAAGGACATGACATTAGTAGGAATGTCATGTAGACTTCGAGACATATGGACTTCTTGGAGGTCAAGATTGAGCTCCCATCGGAGAGGCTATTATCGAGACATTTTGATTTATGCACCTGGATTGGTCATGTCTAACATGGAGCTAGCTTATGTAATGGAGCAGGAAGAAGGAGCCGGTGTAGAGGCCAAAATGGTTTTATTGGTGCAAGATGGCCCAAGGATGACTGTGCTTAGTTTTGTGTATTGGCATCAACTGGGGCATGGCTATGTCTTTGTACGAGACCTAAGGGTTGATTACCTTAGAGTAGTCCATCTTGATGCACACATGGGGTTCCTCCACCCGTTGTTCTTGCTAAATTTTACTTTCCCTATATAAAGCTTGATGTTATCGATATACACTTAAATGCCCTTAAGTGGGAGGACGTTATCGACACCCTACCCATCATCTCAAGAGAATATCAAAGGGAAGTGAAACCTGAGCCAGATCCTTATGAGTCCTTGCTACCTCATAAGCCATACTAAGTAGTTTATTGTCCGAGGTCACCACCTAACCCAAATGTGGATGCTTCATTGCTATTTCTAAGGAGGAGGTCTCAATAAGCAAGCTAGTTGAATGATGATGAAGCTAGACCTTTGATGAGGAATAGTTAGTTATGGATGTTTTAACTTCCAAAGCGTTTCAATTGTTGCTGTTGCTATTTAATTTGAGCGAAAGTTATAATGAGGTTCTTGTGTATTACGTAGTGTACACTTTTAATTCATGGTTGTATTAAGTATTGTTAAAGTAATTGTAAGAAGTAAGTGTAACTTCGAAAAGATATGCACTTGAACCTCATGCGTGTTTAGAGAGTTTATAAAAGAACTCGTTGTATGTTCTATGTAATTTGATTCCTATTTCAATAGTACAATTAAAAAGAAATGCTTTATAATGGGAGATTTGAATAAGGACACTATGATTCCTAAGTAATAAAGTTATTTCATCTAAGTAAAGGATTGGATTCAGTAAATTGTGAATTGGATTAAACATATTACACTTAACCTTAGAAATTTTATTTTCAATAAACATAGGCATGAGAGATGACCTCTAAGAGATAGAGCACCACCAGAACAAAATGCACCTATTGATCATATTGAGGAGATATTGATGGCCATACAGGCAAATAATGCTTTGTTAATAACTTTCTTGGAAAAAACTCAAGCACCTCCACCACCAGTACCCTAAGAACATATCCTACAAATGCTTAGACGACCACCTATGACCATAGCAAGGTAGTATGCAATAGCACCACCACTAGTAAGGCTAGCCAAAAACTCTTTACCAGTCCCTCATGAGCCTCGATAGCAAAGGAATTTGTTGCTTGAATTCCTGAAATGCAATAGATACTTTGATGGAAATGCGAGCTGACCCAATGAGGCCGAAGATTGGTTGATGTAAGTGGAGGGATCGATTGAAGCCTTTGAAGTACTGCATCATTTAAGATTGCTCTATGGTACTTATTTGCTTCGTTTGACGGCAAGAACATGGTAGCAAATGAAGAGAGGAAACCTAAGGCACCCCATTACATGGGAAGATTTTAGAAGGGAATTCTTGAGGCATTACTTCCCATAAAGCTTGTGAGTAAAATACAGTAATGAATTTTTTGGAATCAGAAGAAGAAACTGCACTCTTAAGCAATACAAGGCAACCTTTACACACCTACTCTAGTTTGTTCTACCTGAATATCATAATAGTGACTAGAAGAAGAAGCAGATTTTTGTAAGGGGATTAGACCCCGAATGAAAAGGAAAGGTTTTAGAATTTCAGCCAAGGACTTACAATGAGGCTGTAGAGAAAGCAAAAGTGTTGGAGACTACCAAGAGGCAAAGGGAAGAAATGTTGAAACCAAAAGCAACTATTTTTAGAAAAAGGCCATTCAAAGGACTTAAAAGTTTGACTTCTAAGATAAGAAAGATTCTAAGACCCCATAAGGTGATCTATAAGAAGAATGGAAATGGGAATGGAAGGGTTACTTGTTAGAAATGCAAGGGGAATCACTATCCTTGAGATTGTACTTAACGCACAAACATTAAGAGCTTAAAATTTTTAAATATATGCTACTTTTTGGTATTAAAACATAAAAATATCAATTATAATTGTGTTGAGTAATTATATGTAATTTTAATGAAATTCATACACGTTTGCTTAAAAATCTATCAAATCACTTATAATTGTTAGAGAAATCCTCTAAATAAGTATTTGGTTTCATACACTTATCATAATGTTAGCTTCTATCTTAGGATTGTTTAAACAATAGGATTGTTACGACTTTGTCACTTCAAGGCATAATAGTTCTTAGTTATTATTAGAGCTAGGTTCTAGTGAACTCACTTCAAAGCATCTTAATTAAAAGGAAATAGACATCATAGGGACACAGTAAGAATGGGTCATAATAAATGGGCAGTAAAGATTGTAATTGGAATTATAAAGTAAAGTAACTTTAATATTGAATACAATATATGTTAATTGATCTTATATCCATCTATACGACTATATCGGTAAATTGATAGTTAGTTGGTTGCAATTTAAGTGGAATAATCTAGTACAAAGTTAAGATGCAAAGATTATTGTTAGAGATGGCTAACTAGAATATGTTTAGGATTGTGGGTGAGATTATTAATAAGTATATTTGATGGGATGTGTTATAGTTGGCAAGACTCATAAATATTAATGGAAGATGACTTAGGGCCTTTGTATAATAGGTATACTGCTAGAGTTGCTTTTGAGTAGAGATGGTTAGAAAGTGAAGGGAATATGGCTTTAATGATGCCAATAAGATACTTGCTAGCAAGATTAGAGAAGAAGGGGGACCCCATCTTTTTAGTATTACTCATATTTGAGCAAGTTTACCTTTTATACTCAGATGTTACCCTTAAGGAGTTATTAAATGGTTTCCGTATTTTCTTAACCCAATGAAGGTAGGAATTAACATACCCTTAGAGTAGAATGAACCTCACCCTAAACCAGTGATACCTAAAGCACCATAAGAAGACCAATAACCTGTAGAATCCCATGATGATACTCAATTAGGGGTAGAGAATAATCATGAGTTAGTTGAGGGTAAAATGGAGGATAATGTAGAGGGAGATCCAGAGAAAGAGGAACATGAAGAGGAGAAGCCAAAAATGGACATTGAGGGAGATCTTGGCAAGGATGTGCATGTTGTAGTGATGCAGGCTATCGTTGATGTTGAGATGAAACAAATGGTAAGAAATGATGTGGGTGAGCAATCAAGAGCTAATTCAAAGAATGAATCAAAACCTATATAAAAGGATCAATCAGAGTTTAATATAAAGGATAACCCTGTACATGTAGCTCATGAAGTAATAGTTAATAATGATGCTAAGGAGTCAAATGATGACAAAGTTTATGAAGTAATTATTATTCCTAATAGTCCTAAGTTAGTACAATTGAGTTATGAATTTGTAGGTAGAGAGGAGGATAATATAGTGGGCGGGTATGTATATTAGATTCCTTTTAACCAAGTGGTCGCAACTAATAGCTTAGATAATGAATAGTTCTAGATGGATGACTTTGTTTTGTTAGGTCCTTAAAGATGTCATTTTTTGACTTAGTTGGATGTAAATTTGATTTTTTGATGTATCTTTGTGATTTCTGAGGTATCTGCAGCTTTTGACCATGTATAGATGTTGTAAATATTTTATGTACTCAATTAGTAAGAGATGTAACATTATCATATGTATCTCAATGGCTAGTCTCTCGAGCTCATAAGCTTGCCTAGTTGGCTCGTCGAGCTATTCGAGGTAAGCTAAGCACCAAGCAACAATGCATTTCTCAGTCCAACTTACCGAGCTACTTCACTCTTTACATCATTCAGGAAGCTACCGAGGTGCTTAGCTAACATGCTAAGTCAACCCCTCCGCAACAAACCCCAATCCAAGCATTGAATCAGGATATAGCTAACCCTAACAATGCTAAGGTTAAGCTAATAATTGTTAGGAGCTGATCATTCAAGCCTGACCCAAAAATGAGTTACCCCTTAAGTCAACCTCGGTCCAGTCCTAACTGTTTGAGCAACCAAACTGCTAATGCCAACCTTACCTAATTAGAATTTATCCTTACTCAGATATAGTATCATGGGGACCATAGAATCAACAAACTGCACATGTATTGTCCTTTTCTTTTTACATCTATACTATCCTTTTTAATAAAAGACATTTTTTTTCCACAGTTATATTGATACCCTTGTAAATTTTTCCCATTTTTTCTTAGCTAGTAAGGATCATTTTCTTTAATTTCTTATAACTTAGGACTTTCCTTAATTGAGTACTATATATACTTGAAAATTGTAATAGCCATGAGGACAACATATAAAGTATACACTAAAATTTTACACTCTTTTGAAATAAGTGTTATTTTGTTTACTCTTGAGCTACTCTTATCTAGCCCATTGAGTGTGGAGTCGTAGCGACTAACCTTTAGCAATACTTGTGCGTCATATAAAGTGTGATATGAGCTTATGTGAGGCATTAGTGCATCATATTCATCATTGGTGCATAGGAACCCTTACTTAACCTTCAACTTTCATTTATCTTTTGGACCATTTCGTGGTTTGAACCCACCTCTTGGTTATGCAAGATATTGGGTTGTGTGTTCATCCACATACCCGTATCATCCTCGTTTAGAGCCTAGACTACGTTCGAAGACTAATTTCTACTACCTTTTTCTCTAAGTAATTTGTTGTTGGTTTTATGTGTTCGAGGTTTTTGTTAACACTAGTAGTTTGCTAGGTGAATAGTGTTGAAGACATTTGGTGCTCTGTTTTCCCCTATTTCTTATATGCAAAAACATAGTAGTTATCAACTTGTTCACTAAACATAGTTATAGGAGCATAGTTACTGTTTTGCTATTGTTATTCATAAAAGGGCTTTGAGTGGTATTTTTAAACATGAATTTTGTGAGTTAAACCAACAATGTTAGATTCAAGTGTTCAAGGAACTCTAAGAAACCAAGAAAGTGGTGGTTGACATGGTCAAGGGCAAGAAGGAAGCTTTACACCTCAGTCAATGAGTGACCGCTTGGATAGGCTTACTGACTTGATAACTAGTTTGGTGATTGTTATCCAAGAAGATAGACAACAAGCTAGAAATAGCCTAATTAGAGGACGTGAACAATAAGAGCAAGGTAATGGTTAGTTTGGCTAAGCTAATGTTCGACTACCTCGAATTGAAGGAATGAGTAAAGTTGCTAGGTATAGGCTAGCACTCGAAGAAATAGAAGAAGAAGAGGAAGGAGATGATGAAGTAAAGGAGTACTATGAGCTTGAAGAAAGGAATGGATGAGCCCCTAGGATTGAAGGGTTGAGGATGCGTATTCCAAGCTTTTCTAGAAGTGTGTGATAATGCAAAAGTTAGACTTGCTGCGTTGGAGTTCACTGGTTGCATCGCCCTGTGGTGGAAAAACTTATAAACCACCCGATGAAGGGAAGGAGAACAAGAAATTAGGAGATGGATGAGATGAAGAAGGTCATAAGGAGAAGGTTTGTATCGAGCTACTATCTAGAGGATGCTTTCAAAAGGTTATAGGAACTAAGGCAAGGAGGATTAACTATTGATGCTTATGTCAAGGAATTCCAAATGTTGATGATTTGATGTGAAGTTAGTGAGCTAGAAGACCGAATTGTATCCCAAATCATCGGCAGATTAAAATATGAGATTAGAGATATCCTAAAAACCATAGATATTAAGACACTTGATGATGTAATCTGAGCTACCTAAAGGATAGAAAGGTATTGAACAAGAAGGTTTCGACCACTAGTTAGCTGACTTGACAATAACCAAACTATTCTAAGTAAACTTATGTGAATGGAACCAAGTAAGGTTGTTGAAATTCGACTTGCTCAAACTACCCGAGTAGAGGGGAAGGAAGTCCTAAGGAAGTTTGAGAAAGGCCAAAATTTAGGGAGAAAGATGAGTGAGATCAAGTGTTTCAAATGCTAAGGATTTGAACACATGGTTGCTCAGTAGCCAACTAGAAGAATTATGGTGATCTGAGGTAAGGTGCTAACTATCAAAGTAGACAATATTGATGAGGAAGTAGAGGAGCTGAAAGAGGACTGATAGGTTAAGCTATCCAAGGAAGAAGTTATCTACAATGAGAAAGGTAACTTTATGCCGACTACTCTAGTGTTGAGGAGGACAATGAGTGTTAGTCCTGTACCCAAGACGAATAAAGAGAAAATCTCTTCTACATTGGATGTAAGGTAAATGAATCACTATATACCCTAATTGTTGATAGTAGGAGTTGTACCAATGCAACCTATTCATTTATGGTCCAGTAATTGAAATTTCCAACCAATCCCTACTTGAAACCTTATAAGCTTCATTGGCTTAGTGATAAGGCAGCCCTACAGTTGAACAAATAGGTATCTATGTTGATCTGCTTTAGCAAATATTGAGCTGAGCTGCTCTGTGATGTACTACCCATGATTGCATTCCACATTCTACTTGGATGACCATAGATGTTCAATTGAGTTGTGGTATATTACGGAAGGAGGAATACATGTTCTATAGAGCATGAAGTTAGGAGGATGAAATTGAGTCCTATAACTGTTGAGTAGGTAAAGGTCATGCAGTCTCAACTTAGTTGAACCTTGAAGAAAGAAGCTTTGGTAATGATTTGAGTCGAGCTAAAAAGAGAAATAGAGCTTGAAGGATTGGCCTATCTGTTAGTTCGAAGGATAATGGAGATGAGGTTCGAGGAGAGGGAGCAACTTTCTACGGTGAAAACATTACAAGAAGAGTTCACCAATCTGTTCCCAAAAGAGCTACCAGAAGGACTACCTCCCATTCGAGGCATCGAACATGTAATTGACTTATAGCTAGGAACTGCACTGCTGAACAAGCCTACCTATAGGCTAAACCTTAAACAGGCCATTGAGATACAAAAGTAAGTAAATGAGCTATTGAAGAAGGGGTATGCACAGGAGTCCCTTAGCTCCTATGTCATGTCGGCCTTATTAGTACCGAAGAAAGATGGGTCTTGGAGAAAGTATGTAGACAGTTGAGCAATCAATCGAATCACCATTAAGTATAGGTATCCCATACCTAAGCTTGATGACATGCTAGATAAATTAAGTAGAGGAAGAGTGTTCTACAAGATTTACCTCAAATTTGGATACCATTAGATTCAAATCCACAAAGGTGATGAGTGAAAGACCACATTCAAAATACGTTATGGATTATATGAATGGCTTGTAAAGCCATTTGGATTGTCTAACACATCGAGCACATTTATATGCTTGATGAATCATGTTCTTCGAGACTTGTTAGGAAAGTTTGCCATAGCTTATTTTAATGATATCTTAGTATATAGTCCCAACTTGGAGACTCACCAGCAACATCTTCGAAGACTCTTCGCAAAACTTTAAGCTGAACAGCTCTATGTTAATCTGAAGAAGTATGACTTTTGCTAACCCAAAGTGATATTCTTGAGGTTTGTTATAAGTGGTGGTGGTATAGAAGTTAATGAAGAGAAGATTGGAGTGATCATCGAATGGCAAATCCTGACCACTTTGGCTAACATGAGGAGTTTCTATAGCTTAAGATCATTCTATCATAGGCTTATAAGAAATTTTAGTATGACTCCACTCACTAAACTCTCAAAGAAGAATGTTGAATTCAGATGGGGAGAGAAGGAGTAGAGGAGTTTCAAGGAGGTGTAAGAGAGGTCGACTACAGCCTCCATCTTAGCTCTATCGAGCTTTAGTAAAGTTTTTGAAGTAGAGTGTAATGTGTCTAGACTAGGTATAAATGCTATGCTAATGTAAGAAGGCTGACCTATTGCTTACTTTAGCGAGAAACTTGGAGGAGCTACATTTAACTATTCTGTCTATGACAAGGATATCTACTCTTTAATCTGAGCCTTAACAATATGGCAATATTATCTATTACCCAAGAAATTTGTGATTTACACTAACCATGAATCCTTGAGATATCTAAAGAGCAAAGTGAAGTTGTCTCAAAGATAGGTCAAGTGGGTTGAAATCATGAAGGGATTTTGTTATGTTATAAAATATAAAAATAGGAAGAACAACGTAGTAACTGATGTCCTATCGAGACAACAAACCCTTGTGATCGAATTGTAAACAAAGCTACCTGGTTTTTCAACAATTAAGAATTTGTATGTCAAGGATCTACACTTTGTTCCTATTTATGCTTGTTGTGAGGAGGGATGAACCCTAGACGACTGTCATAGGGAGGATGGATACTTGTTTAGAAAGAGGAGATTATGTATCTCGACCTGTTCTTTAAGTGAATTGCTAGTATGTAAGGCGCATGGGGGCGGATTGACAAGACACTTTAGCTAGTACTGAACCCATGAAGTACTCTCATTCAGATTCTTTTGGCTAAGGATGAAGAGAGATATCCAATCTATGCTAGAAAGGTGTATGACTTGCCGAAAGGCAAAGAGTTGTGTTGAGCAAGGACATTATCTGCCCTTGCCCATCCTGACCAAACCTTAATTCAAGCTGAGTATGGATTTCATGTTGGGGTTATTTATGATGTCCTAAGGGAAGGACTCCATTATGGTGCTCACGGATTGATTTAGCAAGATGGCACATTTTGTGCCTTGTTCAAAAACTAATGACGCTTCAATTATGTCTTTTCTTTTCTTGAAGGAAATAATCAAGCTTCATAGGGTTCCTAGGATCATTGTTTCAAACTGAGACTCGCAGTTCTTTTAGAGGACACTATGGAGGCAAATGGGAACTAAGCTATTGTATAGCATGTCCTGCTACCGAGGTTATCAATAGAATGGTAGGAACTTTGCTATAGGTTACTGCCAGATAGAACATGGGTGATTGGGATCTATGCCTACCAATCATTGAATTTGCTTATAATAGGACAGCCTACAACGTGATGAACAAGTCTCCCTATGAGGTAGCCTATGGGTTTAACCCTGAATGTCTAATGGATCAAGTTCCCCTGTTGAGATCCGACGATGACTTGCTATTTGTTTAAAGGGTCGAGGCTATCAGAGCTATGTACCAAAAGGTAGTGGAGCAATTTAGTCGAGCTACTACTAAGCTTAAGAGGAGAGGCTGAGGATGGAAAAAGAGAATTCTAAATAGGTGACTTCGTTTGGATATACCTCAGTAAGTAACGATTCCCAAAATTTGAGTAAAAGCAAGTTGTCTCCTAGGGCTATTGGACCTTTCAAGGTACTTGAAAAGATTAATTCTAATGCTTACCGAATTGAACTACCTGAGGAATATGGAGTCTCAAAGTCCTTCAACATTGTCGATCTCCAACTGTACCTTCCTAAGGACAAGCAATCCAAGGCCGAGCTAGATTTGATCATAAATCTTAAATAACCTAAAGGGGATGATAAGGATCATGGACCAATCATGTGCCCCTGAGCTCTTAAGCTTACCAAGTTAGCTCGCCGAGTTGTTCGAGGTAAGTTGAGCACCAAGGAGCAATGCATTTCTTAATCTAACTTACTAAGCTACTTCACTCTCTACATCATTTAAGAAGTTACTGAGGTGATTAGCCAACATGCCAAGCCGACCCCTTCGTAACAAACCCCAATCCAAGTATCGAATCAAGATATAGCCAACCTTAGTAGTGCTAAGGTTGAGCTAATAATTGTCAGGAGCTGATCATCCGAGGCCAACCCGAAAATGAGATACCCCCTGAGTCAACCCCTGTCCAATCCCAATTATCTAAGCTACTAAATTGTCCATGCTGACCTTACCTAATTGAAATTCACCTTTACTTGGATAACAATGTCATGGAGACCACAAAATTAGCAAAGCGTATGTGCGCTGTCCTTTTTTCTAACATTCGTGCTGTCTTTTCTAATAAAGGAAATTCTTTTTGCTCTATTATATTCATGCCTTTATAAATTATTCAGCTTTTCCCTTAGCTAGTAGGGATCCTTTTCTGTAATTTCCTATAACATAGGACTTACCCTAATTGGGTACTATAAATACTTGTAAATTGTAACAGCCGCAAGGACAACATACAAAGTATACACTAAACTTTTACACTCTCTTGAGCTAAGTGTTATTTACTTACTCTTAAGCTACTCTTATCTAGCTTATTGAGTGTAGCCTAGTGGCGAGTGATCTCTGGCCATACTTGTGTGTCATATCAAGTGCGACCTAAGCTCATGTGAGGTATTGGTGTGTCATATCCATCGTTAGTGTATAAGAAGCCCTACTCAACCTTCAACTCTCATTTATCCTTTAGACCATCTTGCAATCCAGACCCAACCCTTGATTACATGTGATATTAGGCTCTTGTGTTCATCTACGGACCTGTATCATCGAGTCTATACAGTTTGATGTAGGTAGCAATCTAATCAATTGTAAATCATATGTATGTATCCAAATGTTCATCAATTCTGTAAATTTTGTTTTCTTGGTGTTTGTAAGCAAGTGTAAACAATGAAAAGCAAGTACCAAGTAAATAGTAGAAGTTTATATATATCGTACATGATGGATGAAATTTTCTTATGATAAGTTGTAGGAATTCAATGATTCCTAAAATTTTTACAAGAGTGAGATTGAGTATTATTGTAATGCTTAGAACTTAGGAAGTTACAACCCTACTACATGTAAGCCTAAGAGCTAACATGCTAAGGCATCTAGTAACCTAATACTTGTCTATAATTGACAAAAGTAATAAGATGCGAACTAAGACCAAGAATAGAAAAAGGCCGATCGTTGGATGGGTCCAAGCTTGTCAAAAGCTTGAAGAGATGATGGAGAAATGTATAAAAGAACAAAAAGTGAATGAAAAGTAAGCAAAACCCATGAATAACTCTAAAGGATATGACACATCAATAGAATTTCCGAAGACTCATGGCACAACTCGATATGACGAACGAATTGGTCCGGTGAGGTTACTTGCCACCTAGCCTTGCTTAAGAGTTAGGATAAGAGTGAAATGTGAGTAAATAAACAATATTTATGTAAGGAAGAATATTTAATTGTATATTGAGATTATAAATACAAGGGTATTTATACCAATAATTTAGGGCAATTTACCTAAAAGAGAAAAGACAAAAAGGGTATTACCCTAAAGAAGTAATATACAAGAATACAAAAGGGTAAAAATGAATATTCAAGAAAAGCAATGATTTGTGGAGCAGATTCTACATGTGGTCCAATATGTATAGGAGTAATACATTGGCGAGGCCGTTAGAGGATGCAGACAAAAGTGTATGATTAGATTGCTTTTCTAAGCATGGACGGCTAAGGATCAGTCTAAAGTCGATCTCTCGATCTCTTGACAAGGGAGATGCTGAGTAATTGGTTAACTTAGAGGTGAGTGAGTAATCATGAATGGTATAGCTGTTGTCATGGCAATCTATAATTCGGTACACTTCAGAGAGATGGGCAGTCATTCTGCTCAACATATAGAGTGACTCAGTAAAGAAGTACTCAACATAAATAGGAGTCGGCTGGAGTAAAAAGATCTACCTTGCCAACCCTTCTAATCCTCGAGCTCGATTGCAAGTCAAAGGCCTAGTAGCCTGATTCCCATCATTCCTTCCAAGTTGATTTAGATTTGGGATCAAATCCAAATAGTCTTCAATTAGCTCTCCATCAAGGTGATATGGACTGAGGTCGGTAATGTTGAAGGTATTAAATACCCTATAGTTTTCAGGAAACTTCAACCTGTATGCATTGTCATTGATTTTCTAGAAGATTCTAAAAGGTCCTTTAGCTTTTGTAGATAGCTTGTTTTTCCTCTTACTTTAAAACCTTTCCTTGCTGAGGTATAGCTACACCAAGTCTCCTGGCTAGAATTGCTTAGCCATCTTACCCTTGGCCTTCTCTCGTATTCTTCTAGCAACTTAGTCAATCTACCGATTGACTTTTTTGTAGATGTGTTAAAGGGACTATACTCAGGGCTCTCATGTCTAGGTCTTCTTACTTGGATTCTAGGATGAGGGTGTGATCAAGGGGCAACTCGAGTCTAAAACCATAGACATCTTCAAAGAGGGTCTATTTGGTGGTGTCATGTATTGTTTATTTGTAGGAGAATTCAATCACCGGTAAGTAGATGTCCCAATTAGCTAAGTTCTTGCCCACTGCAACTTAAAGCAGTGATACTAAAGTATGCTTAACTACCTCTATTTGGTCGTTAGTTTGGGGGTGATAGGAGGTACTGAATAGTAATTTGGTCCCCATCTAGCACCACAAGGTCATCTAAAAATGACTTAAGAACTTTGGGTCTCTGTTGGAGACTATACTTCTCGGTATACCATATAACTGCATAATCTCCTACAAGAAAAGAGAAGCAATAGCGAAAGCATCATTAGTTTTGGCACGAGGCACAAAGTATGCCATCTTGTTGAACCTATCCATGATAACCATTACAGAATCTTTACCTTAGGCAATTCATGGTAATTTGAAGACAAAGTCCATGCTCAACTTAATCCATAGTTTTGTCAGACCAAGCACAGGCATTGCTTTCCCTTTCTCGGCTCGGCATTTGGTGTTCTTGCACACGGTACAGCTTTCAACAATTATGTGCACATCTTACCTCATTCTTGGCCAAAAGGATCGATTACTTAGCAATTCATTTGTCCTTTTCTCCCTAAAATGTCAAGATAATCCTCTACCGTGGGCTTCCTTAATCAACAACTCCTAAAGTGAACAGGTCGGCACATACAATTTCCCCCCTTTGAGACAAGTATCCTTCTTCCATATGATACTTGTCCAC
The DNA here is from genome assembly GCA_024138005.1 of Lumnitzera racemosa. Lineage (NCBI taxonomy): Eukaryota > Viridiplantae > Streptophyta > Magnoliopsida > Myrtales > Combretaceae > Lumnitzera > Lumnitzera racemosa. The sequence continues at coordinate 47,388,713 of JAMXBC010000007.1, forward strand.
TATCCTTCTAATACTACAATGCATAAGTATGGGCTCAAAGTGTGGATCCTTAGAATATTGTTTTTTGATACTCATAAACCTAAACAGCCTGATTTGCAATTCAGTTAAAAGTGCATGCCTCCTTGAAAGAGAATCTATAACTATGTTACTCTTTCCCTACTTGTATTTTATCACAAAATTGAATCCTTCAAAGAACATAACCTAACTTACCTGCCACTTCAATAACTTGGTTTGGCTTTAGAGATACCTTAGAGACTCATAGTCAGTGTAGATGACAAATTCTTTCGGCAACAAATAATGTTGCCATACTTACAATGCTTAGATCAGTGCTAAGAGTTCCTTATCATACAAAGAGTAGTTTGGTTGAGGTCCTTTGAGCTTCTCACTATGGTAGGTAATTGGTTGGACTTCCTACATTAGGATAGCACTAATTCTAATGCCTGATACGTCATATTCTAGCTTAAATATCATTTCAAAGTCAGGTAGAACAAATATAGGGGTAAAGGTCAACCTTTCCTTTATCTCAGCAAAACTTCTCTCCTCCTTTTCTTCCCATTGAAAGTTGATGTTCTTCTTTGTTAGCTTAGTAAGTAGTGTAGCGAAGGTGCTAAAATTCCTGATGAATCTCCTATAGAATGAAGCCTGTTTGTGGAAACTTATCACATCAACACAAGTAGTAGGGGTTGGCAACTCGATGATTGCTTGGATCTTCTCTTTATCCACTTGTAAGCCTCCTTTACTTACTATGTAAACCAAGAATACTACTACCTCTTAGCAACAACAACACTTCTTAAGGTTGTCAAATAATCTCTCGGTACGGAGGATATTTAGTACAGCTTGGAGATGTTTACTATGACTCGACATGTCGACACTGTATACAAGGATGTCATCAAAATACACTATAACATACTTCCCCATTAGACCTCTCAACACATAGTTAATCAATCTCATGAAAGTGCTCGTGGAATTCGTTAAGCTGAATGGCATGACCATTCACTCCTAAAGTCCATGCCGAGTTTTAAACTCGGTTTTCCACTCATCTCCCAGCCTCATGTAAATTTGATGGTAGCCAGACTTTAGATTAATCTTGCTGAAGATCTTAGCTCCACTTAATTCATCTAACATATCTTCTAACCTCAGGATTGAATACCTATATTTGATTGTGATCTTGTATATAACTTAGCTATTAACATACATTTGCTATGTTTCATCCTTTTTCAGCACTAGAAGCGTCGGTACAGGTTAAAGGCTGAGACTTTCCATAACATACCCTCTCTCCAATAGTTCATTAACTTGCTGTTGGAGCTCAAAAGCCTATTTAGGACTCATCTGATAGGAGGTATCCTTCGGGTAATTATTTTGGGAACAGATTAGCGTACTCAACTAGCAACTCTTTTACTTCCTTGGGTAGTTTACCCCTCTCCTTTAATTCTAATAGTCGTCTAACTAACATGAGGGTTATCATACTAGCTTTAAGGGCCTCTCAAAGCTTGGCTCTACTCATCATTAGAGTCTTCTTCGATTCGTAAACAAGTTTGGCTTATAGTTTATTAACTTTACTTGGTGGCATCAGGTTTAACGTATCTTCTTGCCATCCTTCTCGAACATATACATGTTCTAGTATCCAACATGGATAACTCTCTTGTCAAACAACCATGGTCTACCTAGCAACACGTGGGAAGCTCACGTGAGTAAGAAGTTGTAGAGAATCTGGTCAAAGTAATTTCCAATAGTGATAGGTAGTAGAACTTGTCGAGTGATATGTAATGCTCCTTTCTCACTTAACCAATGCAACTTATATGGCCTTGGATGTGCAACAGTAGACAACTTAAATTTTGTAAGAAGATCGGTTGATGTCACATTAGGATAACTACCATTATCCAAAATGAGGGTACACACCTGATCATTCACCTTACAAGTGGTATGAAATAAATTCTCTCTTTGCTCCTCTTTACATGAGAGTTCCATGTTCATTGTATGTCGAACAACCATGATCAATTGATCTAAGTCCTTGGCAAACATATCCTCTTCAATGAATTCATTTTCCAGAGAAATTTCCTTATCGACAGTGTTCTCCTGCCTAGGTTCCATATTAGTACTCTCTACTTCCAACTTCAAGACGTCTCTCTTGATGACCATAGTTTTTTAGTTCAAGCATTAAGCAGCTAGATGTCTGAAAAACCTTGGCACTTGAAGCACTTGATCTAGCTCATCTTCTTGCTAGATCTTTGCCCTTTCTCATAAGTACAGGTTGGTACGTCACTGTCAGGTTAGCCTTTCTTCTCAGCTCGAATAGCCACCCTTTAGATTGGCTTGGTACTTGACTAAGCTTGGTGACTTCCCTGTCCTACTTGGTTAGTTAGCAGTCTGGTTAGTACTTGACTTCTTTTTTGCCTCTTTACTTGTTGAGCTATTCTAACTGTCAAGCCTTATTTTGATTTCCTTAATTTAACCTATATTAAGCCTAGCCGGCTTAATATAAATTACCCAACATTAAATGAAGGAAATGTTTTTCTAAAAATTTTAAAAATTGGAGTTGTCAAAAAGTTTAACTAGGCCACTAGTCTACGAATATTCTAAAAAAATTGATTTTTAGAAAATTAAACCAGAAAAATCGGTTTCGATGGCTAATCTATTAAGATTAAGTTACCATGTAAAAATTAAAGAAAATATTTTTATAATTTTCTAACAGTGCTAAAAATATACCTAAATAAACAAAAGATAACTAAAGTGATTTATTATTATTTTTTTATTACGAATTTCTAAGAAAAAGGAAATTTTTTTTTTTATTTTTAGACAGTTGTTTCGAAGGTGCCTACGTACCCGCTAGTCAGGATCAGGATTAAACTTGCCGTAGTTCTTTTTTTCTTTTAATTTTTAGTAGGTGGGTCATTTTTTATTTTGAAATTGAACCAGATTTATGTTTATTTATCAATTTATTATTATTTTTTTACAAAACCTAAGAAATTTAATTTTCTTGAATTAAATAAAAAACCCTAATTTACTAAATCCCTTTTTTAGAAAACTCAATTTAAGACTTTTTTTATTTTTCAAAACCACTATATGTCAAAATGTATATATTTATTAAAAAAAAACATAATTTTTCAAAAAAAAAATTCAACTAAATTTTATTGGAATGACTTTAAAAAAGTTGTAATAAAAATACATAAAAAAAAAATTAATGAAAATTTAGATACTGTCGGATTGTCTTGGTGTTGGGTAGTAATAGGCAGTGATGGGTGGTGATGGGCGAGGTGACAACGGGTGCTACTAGGCAAGATTGGGCAAGAGCTAGGCGATGCTAGGGCACTGTTTGGCGAGAGCTAGGCAACGTTAGGGTGTTGTTAGGTGACGTTAGGCAAGCGATTGGGTGATATTGGGCGAATGTGGGCTACGCTAGGTGATAGCGAGCAAACGTAGGCAAGTGCGAGCAAATGACTCAGTGAACGTAGGCTAGGTTGCGCGATAGTGGGTGACACTGTGTGATAGTGGGTGATAACTTTACGACAGTGGGCGATGGCTAGGCAACTGTCGGAGTTATTGGGCGACGCTAGGCGATAATGGGTAGTGCTAACAGTATGTATGGTGGTTTAGGTGTTTGTAAAGGAGTGTGATTTTTAAAAAAACCTTCCTCAACTTCCCCGTCGACGTGCTATTTATAAACTCAAAATCAAATCTTTTGTATCGAAGATACAGAATATATGATTATGATTTGTTCAAGATTTACCTTAACTTTTAGAAACCCTAATTTATTTTGGGCTTTTTTTTTTTTAATTTTTTCAAGGTTTGATCCGATCCGCTACAATTTAGCCCAATAATTCTCTAATCTAATTTGAGCCCCTAAATTAGATGAATTTTTATTCTATATTGGTTTGTCCCAAAATTAATTAAGCTTATATCATCACCTTATCGAACAACCTAACTTAATTCAACTTGATACAACTTGACTCATGACTCAACTTGCTATGACCTAACTTGATTTTCTCTTCTTCTTTTTTAATTTTAATTTTTCATTTTTTAATTTTAATTTTAATTTTCTTTTTTTTTTCTATTTTTTTAATTTTTCTATTTATTTATTAACCAATCTCAATTAACAAAAAAAAAATGGCAAAAATGAGGTGTCTACAGTTGCCCCTCTTTGTAGTAAAGTTTGATTAGAATTTTGCTACAACGACAAAAGAGATACTCATTTTTGCCAGACCTAACTTAGATAATCTAAAAAAGATAGATCCCTTCAAGATTAAAAACTCATTTTGGTATATAATTTGAAGATGATAGATTTCTTTGAGATTCTAAAAAAACTTTGTTTCAGTTTATAAATGATCCGAAGAGGATAGATCTCTTCAAGATTCTTGCTTTGTTTTGATGAATAATCCAAAGAGGATAGTTCTTTTCGAGATTTTTTTTTTATCTGGTGATTAACTTGAAGAGGATAGATCTCTTTGATATTTGTTTTGAGTTAGTGGATGATCCAAAGGGAATAGATCTCTTCAAGATTCATATTTTATTTGATGAATATTCTGAAGAGGATAGATCTCTTGAAGATTTCTTTTGACTTATTGAACAATTCGAAGAGGATAGATCTCTTCAAGATTCATTTTGGTTAATCCAAAGAGGATAGATCTCTTCGATACTCATTTTGGCTAATTCGAAGAGGATAAATCTCTTCGAGACTCATTTTGCTTAATCGGAAGAGGATATATCTCTCTGAGACTCATTTTAGCTAATCTGAAGAGGATAGATCTCTTCGAGATTGCCTTTTTCTTGTGGATGATCCGAAAAGGATAGATCTCTTCAAGATTTTTGCTTTATTTTATGAATGATTCAAAGAGGATAGATCTCTTCAGAATTTCAAGAAAACTTCTTTTAGTGGATAATCCGAAGAGAGTAGATCTCTTCAAGATTTCAAAAAACTTCCTTTGGTGGATGATTTGAAAAGGATAAATCTCTTCAAGATTTCAAAAAACTTCCGATCTGAAGAGGATAAATCTCTTTAAGATTTCAAAAAAAAAAAACTTCCTTTGGTTTGATAATTCGAATATAATAGATTTCTTTGTGATTTAAAAAAATCTTACTTTGGTGGATAGCTTGAAGAGGATAGATTTCTTTTGATTTAATCCGAAGAGGATAGATCTCTTTAAGATTCTTGTCTTATTTTGGTGATTCGAAGAGGATAGATCTCTTTGAGATTTATCTTAACTTGGTGGAGAATCCGAACAAGATAGATCTCTTCAAAATTTCTTTTGACTTGGTGAATAATTTGAAGAGGATAAATCTCTTGGAGACTTCTTTTAAGTTGGTGGAGAATCCGAAGATAATAGATCTCTTAGAGATTTATTTTGACTTGGTGGAGAATCCGAAAAGGATAAATCTCATCGAGATTTCTTTTGACTTGGTCAAGAATTTGAAGAGAATAGATCTCTTCAAGATTTCTTTTGACTTGGTGGAGAAACCAAAGAGGATGGATCCCTTCGAGATTCATTTTGACTTATTAAACAATTTGGAGGATAGATCTCTTCAAGATTTCTTTTTATTCTACTGATTCAAAGAGGATCGATCTCTTTAAGATTTCAAAAACTAGTTTTTCTTGAAAGGATAGATCTTTTGAAGACAAGATAAGAGGAGATTCTATTAAAAACAAAATGAGACAATGCTCTCATGAGTAGGCGATCTTTTTAAATGACTGGATGATGCTCGTCTAAGTAAACGATCTAACTAAGGAATAGATAGCACTCTTTTAAGTAAGTGATTCTAGAAAGGAATAGATAGGATAGCGATCCTAGCAAAAGACTAGATAAGAGAGCGCTTCTATGAGTAAGCAATCCTAGAAAGGAAGAAAACTTTTATGAGTTTTGACAAATTGATTTGTGACTTGAGTTTAAGGGATTTTGATGACTTCTTGAAAAATTTTAACTTTTTTTTTTCTTTTTAAGAAATCTCTCTTTGATAATTTTAAAGTTTCATTCCTCTTTTGATTTTTTTTTTTAAGAAATTCTAAAAAGCACTCTTTAATAGAAAATTGTGTTGAAAACTCTTAAAGATCACTAATAAGGGGTTGGGTACCCCTTTCCCGTTGATCACTCATTCTCTTAGTATTGTTTCTTGAAACATAATTCATGATTTCTGAACTTTTTAGAAGCATTTACTTCAAACTTGGGATAAACAACCATTCATGTTCTTCAACTGTTTAATTTTCCACTACAAGGATAGATATCATTACTTAAAATGTTTAGTCAAACTGGACTTCCTTGCACTCTAATAGGTCTGTTTTTACTCTCAGCATCAATTCTAAAAATTGTAGCCTATCATATAAGTGGTATATTTTGGTCAATCAATAGGTCTTTTTTGGGTTTGCAATATAAGGCTTTTGGTCAATGGTTTAAGCAAATGGATATCAATGTACTTAGCCAATTTTGAAGAAATCATTTACAATTTGTCTTAGGTTTACAAGTCAAGAACCTAGAAGAAACTGAACATGGGATTGCTCGAGTTTCATGAGCAAATTTTGGTGAAGATAAGTTGTTTTTCTTTAGTCAAAAGTGTTTCATCAAGGTTGGTATAATGAGTGGGATCATAAAATGAGAGCTTTGCTTTTAAGCTTAGGAATTTAAAGTGTTTGGTCTCGAATATTCTCTATAAGTTCATACTTTAGGCTTATTGATAATTTAGCTCACCTTTGAAGGTGATCATCTTGCTGAGATTTTCAATCTTTTTTTTTTCTTCTTTTTTTCTTTTCTTTTGTTTTCTTTCTTTTTTTCTTTTCTCCCCCCCTTTTTTTTTGTCAAGGTGGTCACCTTCCATTGTTGAATTTTCACTTGATCGAATTCAAAGCCTTAAAAGGTAGAGTAAGGGTATATGAGCTTTATAAAGTGTGTATGGTTTTGGAGTGTTTAGGAAAAGCCCAAAGGCTTGAGGTATTTGAATGAATGTATGGGCTTGAGTTATATGGTCTGAAATTCTTTTTCATTTTAAAGAAATTGAATTATCTATAACAATACTTGCTTTTGAATTGGTACAACTAAGGCAAGCACAATTTAATCTCCTCCTTTTCTCCATATTGATGATCTTAACCTCCTAATTGCCCTAATTTGGGATGGTTCATAACAAGGCTAATTTTAATAAAAAAAAATCCCCTAAAAGTTCAGATGGGTTTACAAGGGATAACTGTATTTAGGGATAATGAAACGAATGCCGAATATCATTTTAACATGTGTACCAAGTTCAAGATAGGCCTCCTTTAAGGAATGAGCCCAATTACTCACCTTGATGTCACTTTTCTCTCATGTGTGTTTAGGACATGGGTTGCCTCTTTTCATCCTAAACCTTTCAAGTAATGTGTTATCATTTCCTCAAGTGGAAAGTTTTAAGTTTTTAGTTCACATTTTCTTCATCCATTTTCACTCATTCGAAATGCCCTTATTTGAATTAAGTTAGCTTCATAGCATATAAAGACCATAATACACATGAAAACTACTTTATTCATTAACTCGTATCTATTATAAGTTCCAAAATAAAAGAAAATGTAGGAACTAAAAATTCTTTTCTATTTCTTGCTCCTATTTCTATCACCTCTTGATTCAACTGAATTGATCTTTCAGAGATATACTCAACTGCTTCTAATGGTGAGCTACCTTATCAGATGACAGTAATAGACCCTCAATGCCTAATACTGAATTTATCTAATTGATGCTTCTTGAAAACCTAGGGAAGGAATGCCGCTGCTAATCGAACCATCAGTTTCTAGAAAATTTGGCTAGATAATCTTGGCATCAATCAAATCTTGCACTTTATGCTTTAATCTCTAAAAATCTTCAGTAGTATGCCCCACTTGGCCTACATGATAGTCACACCATTTGTTGGGGTCACGATCCCTCAGCTTACATTTCCTTATTGGGTTTTTGCATGTCAATAGTCCTACATCTCTCAATTGTTTGAACACTTGGGCCATTGGAATCTAGAATTGCACAAATCGCCTCCTTTTGTTATGGATGGGCTTATCTTGATTCTGAGCTTTCCCAATCGGCACATTCGCTCTTAACTTCTCTTTCATTGAATCTACTTCAAGCTTGGCTGTAACTTCCTATTCGTATTAGGATGTAAGCTCCCAAGCTATTTAAGTGCATAACCGATTGCCATTTCCATACTAATGAACCTTTCATCTAATATCACCAACTTTTCTTTTAAGGCTTCAACCCTTTCTTCTAGACCCTAGCAGTAAGATGCCCCCTGGGCTTAACCATTCAAATTTACTTCAGGTAACTTTTTCAAACTTTGTATCATGTTGATAGTAAGCCCTTAAATTTGCAACTCTTTAGACTCGTACATTTGAGATGGTACATCAATAGGCCCTTAAGCTTAGATATGAGCTATGGCCTCGACTTGTTTCCCGTGCTTGCTCAAAACCCCTTTTATTATGGCCATTCTCAGTTCAAGAGCTTCATACATCTTTGATTTTTTAAAACAAGTGATCATGGGCTTTAGGTTAGGCCAGACTACTTAAAAGGCAATATTGCAAACTGTATGAATCCCTTCTTGTTAACAACATTACATTCCTTCTCTTTTTAAAAATTTAACTTTTGATTTTGAAAACCCTTTTTTTTTCTTAGAAACTTTTACTAAAAATCAATGTTTATTTTATGTTATATATAGCCTAATATTAACGTTGATGAATCTAAAAAAATTTGAAACATTGAGATTACAACCAATGACACAGATGACATAAGGGTGATATAGAAATTATTTTACAATGAGAGACTAATTAAAAGATAGCATAAAGGTAACGAATTATAAAAAAAGCATTATTAGGACCATAACAACTTAATGGATAAATATGGAGAACGAGAACCTAAACGTTTACAAGATTGATGACTCTGAGATGGGAAATAATTTACAATAGGAATCTGATAGTTAAATCCTTTTTTTTTCTTTTTGATTTTTTTTTTATTTTATTAGTTCCTAATAGTATGGTACATATGGGGCATTGCAATAAAAATTGACTAAGTAAATAATCATTTTGAAATTGGTTTTTTATTATAATATACCATTTCAAAATTTCTCCTTTTTTTAAAAATTTTTTTTCCGAGAGCATTGAAAAAATGGCAGTTATATAATAATCTTTACCATAGCTAACTTCCATAATTACATGTTCCAAAAATTAATAAGTTGATACAAAATTTTTTTCTTTTTAACATTAACACATCATGGTATGAGCGGAATATTGATGATTTTAAGTATTTTATGTTAAATGTTATGTTACATGACCTATTAATGATAAAATAACACAAACAACTATGCAAAATAAATGTAATGCAATATGCTACACATGTGTGCAATGCAATGGGGTTAGTCATTAATAAACTATAGGAATTATGACTAATCCATGGTCAAAGAGCACCCTTATATTTAAGTATATTCAAAATATAATTTAATAAAAATTAAGTTCGTGTATACTTATATATAAGGGTTACTAATTTTTTTTTAATTAAAAATGGAAGATGAATGACTGTAGATTAAATCAAGCTTTTCCTATAATTTAAAAATAACTTCCCATTTTTTGAAAAGGATGATGCAAAAGGGTAAGGTTTACAGGTTTCAAGCTGTATAACTCTAAGACTTTTTGGAGAGAAGCTTAATGGGCCATATGAAAGCTTGAGTGGGCTTGTCTATCATCGCTAGGCAGGGATAAAGACTTTAATGACCTAATGGTTATATAATGGCAGCCTTTCTTAAGTTCTTAAGGTAGCTTAGGTCCAATTACATCTAAATACACAAATGATTACTGAAAATAACCTCCCCCCTAATTCCCCAAGAAAGCCCATTAGGCCGAGTTTTTTTTTTACGGCCTACATCACTAAAAAAAATTAGTACAACTATAATACCAAAAAAAAAAGAGAAAATCATAGTAGTACAAAAGCCCATCAACAAATTTTTAAATTTTATGTGGCTAGCCCACCAAGCTTCTCTAGTGCAGTCATCAATTTTGTCGAGCCCTATTTTGGTTTCCTTAATTTAACCTATATTAAGCTTAGACCGCTTAATATCAATTATCGATATTAAATTAAGCAAATATTTTCTAAAATTTAAAAAATTGTAGTCGCTAACCAGTTCAACTAGTAAAAATGGGGAAACCCTAATTTAGCTACTAGTCTACGAATATTCTAAAAAAATTGATTTTTAAAAAATTAAACCAGAAAAAACAATTTTCGGAGCTAATCTATTAAGACTAAGTCATCATGTAAAAATCAAAGAAAACTTGATGGGTTTTTATTGTAATAATTTTCTAACAATGCTAAAAATATACATAAATAAACAAAAGATAACTAAAGTGATTTTTTTATCATTTTTTATTATGAATTTCTAACAAAAAGGAAAATTAAATTTTAAATGATTGCCCTGAAGATGTCTACGTACCTGCTAGTCAGGATCAAACCAGGTATAATTCTTTTTTTATAAAATTTTTAGTGAGTGGGTCATTTTGTATTTTGAAATTGAACTAGGTTTACATTTACTTATCAATTTATTATTTTCTAAAAAAAACCTAAGAAATTTAATTTTCCTAAATTAAATAAAAAAACCCTAACTCGCTAAATTCTTTTTTAAAAAACTCCATTTAAGATTTTTTTATTTTTCAAAACCACTATTATGTGAAAATATATATTTTATTAAAAAAACATTATTTTTCAAAAAAACTTAATTCAATTAAACTTTATTGGAATGGCTTTAAAAAGTTGCAATAAAAATACATAACAAAAAAAAATAATGAAAATATACTTAGCATCAAATCGTGTTGGTATTGGGTGGTGATGGGCAATGGACTAGGCGACAGTGGGTGCTGTTGGGCGAGAGTTGGGCGACGTTGAGGTACTGTTGGGTGAGAGCTGGGCAATGCTAGGGCGCTGTTGGGCGATATTAGGCAAGTGATTGGGTGATAATAGGCGACAGTGAGCAAACATAGGTAAGCACGGGCGAGCAATTGGGCGACAATAGGAAAATGTAGGCTATGCTGGGCTATAGCAGGGTGATGCTAGGTGACGGTTAGGTGATAGTAGGCGAGGGTGGGCAACTGCTTGGCAACCGAGGGCGATGGTAGGGGATGGTTAGGTGACAATAGGCGACGGTTAAGCGACAATGTGCGACGAATAGGTGATGCTGGGCGACAGTAGGTGACTGCTGGACAATAATGGGTGCGACAATACGCGATGCTAAATGATAGCAGGTGACAATGGGCAGTACTGGCAGCGCATGTGGTGGTTTAACTGTTTGTGAAGGAGTGGGATTTTTAAAAAACCTTCCTTAACTTCCCAATTGACGTGCTATTTATAAGATCAAAATCAACTCTTTTGTATTGAAGATACAATTATGATTTGTCAAGGATTTACCTTAACTTCTAGAACCTTAATTTATTTTGGCCTTTATTTTATTTTTCTAAGACTCAATCTCATCCACTATAATTTAGCCCAATAATTCTTTAATTTGATTTGAACACCTAAATTAGATAATTTTTTTTTTCTATATTGGTTTAGCTCAAAATTAATTAAGCCCATATCATCGCCTTATTTGACAACCCAACTTAATTCAACTTAACATAACTCGGCTCATAACTCAACTTGCTATGACTTAACTTGATTTTCTATTTTCTATTTTTATTTTTATTTTTATTTTTCATTTCTCTCTTTTTAATTTTTTTTTAATTTTTTAATTTTTCTATTTATTTATTATCCTAACTCAATTAACAAAAGAAAAAAAAATAGAAAATGGCAAAAATGAGGTGTTTATACTAATGGCTTCATCCATTATAGTAATCGTTAAAGCTCCACAATGTCTCAAATGTCACCTCTTAACCCAGTTAGGAACTTGGAGATTGTTCATGCTGGTGGTTCCTTTTCTTTACATCAAATCATGAGCATTTGGAATTCTTGGACATACTCGTCAATTATTCGGCCTCCTTGACTCAACACTTGAAGTTGAGCAAATGTGTCTTACAGATAAGTTTCTAATACGAATATGTTTCTCTATATTCTTTTCATTTTAGGCTAAGTATTAATCTCTTGGTAGCCTTGTTGTCTCCTCATGCCCTGGAAATTCTTCCACCACATGGCAACATATTTGGAGAACTCAACAGTAGCAGCAGTTCTGACTTCTCTTAATCCTTATACTGATAATAGTAAAAAATACGCTCCACTTTCTCTTCCCATTCTAAGTATTCATAGCACTCCCAAACCCATTGAATCTCGGAATCCAAAGTTTCACATGGTCGAAGGGTTTGGGTGCTTAAGCTTACTCTTTTCTTCATAATACTCTTCTTCATCCTCTTCTCCTACGTCTCCCAAATCAATCCTTCTCTTTACTCATCCACGTTAAACTAGTGTAGCTGGGTTATGACCTTTCGTAAGTTGAGCAGCTTGTAGGGTTCTATGCATGACTTCTGTTGGTCGGTAAGCCAACGTATGAACAGCTCAAGTTAAATCCACTAAGAGGTTAGCCACCTCATCAAGTCTTTTGTCAGTAGTCCTAGGGGTCCCTTAAGACTGTTGATCATGGTGGGCTACATCACTATTGTCATCCGTAGCACCAACATTAATACTTAGGTTTGGCATTTTTTCATGAAAAATTCAAATCTCAAATTCTTCGATTAGGTATTCCAGTAAACACTTCTACAAACCAAAAATTTAACAGCCAGTAAACATAATAATTAAACAAACATAGTAACTTGCTTTGTTTCATACATACAAAACAGAGTACAGTCAAAACTTCCAAACAACTATAACTCAAGCGAAACCCTTTACTGTAACACAAAGATGATGTGAACAGTGTCTAAGAACAGACGAGGCCGATTGCTAGATGGGTCCAAGCTTGTCGAAAGCTTGAAGAGATGATGGGGAAATGTGTGAAAGAACGAAAAGTAAGCAAAACCCATGAACAACTCTAAAGGATATGATACATCAATGGAATTTTTGAGGACTCATGACATAACTTGATATGACATACAAATTACTCTAGTAAGGTTACTTATCACCTAGCCTTGCTTAAGGATTAGGATAAAGATGCAATGAGAGTAAATAAATAGTGTTTACGTAAGGAAGAATATTTAGTTGTATATTGATGATAATCTGCCTGCTTACGATTACAAATAAAGGGATATTTATACTAATAAGTTAGGGCAATTTGCCTAAGAGGGAAAAGAAAAAAAAAAGGGTATTACCCTAAAGAAGTAATGTATAAGAATACAAAAGGATAAAAATAGATATAGCAATGATTATTAAAGTAGATTCTATACGTGGTCTTATACATGTGGTACCGATACATTGGTGAGGTCGTTAGAGGATATGAACAAAAGTGTACGATCAAATTGCTTGTCTAATCAAGGGTAGCTAAAGATCAATCCGGAGTCTCTTTTTCAGTCTCTCGATAAGGGAGATGCTAAGTAATTGGTTGACTCGGACGTAAGTGAGTAATCGTGAATGGTTTGATTGTTGTCTTAGCAATCTAAAATTCGGCATACTTTAGAGAGATGGATGTCATTCGGCTCAGCATATAGAGTGACTCGGCAAAGAAGTACTTAGTATTGATAAAAGTCGACTAGAGTAGAAAGATCCACCTTGCTAACCCTTCTAGTCCTCGAGCTCAGCTATAGGTTAAAAGCCTAGTAACCTGATTCTTATCAAAATACCACCAACCTCACATTGAATACCACTTCAAATAATAAATACGAGTAGTGCAATTCACCACTTAACTTAAGTACATAGCACCTGTGATCATTCAATTCAACTATTAAAACTCTTTAAATTGTCTAACATTTAACTTAAATAATCTCATAATATTAAACTAGGAGTATCATACTCCAAAAAATATATAAAAATGGTAGGGAGTCACGAGTGACACCTACAAGTTCTTAATATTAAATTTATAACAAAATATTGTTTACATCACTCCAAATGTACCCAATAATAGTAAGTCTAACTCTAAGAGAATCTTGTTCTATCATCAAAATAATAATAACTAGTCTCCTCGTCATAATAATAGTAATCAAAGTTAGGCTCTTCATAAAAGTCATTGGAGTCCATGTTACTTATACCTGTAACTAAAAAAGCACAAATCCCTAAAGAGTAAGCTATGCTTAGTATTAAACACTAAAAACACATGCATTTGTCACACACATAATAGATATCTACATGCAATATATATAACTAATGCAATAAGCACATTTTAATCATCTTTTTATCAGCTAACAAACAATATAGTTACAATGTCTTAAAACTTAGAGTAACTTATGATTGCAATGCATGTAATATATAAATATATATTATAATATTGGTATGGGTCCTACCCATCGCTCGAGTAACCCTTCTTAAATATAGTTGGGTCATCTTAATATGGAACCTCTATCAAGTGATTCATATAAAATTACTAAGTGCCTTACTAATGCATTAAACCCTACTAATGAAAGGTCGAAGCCAAGCACATGTATCATAGAATTTAGTAAGATGAGTTTGATTTAATTCCAATTAAACAACTACACTAGATAAACACAACATGATATATACGTATCCCATACCTAGATCCAAAGAACAACCGGTACTGTCACTTGTGTCTAAACCAAGGGTATGTCTAAGATCAACACCTAGTATAAAATATAAAAGAAAACATTCAAAAACAACCTTCTAAGATTTCCTTCCATTTCCTAACTCGATTTCTTTATTTCCCACTTGAGCCTTGAGTTCAAATAGTGGTTATGTATGTTTTCAAAACAAGATTGGCTTAAATGATGATTTAAAAGAGCTAAAATCAAAGAAAAGAAGGAATAAAAGGAAGTATAAGTACACAGCCAAAAATCACGATCATAGATCTTGGTCGTGGTTCCTGTTCTTGCACTATAGGAAGTATATAGGTAGGGATTATGGTCGTAGTCCTCAATTGTGGACCTTGGTCGTGATCTTCTCATCTAAAATTCTTTTATTTCTCCATGCACAAAAAACTCATTGCGGCATCCCTAGAAATGAAAGTTATAATGAGAGGTTTGAAGGGAATTAAGACCCTCCACCACAAGCTCCTTCACCACTATGGGAGCAACCTAAGCGAGATATACCCCTACCCCTGCATGAAGCCATTCCCATTGGACAGGAACTTACAAGCATGCATATTATGATAAGACAATAAGTTATGTTAATCCAGTACCTTGTTACTGGAGATAATACAGGAAATAGAACATCTTAAGAGACGAAACAAAGAGTAGATAAGCCTCAAGATGCTAGCAAGTTTTTTGAATTCATTAAGGCAACATGATACTTCGAGGGTAAGAGGATAAACTAGCTCTAACTAATGATTGGCTAGCCTAAATTGAAAGGAGTTTTGAAGCTTTTAGAATTCTAGAGTCTTAAAAGCTAACATATGGTATATTCATGCTAAAGTTAGCAATACGAGTCTGGTGGAACTTGAGAGCTAAACAGTTAGGAGATAATGTTACCTAACAGATGTTCAAGGAGGAATTTGACCTAAGATTAAATAGTGTTTAATAGATTGTTGTGATATGCACTAGCATTTTATCGAGATAATTTTAGAGCTAAGGAAAGATTTGTTCCTTATTGGATTTAATCCCATAGTATGCTATAGGTTGGAGGAATATGGTTTCACTACTTGTAATAAAGTAATAGATAAGGTGCAACAATTGGAAAACAACCATTTGAGGATGCAAGCTTAATGGAGCCAAAAGATAAGTAAGAGGTTTCGGTTAGGCTGTTCATTTAAGAGATCTTATCCAAGAGCTGGTAGTAACTCTGGTTAGAAAAAGAAGAAACCAACAACTTTAGCTAGCCCTGTACAGTTTGTACTTGGTTTCAGCTTCTAAGATAAAGATAGAAATGTCAAATGTTAGAAGTGTGGAGCAAATCATTTCCCTAAACACTTGTGCTCAGCTTGAGGGGAGATGTTTTATATGTAGTGATAAGTATCATGTGATTTGTGAATGAAATTAATCAAGTGTAACAAATATGAAAAGAATGGGCACTTCTCTAGATCTTATCTATAGTTTGGAAAAATATAACTACGCTTGCTAGTATTTTGCCATAGAAGGTATAGAGGATGATGGAGCTTTTTTTAGCTAATGAGGATGATGAAGATGATTTTGCAGATTAGATGGAGGAATATTATCATGATGATTTTAAAGAAATCATGGGATTTGAATATGAAACTGATAAAAGACTGGTGATAGATATGTATTTAGATTACTTATCTTGATAATAATTAAAGTGTAATTTGAATCAATTTACTTTGGTTCTAAGTTTTGTGAATAAAAAGTTGGTTAGTAATCTTAGTATTAGTATATATTTCAAGAGATATACATATAAATGGATAACCTACATCTTGTAGATGAGAAAGGAATTGACATAATAGAAACTAACACTACCTATAGAGTTAGAACTCCCACTAGAGAAAAAGTAATAACTCAAAAAGTTGTGGATAATGATTGAATTAAAATTTAAGGAAAAGAATATCCTATTAGTCTCATAGCATTACCTTTGCAAGGTTACGTTGTGATCATGGGAATAGATTAGTTTTCTAAGCATAAGGTCAATATGGAGTATAGAAGTAAGAGTATCACCTTGAATGATGGGAAAGTGGTGTTCCAAGGGAAAGTTAATAAGGGTAAGTTAAAGTTAGCTATTAGTGAAGTATGTGAAGAGGATAAGGAATTAAAAGTTGAAGAAGGTGATTGCAAATTTTGTTAGGTGTTTGCAATTGAAGAAAAGAAGGGAGCACTAAAAGTATCAGATATATCGGTGGAATGTGAATTTCCAGATTTACTTCTTGAAGATTTGCCTAGTTTAGCTATATACTGAGAACTAAACTTCACTATTGTGTTAGTCCATAGAACTAAGGCTATTTCTAAAACTCTATATCAAATGTCACCATAGAACAATAAAAGCTGAGGAAACAACTTCAAGAGCTATTGGATAAAGGGTTTATCCACCCGAGTGTTTCACCATAGGGAGCACTCATATTATTTGCAAAGAAGAATGATGGTATAATGAGATTGCATATAGATTATAGGGAGATCAATAAAGTGACTATTCAGAATAAGTATCCTTTACCCCAAATTGATAATTAGTTTGATCTTATAAGGAGCAACTATGTTCTCCCAAATTGACTTAAGGTTAGATTATCATTAATTATAAGTTCAGCTAGAAGATGTACCTAAGACTATATTTAGGACTTAATATGGTCATTATAAATTCTTAGTGATGCCTTTAGGATTAACTAATGCATCGTTGTACTCATAAACTTAATGAATCATATATACTGGTTGTATCTAGATAAATTTATAATGGTATTTATTGATAGTATTTTGATTTATCAAAAACTAAAGATGAGCATGCAGATTCTTTATAGTTGTCGTTGCAAAAATTAAGAAATAATAAGTTGTATGCGAAATTGAGAAAATATTATCTTAAGTTTTTCAAAAAAAGGCCCTATTTCATAAAAAAAAAACACAAAAAATAGAGAAAAGTTTGAAAAATACTAAAAAAAAAATGAAAAATGTAATAAAAATTTAACAAGTAAAAAATTGGAAAAATACAAAAAAAAGAGATGAAAATGGAAAAAATTACAAAAATATATGATTTTAGAGAAATAAGGGTCATTGGGTTGCATTTCAAGGTTTTTTAAATTTTTGGGGTCAAAGGACTTAATTGAAAGTCAAATAGACACATGATTTGATAGAATTACAGTTTCTTGGTAAAAAAGAGCATTTTATTAAAAATCAATTTTGAGACTAGGTTTGGCTTGCTTGTTTTAGAATATTATGAAAATAGATAATTTAAGTAGATCTTAGCTTTAAACAGTGTTTCAATTGGACTTAAATCGATTATTTTCTGAGCATTTGAAATTTTAAGTAAAGTTGAGCACTAAAAGCAACCAAGTCGGTAATTCTATCAAATGGGTTGGTTTTTGAAAATAACATTTTACATGTGCCTAATAGACTAAATAATTGCCCATGAAAAAAAGTTTCATGATTCAAAAGGTTTAGAGAAAATTTTAAGGCTCGGAGTTCATTGTGACATTCATTAAAGTTAGTGTTTCAAAGAATATATATTATTTTTTACGAACATAGCTAAGAACCAAGCTTGGTCTAACAGTCCATGACTTGGGCTAGCGCATGGGGAAATTAAGGAAGTTTAAGGTTCAAGTCCTAATTGGTACATTACGTATACCTTTTTTTTTCTAAAGCCTACAAAGCACCACATGGTGCACTCTTATTAGTTGGACGATATTCCTCCATTATTATCCTCCTAGATAGCTCGAATGCATAAAAATGGAAAGGAAAATACCCTACGTAACTTGATCACTTCTTTTGCTTGATTTAACTCATTTTTTAAGTTAAATTTGACTAAAAAAAATGCATAGCTTAATAGAGTGCATGTTGTACTTTGTATATAGACTCAAATTTTGTTTGAAAACATAAGTTATATGAATCAAATCGAGCTTTGAAAATGGAGAAAAACAAAACAACTCACATTTTGCAAATTTCAAGATTAAGCATTTTTGGAAAAAATCGAAACTTCTAAGCTTTGTAAAGGTAAGTTTGTGTCTTCCTCGCGTCTAATAAAGCCTTAACCTCGGTTATTTCCTTAAAAAACATGAAATATTGAAGCATCAAAGTTTATACTTGCAATTTTTTATTTGGCCATTAATGACCTTTCCATGCATAACTCGAGCTCTATAAGTATAAAAGGAGGGTCTTAGGTTGCATTTAGGTAGAGACATTCACTCATAATCATTCACACAAATTTGCATAGCCACTTTCTCACTCTAACCTGAACTCTTTTCTCTCTCTAGAAAGGTCCTAATTTTTTGGGTTTTTCGAGCGAAACTAATTCTTCCATTGAGTTCCTCAAGCTTAAAAGCCCTAGAAAACACCGGCCATTTGATTTGGTTAGACGTCGATTAGGCTCCACCACCGCTCTCTCTATCTATCTATCTCAAACCACATCAAGCCATCCCTTAAACTACCTCCATTTTGGAAAATAATGCCACCAATGAATTCCATGACCCAAAAAACGTAGGAAACCACCCCTAACTTGCTTCAATCCACTTCCAATCGAGCTCTATCTCATCTCTCTCTCTATCCAAAGTTGGCCACCATGAACCACTACTATATGCACCACTTCAAGGTAAGGCGTTGTCACCATTGTGATTTTCACTTGTGAAAACAACATAAAAGTGTCCTCACCTGCTCCGAAGCAACCAATGCTACCACCCTTCTCTCTCTCTATCCAAATGCATGGGCTTTGTACCTAATAACCCCATGGAGCTCCACATGCAGCCCACTCCAACTCATGCCAACCCACAATTTGACCCGATTAACTAAGTTCTTTTTATTTATCATTTAATTTTTTTTTTTTGTTGTGCATTTGTTTTTTAGGGCTTAATTGTTAGGATAATTTTATAAAGGCATGTATAGTCCCTAGGTTTTATAGGGTAACAATCTCCCGAGGACGAGTAAAGTCCATACATATAAAAAAAAACTTAAATAAAAAATAACTAAAATGATAAAAAAAAAATGAAACAAAAAAAAATGAAAAGTAGCTTAATAAAATTAGAAGCATTGTATAGTCTTTAAGGGTATTATAGGGTAACCATCACTTTAGAGACTAATAAGGCCCGTGTGCTTTCAATTAAAAACTAAATAAAATAATTAAAAAGAATTCTATAAAGAAAATAAATTTTTTTTCTAGGGAAAATAAATCAATAAGACTTTCCTAAAAATATTGTTTCATGGATAATCTTTTTTTAAGGAATTTTCCTTATTTTGAAAGACCAATAAATCCTTTTTGCTAATTTTAGAAATTAGGTCTTTTTCTTTTAAAAAATATGAAAAAAGGGTTTTATCATTTAGTAATGGTTTTTTTTTAAAAAAAGAAAGATTCAATGAACTCTTTTCTAAAAATTAGAAAGTTGAAGTCTTTCAAAAATAAGCACAAATAAAATTATGGTCTTTTCCTAGTACTTTTTTATAAAATTGAATAAACTAGTTAATGATTTAAACCTAGCTTATTTCTAGAATTAACAAGAATTAAACCACTAAATTTTTATAAAAAAGAATTACAGCAGTGTAATTCCGAATAGCGGATACGTCGGCACTTATGGGGTGACCATAAAAAAAATAAAAGTTTTATTTTCCTTAAAAATATTTTTAAATAAAAATAAAAAATCCAAAAGTTTAAAAAAAATAAAATTAAAAAAAAAATCATTTCCTTAAGTTTAAGGGATGCTTTAAAAATTTAAGGCCTAACTTAGTATTTTAATGTGGTAACCTTTAGGTTTTAATAAATTAGCTCACGAACCCGCTATCTCTAATTTCTTTAAGACTTTTTCATTAAGTTTTCAAAACATAAACTGATAGCTAAATTAAAACCAATTAATTTCCCGGTTTGGTTTTAATTTACTAGTTATTTTCCCGGTTTAATTAGGTGATGACTCTAATCTTACAAAACTATAAGAAACCGTTTTTCTTAACTCATATCGAGGGTTTAAATTAAATGGGCATAAGATTTAGTTCAAACCAAGTTATGAAAAATAAAAAATTGAATTTTAGGCTCAAGAAACATATTATGTCTGGGGAAAGAATTTCTGTAGATCTCGAAAAAGTTAAAGCAATGATGGAATGACAACAACTAACAATTGTTTTAGAAGTCTAAAGTTTTCTAGGCATGGTTGGATATTATAAGTGGTTTATGCTAGATTTCTCTATGATTGAAAGATTGCTAACTCAATTGACTCAAAAGGATGTCAAGTTTGAGTAGAGTAAGGAATGTG
The DNA here is from genome assembly GCA_024138005.1 of Lumnitzera racemosa. Taxonomy (NCBI): domain Eukaryota; kingdom Viridiplantae; phylum Streptophyta; class Magnoliopsida; order Myrtales; family Combretaceae; genus Lumnitzera; species Lumnitzera racemosa. The sequence continues at coordinate 47,409,524 of JAMXBC010000007.1, forward strand.
AGTAAAGTTTTCAAGAATTGAAGAAACAACTTGTTACAGTGCCAATATTGACACTAATAGATACGAATAACCCATATAGTATATAATAGTGATGCTTCTCGGAATGGACTAGGTTGTGTGTTGATATAAGATGGAAAAGTTATTACTTTTGCATGAAGGCATTTAAGGCCTCACGAAAAGAACCATCTAACTCATCACTTCAAACTTACAGCTTTGGTATTTGCTCCTAAAATTTGGAGACACTATTTGTATAGGCAACAATGTGAGATATATACCAATTATAAGAGTTTGAAATATTTTTTTCATTAGAAGGAACTAAACTTACGACAAAAGAGATGGTTAGAGTTTATTAGGGATTATAATCTGAATATAAACTACCATCCTAAAAAAGCCAATCTCATAGTTAATACACTAAGTTGTAATAATTATGAGTAGGTTGCATTGTTGTCAATTACCTAACATGAATTAGTACGGGAACTAGAGAAGGTGTGAACCTAATAATCAATTGATTAATTAAGTCTTGCAACTAACTCTATTGGAAATAATTAAGCAATAACAGGAGGAAGATAAAAACTTAACTAAGGAAAGCGTTTCTAATTATAACATTGATGGAAATGGTATATTAAGTTTTAAGGGAAGGATCTACATACCAAAGAATCTTAAGTTAAGAAGAGAAACATTGGATGAAGGATGTATTATAGGTTATACTATACATTTAAGAGGAAATAAGATGTATCATCATTTAAGATCTATGTTTTAATGGAATGGGATGAATAGAGATGTTGCTCTTAACGTGATAAAATGTGTAACAAGTTAACAAGTCAAAGTAAAACATCAAAGGCTTGGTGGTTAGTTTCAAACTTTAGAGATATCAAAATGGAAATGGGATCATATTACAATGGATTTTGTGGTGGTGCTTCCTAAAAAGCAAGATATGATTCAATCTAGGTGATTGCTGACAAATTAACAAAGTGTACACATTTCTTACCTTATCATATAGGAGATACAATGGAAAAGATGTCTAGATTGTATATTCAGTAGATTGTAAGGTTACATGGAATACTTGAAAGTATTGTTTTAGATTAGGATAATCGATTTGTATATGAATTTTAGGAAACTTTGCATAAAGCTTTGGCATAAAGTTACAATTTGGTATAACTTATCATCTATAGACGAAGTGAATGATACAAACTCACTAAGATATGTTACAAGCTTGTTGATGTACCTAAAAGCTAAGTTATCATTAGGTTTCACTATAGGAAATTGGATGGGTTCTTCGAGATATCGAAGAAGCACAAAGGGACACACAACACATACACAAAGTAGCTTCTTAAAGTTGCTCTCGAGGTATGAGTCACCAAGGAATACTATATAACTTAGCCTCTACTGATATAACACATAAGTAAAAATTAAGGTCTACTTGCCACTAACCTCGAGCTACTAACAAGATTAGATAAAAGTCTATAATACGTACTTATAGAATGATGTCTTACAAGAATAAGAAAAGTATAAGTGATGATGTTATGGCTAAGAGGATGAGGGACTATTTACAACAAGTCCCTTAAGGCAACAAGACAAAGATAAAATTACCAAAAAATAGGTAATGTAAACATAAATATTCTTAGTATAATCCAAAAGGGGATAAATATGACAAAGGACAAAAAGGAATATGGTACAAATGTTAGAAAAGTAAAGATAGAAGGCACATTGCTATCTCATATGTATGTAAGGCACATGGAGCAAAGGAATGCAAGAACCGAGCTATCCAACCTTAGCAGCAGGTCAATAGGAAGAAGAAACAGAAGGGTCGGCTCTTAGTTCTTCAACATGCAATAGGTCAGCAGTTGGGTTCTTAGTATAAAGCAAGTTGACACTAAGGTGTTCAGCATTTAAGTGAAAGGTAAAGTAGTTCAAGGTGTGTCCAAGCTACACATTCAAGGAGTTCATTATTAGGCCTCTCTGATACTAGAGTTTGTCTTGGTTGAGTTGAGCAACTAGAATCCTCCTTAGAAGACTTTACAAGCTAATAAGATAAGCTCAGGTGAGGAGTTTAGAGGTTAGCATCCCATAAGCTCCCTAGGGTTATTGAATGCTTGCCCTTAAATCTTGGTTAGCTTCTTCTTCAAAGATGTAAGGCATCAAATCAAAAACATTGAAGGTCAGTGATACTCCGCACCCTTTAAGAAATTCTAGCTCGTAAGCATTATCATTTATAGTTAGAGTAAACCATAACACACTTACCAATCAACGATCTCAAGATATGATTCATATGCCACATAAAACTACTTAGGGCATTCGTATGTTTGAATGACATTACTAACCATTCAAAGAGTCCATCCCTCATCTTAAATGCTGCTAATGTACCCTAGTCTCATTTGAATTTAATGGTAGCTGCTCTTTAAATCTACCTTTGAAAAGGATCTGTGCACCATGTAACTTATCTAACATGTCATCAAATCGAGTTATTAGGTATCTCTATTTCAGAGTGATTTTATTGATAGCTTGGTTATCAATGTGCATCAGCCAAAAGCAATCCTTCTTTGGCATAAGTATAGTTCGTAGGGAATAAGGGCTTATGCTTTCTCTAACATATCCTCGATCTATTGGCTCATTAACTTGTCTCTTGAGCTCAGTTGTCTGCTTAGGATTGAACCTATATACAAGTCAGTTAGGCAAAGCTGCTCTAGGTTGGATGTCGATACAGTGTTCGATGCCTCAATAGGAGGTAATCCTCTAGGGAGTTTGTTAGGCAATAGGTTGGCGTATTCTTCGAGTTAGGCATTTACCTCGACTAGCAACGCTCTAAGCTCTCTCAACTCTAGTAATCTTTAGATTAGTGGGAGGACAAAACTTTCGAATTTGACTGCTTTAGAAAATCTTTCTCGTGAAATTGCCAAAGATTTCCTCTATAATGATTTGGAGATCTTTTCTTATGATTCCTAGACATCTTTAAGGCTCATTGGGGTCAATACCACATTTTTGCCATCTTTCTGGAACGTGTACATATTTTAATATCTGTTGTGAAGTACTTGTAAATCAAATAACCATGGTTAACCAAGAAGTATGGAAGAGGCACGCATGGGTAAGACGTCACATAGCACCTCATCCTTTATCTATCCCCAATGGAGGTTGGCACTTTTTCTTACTCAATAACTAGAAGTCTGCCTTTCTCATTAAGCTAATGAATCTTACAAAGTTGGGGTTAGAATAAGCCAATGGTTGAAAGGCCTTCATAACTCCTTGTGCTATATCATTGGTACAACTTTCTCTATTTAGAATTAAAGCACAAAGGTTACCATTTACGTAACAATTTGTTTGGAATAGTTATTTCTTTGTTCATTCTCATTGATAGCAACGACATTGAGAGATATTCGAAAAACCAAAAAATATTCTCTAAATTCAAGTTGGGTTAGGGTGCTAGGGTCTTCTTAAAACTCCTCCAACAATTGCCCTACATTCTTCTCTTCTTCTCCTTCAATCATACTTTCAACCTCAATGTATGGGATTTCACCTATGATAGTCATCATACATTTGTTCAAACATTGACTAGCAACTAAGGCATTTGAAGAACTTAATCTCTTAGGTCTTTCATCCTAAGCTCTAGGCTTGGTCCTTCCTAACTTTAGGCTCTTCAACCTTAGCTTTACTTCAACTATCATTAGGCTTATAGGGAACTTCACCACATCAATTTACCTTGGAATTATGAGCAGCTTGGCTAAATCTAAGTCAGCTCTACATACTTAGTTAGCTGCTTGAAACTTGGTTAAGTTGACTTCACCTCTACCGTTCTATACGTTAAGCTATCCATACGATCTCATCTAAGGTCTCTATCCTCTGCACTTCTACTACATGTCTAACCTCATTTCACAAACCAGAAATGAAGCTTATAGTGGTCCTTACTTTGGGTTCATCAATGTGATACCGAATCATCAATAAATGAAATTCTCTACATACTTATCTATAAATCAGTAACCTTACATAAGCTCTTGAAGACGTCAAAAGGTGTCCTATTGATAGTATTCGAGGAAAAACCTATTTCTCAAAACTCACTTCATTTTGTTTTACATTCTTATCTCACGTCCGGCTCGCTGTCATGTGCTCTGCACCTTCTTCTACCACATGGCTGCATACCTAGAAAACTTTAAGGCAACCACTTAAATATGCATTACATCTTTGCAGTCATAGAAATCGAATATTTTCTCCACCTTCTCTTCCCAACCCATATAGCGGTTAGTACTACTAGATCAAAAAAAGCTCAAAACCTGTACCTTGATATGTTAAGTCCTTCAAAGAGCTTAAAAATCACTCTCCTCATACTCAGACAACTCTTCTTCCTCATCTTCTTCAACTTCTTCTAAGTCGAGTTTTCATCATACATGCTTGTCAGCTCGGTGGGGTTGTGTTAGGGTACATTCACAGCATTATGAGCTCTAATCTCCACTCTTTATGTTCTTTACCTATCTCCCATCCCTCGTTTAGGCCCAATATTCCTTTCATGGGGCTATTCTTCCATTAACCTCTATATGGTAATGGCCAAGTTGGTCACAATGGCTGTGAGATTTTGTATCTATTCGTTAGTGGTTTGAGGTGTCCATTGCTCGATATAACCATAACCATGAACATCATTCTCAACATCAACAATCTCTCTTTGCACACTAAGATTCAACATTCTCTTAACAAATTTTGACACGCACACGCAACCTAACAATTTACTCCATACGATATTACCAAACACTAACCAAAATAGTGACTTGGAACATTTTCTCTATTTTGTAAGAAGAAAATAGAGGACAATAGAGAATACAACTTCTTATAAGAATTAATTAGTACAACACTTAGCTATTGGTTGTAACCTCAAGCTCTAATATCATAATATATGATGTGCTTAGCAGCTAAGTTATCACTAGGTCTTACCATTGGGGAACACTACACAACTTAGCCCTACTTGATATTACACATAAGTAAAAACTAAGGTTTACTCACCTCTAACCTTGAGCTACTAGTAAGATTAGATAAGAGTATACATGACGTGCTTAGAGAATGATGTTATAGTTATAAAGATGAGGGACTAATTATAATAAGTCCCTTATGGCAACAAGACAAAGATACAAATTACAACAAAAGGGCAATGTAAACATAAAGATTCCTAGTATAATTCAAAAGGGGTGAATATGACAAAGGACAAAAAGGAATGTAGTACAAATGTCAGAAAAGTAAGGATAGGTGGCATGTTGCTATCTCATCCATACATGAGGCACATAGGGCAAAGGAATACAAGAGCTGAGCTATCTAATCATAAGAACAAGTCGATAAGAGGAAGAAACAGAAGGGTTAGCTCTTAGGTCTTTTGTATGTGATAGGTTGACAGTTGGGTTCTTGGTACAAAGTAGTTTGATACTTAGGTGTTTGACATTCAGGTAGGAGGTAAAGTAGATCAAGGTACATTTAGGCATTCAAGGAGTTGATTATCAAGCCTTCCTAATATTGGAGTTTGTATTAGCCAAGCCAAGTAGTTAGAATCCTCCTTGTAAGACTTTGTAAACCTTTGTGACGAGCTCAAGTGAAAGGTGGTGACTAGGATAAGTATTTGCTATTAATAGAATTTGCTTATAATAATAGTTATTAAGCAACTATATAAATGACACTATATGAAGCCTTATATGAAAGGAAGTGTAAGTTACTACTATATTGGGGCAATGAAGAATACACAATGATTGGACCTAATATGATTAATTAGATGAATGAAAAGGTTAAGATTATGTAACATCGAATTAAAGAAGCTTAAGATCATTATAAGAGTTAGGTAGATTTGAAAAGAAGGCCATTGGAGTTTGAAGTTGGAGATTATGTTTATATTAAGATAAGTCCATTCAAGTAAGTCAAACAATTTGATACAAAAGGAAAATTGAGTCCTCGGCACATCAATCCATTTAAAGTGTTGGAGAAAGTAGGGAATGTGTCTTATAGAATAGCCTTACCTCTAAGCTTGTTAGGCTATCATGACATAGTCTATGTCTTTATGCTAAGGAAGTTCGTTAAGAACCCGAATGTAATAGTAGATATTAAGCTAATAGAATTACAAAAGATTTTCAAAGTTAAAATGCAACCTATAAAAATACTGGGTAATCGGGTTTATAAGCTAAGGAATCGAGATGTGGAATATGTGAAAGTACAATGGGAAAAAAGTCCAATTGTTTGAAGCTACTCAAGAACCTAAGATAGCAATGATGGGGTATTATCTATAGCTCTTTTAATTATCAGGTTAGTAAAGAAGTATAATTGTAATAAAGTTAGTCAAATAAGAAGTTTGGTATATAGAAGTTTTGAGAATAAAACTTTTCTAAAAGAAGGTAGAAATGTAAGCTCTACAATTGGACTATTCATATTCGATACATAAAATTTAGGGCTATTGTGTAAGTTGTTTGATGGAGACCAAATTTTAAGGTGAAGTTAGGAAAATTTGTAGAAGCAACCCTACGAGTTTAGATTTAAAAAAATAAAATAATTAAATATTATATTTATAGAATGTATGTATATTATTTGTTATTTATTAAAAACATAAGAAATACATTCTGATAATTAATAAATCACTAGAGATAAAATATATATACACTAAAATCATAAAATATTGTGAATAATATTTAGAAATGTTTATTTGTATTAAATATGATTTTACATGTAGAAAAATATATCCAAAATTACTTAAAATACCAAAATTATACTAAAATACATTAAAATAATTAAAGGAAATTAGCAAAAATTATGTAGCAATTTGTGACATTATACTTTAGGAGTGGCAAACTCAAGATACAATTTAGAGTACTTTTATAGGGCATAGGATTAAAAAGTGAATAGAGCACTTAGCATGTAATTTTTTTTTTTCCAACCAACTCAACTACCCTTCCTTGATCCCTTTGAATATTCTATTATCTGGGAAAAGTACTATAAGCTTGGAGAGAGTTAAGAGGAACTTTTAATAAAATTTTAGAAAATATTGCATTTTGGAGTCAAATTAGAGTGTATATATTAAAGTAAGATTTAGGAGTGAAAAGCCACCATCATGTAACAAAGGAGATAGCACCAGGGGTTGTCAACACACCCTCTATCGTTGGCAGTGGTCACATCCTTGTCCTCTGGTGAATCTCTTAACCTAACCTAATTTTCATTAATTTGTTAAAAATAGCAAACTAAGTCCAAAAATTATAAAAATTTGTATTTCAGGTTGTTTTTGTATGTAGTTTTTGGGAAAAATATTGTTTTGTTGAAATTCAGTGTTCAAATATATCACTCTTAAAAATCACTAAAACCTAGTCATTTTGGCTTTCATTTTTGAAACCTTTAATAATGTTGCTTCGATTAAAACAATTTTCTATAAAGTACCTATAGCATGTATAAAATTGTTATATGTGAAAAGCTTTTGAAAGCTATTTCTTAAATTTTTAGGCCCTAAAATCCTATAAAATAGCTATTTTTTAAACTACAATAAATGATTTTTCAAATTTTACGAGGATTTTGAGTTAGGTTGTATTTGGGTGTATTCTAATGTTAAATGGTGTTAAATGATTGAATTTTTTTGTGTTGGAAGTATTAGAATTATATAGGGAAGATTTGGTATGGAAATATGATTAGATATGTAATATGTAAGTTACTTAAATAATATAGTAAGGTGAGGTTTAAACTGAAGTGGTGTTGGGCTGTAATGAGTATTTTGATTCTAGTCATGAATGGAAATTGTAGAGATTATGTTAAAATGTGGAGTACATACTAATCAAAAGCTAAATTAGAGGATATATTAGAGATTAGGTGTAAATGGCAAACTAAGAATTTGATTAGGAATGAAATCAAAGACTTTGTACATAGAACTTTAAACTAAGTAATAATTAGGTTGCAAAATAATAGCTTATTAATGATATGTGTATGAACACTAAAATAACATTTATATTATAGGGAATAGTGATGAAGATATATCACAAAGTTATACCTTAGTAAGTAAGTGAGATGTCTAGATAAGTTTGGCACTAATACGTAATTATATTTCAAAGTACTATTTTATGGTCTTTAGAGGCTTAAGGTTATATTTGGTTATGCTTATAAATAGTTTGCTTGTGCACATGCTTATGTATCTCTAAGCTTGATTGTACAGTATTGATTTCCTATACCGGACTACAATTGATTGAATTGCGTGGAATTGATTGATCAGCTTAAACCAAACTTAACTATATGAGACATAAAAACTTAACTGGACACGCATTGCAACCTATTAGGAGACAGTTAGGATTCTCCGACCAAATACCAAACTTTTCGAAAGAGATAGCTAAAATGGTCCTCTCTTCACTCTTAATTGAACTAAGTTATTGGAGAAGAGGTTGAGGTAAGGTTGAAGGTAGCAGTTTGAAGGTAGTCGCGAGTGGAGGGATGTTTCTATCTCTACTGCATAAGCTTGAGTTTAGTCATAAGCTGTTGCATACATACTGAAAACTCCTCAAACATAAATTAAAGCAGGTATAATGTTAAAACAAACTGGATAACATCGTATGGTAGCATTTGTTTTGTTGCATTTAATTAATTGTTTGATAATTCTATTTATGCTTATTATATAGTCTTATGTCTTTGTCCCTACTTACTAAGTAAATGGTTACTCATATCTTTATAGATGTTTTTATAGGTGCTAACTAAGATGCCATGTTATAATTACCTTGAGGATAGTTGCTGCTAGATCTTGGGGAATGAGGATATAAAACTGGAGATCAATTGGACTTTTGTAACTTTTGGTTGTTATCTTTTGATCCTTTGGAATTAAAACTATGTAAATATTTAAGTAGCCTAAGTTACTAAGTCATGTAAATAATACTTGGATTATCTGAGTTTTAATATATGTTGTAAGACTTCTACAAGTAAAATAATAACATTATCATATGAGACAGAACAAAATAAAATAAAGTGAAACAAAGGATTTGGAAAATAAAAATTGGTTTGCCTCCTAATATGCATTTTTATTTAACATTATTGGCTTGAAGCTTTCTACTCTTTTCTTAAAGTGGTTCAAATCCTTGAGGCACCTTGTTAAAAACTCTTTTAGAGCTTCCCATTCATCATCAAAGTCAATTGTTACCTTGAATGTAGTGTCTCATGTTGTAATTGATTTAGTGGCTTGATGGTCTTTCTTTTTCCATCTTTGGAATTTCTAAGTCTTCTTTTATATCCAAGACTACAAAGTCTAAATAAATATTCTTGTTGACAATGATTTTTTGTTTCAATACATGAGTACCTACTATGAGCCTCGCAATTTTACATATTAGATTTCAAGGAGGTAATTTAAGGAGTACGCGAAAGTAGGTCGATTTAGACGATATTTTATATATGAGTTCTAGGAGTTAAACTAAGATACTTTGAATGTTTGGAATATAATAATATAATAAAATGATAGTATTATAACTAAAAATAGCTAAATCTACTACATTACATTATATTATAAAATATGTATCGAGAATTCATGATTAAGGTACCGACAATTCTCTAAATAGTAGAGATAAATTATTTAAACTATAAAATTATAAAAATGACTAAGAATAACATGTAAGAATGATATATGCATCACGAGTATAATTATTATATATAGATGTAAACCCAAATTACCTAAATACTCAAAATCACCTGAAATTAAATAAAAATTAACTAGGAAAATGGTAAAAGAATTAATAAAAAATGCTAGAACTAGTAGAAAATAGTGGAGCATGGCGTAGCAACATGGTGGAAAATCCGTAGGTGCATGGCCTCTTATAATGACACTTAGCTAAGCTTAAAAATGGAGGGTATAAAAGCGAGGTAAAAGAGAAAATGCTTCATTTTCACCATGCAAACTTGAGAAAAATTTCCAAATCCTCTGTATAGGTCCCTTAAAATCTTTTATTTCTAAGAAAATTTTTATGAAGGTAGAAAAACTTAAAGGAGAAATTTTGAGAAAAATCAATAAAAAAAATAAGGCAAACTAAGCAAAGTCGTGGAGGGGACACCGACACATGACCTGGGAGTGAACCACCACCACTACCTAATAGTGGTGGTAGTAGCTAGCTTAGCTGACAATAAAGTGGTTAGAGTGTTGGTGGTTAGAAATGCATTTTTCCAGTGAGTCAAATTTTCAGCCTGATTTTACATAATTTTGCAAAAATAATAAATTTATTCCAAAAATCATGATAAAGTTTATTTTGAAGTATTTCTACATGTGCTTTTAGAGAAAAATATTAGATTGTAAAAATTTTAAGTGCATTTATGACCTCTTCGAGAAATTGCATGAAACCGATCAATTTTCGAAGTTGCTTTAAATAACCTTATTGTTTTTATTTTGAAACCAAAATTTTTTCTAGAACTTTCCTATACTACATGTATGAATCCTATAAAAATTTTTCAGCCAAAAATATTTTCTATGATATTTCGTAATTTTAAGCCTTTAAATTTGGTGACAAACATTATTTTTGGGAAATTTCGTACAATTAGCTTTGAGAAAATCAATTTGAACCAATTCTACAGCTCATTCATGTCAAGTTCTCCTGTAGGATATGACACGGAGTTAAGTAGATTGAAGTGGAGTTGAGTTATACATCAATGGCTAGCTATAGGTTAGTATATTAAAGTAAGTATATGAGGGTTTAGAAGTTTTTGGTGATAAGGTGATCATGGCCATGATGAACCTCTTGTATGATCATGATTAATTATGTTTGTAATCTAAAATAAGATATTGGAGTGGGTATCTTGGAACAAACTTGTGAATTGAATCTATTCAAAGAGATCTTTAAAGGGTTGAACTGATAGAAGGGGGGTTTATTTTCTTGTTCAGATGCTTGATTAGAAGGTTAGTTAGTGCAAGGGTCTTAATTATAACAATGTCAAGGTCTTAGTTAGGATGTTATTTGGTAAGTGAGGCATGGTTGTAATGACTCCAGAGATGTGTTCAGAAGAATGAAAAAAAAAAAGGATTTTAACTATAAATATGTTGAAACCTCGTTTATGAAGTTATTTAGTCAAAGAAGTGTGATTGTAATGATTTCAGCAAACTTCACAAGAAGGTTAGCTAGCTTAGAAAGCTTAGATCAATCACTTCAAAGACATCTTTAAAGGGTTAGTCTGTAAGAGGATGATTTGATTTTTTATCCAAAGATTTGATTAGAAGGATGGATAATAAAAGAGACTTAACTATAACCACATCATAAGCTTGTTTGGGAAGTATTTGGTAAGAGAAATGTAATTAAAATGGTTAGAGGGACTTGATATGAGGATTGAGTGGCATGAAATGTTTAGAGGAAATGACTTCAAAGACTTGTTCAAAAAGTTGTTTGGAGTAAGCAGTATAACTGGAATGACATCAGAGACTTAGACGGAGGGTTACTAGTCTAAAGACACTCCAGAGACTTCATTAGAAGGTTTTGAGACCAAAACTTAGTTCTAAGTGAGCTTTTAGAATCTTATTTAGAGACTTCAATAGTAAAATGGAACTCAATACAAATCTTATATGACTTGCTATAGATAAGTTATAACTACACTTAAACTATTTAAGTGAATTCATTTACCTTATATTTGGTAAAACTAAAGCCATTGTATTAGACATTTAAGGGAAAATTGAAGCGGACAAGACCCATATACAAGATTATCAAGCATTACTTATCTAGGTAAGTGGGATTAGTTCTTCACCGTGTTTTAAAGTATTATTTAAGAATACTTAGAGGCCTTAGTATATATCTTACTTATGATTGTATGTTAGCAACCTATGCGCATGTACTGTATGTGCTAAAATATTGCATTACTGTTATGAAGTGCTGGACTATATGTATTGGTTGCTTTATGATATTGCTTGCTTTAAATTGTCCGAAATTGCTTGATCACCCCAAAAGCAATCTAACTAAAACTTAACTTAACTTTTAATCGAATATGCATTGTAACTCATTAGGGAAACAACTAAGATTCTCGGGCTAAACACGGACCTTTTGATGATAATAGCTAAAATGCTTCTCTCCCTACCTTTAGTCCAACTATTTAATAGGAGAGGAGGTCACGGTAAAGTTAGGGATCGTAGTTCGAAGCAAAGTCGTGGGCGTAGTGCATATGCCCCAATTTGGTTCCAATTCATGTGTAAGACATCAAAATCATCAACCTAGATTAGAATGGGAGCAATTTCTCTAATCTCATGATGAAATAGATAGTGTCATGCGATGGTACTTGCTTATACGTGCATAACATCTAACTAAACTTGCTTGACAACCTTAGTTACTTTGTATTAGATATGTGCTATTATCTCCATCCCACTTATTGAGCAAGTGGTTGCTCATTCCTTTATAATTGTTTTACAGGTTTCTCAATAGATTCACCAATACTACTCTGAATTCCAGCATATTAGAGAACAAAATTAAAAAGTGAGATTTAAGACCAATTGGCTGAATTTCTATTTATTTATCGACTTTAGTAACTTATGAGGAAACTAATAGGGTCTCCATTGGTAACCCTCTAGTTTTTAACTATCGGTATTTATACTATGCTTTATGAACCTATGGACTTTTATAAATCATTTACCAGTCATAGTATCTATTTTTATCAATTAAATTCTTAAAAGTTTTTGTTAATTTCGAGATTTTATACTTCATATGATTTATAAAAACATAATTTTTCTTGAACATCTAAACCATAAAATTATTTTCAGAGGCTATTTTGAAAGGTTGTTGTATAAGTTGATATCAATCAAGTTCAAGATTGGAGGACTCAATGTTATGGAGCGGTAAACACTTTGTATAAAATATATCTATGTTAGCAATTAAAGTGGTTAGCTTCTAGCTTAGACTGGTTTATATGGTAAGGTTGTTACAACTCCTTGGTTTAGGGCATGACACTTGCAAAACAAAATCTGGTTATGGGGAATGCTCTAGTGCAACCACTCTAATGCTTAAGTTAGCCTCCTTGTGACTAAAGTAGAATTGTAAAGTGATAAAGAACGTAAGAGAAGATGAGAGAAAGGCCCCTTACCTAGAGGTCATGTCTAGTATTTATAGTAGGTAACTAGATATGTGTACTTGGATGGGCCCTAAGAGTTAGGCTTAAGCCTCAATATTACTGGTATAGGCTTTTAACTTATTTTACTAAAAAATGCTATCAATACTTGCCCCATACCTTCTTTAATGACAAGTTTAGTAAAGAGTATATCTAGAAAGGTCAATTTTGTTGGAGCTCTATAAAAGGCTGTAATAAATGATCTAAAGAGACTAAGATGCTACAAGGGCCTAAAAAAGCAAAGGCTTGAAGAGGTCCAGGTCAAGAGTGGTCAAAGCATTTGTAGGTGTCAATATGCCTAAAAAGGCAAAGGCTTGAAATGGCTAGAGCGCCTAAAAAGGCTGGTTGGCATTGAATCCTTTAATGATATTAGACACCATGCTTATTTACTCATCATCTGTGTATGTCATAGGACTTAGAGTATCTTATCCATCGTTGTTTATCAACTTAGGGCTTTTAAATGGCTTGTTATCTATTAGTTAGACTTGAAGCAATTAAGTTTATATTAGCTTGTCATCCATAGTATTTTCAATCTTGGAGTATTTTACCCGTCACTAGTAAGTGGCTTAGAGTTTTTATATAGCTCATTGTCTATTTATTAGACTTAGAGTATTACACTCATCGTCAATTGATGGCTTAGAGCTTTTAAAAATAGCTCGTTGTCCTTTATTATGACTTATAGCATCATGCCCATCGCCAATTGATGGCTTAGTGCTTTTTAAATAGCTCACCATCCTTTCTTAAGACTTAAAGTTCTAAGGATATCCTTTCGCCATCATCTGTTTGGTATAAGATTTAAGGATTAGTGCTTTGTGATTTACTCATCACCTATAATACTCAGGATTTAAAGGTATCGAGGAGTCACCCATTAGCAAATTACGTTTGCATAGGCTTAAAATAGAGGGCATTTGTTTACCCCCAATTTATTTTTGAATTCTCATACTTGTCTCCAAAGGAGTAGAAATGAGCTTGTTAAGAATTGAATAAATCATTACAAGTGTTAGATAGTTAGCACTTTTTATCATTAGGATTCTCGAAACTCAGATCACGGAGCAGCATGTAGATAGATATAATTTAATCCATAATCCATGCATGACAATAACTGACCGGCATAGGGCACAACATAAGGACATATTTTAAAAATAAATGATGAATGAATCATAATAATAGGGAAGTTTTACTCTGTGAGTGTTACGGACCTCTCGAAGTGGGCCATTCTTAGGAGGTTCCTAAAGCCCAAAGACAAAAGCCCAAGCCCACCAAAAGCTTCTAGATGATGAAAAGTTCTAGAAGGTTCTAGAGAAGTCCAGAAGATTGTATAGTAGTTGGTGAAGGTAGGTAAATGTAGTAGTTGGGAATCAATTGTAACCATTAGATCGAATCGATCTGGACCATTAGATTGTAAAGGCTTTCTGTATATATAGGGGTATTCCCCTCAGATGTAACACACAAGTTATTTGAGTGAATACAGTATACTATCACAGTTTCTCTCTCTACTTTCTCTCTCTAACATTGTGAGTGTATTACAGGCTGACTTAGCCTTCCTCAGTGAGGTCAGGAACGCTAAGTGCCGCACGGGGTCGAGCGACGGAATCCGCCCGTGACAAGTGGTATCAGAGCCTGAAAAAGGAATTGCTTGTGGAGAAGATGTCATCTGGAGGAGACAACAACGCTTCAATGGTCGATGAGTTGGCTGACCATGACGATCGCCGTGTTACCAGACAAAGGGCTAGGTCTCGGGACCTACTGAACTCTCTCCTTAATAGAATGGATAAGGCAGAGTTGAGCATTGCTGAGGCTAAGGAACAATTTGATGAGTCTCAAGGTAGTCTTGTGGAAATGGAGGAAGAACTCCGAGGCGAATTGCAGGGAGCACTGAATCGAGCTGTAGAAGAGCTTAGGCAGCATGGAAATGTTATTGGAGAGAAGGGTGATGCTCTCCAAGCCCGAGTTACGGCCTTAGAAACTAAGGAAGAAGCTTATGAAGCTAAGATTGATGCAGTGGTAGTGGCCATGCATCAAGAGATTGAAGATCTCAAGACGCAATTAGCGGCCTGCCGAATCGCTATTGCAAATGGAATGACTCTCCAGACCGGCCATAGGGTCGATATTCCAAGACCAGAGCACTTTGGCGGGATGCGGTCTGCTCGAGAAGTAGATAACTTCTTATGGGGAGTGGAACAATACTTTAATGCTGTGGGAATCTTAGATGATGCTGGAAAGGTACGTACTGCTGCCATGTATCTGAAAGACTCAGCCATGGTATGGTGGCGCAGGAGGGCGGCTGATATCAACACCTGGGATAGCTTTGTACAAGAGTTGAAGGGTCAATTCTCCCCCCAAAATGCTGCTAAGGAAGCAAAGGTGAAATTGCGTCACCTAACCCATAAGGGTGACATAAAGCAATATGTAAAGGAATTTTCGGAGTTGATGTTGGAGATCCCAGACCTCAACCAAGAAGATGCTTTGGTGATGTTTGTGGATGGCTTAAAGCCCTGGGCTAAATTAGAACTGGAGCGAAGGGGAGTGGAAGACATTTCCAAGGCTATAGCAGTTGCTGAAGGCCTAATAGAATTTCGGAAGATTGATCCTAAGACCACAGGAGGAAGATGGAAAGGGGGAGTTGAAAGGGAAAAGAGTGGGAGTTCTTCCAAAGGAAAAACCAAAGCCGAAGAAAGAGATAACGATCGAGGAAGAACTTGTGAAGGGAGAGATGGGGAAAGATGGAAACCCCGTGAGTTGAAATGTTATTTCTGTAATGGACCCCATTATGCCAGGGAGTGTCTGAAGAAAGAGAGATTGGCGGCATTGGTAGCAGGTGAAAGCTCAGATGATGGGGATGAGGCCCAGTTAGGGTCAGTTCGTCTACTCAGTGCGATGAAGTCTCAAGTCAATGAAAGAAAAGGATTGATGTATACCGAAGTATCGGTAGCAGGTAAGAAACTCAATGCCCTCATAGATACAGGAGCATCTCATCTCTTTATTTCTGATATGGCAGCCAAGGAGTTGGGGCTAAAAGTGGAGGAGACCAAAACATGGCTCAAAACAGTTAACTCAAAAGAAGTTCCCACTATTGGAGTAGCCAGGGGGATAGAGCTCCGTATTGGGGGTTGGCAGGGAAAGGAGACAGTTGAAGTAGTGCCAATGGATGATTTTGAGTTCGTGATTGGGATGGATTTCTTAGATCGCATTGATGCGCTTATCGTACCACGAGCTAACTGCATTTGTGTACTTGATCACAATTCGCAATGCGTGGTTCTTGTAGTAAGAAAGGTAGGCCAAGCCACCAAATTCTTATCAGCGATGCAATTGAAAAAGGGACTCAAGAAGAATGAAGTCACTTACTTGGCTGCCTTAAAAGTTAGGGAAGAGACTAGTGGTCAAGGAAGTGTTCCACCTCAAGTGGGGGAAATATTGGGAGAATTTAAGGATATAATGCCACCAATGCTGCCTAAGAAGTTACCACCAAGAAGGGAGGTAGACCATGTGATAGAATTGGAACTCGGATTCAGGCCGCCCGCCGCCATCCCATATAGGATGTCACCTCCAGAATTAGAAGAATTAAGGCGACAATTGAAGGAATTACTAGAAGCAAGTTTCATTAGGCCTTCAAAGGCACCTTTTGGAGCTCTCGTACTTTTTCAGAAGAAACAAGATGGATCACTCCGAATGTGTATTGATTATCAAGCCTTAAATAAGGTCACGATAAAGAATAAGTATCCCATTCCATTGGTATCGGATCTATTCGACAGGTTGGGAGAAGCTAGATACTTCTCCAAATTGGATTTACGCTCCGGATATCACCAAGTGAGGATTGCAGAAGGAGATGAACCCAAGACTACTTGTGTTACAAGGTATGGTGCTTTTGAATTCCTAGTCATGCCGTTTGGCCTTACTAATGCCCCGGCTACTTTTTGCACACTTATGAATCGTGTTCTAGCGCCTTTTCTTGATCAATTTGTAGTAGTATACTTGGATGATATCATGATTTATAGTAAGACGTTGGAGGAACATATAGATCACCTTCGCTCAGTATTCTTAGCTTTGAGGAGGAATGATCTGTATGTGAAAATAGAGAAATGTGCCTTTGCGCAAGAAGAGGTGACATTCCTTGGTCACATAGTGGGGAGAGGAAAGATTAGAATGGATGAAGGAAAGGTACGGGCCATTTGGGACTGGAAGGAACCCACCAAGCCTACTGAGCTGAGATCCTTCCTTGGCTTAGTAAATTACTACAGAAGATTCATTAAGGGCTATTCGAAGATAGCTAGTCCTTTGACGGACTTACTAAAAAAGGATACCCCTTGGGTTTGGAGTACAGAGAGAAGGCGGGCCCTAGAGACCTTGAAAATGGCAGTCACGAAGGAGCCGGTCCTTCTCCTTCCCAACTTTAGCAAACCCTTTGAGGTATGTACTGATGCTAGTGATTTTGCTATTGGAGGGGTTTTAATGCAGGAAGGACACCCCGTAGCATTTGAGAGCCGAAAGTTGAATGATACAGAGAAACGATATCTAGTGCATGAAAAGGAGATGACGGCGATAGTACACTGTCTTCGGGTATGGAGGCACTACTTATTAGGGAGAAAGTTTGTGGTCAAGACTGATAATATGGCCACCAGCTATTTTCAGACTCAAAAGAAGCTCTCGCCCAAGCAAGCCCGATGGCAGGTTTTTCTGGCAGAATTTGATTTCGACCTTGAACATAAGTCAGGTAAGACTAATGTTGTGGCGAATGCTTTGAGCCGGAGGGTCGAGTTGGCAGCCATCAGCAAACTTGAAAGCAACCTCATTGATAGAATTCAAGAGGGGATGGAGAGTGATAAGCAAGCTAAAGCTCTATGGATTCAATGTCAAAAGGGAAGACAAGGAGATTTTGGCAAGAGAATGGACTAATATATACAAAAGGGCAACGAATTTATGTGCCCCATTCCTTGAATCTGAGAAGGGAGATACTTAAGGAGTGTCATGATTCTAAATGGGCAGGTCATCCAGGAATGCACCGTACCCAAGCATTAGTGGAAGAAAGGTATTTTTGGCCACACATGAGGGAAGATATTGAAAGCTATGTCCGAACTTGTCTCGTGTGCCAACAAGACAAAGTTGAACACAAGGCAACTCCAGGACTACTAGAGCCTCTTCCCATTCCTGAACGGCCCTGGGAAAGTGTTTCCATGGACTTCATTGTAAGCTTACCCTGATTGGAAGGGTATGGTACAATTATGGTGGTGGTAGACAGGTTCTCAAAATACGCGACTTTTGTTCCAGCAACAAAGGAGTGCCCAGCGGATGAAGCGGCCCGGTTGTTCTTGAAACATATAGTAAAGTATTGGGGCCTACCCAGAAACATTGTGAGTGATCGAGATGGGCGATTTACAGGGAGATTTTGGACAGAGCTGTTCAAACTTCTAGGATCTGAGTTGAACATTTCAACTAGTCTGCATCCCCAGACGGATGGTCAGACGGAGCGAGTGAATGCCTTAGTGGAGTTATACTTAAGGCATTTTGTAGGGGCTAACCAACATAATTGGACCAAGTTGTTAGACGTGGCACAGTTTTCGTTTAATCTACAGAAGAATGAGTCCATCGAACAGAGTCCTTTCGAGATTGTCCTGGGAAGGCAACCCTTAACTCCTCATACAGTGGCAATAGGATATACAGGGTCCAGCCCTCCCGCATATAAATTCGCAAGGGAATGGCAGGAAAATCATGACTTAGCCCGGACCTACTTAAGCCGAGCTATCAAGAGAATGAAGAAGATTGCAGACAAGAAGCGGAGGCCGATGGAATACCAGGTAGGTGACCAAGTGCTTGTTAAGTTACATTTGATACAACGTACGAAGGGCCAACTACATAAAGGTCTAATGAGGCGATACGAAGGTCCATTCCCAATTGTGAAACGAGTAGGGCAAGTATCTTATAAATTGGAACTTCCTCCTAAACTAAAATTCCACCCAGTTTTCCATGTGAGCATGCTAAAACCATTCTACAAAGATGAGGAAGACCCTATAAGAACTATATCACAAAGGGCCCCAATAGGAGTACGGGATTCATTTGATAAGGAAGTCGAAGGGATCATAGCTGATAGACATGTGAAGAGACGTGGACAAACTCCCAGACATGAGTATATGGTAATGTGGAAGGGAAGACCAGAGAGTGAGGCCAGTTGGGAACCAGCCGAAGCACTGTGGCAATTTAAAGACAAGATTCGACAGTTCCACGAGGAAGGAGCGACGAGGGCGTTGCCGGATTGAACGGGGGAGAATGTTACGGACCTCTCGAAGTGGGCCATTCTTAGGAGGTTCCTAAAGCCCAAAGACAAAAGCCCAAGCCCACCAAAAGCTTCTAGATGATGAAAAGTTCTAGAAGGTTCTAGAGAAGTCCAGAAGATTGTATAGTAGTTGGTGAAGGTAGGTAAATGTAGTAGTTGGGAATCAATTGTAACCATTAGATCGAATCGATCTGGACCATTAGATTGTAAAGGCTTTCTGTATATATAGGGGTATTCCCCTCAGATGTAACATACAAGTTATTTGAGTGAATACAGTATACTATCACAGTTTCTCTCTCTACTTTCTCTCTCTAACATTATGAGTGTATTACAGGCTGACTTAGCCTTCCTCAGTGAGGTCAGGAACGCTAAGTGCCGCACGGGGTCGAGCGACGGAATCCGCCCGTGACACGAGCACATATGTTCTTGAGCTCTAGAGCTTTTTATAAGCCTTGTAATAGCTCCAATTGTGAATGACTTGGCAAAATTGCTCTTTGCATATTTGGAGGGTGGTTAAAGTTTGTCTCTAGTGGTGTTTTTGCAATTCTATATGTAACAGTAAATTCGGATTGGCCACCATGTGTAGCTATGTCGTCCGGATGCGTGGAGCACGTGAAGTGCTTGGCATGTGTTGGAGTCGTTCCACCACTGTTGTGGAGAGCTCCACATAGGTCCGTCTTTATATTGTGCAAATCCTTGTTTTAGCAACTCTTTGAATCCAAGAAAGCCATTGGCAATTATTCTGGAACCAAATAAGGAGCTCCGTATACGGGTTAAGGAACAAGCCAAATTGCCTAGGATGGGTCAGCCCTTCAAAACTGCCCTCGTAGTTGGTGGTGCGATGGCTACTTAGATTTATCGTCCCCAGCAAGGCGTGGAGCTGATTGTTGGAGACTCCATCAACCTTCAGTTTGAGATGGCTACATCCCTCCGACAAAGGTCGGAATTGTCCCCATCGTGAGGGTCAGCTCGAGAAGGGTTCAACATTGTTGTCATGGAGTTTGTAACTCGAAGCTTGGAATTGGCATTCAGTTAAAAAGAAGCTTGGCTTTGAGGTCCAATCGCCATCTAGCTTGGAGTTGCTGGGAACAGTTTGACCGTTTGGCAAGGTGTTCGCCTCGAGGAGTTAATATTCTGCCACATTGCAGGCAGTTCGTTGTGTTCAAGCGGCACACACTGCAACAAAGAGTAGCTCGGCTTAGGTGTGTGCAATTTGGCCCGACAATTGTATCGCTCAAGTCGCAGCTCTATCTCGCTGTAGTTGCTTGTCTACCCTTACAAGCAGCTCAGAAAGCAATTCTCTTTTAAATGAAGACTTGTCGACAGGAAATCGGAGCTTAGAATTCTTTCGTTTTAAGCACAAGGATCAGCCGTTGCTCGACGATTTTAAAATTGGACAGCTCCTAGCATTGGAGTTCGGCAATATGAAGAGTAGATTGGACTCAGTAAGGTTCGGAACTCCGATATGATTAAGTAGTTGAGTAAGTTAGATGCTCCCCGGTTGCTTGTGACTTTCAGCTTATGTTGGTGAAATTCAGTCAACGGACTTGGTGGCCAAGCTCGAAGCTCGGACAACGCCTCAGTTTATGAAGAGCAAGCTCAACTCAAGAGCTCGGCTCTTGGCTGCATGCTCGGTCAAAGCAAGCTTGGAATTCTTAATCAGGAGATCGCCGCCACATACTTTCAGTACACGTGGTGGCTCGGATATATTTGAAGCTCGGCGCAAAGAAGTTCTGTTTTCATGAAGTTCAGAGTTGTGTTGTGGTTGTTACAACTTGCTCAACCTGTCACTATTTGATTTTAACCACTGCGCTTAGTTACCGTGATAGAACCCCGAATTATTGTTGGATATGTAATGGCGAATGCTTGGCATGTCGAATAGGTCGAAGCGACTATTTATTCTTTTGAACTCCGTCTATTTAATTTATGGAGCTTGGAATTTTGGTTGAGCAGCTCGGATACCTCAATGTTGGCATCTACCGGCCGATAGATATTTCACAGGAGCTTGGAGATCAGAGTTAGCGTCCGGTCAAAAAGAAGTTGGTTCAATTAGTTGGGGCTCTGATTTTGCTTTTTCGAAGTTCGGTTACTGCCACTCAATCTGTGTTGAGCGCAATAGGTCGTCATGTTAATGAAGCCCTACTCGTCTCTAGATTCTAAAGGTTGCTCGGTTAATACAATCAGCACCAATTCTAACTGACTGATATGAAGTCGCAATTTATCACTAGAATAGGGAACCGATTTTTATCGATAGCTTCCTTCTGATAAACTACATAATGGAAGAGCATACATGAGACCAAGCCATCCATGATTGTTCCAAGTCTGAGGTTGAATTAGAACATCTTTTCTTTTGACAGAGTGAAGCTTAGGCTGTCAATTTTCCTGGTGTTGCATCATGTGCCAGACGAGAGCATGAGTACTGAGAATCATAGGGATAGCCAATTGAGGCTCATCAAACGTATTTCTCCGAAGATTGTGATGTAAACCTTGTTGAACAAGAATCCAACACCGCAATCAGAGAATAAATGTAGAATAGCCTTGTGTATAGGTTGGTACACATGGCTCTTTTAGCACTAGTGCATAGACTTGTTGCAGCTTAGCGCATAGACTTGACGAATTGCTCGATCGTAGATAACTCAAAATTGCTGAATTGCTCGGCTATGGACATTTTGGCATGGACAAATGAACTTTGGCATTTCTCTTTGTTTCGCCGACAAAGGATTCCTCCTATAAAGTAGGTATCTTGGGGTTTCTAACAAGCAGGAGTTTCTGGCACGGAGTTAGAATTGTCCGAATCAGTTGAGCATGGATTAGCTGCTAGGGTTGTTCCATAGGTCGGATTTCATTTCTGCGATCTATGGCTAAACGAAGCTCAGCAAAAGGAACAGCTCGAGATCTAACCTTGCAGGTCAGCATGAATACCTCTGTACTAGCAGCTGGGATTCATTATTTTTGGTTCGTGCCATCGAAGCTCAGACTTCATTCGGTCCAACGGCTGTTCGAGTGTTAAAACGGATCAGGATCTTGAAGGACAGTTGCTCGGCTTCTGAACTTTGAAACTCCAACCGGGACCATGGCTACGCACACAGAATCAGTTCGGCATTTGGCATCACAGATCCGAAACTCGGTCTTTGGTTAGCTTGCTATTCGATGTGCTTGGGTTAGCTATCTAGAGCTCGCCGTGATAATGCCTGGACATTTGAGAAGCTCGGCAAAAAGCTATTACAAATGCTCGACTGTCAAGTGAGTGAAGTTATGCTTGGAGAAGCTCTGCTGCCACTATCCTTTTGTTTCCAATAAAGGATTGATTGCGACTGCAGAGAATTGTCCCAATTCGCTCTCCATGATGAATGAGGGTTCTACAGGGCGTGCGTGGGTACTACGAACACGGTTGGGTTTGAGCTCGGCGAGTGTGGACGGTGGGCCAGCTGTTCGGCCATGGAACTCTGGCTACTTGGCCACGATGCTCTGCACAATTCACAATTAATAATCGGCACACGCCATAGAATAGGATCAGCTCGCTGCTGGTGATGGGCTATCATGTGGAGTGCAACAGGTATTCCATAGCTTAATTACTGTTACCAAGCTCGGCAAAACGGCACGATCTCCCTTCTTTAATTTTAGTTCTGCAAGGTACAGGCGAACAGCTTGGAATTATACAGCCACTGTTCATCATGCAGCCGTCCACTACACGAAGCTCGGAATTCCGAGAAAACGGGTGAGCCAAATATTGATCGGCAGCTCGTTATAGCTCGATTGAAGCTCGGCAACTCCGCATGTAATGGCCAGCTTAGTTCGTCTTGTTGCCATGGAGCTCGATTCATAGGCTCGTTTGGATGTAAAGCTCGGGTGGTGATTCGGTTCCAAAGTACTTGTGGTTAAGTTTATTATTGAGTAGCTCAACGTAGAACGGATCGTGCCTACACATTTAGAAGGAACTCGGTATGGACTCCACGACTAAAGCAAAATATTTCGAGCTCGGATTGCAATGAAAATGTGAACATGTCTTGTTATTGATGAATCATAGTAGTTGATCGGGAGAAATGAGGCTCGGTTCGAAGAATGCTCTACTTTGTGCGTGGCTATAAGTAGATCGGTCGGCAATAGCTTGGGTACAATAGCACGGGACGCACGCGACGCCAACTAGCTTGGTAATTATAAAAGGAAGAACAGCTCGGATAGAGTAATTTCCTATAGCTCAATACAATTGCAACTTCAGGGATTTTTCGACCCACACAAAGTCCAACAATTACGCCCCAATATCAGCTGGGCTACAATTCAAATGTACCAATACAACAGCAGACTTGCGGCTCGAGTACTCGTCCACGGCCAAATCCTCGAAGACAGACATGAAGAGCATCTTGTAGTAACTCAAATGTCCTTTCCTAGAGAAAAGTCATCCTCTAAAAGTAAATAATCAAGCTCTAGGAATTCAAATAAAGAAACAATTCAGTTGTCTCAGTTGCTATTACTATTCAGATGGCGATGGTTACAAACCATTAAAGGATGAAAATATAGTTACTTGAACATATAAACTCAGATCAATCATTTTCTAAAAGAAAAACTATCATGTTTTTTTTTTTTTCTTTTCTATATCGTTGGAACTTATCAACAATTTGAAGTAGACACATAATAACCGCTTTGTTGCTTTAGTAACATGACACATGTTAGTAATGACTGTTAATTGACAAGATGGTAGTAGTTAACTGATGATGCAAACCGTAACTAAAAACAGATTAGATTAATCGCGAGAATAGGTCGAAACTTGCCAAAAACTTAAAAAAGGAAATGGTGAGAATATGCGAGAGAATAAAAATGAATGAACAAGTGAGCAAACTTACGGACAATTCCAATGGATATGATGTACCATTAGAACTTTTGAGGACTTACAACATAACTTAATATGATACACGAATTAGTCTAGTGAGGTTACTCGCCACTTAACCTTACTTAAAGGTTAAGATAAGAGTGAAATGAATGTAAATAGGTGGTGTTTATGAGAGAACAAAATGTCAAGTATATTAATATCAATCTGATGATACCTTGTGGCTACAAATACAATAGTATTTATACCCAATAAGTTAGGGTAATTTGCCAAAAAGGGAAAAGATAAAAAGGGTATTATCCTAAAAAAGTAATGTACAATAATACAAAAGATAAAAATGAGTATTAAAAAAAAAAAAGCAAAGATTAGTGGAGTAGATTCTACACGTGGTCATGTATATGTAGCAATGATACATTGGCGAGGTTGTTAGAAGATGCGAGCAAAAGTGTATGGTTAGGATACTTGCCCGAGTAACGCTAGTTATGGATTAGTTCGGTCTCTTTCTCTCTCAACTTCTTAGCAAGGGAGATGATGTGTCGTTGGTACGCTTTGGCGTAAGTAAGTAATTGTGAAAAGTTTATTTGTTCTCTTGGTAATTTACAACCCAGTGCACTTTAGAGAGATAGGGAGTCATTTGGCTCGACATATAGAGTAACTCAACAAAGAAGTACTTGACTTCGATAGGAGTTAGCTGCAGCAAAAGAACTTGGCTTGTTAGGCCTTCTAGTTCTCAGGCTCGGTTACGGGTTAAACCTCAAAGTTTGGTAAGGAACTTAGGACTTGTCTCAAGATTGGGGTCATTACTTCTCTCTGGTTAGCATAAACACAAGTCGCCTCTTCCTCTTTCGCTTTAGGTTCTCCAACATTGTTTTCTTCCTCGGGGTTTTCATTGGTACTATCTGCCACATCTCCTCGGAGTACCATGATACGCCGGTTCAAACATTTAGCAACCATGTGTTCAAAGCATAAGCATTTAAAACACTTCACTTATCCTTAGGTTAGCTCAAGTGTCCTACTTAGCCCTATTGATCAGCTTGGTATTCATCAAGTCGGTCATTCCTTTCCTCAACTCGGTATGGCCTCCTTAGGTCGGCTTAAACAGGTTAGTACGATACGATAGCTCGAGAGAATGTTTGTCCAAGTTGGCTTAGAACATTTCTCTTTTGCTTTTCAACCCTTTATGGGATCTTAATCACCTCTTCTAAGGTATAAAACCATTAAACTTCCACGATATTGCAAATCTCATACTTGAGCCCAGAAATGAACCTTGATATCGTATGGGCTTTTGGTTCTTCCACGTCGGCTCAAATCATCAACATCTGGAACTCTTTGACATAGTCATCAATAGATTGGTTTCCTTAGCTAAGCTCTTGCAATTTTGCAGACGTATCTTGCAGGTACGTTTCAAGTACAAATCTGCCTCTTAATAACCTTTTTCATCTCATCCTAGGTTCTAACACTTCGTCTTTCATCTCTTGCTTAGGCTATTTTCAGATTTTTCCACCACATTGTTGTATACCAAGTAAACTCTAATGCAGTAAGTTGGACCTTGACAATATTCATATACTGGTAACAATCAAACACCTTCTCGACCTTCTCTTCTCACTCTAAATATTCATCGGCATCTCTAATTCCACTAAAAGGCAGATTTTAACCTTAACATTATCTAGCCCTTGAGAAGCTCAATGTCTTCATCCTTGTAATGGGTAATAGTTAGCTTCCTCTTCTTCCACCTAATTTCTTCAACATCTAGTTCCTCATTTGCTTCCTCCATCTCCTTTAACTCCAGTCTTTGTCTAGCAACTTAGCCCACTACTACTCCAACTCGTTGTTGTTGAACTGGGCAGTTGGTTCAGTTACCTTGGTCATGTTGTCTCTTAGGGGCATGTTCTTGTGGGTTAGGCAATTGTACACCTTAGGGCTGTTGCCTGTTTACTTACATCGTTATGACTAAACTCTTAATGAGATTGGTGTGCCTGTTAAGTCTATTGTCAATAGACCTTGGGATGTTACTACCGTTATGACCACGACCAGGTTAAGCACCACTACTTTGGTCACTAATAAGTCCTTAAAAGCTTGAATATGACATAGTTTAATACCCTTCTGAACAAATTAACAACTTACTAACAACCTTAATACGTAATAGCTACTTAAACAGAATAGAAACAAACTTGCTCTGTTTTTGTGATGACAAACAGAGTAACAATGAAACTACATTTGCTATCTCACTAATACACTGCAGTAGCTATGGAAGCAATATTGCAACCATAAACAATAAGGCGAATAAAAACTTCATTGTAACTTCATACATTCCCTTACGGAACCGTGCTTTGATACCAGCAAAGCTGATGCATCTCCAGGGTTGTATACATGGAGAAGCACCACGACCAAAGAACCAAAAAGAAAATAGAAAGGAAACTAGCAAAGCCCGAGTAGCTACCGAATGGATATAACTCATTATTCAATCCTACTCGGCCTACAATTCACTAGATATGATACACTAGTCTGAACTGAAGGGTCACTCGCTACTACTTTTGCTAAAGGGAGTAGATAATAGTTAAGAGATAACGAGAACACTAAGGTTGCTCAAGGACGAGTAACTTTGTATTAGAAACTAAATGTGTGTATACAAGGAAAGTAGGGGCTTATATACCCATTCACTAAGGTTACTTTACATGTATGAAAAGAGAAAAGGCTATTCTACACTAGGTTACATAAGACATATTAAAAGGGGTAAAAGAGACAAAGAATATACTGTACAAAAAAGAAAGAATCATTCTAGAATATTATATCAGAAGATACGTTTCACTTAGTGGCTAGACATCTAGGATATGATATAACGTAGGTAGAAGCAAGAATGCATTACATTCAAGGGCCGACCTGATTAAGATCGGGTTAGGAGCCAATCAACCTAGCAAAAGGTCAGCCGTCTTGAAGTCAGATGCCAGTGGGTCACAGTAGTAGCTTAGCTCGGCTATTTTTAGATTATCTTCTGGATTAAGACTTCGTTGTTGGGCAAGATCATGTTGGATACACGCGAGGATTTGAGAGACAGGTTGGCAAGAAGTCGAATTGGGCTAAGAGTCCCCATCTTTACTATGACTTAGAGCTAGTATTTTCCTTGTGAGCCCTTGAAGTCCTTTAGCTTAGCTTCATGTGATTGGTTTAAGGGGTTGATTCCTATCATCTCGATTGAAAATATTTCATCGTCTTACCCTTAGCCTTCTCTCACATATGTTTGGTGACTTGGTTGATGTACCGAGTGACTTTGTTGTAGATGTGCTAAAGGGATTATGCCTTAACTCTTGCGTCAAGGTCTTCCTGTGCAAGTATAGGTATAGGGGTGTGATGGAGGTGCTACTCAAGATTAAAACCATAGACAACATCAAAAGGGGTTTACTTGGTGGTCTCATGTACTATTTGGTTATAAGTGAATTTGACTACTAGGCAAACATCCTAATCGACTATGTAAACCCTACATTTAGTGGGCCTAAGATTTGAGTACGAGTACTTTTTGAACATTCCTAAAGATCAACTAGACTAAAAACTTAAGTTTATATTTAGAAACGAATTAAATTTTTCCAATTCAAAAGCTAATTGCAGATAAAACTTGAGCTTGAAGGACTGCAAGCTCTAAAGTCATTTAAAACCCTAAACCTTAAAACCATTAAGGAATTTTAACCCTAAGTAATTAATCGATAATTTAATTTGAATAATTTCATTCAACTTTAGAAAATTTCACAATTTTATAAAAATCAAATCATAAATTACAAAACAATGCGAGATGAAAATCCTAAAACAATTTCCTATAAGGCCATGCCCTTATCTTCACGTATAAGCTTTACACATAAATAAGTAGACCAACCAATCACCGTAGATAACTTATCAATTGAGAGTTTGAATCATTTATCAATTGATAACTTATCAAAATCTAGTGATAAGACAATTTCCTTATCACCCCTTCACTTATACTACATATGAACAATTTTTCACAAGATTTCTTAAGCTTAACTTTAATAAATGAGACAAGACCACTCCATAGCCCAAAAAGACTTTAAATGGCAGATTTGGACAAGGGAGAAAGGGGGGTTATGCTCTTATCTTTCAACCATCAACACTTTCTCTTACACATCTCTATTCACCCCTTAATGCTTACATCATCAATAGTTGCAATTGTTGACTTTTATGTAAGCTACAAGACAATCAATTAAAGCTTCTTGCACACACTTCTTTCCTCATTCAAAATTTTTCATTCTCTCCCTCGTTCACTCCCATTTTCACTTCCTTTTCTTTCACTTTAAACATAAATCAAAAGAAGAAATAAAACTCCACAAATTCCCAACATTGCTGCCACCATTTTAGCTTCCATACTCACGGCAATTTCTTTTCTTATTCTTGTGTCATTTTCTTTCACCATCTAAGATCTTTTAGAACCATTAGAACCTTCCATAAACCCCATTCCAAAAGACTAAAAGATTCGGGTTCCAAAAGGTTGCAAAAGAGGAAGCAAAGTTAAGAGCTTAAGTAGAACCTTTATACACAATCACCATAATTTGTTTTAAGGATGGTAAGTATTTCTTTTGATTAGTGGGTTAGTATTTATGTTAAGAGACTTTGATTTCTTGAAGATATAAGTATGATTTAAGTTGTGATAACAACAAAAACCATTTTAAGAAACAAACTCATGAAACCCTTACATGAGGTTGAAACATGAGCATGTAAAGTTGGTATTTTATAAAGATACTTGTATAGCACTTTGAATGGAAGATTTTAAGTGGAGAAAATCTTGAAACAAGAACTTGAATAGAAGATGAACATGCTGGACGTGAGGGTTCAAAGGTCATTTGAATGTTGATTTTATTTTTGTTAAGTTAAACATGCTCAAATATAGACTTAAGTTAAGGAAAAATCTATCACATGAAGTTTTATGAATAAACCAACTTTGTATGACATGAGATATGATATGGAGGTTGTATCAAGTATAAGATCTTCTATTTCTCTATGTGGAGCATGAGTTAAAGAATCATCTTACAGAAGAAAAGTTAAGTTAAGATTTAGATACAAGTAGTTTAAGTGCATAATCTAACACCTAAACTTAAGGAAATGATAAAACAAGTTGAAAAACCAAGTGAGAACCCCTTGGAATCATCACGACCAGATCTGGAACGTGAGAAAAAGAAGCTTAAAAATATGATAAAAGTGAATGAACAAAGTGAAAAGATCAACTGAAGGAAGTATGGTAAACGTACAAAGCCTAAAACTCAAAACCGAGCCTAAAACTCTCAAAACGAGCCTAGAACTCTAAGTTAGGCCTTCAATGAAATTCTGACCAACACCTTAAAGTATCAAGAGAGGTTGTTTTGAAGCCCATAAGAAATCTACCTAAGGCCCCACAAGGCCACCAAAGTCACTAACTTTAGTTTGAACAAAAAACAAGCCCATTTGACAACTTAAGCCCACTAAAGGGCTCATGAAGTGATTGTTAGCCTTAGGAATATAAATCAAAGTTGTAAATCTGATATCAAGGAGTATTTTAAGCTTAGGATAAAATCTTAATACCAAGACCAAAGGATTTCTCAAGTTATCAAAAAGCCTATTTATCATACGAGGCCCAAAAGCACTCCAACACATGAGGAACGCTACTGTTCTAACCAATAGATAGAATTGTATGCCTCATTTTGAAAATCTAACCTCACTACGTTAAATTACACTCGAAAACGATGAAGATTGACTATAAGATCATAAAAATCGGATTTAAAACGAAAAAGTTATACGCAATTGAACTTTTAAGTAAAACCGGAAAAATTTATGAAACCAAGTCCAAAGTATACCTTAAAGGGTTTTAGCTTAGTTTTCTAGGTTTTATTTCAAATCCTTATAGTATCATATTTGCGATGTCTAGGGGACTCAGCTTTAGGGAGACGACTTATCCCGGATTATTTTGATTGATCCACATTACTGAGTGAGTAAATTCTTGATGACTCTTTACTTGATTGTACTTGTAGAATAGATGCACCTAAACTTATATATATAAATTTGGATGCTTGTGGGATATGGGAGATGTATATGTATGGATTTATGGATGAATGTGATGACTTTTTAATTATATATATAATAATGGGAATTGTTCGTATTAATATATACATGTGAATTGTATGGAATGAAATTGTTTGATCATCCTAAAAATCGAGTTAATCACTTATATGATTAAGAAATCCAAAATGAATCATGCATTCCCCATATTGCATACGGATAACACCGACTTCCACTTCACATAGAAGATGGGAAAGGACTTACAGGAATACAAGTTTCCTACATGATTGGGCACTAGCTATGCCATCATATATATTGAGTCTCTATCCTAAGCTGATGGACTTACTAGGCGCTGGAAGACGCCAACCGTCAAATAAGGGCTGAGTCTTGTAGCTTCTGCTTAGGGCGTGTGTTTGTGGACTATGTGGGCCACCATACCGCTAGACTTGGGATTTTAAAAGATATGATTTGATTTTGGTAAAGGAAGTATACATATATATATATATATATATAGAGTTTTGTTTTGCTTAAGCACAATAGTGCAAATGGAATAAAACCCAAAGTCTAAAACTCGGATTTTGGTTTAGGTTGGTTAATTATCTCTAAACCCCGACTTCAGGGGGCATAATTCTAAGTCGTATGCAGTTCTTAGGTCACTGCATGTGTTGTTTGGCATATGATTATTCATGCATTCATATGATTGTGCATTTAATAAATTTCTATCATGCGGTATTGATGAGGGTAATTATCTCATTAAGTGTAAGCTTACACCCCAACAGTTCTTTTCCTTGCAGGTTGATCGATAGTTGGGATGGGATAGGAATCGAGTGCAGAGTGCTACCATTGAATCAATGTGATGAAAAGCTTTTATCGTTAATTCGGAATGCTCCGAAAAACGACTAATGTCTCAATTAAGTTTAGTATCTTTAGTAAGTTTAGAATTTTATGAATTGTCTATCTTATTTCACTGTTTTAGTAGGGGATACCAATTCTCTACGGTTCTGAGGAACTGTAGAAAAATGGATATCCATAATTATTTATATTATATAATGAGCGAATGAACTAAAATTGAAGACTCTAGCAAATAACTATTTAGAGTCTTATAATCTCTAACTTACAAGGCAATTTTCTTATCATGGGTGCACACGTGATGTGGAAATTTTAGGCAATACTACTAAGCCCCTCCTAGGGTCACTATAGACTAAGTTCTTGCCAACTATAGCTCGAAGAAGTGATCCCAAAGTGCAATTTACCACCTCTATTTAGGTGTTAATTTGGGGGTGACAGGAGGTCAGTTTGGGGGTGACAAGAGGTATCAAATGGTATTTTGGTCCCCATCCAACTTTACATGGTCCTCTAGAAATGGCTCAAGAACTCGAGTCTCTATTGAAGACTATATTTCTTAACATGCCGTGTAACCATCTAATCTTCTGCAAGAAAAGAGAAACAATAGCTGAAGCGTTGTTAGTCTTAAAATAAGGCATGAAGTGTACCATCTTCTAAACCTATCTATGATAACCATTACAAAATCTTTGCTTCGGGCAATTTATGGTAGTCTAAGAGCAAAGTCCATGCTTAATTTGATCTATGCCTTTGTCGAAACAAGCAATGGCATTAGCTTCCCTTTTTTGGCTCGACACTTAGCCCTCTTGCATACGGTACAGCTTTCAACAACTCGGTGCACATCTCGCCTCATTCTCGATCAAAAGAATCGACCACTTAGCAATTAATATGTTTTTTTCTCCCTAAAATGTCTAGATAGTTCTCCACTGTAGGCTTCCCTAATCAGCAGCTCCCACAGTAAACAAGTCGGCACGCATAATTTTCCTCTTCAAAACAAGTATGCCTCATCCATATGTTACTCATCTACTGTTTTCCCATTGACTTAATACGTAAGTATGGGTATAAAGTGTGGATCCTTAAAATACTACTCTTTGATACTCATAAACCTAAATAGTCTAGTCTATAATACAGATTGAAAGTGCATGTCTCCTTGAAAGAGAATTTGCAATTACGTTGATCTTTCCCTACTTGTATTTTATCACAAAATTGAATCCTTCAAGGAATTCGACCTATCTTGCCTACTACTTTGATAATTTTATTTGACTTTAGAAGTACCTTAAGGACTCATGATCAGTATAAATGACAAATTCTCTTGGCAATAGATAGTATTACCATACTTGTAGTGCTCGGATAAATACCAAGTGTTTTTTATCATACACAGAGTAATTTAATTGAGGTCCTCTAAGCTTCTTACTATAATAGGCAATTAGTTAACCTTCCTATGTTAGGACAGTGTTTATTTGACACGTCACATTC
The DNA here is from genome assembly GCA_024138005.1 of Lumnitzera racemosa. Lineage (NCBI taxonomy): Eukaryota > Viridiplantae > Streptophyta > Magnoliopsida > Myrtales > Combretaceae > Lumnitzera > Lumnitzera racemosa. The sequence continues at coordinate 47,442,001 of JAMXBC010000007.1, forward strand.
TAACTTCTCGAAATCAGGTAGAATAAGTATAGGGGTAGAGGTCAACCTTTTCTTTATCTCAGCAAAACTTCTCTCCTCCTTTTCTCTCCATTAGAATTCAATGTTCTTCTTTGTCAATTCAATAAGTAGTGTGGTGGGGGTGCTAAAATTCTTAATGAACTACCTCTAGAATAAAGCCAGTATATGGAAACTTCTCACATCAGCACAAGTAGTAAGAGTTGGCTACTCGACGATTGCTTTAATCTTCTCATTGTCCACTCATAAGCCTCTTCCACTTACTACATAGCCCATGAATACCACTTTCTCCTAGCAAAAGCAGCATTTCTTCAAGTTATCAAGTAATCTCTCGATACGGAAGATATTCAATATAGCTCGGAGATGTTCGTAGTGACTCAGCATGTTTGCATTGTACATAAGGATATTGTCAAAATACACTACGACACACTTCCCTATTAGACCTTTCAACACATGGTTAATTAGTCTCATGAAAGTATTTGGGGCATTCAACAAGTAAAATGGCATGACCATCTACTCATAGAGTCTTTGTCGAGTTTTAAATGCAATCTTTCATTTATCTCCTGGCCTCATTCAAATTTGATGGTAGCTAGGTTTTAAATCAATCTTGCTAAAGACCTTAGCTCCACTCAATTCATCCAACATATCTTCCAACATCAAGATTAGATACTTTTATTTGATTGTGATCTTATTCATAGCTTGGCTGTTGACACACATTCGCTAGGTTTGATCTTTCTTCGCATTAGGAGCACCGGAACAGCATAAGAGCTTAGACTCTCCTTAACATACCCTCTCTCTCTAGTAATTCATTGACTTGACATTAGAGTTTAGATGCTTGTTCAAGGCTCATTTGGTAAGTTAGCTTATTCGGTAGTACAGCACTGGGTATTAAGTTAATACAGTATTCAATGTCTCGAAGTGGTAGCAATCCCTTGGGTAACTGTTCTAAGAATAGATCAGCATATTTATCTAGCAATGCTCATACTTCCTAAGGTAGTTCACCCCACTCCTTCATCTTTAGTTGGCGCTTGACCAACATGAGGGTTGATTTGTCGGCATTGATGGCCTCTCGAAGTTTGACTCTACTCATCACTAGAGCTTTCTTCAATCCGCAAGTAAGTCTTATCTACAGTTTGTTAACTTCACTCGATAGCATTAGGTTCAGTATAATCTTTCGGCCATCCTATTCGAACACATACATGTTCCTATATTCGTCGTAGATAACTCTTCTATCAAATAGACATGGTCGACCAACAACACGTATGAGGTACACATAGGCAGCACATCATAGAGAATTTCATTGAAGAGTTTCTAATTGTGATCGGTAGCAATTCTTACCGAGTGACATTTAGTGCTCCCTTATCATTCAACCAATGTAACTTATACAGCTTCAAGTTTGCAATGGTTAGCAACTTCAATTGTATGACTATTTTAGCTAATGCCACATTGGTGTAATTTCCATTATCCACAATTAATGCTCACGCCTGGTCATTTACCTTATAGGTGGTTTGAAACTAATTCTCCCTCTACTCCTCCTCTCATGAGGGTTCTATGTTCATTGCATGTAGAATAACTAAGACCAACTGGTCCAAGTCCTCAGTAAACACATCCTTTTTAATGAGTTCCTTCTCGGCATTGATCTCTTCCTTTTCAGGTTCCTCGTTGGTACTTTCTACCTCCAGTGTCGAGACGTCTCCCTTGATGACCAGAGTTCTTCGATTCGAGCACTAAGCAGCCATATGTCCAAACCCTTGGCATTTGAATCACTTGGTCTGGCTCGTCTTCTATCTAGATCCTTGCCCATTCTCATAAGTTTGGGTCAGCACGTTACTATTAGGTTGGCCCTTCTATTTGGCTCAAACATCTACCCTTCAGATCGACTCAATACTTAATAGAGCTTGATGACTTCCCTATACTGGTCAGCAACCTTACCTATACTCGGCTTCTTCTTTGCCTTTCTACTTGTTGAGCTATTCTAATAGTTTCATCCATTGTGGTAAATCATTGGAGCTCTACAATGGCTCAAATGTTACCTCTCAACCCAGTTAGGAACCTGGAGATTGTTTGTGTTGAGGGTTCCTCCACTTAGCATCGGATCATAAGCATTTAGAATTCCTGGACATACTCATCAACTGTTCAGCCTCCTTTTCTCATCTCCTAAAGCCAAGTAAAAGTGTCTTGCACATAAGTATCCAATACAAATTTGCTTCTCAGTATTCTTTTCATTTCAAGCTAGGTATTAATCTCTCGATAGCCTTCTCGTCTCCTCATAGTTTGGAAATTCTTCCACCACATGGCGGCATATTCAAAGAACTCAACAGCAATAGTTCTCACTTTTTCGTTGTCCTCATATTGGTAATAGTCGAATACACACTCAACTTCTCTTCCCATTCTAAATATTCATTAATACTCTTAGATCTATTGAAGCTAGGAATTCAAAGATTCACATGGTCAGATGCTCTGGGGATTTGAGCTCGCTTTTCTTTAAAGTACTCTTCCTTGTCCTCTTCATTTAGTTCTCTCAGGTCTATTCTTCGTCTTATTCGTCCACCTACTCCTTTATCTCGAACTGGTTGAGCTGGGTTATGACCTCTCGTAAGTTGACCAACTTATAGGGTGTTTTACATTGCTTTAGTCAATTGGCAAGCCAATGCATGAATAACTCAAGTTAAATCTACTAAGAGGTTAGCCATCTTATCAAGGTCGTCAATGCTCTTAAAGGTTCCCTAAGATTGTCGACTATGGTGGACAACTCCACTATTGTCATTAACACCAACATTCACACATGGATTAGTCATTTTCTCCATAGATTCAAAGTTCAAACTCTTTAATTAGGTGTTATGGTAAACACTTCTACAAACTAGAAATTTAGCAGCAAGTAAACATAGCAATTAAACAAACATAGTAACTTGCTTTGTTTTACACACTCAAAATAGAGTATAGTTAGAACTTCAAAACAACTACAACTCAAGCAAAAGCCTCTGCTTTAATACCAAGATAATGTGATCCACAGCTAAGAATAGACAAGGTTGGTCACAAGGATAGGTCCAATCTTGCCGAAAGCTTGAAAAAGGAAATGGTAGGAATGTATGAGAGAACAAAAATGAATGAAAAAGCAAGAAAACCTACGAACAATTCCAATGGATATGATACACCAATGGAACTTTCGAGGACTTACAGCACAACTTGATATGATGCATAAATTGATTCAATGAGGTTACTCATCACCTCACCTTAGTTAAGGGTTAGGATAAAAGTGAAATGAATGTAAGCAGGCAGTGTTTACAAGAGGACAAAATGTCGAGTATATTAATAGCAATCTGATGATGCCTTGCGGCTACAAATACAATGGTATTTATGCCCAATAAGTTAGGGTAATTTGCCAAAAAGGGAAAAGACAAAAAGAGTATTACTCGAAAGAAGTAATGTACAAGAATACAAAAGAGTAAAAATAAATATTCAAGAAAAGTAATAATTAGTGGAGCAGATTTTACACATAGCAATGATACATTGGCGAGGTCGTTGGAAGATGCAAACAAAAGTGTACAGTTAAGTTATTTGTCCAAGCAGGGGTGGCTGAGGATCAGTCTGGTTTCTCTCTCTCTCTCGGCTTCTTAACATAGGAGATGCTGCGTCATTGGTCTGCTTAGGCGCAAGTAAGTAATCGTGAAAGGTTTGGTTGTTTTCTTGGTAATCTACAACTTGACACACTTTAGAGAGATGTGAAGTCATTCGGCCCAACAAAGAAGTACTCCACTTCGATAAGAGCCGATTGGAGCAAAAGAACCCGTCTTGTCAAGCCTTTCAATTCTCGGGCTAAATTGCAAGTTAAAGGCCTAGTAACCTAATTCCTATCAACTGAAATGGTGTTTCTTTCTTTTTATGGTATAAGTAGGCATTGAGAAACAAAGAAATTTCATAAATAAAGAAATCATACATCCCATTTGAAACATCCATAACCATAAAAATATGAAGAAGAAAATAAGGACACTTAGATTTTAAGTTAAAGAAACATAAAGATCTTAAAAGCCAAAATAAACGGGTAGATTAAGAAATAATTTGCTCAAATCCTTTAACGATTCCAGAAAATCATAAAACTATGGTGGTAGATTTTTGTAAAAGTCGCCAATTATTGGTGGTGATTTTTCGTTTTGGTACCCAAGTACCTACAAAACAAAACACGGTTATGGAGAGCACCGGAGGGTGCTCCAGTATGACCACTCTAATGCTTAAGTCAGCCCTTTTATAACTGGAGTAAAACTGTAAAGTGATAAAGAATGTGAGAGAAAATGAGAGAAGGGCCCCTTATCTAGGGGTCTTCTCTAGTATTTATAGTAAGTGACTAGACATATGTACTTGAATAGGCCTTAGGAGTTATGCTTAAGCTTCAATTTTACTGATTTGGGCCTTCGACGTATTATACTAAAAAATGCTATCAATAGTTCTAGAAAAGGTATAGATGGCGTACCTGACTTAACAACAGGATCACATTGTTCAAGAATGTGGCTTTGCCGTACCTTTTCTTCCTTTGAATTTGATGTTGAAGCTAGTGATTCATTTATTTCAACCATCTTATCCGACCTCAGTTGTATTACATTGACATACTTTGCTAGGGTAGGAGTCTTCATAATGTTTTGGAATTATTTTTCTAACCTTTCAAACCCCCCTATGGCCACTTGGGCAAGTTTCTTGACTACTAATAAAGGCATATTTTATTCATGTTTTAATGTACAAATTAGATAGAATTATTATTGATTTTATAGAAATCATTAAGAATTGGCACTTAAGTATTTTCATTTGAACATTTTAGGTATTGGAGGATTCAAAGTGGAAATACAGTCAATTTAGAGGAGTTTATGCAAATAAACGAAGCTTGAATCGAGCTATGGCACGATGGAATTAAAGGCAACCAGCCTTGGGCTAGCCTACACTTTACATTAGCGGCTTAGAGTTCTATGCCGGCAGCCTTAAATGCTATATTACCGGCCTTCATGGCTGGAATTCATAAAGAAAAAATATATTTGAAAGCAAACCTTAGTTTTCTCTATAAGTAGACATATGTTTCATAGTTTAGAAAATTTTTTACATCTTCTTTAGAGTTAAGAGTCTTAGAGCAATAGTAGATAGTTTTAAAGAATTTTTGTTTAGAATTTCTTGGATTGTTGAGAAGACTTTGCTTTTGCTGTGGAGATCATCTTTGGAGTTGCAATTGAAGTTTATTCATTATAATTATAGAATTGGTGATCTCTATTCTATTTATATTTATGCAATTCTATGATCTGTTCTTATTTCTAATTATGAACTTCTTTGCAAATTCGATTATTATCTGTGCTTTTGTTTTAATTTCCATAGCTGACTAAGTTTAATTTGTAGGAATTGATGAAACCCTAGGTAGCTGAGATGAGAATTGCATTCATGATATAGGGTTAATAGATATATGGATGATTCAAGATTGCAATTTCTATGATTTTGATTATAATTTTTTATTGGTTATAATTGTTAGAAACACTATTAATATGGGAGTTAATATAGGGTTCATTAGAAATTTTTTATTAAACTGATTAGCTAATGTAGGAGAGACATTATTTGGATTAATTAGAAATTATTCAGGGATTAATTATTCACTAAGACAATAAGGTTAATTGATTTAGGACATTAGACGATTATAACATCGGGAGATGTATGATTATAATTTAAATTCCACTATTAATTGGAGATATGGAAGTCGACCGATTAATTAAGGGTTAAGTCCTTAAGTTTTAAGATGTAATAATTTCACTTGAATGATCGTGTAGCTATTAATCTATATAACATGATGACAATTTGATTTGCATAACTAAGGTGGATTCTATTTTTCCCACATTCTCAATTGATTGCTTAATTTTAGATATTTTATCATAAGTTTCTTTTGGACAATTTTAGGGTAATTATTAGATTAGTTAATTCACAATTCAATTTTGATTGCCTAAATATTGATAAGAACTATCATAGGATTAGTAATTTTAGTCCTCGAGGGATCGACTATCTTATATACTCTTTATTACTTGATTTTGACCTAATATATTTGTTGGAGTATTCATAATATATATATATATATATTAAGTGGATCAACTACTACTTTCGAAGCTGTTTTTTCTTCCTTTCGCTTCATCTCTCTTACTACTTGAGAACTATAATCAGCTTGTGAATTTTTAGACACAACCATTGGCAATTCTAGTTTTTTCTCATGCTTAGTGGACTTAGAAGGATTTACCTTTACACCCTCTAGTGTAGTAGTCAAAAGCTCTATTACCTACATTAATTGGGCTTCTTATCTTTGGATGATTAAACTCTATCTTTCAAATCTTTCTTCTCATTTTTGCTCCAAATCCATCAAAATTGCTCAATACGCTTCTCTTTTTCTAGAGTTGTGATTGCAGGATTTGTAAAGGGAAGCCTTTCATCATATTGGTAATATTCCAATTCTTCAATTATTTTAATTTCTTCTATCACTGGCATAGTTGTCAATGGTTCCCAACCATAGTTTCAATCCTGAATTTATCTTGATATTGATCCCATCATAAAATATTAGTAGTTAATTCTAGGTAGGGGTATCTTGATGTAGGCATTTAGTCATCAAATTGCAAAATTACAACCATGCCTTATATAGCAATTCACCTTCATGTTGCTTGAAAGAAGGATTTGAATTCGGAGCTTTGTAGTTCAATGCAACAGAAAAGTCTGTACACATCGTCTTCCATAAGAAGTGCCTACAAAATAAAATAAAACGAGGAATAAATCTAACAATAAAAAGAAACCAAAGGAAAATAAACAAAGAAACTATACAAAACAAAGCACTTAGTTCTAGATAGTCCTAAATATTGAAATTAGTGCAAAACATTCCCAACCAACGGTACTAAAAACTTGGTATGCTTAAACTAATTTTACTTTTTATGATAAATACAAAAACGTATTTTTATTAGCAAGTGCACTAAGTCACTGTATGTAATAATACTACTAGTAAGAACTAGGTCGAACTCATAGGGAATTGTTTCTAATTTTTATTAGTATTAGTCTTATCTAAATCTAAGTGAATAAAATAAAGGGGTTTATGGAAATAATTAAATTCTAAAAAATAAATTAACAAAATAAAAAATTTTGGATATTTAACATCTTTAAAGATTCATTTGCAACCAGATAAATAGAAATATTAATTAATGTTAACAAGACATCTTTAAGAGGTGTAATTTTAAAGCACTAAATCACTAGAAATTCCTTCTTGTGAAGCAAATACCCTAATTAGCTGATTATCCTTTCTATCTTAGATAAGAGATAAATAAAATTAACCCTTTTATTGATGAGTGATTCTCGTTTTGGTACATAAACACCTGCAACATGAGAAAACAGCTACGGGGGTACGTCGAAGGGTGCTCCAGCATGGCCACTTTGATACCTATATTAGCCCACTTGTAATGAGAGTAAAAATGTTAAATGGTTATGGGAATGAGAAAATAGAGAAAAGAGTCCCTTTACCCAAGGGTCTTACTTGATATTTATAGTGAGTCAATGAAGATTATCTCTAGACTAGGTCATTAGACTAAGCTTAGATATTAGACCAACTAATATAGGCCCACATAATAATTATCTAAAAATACCTATCAACATTTGCCCCCTACTCTCTTTAGTGATGAAGTCAAAAAAGAGAGTATTTAGGGAGGTTAATTTTGTGGGATTTCTAGAGAGATTTGTAATTACAGCTTAAAGATGTTAGAGTGCTTAAAGAGGCTACAGTACTTAAAGAAGCAAAAGCTTGAAGAGGTGAAAAGTGGGAGTAACCAGAGCACTTATAAATATTAGTATGCCTTAAAAAGTGAAGGCTTGAAAATGGCGAAGTGCCTAAAGCATAAAGAAGCGAAGGCCTAAAGACACAATACTCCTAAAGAGGTAAGAGCACCTAAAGAGGCTAGTATGCCTGAAAATGCGAAGGTCTGATGAAACCAAAGTGCCTAAAGAGATAAAGGCCTAAAAAAGGCAATAGCCCTATGAGGCTTAAGTGCTTGAAGAGGAAATGGCTTAAAAAGGCTAGAGTACCTAAAGAGGTGGGGGCTTGAAAAGGCTAATGTGCTTGAGAAGGTGAAGGTTCAAAGGAGCCGGAATGAATGGAGAGGCAAAGGCCTGAAGAGGCAAATGTGCTTAAAGAGGAAAGATGAGCAAGTAGGTTGTCTGAATGGAATACGGCCCGTGCTAAATAGATCCGTAGAGTAGGTTCATCAGCTTATAGTCCGTTAATGTATAGGACTTTAGGGCTTATTCACTTGTCGTCCTTGTAAATTGTAGAACTTAGTATATCTTACCCACCGCTGCTTAATAGCTTATGGTTTTCAAGTAACTTGTAGTCTATTTATTAGACAAAGCAATTAAGTTTATATTAGCTCGTTGTCCATAATGTGTAGGACTTAAAGCTATTATAGAGTAACCCATTAGCAAAATAGAAATCAATTCTCTGACCCCAATCTATCTTTGAATTCTCATTAAAGCATTACATAGATGGATAATACATTGCTCATGAATTAAGTGTGAATATTATCCAGTACAAAGCATAATGTGAAATATGCATCTTGAAGAATATATAATGGAAAAATCTCAAATAACAATAGTAAATTTTTACTTATCTTAATATTAGACTTAGCATTGTATATCTAAAATTACTGCCTAGTAGTTGTTTGGCATAGAATTTTAAATTGGCTTCAAATTGGATTACTCAAGGCAGACTCAATCTTACTTTAAATGGTATGTATGCTTACATTAGCTGATTAGCTGTGCATCTAACATTAGCCAAATAACACTCACAATATCTAACAAGCTTGCTAAAATTCATACAAAAGTGATTAGAAGATTAGGAATGCAATGTAATCTTTAGGAATGTCAGCCACTAATTAGTCTTAATTTGTGGGACTTGGTCTTCATTATATGGAGTTGGAATGGTAAGTATGTAAACCCTAGAAAATCAGTAGTCTGAACCCTAATTTAAGTCCGGGTGTCCTAAACTGTGTCATGAGTTAATAAGGCTAGTAACAATAAAATTTTATGAAATTTAATAAATTGAATATAACACCGATAATAAAAACCTTACAAATTGATCAAAACCCTAAATTGCGTCTCGAAACCGTAAATTACATGCCAAAACCCTAAATCTGATTTATGCACAATTACCCTAAATCGAACCCAAACTTGATCGAAATCCTAAAACTATAACTTTAAGCCTATAAAATAATTAAATATCACTCAATAGTGATATAATTGTAGTTGATTGCAATTATCGATTAAATCACGTAATCGCGTAAAATTTTTCATGAAACTGTTAAAATAACATGTAAAAATTATAATTGTAACGAGTACCAATTAAATTGATAAATTTTCATAAAATTATAAAATTAATTTATAATTATTGTCTTTCTAATTTTTATGTTTAAAAAAATTACATATAATTATTTCTAATTTCCTCTTTCTTCCATTTTCTCTATTTTCTTTTCTTTCTTTTTCCCTCTTTTCTTTTTCTCTTCTATTTTCCCTTTCCCTGACATGATTTTTCAATTGCAAAGTTAGTAGCCCATGTGTGTACATTTTAAGGACATGTGTCACAAAATAAAGGGATAAAGGACAAAATGATAAAGTATGTGTCTCATCTTAATTAATGCCTAAATGAAGAAGATAAGCTTTCTTAATTTTTTTTTTTATTTGCTCAAAATCTGCTGATCTTCACATAAAAAAAAAAAAAAAAAACTGGAGAAGAGAAAAGAAAAACAACAAATCGAAAATATAAAGCAAAAGAAAGGAAAAACAAAACAAATGAGCAAAACAAAAGAAAACCAAGAACAAGAAAATTAAGAAGAAGAAGAAGGAGAAGGAGAAGGAGGACAAGAAGAAGCAAATTAAGAATATTACCAATAAATTTAGGTAAGTATATTTAATTTACTTATACATATGTATATTATATAGTATGTGCATGTATATACTAATTATTCTATTACATGTATATATATGTATTAGTAGATAAATTAAGATATATGTATATTTCTTTTATGTGTGTATAAACATATGTATGAGGACATGTATATATACATTATTTAGAAGATACGGTATATGTATATTGATATGAGGCAAGTGCACCTATCAATTTCAATATAGCAGATGTGAGTCCGAGTCGATCCCTCAAAGACTTCAAGTATTAATATTAACCTTAGCTTTATTATCTAACCGGAAAATTATCAAAGTTTGAAGTAATTAAAAATACTAAAATTAATAAACTAACTTAATTATAAGACTTAATTAAGCAATTGAAAAAAACGATAAAATTAAGAACGACTACAAGAAAGTAATAACGTATTTAGGAATTATTTCCCCTAGAGTTAATCATGTGATCACTTAAAATATATTCAATTCGGTTTCTATATTTCTTGACCGGAGGGATTCACAACTAAAGTTAATACTTTTCTCAAGCATATTAACCCTAATCCTAAATTATTTACCGGAATCTCTTCACTTAGTAATATAATTTAGAATTGCATTAATGTATAATGAATTCCCATATAAATAATTAACTATCCGGAAAAAACATGTATCTTATCTCTAAGTATACATGTAATCCTCTTCAATTATGTAAAGATCTAATTACACATGTAATTTCTCAATTAACATGCATAATATCATATATTGATACTCTAGAATTATCAATCAATAATTAAACGACATAATTGAATCAAGTAAAGATAGAAACTTTATTGAAATTTCTAAATCAATCCAAGAATCACATGAAACCCTAGGTTCCATAATCCTAAATACTCGAATTCTAAGCTATCATAATGAATCTAAGAACGAGTTTCATCAATAATATAAAATAAAACATGGAAACCCCTTTTATTAATGAACAATCTCTCTAATCTTGAAGTTGATGTTGTTCCGCCTCTTTCTTGATGTTGTTTCTTAAGTCTCTTTCTCTTCCCTTGTGTCTCTCCGTTTCTGTAATGTCTCTCCTGTCTTTTGAAACCCTAATATGTCCTTTTATAGTGTATCAAAAGGATTCTGTTTTCGTCACTAGACATGACCTAGGACGTGACCGTGTCCTCAGGTCATGTAACTTTCTGTATTAAGGCAAAATTTTCTACACAACTCCAAAATTTCATAACTTCTTCATTTGAACTCCGATTTGAGTGAAATTTGACTCATTTTCTTTGTTTTCGATCATAGAACGTGTTCAAACCTTGAAATCAAAATTTTACTCAATTAAGTATCAATTTCTTTAAAGAAAACAAAAAATGTGAGGAAAATACTATAAAATTACAATATGAAATATGTTTAAAATCCGAGTTATCATATATATATATATATATATATATATAAGTAAGTATAAATAAGAATACATGTGCTAAGTATTTAGTATTTCCATTAATTAAGTATTGCTAGAAATAATATATGCATGTACATGAAATTATATCTATGTATGTATATATTGTATATGTATGAATAATTAGTATTTGGTATATAATAAATGTAGGAATACTTGTATACTATATGTATATATACCCAATATTTCTTTTATGTACATGTATATGTATTTAGCATATTATTTAATTATGTATATACAAGCATAGATATATATATATATATATATATAGAGGTGCATATGTATATAATAATTATTTTAGTATGTAATATGTGTTACATGTAATATATAATTCTGTATATATATATATGTATATATATGTGTGTAAATATGATTATATATATGCCTAATTGCATATTTTTCATATATATGTGTGTGTATATAAAATAATAAATATACATATTATTAATAATAATTGTGTTTTAATATATATATATATATTACGTATTTACTATAACCATATATGTACATAAGTATATAAAGTATAAATAAGTGTATAATGTACTTGTACGAAATGTATAAATAAAGTTAGAATAATTTAGTATATAGGGTATAGTATACGTATAAATGTATGTATATGACGTAAAATATGTGTATAATTAAATAGTATACATGATATACGATAATATTAATTTAATAAATAAAGTAAGTTAATAACTATAATATGGGTACCATAAATTAGGGAAAAGAATTAATAATTAAGTTAATTATAAAAATTAATCAAGTATAATAATAAATATTCATATATATATGTATATTGTAAAATAAAAGAAAATTAATAAATTAAAATTTGAATTAAAAATTCTAAAATCTTAAAAATAGGTAAAAATAAGTAATTAGGGTAAAATAAGCTTAAAATATTAAAATTTTCAATTATACGATTTAAATAATTATTAAATCATAAATATACTAAGAAAAAGCTAAAATTAATATTTTGTAACTTTTTAAATCAAAATAATAAATTTTGTGATATTTTTACATCATAGTCTAAACTACGAGTCACAACGTCCAAAACAGACCACACTATGAGAAAATACACCCGAAAACGATCAAAATGGACTATAAGTTCATAACAATCCAAGTTAAAACCAAAAAGTTATACGCGATTCAATAAAAAACTCAAATCGACAATTTCACGTAACTAAGTAAAGTAAACATCACAAATTACGATACTAGTTTAGCTTTCAATTCCCAAACTTACAATTTTTTATATTCCTTATTCTCAAGTGATCTCGACTTTGACCAGTCAAGTGATCTCGACTTTGACCCTAAACTGACTGTGGATTATTATGACCCTTGAGTCAATTATTGTTGAGTAAGTTTTTCCTAATGATCTCATGTTTGTTTATGTTTGTAATTAGTGAATATAAATTATGCTTAATAATTGAATGTTGTATGGGGATGGGTTATGCTTGTGTATGATAACTATTTATTAATGGTGAATTTACTTTAAAGTATGATAATGCATTGATTGTTACATAGAAGATTTGCTAAGAATTGATTGTTTGTGACCTTATTGATCACTGAATAATAAGATCTGATTTTATTCGACTTGAAAAAGTTAACTTAAAACACGTATAATCATATATCGCATAAGCCGTCACATTACATAAAGGTAGCGAGAAGCCATACATAAGTTGATTATTTGATTGTTATAGATTTTGTACAATACATACGTACGATATGACTTTACCCTAACCCATGGAATTATTAGGCGTTGGAGGCGCTAATCGCCTGGTTAATGGTTGAGTCAAGAGGCCTCCATTTACTGGTGAGTCAGAGTTGCATGAACCTACTCATAATTATATGTAAAAATTGTTTTTGATAAAACTAAGAATAGATATACGATTACATTTTAAATACGAAACGCGGAGTTTAGTTATGAGATAAGTTCTAGTATAATATTCAGATCTGACTATGCTAATGTATCTCTAACCCTAACTTCGGAGGGTGTTAAATCTAAGTTGTATACAGTCTTTGGTCACCTGCATGTATTTGTTTAGCATATTGATCAGCATGAATTCACTTGATTGAATTTAATTAATATATAACTTAATTGTTGTATGGTTAAGGGGATTATCTTACTAAGTTAGTTAGCTTATACCCTTATAGTCATCTTTCGTAGGGCGAGTTATTCGTGGAGTTGGGCCACTACATGCCCTAGGTTAGTTGTACACCAGGGGGTCAATATAGGAGCAAGATGTGATCGAAGAGTACTCGTAATAGTTTATTTAGATTATGGATCTAATTATGTAATAAAATGATATTAGTTTGAATTAAGAAGTATTATAGATTTCTTATCGATAAATTCTTATATAAAAAGATTGTGTTTTATATTTCCTTAACTTGTTATTATTATCATGAAATAATATTGCTTATACTTGGGCAACTCTTGGTTGTTAGCTATAGCTGTAGCCTTGTGTATTGCATAAAGGGTTGTTGATTGTAAGGGAATTCAATCTACAGTCCTTTGTATGGTATACAATAACTCCTACGACTGGCCCCCTTGGTTCATGACAGAGTGGCTTGGCTTCATCGATGGAAAATGGAATACTTGGATAAGTCTACAAGTAAAAACCTGAAACCAATTGATTGATCCAATCCATGATTGCTATTTTGTTTCTACTATTGGCTTGGACATTGCTATACACGCTACTGCTATCGACGAAGAACTCGGCTTTTGTCACTTTACACTTGGCTACTTGTGGAAACACCAATAGATAGCCTAATGTGTGAGTTTTAGCACATGCGAGGTGGTCAATGACATGAAAGGGTGTATGGCTTATAGCTCAGACACTCATGGAGTTTAAGTTGGCTTGTATGCTTCAATGAAGCACAACTTTACCTTAACTAAATGAAGCTTGCTCTTTATTGATTTTCAACTCTGGTCGTTCTTTTATCTACTTTTGTTAAGTGTGACTTGTTTAAAGAAATCATAGCTTTGCTCAAATTTTTTGGCTATTCCTCATCAGAGTATCTCGACAACTCAATAAGGAACTCAGAATTTCTTTGTTTAGCAATGAGTATCTTAGCACTTTATTTATGTAAGACTAGCTTGGTAAATATCCACTACCACTCAGCACTCAGTATAGAGCTTGGGGACTCGATATGACTGGAAAAACTTGACATGGTACTTGAGAACTAGATTATTCTCAAGCACTTAGCTTCTCAACCACTCGCAAGCCGATAGACATTAATCGGCATGGCATGGCACAAGACTTTAGGAAGTTACTCGAAATGTTTCTTGATAGACATTGGTCGGCCCTCCTTCTAGCGCCAATGTTTCTTGACTTCTTGGCCATTGTTTAAGAACCGCTTAGCAAATCAACGTGGAAGTTAGAGTACGCTTGTTCAGTAAAGTGAGCAGTTCACCATACGTTCTAAGAGTAACTCGGTGACTTAAGTTTAGAGCAGCTCCTTGACAACTTGGCATAGGGATAGATAATTACTCGGCATGGAGTAGCTTGACACTTTAGCACATTGATGGACTATGACAACGGGGCTTTTAGATCAAATACTTTTATTTATGTAAATCGAATGAAAGCGTAGCTTAGGTATGTTAACAATTTAGTTCGACACTTATTGAACAGTCCAAAAGATGTTAAAGCTTGATGATATGAGGTAAGTGTACCTATCAATTTTAATATAGCGGATGTGAGTCCGAGTCGTTCCCTCAGAGACTTCGAGTACTAATATTAACCTTAGCTTTATTATCTAACCAAAAAATTATCAAAGTTTTAAGTAATTAAAAATACTAAAATTAACAAACTAACTTAACTATAAGACTTAATTAAGCAATTGAAAAAGCGATAAAATCAAGAATGACTTCAAGAAAGTAATAACGTATTTAGGAATTATTTCCCCTAGAGTTAATCATGTGATCACTTAAAATATATTCAATTCGGTTTCTATATTTCTTGACCGGAGGGATTCACAACTAAAGTTAATACTTTTCTCAAGCATATTAACCCTAATCCTAAATTATTTACCGGAATCTCTTCACTTAGTAATATAATTTAGAATTGCATTAATGTATAATGAATTCCCATACAAATAATTAACTTTCCGGAAAAAACATGTATCTTATCTCTAACTATACATGTAATTCTCTCCAATTATGTAAAGATCTAATTATACATGTAATTTCTCAATTAACATGCATAATATCGTATATTGATATTCTAGAAATATCAATCAATAATTAACGACATAATCGAATCAAGTAAAAATAGAAACTTTATTGAAATTTCTAAATCAATCCAAGAATCACATGAAACCCTAGGTTCTATAATCCTAAATACTCGAATTCTAAGCTATCATACTGAATCTAAAAACGAGTTTCATCAATAATATAAAATAAAACATGGAAACCCCTTTAATTGATGAACAATCTCTCTAATCTTGAAGTTGGTGTTGTTCCGCCTCTTTCTTAATGTTGTTCCTTAAGTCTCTTTCTCTTCTCTTGTGTCTCTCCGTTTCTGTAATGTCTCCCTTGTCTTTTGAAACCCTAAGATATCCTTTTATATGTGTATTACAAAGATTTTGTTTTCGTCACCAGATACGGCCTGAGACATGACCGTGTCCCTAGGTCGTGTAACTTTCTGCACTAAGGCAAAATTTTCTACACAACTTCAAAACTTCATAACTTCTTCATTTGAACTCCGATTTGAGTGAAATTTGATTCTTTTTCTTCGTTTTTGATCCTAGAATGCGTTCAAACCTAGAAATCAAAATTTTACTCAATTAAGTATCAATTTCTTTAAAGAAAACCAAAAATGTGCGGAAAATACTATAAAATCATCCTATGAAATATGTTTAAAATTAAAGTTATCACTTGACATTGAGGTCATTGATGAGAAACTTAGCCAGATCGACATTGCCATAACTCAAACTTAGGAGGCTCAAATTTTTTGTGATTCCAACTTAGATCAAACATTCCTTAGCATGGCCTTCACAATTCAATTTTATGGCCTATGATTGAAGGTACGACGTAGAGGATCCTTCATATACAGAATTTGGCCATCATTTATCCATCTATGCAATTTACTCAATGTAGTTGTCATGCGGTTACAAGCCAACCTCAGCTTCTTCTCTTTGATTTTCAGAAATAATCTACATAGATTTCCCAAAAAGCCTTCAACATCTCCTTACATGCCCATATAGACTCACACTTTAAACTAAGTTTTTGCAGCCTCATGAGCAATTACCTAAGACTACTGTTTTGAATTTCCATACCGAGACAATTGTTTTGAATTTTCATACTGAGACAGCTGCTTTGAATTTTCATTCTACGAATGGTTTTAGATCGTAAACACTAAAGTCCAATTGTCCATAAATCAGACTGGAAGAATTCATCAAAAGGAAGAAATGTTTCATACAACATTTTGAAAAATCTTCAACAATCGTAGGAATGAATTGCTCATTTCCTACAAACAGCGCCAATTGTTGACAAGAGATTCTATTTCTGGTACACAAACACCTACAATACGAGAGAACGGCTACGAGGGGCACCTTTTGGAGCTTTGGTATGGCCACTTCGATACTTAAGTTAGCCTACATGTGATGAGAGTAAAAATGTTGAATGGTTATGGTTATGAGAGAATGGAGAAGAGGGTCTCATTACTTAGGGTTCTTGCCTGGTATTTATAGTGAGTCAATGGAGATTATCTCTAGATTAGGTCATTGGATTAGGCTTAGATATTGGGCCAACTAATATAAGCCCACATAATAATTATCCAAAAATGCCTATCAAAACCTTTCTTGTTCCTAAACCTTAATTGAATTAAAGAGCATTTGATACAGATTCGTAGATGAACACACGACCCAATATTACGCGTAACCAAAGGAGGTAGGTTTAAGCCGTGAGATGGCTCGAAAAGTAAATGATAGTCGAGGAATAAGCAGAGGTTCCCATGCACCAATGATGGATATGATGCACTAACACCTTACACGAGCTCAGTTATACTTGATATGACGCATAAGTATGACAGGAGGTCACTCGCTACTACTCTATGCTTAAATGGGCTAGATAAGAGTAGCTCAAGAATAAGCATAAGGACACTTAACTCAAGAGAGGGTAGAAAATTCAGTGTATTCTTTTGTATATTGATGGTGCGGCTATTATATTATGTGAGGTATTTATAGTACTCTGTTAGAGTAAGTCTTAAGTTGTAGAAATTACAAAAAAAATGGATCCTTATTTGCTAAACAAAAGGAGAATAATTTATAAGGAAAACATGAAATCATGTGCAATGAAAGGATAGTACAGATGTTAGAAAGGATAGCGCATGCACATTTTACTCAGTCTGTGATTCTGATAATATTAGGAGCCGAATGGGGGTAGGCCTCTAGTTAGGTCGGTTCGGTGTTGGCAATTAGGTACCTTGACTACAAGGGCTGGACTAGGGTTAACTTAAGTATGGCTTACATTTAGGTTGGCTTCGGATGGTCAGCTTTTGACAATTGTCAGCTTGGCATCAGCATTGTAGTGATTGCTGTATTTAGATTTAGTACTTGAACTAGTACATAGTAGAGGGTTTGGTTCAACATGCCTACTAGTCACCTCGATAATGCCTTAGATAGCATGGAGAGAGAAGTAGCTTAGTAGATTGAATTGGGGTAAGCATTGCTCCTTGGTACTTAACTTACCTTGGACAGCTCAGCGAACCATTTGAGAAAGCCCTCAGGCTCGAGAGCACATGATCGGTTCTTAATCCCTATCATCCCCTTCAAGTTGTTTGAGATATTAGATCAAATCTGGTTTAGCTCCAGGTTGCTCATCCTTGTAAGTGTAAGGTTAGAGGTTAGCAATGTTAAAGGAATCTGAGACTCCATATCCTTTAGGCAATTCAATCTTATAGCCATTAGGGTTGATCTTTTCAAGTACTTTGAAAGGTTCATTAGCCTTGGGAGACAACTTACTCTTCCTTAAGTTTAGGAATCATTCCTTGCTGAGGTGTATCTAGACCAAATCACTTGATTGAAATTATCTCTTCCTCCATCCTTTGCTTCGCTTCTCAAGCTTAATATTAGTTTGACCCAATTAATCTATAACCTTTTGGTACATGGCTTTAATGGCCTTAACTCTCTTAATGGCTGGCCGATCATCATTAAACATCAGCTGGGGCGCTTGGTCCAATGGCAGCTTAGGATTGAACCCATTGGCAACCTTAAATGGAGACATGCTTGTTATATTATGGTGGTCTTGTTGTAGGTAAACTTAATGATTGGTAAGCATAGATCCCAATTAGCCGTGTTTCATTTGACAGCAACTCGCAATAAATTCCCTACAATTCTATTGACAACTTCAATTTATCCATCGGTCTGTGGATGGCAGGACATGCGATACAGCAGCTTAGTTCCCATTCACCTCTATAGCATCCTCTAGAAGTAGCTCATGAACTTGGGGTCTCAATCTAAAATAGTGGTTTTGGGAATTCCGTGCAACTTGATTGCTTCCTACGAGAAAAGAAAAGAAATAGTTAGAGCATTATTAGTTTTGGAACAAGGCACAAAATGTATCATCTTACTAAATCAATCTACAACCACCATGATAGAGTCCTTCCCTTAGGACGTCCTCAGCAATCCTAACATGAAGTCCATACTTAGTTCGGACCATGGTTTAGTCGAGATAAAAAAGGGTTGGTAATATCCTTGCTCGGCTCAACTCTTTACCTTTCAATAGGTCACATACTTTTCCAACACAGATTGGACATCTCTCTTTATCCTTGGCTAAAAGAATCTAGAGGATAGTATCTTATGAGTTTGGCGCTGGCCAAAGTATCCTATCAATCTCCCTCCATGCGCCTCGCGTACTAGTAGTTCTCTCATGGAATGGGTCAAGATACATAGCCTTGTCTTCTTGAATAAGTATCCATATTCCTTGTGATAGTCATCTAATGTTCATCTTTCCTCACATCGACATAGATAAGACCAAAGTGTGGATCTTTAGCATACAGATTCTTTATGGTTGAAAAACCAAGTAGCCTTGTTTATAGTTCAATTAGGAGGGCATGTCGTCTTGATAAGGCGTTAGCTACTACATTGTTTCTTCCATTCTTTTATTTTACGACATAAGAAAAACCCTCCATAAACTCAATCCACTTAGCTTACCTCTAAGACAACTTTGGTTAGCTCTTTAGATATCTCAAGGATTCATGATCGATATAGATCACAAATTCCTTGGGCAGCAGATAGTGTTGCCACACCGTTAAGGCTCAGATTAAGGAGTAGAACTCCTTGTCATAGATAGAATAGTTGAGTGTGGCTCCTCGAAGTTTCTTACTAAAGTAAGCAATAAGTCAGCCTTCTTGCATCAGCACAGCTTTTATGCCTAATTCGGATGCATCACACTCTACCTTAAGCACCTTATCAAAGCTCGATAGAGCTAAGAGTTAGCTTCTCTTTCACTTCCTTAAAACTCTTCCTCTCTTTCTCTCCCCATATGAATTCAACGCTCTTCTTTGATAGTTCGGTAAGTAGGGCCACAATCATACTAAAATTCTTTATGAGTCAACGATAGAACAATGCTAAGTCATAGAAACTTCTCACATCCGTAGAACAGGTTGATTTAGGCCTTTCTGTGCTTGCTCTTACCTTCTCATCATTGATTCGAATGCTACCTCTGCTCAAAACAAAACCCAAGAAGATCTCCTCGGAACAGCAAAAGTCGTACTTCTTTAGATTAGCATAGAGCTATTCAGCTCGGAGTTTTGCAAACACTTGCTGGAGATGCTCTTGATGAGTCTCCAAGCCAGGATTGTACAACAAAATGTCATGAAAATAAACCACGACAAACCTTTCTAATAATTCTCGAAGCATATGATTCATATTATGCATGAATGTGCTCGGCATATTGGACAATCCAAATGGCATTACAAGCCATTCATATAAACCATGTCGTGTTTTGAATGTGGTCTTCCACTCAGTACCTTTGTGCATTCGAATATGATGGTACCCAGCTTTAAGGTTGATTTTAGAGAACAATCTTGCTCCACTTAATTACGCTAGCATGTCATCAAGCTTGGGTATCATGAGATACCTATACTTAATGGTCATTTGATTGATTGCTCAACTATCCATACATATCCTCTAAGACCCATCTTTCTTCGATGCTAATAAGGTCGACATAGCACAAGGGCTTAGGGCCTTGTACACATACCCCTTCTTTAATAGCTCATCTACTTACCTCTGCAGTTCAGCGACCTATTCAGGATTTAGCCTATTGACACGCTTGTTTAGCATATGACTCTTAGTTGTAGGTTGATCGCATGCTCGACACCTCGATTTAGGGGCAAACTGTTCGGTAGCTCCTCCGAAAATAGATCGGCAAATTCATTTATTAAGGATTTTACTTCGGTCGCCAACACTTCTTCCCTGGGTCTCATCTCTAGAAGCCTTCTGATAAGTAGATAGGTTAGTCCTTCCAATTCCATTTCTCTTTTCAGTTCGGCTCGAGTTAACACCAAAGCCTCTTTCCTCAAGGTTTGGCCAGGTTGGGACTACGTGACCTTTACTTACTCAACAGTCATGGGACTCAACTTAAACCTTCTTCCATCATGCTCCATAAAACATGTGTTCCTATTTCCATTGTATATAATTGCTCGATCAAACATCTATAGTTGTCTAAGTAGAATGTGGGACATGTTCATGGGCAACACATCACAGAGCACTTCATCTCGATATTTGCTAATGCAGATTGGCACAAATACCTACTTGTTTACATGTAAGACCCCTTTTTCACTAAGCTAATGAAGCTTGTAAAGTTTTTGGTAGGGCATGGTCGGCAATTTCAACTGCTAAAGCATAAATGTAGAGGCTACATTATAGCTCCCATTGTCAACAATAAATGTGCATAGTGATTCATTCACCTTGCATCCAATACAGAAGAGATTTTCTCTCTATTCATCTTCAAGCATGAGATTGACACTCATTGTCCCCCTCAACACTAGATTGGTTGGTATAAAGTTGCCTTCATCACTATAGATGACTTCCTCTTCAAACAGCTCAGTCTATCTATCCTCTTTCAACTCCTCTACTTCCTCATCAGTATTGTCAACCTCAATAGTCAGCACCTCTCCTTGAATCACCATTGTTTGCCTATTTGGACATTGAATAGCCATGTGTCTAAATCCTTGGCATTTAAAACACTTGATCTCACTCATCTTCCTCCCTGAGCTTTGGCCCTTCTCAAACTTCCTTAGGGGTTCCTTCTCCTCGAGTTGGGTGGTCTAAACAAGTTGGGTCTCAATAACCTTCCTTGTTTCCATTCGCACCAGTTTGATTAGAATAGTTCAGATGTTGCCTGGTCGGCTTACAAGGGGTTAGAATCTTCTTGTTTAGTGCCTTTCTATCCTCTAGGCAGCTCAGATTGTGTCATAAAGTGTTCTAATGTCTAAGGTTTCTAGGATATCCCTAATCTCATACTTTAACCTGCCAATGAATCGAGATACAGTTCGATTTTTTGGCTCTATGACTTCACATCAAATCATTAACATTTAGAATTCTTTAATGTAAACATCTACACTCAATCCTCCTTGTCTTAGTTCTTGTAGTATCTTGAAGGCATCCTACAAATAATAGCTTAGCACAAACCTTCTCCACATCACCAATCCTCCTAATCCCTTAGGCTTAACCACATACATCCTAACTCTTAAATTCTCGTTCCCCTTCCCTTCTTCTGATGGGTTGCAAGTTCTTCCACCATAAGGTGGTAGAACCAGTGAACTCCAACATAGTAAGTCTTACATTTGCATTATTATGCACTTCATGGCATTTAAACTACTTTTCAATCTTTTCTACCCAACTAGGTAGTCCTCAGCATTACCACTTCCAGAAAAACTTGGAATGCACATCCTTAATCCTTCAACTCTAGGGGCTCGTATATTTCTTTCCTTAGGCTCATAGAACTCCTTTACCCCATCATCTGCTTCTACTTCCTCCTCAATCTCTTCAAGCGCTAGCCTTTGTCTAGCATCCTTACCAATTCCTTCAACTCGAGGTGGTCAAGTTGGGGCATTAACTTGATCAAACTGACCATTGCCTCCTATTACTACTTACATT
This sequence comes from Lumnitzera racemosa, assembly GCA_024138005.1. Classification (NCBI taxonomy): domain Eukaryota; kingdom Viridiplantae; phylum Streptophyta; class Magnoliopsida; order Myrtales; family Combretaceae; genus Lumnitzera; species Lumnitzera racemosa. Next base: position 47,464,499 of record JAMXBC010000007.1, read on the forward strand.
CTCTAGTGGGGCTATTTTTAGCTCATTGCCTAGCTTCTTATATAACAGTTACCAAACTAGCTACCAAATTGGTAAATCTATCCAATCTATCATCCATTGATTGAGGTATGAAGCTTCCTTCTTGCCCTTAGCCATGTCAAGTACTACTTTCTTGGTTTCCCAAAGTTCCTTCAACACTTGAGTTTGATATTGATGTTTACTTCACTATGACAATCAAATGAACAATCAACTACAATCTATTTTGTGTATCAAAAATAGGGGAAAACAGAGTATAGGGCTCTTCTCAACTACTAAACTTTAATGTGAACAATAGAATCTCTATCTTACAAGAGCAGTGACAAACCACTCAAAGAACATAGTAGCAGAATCCAACTTCAAATGTAATTAAGCTTTGATACCAAGATGATATGAATTCATGGATGAACACATGGACCCAATATCACGTATAACCAAAAGGGGTAGGTCTAAGTTATAAGATGGCTCAAAAAGTACATGATAGTTGAGGGATGAGTAGGGGTTCTCATGCACCGACAATGGATATGATGCACCAATGTCTCACATGAACCCAATATCAAGTTACACTTGATATGATGCATAAGTATAACTGGAGGTCACTTGCCACTAATCCATGCTTGAATGGGCTACATAAGAGTAGCTTAAGAGTAAGCATGAGGACACTTAACTCAAGAGAGAGTGATAAGTTCAGTGTATTCTTCTGTATATTGATGGTGCGACTATTACATTATGCGAGTATTTATAGTGTCCTATTAGGGTAAGTCCTAAGTTACAAAAATTACAAAAAAAAGGATCCTTATTTGCTAAATAAAAGGAGAATAATTTATAGAGAAAACATGAAATCATGTACAACAAATGTCCAATGTTAGAAAGGATAACACACGTACATTTTACTCAGTCTACAATTCTGATAATATTAGGAGCTGAATATTATCATGTACAACAAATGTCCTTTGATCAAGTTGGTTTGGTGTTGACAGTTTGGTACCTTGAATGTTGGGGTTAGACTTGGACTAGGGTTAGCTTAGGCACAACTCACATTCGGGTCAACCTTGGATGGTCGACTCTTGACAATTGTCAGTTAAGGCATAGTGGAGATTGTTGTATTCAAATTTGGCGCTCAGACTAATGCATAATGGAGGGTTAGGTTCAACACACCTACTGGTCTCCTCGACAACACCTTGGATAGCATGGACAACAAAGTAGCTTAACAGATTAGACTAGGGTAAGCACTGCTCCTCGATGCTTAACTTACTTTGGATAGCTCGGCGAACCACTTAAAAATGCCCTCAAGCTTGGGAGTGTATGATCGGTCCTTGATCCCTATCGACATAGTTATACTTTCCTTAATCTAAAATATCCAATTTACAACAAATAATTAGAAAAGGTCTTACAACTTAATCCTAATTAACGCGTATACTAATATAATCAAAATACACATTGTCTTGATTAGGGAATTAAAGACTTAAACAATAGGTACAATTCATTAATTGAAAATCTAATGCCCCAATAAGCAAGATTAATTATGTACATAAAGGAAATAATTGGGAAGACAATATCCAAATTAAGAATTTATTAGAAAGAAACAACATATTAGGAGTTTCAATCTCTAATTCAATGACCAAATATTTCTCTTATTATTTGTGATGTTCAAATACAAAAAGAAATTAAAACTCTTCATCTAAAACCATAGACTAGTAAGTGATAGAAAAATAACAACTAGACTCTATAATGCACTAGTTCTCTCCTATCATATTAGAAGGCCTACTATTTATATTATAAGGAATCTGATATAAAAGTTGGCTTACAAGGTATAATTGTATCTTTCTTGATGGCTCCAATTCTTTCCAATAATAATTTGGAATGACCATACCTTAGAACCATGGCCATGGTTTTTATGTTATAGGCTCTTTCCCTAAGCCCATTTTTCACTTTTTTTGCACTTATATGTAAAGGTCCATTATGGGTAAAGCCCACGACTAAAGCTCGATCTACTCCTAAAAATGTTCTAGAAGTGTCTAGATATATCAAACCTTGGTAAATGGGAGTAGTTGAAGTAAGGTAGGTGAGATCTTGGCCATCTAATGATGGAGGCCTCTTGTATATAAAGAGATGACCCCCTCATTTATAAATTATCCAAAAAATGTAAGTTGTAATCTTTCTTGAGTATTTCTCTATTCTCTTTAAGTAAGTACGCTCTTGTAAGTTTTAAGGAGGAAAGCTGACTTAGCCTCTTGAGAGAGTGTCTAGAGAGTCTAAGTACCATACATGAGAGCTAGTTAAATATTCATCACATGACGTTTGGCATCAAAGCAAAGTCTTAGAAGAGATGATGAGACTAAGTGCTTTTGATATCCTCTTAAAGTATGCTAGAAGTCCCTTGACTCCATTGATGGATCAAGAACTCACCATTGAAGGGAAAATCCTGAGAAGTAGAGACTTAATTAAAGCAAGGGTCGCTAGAATGGAGTTAACCACAGCTAATGTGTTGGATCAAGTTCAGGGTGTTGAGAAAAGTTTGGAGAAGCTTGAAAAAGAGCTCTTAAGTAAGATGTTGAAAATCCTGAATTGAGCTACAAGTGATCTACAAAGAAGGGATGTTGCCCTTAAAGAAATGGTAAGGTCCTTGAGGAAGGAATTGGGAGATATATGGGCCTAGGTCCGGCAATGCTTTGAGGCCAAATCATGGTAGGGCTATAGCAAAGACAAATGTACCTAAGCCTATCGTCTTCAATGGCTCCTGGAATGCTACGGAGATAGATAACTTCCTTTACATCATAGAATAGTATTTTGGAGCAATCGGTGTTATAAATGATGCATCAAGATTAAGAGTGGCTCATATGTTCCTTAATGACATAGCTACCCTATAGTGGTGAAGATGGGTCGATGGAGCCAAGTAAGGAGACAAAGAAATCACAATGTGGGAGGAATTCAAGATGGAGTTACAAGACTAGTTCTACCCCAGCAATGTTGAAAGGGATGCTTAAGTCCAATTGAGGCAGGTAGGGAGCCAAGGAAATCATAATGTGGGAAGAATTTAAGATGTAGTTACAAGCCTAATTCTACCCCAACAATGTCGAAAGGGATACTTAGGCTTAATTAAGGTGGTTAGAATGCAAGACGTCCATCAAGGAATATGTATGGAAATTCTCAAAGTTACTATTGGAGATTCTCGACATAAATGATAGGGACACTATGTTTACCTTTTATGATAGCCTACATGGATGGGCTCAAATAAAATTAGAGAGGTGAGGAGTCTATACTCTAGCCCAAGCTATGGCTATAGTTGAAGGTTTTATGGAGTTTAGATTAAGTGAACAACCTCAAAGAGAAGTAATAGAGGGTAGCCATGGAAGAGATGGGGGAGTTCAAGAAGAAAGGGATCCAAGCCCTGGAAGGAGAAATGGAAACCCATATCAAAAGGATAAACTTCTATGGAAGAAAGGGAATACCTTAAGAGGAAACCCTCTTGTTTCATGTATGGAAGGGCACATAAATTGAGAGATTTCACCATTTGAAATAAACTAGCAACCTTAGTAGAAATGGAAGAAGAAAAGAAAGCCCAGACCAACCATAAGCTAGGAGTCTTGAAGAGGTTGGTCTCCATATAGAGTAAACCAACTAAGGATGCCTGAAGCCTAATGTTTATAGAGGTATTGATAGTAGGAAGAAGGATAAATGCCTCGATCAACACCAGAGCATCCAATATATTCATTTCTCAAGAGGTGATTAACAAGTTGGGTCTCAAAGTTTAGAGAGGCAATGGAAGACTAAAGACTATCAACTTAAAGGAAGTCCCCATAATAGGAGTTGTCTGAGATGTTGACTTCTAGTTGGGGTAATAGAGAGGAAAGGTAAAACTTGAAATAATCCCCTTAGACGACTATAAGCTAATCATTGGCATGGATTTCTTGATAAAGTATGTGCCCAAATCGCACTATTGACAAATTGCGTCGTGATAATGGATGAAGGACAATAATGTATGGTTCCAATCAATTGTAACCCTAGTTGAGCCAAAAAGCTTCTATGTTCTATGTAGGATGGTGATGGGTCAAGAGGGAAGAATACTATAGCCTAGAATCTAAAGAAGTTGGAACCAAAGTGATAGGAGATGCCCATGGTAAAGGAGAGGACTCAAATAGAAAGCCCTAAGGAGGAGCCTACATTGTAGCCACTTAGGAGAGAAATGGGGTTAAAAAGGGAAGAACCATAAGGGAAGATAGTACTTTAGCCTAAGAGGTAGGATTGGTGCTAGAGCAAGGAGGCTAAACCAAGAAATTCTAGATGGAAGATGGGATGCTCCATCATAAAGGAGGAAGGATACACATTCCAAATGATAAGAACCTTCAGATGGAGATCCTAAAGAGGCATCACAACCTAGAAGACTTAAGCCATCCAAATCTCTACTACATACTAGCTAAGGTAGAGGATAAGTTCCACTAGCTGAAAATGTCAAAAGACATAGAAGCCTTTGTAGAATCTTATGTGATGTGCCAGGCTAAGCGGCAAGAGACCCTAACAACAATATAGAGGAAACTTACTCAAGGTATAAGGCAAGAAGCGAAAGAAGGGTAGAGAAGATCCTATAAGGATGCTTGATGCAAGATCCAGGTTAGTCATATTGCTTAGAGAACTTAGTGAAATGGAAGGGTTAACCCTCAAGTGAAGCAACCTAAAAGAATTCCATAAATTTTATTTGCTTTGGACATCTACTAGAGGAGTTCCCTAGCAAGCATAAGGCAATGAGGACATTGACAATTTAGGTAGGCAAGAATGTTGTGGGTTGTTTCTCCAAGCCTATTCTTTGCTTTTTTGTACTTATATTAGAGGTTCATTATGGGTAAAACCTATGACTAAGGCCTGGTCTAATGATAGTAGATTTTTCCCTCCTTCACTATTACTTAGTACATTGTCTACCGACTTGTTCTCCCTTATCGAGGTCTCAAGCATAACTTAATCTAACAACTAAGGGGACTTTGGGCTTGGCTACTTAATGGGCAAGAAAGCTTAACCTAACCTAATAAGATACTTTGAATTCGAAAAGGGGTTTAGATGGTTTAGCATCTACTAAGTCTAACTACATAACCACCCACTTCCTGTATCCTTTGGCATGTAACAAAATTGATGAACTGTTATGTTTCTTAGGCAATGGAACTACCCATTAGTACAGTTATTAGATAAGCACCTATAAATAGGGGAACACCATTACTGTAAGAGCTCTTCACATACCTTTAACACATACTCACTTACTTACTTATTACCTTTACCTTATTTGTTTAAACTCTAACTTAGGCATTAGAATGGCTACATTGAACAAGCTCTGGTAGCCCCTTAGCCTAATCTTTTCCTTCTTTTCAAGAACCAACATTCAACACTACTTTCAACCAACAACATTTTAGCACCATCTTTTTTTTTTTTTTTAATCATTATACCTATGCTTAAGATATGTGTAAACCCTACTTTTAGTGGGCCTAAGACTTGATTAAGAGTACCTTCTGAATGTTCCTAAAGATCAACTAAACTAAAAACTTAAGTTTATATTTAGAAATGAATTAAATTTTTACAATTCAAAAGCCAATTGTCGATAAAACTCGAGCTTGAAGAACTGCAAGCTCTAAAGTTACTTAAAACCCTAAACCTTAAAACCATTAAAGAATTTTAACCCTAAGTAATTAATCAATAATTTAATTTGAATAATATCATTCAAATTTAGAAATTTTCACAATTTTATAAAAATCAAATCATAAATTACAAAACAATGTGAGATGAAAACCTAAAAACAATTTCCTCTAAGGCTATGCCCTTATCTTCATGTATAAGCCTTATACATAAATAAGTAGACCAACCAAACACCTTAGATAACTTATCAATTGAGAGTTGGAATCATTTATCAATTGATAACTTATCAAAATCTAGTGATAAGACAATTTCCTTATCACCTCTTCACTTATATTACATATGGACAATTTTTCACAAGATTTCATAAGCTTAACATTAATAAATGAGACAAGACCACTCCATGACCAAAAAAGAATTTAAATGGCAGATCTAAACAAGGGGGAAAGGTGGGCCATGCACTTGTCATTCACCCATCAATCACTTATTCTTACACATCACTATCCCCCCCTTAATACTTACATCATCAATAGTTGCAATCGTTGACTCTTGTGTAAGCTACAAGACGACACTTTCAAGACATTTAAACCCTCATTCTCTCTCCATTCCAACTGGCCACTCTCTCCATCATTTCTTTCACTTTCAATTTCACTTTCACTTCATCTTTCTCTCCTTTGAAACAAACATAAAAAGGAGAAACAACCTTACCCCACAAAATCAACTTTTCTTCCATTTTTGAAGCTTCACTCACGACATTTTTTTTTCTTTTGTTCTTGTGTCATTTTCTTTCACCATCTAAGACCTTTTAAGACCATTAGAACCTTCTACAAACCCCATTCCAAAAGACGAAAAGATTTGGGTTCCAAAAGGTGGCAAAAAGGAGGAGGCAAAGTTAAGAGCTAAAGTGGAACCTTAGTGCACAACCACCAACTTTGCGTTAAGGACGAGTAAGCGTTTCTTGTGATGCGTGGATTAGTATTTATGTTAGGAGACTTAGATTTCTTGAAGATATGAGGAAGGTTTAAGTTATTATAACACCAAAAATCGTTTTAAGAAACAAACCATGAAACCCTTACATGAAGTTGAAACATGAGCATGTAAAGTTGGTGTTTTGTAAAGACATTTGTTTAATGCTTTGAATGAAAGATTTTAAGCTAAGACAATCTTGAAATAAGAACTTTAATGGAGGATGAGCATGCTGGACGTGAGGGTTCCATAGTCATTTGGATGTTGATTTTGTTTCCATTAAGTTAAACATGCTCAAATCTAGACTTAAATTAAGGAAAAATCCATCACATGAGGTTTTATGAAGAAACCAACTTTGTATGACATGAGCTATGATATGGGAGTTGAATTAAATATAAGATCTTCTATTTCTTTGTGTGGAACATAAGTTAAAGAATCATCTTGTGGAAGAAAAGTTAAGTTAAGATTTGGACATAAGTAGTTTAAGTGCATAATCTACCACCTAAACTTAAGGAAATGATAAAACAAGTTGAAAAACCAAGTAAGGACCCCTTGGAACCATCATGAATAGAACTGGAATATGGGAGAAAGAACCTTAAAAATATGAACAAAGTGAATAAAAAAAGTGAAAAGACTAACCAAAGCAAGTATGATAAGCATATAAAACCTAAAACTTAAAACCGAGCCTAAAACTCTCAAAACAAGCCTAGAACTCTAAGATGGGCCTTCAATGAAATTCTGACCAGAACCTTAAAGTATCAAGAGAGGTTGTTTTGAAGCCCATAAGAAATCCACCTAAGGCCCTACAAGCCCACCAAAGTCACTAACTTTAGTTTAGACAAAAAATAAGCTCATTTGACAACTTAAACCCACTAAAGGGCCCAAGAAATGGTTGTTAGCCTTAGGAATATAAATCAAAGTTGTAAATCTGATCTCAAGGAGTATTTTAAGCTTAGGATAAAATCTTAAGACCAAGCCCAAAGAATTTCTTAAGTTATTAAAAAGCCCATTTACCAAACAAGGCCCAAAAACACTCCAACAAATGAGGAACGCTATTGTTCTGACCCATGGACAGAATTTTATACGTCATTTCAAAAATATAACCTTACCACGTTAAAGTACACTAAAAAAAGATGAAGATTGACTATAAGATCTTAAAAATCGGATTTAAAACGAAAACGTTATACGCGATTGAACTTTAGGTAAAAACCAGGAAAAATTACGAAAACTAGTCAAGAATATAACTTAAGAAAAATTTACTTAGTTTCTTAAGTTTATTTCAATTCCCTATAAAAGTTATTTCAATGACCAGGGGACACTGCTTAAGGAGACGACTTGCCTCCGGATTACTTTGATTGACCCACATGGCAGAGTGAGTAAATTCCCGATGACTCTTTACTTGATTGGGCTTGTAGAATAGATGCACCTAAACTTATATATATAAATTTGGATGCTTGTGGGATATGGGAGATGCATGTGTATGAATTTATGGATGAATGTGATGACTTGTTAATTATATATATAATAATAGGAATTGTTTGTATTAATTTATACATGTGAATTGTGTGGAATGAAATTGTTTGATCACCCTAAAAATCAAGTTAATCACTTATATGATTAAGAACTCAAAATGAATCATGCATTCTCCATATTGCATATGGATAACACCGACTACTGCTTCACGCAGAAGATGGGAAAGGACTCACAGGAATAAAAGTTTCTTGCAGGATTGGGCACTAGCTATGCTATCATATATATTGAGTCTCTGTCTTAAGCTAATAAGCTTATTAGGCGCTGGGAGACATCAATCATCGGCGAGGGGCCGAGTCTTGTGGCTTCTGCTTAGGTCGTGTGTTTGTAGATTGCGGGGGCTACCACACTGCTAGACTTGGGATTTTAAAAAATATGATTTGATTTTAGTAAAGAAAGTATACATATATATATAGAGAGAGAGAGAGAGAGAGAAAGAGAGAGATAGAGAGAGTTTTGTTTTGGCATGAGCACAATAGTGCAAATGAAATAAAACCCTAGGTCTAGAACCCGAATTTTGGTTTGGGTCAGTTAATTATCTCCAAACCCCAACTTTAGGGGGCGTAATTCTAAGTCGTATGCAATTCCTAGGTCACTGCATGCGTTGTTTGGCATACTGATTGTTCATGCATTCATATGATTGTACATCTAATAAATTTCTGTCATATGGTACTAACAAGGGTATTTATCTCACTAAGCTTAAGCTTACACCCCCTATAGATTTTTGTTGATGCAGAGAACCTCTTTACTAATCCGGGCCGAGGCATGCCTGTGGTAAGTCTCATGTAGAGATGGGTTGGAGCAATCAGAGAGCGAAGAGGACATTTTGTAATAGATTTATAGACATTTAAATACTTTTATGTTTTTGCTCATAACATAGATTTAATGCAGTTCTGTTATGAACTGCATTTGTTTGTAATATTGTTTTGGTGTGGGTCTCACGAGCCCACACAATTAGCTAATTTATATCATAGAAGTAATTTTAGTTAAATTGCTTTATATTACTTGTCTATGGGCCTAGTGGTAACGAAGAGTGGAAGGAGACTTGTGTATCTTATGGAAGGCCTATGATCAGCAAGGGGGTTGATAATAGACCTTTATACGGTACACGGCGACCTACCACGGCAACGATACTGTTGGGTCGTGATAATATGTCCTACTAATAGTGTTAGTGTTGGCAATCCTTCCAAGCAATTTCGAAGGGGAGGGAGTAAGCACAATGATGAAGATTGCTTAGCTAGATTGGAATAAATTTGTATTGATCTGGTTAAGGAGAATTAAGAATTTTCTAAGAAGAATGATGAGATCTTGAATCTTATCCAAAAAAAAAAATGACTCGCCCAATCATAACCAGGAGCACAAAGATGATAGTATCAAAAACTGGTAATTCAATCCATTCACTTGAATTGCTAAGAAAGCAAGACAAATTAACATATGGAACCTTGACCCCTACACTTAAGAAAATGGATAAAGGAAAGAAATCATAGCAAGTGCATCATGGCGGTCCATTGCATGTAAATGCTTCTACTGCAACCATTCATCAATTTACTATTAAGAAGAGTCCTTTTGTTCTAGAAATTTTAGAAGAAATGATACCACATCATATTGAATTGCCACAATTTGAGACGTATAATGGCTCATCTCTAATATTACCGCACTCTTACCAAGTTGTATGGCTTGAGTGATGCAATGGCTTGTTAAGAATTTCCTTTGGTATTGCGGAATGTCGCAAGTACATGGTTTAAACACCTAAAGTCGAATACTATTACATGTTTTGAAGATTTGCCAAAAGCGTTCTTACAACACTTCCTTACAATCAAACTTCCGGTTAGGAACTCTTCTATCCTTAACACTATCAAATAGAGGTTTGATGAATTGATTAGAAACTACCTAGCTCATTTTATGGCCGAGATGGTTTAGATTCCTAAATTGGATATGAATGTTGCTTAGAATGTAGTAATTGATGGATTGAAGTCGTTGGAATCAGATGATTGGACCTTAACCCAAGCTCAAGCCTAAGGACTAAAAAGCATAGCCAAGAAAATTCTTTACTTAGGACCTACCACCAAGGAGTCGGAGCTACCATAATTTTCCGACTCGATGCCCTGGTCGAGCCAAACCTTCTCCTCATCATTATCTCCAGTTGTTGACCTAAACTACACTCAAACATCAGCTTAGCTCATCTAACCATTAGCTCGGCTGACCTAAATCTAAGCAATACTGAATACATCCGAAACGAATTCACCTTGGAAGAATTATCTACTTGACTCAGCATAGCTGATCCACCACTACCCCAGCTTGGCACCTCGACTCAACAATCACCAACTTGAACATATAGTTTTTCTTTTCTGATAGAAAGTCACCCATCTATAGAGAGCCACATATCTGAGGAAGCACATGATAGAATCTTCTATACAAGATACTCATTTTTGTTATATTTTTAATCATACCCTTTAACATTCCTTGTGTATTATATCTTTAGGATGTTACACTTTGTCTTTTCCATTTTAGGTAAGATGCTCTAATATTTCAGGTAAAAATACCCCATTGTATTATAGCCATAAGGCATCTTATTATCATCTTACATCTGATATTGAATATTCTTCCCTTCGTAAACTTACTCATAGAATGTTTACTTACTTTGACTCTTATCCTAGCCCTTAAGCATATTAGGTGGCAAGTACCCTCATCGAACTATCTTGTATGTCATATTGAGTTATGCCATGAGTTTTCAAAAGTTCCTTAGTGTGTCATATCCTTAGAGCTATTAGTGGGTTTGCTTGTTTTATTACCTTTCCTGTAGTATTCATGCATTCCCATAACCTTTTTCAACTTTCTACAAGCTTAGACCTACCCTTACAATCAGCCTTGTCAATTCTTGGATACAGTTTGCATCAGAAGCCACATAGAGGTTTCTTTATATCTTTGGTCGAAAAACAAGCCAAAGACGTTCATAAAGTTCAAAGCTAAGGCCACTTTCTACATTCGTCAAGAAGATAATATAAAAGCCTGGACGTCACGCTAATCAAAGCATAAATGATTGGAAAAATGATAGCAATAAAAAGAGAGTGAAAGATAGACTTAGTGATCATGATGACCAATACTTAGAAGGTAATGGTAGTGAAAGGAAAAAGGACACGTATTCTAACCTACTCTCTTCACACCCCTTCTGTCCAATATCTAATATATCAATGGAGGTGAGGAATCAGAGGGTATTGTAATGGCCTAAATGTATGAGGGGAAACCCATTACAAAGGACTTTAAACAAGTATCGCCATTTCCATCACAATAAAGGCCATAACACTGACTAATGCATACAACTCAAAAATGCTGTTGAAGATGTAACCTAAAGGGTTATTTGAGTCGGTTTTTAGCTCGCAATGCTAAGAACATTGAACAACCAACCAAAAGGAGAAGAGATGAGAAAGACCATGATGAACGGCCTCCCTAGGCTAGAAAGGAGGTGAGAGAAGGAGGTAACAACAATAAGGCCTTGAATGGCGTTATAAACACCGTAGTCGATGGACACTCTAGTTTAGGCTAATCTTGCTTTTTGAGTTCAACTAACATCATACATTATGTTTGCAATGTCCTGGGTAAGAAGGTAAAGGTGGACAATTCCATTTCTTTCATAGAAAGGGATTTCAAAGGCATACAAAGTCCTCATGATGATGCACTGGTGATCAATACGAGGATTGCTAACTTCGAGGTTAAGAAAATCTTAATTAATATCAAAAGTTTAGTAGATATCATATTTCAACATGCCTTTGACTAGATGAAGCTAATTCAAGCATAATTGAGATCTTATGATCAAGACTTATATGCTTTTGATAATCAACCAATACGAGTAATTAGGGTGATCTCTCTGCCAATTTAGACTAGAGATAATGAGAATGTGGTAGAGGATAAAAGTAGATTTCCTTGTCATCAAACGTTAATATGATCATAGGCTAACCATGCCAAAAATTGTTTAACACTGTTCCTTCAACGACACATTTGAAGTAAAAATTCCCTACTATTAGAGTTAGAATGTATAAGGGAGATCAGTAGTTGGCTAAGTATTTCTACTTAAAGGCACTCATGTGTGAGGAAGTTTTCCATATTGAAGCAAATCTTAAGGATAAGTCAAGCAGCATAGAGGGTGTTAAAGAGGATGTTGAGGAAATTCAACTTAAGGATGAACTTGATAAAACAACTAAGATGGGGAAGCCATTGCCAGTGAAGATTTAACATGACCTAATAATGTTCCTTCGGGGTAACACCAATGTTTTTCCATGGATATCTTCAAACATGCTGGGCATCCCAAGAGAGGTCATGACACATAAATTGCAGATGGATCCTAATGCAAAGGTTACTCAATAGAAGAAAAATCATTTCACCCCTGAACGGTAAGCAGTCATTAAAGAAGAAGTTCAAAAACTACTAACAGTAGGGTTTATAAGGGAAAAGCCTTATTCAACATGGTTGGTCAATTATGTACTAGTCAAGAAGTCAAACAACAAGTAGCATATATGCATAGACTTCATTGCCTTGAGTAAAGCTTACCCTAAGGACTATTTTCCCTTGCTAAAGGCTGATAAGATGGAGGATTTAATTGTCAGGCATACCTTGCTTTCTTTTATGGATGCATTTTTCGGCTCCAATTAGATCATCATAGAAAAGGAAGATGAGGAATGCACCTCATTTGTTATGAACTTTAGGACATATTGCTATGCAATCATGCCTTTTAGGCTAAGGAACCTTAGTGCAACTAACCAAAGGCTCATAACAAAAATGTTCAAGCCCCAAATTTACCGCAATGTTGAAGTGTATGTTAACGATATGATAGTTAAGAGTAAAGAAGAGGATCGGCACCTTATCAACCTACATGAGACATTTGACACATTGAGGAGGTAAAACATGAAGCTAAATCCACATAAATGCATTTTTGGGGCTACTTAAGCAAATTCTTAGGGCATATGGTAACTAAACGAGGCATTAAAGCAAATCTAAGAAAGATTGACACAATGATGAATACGAAGTCCCTAAGTAAAAGTAAGAAAGTTCAAGAGTTAACAAGTGATCGCTGCCTTAAGCAAATTTGTCTCAAAGAGCGTAGATAGATGCACCAAGTTTTTCGAGATTCTGAAGAACCCCAAGAAGTTTGGATGGATCGATGAATGCGAGGTTGCATTTAAAGAGCTAAAGGATTTTCAGTCATCTCCACTAGTGCTTTTGAGGCCTATTCTTGAGGAAGACTTGTTCTTATATCTATCTGTTAGCAACCAAGCTCTTTTGTTTGTTCTTATCCATATAAAGGGAAAAGAGCACAAACCAATCCATTATATAAGCCACATCTTGCAAGGTCCATAGCAAAGGTATACTAAAGATCGCTATATTTGTGTTAGTTATGGCGATTTTAGTAAGGAAGCTAAATCTATATTTTGAAGCTCATTAGATCATAGTTCTCATTTATCAACTACTACGGTAGGCCCTACAACAACCTAATTCCTCAAGAAGGATGATGAAGTATGCCCTTGAATTGAGTGCCCATAGCATGCAATATAAACCCAAAACAACACTAAAGGCACAAGTTTTAATAGACTTTGTGGCCGAATTTACTAAAGAAGAAGACATCATTGAGATGGTTAAGAAACCTATTTGGAACTTGTATATAGATGGCTCTTCCATGTGAGAAGTGAAGTAGGACTTATCTTGTGAAGACCACAAATCATGAAGAGAAATTATGGATGGACTTGATCATTAAGTATCTGAGAGATGGGGTATTGCCTATAGACAAGAAAGTAGCTTAGAGGCTTGTATATCAAGCCATAAATTATAACTTGATTGATGGTAAGTTATATAAATGTAGCATTGCTCAACCTTATCTCCATTGCCTTACACCAAGGGATGTACAATAAGTTCTTTTAAATATGCATGGAGGAGTGTACAACAACCATGTGAAGGCTTAGACGATGTTTGAGCTTTAAGGCTTAGCTATTATTGGCCAAACATGAAAGACGATGCCAAGAATGCAATATGGTAGTGCCTATAGTGTCAAAAGCATGAATTTATGAGCCATACACCCTCTAGTGAGCTGTACAATTTGACTAGCCCTTAACCTTTTGCTCAATGGAGACTAGATATACTTGGTCCTTCCAAAGGCTACAGTACAATGCCAATTTATAATAGTTACAATGGAGTATTTCACTAAGTGGGTGGAAGCCGAGGCAGTAGTAAAGATAACCGAGAAAAAGGTTGAATCATTCGTATCAAACTTTATTCTATCAAGATTTGAGGTCCCTTACATGATAATCTCCTATAATGGTCCATAGTTTAAGAATGATAAGTTCTGAGCATTTTATGGAAAGCACGATATTTGACTGAATTACACTTTAGTGGCTCATCCCCAAATTAACAAGCAAGTAGAGCCTTTTAACAAAACTATCCCATATAGTTCAAAGTAGATAGTTGATCAAGCAAAGGGGAAATGGTTGATGAGCTCCCCAACATTTTATGGGGACATAAGATCACCCATAGGACTTCAATGGGAGAAATTCCTTTTAGATTGACCCTTGGATCAAAAGTTGTCGTGTCAATTGAATTGGAATTGCTTAATTTATGCACTCAAAAGTTTGACATTATGGAAAATTAGGTCAGCTTAATACTTAATCTAGATACCATAGAAGAAATATGAGACATTGCAAGAGCAAGAGTTGTAGCTTACCAACATAGGGCGATACAGTATTATAATTAGAAAGTCAAGCACAAAATTTTTTATCTAGAAGGCTTAGTTTGCAGAAAGATGGAAGCAACTAGCACACAAGATAATCAAGGGAAACTTGTTGTGAATTACGAAGATCCAATAAAGGTCAACAAAGTTGTAGGAAATAGGGCCTATAGACTAGAGAGGTTGGATGGACAAGTTATCCCATGAGCTTGGAATGCCAAGAATCTTAAGTTGTATTTGGAGTAATTGTTCTTTGTTGTTTAGGAATGTATTTTATTTATGTTTAGTACTAATTTCTAAAACCGCATAACGCAATAGCCTTACTTTTACTAATTGAAGTGTTTATACTCTAATCTATTGTAAGAACCCTTATCAATGTTCTTAGCAATTCCTAATCTAATTATGATTAACGAATGATATAGTTCAAGCCTATATGGTGAGCAAGCTTGTATTAATAAAGTTTTGACCTATAATGGTTAACAAGCTTAAATCTTAACCTTAAATGGTTAACAAAGCCCAACTTTTTCAAAAGAATCCGATCTAATATGGCTAATGAACTCAACTACTTCTAATAGGTATTAATTTAATTCGATTGAAGAACTCTAGCATTCAAGATGAGTTCAGATCTCATACAATTAATGGACTTTACTTATCCATATCTACAGATAAATGGACAAGAAATTACTTCCCTAATCAAAGGAAAGGATGAATATCTCAAAAGCCTCATCCATAGTTCGAGGGCTCTGTTGTTCAATACGTCCATGATTGAATGCTTCACTCTTAACATCACCTATCTCTCCTTATTCTCCTTATGCAATAGGATTCGACATTCTCACAACAAGACTCCAACAAGTTCACAACCCAACAAAAGATTCCACATAATATTGCTAAGCACTATATCGAACAACAACTTCAACACTTGCTCTGTTTTACAATAGAGAAAATAGATTATAATAAGGTATGTAAACTACTTCAAAAACTAATCATTACAAACACTAAGCTATTGGTCATAACCTTAAGCTTTGATACCAGGAAATATGATGTACCTTGGAGCTCAATTACCATAAGGTCTTATCGTAGTGAGTTAGATGAGTCCTTCGAGATATTGAAGAAAGCACAAATGGATGGGTCTAACTTTTCCTATGGCTTTGTGAGGCTACTCATCAGATATAACTCATCGATGAATACCATACAACTTAGTCTCGGCTTGACATGATGCATAAGCACTAAACTAAGGTGCACTCACCCCTAACCTTGAACTACTAGCAAGATTAGATAAGAGTGAGGGTTTGTAACTTTAGAAGGTTATTTATAAGTCACAAGAGAGAATATTCAGTAATAGTATGATGATGAAGGATTGTTCCAGCTACAAATGATAAGAGACTATTTATAGTAACACTCTAGAGCAATAAGGAAATGTATGAAATTACATATGGAGTAATACAAAGTAAAGAAACCTAGCACATTACCAAAAGGAGTGAATGGGACAATTACGACAAAGAGAATATAATACATTATAAAAAAAAAAAAAAGAGATAGGTGGTGTGTTATCAATGCTCAAGTCCTCAGCATGTAGTAAGTTGGAATTTAGGTCTTGGCACTAGGTTGGTTAGCATTAGGATGCTCAACACTTGACAAGTCAGACACATGCAAGCTATGCATTCACATTGGGCTAAGCTCTTGGGCATTAAAGAAGTAAGATTGTTTATGCCGAAGTGTTGGAGAGGGAAACCTTCAACAAAGAAATCAAAAACTTAACCTTTAGAAGGATAAGTTATAGCTTGGACAACTAAACTGGAAAGCTTGTTAGGGTTAGGAGAGCCTAAAGAGCTGGAAGACTTAGAAGACTCGAAGACTAGGCTAAAAGGATGATTCAATTAGTCATTCTATTACTGATATGATTGATTTGAAGGTAAGGAAATCGCCTAGCTTCAACTAATGGGCTGTTAGTGATTACGCAATGACTGCTAAAAAAAGGACTCAGTACCTTGAACTAGCACTAAAAATATTAGAGAGCTCGACATCTGAGCATAGGACAAGAGCAAATTAAGGTATGTCCGAACTGGGCATTCAAGGAGTGTAGTAAGCCTTCCTGGTGCTAGAATTCATCATGGTCGAGCTACAAAAATATAATCCTCCTTGTAAGATTCTATAAGCCCCTAAGATGAGCTCGAGTGAGAGGTCTGAAGGTCGATATTCCATCAGGTTTGGCCTTAGAAGCTTGCTCTAGCTTAGCTACCCAAGCTTTAAGTTTGGAGTTTTTGATCTCCAAATCCTTGATTTAGACCTTCAATTTGTCTTCCTCCTTACTCATCGAGGCAATTGCTTTCCCAAGGCTCCAGCATTTCTCTTTCCTTTCCTTCTGCTCAGCCCCAATCTCTCATTCAAGCTTCTCAACCTCCATCTTGACCTGTATCCTCACATTTTCAACTGAAATGGTTTGTACTTTAGGGCAGTTGTAAGCTTCCTTAACCTTTTGCATGGGAATAGTAAAGTGATAAGCTAATCGGCTTTCAATCATATGTATATATAAAAGAGAAGATAGGGCCTACTTACCTTTCTCATCTCTTCCTTAACCTCGTCCATAGCAGTCAGGACATGACTATTAATCTATAGAACAAATACAAAAGATTAACAATCTTACAAATACTATGAACTAAAGTTACTCAGTGACCTAAAAAATTACATCATACAATTTTGCAGCAATGTGGATTTTATTACTACCACTAACTCTGTCGATGCCTCTCCTCATAATATTCCTATCTTTAGGAAGACTAATTCCCTCCAATATTGCTAAAGACTTAATCCTATCTCCTAAAGTAGAATCGGCATTCAAAATAACATAGCTCCAGTAGGGCAAATAATAATAACTCTCCTCAGTTTGAGTAGTAAACTTTATTGATCTGATGCCTAGAGCTTTCTCTCGGAGGGCTTTCTTGGCATTCAAATCTAAACTTTTTCCCTTCATTGCCGAAGGCTCTTTGATTGGCTCCTTCCTTTCCTCCTTCTTAAGGCTTGCCAAAGATGTCAGCTTCATTGATGCCAAACTGTTTACTATTATGTCCGTAGGGGTGATCTCCATAACATTATTGTGAGTAGCAATCTGGCTGGACTCATTAGTTGTTCTTTCTTCTACAATATTCACTAGCGAAGGTGGCATTTCTTCCTACATAGATTTAGGAACATTCTCCTACTAAGCTGTCTCCTTGCCTTCTTGCCGAGTTGTCTCCTTCTTCTTCTTTTCAGCGACATGATCTTTAGCAACTTGTTTCCACACCTCACTTTAGCTAGAATTAACCTTAACAGCATACCAATCAAGTTTTTGTTTCTTAGCCTTGGCTTAAGCCAGCAATTTCCTTTGGTCAACTTCACTTGCACCTATGTATACAAAAGACAAAGATGTTAGAACTTAAGATATTAAAAGTAAATTTCAACTTACAAGTCTGTATTAAGTGAAGCTCAAAGGCAAACGATCTCCCCTGTGGACTAAAAAGATCAACTCCTCTCCAATAGCTTGGCTCAATACAGTAAGAAAAAACAAGTCTTACCTTCCTTGTTAGAAAATATCGTTTCCCCATTCTCATAATGGTTCATAATTCTTTTGGAATCCCAACAAAACATTTTACTACACCACCTATCTTAGATCTTTTTCATTGTGATGGCATCATTTGGCGGCAATTTTGTGTCCTTAATCTTAATAGGTTTAGTCTATTGAGTCCAAAAGTCAAGACTAATGTCTGATCTTACTAATATATACTTGTTATCCATAAATTTGCTACTATCCCTTGTTGCTACATAGAACCACCTATTTGGTTGGTGTTTGATGGTAAAGAAAAACCTAAACATTTTCACAAAGGCCCTAACTTCAAGCTTCTCACAAATTATCTCAAAAGCAATAAGGATTCTATATGTGTTGGGAGAAAACATGCTTAACGAAATGTGAAAATAGTTGAAAAAATCTTTTTTGGAAATTGGAAAAAGGAAAATATGAACCAAATTTGAAATACGTTAAGTAAACATGGAACTTACACTCCATTGGAAAACATACCCTCTCATCTTCTCTAGGCCTACAAAGTTTCCATTCACTGGGAAAATATTCAAAATATTTATTATATCTAGACATAACCACCCTAACAGTACTACTTTGCACTCTATCCAGTGAATCGATGTTATATACTATGTTATTATATAAGTATTTGGCAGCTAACCTATCCACCCTATCATCAGGATAAATATTTACTAGCAACGCATCTATACGAGCAAGCTTCTCCC
Source organism: Lumnitzera racemosa (assembly GCA_024138005.1). Classification (NCBI taxonomy): domain Eukaryota; kingdom Viridiplantae; phylum Streptophyta; class Magnoliopsida; order Myrtales; family Combretaceae; genus Lumnitzera; species Lumnitzera racemosa. Next base: position 47,483,607 of record JAMXBC010000007.1, read on the forward strand.
ACCTTTCCATTGCACTGTATGTCGAACTACTAGAATTTGAAGTCAACCTAGTCACCTTACAGAGGGAAAAGGAGTAGTCTCAAAATCATTTAGAGTAAGAGTAGTAGAACCTATCTTGCTTCTCAAGAGCAGTTTGAGAGAAAAGACAATAAGATGCTAGGATTAGCAATCAGGAAAGTGTGCAATGACACCCTTCAAGGACTTTATAAGTATTGCTTAAAGTCGATCCTTTTCTGGAAGAGTAAAGAGAAAAAAAATCAAGATTTGAATGTCATTTGATTTTCAAGCTAATGAAGGATACAAATACCATATCAAAAATCCAATTGGTGAAGTACCGCTAGTAGTTACAAGAATGTGCATTGTAATAATGGCTGAGTTGACAACTATATCATGTGTGTATACAATATTAAATAGGCAGAAAAAGTGAAAAGTTGTGACCTTTAAGTTAGGAATTCATATGACTCTTAACAATAAATATTGGATCAAATTTGGAAATGTCAATTGAAAGCTGAACAATCCAACTTGATGACTACATGACGAACTGAAAGCATGAATACAGATTGCTTTCCAGCTAGTCGAATAGATTGAAAAACACCTCTATACTTACTCATATGCTCAAATTGTAGACCATGGGAATCAGGGGGTAAATGATGATTGTGGATTTTGCCTTCCTTAACTATTGCCTCATACAATGCCTACCGATTGTTCTCCCTTACCAAGGTAAATTACAACCTAATTTGACGATTAAGAAGACTTTAGGCTTGGCTACTTTATGGGCCAGAAAGCCCGGCTTGCCTTAATTAGATATTTTAAATTCAAAAAGGGGCACGAATGGTTTGGCATCTACCAAGTCTAATTGCATAACCACCCACTTCCCATGCCTTCGATATGTGACAAAATTGATGAACCACTATGTATCTTAAGTAGTTAAACTACCCATTACTACAGTTATTGAACAAGCACTTATAAATAAGGGAACACCACTACTGTAAGAGATCTCTACACACGTTTAACACTCACTTACTTACTTATTCCCTTTACCTTTCTCATTTAAACTCTAGCATCCCCTTAGCATAATCTTTTCCCTCTTTTCAAGAACCAACATTCAACACTACTTTTGACTGAAAGTACGATCTACTACTAAGAATGCTTTGGAAGTATCCAAATACATTGAACCTTAGTAGGTAGGGATAGTTGAAGTAAGGTAGGTGAGATTGTACATTAGTTGTTAGATCAAGTAGATCTTGAACATCTAATGATGGAGGCACTCTCATGCTCTGAAAAGGTAGAGTTGTAATAGTCCTATCATGTAAACTATCCTAAGATAGAAACTAACTTTATAGCTTTTATCATACACTTAATTCACATTAAGTGTACTCAACTCTACCACTTTTAAGCATTTAGTTCGATACCTGCTTGTTATAAACCTATGGAATAATTTTTAGAAATAACTGATAAAGCAAACCTATAGTTCGACTTTTCAAAAGAGTCCTTGTAAAACCTATAGGTATACATTATTGTGTATATAGACCAAAAGATTGAAAAGTAGCAAGCCCCTTAAGAAGACTTGAGTAGTTTTCTTAAAAGTTGGGAAGTCAATAAAAAGAACAAGAATTCAACCAAATTCTTCTTGATACTCACTCCATATCCCCATTTGCTAAAGTTTTAGTTTATGCTGTGATACTTATGGTTTCATTCTACAACTACAAAACATACTAGAAGGGAATGAGCAATAACTCGCTCAATAAGTGAGACAGAGACAAAAGTGTACCATACAAACACAAATAAGGTTATTAACTATAATGAAATATAATGTAATCAATCATTTGCAACATTGCACAATGTTATCCAGTTTATTATGAGGTCAGAGAAATTATATCCATTATAACCTAGATTGAGGAGTTTATTGTGACTTAAATTAGACCAAACCTAAGCTTATACAATGGAGAACACTTTCCTCCTATGACTATCTTCAAACCACGGCTCCTACCCTTACAACAACCTCCTTGCTTGCCACTTAGTTTGACTAAAGATGAAGAAAAGACTATTTTAGCTATCCCCATTTAAGAGAGTTAGCATTTGGTCTAATACACCTAATCGTTCCCCTAACAGGGTTCTATGTATGTCCGGTTACATTAGCGATTAAATCACTATTAGTTTTATTTAGAAGTAGCCAAACAAGATTATACAATACAACAATAGGAAATCATGTAGAATAGCATGCCAAAGAGTTCTACTCTTATCATAAAACAAAATACCAATCACACACACAGTATGTACAGAAACAATTAATTTACAATCACAAAAAAGTACTCTTAAATTTCTAGATACTTTTATATAATATCTTAACAATCAACTTACCTAACACTGGTTTTAGTCCCACCACTCTAAGATACCATGTTTCCAAGGTTTGAATTTCCCTATATAGTATAGTAAAGTTTCAAGATTTGTAAACTTACTAAAGTGTTATTTAGTATACTTCATTTTACTTATGATTACATTATTGTGGTCCTTGCCAAATCTAGAATTATATATATATATATATATATATATATATTCGAATTAAGTGAAAATGGGTGATGAGAACCATACCTAAGAATCTAGCCCCGAGTCCATCTTTGATCTAAAGGGATGACATGAATGGCCAAATTCCTTTATATTCTCAAAAACAAAATGATTGATGGAATCCCAAAAATTGCTTGACGCCATCAACTTTCAAGAACTCAGCTAGAGGTTGGAACTTACCAATGGAAGATATCATTGATGCCTCTGCTTCTTGAAATCAACCTCGGAAATTTTTTGATCTTCCATTTTCTTCTACAAAAATTCTCTCCATCACTCTCTTATTTTGTCTCACTATAGTCTAGCTTTCTGGAGATGCATATTTATTTATTTATTTTTGTTTCTATTTTACCTAATGAAATCTCGTTATATTTCCTAACTATCTGACAACTATTCCTATTCATTGTCGGTCCAACCCCTAAGTGCTGAGTTATGTCCAGGTGTTAAGTTGTTGATTTCCCACATTCATAAATACTATTGCATGTTGGTTCACGTGTTCTCTAATAGTTGGTACTAAGCCTCAATGGTCAAAACATACAGCTTCCAAGTGGACTTAGTTTTAGTATGTTCACTTCTTCTTACACCTTCGGTCCAACAACAATTAATAAGTTTTGAGTGCTAGGTTCGTATTTCAACATCTTTCATATTGCATTTTATTATTTTTCCAACTAGTTAAGTGTTCGAAATACAATTTGTTAACTTACACATTTATTTCAATACTTTTTCATTTTGAATTAATAAATTATTATCCGTTATTCGAGTTATCGATAGTGGGTTAATTTTCTTACTTCTTTCTTGACTTCCCAATTGAAATGTAACCTTCTAAATTTCATGTTATTTATAAATTTTAATACTCACATAATTTTATCTCAAAAAGCTCGTAAATTATGAAAACCGGCTTCACGCATCAAATAACGGTTAATATACTTATAATTGGCTTTTTAGCCATATTATCATTTCATTATTTTATTTTTCAAATCTGAATTCGTAGGGTCACTTTATCTAATTTTTCTAAACTCGTAAATTTCAAGCTAAATCAGATAAATTTCAAGAGTGGCTCAAAATTAATTGCTAATTTCTTAATTGTCAATTTTCGGGGTTTCATAAGCCTCTTTTATATAAGTGGATGATCCGCTTATTTATAAATCATCTAGAAATACAAGTCATAATCTTACTTAAGTATTTATCTATTCTCTCTAAAATCTTACTTAACTATTTATCTACTCTCTCTAAAAGTAAGTATGCTTTTATGAGTTCTGATGATGATAAATATGTAAAATTGCACATTTACCTCCACTTAATTACTATATATTTATGCATTTCATGGTGTTTTTATTGTGACTTATGCTTAGAAATTATGAAAAATGCAATTTTCTTGGTTAGTTGCATAAATAGTGAGAAAAAAGATCAAAATTAGACTTAAATAACTATTATAAACTTATGTATTCATAGCATGATTGTATGCGTTTTTATATGTGAGTTTATGCAATTTATAAAAGAAAGAGTCATTCAATTAGCTATTTGACCATGTTCACAAGGGTACACACTTAGATAAGTTGCTTATGCTTGGTTTTCATTAAAATGAGCTTTTGGTTCTCTCTATGTTGCCATTTTTGTAGCAGATTTTCCAAGCAAACCAAACCCAACTAGCTCTTGTCTAAGAATAACAGGAAGCTGAGAAGTCCACACAAACAATAGCTCCAAGACTTGAAATCTTTAAAGTCAAACCAAGCACCAAGCTACATCAAATAGAGCATATCATCGATAAACTTAAACTTCAAAAGACCAAGAAAAGCCTTTATGTGACAGCTACAATTAAGCAACCAACAAACTGAGTTCACTCCATGACTAATCCAACCATTATGCTACAAGTTATAAATGAGCTGCAACATGTTACTGTAGTTGAACTGAGTTGCCAAGCATAAATAAGAACCGCCATTAACTCTTAATTGCAGCTATCTAAGTTCTTTCTTCAATTGATTCATCAGTAGGGATTGGAGTCTATATACTTCACAAGTTAAATCACTTCATGATGTGTAGCAAAACTAAGTTGATATCCTCATTGTGATAGGAAATTCATTTCAATTTTTTTTCTTTTGTTTATTTCAAGTCATGGATTTATAATAATGGGAAACTCCAACCAAAAACTCTAAGCACATCATCCATAGCATCCACTTTACAATAATACTGAGCACCAACAAGCTTCTCCAAGATTGTAGTTGCAATATGCCAATTTAAAAGAGAGTAGCTCTCTTGGCACTCTCTAAATTACACACAACAGTAGAATAAAGAACAGCAGTAAAGTTTACTACGCTAAAAAAGAAGGCCATATCTACTAAATTGAGCAATTCCAAGTCAAGAATTCCACCAAACAAATAGCAACTCACGAGCTCTATCATAAAACAACCACCAATTACTTAGTCCCGAAGCAGCTCACTTTTGGAAATTTCAATAGTTTAAAAAGCTATACACTTCAAGCACACCAATTAATAACTGAAACTGAAATTTTGTTAATAATAGCTCAATCTACTGAGTTTAAAGAACTTCATTTTTATTGTTATTATTTTCTTAATTTTTGCAGGTCAAGAGTATCGCTAACCAACAATAATAACTGTAAGTTCCAAGTGCAACAGCAGGGTATGTTCCTTGTCTGAACGTATAACCAGCAGCTAGTCAACAAACAGAACATGGCATGAAGTCTTCTACTATACAAGCACTCCATAGCACTTCAACACAATAGCAGTAGCCCTTCGCATCTACAATTGACAATCTAGAAGCTCCATTAAGTTGGAACAGTGACTACAATAACTTCAACACAATAACATGACGATCCACGCAGCAGCAGCCATTAAGTAACCAAGGAGTAGCTTGAGCACTAGCAAACAGCAGTCAAACTAGCCGAGAAGCTTCCATACCGCAACTACTTCCACGCAAAAATTGTGTGGACTATTGCTGACATTCATGGGATCTGTCCATTGATTTGAATGCATCGGATTCTAATGGAATTCGATTGTAAACCAACTATTCAACCACAAAGACAACTCAACCTTACTTTGAAGGAAGTGGTGAATAAGGAAGTTTTGAAGCTTCTTGATGCTAGGATTATTTATCCCATGTCAGACAGTAAGTAGGTGAGTCCTGTCTAAGTGATGCCAAAGAAAGGGGGTATAGCAGTGTTTCAAAATAAGAAAAATGAATTGATACCTACCCAAACCATTACTGGATGGAGGATGTGTATTGACTGTCACAAATTAAATGATGCCACCCGTAAAGACCATTTCCCATTACTCTTCATAGACTAGATGCTTGAGAGGCTAGCAGGGCATAGGTATTATCGCTTTCCTAATGGATATTATAGATACATTTAGATACCCATGGCCTTATAGGATTAGGAGAAGACTACATTCACCTGTCCTTATGGCACTTTCGTATTCAGGTGCATGTCTTTTGGTCTTTGTAATGCACCTGCTACATTCTAGAGATGTATGATGGCATTGTTCTCTCATATGATTGAGAAATGCGTTAAAGTCTTCATGGATGACTTCTCTATATTTGGAGCTTCCTTTGATAGTTGCTTAGAGAACTTATCGTTTGTGCTTAAGAGGTGTAAGGATACTCACCTGGTATTGAATTGGGAGAAGTGTCACTTCAAGGTGCAAGGAGGGATAATGTTCAACCATAAAATCTCAAGAAAAAGAATTGAAGTGGATAAGGCCAAAGTGGAAGTCATTGCAAAGTTACCACCATCAGTGAATGTGAAGGGAATTCGGGGTTTTCTTAGTCATGCTGGGTTTTACAAGAGGTTCATCAAGGATTTTTCCATGATTACTAGACCTCTATGTACTTTGTTAAAGAAGGTTACTCCATTTTTATTTAACGAGGCATGCCTTCAGGCATTTCAGTTGTTGAAGGAGAAACCAACTATAACACTTGTAACTATGGCACTTGATTGGAGGTTGCCATTTGAGCTTATGTATGATGCCATTAACATTGTGGTTGGTGCTGTACTTGGCCAATGGAGGAACCGAGTCTTTTAAGCAATATACTATGCTAGTAAGATGCTTAATGGCACTCAACGCAACTATGTAACCACAGAAAAGGAGTTTCTAGCTGTAGTATTGGCTTATGACAAATTTAAATCATATCTCATAGGCTTTAAGGTCATAGTCCACATAGACCACTCTACGCTCAAGTACCTGTTAACAAAATCAAATGCAAAACCTAGGCTTATAAGGTGGTTCCTTTTGCTACAGGAGTTTGATATTAAGATTCGTAACAAAAAGGGGACTGAAAATGTGGTAGCTGACCATCTTTCAAGGATTGTAAATTGAGAAAGATAAGTTACCAATCAATGAGGTCTTTCCCAATGAGCACCTGTATGCAACTTCAATTAAGGATCTACCCTAGTACGCAGATATCATGAATTACTTGGTTTGTGGTATTTTACCATACAAGATATCTCATCACCAGAAGACAAAGTTCTTATATGAGACAAAAAGGTGCTTCTAGGATGAGCCATATCTATTTAGGAGTTGTGTTAACCAGGTGATTAGGCAATGTGTACTAGCATCTGAAGTTGTTGGCATACTTCACCATTGCCATAGTCGTGAAGCTGGTGGTCATTTCAATGATGAGAGGATGGTTGCTAAGGTGCTTTATTATGGATTTTGTTGGCCCACCTTATTTAAGGATTGCTGTGCTTTTGTGCTAACTTGTGATTAATGCCAGCATTCAGCAAATATCTCAAGGAGGCATGAGAAGCCACAACATGGGATACTAGTGACTGAGATCTTTGATGTTTGGAGGATTGACTTTATGGGACCATTCCCATCATCCCTCAACAATACATACATCTTTGTTGCTATTGATTATGTGTCTTAATGGGTTGAAGCTGTGGCTTTCCCAAATAATGATGGAAGAGGAGTACTTTACTTCTTAAAAAGAAACATCTTCACCAAGTATGGGACACTACAAGCGATCATTAGTGATGGGGGCTCTCACTTATACAATAAGCAGTTTGATAATTTGATTGCAAAATATGGAGTGAGACATAAGGTAGCCACACCTTATCGCCCTCAAACAAGCGGTTAAGTGGAGTTGTCAAATCGAGAGTTAAAGCGAATCTTGGAGAAAACTGTCAATGCATCAAGGAAAGATTGGTCACTTAAGCTTAATGATGCATTTTAGGCTTACTCAACTGCTTACACACAACAATAGAACAAAAAAAATAGTAAAGTTTGCTACACTCAAAAAGAAGGTTGTAGCTATTGAATTATGCAATTCCAAGTCGAGAACTCCACCAAACAGTAGCAACTTGTGAGTTCTATCATAAAATAACCACCAATTACTTAGTCCCCAAACAACTCACTTTTGGAAATTTCAATAGTTTAAAAAGCCATGGCACTTCAAGCACAAGAATTGATAACTGAAACAAAAAATTTTGTTAATAATGGCTCAATCTACTAAGATTATAGAACTTCATTTTTATTGTTATTATTTTCTTAATTTTTGCAAGTCAAGAATGTCACTAACCAACAACAGTAGTTATAAGTTCTAAGTGCAGCAGTTAGGCATCTTCCTTGTTTGAATGTGCGACCAGCAATTAGTCAACAAACAAAACATGGCATGAAGTCTACTACACAAGCACTCCACAACACTTCAACACAAGCTCCATTAAGTTGTAACAATGACTTCAAATCAAATAGCAACTAAACAATTCTTGAACCAAAAACAACTTCAACACAATAACAAGACAATCCACGCAGTAGTAGACATTAAGTGACTAAGGAGTGGCTTGAGTGCTAGCAAACAGCAGTCCAACTAGCCAAGAAGCTTCCATGCAGTAGTTACTTCCACACAACAACAGCGTGGACTTCAATGCTCCCCTACAATTCGTATATCAGCAACAACCAAAGCTTCTTATCCAAACTATGATAGCGGGAGCTACTGTTTAGGTATTGACTTGAACTCTTCAACAGCAAATCCTTAAGCTGCGATGTGATGAAGTTCGAACGCGTGTAGCAGTTAGAGCAGCTCCATATCATCTGAGAATAAAAGCAGCTATAATCAAAATTCAATTATTAAACAACAATCATGCATAACTCCAACCAAGCATTGACCAAATAAGAGACTAGTGAGCGACAATCTCATCGAAAACTATAGAACCAAGGAAGTTCTTATATACATGGTCAATCCATAAAGTATTGGAGCAATTAAGGAACTGCATGGTAATACACATATAAGGAGTTTTCAATATGGATAGAGTGGGCTAACAGTTATATATTCTTTTCTCTTTAGTGAATTGAAGCAAAAGAATAGAAAGGGGCAAGCTATGAACGTTAAGGAAGTTTTATCCCAATGTCATATTTGGTGGCCCATTCGTAGAAATAGCAACCTTGAGAAATTCTATTTCGGGTGACTCTTGTTGTATGTGAAGTAGACTTTGTCATCTTTTATGGGCCACTGGATATTTTGGCAAAAGAAGCAGGCCCATGTTACGAGGGAGAAAGAGTATAATATAAAATGGAGGACAGTAGAGATGAAAGGGGGGAAGATATAGCGGCCGAATATAAAGAGTTTAGATAATAACTTAAGGATAGTTTTAATGTTGAAGAACAACATTTTTATAGTTATTTTATTTCATTAATTTCATTATGTTTTGTCTAATTTTAAGATTCTAAATCATTTTGTTTTAACCTATTAAAGGACAACCATGGGTTCCAAATGAATCGATGTAACCCTCTAGTATTTTAAGCTAATTTAATAACCTTAGGATCCAAGCTCTTAAATTTAAGGTGCTAAACTAAGTTGTCAGTTTTATTTAAACTTTATAGTAAAGTTAGAAAAATTAGATTATGTAATTCAAGTAAAGTCAATTTCTCAAAATAAACCATATAAAAATATTAATTTAAGAAAAACATTAATTTATCGATAAAGTCAATAATCATAAAATTCGAGCTTTCAGATATAACGAGATATTAGAGATAAGTTAATTAATTTTCAAAAATAATAAATGAAGTTAAATTATACATAATATATATGTATTTACATGTGATATGCATTATATGTATTAAATATATACATATAATAATAATAATAATAATAATAATAATAAATTATCAAAATTAGATAAAATAATGGAAAATTAATAAAAAAAAATGCATGGATGAGTCACCAAATGATGTGTCAAGCCTAGATTAATTACAAATGATAGGTCAACACTTGGTTAAGAAGAGAATGACACATGGTATATAGGAAAATGTGAAATTAACATGTCATGCAAAAATCCTAAAACCTATAAATATGACTCCAAACATCATTTACAATATTTTGGAAACTTGAAAACACAACATAATTTTAGAAAATTCAAAAAAATTAGAAAAAAATTTTAAAAAATGAAAGAAAATAATGGGAAAATATGGTAAATTACAGTTTCTAAGGCTATAGGCAACCTAACAAGGAGCCACTTGATACTTAAAGTTGTGGTGGAGAGAGATAGTGGGCCCACATAGGGTAGAAGCTAGAGGGTGGCCAAAGCATCGTATGCTAGTGAGTCAAATTTTATTGTTCGATTTTCATTAATTCACTAAAAATATCAAATTAGCTTAGAAAATTATGAAATTTTTTTTCCTAAGTTATTTTATATGTACTTTCATGTGGTAATTTTATTTTCTTAAAATAACATTGATTTATGGTACTTTCTTAAGAACATGCCCTATTTAGATAAATTTTAAATAAAATTTTCAAAATATTAAATAATGTTACTTTGGCCTGAAAATTTTTGTATAACACACTTATATAATTTATTAAATTTCAATAAATTTTGAAAATCTCTATGTTTACTTTTTTTTATAATTATTTTGAATTAAACTGTCAGTTTTACCGAATTATTGAAATAATTAGTTTTTGATGAAATTAATGAATGAGCCCTACATGTTTAGACTTCTGGACATTTACAATTATATTTGGAATATTTAATTTTTATCTCACTCATAAATGTATTTATTTTCCTTATTTTTCCATAGTGTAATTGATGATCAATAACTAAACTATGTATTTTTATGATCTATAAGATTTTTTGTGAAATTAATCGGGCTCGTTTACTATTTATTATGTATTTTCCTAGTATAAACCTATATATTAGCTTAATATATAATATAGTAACTAATACTATTGGAGTGTTTATTAAATTAGTGTCAAATGAACACTTTAGGGTATAATAAGGGTTGCTGGACAAGTTTGGAAAGTATAACTTATAGGATTTTTAGTTCAATACTAAAGTTTAATCGGGTTAATTATAGAGTTAGGGTAGCGTACGGTTGAGTCATAAAGAGAAAAGGGTACTTTTAGGTTTTTGCCAATGTTAATCAATCTTGTTTCTTAATATATATTAATAGTACTCAAAATAACAATCATGACATATAAAGTTCATTAAAATCGGAAAGGAAACGAGTAAGATACGATCAAGTGAAGTTTAAAAACGCGAAAATGAACTTATAACAATTTAGGCTTGACCTATACTTGATTTTAAGAATGTGTTATATTTTCATAGGTGTGATGAGTAAGGAAGGACTATATGGCAAAGTTTAGGATTTTGTGATATTAGTAAGCCTAGGTAAGTGAATCTAACCCATGCTTTAAGTAGATATATTGCTACTCATAACACTACATTTTGTTTGATGTTGTGTTGATTGAATATGGGCATATCCTAATTGAATTGATATGCTACTATAGTAGATGTTGATGTGGTAATTTTGAATGACAGTAACTATGTCTTGATTAAATTGTTATGCTGCTATATTAGGTGATAATTTATGCTTACGAACGATTGTGCTAATTAGAGAAGTTGAGTGATTGCTAACTCAATCTTCTAGATGTTCACTTAAGTGAACCCCAAGTAAGATACTATAATTCCACTAAAGAGAGTTCAAAAACTAGAATCAGATCATTTGGTTGAATAAAACTGGGAGATTGATTGTGTTGATTGATATTCTTGAGTTGTTATTACATATCATGGCATGACATGACACAAAAAGGGACTTACAAGTCAGAACTTTCAAAATGAGACTTCTAAATAATCATGGAAAAACCATAGCTTTATGAACTCAATTTTTGGAAGCATATAAATTGCATTGCCCAAACATTGTAACTATTTTGATAGTCAAATTTGATAGAGTACATTATGTGGTCTAATTTAGCAGTGTTGCCACTTTGATTTGGTGAACTACAGTATATGGTCTAATTTTGTAAAGTTAGGAGTTCTACTCCCAAGCAGCTCTTTGTTGTTCTTTTAAAAATGGTAGACTATAGTATGTAGTCTAATTTGGTGGGGACCCCACTCCCAAGCAGCTCCTTATTGCTCTAAGTTCCTAGATGTTGTATCTAGATGCTCAGTTATTCCAATTAACCGAAAAAAGTTTAGAAGGCATAGGATATTGGTATTAGTGCATGCCACATACATGAGCATAGCATGCTGCATTGTTAATAGTAAATGCGTGGTTGAGCGGATGCATATGTGAAGTTGAACCTGTAGGTTATAATTGAAATGTTTCAATTGTGATATGCAGTATTACCTATCATATTGTATATGTTATGTTATTTGTAATCCACTTTCACTTAGCTTTAGTAGATGAGAAGATAAAATGTTTTATCCTCAGATTAGTAACATCGTGAAGAGCCTAATGCTAAGGGGAGATATATATACTGAGAGCATAAGTCAAAGTCAGCGACTTTTCTGTAGAGCTTGTACTAGGTTAAAGATCCTATTACTATGAACGCGATAAAGGAAAAAGATGGTTCATATTTTGATGTAAATATTATGTTGTACACATAAGTTATAACAGGGAATCTAGCTGAACTTTGATGTAGAAACCCCTTTATTATGCAAACAATGTTGTCTTTTGATGAATAAGCAAGTTAAGTTAAGTTTTCAACGGGTATTCTTGTGTGATAATGCATCCTGTGCTATGCCAGGATGTGACAATCAAGGTTTGCCAATTTTGTATTAGGTCGTAGGATTGAATATACCAATCGGTTGTTTTATTTTCCTAGTTTTTTCAATTTATATATATCTCGATTCATTTGGGTTTTACAATGTGATATTATACTTAATTTATTTGAGTTTTGTATCGATAGATTTGATAAATTGATGTGTTTTGTGTATTATTTCGATATCAATATTGAGTATTTAGGTTTTTTTTTTATTATGTTTATCGTCTATTTATTTAGTACTTAGCCATTATGTTTTAGTTAGATAAAGTTATAAAATATTCAGGAAGGTTTTAATAACTCATGTTGAACATAGTTTGAATTTTTGAAAAAGCTCGCCATAGGGATATACGAGTTTTAATTAAATTCATGAACTCGTATACTTAATGTGATTGGAAATATGGTTCGGGTCATAGGGACATGCTTAAATCATAATTCTAACTAGAATAATAATTTCGATGTGAGTGGAATATTATTTACTCGATAATTATAGATAAATTGCCTGAGCGAGTAAATTTATACTATAATTAGAATTCCGCTACTCTAAGAAGTGGGTGAGTTTTAGTGAGTTTAGTTAAATCCTTTTTAGTCAATTTTGAATATTGATTTAAGGCATCACATCGATTCAAATGAGAATAAATTTACAAATCCCACTTTAATCTTTTTTATCTCCTAAACCTAAGACCCTCATAGTGCAGCTAATACATTTGGTTTAGTGTTCATCTTATTGTTTAGTTTCCACTTGCTTTTAGTTAAATTATTGATACTTTAGCTTAGGGAAAAACTCAAATAATTTAGTACTTAGCACTTAGCTCCCTATGGAATACGACCTTAACTTACTGTCTGTACTACTTTCACAACCTAATACATTTGTCGGTATATGCTCATGTTTTCAGTGAGTCAAGTTTTTGGTGTCGTTACTAGAGAGCTTTAGCTTTGCTAATATTAGATTAATAGTTGATCCCTTAGATTAGGCCCCTTATCATTTTCATCTTTACATTTACTTTTGGTAGTTTATCTTAGTAGTTGTCTCATTATTTTATTTGATTTCATAGTCCTTAGCTAGTAGCTCTATTCTTGATAGTCAATTTAATGAAATTTTGGTGCACTTGTTTTGATTTTTATTGCCTACTAATTAGCTTCTTAGCTAGTTATTGTTTGTTAAACCTCTCCTTTTGTTAGTTGCATCTTATCTAGAAAAAAAAAAAAGAAAAAAAGAAAATTGTAGCTTCATTTCATTGCAATGTTACTCATGTTATATATATCTTTACTAGTAGAATCATGCTTTGACTTATTGTTTTGCTATTAGTGATTGTACTGGTGTGCTCTAGTTTGTAAAGTTTTGATCTTTCTAGTATTTTTGGGATCTTTGTATATGTTCATGATTTTCAGTATGATTGTTGCTAATTTATGTTTAGTTAGCTTTTTTCTAGTTTAAGTTCTTATTAACTATTGAATTTTTGCCTTCTTATTAGTTTATCTTCCTATGTTAGCTTAACTTGCAGTTTTGTTGCTCAATTTTTCATTGTAGAAGTTGCAACTAATTGAGAAAAACAAAAAAATCTTTAAATTGGTCACCAAGTGCTTAGTGTTGTTTACCATAGTTTATTGCTTTAGATTTTAATTAAATTGGGTTTAATTTACCTTCTTGATAGTTTAGGCCTTTAATTTTGCATTGATCTTGCTATTTGTGTGATTTTCTCCTTTTATATTTTGTATTTCTTTAAGAAAAACTAAAATCCTAGCCTTATCTCATCATTGTTTTCTTAGGTTTTATATGCCTTTCTTATGGATATTATGTTTTCTCTTGTCACTTTTGATATTAAAACGGTGGCAGTTTACTTTAGTGCGTAAAGTTTCAATCTTTCTACATTTTAGGAGTCATCTTTTGGAGATTTTAGTCAGTTTAGTTTCTAAAGTTCTAAAATTTTTTAAAAATCTGTAAAAAGTTGAAAATCTTCTAAGAAAAGCAAAAAGATTCTTCTCTTAGGCCTTGCTAATACATGTTTGGTGAAAGAGTATCTAATTTGACTTTGCTATTTGATCCTGAGATTAAGCAAACCTTTCACCTATGTTTAAGAGAAAGAAGAGCGAATCTTAAGTAATTAAGAGTCATGGAAGTTAATGGAAATGAAGATGATCATAATGGGCAAAATGCGCAAATTGTGGGTAGAAATGAGAATGCAAGACCATTGTGGGAGTACTTTATGCCCACTATTGAGGGAGCTACACCAGCTATTGCAAAGCCCACAATTCAAGCAAACAATTTTGAGTTAAAGCTCGCATTAATTCAAATAGTGCAGGTAAATCAATTTGGTGGTAGACCTTTGGAAGACCCACATGATCACTTAATGAATTTCTTGCAAATTTATGCTACACTTAAGAGCAATAGAATGTCATATGATGCGATTCACTTGCATCTATTCCCTTTTCCCTTAAGGATAAGGTGAGAAGCTGGCTAAACTCCTTGCTGACATAATCTATTACAACTTGGGATCAATTAGCATAGAAGTTTCTATCAAAGTTCTTTCCACCTAATAAGACCACCCAGTTAAGAAATGAGATCAATTCCTTTTGTCAGTTTAAAGGAGAGACGTTCTATGAAGTGTAGGAAAGATTCAACGAGTTTCTTAGGCGTTGTCCTCATCATGGTATACCCATGCATCAATTGATTCATACTTTCTATAATTCATTAGGTAATCAGTAGAGGATGATGATAGATGTGACCTTTGGAGGTAACCTAATGAGGAAGAATGTGGAATAAGCATATGAACTCTTTGAAGAAATGGCCTTCAATTCTTTAAATTGGCATAGTAAGAGAGTAAGGCTAAGGAAAGTAGCTGTTATGCATGAATTAGAAACAATTGCTAAACTTCAAGCTCAAGTGGCAGCTTTTATAGCCCAAATGAGTCATATGTAGCCTATGTAAGGGATTAGCCTAAGATTTGGTCCATGTAAGAGTGGTATGCCTTTTGGGGGTACTCCTATAGGCTTTCCAGATTGTTCAATAGGGGATTTGTACCCTCCAGGTTTAAGTTTAGGTATGAAACAAGTAAATTTTGTGAATAAGTTTAACAAAGGAGCAAAGAATTGGAACCCTTACTTGAATACATATAAATCTAGGATGTAGAGATATAAATGCTCTTAGAACCCTACCTATGGATCAACAAAGGACATTTCAACCTAGGGAAAAAGAAAAAGAGGATTCCTCAGTAGAGATGCTAAAAACCTTGTTACAAGTGTCTCAAAACCAAAAACCTATCATCCAAGACTTGCAAAAGTAATTGGCCTAACTCTCCTAATCATCTAGTAGCTATCCTCCAGGTACCCTTCCTAGCAATATTAAAAAGAATTGTAAGGAAGAGGTGAAAGCAGTTATATAGAGAGGTTTGAAGGAGCTGGAAAAGAAAAATGAAGATCAAGTTGAGGTGAGTGGAGAAAACAAGACAGTTGAGTAAGAGTCAAATAGACAAGAAGGAGAAATGTTGATAAAGAAGGAGAAAAGGAAGTTCAGGAGAAAAAGGATGAAGATCTTAAGGTTAGAGAGAAAGCGAATGGAAGGTGAGTCATTGAGAAGTGGAGATATAGGGAAAGGCAAGGTGGAGGACTTTGAGAAGAAGAAATCAGAAGTGAAACCATATGTCCCACCTATCCCATTTCCTAGGAGATTGAAGCAGTAGCAATTAGACCATCAATTTTCCAAGTTTTTGGAAGTTTTTAAGAAGCTGCATATCAATATCCCATTTATGAAAGCACTTGAGCAAATGCCCTCTTATGCAAAGTTTATGAAGGACATCCTCACCAAGAAAAGGAAGCTAATTGATCATGAAACTATAATGTTAACCTAAGAGTGTACAATAATCGATCAAAACAAGTTACCTCTTAAGTTAAAAGATCCAAGCAGCTTCACTATCCCGTGTATCATTAAAGACTCCTATTTTGATAAGGCCCTGTACGATCTTGGAGTGAGTATCAATCTTATGCCCCTCTCAATCTTCAAGAACTTAGGGCTTCGGGAATGTAAATCAACCACAGTTTCTTTGTAATTGGCTGATAAGAGTATCAATCATCCAAGGGTGATAGAAGATTTCTATTGGCTAAGTTCATGAGTTGGAGATAAGCGGACTCGAACCACTGTCATCCGCCATAGGGCAAACTATCGCCTCTCTAGCCCACCAACTGTTTCTACAAATACTTCTCCTTTTTCTCAGTCATTCCCTTGCCTCCTTTTGGTTAGAGATAGAGTCTCTACCAGAGAACCTTAGCAATAAATCATGAGACCAACGGAATAGGTAAGCTTTGTTTAAGGAATTAAATAGTTTTTCAATATGAGGAATTGTTCTAATCTTGTGTTATTGTGTAATTGTAGAGGAAAGGAGGAAATTCCATAAGGTGAATTAGGATTTTGTATATTCTATATTATGAAAACCTTAGATTTGGTAGAGTCATGATTCATGGAAACAAAAGGCAATAGATCTAACGTACTGTAATTTGAATTCTTAATGTGGTTGAAGGTTAGTTATGGATTTTCATTAAGAAACTATACAACGATCTAAGTGTAGAAGTAAGGTATGTGATTCTTTTTTTTTTTATATGTTGTCTTGTTATTTGATTCATGAATTCAAGAACATATTTGAGTATTCCATGACAAAAAATTGTAAAAAAAAAAAATAGTAATAACTTAGGTGAAGATTTGTAGTAATAAGATGACCTAAGGTTAAATCAAAAGGTTCTGGAGAGTTGAAAATTAAAGGATATGAGGTGTCTGATGCACAAGAGAACCCGTGATCCCTTAATGGGAATTAACTCCCCAAACTAATCACACGTAGCCGAGTTAAAGGACTGCAAAGACTCACATGAAGAATACTAGCTTGATGCCCCATTCAAGATGAGAATTCCTATTCCAATCTCCATCTTTTACATTACTGCCGATCTGAGCATTGTGCTCTCATAAGTTCCAACACAATTTCTAAACAACTATACCTATTGCTGAGCTCATGCCATGATTCATACAGCTCCTAATCCAACCAGCATTAAATTATCATTCGAGCTAAGTTGCTTAGACACTTGACCTACAGGGAATCAAAATGTTTTCCAATGCTCGAGCTCTGACTTGAAGCCATCCAAGTTAGCTATGACTACTAGATTTCTTTTCACTTTGTCCGAGCAAAATCCTATGACTATCGAGTGGCCTTAGAATTCGTTACAACTTAGCCAACTACACTATAAGCCTCCAACCACCCCTTGATACATATCTTTTGACACGACATTCTAGAAAGATTCCTTACTCTTTTTGTACGGAATATTCTTTACCTTTTTTAGTATGTTTTATGTATTCTATTTATAAATTGCCCTTTTGTCTTTTTCCATATATACCCTATAACCCTAATAAAGCTAATATATAAACCCCATTTACTTGTACGTCGATACAATATTGCATTATTGAATACTACTAGTTTCTTTCTTGAGTAACCTAACTGTTCTCACTTTATCTTACTTATCAATTCCCTCTAGCAAGAAGCAGTGACGAATAATCCCATAGTTTAGACTAGTAAGTCACATCCGGTGAATTGTAACCTAAGGATGATTAATTGATGTGTCATCTCCCATTGGTAGCTGCCTAGATTTACTAAACCCTTTTACTTTCTTTTAATTCTCATCCATTGTGATGCCTCTCCGTATGTATAACCCCAGAGATGCATAATCCTTTTTGGTCATTTCATTGTTGGAGCATGAAGTGGGATGTTATGGTTAGAGAGGTTCATGCCCCAGATCACGGTTGTGAACTCTGACTATAATCTTGTTCTTTTCCCTTACTTCATTATTTATCAATCCCTTTGTTCTTAGGTCCTGTTCTAACCTTTCTTAAACACTTTCATGGAATTAAAATGAGTTTTAAACTCTAAAATAAGCCTTTAGCAAGACTTATAAACCTAATAGAATCAAGTAAGAAGGGGTAAGATAGATTTTCCAAACTCTAATGGAGTATATTTTCCGTTATACTTCACATTTTAATATTGAAAGGAACTATGATTTAGCTATATCATGCAAAAGAACCTAATACGTGTTTACTATGCTTATTGGGTATACTTGCTAGGATCAGAAATATAAATGAACTTAATAGATATTTGGCTATTAATAATGTGGTTATTGCTCATGTGTAGCTCGATCTAATGATGGTATCCTAGAGGGCACCTATAAACCCTATAATTTTTTACTCTAAAACTTGAATTGGATCCAAGTGTCCTAAATAACTTCATGAGTCAATAAGTCCAAACTAATTAAAAACTTAACTAAATTATAAACCTAAACTTAAGCTAATTGAGAAAAACTCTAATATACTAATTGAAACCCTAATCGGGTATAAAAATTTAAACCTTTTGTACACATAACTATAAGAGACCAAACCCAAACCTAACAAAGCCCCTAAAACCAAAGTTTTAAGCTTATAAAACTTATAAATTTACCTTAATAATGATAAATCCTTAAATGGGTACAATTATCGATAGATGTGCTTGATTGTGTAAAATCGCTAACGAACGAGTAGAGATAGCTCTTAAATAATTATAAACATAAAGAGTGACAAATGAATTAAATAAATTAACAAGATTACAAATATTGTTTTATAATTTCTTGTGACTTCATATATATATATATATATATATATATATATATACATTTGTGTTAGTTGTATATTGATTTAACTCTACTACGTATTATATGTTTATGTAGCATATAGTTTACATTAATTTTACATCATATATTTTCTTCTATAATTATATTATATTTCATCCTAAATGTTACCTAAAAGTTGGCAAAATACTTAAAGGAAAGTCAAAAGCAATTTTTCTTTCTTCTTTTCCTTTTCCCTTCATTTTCTTCTTTTCCATTTTCATTTATTTCCATTGCCATGTGTCCTTTGAATTACTGCATGTGCATAATTTAGAAGATAAAAAGTAAAGTCAAGCCCCACTTTATTGTCTTATCTTTTTCTCTTCTTCATTTCCTCTTTCCTTTCCTTTTTGTTTTCTTTATTTCCATCCAAGTATTCCATCTGGAATTGTCTAACTTTTTCCTTCTTTTCCAACTTTGAAACTCAAACTATGCCTTCTTTTTTTTTCTTTAGTTTGGACCGACACTCACTCTCTTCCTTTCTAACTTCCATTCTTTGTTTTTCTTCTTTCTTCCATCAACCTTAAGGAGAAGAACGAAGGCATTTGTACCACAAATTTTCAAGATACAAAAAGAGTAATTAAACTAATACTTATGTTGTATTTAATTTCTCTTCATAGTATAAATTTGTATGTACCCTTTTGTTGCATATGTATATTGTAGTGTTTTAGGTATTAGGAGTATGTAATAGGAATTATATTTATTTTAGTATCTTTGTAACAAAACTATATGTACATGTATTTAAATTGTATGTATAATTGTTCTGCTTCATGTTTAAGTACTTATATATGTATATGTTTAAATATATTTAATTATATGTATACATATGTTATATTTACTTAGTTATGTACATATATAAGGTGTATTTATATATAGTACATGTACATACATATGATATTAAGTATTCTTACCTTATAATACAATGTGAAAAAAATAAAAATAGTACAAATGGATATATAACTAGGTAGTAAAATAAGGGTGTAAACTCTGTAAATTTAACCTTCTAAACATAGTATCGGACTCGAGTATTTTAAATATTTCCCTAAGTCGATAAGTCCACATAAAATGAAAACCAACTAAAATTTTAAACTCGAAATTTAAAACGAGCTTGAAAGATACTATTATACGATTTGGAAACCCTAATCATGCAAGAAAACCCCAATCCTTACATATGCGTATTTTTTTTTAAAATATATATATAAACTTAACAGGAACTGTAAATACTAAATCAAAAAAAAATTAAATCAATAAAATTATCTTAATGCTTGAAAAGACATAAATTAATAAAATTATCAATAGTTTTGTGAAATCATATAAAACCGATAATGAACGAATTAGGGATTATTTCAAGCAATAATAAACAACAAAACTAAGCTAGTTAAAGGAATAAATTAATAAATTTACAAAAAATTATTTTACTTGTATACATAAGTAGCCCCATAATATGTATATACATATAAATATACTAATAAGCAATTTCCTTTTCTTTTCCTAATCTATCATATGATATATATATATGATATATATATATGTATATGTATGTTGCATAATAAAGCGATATTCCTAAATAATTCAGCCAATTGAACCTTAAGCTCCTGAGTATAAGTCAATTATACCCAAGCTGGTGAAAAACCCTAAAACAATTAAGGACTTGTAATCCTAAGCTGCTAATTAAGAATTTAATTTGAACAATTTTATTCATCTTTAGAAATTTCCATAATTTTATAAGAATTAAACCATAACTTACAAATCAATTTAAGAGACAACTCCAAAAGAATTTTATATAAGACATTCTCCTTATTTTCATGCAAAAGATTTGTGCACACGAATAAGTAAACAAACCAATCATCCTAAATAACTTATCAATTGATAAATATAAACCCTACTTTTAGTGGGATCATGATACAATTAAAAGCACCGTCCGAATGTTCCTAAGAATCAACAAAACTAAGAATTTAAGCTTACATTTAGAGACAAATCAAATTTTTCCAATTCAGAAACTAATTATCAATAAAACCTGAGCTTGAAGAATTACGAGCTCTAAAGTCACTTAAAACCCTAACCTTGAAATAATTAAGAAATTTTAACCCTAAGTAATTAATCAATAATTTAATTTGAATAATTTCATTCAACTTTAGAAAATTTCACAATTTTATAGGAATCGAATCATAAATTACGAAACAATGCAAAATGAAAACCCTAAAACAATTTCCTATAAGTCCATGCCGTTATCTTCATGTATAAGCTTTACACATAAATAATTAGACAACCAATCACCCTAAATAATTTATCAATTGAGAGTTGGAATCATTTATCAATTGATAACTTATCAAAATCTAGTGATAAGACAATTTCCTTATTACCCCTTCACTTATACTACATATGGACAATTTTTCACAAGATTTCATATCTTAACTTTAATAAATGAGACAAGACCACTCCATGGCTCAAAAAGACTTTAAATGGAAAATTTGGATAAGGGGAAAAGGGGGGCCATGCTCTTGTCTTTCAACCATCAATCACTTTCTCTTATACATCACTATTCACCCCTTAATGCTTACATCATCAATAGTTGCAATTGTTGACTTTTGTGTAAGCTACAAGACAACACTTTCAAGACATTTAAACCCTTATTCTCTCTCCATTCCAACCATCCACTCTCTCCATCATTTCTCTCACTTTCACATTTTCTTTCTCTCCTTTGAAACAAACATAAAAAGGAGAAACAACTTTACCCCACAAAATCAACTTTTCTTCCATTTTTGAAGCTTCACTCACGGCAACTTTTTCTTTTGTTCTTATGTCATTTTATTTCACCATCTAAGACCTTTTAAGACCATTAGAACCTTCCATAAACCCCATTCCAAAAGACCAAAAGATTCGGGTTCCAAAAGGTGGCAAAAAGGAAGAGGCAAAGTTAAGAGCTAAAGTGGAACCTTAGTGCACAACCACCAAACTTTATGTTAAGGACGAGTAAGTGTTTCTTATGATGTGTGGATTAGTATTTATGTTAGGAAACTTGGATTTCTTGAAGATATGAGTAAGGTTTAAGTTGTTATAACACCAAAAATCGTCTTAAGAAACAAACCATGAAACCCTTACATGAAGTTGAAATATGAGCATGTAAAGTTGGTGTTTTGTAAAGATATTTGTTTAATGCTTTGAATGGAAGATTTTAAGATAAGAAAATCTTGAAATAAGAACTTTAATGGATTATGAGCATGCTAGACATAAGGGTTCCATAGTCATTTGGATGTTGATTTTGTTTCCATTAAGTTAAACATGCTCAAATCTAGACTTAAGTTAAGGAAAAATCCATCACATGAGGTTTTATGAAGAAACCAACTTTGTATGACATGAGCTATGATATGGGAGTTGTACTAAATATAAGATCTTCTATTTCGTTGTGTGGAACATAAGTTAAAGAATCATCTTGTGGAAGAAAAGTTAAGTTAAGATTTAGATACAAGTAGTCTAAGTGCATAATCTACTACCTAAACTTAAGGAAATGATGAAACAAGTTGAAAAACCAAGTAAGGACCCCTTGGAACAATCATGAATAGATCTAGAACGTAGGGGAAAGACGCCTAAAAATATGATAAAAGTGAATGAACAAAGTGAAAAGATTAACCAAAGCAAGTATGGTAAGCATACAAAGCCTAAAACTCAAAACCGAGCTTAAAACTCTCAAAACGAGCCTAGAAGTCTAAGTTGGGCCTTCAAGGAAATTCTGACCAGCACCTTAAAGTACCAAGGGAGGTTGTTTTGAAGCCCATAATAAATCTACCTAAGGCCCCATAAGCCCACTAAAGTCACTAACTTTAGCTTGGACCAAAAACAAGCCCATTTGACAACTTAAGCCCACTAAAGGGCCTAAGAAGTGGTTGTTAGCCTTAGGAATATAAATCAAAGTTGTAAATCTGATCTCAAGGAGTATTTTAAGCTTAGGATAAAATCTTAAGACCAAGCCCAAAGAATTTCTTAAGTTATTAAAAAGCTCATTTACCAAATAAGGCCCAAAAGCACTCCAACACATGAGGAACGCTACTGTTCTGACTCATGGATAGAATTTTATACCTGATTTCAAAAATATAACCTTACTACGTTAACGTACACTCGAAAACGATGAAGATTGACTATAAGATCATAAAAATCAGATTTAAAAAGAAAAAGTTATACGCGATTGAACTTTATGTAAAAACCGGGAAAAATTACGAAAACTAGTCAAGAATATAACTTAAAGAAAATTTACTTAGTTTCTTAAGTTTGTTTCAATTCCTTATAAAATTATTTCAATGACTAGGGTACAATGTTTACGGAGACGACTTGCCTTCAGATTACTTTGATTGACCCACATGGTAGAGTAAGTAAATTCCCAACGAATCTTTACTTAATTGTGCTTGTAGAATAGATGCACCTAAACTATATATATAAATTTAGATGCTTGTGGGATATGGGAGATGCATTTGTTTGAATTTATGGATGAATGCGATGACTTTTTTAATTATATATAATAATGGGAATTGTTTGTAATGCATATATATATGTGAATTGTATGGAATGAAATTGTTTAGTCACTCTAAAAATCAAGTTAATCACTTGTACGATTAAGAACTCAAAATGAATCATGCATTCCCCATATTGCATACGGATAACACCGACTACCGCTTCACGCAGAAGATAAGAGGGGAGTCACAGGAATACGAGTTTCCTGCAAGATTAGGCACTAGCTATGCCATCATATATATTGAGTTTCTGACCTAAGCTGATGGGCTTACTAGGTGCTAGGAGACGCCAATCGTCGGCGAGGGGCCAAGTCTTGTTGCTTCTGCTTAGGGCGTGTGTTTGTGGATTGTGGAGGGCACCACACCGCTAGACTTGGGATTTTAAAAAATATGATTTGATTTTGGTAAAGGAAGTATACATATATACATATATATATATATAGAGAGAGAGAGAGAGAGAGAGAGAGTTTTGTTTTAACATGAGTATGATAATGCAAATGAAATAAAACCCAAGGTCTAGAACCCGGATTTTGGTTTGGGTCAGTTAATTATCTCTAAACCCCGACTTCAAGGGGCGTAATTCTGAGTCATATGCAGTTCCTAGGCGACTGCATGCATTGTTTGTCATACTGATTATTCATGCATTCATATGATTGTGCATTTAATAAATTTCTGTCATGCGGTATTGATGAAGGTAATTATCTCACTAAGCGTAAGCTTACACCCCAACAGTTCTTTTCCTTGAGGTTGATAGATAGTTGGGAATGGGATAGGAATCGAGTGCAGAATACTACCATTGAATCAGTATGATGAAAAGCGTGTGTATTTAATTTGGAATGCTCTGAAAAATGACTAATGTCTCAATTAAGTTTAGTATCTTTAGTAAGTTTAGAATTTTTTAGAATTGTCTATCTTATTTCACTATTTTGGTAGGGGATACCGATTCTCTACGGTTCTGAGGAACGGTAAAAAAATGGATATCCATAATTATTTATATTATGTAATGAGCCAATGAACTAAAATTGAAGACTCTAGCAAATAACTATTTAGAGTCTTGTAATCTCTGACTTGCAAGGCAATTTTCTTATCATGGGTGCACATGTAATATGGAAATTTTAGGCAATACTACTAGGCCCCTCCTAGGATCGCTACAAAGGGGAATCCATGTATGCACAAATATATATATATATATATATATATATAGTATTCTATTTTTCTAAGGTTTAACTAGATATATGTATAATAATACTCTAATTCTTTAAAATAAGTTACTAAGTGAAAATATATATATATATATAAGTATATATGCTAGATGTGAACATCATGGAAGAAAAAATAGCGATTTTCTGCTATAATTTAATAATTAATTATTTTATAAAATTGTATATGTATATATTAATATTATAAAATTTATAAAAATACAAAAATTGAGAAAAACAGGAAAATTACATTTTGGAGCAATAGGATGCTGCCACATCAACTTTTCCCAACTTATTTTAATTAAAACACAATTTACAAAAATAATAATACAATGAAAATAATAAAATAATTAGAAAATTACAATTATAACGAGAATTACTATAATTAATAATTTTGGCTTAAAAATGGAAAAATAGAGAAACTATTACAAAATGGATCCAAAAATAAAAATATTTACAAAAAATAAATATTTAAAAATTATTTAAGTCTATTACAAAAATTTAAAATAAAAACAATAAATAAAGTTATTAAGAAAATTAAAAATAATAATAATTAAAAATATTTGGACAAAAAATAAATAAATTCATAATGTTTTCAACCATAATAAAATTACAAGTTTTAACATCCAAAACAGACTTTTCTATGTGAAAATACATCAAAAAATAATAAAAATCAACTATAAGATTATAAAAATTGGAGTTAAACAAAAAAGTTAGATGTGATTGGAGAAAAAGCTAGAACTTGGAAATTATGTAAGATAAATAAAAAAATTAGGTAGATTTTTAGATAAATAATTATATAAAACAGTTATCCCACTTATATATTTATTATCTTTCATATTTCCTAATTATCAAGTAATCCCAACGAAGATATCGATCTCTCCACTGACTACTATGATCCTTAAGCTTTATTGTAGTCAAGTGAGTACTCTTGATGATTCCATATTTATTTCTACTTGTAGATAGTGACATTTAAATATTTATGATAAATTGGTTTATGTGTGTAAGGTTTAGGATCTGCATGTGATTGATATTGATTAGTTGCCATGTGAAAATGCATTAAATTTTTATAATGAATTGTTTGTTACATTTTAGATAACTATAAGAAATTTGGTTATCCACGATATTAGTTGGTCACCTAATAACTAGACATAAGTATATTTGACTTTATTAAATTAAAATGAATTATGTATAAACATGCAATATATTATAATGATTTTAATTTTTCACATCACATGGAGATAACGAGAGGTTAGGTGTTGATATTTATATATTGAAAATTTAAGTATTTTAGTACCTTACCCTTACCCATAAGGTTACTAAGCATTAGAGGCACCAACTACTTAACTAAGGGTCAAGTCTAAAGGCTTTCATTTAGGGGTAAGTGTGAACTACGGGAGCCCACTCATAATCATACGTAGAACTTAGTTTTTAAAACTAAAACTTAACAAATTATTTTCCTTGAATATAAAATGTAGAGTTTCGTAGTTAAGTGAATTCAAGTATGGTACCCAGATCTAACTGGTATCGTATATTCTCCAACTTTAACTTTAAAGAGCATTAAACTTGAGTTACATATAGTACATGGTCAACTATATGTATTTTGTGGCATTCCTCTTGATCATGCATTTATATGTTTGTAATTATTTGTTCAATATTTTACTTGTCTGTATGGTTGATGGATAATTCACTAAGCTTTATAGCTTATACCCCTATAGGCTTTTGATATAACAGGAATTATTTACAACTCCTAGTCGAGGTATGCTCGAGGTTAGTTTGGGACATTTTGGGAAATGTATGTATAGAAAAAGAGAACTGAGTCAATATATATTGTAGAACTCTCGATTAGAACTTCTATAATATTTTGTACTATAATATTCAATAGACATGTAAGGTAACTTACTTTATCATTGTAGATTAATATTGTAATTTGTTTACTAGTATTTTGAGACTTATGGTTCTATATTACTTACTTAGTGAGATTACTGTATGAAATCTTATATTATATATCTCGTGATATTATCTTTACTTGTATAACTCTTCGATAGCTGGTTATATAGTAGCCTTGTATGTAGTATAAAAGGTCGTCAATTAGAAAGAAAACCAATATACGGTCTTTTGTACGATATACAACAACTTGCCATGGCCAAGTTACCCTTAGGGTCGTAACAACACCCCTATGATCTTGGGGTAGCATATCCCTAGTGGAGTTGCTCCAAGATATGATTAAGGGTAGATTTAAAGTTACAAGACCAAGGTGGTGAACCTATAACAGTTGGGTAAGTATGGAGATTGTAGGTGGTGAACCCTTATAGGTGGAATTGGTAAGGATTAGGAAAGTGTGAGGACTATGCAATGGTGAACCCTTACCGATGAAAAGTGTAATGTTAACATGCCTTGAGTGGTGAACTCGAGCTTGTAGTTTTGTTTAGGACCATAGTGCCATTCCTATTTAAGTTTTGTAACTAGAATCATCAGTATTGTAAACCCTACTTTTTAGCGAGCTTGTTAACCAACTAAGAGTACTCTTCGAATGTTCCCAATGATCAACTAAGCTAAGAATTCAAGTGTACATTAAGAAACGAATTTAATTCTCCAATTTGAAAGTTTAGTATCGATAAAACTCAAGTACAAAAATTGTAGACTCTAAGTCACCTAAAAACCTAAACCCTAAAACAATTAAGGATTTATAACCCTAAATAACTAATTGATAATTTAATTTGAATAATTTTATTCAACTCTAGAAAATTTTATAATTTTATAAGAATTAAATCATAGTCTACAAAACAATTTAAGAAGCAAACTCTTAAAAAATTTCCTATATAACAATTTCATTATCTTCATGCTTAAACCTTATACATGTAAATAAGTGAACCAACCAATTACTCTAAATAACTTATCAATTGAGAATTGGAATCATTTATTCATTGATAACTTACCGAAAACTAGTGATAAGACACTTTCCTTATCATACCATAACTTATACTATATATAGACAAGATATGACAAGATTCCATATGTTCAACTTTAATAAAGAAGACAAGACAACTCCATGCCTAAAAGGAAGTCCAAATGGCCGGTTCTTACAAAGCTAAAAAGGGGAAATATGCTTTGTCTTTCATAAATCAATCATTTTGTCTAACACTCCATTATTTACCCCTTAATGCTTATATCATCTAGTCTTGTCAAATGTTAGCATTTGTACAAGCTACAATACAACAAATTAAGCTTCTTAAACACACTTCCCTACCCTTATACAACCGGCCACTCTCTCTCTCATACTTGTCACTTTCACTTTCATTTTTACTTCCCTTTCTCTCACTTTAAAATCAATATAAAAGAGGAAACACAAAACCTTACAAAATCAACATTGTCGCCACTTTCAAGCTCCCACACTCACAGCACAAAAACTCCACTTTGTGTCTTCCATTTTTCAACCTTCAAAGCCACTTTTAGGATCCTTAAAATACTCTCTAAACCCCACTTCAAAAGACTAAAACTCAAGTTTCTAAAAAGGTTGCAAGAAGGAGAAAGTAAAGCAAAAAACTTAAGTGAAAACTTAGTGCACAACCACTATACTTTTGCTTTATGGAAGAGTAAGTGTTTCTTTGTGTTAGTAGCTTAGTAGTCCATGTTAGGAGACCATGTTTTTCTTAAGGATCTTAGTATGATTATAAGTTGATGAAATATCAAAGACCACCCTAAGAAGCAAACTCATGAAACCCTTATATGAAAGTTGAAATATAAGCATGTAAAGTTGATGTTATTGTTTAATACTTAAAATGAAAGATTTTAAGTTGAGAAAATCATAAAATGAGCTCTTGAATGAAGAGATAGCATGCCGGATGTGAGGATCTGTAGGTTATTTGGATGTTATTTTCACTTCTATTAAGTTAAACATACTCAAATCTAGACTTAAGTAAAGAAAAATCCATTACATAAAGCTTTTATGAGAAAACCAACTTTGTAAGACATAAACTATGATATGGAAGCTATAATAAGTATGAGATCTACTATTTTCATGTAAAGTATGAGCTAATTAATCATTTCATCGAAGAGAAGTTAAGTCAAGATTTGAATATAAGTAGCTTAGATTCACGATCTAACTTTTAAACTTGAGAAAATGAGGGACCAAGTTGAAAAACTAAGCAAGAACCCCTTAGATTCACCACAACCAGGTCTGGAACCTTGTTGAAAGACACTTAAAAATATGATAAAAGTAAGTAAACAAAGTAAAAAGACCAACCAATGCAAGTACAATAAGTGTATAAAGCTTGAAACTCAAAACCGAGCTTAAAACTTCTAAAACAGACCTCAAACTCGAAGTTGAACCCTCATTAAGTTTCTAATCAGCAACTTACCCCAACAATAAAAGTTGTTTTAAGACTCTTAAGAAGCCCACAAAACACACCCTAAACCTAACAAAGTGCCTATCCTTGATTTGAATAAAAAACAAGCCCATTAGACACTTTAAGCTCACATACAAGCCCCAAAAGTTATTGTTAGCCTTAGGAGTATAAATCAAAGTTGAAAATCTAACCTTAAGGAGTATTTTAAGCCTAAAATAAGATCCTAAGCCTAAGCCTAAGTCTAAAGGAGTTCTTACATGTAAGGAGACAATAACATTGACCGGATCATAGAATCGCTTTGTTTCTATCTTTTATCCTATTTGTTCAGGTAGCATTTGAGAGAATAACAATGTTGCCTATAGGGACAAATATTAATCATTATGATATATTTGTGAAAAGGTAAAACAAATGATGGGTTCTAAGAGACCGACCAAGCAAGCATGAACTCCCATGTTGTCCACTTTACAAGCTCTACTCTACTTTACTCTACCAAATTAGCTCGGCTAAGTTTGCTTGTATAGTTTAGGTATGCTCAATCAAGCTAGGTCTATTCGATATGTCTGCTCACCAAGGATGGAGAAACTTCAAGTCAACCTAAAGTAGCTCATCAACCTAGCTTTATAGTTCATCACCTGTACAACTCATCCATCTACTTAATTGTAACTTCCCATTAAGACTACTTACTTATGTTTTATTTACTAGATCACCCTTATCTTTTATTTTATATTTATGGGACGACCATTAAGGCATCCTTTACTTTATTTTATTTATGAAATTGCCATTATGTATAAATAGTCTATGCTTGTAGCACACTTATCACACTTATGACTTTTCAATGAACAACACTATCCTACTCTTATCAATTCCTTTAGTAAAGATAGTGGCAAGCAACCATAATTTATACTTTATGCATGATATCAAAGCAAAGATTACGACGTATAGTATCCATTTGGTGTGTCGTATCTTTATAGGCAGCTTACAAATTCGCAAAACCCGATTCCATCTTCCTTTCTTCGATATCTTGGAGGACCTACTTTGCCTACTATGGTATGACCTTGTAATAACTTAGCTCCAAGGCACATCAATAGAGGTTATCTTTCGGGATAGCTACCTTCAACACTTCCCCTATACAATCTGAAACTTACCAACCTTGATCTTGCATGGGAAATGCCTATGCTCCTTTTCTTATGTGTCAATACATTGATTTGAAGTCTCCCAAAGGATTTTCTTGAATCTAATAAAGCAATACAATGAGGTAAAAGTGACATATATGATGAAGTAACATTTATATCAAGTGATTGGAGTAGAGATTTAACCTATGAAGCTTTTAGAAAATCATGTGATTTTTATAATGTAGGTTCATACTCCTCTATTAGAGCACTAAAGATATTACTTGAATAGCAAAACCTTCACCCACATCTAACTTTCAAAGCTCTATTTAGAGAAAGTAGGAGCATTAATCGATTACAAAAATCAATTTTTCTTAGCAAGAAAATATTAAAAATATAGAAGGCAATAACCTTGCCCTTGATGAATACCATTTAAGGACAATGAAAGTCAATAGGAGAATTAAACAACATATCTAATGCCTTTCGTTTAATCATCCCTACTCTTAATTCAAATACTTGAAAAGGCTTTTTCCTTTATATAGCTCTTCAATTATTTTCAATAGTGTTTAATTTCTAGTAAGAAGCATAATGTGTAATATGGTTGAAAAGCACATGCCTCTTATCCTATGTTTGGGCACTATATATAACACAAGATTTTATGCTATTGTATTTATTATGACAGTACTACATAACATTTCTAATTCACCACCATTTCCCCTTCACAATTTCATCGTCACCAATGCACTACCACCATTACAATACCATTATGGTGGTGATGATGAGAGGTGGTGGGTACATAACGCAATGGGGGTAGTAATAGTGATGGTGATGATGACACTATAATGGTAATGATGATATTGCAATGTTAATAGTGATAGTAAAGGCGATACTTGCATTTTTAGTCATGGTGAAATTATTTAATGGTGGAGCCTTTGCTAGTATACATGATACTTGCATTTTTAGTCCATCTTCAGCAATTCAATAATAATCTGACATTCTAGCTAGATGAAGCTCTTATACTTTTTAATTTGGGTCTTCCACCAAACAAGCTGTCAAACATAAAACCTACCAAAGTGCTAACAAAATAAGTAGATGTTTTCCCTTATGGATTACTAGAGTTAGTTAGTATATGTCTTTATTTGAGACTCTTTTGTAGAAGCCTTTACATTCATGCAATTGTGTTCAATTACCTTTTCTATGCATCTAATGTAGAGATACTGGTTATCTTGATCTTCATAATGAACATGGTTGATTACTACTTTCAAAGCTTTCTCTCTCAACATAGAAAATAGCAAATGTTTCAAGATTGATCAACCATGTGATGAAGGAATCCCTATAGCATATCTTGTACAAGAGGATGAGGATAGTGTAGATTCTCTTGAAGTAGCACCAGTGCACCGTAACATTATTATTAGGAACATGTTAAGAAATCAAAATGATTATTTTCTTAATGTTTTTACGCATTTTCTTTTTGTAAAACATGAAAAGATAGGAAGTTTCTTTTTAAAAAACTAGTTAGAAAAGCCTTAAGATATTTGTTAATAGAACCATAATTATTATTGTTATTATTTTACCACATTGTTCATATTTTGAACTTACATATCAAATGTAATTGCCAATGCAAGTATAAGTTCCTTATCTATAGAATTGCCTTAATACATAATGTCACTCATAATTTTTATTTTTTAGGGCAAAATCCACTAGTCATTAATGTTATAAATAACATGTATTCTTATATATATATATATATATATATTTCATTCTTCTACAACTAATAAAAAAATAATACGAACTATGAAAGCTATAGATATTACCTATAACACCTTATTCTCATTGGAATATCTGAAGAAAAAAGATGGTCTAACCTTTGCAATTGTGTTTCATGCATTATTCCAATTTATTGTATGGTGGGGTTCATAATGAAGCCCCTCCCTCAATGATAAGATCAATTTAGTGATCGAACCAACAAAGCTCTTCCTGTGTAGACAAGATATAAGCATATACACAAATGACAATAACACAACATTTTACTTGCAAATGTAAAACAAATTAATATGAGATCTTAATTTCAATCTCCCACATATTAACATAACTAAGAGAAGTGTATCTATTTACTTGGTGAATTGGAGAAATTTTAAGTAAAAGCTAAAACTCTAGAGGAAATAGGTTGCAACTTGACCATTCGTAAGTTCAAGTACTTGCAATAAACCAGTCAATGCTAGATTCTTCATTGTGATAACTTTAGATTGTCATCTATTATTAGTTCTAAGTGGATAAAGGTTATGCAATTGTCCATGTTACCACAAACATAGCTAGAAAAAATAGTCACTACTCGAATCCATTTGTAACAATAATAAATCATGTGTTGCTTTAATGTTTCATGAATGCCTTGAAATTATCTCTTCCATTTATTCTAACCATATGAAAATTGAAAGAAACATCCTTGTTGTAGCATTACCCAAAATTTTCTCCAAGATGGAATTCCTCCAACATCACCATAGTCAAGGATCGACTTTTTACCTCTAGCAATGGCTTTATTTTCACCATCTTCAATTTCCTCCCCCAATAATCTTAAGGCAATATAGCTTAATGTTGATCTAAACATTTTGTTATGCCCTTCCATGTCAAATCTCTAGCCTCCATCTTTGTTTTGAATAATGAAAATGAATTAACAAATGCATTTTGTCCTTACTTCTACGAATGAGTTGAAGTTTCTGATGCAGCTAAATCCAATGATTGTAGATGTAACATTTAATTTCTTTTTTGTGCTTAGATAAGGATACAATATCCATTGATATGAAGGATTAAACCTAATGCACAATGCCATGACCTATAAAATTATCATAAGATAAACATTAATGTCAAGTTTGATATGAAGGATGCTCCAAAAAGAACTGCGATTGATGGGTTAAAATGGACTGGAATGGAACAAGGACCGAAATGAGAAATCATTTCCTATGTTTAGACATGGCTATAGAATGGAATGGAATGGAATGAAATGATATTGAATATTGAAAAAGTATTATTAGTCAAGGATATCCTTAATTATTACGTACTATAATGTTTTTAAAGGTTACAAAAGTAACTTTAGTCGTTAATAATTAATGAAGTAAAAATAGAATCGCGATTATATCAGGTGGAATCCAATTCTCCTATGAAGTTAGAATCATTAATTCCATGGATTTGTGATTCCTACTTCAAAATATACTTCCAAAAAAATTATTCTAAGGAATTTTTTTTTTCGACCACCACCATAATAAACATGAAAGACAAAATTACTAAATGCACACTCAATCACAAAACAACACCACTTGCTATTAATACAAATTTGGATTGGAAAGAGAAAATTTTTAGCAACTCGTACAAGTACAGAGGAAAAATCAACCAACAAATAATATACATAGCGAAACAACAAATCAGAAATGAAAAGAGAAAAGGAAGGGAAAACTTACTAGTTCATTGCATGACTCTTTGTACTTGATATGTCAATAGTAGATTAATTGGGCTTTCAATTAGAAATAGAGTTAGAATAATGTAAATTTGAAGATTTAAGGTTGCAATATTTAATGGTGTTCATCCTTTCTCTTTGAGTTTAAGATTTGGAGGTTTAGGATTTTAATTTCTGATGGTGTTGTCCTTTTTCTTTCTGAGTTTAGGGTCTCATGATTTAGTGGTTTAGGTTTAATGTGATTGACGTTGGGTTTTAATTCCATTTGTCAATTTTTTTTTTCCTAGTTTCCTATTTGGATTCGTTTAGATTAAGTGCTTTCCTTCACTTTACTTTTATTTTTAGCACAATTCCATATTACGTGACGTGTCATCAACGGTAAATGAGGTTATAATGGCTATGTTATGACATCTTCCCTTATAACTACATATGCAAATGCTAATCTTTTGAATTAATATTTTAAATGTTGATTTTTTATTTAAATCATTTTTCAAGCATTTATCTTTTAAACATTCAACTTGGGCCTTGTGGGGAAAGTAGGTACAGCGAATCATTGAATTTAACTAGACGCAAATCAATGAATTCCAGTACAGCAATGGACGGATACGGGTTCCCAAACCGGATTGGCGGGAGAAGACAACGTGTACCTTCATGTGATTCTTTTTACATCACGTTTCTAGTTAAATCAAAGCTTCATGAGCTCAAAAGTCAAAGAAGTAGGCAGTAAATCACACGAAGACAGAACGAGTAATCGGCCTTTTATCGATCAGGACAATATCGATAAATGTAAAACTATATTCTGCATGTCCCATGCAACACCATTCAGACAAATCTTATCACGTCTAGTATCTCCCCTGAACCCCCACACCACCACCACACCCCCACCCCACCCCCCCACCCCCACCAAAATAATATTATATATATGGCTTCATGTCACTCACTTCACTCTACAAAACATGACATGATATTTTCCATTTATATAATTTTATAGATCAAGGGCTTCAAGTTGCTTGAATGATGGAGAGCAATACGTCAAACGATAATTCAAGGACAGTGTTGGGGGTCTGGAATGTGCTGGGTACATTATTGAGATACGCTTCTCCTGTGTGTGGATTTTGGTGTATGATTTATTCAAACTGAGATATTTTAAAGATCATTCGCAGGGACTATTCGGGCGGAGGATGAAGAGTTTCGCTGTTCAACAAACATCACAGCCCAGCCCGATGCTTTTAAGAAAGATTAGGAAGCTAACTCGTTGTCATCATTGCTTTGCTTGTATTCTGAAAATTGGTTCTTCCAGAGAATTAACAGTAGAAATGTCGGCAAACTAACAAATCCACATTGTAATAAGCTTTTTTATTGATTTAAGGTGACTTTTTTTGTTTCCTAAAAGAATCCAAGCTCATTCTACACAGACATTTTGCATTATTCAACTCGCTCTCTTCTAGGTTAAGGAGGTGCACGCTGAGAGACTGGTTGGAGTTAGCTTTCGACGTGGACTTCGGATGTCTGTTATATTCATATTAGATATAATAAAAATAAGGTGAAATCTCAATGATACTTTTGGAAAATGACAAGTTTGTTATCGTTAACTTTTTATATTTCACCTCTAGGTGTAACATAAGTATGATCTAAAGCGTATAAATATAAAACATGATAAGAGGAATAACTTTCTAAAGAAGAAAATCAATATATTCATCGTGAATTATATATGATAATCAATCATTTCCATTTCATCTTTCATATTTACTCTATAAATTTAGATGTGACTACTAAAAGTAAGGTTTTTTTTTTTTTTTTTTTAAATTCCTTCTATATTTCCCTTCTTGTTCTTTTTCATTTTGCCATTTTGAACGATTTGGTGGACGATATATTCAGGATGTGTCTTGCCTCCATCTGTCGTCATATGTAAAAGGAAAAAAAGAGAAATTAAACATTGAAGTGTGCCTCCTTCCACTTTCTTCAACTAATCTACTTTTTCCTCTGTCTGTTGTACATATGAAATGATATTTGACAGGGAATATAAATAATTTCAATTGGCCACCCGCTGTTCTTTAGTTACTAGAAAATATAAACCGCACCTGTTTCTTTCAACTGCATTTGTTTCTTTAATTATGTGCCTTTTGACAGTCATTTGTCCTTAGGGATAAAATTCTCTGTAAAGAACTATTGATACCATATTTAACAGCATACAGTGGTCTCCTTAATTTATCAGGTCCTATATTAGTAAACTATGTCGGAGTGACCTAAAAATGTCTGGAAGAAGTCTCTTAAAATAAAAAATCATGCACTCTTAAGGGGCACCATCAAGAAGGAAAAGAAAAAAAAAATGTGAATGTCTTGAGACGAATTGCCTTGTTACAGTAAACGCATGAGAGTAATTTTCATGCCTGATCTAGTAGAGATTTTGTTTAAATGGTACTATGTGGTATCTTTGAATTTCTACTAAAATGTGAGGAAGCTATCTTCCATTGGGACACAAGCTTTATTGCCCTTCTAAGTACATCTCATAGATCCTTTGTAAGATCTTAAGAGAGGGATAAATTGGTACTTTTAATAGATTTAAAACTTTTTTGAATTTTATCCCTTCTTAATAACTTATGTTAGGTGAATAGAGGTATTCAATAGTTTAATGCGCTAGGATAAAAATAAAAATAAACAACTAGAATATAAATAAAATAGGAAGAAGAGAATTGAGCTCAAGATTTAAAGAGTTTTGGCCACTGATGGGGACTCAGTATTCCTTACTAATACCGTCTCATTGATTCACTATTTCAAAATCATAAATAAGAGAAGTTACAATTTTATAAACTCTTGCCCTTCATAACTCTCTACTCTATCAATCTAGCATTTCTTTCTCCAAGCTAATTATAAATCTATAAAGAACAAGTCTAATTTCTCTCACAAACATAGCGCTCAACATTTTTTATGTTGTTTACAAGCAAAATGAGAAATATAGTAAAACTTTTAAATGATTTAGCACAAAAACAAAGGAGAAAAATTTGAAAAATAAACTTTAGTAAACTCTCTAATGAAGCCTCTAATGAACTTTTTTACATTATGTAGTAAAAATTTTGCACAAGATTTGTTCTCTTTTGTGCCAAAAAGTGTTTTGTCATTTGAAATCATATGTATTTATATATTGATGCTCCTTAATGGCTAAAACTTGAATTGATCTTGTATTCCAAGTTTGAACTTCATAATCAAACCTAAACTTTAGGATATATATCTTTTGATATTTCTCACTAATCTTCATTGAACCTCATCTTAAGATAACATCTAGATGTGCTGGGGTTGTCTTAACCAAAAATTCTACATAGAATCCACTCTTAAAAGTCTAAATTTAAATTTCCAACTTTGATCACGTTGAA
Source organism: Lumnitzera racemosa (assembly GCA_024138005.1). NCBI lineage: Eukaryota > Viridiplantae > Streptophyta > Magnoliopsida > Myrtales > Combretaceae > Lumnitzera > Lumnitzera racemosa. The sequence goes on from JAMXBC010000007.1 coordinate 47,520,809, forward strand.
AGATATACTAGCAACCTTGAAATCTCTTGATGATCTCAATCTTCATGGCAAATCTTTATTAATCTTGAGTTTTAACAGATTCAAAAAATATCCAATCCTTATTTTAAAAATTTGATCCTTATCCACAACTTTCTTAGATTAATCCTTATCTTCAAATTCAACTATATCTCCTTTGTAGCTTATCTAATATGACTTTGCTTCATAAATTTATATCAGCAAATAACCTTCACTCAATCACATGGAAAAATTATTCTTCTTCAATTTCTTATATTTAACAACTTGTGTAAATAATTCAATCTTTGTCGAATCAAATAAAATTCAAAATTAAATTGTTATTCTCTTTAAAATTAATCCCCATAGATTTAAAATCTAACTTATGTGCAATAAAATTAAGTGTATTACCCAAATATACTTAACAAAATGGAGTTAAGTCTTTGATCCTAAAAATGAATATAAGTTATGAAAATATTTTGAATCTATCATCTGAACTCTTCTAGGTCAACTCTTTAATGAAGTCTTTGACAATTTGATAGTGCTTTGTTCATGAACATTTTGACTAACTCGCTAAATTGATTTTTTGTAAACTTTAAAAGAAGTTTCTGAACAACATTTTAAAACTCTTTGACACAATACATCTGTGTATTTTAAACCCTCTAAACAAGTTTCTGAACTGTCAATTAGAGTTAATCTAAACCTTCCTATTAACTCTCTAAATTACTTAACTTCCCTGCACACTTAGTAAAACTTATTAGCCTAACAACCACATTTTGTTGTCATTAAAATTTAGGAAAAGAACTCAACATTCTTCTCCCTTTCGATGATAAGACAACACTTATTTAAACTAAAACCATATATAATTTTATGCTATTACAAGTTGTTAAAATGTAATGGTAAAAAAACAAAATGCCTGTTAAGACTTATTGCCAGATTATATTATCATATTTAACCTTACTATTATCAATCTACTTAATAATTTACAAAGGTAATCCATTTTATTATAAGTTAAAAACATGTTTTTGGCTCATCTCCCTCTCTTTGTTATCATTACAAATATTATTAACTCCCTTTCAATACGTTTTAATTAACTAATAACACAGATTAAAGAACAAGATGAAACATTGAGACAACACTTAAGGTTATCGACAATAGCTTGGTGGCATATGGTAGTTAGAGCAAGCTATAATAGTGAGTTGCAATTTATACTTAATTTTTCTAAATTTGTTAAATATCAAATGAAGTGATAAATTTATGAAAAATTGTATTTCAAGGTTATTCTTTCTGTCTTTTCATACAAAACTATCATTTTGGTGAAACATGAATGTCTAATGTGCTGCTCTTTTGAAATGGCCTATTCCAATCGAAACTCCAAAAAAATTTTCAAAAAGCTAAATGATATTGTTTCAAGCTCAAAATTTTTCTTTTTAGATTCACAATTATGTACATTATCATGCTATGTCAAAAGTTTTGATAAAACTACTCATTAGATTTACATTAATTTTTATTTAAAAAACTATTAAATCTAAAATTTATAGAAAATAAGTTGATTTTCAAGGATTTTTGGCCAAATTGGGTTTTTATTCATTGTTCAAATGTTAAAAGGATATTTTCTAAATTTGCATATGACTATAGGGGCAAAAGTGGTCATTACGTGATTTAACATATCTTTACAATGTTAAAAATATTGTTTTTTCCATAATCAATGCTGCATCATTTCTGTAAATGAACATGTATGTACCTTTATCCTTTTGAACCGACTTGGAAATATTAGCCTTGAGAAGGTTTTCCTACAATCCATGCCTTAAGATGGTCAAATCTTGAGTATTATGTAGAGTTTTAGCAAGTTGGTACTAAACATTCCTTGTAGAAGGTTTTATAGAAGATTGTCTTATCACTAGGTAACGGAAATGACTTGGAATCTAATATAAGGAGAACTTTAATGAGACAATCAGTAGGAGCAATTGTAGAAGGTTTTTTAGTGAGATATAAAGGAAGAACTAAAGATAATAGTAAATAGAAGGTTAAGTAGAAAATTCACTAACTATGACTCTTAAACTAAAGTTTTAGTATAAGGTTTTAAGAACTTATAAATTATTAATGTATAAACATGATACTAATCATAGTATAACATTAACTTAAATGAATGACTTTCATAACTTAAATAAATACTAAATGATAAAAGTCTTAGTTATAGGCTAGGATCACCCTTCATTTTCTCTAGCTTGGGTAGGATTCCTTAGTCGCAAATCTTTAAGAAGATATTGCCTATTTTTTTTTTCCCTTAGGGGAGTAAGGGGTGCGGGTAGTGCATATGTCTCATATAAATTAGGATGGGGTACTTTTTGCCACTCAGGTTGGTCCATTCGTTACGAAAGGAACATCCCTTAATTCTTAGATCGAACTAATCCTTGATAGATCCCTTATCTTTTTCTTTCTTTTAGCCATTTTTGTTGAAGTCATCCTCATGTTTGGTTTGGATGTTGTCCTCTTAATCCATTTTTATTTTCTTTTTAGCTTTTTTTCTAGAACTTAACTAGTGTTTTGGTTTTATTCTTGTTAAGAAGGAGTCCTAAGTGGGTTTGATACCCAAGTTGTTGCGTATAAGGCTATTCCTTCTTCGAGTTGCAATATCTCAATCATGACTGATTAAAGTTAGCTAAGCTTCGAAGTGGTTCGTTATTTCCTAATTGAATCAAATAGAAGGATGATGAGTCATTAACAAGTGGTTTGCTCACTTAGAAATATTATTGGAAGCGACAAGTAGCTCATTAAAGGAGGAACTCTAATTTTTAGCAAATGGTTGATGTATGATATAATCACTTTATGCAATCTACTAGGAAAAGCTTTGCACATGATGATGTCACATAGCCTATGCAAATTCATCATGGTATTGAAATGAATGAGATGGTTGTTTAGGTTGACTGTTCTGTCATAGGGGTTTGAGTAGGCAAGTCAAGAGTTATAAGAAAGGACTTCTTCTTGGATAGTTTTTGTGAATGGGGTTTTGTGATATGAAAAGGAGGTGGGGACTTCAGTTTTGTTACTATCCTGTTTCTCAAAAAGTTACTCCGTGTACTCCTTGAGCTCTTCAAAGTTCATTTAATCAAAGAGGCGAGTAAGTTTTGCCCTTGCTTAGCTCACCTTATCAATCTGCACCACATATTTATGCTTACTCTAAGAGTTGTCAAAGGCAATAGCTTCAGCCTTAGAGTCGGTGGCATGCTACCTCTCATTGATATGATTAGGCCCGTGCTATTTTAGTTGACTCCTCATCCTAAGAGGTAGCGCTTAGCTCATCTCACCTTTAGATATGCTATAGAAGAGGCCTCTTGGTGAAGCACATCTTGTTGCAGTTTTAATTTGTATACTCTAGATTGATGTTTTTTATTTTGTCCCTTCATTTTGTTATTTTGTTTTCCAATTTCACCATTTTGCTTTTGAATTTCTTCATTCTACCTTTAAACGATATCATTTTGTTTTACCAAACTACAACAAATGGCTTCCAACTCATCAAGGTGCCGAACGTCATTTGCTATAGTGCCTTGACCTTTTAGGTCAATTGGCACCTCACCATAAGTGTTAGAGGTTTTACTAATTTTTTTTTTTTGTGCTTTTGGAGGATTTAGCCATCAATTCTTACATATACGCTAAAATGTTACCTTAGATGTTTTTTCAATTGAGTTTTTAAGCCTCTTAAGGCACTATGTGTTGAACCTAGAGGTTCTTATGTGTGATTTTGATGAGAACAAAAATATGCAAGTCATGCTAAATCAATTATTGTTATAAATCAATTTGCAATTCTCATAAGAACTTTATCAATCGTATCTTTTAAGGAAGTATAATTAACATAGAAATACTTGATAACTTATTAAATTGATTTTGATGTTGTTGAAAGAAGAAAAAGGGATCAAAACTGTTTACTATGTCTAAGTGTGTTTTTTAGCTATTTTAGTGTGAACCATCTAACTGGTTGTGTTGGAATCATTCAACTAGTTGCATAAGGTATTCTATAATTAGTGGTGGGTGATGTCCGACTGGTTACTGCAAGTTAGTAGAGTGTGTTAGATTGTGCAACTGGTTATGCTTGGACCATTTGATTAGTTAAGGAAAGTCTTCGAAGGTTAGTGAGTTGTATTGGACCATGCAACTGGTGACTTGAAAACCGTCTGAATGGTAACCCTATTTGAATGGATTGTTCGGTTAATCTAACCACAGCTGTCCAGTTGGTCTGCATAGAAATTAATGGTTACAATGCATTTAATGCGGGATAAATAGGGCCATTGGTTAGATTTTTGCTAGAGGATTAAATGTAAGTTTGTAGGCAATTGAAGGACAATTAATAGAGCTAAATTCCTACAATTATTCCTCTTGTCTACTTATACTTCATTCCAATTGTCTTGTTGTACTTCATTCCAATTGTCTTGTGCTCATTATTTGCAATCTTTTGTAAACCTTAGTATAGTGCTAAGCTTTATAATTGCAATTTTTACTTAAGAGAGAGCATCATATTAAGTTATTGAGAGTTGTTGTGATTGTGAGATCATTTGTAATAGAGATTGGGTGTAGGCACTTATACCATTGAGGTTATGATCAATAAAATTGTATGTGAAGACTTCGGTTGAGGGATTAGGTGATCGTATTCTGAACTCTACATTAAAATTTTGAACTTGATTCTTAATCCCTTTCTCTTTATATTTTTGTACTCTAATTGTTTCTTAAATATTTCCATATTGCATCTATTTAGTCAATTTGATTAAAGATTTGTTGTCAAAGAAAAATTTGGTCATTAAACTCAATTCACCCTCCTCTTCTTGAGTTCCTTGTGTAGTATTTCACTATAAGCCTTGTCTTGGAGGTTTAAGTCATCATGTGAGCAATTTGTAAGATAGACAGGGCATATTTAAACTTTGGACTTGCTTTTTAGGGACCTTAGGGAGGGTATTTATATAATGTGCCTCTATTTGTATGGCCCTAAGATTTAGACATGTTGACAAGATTTCCTAACATCAGATAGAGGAAATGATTACTCTCGAACCTTCTGACTAGCTCATCCTTCTTACTATTATCATCCTTATTACTATTGTACAACGCTAGATAGTTAAACCATACTAGCCAAACCAGTTATCACATCACATTAAAAGCAATGTAATTATTGTACGGATAGATAAAGAGTGGCTAAAGTCATGTCCTGAAGGTCAAGTGATTATTCAAGGTTTATCACCATGCTAGCTTTGTGGTTAAAATGGCCTATAGTTCGTCTATCTCAAGCTAGGTAGGTAGTTGAACAATCTATCTAAGAAGGGGTTGGCCAGAATGGTGACTTGATGGTCAACTTAAGGATTGGTTGGGGTCCTAGTCTATTGGTTGTGTCAGTAGTCTGCAATTGATTGCCTGAATGGCAATTCCTTGATTATATGGGCTCAACTTGTACTCGATCTTTGTCTGATGGGGAGGTGGCCTTAGTTTGTTTTAGTCTTGTGCCTTGGACTATTAGACCCTACCTAGTACCTAGTATCAACACTAATTAATAACGTAAATTCATTTTTTTCAAAACTATTTCATATTTTATTCAATTTGTTTGATAATGAATTTTTAAAAATTTCGTTCGTACACATGGTGGGAGTGTATCTGCTAATATATAATTACATACTCGGAACTTTATATATTGTAACTGGTACATAAAAATGACGAATCTTAATCATGCAAGCGAAGAATGATGGACTTTGGGAAAATTGACGTGATTTGATCACCTTTACCTATTGCAGTATCCTGAATACCCATGGTCTGGCTTCATGTAAAAAGCAATTTAATAGTAGTTACTAATTTCTCCACTAAATGATGGTTTCGTGTCAAATTTAAAGCAAAGAGAAATCTTAATTAAAACAATAGTTCGAATCTTGACGTAATTTAAATTTCTTATCATTTAATTTGGATTGTCAACAATGAAATTTACCAAAAAAGAGAATATCATGTAAGGCATAGGACGGGTGCAAATGTGAAGTCAAATTGATTAAAAATACAAACCATCTTCACGTTCTTGGGAGTCATCGCGCCAACCATACACGGTGAAATTGCCGATAAATAATGCACTACTGTTTTAATAATTTCCTCAGATTATTTTATAACAATAACATGTTCCGTCAGGAGACGTGTTTACAAGGCAATCGATAATAAAAGCAATTCGCCAGCGAAGGTGCAGGACAACTGGGGAAAAAAAATAATAATAATAAAAATAAGTCACAAGGCTGAAGAACCTTGTCGGACGAGAACAAAAGAGAGACAAGAGAACTCCTTTTCCCTTTTCCTTCTGTCTTATGTAACGTTTGGAATTATTAATTTTAATCATGTTCTTTAAATAGAAGGAATAAGAGTGACTGTAGATCATAATTGAAGTTTGGTATAACTTAATATTTAGAGAAGATTCTTTTTTTTTTTTAAGTCATGGATATGGATCTTAAAATTATTTCTTATAAATTTTTTTTCCTCTTAAAGTCTATCATCTATAACAAATGATTGAGATTTAAAGAAAAAAATAATATTGTAATGATATAATAAGGTACTTTAAAATTTAGAAAAATTCAAATTTTGAATTTATAACTTTACTCGGAATATTTTAGAAAATTAATTCCTAATAGTTACTATTTAACCATTATTTTTTTTTCCTATAAGGCCTATTGTATCAACAATTTAAGAATCTATCTCTCTCTTTGGACGACCTCTATACTTTATCCATATTTAGGTTAGAGTTATTATTTTTTGAAGTATTTATATTTCCCTCTTATTGTTACCTTTATACACGAATACAAATTTAAGAATATAAGGATTTGTTTAATTTATGTATCGGGTAGGCGTTAATTTAATTTCCTAGTACAACATTAAGTTTTTTAGTTCTGCATATTGTACGGTGAGTGGCGAATCATCATCTGTGAGTGCCCCTATAAAAGGACCATTAACTCCCACTTCGCACTCATCGATCACTTACGTCTAACGCTAAGTAGCAAGTCCTAGAAAACCATCACCATCTTGATCAACATCAACTTCAAACCATGGAGCATCTCTACCTCTGGCTCCTCCTCAGCTTCGTTTCCCTAGTAACGGTGTCCTTGTTCATCCTCTTTTACAAGCATAGATCCAATTATACAGGCAAGAACCTCCCACCTGGCAATATCGGCTACCCCCTTGTTGGCGAAAGCCTTGAATTCTTGTCCATGGGATGGAAGGGTCACCCCGAGAAATTCATTTTCGATCGTATTTCTACATTTTCCTCCCAAGTTTTCAAAACATCTCTTCTAGGTGAGCCAGCAGCGGTCTTCTGCGGCCCTGCTGGCAATAAATTCCTGTTTTCCAATGAAAACAAACTAGTGACTGCATGGTGGCCGAACGCGGTGAACAAAGTCTTCCCTTCATCGCTTCAAACTTCTTCGAAAGAAGAAGCCATAAAGATGAGAAAAATGTTACCTCGATTTCTCAAACCCGAGGCACTTCAAAAATACATAGGTATCATGGACTCCATAGCCCAAAGGCACTTTGCCATGGGATGGGAAAACAAGGACCGAGTTATTGTTTTCCCTCTAGCTAAAAGATTCACCTTCTGGTTGGCTTGTCGTTTGTTTGCTACCGTCGAAGATCCAAACCACGTCGCTAAATTTGCCGACCCTTTTAACTTGTTAGCTTCCGGGATCATCTCTATTCCTATCGACTTACCCGGGACACCATTCAATCGGGCAATCAAAGCCTCAAACTTTATAAGAAAAGAACTTTTAGCCATCATTAAGCAACGGAAAATGGACTTAGCTAATGGAAAAGCAACACCAACACAAGATATACTATCGCATATGCTTTTAGCGACGGATGAGGATGGGAAACACATGAAGGAAATGGACATCGCTGATAAAATTATTGGGTTGTTGATCGGTGGACACGACACCGCTAGTGCTGCTTGTACTTTTATCGTCAAGTACTTGGCGGAACTTCCGCATGTTTATGATGCGGTTTATAAAGGTAACATCACCATTGAATTGAGCGTCTTTTTTCTTTCTTTCTTTTTTTTTTTTTTTTAATTAGGACATCTCATCTCACATTACTATCTTTCTTCCATTACTTATCTATCTAGCTTGTACAGAGAATATTACCGTTCCGTCGCACGTTATTGTATTTTTTATATCACATTTGTTTCTTATAAAAAGCATCTTAAAACTAGAGGAACCATGGATGCTAGACATGGATTTTAGCAGAGACAGGCTAGTCCAATCCAACGTTCTTGGCACGCTCCTTCTAGCGAATCCCATGTTCCTCCAAGCTAGTCCCTCGCTCCTCACGGTTGAAGTATCTTTCCATGCGCACGTTCCTCTGCGCAGGAACCTTACTAAACATTATTTTACCTTTAAGTTTTGATGGGTTAAAAGTATAGTAATAGGATCTACAAAAAAGCTTTAAAATGTATAAAGAAATTTTTACGAAGAAATAAAAGATAAAATAGTGAATTCCTTAAACATATGATATTAATATATAATATAGGGATTTAAAAATGTATATGGTGTAATAATAATAACAATTATAATCCCTAGACTTTTGACCTCTATTTCTTTGTGAACTATATTTGTAACATATACAGTAAGATATAAAAAATAAATTCGAGCTTTGATAGATGAGATCTTGATTCTCATTACAAGATTACTAGAACACTGAAGTGGAAATCCCCCAGATCTAACTATTAGGCGCGTGACCATGACTAAATATTTTATCCGATTCCGCTAATCCAGATGACAGGTATAATTATTAGTTTTTCTTCTTCTTTTTCCTCTTCCGGCCAGACTATATGCCAGGAATTAAAAAATTGCAACTGTGCCGTTCTTTTAAATAAGTACTAGTACCTTTTTCTTCTTCCGAAGAACAAAGCATATATTATTTAAATGGAAAAATAATAAAAACTTTAATGACTTTTGAATAAATTAGCTAACTCCAGCAGTCACAAAATTGACAATTATTTCTGATTAAACCAATTAGACGATATAAATATTCGTATTCTAATATCATAAATTAAATTCAATTTCTCCTCCTAAAATTATACTATGATAGTTGGAAAAAGGAAAGAAAAAAGAAAGAAAAAAGTTTGACGATTTTTTCTCGAACTACCCAATCGTTAACAGTAGACCTGATTATGGTGCAGAGCAAAAGGAGATCGCGGAATCAAAGGCGCCAGGAGAAGTGTTGAATTGGGATGACATTCAAAAGATGAAATACTCGTGGAATGTTGCATGTGAAGTCATGAGACTTGCTCCACCCCTCCAAGGTGGTTTTAGGGAAGCTATCAATGATTTCATCTTTAATGGTTTCTCTATTCCCAAAGGCTGGAAGGTACAGATATGACTATATATATACACGTTTCTTCTTCTATATAAAACCGAATTTGAGATTAACACTGGTGGGTTATTTTTTAAACACTAATATCGCGACTGCGACTCTCTTTTTTTCTTCTGTAGATCTATTGGAGCGCTAATTCGACCCATAAGAGTGCGGAATACTTTCCGGAACCGGAGAAGTTTGATCCAAGCAGGTTTGAAGGAAGTGGTCCTGCCCCATACACCTTCGTTCCATTTGGTGGAGGACCTAGAATGTGTCCTGGTAAAGAATATGCACGCTTGGAAATCCTAGTCTTCATGCACCACCTAGTGAAGAGATTCAGGTGGGAAAAGTTACTTCCAGATGAGAAAATTGTGGTTGATCCAATGCCCATGCCGGCAAAGGGACTTCCAGTTCGTCTCTTCCCTCACAATGATTGATAAATACCGTTCAACTTAATACAATTAACAGGAGTACGTCCTCCAGTGATACGTTCGACAGCTTTACTTCCCAATATCATTACCTAAGATGAACACTTTTTATGTCCTTCAAGATTTACCCTTTACTTTCCATCTGTACTCTCCCAGTGCTATGATACAACGTTGAATTGTGTATGTCCTCGAAGAGTTGCTCTATAATTACGGACCGATATTACATCATTTTTCTCGTATGATATAAGACCGTGTGCTTTTTAGACGTGTCAATTAATAAAATTATTATAAAAAAAATAAAGAAAAACAGCATCAGAAAAATAATTCAATAATATTAACACGCTACATGAATAAATGAACAGTGATACATAGATATATAATTAATATTTTTCTGAAAAAGTATATTACTTTATTTTCAAGTCTTTCAATATTATTTATACTTATACATCACTTATGGATTAAAGTGGTGTATTAATATTATTAAATTTTTTTACAATCATTAGCTTTTTTTTTTTTAAAATTTTTCAGTATTTCTTCTTTAATTCTTTATTCAAACAAAACCAATAAATGTGGGATAAAACGTTTCAAGTACACTCTAGCTTTTTCTATCTAAAACAATTTCATATTAGGTTTAAAAAAACCCTCCAAGTTTTTTGCTAGTGCAAATTTATCATTAAACTTTTAAAATGAGCTTTTTAACCCTTTAAGCTTTTAAAGATTTGTAGTGTTAAGTCCATTTAAATTTTCCACTAAAAAAGTTGGGAAAGTTGAAAAAAAAAAATCCTAATGAACTTTTGCTTGATGCCAATTTTCCCCTCAAACTTTGAAAATGTATTTTTCAACCTTTTAAACTTTTAATAATTTACAACATTACATCTACTTAACATTTTCCACTTAACAAAAGACATGTGCATGGAGATAAAATATATTATACAAATATAATATGTCAAACCATATATTAGAATTATATTAAATACTATATATCGTATAATCACTAATATAACCTATTTATATTATTTAAGGTCTGGGAGGCTTTCTTAGCTGCTCCTTTATATCTTACCCTATAAAATTACCTTTTAGCCCCCAACTAATAATATTTACTTACCCTATAAAATATTTATTTTGGAAAAAAAAAACTAATAATATTTAACAAAAAACCAGCATTACAAAAATCCCCGTTCCCGGCGAAAAAAAGTCGAAACTTTCCTGCCTATTAGTCTCTCTCACCAATCTTCTTCTTTTACCCTTCCAAGATTCTCTACACACTTGAAATCCTAATTATTTCCCTGAAAAACCACCACCTCAAACACACGGAATCCATCCAATCCATACGTAACCCCCAAATAATAATCATCACTTTCATCGATTGCAAACCCTTGCTCGAGTATCCGTAAGGAAAAATCTCCACCATCGATTCCATTGAACTCTTCCTGACTTCCAACATTGATGTCGTTGTCATATAGACACTGTTGTTGTTTCTATGTCCCTATTTAGGGCAATTGAGCAACCCTTAGTGGGAATGAAGCAAGGGATTAAAACGAAACTAGGCCTTAAAATGCATTAGCTTCTCCACCGCTCTTTTTAGAGGCGTACGACTTCTTTTTGTTTCATATATATATTTTTTAATATGTTCTCAAATTGATTTTTCTTTTTCATTCTTTTTCCTAAATCCGTTTCTCATTATTTCTCTAATATAGATTTCCTTTTAAACTTACATCCTTTGCCAACTGTAAAGAGTTTTAGCAGCCACTAATCTTCTAGAAAATTTTCTTTTCCTTTTAGATTCCAAATGAAAAGCATATTATAGTTTCGTGCGTTACAATTTGGGGGTTGTTGACTTTTTTTTTTCTTTATTTTTTATAAAGAACGGTTGTTCCAAAAGATAAATACATAGATTTGTTTTTGTAATGAATATCATTACATTGTTTTTCTTTTCTTTTTGTCAAAATATCACAGCTAATTTTTTGGGAAAATTCCCTTATCGCTTTATGGTCATGCAGGTATCCTTCTGTAGTTAAAGTTTCTATTTGGTTGCTACAAAAGTTTTGGGTAAGTTGACTTTTTTTTTTTTTTTTGGAAAGAATGGTTGGTTTTAAAAAATTTGACGAAAAAAAAAACTTTTTTCTTCCTTTTCTTTTTGTGTTCTTTTCAAGAAATTGCCTTTTTTTTTATTTGTTTCGTTACTAAGACTATTAGAGCTAATTTTCCAAGAAATTTTTCATATTGCTTTATAGTATATGTATACAAGTGTTAGAACTAGCAAATAATGCAACATATGCATGTGAGGACAGAAAAGAAGGATTAACCTGAGGCATGTGCTTTTGGAATAAGGAATAATGAAGAATTGGAATTAACATTGGTGATAGGATATTTTGGTTATGGGTCCTTTTGGCACACGTCAACTTGTTTAGCCTTAAATAGCCTTGAATTGACCTATTTGAGCTCAAGATTAGGGTGTCTCACCATCAACTAACCTACCTTACCTAGTGATTGACCTACTTATCCTTTAGACAAAAAGACTAGACACCATCTAACATTCAACTTGGCATCAAGATGGTAATAATGGTCACAAGCAAAGTGGATAAAACTCCAAAATTTAGTTAACAACCATGGTCTTACATTCTCGGAACATGTCGGCTTGCATAATGCTACTCACCAGATTTATTAGACATGTCAATGTACTATACCAACTCCTAAATTCACAGTAGCCCTCCTCTATCAATAGCTTAAACACTTATATTGTAACTCACTTTAACTCTCTTGTGCACTTGGCCTACATTAAGCTCTCTAACATTCTTACTTACTCTACAATGAACACTTACTGACTTAAGCATCAAAGTAAGCATATCGGAAAACACCCCGGTGCCTATCACTATGCTTTCTTTTGTAAGCCCATCATACACTTGTGTATGGCCCATCGTACTGAACTCTACCGGTAGAATCCTACCGATGACATTTGGCTCCATCTATGGGAAACCAACTCATATTACTAGTCAAACCCCCAAACTATATTTCTTCAAGTGTTTTTTTTTTTCCTTATTTGACTCACCATGTCAAGAATTGCAAACCTAATTAACGACCAACCCCTTATCAACCAACATCAACTGGAGCAATTCAAGAAGACTTTCATTTTTGGCAAAAATTGTTGAAATAGAGACCCAAAACAAGGAGTTGAGGGCTAAGCTAAATAAACTAATTAGGTAGAGTAAGATGTCTTCCCTTATAGATGCCTAGAATGTTTGAGGTGACTAGAATCACCACCTTTGTTAGGAAGAAAATAGGGCACCTCAACTACATCTTGCTATATAAAATCAGTAGGTACGGTTTACAGTTACCCATGATCATGCCTTTATTGGTAATGAATGAGTGGTAGACTCACATAGAGGTACCGACTAGTTTATTGCTCACGAATGCCATTCGGCTAATAGCAGCAACCTGAATAATCTCTGTAAGATGCTAAAGAAGCTCTTTGAGAAGTAAGAGAGAAAAACTGTTGAAGGTGCTAGGCATGAAGCCAACCTAGAGAGCTTAAGAGGAAAAAGGAGAAAGATAAAGGATCCATTAAGGACTACCTTAGCGACAAGGTAGCCATCCACCCTGAAAGGGATAACCCCAAAGACAGGAAGCACTTACTACCCATCTCACCGTATATGTAACATACTCTCCTGAATTGGACTCTTAGCTAAGTCCACATGGAAATCCTTAGTAAGGGTATACTTTAGAAGCCTACGAAAAAAAAGGAGCAACCTTAGCCATAGGAACTTTAACAAATATTGTTCGTTTCATGAGGACTATGGTCATTCCATGGATGAGTGGTTCCAAATGAAGAGGAAGATAACAACGATGTCATAACAACTGAGCCTCCAATGGCATTATCAACATAATAGTTAGGGGACCTCACCTTGGGAGCCAGCCAAGCTTTAGCAGCTCACCTAAAGTGTGATACCTCTATCTCTTTTTCTAACAAAGATCTTAAAGGTACAGATACCCCTTAGGATGCTCTGGTTATAAGGGCAGGGATCTCGAGATTTGAGGTCTTAAAAATAATTGTAGATACTAATAGCTTTACTAACATCCTCTTTAAGCATATGTACGACAAGATATGGAAGAAGTTACCTGTGCAGATGAAGCTTTGCCACTACTACTTAATCGGCTTCAATGGGGGGACCATTTGGCCTAAAGGCATCATCAACTTTGACATGGAGTTTGGTGGCAACAATAATGCCACTAAGCAACCCATAGAGTTTATGGTGGAGGACTACCCATCCCCTAATAACGTAATACTGGGACAACTAAGCCTCATAAACTTTAAAGTTATAACATCATCCTTCTACCTTAAGGTAAATTCCCTACTTTAACTAGGGTAAGACTAGTCACGACCTGAGAGGGTTAGTCGTAACAGTCACCGTATATCGTAAAAAGGATTGTAGATTGAATTCCCTTATAATTGATAACTTTTTATACAATACATAAGGCTACAGCTATAATTAACAACCAAGAGTTGCGCAAGTGTAAGCAATATCATTTCATGATAATAATAACAAATTAAGGAAATATAAAACACAATCTATTTACATAAGAATTTACAGATAAGAAGTCTAAAGCACTTCTTAACTCAAACTAGTATCATTTTATTACATAATCAGATCTATAATCTAGATAAACTATCATGAGTATACTCTAATCACGTCTTGCTCCTACATCGACCCATTGATAAACAACTAACCTCGGGCATATGGCAATTAGACTCCAGGAACAACTCGGCCTACGAAAGAAGACTACTAGAGTATAAGCTAACTAGCTTAGTGAGATAATCTCCTCAACCATACAACAATCAAGTTATACATTAATTAAATTCAATCAAATGAATACATGTCAATCAGTATACCAGATAAATACAAACAGGTGATCAGGTATTGCATGCAACTCAAATTTAACGTCCTCCGAAGTCAAGGTTGGAGATACATCGGCATAGTCAGATCTAGTTATCATGCTAGAATTTATCTCATAACGAAACTCCGCGTTTCGTATTTAAAAATGTAATGGTATATCTATTCTCAGTTTTATCAAAAACGAGTTCTACATATGATTGTAAGTAAGTTCACACAACTCTCACTCACCCCTAAATGGTAGCCTCTAGACTCGACCCTTAGTCAGGCGGTTGGCACCTCCAATGCCTAGTAATCTCGTAGGCCAAGATAAGGTCATATCACATGTGTTCACCGTACGAAATCTATAACAATCAAATAATCAACCCATGTATGGCCTCTCGCTACTTTCGTATAATGTAACGACTGGAATTAGTTATGCAGTATATGATTATGCGTTTTTCAAGTTAACTTTTTCTAATCAAGTAAAATTAGGTCTTATTATTCAGTGATCAACAAGGTCAAACAATCAGTTCCTAATGAATCTACTATGCAACAATCAATACATTATCATACTTTAAAGTACATTCACCATTAACAAACAATTATCATATACAATCATAACCCATCCCCATACAATATTTAATTATTAAGCATAATTTATATTCGCTAATTATAAACACATGTATAGGATCATTAGGAAAAACTCACTCAACCATAGTCGACTCAAGAGTTGTAATAATCCGATGCTAGCTCAAGGTCAAGGTCAAGGTCGAGATTACCTAAGAATAAGAAATATAGAAAATTATAAGTTTGGGAATTTAAAGCTAAACTAGTATTGCAATTTGTAATGTTTACTTCACTTAGTTATGCGAAATTATTGATTCGAGCTTTTTATCAAATCGCATATAACTTTTTCGTTTTAGCTTGGATCGTTATGAACCTATAGTTCATTTTAATTGTTTTCGAGGCATTTTCTTGTAGCGAGCTTCATTTTGGACATTGTGATTTATAGTTTAAGTTGTAAAATAAAAATATTACAAAATTTATTATTTTAATTTAAAAAGTTATAAAATATTAATTTTAGCTTTTTCTTAGTATATTTATGATTTAATAATTATTTAAATCATATAATTGATAATTTTGTTATTTTAAGCTTATTTTACCCTAGTTACTTATTTTTATCTATTTTTTAGATTTTAGACTTATTATTTATTTATTTATTTTCAAATATTCTATGATATACATATATATTTATATATATATATATACTTGTATAACTATATATAGAAAAATTCTTATAATATGAAAATACTAGATTTAAATATACATACATATACCTATTATTACTCTTGTACACATATATAATAAAGACTAGGTTTATGTATATATATATATATATATATATATGTACACATATTCACGCCACACATATATATTTATATATATATATTTACATATATAAAAAAAAAAATAACTTACATGTGTACATGAATATAAAAATATGAAGCACATGTATATATATATATATGTATACATACGTTTATATATATCATATATGAAAATAAAGATTATATACATATATACATAAATATACATATTCACGTGTACATATATATATATATATATATATAATCGATGCTTAATTTGTGAAAATACTAAATACTACTAAATGTATTCTTATTTATACATACATGTATATACATATACCGTATATTTTACATAATAATGTATCTATACATGTCTACAAACAAATATTTATACACAAATGAAAGAGATACATATATATATTTATCTACTTATGCATACATGCATGTATATGTAATAGAATAATTAGTATATACATGCACAGACTATATAATATACATATGTATAAGTAAATTAAATATACTTACCTAAATTTGTTGATAGTATTCTTAATTTTCTTCTTCTTTTCCTCCTTCTCCTTCTTCTTAATTTTCTTCTTGTTCTTGGTTTTCTTTTGTTTTGCTCTTTTGTTTTTTTTTTTCTCTTTTCCTTCTTCTTTTTATGTGTTCGGTTTCTATTTCTTTTTTTTTTCTAGATTTCTTTTGGATGTGAAGATTAGCAGATTTTTGGGAGCAAATAAAATAAAAAAAATAAGGAATTTTATCCTCTTAATTTAAGCATTAATTAAGATAAGACTCACACTTTATCATTTTTTCCTTTACCCCTTTATTTTTTGACACTAGGACATTTATTTATGTACATGGGCTACTGATTTTTGTAGTTGGAATTTACGCAATATCGTCAATAATTGCAATCAACTACAATTATATCACTATTGAGTGATATTTAATTATTTTATAAGCTTAAAGTTATAGTTTTAGAGTTTCAATTAAGTTTGAGTTCGATTTCAAGTTCAATTTTAGGTAATTGTACATAAATCGGATTTAGGGTTTTAGTATGTGATTTAGGATTTTGGTATGTGATTTAGGATTTGATCAATTTCTAGGGTTTTTGTTATCGGTGTTATATTCGATTTATTAAATTTCATAAACTTTTATTATTACTAGCCTTATCGACTCATGATACAGTTTAACACACTTGGACTTAAATTAGGGCTCAGATTACCGATTTTCCAGGGTTTACAGGAATTTTCTAATGTGATTAAAAGCTCTTTGGAGAGCTCTATGTAAATGTAGCTAAAGGAGACGACATCTTCATGCTTGAAACCAAACTACAGGAGAAGTTAATTGACAAAGGTGAGTCGAGTGTGAAGACTAAAGAGGTGCAAATTGGTGACAATCCTGACCAAACCACAAAGGTTAGGATCTCTACACCTCTTGAGCCAAAAGGGGCAATTGTCGAACTCCTATGGTCCAATGCAAATAGGTTTGCTTAGTCGCCATCAGATATGTATTAGTATATCGACTAACTTAGTGACCTATTTCCTTAAAGATAGATAAGAAGATTCAACTTATCAAGTAGAAAAAGAGGCATTTTGCCCTAGAGCAGCAAGCTGTGATCAAAGAAGCATAGAAACTGCTATAGGCCAAATTCATGTAGAGGGTAAATATCAAACCTGGCTAGTTAATGTTACGCTAGTCAAAAAGCAAAATCGGAAGTGGTAAATGTGTGTTGATTTTACTGACTTAAGCAAAGTCTACCCAAAAGATTGTTTTCCACTATCGAGGATTGATTAATTAGTAAACTCAATGTTGAGTCACACATTATAATGATTCAACGATGCTTTCTCGAGTTACAACCAGATCGGGATAAACTTGAAAGATGAGATCTATGCATCCTTCATTACCGACTTTGGCACCTACTGTTGTATAATAATGCCTATAGACCTTAAAAATGCCAGGGCAACATATTGGTGGATGGTGAGTTGGTGACCAACTTATTCAAGCCCTAACTCGGATGTAACATGGAGGTATACGTTGACAACATGATCCTCTGAAGTAAATAACCTAACAACTACATCAAGGGTTGAACCCTTAAAAATGTGCTTTTTGGGATGGGCTCTAACAAATTTCTTAACTTTATGGTTACCTAGTGCGGAATGGAGGCCAACCTAGAGAAAATCGTTGTGATACAAGACATGAAGCACCCCTCCATCATGAAGGAAGTACAAAAGCTCATCAGCATGATAGCCGTACTGAGCAGGTTCATTTCCTAAAGTACAGACTACTACATGAAGTTCTTTAAAACCCTCAAGAACTCTAAAGGATTTAAATTAACTCTCTAATGTCAAGTCACCTTTGTGGAATTAAAAAACTTCTTAAAGTACCTACCAATCTTATCGAAGCCAATTCCAGAAGAAGACCTATATCTCTACCTAGCTCTACAACCAATTGTTGTCCTCCATACTGATTTGGGCAAAAGAGAAGGAATATAAGCCTATATACTATCTTAGCCATATTCTCTAAAGGCTCGAGATTACATACTCCAAGATTGAAAAGTTTGCCTTTACTACAATGATCTTAGCTTAGTATCTTCATCTATACTTCTAAGCACATCAAATCATCGTACCAATTGATTAACCACTATGAATAGTGCTCTAAAAGCCCGATGCATCAAGGTAAATGATGAAGTACGTACTTAAGCTCAGTGTATATGCAATTTAGTATCATCCATGAATGGCACAGAAGGTACAAATCCTTGTCGACTTCATCATGGAATATACATGATAAGAGGTTATAGGAATCAAGCTACTAGGCCTTTAACCTATAGTTGAGTCGGAAGATTGGAAGGCTTGACAAAGTGGATTCTTCTACTCTAACCAACTCCTGCTAAAGTTGAGTACTTCTTTGTCGAGTCACTCTATATGATGAGCCAAATGATTGTCCATCTCTCCCAAGTTTGTCAAGTTGTAGATTACCAAGAGAATAGCCAAGCCTTTCATGATTACTCACTTACGCCTAAGCCGACCAATTACTCAGCATCTCCCTTGCTAAAAAGTCGAGAGAGAGAGCGACCAAACTGATCCTTAGCTACCCCTACTTGGATAAGCAAATTGACCGTACACTTTTGTTTGCATCCTCTAACAACCTCACCATTGTGTCGTCGCTACATGTAGAATTCACCACACTAATCATTACTTTTCTTAGATATTCATTTTTACCATTTTACATTTTGTACATTATTTCTTTAAGGTAATACCCATTTATCTTTTCCTTTTTAGGCATGTTATCGTAAATTCTCGAGGATAAATATCCATTGTACTTGTAGTTGTAATAAGTAGATTGAACATTACAACATTTGACAATTGTTTCTCGTAAACATTAGTCTATTTACATTCATTTACTCTTATTTTAACCCTTAAGTAAGGCTAAGTGGCAAGTAACCTCATCGGACCATCTCATGCACCATATCAAGTTATGTCGTGAGTTCTCAAAAGTTTCATTGGTGCATCATATCCATTGGAGCTATTTATAGGTTTTTACTTACTTTCCTATTCACATGTCCTTTCGCATATTACTCATCACTTCCTTTTCAAGTTTTCGGTAAGCTTGAACCTATTCAACAATCGGCCTTGTCTATTCTTAGTTATGATTCACAACATCTTGATATTAAAGTGAAGGTTTTGTTTAAGTTGTAGTTTCTTTTTGAAGTTTTGTTTATACTTTGTTTTGTGTGTGTGAAATAGAACAAGTGACTGTGTTCATCTTAGTTGCTGTGTTTGCTGGTTATTTAGTTTCTGGTTTGGAGAAATGATTGATCTAAGTGTAAACGTTGGTGTTAGAGATGACAATAGTAGAGTTATTCACCATGGCCGATAGTCTCAAGGAACTCCTAGGAGCACTGACAAGAGACTTGATGAGGTAGCTAACCTCATAATAGATTTGACCTGAACTATTCATGCATTGGCTTGTCAACCAATTGAGGCTGCATAAAACATCCTACTAGCTACTTAACCTATTAAAGGTCAGAACCCAAGTCGATAAGTTCGAGATGTAGGAATAGGTGAAAAGTTAAAAAGGATAAACTTGAGGGAACTAGATGAAGAGGACGGGGAAGCGTATTTTGAAGAGGAACAAGCTCTAATACTGAGAGCATCTGATCATGTGAAGCTTTGGATTTCGAGTTTCAATGGATCTGGGAATACTAATGAATATATGGAATGAGAAGAGAAAGTAGAGCATGTTTTATACTATTATCAGTATGAAGATTACGAGAAAGTGAGAATTTTTACTATTGAGTTCTCCAAATATGCCACCATGTAGTAGAAGGATTTCCAAGCTATGCGAAAGCAAGAAAGATAACTAGAAATTAATACTTGGCCTAAAATGAAAAGAATACTGAGAAATGGATTCGTACTGAATACTTATTTGCAAGATACTTTCACTCGGCTTCAAAAGTTGAGGCAAGGAGGCCAAATAGTTGACAAGTATGTCTAAGAATTCTAAATGCTCATGATCCAATGTGAAGTGGTGGAACCACCAACATGAACAATCTCTAGGTTCCTTACTAGGTTGCGAGGTGACATTTGAGACATTATGGAACTTTAACAATTCATTGTAATGGATGAAGCCATTAGAATATCCCAACAAGTAGAGAGGTAGAGAAGAAGCCGAATACCAACTAGAATACTGACTAATTGACCCGAACAGGGAAGTCACCAAGTTTAGTCAAGTACCAAGTCGATTCGAAGGGTGGATGTTTGAGTCAAGCAGAAAAGCTGACCAAACAGTGACGTGTTGACCTAAACTTATAAGAAAGGGTAAGGATCAGGCAAGAAGATAAGCTAGATCAAGTGTTTTAAGTACCAAGAGTTCGGACATATGACTACTTAGTGCGAAGAACTATAGTAATCAAGGGAGACATCACAAAGTTAGAGGTAGAGAGTACAAATGAAGAACCCAAGGAGGAAGAGATCACTACCGAGAAAGAAATGACTAAGAAAGAACTTGCTGAAGAGGATGTATTTGCCAAGGATTAGATTAGTTGGTCCTAGTTGTCCGATATGCCATGAATTAGAACCCTCACTGAAGGAGGAGTAGAGGAAGAATTTGTTTCATATCACCTATAAGGTGAATGACTAGGTGCGAGCATTAATTATGGATAGTAGAAGTTGCATCAATGTGGCATCAATCAAAATGGTCACACAGCTGAAGTTGCTGACCATTACATAGCCGAAGCCATCCAAGTTACATTGGCTAAGTAGTAAGGGAGCACTACATGTCACTTAACAAGTACTGTTGCCGATCACAATTGGAAACTACTCCGATAAGATTCTCTATGATCTGCTGCCCATGTGCACCTCACACATATTGCTTGGCTAACCATGGTTGTTTGACAAAAGAGTTATCCATGATGGATATAGGAATACATATGTATTCGAAAAGAATGGTTGGAAGATGACATTGAACTCGATGTCATCGATAGAAGTCAATAAATTGTAGACAAAACTTGCTTGTGAATCAAGGAAGACTCTAATATGAGTAAAGCCAAGCTTAGAGAGGCCATCAATGCTAATGAGCTGACCTTTATATTGGTCAGGCGCCTATTGGTGATGACAGAGTGGGGTGAACTATCCCTAAAAATAAAAGAGTTGCTGGACAAATATGCCGACCTATTCCCAGAACAATTTTGCGATGGGGTACCCCAATTCGAGGCATAGAACACTACATTGACTTAATACTCGATGTCATACTGCTAAATAAGCCTACCTATCGAATGAGTCTTTAACAGGCTTTTGAGCTCCAACGTTAAGTTAATGAGTTACTAGAGAGAGAGTATGTTAAGGAAAGTCTCAACCCTTGTGTTGAAAAATGATGGAACCTAGTGAATGTGTATAAAAAGCCAAGTTGTGAACAAGATCATGATCAAGTACAAGTATAAGTATCCTATTCCAAGATTTAGAGACATCCTGGATGAGCTAAGTAGAGCTAAGGTCTTTAGCAAGATTGATCTGAAGTACGGTTACTATCAAATCCTCATAAGGCTAGGAGATGAGTAGAAAATCACATTTAAGACTCAACTTGGACTTTATGAATGGATGGTCATGCCTTTTTGCTTGTTAAATGCCCCAAGTATTTTCATGAGACTAATGAACTATGTGTTGAGACATCTAATGAGGAAGTATGTCGTGGTGTACTTTGACAATATTCTGGTCTACAGTGTCGACATGACGAGTCACTATAAACATCTCTAAGCCGTTTTGGATATCCTTTGTATCAAAAGATTATTTGGCAATCTCAAGAAGTGTTACTTTTGTCAAGAGGAAGTAGTATTCTTAGGCTATGTAGTAAGTAAAGGAGGCCTATAAGTGGATGACAAGAAGATCTGAGCAATCGTCGATTAGCTAACTCTTACTACTTATGCCAACATAAGGAGTTTACATGGACTGGCTTCATTTTAAAGAAGATTCATCAGGAATTTTATCACCCTCACTACACTACCTACTAAGCTAACAAAGAAGAATACCGACTTCTGATGAGAAGAAAAGGAGGAGAAAATTTTTTTCAAGATAAAGGAAAGGTTAATCTCCGCCCCCGTACTTATTCCACTTGACTTCGAGAAAATATTTAAGTTGGAATGTGAAGCATCAGGCATTAAGGTAAGCATTGTCCTAATGCAGAAAGGCCAACTAATTGTGTTCGATCATGAAAAGCTCAAAGGACCTTAGCTAAACTACTTTGTGTATAACAAAGAACTCTTGATGCTGATTTGAGCACTGTAAACATGGCAACATTATCTACTACTAAGAGAATTTGTCATCTATACTAACCACGAGTCCTCAAGGTACTTCCAAAGTCAAACCAAGTTGTTAAAATGGTAAACAAGATGGGTTGAATTCCTTGAGGGATTCAATTTTGTAATAAAATACAAACAAGGAAAGAGCAACCTGGTTGTAGTTGCTCTCTCGACAAGGCATGTACTCCTAACTGAACTGCAGACCAAATTGTTTGGGTTTGCCAATATTAAGTAGCAATATTTCAAAGATCCATACTTTGGACCTGTATTTACGCATTGTGTCGATGGAAAAATAGTGGATGAGTATCATGTAGAAGATGGCTACTTGTTTCAAGGAGGAAGATTATGTATGCTGACTTGTTCATTATGGGATCTACTGATCAGGGAAGCCCACAGTGGAGGACTGTCCAAACATTTTGGGGAGAAAAGAACATATAAATTACTAAGTGATCGATTCTCTTGGCCGAAAATGAGGCAAGATGTGCATCGAGTTGTTAAAAGCTGTGTAGTGTGCAAAAGGGCTAAGTGTTATGCCAAAAAGGGGAAAGCAATGCCATTGCCTATTCTGACGAAGCCATGGATCGAATTGAGCATGGACTTTGTTCTTGGACTACCACCAACTGCCCAAGGCAAAGATTTTGTAATGGTTGTTGTGGATAGGTTTAGCAAGATGGCATACTTTGTACCCTATTCCAAGACTAACGGTGCTTTGACTATCGATTCTCTTTTCATGTAGGAGATTGTATGGTTACACAGCGTGCTGAAGAGTGTAGTTTCCTATAGAGACTTGAAGTTCTTAAGTCATTTCTGGAAGACCTTATGGCATTAGATGGGGACCAAACTACTATTCAGTACTTCTTATCACTCCCAAATTGACGGCCAAATAGAGGTGGTTAATCACACTTTGGGATCATTACTCCGAGCTATAGTAGGTAAGAACTTGGCTGATTAAGACATTTGCTTACCAGTGGTCGAACTCGTGTATAACTAAACAATATATGACACCACCAAGCAAACCCCCTTTAAAGTTGTTTATGGTTTTAATCCCGAGTTACTCCTTAATTACACCCCTATGCCAAAATTTGAGCAAGAAAACCTAGACATAAGAGCTAAAGCACAATCTCTTTAGTACATCTACGATAAAGTCACTTATCACATTGACCAAGTTGTTAAAAGAATGCAAGAGAAGGCTAAGGATAGGATGGCTAAACAATTCTAATAAGGGTACTTAATATGGAAATACCTCAGTAAGGAATAATTTCCTAGCAAGAGAAAGAACAAACTATTTGCAAGAGCTGAAGGACTCTTCAAGATCCTCTAGAAGATCAAAGACAACACCTATCAGTTGGAGCTACCCAAAGATTATGGGGTATTTGACACCTTCAACATTACCGACCTCAGTCTGTATCACCTCGATGGAGAGTTGATCGAAGACCATTTGGATTTGATCCCAAATCCAAATTAACCTTGACAGAATGATAAAAATCAAGCTACTAGGCCTTTAACCCACGGTTGAGCTTGAGAACTAAAAGGCTTAGTAAGGTAGATTCTTCTGCTCCAGTCGACTTTTGCCGAAGCCGAGTACTTCTTTACTGAGTCACTCTATATGCCAAGTTGATTGACTACCCATCTGTCTTAAGTTTACCAAGTTGTAGATTACCAAAAGAACAGCTAAGCCTTTCACGATTACTTACTTCCGCCTAAGCTAACTAATTACTCAACATCTCCTTTGCTGAGAAGTCAAGAGAGAGAGAGAGAGACAGGATTAATCTTTAGCCACCCCTTCTCAGACAAGCAACCTAACCGTACACTTTGTCTGCATCCTCCAATAGCCTCGCCAATATATCGTCACCATACATACAAGACTACGTGTAGAATCCGCCACACTAATCGTTACTTTTCTTGGATATTTATTTTTACCCTTTTGTATTCTTGTACATTACTTCTTTAGGGTAATATCCTTTTGTTTTTTTTTCCTTTTTAGGCATGTTGGTCTAAATTCTCGAGTACATATACTCCTTGTACTTGTAGCTATAATAAGCGGATTGAACATTAATACACTTGACAATTGTCTCTCGTAAACATTACTCTATTTACATTCATTTCACTCTTATCCTAATCCTTAAGCATGGTTAAGTGGCGAGTAATCTCACTGGACCATCTTGTGCGTCATATCGAGTTGTACCATAAGTCTTCAAATGTTCCATTGGTGCATGATATCCATTGAAGCTATTTGTAGGTCTTTGCTTACTTTCTCATTTGCATCCGTCCTTTCATATATTTCCCATTACTTCCTCTTCAAGCTTTTGGTATACTTAGACCCATTCAATGATCAGCCTTGTTTGTTCTTAGTCATGGTTTGCAACAGGAGGAAGCATTGTGAGGAGAGGATAAGCCACCATTGACTCGCCATGAAGATGGCCTTATTGACTTTTGGGGGAGGGGGTGCAAAATTGATGCTTACTGAGCTACAGAAGACAACAACCTGTTATGCCTTCAAGTTTGTCTTTGACATAAGCAATAATAAATCATAATAAGATGCCCTAATCGTTGGTCTTAAGCTAACCAAAGAGATCTGCGCCAAGCATTTAGAGATCTTTTTAGACTCAATGCTTGTCATCTAGTAGGTTTGGGGTAAATACAAGGCTAGGAAGGAGTCTATTGTCAAATACTTAAAGAAAGTGAAGGCCCTTTCAACTAAGTTCCTTTTGTAGAATATCATTAAGATTCCTTAAATTAAGAACTCAAAGGCCAATTGGTTATCCAAACTCACTCGAACATGAATATAGAGGCTTAAGGTAAAGGGAAAAAAGTTTACATCAAGTACCTATTAGACAAAAGTATCAACCAAGATAGAGTTAAGGTCGTAAAGCTCAGCGAGGTACCTATTGAGCCAAGTTGGATGGACCCCATCAAGGAGTACTTGAAGCATGGTGCCCTATCAGTCAATAAGAAGGAGGTTAAGACGTTGAGATATTACATTGCCAACTATACATTAGTTAACGTCATCCTCTACCAAAGAGGCGTCAATCTCCCCCTCTTGAGATGCCTCCATCCTAAAGAAGGCCTATGCATCATTGAGGAGTTACATGTTGGTGTCTACCGCAACCACATCCAATCTTTCTAGCTCTGGTATCATTGGCCGATAATGAGGCAGGATGCAAAGGTGATAGCCTAGAATTGCCCAAAGTGCGTGAAGCATGCCATAGTTACTTATGCTCCCAACTCAAACCTCTAGCCATTAGCTAGTCCATAGCCTTTCGCATGATAGGTATTGATATATTGGGCACCTTTACAAAAGCATCGGGAGGGCAGTAATTCATAATTATGCCAGCTAACTACTTTATGAAGTAGGTCAAAATCGAAGTCATCACCAAGATTACAAAAAGGAGAATTTAAAGTCCTTTATGCCCATATAATGGACAATTAATGTCAATTTGACAAACCAAAGTTCAAGGAGTTCTATGCTAAACACAACATCAACCCCCATTTCACATCGTGATATACGCAAAGTCAAGAGACCAAGTTAAGATGACCAACGGGAAGATCCTCGAGAGCATTAAGAAGAAGGTTAACCAAGCATAAGGCAGATAGGCAAGTGAGGTTCCAAAGATCCTGTAGGGATATCGAACCATACACCAGATGTTAACAGGCGAGACCCTATTCCGTTTAGTTATATAGTTTGGAAGCCACTCCACCCATAGAATTGGAACTTCCTAACATCAAAACGCAATCTTTTGACACCCTTACGAATGAGTCCATCTTGTATGTCGACATAGATATGATAAAAGAGATATGGGGCCTAATAGCAGCTTAGGTGCCCACTTACCATCATAAGGTGTCCTCATATTATGATAAGAAGGTTAGACATAAATAGTTTAAGGTTAGAGACCTAGTTTATAGAAGACTAAGAGTTATAGGCTCTCGCAAGTTGTAGGGAAATTAGCCCCCAATTAGGAAGACTTGGTCAAAGTGAGAGAGAGCTTAAGGAATGGGATGTACTGACTTAAGAGACTCAATAGCAACCTCATCCCAAGGACTTGGAATGCTGATAATCTTCGAATTTTGAGTAATTTATGTATTTACAACCTATGTACTTATTAATTATTAATAATAAACAAAGCTTATTCCTTAATTACTTTGTGCTTACTTTTTACTCAAGTGTTCTTTATTTCAATTTTTCTGTCTAAGCCTATGATGGGTGAATAGACATACGAAAGTCAAGTTCTTGTAAAGACTCCTGACTACCATGCATTTTTAAGCTTAGAGCAAGACAGAAGACCATAAACTTAGCCCCAATCAAGTAACCTCAACAACAAGTACTTTTCCATCATATAACCAAGGAACTCCTACCAGCTCAGCCTCCCAAAGTAACCTAGACCACTCACGGTTCAACGGTCTCATTGAAGAGTAACCTAACTCTTTAACAAACAAAGTAACAACAATTGGCCCCCCGAAAATATGCCAAGTATTGTGAAGTAAAAAGCACAACAATAAAGAAAGTAGAAAAGAAGTGTAAAACTTTTCTTTATGATTGAGCAATAAAAAGGATAAGATCAACATAATGGTCAGAACAAGTCTTTACAATTCATTTATTTACAAGAAGTATGAAAAGCAAAGACACCAATTGAAAAAGGAAGGGGGAAAGAAAATAGCTAAGCCTTTCACTTTGGATCAACCAACTCTGGTAGCTTTAAGAAGTTTAAAGCCTCGATTTGCTCAAAGAATTGATCTAAGGAAGTTTAGTTTGAAGAGGCCTAAAAGGGAGGAGGAGGAGGAAGAGTGTCTTTATGTTGGTCCCAACCTTCATTAGTAGGTACCTTAGACTTGCCTTAACCTTCTAGTTGGCTATCTTCAGGAGCGGCCTCTTGTAAGGTATCCTTAATAGAAGAAGATAAGGGAACATCATCCTAAAAGGCCTATGCAATTGGATTGGACACCATGGCCTTGGCCTTCCTTAGCTCCTAATATATAGGACCATCTAAGAAGCTCAAGAACTTTAAGTTTAAGCTTATGTGTACCTCAAGTACTCTAGCCTTAATGGCCCAACCTGTCTCTGCCACTATATCTTTACACTCATCCTTTAACTATTCAAACTTGAAGAAGGTAGTATGGACTTTTTCCTCAATGGCCATAGAAATGATGTTCCTTTCTTGAGGCTAATGATACAGTCCTTCATCTCACTAGCCTACTTCTAAAGCTCCTTAACCTTCATCTCTAGTTCTCCCTTTTAGAAGGCCAAGCTCATGGATAGATTTTTAACTGAGACGTACTCTTAGTCTTTTACGGACAACTTGACCATCACCTTGGAGACCTCCGTACTTAGCACTCGGATGCACTCATGGAGTTTAGCTTAGGCTTATCACTCTTTTTTTAACTACTTCATAAGCTCAGCCCTAAACTTCTGCACCTCTTTAAGTTTCCTTTGAAGCTTAATGTTCTCTACAACAGCTTTCCTCATAGCCTCCCTATCACGACCCGAATAGTATCATTACATGGTAAATCACCTTGTACCATACAAAGATCTACAATCAACCCCTTCGTTGATCATAGGCCTTCCATACGACACATAAGGCTCCTTCTACTCTATGCTACCATTAGGTCCATAGATATGCAATATCAAGCATATTAACTAAGATTTACTATTTAAATACAAAAATAATGAAGTTAAAGTGTCGATTCATAGAATTCCACAATAAAATACTACGACGCATTTAAAGTCCTACAAGAGTCTGCATTGAGAAAGTCTAACTATATAATTAAACTAAGTAAAGTAAATAAATATCTACAAGCTATTATTACAAAATGCCCTCTTCACTTCTTGAAACTCACAATCCTATCTCAGCTTGAGACTCACCTAGGGCATTCCTCAACTTAGATGGATAAAGAGGTGGTCTTGCATCAAAAGAAATCTATCGGGATATAAGCTTACACTTAGTGAGTTAATCCCCTCATCATACTGCATAATAATATTATTAGATGCACAAATATATGAATGCTTGAACAATTAGAATGCTAACCAATACATGTAGTGACCTAGGAACTGCATGCAACTGAAAATTATGGCCTTTATGGTCGGAATTAGAGATAATTAATCGAAACAAACCATCAACCGGGTCGTAGCACATGGGTTTTTATTCCCATTTGCATTATCATGCTTAAATCAACTCAAACATACATATAATACATACAAATCTTTCCTTTTATACAAAAATATACTTACCTTTTTCAAGTAACAAAATTTGTGGTAAAATCCTAAGTTTAGCAATGTAGTGGCCCCTATAGTCCACATCACACATCCTAAGCTAAAGTCACAAGACACGGCCATTCGTTAACGGTTTGCATCCCCTAGTACCTAGTAAACCTGATATCTAAGACAAAAACTCAATAATATATAAATAGCATATCGTTTCCTAAAATGGCTTTCGATAAGGACAAAATAAAGGCAACAAAAACAAGTTTTGTGCTATAAGTGTGTGTACATATATGTAGCGGCAAGGTAGGGGTTTGAGTTGCTTTTGTTTTTTGAGAGCTTAAGGTATATGAAAAGAGAGTAAAAATGATAGAATTTGGGAGAGAGAGTACCGGTTGTGATATATGTGTTTATGCACCCATAAATTCCCTTTTTAATGCATCTAAACTTGTTACATAAGCCTCACTTTGTAATGATTAGATGATGTAAACATTATGGGGAAAATAATAGATGTGAAAAACAAATAGATTGATGGATGATTGACATAGTATGGCCTCCCCCAAGCTTTCTTTTCAACTGGCCATAAGGTGTCTTAGGGATATGGGTTTTGTGTTGTCACCTGTTTTAAAATTAAATTAATAAAATGATGCGATACCTTATCCTTATGTAGTATATATTATGGTAAAATAAAGAAATGGTCTAATCACAAGTTTTTAATAAGTTATCAAGTGATAAGTAATTTCAATTCTCAAATGATAAGTTATTTAAAGCGATTAGTTGGTTTGTCTATCCATAACATAGCCTATAAAGGAAATAAGGAAGTTATCTTATATGTGATTCTTTTAAGGTTTGGTTCTTAAATCAACTCGCAAGTTATGATTTGCTTCATATGGAATTTTGTAATTTTCTAGGGTTGAATAAAATTATTCAAATTAGATTCTCAATTAGTTGCTTAGGATCATAAGTTCTTAATTATCCTAAGGTTTAGGGTTTTGGGTAAGTTGAAGTCTATTATTCTTGTGTTTAAGTTTTTATTGATAATAAACTTTTAAACTGAAAAACTAGATTCACTTTCTAGGTATAAACTTTATTTCTTAGTTTAGTTGATTCTTAGGAATGGTTGAGAAGTCTCCTCTTAATTAATTACACGACCCTTAAGTAGTAAGGTTTACAAAAGTCTTACAAGAGTCTACATTGATAAAGTCTAACTATAGAATTAAACTAAATAGAGTAAAATCTCGATAGAAGTGGCAAAGATAGGATCAATTCATAGGAAAGGTCTACAACAAGCACCTTACAAGATGGAGCATTCCAAAACATACACACTTTAGAAGCATCTGCGTTTTCAAGTCAAGAAACTTACAAGCCAAGACCTCGAATCTCCATAACATCTACACACAAAAAAGCTAGGGTAGAAAAGTATATATTTCAAATTAATGAAAAGATTCCAAAAAAAGATGCCATATCCAGCTAAATTTATTAACAATAATGGAAAGATAAAAAAATTTGCGTTGCTATTATTTAAAGCACATCCACATCTTATGTAGAAATAGGGATCTATGCACAACAAATTAATTTCCTATAAATTATAAGATTACAAGAATGAAATAAACTGTTGCAAAATGCAAGTAATCTTGGGAAAATGAAATAAATTTAAGCTTCTAATACCATTATAGAGTGGCTGAGGCTCTATCTGTCCCACAACCCATATATTTTGCAAGCTCCTCAACATCTTGTATTCTCTTCTATATATCTATTACAATCATTTAGACAAAACTTAGGACTATGTGATAAAAAATAGTGAATAAAAGACCATAATTTCTACAGACATTAAAATGGAAAAAAACAACTAAAAAGTATACATGGTTCTGCTCGATTATGAGTAGTTATACCTAACTTTGAGAGTAAACTTTCGCCCTTGCACCCTACATCCCTATAGCTACAAAGAAACCTCTTTTGCACAAATTTAAAAGAAATAGTTTGCTCTGTAATAGTTATCCATCAACTTCTTGATTCATCCACTTGATTAAAAATGTTAGGAGAAGAAAAGAAAAGAAAATATCTGTGACATCGTGATACCGACATCTTTAGAACCTTTGAACCTAACACATCAATTCACTTCAGCACCAATAGACTTGCTTTCCTTTGAATTAAGACTGTTAAGGACGACTTTGCAGAAATTTATAGAACAAGCTCAGCAGAAGAATGAAGTGTACCTAATTAATGTTACCTGATCCACAAATTCAAATCTACTAGATTTTCCAATGGTGAGATAAAGTATATAATCATGGTTGGTACTATTATGAGGCATTATAACTAAAATAGCAGCAAATTATTGAACTAAAAGCTTTTATATACATTCTATTGATTTAACAACAATCATGGTTAGTACACATCTCATGTGGAATTTTGAGTAACAAATATATCTCATTCGCACAACCCAACACCTCCCGCCACCCAAAAATATCACCTCCTCTCAAAAAAAAAAGGGAAAAAAAGTGAAAGTAAAAAACAACAATGAAACAAATTATGCAAAAACAACAATGTGACCAGAATTGGAATATCAATCCGATTGAAAAATCCTCCAACATGATTAGTCCAAATCAATTAAGCAATGGGAACAGTGTGACCTGATAACCTATTAATATGCGATAATTACATATGAAAATTATAGTATCAAAAGAGTTGTTTGCCTACTAATAATTTCTTTCCACTTAAATTTAAACAACCCTGAATGGTTAATTGCATGTCGTATTTGCTTATTTTTGGGATCACATGACCACAAGAGCCAGCACTAAGATATTGAGACAACCAGGCAAAAGTTGAATACTGAACAAACACTCCTGCGACTTGAGTCACGTCCTAACAAATAGGTCCGATTCCTGCTGCTACTACTTAATTCTTTGGGTGAAGCTGCAAAGGATGTGCAGGAAATTATAGAAAGAGAGAGAGACTTATGCAACAAACTTCCTATGACTTGAGAAAATCACTTTCGACTACTTTAGCAGACCATTCCATAATACAGACCGGCCCTTTATCATGTTACCATTCTATCACAAGATCTTAAATTATATGAAACAGTTGGTTGGTTTAGAGTAGTTTTCCTCTCATGTTTGCTAATGATTAATGATTTTTGGGCTCGCTATAGAGAGAACCCAACGATCTCTTTGAACTCTTAAGTTTTTATTTTTTATTTATTTATTTTTTTTGAGTAAGAAAAAATAGGTCCTGCCCTTTCATTCATTTCCTCGTATTAAATACAAGTGCTAGGCAGTTACAAGAACAATAACCGCTGACCTATAATTTCTCCCCTTTTTAAGTCCACTAAAACCGACCACTACTGCATACATGCAAAACAAAACTACCAGTTCTGCACTAGAACTTGACAAATGGACAAATGCACATAACCTACAATTGACTAAGTCTACATACTGAATTAAACAATAGCAACAGGAACATTAACAAGAATTACCAAACACAGCCAGCAACTTTGATGACTATGCAACACGCGGATGATGGCTTATAACATCACTTCCCCCCTCGAAAGCGCACATGTTCGCTTGTGCGACGGAATGATATCTCTAGTACATCATTTTCCTCATCCTCCCACTGCTTCATATGTCTTTTCCCCAGCTTTCGGCTCATCATCCGTTTCCTCATCATTCTCCAACTTCAACCAAAACAGTCTCTTACATTGATGTCCAACAGTGAAGGGCTCATCACAATTGAAACATAGCCCCTTTGCTCTTTTTTCTTCCATCTTGGCACTACTTAGTTTTCGTATGGGTCGATTGCTAGTATTGCTAGAAGTACTGCCCTTCTTGTCAGTGGATGGCTCCTCCTTGATTGAAGTCCCTCGTCTTTCATAAAGGCGTGCAAGTGCCATGGCCTGGGTTAGTCTTGGGGCCTGTGAAACTCAACCTCAACGGCTATATAATCTTTAAGGCCGCTGATGAAAATCCTCATCTCATGTGCTGGTGATAGGTTTGTAATTTGTGCCGACAGTTGCTCGAAGCAATTCTGATATTGATCTACGGATCACACATTCACACTTGCTGCAGTTTAGATAATTCCCCCACTTTGTTGCTTCGTGTGGGAGGACCAACTTTCACGATACAAAGATTTGAATTCTTCCCATGTTAAACATGATTTTTTCCTCT
This sequence comes from Lumnitzera racemosa, assembly GCA_024138005.1. Classification (NCBI taxonomy): domain Eukaryota; kingdom Viridiplantae; phylum Streptophyta; class Magnoliopsida; order Myrtales; family Combretaceae; genus Lumnitzera; species Lumnitzera racemosa. Next base: position 47,553,963 of record JAMXBC010000007.1, read on the forward strand.
CAAGCTTAACATACCAGAGTTGTGCGTCTCCCCCCATATGAATGGAAACCAATTCCACGTATTCATCCTCGTTAATCTGTTGGTGCTTAAAAAAATGTTTGCAGGGATTCAACCACCCTAACAAATCTTCCAATCGATCATACTTTGGAAATTCAATCTTAATCAACCGAGGAGCTACCAACCCTCTTTCTGTTCTGTCACTTCCTCTGCTACTCCCTGATCGATTGTCACTAGTGGTGTCAGCCACTCGATCCACCCCCTTTTGAGCACTCAATTCACGTGACAAGGAGCAGACTTGGCAGCCAATCTTTCTTGCTGCTCTTCCATGTGCGCCCTGTCCTCTCTGTACTCTGCTTTGTCATCCTTCTAAGCAACCAAAAAGGCCTCAAATTGTTTCTGAAGTTTTTGCATGTCCTCCATGAAACTTGGCTCCGATACCACTTTGTCACAAGATCTTAAATTATATGGAGCGGTTGGTTAGTTTAGAGTAGTTTTCCCGGTGTGTTTCCCTATGATTAATGATTTTTGGACTCGTTATGGAGAGAACCCAACAATCATTTTGAACTCTGAAGTTCTGAATTTTTTTTTTTTTTTTTTTTTTTGAGTAAGAAAAAATAGGTCCTGCCCTTTCATTCATTTCCTCGTATTAAATACAAGTGCTAGACAGTCTGACCACTACTGCACGCATGCAAAACAATGGCAATAGGAACGTTAACAAGAATTACCAAACACAGCTAGCAACTTTGACGACTATGCAACACGTGGATGATGGCTTATAACACATTTTGCCTCTTTTATCAGTCATTATTTAAAGAAAGAGAAAAAACAGAAAAATGTTATAGGATAATATTCACACTGGGAAGCACAATTATTCAATAATCAAAAACTAAGAAAAATAAAAGAAGGGTGTAAATAGAATGAGAAACAATAAACAAAGAAAAAGGCATCTCAGAAATATTGAAATATAATTCAGCTAATACAAGTAATATGGCTCAGTGTTCAATGAGGTCACAGTCCACTCCACGAACAGTTAGGAGGTGCTTATATTTATACTCTTTAAGTATCATTTTTTTTTTTTTTTCTCTTTTTCAACGGATTTCTTGTGACACAATGTCACTAACATTTCAGACCTATTATTGTCAGTGACACAATGTAACTAGCAGATTTCTTGTAACACAATTACTCTATAGTCAAAAACTAAGAAAAATAAAAGAAGGGTGAAAAGAAAAAGGCATCTCAGAAATATTGAAATATAATTCAGCTAATACAAGTGATATGGCTCAATGTTCAATAAGGTCACAGCCCACTCCAGGAACAGCTAGGAGGTGCTTAAATTTATACTCTTTATGTATCATTTTTTTTTATTTTTTCCTCTTTTTCAACGGATTTCTTGTGACACAATGTCACCAACATTTCAGACCTATTAAAAATTTTCTATTGATTCATGGATCAAAAAATTCCATTCACAATGATGGTACAAATTCAATTATAAAAAACAAAAGATGGTACAAATTTAAAAGCTGATTTTTCACAAGACAATTTAGATATAGATTTCAAAGGATGTCATGCCTGGATTGTTCCAACCATCCTATTATCTACTCCTCCACAACATTTCCCCTATTTTTTCGCCGTAATCCCTCTGCAAAGAACCATGTAATACCAAAAGAATAAAACCGATAGCCACAACCTTTTGTAAAACCATGTTAGTATATTGCAAATATCCAATTAGTAACCGAGTTGAAAGCTATAAACTATAACTAACAATTATGGCCTCCACGTGCATGCAATAAAATGCATTCCCACAACCTTCTTTGTACATAATTTTTTGCGCAATCTGATGAGGAAAGAATATTCTTAGGCATAAATCCAACAGGAAATTGGGAGATTTATCAAATCAATGTTATTCTATGCATAAAGAACCACTAAGGGGGGGGGGGGGGGGGGGGGGGGGGGGGGGGTGGTGGGGAGGGGGCATTTGCAAGTTCCTTTATACATAAGGGCCACGGCCATCAAATAAAAAATTCCAAGTTGCGTATAAGAAGTACAGAATCTCAAAATTATCCAGACCATTATTCACTCCATCTGAGTCCCACCAATCCCCCTCCTTTACAAAATATATATATATGTTTATGATCGTGAAGAACATGACCACCTTGGAAATGGTTAGCAATTGTCCACAAGTGAAGACGTTCCGCTTCTTCAGTTTTTCATCTAAAACATATCCTATACCTGGAAGAGCTTTAATTGGAAGTTGCTGCAAATATTCGTCCACTTGGAATATCAAAATAAAACACACCAAATATTAAAGAAAACACTGAAAAGCACAGAGAAATATGAGGTGATGTTTGCCTACCCATCCAGACATGTGCGAATAACAAGGACAAAGAACATTGAACAAGCAAACAAACTGTAATGGAACAATCACACAAGAAGAAAAACAAATTTTTATGTATTTATTATTGAAAAAATAAAAGCAGACATCAGCAAGAACACAGCAGTAAATTGTGCCAATCAACTAACTCTAGTGATAATTTCTATATATGAGCAGATACGAGTTCACAAAATAGCACTACACCCGAATTTCACACCATAGAATATAGACAATGTAGCTTGTTTCCTCTTTCTAGCATAATTTCAGTAAATATTCGCCAAAAATATGGAATGAACAAAGGATTATAATCCACTGAAACACACAAAAAGTAGACTATAATGGAAAAAGATAACTTCTCAAGTAAACATTCACTGAAAAGATGGATACACATAGAATGACTGGTTTCAATACGAATTATTTAATAACATTTGAAAATATCTGACAGAATAGCCTATGGTGCAGCCAACGTTCAAGTCCAAACACACGAGTGATTAAGAATATCCACTTGATAAAAGTACCTTCTCAAGGGGAATGCAGCACTGACCGTTTGGCTTAGCAGTGCGAGCAGTAGGGTAAGCCATTAGCATATTTCCAGCCATTCCAGCACTTGCAGTGCACCCTGCGGTCTCAAAAAGCTCCAGATCTTCTACTTGTGAGTCTCTTACATTTATAAATGCTTTGTGATAGCTTATAGCCTAGAGAAATGAGTTGGATAACAAAAATCATCTGAAGGTGACCTTGTTTAAAAGGAATGTGCATTGCAAAGCTACCATCCATTTTCAAACCTGCACATCTTTGCAGTGCTTATGCAAAATGTCATAGAAACAATCATCAACCTGAGAATTACAAATCTTTCCAGTCATACCCAGTAAACTCAAAGAAAGAAAGTCAAAGCAAGCTAGTTTCTCAATATTAACTTGAAAAAGTAAAGTACCAAAACACAAAATAAGCTACCTCCCCATAAGCCTCAAAGTTCTATGGAAGAATGACAAGATGGGGCATGGTGCTTTGGCACTTCTTACAAACATCCCAGCCCTAATTCCTATTTTAAATTGAATAAATAGATAACAAATAAGCAATCCAAAAAAACAGTAAGTTTTATCAAAGATCATGTCCCATTTTACAATAGCTAGTACGATGGTAACAGCTATGCAACATTCTAGAGAGATGTTAATGAAATATGTAATAACATCATCAACTCTGATGACTTGGTATGCGTTTCAGCACGAAAAAGGATCTCATAAATACAGTTAAGTCATTCCACTTAAGGAACTACTATGATTTTCATGTAGACATTTCGAAATCAAATATATACGTTGTTTACTGTAAAAAGAAAGAACAAAGTTGTAAGTAAAGGCTATGAGCTTATTTGAAAAAAGTAGACGGTCTTTTCAAAATAACAATTTTAGAGAGTCTGCATACTTATGTGAACCCGATGATGAATCAGGACCATCATCAGCTCGATAGCAACATAATGGCTACATTATTCATTAATAGTATACAAAACAATCCTAATATCAAGATACCTGATCTTACAGTTAATGTGCAAACTATGTATAGGTGTACGGTAAGTAATAAAAGGGTTTTCGAGACTAAGCGAAAGACTATTGAGATGGTATACGGTAACTGGGAGAAGTTGTATAATAAGTTGTTAAGGCTATTAAATGCAATAAAGTTAAGTAACCCGGGGACTCAAGTGGATTGGGGCTAGAGTAGTTCACCAAAGCAAGGTCAGTCCTAGTTTAAGTGGGTTTTCTAAACATTTGGGCTGTATGTTGAAGCCTTCAAATACTATCGACCTATTGTATGTATTGATGGCACATTCTTATACGAAAAGTACGAGCATAAGTCATTGGTAGCTTGTAGCATGGATGAAGACAATTCAATTGTTCCATTAGCATTTACTTTGTTGACATAGAATCAGCAGAAACTTAAGAGTGGTTCCTACAAAAGCTTAAAGTGGATGTAGTCGGCCAAAAGGAAGAAACCTTATGTCTTGTGTCTGATAGGGCATCCACTATTAACTCTGTGTACAAGGAACCATCAGTAAGCTAGTAGCCACCATTTGCAGTTTAGAGATATTGTCTACAACATGTTGTTAGTAACTTCAATACGATCCATAAAAACCAGTTATGCAAGAAACTTGTATAGTTTGCAGGTATTCAACACAATAAAGGAAATTCGAATGTTTTATGTAAAAGTTGGCTCAGGCTGAGGAGGATAGTCCCGCGTAGTTCGACAATGTTGATTTGGAAAGGTGGACTCTCGCATATGATGGATTTTACCATTTTAGATATATGACATCAAACATTATTGAGAGTTGTAACTCCGTTTTGAAATTAGTGCGTGGATTACTTGTCACTACATTAGTAAAGAAGATATTTTATAACTGTATCGCCTATTAGGAGGAGTGGCATAGACAATCAATTTTGGCAAGATCTATACTAATCATGCTGTAAAGATGTATGAAACTTAAAGGGGGCGAGCAAATACACATGGAGTCATTTCATTTAGCTTACAGAATGGTATTTTCGAGGTTTTAACTGGTAGTCGAATGATGATGACAGGATTGAAGAGAGGAGGAAGGATACATATAAGTGACTTTAAGGGCTGCATTTGCTCGAATGAGGAGTACTCACTTGTCCCTGATGTGATTACGAGAGCACTTCTGGATACTTCCCTATGGGGTTGACAACAAGACAATTCAACAGTATGCGCGTACGTACATACTCAGCTTGATGGACAGAGACAAGGATTCCTAATATACATCTAAGGTCCTCGAGGAGTCGATGAAAGCTAATAGTCGTGGTATAGACAGATTACCTGGCGTTATATTACACACCATAGAGCTGTCATTGGTTGATCGATACATATATCTAAAATCATCCATTATTTTATTTTTTACTCATTTATATTTGTTATCATATGTACCAACATTTGTTTTCTTTACTTATTTTAGGTAGACTCGCTAAGGAGTGTCAAATTGACACCTGACTATCTTGTAGCGCTCAGTATTATAGATGAGGCACTTGACTTTGTTGAGCGATACAGTGGCCTTATCTTCTACCTACATCAAGAAAGTGTACATGAGCCACCTCATATGGACCATGGTGTGGAGTAGGGACCACTTACTGACGAGGAAATGTCAACTCCTCATGCACCACATAAGGGTAGAGCTAAAGTTCGAGGAGGCAAGGCTCAAGGGGTACGTCGTTGGGTAAACCTTAGTGACGATATCTCACCACATGCCTACATTTCTTAGACCTAGGGCATATCAGTGGGGGATACAGTACATACCCTAGGTCAGGTGTTGCCTCCACTTCGGGAGCTGAATCAGCTTTAGGGCTGGATCTAGCTCGTACATGACTCTTAAGTTCCAGCAACATCTTGATCTCGCGACTTTACTAGCTCCTTAAAAGCGATGTTGCACTCTCACACAGTCATCCATGGTTGAGGACATCACTCAGCTACATCCGGGCCATTCAACCAACCCAATTCCTCCGAGGGAACTTGTGCTTAACGATCCACCACCTAAGCTTACTTAGACACACAATAGATGGGGGCGTTCACTTCTTTCCCGTACCTTGAGGACCTTTACACAGTGTAGCCATCAAGAGATATGTTTAGTCTATTGTTTTTGTTTTCTTCTTTATTTTTCCATTATATTGATGTTGTTATTAATTGATTACAAATTTTGTGTATATACTGATTATTCGAAATACAACTCACTTTTCACCATATATTGCAATTCAATGCATTGTTTATTTATCATAATTTTATAATTTGCAATTATTTTTTCTTCTATTTGACTTATGTGGTCATTGGATGATTATCCCATACACTTATTTCTTCCCCACTTGCTATATTTGTTGAAGTGTTCCACCAATTATGATTTTACATAATTTATTACTGTATCAAAATTTCCATTTAGTTTTTTAAGTTAATGGTTGGAAAAACGTTATTTTATCGTTTTAGCTGGGGGGAAATTAGTAGTTTAAATGGAAATTGAACTAAAGGTAGATCAAGTGAGTACACCTTCGGTATAAATATTTACATTGAAGACGCATATACTTGATACGCCTTCAGTTCAAATTGTGATACCAAAGGTACATCAATTGTATATGCCTTCAGTATAAATATTTATACTGAAGGCGTATACACTTGATACTCCTTCAATTCAATTTCTACTAAAGTAGCCTACTGAAAGCGCATCCATTGCATGTACCTTCAGTATAAAAAACATAAGTAACTGAAGGTATACTTACTTGATGCACCTTTAGTATACCATATTCGTATTTTTTAAAAAATTAGCCCTTTTCTGTAATATTTTTTTGGAAAAAAACCCGTATTCGTATAAAACTCTAAAAACCCCATGAAATATAAGTTTCTCCAAACTTTTATCACTATCTGAACATGTTGAAGCATCTACATCAAACTGGTCCACAAGCTTTCTATTCTTCTCTACCATGTAACTGCATTTAAAATTTTCAACTTTTAAAACCTCCCTAGATAAATTACATGTAGATAAAATACCCCAAAACTAATAAAATCACAACTTTTTAAATAAGTAATAATATAAAAAGTTATCTAAATGTCTTTATCTCATAGGTTATGCTTTTCAATAATATGTTTTCAATCTATTCTAGCATTTGGATTCTAAAAATGGAAATGTAAAATTGATTACAAGAGAATGCCGGAGCAGGAAAATGAGACTTCTCACAAAGATTAGAGAACATTGTTTCCAAACATTTAACTCTATTACTTCAACTGTCAAATACCAAATACAATCCAACCAGCAGCTAACACCACTACCTTTAGACAATGAAAGACTAATTAAATATTAATAATGAAAAAAAAATAGATACATTAATTCCTGGAAAGGCTCTTCAAAAAAATAGAATATTTCCAAACAAAAATGAACCCCTATTGATCATAATGTCCTGAACCAAGAAGTCCCCAATCTATAACGGGTCCATTGAAGGTACAAGATATAGAGACATATAACTCAATTTTTCGATAAGTACATATAAGTTAGTATTCATAACCCTTTGACAGCATCATAAGTGTACATAGGTAAATTTCAATGTTCTATCAATCAAGTTCTCCATATCCATAACTTGTCCTTGCACTTCTAAGGGGAAAAAAATCCAACAAAATGACATATTGTCCTCGGTGTTTATTGTGAAGTATTTATGTTCCGTAGTATGCCTTTATCCATGATGATTCCACCAGCCTTATGATGATCAATTAGAACTGTCATCATTTTTTTTTATGTTTTTAGGCAGTAAATTCTTTCCCACCTCTCTCCACTAGGCTATCCCCTCTCACCCACTATTATCCACTTGCTCTCACCATGCACCACCACATACAATTATGTCGCTAACACTACAATCCATCATCACTATCTAGCTTAAGACATCAAATATAAATTCTCGCGTAAAGATTTTAATTAATTATTCTCCAAAAAGACAAACCTTTATGCCAACTCAACACTGTCTGCCATCGAGACATAAGCAATAAATTTTTTCAATCTTTCTTCCAAAATTCAACCAATTTCGTCGAAAAAATAATATCATTACGTTATTAGAGGAAAAATTATTAGGCTCCGAGCCTAAAGTCACACATACAATACATGATACATTCCAAAACTTGACTCTTGGAGAATATTAATCTACACATGCATACGAGATTAAGAGAGAGAGAGAAGACCGATAAGCTGAAACAGGAGAAAGGAGAATTGCGAAAGGAAGAGCAAGAAAAGGAAGAGAGAGTTGGAGCCTCAAGCCATGCCGAGGGTTTTTCGGTCGGATTCTCTTCTTCTTGCTGTTGGAGTTGTTGATTGAATTACGACTTCACGATGATTTGTCGCCGGACTTCGCAAAGTACCAAACTAAAATACGAGTACTTTTTCGAAAAATATTACAGAAAAAAAAGCCACTTTAAAAAAAAATACCAATATGATATTCGCATGTGCCTTTACTTAGTTATGTTTTTCCAATTGAAAGCACATGTACTTAATTCTCTATAATTGTAAGCATATGTATTACATGCGCCTTATATAATTCTCTACATATTACTTATATAAACCTCAATTTACGTAGCCAAACTCTATTTCTACCTATATCAATATTTGAAATTTCTAAACCACATAAAAAAAATGCAAATAAATCCATAGTTGAAGTACCAAACCATTTTTTAACGCTAGTATATATCTAAAACAGGTAATAATCCATAACTTGCAGGTATGATTTTTTTTTTTTTAATCTTAGTAGTAATCGACATTATGCAAAATTTTTGTTAGAAAAAAAATTGTTACTTAATTACGCATATTTTGTAATTATAGATGTACCGTAAGTTATGTAAATTATTACTATTTCATGAAAATTTATTATATGTTGTCTAAATTAAGGCATTTTTGGTAATACAACAGATAAGTTACATGAATATGAGTATGAAAAATCTTGAAATGTAGGTAGAAATTGTTGTATATATATAATTTTTTAGCGTTTGTATTGTGTTGGATCGCGTTATAAGTTAAAGTTAGGTAGTACGCGATGCAGCTTAACGAGATGATTAATTGCCTTTTGTAAAGTTGTTACATGGTGTATAGATAAAGTTTTTAATGTCATTTAAATATTCAGTTCATCGTGACATTACTAAGATGGAAATGATAAATTACATAAAAGTTATTGTCTATGCGAATGGAAATATTGTGATGAGTAGATAGGGGCTAAAGTATGATAGGGACCCCATTAAAAAGTTGAAAATTAGGAAAGATTCGAACTTCTCTCATTTCAGTCAAAAATTTTTTGGATGCACCGGAGTTGACCTGAGTGGTGTTGAACTCATACACGGGCATCCCTTTTCCATGATGCTGAAGTTGTTTACAAGTTGATAGCCATTAGAGATAATGAGGATGTTGAGAATTTCATTGAAATGGTAGAGTCTTTTGAGAAATGGAGTATTCAGGAAGTGTATATAAGGCACATTGGGAAATTGAGTGCCCAAGATGATTATGAAATACATAAGCCAGACAATCCAATCCTTCTAGATCCCAATGTGCATTCAACAATGACTTTTGCGAAGTAAACAAACATACATCAATCTAATGAACCATACATGGATTATGTGAATATCATAAAAGAGCAACTTGACAAAGTATTGGCTCCCATGTCGAACACAAAGAGTCCTATGATCCGTATATAGAGAGAATGTACATGGACATAAATGTTGACAATGATGGAGAGGATGAAGAAGATAGGGATGATGATGAGGATGATGTTGGCATCAAAGGTGACCACACTGAGGATTTCGGAGAGGCTTAAGTGAGACCATATGTTGTTGGGAGCAATATGCCGGTCTAGCCATTTCGCGAAGATGACCTGAGCAGGCCCATCGTCATACTTGTGAAGTATTGTCCAATAGGCAATTTTAGGACTTTCCAGCAATAAATGAACCGGTTAACAAGCTTGTAAGAGATCCTATCTCATTTTACAACAGCCGATACGATGGTAGCGGCTACGTAACATTTTTTAGAGATGTTAATGAAATGTGCAGCAACATCAGCAGTTCCGATAAATTAAGTGTTGGTATGCATTTCAACACGAAGAAGGATCTCATAGATGCAGTGAAGTTGTTTCACCTAAGGAACCATTGTGATTTTCATGTGGATATTTCGAAACTGATCGTATATGTGGTCTGCTGTAATAAGAGAAAACAAGGTTATAAGTAGAGGCTACAGGCTTGTTTGAAGAAAGTAAAGGGTCTTTTCAAAATAACAATTCTAGAGGATTCGCACACTTGTGTGAACTCAATAATGAACCAGGATCAACCTAAACTTGACAACAACATAATGGCTAGGCTATTCATCAATAGTGTACGAAATAATCTTAATATTAAGATACCTAATCTTGCAGTTACCATGTAAACTATGTACAGATACACAATAAGAAATAAAAGGGTTTTCAAGGGCAAGCGAAAGGTTATTAAGATGGTATCTAGTAATTGGGAGAAGTTGTATAATGAGTTGCCGAGACTATTAAATGTAATGAAGTTAAGTAATTTGGGGACACAAGTGGATTGGGGTTGAAGTAGTTTATCAAAGCAAGGTCAGTCCCAGTTTAAATGGGTTTTGTAGACATTCAAGTCATGTGTGAAGCCTTTAAATATTGTCAACTCATTATATGTGTCGATAGCACATTCTTATGTGAAAAGTATGAGCATAAGTTGTTGATAGCTTATAGCATGGATGTGGACAGTTCAATAGTTCCATTAGCATTTGCTTTTATTGACACAAAATCGATAAAAACCTAAGGGTAGTTCCTATGGAAGCTTAAAGTGCATGTAGTCGACTAGAAGGGGGAAACCTTATATCTTATATCCGATAAGGCATCCGAAATTGATTTCACATATAAGGAACTATTAGTAGGTTGGCAACCACCGTTTGCAGTTTGGAGATACTGTTTGCGGTACATTGCTAGTGACTTCAACACGGTCTACAAAAACCAATTATACAAGAAACTTGTATGGTTTGCAGGTATTCAAGCATAGGAAAGGAAATTCAAAATTTTTCATAGAGAATTTACCATAGGCTAAGGAGGATGCTCCCACGTAGTTCGTTAATGTTGATTTAGACATATAGACTCTTGCATTTGATGGATATTACCATTTTGGATACATGACATCAAACATTGTCAAGAGTTATTACTTTGTTTTGAAATAAACGCGTGGATTGCCCGTCACTACATTAGTGAAGAAGATGTTTTACAACCATGTTACCTATTGGGAGGAGAGGCATAAAGATACTAAGGAAGAAATCAATTCTGGCAAGATCTACACTGATTATACTCTAAAGATGTATCAAAATTGAAGGGGTCGAGTAAGTGCACATAAAATCATTTCATTTAGCTTCCAGAACGATCTTTTTAAGGTTTTAACTGGCAGTTAAATGATGAGAACAGGATTGAAGGGAGGGGAAAGGATACGTACAGTTGATTTCAAGGGCCGTACATGAACTTATCAAAAGTGGAAAATATATAGGATCCCCTATTCCCATGCATATGCTGTTGAAGCGAGCATGAAGGTGGATAGAAAATCAATAATAAGGCCATGGTATAAGTGGACAAACTAGGTAGATTGTTACTGAACTCATTTCTACCAGATTGGTGATGAGTTGAACGAGCCCCAAGTTATCTTCCCTTATATCTACTCAAACATTGACTTACTACGAAATAAAGGTAACCCTAAACATAAGTAATATCATACGAAGATGGACATTCAAGAGCCATCTAACAAAACTAGATGCAATGCATATGAGCGAGAAGGATACAACAGGAGGAGGTGTCTGGAGATTAATAGGGCAGGTATATATTCCCTTTCTATCTAAGCATTACATTATAATACATGCATAAGTATAATGAGATGTACAATTTTTTATTTTTTTTGTCTACTAAACATGTTTGTATGTGTTTGCAAGATAGATAGAGCTAAGACCTATTGATCCACGCATACTTACAAGGTAGGCCAATCACCATTTACTGGCCGTTTAGGAGGGTAAGGTAAGTAATGTCATTATCATTTACAATTAAGTCTTTTATTAAAGATGTATTACTTGCTAACTTCATTGAATGTTTGTGTAAGAGGCTACCTATGCACTACAAGAGTGGCACAATGAGATATCATTACATAAGGATGAGCGGGATATTCCTATACATCCTAGGGTTGAGCCTTACATACAGGAGGTTGGGTTCTAGGGAGTTGCACAACTTCCATTTATTATGTTGGATTGATATCTAATTACGACACTTGTTAAGAGATAGAGGCCCAAGACATACATATTCCACCTACCTACTGGAGAGGTGACCATTATACTGTAGGATTTGGGATCCAGCTTAGACTTCTAGTTAAGGGGTTTATGGTGGCGGGTTAGATAGAGACAAACGATGAGGAGAGCTAAGCTAACATAGGAGAGAGACTGCTGGACGTGAGGCCTACTCGGATAGGAGATGCTTATTTCTCTCTAACATGGTTACGGGAGCACTTCTGAGTACTTTCCCGTAGGGTGGATGACAAGACGGTCTAATAGTATACGCGTATGTACATACTTAGCCTGATAGGAGGATTCATATTTATGAATAAATCCTCCAGTCTTATTTACCTCGTGTTCTTGCCATTGTTGGAGGACTTTTGAATAGCTAGGCAGTTTAGCTGGGGTGACACTTGCTTGGCATGGTTGTATTAACAGCTGTGCTCTACCTCATCATTCGAAGCATAAGAGCTTGGAGGGGTCGTGATTCTACTTCAAGTTTAGGCTTAGGATAGATTCTTACATGTCCCCCCTCCATAGTCGATATGGGTTTATTAGGCCATTAGTAGCTAAATAAAGGTTAGTACGGGATACGACTCAGCATTAGATGCATGTAGTAGATGCGTATCATACAGGGTTTGCATATAGATGACATAGCAGGTATGATATGATAAGTTATCCTCTTTGTCATCCTTTTTGTCGGTCGTAAGTGATAACCTTCATTGTTTCATTGATTGTTTGTTTGTTTATTTATTTATTTTTTTTGTACCCGTTAAGTTGTTTAGGAGTATTATATAGAAGAGTTGTTGTAGTTATTACCTCACTTCTGCATTGCTGAGTGACACATTTGGACTACCTGAGTACCACTCATATGTTTTCACATCATTGAGTAGTGCTTTCTGGATTATGTCGTTTGCCAGTTTGGTAGATACCAGTACTCCCTATAGGAGGTTGATACCATTAAGCGACTCCACTAGTTAGACCTCCAGGGTAGAACGAATATTAACTAGATCAATATATACTCTTCCTACATCCAGGCTTGGGGACAGAGACTTGGATTCCTAATATACATCCAAGGTCCTCGAAGGGTCGATGAGAGTTATTAGCTGTGGTACAAAGAAATCACCCGACGTTACATTACACACTACGGAGCTATCATCGATAGACTAGTAAGTACATCTAAAATCGTTTATTTGTTTTTTGCACTTGTATATACTTGCTATCATATATATTAACAACTATCTTTCTATTTATTTTAGGTAGACTCGCTTAGGAGCATGAGATTAACACCTAACTATCTTATAGCATAAGGTATTGTAGATGAGACACTTCATTTCATTGAGTAGTACAGTGACTTCATCCTTTACCCATAGAAGGAGAGCGTACATGAACTACCCTATGTGGATCACGGTAGGGAGCAAGGATTACCTGTTGACGAGTATGTGTTAGCTCCGTGTGCACCACCTAAGGGTAAAGCTAGAGTTCAAGGAGGTAGGCTTCGAACGGGACATCGTCGGGCAAACCTCAATGATAATATCTATCTACATGGGCATCATTCTATTGACCTAGGACATATCATCGGAGGATACAGCACATACACTGGGTCAGGTGTTGCCTCCTCCTCAAGAGCTAAATCCAACTCCAAGGCTGGATCTAGCTGTTACATGACTATCGAGTTCCAGCAACATCTTGATCTTATAACTTTACTAGTACCTTAAAAGCAATGTTCCATCCCCTATATAGTCATCAATGGGTGAAGGCATCACTTAACTACATCTGGCCCCTCTAGTCGACCTAATTCCTAATAGGGAACTTGATCTCGACAATCTACCACTTTAACTTACACAGTCATAGGATAAATGGGGTCGTTCACTTCTTTCCCGTACCATGAGGACCTTCATACGACGTAAGCATTAGTAGATTGTTTTGTTTATTCTTTTGTTTCATCCTTTTTTTGCCATTTTATTGATGTTAACATTAAGTCATGATAAATTTTGTGTATATACTGATTATTTGAAATATAATTTACTTTTCATTAGAGATTGCAATTCAAGGCATTGTTTATTTACCCCAATATTATAATTTGCAATTATTTTTTCTTATAATTGACTCGTATGGTCATTGAATGATCATCCCGTATACCGATTTCTTCCCCACTTGCTATCTTTGTTAAGATGTTCCACCAATTGTGATTTTATGTAATCGATTACTGTATCAAAATTTTCATTTAGTTTATAGTTTATGGTTGAAAAAACATTACTAAATTGTGTGGGATTAGGGGAAATTGGGAAATTACTATGTTTAATAACAATTATTTTTAACTATAAATTGTGATTGAAAATTTTAAATTAAAGATGCATATACCAGATGCGCCTTTAGTTCAATTCCTAACTTGATGGGTTATTGAAGGCGCATTTAGTATATGCGCTTTCGGTTGAACTCCTAACTTGATGGGATACTGAAGGCGCATTTACTAGATATACCTTTAGTGTAAAAACTGACCACAACTGAAGGCGCATGCAACCATATTGATTTTTTTTTTTCAAAAGGGATCCTTTTCCGTAATATTTTTTGGAAAAGGGTCTATATTCATATAAAACTCGTCAAACTCATGTTTTTGTGCTATGTAATTTGATTCTCTAAGGAGAGAAAGGAAGTTTTGGGTTTCCATGTGATTTGAATGAAACAGCAAGTCCCGGTCGTTATATATAAAACTACAGGGGCATTTTGATAGAGCCATTGAACTATGTAAACTTATGTGTTATGAAGATATTGATTTAGTTTTAGCGTCTCTTTTTTTTTTTTCTCTTTTGTTACTCTAGCTCAATTTTTTGATCTTATGATAAATATAATTTTATGATAACATTTCTTGAGATATTGTTTGAAATTATACAATATTATTACGTATGTTAATATAAAATATGTGATATACACATCAATGATTATACCTTTTATAAATACTTGAAAAAATTACATAAGCCATTGGATAACTTATTGCAAAAAAATTATATTATAAAAATACAATAAAGAAGTGAGACTCATAACTATGTTCAAAGGATCACATGATGTCTTTTGCTAATGTGTTAACAACCAAAGAGCTCACCTCTTATTTACAAACTACCTAAGATGAGTCGTGGGTTAAAGCAAGAAATAAAAAGTTGAAGGCTCCTAAGCATAATCATACATAGGATTTAACTACTTTGCCTTGAGGCAAATGTGCTACTAGATATCAATGGGTATACATAATTAAATATAGGGCTAATGGTAGTGTAGAACATTATAAAGCTTAGTTGGTTGTAAAAGGATATACTCAAATTGAATGAGAGGATTACCATAATACTTTTTCTCCTATTGTACTGTTCATATTTTGTTACCATAGCTACCATTCACCATTGGCCTCTTCATCAAGTGAACATTACCAATGCTTTTCTCCATGGGTTCCTTAATGAAGAGATTTTTATGACTCCACCTCCTGGTTATGTGAAATCTAAACTAGGTTAAGTGTATCGACTTAAGAGGTCTTTATATGGGCTTAAACAAATTTCTCGCTAGTAGAACTTCGAAATTTCAAGATTTCTTCTTAAACAAGGATTTACTCAATCACAACATGATTATTCCTTGTTTATGAGGATAGTAGATGATGGTTTTCCTATGGTTTTATTGTATGTCGATGACATGATAATAACTAGAACAAATGAATCTTCTATTTGATATCTTAAAACTCAGTTGCATGAAACCTTTATTATTAAAGACTTGGGACTTATACATTTGATTTTAGGAATAGAAATCTTTGGCAATACTGTTGGTATATTTTTGAATCAAAGAAATGTCATTACTGACATTCTTGTTGATACTAGTCTTACAATAGTTAAGCCATTGCAATGTCCTTTTCTTTCTAGTATGAAACTTTCTTCTTCTATAGGAGCTTCCCTTGATAATCCTTCCTTTTATCACAGCACTTACCTCACATTAACTAGACCTAACATCTCCTTTGTCGTGCATCATCTCAACTAATTCCTTTAGTCTCCTTGTGTTGGTCATTTAAAGGTTACTTTCCATGTTCATCATTATCTTGAGGGATCTATTAATGAAGGGCTCTTTTACTTTGCTTCTAGTACTTTTGATTTATAAAGGTTTTCTTATTCTAACTGGGGTGCTTACCCGATTGGTCGCAAATATGTTAGTGGCTATTGCGTTTTGCTTAGATCTTATTTGATTTAGTGGAAAACAAAAAAAAAAAGAAAAGAAAAGAAAACCAAAATACAATTTCTACTTCTTCTACAGAAGTAGAATACCGCAATATGGTTACTACCACCAAGGAATTCTTTTGCATTTCTTATATTTTGGATTATCTCAAGGTACCTTTGACCCTTCTTGTTTGACTTTTTTGTGATAATAAAATTGCTTAATTACTTGGTGATCATCTGTGCTTTTATGATCATATAAAACATATCGCTATCGATGTTCATTTTGCCTAAGACCAAGTGGCTAAAGGCTTTCTTCAAATAGTGCATATTCCTTCCAAGATGCAACTTGCTAATTTTTATTTTTACTAAACCAGTGTTGGAAACAGAGCTCAACTATAGCAAGTCTAAGGTGAGTCTTTGTGAAGCTCCACCATGAGAGGGGTAGGTGTGTGAAGTAGTATGGAAGTTGTATAGAGCTTTAGTTGGTATCTATTGATAGGTATTTTTGAGTAATTATTATATAGGCTTATATTAGTCGGTCTAATATCTAAGCCCACTCCAATGACCTAGTATTGATTCACTAGAAATACTAAGCAAGACCCCCAGGTAAGGGGCTCCCTCTTCTCCATTCTCATTCACATAACCATTCAATATTTTTACTCTCATCACAAGAGGGTTGACTTAAACATTAAAGTAGTTATGCCGGAACACCTTCTTGTGCCCCTTATAGTTGTTTTCTTGTTTTGTAAGTGTTTGTATACTAAGATGAAAATCAACTATTAACAATTGGTACCATATGTGGAAATCGAAACAAATTGAGTGATTCTTGGAAAAGATGCAAAAGGATATTTCTTTCATGATTTTTTGTAAATCTGGTTTGTTGAATTCGATTTTCTCCACTTCTTCCATAAATCTTGATAAACATATTCATAATTTGTTGTTATTTTCTGGAGACTCGAATTCCTCCATGCTTCTTACTTTTAAGCCACGACATTGATGTTTCCTTTTCCTACTTTTATGGCATTCGGCGGTGATTTAAATTGTTGGTTTCTCTGAATATACACTTACATTTTCCTTGACATCTGTTTGTACGATGAAAGTTGAGAAATTTTCCCTCGTTAACCATTATGCCATCATACATTAGTGGATTTGTAATCTAAAATGTGATAACTGCCTCGTTTAACCGCCATTGCATTATCTGTTGAAAGGATTTGCCATGAGGACGTTGAAATGACTTTTTTAACCGTCATTTGTCTGGCATTTGATGTGTCGTACTCAGCCATCTAACCAATTGGTAACACGATGATGCTAAGAGTTTTAAGAATATTCGATAAGGTTTGTTCTCCAAACAGGAACTTCATGATTTTCTCTCGAGCCACATTTTACAATTTCCTTTCGACAATTTTTATCTTCAAAGGCCTCGCTAGATGATAAAAGAAAGATGATGGTCCATGGTCGAGAGATCATATGAAGAAAGATGTTATAGAGCTGAGCAACTCTGGCAACCGAATTTTATCCTACTATTGCTGGTGTGGATAGCTCGGCAGATATATTCATAGTGAATATGAATGCATTTCTATCCATGTGGATGTCCAAGACAATCGCCGAACAGCTTCATAGATTTTCGAATGCACTAATTGTTGCCAAAGCTTTAGTCTCCTTAGCATTAAACAACTCAATTTGAAAGATTTGCCGAGTTGCTAAGATCAATATTGATGCTGAGATATATCAATCGGCCAGCAACAATGGCTGAGAAGCCAAATAGATTCCTCCCTTTGTCGGCCTCGGCTACAATATATATATAACTCCCTTTGTTCACTATTTGAACACTAGAGTTAAGGGGTAAATATTGATAGTCAGTTTTCGTTCAACTTATACTCATCCTTTTGTCAGTCAACATGCCGAGTGATCGACTCTCTCGGCATTCATGCTCTATAGAAGACACACAGCTCTTATGCCGAGTACAAGAAATACTCATGATTTGAATTTAAATCTATGGCGCAAATAGTTATCATAAACACGGTTATATTTTACAACTATTTGCTATCCCTACACATTATGAGAGATATCAAGTCAAGAGGTCTCAACATATCTTAATAGTTACCCTGACAACTGCCTTAAACACAATAACAAATACAAAAAAAAAAAAAAAAAACTCTATAAAAGCTCTCTCATACTTCTTATTTACATACTTACTATACTAAATTACCATCCTAACTTATGTATCGAAGAAGCCGCACTGGACCGTCCCTGTACTAAGTATTTCTTCACCCCAAAATTCTCCAACAACACTACTTACCGAGCAGTCTACCTGCTGACTTGCTGGACATTGCCAAGCTCTTCCAAGTAGCAACTTTAGTTTGATCTACTCGCCTTGTGAAACGCTTGAAGTCCAGCTTTGTTATATGCCAATTAATTTCTATACAGTGCATCTATCCCGAGGTGTCCAACTGTTCTCGGCCCCTCCGATCTTAACTTCATTATACTAGTGTATACCACAAGTTCCGAGTGATAGATCCTGACATCGGGATATCTGAACTGCTTCTTGTCATGGACAGTAGTAGAACTTCCAGTGCTAAGCAAATTCTATCGGCTAGAGCTTCTCCGAATGAAGTGATAGGAGTCCGAGGTCTAAGCTCCTTTTGATCGAGCACCGATTTGTAATTCGGGCCATCCCAAGAAGATTCTATCGGCCTTCAAGTTGCGAAGAAGCCGAGTGTTGCTGAGTAATCCGAGCTTCTCTAAGCGACGTGACAATTGAACCTGAACTCATCAGTTGCTCGTGCATTACCGAGCAAATTTCAGCGACTTGCAAGTGCCAAGAATATGCGGCAGTCCACACCGAATGTTGAGTGCAATTTTTTCAAGTTCCATGCTGCGTTGGAGACAGCTCAGAAATTCATCGAGCAGCGGAGTCTCATGACTGAATAGCCGGCCCACATCCACACTCACTAAGCTAGCACCGGCCGGGTTCGTTGCAGCTATGTTCACTACACCGAGCTCTGATTTCCTTCTTAAGCAAGTGCCGAGCTTCATCCACACTTAAAGAAATTGTTAAAACTCCTTTTAAGGCAGCTAAAGGTGAGCCTGAAATGCTACCTCTTTGAAGTGCCGCAGTATGTCCGTGCCGCCCAGTGCCGAGCGGACGAGAAGCCTTCCGAGCACTTTTGTCAAGTCGAGTTTCCGAGCTATCAAGCACTCAACAATTCGTGGCCGAGTAATTGTTGCCGAGTTGAGTTTTCCAACAGAGCTGCAGCCGCATATCCGAGCTTCTAATGTGCCAAAAGAAGACCTACCCTTTTTTGCTTAAAATCTGCCTAGTGGCTATGACCTAGATGCCGAGACGCATTGACACCAATTCATTTTTCAGTTTGCAATAATTCCCAAGATGCAAGTGTGTACTGTCTTATCTCGAGCTACAATAACGTATCTGAGTACTTCCTTGCCGACGCAAAAGTAGCTCGCCCAAGCTTCACGGCATTTGTAAGCCCAAGTTGTCCATTGGTAAGCGTGCCGTGTTGAGCAATTAACAATGACGAACTGTGTAAGTCCAAGTCGGAGCATGCCATACTACCCATCTTTGTTTTTGCCGAGTGGCCGAGAATGGATAACCGAGCTGTGCAATTTTAAAGTTTCCGAATATACAGAGTTGCTGCGGCTGTACCGAATCAATGTAAGGCATATACCAAAGGCGAATGGATAGCGTCCAGATATTCCTTAGGAGCCAAGTATTAGTTGGCTGAGTTAGACAATTCATGAATTATCCTGTAGCATCTTCAGCAGCCGACGAGCAACATCTGGGTAGCATTGGCATGTCACATTATTGCGGACTCGGTGAAAATCATATCTCCTTGTGAAGACAAAAGTTTTTTCTAGAAACCATGATTTCATAGGTTCCAAAATTTAAACTTTAACAAAAGCTCGAAACAATCTTGTCAAAATATCTATCCCGTGCCGACTCACTTTCCATGGTTGCGCGGCTTGGCGGTGCAGAGCCAACTAATTTGGAGCTCCTCAATTGAGCTGCACTACAACATAGAAGTACAACAAAACCTAATAACAAGTCCAAGCCTTCATCTACCTTACCGAGTAACTCAACTCGTTATACTTTTGAGCACGGCAAACAAATTAAGCCAAGTTCTAGGCTCTAATCCACATGGCTGAATGGTCGACCAATAAAGTCCACTCATCAAACTAAAAGAACAACCATACCAAGCTATTCCTCCGACAGATTTGACATATGATACCAAATTCCTATATATTAACGAACTAGAAGCTAATCAGCTTGCTTTACGAATCTACTTTACATGGGCCATGTTTAGTTTAGACAACCTGCTTGCTCATCCAGCCTTTCAGACACATTAATCTCTTCATTCTTTTGCCTCTTTAGGTATACTGGCCTCTTCAAGTCCTCTCCTCTTTTGGCGCTCCCACTTTTTCAAATTTTCACTTTTGTAGACATACTAATATTTACAAGTGCTTCAGTCACTCTCACCTTTTGCCTCTTTAAGCATTTGCTTCTTTAAGCACTCTAACCTCTTTTAAGTCAAGATTGCAAACCTATCCAAAAACCCCATAAAATCAACCTTCCTAAATATTCTTTTCTTCGACTTGGTTACCAAAGAGAGTGGGGAACAAGTGTTGATAGGCATTTTTGGATAATTGTTATGTAGGCTTATATCAATCAATCCAATATCTAAGCCTAGTCTAACGATCCGATCTAGAGACAACCTCCATTGATTCACTACAAATACTATACAAGACCTTCAGGTAAGGGGCCCCCTCTTCTCCGTTCTCATTCACATAACCAGTCAACATTACTTAGGCATTAGAGTGGCCGTACCGAAGTACTCTCTGACATCCCTTATATCCATTTTCTTGTTTTGCAGGTATTTACACACTAAGATGAAAATCAACCATCAACAATATCAATTTTATGTATTTTACTAATTCCGTTGTATATTAGCTTTAGTAAATGCATTTTACAACACGTGTAGAATAGTTAGTTAAGAACATGTATAAGTACTTTGTAACTGACTGCATTAGATTTGATCAGTCATTTTCACTTCATCATTGCTATTCATTCATACTTTGTTTCTCTTATTCCCTTCATGTTGTTGTATCGATCGTGGAGACCAGTAAGCTTCACATTAACAGCATCATAAGTGTACATAGGTAAATTTCAATGTTCTATCAATCCAGTTCTCCATATCCATTGCACTTCTAAGGGGAAAAAAAATCCAACAAAATGACATACTATCCATGGTGTTTATTGTGAAGTATTTATGTTCCGTAGTATGACTTTATCCATGATAATTCCACCAGCCTCATGATGATCAATTAGCACCGTCATCATTTTTTTCTATTTTTAGACTGTAAATACTTTCCCACCTCTCTCCACCAGGCTATCCCCTCGCGCCCACCATTATCCACCTGCTCTCACCATGCACCACCACATACAATTATGTCGCCAACACTACAGTCCATCATCACTAGCTTGCTTAAGACATCAAATATAAATTCTGTAAAGATTTTAATTGATTATTCTTCAAAAAGACAAACCTTTATACCAACTCAACACCGTCTGCCATCGAGACATAAGCAATGAATTTTTTCAATCTTTTTTCCAAAATTCAATCGATTTCGTCGAGAAAATAATATCATTACGTTATTTGAGGAAAAATTATGAGGCTCCGAGCCTAAAGTCACACATGCAATACATGATACATTCCAGAACTTGACTCTTGGAGAATATTAATCTACACACGCATACAAGATTAAGAGAAAGAGAAAGAAGACTGACGAGCCGACATAGGAGAAAGGAGAATTGCGAAAGGAAGAGCGAGAAAAGGAATGTATCATTAAGTGAATTGCGATACATTCCGAAGGTTTTGTGGTCAGATTCCCTTCTACTTACTGTTGGAGTTGTCGCTTGAATTGCGACTCGCTTTGATGATGATTTGTCGCCGGACTTCTCAGAGCGACCCGAGCTCAAACTCATGGTTTGGTGGTAAGAAATTTGATTCGAGAAGGGAAGCTTACTAAGGAAGTTTTGGGCTTCCACGTGATTTGAATGAAACGGCAGGTGCCGGTCGTTATATATAGGACTGCAGGAGTATTCCTATAGTGTAGATATTGATTTTGTTTTAGCATCTCTCTCTTCTTTTCTTTTCTTTTTTTTTTTCCCTTTTTTAACTCTAGCTCGATCTTTTGATCTTATGATAAATATAATTTTCATTTCTTGGGATATCGTTTGAAATTATACAATCTTATTATATATGTTAATATAAAAATGTGATTATATTATCAAATAGACACATCGATAAATGTACCTTTTATAAATATATGAAAAAATTACACAAGCCATGGTTAACTTATTACAAAAATTTTATATTATAAAAATACAATAAAAATTCCACAAGTTTTATCTTATACCGTTATATATAGGTTATAAGTTCCTCTATGATATAAGATTAATTACAGTTTAAAAAGGTGAATTAGTTACCTATATAGTGACGCATAAACATAGATCCTACCCACCTATGGGTTTTTTTTTTTTGGGGAAACCTACCCATCTACGTTATGCACTGTCTGCTCATTCGGGATCCAAATTTTGATGCATTGCAATCAAATTTTTTCTTAACAGAAATTCATTATTTGTTTTCTTATTTATTTATGCAATTTCGAGAGTTTTATTTACATGTAGGAGACATACACATGATCCTAAAAGAACCTTAACTATGCTTGAAGATGATGTTATATCAGAATCAACCTTGAAGTAAATGAATTAGAAAAAATGAAGAGGACTTGTTTTTCGCTATTTTGAGTTTTCTCATTTTTGTGTGCATGATAAAAAGGTTTTTTTTTTTTTTTTTCTTGTGGTTATGTGCATGTAAGATAGTATTAAAGTATAATTTAATAGCAGAGAAGAACATGAGTTATACATTTGTTATAAAAATACGTGTTAATTTTCTTCATAAATCACGCATATTAGTTAAATTTCTTAAATAGGATTTCTCAAATAATCAACAAAATGTTTCTTTCTTTTTTTTTTTTTTTGTATTTGCAATGATTAACAAACAAGGTTGGATAAGGAAAATCCGAATTGGGAAAAACAAAAATCACGTACAAAGATAGAGTTATACGTAATATTTTGGATGCTTACAAAAGGAATTTCTTTATGAATCCAATCAAGAAAGATGTGTCAAGATAATTAGTCTCGCAATGGGATGGACCAAGTTTAAATTTCTCTCTTATAGTTTGTAATATATAGTTAAAAAAAAATCAAGAAAACATGATTTTTCAAGATGGAAATTTTTTTTTTATAGAATGTGACATAATTTACATATTTAAGATATAAAATTTTACTTTAAAAGCTTATGAGTTATATAAATTTCACAAACGCATTTTTTACTATAGTTAATGGAGGAGGATTTTACACAATGCTTCTCAGTGAAAAGAAATACCTAAATTTAAGGCCTTTATTCTTTGGTAATCTAAATAAGAAAATTGAATGAATTATCATTAGAATATTATGCACCTTTACAGTTTGTTTATATCGTGGTAATAGAAAGAAAATAGAATAATTATTTCTTGTCAACTTTCTATTATCTTATTTCTTAAAAAAAAATACTTAGAAAATTTTCATTTTCAAATATTTTTCTATGCCCACTTCATTTGAAGTGGTTGTTACTAAATAAAACATAGAAAAAAGTTCCCACTCAATGTCTGATAATACAATAGTTCTTATATAAGCATTTCTACATATAGAGTTATAATTTACACTAAAAGTTTACAAAAGCTACATGTCTTAAAGTTTATCTATAATCCGATAGGAAACTAACGAGTGTCTTAGGGATTCCAAATTAGTTTTCTAAAAAAAAATAAATAAAAAATCTATATTTATTGAATTCTCTTTTCCTTACTTTCTTAGCCAACTATGCACTAACTTGGAGTAGTGATATTTGTACATCTTGAACTTTCACTTGTCACTTGTAAAAGAGTCTATAGGGATATAAATACAACTAGCTC
Source organism: Lumnitzera racemosa (assembly GCA_024138005.1). Lineage (NCBI taxonomy): Eukaryota > Viridiplantae > Streptophyta > Magnoliopsida > Myrtales > Combretaceae > Lumnitzera > Lumnitzera racemosa. The sequence continues at coordinate 47,578,357 of JAMXBC010000007.1, forward strand.
AATAAGTAGAATGGAGACAGAAGAGTACCATAATATCATAGATAAGGCTATTAATTATATTGAAATGTAATGTAATCAATCACTTGAAATATCACATAATATTATTCGATCTATTATGAAGTCAAAGAAATTACATCCTCTCCAACTTGGATTAAGGAGTTTATTGTAACTTAAATCGGACCAAACCTATGCTTATACAATGGATAATACCCTCCTCTCGTAACCTCCTTGTTTGTCACTTAGTTTGACTAAGAATGGTAAAAGGATCATTTTAGCTATCCTCATTAAAAGGAGTCAATATTTGGTCTGATACTTCTAATCGTTCTCTTAATGGGTTACTATAGATATCCAGTTATGTTAGCGGTCAGATCACTATTAATTCCATTTAGGGGTAGCTAAATAAGTTCACACATAACATTATTATGAAATCACGCAGAACAACACACTAAAGAGTTCAATTCCTATCACAAATAGAATACCAATCATATACATAGCATATATACAAACAACTAATTTACAACCACAATTAAAGCACTCTTAAGCCTTTAGATATTTTGGTATAAAATTTCAATAAGCAGTAAAGTTATAATCCTAACTTACCTATATTAATGCTCACTACAGTAAGCTTGTACTATCGATGTTTTGCTCACTAAGAAATCTTATATATATACTAAAATCTATATTTAGATTTCATAAGATTTATAAAGATGTTAAGGTTTTACCTACTCAATGTATTATCTTGAAGCTACATACATAAATATATATACTTATTGGAAGTATATTTTTATTCCTATATGATAGAGTCTAGTTATATTTAGATATGTATTTATTACAGTTTTAGCATATAAGTTTTATTAAATTAATGAGTATTAATAATATACGTAATTATATTATTACCTATAATATCGTTTTGATCATACTAAAACATATATTTAATTAGTCAAGTTTTGTTCCAATTATGATAAGATCATCGTAATACGTAAATTTTCATAATATTATAGAAACACTCATTTTATTATTTAGGATTATGTAATTTTTGTAAAAGTAGTATCATCGAGTTCATATGAACTCATGATACGTAATACGGTTTCTATCTCAAGAGATAACTTCTAATGGGTATTTTTAATTTCTATAATACATATATGCCCCTATAACAAGCATTATCATATTATGTCCATATTATATAAATAGACTATATTTTTATATAGTTTTCTAGCATAGCTTAGTAATATATGTAACACGTGTGTATCATAGCTCAAGTCATGTAATTATCACAAAATATGATGGAAACTTATTCTAATTTCTAGCCCTAACACATATATATCATAACTTAGGTCATGAATGTAGACTTCGCGAATTTAACCTTCTAAACATGGTGTTGAACTCGAGTATTGTAGATGTTTCCCTAAGTTGACAAATCCATGTAAAATGAAAACCGACTAAAATTTTAAACTCGGAACTTAAAATAAACTTGAAAGACCCTATTATACGATTTGAAAACCCTAATCATGCAAAAAAACCCCAATCCCTACATACGCGTACTTTTTAAAATGTAAACCTAAATTCAATAGAAACCGTAAATATCAGATCGTAAAAATTTTTAAAACTCTATAAAATTATCTTAGTGCTTCAAAAGCCATAAATCATTAAAATTATCATTAATTTTTGCGAAATCATATGAAATTGATAATGAACGAATCAAGGATGATTTCAAGTAATAATAAAGAACAAAACTAAAGGTAGTTAAAAGAACAAATTAATAAATTTGCAAAATTAATTTTACTTATGTACATAAGTAGCCCCACAATATGTATATATATATAAATATATTACTAAGTAATTTCCTTCTCTTTTCTTAATCTATCATATGATGTATACATATATATATTGCATTATAAAGTGATGATCATAAATAATTAAGCCAATTGAATTTTAAGCTCATAAGTATAAGTCAACTACTCCTGAATTGGTGAAAAACCCTAAAATATACTTAAAATCACTTAAACCCTAAAAATTGGGATAATCAAGGACTCATGACCCTAAATAAATAATTAAAAATATAATTTAAACAAATTTTATTCAATTCTAGAAAATTTTAAAATTTCTTAAAAAACAAATCACAACTTACAAATTAATTTGAGAACCAAACCCTAAAGGAATTACATATAAGACAATTCACTTATCTTCACTTATAAGCCATGTCTGTAAACTCTACCTTTTAATGAGCTTATGAATCAACAAAGAGTACTTTCCGAACGTTTCCAAGAATCAACTAAACTAAGAATTTAAGGTTATATTTAAAAAAAAAAATTAATTTCCCAATTTGAAATCTTATTATTAATAAAACTCGAAAACGAGAACTACAGACTCTAAGTCCCTCAAAACTATCCTAAAACAATTAAGGACTTCTAACCCTAAGCAGCTAATTAAGAATTTAATTTGAATAATTTTATTCAACTCTAAAAATTTTCATAATTTTATAAGAATTAAATCATAACTTACAAATCAATCTAAGAAACAAACTCCAAAAGAATTTCATATAAGACAATCTTCTTATCTTTATGCATAAGACTTATGCATATGAATAAGTAAACCAACCAATCACCCTAAATAATTTATTAATTGAGAGTTAAAATCATTTATCAATTAAGAACTTATCAAAAACTAGTGATAAGACATTTCCCTTATCATATCACAACTTATACTACATATGAACAAGTTATCATCTTATTTTATGTGTTCAACTTTTAATTAAGTAACAAGACAACACCATGTACTATTTGCTCCCTACTTAGCTAGTTGGAAAAGAAGGAAAAGAGAGGTCATACCTTGTCATTTGTCCATCACTCAAATGTCTTACACATCTACAATTCACCCCCTTAATGCTTACATCATCTAATCTTATAAAAAAGTTGGCACTTATGCTTATTAAAAGACAACCAATTAAAGTTTCTTAAATACACTTTTCCTCCCATTCAAAAATCTGTCACTTTCTCTCTCTTTCACTCTCTTTTTCACTTCCTTTTCCCTTACTTTAAACACAAATCAAAAGAAGAAACCTAACCTCATAAAATCCTACATTGCCACCACCTTTTTGCTTCATAACTCATAGCATGAAAGCTTGATTTTGTTACCTCCTTTTGTCAATTTCAAAAACTACTTTTAAGAACTTTAAAATATCCTCAAAGTCCCACTTCAAATATCAAGACTCTAGTTTTCAAAGGATCTTGCAAGAAGAAGAAGGGAAAACAAGGAACATAAGAGGATACATAGTTGCACAACCACCATTTCTACGCTTTTAGGACGAGTAAGTTGTTTTTTTGTTAAAGTGACCTAATATACCATGTTAGGAGACCATGTTTTTGTGAAGATATTAGCATGATCATAAAATGGTAAAATAGCTAGACCGTCTTAAGAAGGAAGCTGGGGAACTCTTTACATGAAAGTTGAAATATGAGTATGCTAAGTTGGTGTTATGTAAAGATATATGTTTACCACTTAGAATGGAAAATTTTAAGTTGAGAAAATCATGAAATGTGTACATGAACGAGACATCATGCTGGATGTGGAGTTTATGTGAGTCATTTAGTTGTTATTTCCATTTCTATTAAGTTAAAGATACTCAAACCTAGACTTAGATAAAGAAAAATCTATTACACGAAGCTTTATGAAAAAACTAACTTTGTGAAACATGAACTATGGCATGGAAGTTATGATAAGTATGAGATCTATTAATTTCATCTAGAGTATAAGCTAAATAATCACCATATGGAAGAGGAGTTAAGTCAAAGTTGGAATATAAATAGCGTAGGTTCATAATCTAACCCTTAAACTTAAGGAAATGATAAAACAAGTTGAAAAACAAAGTGAGTGCCCTTTAGATTCATCATGAAGGGATATGTAATATAAATAAAAGCCACCTAAAAATATGATAAAACCAAGTGAACAAAGTGAAAAAATTAACCAAAATAAGTATATAAACCCTAAAACTCAAAACCGAGCCTAAAATTCTCAAAACGAGCCTAAAACTCTAAGTTAGGTCTTCATTAAAATTTTGACCAGCACTTTAAAATATTAAGAAAGGTTTTTTTGAAGCCTACAAGAAGTCCACCTAGGACTCCATAAACCCAATAAAGTCACTAACCTTAGTTTGAACAAAAAACAAACCCATTTTACAATTTAAACCCACATAAAAGCCTAAGGAGTTGTTGTTAGTACTAAAAGTGTAAACCAAAGTTGGAAATTTGACCTTAAGGAGTATTTTAAGTTTAGAATAAATTCCTAAGCCCAAGCCCAAAGAATTTCCCAAGTTACCAAAAAGCTCACTAACCAAACAAAGCCCACAAGCACTTTAAATCATGAGAATTGCTACTGTTCTGACCTATAGGTAGTTTTGCATGCCTCATCATGAAAATATAACTTCACCACATTAAAGTACACTCGAAAACGATGAAGATTGACTATAAGATCATAGAAATTGGATTTAAAATGAGAAAGTTACATGCAATTAAACTTTAAGTAAAAACCGAGAAAATTATGAAACCAAGTCAAAAGTATAGCTGAGAGGGTTTTAGCTTAGTTTTCTAAGTTTTATTTCAAATACTTATAGCATCGTTTTTGCGATGTCTAGGGGACTGGCTTTTGGAGATAACCTACCCTTAGACTACTTTAATTGACCTGCATAGCTGAATGAGTAAATTCCTGATGACTCTTTACTTGATTTTGCTTGTAGCATAGATGTACCTTTACTTATATATATATAAATTGGATGCTTGTGGGATATGGGAAATGTATGTGTATGAATTTTTGATTGAATGCTATGGCTTGTTAATCATATAATAATGGAAATTGTTTGTGATAATTTATATGTGCGATTATATGTAATGAAATTGTCTGATCACTATGAAAAATCGGATTAATCATTTATATGATTAAGAAATTAAATGAATCGTGCATTCCCCATAATTGCATTCAGATAACAATGGCTGTTGCTTTACGCAAAAGATGGAAAGGGACTTACAGGAGGAGGACCTCTTGTAGGATTGGGCATTAGCCATATCATCATTTTATTAAGTCTCTATCCTAAGTTGATAAGCTTATTAGGCACTGGGAGACGCTAATCGTTGGTGAGAAGTTGTGTCTTGTGGCTTTTGCTTAAGGCATGTGTTTATGGACCACACTACTAGACTTGGGATTTTGAAAATACGATTTGTTGTTCAAGAAAGAAAGTATACATATATATATATATATGGTTTTGTTTTTACTTAAGTACAATAGTGCAAATGAAATAAAACCCTAGGTCTAGAACCCGGATTTTGGTTTGGGTTGGTTAATTATCTCTAAACCTCGACTATAGGGGGAATAATTATGAGTCATATGTAGTTCCTAAGCCATTGCATGGGTTTTTTAGCATACTGATTGTTTATGCATTCATATGATTATGTATTTAATAAATTTCTACCATGCGGTATTAACGGGGATATTTATCTCACTAAGCGTAAACTTAAACTCTGACAGTTCTTTTCCTTGCAGGTTGATCGATAGTTGGGATAGGGATAGGAATCGAGTGTAGAGTGATACCATTGAATAAGTATGATGAAAAACTTCTGTAGTTAATTTTGGAATGCTCCAGAAAATGACTAATATCTCAATTATGTTTAGTATCTTTAGTAAGTTTAGAATTTTTTAGAATTATCTATCTTATTTCACTATTTTGGTAGGCGATATCGATCCTTTGCAATTTTGAGGAACTGTGGAATAATAGATATCTATAGTTATTTATATTATACAATGAGTCAATGAACTAAAATTGAAAACCCTAGTGATTAACTATAGAGTTTTGTAATCTCTAACTTGCAAGGCGATTTTCTTATCATAATGTACATGTGATATAGAAATTTTAAGCAATACTACTAGCGCCCCCCCCCCCCCCCCCCCCCCCCTCCCCCCCAATCCAACCCCAACCCCAACCTCAACCTAGGATTCTTATAATGTAATTATCACAAAAAATGATGAAAACTCATTCTAACTAGATCTGATCTATAGATATATATAGGTTTCACTCAAATATTTATCTTAATTTAGCCTAGGATTGCTAAAAACATGCTTCACTTACTAAATTAAGCTATTTATCAACTCATAAAAATATAGGAAATTCAATCAGTAAGTGGTTTGACACTATCAAGTTTATCCCTTATATATGTAAAATTACATTTTTGCCCCTAATTTGTCATTGATTAAACAAATAATATAGTTTTTACACCAAATTAATTCTAACCTATCCTGCCATCATTATAAACATGTATAATTAATTGGATCTCAATTTCATTAATTATTTCCCTTAAAATCAATTTATTTCACAAATTACTCTATTTTTAGCCATTTTTAAGGTCAGAAAATACAATAAATACTAAACACATATGAAATCAAAATCAGGCTATGAGTAATTAACTAGATATAATATGTATTCTACAAAAAAAAATAAAAAAATAAATTAGCTCAAAGTAACATCTTTTAATATATTTATTTTAGATTTGAAATTTTTTATGAATAGTAAATTTGTTAAGCAAGTATATAAAATATTCATAATTTTATAAAAATAAATTACAACATGAAAACATTCAAATAATAACCTAGGAATAATTTTTTTTTCATAATTTTTGAATTAGTTTAGTATTTTTAGAAAATATAAGAAAAAATGGGCAAAAATTAAAACTAACCATTTACTAGAGCTCTAACTACCATTGGCTACTAGGAACGTATCAGACAACCTAGGCAGTGGGTAGGTTGTTAGGTGGTAGGAGGGTTTAACAGTAGATTAAGATTTGGTTAGGGAACTAGCCTTGATCCAGTCCTTGTTTTGTTATTATTATTATTTTTTTCTATTTTCTAAAGTTTTTCTCTTGATTTCTAAGTTGCTGAATGTTGAATTTGATGTCCTAGGGTCATATTTATACTGGATTTTTCTTTCTTTTTTTCATCCTTTTTTTTCTTTTACCTTTCCCTCAATTTCCAAGCATAAGGTGTTGTTTTCCCTTTAATCCTACTTCTTGATTCATCATCTAGCTTTTCCTAATGTGCCATGACCTAATTCCAGATTTTCACATCCATTTTGGATAAGTTTTGATTATTTTTAAGTTAATTATGAATATTTTATGTGTATTTCATTAATATTTAGTTATTTTACTAATATGTATATGTATCCTAAATATTGGGTATTTGTAATGTGTAATTATATTCATATCATTATGTTTCATTCATTTCTTTTATTTCTAATATATATTTTCTATTTACATTTTTCGATTTTATCACTTATCATATATATTTAGATTTTTGGGTTAATTTACAATTATATTTATTTTATATACAAGTTACATTCATAAAGATACATAGATATTCATATAGTTTATTATGCTATGTTCTTTCCTTTTATAACTTAGATAATTTATCTCTAGAGCCTCATCGCATTTCGAGCTCAATTTTACGAATTTTGACAAGTTTTTCGCTATATTAAATAACTACACTTCTAAGGCTAAAATTGGGATTTTAGATCATTATTTTTAATATCTAATTCCACTAAGTTGCTTTAAGTAACTTTTTTAACTTAGTTATAAAGTTTAAGCTCAATCGGATAAGTTTTCTAGATACGATTACCTTAAATATGATTTTAGAGGCTTACAGCGATTGTAATAAAGGCCATATTACCAATAAATTGAATGATGTAAGTTTCTTTATGACTGTAGTATGCCTTTCATTCATAGTTTGTCCTATTGTTGACCTTTTGTTGATGTGTAGATTAGTGCAATCATGTTCTAACAGCCTTGGATGAATCTGAAGAAGAGATGAAAAGGTATGTTCAATTTTTTATTATGTATAGTTGAAAGTTGATTGACCTATTCGACATATCACTTTATTATAGAAGGTAGAGCAAGTTTATAACATTGCCGATGCACAAATGGTTGCAGCTAAAAGTGTAAGGATAAAGGCTAAGATGGAGGCTTAAAAGTTGTAAGAGGAGCTCTCGATTGAGAAGCTAGCACATTCCTTGGCTACAAGCGTTAAGACTAAAAATGAGGAACTTTACAAGGAGACTAAGGACCTAAAAGAAGAGCTTTGCAAGAAGAGAGTGGAGTGTTGGGGGTTAGGAAGGGCGCTCATGTCAATAACTGAGGAGGAGGATAAATTAAGGTTCTAAATAAAGAACTTGGATACCAAGAGCTCTATACTTGAAGCTCATGTTACTAAACTCAAGGAGACAGCAAAAAAGAAACCTTTCACTGAGGAGACGCTATCAATAGTAACCCGTAGTCTATAGTACGAGAAATTGCTTTGAAAAAAGTTCTTGCAAGGGGTTCAACTAGAAAGGGTAGAAATTTTGAAAGTTCATCTTAACAACAACCTGTCATGCCTCAACTTTGCTAATGTTAATAATGTTGATGCTAGTAGTGCTGATGATGAAGTTAGTAAGGAAGAGGAGGTTGATGGTCAAGAGTAGGGTGACAATAATTGAGCCAACGTTAAAGTCCTTGCAGACATTGAGGAATTGTCATTAAAGGAGACCCTCACCTCCAACTCCTTAAACAAAACCCATAGTGCCAATAAAGAAATTAGCTCCAAAAAGGTCCCTACAAGCTCTATTGACCAAGACTTTAATTTTGCTTAATTTGAAAGAAAAAATGTCTCAAACTCCAAAGGAGTCAATTGATTTATGCTTTGTTGTCCTTTATGAAATTTTATGTACTTTATTTATGGTTAGGATACTAACCTTTTGGTTGTAGTTAATCTTTATTTTGCATTTAATGCTTTCAATTCATGGCACGTTTTATTTCACGTGCAATTTGTACTAAGTGTCTTCTCATAGACATTATGTGTATTAGCTATGAAGGACTTGAACTATAAGGCATTAAGGTTAATTTCCTAAACCATGACTTATTGGAGGCTACGTAGAGCTCGCTAACCTGGTAAGTTGAAACTTGTTTCAAGGAACATTTAGCATTACTTGTCAATTAATACTAAGCTTGTCGATCGATGTCAATTAGAACTTATTAGGTATTAGTTTGTTTATCGTGTAGCTAAACTTCATTAATTTATTAATCATGCATAGATCAAGAATAGAAGTAATGGTAAAGAAAGATGCTCCTAAACTTGGAACAAATACTTCATATTGAACATAGTGTAGGCCATTACCTTACATTGTTCAAATAGAAAAAGTAAATGTAAAAATAAATAGTGTTGACGATACAAATAAGTATTCAAAATATAACTTAATGTTCATGCCTCGTCAACTATGAATTCTTGGACCCTTATTAGGTCATCCCATTGCCAGAGCTTCCATTGATTGTCTCGCGTGTTCGTTGCCTCTATTTTCCTACAAATTAAGTCTCTAGGTTGAACTACTTAGTGCTTTACTTTTTGCCCTATGTTGATAGGCAGCAACTCTTACTCTTATAATGTCTCTTATTTCTTCAATCATATTTAAATTGGCCATTAGGCTGACTTGATTCACCATAATATCAAACTTCTGCATTTGCAAATTGGGTAACTCTAACTTAATTGGCAGAATTGCTTCCAATCCAAATGCATGCCTAAAGGGTATCTCTCCTGTCAAAGTCCTATAGGTGGTCCTATACCCCCGTAAAATAGTGGGCAATTCATCAACCCATTTACCTTTGGTCTAATCAACTCTTCTTTTCAAATTATATAAGATGGTTTTGTTAACAGCTTCTTAAAGTCCATTGGTTTGGGGGTGAGCAATTGAGGTCTAATTTAGTCGGATGCTATGCTTTTTACAAAAAGCTCAAAACTTATCATTGTTAAACTATTGCCTATTATCAGTCACTATTAAAAAGGTACCTCAAACCTCGATATGATAAAGTTGAAGCCACTGCTTCAACTTCTACCCATTTGGTAAAATAGTCTATTGTAACTATTACAGACTGACATTATGCCATAGACTTTGAAAATGGTCTAAGTATATCCAGCCCCCACTAAGCAAAGGGCAAGGGCTAATTAGGCTACATAATTCAATAAATGGCACATGGCTCCAAGCCTCGTGCTTTTGACATTGTAGACATTGTTGAACAGCAGTTTTTGTATCCTCCTTCATAGTCAGCTAATAATAGGTGAGTCTTAATGCACTAATATACAAAGTCTAACCTTTCACATGATTACTACAGACACCTCTATGTAATTCAAAAAGCACCTATTAAGTGTCCATCAATAGAAGACATCAAAGGTAAGGTTGCAAGAGGCAATGCTTATATAATTGGTCATCAATCAATGTGTATTCGCAGTCTGATGTATCACTCTTCTAGCTTATTTCCTATCTTTAGGAAGGATAACATCCTTTAGATAGCTGATAATTAAATCCATCTAAGATTTTTCCCTTAGGTAAGGAGTTACTTGATAACTCTGCCTTATTGCCTCTAAACTCTTAGCAAGAAGGCATTCAATATCACTTAAATTGGGAAGCACGGTTTTAGCCAATTTTGAGAGCTTATTGGCAACGACATTCCTAACCTTTGGTATCTTTTCAATCATAAAAGATTGGAATCCTTCTACGAGCATTCGTACCATCATTAAATACTTGCTCATTGCATCCTCCTTTACTACATAGCTTCCTTTTTACTTGATTTACTACTAACCATGAATAAGAGAAAACCTCAATCTTTTCAGCTCTAACTTCCCTTGCTAACTTTGTCCTAGCGATCAAGACTTCATATTCGGCTTCATTATTGCTTGTTGAGAACCCAAACTTCAATGTATACTAGGTTTTCATGTAATGGGGCCCTTGTAGAATAAGGCTTCCACCATATCCTTCTTTAAAGGAGGAATCATCCACATATAAATTCCATATAGGTTTCTCAACCATTTTTATGCTGTCCTAATTTCTATTTAACTCCACTCCAAAATCTGCTAAAACTTAAGCCTTTAGTACCATTTTAGATTTATATTGTACACCATAGGCACTTAGCTTTAAAGCATGCTTCATCATCCTCCCTAAGGAGTCTAGTCATTGCAAGACTCAACATAGGGGCTGATAAGTGAGAATAGTTATTGGATGAGCCTTAAAGTACAGTTTCGATTTCCTTGCCGAAAGAATAATAGCCAAAACAAATTTCTCAGTCTTTGTATACCTCTGTTTTGGGCCCTACAAGACATGACTCACGTAATAGATCGGCTTATGCTCCCTGCCTTCTATTCGAATTAAGACAAATGAAAGTGCTTGGCTACTAAGTGATAAGTATAAAAATAAGTCTTCCTTTAAGATAGGTATTGAAAGTATTGGCAATGATGCAAGAAATTCTTCTAACTCTTTGAATGTTGCCTCGCACTCATCAGTCCATTAAAATTCCTTCAAATTCTTTAAGACTTTGAAAAATTCCATGCACCTATCCACACTTTTCGATACAAATCTATTCAGGGTGGCAACTTACTTAGTCAATTCTTGAGCTTCTCAAATGGTGCTAGGGGACTTCATATTCTTAATCACATCAGTCTTCTTAAGATTTACTTCAATACTGCACTAAGTGACCATATATCTCAAAAACTTACTTGAAGTGGCCCTAAAAACACACTTTTGTAGGTCAAGCTTCATATTATACCTCCTTAAGGTATTAAACGTCTCTTTAAGATTGGCATGGTACTGACCCTCTGTCTTACTATTTGCTATTATATCATTGGCATAAACCTCGACATTTTGGTGGATTTAGCGCTTAAACATCTTGGTCACAAGCCTCAAATAGGTTGTTCCTGCATTTTTAAGCCCAAAGGGCATCATTGTATAACAAGATGTCCCAAAATTTATGACAAAGGATGAGTGAACTTCATCATCTTTCTCCATCTTAATCTCATTGTAACTAGAAAGTACATCCATAAAGGAGAGTAAGGCATGCATGGCAATTGTGTCAACAATCTGATATATTTTTGGCAAGGGGAAACAATCTTTAGGATAAGCCTTATTTAAATCCATAAAGTCTATGCACATATGCCATTTACTATTTGACTTCTTAACTAGCACACAATTATCTAGCCAAGTTAGATAAGGCTCTTCCTTTATGAATTCTACCTTTAATATCTCCTAAACCTCCTCTTCAATGGCTTCTTTTCGTTCAGGGACAAAATACCTTTTCTTTTACTAAACTATCTTTACATTCGAATCAATTTGCAACTTATGTGTCATAACTTCTCTGGAGATCCTTGGCATATTTGAGGAAGACCAAGTGAAGGCATCAGTATTATCCTAAAGAAATTTAATTAAACTTTGGCAGATATTTGCTGATAATGGTATCCCTATCTTTGTTGTTTTTCTAGGATCATCCCTTAGTGGGACTTCCTTTACTTCTTCGTCAATATTCTCAATGTCATTAAACTTCTTATCTAGATCAATCTCAATTTGAAAGACTTTTCGCATTGTAATGCTCTCGAATATAAGGATTTAGCTAATTAATAACTCCCTTGCATACTTCAACTCTAGTAGGAGTGGGGAATTTTGCCTTGAGATTTGTAGTTAAAGGAACCATACTAAACATATGTTGGCATGGTTAGCCCATGATCATAAAGGGACCAACACTTGACAACAAAGAAGTTCACCTTATCCTTTACAAGATGCTTGTTGTCTTCGATCTGAATAGGAAGAGAAATAACTCTAGTAACCCATACGGGTTGATTATTAAAAGCATATATATTATGATAGAAATTAGGCTAATGGGCTTTTAACTCGCAATAAAGCCTGAAGATTGAAAGGGCTGGCAAGGCGGATCCTCTAGCTCCAACCAAATTCTGCTAAAGCTGAGTATCTCTTTGCCAAGTCACTTTATATATCGAGCTAAATGACTACTCATCTCTCCGAAGTGTGTTGAATTGTTGAATATTAAGAGAGCTACTGAACCCTGCACGTCTACTCAACGATGAGGTTTTGCTTGAGTTGTAGTTTATTTTCGAAGTTTTGTCTATACTCTATTTTGTGTGTATGAAACAGAGCAAGTTATTGTGTTCATCTTAGCTATTACGTTTGCTAGCTGTTTAGTTTCTAGTTTGGAGAAATGATGGATCTAAGTGTTGATATTAGGGCTAGAGATGATAACAGTGGTGTTATCTACTGTGGTTGACAATCTCAAGGTACTCTAAGAAGTACTGATAAGAGACTTGATGAGGTGGCTAACCTCTTAGTGGATTTAATCCGAGTTGTTTATGTATTGGCTTATCGACCAATTGAAGCCACGCTTAGCACCTTATAAGTTGCTCGACTTACTAGAGGTCAAAACCTAACTCAACAAGTTCAAGGTGGAGAAGTAGGTAGACAAATAAAATGAAGGATAGAACTAAGAGAACTAGATGAAGAGGACAAGGAAGAATTTTGAAGAAGAGTGAGCTTGAGTCCCCAAAACATCTAACCATGTGAAGCTTCAGATTTCAAGCTTCAATGGATTTGAGAGTGTTGTGAATATTTAGAATGGGAAGAGAAAGTAGAGCGTGTTTTTTATTAGAGGTCAGAATGAGGATTACGAGAAAGTGAGAACTGCTGCTATTAAGTTCTCCAAATATGCCGTTATATGGTAAAAGAATTTCCAAGCTATGAGGGGGTAAGAAGGTTACTGAGAAATTAATACTTAGCTAGAGATGAAGAGAATATTGAGAAATAGATTTGTACTGGATACTTATCCATAAGATATTTTTAATTGACTTTAGGAGCTAAGACAAGGAGGTTGAACAATTAACAAGTATGTTTAGGAATTCCAAATGCTCATGATCCAATGTGAAGTGAAGGAACCAGCAGTATGAACAATCTTTAGGTTCCTTATCGGTTCGAGAGGTAACATTAGAGACATTATGGAACTCCAACGATTTACCACAGTGGATGAAGCCATTAAAATAGCCTAACGAGTAAATAAGCAGAGAAGAAGCCAAGTAGTGACCAGATTGCTAACTAGCCAACCAAGACAAGGAAGTCACCGAGTTCAGCCAAGTACCAAGTTGATCCAAAAGGTAGATGTCCAAGCCAACCAAAAAGGCCGACCTGATAATGATGTTCCAACTCGAACTTATGAGGAAGGGTAAGGACTTGGTAAGAAGATGAGCTAGATCAGTGCTTCAAGTGCCAAGGATTCGAACATATGGCTGCTTAATGCCTAAATTGAAGGACTATGGTTATGAAAAGAGACGTCCCAAAGCTAAAGGTAGAAAGTACTGATGAGGAATCTAAGGAGGAGGAGAGCACTACCGAGAAAGAACTAATTAAAGAGGATATGTTTACTAAGGACTTAAACTAGTTGGTCCAAGTTTTCGGCGCATAATGAACTTGGAACCCTTACAAGAGGAAAAATAGGGAGAGAACTTGTTTCACATCACTATAGGGTGATTGATTAGGTGAGCGCGTTAATTGTAGATAGTGGAAGTTGCACCAATGTAGCATCAACCGATCTAGTCACAAGGTTAAATTTACCGACTATCGCACACCTAAGGCCATACAAGTTATATTGGCTAAATGAGAAGGGAGCACTACATATTACTTGGTAAGTACTACTACTGATTACAATCGAAAATTATTCTGATGAGGTTCTCTGTGACGTGCTACCTATATGTGTGTTACACGTATTACTTGGTCAACCATGGCTGTTTGACAGAAGAGTTTTCCATGATGGATATGGGAACACATGTGTTCAATAAGGATGGTAGGAAGATTACGTTGAACCTGATGTCGCGGAGAGAAGTTAATAAACTGTAGAAAAAACTTGCTTACAGATTGCGGAAGACTCTAATGATGAGTAGAGCTAAGCTTTGAGAGGCCCTTAAGGCTGATGTACCTATTCTCATGTTGGTCAGGTGACTATTAGAGTTAAAGGAGAAAGAAGGACCACCCTAGGAGATAAAAGAGTTGCTGGATGAGTACACTGACCTATTCCTAGAATAGTTACCCGAAGCACTACCCCTTATCCGAGGCATTGAACATTGCATCGACTTAATACTCGACACTATACTACTAAATAAGCCAGCATATCGAATGAGTCTCAAGTAAGCTTCTAAACTACAATGTCAAGTCAACAAGTTACTAGAGAGACGGTATGTTATGAAAAGTCTCAACCCTTGTGCTGTACCAGTGCTTTTAGTGCCAAAAAAACGTGGTACCTAGCGAATGTGTATTGACAATCGAACTGTGAGTAAGATAATAATCAAATATAGGTATCTAATCCTTAAGTTGGAAGATTTACTAGATGAGTTAAATGGAGCTAAGGTCTTTAACAAGATTGATCTAAAATTTGGCTACCATCAAATCCAAATGAGGCTGAAAGATGAGTGGAAGACTGCTTTTAAAGCTCGACATGAACTCTATAAATGGATGGTCATGCCATTTGGCCTGTCGAATACCCCAAGCACTTCCATGAGGCTAATGAACCATGTCTTAAGGCATCTAATAGGGAAGTGTGTTGTGGTGTATTTTGACGACATCCTTATGTACAGTACTGACATGCCAAGTCACTGTAAACATCTCTAAGCCATATTATATATCCTCCGTATCGAAAGATTATTTGGCAACCTTAAGAAGATTTATTTTGCTAGGAGGAAGTGGCATTCTTGGCTACATGGTAAGTGGAGAAGGTGTATAAGTGGACAACGAGAAGATTCGAGCAATCATCAAGTGGTTGATGCCTACTACTTGTGTTGACGTAAGGACTTTTCATGGATTGGCTTTATTCTACAGAAGATTTATCGGGAATTTTAGTACTCTCACCGCACAACTTACTGAGCTAATAAAAAAGAACACTAACTTCCACTAGGGAGAAAGGGAGGAGAGGATTTTTTCTAAGATAAAGAAAAGATTGACCTCTGCCCCTTGTACTAGTTCTACCTAACTTCAAGAAAAAATTTGAGCTAGAGCGTAACTCGTTAGGCATTGGGATAGGGGTTATCCTAATGCAGGAAGGTTGACCAATTGCTTACCATAGTAAGAAGCTCAAAAGACCTCAACTAAATTACTTTGTGTTTGGTAAAGAACTCTTGGCATTAATTTGAGCACTGCAAGTATGGTAGCATTATCTACTGCCGAGAGAATTTATCATATATATTAACCATAAGTCCTTGAGGTACCTCTAAAGTTAGACTACATTGTTGAAGTAGCAAGTAAGTTAGGTTGAATTCTTTGAAGGATTCAATTTCATAATAAAATATAACTAAGGAAAGAGCAACGTAGGTGCAAATGCTCTTTCAAGAAGGCATGCACTTCTAAATGAATTGCAAACTAAATTGTTTGGATTTGCGAGTATGAAATAACAATATTTCGATGATCTACACTTTGGGCCCATACTTGTACGTTGTGTCAATGGAAGGACAGTAGATGAGTATCATATGGAGGAAGGATACTTATTCCAAGGAGGGAAATTATGTATGCTAACCTGTTCACTTTGGGAGCTATTGATTAGGGAAGCCTACAGTGGAGGACTGTCTAGACATTTTAAGGAGAAAAAGGACATATGAATTGATGAGTGGTCGATTCTTTTGGCTGAGAATGAGGCAAGACGTGTACTAAGTTGTTGAAAGCTATGCCATATGCAAAAGGGCTAAGTGATGAGCTGAACAAGGAAAAGCAATGCCTTTACTTGTTCTAACAAAGCCATAGACCGAATTGAGCATGTATTTTGTTCTCAGACTACAACAAATTGCTTGAGGAAAAGATTTTATAATGGTTGTCATGGATAGGTTCAATAAGATGGCATACTTTGTACCTTGTTCCAAGACTAACGATGCTTCGCTATTGTTTCTCTTTTCTTGTAAGAATTTCTACGGTTAAACGGCATGCCGAGAAGTGTAGTCTTCGATAAAGACCCCTGCTTAAGCCATTTTAATAGGACCTTGTGACGTCGGATGGGGACTAAACTACTGTTCAGTACTTCTTGTCACCCCCAAACAGATGGTTGAATGGAAGTGGTTAATCGCACTTTGGGATCACTGCTTCGAGCTACAGTAAGCATAAACTTAACTGACTGGGATGTCTGCTTGCCAGTAGTTGAATTCACTCACAATTGAACAGTGCATGACACCACTAAATAGACCTCCCTTGAAGTGGTCTATAGTTTTAATCCCGAGTCGCTCCTTGATCACACCTCTGTACCTATGCCCGCCCAAGAGGACCCTAACGTAAGAGTTAGAACACAATCACTTCAATACATTTATGACAAAGTCACTCAACACATCAACTAAGCTGCCAGATGTATGCAAGAGAAGACCAACGGTAGGACAACGAAACACTTTTAGTTAAGAGACTTGGTGTGGCTGCACCTAAGCAAAGAGAGGTTTTTAGGCAAGAGGAGAAACAAACTATCCCCAAAGGCTGAAAGACCTTTCAGAATCCTCCAGAAGATCAATAATAACTATAAGAATGTAAAGATAAAAGGTAAAATGAAAAAGTCACAAGTGAAATAATACTTAAGTAGGATGAGAATTATAAGATAGATAGTAATCTAGTTAGGCTGTTTAGCATTATGTTTAGATACTCATTAGGTTTCTCTTATTTCTATTTATCAAAAGATATTGATTAAGAGGGTAAGCAACTTATTGATAGCTAGGATCCGTAACTGTTTTAATCAAGTGAGTACTCCTAATGACTCTATACTTGCTTTGTGCTTCTAGTTAGTACACCTAAATTAAATACTAATAACTCGATGCATGGGGGTACGGATTATGCATGTGCTTGATATTGATTGATTACTGTGCAAAATATTGTTAAATGTGATAAATTGAAGATTTAATTGTATGGTTGAATGTTGCATGATTAGAATGGTTTGTTGATATTCATTGATCGCTCAATAATTTGACTTAATTATATTTAGCTTATCTTAAATTAAAAGGACCATGCATCAACCATGCATTACATTACCTATACTGGCCGTCACTTCATGCGGAGGTAAAGAGAAGCCTTGTTGAGGTTGTTTCTATCTATTGAATTAAAGTGTTTTAGTATGGTACAATCGTAAAACATGACCTTATCCTAATCTATGGGCTTACTAAGAACTAGATACGCTAACCGTATCACTAAGGGTCGAATTTAGAGACCTCCACTATAGTGTATAAGCGTGGACTACGGGCGCTATTGGGATTTTGTGTACTATTAGATTTCTTTGAAATGGAAATGTATTTCTTGAAATATGAAATTTAAATTTATGATTAAAAACGTAAGTACTAGAGCCTAATTATGATTGGTGCCGATGTATCTCTAACCATTACCTCAGAGGGCGATAAATCCAACGTCATATGCAATACCAGTCAACTGTATATATTGTTTGGCATACTACGTGTATATGCATTCATATGATTATAATAATTTGTTTGATAACCTGCTTGCAAATATAATATGAGGAAAACTCATTAAGCTCATGTAGCTTACTCTTGAACAATTTTCTTGTACAAGTTGAAAGATAGTCAAACATGTGTTAAGAGTTGAGCATTCAGAGCAAGTATTAAGGTGTTTTAAAGGTTAGAATTAAAGAAAGACTGTATAGCTTATTTGAGACTTTCAATGTAAGTACTAATTATATATTTAGATTTTGTAATTTCAATAAATTTAAATTTTATGTCTTTTCTACTTGATCTCGTCATTTGGTAGAGGACATCAATTCTCTACGGCTTTGAGAAACTATGAAATATTGGATATCCATAATTATTTATATTTTATAATATGTTAATTAATTGAAAATTTAGAAACCTTAGTGATAAATTATTTAGAATCTTGCAATCTTTAACTTGTAAGGTAGTTTTTGTTTCTTAGGTATACACATGATATGAAACTTCTAGACAATCCTACGAGGCCTCCTATAGGGTCCTAACACTACCAATACTCCACTTCCATGAGAATTTCCTTAAATGGTTGACTAATTAGTTGCTAAAGGAGTCAATGTTACTTAGTAGCAACTCAAAAAGCATTCTTTCCTCTATCTTGGATCAAAATATTATTCTATTGCCACTTATCGTATGTATAATGTGTTAAATACCAACATGTACTTAAGCTCCCAAGGACCTCTATCATAAGGCTAAGTTAGCCATCCTTCCAAATAGTAAAGAACTAAAATGCACAACTCAAACTAGTCACCAAAAAAAAAAAAAAAAACTAAAACAATATCTTCCTTCACTTTCTCTTTTGACATCATAACTCAACATAAAATATAGAAAGTTGAGTACATTCTAAAATTAGTCAAGTGTGAAGATCCTTATGATCTTAGATTCATGTACAAAGATCCATTGTACAAATGTAGACATGAGTATGGTGAGTACAAATAATATACTTTCAAAATAATAATTGTACAGATATAGATAATGAAAGAGGTGCAATATATTATGCAAATATTTGTATATATATAATGAGATACTTCAAATAAAAAATAGATAAAATGAATGACAGATAAGCTATCGAATTAAAATTACATGGAATAAATAAATAGGGAATAAAAATCCATTAATTACCCTAATTTCATCAAGTCTACCTCCCTTCACATATAAGATCTCTAAGCATTGGAAGATCTATTATTAAGAGAAAGAAAAATTTTGTATAATATTTCACGATGTATTTCTTTTATAAATAATGTAAATATGAAATACTATATTTAATGTAAATGAATGTAGTTATTATTGTGATTAGTAAAAAAAAAATGACACCATAAATATATAATGATGCCAATGTATGTAAAGGACCCTAAACAAGGTAACCATTTTCAATGTAAGTGGTGAATTACGATAATTGACATTTGTAACCTAGTAAAATAACATAAAAGCACACATGATAAGTTTATAAATGGTATATTACATGAAATATTAAATATCATAAGGGGGTTCACACTAGAGCAATCACGGGCGAGTTACGTGAGTATAACATTATATGTGGCCTCAAATTAGTGATAGGGAAAGGATACTTAATGGGATGATTGGAAAGAGAATGGCAGGGAGGAGAAATAGGTAATCTTAGAGTTTTGAATGCATAAGTCATAAATAAGGAAATTTTAGGAACCTAGGACATCAACCCTACAATTCTTTAGAAATCGACATCGTTCTTTGCCTGAATGTTATTTGATCTTAGAGAGTAGAGATTTCACAGTAAAACATCGTT
Source organism: Lumnitzera racemosa (assembly GCA_024138005.1). Taxonomy (NCBI): domain Eukaryota; kingdom Viridiplantae; phylum Streptophyta; class Magnoliopsida; order Myrtales; family Combretaceae; genus Lumnitzera; species Lumnitzera racemosa. The sequence goes on from JAMXBC010000007.1 coordinate 47,598,449, forward strand.
TCTGTGATCTTTGAAGTTATGTCAAATTAGAAAGATTGATAGAGTATTTGTAAGCTCTTAGACTTGATGATATTCATTAGATCGTCTTGACGACTGATGGACGAGATGGAATTTTACTCATTCCATAATTATCTAGAATGAGCTTGCAAAGGGCCCAAGGCTAATAGCCTTCCTTATAGTACATGAGCCTATCTAAGAAAGGTTGGAGGTGGACAGACTGGTCTAACAGTCTCAATTCCAAGTTTACCAAACCAAATCTACTGAATCATTTCAAATATGGATCAAACTCCTTAGGCCCTGTTATTGAACCTAGGGTTCATTAATTGATTTTGATGAGAACAAATCAAAAGTAAATGATTAAACTAAGTCTTATTTGATCATATTAAGATAATTGAATAAGATCAATTAATTTGGTTGATAATTAATTATATCAATTATCTTTACAAAAAATTTAATCCCTTGAGTAGTGATCGAATGATCTTGAAATTAGATAGCAAAGTATATTTGTTCGTTGGTTGTTAAAAGTATTATTCAAGAGATTTTTTGCCTACCAGGTTAAGGAAGTGATCATATAAATGATAACACATAAAACAATTAGTCATTTAACAAACAAACAATATCAATCAGCAATCAACACATAGCATCAAGTAATAAACAAATAATAGATCATAAGAACTGCCTCAAATAGGTTAATGTTAACTCTCCCGACCTTTGGGATTTTTAGAACTTGATAATTGGGTACTTAAAAGATAATAAAATTTATAAATTTTCAGAAAAACTAGGTTCCTCAATTACTAAATATCTATTATTATTTGTTTAGTTTCCCATTACAACCTAAACATAGTATAAGCATAGTTTAACGTAAATCTTTTACCTATTTTTCTTAGTTTATCTTAAATTTTCAATTGCACACAACTTTTTTATTTTAACTCCGATTTTTATGAACTTATAGTTAATTTTTATTATTTTCGAATATGCTTTCATATAGTAAGCTTTGTTTTGGATGTCATAACTTGCATTTTTCATTATAGTCTAAAAATATTACAAATTTTATTATTTTGACTTAAATAATTATAAATTATTATTTTAAGCTTTTCTTTATAATTTATGATTTAATAAATATTTAAATTTTATATTTTTCTAATTTTCTTATTTTTATGTCTATTTTATACCAGTTTATTATTGTACTATTTTTAAGGTTAAATACTTATTTAATTCACTTTTTGTTACTTTAATATTTTTCCAATTAATTAATTTATTATTAATAATTAGGAATTTTAATTGAAAATTTCGAATGTTATCGTGGCAACTTATAAATGCTACATGTGTCATTTTTATGAATTTTCATATTTCTCCTATTTTGTAAATTAACTTAATATTTATACATATATATCTATTATAATATATTATTAAATTTTATAAATTAATTCACTTTCTTTTCCTAAACCCCATGATATATATATACATATTATATTACTTTATTTAGTAATTTGGTATTTTAGTATGTTATACATAAACTATTTAAGTATATACATGTACTTATACCATTATATACTACTAGTATACATATTTTTATACTTATACATATACTTATACTTATGATCCCTTATCTTATTTATACATATGTAACTTTACAATATAAACCTGTATATACCATATGTATATACATATACTATACATAAATAATTATATACTATACTTATACATATAGTTGGAAGCATACACATAGGTACTTATACGAAAATAATGATAATAAAACAACATATGTACTAATAGTGTAGCTATATGTACCATATATTTATATATATTTTTATCTTATTATATATATGTTTATAATTGTATATATATATAGGTGCATACATAGATACATGTATAAGAAAATAAATTGAACAATATATATATACATCTTTAATTACATGTACAAATATTTTAGTACAAAGAAAAGAAATTACAAAATCTATTATATTACATATTCCCTAAATACATGTAATTTAGCAAAATATACATACATACCAAAAGTATATGCATAGTAATAAAAATAATTACATCAAATTACCACTTAACTAATTCTTTTATATCTTGAAAAGTTGTTGATCCAAGAGCTTTTCTTCTTCTTCTTGTAACTTATTGAGAATAAGTAAAAAAAAAATTCAAAAGGATGATGGTAAGAAGAAGGCAAGGGCTTTCGGTTTTGGAAGAGGAATGGGTTTATGTTATTTTGGTTTTGTTTCCTTGAAGTGTTAAAAAAACTCCAAGTAAAAATACAAACTTCCAGCTGGTGAATTTAGAAGAGGAAAGGATAAAAGCAAGAGAAATAAGAGAAAAAAAGAAGAAGGATAAGATGTAAAATAAATTAATTTGACTAATTCCTAACCTCTTTGATCCTAAGCCAAGTAAATTAGCATATGTAGAAATGAAGTACACAAGTGGCAGCCTAAACTAGTCTTAGGAAAAGCAATGTAGAAGAAGGAAAAAAAAAATAAGGAAGAAAAGGAAAAAGGAAAAAGAAAAGGAAAGAGGGAAAAAGGAAAAAAGAAAAAAAAAATGTATTAGGTTGACTTTTTCGAATGTAAAATTATAAAATTATTAATAGTTAGGAAATAATATTCATTATTTTATAAATTTTGTTAATAAAGTTGTTATGTTTATAAGATTTGGGAGTTAAGTCTATTCATTTGTTAATAATTTTATGCAATTATAGGTGTTATTCGATGATCATATTCAATTAGGGTTTTATTATTATTGGGGTAAATTTATTCATTTTATAAGCTTAGAGTTATAGTTTTAGGGTTTCTATTAAGTTTGAGTTCAATCTCAGGTATTTATGCATACATAGGGTTTAGGTTTTTCTGTAAGTGATTAAGGTTTTGGTTAAAATTTTTAAGGTTTTACATATTTGTTTTAGGTTTGAAATTTAAAATTTTAATCAGTCTTAAATTTATCGGCTTTGTTGACTTAAGAAAAATTACCTATAATACTCGAATCGTCTCTATACTCAAAAGCTAAATTCATGAGGTTTATAACCTTTTTATTCTTAAGAGATCCTCCAACTATTAAGGAGTCTAGGTTATGATTAGAGCGGGAGCTTTGGTTATCCTCCATTGTGAAATCAAGTAATCCAACATTTTTGGATTTAGGGTTACTTTGTAACTTGCAAAGTATCCTTAGATTAGGAACTTTGGCTATCCTCCATCATGAAACCAACCAATCCTTCGGTTAAGGAACATAAGTTGCTCAACAAGAACCTCTGTTATCCTTGAGAGAAGTTTCAGTTATTTAAGAGTCTTAGTTATCCTTAGGTTAGGAGCTAAGGTTATTTAGAATCGTAGAATCAAGTATTCGTTCACCTTTAGAGCTAAGGTTATTGCATGATATTCTAAAAATCCTTCCAGTAAAAATAGTAGCTAGCTGTAATTGTGAAACCAAGTAATCATTCTATTAAGGAACTTAGATTATTGCATAAGAACCTTAATTATTCTTAAGAGAAGTTTGGGCTATTTTGGAGCCTTGATTATGCTTAGGTTAAGAATTTTGGTTGTTTTAAATCAAGAAATCAAGTGATCCACGTCATTAGGAAATAGGGTTATTTTGTAAGTTCATAAGAGTCCTCGAATTGTGGACCTTGGCTATTCTCATTTGTGAAATGAAGTAATCTTTCTTTTTAAGAACTTAGTTTGTTCTACAATAACCTTAGTTGTTCTTAAAATTAGCTTTGGTTATTTAGGAGTCATAGTTATTCTTCGATTGAGAACACTGGGTATCCTCATTAATGGAATCAATTAATCCATATTTTCATGATCTTAAGTCATTCCATATGTTCCATACAATACATAGATTAAGAACTATTCTTTTCCTTAATCACAAAATCTAGTAGTCGATCTTGTTTGGAACTATGTTACTATGTATGTTCTTAAGAACCCATAGGTTCGAAACTTTAGCTATTCTCAAATATACAGCTTACTCTTTTTATTTAAGAATGTAGGTTGTTTGATAAGAACCTTCACTATTTGTCAAAGAAGCTTTGACTATTTTGGAGTTTTCGTTATCCTTAGGTTAAGAAGCGTAGTTATTCTTGATCATGAAATCAAATAATATATGTTATTGGGAACTAATGTTATTTCAGAAGTTCTTATAAACTCTTAATGTAAACCCCTAAAATTTTTTTATCTAAATCCTAGATTAGACTCGGGTGTTGTAGACAACCCTAAGAGTTAACAAGACCAGGTAAGATAAAAACCCTAATATAAAAATCGAAAACCTAATCGCATATAAAAACCTTAAACCCTAAATACATGTAAACACTAAAGATTATACTTGAAAATAATAAGAACTTTAAAACCACAACTTTAAGCTCATAAACGTGCCAATTCACTACATTCATGATAAAACCCTAACCGACTCTAAATATTTAAAGATATGACAAATCACGTAAAATTGCTATCAAACGATTAAAGATAACTTCTAAATGTTCATAAATGTGCATGTACTAAATTAATCGATAAGAAATTGTAATATTAATTTATAAATAATATTAACCTTATAACTATACAAATAAACTATTGTTATGTAGTTTAAGTATTTGGTTGTTATTTAGGCAATATATAGCAAATATTAGCATTCTAATTTATAATTTTCTTTATAGTTATATTAATTATTATGCTAAATATTATTTATAAGGTTATAAATATTTAAGGAAAATTCTACTAATTGTTTTACTAATTATTACGTTTAATTCTTTATTTTCCCTTTTTCTTTAATCTTTCCTCTATTTACTTTCATTTCGAAAAACATATGTAATGAATACATATAATACTTCAAGAGTTGACTAAGTCAACACATCAAGATCAACTAAAATCTTCTCCCTTTTTCTTTTATTTTCTTTTCCTTTTTCCTTTTCTTTTTCTCTCTCCTCCCTCTCCTTTACAGTCCACTTAGAAGCCCTCTAGAATCCTCTCAATTTTTTCTTCTCAAACATATCTAAAATACAAACAAAAGTCCCACATTTAACCCCATTCCCAACCACAATCCCTCTCTCCCTCTTCCCCTTTCTAGCTTTCTTATTTTCACTTTACTTTCCTTCAATTACTATCTTACATATTATTACACTAGATATGTCAACTCCTCACCCATACTTAGAAAGAAAAAGATTTTTACTAACTTCATCACAACAGCAAATAATTAGTTTTGTTTATATTATGTTAATATTAGTTATCTTATATAAAGTATGTTTTACGTCCTTCTTTTGTATAATTTTGTGAAATATTACACTTAGTGTATTAACAAGTATTTAGCATGTATTTTAGTGTATAGTACTAAAGGTTTCATGTATATGTAATGAAGTTATATATATATATATATATATAATCTTATTTCTTTCAAAAATCATGTAATATGTATATATATGTTAGTACATATATGAACACTTATATGTGTGTGTGTGTGTGTGTGTGTAGGAATATATAATAAGAATAGTAGGTATATGGAGATATATATATATATATATATATAGTATATGCACATATATGGAGTATGTATGTATAAACTCTAGTAAAATATATGGTACACATATATGTATACATAAATAAGATTGGGAATATACGTATACATGTGCCCATACGTCACTATACATGTATATTTTCCCACGTACATAAACAATTATAATAGAAATATTAGATATTTGCATATATCCATACAAAACCAAAACTAAAAATATGTATATATGAATTATATTGAAATTCCTTAGAAATATACTATGAAAATACAAAAATATGTATAAATACATGCATATAAAAGTATTTATAAAATTAAGTATAAATACGAATACATGTATATATACATAAATAAACATACAAATAGTATAATATAAGTATAAATGTACATATATACATATATATATATATATATATATAGACATGAATGGGTAACGTATAGTATGTATAAGTACATATACTATCATGCCCCAAGAGATACTGCGGTCGTGGTAGCCCACCGTATATCACCTTAAGCACCTTAAATTGGCCTTATGACTAATCTGAAACCCTCAATGCAATATACAAGGCATCTTCCAAATGCCGGATAGCTTCCTAGGTATGTACTCTTAAGCAGTTTATATTTAATTACTAAATCACTTTCACAAAATAACTAACCATTCATTAATATAACCTAACTATAAGTGGGATTATTTCTCACCAAAAGGATATTATAAGTACAACATGGTTTACAAAATAAAAATAAATCATAGGGAGTCTCATAGTACGACCCATATGAGAAACAAATACAAAAGACTATACAAAAGAAAATGTGTAAGTTCTTTTGTCACTCTTCCTTGACTCGCACATCCCAACTCTACAACACTAACCTCGAGCATAGCATGCCCTATACAAGCTAAATGTCGTCTTGCATCAAAAGACTAAGAGGACATAAGTTTACAACATGCTTAGTAAATAATTTATCACTAGGGTTTTTGAATTGCTAATTAATTAACATATTATAAAATATAAATAATTATGGATATCCAATATTTCACAATTCCTCAAAACCATGAGGAATAGGTATCTCCTACTAAATGATAAAATCAAGTAGTATAGACTTAAAATTCAAACTTTTTAAAGTTAAAAAATATAAATATATAAGTTATATTTACATTTAAAGTTTCAAATGAACTAAACAATCTCTCTCTAATTCTAACCTCTAAACATCTTAATACTTGCACTCAACGTTCGACTCTTAACCTATGTCCAATTGTCAATCAACCTACAAAAGAAAAACTATTGGGAAGTAAGCTATAAGAGTTTATGAGTTATTTCTTATACTATACTGACAAGCAGGTTATCAAACAAATTATCACAACTATATAAATGTATGTATATACAGTATGCCAAACAATATAGTAGTTGATTGGTACTGCATATAACATTGGATTTTAAAACCGAGCTCTATCACTTGAGTTTTTAACCATAAATTTAAATTACGTATTTCATGAATTACATTTACATTTCCATTTCTAAGAAATCTAGTATTACACAAAATCTCAAGTCTAGTGGTAAGGTAGCCCCCATAGTCTACACTCACACCCTATAGCAGAAGTCTCTAGACTCAACCCTTAGCCATATGGTTGGCGTATCTAATGCCTAGTAAGCCCATAGGTTAGGGTAAAGTCATGTTATATGTGTTCACCATACTAAACACTTTAATTTAGTATGATTCTTTTGTATAGCCACAACAACAGTTAATGGAATGTGTCGTGGCTACTCGTATTGAAAACCGAAGTTGACAGTATTAATTTACAATGTTTAGTTGTTGTTAGCTATAGAGACTTTGTTGTTTCAGTAGTAACAAGCGATAGTGATCTCCCTAGATGTTGCGTTGGTAAATTTGGCATTAGTGGTGATTACGGTTGTGCTAATAGGTTATATTGCTGTCTAGGGAATTGGCATAGTGCTTAGTGCTCAAAGTCCAAGTACCTGAATTGAACTGATGAAGTGAGACCATTAAGTTCTGAGCTGCTGCAATTTAGAGAAGCTATCCGAGTTGTTATTTCCATTAACTTGTAAAGCCGAATTGTTATACTCCTTAGGCACTAAGCTACTTCAACCTAATAGTGAAGCTGAGTCGAAGTACCGAAGTGAAGTGGAAGATTCGAGCTACTGAGTTCTTGAATCACCGAGTGTTGGAAAGTTCTAGTCAATGTCGACGAGACTTGTTGTGATTCGAGCTAGTCTACTGAAGTGATATCTCCATTTAACATAGCTTATGACAATTGATGAGGATATGGTTATGACTTTGACTATGAAGATATAAGGTAAAAAATATCCATGTTTGATGGTTATGGACCTCCAAACAAATTCTTAGATTGGGAATTACGAGTTAATAAAGTCTTTGAAAAGTATCCATACCTTGAACATGATAAGGAATATATCATAAAGGATCAACTTCAAGGCCTTGCTAGGACTTAGTAGAAGAATGTATTAAACTCAAGGATCCTAAGAGGGGCGAGTACTACATAGAGCTCAATGAGACATGCAATGAGATAAAAATTTGCACCCCCATCATATTAAGATGAGTTATATGAAGAGCTATTTACCTTGAGGCAAGGACTAATGACTATCCAAGAATTTGCTAGGGAATACAAAGCACTCCTGAACCAATGTGAGTTGTATGAATCTCTTTCGTGTACTACCTCGAGATTCATATGAGGATTAAGGCTGAAGATTGCTCGATGTGTTAACCCCTCAGCAGTAAGAAGCTTAAATGAAGCTATCCAACTAGCCTTAAGAGAAGAATTTGCCATTAGTACCAACCATTATGATGTGTAGGAACAGTTAGAGGTTATACTTGATCAAATTGAGTAGCTTAGAGCAGAAATGAGGCAACAAAGGGATACTTGGGCAGAGGAAGCCAACAAGAAAGAAGTCCGCGTAGAGGAACTAGGAGAAGAAGAGACGAAGGTTGCTAGAGAGACAAACAGTTGAAGTGATAAAGACTGAGATAAATTGCAGTTAAAACCCCATGTTTCAAAAATAGTACCATTACCCACTATAAAAGCCAATGATTGTAGTTCCAGGATTTACTATGTTTGCCTTCGTTATATCAAAATCTTACGTCCAAATCATCTGACAGGTTTTCATGGCATTGATATGAGCAAATATAGCATTGCACCCATGAGCTATTATCAACAATAGGTTGGAGTTTGTTAGCACTGAGGTAATGGATACATATATTGGGGATACATCATCTTAACCGTTAAGACTCTTATGTAGGAAAGATTTGAGGTGTGTAGATGGAAGGAGAAGGAAGAATCGATTTACGAGGAAGCAAAAGGAATGCTGATTACAATTGATGAGGAGATCATGATGTTCAAACTAGCCGAGCTTGAAGAGGTAGGAGCACTTGCAATTGATGAGCCATTTTACATCTTGCCAATACAAGGTCTATGAGCCCCTAATGTTTTGTATGACCTTGAGATCGAGTTACTTCCTATAATTGATAGTTGCTAGGACTACTAAGGTATAGTTGATCGAATCCATGATGAGTAGAAGGAAAAATCCAAGATAAAAGATTTGATTGATAGAGCCCATGACAAGTGGAGGGAGTATTGATTGGTGACGCCCTTGTTGCAAGAACTAGAGTGTATTCCTATGTTTAAATTTCAATTTTACTGATTGGTGTTTGACCCTGGAGGGATCTAGAGCCACCATTGCTAAGTTTCGAGTCAAAACTCTTCCAAGAGGGAGGGGATGATAAGATTTTAGGTATCGACCCAATGATGCATCAGGTTTAGGATCACATAGGAGGCTTACTTATAAGCTCCATGCAAGTAGGTGACCTATTTATAAGATATGTCAATGTCAAACAACCTGCTCTACCTTGTTGGGCTTATCTTGTTATGCTAAGTACACTTCGCTCTACCCTAACCAAGCTTTCCCACAGACCTATTTATGAACTATGGAAATATTAGAAGACTCAACGTGCTCTACAAAATCTATGCTAGCCTACTATTTATGCCCCTGCTTTGCTAGGTCTTCCTTACTATACTTGACCTATTCTGCCCTACTATGGTTAGCTCTATCCTATTTTGTCGAGTCTACTCAGATCAACTATATAAGACTGTCCTATCCTACCCATCCATCCTACCTTACCGAGGTCAATTTGCTCAACCGAGTCTATTTGGCTAAGGTTCGCTCTATCATGACGAAGCTACCTAGCTATTCCATATTAACTCAGCCACACCAGGTCACATTAAACAGGTCAGCTACGCCCATGCTAAACAGGCCTAGTCATATGAGGTCAGCCACTATCAGCCTTGAACAAGATAGGTCATCCAAAATTGGGTCTAGCTAAATTACAACTCTATGTCTCCAATAGCTCTTTGGAATCAAAACATTAGCCCTTACTTGAATATCTCACTTGGCTATCTATTTTACTTATGTTATTTGGATTTTCTATATCTTGTATTATTGCTAAATTACCGTCAAATTATTTTATATTTACAGGAATCTCATTAAGGTATCCTTTTAGCCCTTTTATTTACAAGTTTACCCTTATGTATAAATAGAATACATGTATAGGGTTTTAGACAAACTTTTGATATTTCATGAAAAACCCTTGAGACTTTCCTCTTAGAAAACTCTTCTCTACCTGCTCTTATCGATCCCTTTAATAAGGATTGTGGTGAGTAACCCTATCACTCGGACTGGTGTGTTACATCTCGCAAGTCTTAAGCCGTACTAGATCTTGTTGGTGCATCATATTCAACTCAATAGCTTACGAACTTGCTAAAACCCTTATTTTATTTTCTTGTTTTACTTCATTGTGATGCCTCTCCATGTGTCTGATCTCGGAGACACATCAAATAAATAGAAACAATCCTCGTAAGGCTTCTCTTTACCTTTACGTGAAGTGAAGGCCGAAATAAGTAATGCAATGTGTAGTTAATGCATGATCCTTTTAATTTAAGATAAGCTAAATATAATTAATTTAGATTATTGAGCGATCAATCAATATCGACAAATCATTCAAATCATGCAACAATTAATCATATAACTAAATTTTCAATTTATCACATTTAACAGTATTTTGCACAATATAGACACCTCATTTTTTGCCCCTTTTTATTTTTCAATTTTTTTAGAATAGGTTAAAGAGTCATAAATTAGGAAAAATACAAAAAAATAGAAAATTAAGGAAAACAAAAAAATAATAAATTTTAGAAAAATACAAAAAATAAGAAAAAGCATAAAAAATAATAAATTTAGAAAAAAAATACAAAAAATGGAAAAATTTAGAATAATACATGGAAAATTGAAAAGTCATAAAAAATAGAAAAAGATAAAAGATTTAAGGAATTTAGAAAATAATAATTTTTTAAATAGTTAAAATAGAATAGGATTATTTAATTTAAATAAGGAGAAAAACGTTGGCCTTGGACTTGAGCTTAGATTTAAATCTAGTCTAAGCTGATCTTATCCATATGTACAATTTAATTGCATATATTGATAAGGTATAAGCCAACGGCTTAATAGCGTAATAGATAAATAAATGGAGATTACATTTAGGTTTGGTTTGGGATTAGGGGTTCGAAACTCAATAGAGGCATAAAAATGCCTTTTATCCTTTTCTTTTTTCACACTCCACGTACTGTCACATGTTAAAGTATCATTGGGCTACGTGTCTGATTGTGTACTGCTACATGTTAAGGTATCATTAGGCCATGTGTCTAATTGTGATACGTAGTACTCTATGATTCGCCTTCACAACACATTTTCTTTCCCCCTTTTTTTTCTCCCCTTTCCTTTTTCTTTCCCTCACTTTCCCATTTTAAAAAGAAAAAGACACACACACACGTAGGCAAAAGGTTCATGATCTCCCTCTCGGCTTGACAAATCTTTTTCCCTCTTAGAACCAATCTAACATAAACGACCACTTCCCCGACCACACTTCGACAATACCCTCTCGATTCCCCTTCATACTCAACACCATGCTCCATATTACTAACTGAAAATAACCGCATTCCTGCAACCCACTATTACTCTAGCCAACACCTACATCGATGGTCAAGCCAAAGACTGCACTTTGTTATCCTCTCTTGAGAAAATTACAGCACAATGTGTGCACCACCATTCTACTACTCTCACCCAATCCAACATAGTAGCAATAAGATATATATTAGATAAAGTTATAGAGTTAGGTAAAACATCTTAAAATTGAATATTTAAATGACCAAATACTATTTCTATCATATTATAGTGTCATTCTAAGTTTATAATTAGCACAACAGTTTATGGTTGCACTAACAGGAGTTAGTGGAGACGGAGATAAGTTAGCTTAAGTACAATGAATAATGAAACCATTTGATGGAAGAAACACCTTTGGTGGTAGAAGAATGGATTGACTCATTGAAGAAAGCCTTTGAAGTACATGAGATTGAGAAAAATAAGAAAGTTGGGATAGCTACTACTCTGTTAGATGGGGATGCAAATAATTAGTGGGAGCTAAAGAGAAAGAATTTACTAGAATCGATTAGTTAGGCTATATTTAGAGATATATTTCTGCAACAATATTTTCCTAAGGGTATGAGAGAACAAATGTGTGAAGAATACCATAAGCTAAGGCAGCAAGACAGGACAATTGAAGAATATGAGAGGGATTTCAATAAGCTTTTGAAGTTTGCTCTTGAAGTTATGTAGAATAATGAGATTCCTAAAGTTGAGTGGTTTAAGGCAAGGCTTTATCTTTATTACCAGGTAGAGCTAAAGAAGAGTAGGGTGAAAAGATATGCTGTTGTTGTGTCAATGAAACTCGTTTAATTGAACAAGTTTGTAATCTTTGATAGGCCACAAATGAGATTGAGAATAAGAAAAGTTGGATGTTGGTTCTAGTAGTAAAATTAATATAGCTAAAGGAAAGTAGTCCATTTGATTTGTAAAAGGAAACAAAAGGCTGTCTAGTGTCTTTGTGAGTCTTCTTTGTCAAGAGTCATGTCAATTCATGTTGAATCCAATTAAGTTCACTTGGTCTGAGTCATTCTTTATCTCCTTGATGTATAATTTGGTGAAATGTTCAGATTTGCCAAACTCATTTTTGCTGATACATGTGTTAACTATGGGAAGTATGTAAACTCTGCTACATAAGAGACATGTAATTAACTAAGAGTACTTCTTAATCATTCCCAAAGATCAACTAAACTAAGAACTAAAGTTTACATTTAGAAATCAAACGTAGTTTTTCAATTCAAAAGATTCATTGTTAATAAAAACTCAAACACAAGAATGACAGACCCTAATTCATCTAAAACCTAAACCCTAGGATAATTAAAAACTTGTGACCCTAAGTGAATAATTTAAAGTCTAATTTGAACAATTCTATTCAACTCTAGAAAACCATAAATTTCCATAGGAAGTAAACCATAACCTACGAATTAATTTAAGAACTAAATCCTAAAAGAATCATAAATAAGACAATTTCCTTATTTCCCTTATAAGCTATGTTATATATAGATAGGCCAACCAACTAATCACATTAAATAATTTATCAATTAAGAGTTTGAATCACCTATCACTTGATAACTTATCAAAAGCTTGTGATAAGACTATTTCCTTACCTCACCATAACTTATACTATATATGGATAAGTTACCTTGTCATATTATCAATTCAATTTTAAAACATATGAAGCAATAAGGCTATACCCTTACAAGACAAGACATGGCCAGTTGAAAAGAAAGGAAATGAGAGGCCATACATTGTCATTTAGCTATTAACTCATTGTCTTTTACAAGCACTATTTGAAAAGAAAGGAAATGGGAGGCCATACTTTGTCATTTAACTATTAACTCATTGTCTTTTACAAGCACTATTTGCCCCTTAATGCTTACATCATCTGATCATTACAAGGTAAGGCTTATGCATTAAGTTAAACACAACAAAAAGGTTCTTGTTTGTAACACACACACACACACACACATTTCAACCAGCTACTCTCCTCCAAAACACTCTCACTTTCACTTACTTTTCAAACACATTTCACTTATAAACACAAGAGAAAACCAAGCCCCATTCACCCTTACAATTGTCACCACTTTTACATACACTCATAGCACCAAAAAAAAAAAAAAAAGCCTTTTGTTTCCTTCACTTTGTCCACATCAAAAACCATTTTAGGAAACCTTAAGACACCCAAAACCAACCTTAAACACAAAAGCTTTAGAAAAGGAAAAGGAAAACAAGGACCAAAGGAAGACTCTTAGTGCACAACCATCCTTTATACTCATCTAGGGCAAGTAAGTTTTTCTTTTATTGAGTACCTTAGTATGCCATGCTGAGGAGTTTATATATTTTTCATGAGGATATTGACATACATATAAGGTGATATCATAGCTAGTTTATTTTAGGTGTTAAGTTTATGAATCTTTTACATGGAAGTTAGACTATGAGTATACTAAGTTTAGTATTATGTAAGATACATGTTTAGCACTTAGATTAAAAGCTTATCGCTTGAGAAGATCATGAAATGTATACATAGATAATATAATAACATGCTGGATGTGAAGTATTTATAGGGTATTTGGGTGTTATTTTTATTTCTATTGGGTTACATATGCTTAAATCTAGCTTTTGGTTAAGGAAAACCATTACATAATGTTTTTATAAGGAAACTGACTCTTTGAGATGTAAACTGTGTGATCTATAATTTTTACTTAGTACTTAAGCTAAACAATCTTCTTATGGAAGAGAGGTTAAGTTGGAGTTAGAATATAAGTACTGTAGGTTCTTGATTTATCACCTAAACTTAAGAAAATAATGAAACAATTTGAATAACAACGTTGGAGAGACATAAACCCAACCAACCAGATTTGGAACCACAAGAGAACCCACTTAAAAATATAATAAAACAAAGTATACAAAGTAATCATACTAACCAAAATAAGTATAATAAGTCTTTAAAGTCTAAAACTCAAAACTAGGCCTAAAAACATCCAAAACAAGCTTAGAACTTCTAATTAGGCCCTTAAGAAAACTTTGACCAGCACTTTAATTAATCAAGAAAAGTTTTTTTTTAGGCCCATAAGAAATCCACATAAAACTCCCTAAGCCTAACAAAGTCACTAACTTTACTTTAGACAAAAAAACAAGCTCATTTAACTACATAAGCCCACTTAAGAATCTAAGAAAATTTCGATAGCACCAAGATCATGAAAGAAGGATGGAAATCTGACCTTGAAGAGTGTTTTAAGTTTAGAATAAATTCCTAAGCCTAAGCCCAAAAGATTTCCTAAGATAACAAAAAGCTCAACAACAAAACTAAGCCTAAAAGAGCACCAAACCTTAAAGAACCCTATTGTTTTGACCAGTGGACAGAATTGTGGATCTTATCTCGAAAACACAACCATACCACTTTAAAGGGCACTTGAAAATGATGGAAATCGACTATAAGAGCATAAAAATTGGATGTAAAGCAAAAAAGTTATGAGCAATTGAAGTTTTAGTACAATTGGGATGAATATGAAAACTAAGTTAAAAGTATAGCTTAAAAGATTTTAAGATAGCCTTCTAAGTTTATTTCAAATTCTTATAATATCATATTTGTGAGACCTTACCGTTGGAGACGACCTACCCTTAGAGTACCACAATTGATCAATTATGGCCAAGTGAGTGATTCTTGATGACCTTATACTTGATTTTGCTTGTAGAGTAGATGCACTTAAATTTACATAATGAACTTGAATGCTTGTGAGATATGTGAAATGCATGTGTATGATATTATGATTGAGTGACATGACTTGCTAATAAGAGAATAATTAGAATTGTTTATGATGATAGTCATGCATAGTTATATAGAATGAAAATTTTGTGATCATAATGAAAATTGAATTAATTAAGTATTCAATTAAAAAATTTAATTAGTTATGCATTTCTCATGATTGCATCATAACTATAATAACTATCACCTCCTGCAGATGCATCATAACTATAATGACTATCACCTCATGCAGAAGGTGGGAAGGCACTTATAGGAGTGGGGGCTCTTACCAAGATTAGGCAACAGTTATTCCATTATTACATATTTAAGTCTCTATCTTAGCTATCGAGGTTACTAAGCGCTAGGGGATGCTAATCGTTAACGAAGGGCCATGTCTTGTGACGTCCGCTTACGTATAAGTTTGAGATGTTTTGAGTACGTTGGTGCAAGTGGAATAAATACTCAGGTTCTAGAACCCAATTAATAGTTTGTGTCAGTTAATTATCTCTAAGTTTGACTATAGGCGGTGTAATTCTAAGTTGCATGTAGTTCCCATGTCACTGCATGTATTATTTGGCATTTTGGGTGTTCATGAATTATATGTGTGCATTTAATAAAATTGTTATGTGGTATGAAGAAGGGATTAACTTACTAAGCATAAGCTTATACCCCAATAGATTTCTTTTGATGTCGGACCGTCTTCTTGTCCATCCAAGCTGAAGAATGCTTGAGGTGAGTCTCGTGTAAGGACAAGGCTATATGATTAGGAGAGTGAAGAGATAAGTTCTCAATATGGCCAATAGTTGTTTATTTCTTTTAGGAAGCTAAATTTTGTAAATAGACAGACTGATGACATGCTTTGACGAACTTTTGATGTACTGTAAATATTTGTTGTGGAATTCTAAGTTCTACGCTTTATTTTTGGTAATGTATAAAGTTAGTTAGTAGTTTCAAATAATATGCTTGATATTACTCATCTATATGCCTAATGATAATGTAGAGTGGAAGGAGTATTGTATGATGTATGGAAGGCTTATAATCAATGATGCGGTTGATTGTAGATCTTCATACGATATACGGTGATTTACTATGATAATGATATTATTTGGGTCATGATAAAGTACACAAGATCTTAATTGTGACCATTAAGCAATGCTTGTTATATAAAACCTATAAACATGAAGAAATTGAACTCATTATGTTCATCCTAAGTGGAAATTAAGACTTAGACAATGCATAATGATAGGGAAGAGATTAATAGGCATGTTGGCTTGCTACAAGACAAATAAGGAAATAATTGACAAAATGACTATGAGTTCTATAGGACTAACTAATGTAAGAGTCTAAACTAATTGAAGGGATGAAACAAGAATTGAGTGGAGATACTAGTTTGGATGGTAACAAAGGAATGGTATAGAACATGCTACTTTGAAATGAGCAGTCGTGAGGGGTGGAATTATAGACAGTAATATGATGATTGTGATACTTAGATAAGAACCTAACAAAATTGCAATAATGGACTAGATACTAAGGAAAGACTATCATGACCTGAGAGCAGCTTAATCGTGACAGATGCCATATGTCGCATAAAAGGCCACAGATTGGTTTCCCTTTCAATTATGAATCCTTCATACGACATACAAGGCTACTATAACCATTGGCTTCCTAAGAGTAATTAAATAAAGATGATATCATAACATACTTATATTCACATAACATCTAGATTGCAATATTTACACGAAACAAAAGACACAGTAAATCCAAATTAATAGTAAAGTATCCAATTTACTTAATAAGTCAAATATAATTAAGTTTGATTATTATATGACCAGTTAATATCACAAAAAGTATAGTTCCTATCCAATCTACTAAGAAACAAACAATTCGTTATCAGTATTTAAAGTAACTTTACAATTCAATAAACAATAGTAGTCATAAGCATATTCCTAACCCCACACAACATTCAATTAACAGTATTATTTAAATTCAATAACTACAAACATAAATAAGCATGGAATCATAAAGATTACTTACTTGGCCATAATGTTTCTCAAGCGTTGTAGTAATTCTCAGGAAGATCCGAACCTACATCAAGATTACCTAATTATTATAAAATGAAACGATAATAAGTAACTATGTGAACTAGTTACAATCTACTTAGGTTTTCTATTAGTTCCCCCCCCCCCATTGAACTCTCTTATTAATCGTATATAATATTTTCATTTTATTTCCGATATTCGTAAGTTTATATTTGACTTTTATTGTTTTTGGGCGTATGTTCACATGATAGGGTTCGTGATCTAATTAATTTCTAAATTCTTATATTCTTATACTTTTGAACTTTTATTATTAGGTATTATTATTATTAGTATAATTTGTAGTTAAAATAGATTATTTAAACAAGTTGTCAACATGGCATAAGTTTATTAGTCCACATGGCAATTTATTAGATTGTCTTGATTTCTATATTCCCTAAATTTTGTCTTATTATTACACATGTTTATATAATATTAGGATAACTTGATAAATGTATTATTGGCTTGAATTATCCCTTTAGTAGTTTCGACCCATACATGCGTATATAAATGTATGTGATTAGTTTAATATATTATATAAAGTACTTTATTATAATATACATATGTATTCATCTTATGCTTACATATTTAAGTATCTTATGTGTATGTCCATATATATATTTATATATATACTTGTACACATACTTATATGTATAGTATTATTTTATATGTATATTTATACATATTTTCATAGTATAATTTTAAGAAATTTTCATATGATTCATATATATACACAATCATGGTTCAATTGGCATACTTATATTTATATACTTAATATTCTTTTTACAATCAGTTATGTACATAAGAAGTACACATGTATATCTACATAATACTAGTTTATTCATGTAATTATAAGGTTAATATTATTTATAACATAATATTATAGTTTCTTATAAATTAATTTAGTACATATACATTTATAAGCATTTAGAAGTTATATTTAAACGTTTGTTAAAAATTTACGTAATTTAGTATATCATTAAATATTTATACTTGATTAGTGTTTTATCGTGATTGTAATGAATTAGCACATTTATAAGCTTAAAGTTGGGGTTTTAAACTTTTTATTACTTTTAGGTACAATCTCTAGTATTTATATGCATTTAGGGTTTAAAATTTTTATATTTGATTAGCTTTTCGATTCTTATATTAGAGTTTTTATCTTATCTAGCCTTGTTCACTTTTAGAGTTATCTAGCACAAATCTAGGATTTAGATTGGAAATTTTAAGGGTTTATATCCTTCCCCCCTTCAAATAAGTTTTATCCCCAAAACTTGAAAGGCGTAACTAGATTATCAAATAAATGCGAATATCGACGCTTCACCTCGTCTTCCACTTCCCAATTCGTAGATTTTTGTTCGTAATTTCTCCATAATACCTTTAACATATCTAATCCCTTTGTTCCTTAACTTTTGCACTTTACTATTTGTAATCTCAACTCCGTGTTCTTCATAAGTTAAAATTTCTTTTAATCTCACTGGTTCTAACATAATAACATGGTCGGGGTTAGGAATATGTTTTCTCAAAACAGATACATGAAACACATTATGAATTCTTGAGAAGTTAGGCCAGCCAATATGCCAAATTCCTAACTCATTCCAAAATTTTAAAAGGATCGATATACCTTAGGTTGAATATGCCTTATGTCTTCATATGATATATACTTTTAATTGGGCTCACTTTGAGATACACATGGTCCCCTACTTGAAATTCTAATTCCCTTTTTTTCAAATCAACCCAGCTTTTCTATCTATCTTATGTTTCTTTCATTTTCTGTTTAATCACAGCAATCTTTTCAACTGCTTCTTATACTAGATCTGAACAATTTCTAATTCCCTTTTTTTAAAATCAACCCAGCTTTTCTATCTATCTTATGTCTCTTTCATTTTCTGTTTAATCATAACAATCTTTTCAATTGCTTCTTGTACCGGATTTGAACCCAATACTGTTTTCTCAACATCATCCCAAACTAATGGTGATTTTTACTTTTGTCCATATAGAGCTTCATATGGATGCATCTGAATAGTAAAATGATAACTATTGTTATAAGCAAATTCAATTAGTAGTAGATGAGAATCCCAACTTCCTTTAAATTCAATGATACAAGCCCTTAACATATCTTTCAAGGTCTGTATAGTTCTCTCCATTTGTCCATTAGTTTGAGGGTGGTATCCTGTACTGAATTGCAACTTTGTCCCCATAACTTTTTGCGGATTTGTCCAAAATTTTAACACAAATCAGGATCTCTATCTAACACAATTCCTGTTAGTATACCATGTAGTCTTACTATTTCCTTTATATAAATTTGGGCTAGTTTCTCTAAAGAAAAGGTCATATTGATTGGTAGGCAATGTGCTAACTTATTAAGTTGATCAATGATGACCTATATTGCATTATATCCAGCAACTATTCTTGGTAAACCACTTATAAAATCCATAAATATTTGATCCCATTTCCATTAAGAATAGGTAGTGGTTGCCATAATCCACTTGGTCATTGATGTTCAACTTTTATTCTTTGGTAAGTCTCACATTTTGAAACAAAGTTTGCAACACCTTGCTTCATTCCATTCCACCAAAAGTTTCTTTTCAAATCTTGATACATTTTTGTTTCCCTTAAATGAACAATGTAGCTAAAGGAATGAGCTTCGTTTATAATTTCTTTTTGGAATTTTGAATCATCAAGTACACATAACCTGTCATTCATCCATAATGCTCTATGCTCATTTGTTTTGATATCAGTAGACTTCCCAACTACCGTCTCTTCTTTTATTTGGTTCAAAACAGAATCGTCCTGCTGTGCTTTCCGGATTCTTCCATCAAAGTTGGCTCAGTTACTCTATTTGACAATTCAACATCAGCTTCGTACCAGGTGAATTTCGAATTCAATTTTTCAAATTCCCTAATCAATTACTTTTGATCCATAAGAAGAGATGCAACTTTAGCATGATTCTTTCTACTTATCGCATCGGCCACTGCATTTACTTTTTCAAGATAGGAATTAATTCCCAAATTACAATCCTTAATCAATTCGAGCCATCTCCTTTGTCTCACGTTCAATTCCTTTTGTGTAAATAAATACTTGAGGCTCTTATGATCTGTATAGATCTTACATCTCTATCCATACAAATAATGTTGCCATATCTTTAATGGAAACACTATAGCTACAAGTTCTAGATCATGTGTTGGATAATTTTGTTCATGTGGCCCCAATTGTCTAGAAGCATAAGCGATCACTTTTCTATCTTGCATCAATACCGATTCGCTTAAACTATATATTTATAAATAAATCGCAAATATTCTAATAAGTATACTGGGTTAGAATCAAGTGATATAGAGAAAGTAAGGTTATCAATCCCTCAAGGACTAAGAAATTACTAATCCTATACTAGTTCTTATCAATATTCAGGCAATTAAAATTAAATTAATTAATCTAATAATTACCCTAAAACTATTGACAAGAAAATAACTATGAAAAATCTAAAATTAAGCAATCAATTCAGAATTATAGGAAAACAGAATTCAATCTAGATTATGCAAATCAAATTGTTATCATGTTATATAGATTAATAGTTATGGTCATTCAAGTGAAATTATTATATCTTAAAACTTAAGGATTTAAACCCTTAATTAATTGGTCAACTTCAACATCTTCCAATTAACAGTGGACTCTAAATTATAATCATATATCTCCTAATACTATGGTTGTCTAATGTCCTAAATCAATTATCCCTACTATCTTAGTGAATAATTAATCGTCGAACATTACATTATTCTCTAGATAATTTCTAATTAATTCAATTAACTCTGCTTGGACATTGATTAATCAAATCAACTAAAAATTTCTAACAAACCCTATATCAACTCCCGTATCATTAGGGTTTCTAATAATTATAATGAATTGAAAAATTATAATCGAAATCATAAAAATTACAATCATGAAACATCCATATATCTCTTAATCCTATAATATGAACATAATTATCATCTTAGCTATATAGGGCTTCATTAATTCTCACAAATAAATTTAACCAGCTGGGGATTTGGTAACAAAAACACAATTACTAATTAAAATTGCAAGGAAATTCATAATTGAAAGCATAAGTAATTCATAGAATTGCATAAGAATAATTGAAATAGATGTCACCAATTTTGTATTGAAAAAGATAATCTTCAATTGCAACTTCAAATTGGTCTCCATAGCAAAGAAAAATCCTCTCAATGATCAAAGTGATTCTCCTAAAGAATTAGTTAAGAACTATCTAAAGACTATTCTACGACTCTCTATGTTGAAGGAAAAAGTGTAAAAAAGTATCCTAAATAATGAAACATAAACTATTTATACGAAAAATTAGGGTTGGCTCATGTGAAGTTTCTTTTTCATAAAGGCCAGCTATGAAGGCCGATGGTGTAAGTGCAAGGCTAGCTTTTAGGCTAGCGGCGTAGGCATCAAAAGCCGCTGGTGCAAGTTATAAGTTGTAAGCCGGCTATTAGGCTGGCCACCTTCAATTCCAATTTGCATGTGTTGATCCGGACTTCGTTTATTTGTTTAAAATTCCTCTAAATTATTCGTAATTCCACTCTTGAATCCTCTAATTCCTAAAATGTCTAAATGAAAATAATTAAGTATCATTTGTTAATGATTTCTTTAAAATCAATAATAATTCTATCTTAATTTGCACTTTAAAACATGAAAAATACGCCTTTATCAAATACACAACCTCATCCATTCTTGGAAGCATCGCTGTAAACAGTGAAAGGCTCATTTAATTTGGCAACATAAGAATTGGAGCAAAAACTAACCTCTTTTTTAGTTCTTGAAAACTTTTTCTCCTATTTCTCTATCCATTCAAACTTTACATTCTTTTGTGTCAACTAAGTAAGAGGTCTTGAAATCTTTGAAAAATCCTTGACAAACTTTCTGTAATATCCAACTAATTCGAGTAAACTTCAAATTTCAGTTACTATTTGTGGTCTTTTCTATTCTATAATAGCCTTAATCTTTTCTAGATCTACAGAAATGCCTTCACCTATAATCATATGTCCAAGGAAAGATATTTCCTTCAGCCAAAAGTCACATTTGGACAATTTTGCATATAAC
This sequence comes from Lumnitzera racemosa, assembly GCA_024138005.1. Lineage (NCBI taxonomy): Eukaryota > Viridiplantae > Streptophyta > Magnoliopsida > Myrtales > Combretaceae > Lumnitzera > Lumnitzera racemosa. The sequence goes on from JAMXBC010000007.1 coordinate 47,620,861, forward strand.
TTATGTTCTCGTAAAGTCTGCAATACTGTCCTTAAATGCTCTTCATGCTGTTCAAGTAAGGCAGGATACACCAAAATATCATCAATGAACATAATTGCACATTTGTCTAATAATGGTTTGAACATACGGTTCATTAAATCCATGAATGCGGTAGGTGCATTTGTCAAACTGAAGGGCATTACAAGGAACTCATAATGATCATATCGTGTTTAGAAAGCTGTCTTCGGTACATCCTTAAGCTTGATTCTCAATTAATAATATCTCGACCTTAAATCAATTCTAGAAAATACACTTGCACCTTACAACTAATCAAATAGGTTGTCAATCCATAAAAGTGGGTATTTATTCTTGATGGTTACTTTGTTTAACCCTTTATAATCAATACAAAGCTATAATTATCTATCCTTTTTCTTAACGAAGAATATCAATGCACCCCACGGTGAGACACTTGGTCTTATGAACCCTTAATTGAGCAATTCTTGTAATTACTTTTTTCTACTCTTTTAACTCAACCGGAGCCATCTGTAAGGGGGCTTTGAAATTGGTTCTATTCTTGGTACCATATCAATAACAAAATCGATTTCTCTCTTTGATAGTAATCTAAGTAATTCTTCAGGAAATACATTATGAAACTCATTTACTACCTATAATTCCTCTAATGTTGGCTTCTTTTGATTAGTTTCCATTGCTTTCAACAAACTATCATCAATGATTAATTCCAAAGCACTTAACTTTTGTAAGCCTACTACAATAGAATCCCCTTTAAATTCAGCTTTTGTTCCATCAAAAGCTTTGAACATTACACTCTTTTCTTAATAATCAACATTGGCTTTAACATTCGTCATCCAATTCATTCCTAATGTGGCATCATACTTACCCATATCCAAAAGAATCATATCAGTGTTACTATCAACATCCTGAATTTTCAACAGACACCCTTTCACCATCTGTTTTGTTACCACAACACTTCCAGTAGGACTTTTCACCTCAAGATTAGTTTCAGTAGCATTTGTAGTCAAGCCTATTTGTTTTACCACTTCAGGTGATATAAAGGAATGTGTGGCTCTAATATCAAACAAGGTATAAACAAAATATCTGTCTATATTTACATTCCCTAGATCATAGTATGAAGTTTTACTTTTATGCTTTTAACATCATAAATTTATTCTCTTAATTTTAAGTATTTACTACCATTTTATTGTAACTTCATACTTCTTACTATAATCTCAACAACTCATAGTAAATAATTATAAACACATACCTACAATAATTTCAGCTCCCACAAATTCTTCGGTTTCGCCAAAATCATATAGTTCTTCTCCTGGAATATCCTTAGACTACAAGCTCTAACTATTCTCAATCATGAAGCCAAGTAATCCTTATTTTTAGGATCTTAGTTTATTTCACAAGAACTATATTCATTTTAAAAACCTTCTTCGATTGTTAAGGACCCTTGGTTATCTTCCATCGCAATATCATGTAATTCGACATTTTCAAGACTAAGGTTACTCCGCAACTTCCAAAGTATCCTTAGATTAGAAATTCTTATTACCCTCCATCATAAAACTAAGCAATCCTTCGATCAAGGAACTTATGTTACACAATAAAAACCTTTGTTATTTTTTAAAGAAGCTTTGGCTATTTACGAGTCTCTTTTATCCTTAAGTTAGTAACATAGGTTATTTAGAATCGTGGAATCAAGCATTCAACAGCCTTGGGAGCTAAGGTTATTGCAAGAGATTATAGGAATCCATACATTAGGAATCATAGCTAGCCATAATCTTGAAACCAAGTAATCCTTCTATTAAGGAACTCAAGTTATTACATAAGAACCTTAGTTATTCTTGAGAAAAGTTTCGGCTACTTTGGAGTGTTGGTTATCCTTAAGTTAGGAACTTTGGTCGTTCTAAATCGTGAAATTAAGTAATCCACCTCAATAGGAACTAAAGTTATTCTATAAGTTTGTAAGAGTCCTTAGATTATAGGCTTTAGTGATTCTCAATCGTGAAATCAAGTAATTCTCCTTTTTAGGAGCTTAGTATGTTCTACAAGAACCTTACTCTTTTTTTAAATTAGCTTTGCTACTTAGGAGTCTTAGTTATCTTTAGATTAGGAACACTGGGTATCCCTGTTTGTAGACTCAACTAATCCATCTTTTTTCATGATCTTAGGTCGTTCCACATGATCTGTACAATACATGGAATAAGAACTCTACTTATCCTTAATTGTGTAATTCGGTAGCCTATTTTGTTTAGAACTAAGATTACTACATAATAAGTTCTTCAAAACTGATAAGTTAAGAACCTTAGCTATCCTCAATCGTACAACCTATGCTTTCCATTTAAAAACGTAGGTTGTTTGACAAGAACCTTTATTATTCTTGAAATAAGCTTTGGTTATTCAAGAGTTTTCGTTATCCTTAGGTTAGAAAGGTTTGGTTATTCTTGATCTTGAAATCAAATAATCCATCTTATTTTGAACTAATGTTATTCTAGAAGTTCTTATGAATCCTCAAACAACAGGCCTTGGCTATTCTCAATCGTGAAACCAAATAATCCTTCTTTTTAAGAGCTTCGTTTGCTCAACAAGAAACCTCAATTGTTCTCGAAAGAAGCTTTAGCTATGTAAGCATCATCGTTATCTTCACATTAGGATGTTTGGTTATCCTCAGTCATGAGATCAAGTAATTCATCTTTTCATAATCTAATTTTTTTTCCACAAGTTCCTTAGAATACTTAGATTACGAACCTTGGCTATCTCGATTGTAAAACTAAGTTATCTTATTTTTTGAGAACTCAGGTTATCCGATAAGAGCATTCGTTATTCTTTAAAAAAAGCTTTTGCTGTTTAGGAGTCTTAGTTATCCTTAGGCTCAGAACATTAGTTATTCTAAATTGTTAAATCAAGTAATTCATTGTTTGACAAGCTGGGGTTATTCCAAAACTTCTTAGGAATTTGTTAGATTACTAGTGTGTCTAAGAGCTTAGTCATCACTAGGACTTAAGGTAGCAAATTAGAATGAATCGGGACCTCTGAAATATTGAAGAAAAGTAGAGGGAAATGGTCTACGGATGAACTAGAGTAGCTAATGTGAAACTGCTTAGAGAATATGGCTCACCAACGAACATAACATGACTTGACACCTAACTTGATATGACGTACAAGTTGATGTTAAGGTCTACCCATCACTAATCCTGAGCCACTCAGTAAGATTAGATAAGAGTGTATGAAAACAATGAATTTGGAGAAGGTTGTCTCTTAAGAATTGAATATTCACTATATATTTGTCAAGTTATCTGCAGCTTACAAGGGGAAGGGACTATTTATAATAAGTCTCTAAGGTAATATTATAAATAAAGAAATTACAAAAATATATATACAAAAAGGGGATTCTTAATACATACGAAAAAAGGGTAAAAAGGACAAAAGACAAAAATGAAAAACTAGTACAATGTCAAACGAGGTAGACAAGTAGTGGTGCAATATTAGTCTCGTACAAAGATTCTTTGAACACAGTAAGCAAGGGGGACTAAGATGTTACTACAATAAAGGAGCCAAGACAAAAAGAAGGTGATGAGAGAAATGATAATAGGCCAAGAGAAAACTACTTGGCCAATAAGTAAGTCTCTTGTCACTCGGCAAGAACTTCTCGACAACAGTTGGTCGGATTACTCAGCATAGAGTCTTAGGTAAGGGAATGGTTGGCATCATTACAACCGAATGTATGGATCAATGTATAATAATGTAGGGAGCTATAGGAGTTCAACTACATTCCTTTAGTGTAAAGTTTCTCGTCATCATCAGGTTGTCAAGAGAGGATTCTTCAAGTGAGAGATTGGAGGCCTTAAAGCCGTGCATGAGTAATGGGACCGATGGTCGCCAATTCATCAGTTCCTTGGGGTTGTTGAAGATTTTCCCTCAAATCTTGGTCCTCGTCATCATTGGACACATAAGGAGTCAGATTGGTGACGTTAAATGTGGTAGACACACCGAAACCTTCAGGTAGCTTAATCTCATAAGCGTTATCATTAATGTGTCTCAAGATCCTATAGGGTCCATCCGTTCTGGGAGATAGTTTGTTGGTCCTTCTACTAAGGAAGTGTTCCTTGCTAAAATGGACTCATACAAGGTCCCTAGGGGTATAAACAACTCGTTTCCTTTCATGGTTTCCTACTTCCTTCTGTCAGGCTACAGTTTTGACTAATTGCTCGGCGATCTTCCGATGTAACCTCAGGAATTCTTCAGCACACTGTAGGCCGAATTGACTTTCTCCTTGTGTAGTCGGACCGTTAATTAAAAATCCAAGGGTAAGTTCAGGTTAAGTCCATAAACAACCTTAAATGGTGATGTTGCAGTTGAGTTGTGAGTTGAGCAATTGTAAGCAAATTCAATGATGGGAGTTCTTTCAAATAATAGTACGCAAGAGGTTACCGACGGCTTTGTTCACTACTTTAGTTTAGTCGTCTATCTAGGTGTGACAAGAGGTAATGAATAGGAGCTTAGTGCCAAGCTTCCTCCATAAAGTCTTCCAAAAGAAGTTTATGAATTTTGAATTGTAGTTGGACACAATACTCCTCAACACTCTATGCAGTCGCACAATTTCTTGCAAAAAGAGGTTAGCGATGAATAAGGCATCATTAATTCTATAGCAATGAATGAAGTGGCCCATCTTGTTGAACTGATCGACCACCACTATGATTGAGTCTTATCTTCTCAACATATGGGGAAGGTTGAGCATGAAATCCATGCTTAGATCGCTCCATGGTCGCTCTAGAATTGGTAGGGGTATATATTCTCCATAGGGCTCTCTCTTCCCCTTTGCATACTTACATACCTCGCTCCTCTCAAGTATTCGGTGTGCATCCTTCATCATCCTTACATACCTTCATCAAAATATCTGAGATTGGACAATTGACAGGCATATCGAATGAGAATGTCAGGATCCTCGATCTCTTCCTCTTAGCATCTGAATTGTAGTCATTGTTCGTGCCAAGTCTATCCTTTGCATTTTTCCATTTGTCATTCTTTCCATCTCCTTTACTCTAATTGGCCTCTCGTTGTGCCTTTATGTTGTCTTCCTATCAAATGTATGAGGTGGCTTTAGCCTTAAACTCAGCTAAAGTTTTTGGCTTTTTCTTTGCGAGAAACTTAAAAAAGTCTCCATGAGGCTTAACTCAATTGATTATGGTGCTAAGAGCCACATTCATGTCCAGCTTTGGGATTTGGACCATCTTCGCCATAAATCTGGCCAAATATTCATTGATTAACTCATCAGACTTTAGTTTAATGGTGTTAAGGATTGAGGAGTCCTTAATAGGAAGTTTACTTACAAGAAAGTGTTGAAAGAATACTTCTGCTAGTTCATCGAAAGAGGTAATGGTATTTAGTTTCAAATGGTTAAACCATGTGCTAGCTATATTCCTTAATATTAAAGGAAAAACTTGATAGGCCACTGCATCACTCAAGCTATGCAACTTGGCCAATTTATGGTAGTACTCTAAGTGGTCTTCAAGGTCCTTTATTCCATCGTAGGTCTCAAATTGTGGTAACTTTTTGTGTTGAGGTATTACTTCCTCCAAAATTTCTAGAACAAAGGGACTCATTTTAATTTGGAACAGTTTACTTGGGCTAGTAGGGCTTCTGACATCCAAAGGACCAGTATGGTGTACTTGCTTCGGAAGTAGGAGCCGAAGGTCCTATCATATTTTTGGTTTGCTTTTTTTGCAACTCCAGTAAATAATGGAATCATCGCTTTTTTCAATGTCATGATCACCTTAATCTTTGTTTTGGGTTAGATTTGGGTGAATATTACTATAGAGGAGGTTAAGGATTTGCTTGTGTTTTTTTGTTTAATTCTTGGTTTTCTTTGGCTAAGTTAAGGTAGAGTTGCTTGAGCCTAGCCAACCGTTGTTCATTAGTATGCCTACTCTCCCCTTCAAGGTGTTGGGAGGTATTGTCGGCACCTGTACTCTTAAATACTCTTGTCCTAGCCATGTGGGTGTGTTTAAGAAGACATAGACATAGCTAAATGTTGTTAGTGAATTTTGGGATCAAGGAAAATCCTATAAAAGAGAATGAGATGCTTAGTATCGGGGCCAGTTTGGTGTAGCCACTCCAATGCCTAAGTTAGTAAGGTAACTTTGTATAAAAAGTATACGAATGAAGTGTTCAAGAGAGAGCCCTTAAGGAGTTTTCTTTTCCATATTTATAGCTGGCTATCATGTCTAAGGCAGTTGTTGGAATAATTGTCAAGATACGTGGAAGCTTCTTGATTTGACATCTTTCCTAATAGTAGGGAGAGCAGACGGTTATGTAATATAAACCGTACTTATGATAACTGTTTGTGCCATAGGCCTGAATTCAAACCAAGAACAGATTTAGGATTCTCAGCATAAATGCCATGTGTCATTTTCTAGAGGAATGCCAGGAGATTCAAACTTTTGGCATTTTAATGGTCGAACGAATGAGTATGCCTAATGAGCAAAAATAGACTATCAACACCCCAGCTTATTGGAGATTTACCCTTAAATCATGATCCTCGTCATCATCGGTCACATAGGGAGTTAGATCGGTGACGTTGAATGCGGTAGATACACCGAAACTCTCAAGTAGTTCAACTTTATAGGCATTATCATTAATATGCCTAAAGATCTTGTAAGGTCCATCTATTCTGGGATAGAGTTTGTTCGTCCTCTTGCTAGGAAAGTATTCCTTGCTAAGATGGATCCAAACAAGGTCCCTAGGGATATAAACGAGTTGTCTCCTTTTGTGGCTTCCCGCTTCCTTCTATTACGCTACAGTTTTGGCTAATTGCTCGGCAATCTTTCGATGTAATTTCTAGAATTCTTTGGTATGCTGTAGGCCAGATTGACTTTCCCCTTATGTAGTTGGATTGTTAATTAAATCCAAGAGTAGGTTCTGGTTAAGTCCATAAATAGCCTCAAATTGTGATATTCCAGTCGAGTTGTGAGTCAAGCGATTGTAGGAAAATTCAATGACGGGTAGGCATAAATCCCAATCATGAGAATTCTTCCCAACAATTGCACACAGGAGGCTACTAACGGTTCTGTTCACAACTTCAGTTTAGCTGTTTATCTGAGGGTGACAAGAAGTACTAAATAGGAGCTTAGTGATTAGCTTCCTCTACAAGGTCTACCAAAAGAAGCTCATGAACTTTAAGCTATGGTTGGACACAATACTCCTTGGCACTCCATGTAGTCGCATAATTTCTTGTCAAAAGAGGTTAACGATGAATAAAGCATCATTAGTTTTATGGCAGGGAATGAAGTAGCCCATCTTGCTGAATCAATCGACCTCTACCATCATTGAGTTGTGTCTTCTTAGCGTTTAAGGAAGGCCGAGCATGAAATCCATGCTTAGATTGGTCCATGACCACTTTAGAATTGGTGGAGGTGTATATTCTCGATAAGGTTCTCTCCTCCCCGTTGCATATTTACATACCTCGCACCTTTTAAGTACTCGGTGCACATCCTTCATCATCCCAAGCTAGTAAAAATGCTCCTTTAATATCTCAATCGTCCTCTTTTCCTCAAAATGGCTGGCCATACCCCCCACATGAGCTTCTCAAATCAATAGCTCTCTTACAAAACCACTCAGCACACAAATTTTCTTACCCTTTATCATGAACCCCTCACTCAAGTAGAACCCTTTCGCAACTCTTCTAGCATTGCACCTTGCTACCATAGGTCCAAAATGTAGGTCATGCTCATACTGATCAGGTAAAGTACCGAATCCAAGCACCTTAGCTTATAGCGTCGTGATGAGGATATGACAGTGAGAAAGGGCATCAGCCATTGTGTTGGCGTGTCCCGTCTTATATTTGATGACATAGTAAAAGGTCTCTAAGAACTTGACCTACTTGGCATGATGCCAAGAAAGCTTCTGTTGCTCGCGAAAATGCTTAAGAGATTCATGATCCGAATAGATAATGAATTCTTTCGGCAACAAATAATGCTGCCAATTCTAGAGTATATAGACAAGGGCATATAACTCCTTGTTGTAGGTTGAGTAATTCACGGTAGCACCTCAGAGTTTTTCACTAAAGTAGGTAATGAGTTAGCGCTCTTGCATAAGGACAACACCAATACTGACACCAAGTGCATGGCATTCAACCTTAAAAACCTTCTCGAAGTTTGGTAGGGTGAGTACCAAAGTAGATGTTAGCTTAGACTTCACGTCTTCAAAACTCCTTTGAGCCAATGTCCATCTAAACTCAACGTTTGTCTTGGTTAATTCAGTTAACGGTACAATTATGGAACTGAAGTTTTGAATAAACCTTCGATAGAATGAAGCTAGATCATGGAAGCTCTTGACTTTGGCAACACTAGTTTTTGTAGGCCACTCATTAATAGCTCTAACTTTTTGCTGATCAACTCAAACTCCCATCCCTGAAACAATATATCTAAGGAATATAACCTCGCTTTGATAGAATGTGCATTTCTTTGGGTTGCGCAATAACCTCTTGGCACGGAGTATGTTAAACCCTAATCTCAAATGTTTGACATGAATGAAGAGGTTGGCACTGTAGACTAGAATATCATCAAAATAAACCACAATGCATTTGCTGATCAACGATCTTAGTGCATGATTCATCAATTGCAAAAACATACTCAACGCATTAGTTAGACCAAATGGCATCACCAACCATTCAAATAGACCATCCCTTATCTTGAAGGTAATCTTCCATTCATCCCCAGGTCTCATTCATATTTGGTGGTAGCCACTCTTTAGGTCAATCTTAGAAAAGATGTAGATGTCATCTAACTTGTTAAGCATATCATCAAGCCGTGGGATTGGGTATCGGTATTTGATAGTGCTCTTATTGATAGCTTGGCTATCAATGCACATTCGCTATGTTCCATCCTTTTTCAGCATGAGCACAGCGGGCATGGTACAAGGACTCATGCTCTTACGAACATATTCATAATCCATTAACTCATCTACCTGTTTCTTCAGTTTAGCTGCTTGCTTTAAATTAAGCTTGTAAGTGGATCGGTTAGGTAAGGTAGCCTCTGGTTGGACGTTGATGCAATGCTCAATACCTCTAAAGAGAGGTAAAACTTTAGGCATCTCGACAGGGAATAGGTTTTCAAAGTCCTGAAGTAGCTACTATACTTCAGCAAGTAAGTTCTCAGCTTCTTTAACCTTTAAGAATCTCCTGACTAAAAGGAGCACATTATAATGGCCTTAACTTCTTGTGCAAATTGAGCTCAAGAAATCACCAAGGACTGTTGTTGCAAAGATCTAATAACCTTTTCTTAGCTTTCTTGCACTTCCTTAGGACCAATAGGTGTCAATATAATTTTTTTTCGTCCTTTTAGAACATGTAGGTGTTTCTATACCCGTTGTGTAACACTATCAAATCAAATAGTCATGGTTGGCCAAGTAATATGTGAGAAGTATACATGGGAAGGACATCACACAGCACTTTGTCCCTGTACCTATCACCAATGGTAATTGGCATTCTAGCTTACTCGGTAACATGTATTCCTCCTTTTTTGTTCAGCCAGTGAATCTTGTATAGCATGGGGTGTAGAGAAGGGTTAGCAATTTCATAGCCTTAACTACCCCCTTGAATGATGACATTGGTACAGCTCCCTCCATCAATGATCACAATGCATAGTTTGTCATGCACTTAGCAATTTATATGGAGGAGGTTCTCCCTTTGCTCATTCTCGTAAGCCACAAAAGCATTGAGGGATCATCGAACAACAAAGCAATACTTAGCTCCACCCTCAGGAGGTATCTTTGCATCAGGGTTTTCCTAAAATTCTTCCAACATCTGATCGGTTGTTGCTTCTTCCTCTCCTACACTCACACTTCCTACTTCAAATTGGGGTTTGTCTCCTTTTATGATCATTACTTAGTGGTTCGAACATTGACTAGCTACGTGCCTATAGCCAAGGCATTTAAAACATTTGATTTCTCAGCTTTTCCTTGTTGAACTCTGACCTTAATCTCTTCGAATCTGAAGCTCCTCGGTCTTGCTCTTACCTTAGCCTTCGTCTAGTTAGCTTGGCATTCCACTTCGAATCTGTTTGACACTCTATCATTCCCTAGTTGGCTTAGTAGACCACTCCTATTCGGCATTAGTGTTTGGTTATTCAGCATCCGACTAACATAGTTTCGCTATTGCCTTTCAACTCATTGGGCTACACAGCTGGTTTCATCTAGAATTAGGAGGTTCTGTAGTTTCATGATATTACTAATCTCAGCCCGTAGTCCAGGGATGAACTGTACTATAGTTCTACTCTCAAGCTCGTCAACATCGCATCATATCATGAGTAACTAAAACTCTTGAACATAGTTATCTATAAATCTGTTACCTTGCCTTAAGTCTCAGAGTCGTCCGAAAGTGTCTTGTTCATAGTGTTCGAGAATGAACCTACTTCTCAGAGGTCTCTTCAACTTATTCCATGTTCGAACCTCACATCGAACTCTCAGGCGAACATTTTCTAGCTTCTTCCACCATATTGCCGCATATCTAGAAAATTCTAATGCGACTACTCCAATGTGGATAGCATCTTCATTATCATAGAAGTCAAATATCTTCTCGATCGTTTCTTCCTAGTCTAGGTAGTCATTAGCACTACCAAACCCATTAAAGCTTGAAGTTTGTACCTTAAGATGTTCAACACCTTTTGGTGCTCTAAACTCACGCTCATCAATCCCATCATACCAGTCTTCTCCTTCATACTCTTCCACTTCATCTAACTCCAAGCTTCTTCCCACGACTCTATCGGTACTTCATGGTGGTGCTTAGTTTACTAGAAAGGCCTCTAGAGCTCACTCGTTCATCTATCTTCTCGGCCTATCTCTCATTTCTCGACCCTGCTCAGTAACTCTTTCGTGCAATCCAATCTCTAAGAACCTATTTACTGAGACAGCTAAGGTGGCCACAATAGCAGCAAGATCTTATATCTGCTCATTAGTAGTACGTGGTGTTTGTTAGGTAACTTGACTACAACCATAAGCATCACTTTCGGCATCGTTAATCTCTCCCTATATACTAGGATTCGACATTCTCAACATAAAGCTTTAGTAAAGACACTTCACTTTGATGCCTTCAACACACACAAGTATCTTGAACAGTTGACTAACTATCACTACATAGCTCTCGGTCTCAATCTCAAGCTTTGATACTAGGAATATATGGTGTGCTTAAGAGCTTAGTTATCATTAGGACTTAAGGTAGTAAATCAAAACGAATTGGGTCCTTCAAAATATCGAAGAAAAGTAGAGGGAAATGGTTTACGAATGAATTAAAGTAGTTGATGTGAAGCTGCTCAAAGGATGTAATTCACTAACGAACACAACATGAGTTGATACCTTACTTGATATGACACATAAGTTGATGTCAAGATCTACCTACCACTAATCTTAAGCTACTTGGTAAGATTAGATAAGAGTGTATGAAAAAAATGAACTTAAAGAAGGTTGTCTCTCAAGAACAAAATAGTTAGTGTATATTTGTTAAGTTATCTGTAGCTTACAAGGGAAATGGACTATTTATAGTAAGTCCCTAAGGCAACATTATAAATAAAGAAATTACAAGAAGTATATACAAAAAGGGGATTTTTAGTACATACGAAAAAAAGTAAAAAGGATAAAAGACAAAAGTGGAAAAGTAGTATAATATCAGATGAGGTAGATAGGTGGCGGTGCAACATTAGTCCCATACAAAGATTCTCTAAACATAGTAGGTGAGGGGGAGCAAGATATTGTGGCAGTAAACGAGTCGAGATGAGAAGAAGGTAACGAGAGAAATAGTATCAGGCCGAGAGAAAACTACTCGTCCAGTAAGTAAATCCTTCGTCACTTAGCAAGAACCTCTCGGTAGCAATTGGTCGGATTACTCGACATAAGGTCCTAGGTAAGAAAATGATCGGTATCATCACAACTAAGTGTATGGATCAATGTATGACAATATGGGGAGCTTAAGGAGTTTAGCCACCTTCCTTCAGTGTAAAGTTTCTTGTTATCAATAGGTTGCTGAGAGAGGATTCTTCAGGCAAGAGATTGGAGGCCTTGAAGCCGTGTGCGAGTTCATCTCACGAGGCCTCATTAGTTCTTGAAAGATCCTTCGACTGTTATGGTGCTTCAGTTGTTGTTGTTGGAGTAGGAGCTTTGGTTATCCTTCATTACGAAATCAAGTAATCTAATATTTACGGAACTAAGGTTACCCCATAACTTCCAAAGTATCCTTAGATTAGGAACTTTAGCTGTCTACCATTGTGAAACCAAGCAATCATTTGATCAAGGAACTTTGGTTACCCAACAAGAGTCGTAGGTATCCTTGAAAGAAGTTTTGGCTATTTAGGAGTCTTCATTACCCTTAGGTAAAAAACTTAAGTTATTCGAAATTATGGAATCAAGCATTCAATCACCTTAGAAGCTAAGGTCATTATAAGAGATTCTAGGAATCCTTACATTAGGAACTGCAATTAGCCATAATTGTGAAACCAAGTAATCCTTTTATTAAAGAACTCAAGTTATTGCATAAAAACCCTAATTATTCTTGAGAAAAGTTTCAGCTATTTTAGAGCCTTAATTATTCTCAGGTTAGGAACTTTGGTCATTCTAAATTGTGAAATCAAGTAAATCTGCCTTAATGCGAACTAGGGTTATTCCGCAAATTCGTAAGAGTCCTTAGATTATGGACCTTGGCTATTCTTAATCGTGAAATCAAGTAATCCTTCTTTTTAGGAACTTAGTATGTTCTACAAGAACCTTAGTCATTTTTTTAAATTAGCTTTAGTTACTTAGGGGTCTTAGTTATCCTTAGATTAGGAACACTAGGTATCCTTGTTAGTGGAAGAAACTAATCCATCTTTTCTTGATCTTAGGTCATTCCACATGATCCATACAATACATAGAATAGGAACTCTACTTGTCCTTAATCGTGAAATCTAGTAGTCCATCTTGCTTGGAACTAAGATTACTACACAAGTTCTTAAGAACCCATTAGTTAAGAACCTTAGCTATCCTCAATCATTCAACTTACTCTTTCTATTTAGGAACATACGTTATTTGGTAAGAAACTTCGTTATTCTTGAAAGAAGCTTTGGCTATACAGGAGTTCTCATTATCCTTAGGTTAGGAAGCCCAATTATTCTTGATTGTGAAACTAAATGATCCATCTTATTGGGAACTAATGTTATTCCAATAGTTCTTGTGAATCCTCAAAATATGGGCCCCGGTTTTTCTCAATTGTAAGACCAAGTAATTCTTATTTTTAGGAACTTAGTTTATTTCATGAGAACTGTATTCATTTTTAAAAGATCTTTTGGCCGTTAAGGAGACTCGATTATCCTTTATCGCAAAATCATGTAATCCGACATTTTCAAGACTAAGGTTACTCCGTAGCTTTCAAAGCATACTTAGATTAGAAACTTTAGTTGTCCTCTATTGTGAAACTAAGTAATCCTTCGATCAAGAAACTTAGGTTACACGACAAGAACCTCCATTATCCTTGAAAGAAACTTTAGCTATTTAGGAGTCTCTATCATCCTTAGGTTAGCAACTTAGATTATTCGAAATCATAGAATCAAGCATTCAACCGACCTAAGTGCTAAGGTTATTGCAAGCATTTCTAGGAATCCTTATATTAGGAACCACGGCTAGCCGTAATTGTGAAACCAAGTAATCCTCTTCTATTAAGAAACTTAGGTTAATGCATAAGAACCCTTATTACTCTCAAGAGAAGTTTCGGCTATTTTGGGGCGTTGATTATCCTTAAGTTAGGAACTTCAGTTATTTTAAATGGTGAAATCAAGTAATCCGCCTCACTAAGAACTAGGGTTACTTCATTTTCCCCTAGGAGTCCTCAAATTATGGACTTGGCTATTTTCAATCATGAAATCAAGTAATTCGCCCCACTAGGAACTATGGCTATTTTGCATTTCTCTAAGAGTCCTCAAATTACGGACTTAGCTATTCGCAATCATGAAATCAAGTAATCCTTCTTTTTAGGAACTTAGTTTGTTCTACAAGAAGCTTAGTTGTTCTTAAAATTGGTTTGACTACTTAAGAGTCTTAGTTATTCTTAGATTGGGAACACTAGGTATCCTCATTAGTGGAATCAACCAATCCATTTTTTCATGATCTTAGGTTGTTCTACATGTTCAATACAATACATGGATTAGGAACTCCACTTGTCCTCAATCATGAAATCTAGTAGTCCATCTTGTTTGAAACTAAGATTACTACACATGTTCTCAAGAACCCATAAGTTAGGAAACCTTAGCTATCATTAATCGTACAACCTACTCTTTCTATTTATGAATGTAGGTTGTTCGACAAGAACCTTCGTTATTCTTGAAAGAAGCTTAAGCTATTCAAGAGTTTTTGTTATCCTTAGGACAGGAAACCCTGTTTTTTTTTTATTGTGAAATCAAATAATCTACCTTATTGAGAACTAATGTTATTCTAGAAGCTCTTATAAATCTACAAACTTTGGGCTCCTACTATTCTCAATCATGAAACCAAGTAATCCTTCCTTTTAGAAGATTTGTTTGCTCAATGAAAAACCCTTGGTTGTTCTCGAAAGAAGCTCTGGCTATTTTGGCATCGACATGATCTTCAGATTGGGAAGTTTGGTTATCCTCGATTGCAAGATCAAATAATCCATCTTTTCATGATCAAATTCATTTCCACTAGTTACATGGAATCCTTAGATGGAAAACCTTGGCTATCTCGATTGTGAAACAAAGTTATCGTTCTTATTGGGAACTTACATTGTTCGACAAGAGCATTCATTATTCTTTGAAAGAAACTTTGGCTGTTTGGGGGTCTTAGTTATCCTTAGGCTAGGAACTTTAGTTATTCCAAATCGTCAAATCAAGTAATCCATCGTCTGGGGAGCTATGGTTATTCTAAAACTTCTTAGGAATCCTTAGATTACGAATCTTGATGATTCTAAACTGTGAAATCAAGTTACCCTTGTTTTTAGGGGCTTAGTTCATTTCGCGAGAACCTTATTCATTCTTGAAAGATCCTTTTATTGTTAAAGTGCCTTGATTATCATTGGAGTGGGAGCTTTGGTTATCCTTCATCGCAAAATCAACTAATCCAACATTTTCGAAACTAAGGTTACTCCATAACTTCCAAAGTCTCCTTAGATTAAAACTTTGGTTGTCCTCTATCGTGAAACCAAGCAATCCTACGATTAAGGAACTTTGATTACTTGATATGAACCTCTGTTATCCTTGAAAGAAGCTTTTGCTATTTAAGGATATCATTTTTCCTTAAGTCAAGAACTTAAGTTATCCAGAATCATGGAATCAAGCATTCGATCGCCTCGAGAGCTAAGGTTATTGCAAGAGATTTTAGGAATCCTTCAATTAGGAACCGTAGCTAGCCATAATCCTGAAACCAAGTAATCCCTCTATTAAGGAACTCAGGTTATTGCATAAGAACTCTAGTTATTCTTGAGAAAAGTTTTGGCTATTTTGGAGCCTTTTTTATCCATAAGCTAGCAACTTTGGTCGTTTTAAATCATAAAATCAAGTAATCCGCCTCAATGGGAACTAGGGTTATTCTGCAAGTACATAAGAGTCCTTAGATTACGAACCTTAGCTATTCTCAATCGTGAAATCAAGTAATCCATTTTTTTAGGAACTTATTTTGTTCTACAAAAACCTTAGTCATTTTTTAAATTAGCTTTGGCTGCTTTAAAGTTTTAGTTATCATTAGATTAGGAAAACTAGGTATCTTCATTAATGGAATCAACTCATCAATATATGGATCAAGAACTCTACTTATCCTCAATCATGAATCTAGTATTCCATCTTATTTGGAACTAAGATTATCACATAAGTTCTTAAGAACCCGTAGGTTAAGAACCTTAGTTATCCTCAATTGTACAACTTACTCTTTCTATTCAGGTATGTAAGATGTTCAATAAGAACCTTTGTTATTCTTGAAAGAAGCTTTAACTATGCAAGAGTTTTTGTTATCCTTTGGTTAGAAAGGTCGGTTATTCTTGATTATGAAATCAAATAATCCATCTTATTGGGAACTAATGCTGTTCTAGAAGTTCTTATGAATCCTCAAACAATGGTCCCCCGGTTATTCTTAATTGTGAAACAAGGTAATCCTTCCTTTTAGGATTGTTTGCTTAACAAGAAATCTCGGTTGTTAAAAAACGAAGCTTTGGCTATTTAGGTATTGTTGTTATCTTTAGATTAGGAAGTTTGGGCATTTTTAGTCATGAGATCAAGTAATTCATATTTTCATGATCTAATTCATTTCCATAAGTTACCTAAAATCCTTAGATTGTGAACCTTGGCTATCCCGATTGTGAAACCAAGTTATCTTTCATATTGGGAACTCAAGTTATTCAATAAGAGCTTTCATTATTCTTTGAAAGAAGCTTTAGCTATTTAGGAGTCACAATTATCCTTAAGCTAGAAACTTTGGTTATTCCAAATCATTAAATCAATTAATCCATCATCTGAGGAGCTAGGGTTATTCTAAAACTTCAAAGGAATACTTAGATTACAGATCTTGACGATTCTCAATAGTGAAATCAAGTAATCCTTGTTTTTAGGAACTTAGTTTATTTTGTGAGAACCATATTCGTTCTTAGAAGATCCTTTAGTTGTCAAGGAGTGACGGTTATAATTGGAGTAGGAGCTTTGGTTATCCACCATCATAAAATCAAGTAATCCAATGTTTTTGGAACTAAGGTTACTCCGCAACTTCAAAAGTATCCTTAGATTAGGAACGTTGGCTATCCTCCATCATGAAACCAAGCAATCTTTTGATCAAGGAACTTAGGTTACTCAACTAGAACCTTTACTATCCTTAAAAGAAGCTTTAGCTATTAAGCAATTTTAGTTATCCTTAAATCAAGAACTTAGGTTATTTGGAATTGTGGAATCAAGCATTGATCACCTTGGGAGCTAAGGTTATTGCTAGAGATTCTAAGAATCCTTACATTAGGAATTACAACTAGCAGTAATCATGAAAAACCAAGTAATCCTTTTGTTAAGGAACCTCCGTTATCCTTAAAAGAAGCTTTGACTATTAAGCAGTTTTAGTTATCCTTAGGTCAAGAACTTAGGTTATTCGGAATCGTAGAATTAAGCATTTGATCGCCTAAGGAGCTAAGGTTATTTCAAGAGATTCTAAGAATCCTTACATTAGGAACAGCCATTAGCCAGAATCGTGGAAAACCAAGTAATTCTTTTGTTAAGGAACTTAAGTTATTGAAAGAAGTTTTGGCTATGTAGGAGTCATAGTTATCCATAGGTCAGGAACATAGGTTATTCAGAATCGTAGAATTAAGCATTTAATCACCTTAGGAGCTAAGTTTATTGTAAGAGATTCTAAGAATCCTTACATTAGGAATAATTGTTAGCCATAATCATGAAACCAGGTAATCCTTCTGTTAAGGAACTTAGGTTATCACATAAGAACCCTAGTTATTCATGAGCGAAGTTCCAGCTATTTTAGAGCCTTAATTATTCTAGGTTAGGAACTTTGGTCGTTCTTAATCGTAAAATCAACTAATCCGCCTCATTAGGAACTAGGGGTATTCCGTAAGTTCGTAAGAGTCCTCAGATTATGGGCCTTGGCTATTTTAAATTGTGAACTTAAGTAATCATTCGTTTTAGAAACTTAGTTTGTTCTACAAGAACCTTTGTCAATCTTGAAATAAGCTTTAGCTACTTACGAGTTTTAGTTATCCTTATATTGGGAACACTGGGTATCCTGGTTAGTAAGATCAACTAATCCATCTTTTCATGATCTTAGGTCATTCCACATATTCCATACAATACATGGATTAGGAAATTTGCTTGTCCTCAATCGTGAAATCCACTAGTCCATCTTATTTGGAACTAAGGTTACTATGTAAGTTCTAAAGAACCCATAGGTTAGGAAGGTTAACTATCCTCAATTGTGCAACCTACTCATTTTATTTAGGAACGTAGATTATTCGACGAGAACCTTGGTTGATCTTGAAAGAGACTTTGGTTATTCATGAATTTTCATTATGCTTAGGTTAGAAAGGCCAATTATTCTTGATCGTGAAATCAAATAATCTATCTTACTGGGAACTAATGTTATTCTAGAAGTTCTTATGAATCCTCAAACAACAAACCCAGATTATTCTCAATCGTGAAACCAAGTAATCCTTCTTTTTAAGAGCTTCATTTGCTTAACAAGAAACCTTAGTTGTTCTTGGTGGAAGTTTTGGCCATTTAAGCTTCGTCGTTATCTTCACTTTAGGAAGTTTGGTTATCCTTAGTCGCAAGATCAATTAATTCATCTTTTCATGATCTAATTCATTTCCATAAGTTCCATAAAATCCTTTGATTGTGAACCTTGGCTATCCTGATCATGAAACAAAGTTATCCTTCTTATTAGGAACTTAGGTTATCCGACAAGATCATTCATTATTCTTTGAAAGAAGCTTTCGCTCTTTGTGAGTTTGAGTTATCCTTAGGCTAAGAATTTTGGTCATTCCAAATTGTTAAATCAAGAAATCCGTCGTCTTCGGAGCTGAGTTTATTCCAAAACTTCTTAGGAATCTTTAGATTACGGATCTCGGTGATCTAAACCATAAAACTAAGTAATTCTTGTTTTTAGGAGCTTAGTTCATTTCATTAGAACCTTATTTGTTCTTGAAAGATGCTTCAGCGGATAAGGTGCCTCGATTATTAATGGAGCAGGAGCTTTGGTTATCCTCCATCGCAAAATCAAGTAGTATGACATTTTTAAAACTAAGGTTACTCTGCAACTTCTACAGTATCCTTGGATTAGGAACTTTAGTTGTCCTCCATTGTGAAACCAAGCAATCCTTTGGTTAAGGAATTTTAGTTACTCAATAAGAACCTCCATTAAAGAAGCTTTGGCTATTTAGTAGTCTCATTTATCCTTAGGTTAGGAACTTAGGTTATTTGGAATCATGCAATCAAGCATTCAATTGCCCTGGAGCTAAGGCAAGAGATTTTAAGAATCCTTGCATTTGAAACAGCAGCTAGCTGTAATTGTGAAAATAATCCTTTTGTTAAGGAACTCAAATTATTGCATAAGAACCCTAGTTATTCATAGGAGAAGTTTCATCTATTATGGAGCATTGATTATCCTAAGGTTAGGAACTTTGGTCATTATAAATTGTTAAATCAAGTAATCTGCCCCATTGGGAACTAGGGATATTCTGCAAGTTCGTAAGAGACCTTATATTACAAACCTTAGCTATTCTTATTCGTAAAATCAAGTAATCTTCTTTTTAGGAACTTAGTTTGTTATACAAGAACCTTAGTCTTCTTAAAATTAACTTTGGCTACTTAGGAGTCTTAGTTATCCTCATATTGGAAGCACCAAGTATCCTGCTTAGTGGAATCAACTAATCCATCTTTTCATGATCTTAAGACATTCCACATGTTCCATAGAATACATGGAGAACTCTACTTGTCCTCAATCATGAATTCCAATAATCCATCTTGTTTGGAACTAATATTACTACGCAAGTTCTCAAGAACCCATAGGTTAGGAACCTTAGCTATCCTCAATCCTGCAACCTATTCATTCTATTTAGGAATGTAGGTTGTTCAACGAGAACCTTCATTATTCTTATGTTAGATCTCTCATACATTTTAATGATAACAAAAAGAGTTAAAAGCTAATGAATCTTTAAGAGTGCAAACTTATAGAAGGATTTTCAGAAAGTTTATTTTCGCAAAATTAAGTTCATTCAAAAGCTTTGAATGGATTGTAAATAGTCTATTCTAGAAAATCTTTAGAAAGTATTACAAAAGCTTTTATAAGAAGAACTGGTAAGCACTTTAGAAGCTTGTTCAGAAACTTTAGAAACTAAAGGCTAATATTCTTCAGAAGGTTGTTCAGAAAGTAAGTCTGGAAGATGTTGACATTAGATTAAAATCAGATTCAATTTCATCAAGCACTAGCTCTACTAGATTAAGTGTATTAGGAAAATATATTTAATCCCATTTTACTCAAGATGGAATTAAGATCCATGGGGATTATCTTTGAGTATGTTAATTTTTTGAAAAATCAAGATAGACATAAATATGGATAAGGATAAAGTTGAGTCGGATTTGTGGAAATCCAAAATGAACTTTATCTAGAAATATCTGATAAGGATTATCTCTTCTTTAAGAAATATATCTAGTGGTTATGATTTTAAGTATATCTTATCTGAACAAATCAAGGAGAATATATTTTTAAATTCAAAATACCGAGATCTTCTCATGAAAATATCCAAGTATTATCCTTTACAGTCTAATGATTGGATAATTATGGAAGTAAAGAAAATCTTTAGATTTTTAGCCGCTAGAAAAACTCAATATAAAAGGAAGAAGGATTCAAAATGTCATATACAAATTTGAAGAAAAATTATCATTGCACAAAAATTCTTGATCAGTTTTTACCTTATGAAAAGCTTCAAAAAGCTCTTCAGATATTTCTTCAAAGAGCTGCACTAAATCAAAGTTCTACAACAAGTGTTATTTCTTTCAAGTTTAAAATTATTTGAGACTTGTATTTTTGTTCTTACTTATAATCTCTATACTTTATTGTAGAGAAAAGACAATTTGTACTCTATAGATCTATATTAGCCTAGATTATAGAGAGGCTAGATAAGTAAAATAAAGTGTTGTAAAGTTATTGTGGCAAAAGTTTGTAATCTGTTTGTGATTTGTTTTAGTAAATCAAGTGGAATAACATCGGTGAAGTAAACCGGTCACTAGTAGTGGAGTTAGAAGAAAGCTACAAACCCTAGAAAATCGATAGTCTTAACCTTAATTTAAGTTCGAGTATCCTAAACTATGTCATGAGTCGATAAGGCTAGTAACAATAAAAGATTATGAAACTTAATAAATTGAATATAACATCGATAATAAAAACCCTAAAAATTGATTGAAACCTTAAATCGCGTATCAAAACCCTAAATCCAATTTATACGCAATTACTCTTAATCGAACTCAAACTTGATCGAAACCTTAAAACTAAAACTTTAAGCCTATAAAATAATTAAATATCACTCAATAGTGATATATATCTAGTTGATTGTAATTATCTATTAAATCGTGTAATAGCATAAAATTTTTAACGAAATCGTTAAAATAACTTGTAAAAATTATAATTGTAACAGGTACCAATTAAATTGATAAATTTTCACAAAATTCCAAAATTAATTCATAATTATTATTTTTATGTTTAGAAAAATTACATATAATTATTTCTAATTTCCTTTTTCTACTATTTTTTTTTTTCTATTTCCTTTCCTTCTTTTCTTTTCCTCTTCTATTTTTTTTTTCCTTTTCACACGTGATTTTCAGCTGTAATTGCAATAGCCCATGTGTGTAAATTTAATGTCTAAGTGTCACAAATTAAAGGGATAAAGGACAAACTAATAAAGTACATATCTTATCTTAATTATTCCTAGATTATGAGGATAAACTTCCTAATTTTTTTATTTTAATTGTCCAAAAAAATTCTGCTGATTCATGTCCCAAAAAGAAAAAAAATTCTGGAAGTGAACAATTAAAAAGAAAACAAACAAACCAAACACAAAAGAAAAAGGGAAAGAAAGCAAAACAAAAAGGAAAACTATGAATAAGAAGAAAAATAAGAAGAAGAAGGAGAAGGAGGAGGAGGAGGAGGAAAAGAAGAAGAAAATTAAACATATTTATGTAAGTATATTTATTTTACTTATATATATGTATATTATATAGTATATGCATGTATATACTAAGTATTTTGTTGTATTTTACTGAATGTTTCTTTACATATACATGTATGTATGCATAAGTAGATAAACAAATACATATGTATCTCTTATGAATGTATAAATATATGTATGTAGACATGTATATATATATATATATATATATACTATTAGGTAGAATATACGGTATATGTATATACATGTATGTATAAATAAGAATATATATAGTAGATATTTGGAAATCTTACTAGTTAGATATAATATACACATACATGAAAAATAAAAAAAATAATAAATAAAATAAAATAAATAAATATATAGATTTATATATAAATAAGAGTACATATAGTATCTATTTAGCATTTTCACAAATTAAATATAGATCAAGATATATATATGTACATGTGAATATGAATATTTATGTATATAGGTATAAAATCTTTATTTTCATATGTATATATATATATATGTAAGTATAAGCATTCATATATTATATATGTATATACATATGTTTCGTATTTATATATTCATGTACACATGTAAGCTATTTATATATATATATATGTATATATCTATGTAGCGTAAATATGTGTACAATTATAATAGTAAGTATATGTATAACATATAGTATATAAATATACTGTACATTAAATAGGATATAATATACAATAATAATTACGAAATAAAATAAATTCATAAATATGTAAGAAATAGATATATATATATATATATAGAAGTACCGTAAATAAGGAAAAATAGTTACTAATTAAGTAAATTAGAAAAATTAATCAAATATAGTAATAAGTATATATATATATATATGTGTGTGTGTGTGTGTGTATGTATTGTAAAATACAAGTAAATAATAAAAATAAAACTAATAATAATAATTTTAATAAGTCTAAAATCTCAAAAATAGGTAAAAATAAATAATTAAAGTAAAATAAGCTTAAAATAATAAAATTATCAATTATATGATTTAAATAATTATTAAATCATAAATATATTAAGAAAAAGCTAAAATTAATATTTTATAACTTTTTAAATCAAAATAATAAATTTTGTGATATTTTTATATCATAATTTGAATTGCGAGTCACAACATCCAAAACGGATCTCGTTATGAGAAAATACTCTAAAAAACGATCAAAATGAATTATAAGTTCATAACAATCCGAGTTAAAATGAAAAAGTTATACGCGATTCGATAAGAAGCTCGAATCGACAATTTTGTATAACTAAGTAAAGTAAATATTATAAATTACGAAACTGGTTTAACTTTAAATTCCCAAACTGATCTTGACCTTGACCCTGAGATGCCCTTGGATTATTACGACCCTTAAGCTTACTACAGCTGAGTGAGTTTGTCCTAATGATCCCATACTTACTTGTGTTTGTAATTAGTGAATATGAATTATGCTTAATAATTGAATGTTGTATGGGGATAGGTTATGCTTGTGTATGATGACTGTTTGTTAATGGTGAATTTACTTTAAAATATGATACAATATTGAATGTTGCATAATAGATTCGCTAAGAACTAATTGTTTATGACCTTGTTGATCATCAAATAATATGACCTAAATTTTACTTGACTAAAAAAAGTTAACTTGAAATACACATAATCATACACTGCATAACTAATTCCGGCCGTCACATTACACGAAGGTAATAAGAGGCCATATGTGGGTTGATTATTTGATTGTTATAGATTTCGTACAGTATACATATGCGATATGACCTTACCCTGGCCCGTGAGATTACTAGGCGTTAGAGGCCCCAACTGCTTAACTAAGAGTTGAGTCTAAAGGCTTTCGTTTAGGGGTAAGTAAGTACTACATGAACCTACTCAGAATCATATATAGAACTCGTTTTTTATAAAGTTGATAATGGATATGCCATTACATTTTAAATACGAAACGGGGAGTTTCGTTGTAAAATAAGTTCTAGTATAATACCTAGATCTGACTGTGCCGATGTATCTCCAACCCTGACTTCAAAGGGCATTAAATCCGAGTCGCATGCAGTACCTAGTCACTTGCATGTATATGTTTGGCATATTGATTGACATGCATTCATTTGATTGAATTTAATTAATGTATAACTTGATTGTAGTATGGTTGAGTGGATTATCTCACTAAGCTAGTTAGCTTATACCCTTGTAGTCTTCTTTCATAGGTTGAGTTATTCGTGAAGTCAGGCCACCGCATGCCCAAGGTTAGTCGTTTATCAGGGGATCGATGTGGGAGCAAGACATGATCAGAGTGTTCACATGACAGTTTATCTAGATTATAGATCTAAATATGTGATAAACTGATATTAGTATAAGTTAAGAAGTTTTGAAGACCTCTTATCTATAAATTCTTATATAAATAGATTATATTTATATTTCTTTAACTTATTATTATTATCATGAGATGATATTGCTTCTGCTTGTGCAACTCTTGGTTGTTAGTTGTATCTATAGCCTTGTGTATCGTATAAAGGGTCATCGATTGTAAGGGAATTCAATCTACAGTCCTTTGTACGGTATACGGTGACTGCCACAACTAGCCTCCTCGAGTCATGACAAAAGCAATAAGCAGAAAGCAGCAGTAGGCAGAAGACCAAAGCTCTATAAAATCTCTACCTGATATTTTCCTTCCTTACTCTTTTAATTTGTGTTATTTAACTATTGTTTAATTGTGTGTTGAAATACCATTGTTCACCTAATTAAGTTACTAAGAGGGGTAATCTTATTTTTATATCTAAAAGTTTTCAAAAGTTTAAAGATATCAATTCACCCCAAATACTACCCCCCCCCCCCCCCCCCCCTCCTGATATCTTATACGGGACCAACATCTTGAATGAAGCTTTGGTTATTTAGGAGTTTTCATTACCTTTAGTTAGGAAGCCTGGTTATTCTTGATCGTGAAATCAAATAATCTATCTTATTGGAAACTAATGTTATTCTAGAAGTTCTTATGATTCCTCAATCCATGGGCCCCAGCTATTCTCTATCGTGCAACTAAGTTGTCCTTTTTAGGGGCTTCATTTGCATAATGGGAAACCTTAGTTGTTATTGAAAGAAGCTTAAGCTATTTAGGCATTATCGTTATCTTCAAATTTAGAAGTTTGGTTATCCTTAGTTACTAGATTAAGTAATTCATTTTTTTATGATCTAATTTTTTTCTATAAGTTCACTAAAATCCTTAGATTACGAACCTTAGCTATCCCAATCATAAAAAAAAAAAAAAAAGTTATCCTTATTATTGGGAACTTAGGTTATCCGCCAAGATCATTCGTTATTCTTTGAAAGAAGCTTTGGCTATTTGTAAGTCTCAGTTATCCTTAAGCTAAGAACTTTTGTAAACCCCGTAAATTTAACTATTTAAGAGTAGAATTGAACCATAATACTGTAGATGACTTCATGAGTCGTTAAAGTTGAACAAGATAAAAATTTAATAAATAAATTTGAATATATTATAAGTAATAAAAACCCTAGAAAAATTTATCAAAACCTAAACGTGTACAAAAACCTTAAACTCGATGTATGAAAAAATACTTGAAATCGAAACTCTAAAACTATAACTTTAAGCTTATAAAATGAATAAATATCACTTAATAGTGATATAATCATAATCAATCACAATTATCGACTAAATCGTGTAATCGCGTTAAACTTTTAACGAAAACGTTAAAATAACTTGTAAATTGATAAATTTTCATAAAATTCCAAAATTAATTTATAAATGTTATTTTTATTATTTTTATGTTTGGGAAAACTACATATAATTATTTTTATTTTTATTTTTCTTCCCTTTTTCTTTCTTTTTCTTTTCTCTTTCCTTCTTATTTTCTTTTCTTCACCACATGAAATATTTGCTGGAATAGTAGCCCACGTGATTAATTTTGATCCATCTAAGTGTTGAGAAATTGTAATACAAAATCAAAAGCTAAGATTACATGTCCTATCATAATAAATACAAGGATTTGGCCATTTGCTTTACAAATCGCTTTGTTCTTTATTTTTATTTTTTTCTCTTGCTCTTTATGTTTGGAACTTTCAAAAAAAAAAAAAAGAAAAAGAAGCCAAAAACACAAACAAAAAAATCAAATTACACACACACCTAAACCAAACCGACAACAAAAATAAGAAGAAGAAGAAGAGGAATAAGAAGGAGAAGAAGAGGGAAATATTGTTCTAATTAATTTAAAAGTTAGGTAAGTATATATTAATTTCTTTGTATATATGTATATTATATAGCATGTACATATATATTAAGGGTTTATTTATTTATTTATATGTATATATATATGTATGTACAAATAATAATACCTATAGTATGTTCTTTCCTATACATTGATTTCTGTACATATGTATGCGTATATATTTATATTTAGTATTTTACTATATAGCATATGTATGTATAAGCATATAGCATAAATAGAAGTACTAGGTATTTCCCTTATATACATATGTATATATTCAAATTTTATTTATTTGTTTATTTATATATACATGATTATTTGTGTATATATTTATATATATAGTGTTTTGATTTTATGATATATGTATAGATATATGCGTGTATAATGGTATGTATACTATATATTTTTGTTATATAGGTATATATATATAAATATGTGATTAAATATATATATATATGTATGTATCTAGAAAAATACGAAAATATAGTATATATGCAATATGGTATATGTTTGGTATATATATGCGTATGTATACAATAGTAATTAAAGTGGGTATTTTCAATATATATATCTATGGATGTGATTATATATATGTATATGTATTTGTGATTGATGTTATGTACCTATTTTCATATATATATATATATATACATATATGTAAATATGATCATATATGTGTGTAAAACATAAAAATACAGGTATATATACGTAGACATCGTATAGGTGTGTACATATGAATGCCAAATATAATATATTTAGGGTTACATTATTATATTACATAATTATATTTATATGCATAAGGATACGTATATTAATAGTATATTATATATATAGAAATATGGGTATACTTAAATAGCACATATATAATATACTATGATATTAATTTAATATATAAAGTAAAGTAGTATATATGAGTATTTGTATCGTGATCCTTAAAGAATTATAAAATAACTAATTTAAAAAATTTAGTAAAATATAATAATAAATATCACTATGTACATAATATGTATTACCCTTATGTACATATTACTTAAAAATACAAAATAAGAAAAAAAATTTGAAAATGCATAAATTTCGAAAATGATATGTGATACTTATCTATGTTGCCACATCAACATATAATTAATTTAATTAAAAATCATAATTAAAAATGATAATAAAATAATTAATTAACTAGGAAATGATTAAATAGCAAAAAATGAAGTAATTAAGTTTTAAACCTTAAAAATGACAAAATACGTAAATTTTAATTAAAGAAACTAAAAAAAATTAAGACAATTACAAAATATATGAATTAAATAATTATTAAATAAATAATATATATAAAGAAAAGCTTAAAACCATATTTTATAATTATTTAAGTCAAAATAATGGATTTTGGAATATTTTTACATCATAATCGAAACTGTAGGTTATAATATCTAAAACGGACCTCGCTATTAGAAAGTACGCTAGAAAACAATCAAAATGGACTATAAGTTCATAAAAATCTGAGCTAAATTGAAAAAGTTATACGCGATTCAATAAAAAGCTCAAATCGATGATTTTACGTAAATCAAGAACTAAGTTAAGTAAATAGTACGACTTAGCATACTAGTTTAATTATTTAATTCCCAAACTTATTATTTTTCATATTCCCTTAATATTAGGTGATCATGAGATTAAGACCAACTTACTTTTAGACTATTACGATCCTTGACATCATTTATGATCAAGTGAGTACACCCTATGACTTTATACTTGTTCTATGCTTCCAATTAATGCACATAAATTAAATATTAATAACTTGATGCATGGGGGTTCCGGTTATATGTATGACTGATATTGATTGATTACTGTACAAAATACTATTAAATGTGATAGTTGAAGATTTGGGTCATAGGATTGATTATTGCGTAATTTGAATGATTCGTTGATAATGTTTTACCACGTTATAAATTGACTTAATGATATTCAACTCAACTAAAATTAAATGGATCATTCATAGAGCACTTACATTGCATATAAAGTTCCAGTTGTCACTTTATGCGGTTGGTGATGAAGGGCCTTGAAGAAATGGATTCCCACATAATTTGATTAGTATAATGCAGGAGCATTGGTACAACAATACCTTACCTTTGGCTCGCAGGTTTTACTAGTGCCGAAGACGCTAAAAGTAGATGGCTGGGGGGTTGCGTCTAGAAACTACTGCTGTAGTGTGAGCATGGACTGCAACAGCCACCTCACCCCTAGACTTAGATATTTGTATACTATTGATGATTAGAAATAGAAACTTGTTTTGTGAAACAGAAAATTTCTATATATATTTATATATGGTTAAAAACCCAGGTGTTAAAGCTCGGTTGTGATTGGTGCCGATGTATCTCCAACCCTTACTTCGGAGAGCATTAAATCCGATGTTGTATGTAGCACTGATCAATTGCATATATATTTTTTGGTACACTGCTTGTTCATGCATTCATATGTTTATTAATAAACTGTTTGATAACTTACTTGCTAGTATAGTATGAGGGATAACTCACTAAGCTCTTGTAGCTTACTTCCCAATAGCTTTCTCTTGCAGGTTGCTAAATAATAGGGTATGGGCTAAAAGCCGAGTGTTAAGTATCAATGTCGAGGTGCTTAGAAGTTTGAATCTAATGATAGACCATATATTTTGTTTGAATTATATGTTTTGACTTTCGTAAGTTTGAGTTTTTGAACTTTACTACCTAATCTTATCATTTGGCAGGAGATATTGATTTTCCGCTGTTCTGATGAATTGTGGCTTATTGGATATCCATAGTCACTTATATATTATAATAAGTTAATTAAATTAAAAATCGAAAACTTTATTGACTAATTTTTTTAGAGTTTTGCAACCTTTGACTTGCAAGGCGGTTTTTATATCATAGGTGCACATGTGATATAAAAATTTTAGGCAATCTTACTAGCCTCCCTTTAGGGTTATGACAACTTTAGTTATTCTGAATTGTTAAATCAAGTAATCCATTGTATAGGGAGTTAGAGTTATTTCAAAATCTTAGGAATCCTTAGATTATGGATCATGGCAATTTTAAACGGTCAAACCAAGTAATCCTTGTTTTTAAATCTTTGTTCATTTTGTGAGTACCTTATTTGTTCTTAAAAGATCCTTCAGTTGTTAAGGTGCCTTAGTTATCCTTGGAGCAAGAGCTTTGGTTATCTTCCATCATGAAATCAAGTAATCCAACATTTTCAAAACTGAGGTTACTCCACAACTTCCATTAGGAACTTTGGTTGTCCTCCATCATGAAACCAAGTAATCCTTCAATTAAGGAACTTTGGTTACTTAACAAGAACCTCCATTATCCATGAAAGAAGCTTTGGCTATTTAAGAGTCTCATTTATCCTTAGTTTAAGAACTTAAGTTATTTGAAATCGTGATATCAAGAATTTGATCGCCCTAGGAGCTAAGGTTATTGCAAGAGATTCTAAGAATCCTTGCATTTAGAACAACGGCTAGCTATAATCATGAAACAAAGTAATCCTTCTATTAACGAACTCAAGTTATTGCTTAAGAACCCTAGTTATTAATGGGAGAAGTTTTGGCTATTTCGGAGCCTTGATTATTCTAAGGTTAGGAACTTTAGTCATTCTAAATCATGAAACCAAGTAATCCTCCTCATTGGGAACTAGGGTTATTCTGCATTTCCCTAAGAGTCCTCAGATTACGGACTTTGGCTATTCTTGTTTGTGAAATCAAGTAATCCTTCTTTTTAGAAACTTAGCTTATTCTGCAAGAACCTTAGTCGTTCCTGAAATTAGCTTTAGCCACTTATGAGTCGTAGTTATCCTCAGATTGGGAACACCAAGTATCTTATTTAGTGGAATCAACTAATTCATCTGTTGATGATCTTAGGTCGTTCCACATGTTTTATACAATACATCAATTAGGAACTCTTCTTGTCCTCAATCACGAGTCTAATATTCTATCTTATTTGGAACTAAGATTATTGCGCAAGTTCTCAAGAACCCATAGGTTAAGAAGCTTAGCTATCTTCAATCATACAACCTACTCATTCTATTTATGAACATAGGTTGTTCAACAAGAGTCTTTATTATTCTTGAAAGAAGCTTTGGTTATTCAAGAGTTTTTGTTATCCTTAGGCTATGAAGCCCGGTTATTCTTGATTGTATAATCCATTCATCTATCTTATTAGGAACTAAAGTTATTCCAGAAGTTTTTATGAATCCTCATACTACGGTCTTTGGTTATTCTCAATCGTATAACTAAGTAATCCTTTTTTTTAGGAGCTTTGTTTGCTCAATAAGAAACCTAGGTTGTTTTCGAAAGAAGCTCTGGTTATTTAGGTATCGTTGTTATCTTCAGATTAGGAAGTTTGCTTATCCTTAGTCGCAAGATCAAGTAATTCATCTTTTCATGATCTAAATCATTTCCACAAGTTACTTAGAATCCTTAAATTGCGAAGCTTGTCTATCTCGATCATGAAACCATGTTATTGTTTTTATTGGGAACTTAGGTTATTTGACAAGAGCATTCGTTATTCTTTGAAAGAAGCTTTGGCTGTTTGAAAGTCTTAGTTATCCTTAGGTTAGGAACTTTGGTTATTCCAAATTGTTAAATAAAGTAATCTGTCTTCTAGGGAACTGAAGTTATTCAAAAACTTCTTAGGAATCCTTAGATTATGGATCTTAGCGATTCTGAACCATAAAACCAAGTAACCCTTTCCCCCTAGGGTCTTTTGCATTTAGCAATATTTTCTTTAGCACCAAGTCTCCTTCTTTAAAGTGCCTCAGGTGTATTTTCTTGTTAAAAGCTTGGATCATCTGCTGTTGGTAGTACTAACCATGACATATTGCTATAAGCTTCCTTTCATCAAGGAGGTTCAAATGTTCCATCCGCTTCTTCACCCACTCTGCTTTATTGAATTGAGTTTCTGCCAATATTAGGAACGAAGGTATTTCTACTTCCACTGGTAGTACCGCTTCAGTTCCATTCACCAATGAATATGGTGTCGCACCGGTAGAGGTTTTGATTGAGGTTTATAAGCCATGAAGGCAAAGGGAAGTAGCTTATGCCAGTCTTTATAAGTAATCGCCATCTTCTCAATCATCATTTTGATGTTCTTATTAGTAGCTTCAATTGCCCCATTTATCTAAAGTCGATATGGAGTTGAGTTTCTGTGATTGATCTTGAATTGGTGGCATACTTCATCCATCAACTTGTTATTCAAATTCGTCCCATTGTCTATAATAATAGACTTAGGTGCATCATATCTCACAATATAATCTCTTTTTAGGAATTTGAACACTACTTCTTTAGTTATTGTGGCATATGATGCTGCTCCTACCCACTTGGTAAAATAGTCGATCATGACTAAAATGAATCTGTATCCATTTGAAGCTGTTGGTGAAATTGGACCAATCATGTCAATTCCCCACATTGAGAAAGGCTAAGGAGCTAATAACACATACAATTCTTACGGAGAAGCGTTGATTTTATAAGCATACAACTGATACAGGTGATAGTGCCTTGCGTACTTGATACAATCTGATTCCATCGTGATCCAAAAATACCCCATTCTCATGATTTTTCTAGCTAACATATACCCATTCATGTAAGGACCACAAACTCCTTCATGTACTTCTTTCATTAATTTCTCAGCTTTTTCTTCATCCGCATGCCTTAGCAATATTGCATCTGGTGATCTCTTATATATCGTGGCTCCACTTAATAGGAAATGAGTAGCCAACCTTCTTAAAGTTTTTTTATCTTTTAATCAGTACCTTCAGGAGGTTCCTCCGTTTAGAGTAACTTTTTGATGTCATGATACTAAGGCTCTTTTGATTCCTTCTCTCCAACTGCAAAGCAAAAAGCTGGTTTTTCTTCCACTTCAAACTTTAGGAGTTGAATTTCTATCCCATCCATGATATTTACCATTAACGCTAATGTAGCTAATGTGTCGCCAAATTGATTTTGGATCCTTGGAATGTAAGTGAATGAAATCTTCTAGAATTTTTCAATTAGCTTTTCTAAATGTTCATGATAAGGTACCAATGCCGTGTCCTTCGTCTTATACTCTCTTAAGATCTGGAGAATTATAAGGGAAGAATCTTCGTATACTTCAAGCTCTTGTATTCACATATCTAGCACCATTTCGAGCCCTAAAATGCAAGCTTCATATTCTGCTATGTTGTTGGTATATGGAAATGTTAATCTTGCTACAACAGCGAAATGTTTACCCTTAGGTGACACCAATACTGCTCCTATCTCACTTCTAAACACATTGGCTACTCCATCAAAATACATTTTCTACCTCAATTTTTCACTGCTCAATTCATTTGCCATCATCACATTTTCATCAAGAAATTGTGCTTCTGAACCATTGTCCTCATCTTCTAATGGGTATTTTGCCAATTGATTAGCCATTGCCTGCCCCTGATTGAACTCTAACTTACGTACTTAATATCAAATTTAGAGAGTAGCATCTATAACTTTTGATGTTCTGTCAATCAACACTGGCTGCAAAATACCTCCAAGGGTAATGTTTTGTCAACAACTCTATTGAATAATAGAGAGTGTACTGCTTGGGCTATGCATCACCTATATTAAGGCATAATGCGTTCTTTCCACTTTTGAGTATTTTTTGCTCACCTGTTGTGAATTTCTTGCTCAAATAGTATATAGGATGCTCTTTTCTTCCTGTTACATCTTTTTGCCCCAACATGCATCCTATTGACTCAGAAAGAATCGTTAAGTAAAGGATCAAGGGCTATCCTAATGTAGGAGTGACCAGTACAGGAGGATTCATGAGATATTCTTTGATTTCAATAAATGCTCACTCACACTCTTCATCCCATTCGATGGCTACATTTTCCCTCAAAAATTTAAATAATGGCTTGCATCTATTAGTTAACTGTGATATAAACCGAGCAATGTAATTCAATCTTCCTAACAATCCTTAAACTTCTTTTACAGTCTTAGGTGCTGGCATGTTTACGATTGCCTTGACTTTATCTAGGTCTACTTCAATTCCTTTTTTAATGACTATAAAACTCAATAATTTTTCTGAAGTTACTCCAAAGGAGCACTTTTCAGGATTTAACTTCAGTTGAAACTTCCTCTATCGTTCAAATAGTTTAAGCAAAATAACTATGCGATTTTCATCGTCCTTAGATTTAGTAATCATATCATCTACATAAGCTTTGGTCTCTTGATGCATCATGTCATGAAACAAGGGAACCATAGCACATTGATAAGTTTCCCCAACGTTCTTCAACCCGAAAGGCATTACACGATAACAAAGCGTTCCCTAAGTGGTAACGAAAGTTGTTTTGATTTTATCTTCTTCTGCCACTGTAATTTGATTATACCTTAAGAAACCATCCATAAACAAGAAAAGATGGTTCCCAGCTGTGTTATCCACTAATATGTCAATATGCGGCAAAGGAAAGTTATTTTTTAGTGTCGCCTGGTTTAAATCTCGGAAATCTATACAAACCTTAACTTTCCCATTTTTCTTCAACACTAGCACCACATTGGCATTCAAGGTAATTTGATACTTCTATGAACTCGACTTCCAATAACTTCTTCACTTCTTCTTTTATTTTGAGGAGTATGTCTGACCTAAATTGTCTAAGCTTTTGTCTTTTTGGTTTAATTGCCTCCCTCATTAGCAATTTATGAACCACAATAGATGAATCTAAACCGGGCATATCTTCATAAGACTAAGTGAATATGTCCAACTATTTTGAAGGCAATTGTGACAACTCCTATTCTGATTATTCGCTAAATTACCTCTAATTTTCAAGTTTCATGGACTTTCCTCTATCTCCACATTTTTCTCATTCATTGATTCGTTAATAATCACTCTACGCTGTTCATGTTGATGCTAACTCTCCTGAATTTGTTTAGAGTCTCAATATTATCTCCGACGTTTTACCCAAAAAGGCTGAAGGTGATATTGGTACTTTCATCGTTTACATGTGTGAGATATCCATTACGTTCATCGTTTTTATTAGATCTAAAGAATAAAGGAAAAAAGAAAAAGGACAATGAATAAATAATAAAGAAGAATTGATAGAAAGAAAGGAATGAGTTTTATTGAATGAATGGATTCAAATTGTGTGAAAGGAAAAGTCTAACTAATCAGACTAATTATCAAAATTGAATGTTCCTAATTAATCTAACTTTGCATTTCTAAAGAGACCTATTAATGGGAACGAAAAACCAGTTGCACAGGGAAACTGATACGCCAATATCTTCCTTCTTGTCTGGATCGATGTTGGTTAAGTCAAGGACTTGGATAGACTGGCTACTTTGGGTTCTTGAACACCAGCTAGTATTGGGAATGTCTAACGGATGTCCTGAAAATCCATGTGAGCATGGTACAGCTAATCTCCTCTCTTGCTTCTGGTTTTAACCTTCATTTCTTGAATCTCCTCTTCAGTGGGCTCATACCTAAGCCTAAACATTCCAATTTGTTGCTTAAGTTGTTTCAAATGATCCTGTACCCTCTGTCTTGCTTCTTCGATCACACTAACTTTGTTGACAATTTGCAACCCTGGCTCTTCCAATTCTTTATCTCCGACATAGGGAATAGTTATCTCTTTGTAAATCTCATAGTCGTGCTCCCCTAGAATAATAATCACTACCCATTGGCTATGAATTTCACTTTCTGATAGAGACTAGATGGAATTACCCCTGTTGAATGAATCCACGGCTTTCCTAATAAAAGGTTGAAAGTTCACCGTATATCCAAAACTTGAAAGGGAATAGTGAACATTTATGGGCTAATGTTGAGTTGCAACCCAATTTCTCCAATCATCTCCCTTTTTGATCCATCAAAAGCTCTTATTGAAATTATGCTGGGCTTTATCTCAGTTGCATCGACTCCGAGTAAATTTAGTATTGCTAAAGAACATACATTCAGTGATAACCCATTATCTATTAGAACTTGAGCAACCACTTTTCTTACACACGTAACCATTCTGAAGAGGGGCTTCGTGTGCTGGTGTCCTTCTTTACCTAACTCATCTGGCAAGAATGAAATCTGATCTACTGCAAATATCGAGTTTACCACCAACCCCAGTTTTCAATAGGAATCCTTTCAGGTACTTTGACATTCTTCAGAATTTTGATTAATGCCTCTCAATAAGTATTTGATGACAATTGCAAGCCCATTAGAGAGATATAGGCTAGTACTTTGGCTAACTGGTTCATTATCTTGTATTCATTGGCCTTCACTATTTTCTTAACAACATTCTGATCTTTATCATTCCTATCTTCAAAGATCTTTCGAGAAGCTTCTTCCATAGTGGACTTCCTCTTGGCTTTCTCATTCTAATCATAAACTCATCTCAAGTGCATAAGCCCACCGACCATGGGTGATGAGGCCCTAGTTGTCTAATTCACCGCCTGGTAATCCAGAGGTGTTGCTTTGTAATTCTCCGAGGCTATTGAGACATTGAAAGTGATCTTCTTAGGCTTTCCCAATTCCTCAACCTTCTTAGTCTTCCCATCATACTAAAAGACCAACGGCTTGGGCTTATCTCTAATCATTCTAACCATCTTAGCCATCTTCTTAGCTTCCACAATAAGTTTGTCTTCTTCCTCAAATTCTAGACCCCTCTTAGTGGGTGAGGCGTCAGTGATATGGTGGGTGAACTAATGTAATCCACTAAATACTCAAACTTCCCTGATGGTTCTCCTAGGGTATTAACCGTCGAATCTTTAGCTTCATATCTTTTTCTAAGCTCCTTCTGAGTATTTCTCTTTTGTGGTTTTGGAATCATCATAGCCATAATATTAGCTTTCTTTATCTTCCCTTCCTTTAGCGGCTGATATATTGCCGTTCTAGTCTAGGTCCTATCCCTAAGATTCTTATTTTGCAAGTATTCGGCTTGCCTTAGATTCCATGCTATCTCCTCAATTGTGATGGGAAGACAATCTAGATTGATCTTTGATCGAATTTCCATGATTTGGCAGAAGGTTGTTACCTATATTGGGAGTGGGAGTCTGGATGAAATCTAATTGAACCAATTTGGCACCAATAAGATCCTGGATCTTATGTTTGAGTCTCCAACACTAATCTATAAAGTGCCCCACTTACCCCAAATGATAATTACATTGAAGCTCTGAGTTACAATCCTTCGGTCTTTGTCCTTCCCTTGGTATTTCAAATGTCAAGAGATTCTCCTTCCTTAATCATACGAGAACCCAGCTTTAAAGGAATGGGAATATGTGTGAATTGTCTTCTTTGTGGGTGGTTGTTCTAATTTGGACTTAGTGGGGGATTAGATCCTCTAGTTATGGCTACAAGGGCTATGGGTTTGACAACGTTGTCAGTATTGACAACACTTATAGTGGTTTCTTTGGTTTTGTTTGAAAATCTTAAGGGAGGTGTCTTCTTTATTGCTGCTTTAGGATTAGGAAGCCTCCCAATAGTGATAGCTTTCTCAATTCAGCACCCCTGAAGCTATAATTTCTACAAAGTTGGAGGTAAGGTACCTGATTAGATATTGGTAATATGGGCTTCCGAGAGTATTAATGAAAGCGAAGATTAGATCCTTCTCGGTTAAGGGTGGAGTCACCCTAATTGCCATGCCCCTCCATAATTGGTCTTAGAATGAATGAATATCAAGCTTTAGTTGAGCTTACTCATTTGGACGCTATTTTCGAAATCCTACACAAAAAACTAAGTTTTAAACATTTTGGTGAATTAAAGATTTTTTTTGTTCTTCTTTTATTTTTCTTTTTTGTTTGAATATTTTGTTGTTTAACCTTTTTGTGTGTTTTTTTTCTTTCCCTTTTTTTTTCAAAGGTTAACTATCAAAGATAAATAAATGAATAATAATCACAATAATAATAATGAGTAAAAGGTTGCGCAATTAATGAAAATTCTATTTACTAAAGTTGCAAATTTATTAATCATAAGATCCCACTTGTACAATGGACTAAAAGAAAAGAAAAGAAAAACTCTTAACTAATCTTCCTAAAAACTTAAATTCTATATCTACAAGAGCCAACGGATCTAACTGGGACAAGCTTCATCAACTTCCCTCATAAGTCTTCGTACTGTAACATCCCTTTCTTAGATCTTGCTCCTCAACAATTGATTTTCCTCCAACAGTCTCTCAGTTACTAGCTTTAATTCTTCAATAGTTCTCTTCCTTTCTTGGAACTAGGCTTTAGCTTTAGCTCGTATGGTGTCTCGATAAGCTTGCTTAGTGGGTTAAAGACGTGCTGGTTCTGGCTCGTGTTTGAATATGTCCTTAGCTTCATACTATATCTTTCCAGTCTTCTCTAACTGATCATAAATGAATTGCTTGGTGGCTCGATATTCTCTGACTTTGCCTCTTAAATTTCCCACATTGACTATCTTTTTTACTTCTCTTCATTCCCACAACTTTATGAGTTCTACTAGTCATTGAATCAAAGTAGCCATGGGTAGACAAGATCTTAATAATTTATCATGACGACGTCCAAGGAGTCTCTATAGGTAATCTCTTGAAGTACACCCAACTGTCTGGTGACACAATCTAGGAAATATCATGTACAGCCTGTAATACCGATAAGGGGGACTCCTACATAGTTGGTGCACCTTAAGACAGCTTGAGTACAGTGGTTCCATTTAGCTGTCTACATAAAGTCTATTGGTTGCATTTTACTGATAACTGACACCCATCCATTAAATTAAGCTTCATCTGGTACCTTGAGGTGGCAAGCAAAGTCGTCAATCAGATTCATATTTTCAATTAGGGACTCTTTGAGAAGATTCACTCCATACCCCTATATGTGACTGAGAAACCACATGGAAAGGATTGTAGGGTTAGTTGTGAAATAACCATGTCCTTCTTTAAGTTGGTGAGTGTCCTGAACTATTCTGCTAGTATCACCGATATATAGGATTTACCAGCTAGGAATTGAGTCACTAGACCCTATAATGGACTTAACCATATTTGAAGGGAAATATCATTGTTCCAAACACCGCTACAATAAATACGTTGACCCTCTTTTCGGCCCACAATTCATATACTTCACAAAAGATCCAACGATATCTCTGATAAGCATTTGGGCTTGAAAACCACTCCACTAATCTTATGATGACATTTCTAGCCCTCTGAAGACAAGAATAGTGTTAAGGCTAACTTCTTGACTCCCAACAATGTCATGAAAGCTTTCTCGAGCTGGACTTTGAGATCAGGGATAGATATGCCTACTTTGAAGGGTAGGGTACTGAGTAGCGGCGAGCACTCTTTTGCAGTGAGTATCAATACGTGTGGGTCGAAGTTAAAAGTCGTAGATGCTGGATCCCAGTAATGGATAAGGGCCTGAAATAGAGGCTAGTGGAGCTGGACCTGCATAAGGGATATGACTGGCTCAATCTTCTTGCGAATGTGGTCTTGCTTGGCAAACAGAAGCTGGTTCAACCTATCTCTCAAGACGGTCTTAGGGAAGGAGTACTTATCCAATTGGACTTCATGAACGGGCTCTGGACTAACACTACCCTAACTCTCCATATCTATATTTCAAAAAAATATAAACAAAATAAAAGGCAACAGTTATTTACAACAAGGCCACTAAAATTAAGATAAAGTTGATATGATGTTAATTATTTTGCAGCTTTTTCAAAGATTTTCTTAGAAATTGCATAGCTTTTCACTGATTAAGGAACAATAAAAAATAAAATAAAACACATATAACATAAAGAAATAAAATATTCATAGAGAAACAAACATAATCTAACATATAAAAAGTACAATATGTTACATACAGATGTAATGTAGTAGGGGTGGGTGATTAATAAATTATAGGGAGTACGATGAATCCACAATCAGGGAAATACCCTTATAGTAAGTCTGAAATAGGATTTTTTTTTTTTAAAAAAATGAAGTTTGCAAATACCCATACACAAGGGTTACTGGTATTTTTTTTTTTCACTTTCTTCAAGAATAATATCGGGCCAACTGCGAATTGATTGGGCTTAAGAATAAATACTGCTTTTTTTTAAAAAAAAAAATGATGATGCAAGAGGGTAAGGTCTAGGGGTCCTAGGCTTTGTAACCTTAATGTTTTTTGAAGAGAAGCCTAATGAGCTACATCGAAGCCTGAATGGGCTCACCTATCACTGCTAAGTGGAGATAAAGATCCCAACAGCTTAAGGGTTACACAATGGCGGCCTGTCCTAGGTTCCTAAGGTAGCTTAGTCTGACCATATCTAAACACACAGATAGTTAATAAAAAAACTCTCCTAATTCCCCTAAAGGGCCTATTAGGCCAAGCTTTTTCTTATTAAGGCTTTCATCACTTAAAGACAATTAGAACAACTATAATATAATATAAAAAGAAAATAATAATACAAAATCCATCAATTTTTTTTTAACATGCACATAGCTAGCCTACTAAGCATCCCTAGTAGAGTTACTAATTCTGTTGAGCCTTATTCTGATTTCCTTAACTTAACTTATATCAAGTTCAGCTCGTTTAATGTAAGTTACTTGACATTAAGTTAAGGAAAAGAATTTTTTTTTTTTTTAAAAAAAAAATGGAGTCGCTAACCAGTTCAACTGGTTAAAAAATAAATTAGGATTTTCGAGTGGGAAAACCTTAATTTGATCACTAATCTATGGATATTCTAAAAAAAATAATTTCTAGAAAATTGAACTAGAAAACTGGATTCGGGGGCTAACCTATTAAAACCAAGTCACCATATGAAAATTAAAGAAAAAATTGATGGGCTTTATTTTTGTAATTTTTCTAAAAATATTAAAATATACCTAAATTCACAAAATGTAACTAAACATGATTTTTATTGTTTTTTTTATTACGAATTTCTAAAAAGAAAAAGGGGGAAAAAATTTTATTTTATTTTTAGACGATTGTCTCAAAAGTGTACATACTTGCTACTTAGGATCAAACTGGCCATAGTTCCTTTTTATAAAATTTTTAGTAGGTAGATCGTTTTTATATTGAAAATCAAATCAGGTTTACATTTTTTATCAACTTATTATTTTAAGAAATAAAACCTAAGAAATCTAAATTTCCTGAATTAAATAAAAAAAAAAACCTTAACTAACTCAATCTTTTTGACAAAAACTCAATTTAGATCTTTTTTATATTTCCAAAACCCCTATGTGTAAAAAAATATACATATTTTTTTTCATTTTTATTTTTAACAAAACATGATTTACAAAAAACTTAATTTAACTAATTATTTTTTCAAAAAAAATTGTAATAATAATTAAAACTTGCACTTAAACATGGAATAAATTAATAAAAACATAACTAATAAAATAAATTAATGAAAATTTACTTAGGTCAGATCTCTTACTTATGTATAGTTGTTGCGTTGGGCGACACATGGGCTACAATAGGTAACGTTCGGTGAGGATGTAGGCGAGAGCAGGCGATAGCTAGGCAAGCAAGGGTGAGAGTCAGGGCCAGCACAAGCAATAGTTGGGGTGACAGTATAGGTGAGTGTAGGCGTGTGTGCGGGCGATAATGATGGGCGAATACGGGTGAGAGCTTGGGTGAGCGAAGGTGAGGACTTGGGTGAGACACGGATGACAGCACGAGCGATAGCTTGCACGAGGATTTGAACGACCGCATGGGTGAACGTTGGCATGTGTATTAGCAACAACAATGGGTGAGCAATTGGGCAAGCACGGGTGACACTGGCGAGGGCTTGGGTGATGGTGCTGTGGTGTTGTGGTATTGTGTGTGGCAACTTGGGAGGTGGCGTATGGTAGTTTGGGTGGTGGTGCATAGTGGTTGTATGGTGGCACGTGGTGGTTTGTAGTGGTTTGGTGTTTGTGAAGGATTATCATTAAGAAAATAAAAACCTCCTCAACTTCCCCATCGATGTGCTATTTATAAACTCAAAATCAAATCTTTCGTATGAAAGATACGATTATGATTTGTTAAGGATTTACCCTAACTTTTAGAAACCCAAATTTATTTTGGGCTTTTTTACTTTTTTCAAGGCCCGATCCAATCAAATTAAATATAGCTTGATAATTTAATAAATCTTGATTTGAGCCCTTAAATTAGATGAATTTTTATTCTATATTAGTTTGGTCCAAAATTAATTAAGCCTATATCGTTACTTGATCTAACAATTCAACTCAATTCAACTTGACACGACTTGACTTGTGACTCAACTTGCTACGACTTAACTTGATTTTCTTTTTTTTCTCTATTTATTTATTAACCTGGCTCAATTAATCAAAAAATAAAAAAATGGCAAAAATAAGGTATCTACACTAATCATAATACTGTTGGCTATCAACAATAATAGTCTCCAAAACCAACATTCAGGTAGTAATAACTATCATTCCAATCTTCAACTCTAGCATTCTCATAACCAGTATATTCTCCATAACTATAATCTTCATAATCATCATTTTGATTTATAGCTTGGAAAAAAAATATATAATGAGCCAAATCCTAGTTTGTACCACACAACCACATGTGCAAATCAAACGATACATATTTGCATGCATAGAAATGCAAAACTAGTAAATCATACAATTCATTTAATTATCTTTATTTTTAAATCAAACACATGACAGATGATAGTAGTCCTCATGACCTATTTACTTCACAATTGTGTCACACCTAGCGTTTGGGTGTACCTCTTCAGGCCCCTCTATAACATCCTAACATTAAGCATGTCTCTTTGAGCCCCTCTACAACAACTTAGATCTACCCTAGATTACTTCCTTATGAGACTCCATAAGGGATAACATGTCACAGAGATCATTGGGGTTACCCCTTAAGGATTTGCCACTACAGGCCCCTGGGACAAGCCAAACACAAGCAAAATAGAGATATTTAAGTCGGATATACATTTAACTCATTTAATCTTTGCTATCCTAACATTCACATACAACAAGCATATGTTACATACTTGGATATTTGGAATCCGTTACCAACAAATCAAAGCTAGCTTTAAATCCTAGAAGCAGTAAATATTCATCAAACTCCTTTAAATAATGAATAAACGTTGTCTCTTAGCTAAGACTCACTTTTAGACTATTTAAATCTCCTTGAATTCACTTAATAATACATTAAAGGGATTTAATTCAGAAGCAACAAAGGAATAAAGCGAAAAGAAAAGGAAAAACTTAGCTTAAAGGAGCAAAGCTTATGACACAGTCAAGGACACAAACGTGTCTTTTGATTGTGTAACTTTTTGAGTTATGCTTCATTACAACAAGGGACACGACCAAGGATACGATTAGGGACATGGTTGTGTTTATTGGTTCTGTAATTTTCTAGTCTATCAACACACATCACCTACTGTAAAGGACACGACCAGGGACATGATCATATCTTTTGGTTGTGTCACTTTCTAGTCTACCGGCCGACATCACCCACTACAAAGGACACAACCAAGGACACAGTTGTGTCACTTTCTAGTTGACCTTTTTTTTTTTTTCTTCCTCCCAAACTTCTCTCTAAACCCCACAACAACACTCTACAACTCCTCATCACAAACCCTTGATTCAAATCAATATAACCCTTCCAAAATCCACTTCTATAATATTTTTAATTAAAATGACAAAATCAAAACTTGTCAAGAATTTAGGAAATTTGGGACTCTAAGGAATACACAAGGGTTGCATTCCTCACATGGACTACTCTTGCTCTTGAGGGCTTTTGTTAAATACAGGAGAGAAGTCTATACCTATAGTGTGTAAAGAGTACAATTGCACTAGTTAGGCTAGGGTTTTATTTTAACCTTTTTCTTTAATTTCCGATACACCCTTCATCTATGGCTTAAGACCTTAATACCTTTTTTCATATAACTTAATTACCTTTTTTATTTTATTGAGACTTTTATTATTTATTTATTACCCCTAAATTTTTTTCTTAGGTATTACAATTTTAGTACGATACACTCATACAAGATGACCTTACCCTGGCCCATGGTCTTACTAAGCACTGGAGATGCCAATTGTCTAGCTAAAGGTCGAGTTTAGAGACCTCTGCTGTAAAGCATGAGTGTAGACTACAAAGGCCACCTTATCGTTAGACTAGGGAATTTACGTACTACTAGATTTTGGAAATGGAAAATATATTTTTATTAAATACGGAATTTTAATTATATGGTTAAAAACCTTGGTACTAGAACTCGATTGTGATTGATGCCAATGTATCTCCAACATTTACTTTAGAGGCCGTTAAATTAGATGTTACATATAGTATCGGTCAACTATATATATTGTTTGGTATAATGCTTATCCATGCCTTTATATGTTTAGTAATTAATTATTTGATAACATGCTCGGTAGTATAGTATAACAGATATCTCACCAGTCTAGTGTAGCTTATTCCCCAACAGTTTTCCTTTTTAGGTCGAAAGATAATTTGGCATGGGTTAAGAGTTGAACCTTAAGTGTAAGTATTAAGATGTTTTAGAAGCTAGAGTTAGAGATAGATTGTATTGTTGGTTTGGTACTTTAAATGTAAATGTTATCCTTACAATTTGTTTTTAAAACTTATTATTTGGTAGAGGATACTGATTTTCTATGATTTTGAGGAACCATGAAATATTGGATATCATAGTTAAATATCTTACAATATGTTAATCAATTAAAAATCGGAAACCCTAGTGATAAATTATTTAGAATTTTATAATCTCTAACTTATAAGGCGGTTTTTGTATCATGAGTACATACATGATATAAAAATTTTAGATAATCTTACTATGCCCCCTATAGGGTCCTGAAATATGGAGCCTCGATTATCATTGGAGCAAGCACTTTGGTTATCCTCCAACACAAAA
This sequence comes from Lumnitzera racemosa, assembly GCA_024138005.1. Classification (NCBI taxonomy): domain Eukaryota; kingdom Viridiplantae; phylum Streptophyta; class Magnoliopsida; order Myrtales; family Combretaceae; genus Lumnitzera; species Lumnitzera racemosa. The sequence goes on from JAMXBC010000007.1 coordinate 47,664,544, forward strand.
TCAAGTAATCTAACATTTTTGGAACTAAGGTTTGCAACTTCCAAAGTATCCTTGGATTAGAAAATTTAGCTGTCCTTCATCATGAAACCAAGTGATCCTTCGCTTAAGGAATTTATGTTACACGACAAGAACCTTCGTTATTCTTAAAAGAAGTTTTTCCTAGTTAGGAGTCTCAAATGTCCTTAGGTCAAGAACCTAGGTTATTCGGAATCCTAGAATCAAGCATTCCATTAGTTTGGGAGCTAAGGTTATTACAAGAGATTCTAAAAATCCTTACATTAGGAGCCGCAGCTAACCATAATCATGAAACCAAGTAATCCTTCTGTTAAGGAATTTATATTTTTGCATAAGAATCCTAGTTTTTCTTGAGAAAAGTTTCAGCTATTTTGGAGCCTTGATTATCCTTAGGTTAGAAACTTTGGTCATTCTAAATCATGAAATCAAGTAATCTACCTCATTAGGAACTAGGGTTATTCCATGAGTTCGTAAGAGTTCTCAGATTACAGGCCTTAGCTATTCTTAATTGTGAAATTAGGTAATCTTTCCTTTTAGGAACTTAGTTTATTCTACAAGAACCTTAGTCATTCTCGAAATTAGCTTTGGCTACTTAGGAGACTTAATTATCCTCAGATTGGGAACACTAGGCATCCTCATTAGTGGAATCAACTAATCCATTTTTTCATGATCATAGGTCGCTCCATATGTTCCATATAATACAAGGATTAGGAACTCCGTTTATCCTCAATCATGAAATCCGGTCGTTCATCTTGTTTAGAACTAAGATTACTACGTAAGTTCTTAAGAACCTATAGGTTTAGAACCTTAGCTATCCTCAATTGTGCAACCTACTCTTTCTGTTCAGGATTGTAGGTTGTTCAACGAGAACTTTTGTTATTCTTGAAAGAAGCTTTGTCTATTTAGGAATTTTCATTATCCATAGATTATGAAGCCTGGTTATTCTTGATCATGAAATCAAATAATTCATCTTATTGGAAACAAATGTTATTCCAAAAGTTCTTAAGAATCCTCAGACTACAGGCTCCAACTATTCTCAATTGTGAAACCAAGTAATCCTTCCTTATTTGACCTTCGTTTGTACGATAAGAAACATTGGTTGTTCTCAAAGGAAGCTCTAGGTATTTACACATCGTCGTTATCTTTAGATTAGTAAGATTGGTTATCCTTAATCGCGAGGTTAAGTAATTCACCTTTTCATGATATAATTCTTTTCCATAAGTTCCCTAGAATCATTAGATTACGAACCTTGGCTATCCCAAACATGAAACTAAGTTATCCTTTTATTAGGAACTAAGGTTATCTAACAAGAGCATTCGTTATTCTTTGAAAGGAGCTTTGGCTGTTTGGGAGTCTTAGTTATCCTCTTAGACTAGGAACTTTGGTTATTCCAAATTGTTAAATTAAGTACTGGTGTTATTCCAAAACTTCTTAGGAATCCTTATATTACAGATCTTGGTGATTCTCAATCATAAAATGAAGAAAGCTTGGCTTTTAGGAACTTAGTTTATTTCAGGAGAACCTTATTCATTCTTAAAAAATCCGTTGGCTATTATGAAGCCTCGGTTATTATCAGAATGGGAGCTTTGGTTATCTTCCATCGTGAAATTAAGTAATCTAACATTTTCAAAACTATGGTTAGTCCACAACTTCCAAAGTATCCTTAGATTAGTCTTCGATCATGAAACCAAGCAATCCTTTGGTCAAGGAACTTAGTTTACTCAATAGGAACATCCATTATCCTTAAAAGAATCTTTGACTAGTTGGGAGTCTCAATTATCCTTAGGTTGAGAACTTATGTTATTTGTAATTGTGGAATCAAGCATTCAATCACTTTAGGAGCTAAGGTTATTGCAAGAGATCCTAAGCATTCTTACATTAGAAACCGCGGTAACCGTAATCATAAAACTAAGTAATCCTTTTGTTAAGTAACTCAGGTTATTACAAAAGAATCCTAGTTATTCTTGAGAGAAGTTTCGGTTATATTGGAGCCTTGATTATTCCTAGATTAGGAATTTTGGTCGCTCTAAATTGTGAAATGAGGTAATCCACCTCATTAGGAACTAGGGTTATTCCATGAGTTCGTAAGAGTCCTCAAATTATGGTCCTTGGCTATTCTTAATCGTGAAATCAAATAATCCTTCTTTTTAGAACTTAGTTTGTTCTACAAGAACCTTAGTTATTTATAAAATTAACTTTGGCTACTTAGGAGTTTTAGTTATCCTCATATTGGAAACATTGGTATCTTCATTAGTGGAATCAATAAATTCATCTTTTCATGATCTTAAGTCATTCCAAATGTTCCAAATACAAAGATTTGGAACTCCGCTTGTCGTCAATTGTGAAATCTGATCATCCATATTGTTTGGAACTAAAATTACTAAGTTCTTAAGAACCCATAGGTTTGGAACCTTAGCTATCCTCAATCATGCAACCTACTCTTTCTATTTAGGAATGTAGGTTGTTCGAGGAGAACCTTTGTTATTCTTGAAAAAAGCTTTAGTTATGTAGGAGATTTCGTAATCATTAGGTTAGGAAGCTTGGTTATTCTTGATTGCAAAATCAAATAATCCTTCTTATTAGGAACAAATGTTATTCCAAAATTTCTTAAGAATTCTCAAACTGCAGGCCTTGACTATTCTCCATTGTGAAACCAAGTAATCCTTCTTTATTGTAGCTTCATTTACTCATTAAGAAGCCTCAATTGTTCTCGAACGAAGATCTACCTATTTATGCATCATAGTTATCTTCAGATTAGTAAGATTGGTTAGCCTTAGTCACAAGATCATGTAATTCATCTTTTTATGATCTAATTCTTTTCCACAAGTTCCCTAGAATCTTTAGATTACGAACCACGTCTATCCCAAACATGAAACCAAGTTATCCTTCATATTGGGAATTCAAGTTATCTTGCAAGAGCATTCGTTATTCTTTGAAAGAAGCTTTGGTTGTTTGGGAATCTCAGTTATCCTTAGGCTAGAAACTTTGTTTATTCCAAATTGTTAAATCAAGTACTGAGGTTATTCCAAAACTTCTTAGGAATTCTAGATTACAGATCTTGGCGATTCTCAACCACAAAACCAAGCCTAGTTTTTAGAAACTTAGTATATTTCACGAGAACGTTATTCATTCTTAAAAGATCCTTTGGCTGTTATGGTGCTTTGGTTATTATTAGAATAGGAGCTTTAGTTATCTTCCATTGTGAAATTAAGTAATCCAATATTTTTGGAACTAAGGTTACTTTGCAACTTCCAAAGTATCCTTGAATTATGAACTTTGGTTGTTCTCAATTGCAAAACCAAGCAATCCTTCGATCAAGAAACTTAAGTTACTCTACAGGAACCGTCATTATCCTTGAAAGAAGCTTTAGCTAGTTAAGAGTCTCAATTATCCTTAAGTCAAGAACTTAAGTTATTCAAAATTGTAGAATCATGCATTTGGTCGCTTTGGGAGACAAGGTTATTGCAAGAGATTTGAAGAATCCTTGCATTAGGAATCTTGGCTAGCTGTAATCGTGAAACCAACTGATCCTTTTGTTAAAGAACTCAGGTTATTGCATAGGAGCCTTAGTTTATTCTTCAAATGAGTTTCGACTATTTTAGAACCTTGATTATTTTTAGGTTAGCAACTTTGGTCATTCTAAATCATAAAATCATGTAATCCACCTCATTGGGAACTAGGGTTATTCCGTAAGTTCGTAAGAGTCCTTAGATTATGGACCTTAGCTATTCTCAATCATGAAAGCAAGTGTTCCTTATTTTTTGGAACTTAGTTTGTTCTTTAAGAACCTTAGTCGTTCTTGAAATTAGCTTTGGCTACATAGGAATCTTAATTATCCTCACATTGGGAACACTAGGTATCTTTGTTAGTAAAATCAACTAATCCATCTTTTCTTGATCTTAGATTGTTCCACATGTCCCATATAGTACATGGATTAGGAACTCCACTTATCCTCAACCACGAAATCTAGTTGTCCATCTTATTGGAACTAAGATTATTGCACAAGTTCTTAAGAACCCATTAATTAGGAACCTTAGCTACCTCAATCGTGCAACCTATTCTTTCTATTTAGGAATGTAGGTTGTTCGATGAGAATCTTCATTATTTTTGAAAGAAGCTTTGGCAATTCAAGAGTTTTTGCTATGCTTAGTTTAAGAAGTCTGATTATTCTTGATCATGAAACCAAATAATCCATTTTATTGGAACTAATGTTATTCTAGAAGTTCTTATGAATTCTCAAACTACAAGCCTCTGCTATTCTCAATTGTAAAACCATATAATCCTTTTTTTTTAGCTTTGTTTACAAAACAAGAAACCTCAGTTGTTCTTGAAAGAAGCTCTGGCTATTTAGACATTGTTGTTTTCTTCAAATTCGGAAGTTTGGTTATCCTCAATTGTGAAATCATGCAATTCATCTTTTGATGATCTATTTCTTTCCCATAAGTTCTCTAGATCATGTAATTCATCTTTTGATGATCTATTTCTTTTCCATAAGTTCCCTAGAATCCTTAGATTACTAAGCTTGGCTATCCCATCTTGAAACCAAGTTATCCTTCTTAATGGGAACTCAGGTTTTCCATCAAGAGAATTCGTAATTCTTTGAAAGGAACTTTTGCTATTTAAGAGTCTCAATTATCCTTATGATAGGAACTTTTGCTATTCTGAATCATTAAATCAAGTAATCCATCATTCGGAGAGTTGGGTTATTCCAAAAGTTTTTAGGAATCCTATATTGTGGATCTTGGTGATTCTCAACAGTAAAAGCAAGTAAGCTTGGTTTTTAGAAACTTACTCCTTTTATAGAGAATCTTTTTTGTTCTTGAAAGATCGTTCAGTTGTTATAGAGCCTTGATTATAATCAAAACAGGGCTTTGGTTATTTTCCATCGTGAAATCAAGTACTCTAACATTTTTGGAGCTAAGACTAGTCCACAACTTCCAAAGTATCCTTAGATTAGGAACAATGGCTGTCCTCTATCGTGAAACCAAGCAATCCTTCAGTCAAGGAATTAGGGTAACTTGACAAGAACTTTCCTTATCCTTGAAAGACGCTTTGGCTAGTTAGGAGTCTCAATTATCCTTAGGCCAGGAACTTAGGTTATTCAAAATCATGGAATCATGCATTCGATCGCTTTGGGAGCTAAGGTTATTGCAAGAGATTCTAAGAATCCTTACCTTAGGAATCACGACTAGCCGTAATAATGAAACCAAATATTCATTTTGTTAAGGAACTCAAGTTAATGCATAAGAACCTCAGTTATTCTTGAGAGAAGTTTCATTTATTTTGTAGCCTTGATTATCCTTCGGTTAGGATCTTTAGTTATTCTAAATCGTGAAATCAAGTAATCTACTTCATTGGGAACTTAGGTTTTTCTACGAGTTCGTAAGAGTCCTCAGATTATGAACCTTGGTTATTCTCAGTCGTGAAATAAGGTAATACTTTTGTCATGACCCTAAAGGGAGCCTAGTAGGATTGCCTAAATTTTCAAATCATGTGTGCACCTATGATTTGAAAATCATCTTGCAAGTCAAAGATTGTAAGATTTTAAATAATTAGTCATTAAAGTTTTTATTTAATTAACTTACGACCACATATATATGACTATAGATATCTGATAATCCATAGTCCAATAGAACTGAAGAATCGGTATCTCTTACCAGACAATAAGATTAGGTAGAAAAGTTCTAAAACTCAAACTTACTAAAATCACAAAATTTAAATAGAGTATACAAGATTTCCAATCAACTATATAGTCTGTCCTCAGAGTCTAACTTCTATGCATCTCATCTCGACGTTGACACTCAACCCTCAGTTCTTAACCCATGCTCGATCGTCTAGCAACCTACAATAGAAAACTGTTGGGACGTAAGCTACAAGAGCTTAGTGAGTTAATTTCCCTCAACCACACAGCAATCAAGTTATACAATAATTAGGTTCAACCAAATGAATGCATGGCAAACAGTATGCCAAATAAATACATGCAGGTGACCAGGTACTGCATGTAACTTAGATTTAACACCCTCCAAAGTCAGGGTTGGAGATTCATCGGTACAGCCAAATCCGGGTATCATATTAGAACTTATTTCATAACGAAACTCCGCGCCTCTATTTAAAATATAATGGTACATCAATTACCAACTTTATGAAAACGAGTTCTACATATGATTGTAAGTAGGTTCACGTAGCCCTCTCTCACCCCTAAACGAAGGCCTCTGGATTCGACCTATAGCCAGGTGGTTGGCGCCTCCAATGCCTAGTCATCCCGCAGGTAAGGGTAAGGTCATATCGCACATATGCACCGTACGAAATCAATAACAATCAAAATCAACCTACGTATGGCCTCTCGCTACTCGGAATTAATTATGTGGTGCATGATTTATGCATGATCCAAGTTAACTTTTTTAGTCGAATAAAATTTAGTCTTATTAACTTAGTGATCATTCTAAGTCACAAACAATCAAACTATTGAATCTACTATGCAACAAACATTATATTATTGAAATTTAAAGTAGATTTACCATTCACAACAATTATCATGCATAAGCATAACCCAACCCCATACTCATTCATTTATAAATCATAATTTAGATTCACTAATTAAAAGCACGAACAAGTATGTAATCATAAGGAAAAACTCACTCGGTCATGGCTAGCTTAGGGATTGTAATAGTCGGTAGGCAGCTTAGGGTTGATATCGAGATCACCTGAGAATAAGGAAAATTTGTAAGCTTGGAAATTTAAAGCCAACTAGTGTTATAATGTATAAGGTTTATGTCACTTAGTTACGTGAAATTGTTGATTCAAGCTTTTTATCGAATCACGTGTAAATTTTTCGTTTTAGCTCGGATTGTTATGAACTTACAATCCATTTTAATCGTTTTTTAGTGTATTTTCTCATAACAAGGTCTGTTTTGGACGTTGTAACTCGTAACATAAATTGTGATACAAAAATATCACAAAAATTATTATTTAAATTTAAAAATTATAAAATATTGATTTTCCCTTTTTCATAACATATTTATAATTTAATAATTATTTAAATCATATGTTTGTGATTTTTATTATTTTGCGTATATTTTCCTATTTTTCTTATTTTCTTATTTTTTTTCTTATGTACCTTACGATTATACATACATACATACATATATATATATATATATTCTCCTATACTTATAATATATAATTTGTAATTTATAATTTATGTTATTGTAAATTCCTAAATTACGGTATCATATATACATATATACATTATACATGACACGTATTATATAGGTATATGTATTTATTTAAAACATACTCTTATACACATATTCATATATTTATATATATTTTGTATTTATTTATTTATATGTCTTACATGTATATATACCTAGAAATACATACATATATATACTCGGCATATATATACTTATATAGTAGTTATCATTTATCATAAAATATATAGTATTTTTCATAAAATATGTAACTATAAATTACATACATAATATGCTGAATACTATTATATATAATATATATTCATTTGTCTTATATACATATTTATAAAAATACCCCACTATATACTATACAACTATACACACACACACATACATATATATATATATATAATCATATATAGATACCCATATATATATATATATATATATAGTTACGGTACATACATATATACTTATACTCTAGTTATGTCAATTAGTTATGTAAATTACTAATTATACTAATTAGATGTATTATTAAAAAAAAATACATAATACATACCATATACTTATGTACATACATGTATACATACCTAACCTTATATTTACACATATAATTAAATTTAAGTATTCATGTATATAAACATATACTATTGGTGTTATATGTACAAATACCATAAAAATACCATACAAATACTATAATTCTACATGTGTATACTATAATATACATCTATACTCTCTAAAATAAATCACTTACCTATTAATTTGTATTTTTCTTCTTCTTTTTCTTCCTTCTTTCTCTCTTTTCTTTCTTTCTTTTTCTTTCTTTTTCTCACGGTTTTCTTTGCAAGTTTTGGTGCAGAAAATTTTTTTTCTTTTTCCAGATTTTTTCCTTTTATTCACATAAGGTTAGCTTAGAATTTAAGCTAAGATCTTATCATATCTTTTGCTTTAATGAGAATAAAACAAAAATAATTACACATGTCACTTTTATTCCTCACGTAGCTGCCAAATTCTTTTTGTTTTCTTCTAATTGTTGTTTCCACGTTTTGTGCATGATAGAAACATGAAAGTGGAAATAGAAGAAGAAAAAGAGATAAATTGGAAATAAAAGAGAAGGAAAATGAAAATTATTAACAAATATGTGTAATTTTTCAAATAATATAAATTATAACGAATCTCCTCATAGATTAGTTTTCAAAATTTTGTGAAATTTTATCAATTTAATTGGTACCCGGTATAATTATAATTTTTACCAGTTATTATAGCGATTTCGTTATAATTTCATGCGAATTGGGTATTTAGTCGAAAATTGCAATCGACTATAATTTTATCACTATTGAGTAATATTTAATTATTTAATAGGTTTATATTTATTATTTTAGGGTTTCGAACAAATTTGGGTTCAATTTTGGTTAATGATGTGAAGTCAGTTTTTAGGGTTTTAGTATGCGATTTAGGGTTTTGATCAATTTCTAAAGTTTTTACTATTTATAATATATTTAGATTTATGATTTATTAAATTGTTATATTACTCAGCTTTGATGACTCTTCAAGTCATCTATAGTCTTAGGGTTCAATCCTTCTCTTAAATAGCTAAATTTGCGGGGTTTACAACTTCTTTTTAGGAACTTAGTTTGTTCTACAAGAGCCTTAGTTGGTCTTGAAATTAGCATTAGCTACGTAGGAGTTTTTAGTTATCCTTAGAACTGGGTTTTTTCGATAGTAGAATTAACTAATCCATCTTTTCTTGATCTAAGGCCATTCCATATGTTCCATACAATTCAAGGACTAGGAACTCCGCTTGTCCTCAATTGTGAAATCCAGTCATCCATCTTGTTTAGAACTAAAATTACTGCGCAAGTTCTTAAGAATAACCTTAGCTATCCTCAATCGTGCAACTTACTCTTTCTATTTAGAAATGTAGGTTGTTCAATAAGAACCTTCATTATTCTTGAAAAAAGCATTGGCTATTTAGGAGTTTTCATTATCCTTTGGTTAGAAAGCCTGGTTATTCTTGATCGTGAAATCAAATAATCCATCTTATTAAGAACAAATGTTATTCCAAAAGTTCTTATGAATCCTCAAACTACGAGCCCCAACTATTCTCAGTCATAATACCAAGTAATCCTTCTTTATCAGAGCTTCGCTTGCACAATAAAAAACCTCGGTTACTCTCCAAAGAAGCTTTAGCTATTTAGGCGTCATCATTATCTTTAGATTAGGTAGTTTGATTATCCTCAGTTGCGAGATTAAGTAATTCATTTTTTTCCCGATCTAATTTTTTCCTACAAGTACCCTAAAGTCCTTAGATTTTAAACCTTGGCTATCCTAATCTTGAAACTATGTTATCCTTCTTATTGAGAACTCAGGTTATCCGATAAAAGCATTCGTTATTCTTTGAAAGGAGCTTTAGTTGTTTGGGAGTTTTAGTTATCCTTTGGTTAGGAACTTTAGTTATTCCAAATCGTTAAATCAAGCACCAATGTTATTACAAAACTTCTTAAGAATCCTTAGATTACAGATCTTAGCGATTCTTAACCATAAAACCAAGTAAGCTTGGTTTTTAAGAACTTAGTTTATTTTGCGAGAACCTTATTCATTCTTGAAAAATCCTTCGGCTGTTATAGAGCAATGGTTATCATTAAAGCGAGAGCTTTAGTTATCCTCCATTGCAAAATCAAGTAATCCAATATTTTCATAACAAAGGTTACTCCACAACTTGGATTTGGCTGTCCTTGATCACCAAGCAATTCTTCAATCAAAGAACTTAGGTTACCCAAAAGGAACCTTCATTATCCTTGAAAGAAGCTTTGGCTTATTAGGAGTCTCAATTATTCTTAAATCAAGAACTTAGGTTATACAGAATGGGCCTTGATTTATCCTTAGGTTAAGAACTTTGGCAGTTCTAAATCATGAAATCAAGTAATTTTCCTCATTAGGAACTATGGTTATTCCGTGAGTCCTCAGATTATGGACCTTGACTTTTCTCAATCATGAAAACAAGTCTTCCTTCTTTTTCGGAACTTAGTTTCTTCTACAAGAACTTTAGTCATTCTTGAAATTAGATTTTAGCTGCTTAGGATTCTTAGTTATCCTCATGTTGGGAACACTAGGTATCTTCATTAGTGTAATAAATCAATCCATCTTTTCTTGATCTTAGGTCATTCCATATGTTCCATACAATACATGGATTAGGAACTCTGCTTGTCATCAAATGTGAAATCCAATTGCCTATCTTGTTTGGAACTAAGATTACTACACAAGTTCTTAAGAACCTATAGGGTAGGAACCTTGAGTATCCTCCATCGTGCAACTTACTCTTTGTATTTAGAAACATAGGTTATTAGATGAGAACCTTCGTTATTCTTGAAAGAAGCTTTGGCATTTTCGTTATCCTTAGGTTAGGAAGTTTGGTTGTTTTTTATCATGAAATCAAATAATCCATCTTATGGGAACTAATATTATTCTAGAAGTTCTTATGAATCCTCAAACTATATGCTCCGGCTATTGTCATTTGTAAAGCCAAGTAATCCTTTTTTTTGTAGCTTCGATTGCTCAACAAGAAACCTTGGTTCCTCTTGAAAGAAGGTCTAGCTATTTAGGTGTTGTAATTATCTTCTGATTAAGAAGTTTGGTTATCTTCAATCGTGAGATTAAGTAATTCATGTTTTCATGATTTAATTCTTTTCCATAAGTTGCTTAGAATCCTTAGATTACAAGCCTTGGCTATCCTAATCGTGAAAACCAAGTTATCTTTCTTATTGGGAACTCAGGTTATCTAACAAGAGCATTTGTTATTCTTTGAAAGGAGCTTTGGCAGTTTGGGAGTCTCAGTTATCCTTAGGTTAGGAATTTTGGTTATTTTAAATCATTAAATCAAGTGCTAGGGTTATTCAAAAACTTCTTAAGAATCCTTAAATTGCGGATCTTAGTGATTATCAACCGTGAAACCAAGTAAGCGTAGTTTTTAGAAACTTAGTTTATTTTGCGATAACCTTATTCATTCTTGAAAGATCCTTCGGTTGTTATGGAGTCTCAATTATCCTTAGGTTAGAAACTTAGGTTATTTGGAATTATGGAATTAAGCAATCGATTGCCCTAAGAGTTAAGGTTATTGTAAGTGATTTTAAGAAGTCTTGTAGTAGGAACCACGTCATGAAACCAAATAATCCTTCTATTAAGGAACTCAAGTCATTGCATAAGAACCCTAGTTATTATTGGGAGAAGTTTCACCTATTTTAGAGCCTTGATTATCCTTATGTTAGTATCTTTGGTTGTTCTAAATTGTGAAATCGGGTAATCCACCTCATTGGGAACTAGGGTTATTCCATGAGTTCGTAAGAGTCCTTAGATTATGGACCTTGGTTACTTTTAATCATGAAATCAAGTAATCCTTTTATTTAAGAACTTAGTTTGTTCTACAAGAACCTTAGTCCTTCTTCAAATTAGCTTTGGTTACTTAGGAGTCTTAGTTATCCTTAGATTGGGAGCACTAGGTATCTTCGTTAGTGGAATTAACTAATTCATTTTTTCATGATCTTAGGTTGTTCTAAATATTCTATACAATACAAGAATTAGGAACTCATGTTATCCGACAAGAGCATTAGCTATCTCGATTGTGAGATCAAGTAATCCTTCGGATTAGGAAGTTTGGTTATCCTCAGTCATGAGATCAAGTAATTTATCTTTTCATGATCTAATTCTTTTCAACAAGTTCTCTAAAATCCTTAGATTATGAACCTTAGCTATCTTAATCATGAAACTAAGTTATCCCTCTTATTGGGAACTGAGGTTATTCGACAAGAGCATTCACTATTCTTTGAAAGAAGCTTTGGTTGTTTAAGAGACCCAATTATCATAAGGCTAGGATATTCTAAATCATTAAATCAAGTATCAGGGTTATTCTAAAACTTAGGAATCCTCCGATTATAGATCTTGGCGATTCTCAACTGTAAAACCAAGTAATCCTTATTTTTAAGGACTTAGTTTATTTTATGAGAACCTTATTCATTCTTGAAAGATCCTTCAGCAGTTAAGGAGCCTTATGTATCATTGGAGTAGGAGCTCTAGTTATCTTCCATCATGAAATCAAGTAATTCAACATTTTCAGAACTAAGGTTATTCCGTAACTTCCAAAGTAGCCTTTGATTAGGAACTTTGGCTGTCCTCTATCATGAAAATAAGCAATCCTTGGGTTAAGGAACATAGATTACTTGACAGGAACCTCCTTTATCCTTAGAAGAAGCTTTGGCTATTTAGTAATCTTAGTTATCCTTATGTTAGGAACTTAGGTTATTCAGAATTGTGGAATCAAGCATTTGATCACCCTCGAGGCAACGGTTATTGTAAGAGATTTTAAGAATCCTTACATTAAAAATCACTGCTAGCCATAATTATGAAATCAAGTAATCTTTCTGTTAAGAAACTCAAGTTATTGCATAAGAACCCTAGTTATTCTTCAGAGAAGTTTCGGCTATTTTGGAACCTTGATTATCCTTAGGTTAAGAACTTTAGTCATTCTAAATGATGAAATCAAGTAATCTACCTCATTGGGAGCTAAGGTTATTTTGCAAGTTTGTAGGCATCCTCATATTACAGACCTTGGTTATTCTTAATCGTGAAATCAAGTAATCCTTCTTTTTAAGGACTTAGCTTGTTCTACAAGAACCTTATCCGTTCTTAAAATTAGCTTTAGCTACTTAGGAGTTTTAGTTATCCTTGGATTAGGAACACTGGGTATCTCCATTACTGAAATCAACTAATTCATGTTTTCATGATCTTAGGTCATTGCACATGTTCCATACAATACATGGATTAGGAACTCTACTTATCCTTAATCGTGAAATCTACTAGTGCATCTTCTTTGGAATTAAGATTACTGTACAAGTTCTTAAGAACCCATAGGTTAAGAACCTTAGCTATCCTCAATCGTATAACGTACTCTTTCTATTTAAGAATGTAGGTTATTCTATGAGAACCTTGGTTATTCTTGAAAGAAACTTTGGCTATTCAAGTGTTTTTATTATCCTTAAGTTAGGAAGCCCAGTTATTCTCGATCGTAAAATCAAGTAATCTATTTTATTGGGAACTAATGTTATTCCAAAAGCTCTTTTGAATCCTCATACTACAGACTTTAGCTATTCTTAATGGTGAAACCAAATAATCTTTCTTTTTAAGAGCTTTGTTCGTTCAACAAGAAGCCTCAGTTGTTTTCGAAAGAAGATTTGGCTATTTAGGTCTCATTGTTATCTTCAAATTAAAAAGTTATGTTATCTTCAATCGTGAGATCAAGTAATTCATCTTTTCATAATCTAATTCTTTTTCTAATTCCTTCCCACAAGTTCCTTAGAATCCTTAGATTACGAACTTTGGCTATCTCAATCATGAAACCAAGTTATATTTGTTATTGGGAACTCAGGTTATTTAACAAGAACATTCATGTAATATCTCGGTTTTTCCAGTCAGTTCAATAGCCCTAGGATCTAAGCCCTTAAATTTAGAGCACTAAGCTATGTTATTTGTTTTATTTCAAACTTCACAATAAGGTTAGAAAAGTTAGACGAAGTAATTCTAATAAAGTTAATTTCTCAAAATAAGCTATATAAAAATATTAATTTAAGAAAAATGTCAATTTATTGATAAAGTCAATAAATATCAAAAATGTAATTTAAGATAAGTCGAGTATACTTAAGTCAAATTATTAAGTAATCAATCAATATCAGCAAACCATTCAAATTGTGCAATAGTCAATCATACACCAAAATATTTAACAATATTTTACACAATAATCAACCAATATCAAGCACATGCATAACCCAAACCCCTATGCATCAAGTTATTAATATTTAATTTAGGTGCATTAACTATAGGTATAAAACAAGTATAGAGTTATCGGGAGTATTCACTTGACCAAAGCCAACATGAATCTTAGCAGTCAATGGGCAACTTGCTTTTCTGATCAATATTTCCTAATAAATAAAAATGAAATAAATCTAATGAGTATCTAGATGTTGTACTTAATGATTTAACCAACTCATTATCTATCTTATGATTCTCGTTGTCGTTTAGGTTTTGAATTTTATATAACTTTTCAGTTTTATTTTAAATCTTTATATTTTCATAATTAGTTCTTAATGAGTTTGCATTACTTTATTTTATGGGTAATAACATATAATTTATTTAAGATTACATTAGTTTAGATTATCTGACCAATTGTAAGTTTTGTATCGATATTTTGCTATAACCTAATTTAGTTATAGTATTTATGTATAGTAAAATAGATATTAGTGTAATAATATATATATATATATAAGATAAAGTAATAGAGTTAGGTAGGACATCTTGAAATCATTTATTTAAATATTTGAAAACTTTAGCTCAGTTATATTGTAGTATTATTCTAAGATTATAATGTGTATGCATGTATACATATATTTAATTTATTTCCCCGTAAATGTATGGGTTTATTTTATTATTATCAATATTTCTTTTACTATTATTATTTTTATTATTATCATTACTGTTTTATATTAACACATATCATTATTTTAAATATAAGTATATCTTCTTCGAAACACTTTGACTTCCAAGCATATATGTGTATGTATAACACATTAATCTTTTGAAGAACTTCGTATCTTATAGTTATATCTTATTCATGCTTTAAAATATGTATCTATTGGTTTCCTTTCATAGAAAATGATATACATATATTTGTAAATAATTGTGTTTAGTTATTTCTTTATTTAATTGAAGTCCTATCCTAGTTTATTTATTTGTAAGATCATATTACTTAAATAATGTAATCAATTTACTTGTATCTCTAGGGTTTTCTAAATTCTAAATCACATATAGCTTTTTCGTTTTAACTCCATTATATATAAACTTATAATTGATTTTTTTTTTTTTGTTTTTGAGCATATGTTCACGTAGCGAGATTCGTTTTAAACATTACAACATACATTTTTTTAGATACATCTAAATTGTTATAAATTTAATTATTTTGACTCAAATATTTTTATTTATTAATTTTGTGTTTTCCTTTGGTATTTTATGATTTAATGAATTCTAAATTTTATATTTTTATAATATTTTGTATATTTAATTCTAATTTATGGAGGTTTTTATAGTTTCTTAATTTTAGGCTTAATTTGATATTTATTGTAATTTTTTTATTATTGTAAATTTTCTTAATTAATTATTTATTATTAATTTTTATAATTTATGGTTTAGGTGGATTATCAATAAATTGCTGACGCGGTATTATTCTAGCGGGCCACATTGCATTCTGTTAAATTTTCTTGATTTTTTATATTTCCTAAATTTTATATTATTATTAGGTATATTTATATCTTACCATATTTAATTAATTACTAGATTATGGGCCTTAATTATATATTATAGTTTTGACTCATAGTATCTGATTATTATTATATTACATTAAATAAATATATTTTGTATATATAAAATTATACTTATGTACTTATGTGTTTATGTACATACATATATCCTCAATTATTTTATTATGTTTGATATTTTATTATATGTGCTTATATTTAATATATTATTGTATACACTCCTACATATACATATGTACATATAAGTTCTTATCTATATCATTATACTTAATATAATAGTATATGTATGTACACATATATACATGTATACATATGTATATACATATGGTATACCCTTATTATATGTATTTATGTACTTGTACACGTATCTATACTAAGTTTTATACGTACTTCTACACATATATATACACATTATGACACACATATATATATATGGCATATATATACACACATGAACATACAAACATCTATATGTGGTATATATATGTACAATACATACATATACACCATATAAATACCGATAACTAACTAACCAAATAACATATACTTACATATATCTATATCTATACATTAGTATATTTACGTATAAACAAAGTTTTCAAAGATTAATATTATGTATACTAAAAGCTAACACATATACTTAAAATTATAATACAATATGCTAAAATACATACTAATACATATCCGAAATATCAAATACAAGGATGTGCAAAAATGCCCAATAAAAGTACCTATTACATACTTTACATAAAGGGTTTAATACTAAATATATACAAAAGAAATATACGTACTTATTTGGGGAGCAAATTTAGGGTGAGAATTTTTTCCTTTCTCTCTGTAAAAGCTAACAAGATGGTGAAGTGTGAAGTGTAATTAGAAGTGGAAAGTGGTTAAAGAAAATGAGGGAAAGCGAAAGAAAATTCAAGAAAGAAGAGAGAGAGGATATGTCGGTTTCAATGAGAGGGAATTAGATGAGTTTTGTGTGTAATTTTTTTAGAAAGTAAAGAAGTTTAGGGGGGTTTCTAGAGGACACTTGGATTTACAACAAATTGAGGGAAAAAGAAAAAGAAAAGGAAAAAGAAAGAGTTGAAAATGACACATGTTGGCTTGTTCAATTCTTAGAATGTTATATATATTTATTATATATATTTTAGACATAAAAAGAAAATAGATGAAAAGGATGAAGAAAGAGGGGAAATAAAGAATTAAACATAATAAATTAATAAAATAAATATTTGAATTTTCCTCAAATATTTCTAGTCCTATAAATAATATTTAGAATAATAATTAATATAACTATAAGGAAAATTATTAATTATGATATTAATATCTACTACTTATTGTCTAAATAATAAATAGATGTCTAAATTGACATAATATTAATTTTATCTATATAAATATAAGGTTAATATTAATTATAAAATAATATTATAGATTTTTATGACTTAATTTAGTACTTTTCAATTTATGACCATTTAGAAATTATCTTTGATTGTTCACTAGTGATTTTACATGATTTGGCACATGTTTAGTTATTTGGCTCAATTAGGATTTTATCGCCTTCATAGCAAATCGATACATTTATAAGCTTAAACTTTTGGTTTTAGGGTTTTGATCAAGTTTGAGTTTGATTTCTTATATATATGTGTGTGTAGAATTTAGGGTTTTCATACGCGATTAAGGTTTTTATCAGGTTCGGGGTCGATCTCTTATCTACACATATTTAGGGTTTAAGATTTTCATATGAGATTAGAGTTTCGATTAATAAATTAAAGTTTTTCATTTTTTTGTAAGTTTCACATTTAAAATTTTAATCAATTTGAAACTTAGCAATTCTATTAATTTTGGGAAATCATCTGTAGTGTACGAGTTGATTTTATACTCAAAAGGCTAAATTTGCAAGTTTTATATGTAATCATGTTAATCAATCTTGATTCTTAAGACATCTTAATAATACTCAAAATAACGATTATGATGATATAAAGTTTACTGAAATTGGATAGGAAATAAGTAAGATACGATCAAATGAAGTTTAAAGATACGGTAGTGAACGTTTATGAGAATTTAGATTTGACTACTACTTGATTTGAAGACTTTGTTATATTTTTATCGGTATGATAAGTGAGAAAGGACCACATTGTGAAGTTTAGGACTTTATGCTATTATAAAGCCTAAGTAAGTGGATCTAACCCAGGCTTAGAATATATATATTGCTACTCATAACATCGCATGTTATTTGATGCTGTGTTGATTGAATATACGTATATCTTATGCTTACGAATGATTATGCTAACCAGGGAAGTTGAGTGATTGCTAACTCAATATTTTAGGTCTTCACCTAAGTTAACCCTTAGTGAGATACTAGAATTCCACTAAGGAAAGTTCGAAAACTAGAATTAGATCACTAGGTTGAATAAAACTGAAAGATTAGTTGTGCTGAGTGATATACTTGAGTTGTTATTGCATATCATGGCATCACACAAAAAGGTACCCATAGGTCAGAATTTTCAAAATGATGCTTCTAAGTGATTAATGGAAAAGATCATAACTTTATGTTCTCAGTTTTTGGAAGCATATATATTTGCATTGCCTGAACATCTTGACTATTTTGATAGTCAGATTTGGGGTATTACTCCCAAGTAGCTCCTTATTGCCCATAGATCCTTGGACGTTACATTCAAATGCTTGGCTATGTCTGTCACGAACTGAGAACGACCTAGTTGTGGCAGACGTCATATACTGTACAAAGAACCCCTGATTAGTTACCCTCCCAATCAATAACTCTTCACACAGATTCACATGATATCATCACACTAACATATTTATATAAAATTTGAATTACAAAACTTACATTATACAATAATTGAGTATATTTAAGTCTATAATATTAGTAAAACGAAAGTACATGAGTAAGAGTGTAAACCCCGCAAATTTAGCTATTTAAGAGTGGAAGTAGATCCTAATACTATATATGACTTGAAAAGTCATCAAAGTCGAGCAAAATAAAAATTTAATAAATCATAAATCTAAATATATTATAAATAGTAAAAACCTTAGGAATTGATCAAAACCCTAAATCGTATACTAAAACCCTAAAACTGCTTTAAGCACCATTAACCAAAATTGAACCCGATCTTGTTCGAAACCCTAAAATTATAAATATAAACCTATAAAATAATTAAATATTACACAATAGCGATAAAATTATAGTTGAATATAATTTTCGACTAAATCGCTTATTCACATGAAATTGTAACGAAATTGCCCCAATAACTTGTAAAAGTTATAATTGTAACAAGTACCAATTAAATTGATAAAATTTCATAAAAATTTGAAAATTAATTTACGAGGAGATTCGTTATAATTTATATGATTCGAAAAATTACATATATTTGTTAATAATTTTCATTTTCCTTCTCTTCTATTTCCAGTTTATCTCATTTTCTTTCTTCCATTTCCAATTCAATGCTTTCATCCTATACAAAACGTGGAGAAAAATCAGCAAATAGAATATAAAAAATCAGTAGCCACTTGAGGAGTTAAATTGCCATGTGTTGATCTTAAAATAAAAGGAAAAGATTACAAATGATTTTTTTTGTCATATCCTCATTAATATAAGAGATAAGATAAGATTTAGCTTAAAATCTAAGCTATTCTTACTTGAATAAAAAGGGAAAAAGCTGGAAAAAAAAATCTGCACACAAACACAAAATTCTGCACAAACCAAAACCGTGAGAGAAAGGAAAAGAAAGAAGGAAAAGAGACAAAGAAGAAGGAAAAGAAGAAGAAAAATACAAAAATCAATAGGTAAGTCATTTATTTTTCTAGTATAGATGTATATTATGTAGTAGATACATGTATAAATATAGTATTTTATGGTATTTTGTACATATAATATTCCTAAGTCCATGTATATGAGCATAAACACATAAATTGAATTATATATATACATATATTAGGCTATGTATGTATACATGTATGTACACAGGTATATGGAAAAGTATGTATTATGTATTTTTTTAGTATACAAATGATTAGTATTAAGTATTTATATTAAATAACTATAGTATGTCTATGTATATGTGTGTACCGTGAGTTTTATATATATATATATATATATATGTAACCATGTATAATTATTTTCCTACATATATATATGTAATCGTATAGTATATATATGTAGTAGTATATTTCCATAAGTAATAATATATGTATATAAGACATATAATATAGAGTATATGTTTTATGGTATATGGCATAATATATGTATAATATATAGTATACATACTATATAACAAATACTATATAAATATATATATATATACCGAATATATAAAATAGGAATAGGTATTTGTAGATTATTTATATATATTTAAATTTTCGGAAATTACATAAGTAAATTATTATGTATAAATACAAATACATGAGTATATATATATGTACATAAGAGTAGGTTTATTTTCATATAATAAGTATATACATATATATATAGCATATAACATATATTATATATATAGTATACCAAAAATATATATAGATATATATATATGTATGTATAAATCGTAAAGGCCATCAATACTAAGAAAATGAAAAATAATAAAAATAATAACGATCATAAAAATAATAATAATCATAATAAAGTTAAAAATCTCAAAAATAGGAAAATATACTCAAAATAATAAAAACATCAAGTATATGATTTAAATAATTATTAAATCATAAATATGATAAGAAAAAAAAAAAGAAAAAATCAATATTTTATAATTTTTAAACTTAAATAATAATTTTTGTGATATTTTTATATCACAATTTAAATTACGAGTTACAACGTCCAAAACGGACCTCGTTATGAGAAAATACGCTTGAAAACGATCAAAATGGACTATATGTTCATAACAATCTGAGCTAAAACGAAAAAGTTATAAAATACATAAAGGAAGTCCCGTAAATATAAGAAAATAGTTGTTATTAACCCCTTTGAGTATGATAAACTCTATAAATATAAGATTTGGGTTATATTGGGGGAAACTAGATAAACTATAGTAGACTTTTAGTTAACTAAGGAGTTTGGCTTTACAGAATACTTATAAGTGTTATTATATTTTAAGTGTTCAATATCGAGTTCTGGAATCCCTAAGGTTTGGAGAATGAGCAATAATCCAGGTGAGAACGTTCTAATGACCTGCTACTTGCTTATGCATGTTACTTGTATGATGTTTTGTTGCATACTGTTGCTTGTATATTTGAATGACTATTCTGCTCGTATGCTATTATCTGTATGATCATTTTTTTTAAATTGATAAATATAAATATTTGACCCAAATAACCGGTTCTATTCGTCGCATGTCCATAACCTAGTAAATGTATGGATGGAGAGTGCTAGCCTTGCAAAATGTTGAAAAAGGTATTTTTGGAAAAAGGTTTTCTTAATCTTAAACGTCTTTTATACGAATTTGATAAGGCCGTAGTGCCAAAAATGGTATTTTATCGTTAAGGCAAAGCTAGCATTGGTTCTCTACTTAATAGCGAGAGGACGCGTTTTATTGTGCCTGTAAGGCTTTGGTTAATTGTGGCTTGTGAGATGGACCGCAAATTTGATTAATTTTGGCTTACGAGATGAACTCGCAAGTTGTGCCCAAGGGGCCTTAGAGGGTAGATAGTCCTAGAATGGAATCCCCCTATTTGAATTGAAATCTTTCTCGGCTAGGGTAATAGTCGAGTGAAGCCTAGGGGGTAAAGCCTAGGGGGTGAAGCCTCTAGGTAGCCTCATGCAGGTAAGCTGAGGTGCCCTGTACGGGTAAGTACAGGGGATAATCGAAGTATGGATGACGTAATTCTACACCTTCCATAGTTCCGGACTCCTATGGATATGTTACTTGCATTCATCGTGCCTGCATTCATTTTGTATGTAGATAGCCTGCTTGCATGTGTGATATAATGTGTGATAACTTGCTTGAATGGTGGTGGTGAGGAACAAACTCACTGAGCTGTTATATGCTCACTCCCTCATAGTTTCTTTTGCAGGTTTACTTACATTGGGATTGGGATAAGTCTCGAGTGCCGAGTATAAGATGAAGATATATAACTTAGTATTAGAAATAGTTGGGTACTCAAGATAATACATAAACAACCTTTGTTGATAATTTAATTTTCTTATATTTCTTTTGTAATATTGGTATATCCTATCTTATTATTTGGTAAGGGATACCGATTCTCTACAGTTCTGAGGAACTATAGGATATCGGACACCCATAGTTATTTATCTTTGTATTTTACAGTAAATTATTTACTTAAAAATCAGTAACCTTAATAATTAATCATTTAGAGTCTTGCAATCTCTCACTTGCATGGCGGCTTTCATATCATGGGTACACACGTGTTATGAAAATTTTAGGTAATCCTACTAGGCCCCCTGTAGGGTCATAACAAAGAGTCTACATAAATTGCTCTTTCTCAATACACAGGACAGCTCACTCTTACCCAAGTTCCCAAGCTAACCTGTGGCATCCTTCGGTCAGCCTCTATGAACAGGCTATCCTGCAGCAAAAGTCTAAAGGAGTGTAAGCCTAAGTTTAGTGAGCAATACCCTCAAACATACCACAAGCAAGTTATAAGTACATTATATTCATTCATATGAATGAATGATCAAACAGAATACCAAACAATACGTATAATTAGCTAGTCCATATACGTAACTCGGATTTAACGTCCTTTGAAGTCAGTGTTGGAGTATATATGGCACCAATCAGATCTAGGTATTATACTAGAACTTTTTTCACTACGAAACTCTATACTCTATACTCAAATCAAATAATTCTTTTGTTTTCATAAAAACCAAGTTCTAGTATAATCATGAGTGGGCCCCCGCAGTTCACACTCACCCCTAAACGGAGGCCTTTAGACTCAACTGTTAGCCAAGCGGTTAGCGCCTCTAATGCCTAGTGTTTCCGTAAGTCAGGGTAAGGTCATTTTGTACAAGTGCACCATATAGAAATAATAAATGAATAATAACAACCTCCGAATGGCTTCTCTTTACCTCCGTATGATGTGACGGCCGAAATTATATCTATGTGATGCATGTTCCAGTTTCTATTTATAAGCTGAGCATAGTTAAGTTCAAATTATGCTATGACCATCCAATAGTACACACAATCATTTTCTATACTACCATGCAACAAACAAGGCATTATCTATGCTTAAGGTAAATTCACAACTTAACACACAATATCATATACAAGCGTTTCCTAAACCTCACACAATAGTCAATTAACAATAATATTTAAGTCCACTATCTACAGTCACAAACAAGCATGGAGTCATAGGGTAAATACTCACTTGGCTATGGCGACTCACCCTAATTGTTGTAATCGATCGGGAGATCTTTGCTCACTTCGGGATCACCTATGATAACACTAATAAGTAATTGAATTAACTAATAATTCTAAACATCTAATTACCTAATTTTACTTAAATTACCATCAACTTTTATCCAGTTAGACCTTATTATTACTCGTATGTAACTTTTTTGTTCTATTTCTAATATTTATGTATTTATAGTCGTTTTTCATCGTTTTCAGACGTACGCTCACACGGTAATGTCCATTTTGGACGTTATGACCCATGTTTTATGATATGAACTAAAGTTATAGAAATTTTAACTATGGAAACTTAATTACTCTTATTACTTATATTTATATCTTTTGTTTATACTTAATGATTTAGTTAATTCTTAAATTCTTATACTTAGAGAATTTTACTTTGCTATTACTAATTCATGTACTTAATTAAGTATAATCCAATTTAGAAAGTGTTTTAGGGTTTACTAATTTAGGTACCTAATTATTATACACTCTTCTTATTTTCTTATTTTATAAACCTATGCTTATGTCATTGCTTACATCATCATTCGCTTATGTCATTGCTTGTGTTATCGCTTATGTCATCACTTGCTTATGTCAGGCTTATGTCATCATGTGATTACATTATTACTTGTATCATCCTTTGCTTACCTAAGCCTTATCTCATGATTATGTGTTTTATGTACACTTATGTATACTTATACATAATGTACGTATACTTATACTTTCCTGTACGTATACTTATACTTTCCTCTACTTATACTAGCATACTTATACTTATACTGTATTTATACTTGTACATATACTCATATACCTATACAGCCATATACATATTTTTGTACAAATTTCATATGCCTAATTTTTTCTCTTAAGAAAATCTTCCTAATTTCATTCTTTTGTGTTTTTAAGTGTGTATTTAGTATAGTATAGGTATGTATAGTTAGGATTTGTCTTAATTTAGGTTATGTACATGGTAAATACCCATGTACCAAGATCCCTATACATGTATTCTTTTAGTATATTCTCATGTACACATACTTAAGAGCATATACACATGTATTCCTTTCCTTTTCTTCATCATTCCTAACTTCCTACACTTAAAGATAGGAACTTTATGTCCTCTTTTTCAAGATCACACTTAACACATGTTTACTTATCTAATCTACCTAATTACCTAACTAATGAATAATATAAAGCAACATAAAGTAACTTAATTACATATCTTAGTTTGTGTTGGAATTATAGAGATAAAGAGGAAAGTGTTGAAAGTGAAAGGGAAGAAGAAGGGTCACAGCATGGAGAAGGCTTTTCCTTTGTTGTTTTGTTTTGATTATGGAAGAAAGAAAATGATGGGGTCTAGAAGGGGAAATGAATGGACGGCAATAAAAGGGAAGGGAAGAAAGAAAAACCAAAAGGAAAGAAATCATTAGATGCTAAGATATTTTTCTTATGCATTAGTGTCTTTTGTTGACTGTTCTAATTGTTGACTTAGTCAACCCTTTGACCTTGGTCAACTTTCCTTAAGCTTATGCCATTTTGTACACATAACGTAGTAATTACGGAAAATTAAGAGAAAAATTAAGGAAATTAGGTATTTGGTGAATTGATTAACAAAAATAGTTAATGAGGACTTACTTTAGGTATTTATAGCCTATATACATCATTTGGTAGACTACTTAGTGTAACTAGTATGAAAAGTACTAATTAGGGTATTAGTACTTTTATCCTAATTTTCAACTATACCCCTAACTCTATGTAATACTATCTTAGTCATATACTTAAGAGATAAATGTATTCTATGATTTATTATCTTAGTTTCTAAAGGACTACTTGAGGATTTAAAACATATATGCATGATTGAAAGTTATCTTTAACCTTTTACTAATGATTTGACAAAATATGAGGGTTATATTATCAATTAGGGTTTTAGGGTGTATTATGATGAATTAGTGCACATATGTCTTTAAGGTGATCATTTTAGGGTTTTTATCACTTTTAAATTGAATCTTTAGCATTTAGATATATTTAGGGTAGAAAAGTTTCTTACGTGATTGATTAATTCTTTTAGGGTTTTCTCTTTCATTAGCCTTGTCAACTACTAAATTGTCTAGCATAGTTGAGTCTATTTCAAAAGCTAAATCGAGAATTTTAGGGGTTTATAATGTTGACTAATTGGATGAAAATTGGATGGCATAGGATATTGGTGCCAATGCATGCCACTTGCATGTTGCATTGCTAGCAATAAATGCCTAGTTAGGCTAATGTATATGTGAAGCTGAACTTACTGGTTATGATCGAGATGTTTCAGTTGTGATATTATTTATATTGTATTGTTTGTTATCTACTCTTACTCAACTTCAATAGTTGAGGGGATAAAATGTTTTATCCTTAGGTTAACACCGTCGTGAATGGCCAAACACTAGGGGGAATGTATACTGAGAGCATGAGTCAAAGTCAATGACTTATATGGAACTTGTACTTTGGGAATCCTTTTATTGTAAATATGACAAGAAAAAGCTAGTTCATATTTTGATGTACATATTATGTTGTACACATAAGTTATAACTGAATATCTAGCTAAATTCCAATGTAGTAACCTCTTTATTATGTAAACAAAGTTATCTTTTGATGAATAAGTAGGTTAAGTTAAGTTTTCAACAGATATTCTTATGTGATGTTGCATTCCATGCTAAGTCGGGATGTGACATCCTTTAGGTGGTATCAATGCATTAATTAAGGACTATAACCTTTAGGTACATATGAAATGTGTAGGGTTGTCAAGTAATGAAAAGTCATAATTTAGTAAAACAACTGTAGTAGTTATCCATAGAATGTTAAGTGATGTTTATTTAAAAATATGATTTGTAGGGAATGTGAAATATCACTAATGAGCTTTGTATTTGAGGAGAAAAGAGAGGATCTATTATAACAACCTTAACCTAAACCCGAGCAACCACAACATAGGAGGAATTAGCACAACAGTTTATGGTTGCACTGATAGGAGTTAGTGGAGATGGAGATAAATTAACTCAAGCACAACAAATAATGAAACCATTTGATGGAATAAACACTAATCCTTTGGTGGCAGAAGAATGGATTGACTCATTAGAGAAAGCCTTTGAAGTATATGAGATTGAGAAAAATAAGAAAGTTAGGATAGCAAATAATTAGTGAGAGGCAAAGAGAAAGAATTTACTAAAATCGATTGGTTGGGCTATATTTGGAGACACATTTCTAGATTGATATTTTCCAAAGGGTACAAGAGAACAAATGTGTGAAGATACCATAAGCTAAGGCAATAAGGCAAAACAATTGAAGAATATGAGAGGGATTTTAATAAGTTATTAAAGTTTGCTCTTGAAGTTATGTGGAATAATGAGATTCCTAAAATTGAGTGGTTCAAGGCTAAGCTTGATCTTTATTACCAAGTAGAGCTGAAGAAGAGTAGGGTAAAAAGATATACTGGTGTTGTTAATGAAACCCATCTAATTGAACAAGTTTGTAATCTTTGATAGGCCACAAATGAGATTGAGAATAAGAAAAGTTGGATGTTGGTTCTAGCAGTAAAAGTAATATAGCTAAAGGAAAGAAGTCCATTTGATTTGTAAAAGGAAACAAAAGGGTGTCTAGTGTCTTTGTGAGTCTTCTTTGTCAAGAGTCATGTCAATTCATGTTGAATCCAGTCAAGTCCACTTGGTCTGAGTCTTTCTTTATCTCCTTGATGTATAATTTGGTGAAAAGTTCATATTTGTCAAACTCATTTTTGCTAATACATGTGTTAACTATGGGAAGTATGTAAGCCCTACTACATAAGGGATATGTAATTAACTAAGAGTATTTCTCAATCATTCTCAAAGATCAACTAAACTAAGAACTAAAGTCTATATTTAGAAATCAAACTTAGTTTTTCAATTCAAAAGATTCATTGTCAATAAAAACTTAAACACAAGAATAACAGACCTTAAGTCATCTAAAACCTTACACCCTAGGATAATTAAAGACTTGTGACCCTAAGTGAATAATTTAAAGTCTAATTTGAATAATTCTATTCAGCTCTAGAAAACCATAAATTTCCATAGGAAACGAATCATAACTTATGAATTAATTTAAGAAGCAAACCCTAAAAAAATCACATATAAGACAATCTCCTTATTTCCAACCAACCAATCATATTAAAAACTTATCAATTGAAAGTTGAAATCACCTATCACTTGATAACCTATCAAAAGCTTGTAACAGGACTATTTCCTTATCTCACCATAACTTATACTATATATGGATAAGTTATCTCATCATATTATCAATTCAATTTTAAAACATATGAAGTGACAAGACCATACCCTTACAAGATAAGACATGGCCAGTTGAAAAGAAAGGAAATGGGAGGCCATACTTTGTCATTTAACTATTAACTCATTGTTTTTTACAAGCACTATTTGAAAAGAAAGGAAATGGGAGGCCATACTTTGTCATTTAACTATTAACTTATTGTCTTTTACGAGCACTATTTGCCCTTTAATGCTTACATCATCCAAATTATTACAAGGTAAGGCTTATGTATTTAGTTAAAGACAACAAAAGGTTCTTGTTTGGAACTCACACACACACAAACACATTTTAACCGACCACTCTCCTCCAAAACACTCTCACTTTCACTCACTTTTCAAACACATTCCACTTATAAACATGAGAGAAAACCAAGCCCCACTCACCCTTACAATTGTTGCCACTTTTACATACCCTTATGACATAAAAAAAAACTTTTGTTGCCTTCACTTTGTCCACATCAAAAACTATTTTAAAACACCCAAAACCAACCTTAAACACAAAAGCTTTAGTAACACAAAGAGCTTGCAAAAGGAAAAGGAAAACAAGGACCAAAGGAGGACTCTTAGTACACAACCACCCTTTATACTCATCTAAGACAAGTAAGTTTTTCTTTTATTAAGTACCTTAGTATGCCATGCTTAAGAGTTTATATATTTTCATGAGGATATAGACATACATATAAGGTGATATCATAGCTAGTTTATTTTAGGTGTTATGTTTATGAATCTTTTACATGGAAGTTAGACTATGAGTATACTAGGTTTAGTATTATGTAAGATACATGTCTAGCACTTAGAATAAAAGCTTGTGGCTTGAGAAAATCATGAAATGTGTTCATAGATAATAGAATAACATGCTGGACATGAAGTATTTGTAGGGTATTTGGATGTTGTTTTTATTTCTATTGGGTTACATATGCTTGAATCTAGCTTTTGGTTAAGGAAAAACTACTACATAATGTTTTTATGAGGAAACCCACTCTTTGAGATGTAAACTGTGTGATCTATAATTTTTACTTAGTACTTAAGCTAAATAATCTTCTTATGGAAGAGAAGTTAAGTTAGAGTTAGAATATAACTACTGTAGCTTCTTCATTTATCACCTAAACTTAAGAAAATAATGAAACAATTTGAATAACCAAATTGGAGAGACATAAACCCAACCAACCAAATTTGGAATCACAAGAAAATCCACTTAAAAATATAATAAAACAAAGTAATCAAACCAACCAAAGTAAGTATAATAAGTATTTAAAGTCTAAAACTTAAAACTAGGCCTAAAAATATCCAAAACAAGCTTAGAAATTTTAATTTGGCCCTCAAGAAAACTTTGACCAGCACTTTAATTAATCAAGAAAAGTTGTTTTGAGGTCCATAAGAAATCTACATGAAACTCCTTAAGCCCAACAAAGTTACTAACTTTACTTTAGATAAAAAAACAAGCTCATTTAACTACATAAGCCCACTTAAGAATCCAAGAAAATTTTCATAGCGCCAAGGTCATAAAAGAAGGATGAAAATCTAACCTTGAAGAGTGTTTTAAGTTTAGAATAAAGTCCTAAGCTTAAACCTAAAAGATTTCCTAAGATAACAAAAAGCTCAACAACTAAACTAAGACCAAAAGAGCACCAAACCTTGAAGAACCCTATTATTCTAACTAGTGGACAGAATTGTGGGTCTTATCTCGAAAACATAACCATACTACTTTAAAGTCCACTTGAAAATAATGGAAATCAACTATAAGAGCATAAAAATCAGATTTAAAGTAAAAAGGTATAAGCGATTGAAGTTTTAGTACAATCGGGAAGAATATGAAAACTAAGTTAAAAGTATAACTTAAAAGATTTTAAGATAGCCTTCTAAGTTTATTTCAAATTCTTATAATATCATATTTGTGATATTCGGGAGACCTAATCGTTGGAGACGACCTACCTTTAGACTACTACAATGGGTCAATTATGGCTAAGTAAGTGATTCCTGATGACCTTATACTTGATTTTACTTGTAGTGTAGATGCACTTGAATTTACATAATGAATTTGAATGCTTATGGGATATGGGAAATGCATATGTATAATATTATGATTGAATGGCATGGCTTGCTAATCAAATAATAATGGGAATTGTTTATGATGATAGTTATGCATAGTTGTATGGAATGAAAATTTTTTTATCACAATGAAAATTGAATTAATTAAGTATTCGATTAAAAAATTTAATGAGTCATGCATTTCTCATGATTGCATCATAACTATAATGACTACCACCTCATGCGGAAGGTGGGAAGGCACTTATAGGAGCGGGGGCTCCTGTTAAGATTAGGCAATGGTTATGAAATTATTACATATTTAAGTCTCTATCTTAGCTATCAGGTTTATTAGGCACTAGGGGATGTTAACTGTTAATGAAGGGCCATGTCTTGTGACTTTCGCTTAGGGTGTGTGATATGGATTGCAGAGCCTACCACACTGCTAGACTTACGAATTTTGACTTAGAGTTTGGTCCTTTTGAAAAGGAAAAAAAATGTATTTTCATAAGAAAAGTAAAGTTATATTATGTATAAGTTTGAGATGTTTTGAGCATGTTGGTGCAAGTGGAATAAATACTCAGGTGCTAGAACCCAGTTGATATTTTGTGTCGATTAATTATCTCTAACCCTAACTATAGAGGGTGTAATTTTAAGTTGCATGCAGTTCCTAGGTCGCTGCATATATTGTTTGGCATTTTGGGTGTTCATGCATTATGCGTATGCATTTAATAAAATCGTTATGTGGTATGAAGAAGGGATTAACTCACTAAGCATAAGCTTACACTCCAATAGATTTCTTTTGATGTAAGACCATCTTCTTGTCCATCTAAGTTGAGGAATGCTCAAGGTGAGTTTCGTGCAAGGACAAGGCTATGTGATTAGGAGAGTGAAGAGAGAAGTTTTTCAGTATGGCCAATAGTTGTTTATTTCTTTTAGGTAGCTAAATTTTGTAAATAGACAGACTGATGACACGCTTTGATGAACTTTTGATGTACTGTAAATATTTAGATAAGACCCTAACAAAGTTATAGTAATGGACTAGATACTATGGAAAGACTGCTACGACTTAAGGGCGGCTTAGTCGTGACAAATGCTAACTAGCTTCCTAAGAGTAATAAGATAAAGATGATATCATAACATACTTATGTTTACATAACATCTAGATTGCAATATTTACATGAAACAAAAGACACAGTAAATCTAAATTAATAGTAAAGTATCCACAATAAGGTCAAAGTAAGAATACACATAAAAGTCTATGTAAGTTCTCTTGATGCTCTTATCATTATTTTGAGTATTAATTAGTCATACAATAATCAAACTTATCTCTATATGACTTATCAAATAAAATGGAACATGCATTACATAACATAATTCCAACCGTCACATCACAAGGAGGTAGCGAGAGGCCATACGGGGGTTGTTAACTTATGAAAATAGTGTTTTAGTATAGTGCATACATACAATATGACCTTACCTTGGCCCATGGGAACACTAAGTGTTAGAGGCACCAATCGCTTGGCTAAGAATCGAGTCTAAAGACCTCCGTTTAGGGGTAAGTATAGATTGCAGGGGCCTACTGATAATTATACTTAGAACTTGGTTTTTTATTAAAATAAATGGATTGATTTATTTGAATATGAAATGTAAAGTTTCTTAGCAAAATAAATTCAAGTATAATACCTAGATTTAATTGGTGCCGTATATACGTCAATCTTGACTTCGGAGGGCATTAAATCTAAGTTGCATACAGTACTTAACCAACTGTATATATTTGATTGGCATTCTACTTATTCATGTATTCATATGCGTGAAATTAATGTATGTATAACTTGCTTATCAGTGTGGTTGAGGGATTAACTTGCTAAGCTATTTAGCTTATACCTTGGTAGACTTTTGATGCAAGATTACCTTTTTGCAAATGCTAACCGCATTATGCCAAAAGTCAGTATGGATTTTGGGCAAGTGTGAACCAATACGAGTGTTGAGAGAACAAATGTAGACCATTAAGTGACTTTTCACTATGACTTTACTATCGTAACTTTACTGATAATTTGGATTATTGCATCTTTTGTTTAGTGTAAATATTCTAATCTAAATGTTATGTTAATTTAAGTAGGTAATGATATCATTTTATCTAATTGCACTTAGGGAGCTAATGGTTGTAGTAGCCTTATATGTCGTATGAAGGATCAATTATTGGAAGGGAAACCAATCTGTGATCTTTTATGCGATATATGGCATCTACTACGACTAAGTTGTCCTCAGGTCATGACAATTAGACTACGGGCCTCGGCTATTCTTAATTGTGAAACCAAGTAATCCGTTTTTTTAGAAGCTTCATTTGCTCAACAAAAAACCTCGGTTGTTCTCGAAGGAAGCTTTGGCTAATCAGGCATTGTTGTTATCTTCAAATTAGGAAGTTTGGTTATCCTCAGTTGCAAGACTAAGTAATTCATCTTTTCATAATCTCATTTCCATAAGTTCCCTAGAATTCTTAGATTGTGAACCTTGTCTATCCTGATCATGAAACCAAGTTAACATTCTTATTGGGAACTCGGGTTATCCAATAAGAGCATTCATTATTTTTTAAAAAAAGCTTTGGCTATTTGAGAGTCTTAGTTATCTTTAGGCTACGAACTATGGTTATTCCAAATCGTTAAATCAAGTAATTTGTTGTCTGAGGAGTTAAGATTATTCCAAAACTTCTTAGTATTCCTTAGATTATAGATCTTGGTGATTCTCAACCATGAAACCAAGTAATCCTTATTTTTCGGAACTTAGTTTATTTTATAACCTTTTTCATTGTTGAAAGTTCCTTTGGCTGTTGAAGAGCCTCAATTATCTTTGTAATGGGAGCTTTGGTTATCTTCCATTGCAAAATCAAGTAATCCAACATTTTTGGAAATAAGGTTACTTCGCATTTTTTGAAGTATCCTTGGATTAAGAACTTTGGCTGTTCTTTATCATGAAACCAAGTAATCCTTCGATTAAGGAACTTAAGTTAGTTGACAGTAACCTCTGTTATCCTTTAAAGAAACCTTGGCTATTTAGAAATCTCAATTATCATTAGGTTAGGAACTTAGGTTATTTAGAATCGTAGAATCAAGCATTTAACCACCTTAAGAGTGAAGGTTATTGCAAGAGATTCTAAGAATCCTTGCATTAGAAGTAGCAGTTAGCCACAATTGTAAAACCAAGTAATCTTTCTGTTAAGGAACTCAGGTCACTTCATAAGAACACTAGTTATTCTTGAGAGAAGTTTTAGCTATTTTGGAGCCTTGATTATCCTTTGGTTAGGAATATTAGTCATTCTAAATTGTGAAACCAAGTAATTTGCCTCATTAGGAACCAGGGTTATTCCGCAAGTTTGTAAGAGCCCTCAAATTAGACTTTGGCTATTTTCAATCATGAAATTAAGTAATCCTTATTTTTACAAGCTTCGTTTACCTCAGTTGCCCTCAAAACAAGCTCTGGCTATTTTAGCATTATCATTATTTTCAGATTAGGACGCTTTGTTATCCTCAGTTGCAAGATCAAGTAATCCATCTTTCACGATCTAATTCTTTTCCACAAGTTCCCAAGAATCCTTAGATTGCGAACCCTAAGCTATCCTAATCGTGAAACCAAGTTATCCTTCATATTGAAAACTCAAGTTTTCCAACAAGAGCATTCGTTATTTGTTAAAACAAGCTTTTCTATTTGGGAGTCTCAATTATCCTTAGGCTAGGAGCTTTGGTTAATCTAAATTGTTAAATCAAATAATCTGTCATTTGGGGAGCTACGGCTATTCAAAAACTTTTTTGGAATCCTTAGATTACGGATCTTGGTAATTCTCAATCTTGAAACCAAGCAATCCTTGTTTCTAGGAACTTAGTTTATTTTCGAGAGAACCTTATTTGTTTTTGAAAGATCCTTTAGCTGTTAGGGATCCTTGGTTATCATTCGAGCGAGAACTATGGCTATCCTCCATCATGATATCAAGTGATCCAACATTTTTTGTAACAAAGGTTACTCCGCAACTTTCAAAGAATCCTTAAATTAGGAATTTTGGTTGTCCTCGATCATGAAACCAAGCAATCATTTGGTCAAGAAACTTAGGTTATTCGATAAGAACCTCTATTATCCTTGAAAGAAGCTTTGACAATTTAGGAGTCTCGATTATCCTTAAGTCAACTTACGTTATTCAGAATCGTGGAATCAAGCTTTCGAACGCCTTGGGAACTAAAATTATTGCAAGAGTTTTTAAGAATCCTTACATTAGGAACCACGGCTAGTCGTAATCGTTAAATCAAGTAATCCTTCTATTAAGGAACTAGCATAAGAACCTCAGTTACTCTTGAGAGAAATTTTAGCTATTTTGGATCTTAATTATCCTTAGGTTAGGAACCTTGGTTATTCTAATTCTAAACTAGGGTTATTCTGCAAGTTCATAAGAGTCCTCAAATTACGGACCTTGGCTATTATCAATCATGAAATCATGTAATCCTTCTTTTTAGAAACTTAGATTGTTTTACAAGAACCTTAGTCGATCTCAAAATTAGCTTTGGCTACTTAATAGTCTTAGTTATGCTTGAATTAGGAACACTGGGTATTTTCATTAGTGGAATCAACTAATCTATCTTTTCATGATCTTAAGTAGTTCTACATGTTCCATACAATCCTTGGATTGCTTTGCTTATCCTCAATTGCGAAATATAGTAGTCCATTTTGTTTAGAACTAAGATTACTATGCAAATTATTAAGAACCCTTAGGTTAGGAAGCTTAGCTACCTTCAATCTTGCAACTTACTCTTTCTATTTTGGAACATGAGCTGTTCAAGGAGAACCTTTGTTATTCTTGAAAGAAGCTTCAGCTATTCAAGAGTTTTCGTAATCCTTAGGTTAACAAGTCTAGTTATTCTTGATTGTGAAATCAAATAATCCATCTTATTGGAAACTAATGTCATTCCAGAAGTCCTTACAAGTCTTCAAACTACGGGCCTTCGTTATTCTCAATAGTAAAACCAAGTAATCCTTTTTTTTAAGAGCTTTGTTTGTTCAACAAGAAACCTTAATTGTTCTCAAAAGAAGCTTTGGCTATTTAGGCATCGTCGTTACCTTCAAATTCGAAAGCTTGGTTATCTTCGGTTGTGAGAATAAGTAATTCAACTATTCATGATCTAATTCTTTTTGACAAGTTTCCTAGAATCCTTAGATTACGAACCTTGTCTATCTTGATTGTGAAACCAAGTTATCCTACCTATTAAAAACTCAAGTTATTCGACAAGAGCATTTGTTACTCTTCGAAAGATGCTTTGGCTATTTAGAAGCGTTAATTATCCTTGGGCTAGGAGCCTTAGTTAATCCAAATCCTTAAATTAAGTAATTTGTCGTTTAGGAAGTTGAGGTTGTTCCAAGACTTCTTAGGTATCCTTAGATTATGGGTCTTGGTGATTATCAATCATGAAACTGTGTAATCCTTACTTTTAAGAATTTATTTTATTTCATGAGAACCTTATTCGTTCTTAAAAGATCCTTTGGCTACTACGGAGCCTCGGTTGTCATTGTAGTAGGAGCTTTGGTTAACCTCAATTGCTAAATCAAGTGATTTGACATTTTTGGAACTAAGGTTACTCCGCAACCACCAAAGTATCCTTTGATTAGGAATTTTGGCTATCCTCAATCGTAAAATCGAGCAATCCTTCAGTCAAGGAACTTAAGTTACTCGATAGGAACCTCTACTATCCTTGAAAGAATCTTTAGCTATTTAGGAGACTCAGTTATCCTTAGGTTAGGAACTTAAGTTATTTAGAATCGTGGAATCAAGTATTTGATCAACTTGGGAGCTAAAGTTATTGCAAGAGTTTCTATGAATCCTTACATAGGAACCGCGGCTAGCCGTAATGGTGAAACCAAGTATTCTTTCTATTAAGGAACTTAGTTTATTACATAGGAACCTTGGATACTCTTAAGAGATGTTTTAGCTATTTTGGAGTCTTGATTATCTTTA
This sequence comes from Lumnitzera racemosa, assembly GCA_024138005.1. Lineage (NCBI taxonomy): Eukaryota > Viridiplantae > Streptophyta > Magnoliopsida > Myrtales > Combretaceae > Lumnitzera > Lumnitzera racemosa. The sequence goes on from JAMXBC010000007.1 coordinate 47,699,815, forward strand.
GATTAGGAACTTTAGTTATTCTAAATCGAAAATCAAATAATTCGCATCATTGTGAATTAAGGTTATTCCATAAGTTCATAAGAGTCCTCATATCATGGACCTTGGCTATTTTCAATCGTGAAATCAGGTAATCTTCCCTTTTAGGAAGTTAGTTTGTTCTATAAGAACCTTAGTCGCTTTCACAATTAGCTTTGACTACTTAGAAGTCTTAGTTATCCTCATATTAGGAACACTAGGTATCCTCCTAAGTAGAATCAACTAATCCATCTTTTCATGATGTTACGTTGTTCCACACGTTCCATGCAAACCTAGGGTTAGGAACTTTACTTGTCCTCAATTGTGAAATCCAGTAATCTATCTTGTTAGGAACTACGATTACTGTGCAAGTTCTCAAGAACTCTTAGGTTAAGAACCTTAGCTATCTTCAATCGTAAAACCTACTCTTTCCTTTAGGAACGTAGGTTGTTCGACAAGAACCTTTGTTACTCTTAAAAGAAGCTTTGGCTATTTAAGAATTTTTATTATACTTAGATTAAGAAGTTTGGTTATTCTTGATTGAAAAATCAAATAATCTATCTTATTGGGAGCCTTAGTTATCCTTAAGCTGGGAACTTTGGTCAATCCAAATCATTAAATCAAGTAATTTATTGTCTTGGGAGCTAGGGTTATTGCAAAACTTCTTAGGAAACCTTAGATTAAGTATCTTAGGGATTGTCAATGGTGAAACTAAGTAATCATTGTTTTTAAGAACTTAATTGATTTCGCGAGAACCTTATTCATTCTTGAAAGATCCTTTAGCTACTAAGGAGCTTCAGTTATCATTGGAGTATTATCCTTCATCATGAAATCAAGTGCTCCAACATTTTCGGAACTAAGGTTACTTCGCAACTTCAAAGTATCCTTGGATTAGGAACTTTGGCTGTCATTGATTGTGAAACCAAGCAATCCTTCAATCAAGGAACTTAGATTACTCAACAAGAACCTCCGTTATCCTTAAAAGAAACTTTGGCTATTTAGGAATCTCAGTAGTTAGGAACATAAGTTATTCGGAATTGTAGAATTAAGCATTAGATCACCTTAGGAGCTAAGGTTATTGTAAGAGTTTCTAAGAATCCTTACATTAGGAACTGCAGCTAGCCATAATCATGAAATCAAGTAATCTTTCTGTTAAGGAACTTAGATTGCTGCATAAGAACCCTGATTACTCTTGAGAGAAGTTTCGACTATTTTGGAACCTTAATTATCCTTAGGTTAGGAACTTTGATTATTCTAAATCTCAAAATCAAGTAATCTATACCTCATTAGGAACTAGGGTTATTCTACAAGTTCGTAAAAGTCCTCAAATTACGGACCTTGGCTATTCTCAATCGTAAAATCAAGCAATCCTTTTTTTTAGGAACTTTGTTTGTTCTACAAGAACCTTAGTCACTCTTGAAATTAGCTTTTGCTACTTAGGAGTCTTAATTATCCTCGAATTGGGAACATTAGGCATCCGTGTTAGAGGATTCAACTAATCTATCTTTTTATGATCTTATGTCATTCCACATGTTCCATACAATCCTTGGATGAACTTTGCTTATGCTCAATCATGAAATCCAGTAGTCTATCTTGTTTGGAACTAAGATTATAGCTCGAGTTCTTAAGAACCCTTAGGTTAGGAACTTTAGCTATCCTCAATCGTGCAACCAACTCTTTCTATTTAGGAATGTGGGTTATTAGATGAGAACCTTCATTATTCTTGAAAGAAGATTTAGCTATTCAGGAGTTTTCATTACTTATAGGTTAGGAAGTCTGGTTATTCTTAATCATGAAATAAAATAATCCATCCTTTTTGGAACTACGGGCCTCGTCTATTCTTAATTATGAAGCCAAATAATCCTTCTTTTTAGGATCTTTGTTTGTTCAATAAGAAACCTCGGTTGCTCTCGAAAGATGCTCTAGCTATTTAGGCATCATCGTTATCTTCAAATTAAAAAGTTTTGTTATCCTTGTTCGCGAGATGAAGTAATTCATCTTTTCATGATCTAATTATTTTTCATAAGTTCCTAAGAATGCTTCAATTACGAACCTTTGGTATCACTATCGTGAAACCAATTTATTCTTCTTATTAGGAGCTTAGGTTATTTAACAAGAGCATTTGTTATTCTTCGAAAGATGCTTTAGCTCTTTGGGAGCCTTAGTTATCCTTTGGCTTGAAAGTTTGGTTAATCCAAATCATTAAATCAAATAATCTGTCATCTGCAGAGATGGGGTTTATTCCAAAACTTCTTAAGAATCATTAGATTACGGATCTTGGGGATCATCAATCATGAAACCAAGTAATCCTTATTTTTAGAAACTTAGTTTATTTTGTGAGAACCTCATTTGTTCCTGAAAGATCCTTCAACTGCTAAGAAGGCTCGATTATCATTAGAGTGGGAGCTTTGGTTATCCTCCATCGCAAAATCAAGTGATTTGCAATTTTCGGAACTAAGGTTGCTCCGCAACTTCCAAAGTATCCTTAAATTAGGAATATTGGTTATCCTTAATCGTGAAACTAAGTAATCCTTTGGTCAAAGAACTTAGGTTACTTGACCAGAACCTTCGTTATCCTTTAAAGAAGCTTTAGCTATTTAGGAGTCTTGATTACCCTTAGGTTAAGAACGTAGGCTATTCGGAATCGTGAAATCAAGTATTTGATCACCCTAAGAGCTAAGGTTATTGCAAGAGTTTTTAAGAATCCTTACATTAGGAACCGTGACTAGCCGTAATTGTGAAACTAAGTAATCCTTCTATTAAGGAACTTAGGTCATTACATAAGAACCTTGGTTACACTTGAGAGAAGTTTTAGCTATTTTAGAGCCTTAATTATCCTTAGGTTAGAAACTTTAGTTATTCTAAATCGTGAAATCAAGTAATCTACCTCTTTGGGAACTATGGTTATTCTGCAAGTTCATAAGAGCCCCCCGATTATGGACCTTGATTATTCTCATTCGTGAAATCAAGTAATCGTTCTTTTTAGGAACTTAGCTTTTTCTATAAGAACCTTAGTTGCTCTCGAAATTAGCTTTGGTTACTTAGAAGTCCTAGTTATCCTCGGATTCAGAATATTGGGCATTCGCATTAGAGGATTCAACTGATCCATCTTTTTATGATCTTACATTGTTCTACATGTATTGTACAATCCTTGGGTTAGGAACTTTACTTGTCCTCAATTGCAAGATCCAATAGTCCATTTTGTTTAAAACTAAGATTACTGTGTATTTTTTAAGATCTCTTAGATTAGGAACCTTAGCTATCCTCAATCATACAACCTACTGTTTCTATTTAGGAACGCAGATTGTTTGATGAGAACCTTCATTATTCTTGAAAGAAAAGCTTTAACTATTCAAGAGTTTTCATTATCCTTAGGTTAGGGAGTCTAGTTATATTCTTAATCATGAAATCAAATAGTCTACATCTTATTTGGAACTAATGTTATTTCAAAAGTTCTTATGAATCCTTTGACTACAGGCCCTGGTTATTCTCAATTGTAAAACTAAGTAATCCTTTGTTTTTTTCTTTAGAGCTTAGTTTGTTTAATAAGAAATATTGGTTGTTCTTGAAAGAAGCTCTGGCAATATAGACGTCGTTGTTATCTTCAAATTAGGAAGTTTAGATATCCTTGATTGAGAAAACAAGTAATTCATCTATTCATGCTCTAATTCTTTTCCACATGTTCCTTAGAATCCTTAGATTACGAACCTTAGCTAATTGAATCGGGAAACCAAGTTATCTTTCTTATTGGGAGCTCAGGTTATCCAATAAGAGCATTCTCTATTCTTTGAAAAAAGATTTGGCTATTTGGGAGCCTCAATTATTCTTAAGCTAAGAACTTTGGTCATTCTAAATCATTAAATCAAGTAATTCATCGTCCAGGGAGCTAGGGTTATTCCAAAACTTCTTAAGAATCCTTAGATTACGGTTGGTGATTGTCAATCATGAAATTGAGTAATACTTACTTTAAGGAAGTTACTTTATTTCGTGAGAACCTTATTCGCTTTTGAAAGATCCTTCGACTACTAAGGAGCCTTAGTTATCATTGGAGAGAGATCTTTATTTATCATCCATCATGAAATCAAGTAATCCAACATTTTTTGAAGAAAGTTTACTCTATAGCTTCCAAAGTTTCCTTGGATTAGGAACTTTGGCTATCCACCGTCTTGAAACCAAGCAATCCTTTCATCAAGGAACTTAGATTACTCAATAGAAACCTTCATTATCCTTGAAAGACGCTTTGGCTATTTAGGAGTCTCAATTATCCTTAGGTTAGGAACTTAGGTCATCCAGAATCGTAGAATCGAGCATTCAATCGCCCTAAGAGCTAAGGTTATTGCAAGAGATTCTAAGAAACCTTACATTAGGAACCGTAGCTAGTCGTAATTGTGAAGTCAGGTAATCCTTCTATTAAGGAACTGAAGCTTATTCAGGTTAATTATGGACTTACAGTCACATACGGTCAAGTTATAGTGAGAAAAGAGTATTTTTGGACTTTGATAATATTGATAGATTTGATTCTTAAGATATCTTAATAGTACATAAAATAATAATCGTAACAATATAAAGTTTACTGAAATCAAATAGGAAATGAGTAAGATACAGTCAAATAAAGTTTAAAGACACAGTTGGGAAAGTTTATGAGAATTTGGATTTGACTGGTACTTGAATTGGAAGCTGCATTTATATTTTCTTAGGTGTGATAAGTAAGGAAGTGTCACAACCCAAAGGTGAACTAGTCATAGTAGACATCGTATATCGTATAAAAGACCAAGGATTGGTTTCCTTTCCAATCATGGATCCTTCGTACGATATACAAAGCTACTACAACCATTACTTTACAAGAGTTATAAGATAAAAATGATATCATAAAATACATATATTTACATAACATTTATATCAAAGTAGTTACACCAAACAGAAGATATAGTATTTTAGGTTAAAGTAAAGTAACTACACAAGGTCATAACAAAATGACACATAAAGTTTACTTATATTCTCTCGATGCTTAAAATTGGCCCACTCTTACCCAAAATCTCGTACCAACTTCTAGCATCTGGCAACCAACATCTAAAGAAAGATAATCCTATAATAAAAGTTTGTAAGGGTATAAGCAAAACAACTTAGTGAGTTAATCCCTCAACTATGCTAATAAGCAAGTTATACATACATTAAATCAAGTTTATGAAAGCATTTACAAGCATAATGCAAATTGAATACATACAGTTAACTAGGTATTGTACGTAACTTAGATTTAACACCCTCCGAAGTTAGGGTTGGAGTATATACAACACTAGTTAGATTTAGGTATTATATCTAAACTTACTTTTCTATGAAACTCTGCGTTTCGTATTCAAATAAATCAATTAATTTGTTTCTATCAAAAACCAAGTTTTAAGTATAATTGTGAGTGGGCACTTACAGTTCACACTCACTCCTAAACAGAGATCTCTAAACTCGATCCTTAGCTAAGCAGTTGGTGCCTTCAACTCTTAGTGTTCTCACGGGCTAAGATAAGGTCATATTATACGTATGCACTGTACCAAATTACTATATTCATAAATTTAACAACCCTTGTATGGCTTCTCCTTACCTTCATGTGATGTGACAACAAGAATTGATTTATACAATGCATATTGATGCATGTTCCAATTTACTTAATAAGTCAATTATAATTAAGTTCGATTATTGTATGACCAGTCAATATCACAAATAGTATAATTCTTATCTAATCTATTATGCAACAAACAATCTGTTATCAGCTCTTAAAGTAAATTCACAATTCAATAAACAATAGCATTCACATGCATTCCCAACCCCACATAACATCCAATTAACGATATTATTTAAATCCATTAAGTACAAACACAAACAAGTATGGAATCATAGAGATTAATCACTCAGCAATAACATTTCTCACGCAATTTGAACCTGCATTAGGATCATCTGATTATTATTAGAAAATGGAAATGATAACAAGTAACTAAGTGAACTAATTATCCTAAGTAATTACTTATCTAAATCTACTTAGATTTTCTATTAATTCCCTTCTAATTGAGCTCTTTTAGTGATTGTATATAACGTTTTCATCTTATTTTCCGATATTCATAAATTTATAGTTGATTCTTATCATTTTTGGCATACGTTCACACGGCAGGGTCTATTTTGGACATTAAAACCTGTATTTTACAATATAAGCTTAAAGTACTATAGATTTCGTTATTTTGGCTTGAATATTTTTATTTATAAATTTTGTATTTCCTTTTACTGGTTCATGATCTAATTAATTTCTAAATTCTTATGCTCTTATAATTTGGAACTATTGTTATTTTATTACATGCATTTATATAAGATTAACATAAGTTGATTAATACATTATAGGCCTATTATGGGTTTCAGCCCATACATATGTATATACATGTTAGTGATTATTTTACCATATTATATTAAATACTTATGTTAAAATACACTTATGTACTTATCTTAGGCTTACTTATTTAAGTATCTTATATGTATGTCCATATGTATATTCTTTTTGTATTTTCAAAGTATAATTTTAAGGAATTTTTATATAATTCATGTATACATATATTTATAGTTTTGGTTGGAATACTTCCATGTATACACTTAATATTCTTATTATGCTTAATTATGTACATAAAAAAGGTACTCATGAATAAGGTTTCAGTTGGTATATGTATATGGGTATTTATACCATATTTTCTACTAGGATCAAATATATATACACTCCATATATGTGAGTATACTATATGTATACATGTATTCCTACACTTACAGATATATATAGGTATTCTTATATGAACTAATATATGTACATAATACATGAGTTTTGGAAAAACTAAGATTATGCTTGTAACTCCACTACATATACACAAGACTTTGAGGATCATTTCTAAAACATAAGCTAAATATCCCCTAATACACTAAGTATAGTAATTCACTAAATTGGATGAAAAGGAAACATACACATTCTTTATAAGAAATACTTGTATTAATATAATAGATATACCTCTTTTGCTTTTTAAGGATGGATGAGGAGTTGTAAATTTTTTAGAGTAGAATTTGTAAGATACTTGTAAGGAAAAAGGAAAAGTGAACATGAGAAATTTGGAAAGGGAGAGAGTTACAATTTGGGGGAAGGGGATAAAAGTGTGTATTTTGTTATGTTTAAATGTGTGGAAAAGAAAAATGAAGGGGACTCTAGAAGATGGATAAGTGGGCGGCAAGAAAAAAGGGAAAAAATAGAAAGGAAAAGAAAGGGGAAAAGGAAAAGAAATCAATAGAAAAAGGGAGAAGATTCTACTTAACAATGATGTGTTGACTTGGTCAACACTTTGACTTAGTCAAATATTGACTTGGTTAATGCTTATAATTTTACATATATTTGTTATATATATTTTTGGAAATAAAGGTAATTAGAAGAAAAATTAAAGGAAAGATGGAAATAAGAAATTAAATGAAATAATTAGTAAAACACTTATTAGAACCTTTCTTAAACATTTATAATGATATAGATAATATTTAGCAACATCATTAATATAACTATCATGAAAGTATAATTATAATACTAACAATTATTATATATGGTCTTAATATCAATTAAACACTTAAACGTATATAATATTAGCTTATTTGTATGATTATAAGGTTAATGTTATTTATATAATAGTATCATAGTTTCTTATAAATTAATTTAGTATGTACACCTTTATGAGCAATTAAAAATTATCTTTGATCATTGGTTAGTGATTTTATATAATTAGAGTAAGAGCTTTGGTCATCCTCCATCACGAAATTAAGTAATCCAACATTTTCGGAACTAAGGTTACTCGTAACATCCAAAATATCCCTAATTAGGAGCTTTGGCTGTTCTTGATCATGAAACCAAGTAATCCTTTGGTTAAGAAACTTAGGTTACTTAATAGGAACCTTCATTTTCCTTGAAAGAAGCTTTAGCTAATTAGGAGTCTTAATTATCGTTAGGTTAGGAACTTAAGTTATTTGAAATCCTGGATTCAAGCATTCGATTGCCTTAGGAGTTAAGGTTATTGCAAGCATTTCTAGGAATCCTTACATTAGGAACTGTGGCTAGCTGCAATTGTTAAACCAAGTAATCCTTCTATTAAGGAACTTAGATTATTACATAAGAACCCTAATTATTCTCTAGAGAAGTTTCAGCTATTAATTATTGTAAGGAACTTTAGTTGTTCTAAATTGTGAAATCATGTCATCCACCTCATTGGGAAATAGGGTTATTCTATAGGTTTGAAAGAGTCTTTGTTTTTAGGAACTTTATTTATTTCGCTAGAACCTTATGCGTTCTTGAAAGATCCTTTAGCTGTTAAGTAGCTTCGATTATCATTAGAGTGGAACCTTTGGTGATCCTCGATTGCAAAATCAAGTAATCCAACAATTCGAGAATTAAGGTTACTTCACAACTTCCAAAATATCCCTAGATTAGGAACTTTGGCTATTCTTGATTGTGAAATCAAGTAATCCTTCAGTCAAGGAACATAGGTTACTCGATAGGAATCTTTGTTATCCATGAAAGAAGTTTTTACTATTTAAGAGTCTTAATTATCCTTAGGTCAAGAACATAAGTTATTCAAAATCGTGGAATCAAGCATTCGATTGCCTTATTACAAGAGTTTCTAAGAGAATTTTTGGCTATTTTAGAGCCTCGGTTATCCTTAAGTTAGGAACTTTGGCTGCTCTAAATTGTGAAATCAAGTAATCAGCCTCATTAGGAACACTAGGTATCCTCATTAGTAGAATCAACAAATCCATCTTTTCATGATCTTTCGTCGTTCTACTTCTTCCATGCAATCCTTAGATTAGGAGCTTTGTTTATCCTCAATTATGAAATCCAATAGTCCATTTTGTTTGGAACTAAGATTATTGCGCAAGTTGTTAAGAAAACTTAGGTTAAGAACCTTAACTATCCTCAATTGTGCAACCTACTCTTTTTATTTTGGAAGGTAAGTTACTCGACGAAAACTTTCATTATTCTTGAAAGAAGTTTTAGCTATTCGAGAGTTTTCGTTATGCTTAGGGTAGGAAGCTTAGTTGTTCTTGATCGTAAAATTAAATAATCTATCCTATTAGGAACTAATGTTATTCCAAAAGTTCAAATGATCCTCTTACTATGGGTCGTGGCTATTCTCAATCATGAAACTAGGTAATCCTTCTTTTTAGGAGCTTTGTTTGTTCAACAAGAAACCTTGGTCGTTCTCGAAAGAAGATAAAGCCTATTTTGGCGTCATCGTTATCTTCATATTAGAAAGTTTGGTTATCCTTAGTCGTGAGATTGAGTAATTCATCTTTTCAAGATCTAATTCTTTTATAACTTTCCTAGAATCCTTAGATTACAAACCTTGGCTATCTCGATTGTGAAACCAAGTTATCCTTATTAGGATCTCAAGTTATCTAATAAGAGCATTCGTTATTCTTTGAAATAAGCTTTGGTTGTTTAGGAGCTCAATTATCCTTAGGAAATGAACTTTGGTAACTCCAAATCATTAAATCAAGTAATCCATCATCTAGGGAATTGAAGTTATTCCATAACTTCTTAAGACTCCTTAGACAATCAATTTTGGCAATTCTCAATCATAAAATAAAGTAATCCTTGTTTTTAGGAACTTAGTTCATTTCACAAGAACCTTATCAGTTCTTAAACGATCCTTTGGATGTTAAGAAGCTTTGGTTATTACTGGATTAGGAGCTTTGGTTATGGTAAACCCCACAAATTTAGTTATTTAATAATAGAATTGAGCCCTAATGTTATAGATGACTTGAAGAGTCATTAAAGCCAACCAAAATAAAAATTTAATAAATCATAAATCTAAATATATTATAAGTAGTAAAAACCTTAGAAATTGATCAAAATCCTAAATCGCATAGTAAAACCTTAAAAACCGACTAACACATCATTAATCAAAATTGAACCTGAATTTGTTCAAAACCCTAAAATTATAAATGTAAACCTATAAAATAGTTAAATATTATTCAATAGTGATAAAATTATAGTCGATTACAAATTCTTGACTAAATCACCTATTAGTGTGAAATTGTAACAAAATCGCTATAATAACTCGTAAAATTTTAATTGTACCGGGTACCAATTAAATTGATAAAATTTTACAAAAATTTTAAAATTAATTTACGATGAGATTTGTTATAATGTATATGTTTCGAAAAATTACATATATTTGTTATTAATTTTTATTTTCCTTCTCATTCTTTTTCAATTTATCTCTTTTCTCTCTTCTTTTCCTTTTCCCAAATTGCAACGTTCTGGAAATCATGTGAGAAAAACCAATTGCCATGTGTTGAACTTAGATAAATAGAAAAGATTACAAATGATTATTTTTGTTTTATTTACATTAGTGCAAAAGATGGGAAGATATCTTAGCTTAAAATTGAAGCTACCAATTACGTGAGCAAAAAGGAGAAAATATAAATATGGAAAAAAAAATTCTGCACAAACACAAAAATTTGGGAAGCAAACCGTGAGGGAGAGAAAGAAAAAGAAAGAAGGAAAAGAAGAAAGAAAGGAAGAAGAAAAGAAGAAGGAATAGAAGAAGAAAAATTAAATAAATAGGTAAGTAATTATTTTAGTAGTATAGATGTATAATATGTAGTATATACATGTACTCGTGTATAATTATTTTGTATATATATATATATCTGTATAGTATGAATATAGGTATATAGGACATATATATAGGAATAATATAGAGTGTAGTACGGTGGTATATGACCTATATTGTATATTACATATATACTATCTAGTATACATATTTTATAACAAATACTATATAAATATATATGTACCGAATATATATAATATAAGAATAGATCTTTATGGATTATTTATATATGTATTTAGGTATTCGGAAATTGTATAAGTATGTATAAATACAAATACATGAATATATATATATATATGTACATAAGAGTATGTTTATGTTCGTAAAATAAGTATATACATACATATAGCGTATAACATATATTAGATATATGTAGTTTACTGAAAATATATATATATATATATATGTATGTATAAATCGTGAATACATAATTAATAAGAAAATGAGAAGTAATAAAAATAATAAATGTCATAATAATAATAATAATCATAATAAGTAAAAATCTAAAAAATAGGAAAATATGCTCAAAATAATAAAAATACCGAAAATTAATATTTTATGATTTTTAAACTTAAATAATAATTTTTGTGATATTATATCATAATTTAAAACTACAAGTCATAACGTCCAAAACGGACCTCGTTACGAGAAAATATGCTTGAAAACGATCAAAATGGATTATAAGTTTATAATAATCCGAGCTAAAACGAAAAAGTTATAAGCGATTCGATAAAAAGCTCGAATTAGCAATTTCATGTAACTATGTGAAATAGACCTTACAAATTATAGCACTAGTTAGCTTTACACTCCTTACCTTACAAAATTTTCATTATTCTCAAGTGATTCTAATATTAACCTTGAGTTGTCACCAAACTACTATGACCCTTGAGCTAGCTATGGCCGAGTAAGTTTTTCCTAATGATTCATACTTGTATGTGCTTGTAGTTAGTGAATATAAATTATGAATTATAAATGAATGTATCTAGGGTTGGGTTATGCTTGTGCATGATAATTGTTGTTAATGGTGAATTTACCTTAAATTACAATAATATAATGTCTGTTGCATAGTAGATTCACTAGATTGATTATTTATGGCTTGGAATGATCACTGAATTAATAAAACTAAATTTTATTTGACTAGAAAGGTTAACTTGGATCATGCATAAATTATGCACTATATAATTAATTTCGGGCGATCACATTATACGGAGGTAGCAAGAGGCCATACATGGGTTGATTATTGATTGTTATTGATTTCGTACAGTACACACGTGCGATATGACCTACCCTGACTCACGGGATGACTAGGCATTGGAGGCACCAACCGTTCGACTATGTGTCGAGTCCAGAGGCCTTCGTTTAGGGGTGAGTGAGGGCTGCATGAACCTACTCACAATCATATATAGAACTTGTTTTAATAAAGCTAGTAATGGATGTACCATTACATTTTAAATACGAAACAAGGAGTTTCGTTATGAAATAATTTCTAATATGATACCTGGATTTGACTGTACCAATGAATCTCCAACCCTGACTTTGGAGGGTGTTAAATCTGAGTTACATGCACTACCTAGCCACCTGCATGTATTTGTTTGGCAGACTGTTTGCTATGCATTCATTTGGTTGAACCTAACTATTGTATGACTTGATTGCTATGTAGTTGAGGGAAATTAACTCATTAAGCTCTTGTAGCTTACGTCCCAATAGTTTTCTCTTGCAAGTTGCTAGATGATCGGGCATGGGTTAAGAACTGAAGGTTGAGTGTCAACGTCAAGATGTATAGAAGTTAGACTCTAAAGACAAACTATATGGTTCATTAGAATTATTGTATACTGCATTTAAATTTTGTGACTTTGGTAAGTTTGGGCTTTAGAACTTTCCTACCTAATCTTATTGTTTGGTAGGGAACACCGATTCTCTGCGGTTCTATTGGACTGTGGCTTATCGGATATCCATAGTCACATATATGTGGTCATAAGTTAATTAAATAAAAACTTTAGTAACTAATTATTTAGAATTATGCAATCTCTGACTTGCAAGATGATTTTCAAATCATGGTTGCACATATGATATGAAAATTTGAGATAATCTTACTAGGCCCCCTTTAGGGTCATGATAGTTATCGTCTATCACAAATTCAAGTAATTTAGCATTTTCGAAAATAGGGTTACTCCACCACTTCCAAAGTATCCTTAGATTAAGAACTTTACCTATCCTTCATCATGAAACCAAGCAATCCTTTGATCAAGGAACTTAGGTTACTTAATTGAAACCTCTATCATCCTTGAAAGAAGCTTTGGCTATTTAGGAGTCTCAATTATCCTTAGGTGAGGAGCATAGATTATCTGTAATCGTAGAATCAAGCATTCGATCACCTTAGGAGCTAAGGTTATTGTAAGTGTTTCTAAGAATCCTTACATTAGGAGCCATAGCTGTTCGTAATTGTGAAACCAAGTAATCCTTCTGTTAAGGAACTTAGGTTATTGCATAGGAGACTAAGGTAATCTTGAGAGAAGTTTCAGCTATTTTGAAATCTTGATTATCCTTAGGCTAGGAACTTTGGTTGTTTTAAATAATGAAATCAAATAATCCGCCTCATTAGGAACTAGGGTTATTCCACAAGTATGTAAGGGTCCTCAAATTATGGACCTTAGCTATTTTCAATCGTGAAATCAATTAATCCATCTTTTTAAGAACTTAGTTTATTCTATAAGAACCTTAGTCATTCTTAAAGTTAGCTATGGGTACTTAAGATTCCTAGTTATCCTCAGATTAGGAACACCGAGTATCCTTGTTAAAGGATTCAACTAATTTTTCTTTTCATGATCTTACGCCGTTCCACATGTTCCATACAACCCTTGGATTAAGAACTTTGTTTGTCCTCAATAGCGAAATCCAGTTGTCCATCTTATTTGGAACTAAGATTACTGCGTAAGTTCTTAAGAACCCTTAAGTTAAGAATCTTATTTATCCTCAATCGTGCAACCTACTCTTTCTATTTAAGAACGTAGGTTGTTTGAAGAGAACTTTCATCATTCTTGAAAGAAGCTTTGGCTATTCAAGAGTTTTTGTTATCCTTAGATTGGGAAGTCTGGTCATTTTTTTATCGTGAAATCAACTAATCCATCTTATTGGGAACTAATGTTATTTCAGAAGTTCCTATGACTCCTTTAACTCTGAGCCTCGACTATTCCCAATTGTAAAACTAAGTAATCCTTCTTTTTATGAGCTTTTTTTGTTCAACAAGATAGCTCCGTTATTCTTGAAAGAAGCTTTGCCTATTTAGGCATTGTTGTTATCTTCAAATTAGGAAGTTTAGTTATCTTCAGTCATGAAATCAAGTAATTCATCTTTTTATGATCTAATTCTTTTCCATGAGTTCCCTAGAATCCTTAGATTATGAACCTTAGCTATCCTAATCGTGAAACCAACTTATCCTTCTTATTAGGAACTCAGGTTATCTAATTAAAGCATCCGTTACTCTTTGAAAGAAGCTTCAGCTATTTAAGAGTTTTAGTTATCCTTAGGTAAGAAACTTTGGTTATTCCAAATTGTTAAATCAAGTAATCCATTGTTTAAGGAGTTGGGGTTATTGCAAAACTTCTTAGGAATCGTTATATTCCAGATCTTGGCAATTCTCAATCATAAAACAAAGTAGTCCTCATTTTTAGGAACCTATTTTATTTCATAAGAACCTTGTTCATTCTTGAAAGATCCTTCGACTGTTAAGAAGCCTCAGTTATCATTGGATCAAAAGCTTTGGTTATCCTCCATTATGAAATCAATTAATCCAATATTTTTTAAACTAAGGTTATACCGCAACTTCTAAAGTATCCATGGATTAGGAACTTTGATTGTCTTTAATCATGAAACCAAGTGTTACTTAACTGGAACCTCTGTTATCCTTAAAAGAAGCTTTCGTTATTTAGGAGTCTTAATTATCCTTAAGTGAGGAACTTAGGTTATTCAGAATCGTAGAATCAAGCATTCAATCACCTTAGGAGCTAAGGTTATTGCAAGAGTTTTTAAGAGTCCTTACATTAGGAACTGTGCCTAGTTGTAATCATGAAACCAAGTAGTCCTTCTATTAAAGAACTTAGGTTATTCCATAGGAACCTTAGTTAATCTTGAGAGAAGTTTATACTATTTTGGAGCCTTAATTGTCCTTAGGTTAGGAACTTTGGTTGTTCTAAATTGTGAAATTAAGTAATCCGCCTCATTGGGAGCTAAGGTTATTGTAAACACTTGATTTTTGTTTCTCTTTTTATTTTTCAGAATAAGTTATAGGGTCATAAATTAGGAAAATACAAAAGAATAGAAATTAAAGAAAACCCAAAAAAATGAAGAAATTTAGAAAAAATAGGAATTTTAGGAAAATACAAAAAAAAAGGAAAATAAGAAAAAAAAACACAAAAAAATAAGAAATTTAGAAAAAAATATAAAAAAATGGAAAAATTTAGGAAAACAATAAGAAATTTGAAAAGTCACAAAAAAAAAATAAGGAATTTAAAAAATAATAAATTTTTAAGTTGCTTAGATAAAGTAGATTTTTAATTTAACTGAACTGAAAATAAAGGACCGTTGGACCTAGGCTTAGTTTAAATCTAGCCCAAGCTAACCTAGTCTATATATACAATTTAATTGCATATATAGACAAAGTATAGGCCAATGGGCTAATGGATAAGCGCATGGATAAAGTATTAGGTTTAATTAGAGTTCAAGGGTTCGAAACTCATTGGAGCCATAAAAGTTGTTTTTTTTTTCTTTTATCTTTTTCTCTCAAATTTATATATGTAAGTTTAGGTGTATTTATTCTACAAGCAAAATCAAGTAAAGAGTCATCAGGAATTCACTCTTTCGGCCATGCAGGTCAATCGAAGTAGTCCAAGGTTAGGTCATCTCTGAAAGTCGGGTCCTCTAGACATCCCCAATATAGTATTATAAGGATTTGAAATAAAACTTAGAAAATTAAGCTAAAAACCCTTGTAAGTTATACTTTTGACTAAGTTTCATATGTTTCTTAGTTTTTACTTAAAATTTAATTGTATATATCTTTCTCGTTTTAAATTCGATTTTTATGATCCTATAATCAATGCTCATCGTTTTCGAGTGCACTTTAATGCGTTGAGATTATATTTTCAAGATGAGGAACGAAAATTTGCCTATAGCTTAGAACAGTAGTGATCCTTATGCTTAGAGTACTTTTGAGTTTTGTTTGGTTAATGAGCTTTTTCATATCTTGGGAGATCCTTTGAGCTTGGGTTTAGGATTTCATTCTAGGCATAAAATATTCCTTAAGGTCATATTCCTAACTTTGATTTACACTCCTAAGGCTATTAATAACTTCTTGGGCTTTTAAGTGGGTTTAAGTTGTCAAATGGGCTTATTTTTAATCCAAATCAAGGATGGTTACTTTGTTGGGCTTTGGGTGTGTCTTGTGGGCTTCTTGAGGGTCTTAAAACAACTTTTATTATTGTGTTAAGTTGTTGGTTAGAAATTTAATGAGGGTTGAACTTTGTATTTGAGGCTCGTTTTGAGAATTTTAAGCTTAGTTTTGAGTTTTAGGCTTAATACACTTATCGTAGTTGCCTTAGTCGGTATTTTCACTTTATTTACTTACTTTTGTCATATTTTTAAGTGCATTTTATCAAGGTTCCAGATCTGGTTGGTTTGGTGAGGAGGCTTTTAACTTAATTTTTCAACTTATTTCATCATTTCCTTAAGTTTAAGGGTTAGATCATGTATCTAAGCTACTTATATTCAAATCTTAACTTGAATTCTCTTCCATGAAATGATTACTTAGCTTATACTTTACGTGAGTACTTATTACAACTTCTATAACATAGTTTATGTCTTACAAAGTTGGTTTCCTCATAAAAATTCATGTAATGGATTTTTCTTTACCTAAATCTAGATTTGAACATGTTTAACTTAATAGAAGTGAAAATAACATCCAAATGACTTATAAATCCTCATGTCCAGCATGCTTCTTCTTCATTCAAGTTCTCATTTCAAAATTTTCTCCACTATTCTCTCTTTTCTTTTGGGCCCAAGAGTGATTGTTTCCATTACTGTTTTTTTTTTAAATGATTCAAGGCCCTAATTTCATGGATTTCATGTGTATGGGCTTGAGGTGGTTGAAAAAGAAAATTGGCTCTTCTTCATTTCAAAGAAAAATAATTTATAAAAAATAAAAGTCGTTTTTGAATTAATGTGACTCAAACAAGCATAAACTAATCTTACCCCTATCTTTTAATCAATGACCTTAACCTCCAAATTTCCCTATTATAGGGTGGTTCTTGATAGGGTTTAAATTTAGAAATTCTCTAAATAAGTCCAAAGGGTGAACAACAGATGATTGTGTTTAAGATTTAGAAATGAATGCCTAACTTCAATTTAATCTACGTATCACATTCAAAGTGAACCTCCTTTAAGGAATGAGTTCAAAGGAGGAGTTCGTTTTTTATTTGCCCAGGATCAAGTTGTGCCCCCCTGGTTTCTCAAATCATACCCCAGTATTTAATTTTGTATTCTAGTTCGATTCATTGATTGAGCTTAGCTTTCTAAACAGATTAAGGGTTTTGGCTTGGCTTGGTTACTTTTAGGGGTTGAGGATTGTTCTCAAGTTAGTTGCCTTGATGGGCCGTAGTTCATGTTCAGATTAGCTACCTACCCTAGTGGCTTGTGTAAACCTCGCAAATTTAGCTATTTAAGAGTAGAATTGAGTTCTAATACTATAGATGACTTAATAAGTCATTAGAGTCATGTAAGAGAAAAATTTAATAAATCTAAATTTAAATATATTATAACTAGTAAAAACCTTAGAAATTGACCAAAACCCTAAATCGCATACTGACTTACACACCATTAACCAAAATTGAACCTAAATTTGATCGAAACCCTAAAATTATAAATATAAACCTATAAAATAATTAAATATTACTCAATAATGATAAAATTATAATCGATTGCAATTTTCGACTAAATAGCCTATTCGCATGAAATTATAACGAAATCGCCAAATAAATAACTTGTAAAAATTATAATTGTAACGGATACCAATTAAATTGATAAAATTTCACAAAAATTTGAAAATTAATTTACGAAAAGAATCGTTATAATTTATATGATTCGAAAAATTATATATATTTGTTAATAATTTTCATTTTCCTTCTCTTCTATTTTCAATTTATCTCTTTTCTTTCTTCCCTTTCTCATTTCAATTCCTTATCCTGCACAAAACGAAACCAAAAATCAGCAAAATAAAACCCCAAACCAACAGCCCACGTGATTAATTATATTGCTAAGTGTTGGATAAATAAGCAAGCAAAAATCTTGAAATGATTAGAAAAGATTATAGCTTATAATTATAGCATTATTAATACAAGTATATGTACACAAATACATAAATTGAATAGTATATGTATGTATAAGGCTAGGTATGTATACATGTATATACATAAGTATATTATACGGAGGAATACGTGTTATGTATCTTTTTTTTTAGGAATATATATAATTGGTGTTATGTATTTTAATAAATAATTATAGTATATATGTATATGGGGGTACTGTAAATATATATATATATATATGTGTGTATCCATGTATAACTATTTTAGTATATATATATAACCGTGTAGTATATATATATTAATGAGTGGTAATTATATGTATATACCGAATATGTATTAGCACATATAATATATTTACTAAATTTGTAAATATGTAAGGTGTATATGTATATATATATATATGATATCGTAATTAAAGATTTTTCAATAAAATAAATTATAAAATAATACATTATAAGTATATACATATGGGTATAATCGTAAGTTACATAAAAGAAATAATAAAT
Organism: Lumnitzera racemosa; assembly: GCA_024138005.1. Taxonomy (NCBI): domain Eukaryota; kingdom Viridiplantae; phylum Streptophyta; class Magnoliopsida; order Myrtales; family Combretaceae; genus Lumnitzera; species Lumnitzera racemosa. The sequence goes on from JAMXBC010000007.1 coordinate 47,718,361, forward strand.
AAGAAAATGAGAATAGTAAAAATAATAAAGGTAATAATAATAATAATAATAATAATAATAATAATAAAGTTAAAAATCTAAAAAATAGAAAAATATAATCAAAATAATAAAAATATTGAATATATGATCTAAATAATTATTAAATCATAAATATGTTAAGAAAAAGCAAAAATTAAATTTTATAATTTTTAAGATATTTTTATATCACAATTTAAACTACAAGTTACAACATCCAAAACGGACCTTGTTACAAGAAAATATGCTAAAAAACGATCAAAATGGATTATAAGTTCATAACGATCCGAGCTAAAATGAAAAGTTCCAAAATACATAAAGGAAGTCTCGTAACTTACAAATATGATAAAATAGTTACTATTAATCCCATTGAATATGATAAACCCTATAAATATAAGACTTGGGGTATATTGAGAAACTAAATAAACTACAATAGACTTTTAGTTAACTAAGAAGTCTGACTTTACAGAATCCTTTAAGTGTTATTATATTTTAGGTGTTCAATATTGAGTTTTGGAAACCTCAAAGGTTTGGAGAATGAGTAATAATCCAAGTGAGGAAGTTCTAATGATCTACTACTTGCTTATGCGTGTTACTTGTATGATGTTTTGCTGCTTGTTGTTGCTTGTATGTTTGAATGACTGTTCTACTTTTATGCCATCATCTGTGTGATTAATTTTTTTTTTTAAATTGATAAATATAAATATCTGACCTAAATAACTGGTTCTATTCGTCGCATGTCTATGACCCAATAAATATATGGATGGAGAGTGTTAACTTTGCAAAATGTTGAAAAGGGTATTTTTGGAAAAAGTTTTCCTAATCTTAAACGTATTTTATACAATTTTGATAAGGGCCGCAGTGCCAGAAATGATATTTTATCATTAAGGCAAAATTAGCATGGGTTCTTCACTTGATAGTGAGAGGACTCGCTTTATTGTGTCTGTAAAGCCTTGGTTAATTTTGGCTTGCGATATGGACTCGCAAATTTGGTTAATTTTAGCTTGCGAAATGGACTCTCAAGTTATGCTTGAGTGGCCTTGGAGGGTAGATAGTCCTAGAATGGAATCCCCCTATTTGAATTGAAATATTTTCTCGGCTAGGATAATAGTCGAGTACAACCTAGGGGGTAAGGCCCCTAGGTAGCCTCATGCGGGTAAGCTGAGGTGCTCTGTGCAGGTAAGTACAGGGGATAATCGAAGTGTAGACGACGTAATTCTACAGCTTCTATAGTTCCAGACTCCTATAGATGTGTTGCTTGCATTCATCGCGCTTACATTCTTTATATGTGGATGGCTTGCTTGCATGTGTTATAATAATGTGTGATAACTTGCTTAAACAGTGGTGGTGAGGAACGAACTCACTGAACTGTTATATGCTCACTTCCTCATAGTTTCTCTTGTAAGTATACTTACATTGGGATTGGGATAAGTCTCAAGTGCCGAGTGTGAGAGGAAGATATGTATCTTAGTATTAGAAATAGTTGAGTACTCTTTAGATGATACATAAATAACCTTTGTTGATAATTTAATCTTTCTTGTATTTCTTTTATAATATTGGTATATCCTATCTTATTATTTGGTAAGGGATACCAATTTTCTACGATTCTGAGGAACTGTGGGATATCGAACACCCATAGTTATTTATATTTGTATTTTACTGTAAATTATTTACTCAAAAATCAATAACCTTAGTAATTAATCATTTAGAGTCTTGCAATATCTGATTTACAAGGCAATTTTCATATCATGGGTGCACACCTGTTATGGAAATTTTAGGTAATCTTATTAGGCCCCTTGTAGGGTCATGACAGCTTGTGTTTGGGTAGGCCAGTTGGATAAGCCCAAGGTTTATGTTTAGGTTGAACGCCTTGCCAAGCGGCCTGTATTTAGGTAGACTACTTGAATGGGCCTAAGGTTGGTGTTAGCCACGTGGCTTGTGTTTGGATTAGATGGTGACAAACAACTCGTGTTGGTTTCTTTAATAGGTCTGGTGTAGGTTGAAAGCTAAATGTTTGGGTTATCTGCTTAATTGGGCTAAAGGGCTCGTATTTGTTGAATGGGCCAAAGGACTTGTGCTTCGTTTGAATGGGCTAAGGGGCTCATGTTTGTTGAATTGGCCAAGGGGCTCATATTTGGGGTTGAATGGGCCAAAGGACTTGTGTTTTGCTTGAATGGGCTAAAGGGCTCGTATTTGGCTTCCTTAATAGGTCGAGGGACCTCATGTGGTTTGAAAACCAAGTATTTGGGTTGGTTGAGTGGGCCAAAGGCCTAAGCTTATGTTGGCTCCTTAGGCTCTATTGCGACCCGAAGGGGCTAGTCGTGGTAATCGTCGTATACCATACAAAGAATTGTAGATTAAGTTTCTTTACAATCGACGACCCTTTTATACGATACACAAGGCTACAACTACTACTAACTATCAAGAGTGCGCAAGCTTAAGCAATATCATTTCATGACGAATAATAATATAGTAAAACATAACACATAATTTATGTGTATAAAAGTTTACAGATATAAAGTTTGAAACATTTCTAAAGTCAAACTAATATAAAAATTACATATTCAACTCTACATTTAATCAAAAGTACTCTCTGTCCTCAAACAGCTCCCACATTGATCCCGTAGAGAAAGCTAACCTCAGGCATACAACGGCCTGACTCTACAAATAAGTCGGCCTACAAGAGAAGTCTACAAGGGTATAAGCTTACTAGTTTAGTGAGATATTTTCCCTCAACCATACAGTAATCAAGTTATATCACAGTTAAGTTCAACCAAATGAATGCATGAATAAGCAGTATGCCAAACAAATACATGCAAGTGACCAAGTACTGCATGCAACTCAGATTTAACGCCCTCCAAAGTTAAGGTTGGAGATTTATCGGTACAGTCAGATCCGGGTATCATATTAGAACTTATTTCATAACGAAACTCCGCGTTTTGTATTTAAAATGCAATTGTACATCCATTATCAATTTTATCAAAACGAGTTCTACATATGATTGTGAGTAGATTCACGCAACCATCACTCACCCTTAAACGAAGGCCTCTAGACTCGACCCATAGCCAGGCGGTTAGTGCCTCCAACGCCTAGTCATCCCACGGGCTAGGGTAAGGTCATATCGCACGTGTGCACCGTTCGAAATCAATAACAATCAATAATCAATCCACGTATGACCTCTCGCTACCTCCGTATAATGTGACTACCCGGAATTAGTTATGCAGTGCATGATTTATGCATGATCCAAGTTAACTTTTTCTAGTCGAATAAAAAGTTAAGTCATATTTAATTAGTTATTATTCCAAGTCAAAAACAATCAATCTATTGAATCTACTATGCAACAAACATTATATTATTGAAATTTAAAGTAGATTCACCATTCACAATAATTATCATGCACAAGCATAACCTAACCCTATACACATTCATTTATAAATCATAATTTAGATTCACTAATTACAAGCACAAACAAGTATGGAATCATAAGGAAAAACTCACTCGGCCATGACTAGCTCAGGAATCGTAATAGTCGGTGGGTAGCTCAGGGTCGACATCGAGATCACCTAAGAATAAGGAAAATTTTTAAGTTTAGGAATTTAAAGCTAACTAGTATTATAATGTGTAAAGTTTATTTCACTAATTACGTGAAATTGTCTATTTGAGCTTTTTATCGAATCGCGTGTAAATTTTTCGTTTTAGCTTGGATCGTTATGAACTTATAGTCCATTTGATCGTTTTCGAGCGTATTTTCTCGTAATTAGGTCTGTTTTGAACGTTGTGACTCGTAATATAAATTGTGATACAAAAATATCACAAAAATTATTATTTAAATTTAAAAATTATAAAATATTGATTTTCGTTTTTTCGTAACATATTTATAATTTAATAATTATTTAAATTATATGTTTGTTATTTTTATTATTTTGAGTATATTTTCCTATTTTTCTCATTTTCTTATTTTTTCTTATGTATCTTACGATTATACATATATATATATATATATTCCTATACTTATCATATATAATTTATAATTTATGTTATTGTAAATTCCTAAATTACGGTATCATATATACATATATACATATATACACTATACATTACACGTATTATATAGGTATATGTATTTATTTAAAACATACTCTTATACACATATTCATATATTTATATATATTTTGTATTTATTTATTTATATGTCTTACATGTATATATACCTAGAAATACATACATATATATACTCGGCATATATATACTTATATAGTAGTTATCATTTATCATAAAATTATAGTACTTTTCATAAAATATGTATACTATATTACATACATAATATGCCGTATACTATTATATATATATTCATATGTCGTAAATACATATTTATAAAATACCCCACTATATACTATACAACTACACACACACACACACACACATATATATATATATATAATCATATATAGATACCCATATATATATAGTTACGGTACATACATATATACTTATACTTTAGTTATGTCAATTAGTTATGTAAATTACTAATTATACTAATTAGATGTATTATTAAAAAAAAACAAAAACATAATACATACTATATACTTATGTACATACATGTATACATACCTAACCTTATATTTACACATATAATTAAATTTAAGTATTCATGTATATAAACATATACTATTAGTGTTGTATGTACAAATACCATAAAATACCATACAAATACCATACAAATACTATAATTCTACATGTGTATACTATAATATACATCTATACTCTCTAAAATAAATCACTTACATATTAATTTGTATTTTTCTTCTTCTTTTTCTTCCTTCTTTCTCTCTTTTCTTTCTTTCTTTTTCTTTTTTTTTTTAGCTCGGATCGTTATGAACTTATAGTCCATTTTAATAGTTTTCGAGCATATTTTCTCATAATGAGGCTCGTTTTGGACGTTGTGACTCGCAGTGTAAATTATGATATAAACATATTACAAAAATTATTATTTAAGTTTGAAAATTATAAAATATTGATTTTCGCTTTTTCTTAACATATTTATGATTTAATAATTATTTAAATCATATATTCAATATTTTTATTATTTTGATTGTATTTTTCTATTTTTGAGATTTTTAACTTTATTATGATTATTATTATTATTACCTTTATTATTTTTACTATTCTCATTTTCTTATTTATTATTTCTCTTATGTACCTCACGATTATACCCATATGTATATACTTATAATATATATTTTATAATTTATTTTATTGAAAAATCTTTAATTACGATATCATATATATATATATATGTATACATATACACCTTACATATTTATAAATTTAGTAAATATATTATATGTGCTAATACATATTCGGTACATATATTATACATTATATGTATTCTATATGTATATGTGTTTATTTAAAACATATTCTTATATACACATTCATGTATTTATATATATATACATATATATTTACAATACACACATATACATAGATATACTTATAATTATTTATTGAAATCCATAATACTAATTATATGTATTCCTAAAAATACATAATGCATATTCTTACGTATAATATACCTATGTATATACATGTATACATACCTAGCCTTATACATCATACACTACTCAATTTATGTATTTGTGTACATATACATGTATTAATCAGGTTATTTTTTATAAGAAAATACTATACAAATACTATATATATACAAGTATATACTACATATTATACATCTATACAAAAATAATAAATCACTTACCTATTTATCTCAATTTCTCTTCTTCTTTTTCTTCTTTCTTTCTCTTTTTTTTTTCTTTTTATTCATGTGTAGTTAGCTTAAAACTTAAGCTCAGGTATTATCCAAATTTTTTATTTTCCTTTTTCTTTTATTCTCCATTCAACACTTGTCAATTTTTTTTTTCGTTCACGTGGGTGGCTCCTTTGAATTCCATTTCCAGAATATGCAATTGGGAAAAAGAACAGAAGAGAGAAAAGAGTAAATTGGAAATGAAACAGAAGGAAAATAAAAATTATTAACAAATATATGTAATTTTTTAATCATATAAATTATAACGATTCTCCTCGTAAATTAATTTTCAAAATTTTGTGAAATTTTATCAATTTAATTGATACCTATTACGATTATAATTTTTACAAGTTATTGTGGTGATTTCGTTATAATTTCATGCGAATAAGCTATTTAGTCGAAAATTGCAATCGACTATAATTTTACCACTATTGAGTAATATTTAATTATTTTATAGGTTTATATTTATAATTTTAGGGTTTCGATCAAATTTGGGTTCAATTTTGGTTAATGGTGTGTAAGTCAGTTTTAGGGTTTTAGGATGCGATGTACGGCTTTAATCAATTTCTAAGGTTTTTACTACTTATAATACATTTAGATTTATGATTTATTAAATTTTTATTTTACTCAGCTTTAATGACTCTTCGAGTCATCTATAGTATTAGGGTTCAATTTTGCTTTAAATAGCTAAAATTGCGGGGTTTACAAAGAACCTAACATTTATTCTAAAACTTTATTCTAGGCTCTTTAAATCTGAACTGGAAAGATTCTACATTTAGTCTCATATACAGGCCTTAAGGTCCTCTATCATCTCATAAGTATCCCCAATGACTTGTGCCAAAAGGGACCTTAAGGCTCAATTGTAAGCTTCAGAACATTCGAGCTTTTCCTTCACATAAGCAATTTCATCTCTTATCAGCTGCTCGCAAAATCTAGAGGTGTCCAATGCCTATTGCTCGCTTGATCATTTGCTTAGTTGCTTACCATTTCAAGTTTACACATTTTATGGACAAGAGTCAATTATCAATGCAATAAATGAAAAACAAAAATGTGGAAATATGCAAATGTTAGGGTCATTTTGGGTTAATATATTACTCCTTAAGTTGCAACCTTACTTCAATTTTCAAAAATTTGTTTACAAAAACTCTTAAACGATCAGTAGGGTTGCAATTTCTTAAGAGTAATGCATTAACTCAGGTTTGGAGAGAATTACATGCAAACAAGGTGGGTCCTAAAAGGTCCTTAAGCTCTATGATCTCACTTGTTTTTAAAAAACACTTTCATTGATCATATTGAGCTTAAGTGAGGTGGCTTAATCAACCCTGAGCCGTGGTTACACCATAGTACCCAAAGCCTACGCAATGGCTCCTCTCCTAAGATCTTAAGACGACCTGGGTTTGACCGCATCTACCCTGCATTTTTTTTACAATAAGTGAACCTCCATGCCCCAGTGTATTGTATTTACAAAATAAATATGCTAATTAAAACAAACATATACCCGAAGCCAACAACAAATAAACAAATATATATACAAATAAATAAACTAATAACTAAACAAGATGGGTAATTTGAAAACCGATTTTCATTTCAAAATGTTTTTAAGTGGTTAACTCTCTTGACTTCCCTAGTGAAGTTACCAAGCTGTTGAGCTAGGTTTTTTACCTTCTCGGTTCCTTTTATAAAATTAAGCCTTTTTTAAATCGATCAATACTAAACCTTACCCGTTTAATACTGATCCTTGACTAGAGTTTAAAGAAAACCATTTTTTTCAATTTAAAAAGGTATTGGAGTTACTATCCGACCGAAGTTGAGAAAAAGAGTTAAATTATAACTAATTGGGTGGATTAGTTATAACTGAGCTACTAGTTTATCGATTAAAAAAAAACAATTCATAAAAACGACTTTTTGAAAACCAGAGATCTAGATCTAAGAGCTAATTTATTAAATTCTAAATGGGTACCACTTTTTAACATTCTGAATTTAACTTCACTTTTCAAATATACCCTTTTTCAATTTTTTAAATGGCTAATCATATTACATGCAACTAAAATTAATCAATTTATACGAATATTTAAAAATGAAAAAAAAAATAAAATTTTTCATATTTTAAGTCGGCCCATATTGACGTACAGGTGCCTACGTACCTGCTATTTGGGATTAGACTTCCGTAGTTCAGTTATCGAAAATATAGCAGGTTGATTAATTTTAAATTTTGAAAAGTTGTCAGGTTTACGTTTTTACCCATTTTGATTTATTTGAAGAAATTTCCCCAAGGGTCCTAAATTGATTTGATTTTTGGAAATTATAGAATGCCCTAATTTGGAAAATTGTTGATTTTTTTATTTTTTTGGAAAATCAATTTTCTAAGTGATAATACAATTAACCTATTTATTTCATTCACATTTTTTAATTTTTCCTTATTTATCTATATATATTTTTATCTAATATTATATATACATGTATATTTTTATCTAAAGAAAACAAAAAATAAATAAATGAATAGATAGGTAGACCACTTTTCCTTCTTTTTCTTCTTTTTCCTCTTTTTGTTTTTTTTCTTCTTTTTTCAATTCTCTTCCTTTTTTTTTTTTACTCTAATTCACTAATATGATAAATAGATAAATAAATGAATAATAAAATTAAAAAAGAAAAAAAAAATATATAAATAAACCCACAAAAAGCAAAAACAACAAGTAGGGTTCGAACTGAGTAGCACACGAGTCGAGTCGGAGCTCTATGGGTCTAGGTCAGACTTTAGAGATTTGACTAGTTTTAATTCTGGTCGCAGGTCAATGGCATGGCGAGGGTTGTTTCAACTAGCTTCGGATGCCTAAATGACCAAGGGACTTCAGTTTTGTGCCTTTTTTTATTAAACTTAGTGGGTGTAGGAATGATGCCACCATGTTTGGTAGCCGTTTGGTGGTTATCGATTCAAACGATGATGGTGGTTCTTTGGGAAAGGGGTGTTGGAGGTTGGTCATAAGTGAGCAGCACTTGGTGGAGTACGAGCAGGTAAGGATCGGCCAGGGTACAGTTGATTACTCTATAATGTGGAGTGGGTTTTAGGTTGGTATCAGGTTGGTAGAGTGATAAGTTGGTGATTGGTGAAGGGTTCGATGGTGGCTGCACATGGGGTAGTCTGTGGCTTTTTCTACTGTCATCGTTCGAGAATGGTATATGTATGTGCTACAATTGTATGTGTGCCACAGTGAATGAGAAAGAGGGGGTGGCCACGATGGAGAGAGTTTGAGGATGGGGACGTTGGGTTGGTGTTCGTATGTGAGTCTATTCAGTGAAAGAAAGAGAGAGAGGTCAGGCTGTGGTGGTTAAGTGTGTGGTATTGAGAGAGAGGGTTAGCTATTTGTGTGTGTATAGGTTTGGCCTATGGGAGAATCCATCTGAGAGAGAGAGAGAGTCAGGGGGTGGTTGTGCAGTGTTGAGAGAGAGAGAGGAGAGAGAGAGAATTTAACCTATCTATGGGTGTATCAAGAGAGAGCGGCTGTGTAAGGAGTTAGAGGGTGTAGTGGAGAGAGAGAGAGGATTGGTCAAAGAGAGAAAGAGAGACATAGTGGAGAGTTAGAGCAAGAGAGGTCTGTGGGGAGAGATAGACGTGTGGGTTCCCCTTGTATATGAGTATATTTTCTGGAAATCAACAATCCCCCTCTCCTGTATTGTGTCTATGGAGAGAGACGGATAGGTCCCCCTTGTGTTTGTGTTTTTTCTTTCGTACCCCTATCCTCTAGCTTAATCTATGTGCTTAGTCTGATTGTTTTACCGTTAAGCCGTTGGTATATGCCTTGTTCATATGTGCAATTGGATTAGGTCAGCCTAGGTTAGATTTAAATCTAAACTTAGGTCCAACAGTCCTTTATTTTAAGTCTAATTAAAAATCTACTCTATCCAAGCAACTTTTTAAAAAATTATTATTTTCTAAATTCTGTATTTTTAAATTATTCCGTGACTTTTCAAATTTCTTATATATTTTCCTAAATTTTTCGATTTTTTGTATTTTTTCTAAATTTCTTTATTTTTTTTTTGGTGTTTTCTTTAATTTTCTATTTTTTTTTAATTTCTTTTAATTTATGACCCTATAACCTAATCTGAAAAATAAGGGGGGGAGGAAATTAGGTGTCTATAACGGCAAATTGAGGGAAAAAGAAAAAGAAAAGGGAAAAGAAAAATTTGAAAATGACAAATGTTGACTTGATCAACTCTTAGAATGTTATATATATTTATTATATATATATTTCAAAAAGAAAAAGAAAATAGATGAAAAAGATGAAGAAAGAGGGAAAATAAAGAATTAAACAGAATAAATTAAAAAAATAAATATTTGAATTTTTCTCAAATATTTATAGCCCTATAAATAATATTTAGAATAATAATTAATATAACTATAAAGAAAATTATTAATTATGATATTAATATCTACTACTTATTGTCTAAATTATAAATAAATGTCTAAATTGACATAATACTAATTTTATATATTAAATATAAGGTTAATATTAATTATAAAATAATATTGTAAATTTTTATGAATTAATTAATCCTTTTAGATTTATGAGTATTTAGAAATTATCTTTGATTATTTGTTAGTGATTTTACACTATTTAGCATATCGTTCAGTTATTTGGCTCAATTAGGGTTTCATCGCCTTCATAGCAAATTGGTACATTATAAGTTTAATTTTTTTGTTTTAGGGTTTTGATCAAGTTTGAGTTCTATTTCTCATATGTATACACTTATGGAATTTGGGGTTTTCATATGCGATTAAGGTTTTTATTAAGTTTAGGGTTAATCTCATATAGTTACACATATTTAGGATTTAAGGTTTTCATATGTGATTAGAATTTTGATTAATAAATTAGGATTTTTCATATTCATTTTAAGTTTCACATTTAAAATTTTAATCGATTTTAAACTTAATGGCTCTATTAACTTTAGGAAATCATCTACAGTATACGAGTTAATTTTATACTCAAAAGGTTAGAGTTGTGGGGTTTACAAGTCTGGTAATTCTTGATCGTGAAATCGAGTAATCAATCTTATTGGGAACTAATATTACTCAAGACGTTCTTATGAATCCTCATACTACGGGCCAAGCGATCCTCAATCGTAAAACCTGGTAATTCTTCTTTATAGGAGCTTTGTTTGTTCAACAAGAAACCTCTGGTTGTTTTCAAAAGAAGCTCTATCTATTTAGGCATTGTCATTGTCTTCAAATTAGGAAGTTTGGTTATCTTCAATCACCAGATCAAGTAATTCATCTTTTCATAATCTAATTCCTTTCCACAAGTTCCCTAGAATCCTTATATTATGACCTTTGGCTATCTTGATCGTGAAATGAAGTTATCTTTCTTATTAGTAACTCAAGTTATCCAACAAGAGCATTCGTTATTCTTTAAAAGAAGCTTTAGCTATTTAGGAGCGTCATTTATCCTTAGGCTAGGAACTTTGGTTATTCCAAATCATTAAATCAAGTAATTCGTCATCCAGGGAGCTAGGGTTATTACAAAACTTTTTAGGAATTCTTAGATTACAGATCTCGGTGATTCTCAATTGTAAAACTAGGTAATTCTCCTTTTTCGGAACTTACTTTATTTTGCAAGAACTGCATTTGTTCATGAAAGATCCTTTGGCTATTAAGGAGCCTCGGTTATCATTTGAACGAGAGCTTTGGTTATCCTCCATCACAAAATCAAGTAATCCAACATTTCCAAAACTAAGTTACTCTGCAACTTTCAAAATATCCTTGGATTAGGAACTTTGGCTATCTTCAATCGTAAAACGAAGCAATCCTTTATTCAAGGAACTCAGGTTACTTAACGAGAACGTTCATTATCCTTGATAGAAGCTTTAGCGATTTAAGAGTCTCGGTTATCCTTAGGTAAGGAACATAGGTTATTTGGAATCATAGAATCAAGCATTAGATTGCCTTAGGAGCTAAGGTTATTGCAAGAGTTTTTATGAATCCTTACATTAGGAATCATAGTTAGCCATGGTCGTGAAACCAAGTAATCCTTCTATTAAGGAACTTAAGTTACTACATAAGAACCCTAATTATTCTTGAGAGAAGTTTTGGCTATTTTAGACCCTTAATTATCCTTAGGTTAGGAACTTTGGTTGTTCTAAATCGTAAAATTAAGTAATTCGCCTTGTTAGGAACTAGGGTTATTCTGCAAGTTTATAAGAGTCCTCAAATTACAAACGTTGACTATTCTTAATTGTAAAATTAAGTAATCTTTCTTTTTAAGAACTTAGTTTATTTTATAAGAACCTTAGTCGTTCTTGAAATTAACTTTGGCTACTTCAAAGTTTTAATTTTCCTCAGATTGGGAACACTGGGTATCCTCATTAGTGGAATAAACTAATCCATCTTTTCATGATCTCACATCATTCCACATGTTCCATATGATCCTTGGATTAAGAACTTTGCTTGTGCTCAATTGCGAACTCCAGTAATCTATCTTGTTTGGAACTAAGACTACTGCGCAAGTTCTTAAAAACCCTTAGGTTATGAACATCAACTATTATCAATCGCACAACCTACTCTTTCTATTTAGGAACGTTAGGTTATTCAATGAGAACCTTCATTATTTTTGAAAGAAGCTTTGGCTATTTAGGAGTTTTCATCATCCTTAGGTTAGGAAGTTGGGTTATTCTTGATCATAAAATCAAATAGTCCATATTATTGGGAGCTAATATTATTTCAGAAGTTCTTATGAATCCTCATACTACAGGCTTAAGCTATTCTCAATCGTAAAACCTAATAATTCTTCTTTATAGGAGCTTTGTTTGTTCAACAGGAAACCTCGGTTGTTCTCGAAAGAAACTCTACTTATTTAGGCATTGTCGTTGTCTTCAAATTAGGAAGTTTGGTTCTCTTCAATCACGAGATCAAGTAATTCATCTTTTCATGATCTAATTCCTTTCCACAAGTTCCTTAGAATCCTTAGATTATGAACCTTAGTTATCTCAATCATGAAACCAAGTTATCCTTCTTATTGATAACTCAAGTTATCTAATAAGAGCATTCATCATTCTTTGAAAGAAGCTTTGGCTATTTAGGAGCCTTACTTATCCTTAGGCTAGGAACTTTGGTTATTCCAAATCATTAAATCAAGTAATTCATTGTTCGGAGAGCTACGATTATTCAAAACTTCATTAGAATCCTTAGTTATAGATCTTGGCAATTCTCAATCATAAAACCAGGTAATCCTTATTTTTATAAACTTATTTTATTTCACAAGAAGCTTATTCATTGTTGAAAGATTGTTCAGCTATTAAGGAGCTTCGGTTATTATTGGAGTAGGAGCTTTGATCATCCTCCATTGCAAAATCAAGTAATCCAATATTTTTGGAACTAATGTTACTCCACAACATCCAAAATATCCCTAGATTAGGAGCTTTGGCTATCTTCGATGATGAAACCAAGCAATCCTTCGGTCAAAGAATTTTAGGTTACTCAATAAGAACCTCCATTTTCCTTGAAAGAAGCTTTAGCTATTTAGGAGTCTCAGTTATCTTTAGGCCAGGAACTTAAGTTATTTGAAATCATGGAATTAAGCATTCAATTGCTCAAGGAGCTAGGGTTATTGCAAGAGTTTCTAGGAATCCTTACATTAGGAACTACGGCCAACCGTAATTGTAAAACCAAGTAAAGTTAAGGAACTTAGGTTATTGCATAAAAACCCTAGTTATTCTTTAGAGAAGTTTCAGCTATTTTAGAGCCTTGATTATCCTTAAGTGACGAACTTTGGTTATTTTAAATCGTGAAATCAAGTAATCCACCTCATTAGGAAATAAGGTTATTTTGTAAGTTCGAAAGAGCCTTTGTTTTTAGGAACTTTGTTTATTTCGTGAGAACCTTATTCATTCTTGAAAGATCCTTTAGCTGTTAAGTAACCTCAGTTATCGTTGGAGTAGGATGTTTGGTCATCCTTGGTCGCAAAATCAAGTAATCCAATAATTCCAAAACTAAGGTTACTCTATAACTTCCAAAATATCCTTGGATTAGGAACTTTGGTTGTCCTAGATTGTGAAACCAAGTAATCCTTTCATCATGGAACTTAGGTTACTCGACAAGAATCTCTATTATCCATGAAAGAAGTTTTGACTATTTAGGAGTCTCAGTTATCCTTAGGTCAAGAACTTTGGTTAATCAAAATCGTGGAATCAAGCATTCAATCGCCTTAAGAGCTAAGGTTATTGCAAGAGTTTCTAAGAATCCTTATATTAAGAATAGCAGCTAGTCGTAATCGTGAAACCAAGTAATTCTTCTATTAAAAAACTTAGGTTATTGCATAAGAACCCTAATTATTCTTAAGAGAATTTTCGGCTATTTTAGAGCCTTGATTATCCTTAGGTTAGGAACTTTGGTTGCTTTAAACCGTGAAACCAAGTAATCTGCCTCATTGGGAACACTAGGTATCCTCGTTTGTAGAATCAACCAATCCATCTTTTCATGATCTTTCATCGTTCTACTTTGTCCATGCAATCCTTGGATTAGGAACTTTACTTGTCCTCAATTGCGAAATCCAGTAGTCCATCTTCTTTGGAACTAAGATTATTGCGCAAGTTGTTAAGAACACTTAGGTTGGGAACCTTAGCTATCCTTAATTGTGCAACCTACTTTTTCTATTTTGGAACATAAGTTATTCGACGAAAACCTTTATTATTCTTGAAAGAAGCTTTAGCTATTCAGGAAGTTTGGTTATTCTTGATCGTGAAATTAAATAATTGATCCTATTGGCAACTAATGTTATTCTAAAAGTTCCTATGAATCCTCTTACTATGGGTCGTAGCTATTCTCAATCGTGAAACCAAGTAATCCTTTTTTTAGGAGTTTTGTTTATTCAATAAGAAACCTCAGTTGTTCTCGAAAGAAGATAAATCCTATTTAGGCATCGTCATTATCTTTAGATTAGAAAGTTTAGCTATCCTCAATCGTGAGATCAAGTAATTCAGCTTTTCAAGATCTAATTCTTTTCTACAATCTCCATAAGATCCTTAGATTATGAACCTTAACTATCTCGATTGTTTAACCAAGTTATCCTTCTTATTAGGAACTTAAGTTATTTGATAGGAGCATTTGTTATTCTTTGAAAGAAGCTTTAGCTATTTAGGAGCTCAATTATCCTTTGGCAAGGAACTTTAGTAATTCCAAATCATTAAATCAGGTAGTCCATTGTCTAGGGAACTGAGGTTATTCCATAACTTCTTAGGACTCCTTAAACTACGGATTTTAGCGATTCTCAATTGTAAAATAAAGTAATCATTGTTTTTAGGAATTTAGTTCATTTCGTGAGAACCTTATTAGTTCTTGAAAGATCCTTCGACTATTAATGA
Source organism: Lumnitzera racemosa (assembly GCA_024138005.1). Taxonomy (NCBI): domain Eukaryota; kingdom Viridiplantae; phylum Streptophyta; class Magnoliopsida; order Myrtales; family Combretaceae; genus Lumnitzera; species Lumnitzera racemosa. The sequence goes on from JAMXBC010000007.1 coordinate 47,733,533, forward strand.
GCCTCGATTATCATTAGATTAGGAGTTTTGGTTATCCTTCATCGTAAAATCACGTAATCCAACATTTTCATAACAAAGGTTACTCTACGACTTCAAAATTATCCTTGGATTAGGAAGAAACCAAGCAATCCTTTAGTCAAGGAACTTAGGTTACTCAACAAGAACCTCCATTATCAGTAAAAGAAGCTTTAGCTATTTAGAAGTCTAAGTTATCCTTAGGTCAAGAAGCTGTAGCTAGCTGTAATGTCATGACCCTATAGGAGGCTTAGTAGGATTACTTAAAATTTCCATAACATGTGTGCACTCATGATATGAAAACCGCCTTGCAAGTCAGAGATTACAAAACTCTAAATGATTAATTACTAAGGTTACTAATTTTTAAGTAAATAATTTACTGTAAAATATAAAGATAAATAACAATGGGTGTCCGATATCCCACAGTTCCTCAGAACCGCAGAGAATCGGTATCCCCTACCAAATAATAAGATAGGATATATCAATATTATAAAAGAAATATAAGAAAAATTAAATTGTCAACAAAGGTTGCTTATGTATCATTTAAGGAGTACTCAGCTACTCCTAATACTAAGATACATATCTTCATCTCACACTCGGCACTCAAGACTTATCTCAATCCCAGTGTAAGTAAACCTACAAAAGAAACTATGAAGGAGTGAGCATATAACAGCTCAGTGAGTTCGTTCCTCACCACCACCATTCAAGCAAGTTATCACACATTATTATCACATATGCAAGCAAGCTATCTACATACAAAATGAATACAGGCGCGATGAATGCAAGTAACACATCCATAGGAGTCCGGAACTATGGAAGGTGTAGAATTACGTCGTCCATACTTTAATTATCCCCTGTACTTACCCACACAGGGCACCTCAACTTACCCGCATGAGGCTACCTAGGGGCCTCACCCCCTAGGCTTCACTCAACTGTTACCCTAGCCAAGAAAGATTTCAATTCAAATAGGAGGATTCCATTCTAGGACTCTCCACCCTCCAAGGCCCTTCGGGCACAACTTGGGAGTCCATCTCGCAAGCCAAAATTAACCAAATTTGCAAGTCCATCTCGTAAGCCACAACTAAGGCCTTATAGGCACAATAAAGCAAGTCCTCTCGCTATCACGTAGAGAACCAATGCTAGCTTTACCTTAACGATAAAATACCATTTCTGTCATTACGACCCTTATCAAATTTGTACAAAAGACATTTAAGATTAAGAAAACCTTTTTCCAAAAATATCTTTTTCAACATTTTGCAAAGCTAGCACTCTCCATCCATACATTTACTAGGTCATAGACATACGACGAATAGAACCGGTTATTTGGGTCAAATATTTATATTTATCAATTTAAAAAAAATGGTCACGCAGATGATGACATACGAGCAGAACAGTCATTTAAACATACAAACAACAGCAAGCAGCAAAACATCATACAAGTGACACGCACAAGCAAGTAGCAGGTCATTAGAACTCCCTCACTTGGATTATTGCTCATTCTCCAAACCTTTGGGATTTCCAGAACTCGCTATTGAATACCTAAAATATAATAACACTTTTAAGTATTCTGTAAAGTCAGACTCCCTAGTTAACTAAAAGTCTATTGTAGTTTATCTAGTTTTCCCCAATATAACCCAAGTATAATGTGTATAGGGTTTATCATACTCAATGCGGTTAATTGTAACTATTTTCTCATATTTGTAGGTTATGAGACTTTCTTTATGTATTTTGTAACTTTTTCGTTTTAGCTCGGATCGTCATGAACTTATAATCCATTTTGATCATTTTCGAGCGTATTTTCTCATAACGAGGTCTGTTTTGGACGTTGTGGCTCATAGCGTAAAGTGTAACATAAAAATATAACAAAAATTATTATTTAAGTTTAAAAATTATAAACTATTGATTTTCGTTTTTTCTTAATATATTTATGATTTAATAATTATTTAAATCATATATTTGATATTATATTATTTTGAGTATAATTTCCTATTTTTGAGATTTTTAACTTTATTATGATTATTATTATTTTTATGACCGTTATTATTTTTATTATTTTTCATTTTCTTAGTATTGATGCCCTTCATGATTTATACATATAATATATATTTTATAATTTATTTTATTGAAAAAAATCTTTAATTACGGTAACATATATATATATACATATACACCTTACATATTTACAAATTTAGTAAATATATTATATGTGCTAATACATATTCGGTACTTATATTATACATTATACGTATTATATATGTATATGTATTTATTGAAAATAAACATACTCCTATATACCTATTCATGTATTTATGTATTTGTATTTATTTATATAGAAGTCTTACATATGTACATACATTTAAATACATACATATATATTTGGTATACACACATATAATTACCACTCATTAATATATATATACTACATGGTTATATATATACTAAAATAGTTATACATGAATACACACACACACACACACACACATATATATATATATATTTACGGTACACCCATATACATATATACTATAATTATTTATTAAACTACATAATACCCATTATATATATTTCTAAAAAAAAAATACATAACACATATTCCTACGTATAATATACTTATGTATATACATGTATACATACCTAGCCTAATATATATATATATATATATATATATATATATACTACATAATATACATCTACACTAGCAAAATAAATGACTTATTTATTTTCCTCTTCTTTTCTTCTTCTTTTTCTTCCTTCTTTCTCTCTTTCTTTCTCTTTTCTTTTCTCTCACGGTAATTTGTGCAGGACGTTCATTCTTTTTTTTTTTCTCTCCAAATTTTGCTTCTACGACGGTTTTGTTTTCTTTTTTTTTTCCTTTTCCTTTTTCTTTTTTTTTCTTGAGTTAGCTTAAAATTTAAGCTAAGTAATTATCTAATTTTTTTTTCTTTTATTTTCCATTCAACACGTGGCACATTTTTCTTCACGCGGGCGGCTTCAATTTCAATTCCCATTTCCAAAACGTGAAGTTGGAAAAAGAAGAAAAGAATAAGAAGAGATAAATTGAAAATGAGAGAAAAGGAAAATGAAAATTAATAATAAATATATGTAATTTTTCGACTCATATAAATTATAACAAATCTCATCGTAAATTAATTTTTAAATTTTCGTGAAATTTTATCAATTTAATCGGTACTTGGTATAACTATAATTTTTTACAGTTATTATAGTGATTTCATTATAATTTCACGCGAACAGGGTATTTAGTCGTAAATTGTAATCGACTATAATTTTATCACTATTGAGTAGTATTTCATTATTTTATAGCTTTATATTTTTAATTTTAAGGTTTCGATCAAATTCGGGTTCAATTTTGGTTAATAGTGTGTAAGTCAGTTTTTAGGGTTTTAGTATGCGATGTAGGGTTTTGATCAATTTCTAAGGTTTTTACTATTTATAATATATTTAGATTTATGATTTATTAAATTTTTAATTTGCTCGGCTTTGATGACTCTTCAAGTCATTTATAGTCTTAGGGTTCAATCCTTCTCTTAAATAGCTAAATTTACTAGGTTTACATGTCATGACCCTACAGGGGGCCTAGTAGGATTGCTTAAAATTTTCATATCATATGTGCACCCATGATTTAAAAATCATCTTGTAAGTCAAAGATAACAAGATTCTAAACAATTAGTCACTAAAGTTTTTATTTAATTAACTTATGACCACATATATGTGACTATAGATATCCGATAAGCTACAGTCTAATAGAATCGCAGAGAATCGCAGAGAATCGGTATCTCCTACCAAATAATAAGATTAGGTAGAAAAGTTTTAAAACTCAAACTTACTAAAGTCACAGAATTTAAATAGAGTATACAAGATTTCCAATCAATCATACAGTTTGTCATCAGAGTCTAACTTCTATGCATCTCATCTCGACGTTGATACTCAACCTTCAGTTCTTAACCTATGCTCGATCGTCTAGCAACTTGCAAGAGAAAACTGTTGGGATGTAAGTTACAAGAGCTTAGTGAGTTAATTTTCCTCAACCATACAACAATCAAGTCATACAATAATTAGGTTCAACTAAATGAATTCATAACAAACAGTATGCCAAACAAATACATGCAGGTGACCAGGTACTGCATGTAACTCAGATTTAACGCTCTCCAAAGTTAGGGTTGGAGATTCATCGGTACAATCAAATCCGAGTATCATATTAGAACTTATTTCATAACGAAACTCCGTGTTTCGTATTTAAAATGTAATGGTACATCCATTACCAGCTTTATCAAAACGAAATCTACTTATGATTGTGAGTAGGTTTACGCAGCCCTCACTAACCCCTAAACGAAAGCCTTTGGACTCGACTCATAACCGGACGGTTGGTGCCTCCAATGCCTAGTCATCCCGTGGACCAAGGGAAGGTTATATCGCACATGTGCACCATACGAAATCAATAACAATCTATAATCAACCCACGTATGGCCTTTCGCTACCTCCGTGTAATGTAACTGCCCGGAATTCATTATGCAGTGCATGATTTATGCATGATCCAAGTTAACTTTTCCTAATCGATTAAAAAGTTAAGTCTTATTAATTCAGTAATTATTCCAAGTCACAAACAATCAGTGAATCTACTATGCAACAGATATTATATTATTGCAATTTAAGGTAAATTCACCATCAACAACAATTATCATGCACAAGCATAACCCAACCCCATACACATTCATTTATAAATCATAATTTAAATTCACTATTTACATGCACAAACAAGTATAGAATCATAAGGAAAAACTCACTTGACCATGGCTAACTCAGGGATCATGGTAGTCTGGCGGCCGCTCAGGGTTGATATCGAAATCACCTGAGAATAATGGAAATTTTGTAAGGTAGGGAATTTAAAGCTAATTAATGCTAAAATTTGTAAGGTCTACCTCCCTTAGTTACATGAAATTGCTGATTAGAGCTTTTTATTGAATTGCGTGTAACTTTTTCATTTTAGCTCGGATCGTTATGAACTTATGGTCCATTTTGATCATTTTTGAGCGTATTTTCTCGTAACGAGGTCTGTTTTGGATGTTGTGACTCGCAGTGTAAATTGTAACATAAAAATATCACAAAAATTATTATTTAAGTTTAAAAATTATAAATTATTGATTTTCGCTTTTTCTTAACATATTTATGATTTAATAATTATTTAAATCATATATTTGATATTTTATTATTTTGGGTATATTTTCCTATTTTTTTTCATTTTCTTATTTTTCTTATGTACCTTACGATTATACATATATATATATATTCATATACTTATAATATATAATTTATAGTTCATGTTATTGTAAATTCTTAAATTACGGTACCATATATACATATATACACTATATATTACACGTATTATATATGTATATGTGTTTATTTAAAACACACTCTTATACACATATTCATATATTTATATATATTTTGTATTTATTTATTTATATGTCTTACATGTATACATACCTATAAATACATACATATATATTCGGCATATATATACTTATATAGTATTTATCATAAAATATGTATACTATACATTACATACATAATGTGCCGTATACTATAATATTTATACTCTATATTATATATATATATATTCATATGTCTTATATACATACTTATAAAAATACCCCACTATATACTATACGACTACGCATATATATATATATATATATAATCATACATGTATACCCACATATATATAGTTACGGTACATACATATATATTTATACTATAGTTATGTAATGAAAAATACTAATTACTAATTAGATGTATAAAAAAAAAACAAATACATAATACATACTATATACCTATGTACATACATGTATATATACCTAACCCTATATTTACACATATAATTAAATTTAAGTATTCATGTACATAGACATATAATATTAATGTTATATGTAAAAATACCATACAAATACTATATTTCTACATGTATATACTATAATATACATCTATACCTACTAAAATAAATTACTTACCTATTAATTTTTATTTTTCTTCTTCTTTTCCTTCTTCTTTTTCTTCCTTCTTTCTTTTTCTTTCTTTTTCCTCACGGTTTGCTTTGCAAATTTGGTGTTTGTGCAGATTTTTTTTTCTTTTTCCATATTTATATTTTGCTCTTGCTCACATGATCAATAGCTTAACATTTAAGCTAAGCTAGATTTGTAATCTTTTCCTTTTATTTAACATTAACACATGGCAGTTTAATTGATCACGTGGGTTGTTTCTTTGTTTTTTTTTTCTTCTAATTGTTGTTTCCACGTTTTGTGTGCAAGATGTGCATTAAAGTGGAAGTGAAAAGAAGCAAAAGAGATAAATTGGAAATAGAAAAGAAGGAAAATGAAAATTATTAACAAATATATGTAATTTTTCGAATCATATAAATTAATACGATTCTCCTCGTAAATTAATTTTCAAATTTTTATGAAATTTTATCAATTTAATTGGTACCCGTTACAATTATAATTTTTTTCTTCTAATTGTTGTTTCCATGTTTTGTGTGCAAGATGTGCGTTAAAGTGGAAGTGAAAAGAAGCAAAAGAGATAAATTGGAAATAGAAGAGAAGGAAAATGAAAATTATTAACAAATATATGTAATTTTTCGAATCATATAAATTAATACGATTCTCCTCGTAAATTAATTTTCAAATTTTTATGAAATTTTATCAATTTAATTGGTACCCGTTACAATTATAATTTTTACAAGTTATTGTGGCAATTTCAATAAAATTTCGTGCGAATAGGCAATTTAGTTGAAAATTATATTCGACTATAATTTTATCACTATTAGGTAATATTTAATCATTTTATAGGTTTATATTTATAATTTTAGTGTTTTGATCAAATTCGGGTTCAATTTTGGTTAATGGTATGTAAGTCAATTTTTAAGGTTTTAGTATGCGATATAGGGTTTTGATTAATTTATAAGGTTTTTACTACTTATAATATATTTAGATTTATGATTTATTAAATTTTTATCTTGTTCGGCTTTAATGACTCTTCAAGTCAGGGTTCACTTCTACTCTTAAATCGCTAAATTTGCGGGGTTTACAATACATACACATACATATGTGTGTGTCATAATGTGTATATAAGATAGTAAATAAAAGTACCTATAATAAAATATCAAATATAATAAATTAATTAAGAATACATGTATGTACATAAACACATAAGTATTTATATATATAATTATATATATAATGGGCCGAAACTCATAATATACAATTAGGGTCCATAATTTATTAATTAATTACATATGATACTATATAAATTTACCTAATAATAATAATAATAATATAAAAATTTAAGAAGTATAAAATCAAGAAAACCTAATGAAATGCCACATGAACCACTAAAATAGTGCCATGTCAGCAATTTAACTCTAATTAAATACTTAAACCAAAAACTTCAAAATAATTAAAAATAATAATAAAATTGATTAACTAAATAATAATAATAATAACCGTTGCAATAAATAGTAAATCAAGCTTAAAATAAGAAACTAATGAAAACTACATAAATTAAAGCTAAAAATAAAAAAACATAAAAATATAAAATTTAGAAGGTTCATTAAGTCATAAAATAATAAAGAAAACTCGAAACTTAATGAATAAAAATGTTTTAAGTCAAAATAATTAAATTTATAGCAATTTAAGTTTATGTAAAAAAATGCGGTTTTAACATCCAAAACAGACCCGCTGTCATGACCCTAAAGGGGGCTTAGTAGGATTACCTCAAATTTTCGTATCATGTATGCACCCATGATTTTTTAAAATCATCTTGCAAGTTAGAGATTGCAAAATTCTAAATAATTAGTCACTAAAGTTTTTATTTATTTATTTACTTATCTTACGATTACATATATGTGACTATGGATATCCGATAAGCCATAGTCCAACAGAACCGCAAAGAATCAGTATCCCTTACCAAATAATAAGATTGGGTAGTGAAGTTGTAAAATTTAAACTTACTAAAGTCACAAAATTTAAATGTAGTATACAATGATTCCAATGAACCATATAGTCTGTCTTCAAAGTCTAACTTCTATACATCTCGACGTTAACACTTAATCCTTAGTTCTTAACCCATGCCCGATCATCTAGCAACCTGCAAGAGAAAATTGTTGAGACGTAAGCTATAAGAGCTTAGTGAGTTAATTTCCCTTAACCACACAGCAATCAAGTCATACAATAGTTAGGTTCAACCAAATGAATGCATAGCAAACAGTATGCCAAACAAATTTATGTAGGTGACCACGTACTGCATGTAACTCAGATTTAACAACCTCCGAAGTCAGGGTTGGAGATTAATCGGTATAGTCAGATCTGGGTGTCATATTAGAACTTATTTCATAACGAAACTCCGCGTTTCGTATTTAAAATGTAATGGTACATCCATTACCAGCTTTATCAAAACGAGTTCTACATATGATTGTGAGTAGGTTCACGCAGCCCTCACTCACCCCTAAACGAAGACCTCTGGACTCGACCCATAGCTAGACGGTTGACGTCTCCAACGTCTAGTTATCCCACGGGTTGGGGTAAGGTCATATCGCACGTGTGCATCGTACGAAATTAATAATACTCAATAATCAACCCACATATGGCCTCTCGCTACCTCCGTGTAATGTAATTGCTCGAAATTAATTATGCAGTGTATGATTTATGTATAATCCAAGTTAACTTTTCTAGTCAAATAAAATTTAGTCTTATTTATTTAGTGATCATTCCAAGCCACAAACAATCAATTTAGTAAATCTACTATGCAACAGACATTATATTATTGTAATTTAAGGTAAATTCACCATTAATAACAATTATCATGCACAAGCATAACCTAACCCCATACACATTCATTTATAATTCATAATTTATGTTCATTAACTATAAGCATAAACAAGTATGGAATCATTAAAAAACACCCATTCGGCCATGGCTAGCTCAAGGTTCGTAGTAGTCTGGCGGCAGCTCAGGGTTGATATCGAAATTGCTTGAGAATAATGAAAATTTTATAAGGTAGGGAATTTAAAACTAACTAATGCTAGAATTTATAAGGTCTACTTTACTTTGTCATGACCCTATAGGGGGCCTAATAGGATTACCTAAAATTTTCATATCATGTGTGCACCCATGATTTTCAAATCATCTTGCAAGTCAGAGATTGCAAGATTCTAAACAATTAGTCACTAAAGTTTTTATTTAATTAACTTACAACCACATATATGTGACTATAGATATCCGATAAGCTACAGTCTAACAGAACCGTAGAGAATCGGTATCTCCTACCAAATAATAAGATTAGGTAGAAAAGTTTTAAAACTCAAACTTACTAAAGTCACAGAATTTAAATAGAGTATACAAGATTTCCAATCAACCATATAGTTTGTCCTTAGAGTCTAACTTCTATGCATCTCATCTCGACGTTGATACTCAACCTTCAGTTCTTAACCTATGCTCGATCGTCTAGCAACTTGCAAGAGAAAACTGTTAGGACGTAAGCTACAAGAGCTTAGTAAGTTAATTTCCCTTAACCACACAGCAATTAAGTCATACAATAATTAGGTTCAACCAAATGAATGCATGGCAAATAGTATGCCAAACAAATAATGCAGGTGACCAGGTACTGCATGTAACTCAAATTTAACGCCCTCCAAAGTTAGGGTTGGAGATTCATCGGTATAGGGAGATTCATCCGTACAGTCAGATTCGGGTATCATATTAGAACTTATTTCATAACATAACTCCGTGTTTCGTATTTAAAACGTAATGGTACATCTATTACCAGTGTTATCAAAACAAGTTCTACATATGATTGTGAGTAGGTTTACGCAGCCCTCACTCATCCCTCACTCATCACAAACAATCAATCTAGTGAATCTACTATGCATCAAACATTATATTATTGAAATTTAAAGTAGATTCACCATTCACAATAATTATCATGCACAAGCATAACCTAACCCCATACACATTCGTTTATAAATCATAATTTAGATTCACTAATTACAAGCACAAACAAGTATGGAATCATTATGAAACACTCACTCGGCCATGGCTAGCTCAAGGATTGTAGTAGTCCAAGGAAAGTCAGTCTCGATTTCAAGATCACCTAACATTAGGAACATAAGGAAAGTAATGAGTTTAAGGACTGTTTTACGTGAAATCATCGATTCGAGCTTTTTATCGAATTGCGTATAACTTTTTCGTTTTAACTCAGATCGTCATGAACTTATAGTCCATTTTGATCGTTTTCGAGCGTATTTTCTCGTAACGAGGTCCGTTGTGGACGTTATGACTCGCAGTATAAATTGTAATATAAAAATATCACAAAATTTATTATTTTAGTTTAAAAATTATAAAATACCAATTTTAGCTTTTTCTTAACATATTTATGATTTAATAAGTATTTAAATCATATATTTGATATTATTTTGAGCATATTTTTCTATTTTTGAGATTTTTACTTTATTATGATTATTATTATTATTATGACCTTTATTATTTTTATTACTTCTCATTTTCTTATTAATTATGTATTTCACGATTTATACATACATATATATACCTATATATATTTTCGATATACTACATATATCTATACGCTATATGTATATATATACTTATTTTATGAAAATAAATATCCTCTTGAGTACATATATATATATATATATACTTATAAATGTACTTATGAAATTCCAAATACTTAGATATATATAAATAATTTATAAATACCTATTCTTGTATTATATATTCGGTATATATTTATTTACATAGTATTTATTACAAAATACGTATACTATATATTATACATATCTTACCGTAATATATATACTCTATCTTATATATATATATATATGTCTTATATACATATATTATTACTTATGGAAATATACTTCTACATATATATTCTATACGAGTACATATATACATATACGTGAATAATTATACATGGGTACATATATATATATATATATATATATAAAGTTCACGGTACAAAAATATATATATATCTACTATAATTATTTAATAAAATACTTAATACTAATTATATGTATTTCTAAAAAAAATACGTAATACAAATATATATTCTTATGTATAATATACCTATGCATATACATGTATACATATCTAATCTTATACATACATACACTACTCTCTTTATGTATTAGTGTATATATACATGTATTAACAATATTTTATTTATAAGAAAATATTATACAAATACATATATATACTATATAATATACATCTACATAAAAATAAATACTTACCTTTTTCTTTTTAGTTCTTTCCTTCTTCTTTCCTTCTTTCTTTCTCTTTTTCTCTCCTTTTGGTTTTTAGTTTGTGCAGGACGTTCTTTCTCTTTTTTTTTTTCTTTTCCTTGTATACATGTGAGTTAGCTTAAAATTTAAGCTAACTAATTATCCAAACTTTTTTCATTTTCATTCTTTTTTTTCCACTTAACACGTAGCAAATTTTTCTTCACGTGGGCGGCTTGAATTTAAATTCACATTTCCAAAAAATAAAGTTGGAAAAAGAAGAAAAGAAAGAGAAGAGATAAATTGAAAATGAAAGAGAAGAAAAATGAAAATTAATAATAAATATATGTAATTTTTCGACTCATATAAATTATAATAACTCTTATCGTAAATTAATTTTTAAATTTTTGTGAAATTTTATCAATTTAATCGGTACCCGGTATAACTATAATTTTTACCAGTTATTATAGCGAATTTGTTATAATTTCATGCGAATAGGGTATTTAGTCGAAAATTGCAATCGACTATAATTTTATCACTATTGAGTAATATTTAATTATTTTATAGGTTTATATTTATCATTTTAAGGTTTCGATCAAATTCGGGTTCAATTTTGGTTAATGGTATGTAAGTCAGTTTTAGGGTTTTAGTATACGATGTAGGGTTTTGATCAATTTCTAAGGTTTTTACTACCTATAATATATTTATATTTATGATTTATTAAATTTTTATCTTACTTAGTTTTAATGACTTATCAAGTCATTCATAATATTAGGGTTCAATCATTCTTTTAAATAGCTAAATTTGCGGGATTTACACACTTAGTTACGTGAAATTACTGATTCGAGCTTTTTATCTCAACGTATAACTTTTTCGTTTTAGCTCGAATTATTATGAACTTATAGTCCATTTTGATCGTTTTCGAGTGTATTTTCTTATAACGAGGTATGCTGTGAATGTCATGACTCGTAATTTAAATTGTGATATAAAAATATCACAAAAATTATTATTTAAGTTTAAAATTATCAAATATTAATTTTCACTTTTTCTTAACATATTTATGATTTAATAGTTATTTAAATCATATCTTTGATATTTTTATTATTTTGAGTATATTTTCCTATTTTTGAGATTTTTACTTTATTATGATTATTATTATTATTATTATTGCCTTTATTATTTCTCATTTTCCCATTATTTATATCTTTTACATTTAATATATATATATACTTATAATATATGTTATAATTTTATTTTTACAAAAATCTTTAATCACAGTATTATATATATATACATATATACCTTACATATTTACAAATTTAGTAAATATATTATATATGCTAATAAATATTCGGTATACTACTTATATATATATATATATATATATATACTTTACATTATACGAATTATATATATGTATATGTATTTATACATAATAATATACCCATATAATTTCCGAAGACCTAAATATATATATATATATAATTTACAAATGCCCATTCTTATATTATATATATTCGGTATTTATATTTACATAATATTTGTTATAAAATATGTATACTATATATTATACATATATTATGCCGTATATTCCAAAGCATATACTCTATATTATATATATATACATATATGTCTTATATACATACTTATAAAAATACCCCACTATATATATACTATACGACTATACATATATATATATATAAATTATTATACATGCATACACACACACACATATATATAGTTACGGTACATACATAGATATTTATACTATAGCTATGTAATGAAAAATACTAATTACTAATTATATGTATTCTAAAAAAACAAATACATAATACATACTCTTCCATATACCTATGTACATACATGTATATATACCTAACCTTATACATACATATATAATTAAATTTAAGTATTCATGTACATAGACATATAATAGCAATGTTATATGTAAAAATATCATAAAAATACCATACAAATACTATAACTATATAATATACATATATACTACTAAAATAAATTACTTACCTATTAATTTTTTTTTCTTCTTCTTTTCCTTCATTTTTTCTTCTTCTTTTTCATCCTGCTTTCTTTTTCTTTCTCTCCCTCACGGTTTGTTTCTAGATTTCGGTGTGAATTTTTTTTTATTTTTCCCAGATTTTCCTTTTATTCATGTGAGGATAGCTTAGATTTTAAGCTAAAATCTTATCTTATCTTTTTACATTAATGAGGATATGACCAAAAAAAAAAAATCATTTGTAATCTTTTCTTTTTATTTTGAGATCAACACATGGCAATTTAACTCCTCACATGGCTGCTGATTTTTTTTTTCCAATCTTTCCAGAACGTGAAATTGAGGTAAAGGAAGAAAAGAGAGAAAAGAGATAAATTGAAAATGAAAGAGAGGGAAAATAAAAATTAATATTAAATGTATGTAATTTTTCAAAACATATAAATTATAACAAATCTCATAATAAATTAATTTTTAAATTTTCGTGAAATTTTATCAATTTAATTAGTACCCAACACAATTAAAATTTTTACGAGTTATTATAGCGATTTTGTTATAATTTTACACTAATAAACGATTTAGTCGAGAATTCGTAATCGACTATAATTTTATCACTATTAAGTAATATTTAACTATTTTATAGGTTTACATTTATAATTTTAGGGTTTCGAACAAATTCGGATCCAATTTTGGTTAATAGTGCTTAAAGCAGTTTTAGGGTTTTAGTATATGATTTAGGGTTTTGATTAATTTCTAAGGTTTTTACTCCTTATAATATATTTAGATTTATGATTTATTAATTTTTATTTTGCTCGGCTTTAATGACTCTTCAAGTCATTTATAGTATTAGGGTTCAATCCTACTCTTAAATAGCTAAATTTGCGGGGTTTACACCCGCTATGTGAAAATATGCTTGAAAACAATAAAATCAACTATAAGTTTATAAATATCGGAGTTAAAATGAAAATATTATATGCAATTTAGAATTTAGGAGAAATAGAGGGATACAAGTAAATGGATTATATTATTTAATGGTATGACCTCATAAATAAATAATTATGATAAAGCTCCAACTAAATAAAGAAATAACTAAATGCAATTATTTATAAGAATACATGTTTCATTTCCTATGAAAGGAAATCGATAGATACATATTATAAAGTATAAATAAGACATAACTATAAGACAGAGTTCTTTAAAGGATTTAGGTCTTATACATACGTACACACAGTCAAAGTAAAAAAACGTTTTAAAGAAGATATACTGAAACTTAGGTTACTTGACAAGAACCTTCGTTATCTTGAATGAAGCTTTGGCTATTTAAGAGTCCCAGTTATCTTTAGGTCAGGAACTTAGGTTATTTGAAATTGTAGAATTAAGCATTCGATCGCCTTAGGAGCTAAGGTTACTGCAAGAGATTTTAAGAATCCTTACATTAGGATCCGTGGCTAGCTGTAATCATGAAACCAAGTAATCTTTCTGTTAAAGAATTTAGGTTATTATATAAGAACCTTAGTTATTATTGAGAGAAGTTTCAACTATTTTAGAGTCTTAATTATCTTTAGGTTAGGAACTTTGGTGGTTGTAAATTGCAAAATCAAGTAGTCTGCTTCATTGGGAACTAGGGTTATTCTATAAGTTCGTAAGAGTCCTTAGATTACGGATCTTAATTATCGTCAATCGTGAAATCAAGTAATTCTTCTTTTTAGAAACTTAGTTTATTGTATAAGAACCTTAGTTGTTCTTAAAATTAGCTTTAGCTACTTAAGAGTCTTAGTTATCCCTCGATTGGGAACACTAGGTATCCTACTTAGTAGAATTAACTAATTCATCTTTTTTTGATGTTAAGATCCTATAAGGGACTTAGTAGGATTGCTTGAAATTTTCATATCATATGTGTACTCATGATATGAAAACTGCCTTACAAGTCAGATATTGCAAGATTTTAAATGATTAATCACTAGGATTTCTTATTTTAATTTATTAACTCATTATAAAATATAATTAACTATGGATATCAATATTTCACAATTCCTTTAAACTGTAGAGAATTGGTATCTCCTACTAAAAGATAAGATAAGATTAGGTAGTAAAGACCTAAAATATAAACTTATTGATGTTATAAAATCTAGGTATAAGAATAGTAATTACACATAATATTTCAAATTAGCTATACAAACTATCTTTAGGTTATGTCTCTTAAGGTATCACAATACCTACACTCAATGCTTAGCTTTTAACCCATACTCAATTTTTTATCAACCTGCAAAAGAAAAACTGTTTAACGGTAAGCTATGAGGGCTTAGTAAGTTATCCTTCATGCTATGCTGGCAAGTAGGTTATCAAATGATTTATTAACAAACATATGGATGTATGAACAAGCAATATTGACTGGTGCTGCATATAACATCAAATTTATCGCCTTTTAAGGTAAGAGTTGGAGATACATCAGCATTAATTACAACTGAGGTTTAGCACCTAGGTTTTTAATCATAAATTTAAATTCCATATTTCATGAAATATATTTTTATTTCAAAGAAATCCAGTAGTATACAAAATCTCAAGTCCAGCAGTAAGGTGGGCTTCACAGTCCATGCTCACACCCTATAGTGGAGGTCTCTAAAATTGATCCTTAGCCATACGGTTGGTGTCTCTAGTGCCTAGTAAGCCTGTAAGTTAGGATAAGATCATGTTATATGAGTGCACCGTACTAAAACACTTTAATTGAATATATAGAAATAACCCTTGCAATACCTCTCTTTACCTCCACTTAAGGTGACAGCTAGAATAAGTAATGCAATGCATGGTTGATGCATGATCCTTTTAATTTAAGATAAGCCAAATATAATTAAGTCAAATTATTGAGCGATCAATTAATACCGGCAAACCATTCGAATTGTACAATAGATAATCATACAATCAAATCTTCAATTATTATATTTAACAATATTTTGCATGGTAATCAACCAATATCAAGTACAAGCATAACCTAAATCCTCATGCATCAAGTTATTTATATTCAATTTAGATCCATTAACTACAAGCACAAAATAAGTATAGAGTCATTGAGAGTACTCACTTGACCAAAGCTGATATGAATCTTAGCAACTAACAGGCAGTTTTCCTTCTTAATTAATATTTTCTAATAAGTAGAATTAAGAGAAATCTAATGAGTATCTAGATGTAATATTAGACAACCTAATTAGCTTGCTATCTATCTTATGATTCCTATTTCCACTTAAGTTTTGAATTTCATATAACTTTTTAGTTTTACTTTAAATCTTTACATTTTCATAGTTAGTTCTTAGCGAGTTTGCATGACCTTATTCTATGGATAACAACATATAGTTTATTTAAGATTATATAAGTTTAGGTTATTCAACTATTTGTAGGTTTCGTATTGATAATGTGCTATAACATGATTTAGTTATAGTATTCATATATTGTCGAATAGATATTAGTGTAACGATATATATATTAGATAAAGTTATAGAGTTAGATAAAACATCTTAAAATTGAATATTTAAATAACCAAATACTTTATCTCTATCATATCATAGCATCATTCTAAGTTTATATCATGTGTGTGTATATATATACATATATTCAACTTATTTCCTATAAGTGTACAATTCTATCTTATCATCATCATCCTTTTAATATTCACATATATTGTTAGATGTGATAGATAACCTAACTATCTTATTATTATTATTATTATTACTGTTTTATATTCACATATATTGTTATAATATATATCAACGCATTTCTTCTTTGAAGTGCTTTAACTTTTTAAATATACGTATATATGTATAACACTTTGATCCTTTGAAGAACTTTGTATCTTATTTGCACTTTATGATATGTATTTGTCGATTTCCCTTTGTAGGAAATTATTTATGTATACTTGTAAATAATTGCATTTAGTTATTTCTTTATTTAGTTGGAATTGTATCCTAATTATTTATTTGTAAAGTCATGTTTTTAAATAATGTAATCAATTTACTTGTAGTTATAAGTTTTCTTAAATCATAAATTACTTATAGCTTTTTCGTTTTAACCCCAATATTTATAAACTTATAGTCGATTTTTGTTGTTTTCTGACGTACATTCATGTAACAAGGTTTGTTTTAGATGTTGAAATCTCCATTTTTCATTATGGTTCTAAAGGGTTGCGAATTTAATTATTTTGACCCAAATAATTTTATTTATTAATTTTTAGGATTTTATTTATTATTTTATGGTTTACTCACTTGCTAATTATATATTTTTTAAATATTTTATTTTATTGAATCAATTTTATATTAATATCACTATTTTTCATTTTTTAAAGCTTAATTTACCAATTTTATTATTATTGTAGTTTTCCTAATTAATTAATTAT
Source organism: Lumnitzera racemosa (assembly GCA_024138005.1). Taxonomy (NCBI): domain Eukaryota; kingdom Viridiplantae; phylum Streptophyta; class Magnoliopsida; order Myrtales; family Combretaceae; genus Lumnitzera; species Lumnitzera racemosa. The sequence continues at coordinate 47,751,251 of JAMXBC010000007.1, forward strand.
TATTATTCTCTAATTATTTTTATAATTTGTGGTTCAATTAAATATTTTAGAAAAATTATCGAGGTGGCACTTTATTATTGGTCTACGTGGCAATTTTGTTGATTCTCCTTTATTTTTATTTTTATATTTCTTAAATTTTTGTACTATTACTATTATATATATACTTATATGTTATTTTAATTAATTGATTAAATTATTATGGGCCTTAATTATCCTTTATGCTTTTCAATCTATTACACACACACACATACACACACATATTTTAAGATGTTATACTAATTAAGTATATTATATTTATGTATGTGGTTATATTTATATATAAATACATGTATTCTTAAGTATGTAAGTATAGTTAATATATTAGTATACATGTCTTTTCTACTACATATTACACCTAAATACATATAAACATAAAATGAAAGTACATGACTTTAAATTTACAAATAAAAATGGAAATACATAAAGAATTACTTAATTACTTCAAGCTTGAAAGATTGAAGTTTGAAGCTCTTTAGTCCCTTCTTCGTTGCAAAGTTTAATGGCAATGAAGTGGAGTATTATTTGTAGAAACTAAGTAAAATAATAAGTGAGAAATTTGGAGAAATGAGAAGGAAGAAGGAGATGAAATGGGAAGTGAATGTGTCGGCCATACATTTGTCATTGAAAACTACAATTTTTAATTATTAAGTGACGGAAAATTGAAGAAGACTTTAGAGAATTCTAAGGTGACACTTGTTTCATGGCAAAAGGAGAAAAATTGGGAAGGAAAAAAAAAAGAATATGGAAAAGAAAAAGAAAAGTCAAGGAAATTAAATGCATTTGAAAATGACATGTTGACCTTATCAAATTTTGACTTGGTCAACTCCTAAAATATTATAGGTATTTATTATATATATTTTGGAAATAAAAAGAAAATAGAGGAAAAAGGTGAAGAAAGAGGGGAAATAAAGAATTAAATATAGTAAATTAATAAAACAAATATTTGAATTTTCCTCAAATATTTCTAACCCTATGAATAATATTTAGAATAATAAATAATGTAACTATAAGGAAAATTATACATTATGATACTAATATCTACTACATATTGTCTAAATGATAAATAAATATCTAAATTGACACAATACTAATTTATCTATATTATATAAGGTTAATATTAATTATAAAATAATATTATAATTTTTTATGAATTAATTTAGTACTTTTACATTTATTACAATTTAAATCTTATCTCTAATCATTTGCTAACGATTTTATGAGATTTGACATATCATTTAGCTATTTGGCTCAATAAGGGTTTTATCACTTTCATAGCAATTAGGTGTATGTATAACCTTAAAGGTTTGGTTTTAGGGTTTTGATCAGGTTTGGGTTTGATTTCTCATATATATGTATAGATAAAATTTAGGATTTTCATACGCAATTGAGGTTTTTATCAAGTTTGGGGTCAATATTTTATAGCATATATTTAGGGTTTAAGGTTTTCGTATGTGATTAGAGTTTCAATTAAAAAGTTTGGGTTCTTCATATTCGTTTTAAGTTTCACATTTAAAATTATGATTGATTTTAAACTTAGCAACTCTATTAACTTAGGAAAATTATCTATAGTACACAAGTTTAATTCTACATTCAAAATGCTAGATTTGTGAGGTTTACACTTGATCTTAGGTTGTTCTAATGTTCCATACAATACCTGCATTGTGAACTTTGCTTGTCTTCAATTGTGAAATCCAGTTGTCCATCTTGTTTGGAACTAAGATTACTGTGCAAATTCTTAAGAACCCATAGGTTAAGAAGCCTAGCTATTCTCAATCATGCAACCTACTCTTTCTATTTAGGAACATAAATTGTTCGAGAGAACATTTGTTATTCTTGAAAGAAGTTTTAGCTACTCAAGAGTTTTCGTTATCCTTAGGTTAGGAAACCTGATTATTCTTGATCGTAAAATTAAATAATCTATCTTATTAGGAACGAACATTATTCCAAAAGTTCTTATGAATCCTCAAACTACAATTCTGGCTATTTTCAATCATGAAACTAAGTAATCCTTCTTTTTAGGAGTTTCGTTTGCTCAACAAGAAACCTCGATTGTTCTCAAAAAAAGCTTTAGCTATTTAGGTGTCATCATTATCTTCAAATTAGGATGTTTGGTTATCCTCAATCAAGAGATCAAGTAATTCATCTTTTTATGATCTAATTCTTTTCCACAAGTTCTCCAAAATCCTTAGAATATCAACCTTGGCTATCTCAATCATGAAACCAAGTTATCCTTCTTATTAAGAACTTAGGTCATACAACAGGAGCATTCATTACTCTCTCAAAAAAGCTTTGCCTGTTTGGGATTCTTATTTATTCTTAGGCTAAGAACTTTAGTTATTCCAAATTGTTAAAGCAAGTAATCCGTCATTTGGGGAGTTGGAGTGATTCCAAAACTTCTTAGAAATCCTTAGATTATGAACCTTGGCAATTCTCAATTATGAAATCGAGTAATCCTTATTTTTAAGAACTTAGTTTATTTTGCGAGAACCTTATTTGTTCTTGAAAGATCCTTTGGCTATTAAGGAGCCTTAGTTATCATTGGACCTGGAGCTTTGGTTATCTTCCATCATGAAATCAACATTAGGAATCACGGCTAATCGTAATCATGAAACCAAGTAATCCTTCTATTAAGGAACTTAGATTAAATCACAAAATCTAGTGGTCCATCTTGTTTGGAACTAAGATTACTACGCAAGTGTTTTAGAACCCTTAAGTTAAGAGCCTTAGCTATCCTCAATCATGCAACCTACTCTTTCTATTTAGGAACATAGGTTGTTCGATGAAAACCTTTGTTATCCTTGAACAAAGCTTTGGCTATTTAAGAGCTTTCATTATCATTAGGTTAGGAAGTCTGGTTATTGTTAACCGTTAAATCAAATAATCCATCTAATTGAGAACTAATGTTATTCCATAAGTTCTTATGAATCCGCAAACTACGGGCCCTAGCTATTCTCAATTGTGAAACCAACTAATCCTTCTTTTTAGGAGTTTTGTTTATTTAACAAGAAACCTTGGTTGCTCTCGAAAGAAGCTTTAGCTATTTAGGTGTCGTCGTTATCTTCAGATTAGGAAGTTTGGTTATCCTTAATCATGAGATCAAGTAATTCATCTTTTCATGATCTAATGCTTTTCCACAAGTTCCCTAAAATCCTTAGATTGCAAACTTAAGTTATCTCATTCATGAAACCAAGTTAGCCTTCTTCTTAGGATTTTAGGTAAGAGCATTTGTTATTTGAAAGAAGCTTTAGCTGTTTAGGAGCCTCAGTTATTAGGCTAGGAACTTTAGTTATTGTAAATCGTTAAATCAAATAATCTATTGTTCGAAGAGTAAGGTTACTCTAAAATTTCTTAGGAATCCTTAGATTATAGACTTTGGCAATTCTCAATCTTGAAACCGAATAATTATTGTTATAGGAACTTAGTTTATTTTCCAAGAACCTTATTCATTCTTAAAAGACCCTTCGGTTATTAAGTAGCCTCAGTTATCATTGGAGCTAGAGCTTTGGTTATCCTCCATCACAAAATTAAGTAATTCAACATTTTAGAACTAAGGTTACTATGAAACTTTCAAAGCATCCTTTGATTAGGAACTTTGGCATTCCTCGATCATGAAACTATGCAATCATTCATTCAAGGAACTTAGGTTACTTAATAGGGACCTCCGTTATCCTTCAAAGAAGGTTTGGCTATTTATGAATCTCAATTATCCTTAGGTTAGGAACATAGGTTATTCGGAATCGTGAAATCGAGCATTCATTCATCTTGGGAGCTAAGGTTATTGCAAGAGTTTCTAAGAATCCTTACATTAGGAACCATGGCTAGCCATAGTCGTGAAACCATGTAATCCTTTGCTAAGGAACTCAGTTTATTGCATAAGAATTTTATTTATTCTTTAGATAAGTTTCGGCTATTGTGTATCCTCATTAGTGGAATCAACTAATCCTTCTTTTCTTAGTCTTAGGTAGTTCCACATGTTCTAAATAATAAATAGATTAGGAAATTTGCTTGTCCTTCATTGTGAAATAGTCATCCATCTTGTTTGGAACTAAGATTGCTACGTAAGTTCTTAAGAACTCATAGGTTAGGAACCTTAGCTATCCTCAATTGTGCAACCTACTCTTTTTATTTAGGAACGTAGGTTATTGATGAGAACCTTCATTATTCTTGAAAGAAGCTCTGGTTATTTAGCAGTTGTCATTATCCTTAGGTTAGGAAGCCTGGTTATTCTTAATCGAGAAATCAAATAATCCATCTTATTAGGATCTAATGTTATTCCAAAAGTTCTTATGAATCCTTAGACTACAGGCCTTAGACTACATGCCTTAGCTATTCTCAATCGTAAAACTAAGTAATTCTTCTTTTTAAGAGCTTTATATGCTTAACAAGAAACCTCTATTGTTCTTGAAGGAAGCTCTAGCTATTTAGGCATCGTTATTATGTTCAAATTAGGAAATTGGTCATCCTCAGTCGTGAAATCAAGTAATTCATATTTTCACGATCTAACCCTTTTCTACAAGTTCCATAGAATCCTTAAATTATGAACCTTGGATATCTCGATTGTGAAACTAAGTTATCCTTCTTATTAGCAACTTAGGTTATTCGACAAAAGCATTCGTTATTCTTTGAATGAAGCTTTAGCATTTAGGGAGTCTCAATAATCCTTAGGCTATGAACTTTGGTTATTTCAAATCATTAAATCAAGTAATCCGTCATCTAAAGAGCCATGATTATTCCAAAACTTTTTAGGAATCCATAAATTACGGATCTTGGCAATTCTCAACCATGAAACTAAGTAATCTTTATTTTTAGGAACTTTGTTTATTGTTGAAGAACCTTATTCGCTCTTGAAAGATCCTTTAATTGTTAAGGAGCCTCAGTTATCATTGGAGCGAGAGCTTTACTTATCCTCCATTTTGAAATCAAGTAATCTAACATTTTTGAAACTAAGGTTACTTCGCAACTTCCAAAGTATCCTTAGATTAGGATCTTTGGCTATCCTCGATCATGAAATCATGCAATCCTTCAATTAAGGAACTTAGGTTACTCGATAGGGACCTCTGTTATCCTTGAATGAAGCTTTAGCTATTTAGGAGTCTCAGTACCCTTAGGTTAAGAACTTAGGTTATTTGAAATCATGGAATCAAGCATTCAATCATCCTGTAAGTTAAGGTTATTGCAAAATTTTCTAATAATCTTACATTAGGAACCACGGTTAGCCATAATTGTGAAACCAAATAATCCTTCTGTTAAAGAACTCAAGTTATTGCATAAGAACCCTAGTTTTTCTTGAGAGAAGTTTTGGCTATTTTGGAGCCTTAATTATCCTTAGATTAGGAACTTCGGTTGTTCTAAATCGTGAAATCAAGTAATCTGCCTCATTAGGACCCAGGTTTATTTTGTGAGTTCATAAGTCTTCAGATTACGAACCTTAGCTATTCTCAATCATGAAATCAATTAATCCTTTTTTTAGGAACTTAGTTTGTTGTACAAGAACCTTGGTCATTCTTAAAATTAGTTTTGGCTACTTAGGAGTCTTAGTAATCCTTAGGTTGGGAACACTAGGTATCTTTGTTAGTAGAGTCAACTAATCCATCTTTTTATGATCTTAGGTTGTTCTACATGTTCTATACAATTTATTGATTAGGAACTTTGCTTATCCTTAATCGTAAAATCCAATAGTCCATCTTATTTGGAATTAAGATAACACAAGTTCAAGAACCCATAGGTTTGGAACCATAGCAATCCCTAATTGTACAACCTACCCTTTCTATTTAGGAATGTAGGTTGTTCAATAAGAACCTTCATTATTCTTGAAAAAAGCTTTGGCCATTCAGAAGTTTTCATTATCCTTAGGTTACGAAGTCTAGTTATTCTTGATCATAAAATTAAATAATTTAACTTATTGGGAACTAATGATGTTATTTTAGAAGTTCTTATGAATCTTTAGACTAAGGGCTTCAGCTATTCTTATTCATAAAACTAAGTAATCCTTCTTTTTAAGAGCTTCGTTTACTTAATAAGAAACCTCCGTTGTTCTTGAAAGAAGCTCTAGCTATTTAGGCATTGTCGTTAAGTTTGGTTTTCCTTAGTCACAAGATTAAGTAATTCATCTTTTCATGATCTAATTATTTTCCATAAGTTCCCTAAAATCCTTAGATTAGGAACCTTGGCTATCTTGATCATGAAATCAAGTTATCCTTTTTATTAGGAACTTGGGTTATTTGATAAGAGCATTCGTTATACTTTGATGGAAGCTTTAGGTGATTAGGAGTTTTAGTTATTTTTAGGCTAGGAACTTTGGTTATCTCAAATCGTTAAATCAAGTAATCTGTTATCTAAGAAGCTAGGGTTATTCCAAAACTTCTATTGAATCCTTAGATTACGGATCTTAGCAATTCTCAATCATGAAACAAAGTAAGCCTGATTTTTAGGAACTTAGTTTATTTTGCGAGAACCATATTCATTCTTGAAAGATCTTTCGGCTATTATAGTCTAAACCTCACAAATCTCGCCTTCTGAGTATAGAATCAAACTTGTGTACTATAGATGATTTTTTTAAGTCAACATAGTGAATAAATTTAAAACGGATTAAAATTTTAATTTTAAACTTAAAATGAATATGAAAAGCCCAAACTTATTAATTGAAACTCTAATCGTATATGAAAACTTTAAACCTTAAACATGTGTAACTATAAGAGATTGACTCCAAACCTGATAAAAACCTTAATCATATATGAAAATTCTAAATTCTATGTACGTGTACATATGAGAAATTGAACTTGAACCTAATCAAAACCCTAAAACCAGATTTTTAAGCTTATAAATGTACCAATTTACTACGAAGACGATAAAACTCTAATTGAGCCAAATAATTGAACGATATGCTCAATCGTGTAAAATTACTAACAAACAATTAGAGATAATGTTTAAATGCTCACAAATGTAAAAGTACTAAATTAATTCATAAAAATTTATAATATTATTTTATAATTATTATTAACCTTATATTTATGTAGATAAATTAGTATTATGTAGATTTAAGTATTTAGTTATTATTTAGACAATATATAGTAAATATTAGTATTATAATTTTCTTTATAGTTATCTTATTTATTATGCTAAATATTATTTATAGGGTTAGAAATATTTATGGAAAATTCTAATATTTGTTTTATTAATTTATTACATTTAATTCTTTATTATCCCTTTTTCTTCATCTTTTCCTTTATTTACCTTTTTTTTATTTCCAAAATATATGTAATAAATATATATAATATTTTAAGAGTTGACCAAGTCAACATGTTAACATCAACTAGAATCTCTTTTCTTTTTCTTTCCATTCCTTTTCTTTTTCTTTTTTTTTTTCTCTTTCTTTTTCTCTCCCTTCCTTTTCCTTTGCCATCTACCCATGTGTACCACTAGAATCCTTACTAAATTTCTTAAAATTTCCCTAATAAATGCATGAAAATGACATATGTGTATCTTCCATTTTGAACCAAAAATTTAATCATCCATTTCCATCTCTTTCCCTCGTTTTTCTCTCACTTTCCTCTACTTCCTTCTACCTAAATTTCTATACACAATTTCACCTACCATTCTAACAACCCCTAAAGGAGGAGGAAAAGGAGGATTATTCATGAAGAACACATCAAAACAAGTAAATATGCATTCTTTATTTATTAATAGTATTAATTCCTTTATGCAAATTATATTTTTGTGTATGTTTTTATGAGTTTTTGTGTATATTATATTTGATGTATTGCTATGTTTTGACAAGTATTAGTTTATATTTTAAGGTGTTATTCTAGAAACTTTATGTATATTTGTTAGATTTTGAATGGAAAATTTATTTCTTTTAGAAATTATGTTTATATATGCATACATGTTATTGTACATATATATGCATACTTATATATATGAATATATTGTAGAATTAGTAGACATATGTACATATATACAAGTATTTGTATGGATCATATTATGTATATGAATACACAATATACATATACATATACATATAAGGGAGTAAATAAGAGAACAAGACAAGTAGTATATAAAAATACACACGTATATGCCCTATATACACATATTATAATAAGTAAATAAATATATATAAGAAATAATAGGTATTTATATGTGTATGTACAAAACTGAAAGTACATTCACATGAATATACATATAATATATTGAAAATTTCCTTAAAAATACACTAAGAAAATATAAAATATGTATAGTTATACATGATAAAAGTATATATAAAATTATGTATAAATACATATATATGTATATGTATATGAATACATATAATAATAGTATATTACAAGTATATATGTACATGTATAGGTATACGTAAAATAATAGTATATTAAAAGCATATAAACAAGTATGTATATTAATATATTAAGTATACATACATGCTTTAAGGATACATATATATTTATAAATAAATATAAGTACATATAATATAATAAAATATACATACATATATAATGGGCTGAAACCCATAATACATAATCAAGGCTCATGATCCATTAATTAATTAAATATAATAATATATAAATATGCCTAATAATAATGTCAAATTTAAGAAATATAAAAATCAAGAAAACTCAATAAAGTGTCACGTAAACCAACCGACTTGTGCCATGTTAGCAATATATCTCAAATAAATAATTAAACCAAAAATTTAAAAATAATTAAAGAATAATAATAAAATTAATTAAATAAACTGATAATAATAACAAAATTACAATAAATAGTAAGTTATGCTTAAAATAGGAAAATAATGAAATGTATATAAATTAAAATTAAAAATAAGAAACTATAAAAACATAAAATTTAGAAAATTAATCAAATCATAAAATAGTAAAGAAAAGCTTAAAATTGATAAATAAAATTAATTGGGTCAAAATAATCAAATTCATAGTGATTTAAGCTTATTTCAAAAAACGTAGATTTAATGTCCAAAATGGGCCTTGCTGTATGAATCTATGCTAAAAAATAATGGAAATTGATTAAAAGTTTATAAATGTTATAGTTAGAATAGAAAAGCTATACAGAAAACCTAGAGATACAAGTAAATTGATTACATTATTTAAGTAATATGACCTTACAAATAAATAATTAAGATAAAGCTTCAATTAAATAAAAAAATAACTAAATGAAATTATTTACAAGCATATATATATAATTACCTATAATGGGAGACCAATATATACATATCATAAAACATAGATAAGACACAATTATAAGATATAAAGTTCTTCAAAAGATCAAAGTATTATACATATACATATGAATTTAAAAAGTCAAAGCACTTCTAAGAAACAATACTTTGATATCTAATAACAATATATGTGAATGTAAAATGGTAGTGATAATAACACCTAATAATAATAATAATGATGATAATGATAACAATAAGATAGAATCGTACACTTACAAGAAATAAATTGAATATAGGTATATATACATACATACACACATAATATAATCTTAAAATAATATTATAACATAATTGAGTTAAAGTTTTTAGTTATTTAAATATACAATTTCGATATTTCCATCCAGCTCTATAATTTTAATTGAATCAATTATTTTATCTAACTTAACCTAATATACTACTAATTATCTTGTTATATATAGAAATTGGAATTAAAATTATAATATAACAATATACTAATATAAAACTTATAAAAAGTAAGAAAATTCGAACTTGTATAATGGAACTAATTTGAATATTATTACTTATATGATTAAATTGGATACTATTACATATACAATAAAATAATATTTCCCGAACATCACAATAAATAAGTTAAGCAATATAAAATAACATTGAAAAGTCTAATTAAACTTTATCACTAAAGAAGCATATTTGAACTCAATAAGAATCTACTAAAAACATGTAAAGATAGAAGGTAAAATGAAAAAGTTACAAATGACATAATACTTAAGTAGAATGGGAATCATAAGATATATAGTAAACTAATTAGACTATCTAACATTACGCTTAGATACTTATTAGGTTTCTTTTATTTTTGTTTATTAGGAGATATCGATTAAAAGGGTAAGCTGCCTATTGATTGCCAAGAGTCGTATCGGCTTTGGTCAAATAAATACTCTCAATAACTCTATACTTGTTTTGTGCTTTTAGTTAGTATACCTAAATTAAATATTAATAACTTGATGTTTGGGGAGTTTAGGTTATGTATGTGTTTGATATTGGCTAATTACTATGCAATATACCATTAAATATGATAATTGAAGATTTGGTTGTATGATTGACTGTTGCATGATTTGAATGGTTTATCGATATTGATTAATTACCCCATAATTTTACTTAAATTAAAAGAATCATGCATCAACCATTCATTGCATTACTTATTCCAACCGTTACCTCACGTGCAGGTAAAGAGAGGCTGATAAGAATCAGCCTCCGACTATATCCAAACGAAGGCCGACATATCCCAAGCCGAGGCCAACATGTCCCAAGCCAAGGCTGATTAACTCTTATCGAGGTTGAGCAGGTAACAGAAGACTGAGGGGAAGAAAAGGAGACACTCGGCATCAAGTCTATCATCAGTCGAGATACCACAAGGCTAGGGACTTAAAACCAAAGAACCACTTGGCACGATATTGAGACACTCGTGTCGACTGATTTTAGAACTCGGCAATTATGGGCCAACCTTTCTAGTTCTTGGCTAAGCACTACAAGACTTCAGAGACTCTTTCCCAAATCTGAACATCCAATTGCCGACCCTAACTAGTTCGAATCTTGCTCCTTCTAGGATAGACCGAGTGACTGCATACCGACTTCTATTAAATGCACAATTTTGTATTCTTATATATGTTTTCTTTATTTATGGGCCCAATTCTTTAGGGTTTAAGACCTTGTACATTATTTACAATTTTACCACTAAGGTTTAGGACTTGCTATAAATAGCAACATCTGTAATTAGCATACATCATGAGATCAAACAGATACACACAGGCAATCATTTTTTATAGTGAAACATTTCCTTTTTTTTTTAGCTCTTAGAGCTAGCATTGCCAGATTATTAAGCATCTAACCTCTTATTTGATCTTTGATCTTTAATCTTTCCTGTGTTCTTATCATTCTTATTATTAAGATTGTGGTGAACCTTACATTTGAGTGAGTTAGCGAGTCGCATCTAACCTCTCATTTGAAACCCCAAGCTACATTTAGTGTTCATGAATCATATTAAACCCTATTTTGAGCTCAACCTTTTATTGTGTTTGTGTCTTGGTGCATAATATCTATCCATATTCAGATTCAAAAACCCATTCTCACTCTCTATTTTTCCTGTTCTCATTCAAACTCAGATTGCCTCATTCTAAGTTTCCAAGATCCGCTGCCATATACACATTAGATGTCTTGCGAGGGTTGTTCTTATATATTGAATTAAAGTGTTTTTGTAATGCCTCAGAACTTAGAACCTTGTAGACCGTCTCGTGTCTCTAGTCCTCTAATGACATGCCAAGCTCTAACAACCATAATGAATATTTCAAATTTAACATTAAAAAACACCAACATTGTATATATATATATATAATCTCTCATTTCGTAAAATTCAAACTCCATAGTTCATACTCCATAAGTACCAACATGATTAAAGAACTCTTTTATCTTTCACAATGAAAATAATGTAAATCAGATTGAACAACTAGTACGAATGGAAATTAAAAAATAGAACAAGTCTCATCCATAGTTTCATTTCAATCCTTATTACTAATCCTAATACTATTGGCTACATCACAATAATAGTCTCCAAAATCAACATTTTAGTAGTAATAACTATCATTCCACTTTTCAACTCCAATATTCTCACAACCAACATAGTCTCCATAACTATAATCTTCATAAACATCTTTCTGACCTGTAGCTAGGAGAAAGAAATAATATAATGAGCCAAAGCTCAGTACGTAATACACAACTACATGCACATGATCAAATGAAAGATATTCGCATGCATAGAAATGCCAAACAAGTAAATCACACAATTCATTTAATTATCTTTATTTATAGGTCAAACACACGACACACAATAGTGGTCCTCATGACTTGTTCACATCACAATTGTATCACACCTAACGTTTGATATGCCTCTTCAAGCCCCTCTATAACATCCTAATGTTGGGCATGCCTCTTCGACCCCCTTTACAACAACTTAGATCTACCCAAGATTATTTCCATGTGAGACTCCACATAGGACAACACGTTACACAAATCATCAGGGTTGGCTTCTAGGGATCTACCACTATGGGCCCTTAGGACAAGCTAAACACTAGCAATACTGAGATATTTAAGTCGGATATACATTTAATTCATTTAATTTTTGCTATCCTAACAAGAACATGTTACGCTCTTGGATATTTAGAATTCGTTACCAATGAATCAAAGCTAGCTTTAAATCCTAGAAACAATAAATATTCATCAAACTCCTTTAAATAATGAGTAAACATTTCCCTTAGCTAAGACTCATTTTTAGACCATTTAAATCTCCTTAAATTCACTTAATAATACATTAAAGGGATTTACTTTAGAAGTAAAAAAGAAATAAAACGAAAAGAAAAGGAAAAACTTAGCTTAAAGGAGCAAAGCCTATGATACAGTTAAGGACACAATCATATCTTTTGATTGTATAACTTACTGAGTTACACTTCATTAGAGCAAGGGATACGACTCGGGACATGGTCGTGTCTTTTGGTTTTGTAACTTTCTGGTCTATCAACCCACATCACCTATTATAAAGGATACGACTAGAGACACGATTGTGTCTTTTGGTCATGTCACTTTCTAATCTACCAGCCGACATCACCCATTGCAAAGGATACGACTAGGGACATGGTTATATCTTTCAGTCGTATCACTTTTTGGTTGACCTTTTTTTTTTCTTCCACTCAAACTTCTCTCTAAACCCCGCAACAACACTCCACAACTCTTCATCACAAACCCTTGATTCAAATCAATATAACCCTTCTAAAATCCACTTCTATAATTTTTTAATTAAAATAACAAAATAAAAAATTGTTAAGAATTTAAGAAATTTAGGACTTTAAGGAATATATGAGCGTTACCTTAATCTCAATGGTTCTCCTTTAGAGTTTCTCGCTTTTCCTTAACCAATTATTCGCAACCTTAAACAATTACATTAAAATCTTAGTTTCTAAAAGAATGAAAACTCAAAATTGAAAATCTAACTTCGCTTACCAAGGTCTTGTAGGATTGCATTCCTTATACGAACTACTCTTGCTCTTGAGGGCTTTCGATAAATAAAGGAGAGAAGTCTAAACTTGTAGTATACGAAGAGAACAATTGCACTAATTAGGCAAGGGTTTTATTTTAACCCTTTTCTTGAATTTTTGATGTTTCCCTTTATTAATCTATAGCTTAAGAGCTTAATACCCTTTTTCATATAACTTAATTACCCTTTTGATTTTATTAAGACTTTTATTATTTATTTATCCCCCTTAATTTTTTTTCCTTGAGTATTATATTCTCCCCCCCCCTAGAAAACTTTTGTCTTCAATAGTTACATGATTCTTTGAACAATTCAGGGTACTTCTTTCTTATCTCTTCCTCTAACTCCTAAGTAGCTTCTCGCTCAAGTTGGTTTGACCATTGTAAAACCTAAGCATGTTAGTGAGTTGGAACTAGTGAGATTAAAAGAAAATGTGACTTATGAAGAACACTCGATTGAGATTATAGACAATAAAGTGCAAAAGTTAAGGAACAAAGGGATTGGATATGTTAAGGTATTATGAAGAAATCATGAATGAAAATTTGCGACCTAGGAAGCAAAAGTCGAAGTGAAGCGTCAATATCCACATCTATTTGCTAAACTAGGTATGCCATTCAAGTTTTGAGGACAAAACTTAAACCTCTAAAATTTTCAATCTAAATCCTAGATCATACTTAGGTATGCTAAATAACCTTAAGAGTTAACAAGACTAGATAAGATAAAAACCCTAATAAAAGATTTGAAAATCTAATTGTGTATGAAAACCTTAAACTCTAAATGAGTGTAAACACTAGAAATTATACCTAAAAGTGATAAAAACCCTAAAATTATTACTTTGAGCTTATAAATATATTGATTCATTACAATTATGATAAAACCTTGATCGAGTGTAAATATTTAATGATATGCTAAATCATATAAAATCACTAACCAATGATCAAAGATAATTTTTAATTGCTCATAAAGGTATACATATTAAATTAATTTATAAGAAACTATGATACTATTATACAGATAATATTAACCTTATAATCATACAAATAAGCTAATATTATATACATTTAAGTGTTAATTGATATTTAGACCATATATAATAATTGTTAGTATTATAAATTATACTTTTCATGATAGTTACATTAATTATGTTGCTAAATATTATCTATATTATTATAAATGTTTAAGGAAGGTTCTAATAATTGTTTTACTAATAATTTCATTTAATTCCTTATTTCCCTCTTTCCTTTAATTTTTCTTCTAATTACCTTTATTTCCAAAAATATATATAATAGATACATGTAATATTATAAGGGTTGACCAAGTCAACATATCATTGTTAAGTAGAATCTTCTCCCTTTTTCTATTGATTTCTTTTCCTTTTTATTTTTTCCCTTGTTCTTACCGCCCACTTATCCATCTTCTAAAGTCCCCTTCGTTTTTCTTTTCTACACATTTAAACACAACAAAATACAAACTTTTATCCCCTTCCCCTAAACTATAACTCTCTCCCTTTCCCTTTCCAAATTTCTTATCTTCACTTTTCCTTTTTCCTTAAAAGTATCTTACAAATTCTACTCTAAAATATTTACAACTCCTCATCCATCGTTAAAAAGCAAAAGAGGTATATCTATTATATTAATACTAGTATTTCTTATAAAGCATGTGTATGTTTCCTTTTCATCTAATTTAATGAATTACTGTAGTTAGTGTATTAGAAATGATCCTCAAAGTCTTGTTTATATGTAGTGGAGTTACAAGCACAATCTTAGTTTTTCCAAAACTCATATGTTATGTACATATATTAGTACATATAAGAATACCTATATATGTGTGTAAGTGTAGGAATACATGTATACATATAGTATACTTACATAATGGAGTATGTATATATATTTGAATCCTAGTAGAAAATATGGTATAAATACCCATATACATATACCAACTGAAACCCTATTCATGAGTACCTTTTTTATGTACATAATTAAGCATAATAAGAATATTAAGTGTATACATGGAAGTATTCCAACCAAAACTATAAATATATGTATACGTAACTTATATAAAAATTCCTTAAAATTATACTTTGAAAATACAAAAAGAATATACATATGGACATACATGTAAGATACTTAAATAGTAAGCCTAAGATAAGTACATAAGTGTAGTTTAATACAAGTATTTAATATAATATGGTAAGCTAATCACAAACATGTATATATGTATTTATGGGCCGAAACCCATAATAGGCCTATAATGCATTTATCAACTTATGTTAATCTTATATAAATACATGTAATAAAATAATAATAGTTCAAAATTATAAGAACATAAGAATTTAGAAATTAATTAGATCATGAACCAATAAAAGGAAATACAAAATTTATAAATAAAAATATTTAAGCCAAAATAACGAAATCTATAATACTTTAAGCTTATATTGTAAAACGCAGGTTTTAACGTCTAAAACAGACCCTACCGTGTGAACGTATGCTGAAAATGATAAGAATCAACTATAAATTTATGAATATAGGAAAATAAGATGAAAACGTTGTATACGATTAATAAATGAGTTCAATCAGAGGGGAACTAATAGAAAATCTAAGTAGATTTAGATAAGTAATTACCTAGGATAATTAGTTCACTTAGTTACTTGTTATCGTTTCCATTTTCTAATAATAATCAGATGATCCTGATGCAGGTTCAGATTGCATGAGAAATGTCATGGTTGAGTGATTAATCTCTATGATTCCATACTTATTTGTGTTTGTAGTTAATGAATTTAAATAATATCGTTAATTGGATGTTATATGGGGTTGGGAATATGCATGTGAATACTATTGTTTGTTGAATTGTGAAGTTACTTTAAGAACTGATAACAAATTGTTTGTTGCATAATAGATTAGATAGGAATTGTATTGTTTGTGATATTGACTGGTCATACAATAATTGAACTTAATTATAATTAACTTATTAAGTAAATTGGAACATGCATCAACATGCATTGTGTAAATCAATTTCGGTTGTCACATCACATGAAGGTAAAGATAAGCCATACAAGGGTTGTTAAATTTATGAATATTCTAATTTGGTACAATGCACACGTATAATATGACCTTATCTTAGCTCATGGGAACATTAAGAGTTGGAGGTGTCAACTGCCTAGCTAAGGATCGAGTTTAGAGACCTCTGTT
This sequence comes from Lumnitzera racemosa, assembly GCA_024138005.1. Lineage (NCBI taxonomy): Eukaryota > Viridiplantae > Streptophyta > Magnoliopsida > Myrtales > Combretaceae > Lumnitzera > Lumnitzera racemosa. The sequence continues at coordinate 47,767,743 of JAMXBC010000007.1, forward strand.
TAGGGTGAGTGTGAACTGCAAGTGCTTACTCACAATTATAACTACAATTTTAAACTGCGAGTGCTTACTCACAATTATACCTACAACTTAGTTTTTGATAAAAACAAATTGATTGATTTATTTGACTATGAAACGTAGAGTTTCATAGAAAAGTAAGTTTAGATATAATACCCAGATCTAACTAGTATTGTATATACTCTAACCCTAACTTCGGAGACTGTTAAATCTAAGTTACATACAATACCTAGTTAATTGTATATACTTGTTAATATATTCATATGCTTGATTTAATGTACGTATAACTTGCTTATTAGTATGGTTGAGGGATTAACTCACTAAGCTGTTTAACTTATACCCTTGAAAACTTTTATTGTAGGATTATCTTTCTATAGACACTGGTTGCCACATGCTAGAAGTTGGTACGAGATTTTGGGCAAGATGAGCCAATTTTGAGCATTGCAAGAATATAAGTAAACTTTATGTGTCATTTAGTTATGACCTTGTGTAGTTACTTTAACCTAAAATACTGTATCTTCTGTTTGGTGTAACTACTTTGATCTAAATATTATGTAAATATATATATTTTATGATATCATTTTTATCTGATAACTCTTGTAAAGTTAATGGTTGTAGTAGCCTTGTATATTGTATGAAGGATCCATGATTGGAAAGGAAACCAATCTGTAGTCTTTTATACGATATACGATGTTTACTACGACTAGTTCACCTTTGGGTTATGATACTTCCTTACTTATCACACTTATGAAAATATAAATACAGCTTCCAATTCAAATACCAGTCAAATCCAAATTCTCATAAACTTTCCCAACCGTGCCTTTAAACTTTATTTGACTGTATCTTAGTCATTTCCTGTTTGATTTCAGTAAACTTTATATTGTTATGATCGTTATTTTATGTACTATTAAGATATCTTAAGAATAAAGTTTATCAATATTATCAAAGTCTAAAAATACCCTTTTCTTCACTATAACTTGACCGTATGTGACTGTAACTCCATAATTGACCCGAATAAGCTTTAGTTCCTTAACAGAAGGATTACTTGACTTCGCAATTACAACTAGCTACGATTCCTAATGTAAGGTTTCTTAAAATCTCTTGTAATAACCTTAGCTCTTAGGGTGATTGAATGCTTGATTTTATGATTCTGAATAAGGATAATTGAGACTCCTAAATAGCCAAATCTTCTTTCAAGATGGAGGATAACCAAAGCTCTCTCTCCAGTGATAACTAAGGCTCCTTAGTAGTTGAAGGATCTTTCAAAAGTGAATAAGGTTCTCACGAAATAAACTAAGTTCCTTAAAGTAAGGATTACTTGATTTCATGATTGACAATTGCCAAGATCCATAATCTAAGGATTTTTAAGAAGTTTTGGAATAACGCCAACTCCTCGGACGATGAATTACTTAATTTAATGATTTAGAATGACCAAAGTTCCTAGCTGAAGAATAATTGAGGCTCCCAAATAGCTAAAGCTTTTTTCAAAGAATAGAGAATGCTCTTATTAGATAACTTGAGCTCTTAATAAGAAAAATAACTTAGTTTCCCGATTGAATTAGCCAAGGTTCGTAATCTATGAATTCTAAGGAACATGTGGAAAAGAATTAGAGCATGGATAGATGAATTACTTGTTTTCGCAATCAAGAATAACTGAACTTCCTAATTTGAAGATAACAACAACATCTATATTGCCAGAGCTTCTTTCAAGAACAACCAACATTTCTTATTTAACAAACTAAGCTAAAAAAAAAAGAAGGAATATTTGGTCTTACGATTGAGAATAACCAAGGCCTGTAGCAAAAGGATTCATAAGAACTTTTGAAATAACATTAGTTCTAAATAAGATGGATTATTTCATTTCACAATTAAGAATATAACTAGACTTCTTAACCTAAGGATAATGAAAACTCCTGAATAGCTAAAGCTTTTCTTTCAAGAATAATGAAAGTTCTCATCAAACAACCTGCATTCTTAAATAGAAATAGTAGGTTGTATGATTGAGGATAGCTAAAGTTCTTACCCTAAGAGTTCTTAAGAACATGCATAGTAATCTTAGTTTTAAACAAAATGGACTATTGGATCTCACAATTGAAGACAAGCAAAGTTCCTAATCTAAGGATTGTACGGAACATGTAGAACAATGTAAGATCATAAAAAGATGGATTAGTTGAATCCTTTAATGCTGCTCAATGTTCCGAATCCAAAAATAACTAAGATTTCTAGGTAGCCAAAGCTAATTTCGAAAGCAACTAAGGTTCTTATAGAAAAAGCTAAGTTCGAAAAAAGAAGGATTACTTGATTTCACAAGTGAGAATAACCAAGGTTTGTAATCGGGGGGCTCTTACAAACTTATGGAATAACCCTAGTTCCCAAAGAGGCAGATTACTTGATTTCACGATTTAGAATAACCAAAGTTTCTAACCTAAGGATAATTAAGGCTCTAAAATAGCCAAAACTTCTCTCAAGTGTAACTAAGGTTCTTATGCAATGACCTAAGTTCCTTAATAGAAGGATTACTTAGTTTTACGATTACGATTAGTCGCGGTTCCTAATGTAAGGATTCTGAGAAACTCTTGCAATAACCTTAGCTCTTAAGGCGATCAAATGCTTGATTTCATGATTTTGAATAACCTATGTTCTCAACCTAAGGATAATCAAAACTCCTAAATAGCCAAAGCTTCTTTAAAGGATAATGAAGGCTCTTGTCAAGTAACCTAAATTCCTTGACCAAAGGATTGTTTGGTTTCATGATAAGGGATAACCAATATTCCTAATCTAAGGATACTTTAGAAGTTGCAAAGTAACCTTAGTTCCGAAAATGTCAAATCACTTGATTTCACGATGGAGGATAACCAAAGTTCCCGCTCTAATGATAATCAAGGCTCCTTAGCAGCTGAAGGATCTTTTAAGAACAAATGAGGTTCTCACGAAATAAACTAAGTTTCTAAAAATAAGGATTACTCAGTTTCATGATTAACGATCCGCAAGATCCATAGTCTAAGGATTCTTAAGAAGTTTTGGAATAACCTCAGCTTTTCAGACAACAAATTACTTGGTTTAACGATTTGGATTAACCAAACTTCCAAGCCAAAGGATAACTAAGGCTCCCAAAGAGTTAAAGCTTCTTTCGAAGAATAACAAATGCTCTTGTCGAATAACTTAAGCTCCTAACAAGAAGAATAACTTGGTTTCGTGATAGCGATACCAAAGGTTCATAATTTAATGATTCTTAGGAGCTTATGAAAAAGAATTAGATCATGAAAAGATAAATTACTTTATCTCACGATCGAAAATAACCAAACTTTCTAATTTGAAGATAATGATGACGCCTAAGTAGTTAAAGAATCTTTGAGAGAAACCAAGGTTTCTTGTTGAACAAACAAAGATCCTAAAAAGAAGGATTATTTGGCTTCACAATTAAGAATAGCCGAGGCCCATAGTTCCAAAGAGGATGGATTATTTGATTTCACGATTAAGAATAACTAGACTTCCTAACCTTAGTAATGAAAACTCCTGAATAGCTAAATCTTCTTTCAAGAATAACGAAGGTTCTCATCTAACAACCCATGTTCCTAAATAGAAAGAGTAGGTTACACAATTGAGGATAGCTAAAGTTCCTAACCTAAGGGTTCTTAAGAACGTGAACAATAATCTTAGTTCCAAACAAGATGGACTACTAGATTTCATGATTGAGGACAAGTAAAGTTCATCGAAGGATTGTATGGAACATGTAGAACGACATAAGATCATAAAAAGATGGATTAGCTGAATCCTCTAACACGGATGCTTAATGTTCCCAATTAGAGGATAAATAAGAATCCTAAGTAGCCAAAGCTAATTTTGAGAGTGACTAAGGTTCTTGTAGAATAAGTAAAGTTCCTAAAAAGAACTTGTGGAATAAACTTAGTTCCCAATGAGGTAGATTACTTGATTTTGCGATTTAGAATAATCAAAGTTTCTAACCTAAGGATAATTAAGGCTCTAAAATAGTCGAAACTTCTCTTAAGAGTAATCAGGGTTCTTATGTAACAACCTAAGTTACTTAATAGAAGATTACTTAATTTCACAATTACGGCTAGTCGCAGTTCCTAATGTAGGGATTCTTAAAAACTCTTGCGATAACCTCAGCTCTTAAGGTGATTTAATACTTAATTCTACAATTCTAAATAACTTATGTTCCTAACTATTGAGATTCTTATATAGCTAAAGTTTCTTTTAAGGATAACGGAGGTTCCTAAGTTCCTTGGTCGAAGGATTGCTTTGTTTCACGATCGACAATAGCCAAAGTTCCTAATCTAAGGATACTTTGAAAGTTGCGGAGTAATCTTAGTTCCAAAAATGTGGATCACTTGATTTCATGAAAGAGGATAATACTCCAATGATAACCGAGGCTCCTTAGCAGCTGAAGGATCTTTCAAGAATGAATAAGGTTCTTGCAAAATCAATTAAGTTCTTAAAAATAAGGATTACTCAATTTCACGATTGACAATCCCCAAGATCCCTAATATAAGGTTTCCCAAGAAGTTTTGCAATAACCCTAGCTCCCAAGACAATGAATTACTTGATTTAACGATTTGGAATAACCAAAGTTCTTAGCTTAAGGATAACTGAGGCTTCCAATAAGATGGATTATTTGATTTCACAATCAAGAATAACTAAACTTCTTAATCTAAGGATAATAAAAATTCCTAAATAGTCAAAGCTTCTTTCAAGAGTAACGAAGGTTCTCGTCGAACAACCTACGTTCCCAAATGGAAAGAGTAGGTTTCATGATTGAAGATAGCTAAGGTTCTTAACCTAAGAGTTCTTAAGAACTTACACAGTAATCGTAGTTCCTAACAAGGTAGACTATTGGATTTCATGATTGAGGACAAGTAAAGTTCCTAATCTTAGGTTTGCATAGAACATGTGGAATAACGTAACATCATGAAAAGATGGATTAGTTGATTCTACTTAAGAGGATACCTAGTGTTCCCAATCTGAGGATAATTAAGACTTCTATGTAGCTAAAGCTAATTTTTAGAGCAACTAAGGTTCTTATAGAACAAACTAACTTCCTAAAAAAGAGGATTACCTGATTTCACAATTGAAAATAGCCAAGGTCCGTAATATGAGAACTCTTATGAACTTGCGGAATAACCTTAGTTCCCAATGAGGCAGATTACTTGATTTTCGATTTAGAATAACTAAAGTTCCTAACTTAAAGATAATCAAGACTCCACAATAGCTGAAACATCTCTCAAGAGTATCCAAGGTTCCCATGCAATAACCTAAGTCCCTTAATAGAAAGAATATATGGTTTCACCATTACGACTAGCCACGGTTCCTAATGTAAGGATTCATAGAAACTCTTGCAATAACTTTAGCTCCCAGGTTGATCAAATGCTTGATTCCATGATTCCGAATAACCTAAGTTCCTAACCTAAGGATAACTAAGTCTCCTAAATAGCTAAAGCTTCTTTCAAGGATAGCGAAGGTTCCTATCGAGTAACCTAAGTTCCTTGACCGAAGGATTGCTTGGTTTTATGATCGAGGACAGCCAAAGTTCCTAATCCAAGGAGACTTTAGGTGTTGCGGAGTAATCTTAGTTCCGAAAATATCGGATCACTTGATTTAGCAATAGAGGTTAACTAAAGCTCCCACTACAATGATAACTGAGGCTCTGTAGTAGCCGAAGGATCTTTTAAAAATGAATAAGGTTCTCATGAAATAAAATAAATTCCTAAAAGTAAGGATTACATAGTTTCACGATTGACAATCACCAAGACCCACAATCTAAGGATACCTAAGAAGTTTTGGATCAACCTTAACTTCCCGAACGACAAATTACTTAATTTAAGGATTTGGATTAACCAAGGCTCTTAGCCCAAGGATAATTGATGCTCCCAAATAGCCAAAGCATCTTTAGAAGAATAACGAATGCTCTTGTCTAATAACCTAAGCTTCCAATAGGTAGGATAACTTGGTTTCACAATCAAGATAGATAAGGTTCGTAATCTAAGAATTTTAGGAAACTTGTAGAAAAGAATTAGATCATGAATAGTTGAATTACTTGTTCTCGCGATCGAAGATAACCAAACTTTCGAATTTGAAGGTAATGAGAATGCCTAAATAGCTAAAGCTTCTTTTGAGAACAACCAAGGTTTCTTGTTGAACAAACAAAGCTCCTAAAAAAGAAGGATTACTTAGTTTCACTATTGAGAATAGCTAAGGCTAGTAGTTTAATGATTTGTAAGGACTTCTGGAATGACATTAGTTTCCAATAAGACGAATTATTTGATTTCACAATCAAGAATAACTAGACTTGTTAACCTAAGGATGACGAAAACTCTTGAATAGCCGAAGCTTCTTTTAAGAATAACAAAGGTTCTCCTTGAATAGCTTGCGTTCCAAAATAGAAAGAGTAGGTTGCAGGATTGAGGATAGCTAAGCTTCCTAACCTAAGGGTTCTTAATAATTTGCATAGTAATCTTAGTTGCAAACAAAATGGACTACTAGATTTCGCAATTAAGGATAAGTAAAGCAATCCAAGGATTGTATGGAACATGTAGAACGACGTAAGATCATGAAAAGATAGATTAATTGATTCCACTAACGAAGATACCCAGTGTTTCTAATCCGAGCATAACTAAGACTATTAAGTAGCTAAAGCTAATTTCGAGATCGACTAAGGTTCTTGTAAAGCAATCTAAGTTTCTAAAAAGAAGGATTACATGATTGATAATAGCCAAGGTCCGTAATTTTAGGACTCTTATGAACTTGTGGAATAACCCTAGTTTAGAATTAGAATATCCAAAATTCATAACCTAAGGATAATCAAGATCTAAAATAGCTAAAACTTCTCTCAAGAGTAACTGAGGTTCTTATGAAATAACATAAGTTCCTTGGGAACCAAATAGCCAAAGGATACTTGAGACTCCCAAATAGCCAAAGCTTGTTTTAACAAATAACAAATAATCTTGTTGGAAAGCTTGAGTTTTTAATAAGAAGGATAACTTGGTTTTGCGATTGGGATAGCTTAAGGTTCGCAATCTAAGGATTCTTGGGAACCTGTGGAAAAGAATTAGATCATGAAAGATGAATTACTTGATCTTACAACCGTGGTTAACTAAACTTCCTAATCTGAAGATAATGATGACGCCTAAAAAGCTGGAGCTTCTTTCTAGAACAACTAGGGTTTCTTGTTGAGTAAACGAAGCTCCTGAAAAAAAGGATTACTTGGTTTCACGACTAAGAATAGTCAGGGCCCCATAGTCTAAGGATTCACAAGAGCTTTTGGAATAGCACTAGTTCCCAATAAGACGAATTATTTGATTTCACGATCAAGAATAACTGGGATTCCTAACTTAAGGATAACGAAAACTCCTAAATAACGATAGCTTCTTTCAAGAATAACGAAGATTCTCATCGAAAAACCTACATTCATAAAGAGAAAGAGTAAGTTACACGATTGAGGATAGCTAAGGTTCCTAACCTATGGATTATTAAGAACTTATGCAATAATCTTACTTCCATGAAAGATGGACAACCATATTTCACGATTGAGGACAAGAAGTGTTCCTAATCTTTGTATTGTATAGAGCCTGTGGAATGACTTAAGATCATGAAAAAATGGATTAGTTAATTCTACTAACGAAGATAGCCAATGTTCCCAACCTGTGGATTACTAAGACTCCTAAGCAACTAAAGCTAATTTAAGGAATGACTAAGGTTCTTGTGGAACAAACTAAGTTCCTAAAAAGAAGGATTACTTGATTTGACAATTTAGAATAGCCATGGTTCGTAATTTGAGGACTCTTATGAAGCTGTGAAGTAACTATAGTTCCCATTGAGGTGAATTACTTGATTTCACGATTTAGAATTACTGAAGTTCCTAAAATAGCTAAAACTTCTCTTAAGAATGACTAGGGTTCTTATGCAATAACTTGAGTTACTTAACAGAATGATAATTTGGTGTCACTATTACAGCTAGTCGTTGTTCCTAATGCAATGATTTTTAGAATCTCTTGCAATAACCTTAGTTCCTAGGATGATCGAATGCTTGATTCCATGATTCTAAATAACCTAAGTTCCTAACTTAAGGACAATTGAGACTCCAAAATAGCTAAAACTTCTCTTAAGGCTAATGAAGGTTTCTATCAAGTAACATATCTTCCTTGACTAAATGATTGGTTGGTTTCACGATAAAGGACAACCAAAGTTCCTAATCCAATAATACATAGCAAGTTACAGTGTAATCTTAGTTTTGAAAATGTTGGATTACTTGATTTCGTGATAGAGGACAACCAACCGAGGTTTCTTGTTGAGAAACGAAGCTCGTAAAAAGAAGGATTATTTAATTTCACGATTGAGAATAGCCAAGGTCTGTAATCTGAGGGCTTTTACGAACATGCAGAATAACCCTAGTTCCTAATGAGGCAGATTACTTGGTTTCATGATTTAGAACAACTAAGATTCCTAACCAAAGGATAATCATGGCTCCAAAATAGCCAAAACTTCTCTCAAGAATAACTAGTGTTCGTATGTAGTGACTTGAGTTCCTTAATAGAAAGATTGTGGTTTTACGATTGTGGCTAGTCGTCGCTTCTAATGCAAGGATTCTTAGAATCTCTTGCAATAACCTTCACTCTTAAGGTGATCAAATGCTTGATTCTACTATTCTAAATAACTTAAGTTCCTAACCTAATGATAATTGAGATTTCTAAATAGCTAAAGCTTCTTTCAAGGATAACAAAGGTTACTGTTGACTAACTTAAGTTCCTTAACCGAAGGATTGCTTGGTTTCATGATGGAGAATAGCCAAAGTTCCTAATCTAAGGATACTTTGAAAGATGCGGAGTAACCATAGTTCCAAAAATGTTAGATTACTTGATTTCGCAATGGAAGATAACCAAAGCTCTTGTTACAAAGATAACTGAGGCTCTTCAATAGCCAAAGGAACTTTTAACAATGAATAAGGTTATTATAAAATAAACTAAGTTTCGAAAAATAAGGATTACTTAGTTTCATGGTTGAGAATCACCAAGATCTATAATCTAAGGAATACTAAGAAGTTTTGGAATAATCCCAACTCCCCAAACAACGGATTACTTGATTTAACAATTTGGAATAATCAAAATTCCTAGCCTAAAGATAACTAAGACTCTCAAATAGCCAAAGCTTCTTTCAAAGAATAATGAGTGCTCTTGTTGGATAACCCGAGTTCCCAATGAGAATGATAACTTGGTTTCATGATTAGGATAGAAAAGGTTCACAATCTAAGGATTCTAGGGAACTTATGGAAATGAGATTATGAAAAGATGAATTACTTGGTCTCGTGATTGAGGATAACCAAACCTCCTAATCTGAAGATAACAAACAATGCTTGTTTAGCCAAAGCTTCCTTCGAGAACAACCGAGGTTTTTCGTTGAGCAAATGAAGCTCCTAAAAAGAAGGATTACTTAGTTTCACGATTGAGAATAGCCGATGCCTGTAGTCTAAGTGTCATGACCTAAGGATAACTTAGTCGTAGTAGACACCATATATTGCATAAATTGGTTTCCCTTCCAATAATTGATCCTTCATAGGACATATAAGGATACTATAACCACTAGCTCCTTAAGTGCAATCACATAAAATGATATCATAACCTACTTATATTAACATAACATTTAGATCAAAATATTTACACTAAACAAAAGATACAATAATCCAAACTATCAGTAAAGTAACTATAGTAAAGTCATAGTGAAAAGTCACATAATAGTCTACATTTGTTCTCTCAACGCTTGTATTGGTTCACACTTACCCAAAAACCATACTGACTTTTGGCATTATGCAGTTAGCATTTGCAAAAAGGTAATCTTGCATCAAAAGTCTACCGGGATATAAGCTAAACAACTTAGTAAGTTAATCCCTTAACCACACTAACAAGCAAGTTATAAATACATTAATTTCAGGCATATAAATACATGAATAAGCAGAATGCCAATCAAATTCATACAGTTGACTAAGTACTATATGCAACTCAAATTTGATGCCCTTCAAAGTTAGAGTTGAAGTATATACAACATCAATCAAATCTGAGTATTATACTTGAATTTATTTTACTAAAAAACTTTACATTTCATATGCAAATAAATCAATCCATTTACATTAATCAAAAACTAAGTTTAAGCATAATTGTCAGTAGGCTCCCATAATCCATACTCATCCTTAAACGGAGGTCTTTAGACTCGATTCTTAGCCAAGCTATCAGCGCCTCTAATACTTAGTGTTCTCATTGGCCAGGGTAAGGTCATATCGTACGTATGCACTATACTAAAACACTATTTTCAAAAGTTAACAACCCCCATATGGCCTCTTGCTACCTCCAATTAATGTAATAGTCGGAATTATTTTATGCAATGCATGTTCCATTTTATTTAATAAGTCATATATAGATATGTTTGATTATTTTATGACTAATTAATACTCAAAGTAACGATATGAGCATCAAGAGAACTTATGTAGACTTTTATGTGTATTCTTACTTTAACCTTGTTGTGGATACTTTACTATTAATTTGGATTTACTATGTCTTTTGTTTCGTGTAAATATTGCAATCTAGATGTTATGTGAATATAAGTATGTCATGATATCATCTTTATCTTATTGCTCTTAGGAAGCTAGTTAGCATCTATCACGACTAAGCCGCCCTCAAGTCATGACAGTCTTTCCATAGTATCTAGTCCATTACTATAACTTTGTTAGGGTCTTATCTAAATATTTATAATACATCAAAAGTTCATCAAAGCATGTCATCAATTTGTCTATTTACAAAATTTAGCTACCTAAAAGAAATAAACAACTATTGGCCATACTGAGAACTTCTCTCTTCACTCTCCTAATCACATAGCCTTGTCCTTGCACGAAACTTACCTTGAGCATTCCTCAACTTGGATGGACAAGAAGATGGTCCTATATCAAAAGAAATCTATTAAGGTGTAAGCTTATGCTTAGTGAGTTAATCGCTTCTTCAAACCACATAACAATTTTATACACACGCATAATGCATAAACACCCAAAATGCCAAACAATTCATGCAGCGACCTAAGAACTGCATGTAACTTAAAATTACACCCCCTATTGTCAGGGTTAGAGATAATTAATGACATAAACTATCGACTAGGTTCTAACATTTGAATATTTATTCCTCTTGCACCAACGTGCTCAAAACATCTTAAACTTATACTAATACAACAACTTTACTTTTCTTATGAAAATACATCTTTTTTTTCCTTTTCAAAAGGACCAAACTCTAAGTCAAAATTCCTAAGTTTAGCAATGTGTTAGGCTCCACAATCCACATCACATACCCTAAGTGGAAGTCACAAGACATGGCCCTTCATTAACGGTTAGCATCCCCTAGTGCCTAGTAATCCCCATAGCTAAGATAGAGACTTAAATATGTAATAATGGCATAATCGTTGCCTAATCTCTGTAGGAGCCCTCACTCCTAGAAGCGCCTTCCCACCTTCCGCGTAAGGTGGTAGTCATTATAGTTACGATGCAATTTGCATCATGAGAAATGCATAACTCATTAAATTTTTTAATCAAATACCTAATTGATTCAATTTTCATTGTGATAAAAAAAATTCATTCCATACAATTATGCATGACTATCATCACAAACAATTCCCATTATTATCTAATTAGCAAGCCATGTCATTCAATCATAATATCATACACATGCATTTCCCATATCCTACAAGTATTCAAGTTCATTATGTAAATTTAAGTGCATCTACACTACAAGTAAAATCAAGTATAAGATCATCAGGAATCACTCACTTAACCATAATTGATCAATTGTAATTGTCTAAGGGTAGGTTGTCTCCAACAGTAAGGTCTCCCGAACATCACAAATATGATATTATAAGAATTTGAAATAAACTTAGAAGGCTATCTTAAAATCTTTTAAGTTATACTTTTAACTTAGTTTTCATATTCTTCCCGGTTGTACTAAAACTTCAATCGCTGATAACTTTTTTACTTTAAATCCGATCTTTATGCTCTTATAGTTGATTTCCATTATTTTCAAGTGCACTTTAAAGTACTATGGTTATGTTTTCAAGATAAGACCCACAATTTTGTCCACTAGTTAAAACACTAGTGTTCTTTAAGGTTTGGTGCTCTTTTGGTCTTAGTTTAGTTGTTGAGCTTTTCGTTATCTTAGGAAATCTTTTGGACTTAAGCTTAGGACTTTATTTTAAACTTAAAAGACTCTTCAAGGTTAGATTTCCATCCTTCCTTCATGACCTTTGTGCTATCAAAATTTTCTTGGATTCTTAAGTGGGCTTATTTAGTTAAATAAGCTTGTTTTTTTGTCTAAAGTAAAGTCAGTAACTTTGTTGGGCTTAAGGAGTTTTATGTGGATTTCTTGTGGGCCTCAAAACAACTTTTCTTGATTAATTAAAGTGTTGGTCAAAGTTTTCTTGAGGGCCCAATTAGAAGTTCTAAGCTTGTTTTGGATGTTTTTAAGCCCAGTTTTGAGTTTTAGACTTTAAATACTTATTATACTTATTTTGGTTGGTCTGATTACTTTGTTTTATTATATTTTTAAGTGGGTTTTCTTGTGATTCCAAATCTGGTTGGTTGGGTTTATGTCTCTCCGACTTAGTTATTCAAATTGTTTCATTATTTTCTTAAGTTTAGGTGATAAATGAAGAACCTACAATACTTATATATTCTAACTTTAACTTAACTTCTCTTCCAGAAAAGCTTATTTAGCTTAAGTACTAAGTAAAAAATATAGAACACACAGTTTACATCTCAAAGAGTGGGTTTCGTCATAAAAACATTATGTAGTGGTTTTTCCTTAACCAAAAGCTAGATTTAGGCATATATAACCCAATAGAAATAAAAATAACATCCAAATACCCTACAAATACTTCACATCTAGCATGTTATTCTATTATCTATGTACACATTTCATCATTTTCTCAAGCCACAAGCTTTTATTCTAAGTGCTAGACATATATCTTACATAATACTAAACTTAGTATACTCATAGTCTAACTTCCATGTAAAAGATTCATAAACTCAACACCTAAAATAAACTAGCTATGATATCACCTTATATGTATGTCTATATCCTCATGAAAATATATAAACTCCTAAGCATGGCATACTAAGGTACTCAATAAAAGAAAAACTTATTCGCCTTAGATGAGTATAAAGGGTGGTTGTGCACTAAGAGTCCTCCTTTGGTCCTTGTTTGCGTTGATAAAGCTTTTATGTTTAAGGTTGGTTTTGGGTGTCCTAAAATGGTTTTTGATGTGGACAAAGTGAAGGCAACAAAGTTTTTTTTTTTATGCCATGAGGGTATGTAAAAGTGGCAATAATTGTAAGGGTAAGTAAGGCTTGGTTTTCTCTCATGTTTATAAGTGGAATGTGTTTGAAAAGTGAGTGAAAGTGAAAGTGTTTTGGAGGAGAGTGGCCGGTTAAAATAAAATGTGTTTGTGTGTTTGTGAGTTCCAAACAAGAACCTTTTTGTTGTCTTTAACTTAATACATAAGCCTTACCTTGTAATGATTGGATGATATAAGCATTAAAGGGAAAATAGTGCTTGTAAAAGACAATGAGTTAATAGTTAAATGACAAAGTATGGCCTCCCATTTCCTTTCTTTTCAAATAATGCTTGTAAAAAACAATGAGTTAATAGTTAAATGACAAAGTATGACCTCCCATTTCCTTTCTTTTCAATCGGCCATGTCTTGTCTTGTAAGGGTATAACCTTGTCACTTCATATGTTTTAAAATTGAATTGATAATATGATGAGATAACTTATCCATATATAGTATAAGTTATGGTGAGATAAGGAAATAGTTTTATCACAAGCTTTTGATAGGTTATCAAGTGATAAGTGATTCCAACTCTCAATTGATAAGTTATTTAATGTGATTGGTTAGTTAGAAATAAGGAAATTGTCTTATGTGTGATTCTTTTAGGGTTTGGTTCTTAAATTAATTCATAGGTTATGATTCGCATCTTATGGAAATTTATGGTTTTCTAGAGTTAAATAGAAATGTTCAAATTAGACTTTAAATTATTTACTTAGGGTCACAAGTCTTTAATTATTCTAGGGTTTAGGGTTTTAGATGACCTAGGGTCTGTTATTCTTATGTTTAAGTTTTTATTGACAATGAATCTTTTGAATTGAAAAACTAAGTTTGATTTCTAAATGTAGACTTTAGTTCTTAGTTTAGTTGATCTTTGGGAATGATTGAGAAATAGTCTTAGTTAATTACGTGTCCCTTAAGTAGCAAGGTTTACATACTTCCCATAGTTAACACATGTATCAGCAAAAATGAGTTTGGAAAATATGAACTTTTCACCAAATTATACATCAAGGAGATAAAGAATGACTCAGACCAAGTGAACTTGACTGTATTCAACATGAATTGACATGACTCTTGACAAAGAAGACTCACAAAGACATTAGATACCCTTTTGTTTCCTTTTACATATCAAATGGACTTCTTTCCTTTAGCTATATCACTTTTACTGCTAAAACCAACATCCAACTTTTCTTATTCTCAATCTCATTTGTGGCTTATCAAAGATTATAAACTTGTTCAATTAGACGGGTTTCATTAACAATACCCGTATATCTTTTCACCCTACTCTTCTTCAACTCAACCTGGTAATAAAGATCAAGCCTTGCCTTGAATCACTCAACTTTAAGAATCTCATTATTCCATACAACATCAAGAGCAAACTTCAATAACTTATTGAAATCCCTCTTGTCATGACCCTAAAGGGGGCCTAGTAAGATTATCTAAAATTTTCATAACATGTGTGTACCCATGATATGAAAACTGCCTTGCAAGTCAGAGATTGCAAGACTCTAAATGATTAATCACTAAGGTTACTGATTTTTAAGTAAATAATTTATTGTAAAATACAAATATAAATAATTATGGGTGTCTGATATCCCACAGTTCTTCAGAACCGCAGAGAATTGGTATCCCCTACCAAATAATAAGACATGATATACTAATATTACAAAAGAAATACAAGAAAAATTAAATTATCAATAAAGGTTGCTTATGTATCATCTAAAGAGTACTTAACTATTTCTAATACTAAGATACATATGTTCATCTTATACTCAGTACTCGAGACTTATCCCAATCCCAATGTAATCCCAATCCCAATGTAAGTAATCTTGCAAAAGAAACTATGAGGGAGTGAGCATATAACAACTCAGTAAGTTCGTTCCTCACTACTACCGTTCAAGCAAGTTATCACACATTATTATCACACATGCAAGTAAGCCATCTACATACAAAATGAATGCAAGCAACACATCCATAGGAGTCCGGAACTATGGAAGGTGTAAAATTACGTCGTCTACACTTCGATTATCCCTTATACTTACCCGCACAAGGCACCTCAGCTTACTTGCATGAGGCTACCTAGGACCTCACCCCCTAGGCTGCACTCGACTATTATCCTAGCCTAGAAAAGATTTCAATTCAAATAAGGGATTCCATTTTAGGATTATCCACCCTCCGAGGCCCCTCGGGCACAAACTTACGAATTCATCTCCCAAGCCAAAATTTATCAAGGCCTTACAGGTATAATAAAGTGAGTCCTCTCGCTATCAAGTGGAGAACCTATACTAACTTTGCCTTAACTATAAAATATCATTTCTAGCACTATGACCTTTATCAAAATTGTACAAAATACGTTTAAGATTAGGAAAACCTTTTTCCAAAAATACCCTTTTCAATATTTTACAAAGCTAGCACTCTCCATCCATACATTTACTAGGTCATAGACATGCGACGAATAGAACCAGTTATTTGGGTCAAATATTTATATGTATCAATTTAAAGAAAAAGTGATCACATAAATGATGACATACAAGTAAAACAGTCATTCAAACATACAAGCAATAGCAAGTAACAAAACATCATATAAGTAACATGCACAAGCAAGTAGCGGGTCACCTGGATTATTGCTCAATCTCCAAACTTTGAGGTTTCTAGAACACGATATTAAATGCCTAAATCAAAATAGTAAAACTTATAAGTGTTCTGAGAAATAGACTCTTTAGTTAAGTAAAAGTCTACTATAGTTTAACTAGTTTTCTCAATATAGCCCAAGTCTTATATTTATAGGGTTTATCATACTTAATGGGGTTAGTATTAACTATTTTCTTATATTTGTAAGTTATGAGGTATCCTTTATGTATTTTGTAACTCTTTTCATTCTAATTCTGATACTTGCGAACTTATAGTTGTTTTTTATCGTTTTCAGACGCACGTTTACACGGTGATGTCCGTTTTGGACGTTGTGACTCGTAATTTAAATTGTGTTATAAAAATATCACCAAAATTATTATTTAAGTTTAAAAATTATAAAATATTAATTTTAGCTTTTTCTTAATATGTTTATGATTTAATAATTATTGAAATCATATATTCGATATTTTTATCATTTTCAGTATATTTTCCTATTTTTGAGATTTTTACTTTATTATTATTATTATTGCCTTTATTATTTTTATTATTTCTCATTTTCCCATTATTTATATCTTTTACGTTTAATATATATATATATATATATATATACTTATAATATATGTTATAATTTTTTTTTTACAAAAATCCTTAATCATTCGTAAGCACAAGATATACCCATATTCAATCAACACAGCATCTAACAGCATGCAGTGTTATCAGTAGCAATATATCTATTCCAAGCTTGGGTTAGATCTACTTACTTAGGCTTTATAATAGCACAAAGTCCTAAACTTGACGATGTGGTCATTTCTCACTTATCACACCTATAAAAATATAACAAAGTCTTCAAATCAAGTACTAGTCAAATCCAAATTCTCATAAACATTCACTACTGTAACTTTAAACTTCTTTTGACCGTATCTTACTTATTTCCTATCCAATTTCAATAAACTTTATATCATCACAATCTTTATTTCAAGTATTATTAAGATGTCTTAAGTATCAAGATTGATCAACATGATTACATATAAACCTCGCAAATCTAGCCTTTTGAGTATAAAATCAACTTGTATACTATAGATGATTTCCCAAAGTTAATAGAGTTGCTAAGTTTCAAATCGATTAAAATTTTAAATGTGAAACTTAAAAAAAAATGAAAAACCTTAATTAATTAATTGAAACTCTATTCATATAGGAAAATTTTAAACCCTAAATATATTTAATTATAAGAGATTGACTCCGAACTCGATAAAACCTTAATCGCGTACGAAAACCTTAAATTCTATACGCATATAAATATGAGAAATCAAACTCAGACTTGATCAAAACCCTAAAACCAAAAGCTTAAGCTTATAAATGTATTAACTTACTATGAAGGCAATAAAGCCCTAATTGAGCCAAATAACTAAACGATGTACCAAATCGTGTAAAATCACTAAAGAACAATCAAAGATAATTTCTAAATGGTCATAAATTGAAAAGTACTAAATTAAGTCATAAAAATCTATAATATTATTTTATAATTAATATTAACCTTATATTTATATAGATAAAATTAGTATTATGCCAATTTAAACATCTATTTATTATTTAGACAATAAGTAGTAGATATTAATATCATAATTAATAATTTTCCTTATAGTTATATTAATTATTATTCTAAATATTATTTATAGGGCTAGAAATATTTGAGTAAAATTCAAATATTTATTTTATTAATTTATTATGTTTAATTCTTTATTTCCCCTCTTTCTTTATCTTTTTCATCTATTTTATTTTTATATATAATATATATATTATATATATATATAAAACATTCTAAGAATTGAATAAGTCAACATGTGTCATTTTTAACTTTTTCTTTTCCCTTTTCTTTTCCTGTTCTTTTTCTTTTTCCCTCAATTTTTCGTAAATCCAAGTGTCCTCTAGAAATCTCCCTAAACTTCTTTACTTTTCTAAAAAAATTACACACAAAACACATCTAATTCCCTCTCACCCAAATTGACATATCCTCTCTCTCTCTTCTTTCTTGAATTTTCTTTCACTTTCCCTCATTTTCTTTAACCACTTTCCACTTCTAATTACACTTCACACTTCACCATTTTGTTAGCTTTTACAAAGAGGAAGGAAAAAATTCTCACCCTAAATTTGCTCCCCAAATAAGTACGTATATTTCTTTTGTATATATTTAGTATTAAACCCTTTATGTAAAGTATATAATAGGTATTTTTATTGGGCATTTTTGCACATCCTTGTATTTGATATTTTAGATATGTATTAGTATGTATTTTAGCTTATTGTATTATAATTTTAAGCATATGTATTAGCTTTTAATATATATAATATTAAGTCTTTGAAAACTTTGTTCATAAGTAAATATACTAATGTATAGATATAGATATATGTATGTATATGTTATTTGGTTAGTTAGTTATCAGTATATATATGGCGTATATGTATGTATTGTAAATATATATACCACATATAGATGTTTGTATGCGTATGTGTGTATATATATGCCATATATATATATGTTTCATAATGTGTATATAAACATAGGCATATAAAATAATGAGCATTTATACATATATATGAAAAACCAAAAATATACATGGATATATATATATATGTAATATATTAGAATTCCCCTAAAAATACAGTAGGAAAATATAAAAATACGTGTACATGTATAGAAGTATGTTTAAAACTTGGTATAGATACATGTACATGTACATAAATACGTATAATAAGGGCATACCATATGTATATACATATGTATACATGTATATATGTGTATGTACATATACTATTATATTAACTATAATGATATAGATAAGAACTTATATGTACATATGTACATGTATGAGTGTATACAATAATATATTAAATATAAGCACATATAATAAAATATCAAACATAATAAAATAATTGAGGGTATATGTATGTACATAAACACATAAGTACATAGGTATAATTTTATATATACAAAATATATTTTTTAATGTAATATAATATATAATCATATACTATGATTCAAAACTATAATATATAATTAAGGCCCATAATCTAGTAACTAATTAAAAATGATAAGATATAAATATACCTAATAATAATATAAAATTTAGGAAATATAAAAAAATCAAGAAAATTTAACAAAATGCCATGTGGCCCGCTAGAATAATGCCATGTTAGCAATTTATTCAAATAATCCATCTAAACCGCAAATTATAATAATTAATAATAAATAATTAATTAAGAAAATTTACAATAATAACAAAATTACAATAAATAGCAAATTAAGCCTAAAATTAAGAAAATATCAAAATCTCCATAAATTAGAATTAAAAAAATAAATATTATAAAAATATAAAATTTAGAATTCATTAAATCATAAAATACCAAAGAAAAACTGAAAATTAATAAATAAAAATATTTGAGTGAAAATAATTAAATTTATAACAATTTAGATGTATCTCAGAAAATGTAGGTTTTAATGTTCAAAACAGATTTTGCTACGTGAACATATGCTCAAAAACGATAAAAATCAATTATAAGTTTATATATAATGGAGTTAAAACGAAAAAGCGATATGTTATTTAGGATTTAGAAAAACCTAGGGATACAAGTAAATTGATTATATTATTTAAGTAATATGATCTTACAAATAAATAAACTAAGATAAAACTTTAATTAAATAAAGAAATAACTAAACGCAATTATTTACAAATATGTATATCATTTTCTATGAAAGAAAACCAATAGACACATATTATAAAGCATGAATAAGATATAATTATAAGATATGAAGTTTTTCAAAAGATTAAAGTGTTATACATACACACATATGCTTGGAAGTCAAAGTGTTTTGAAGAAGATATACTTATATTTGAAAAAATGATATGTGTTAATATAAAACAGTAATGATAATAATAGAAATAGAAATAGAAATACTAATAACAATAAAATAAAATCGTACATTTATGGGGAAATAAATTAAATATAGGTATACATGCATACATAATATAATCTTAGAATAATACTACAATATAACTGAGCTAAAATTTTCAAATATTTAAATAAATGATTTCAAGATGTCTTACCTAACTCTATTACTTTATCTTGTACATATATATATATATATATATATTATTACACTAATATCTATTTTACTATACGCAAATATTATAGCTAAATTAGGTTATAGCAAAATATCGATACAAAACTTACAATTGGTCGAATAATCTGAACTAATATAATCTTAAATAAATTATATGTTATTACCCATAAAATAAAGTAATGCAAACTCATTAAGAATTAACTATGAAAATGTAAAGATTTAAAATAAAACTAAAAAGTTATATGAAATTTGAAACCTAAGCGAAAATGGGAATCATAAGATAGATAATGAGCTGGTTAGATCATTAAGTACGACATCTAGATACTCATTAGATTTCTTTTATTTCTATTTATCAGGAAATATTGATTAGAAGGACAAGTCGCCCATTGACTGCTAAGATTCATTTTGCCTTTGGTCAAGTGAGTACTCCCGATAACTCTATACTTGTTTTTTACTTATAGTTAGTGCACCTAAATTAAATATTAATAACTTGATACATGGGGTTTAGGTTATGCATGTGCTTGATATTGGTTAATTACTATGTAAAATATTGTTAAATATTTTGGTGTATGATTGACTATTACACAATTTGAATGATTTGTTGATATTAATTGATTGCTTAATAATTTGACTTAAGTATACTCGACTTATCTTAAATTACGTTTTTGATATTTATTGACTTTATCGATAAAATGACGTTTTCCTTAAATTAATATTTTTATATAGCTTATTTTGAGAAATTAACTTTACTAGAATTACTTCGTCTAACTTTTCTAACCTTATTGTGAAGTTTGAAATAAAACGAATAACATAGCTTAGTGCCCTAAATTTAGGGGCCTGGATCTTAGGGCTATTGAACTGACTGGAAAAATCGAGGTATTACATGAATGCTCTTGTCAGATAACCCGAGTTCCCAATAACAAATATAACTTAGTTTCATGATTGAGATAGCTAAGGTTTGTATTCTAAGGATTCTAAGGAACTTGTGGAAAAGAATTAGATTATGAAAAGATGAATTACTTGATCTCACGACTGAAGATAACAAAACTTCTTAATCTAAAGATAACAACACCTAAATAGGCAAATCTTCTTTCGAGAACAACTGAGGCTTCTTGTTGAACAAACAAAGCTCCTAAAAAGAAGGATTATTTGGTTTTACAATTGAGAATAGCCAGAGTCTGTAGTATGACGATTCAAAAGAGCTTTTGGAATAACATTAGTCCCCAATAAGATAGATTACTTGATTTTATGATCGAGAATAACTGGGCTTCCTAACCTAAATATAACAAAAACACTTAAATAGCTAAAGTTTCTTTCAAGAATAACCGAGGTTCTCATAGAATAACCTATATTCTTAAATAGAAAGAGTAGGCTGTACGATTGAGGATAGCTAAGGTTCCTAACCTATGGGTTCCTAAGAACTTGCACAGTAATCTTAGTTCCAAAGAAGATAGACTATTAGATTTCACGATTAAGGACAAGTAGAGTTCCTAATCCATGTATTGTGTGGAACATGTCCAATGACCTAAGATCATGAAAAGGTGGATTAGTTGATTCCACTAATGGGGATACCTAATGTTCATAATTAGACGATAACTAAGACTCTTAAGTAGCAGAAGCTAATTTTAAGAAAGAATAAGGTTCTTGTAGTACAAGCTGAGTTCTTAAAAAGAAGGATTACTTGATTTCACAATTAAGAATAACCAAGGTTTGTAATATGAGGACTCCTACAAACTTTAGAATAACCTTAGTTCCCAATGAGATGGATTACTTGATTTCACCATTTAGAATGACCAAAGTTCCTAACCTAAGGATAATCAAGGCTCTAAAATGGGCAAAACTTCTCCCAATAATAACTAAAGTTCTTATGCAATGACTTGAGTTCCTTAATAGAAGGATTATTTGGTTTCATGATTACAGCTAGTCGCTTCTTAGAATCACTTATAATAACCTTAGCTCCTAGGGAAATTGATTACTTAATTCCACAATTTTAAATAACCTAAGTTTCTGAGCTAAGGATAATTGAGACTACTAACTTGCTAAAACTTCTTTCAAGGATAACGAAGGTTCCTGTTGAGTAACCTAGGTTCCTGTTAAGTAACCTAAGTTCCTTGACCAAAGGATTGCTTGATTTCGCCATCAAAGACAACCAAAGTTCCTAATCCAAGGATACTTTGGAAGTTGCGGACTAACCTTAGTTTCGAAAATGTTAGATTACTTGATTTCATAATGGAGGATAACCAAAACTCTCACTCCAATGATAATCGAGGCTCCATAACAACCGAAGGATCTTTCAAGAATGAATAAGGTTATCGCAAAATAAACTATGTTCCTAAAAACTAGGCTTACTTGGTTTCACGATTAATAATCACTAAGATCCGAAATTTAAGGATTCTTAAGAAGTTTTCGAATAACCCTAGTACTTGATTTAACGATTTGAAATAACCAAAATTCCTAACCTAAGGATAACTAAGACTCCCAAACTGCCAAAGCTCCTTTAAAAAAATAAGAAATGCTCTTGTCAGTTAACTTGAGTTTCCAATAAGAAAGATAACTTGGTTTTCATGATTGGGATAGCTAAGGTTTGTAATCTAAGGATTCTAAGGAACTTATGGAAAGAATTAAATCATGAAAAGATGAATTACTTAATCTCACAATTGAGGATAACCAAACTTCTTAATCAGGAGATAATTATGATGTGTAAATAGCTAAACCTTCTTTCAAGAGGAACCAAGGTTTCTTGTTGAGCAACGGAAGCTACAAAAAAGAAGGATTACTTGGCTTTACAAATGAGAATAGTCTGAGCCTATAGTTTGAGGATTCATAAGAACTTCTAAAATAATATTAGTTCCCACAAGATGGATTATTTGATTTCATGATAAAAAATAACTAGAATTCCTAACGAAAACTTTCTAAAACGCCAAAGCTTCTTTCAAGAATAGCGAAGGTTCTCATCGAACAACCTATGTTCCTAAATACAAAGAGTAGGTTGCATGATGGAGAATACTTAAGGTTCCTACCCTATGGGTTCTTAAGAACTTATGCAGTAATCTTAGTTCCAAACAAGATGGGCAATTAGATTTCACATTTGATGATGAGCAGAGTTCCTAATCCATGTATTTGCATGGAACATATGGAATGACCTAAGATCAAGAAAAGATAGATTAGTTTATCCCACTAATGAAGATACCTAGTGTTCCCAACATGAGGATAACTAAGACTCCTAAGTAGCTAAAATCTAATTTCAAGAACGATTAAGGTTCTTGTAGAAGAAACTAAGTTTCGAAAAAGAAGGAACACTTGTTTTTACGATTGAGAAAAGTCAAGGTCCATAATTTGAGGACTCTTACAAATTTGTGGAATAACCATAGTTCCTAATGAGGCAAATTATTTGATTTCATGATTTAGAACTGCCAAAGTTCCTAACATAAGGATAAATCAAGGCCCATTTTGAATAACCTAAGCTCCTGACCTAAGGATAATTGAGACTCCTAATAAGGCAAAGCTTCTTTCAAGGATAACATAGGTTCTTGTTGGGTAACCTAAGTTTCTTAATTGAAGGATTGCTTAGTTTTATGATCGAGGACAGCCAAATCCAAGGATACATTGGAAGTTGTGAAGTAACCTTTGTTTTGAAAATGTTGGATTACTTGATTTTACGATGGAGGATAGCTAAAGCACTCGCTTTAATGATAACTGAGGCTCCATAACAGCCGAAGGATTTTTCAAGAATGAATAAGGTTCTCATAAAACAAACTAAATTCTTAAAAACCAGGCTTACTTCGTTTTATGGTTGAGAATCGCCAAGATTCATAATCTAAGGATTCCTAAGAAGTTTTGGAATAACATCAAAGCTTGATTTAACAATATGGAATAACCAAAGTTCCTGACCAAAGGATGACTAAAACTCCCAAACAGCTAAAGGTCCTTTCAAAGAATAACGAATGCTCTTCTTGGAAAACTTGAGTCCTTAATAAGAAGGATAACTTAGTTTCAAGATCAAGATAGCCAAGGTTCAAATTCTAAGGATTTTAGGGAACTTGTGGGAAAGAATTAAATTAGGAAAAGATGAATTACTTAATCTCGCAATTGAGGATAACCAAACTACCTAATCTAAAGATAATGATGATGCCTAAATAACTAAAGCTTCTTTAGAGAACAATCGAGGTTTCTTATTAAGCAAGCGAAGCTCTAATAAAGAAGGACTACTTGGTATTATGATTGAGAATAGTCGGGGCCCATAGTTTGAGGATTCACAAGAACTTTTGGAATAACATTGATTCCTAATAAGATGGATTATTTGATTTTATAATCAAGAATAACCAGGCTTCCTAACCAAAAGATAATGAAAACTCCTAAATAGCCGATGCTTTTTTCAAGAATAATGAAGGTTCTTGTTGAACAACCTACGTTTCTAAATAGAAAGCAGCCTTAGATTAAGAAAAGATGGATTAGTTAATTCTACTATTGAAGATACCCAGTGTTCCCAATCTAAGGACAACTAAAACTCCTAAGCAGCTAATGCTAATTTCAAGAACAACTAAAGCTCTCGTAGAACAAACTAAGTTCCTAAAAAGAAGTATTACCTTATTTCATGAGTAAGAATAGCCAAGGTTCGTAATCTGAGGACTCTTACGAACTCATAGAAAAACCTAAGTTCCCAATGAAGTAGATTACTTGATTTCACAATTTAGAATAACTAAAGATCATAACTAAAGGATAATCAAGGCTACAAAATAAACGAAACTTCTCTCAAGAATAACTAGGGTTCTTATGCATTAACTTGAGTTCCTTAACAAAATGAATATTTGGTTTCACGATTACGGCTAGTCGCGATTTCTAATGTAAGGATTCTTAGAATCTCTTGCAATAACCTTAGTTCCCAAAGCGATCGAATGCATGATTCTACGATTTTGAATAACCTAAGTTCTTGGCCTAAGGATAATTGAGACTCTTAACTAGCCGAAGCTTCTTTCAAGGATAATGAAAGTTCTTGTCAAGTTACCCTAATTCCTTAACTGAAGGATTGCTTGGTTTCACGATGGAGGACAGCCATAGTTCCTAATCTAAGGATGCTTTGGAAGTTATGGAATAGCCTTAGTTCCAAAAATGTTAGAGTACTTGATTTCACGATGGAAAATAACCAAAGCCCTCATTTCGATGATGACCGAGGCTTAGAGTAAGTTTCTAAAAACCAAGCTTACTTGGTTTTACTATTGAGAATCGCCAACATCTGCAATCTAGGATTCCTAAAAACTTTGGAATAACCCCGACTCTCCGAACGATGGATTACTTGATTTAATGATTTGGAATAGCCAAAGTTCCTATCATAAGGATAATTGAGACTCTTAAATAGCCAAAGTTCCTTTCAAAGAATTACAAATGCACTTATTGGAAAACTCGAGTTCCCAATAAGAAGGATAACTTGGTTTCAAGATCGAAATAGCCAAGCTTCATAATCTAAGGATTTTAGGGAACTTATGGAAAAGAAATAGATCATCAAAAGATGAATTACATGATCTAGGGAACTTATGGGAAAGAAATAGATCATCAAAAGATGAATTACATGATCTCATGATTGAGGATAAGCAAACTTCCAAATTTGAAGAAAACGACAATGTCTAAATAGCCGGAGTTTCTTTTAAGAACAACTGAGGTTTCTTGTTTCACAAACAAAACTTTAAAAAAGAAGGATTAAATGGTTTTACAATTGAGAATAGTAAGGGGTCATAGTTTGAGGATTCATAAGAACTTCTAACATTAGTTCCAATAAAATGGATTATTTGGTTTCATGATTAAGAATAATCAGACTTCCTACACTAAGCATAGCAAAAACTCTTGAATTGCTAAAGCTTCTTTCAAAAATAACGAAGGTTCTTGTTGAGCAACCTATGTTCCTAAATAGAAAGAGTAGGCTGCAGATTGAGGATAGTTAAGGTTCTTAATTAATGGGTTCTTAAGAACTTATCCAATAATCTTAGTTCCAAATAAGATGGACAACTAGATTTCATGTTTGAGGATAAGTGCAGTTCCTAATCCATGAACTATATGGGACATGTGGAACAATCTAAGATCAAGAAAAGAAGGATTAGTTGATTCTACTAACAAGGATACCTAGTGTTCCCAATGTGAGGATAATTAAGATTCTTACGTAGCCAAAGCTAATTTCAAGAATGACTAAGGTTCTTGAAGAACAAACTAAGTTCCAAAAAAGAAGGAACACTTGCTTTCATGATTGAGAATAGCTAAGGTCCATAATCTAAGGACTCTTACAAACTCATGGAATAACCCTAGTTCCCAATGAGGCAGATTACATGATTTTATGATTTAGAACGACTGAAGTTCCTAACTTAAAAATAATCAAGGCTCCAAAATAGCTGAAACTCATCTGAGGAATAAACTAGGGCTCTTATGCAATAACTTGAGTTCTTTAACATAAAGATTAGTTGGTTTCATGATTACAGCTAGCTACGATTCCTAATGGAAGGATTCTTCAAATCTCTTGCAATAACCTTATCTCCCAAAGCAATCGAATGCATGATTCTATGATTTTAAATAACTTAAGTTCTTGAGCTAAGGCTAATTGAGACTCTTAACTAGCCAAAGCTTCTTTCAAGGATAACGATGGTTTTGATCAAGTAACCTAAGTTTCTTGATCGAAGGATTGCTTGGTTTTGCAATTGAGAACAACCAAAGTTCATAATTTAAGGATACTTTGGAAGTTGCGAAGTAACCTTAGTTCTAAAAATGTTAGATACTTAATTTCACAATGGAAGATACCAAAGCTCCCGTTCCAATAATAACTAAAGCTCCATAACAGCTGAAGGATCTTTTAAGAATGGATAAGGTTCTCGCGAAATATACTAAGTTTCTAAAAACCAGGCTAGGTTTTGCGATTGACAATCGCCAGATCTATAATCTATGAATTCCTAAGAAGTTTTGGAATAACCTCGGTACTTGATTTAACAATTTGGAATAAACAAAGTTTCTAGCCTAAGGATAACTAAGACTCCCAAACAATCAAAGCTCCTTTCAAAGAACAACGAATGCTTTTGCAAGATAACATGAATTCCCAATACGAAGGATAACTTGGTTTCACTTTTAGGATAGACGTGGTTCGTAATATAAAGATTCTAGGGAACTTGTGGAAAAGAATTAGATCATAAAAAGATGAATTACATGACCTTGTGACTAATGATAACCAATCTTACTAATTTGAAGACAACTATGATGCCTAAATAGGTAGATCTTTGTTCGAGAACCATCGAGGTTTCTTAAAGAGCAAACGAAGCTACAATAAAGAAGGATTACTTAGTTTCACGATGGAGAATAGTCGAGGCCTGTAGTTTGAGGATTCATAAGAACTTTTGGAATAACATTTATTCCTAATAAGAAGGATTATTTGATTTTACGATTAAGAAAAACCAAGCTTCCTAACCTAATGATTACGAAATCTCCTAAATAGCCAAAACTTCTTTCAAGAATAACAAAGGTTCTCATCGAACAACCTACATTCCTAAATAGAAAGAGTAGGTTGCATGATTGAGGATAGCTAAGGTTCCAAACCTATGGGTTCTTAAGAATTTGTATAGTAATCTTAGTTCCAAACAATATAGATGATCGGATTTCACAATTGAAGATAAGCGGAGTTCCAAATCCTTGTATTTAGAACATGTGGAATGACCTAAGATCATGGAAAGATGGATTTATTGATTCTACTAATGAAGATACCCAATGTTTCCAATCTAAGGATAACTATGACTCCAAAGTAGTCAAAGCGAATTTTATGAATAACTAAGGTTCTTGTAGAATAAACAAAGTTCTAAAAAGGAAGGATTACTTGATTTCACGATTAAGAATAGCCAAGGACCATAATTTGAGGACTCTTACAAACTCATAGAATAACTTTAGTTAGCAATGAGGCGGATTACCTCATTTCACTATTTGGAAAGACCAAAATTCCTAATCTAAGGATAATCAATGCTCCAATATAACTGAAACTTCTCTCAAGAATAACTAGGATTCTTATGCAATAACATGAGTTCCTTAACAAAAGGATTACTTGGTTTTACGATTATGGTTAGTTACGGTTCCTAATGTAAGGATGCTTAGAATCTCTTGCAATAACCTTAGCTCTTAAAGTGATTGAATGCTTGATTCTACGATTAAAAATAACATAAGTTCCCGACCTAAGGATAATTGAGACTCCTAACTAGTCAAAGCTTCTTTTAAGGATAATGGATGTTCCAATCGAGTAAACTAAGTTCCTTGACTAAAGGATTGCTTGGTTTCATGATTGAAGACAACCAAAGTTCCTAATCTAAGGATACTTTGGAAGTTACGGACTAACCTTAGTTCCGAAAATGTTAGATTACTTGATTTCACCATGGAAGATAAGCAAAGTTCCTGTTCTAATGATAACTAAGGCTCCATAATAGTTGAAGGATTTTTCAAGGACGAATAAGGTTCTTGTGAAATAAACTAAGTTCCTAAAAACTAAGCTTACTTGGTTTTACGATTGAGAATCACCAAGATCTGTAATATAAGGATTCCTAAGTTTTGGAATAACACCAGTACTTAATTTAACAATTTGTAATAACCAAAGTTCTTAGCCTAAGAGGATAACTAAGCTCCCAAACAGCCAAAGCTCCTTTCAAAGAATAATTAATGCTCTTGTTAGATAACCTTAGTTCCCAATAAAAAGGATAACCTAGTTTCATGTTTAGGATAGCCAAGGTTCATAATCTAATGATTCTAAGGAACTTATGGAAAAGAATTATATCATGAAAGGGTGAATTACTTAACCTCACGATTAAGGATAACCAAACTTACTAATTTGAAGATAACAACGATGTGTAAATACCTAGAGCTTTCTTTGAGAACAACCGTTGTTTCTTATTATACAAACGAAGCTCAAATAAGGAAGGATTACTTGGTTTTACGATTGAGAATAGTCGAAGCCTATAGTTTGAGGATTTATAAGAACTTCTAGAATAATATTAGTTAGCACAAGATAGATTATTTGATTTTACGATCAAGAATAACCAGGCTTCATAACCTAAGGATAACAATAAATCCTAAATAGACAAAGCTTCTTTTAAGAATAACAAAGGTTCTTGTCGAACAACCTATAATCCTAAATAGAAAGAGTAGGTTGCATGATTGAGGATAGCTAAGGTTCTAAACCTATAAGTTCTTAAGAACTTACGTAGTAATCTTAGTTCCAAACAAGATGGACGATCGGATTTCACGATTGAGGACAAACAAAGTTCCTAATCCTTGTATTGTATGGAACATATGGAGCTACATATGATCATGAAAAGATGAATTAGTTGATTCCGCTAATGAGGATACCTAGTGTTCCCAATCTGAGGACAATTAAGTCTCCTAAGTAGGTAAAGCTAATTTCAAGAATGACTATGGTTCTTGTAGAATAAACTATGTTCCTAAAAGGAAGGATTACTTGATTACATAATTAAGAATCATCATGTCGTCCAAGAAGATGCAACCAAGAAAGAAACAGAAGACGACAGTCGCTTCGACTTCTAGAAGTTCGGGCAGTGATTTACTTTCACATTAGGAGTATGCTAAGGAGAGAAGGAAGAAGTTACAATGAATGACATTCATGAATCATCAATATCTTGATTGGACTATTTTGCAAGAGTATGAAATGGATGATAGAATCCAGCAGATGGTTCCTAATAAAACATGGTTTGGGTTATTTGAGGTAAAAGGACCCACTTATAGAAATATAGCCATTAATTTTTTGTCCACTTTGTAGTTGCAGAGAAGTAGGCGTATGTTTACTTTTACATTTCAGGTTTATGGAGAAATTCATGTAATTGAATTGAGTTAAATTGGCTATTTCTTAGGTTTATATGAGGAAGAGGAAGTCAATTTACCCAACTCTTAGCCTAGTGATATGTTTGTTGAGAGATTTTGGTTTTAGTTGATTTATCCCAGGCAGGACGATTTTGTACCTTCAAAGTTGCTCGCCACAACTTTCTCAACAGTGGAGTACAAGCTACTCCACCATATCCTTGCCCATACTCTCAACTGTAAGAAGACTAGCCATAGCAAGGTAACCAATTTTGACACATTTTATCTATATAGTATGATTTCTAAATATTAGATAGATCTGGGATAGTAAATTTTATCTATAGATAGATTGATGATACCAGAACATAGGTTATCTTTTGTAGTAGGTATATAACAACATTATTGAAAGGTATGGGGCTTTTTTAAGAGCTAGAAGGGGATGATGGTATCCCATGTAAACCTATTTATGCTGCACCATTTAGGGGTTGGGGATTAGTCAAGATAAATAATACGCCCCATCCTGGTGATGAGGAGGATATTATTGAAAATCCTCCTCTTGCTGCTAGAGCGTCAACTTTGTCTCATCCTTTAGATAGCAGTTATGAACAATTGAGTACCGAAATTAGATAAGTCCAGAATGAAATTAGGAAAGAAGGGGAGAAGAATAAGAAGTTCCAAACTACTATATTCAATATGTTGAAGTCTGCTACTTATGTTTTCAGTTGTAGAGCAGTTCCATTATGAGACTTCCAATGTAGAGAGTAGCAACACCGACAAAGATAGTTAGACATTTGTGTGCTTTTCTAATGTTTTTATTTTTTTTTTATTTTCATTTTTTCTTTCTTTTCTTTTTCTTTTATTTTGTTGTTTAGTTATTTCTATTTAGTACCCATCTATTTAGGTAACTTGAGATCATTAGCTCTACTTTGTACTCTTCAATACACTTTTATATTATCTTTGCTATTTCATGTTTCTTTGCGTTTATTGAGATAGGTCAAATTTCAATTCTATGATAGCAACGATCTTATGCTTGGAATTTTCATTGTTGATGAAAATTTGAATCCACGGGAGTACCAGTTTTTCATTTCTTATTGCTATGAATTTTTCCTTCCTTTTGCATATTGAATAGAAGACAATGTGGACACTCTTTATCCTACAGTAGGGGGAAGGAATTATTATAGAAAATGAAAATATCAATTTTGATGCCAATTTTTGTTTACAAATAGTTATACTTTCCTATTAGCTTGAACTTTCTTTGTTCTTAAGTAACTAGCAATGTTTAGGCCATTTTTTTAAAAAAATTTCTTATTTGGACTTTAAAGATTATATAAAGAAAAAAATTTGTTGATAGCATTGATTATGATTTGAATAATTGACTCACTAAGGTGCCCTACTTACCAATGTTGAGATTTTTGTACTTAATTAAAATTAATTAGTCAATTCTTCAGTAACCTAATCTACTTAGTTTTAGCCTTAGAATTTGAAGTTTAAGAGTCGATCGAGTCCTTAAGTGAGAAGCAAACAAGTTTACTTCTATGCAAAGTTAGTTGGTATATGGTGTTTTTAGTTATTCTAACAGCAATGTAACAACTTAGTGAAAGAGGTAAATTAAGCTTTGAACTTAGTGATTCCTATAAAAGAAGTTCGAAAAATTTTAGTGAGCATTCAAAAAGTGATGAAACGAGAGCCTTTACTCCAATAACTCAAGAAATTGAGTTTAGAGTAAGGAAGAGTTTGTAAGGGTCCCTTTAAAACCTGGTTACTTAGGTGATGAGCCCGAGATGAGCCAACTCAATGCACTCACTATAATGAGAAGGGTAGAAAGGTAGAAGCGCAGTATCTAAACTAGAAAAAAAAAAAGAAGAAAAAAAGAAAAAATTGGGAATGGAAAACGGAAATTTTGAATGCAAATTAAGAAATGAATTAAGACTTGTAATAAAAAAAAGGAAGAAAACCTAAGGATAGAGCAGATACCATAGACTTTCACTACTTTGTTAATTTGTTTGTTGGAATAATTAGAGGGACAATATGCTTGCTAACAGCTGTGAAGTTTAAATGGGTGTTTTTCCTTATAGGATTGAGTATCTACTTTTGAAATAGAAATATGAGATTAAACGCTTGGATTAAAATTTGTTTTCTCTAGAATAATTGATTAATTTCAATTGTAGTACTTTAATCACATATTTCGGTTTGGTTAAAGCAGTGGGCATTATAAATTAATGAGTCTGAAAATGTGAAATATCATATATCTTGGATTAGCAATTGGAAACTCTGTATTTTCAATGATAGATTTCTTTAGTTCTATTTATTTTGCTTGAGGACAAGCAAAACTTCAACTGTGGGAGAGTTGATAAAGACATATTTTTCATGTTTTAAATTGCAAATTAAGATAGAATTATTATTGATTTTATAGAAATCATTAAGAAATGGTACTTAAACATTTTCATTTGTACATTTCAGGGATTAGAGGATTCAAGAGTGGAATTACGGACAATCTAGAGGAATTTTAAGTAGCAAAGGAACGAAGTCCAAATCAACATGTGCAAGTTGGAAATGGAGGCAACCGGCTTACAACTTACATCAGCGACCTTTGATGTCTACGCTGTCGGCTTAACAACCCACCTTTGTATATATATATATGTATAGTTGTATAGTATATATGTAGTGGTGTATTTTTATAAGTGATAATATATAGGACATATATATGTATAATATAGAGAATATATTGCGATACACCGCATATATTATAAAATATATGTATAATATATAGTATACATACTTTATAATAAATACTATGTAAATATATATATATATATACCGAATATATAATACAAGAATAGGTATTTGTAAATTATTTATATATATCTAAGTATTTGGAATTACATAAGTATATTTATAAGTATAAACACAAATACATGAATATATATATATATATATATGTACATAAGAGTATGTTCATTTTCATAAAATAAGTATATACATACATATAGCGTATAACATATAGTCTATATATATATATATATATATAGTATACCGAAATATATATATAATATAATAATATCTATAAACTAAAATAAATTTA
This sequence comes from Lumnitzera racemosa, assembly GCA_024138005.1. NCBI lineage: Eukaryota > Viridiplantae > Streptophyta > Magnoliopsida > Myrtales > Combretaceae > Lumnitzera > Lumnitzera racemosa. The sequence continues at coordinate 47,800,772 of JAMXBC010000007.1, forward strand.
CACTTCTATGTAGGTATATATATATATTACCGTAATTAAGGATTCCTTCAAATAAGATAACATTATAAAATATATTATAAGTATATATGTATATGCATAAACCGTGAAGTACATAAATAATAAGAAAATGCGAAGTAATAAAAATAATAAAGGTCATAATAATAATATAATCATAACAAACCTAAAAATCTCAAAAATAGGAAAAATATGCTTAAAATAATAAAAATATCAATTATATGGTTTAAATAATTATTAAATCATAAATATAGTAAGAAAAAGCTAAAATTGGTATTTTATAATTTTTAAACTAAAATAATAAATTTTGTGATATTTTTCTGTTACAATTGAAACTGTAAGTCACAACGTCCAAAATGGACCTCGCTACGAGAAAATACGCTCGAAAACGATCAAAATGGACTATAAATTCATAACGATTTGAGCTAAAATGAAAAAGTTATACGCGATTCGATAAAAGCTTGAATCGATGATTTTACGTAAATCAATAATCTATTTAAGTAAATTGTATGATTTAGCATGCTAGTTTAGTTATTTAATTCCCAAACTTATTACTTTCTATATTCCCCTAATGTTAGGTGATCCTGAGATCGAGACTGACTTACTTTTAGACTATTACAATCCTTGACATCATTTATGACCAAGTGAGTACTCCCGATGACTCTATATTTGTTTTATGCTTGTAGTTAGTGCACATGAATTAAATATTAATAACTTGTTGTATGGGATTTTGGGTTATGAATGCAACTGATATTGATTAATTACTGTGCAAAATACCGTTAAATGTGAGATAATTGATTGTTGCATTATTTGAATGATTTGTTGATAATGTTTGACCACTTCATAAGTTGACTTAATCATATTCAACCTAACTAGAATTAAACGGTTCATGCATAAAACATGAACATTACATATAATGTTTCGGCCGTCACCTCATGCGGTTGGTAATGAAGGGCCTTGGAGGGATGGATTCCCACATGATTTGATTAGTACAGTGTAGGAGCATTGGTACAACAAGACCCTACTTGGCTTGCGGGTTCTATTGGCATCGGAGACGCTAACCATGAGTGGCTGGAGGTCATGTCTAGAGACCACCGTTATAGGGTATGAGCGTGGATTGTAGGAGCCAGCTCACCTTTAGACTTGGATATTTGTATACTATTGACTGATAGAAGTAGAAACCTGTTTAGTGAAACAGGGAATTGATATATATACATATGAATAAGGGTAAAAACCCACGTGTTAGAGCTCGGTTATGATTGGTACCAATGTATCTCCAATCCTTACTTCAGAGGGCGTTAAATCCGATGTTATATACAGTACTAGTCAACTGCATATATACTGTTTGCCATACTGCTTGTTCATACATTCATATGTTTGGTAATAAACTGTTTGATAACTTGATTGCTGGTATAGCATGAAGGATAACTCACTAAGCTCTTGTAGCTTACATTTCAATAGTTATCTCTTGCAGGTTGCTAGATGATCGAGCATGGGTTAGAATTAAGCGTCAACATCGAGATGCATAGAAGTTAGAATTTGAGGACGGACTGTATAGTTTATTTGAATTATTATATATATATAGTTATTAATACTACATTTAAATTTTGTAACTTTAGTAAGTTTGAGTTTTAGAACTTTACTACCTAATCTTATTGTTTGGTAGGAGATACCAATTATCTACGGTTCTATTTGGACTGTAGTTTATTGGATATCTATAGTCACATATATGTGGTTGTAAGTTAATTAGATAAATAAATAAAAACTTTAGTAACTAATTATTTAAAATCTTATAACCTTTGACTTGCAAGGTCATTTTCAAATCATGGGTGCACACATGATATGAAAATTTTAGGCAATCCTAACAGGTCCCCTTTAGGGTCATGACACTAAGTCACCTATGGATTCAACCTCGAGCTCCCAATAGACTAATCACCCCAGCCGAGGGCTAATGATGATGATCGATTAGCTATGGAAAGAGTCGAGACCATCAGAGCTATGCACCAAAAGGTTGTAGAGCAATTTAGCCAAGCTAACACTAAGCTTGAGAAGCGGAGCTAAGGACAGAGAAAGAGAGAATTTCAACTAGGTGATTTGGTCTAGATACATTTCGGTAAGGATCGATTCTTAAGCTTGAGGAAGAGTAAGTTATCTCTAAGGCCGACATGCCTTTCAAAATGCTTGAAAATATCAATCCTAATGCCTATAGGATTGAATTACCTAAAGGATACGGAGTCTCGGACTCCTTTAACGTTATCAATCTTTAACCTTACACTCCTGAAGACAAGCAACCTAAAGCCGAACCAAATTTGATCCTAAATCTTAAATAACCCAGAGAGAATGATAGGGATCAAGGACTGATCACTCGCTCCGGAGCTCGAGGGCTTTCTCATATGGTCCGCCGAGTTGTTCGAGGAGAGTTAAGCTTTGAGGAGCATTGTTTTCCTTAGTCCGATCTGCCAAGCTACTTTGTTCTCCACATTATCTAGAAAGCTGCCGAGGTGATTAGCCTACACATAGAGTTGACCCCTCCATGCACCCCAATCCAAGCACCAAATTAAGAAAATAGCCATCTCCAGAGTATGAAGGCCAAGCTAGCAATTGTGAAGGGCCAACCAGCTGAAGCCAATCAAATATGAGTTGTCCCTGATCTAACACCTGTCTAGCTTCAGCCATCAAGGCACCAAACTGCCGATGCTGAATATACCTGATCAAAGGACCACCCTTGCTTGGCTCACAACATTGTCAAAATTATAGATTGAGTAAAACGTGCACATACTGTCTTTTTCTAACACCCGTACTATCCTTTCTGATAGGAGACATTCTTTTATTACATGATTTCATTTTTTCCTTATGAAATATTCTCCTTTGTTTAGCAAATAAGGATACTTTTATAATTTCTGTAATTTAGGAATTACCCTAACAGGATACTATAAATACTCGTATAATGTAATAACCACATAATGAATACATAGAGAAGAATACATTGAACCTTTTTACTCTCTCTTAAGTTAAGTGTCCTTTTGGCTTACTCTTGAGCTACTCTTATTTAACCTATTCGAGCATGGACTAGTGTCGAGTGACCTCCGGCCATACTTATGCATCATATCAGGTACGACTTGAGCTCGTTCATCGTCAACGAACAGGAATCCTTATTCATCTTTCGACTATCATTTACTTTTCAAGCTATACCGCAGCTTGGACCGACCCCCTTTGGTTACATGTGATATTAGGTTCGTGTGTTCATCTACGAATCCATATCAATAACTAAGACTCCTAAATAGCTAAAGCTTTTGTCAAGAATAGTAACAGTTCATGTGGAATAACTGAAGTTCATAAATTGAAGGACTTCTTGATTTTGTAATTAAGGAGAGCCAAAGCTCCTAATCTAAAAATTCTTTAGAACTTATGGAACAACCTTAATTTATAAAAAGATGAATTATTTGATTTCACAATTGATAATAACGAAATTCATAACTAATGATAACAAAGACTCATAAATAGCCAAAGCTTTTTTCAAGAACAACTAAGGTTCTTGTGGAATAACCCAAGTTCCTAAGTAGAAGGACTAAAAGGTTTCATGATTGAGGATTGCTAAGGTTCCTAATCTAATGATTCTTAGGAAGTTACGGAGTAACCATAGTGCTGAAAATGTGAGTTAATTTATTTCATGATTGAGGACAAACGATTTTATTAATCTAAGGATAATTAAGACTACTAATTAGCAAAAGCTTCTTTTAAGAATAACTAAAGGTTCCTATGGAATAAACTAAGTTCCAAAAAAGAAGGATTACTTGGTTTCATGATTGAAAATTGTGAAGGTTTGTAATTTAAGGATTTTTTAGAACTTCCAAAATAACCTTTGTTTCACAATTTAAAATAACCAAAGATCCTAACCTAATGATGATAACTAAGACTCCTAAATAATCAAGGTTGCTTTCAAGAATAACTAAGGTTCTTATTGAACAACTCAAGTTCCTAAACCGAAGCACTACTTCGTTTCATGATTGAAACTTGTGGAATAAGCTTAGATAAAAAAATAGATGGATTACTTAATTTTACGATTGAGAATAACAAAGTTCTTAATCTAAGGATAATTAAAACTCCGAAATAGCTAAAGCTTCTTTCAAGAATAAAAGCAATTTTTTTTTAATTACCTAAGTTTCTAAATAGAAGGATTTCTAGGTTTCACGATTAGGGGTAACTAAAGTTCCTAATCTAAGGATTCTATAAAACCTAAATAACTTTAGATCATAAAAAGATAGACTAGTTGATTTCATGATTAAGGATAGCTAAAGTTTCTAATGCGAAGATTCTTAGCAAGTTGCGATGTAACCTTAGTTATGAAAATGACAAATTTCTTGATTAAATGATTGAGGATAATTAAAGTTCCTGAATAGTCAAAGCTTCTATTAAGAATAGTTAAGATTCATATGAAATAACATAAGTTTCTAAACAGAAGGATTACTTGATTTTATGATTAGGGATAGCGAATGTTCCTAATATAAGAATGGAATGAACTTAAATAATAGAAAGATGGATTACTTGATTTTATTATTGAGGATAGCTAAAGTTCCTACTTTAAAGATAACTAAGATTTCTCAATAACCAAAGCATCTTTTAAGAATAACTAGAGTTCCGATGGAATAACCTAATTTCCTAAACAAAAGTAGTACTTGGTTTCTCTAATGAGGATAGCCAAAGTTCCTAATCTAAGGATACTTAAGAAGTTGTGGAGTAATTAGTTTAGAAAATGATGGATTAATTGATTTTACAATTGAGGATGACCATAATACTTAATCTAAGGATAACTAAAATTCCTAAATAGCCAAAGCTTCTATAAAGAATATCTAAGGTTCATCTAGAATAGCTTTAATTCCTTATAGAGAGGATTATTTGCCTTCACAATTAAAGATAGCCAAATTTTGTAATCTAAAGATTCCTATGAACTTATGGAACAACCTTCATTCTGAAAAGGGTAGATTGCTTGGTTTCACGAATGAAGATAACCAAAGTTCCTAACCGAGGTATAACTAAGTCTCTTAAATAGCCAAAGCTTCTAACAAGAGTAGCTAAAGTTCATCTGAAATAATTTAAGTTCCTAAATAAAATGATTAATTGGTTCCATGATTAAGGATTGAAAAAATACCTAATATACGGATTCTTTGGAACTTGTGGAATAACATTAGATTGTTAAAAAATGGATTGCTTGATTTCAATATTCAAGATAATCAAAATTTCTAATATAAGGATATCTAAGACTCTTAAATAGCCAAAGCTTCTTTCAAGAATAACTAAGATTATTGTTGAATAACTTAAGTTCCTAAATAGAAGGATTAATTAGTTTCACAAATGAGAATAGCCAAAGTTTCAAATCTAAGGATTCTTAGGAACTTATGGAATAACCATAATTCTAAATACGGTGAATTACTTGATTTCATGACTGAGAATAACAAGATTCCTAACCTAAAGATTACTAAGACTCCTAAATAGCCAAAGCTTTCATTAAAAACAGCTAAGGTTCATGTGGAATAACTTAGGTATTTTAATAGAAAGATTACATTCACGATTGAGAATAGCTAAAGTTCCTAATATAAGGATTCTTAGGAACTTATTATTACCTTAGTTCCTAAAATGATGGATTACATGATGAGGATAATAAAAATTCCTAATTTAAGGATAACTAAGTCTCCTAAATAATAAAAGCTTTTACGAAGAATAGTTAAGCTTCACGTGGAATAACATAAGTTCATAAACAGAAGGATTACTTGATTTTAGGACTGAGGATAAATGAGTACCTAATCTAAAGATTCTTTAGAACTTGAGGAATAACCTCAAATCATCAAAAGATGGATTACTTGATTTTGCGATTGAGGATAACTAAAGTTCCTAATATATGGATAACTAAGACTCCTAAATACTCAAAAACTTCTTCCAAGAATAATTAAATTTATTGTGGAATAAAATAAATTCCTAAACATAAAGATTACTTCATTTCACCATTAAGGATAGCCAAAGCTCCTAATCTAAGGATTTTAGCAAGTTGAGGAGTAACCTTAGTTCCGAAAATGATAGATTTCTTGATTTCATAATTGAAGATAACCAAAGTTCCTAATCTAAGGATAAGTCTTCAAGATAGCCAAAGCTTCTATTAAGAATAGCTAAGGTTCATGTGGAATAATATGAGTTCCTAAACAGAAAGATTACTTAGTTTTACGATTGAGATTTGTGAAGGTTCGAAAGCTTAGGAATCTTAAGAACTTTTTAGATAACCTTAATTCCCAACAAGATATATTACTTGATTATTGATTTAAAATAACCAAAGATCCCAACCTAAGGATAATTAAATAACTAGTTAAAAATAGTTAAAATTCATGTGGAATAACTTAAATTCTTAAACTAAAAGACTAGTTCGTTTCATGGTTGAGGATAACCAAAGTTCCTCATCTAAAGATTCCTTAGAATGTGTGGAAATCTTATCATAAAAAAGATGGATTACTTGATATCGCAATTGAGGATAGTCAAAGTTCCTAATCTAGGAATAATTAAAACTCCTAAATACCCAAAGTTTCTTTTAAGAATGACTAATGTTCTTGTAGAATAACCTAAATTCCTAAATAGAGGATTATTTGGTTTCACTATCGAGGATAGCCAAAATTCAAAATCTAAGGATTTTTAGCGTGTTGCGGAGTGACCTTAGTTTAAAAAATGATGGAGTAGTAGATTTTATGATTAAGGATAACCAATGTTTCGAATTTAAGGAAAACTAAGTCTCCTAAATAGCCAAAGCTTCTATGAAGAATAACTAAGATTCATGTAGAATAATATAAGTTCATAAAAAGAAGGATTACTTGGTTTTATGATTAATGATAGTAATAGTTTCCAATATAAGGATTCTTTGGAACTTGTGGAAAAACCTTAGATCATAAAAAGATGAATTACTTGATTTTACAATTGAGTATAGCTAGAGTTCCTAATCTAAGGATAATTAAGATTTCTAAATAGTAAAAGCTTCTTTTAATAATAACTAAGGTTCTTCTACAAGAACCTAAATTCCTAAATAGAAGAATTACTTGGTTACATCATTAAGGATAGCTAAAGTTCCTACTGTGATGATTTTTAGCAAATTGTGAAGTAGCCTTAGTTTTTAAAAAATGGATTACCTACGTGAAAACACTAACCAAAAAAGTAAATAAATAAAAAAAATAAACCAGGCCAATATTTTATTGTTATCATTCTTCTATTGCACTAGATACTAGGTCACTAACATGATTATTAGGGAAAAAAATAAATTTAGCAATTAATGCCCTATTCTTGCATTTACTAGTATTATTACCTTTTGGTTTTAATTACCTAATTTAATTCAAATTTTGCAATTAATGCCTAGAAAGAAGTTAAAACTTTTGAAAGAACCTGGATTCTAAACTATTATCACTTCTACAATTCTACCAAAAAATAAAGAAAACTCTAAGGATAATTAAATAGCTAGTAACTGTTTTGCACATTGAAACTAATGAATGCAATAAAGAGGACAAGCTAAAACTCTAAGAGACTAAAACTTAAAGTTCATTTGTTCTTTTCTAACTAAGCATCTCAAAATAGTCAAAAATAGTGAGAGGATGTTAACTATAAGAGCTTTACTCAACGCCCTTCCATAACTGATAAAAAATGAAGAAGCCTTCCATAAGTATGAATCTTCCTAAAAGTAGCCACCAGAATACAACTACTCATATCTAGAGAAAAAAATTCAACATATTGCTAGTCACATCAGGATGTCTTTCTCAATTAGTCTGTTGTTGTGATTTTATTGTAGCAAATTTGAAAAAGGCAAGAACATGGACAAGGTAAAATATTATATAAAATTAAAGGTGTTAGCCAATTAAAGGAGTAGTGTTGGCAATATAGAAGTGCAAGTAGCTCCATCTTACTTTTCTTATAATATTTAGAAGCTACATAGCTAGAACTTAGGTAGGTAAGAGGCGGTTGTACCCAAAAGAAGCAACATCACCTTCCATACCAGCAACTCTTGTTTCAAACCATGCTTGCCAATTCCTAACATTCGCATTTGTCTATAACCTAAATATAGATAGAGTAGATATTGCAATTTTTTTTAGTAATAAAATTTTGAACACCCAAGATCATCAATATGAAACAAACATTAATAATACGCGAAATCCATTTTACTAATGAGAATAACCTCCAACAAAGACATCGAACAACACTCCGTAATAGAGCATGGCTAGAGAAACAATTTCGTGATGTAGTTTTGAGAAAAGATAATTGCCAAAGCAAATGTTTACCTAATAATAGTAGACAACATGTTGATGCCATAGACACAACAATGTTGCTACCTCCCTAACTGTGATTGTAAACCCCTAAAATCTTCAATCTAGCTTTTGAAGTGGACTCGAGTATGTTAGATAATTTAGGAGTTGATAAGGCTAATGAAAGTGAAAACCCTAAAATACCTAGTTAATCGCGTATGAAATTTTTCTACCTTAAATGTATGTAAACACTAAAGATTTCATTCGAAAGTGATAAAAACTCTAAAACTATAACCTTAAAGATATACGAGTACTAATTTATCATAATATACCCTAAAACCCTAATTGATAATATAACCTTCATATTTTGCTAAATCATTAGTGAAAAATTAGAGATAACTTTTAATCATGCATATATATCTAAAATCCTTAAGTAATCCTTTAGAAACTAATTAGGGGTGTAGTTGATGTTAGGTTAAATGTAGTAAACCTTAACACCCTAATTGATACTTTTCATACTAGTTATACTAAGTGACCTACCAAATGATGTATATAGGATATAAATACCTAAAGTAAGATCTCATCATCTATTTTTACTAATCAATTCACCAAATGCCTCATTTCCTTAATTTTTTTTCTTAATTTTCCTTATTTACTACATTATGTATACTAAATGGCATATGCTTTTGTAAAGTTGACCAAGTCAACACATGTTGACCAAGGTAAAAGGTTGACTAAGTCAACATATAGAAAAGTCAACAAAAGACACTTATACTTTAGAAAATATCTAAGCCATTTAATGATTTCTTTTCTTTTCTTTTCTTTTCTTTTAGCTTTTCTTTTCTCCCTTCCCCTTTAATTGCCGTTCACTTCTTTTCCTTCTAGACCCCACCATCTTCTTCTTTTCAAACCTAACACAAGACAAAAAGAAACAAACCCTTACCCTACTCCATTGTTGTGACCTTTCCCTTTCCCTTTCACTTTCAAAATTTTCTTCATACTTCAAGAACAAATTAAGGTATGTGATTATGTTATTATGTATTGCTTTATATTACTTATTAGTTAGGTGAAGAGGTAAATTAGATTAGTTATGTGTATCCATGTTGAAGAAGACATAAAGTTTCTATCTTTAGGTATAAAAGGGTAGAAATCATGGTGAAGTCAAGGAGATGCATGTGTATATGTTTTCAAGTATATGTACATAAGGGTATACTAGAGAAATATAAGTATAGAAACCTTTGTATATAAGTATTCATTATGAACATAACCTAAACTAAGACATATACTAACTATACATACCTATATCATGCTAAATACACTCTTAAAATACAAAAAGAATGAAATTAAAGAAGCTTTCTTAAGAGGAAATTTTGGTATACGAAATTTGTATAAAAATACGTATGTAACCGTATATATATACGGGTATATGTACAAGAATAAATACAGTATAAGTATAAGTATAGGTATGAGTATACTAGTATACATACAAGTAGAGTAATGGTATAAGTATATAGTTAGTTTATGTAAATTGTACATAAGACACTTAAATATGACATAAGTATGAGGTAAGGCATATGTAATTAAATGATGATATAAGCAATGATGCAATTAAAAAATGACATAAGCCATGACATAAGCAAATGATGACTTAAGCGATGACACAAGTGATTGATGATGTAAGTGATGACATAAGCATAAGTTTATAAAATAAGAAATAAAAAGAGTACATAAGAATTACGTACATAAATTAGTAAACTCTAATACACTTCCTAAATTAGATTAAACTTAATTAAATACATGAATTAGTAATAGCAAGGTAAAATTCTCTAAATATAAGAATCTAAGGGTTAACCAAATCATTAAGTACAAACATAAGATATAAATATAAGCAATAAGAATAATTAAGCTTCAATAGTTAAAATTTCCATAAATTTAGTCATATAGTAAAACACGAGTCTTAACATCCAAAACAGATATCACCGTATAAACATATATCTGAAAACGATGAAAAATGACTATAAATTCATAAATATCGGAAATAGAACAAAAAAATTACATATGATTAATAATAAAGTCTAACTGGATAAAATCGATTAATTTAAGTAGAAAGATATTTAGAATTACTAGTTAATTCAATTACTTAGTAGCGTTATTATATCGTAATAATCAGGTGATCCCGAGGTGGGCGAGGATCTCCTGATTGATTACTACTGTCATGACCCTAAAGGGGGCCTAGTAGGATTACCTAAAATTTTCATATCATGTGTGCATCCATGATTTGAAAACCATCTTATAAGTTAGAGATTGCAAGATACTAAATAATTAGTTACTAAAGTTTTTATTTAGTTATTTAATTAACTTATGACCACATATTTGTGACTATGGATATTTGATAAGCCATAGTCCATTAGAACTATAGAGAATCGGTATCTCCTACCAAACAATAAGATTAGGTAGTAAAGTTCTAAAACTCAAACGTACTAAAGTCACAAAATTTAAATGTAGAATTAATAATTATAGATATAATAATTCATATAGTTTGTCCTCAAAGTTTAACTTCTATGCATCCTGAGGTTGACACTCAACTCTTAGTTCTTAACCCATGTCCAATCATCTAGCAACCTGCAAGAGAAAACCATTGGAGAGTAAGCTATAAGAGCTTAGTGAGTTAACCCTCATACTATATCAGTAAACAAATTATCAAACAGTTTATTACCAAACATATGAATGCATGAATAAGCAGTATGCCAACAGTATATATGTAGTTGACCGGTACTGCATATAACATCGAATTTAACGCCCTCCAAAGTAAGAGTTAGAGATACATCGGCACCAATCACAACTGGGCTCTAGTACCTGGGTTTTTATCCTTATATCATTATATATATATGAATTCCCTGTTTCATAGAATAGGTTTCTAATTCCAATAGCCAACAGTGTACAAATATTCAGGTTTAGCAGTGAACTGGCTCCTGCAGTCCACACTCACACCCTACAGCGGTAGTCTTTAGACGTGACCCCTAGCTACTCACGGTTAGCGTCTCCGGCACCAATAGAACTCGCGAGCCAAGGGTAGGGTCTTGTTGTACCAATGCTCATGTATTGTACTAATCAAATCATGTGGGAATCTATCCCTCTAAGGCCCCTCATTACCAACCGTGTGAGGTGACGGCCGGAACATTATATGTAATGTTCGTGCTTTATGCATGAATCGTTTAATTTTAGTTAAGTTGAATATGGTTAAGTCAATTTATGAGGTGGTTAAACATTATCAACAAATCATTCAAATAATGCAACAATCAATTATATCACATTTAATAGTATTTTGCATACTAATCAATCAATATCAATCGCATGCATAACTCGAAACTCCATGCATCAAGTTATTAATATTTAATTCATGTGCACTAACTACAAGCACAAAACAAATATAAAGTCATTGGAAGTATTCACTTGGTTATAAATGATGTCAATGATTGTAATAATCTAAAGGTAAGTCGGTCTCGATCTCAGGATCACTTAACATTAGGGGAATATGGAAAGTAATAAGTTTAGGAATTAAATAACCAAACTAGCATGCTAAATCGTACTATTTACTTAAATTGATTATTGATTTACGTGAAATCATCAATTCGAGCTTTTTATTGAATCGCATATAATTTTTTCGTTTTAGCTTGAATCGTTATGAACTTATAGTCCATTTTGATCATTTTCGAGCATATTTTCTCGTAACGAGGTTCATTTTAGACGTTGTGACTTGTAGTTTAAATTATAATATAAAAATATCACAAAAATTACTATTTCGTTTAAAAAATATAAAATATTAATTTTTGCTTGTTCTTAATATATTTATGATGTAATAATTATTTAAACCATATATTTGATATTTTATTATTTTGAGTATATTTTCCTATTTTTGAGATTTTAGCCGTATTATTATTATTATTATTATTATTATTATTATTATTATTATTATTATTATTATTATTATTATTATTATTATTATTATTATTATTATTATTATTATTATTATTATTATTATTGCCACTATTATTTTTATTGTTTCTTATTTTCATATTACTCATTTCCATTTTTACGATATACACATACATATATATAAACTTACACTATTTTTGATAAATTTACTTTAATGGTTAATTCCTAATTTACGTATTATATACATACATACATACATACATACATATATATAAACTTACACTATTTTTGATAAATTTACTTTAATGGTTAATTCCTAATTTACGTATTATATACATACATACATACATACATATATATATATATATATATCTATAGCTTACACATTCATTAATTTAGTAAATATTAGGTATCATATATGCTAATACATATTTGGCATATTATATATGTACTATATGGTATACATATAATAACATATACTACATATTATGTATATTTTATAGTATTTGTTGTAAACTATGTATATTAAATATTATATATGTATTATATGGTATATGCCGTATACCACAATGCATATACTCTATATTATATATACATATATGTCTTATATACATATAGTATCACTTATAAAAATACACCACTACATATATACTATACGACTATACATATATATATACAAAAAAAAAATAATTATACATGTATACATATATATATATAGTTTACGGTATAAATATGTATATATATACTATAATTATTTAATGAAAATACTTAATACTAATTATATGTATTTCTAAAAAAATACATAATACATACTCCTTCGTATAATATACTTATATACATACATGTATACATACATATTTAATTAAATCTAAGTATTTATGCACATAAACATGTATTAGTAATGTTATATGTATAAAAATACTATACAAATACTTCATTTATACATATATATATTATATAATACACATCTATACTAGAAAAATAAATTACTTACTTATTTATTATAATTCTTTCTTCTTCCTTTCTTCCTCTTTTCTGCTTTCTTTTTCTTTCTTTCCCCTACGGTTTTGCTTCCAGATTTTTGGTTGTGTATAGAAATTTTTTTTCTTTTTCCAGATTTTTATTTCCTTCTCTTGTTCACGTGAGTAGTAAGCTTAAAATATAAGCTAAGATATTATCTAATCTTTTGCATTAATGAGGATAAAACAAAAGTAATCATTTCAAGATTTTTATGTCTTTTCTTTAATCAACACTTGGCACTTTAATTTAGTCATATGGGCTGCTGATTTTGCTGATTTTGTTTCGGTTCCAGGATGTGTAGCAAGGTGAAAAAGAAGAAAAGAAAGAAATGAGATAAAATGAAAAAGAAAGAGAAGGAAAATAAAAATTAATAATAAATATATGTAATTTTTCGAAACATAAAAATTATAACAATACTCACTATAAATTAATTTTTAAAATTTTGTGAAAATTTATTAATTTAATTGGTACCCAGTACAATTAAAATTTTTACAAATTATTATAGCAATTTCGTTAAAATTTCACGCAAATAGGCTATTTAGTCGAAAATTGCAATTGACTATAATTTTATTATTATTGAGTAATATTTAACTATTTTATAGGTTTATATTTATAATTTTAGGATTTCGAACAAATTTGAGTTCAATTTTGATTAGTGATGTATAAACCAGTTTTAGGGTTTTAGTATGTGATTTAGGGTTTTGGTCAATTTTTATATAGTTTTTATTACTTATAATATATTCAAATTTATAATTTATTAAATTTTTATCTTATTCGACTTTATTGACTTATCAAGTCATCTATAGTATTAGGGTTCAATTCTACTCTTAAATAGCTAAATTTGCGGGGTTTACAACTACAACTAGAGCAAGTCATCATGGCCGAGTGAGTATTTACACTATGATTCCATACTTATATGTAATTGTAGATAGTGGACCTAAATATTATTGTTAATTGACTGTTGTGTGGGGTTGAGAAATGCTTGTGTATGTTATTACGTACTAAGTTGTGAATTTACCTTAAGTACAAATAATACTTTGTTTGTTGCATGATAGTATAGAAAATGATTGTGTGTACTATTGAATGGTCACATCATAATTAGACTTAATTATACTCGACTCATAAGAAGAAACCGGTACATGTATCAACATGCATTACATAAACACAATTTCAGCAGTCATATCACATAGAGGTAAAGAGAGGTCATTTAGGGATTGTTATTATTAATTTATTGGTTCTGTATGGTACACTCATACAAAATGACCTTACCCTAGCTTACGAAAATATTAGGCGTTGGAGGCACTAACCACCTAGTTAAGGATCAAGCTAGAGGCTTCTGTTTAGGAGTGAGTGAGGACTGTAGGGGCCCACTCACGATTATACCAGAACTTAGTATTTATGAAAATAAAAAATTTATTTGATTTAATTACAGAACACAGGGTTCCATAGTAAAGTAAGTTTTAGTATAATACCCAGATTTGATTGGTGCCATGTATACTCTAACCTTGATTTTGGAGGGCGTTAAATCTGAGTTACATATATGGACTAGTTAACTATACGTATTGTTTGGCATTCTATTCGATTATTCATTCATATGTGTGAATATAATGTATTTATGACTTGCTTGTAGTGTGGCTAAAGGTTTTGCTTACTAAGCTTAAGCTTACACCCCCTTAGACTTTTGCTGCAGGATAAGTTGTTCGTAGAAGCTGGCCAGGGAATGCCACAGGTTAGCTTGGGGACTTGGGCAAGAGCAAACCATCTTGTGTATTCAGAGAGAACAAATTATGTAGACTCTTACTTATGTACTTTTTTTTTTTTTTTGCAGTAGTATAGACCTAGATGTAATAAATTACTGTATATTATATACTTTGTAGTTTAAATTTTATATATTTGTGTGATGATATCATATGAATCTATATGTTCTTGGAAAACTAGTGATTGTAGAGCCTTGTATATTGTATGAAGAGTTTATGATTGGAAAGGTAACCAATCAGGAGTTCGTCGTACAGTATACGGCATCTGCCACAATTAGGCCATCCTCAATTCGTGATAATGACACATTAGATTCATTAAAAATGGAATAAAAAGTGAATGCAAAAATAAGGAGCTCAAAGAACTACCAATTTAAAGGAAAAAAAGAAGAAGACATAACATCATTTTCTCTAGCAAAAGTAGCTAACTCAATATTTGCACAACTACATTAATTATGTGAACCGCTTTAGCAAATTCTTTGTGCATTTTATTTGTGAATTAATAGCTAAGCATGATGTAAAGTAGTCATACTGTTATCTATATAATTTTGGTATATTAGTAACCTTATATTTATCGAAAATAATAAATATATATTAAGTAATTGATAGATAAATTAAGTAAATTTAGTATTATACTGTTTCTAAATTTCTATTAATGGAGAACTAGTATGTCTAACAAAAAGAAAAATAGAATAATTTATTTACCAAAAAGAAATGCCATTCTTTTTAGTGTAGATAGCATCATATTTGAACTTGATCCAACATTCTTATTTTTCTTAGATGAGTGCTAATACAGCTACTCCAATAAAAAATACATGTTAACATGCATCTATAACTACTTGGAATACTTCTTGATAATCTCGCGTGCTCACCATTTTTCACTAGAGTATGTTTACAAATTATAGGAGAATATTGTGAAATTTAAAGCTATTATGGGGTAGGCTTTACACATGAAAGCAAGGCCAGAAAAGAAAAGGATATACATAAAAGCCAATCTACAAAGCATAAAAATGTCTATGATGCATGTTTATATCTCTAATACATCAAAAGGTAGAAATAAAAGTACATAGCTAACTCAATAAAATAAGAAAATATATGAACTTTCTTATTTGTAGTAACTGAATACCAAGTTTAACTAACCTAGGTTGAATGATCAAATTGTTAATTGTGTATATAAAATAGTAAAATTGAATGACTATTATTTTGCATGAGTTTCATATAGAAAAGTGTCACATCTCGACTACAAACCCGAGCATTTGGAGAATATATTCAGGAACCTAGCAAATTATCTCTATAAACCTTAGGAAAATTAGTAGTTGAAACTTAACTCAAGTCCGAATGTCCTAAACTGTACAACAAGTCAATAAGGCTAGTAACGATAAAAAACATGAAATTTAATAAATCAAATATAACATTAATAACAAAACTTTAAGAATTGATCGAAACCATAATAAAACCCTAAAACTGTTTTAAGCATCATTAATCAAAATTGAACCTGAAAGTGCTCGACAAGCTAAAAACATAAACATAAACCTAAAAAATAGTTAAATATTACATCATAGCGATAAAATTATAGTCGAATGTAATTTTCGAATAAATCGCCTATTCATACGAAATTGTAATGAAATTGCCACAATAACTTGTAAAAATTATAATTGTAATAGGTACTAATTAAATTGATAAAATTTCATAAAAATTTGAAAATTAATTTACGAGGAGAATCGTTATAATTTATATGATTTGAAAAATTACATATATTTGTTAATAATTTTCATTTTCCTTCTCTTCTATTTCCAATTTATCTCTTTTTCTTCTTCCATTTCCACTTTCACATTTCTATCCTGCATAAAAAGTAGACAATTAGCAATTAAAATAGCAAATGCAGTCCATGTGATGATTATTTTTGTTTTATATACATTAATGCAAAATCTAACTTAGCTTAAATATTAAGCTATTAATCACGTGAGTAAGAGAAAAATATAAATATGGAAAAAGAAAAAAAAATTCTACACAAACACAAAACTTAGAGAGCAAACCGTGAGGGAGAGAAAGAAAAAGAAAGAAGGAAGAAAAAGAAGAAGAAAAGAGGAAGGAAAAGAAGAAGAAAAATAAAAACAAAATTAATAGGTAAGTAATTTAGTTTAGTAGTATAGATGTATATTATATAGTATACACATGTATAAATATAGTATGTGTATGGTATTTTTTTATGGTATTTTTACATATAACCTTACTATTATATGTCCATGTATATGAATACTTAAATTTAATTATATTTGTATATATATATATATAGTGGGGTATTTTTATAACTATGTATATAAGACATATATAAATATATATAATATAGAGTATAAGTATTATAATATATGGCATATTATATATGTAATGTATGGTATACATAGTTTATGATAAATACTATATAAGTATATATATATGCCGAATATATATGTGTGTATTTATAGGTATGTATACATGTAAGACATATATAAATAAATACAAAATATATATAAATATATGAATATGTGTATAAGAGTATGTTTTAAATAAATACATATACATATGTAATACGTGTAATATATAGTATATATATATATATAATATAGTTACTAAATCCTTAAATGTGTAAGGTATATATACAGATATATATATATATATATGACACCGTAATTTAAGAATTTTCAACAACATAAATTATAAATTATATATTATACGTATATGAATATATATATATGCATAATCATGAGGTACATACGAAAAATAATAAGTAAGAAAATGAGAATAGTGAAAATAATAAAAATAATAATAATCATAATAAAGTTAAAAATCTCAAAAAGAGGAAAATATACCCAAAATAATAAAAATATCAAGTATATGATTTAATTAATTATTAAATCATAAATATGTTACGAAAAAGCGAAAATCAATATTTTATAATTTTTAAACTTAAATAATAATTTTTGTGATATTTTTATATCACACTTTATGCTACAAGCGACAACGTCCAAAACTGACCTCGTTACTAGAAAATACGCTCGAAAACAATTAAAATAGATTATAAGTTCATAACGATCTGAGCTAAAACAAAAAAGTTATACGCGATTTGATAAAAAGCTCGAATAAGCAATTTCACGTAACTAAGTGAAGTAGATGTTACAAATTCTAGCACTAGTTAGCTTTAAATTCCATACCTTACAAAATTTTCATTATTCTCAGGTGATTTCGATATTAACCCTAAGCTGCCGCCAGATTACTATGACTCATGAGCTAGCCATGGCCGAGTAAGTGTTTCCTAATGATTCCATGCTTGTATGTGCTTGTAGTTAGTGAATATAAATTATGAATTATAAATGAATGTGTATGGAGTTGGGTTATGCTTGTGTATGATGATTGTTGTTAATGGTGAATTTACCTTAAATTGCAATAATATAATATTTGTTGCATAGTAGATTCATTAGATTGATTGTTTGTGACTTGGAATGATCACTGAATTAATAAGACTAAATTTTATTCGACTAGAAAAGTTAACTTGGATCATGCATAAATCATGCACTGCATAATTAATTCCGGGCAGTCACATTATACGGAGGTAGCGAGAGCCATACATGGGTTGATTATTGAGTGTTATTGATTTCATATGGTGCACACGTACGATATGATCTTACCCCGGCCCGTGGGATGACTAAGCGTTGGAGGCGCCAACCGCCTGGTTATGGGTCGAGTCTAGAGGCCTTCGTTTAGGGGTGAGTGAAGGCTGCGTGAACCTACTCACAATCATATGTAGAACTCGTTTTGATAAAGATGGTAATGGATGTACCATTATATTTTAAATACGAAACGCGGAGTTTCGTTATGAAATAAGTTCTAATATATTACCCGGATCTGACTGTACCGATGAATCTCTAATACCTGTTCACTTGCATGTATTTGTTTGGCATACTGTTTACCATGTATTCATTTGGTTGAACCTAACTATTGTATGCCTTAATTGTTGTGTGGTTAAGAGAAATTATCTCACTAAACTAGTTAGCTTATACCCTTGTAGTCTTTTCTCACAGGCCAAGCTTTTTGTGAAGTCGGGCCATCTTATGCCTGAGGTTAGTTTCTACGTAGGCTCGGTGTGGGAGCTGGATGAGATCGGAGAGTATTTCTGATAGTTGATAAGTAAATGTTATACTAGTTGAACTGAATACATGTTTCAATCTTCATACTTTTAAATTTTTATATAAATTGATAATGTATTATGTTTTTATAATTTTATTATTTGTCATGAAATGATATTGCTTAAACTTGCGGACTCTTGGTAGTTAGTAGTAGCTATAGCCTTATGTATCGTATAAAAGGGTTGTCGATTATAAGGGAATTCTGTAAACCTTAGGAAAAACAGTAGTTGAACCTTAACTTGAGTTTGAGTGTTCTAAACTATACAATAAATCGATAAGGCGAATGATAATAAAAGAAAATGAAGTTTAATAAATCAAATATAACACCGATAACAAAACCTTCAAAATTTATCAAAACCCTAAATTGCTTACTAAAACCCTAAAACTCGTTCATGCATCATTAATCGAAATTGAGCTCAAAATTGCTCGAGACCCTAAAATCATAAACGTAAACCTATAAAATAGTTAAATATTACACAATAGCAATAAAATTATAGTCGAATGTAATTTTTGACTAAATCGACTGTTTGTACAACATTGTAATGAAATTACCATAATAACTTGTAAAAATTATAATTGTAATGGGTACCAGTTAAATTGATAAAATTTCACAAAATTTTGAAAACTAATCTACGGGGAAATTCGTTCTAATTTATATGATTCGAAAAATTACACATATTTGTTAATAAATTTCATTTTCCTTCTCTACTAATTTCAATTTATCTTATTTCTTACTTTCCTTCCTTCCTTTCTTTCTTTTCTTAAGTTCAACGTCCAGAACTCTTCTCACTTTTGTTTCTTTAATTTGGACATCCCTTTACGCAGCCACGTAGTGTTATTTTCTTTTGTCTTATTTACTTTAATACAAAGTGAACATTAGCTTAAAAATTAAGCCACCATCACGTGAGCAATAGCAACTCTATAAATATGGGAAAGAGAAAGAAAATTCTGCACAAATACACACACAAAATTTGCAAACCGTGAGGAGAAAGGAGAGAAAAAGAAAGAAAGAAAAGAAAAAAAGAAGAAGGAAAAGAAGAAGAAAAATCCAATTTAATTGATAAGTCATTTATTTTAAGGAATATATATGTATATGATAGTATACATGTATAGAGCTATAGTACTTTTATGATATTTTTATGGTATTTTATGATTTTTGTTTTATGGTATTTGTCCATCTTATACTAATGGTATATGTTTATATGTATAAATACCTAAATTTACTTATATGTATAAATATAAGATTAAGTATGTCTACATGTATGTACCGAGGTATATAGTATATATTATGTATTTGCTTTTTTTTTATATACCTCTAATTAGTAATTTACATAATTATAGTATAAAGATATATGTATGTGTACCGTAACTTTATATATATATATATATATATATATGGGTCTACATATATGATTATATATATGTGTGTGTAGTTGTATATAGTGGAGTAGTATTTTTATAAGTATGTATAAATATATAATAGTATACGGTATATTATGTATGACATGTATAGTATATATATTATAGGTATGTATGCCGAACATATATGTATGTCATTTTAGGTATATATATACATGTAAGACGTATCAATAAATAAATACATATACATATATTATACATATATATATAAATATATGAATATGAGTATGTTTTAAATAAATACATATACATGTACAATACGTGTAATACATATGTGTAATATATATAGTATATATGCATATATATAATACCATAATTCATGATTTGAAAATAACATAAACCATAAACTATATATTATAAGGATTGGAATATATATATATATATGTATAATCGTAAGGTACATAATAAAATACATAAATAAATAAGAAAAGGAGAAAAATAGGAAAATATACCCAAAATAATAAAAATAACAAATAAATGAATTAACTAATTATTAACTTATAAATATGTTAAGAAAAAGCGAAAATCAATGATTTATAAATTTTAAATTTAAATAATAATTTTTGTGATATTTTTGCATCACAATTTAAATTACGAGTCACAACGTCCAAAACGGACCTCGTTATAGGAAAATTAGCTCGAAAACAATCAAAATGGACTATAAGTTCATAATGATCCGAGCTAAAACGAAAAAGTAACACGCGATTCGATAAAAAGCTCGAATCGACAGTGTTACGTAACTAAGTAAAATAAACCTTACACATTATAACTTTAGTTAGTTTTAAATTCCCTATCTTACACATTTTCCTTATTTTCAGGTGATCTCGATATCGACCCTGAGCTGCCTACCGACTATTACGATCCCTGAACTAGCCATGGCCGAGTGAGTTTTTCCTTATGATTCCATACTTGTTTGTGCTTGTAAGTAGTGACTCTAAATTATGATGTATAAATGAATGTGTATGGGGTTGGGTTATGCTTGTGCATGATAATTGTTGTGAATTGTGAATCTACTTTAAAGTTCAATAATATAATGTTTGATGCATAGTAGATTCAACAGATTGTTTGTTTGTGACTTGGAATGATCACTGATTAAATATGACATAACTTTTATTCGACTAAAAAAGTTAACTTGGATCATTCATAAATCATGCACTGCATAACTATTTCCGGGCAGTCACATTACACGAAGGTAGCGAGATGCCATACTTAGGTTGATTATTGAATGTTAGTGATTTCGTACAGTGCACACGTGCGATATGACCTTACCCTCACCCGCGGGATGACTAGGCGTTGGAGGCGCCAACCGCCTGGCTATGGGTCGAGTCCAGAGGCCTTTGTTTAGGGGTGAGTGAGGGCTGGGTGAACCTACTCACAATCATATATAGAACTCGTTTTGATAAAGCTGGTAATGGATGTACCATTACATTTTAAATACGAAACGCGGAGTTTCGTTATGAAATAAGTTCTAATATGATACCCAGATCTGACTGTACCAAAGAATCTCTAACCCTGACTTCGGAGGGTGTTAAATCTGAGTTACATGCAGTACCTGGTCACCTGCATGTATTTGTTTGGCACACTGCTTGATCATGCATTCATTTGGTTGAATTTAACTGTGGTATAACTTGACTGCTGTATGGTTGAGGGAAAATATCTTACTAAGCTAGTAAGCTTATACCCTTGTAGACTCCTTTTGCAGGCCGACTTATTCATGGAGTCAGGCCGTTGTATGCCCGAGGTTAGCTTTCTCTACGGGATCAATGTGGGAGCTGTTTTGAGGACAGAGAGTACTTTTGACTTAAATGTAGAGTTGAATATGTAATTTTTATATTAGTCTGACTTTAGACATGTTTCAAACTCTATATTTGTAAACTTTTATACACTTAAATTATGTGATATGTTCTCTATATTATTATTCGTCATGAAATGCTATTGCTTAAGCTTGCGCACTCTTGGTAGTTAGTAGTAGTTGTAGCCTTGTGTATCGTATAAAAGGGTCGTCGATTGTAAGGGAACTCAATCTACAATCCTTTGCACGGTATACGACGACTGCCACGACTAGCCCCCTCGGGTCGCGACAAATTCAATCTGCAATCCTTTGTACGGTATATGGCAACTGCCACAACTAGCCTCCTCAGGTCGTGACAATCTCTAACAAAATCACAAAGTATGGTTGAAGTGTTGGTTAATGTAAAACTATTTGTATGAAACCCAACTTTGTAAACTTATCGTGGCAAAACCAGAAGTTTTAAGAAAACTGACTCGTAGGTCTTTTTTGTGCTAAATTGGGAATGCATCAACCATTTCTCAATCAACATCAAGTATATCAACAAGCTTATCATGTTCGTTTTGTCTTTGTGTTAGGTTTCGAATTTGCTTTCAAAATTAACTTTTGATTCAAATACACATTATAGATTAAGTTTTCATAAGTCTTACTCACAACTAATTCTAGAATTTATTGCATAAAACATGGCCATCATTATACTCACAATTACACCATCACTAAGTATGTCTAATGCTAATCTAGACAATACTCAAACAATCACTCCATCCACAAGCTAGAACATTTACAATTCACTAATCAATTATAAGTCAAGTACTTTACACAACAATTCCAAGCATCATTTAGACAAATGTCACAATCATGTGCAAGGACATTCATTATCCACTAACAAGATATACGTCTATACCTTATACATGTAAATTTACTTACTTGGCTAGCAATACGATCCCAATTTATTGGTTAACGTGAACTTCTTCTACGACTTCACCTAGAAAGAGTAAGTACTTCTAAGGTCAATTATACGTCATCATACATACATACATATACATACATATACTAGTTAAATACTTACTTGGTAATTAGTTCGTTATAAGCTGATTTCAATTTAGTCGCTGAGTTTGATTCTAAATTAGCTTTTGAAATAGCTTCCAAGTTACTCTTCAATTCATCTTACTTAAAATTTCTTAGTTAGATACTGGTTAACTTACATCTACAATTAAATCTCTCAATATAACATCTACTTCAATTGTCTAGATTCAATTTACCAAAAAATACTTAGGTATCATAGCTTTTGAATCTGGTTCTCAATTAGGTTCTAAACATTAATCTAGTTTTGGAACCTTCTAAACAATGAATATCTAATCAATAGTGTTAATATAATCTTTATTCTAGAACTTTTTGAAAAAGTATCTAAAAGTATCCTTTTTAATTAGAACTCTCTAAAGAAGTATTTAAAGACAACCTTATTAACTAGAAATTCTCTTATTAACCTATAGATGCTATATTTGTCATGACCCTAAAGGAGGTCTAATAGGATTGCTTAAAAATTTCCATATCACGTGTATACTCATGATATGGAAATTGCCTTACAAGTTAGAAATTGCAAGATTCTAAATGATAAATCACTAAGATTACTGATTTTTAAGTAATTAATTTATTTTAAATCACTATGGATGTTCGATATCCCATAGTTTCTCAAAATCGCAGAGAATCGGTATCCCTTTCCAAATGATAAGATCAAGTAATATAAACTTAAAAGTTCAAACTTAATAAGGTTAAAAAATTTAAGTACATAAGTAGTATTTACATTTAAAGTTTCACATGAACTAAACAACTTCTCTTTAATTCTAACCTCTAAAATGTCTCAGTACTTGTACTTAACACTCGGCTCTTAACCCATATTCGATTATTTATCAACCTGCAAAAGAAAAACAATTGGGGAGTAAGCTATAAGAGCTTAGTGAGTCATCCTTTATACTATACTAGCAAATAATTTATCAAATAAATTATTATAACCATATGAATGTATGCACACATAGTATGCTAAATAATATATATAGTTGATCGGTATTGCATATAACATCGGACTTTAATGCCTTCTGAGGTAAGGGTTGGAGATACATTGGCACCAATTACAATCGAGCTCTAACACTTAGGTTTTTAACCATAACTTTGAATTTTGTATTTCATAAAATACATTTCCATTTCTGAAAATCTAGCAGTACACAAAATCTCAGACCTAACGGTGAGGTAGCCCCCGCAATCCACACTCATACCCTACAGCGGACGTCTCTAGACTCGACTCTCAGCCATATGGTTGGCATCTCCATCTCCTAGTAAGCCCGTAGGTTTGGGTAAGGTTATTTTGTACCAGTGCACCGTACAAAAATACTTTAATATATAGAAACAACCCCCACAAGGCCTCTCTTTACCTCCGTGTGAAGTGACGGCAGGAATAAGTAATGCAATACATGGATAATGCATGACCCTTTTTATTTAAAATAAGCCAAATATAATTAAGTCAAATTATGAGGCGATCAATCGATATCAGCAAACCATCCAAATCATGTAATAATCAATTATACAATTAAATTATAAATTATTGTTTTTCACAATATGTCTCACAGTAATCAATATCAAGCACATGCATATTCTGAAACCCCATGCATCAAGTTATTAATAGTTAATTTAAGTGCACTAACTATAAGCACAAACAAGTATAGAATCATCAGGAGTACTCACTTGGCTATGATGTCTCATACTAATTGTAGTAGTCCTCGAGAAGATCCCAACGCTCATCAAGATCACCTAATTATTATAAGATAAAAACGATAGTAAGTAATTGAATGAACTAATTATTTTAGGTATTTGTTCACCTATTTCTACTTAGGTGTCTATTAGTTTTCAATCAGTTGAACCTCATCACCAACCGTATGTAACTTCTTTTATTTTTTCAATACTTGTGAACTAATAGTTGTTTTTTTTTTTATCGTTTTCAGGCATGCATTCAAATGGTGATGTTCGTTTTGGATGTTACAACCTGTGTTTTACGATATGAATTAAATTTGTTAAAATTTTAACTATTGAAGTTTAAATATTCTTATTAACTATTTTTATATCTTATTTTAGTAGTTAATGATTTCATTATCCATTAAATTCTTACACTTAGATGATTTTACATTGGTATTACTAATTTATGTGTAATTATGTTTAATTTAATTTGAGATGTGTGTTATGATCTTAAAGTAATTTCAGCCCATATATGTACATGTATATATATTATTATTTTATTATGTTATTTTATATTTTATTAATTTATAGGCTTATGCCATGACTTATGTCATCACTTATGTATACTTTATACTTATACTCCTATGTATTTTATACATAGGTTATGTGTATACTTATATTTTTAATATACTTGTATGTATACTTGTGTACTTATGCATATACTATTACATATACTCGTATATACATATGGTCACATACGTATTTTTATACGTTTTTTTTTTCGTATGCTTAGTATACCCCTTTAAAAAATCTTCACAAAATCCATATTTTTGTACTTTAAGGGCTTATTTAGCAATGTATATATATATATATATAAACTTATTATGTTCCTTAGTTTAGGTTATGTACGTAAAGGGTATTTATGTACATGGCTTTCTATGCTTATGTACAAGTAGTTTTCCTATTCTTCCTTATGTATATGCACATCTATACTATGTATTCTACTCTTATACCTAAGTGTTCCTACACTTATGTACATGTATATAAGAATCCTATTTGTGTCAACATACATGTACATATTACATGATAATTCCAAAACTAACATAACATAAATAACTAATTACCAATTAAGATGAAAGATTATATGAAAATATACCTCTTTTCCCTTTTAGATAAGGGTGAAGAGTTTACTTAGATATTAGGATATAAGATATGTATTAAGATGAAGGTAAAAGAAAAAAAAAATGGAAGTTTAGAAAAGGGGAAGAAGAATAAGAAGGGGTTATGGTTTGGAAATAAAGGGGGAAAAGGGGTTTACTTTGTATTAATTTGTGGTTCATAAGTGGGACAAGTGGGGTCTAGAAGGTCCCCATGTGTTAGACGGCAAGAAGGGGGAAAAGGAAGGAAAAAATATCAAAAGAAAAGAGAAGAAAACTCTAGATGATAATGACATATTTGTTGAATTTTCAACATATTGTATCATGACCCTAAAGGGGGCCTAATAGGAGTATCTCAAATTTTCGTATCATGTGTGCACCCATGATTTGAAAATCATCTTGCAAATCAGAGATTGCAAGATTTTAAATAATTAGTCACTAAAGCTTTTATTTAATTAACTTACAACCACATATATGTGACTATCGATATCCGATAAGCTACAGTTCAATAGAAAATCAGTATCCCCTACCAAATAATAAGATTAGATAGTAAAGTTCTAAAACTTAAACTTACTAAAGTCACAAAATTTAAGTGTAGTATATAATAATTCAAATGAACCATATAATCTGTTCTCAGAGTCTAACTTCTATGCATCTCGATGTTGGCACTTAACTCTCAATTCTTAACCCATGCCTAATCATTTAGCAACTCACGAGAGAAAACTATTGGAGAGTAAGCTACAAAAGCTTAGTGAGTTAACCTTCGTACTATACCAGCAAACAAGTAATCAAACAATTTATTATCAAACATATGAATGCATGAACAAGCAGTATGCCAAACAGTATATATGCAGTTGATCGGTACTATATATAACATCGGAATTTAACACCCTCCAAAATAAGGGTTGGAGATACATCGGCACTAATTACAACCGGGCTCTAGCACTTGGGTTTTTACCCTCATATTATTATATAGGAATTCCCTATTTCATAGAATAAGTTTCTACTTCCATCAGTCAATAGTATACAAATAATTAGGTCTAGCGGTGAACGAGCTCACGTAATCCACGCTCACACCCTACAGCGGTGGTCTCTAGATGCGACCCCCAACCACCTACAATTAGTATCTTCGGCGCCAGTGAAACTCACGAGCCAAGGGTAGGGTCTTGTTGTACTAATGCTCCTGCATTGTACTAATCAAATAATGTGGGACTCCATCCTTCCAAGGCCCCTTATTACCAACCGCGTGAGGTGACGGTTAGAATATTATATGCAATGCTCGTAATCTATGTATGATTTGTTTAATTTTTATTTGGTTGAATATGATTAAGTCAATTTATGAAGTGGTCAAACATTATCAACAAATCATCCAAATAATGCAATAATCAATTATATAATCACATTTAACAGTATTTTGCACAGTAATCAATCAATATCAGTCACATGCATAACCCAAAGCCCCATGTATCAAGTTATTAATATTTAATTCATGTGCACTAACTATAAGCACAAAACAAGTATAGAGTCATCGGGAATACTCACTTGGTCATAAATGTTGTTAAGGATTCCAAGGGTAAGTCAGTTTCGATCTCAGGATCACCTAAAATTAGGGAAATATGGAAAGTAATAAGTTTGAGAATAACTAAACTAGTATGCTAAATCATACTATTTACTTAAATTAGTTATTAACTTATGTAAAATCATCGATTCGAGCTTTTTATCGAATCGGTACAACTTTTTCGTTTTAACTCGGATCATTATGAACTTATAGTCCATTTTGATCGTTTTCGAGCGTATTTTCTCGTAACGAGGTCTGTTTTGAACGTTGTGACTCGTAACGTAAATTGTGATATAAAAATATCACAAAAATTATTATTTAAGTTTAAAAATTATAAAATATCGATTTTCGCTTTTTCTTAACATATTTATGATTTAATAATTATTTAAATCATATATTCAATATTTTTATTATTTTGATTGTATTTTTCTATTTTTAACTTTATTATGATTATTATAATTATTATTACCTTTATTATTTTTACTATTTCTCATTTTCTTATTTATTATTTCTCTTATGTACTTTACGATTATACACATATATATATTTTATAATTTATTTTATTGAAAAATCTTTAATTATGGTATTATATATATATATACATATATACCTTACATATTTACAAATTTAGTAAATATATATTATATGTGCTAATACATATTCGATACATATATTATCATTATACGTATATATATGTATATGTATTTATTGAAAATAAACATACTCCTATATACCTATTCATGTATTTATGTATTTGTATTTGTTTATATATAAGTCTTACATATATACATATATTTAAATACATACATATATATATTCGGTATATACATATAATTACCACTCATTAATATATATATATATATATACTAAAATAGTTATACATGGATACACACATACACACACACACACACACACACACACACACACACACACATATATATATATATATATATATATATCTCACGGTACACACATATACATAGATATACTAAAATTATTTAATATAAATACTTAATATAACCATATGTATACTAAAAGAAAATACATAATACATACTCCTCCGTATAATATACTTATGTACATACATGTATAGACACATAACCTTATACATACATATTTAATTAAATCTAAGTATTTATGCACATAAATGTGTATTAATAATGTTATATGTATAAAAATACTATACAAATACTTAATGTATATACTATATAATATACATCTATATAAAAATAAATACTTACCTATTTCTTTCTTCTTCTTTTCTTCTTATTTCCTTCCTTCTTCCTTTTCTTCTTTTCTTTTTCTTTTCTTCTAGTCTTCACGTTTTGTTGCTTCTAGTTTTTTTTTTTCTTCTCTTTTCCTCTTGGTTTGATTTGTGCCGAATGTTTCCAGATTTTTGTTTCCTTTTTTCCTTTTTATTTCACATGTATATTAGCTTAGATTATAAGCTAGATCTTAAGTAATTATTACAATGTTTTTTTGTTTGCTTAATTATGTAACACCTGGCAATTTAATCCGTCACGTGGGCTGCTGGTTTTCTTTCGGATTTGTGCTGATTTTGGTTACATTTGTGCAGGACGTGAGTTGAATTGAGGAAAGGAAGAAAGAAAAGAGATAAATTGGAAATTAAAGAGAAGGAAAATGAAAATTATTAACAAATATATGTAATTTTTCGAATCATATAAATTATAACGATTCTCCTCGTAAATTAATTTTCAAATTTTTGTGAAATTTTATCAATTTAATCGATACCCGTTACAATTATAATTTCCACAAGTTATTGTGGCGATTTCATTGAAATTTCGTACAAATAGGCAATTTAGTCAAAAATTATATTCGACTATAATTTTATCACTATTGAGTAATATTTAATTATTTTATAGGTTTATATTTATAATTTTAGTGTTTCGATCAAATTCGAGTTCAATTTTGGTTAATGATGTTTAAGTAAGTTTTTAGGGTTTTAGTATGCGATTTAAGGTTTTGATCAATTTCTAAGGTTTTTTTTTTTTACTACTTATAATATATTTAAATTTATGATTTATTAAATTTTTATCTTACTCAGCTCTAATGACTTATCAAGTTATCTATAGCATTAGAGCTCAATCCTACTCTTAAATAGCTAAATTTGCGAGGTTTATATATTGACTTAGTCAACTCTTTGAAATTAAGTGTAATTTGTGTGTACATAATGAGGTAATTAAGGAAAATTAAGAAGAAAATGAAGGAAATGAAAGGAAATATGGAGTTTATTGAAATGATTAGTAAAAATAGTTAATGAAATCTCCCTCTAAGTATTTATATCCTATATACATTATTTAGTATGGTACTTAATGTAACTATCATAAAATATGCCATTTAGTATGTTAATATTAACTACATATAGCATAAACATCAACTACACACTTAACTCTATAAAATACTAACCTAGTTATATGATTAGAAGATGGATGTGATCTATAATGCAATATCTCAATTTTCTCGTAAATTAAATTAGTATTGTAAGTATTTATGAATAATTGAAAGTTATCTTAATTATTTGATAATGATTTAGTATGATATTAAGAATATATTAGCAATTAGGGTTTTAAAATAAATTATAGTGACTTAGTACTTTTATATCTTTAAAGTTGTAATTTTAGGGTTTTATCACTTTTAGGTACAATCTCTAGTGTTTATATACATTTAGGGTTTAAAAATTTTATATGCAATTAAATTTTCGGTTATTATCTTAGGGTTCTCTTAACTAGTCTTATTAACTCTTAAAGTCTTCTAGCACACTAGGGTCTACTTTAGGTATTAGGTTGAAAATTTTAGGGGTTTACAATATTAGTTTAATATTTCATATCAAACAACTCTTCTAATCAAATCTCTAGACTTGGAATTAACTCATTTTTCTAATAGACCAACTTTTTAAAGAACTGTCTAAATCGTGTTATTTACAAGTGTACTTAAAATAACTCATCTAACATCATATTCCAGATTATAGACATGTTAAATTATGTTCATATCAAGCAACACCATAGTATTAAATTCTTTAAATTCACATGCTTACTGATTAATGCTTTAAACCCATATTCGTCAACTTACCCATATCTCATCTCCCACTCAAAGCACTCAATTCTAGATTATCCTTCACAACGGAATGTGATTCAAATAAACCTTAGATTCTAATACCAAGGGTTTCATTAAGCTCTATACACCAAATCCTTGAGAAAATGGAATTTTTTATTCCAATTTAAAGGCTCAAAAATTCCTAAAAATTATGAAAATCATTTTTATCCAAAAAGTCTTCATATAGTATTCACGTGCAATATAAGTATTCTCCATAAAATGTTTGGCTTAAAAATTACGTTAATAGGGTTATTTAAATCGGTT
This sequence comes from Lumnitzera racemosa, assembly GCA_024138005.1. Lineage (NCBI taxonomy): Eukaryota > Viridiplantae > Streptophyta > Magnoliopsida > Myrtales > Combretaceae > Lumnitzera > Lumnitzera racemosa. Next base: position 47,831,952 of record JAMXBC010000007.1, read on the forward strand.
TTGAAAATCAATTGATTTTACTTGGTTTCTTAAGGAAGTACTACATCCACTCAAAAAATTTTCAATCTAATATTTTTTCTAGAAGTATACACAAAAATATGTTCAAATAATTTTTTCATAATTTTCAAAGTTAATTTAGTATTTTTACAATTTCAAGTAAAATCGAGTAACAAAATTAACTTATCGAAATAATTAGCCTTCAACCACCAACGCCGACCACAACCCTATTGACACTTCTAGGAACTACCTCCATTGTCAAGGGGTAGTGGTGGTGGTTCACACCTATGTAGCTTCCATACTTGGGTTTACAGATCAAACTCAGTTTGCATAGTTTACTTCTATTTTTTTTTCTAGAATTTTTCCTCCTTTGTTTTCCTAATCTTATAATTTCCCTATAATCCCAAGAGGTTAAATCACACTCTAGAGAGAATTGGTGAAAATTCCTAGATTGTAGAATGAAGTATGGCATTTTCTCTCCTCTAAGGGTTTTATACCCAAAAATCCATGTTGCTAAGTGTCCTTAAGTTGTTTAGTTACCTTACAACTATCTAAATTGATTAGTGATACCCTAGTGGTAGTTTAGCAGCCGTATGACATTTTTTTAATTATTTTTCCTATAATTATTTAGTTAATTATGAGTATTTTAAAGTATTCTAAGTATTTTCAAGTATATTAATTAGTTTCGATCATAAGTATATATATAAAAATTACACACAACATGTATATATATATATATATATATTCCATATATTATTCTATTACTTATATGATTTATCTCTAAAGATTTGTTACATTTCGGGGCTTAAATGTCGAGCTTCTGGTAATTATCAGACATACCTAGTAAAAATATGCTTTATTAATATTAAATATTGTATATTCATTATTTTGAGAAATTGATTAAATTAGAACTCTTCGTTTAACTTTTATAATCTTATATTAGAATGGCTCAATTTAGCCAAATTTATTCAAAGGCACTAAATTATTTTAAACACCCTAGACTTCCTAACCCAGATTTGGTTAGTTTAGCGACTACAGTACTTAATAATTTTATAGAAAGAGTCCTTTTTATCAAAAAACCTCCCATTCCTTTATATCCATTTTAACATATTTCAACTACTTGACTAGCTTTTATATTAAATATATCTATATCTTTCATTTAGTATTTTGATTGCCATGTCTTAAGTAAAGACTAGAGAATATATATATCTTCCATGATTTATATTCCTAATCCTTCTAACCAATCTAATAGTTAGAAAGTAAATATTATTTTATGTTTTTATTGAACATTGCAATTACTATGCCAAATAAAATTCTAATACAATTTTCTAACAGTTTCACCCAAATTGGATTACGAATTTATATTTCGTGCATCCAAGAAGATACTAGAGTTTTACTTGCAACCAAAAACAATAAAGACGTGTACAAGAAAGAAAAGGAAATAAATAAGGAAAATCTAAACCAGATGGAGAATAAGCCAAATTATAGCTTCTCAAAATTTTTGTTCTATTACGCTTCTCGCGGTCAACATTGCAAACTCTCCCGTCAGATTTTCTGAAGTTACCTCTCCAAAAGCATAACCATTTCAGAGTGTGGACACGTTGCTCATGTTCCTTCATCCTCCATTGTCTTTTTGCCTTTTGTCATTACTCTTAGGAGACGGAGTGCACAACTCGATCGCATTTGCCACTAAGCTTTTAGGATTACATGTGATATAACTACAAAAACAGAAGGAATACTTCAAAACTTTTTTGGGGCAAAATAACTTTTTGTAAAATCTTCCCTAGTTGTAAAGAAAAAAGGTATTAAGAAAAACTTTAGGCGGGAGAACTAGCACAAGCTTCCGTAGACGTGAATGAGTGCTCAAGACTTTTACAACCTGCAGTGTCAAACAATAAAAGAGAAACGAAAATCCATGTCAACAAAATGCTTCGGAAGCAGCAGCAGTTCAAGCAATCAATTTAAATTGGAAAGTTCACAAAAAATTCAAGCCTTGTCAAGAATTTCATTATAACTTAGATGTCAGACCTCGAACAGTTGCATTAAGCTCTTATATATGAGCCTAACAAAATATTAAATTACAGTTGGAAGGAGACCACTACGTAGACAATCAACAATAGCAACAACATTTTTAAACGGTCTTTTCGAAGATTTTCTAGCTTCCACAGTGGAACCCTCCTAATCCTGGCTTTTTGATCCTATCCCTTTGATATTGGATGCACCTTGATTATTTTCAAGTGTACGGTTAGAGCTGCTTTTAGTGTTATCCACCTCATACATGTATAACTATTATTTTCAGCAGAAATAATTCTAGTACCACTGCGCTAACAGGCATCAACACTTTCATCTTCTTTTTACATGCACCATCCTTCAAGAGAGACCCCATAACATTCTCTGCATGTGACAGCATAAGCAAAGGAAAAGGTAACACTTCAGAAGGTTAGATGAACTTCCTATTTAAAATTGCACGTGCAACTAGATTGTCTAAGTCTGTCCCCATCAAGTAATTTCTTTGGCAAGAAATAGCACATACTCTCCAGCTAATTCTTGCAGGTAAACAAGTTACAAGAATATTACTGGAAAGAAATGAAAAGTGGAAAAAATGAAAAGAGAAGAAGAAAAAGAAGAACATAAGATATTCAGAAAGAGCTAAAAATCTCACCAAAAGTAACTTAAAACACTTCCAAGGTCTCCTATTGCAGAAAAACCAAATAATATTCTATACAAACATAAGGTCCGTATTCCTTAAGCTTATTGTGAGCACACTGTAGTAAGCTATGCTCGTGTGGAGACGCATAGGATAGTGATTGTATTTATATCCATGTATACATAGTTTGTTATAGTCAGTTGTAGTCAGTATACAGAAATGTATATATTAGTTCTGTAACAAACTATCAGTTTAATGATGATTAACATTGTCTAATTCAATTGCATCAAAACTTTCACACTCATCAACAATGATAGTTTGCTTAAAGCACTCTTCAACAAAGGAAAGATAGATTAGATGTATAGCAATTGCAGCAAATGAAAGTTGTTAGTACTATTGCTTGTAAAGAGTAATAACACCACCTTAATAATCAAACTAAGCACCATACATATGATACCCATGTACTTCATAATAGAGAAGTTCAAGCATAAAATAAAACAATGCGTTAGAGCAAGAAGAGGAATAACATTGATGCCCCCGAAAGTATAATAGAGCCGAGATCCATTAGACCACAACAACAAAAATCAGAACTCCGTGGAAAGACAAGATAGAAGCAGAATCCCAATGACTGACATCAACATAAGATATGCATCGTTCAAATGACAAAGAGGTTCAGCAACCCCCCCCCACCCACCCACAAAAAAAAAAGAAAATGACAACGCGAAATGATAACCTGAATGAGTTTAATATCAGCATCATCAAAGTGATATTTTGAACAAAGAAAAAAAACCAAAGAAACAACAATAATGTTCAAGATTTAAACCCACTAGGTGGGTCAGTTGAAAGTCTAGTCCTGATAAGGGAAAGAATCCTTTAAAGGGTGTCAAGAATACACTCTAACCATCATTCAAGAATTTTTCATCATTTCACAATAAGAATTCCATTCAAGTCTCGCCTTCAAGAATAAGACATAACGTATAAGCCTACTATTTCCAAATAAGACTTCAGGCAAGGCTCTTCCTGCACTCTCTTATCTAACTCGTCCTTTAAAAGAAACAGTATAAGCATATTTTCCAAATGCCTCCAAATCAAGATGGAACTCCTTATTGCACAAGATGAAGGATCCAACCTTTGTCTAGAATTAAAATGTAAACACAAAACCATGCATTTATCTATGAATTTAAGCTTTTCAGTTAGGTGTTGGCCTTATCTTTGAAAATCTCACAAGTTTTGAAAGTGGAAAAGTCCTTTCTTTAGTATTACCTAAGCTAAAATCTTCCCATAGGTGTTTACACTTCTCATTGAGATTTTCACGTGTAAAATTATAAAGGAACCATGATTAATTCATAATGAAATCTCAAATTGTTCATGGTTTTGGAAAATTTTTTTGAAGATTAGAGATATTGTAAAGCCTAAATGGCCTATCAATCTCCCTTTGTACAAATTTTTGGTTACCTACGGGACCACTTTATGACTCTGTCACCCCACAACAGAGAGCTCTCCATCATGGAAGGCTCTATACCTAGTGATCCTTATGGGATAGCATTCACATTCCTAAATCTATCAAGCCGAATCCTTCGATTATGGACTAACTTTGTTGGACTCCTTCAAATTTCCGTACCTTTTCTATCAATGTCTCTTATAACTCTCTTAGAATGCAAGCCACAAAAGTTGATTGGTATAATGTTGTATGGTACACGAAAGCTATGCCTTGGCATCGTTTCATTCTTTGGATTATTTGGAATAGAAAATTGTATACCCTTGAAAAACTCAACTATTGGAGCATCACAATACAATCTATGTGCTATCTTTGCAATGCTCAACTTGAAGACCATGAACACCTATTCTTCAACTGTTCTTTCTCACAAAGTGTTTGGTTTCAAGTCCTTTCTAGCCTTGGTTGCTTGTCATCTTTCTCCCCTTGGCATTATATGGAAAATCAGCTCATCTATCCTTTGCAAAAGCATCCTCCTCATTGGTAGCTAGTTTTCCTTTCAACAATGTATTGCATCTAAAGAGTGAGAAACTCTGTTTGCCTGGAAAATCCCATCCCCAACTTTGAAAGTGTTGGCAATATAATTGTATTAGTTGTGCCTTGGTTTAAGTTATTATTAATAATTCCTATTATTTATTTATTTTACTGATTGTTTAGTTGTTTGTTATCTATTCTATTGTCAGGATTTGTTGTATTATGAATACGATCAGCTTTAGACCTATCTACAGCAAAAATATGGGATCTTATCCTTATCCCTTTCATTAGACATCTCTTTTATATATATATATATATATATATATATATTAGTGTGTATTCATAAAATAAATGGGAGGAAATTTTTTCAAATTATTCTTCATGGTATCAAAGCGTAATCGATCCTATATCAACTAAATTATCACCAAATATGTGTAATATGAGCAACCCAATGGTACTCCTGGTTCCAAGTATTGATTTGGAACTCTAACCCCTCTGAACATCATAGCTCCTATGCAAATAACCCCAGGTGACTTTTAGTGAACCACTATCCCTTTACACCATGCTGCATAAACTTAATGGCATGAATTTTAGGGAATGGTTCCAATCAGTTAAGCTAGTTATTTAGGGGAAGGGAAAGTTAGGCTATTTAATAGGCTCCATAACCACCCTTAAATAGTGCTTGGGAGGCCAAAAATTCTTTAGTAATGGCCTAATTAATCAATTCCATGAAGCTAAGGATAGGAAAAACTTATTTTGTGAAACTACGAAAGAAATCTAGGATATAGTTCATGAAATGTACTATGATCTTGACAACTCTTTACAGTGGTTTGAATTGCACTCCAACTTGTGACCATAGTCAAAGGAAGCATGAGTGTGACTGAATACTACAATATGCTAAAGTATTAGAGAAGGATTGTGTATATGATTTTCTACATGGTTTAAGTTTAGATTTAGATGAAGTTAAGGGTAGATTGATTGGGAAAAAGTTGTTTTCCAAGTCTCAAGGAAGCCTTTGCTGAAGTTAGGCATGAAGAAAATTGACGCCATCTGATCTTGATAGTGGATTCAACATTTCCTAACATTGCCCTAATTGTTAAGATACATGGTACAACAGAGTCAAACACTACGACAAAGTCTAACCAATGGTATGACTTTTACCAAAAGCCTTACCACACCCGATCCACTTGTTAGAAGTTGAATGGTAGGTTAGATAACCTAAAAGGAAAGCGTTAGTCTAAGAATTTGAAGCTTCCCTCTCAAAATACCAAATCAGCACAAGTTGCAGAAGTGGCTAAGATGGAAGGTACTCAAGGCTTAGGACCATCCATTAATCTGATGAACAAGCAGCAATGAATATTACAATAGATACCAAGTCAAACCTACATGAATTCAACTAATTCCCCACCTAGTGAGGTAATGCTTACTACAACAGTAGCCTAGAAAGGTAAGAATATAGACCCAAGTGACAAAAATAGAAAAGGGTTGTGGATACTTGACACTGGAGCTTTTGATCACATGTGTAACTCATGTTACTATTTAAAAAATTAAGTCCTAACTGCCTTCTTAACAAAATATTGGTGCTAATGGTGAGAGTGCTATAGCTAAAGGAATTGGAACAATAATTGTTAATATTTTAGACGTTCCTACAATGCAATACAATTTGATTTCTGCTAGTCATTTTATGAAAGATATGAAATGTAAATTGACATTCTCTCATAATGGATGTATCACGACCCAAATAGTATTATTTTGTTGTAGATTATTGTGTACCGTATGAAGATTTACAATCAACCCCCTTGTTGATCATTAGCCTTTCATACAACATATAAGGTTTTTTTCACTCTATGTTACCATTGAATATATAGATGAGTAATATCAGGCATATAAACTGAAATTACTAATTAACTTTGTAAATTGCCAAAAATAAAGTGAGCAATTTGGAATTCCATGACAAAAGTATTATAGTACATCAATAATTCGTCAAAGTCTATCGTAAGTCTATCATTAGTCTTTCTATTTACACAAAAATTTAGCTAACTAAAAGCAATAGGTAACTATTGGTCATGTTGAACTTCTCTCTTCGCTCTACTAATCACATAGCCTAGTCTCTGTACGAGACTCACCTTGGGCATTCCTTGGCCCAAATGGACAAAGAGATGATCCTATATCAAAAGAAATCTATTGAAATGTAAGCTTTCGCTTAGTAATTTAATTCCTTCATCATGCCACACAAACAATATAATTTAAATGCATAACATATAAATACATAAGCACTCAGAATACCAAACATGCAATGACCTAAGAACTGCATGCAACTCAGAATTATGCCTCTTGTAGTCGGGGTTAGAGATAATTAACTAACATAAACCATCAACTGAGTTCAAAAACTTGGGTTTTTATTCCACTTGCACCAACGTGCTCAAATCATCTCAAAAATATATGTAATATATACAAATTTTACTTTTCATACAAAAATATACTTTCCTTTTTCAAGAATAAAAATTTATGCTAAAATCCCAATTCTAACAGTGCGGTGGCCTTCACAATTCACATTACATACCCTAAGTGGAAGTCACAAAACATAGCCCTTTGCTGATGGTTAATGTCCCCTAGCGCTTAGTAAGCTAGATAGATAAGACAGAGACTCAAATATATATAATAATGGCACAAGTGTTGCCTAATCTTGGCAAGAGCCTCTACTCCTGTGAGCCCCTTCTTACCTTTCGCGTGAGGTAGCAGTTAGTTATGATGCAATCATGAGAGATACATGATTCGTTGAATTCCTTAATCAAATAATTACTTAATCCAATTTTCATGGTGATTAGACAAGTTCATTCCATACAACTATACATAACTACCATCATAGACACTTCCGATTATTACCTGATTATCAAATCATGGAATTCACTCATAATATCATACACAAGCATTTCCCATTTCCTACATGCATTCAATTCCCTTACATAAAATTTAAGTGCATCTAACTACAATCAAAACCAAGTATAAAGTCATCGAGAATCACTCACTTAGCCATAGTAGATAAGTCGTAATAGTCCGAGGCTAGGTTCTTTCTAATGGTCAAGTCCCCTGAACATCACAAATATAATATTATAAGAAATTGAAATGAAATTAGAAGGCTATCCTAAAATCTTTTAAGTTACACTTTTAACTTAGTTTTATATTTTTCCTGATTATACAAAAACTTCAATCACATATAACTTTCTTGTTTGAAATCCAGTTTTTATGATCTTATAGTTGATTTTCATTATGTTTGAGTGCACTTTAATGTGGTCAGGTTAGATTTTCAAGATAGGACCCAAAATTTTGTCTATGGGTCAAAACAGTAATAGTCCTCATGTTTTAGTGTTCTTTTGGCTTTAGTTTGGTTGTTGGGCTTTTTGTTATCTTAGGATATCTTTTGGGCTTAGGCTTAGAATTTTATTCTAGGCTTAAAAAACTCTTCAAGGTCAGGTTTCTATCCTTGTCTTATGACCTTGGTGCTATCAACATTTTCTTAGACTCTTATGTAAATTTATGTGGTCAAATGAGCTTATTTTTTTGTTTAAACTAAAGTTAGTGGTTTTGTTGGGCTTAAGGAGTTTTATGTGAACTTCTCATGGGCCCTAAAACAACTTTTTCTAGATTAATTTAGATGCTGATTATAATTTATTGAGGGCTTAATTAGGGGTTCTAAGCTTGTTTTGGATGATTTTAGGCTCGATTTTAGGTTTTAGGCTTATAACACCTATTATACTTGCTTTAATTGGTCTTTTCACTTTGTTTCATTGTATTTGTGGGTGAGTTTTCTTGGGGTTCCAGATCTAGTCTATTTGGTTCAAGGGCTTCCTGTAAACCCTAGGAAAAATAGTGGTTGAACCTTAACTTAAGTCCGAGTGTCCTAAACTGTACAATAAGTCGATAAGGCTAATAATAATAAAAGAAAATGAAGTTTAATAAATCAAATATAACACCGATAACAAAACCTTCGGAATTTATCAAAACCCTAAATTGCTTACTAAAACCCTAAAACTAGTTTATGCATCATTAATCAAAATTGAACCCAAAATTGCTCGAGACCCTAAAATCATAAACATAAACCTATAAAATAGTTAAATATTATATAATAGCAATAAAATTATAGTCGAATGTAATTTTCGACTAAATCGTCTGTTTGTACGAAATTGTAATGAAATTACCATAATAACTTGTAAAAATTATAATTTAACGGGTACCAGTTAAATTGATGAAATTTCACAAAATTTTGAAAACTAATCTACAAGGAGATTCGTTATAATTTATATGATTCGAAAAATTACACATATTTGTTAATAACTTTCATTTTCCTTCTCTTCTATTTTCAATTTATCTCATTTCCTCTCTTCATTTATACTTTTTCCTTCCCCTGCACAAAACGTAAGGAACAAAAGTTAAGATAAAAAAAAAAAAAAAGAAGAAGCAACCACGTGATGTTTTGTTGTTGTTTTATTTACTTTAATAAAAGTTGCTTTAGCTTACAATTGAAGCTACAATTACGTGAGCAAAAAGGAAATCAATATAAATATGGAAAAAGAAAAAAAAAAAGCACAAACACACACACACAATCTGCAGATCGTGAGAAAAAAAAGTAAGAAAAAGAAAAGAAAGAAAGAAGGAAGAAAAAGAGGAAGGAAAAGAAGGAAAAAATAAAAACTACAAGGTAAGAGATTTATTTTAGAAAATATACATGTATATGATAGTATATATGTGTAGAATTATAGTATTTTTATGGTATTTTTATGATATTTTATGGTATTTGTACGTATAATACTAATAGTATATGTTTATGTATATGAATACCTAAACTTAATTATATGTGTAAATATAAGATTAAATATGTCTACATGTATGTACCGAGGTATGTAGTATGTATTATGTATTTTTTTTTTCTAATACCTCTAATTAGTAATTTACGTAATTCTAGTATAAATATATATGTATGTACCGTAATGTTATATATATATATATGGGTATACATATATGATTATATATATATACGTGTAGTTGTATAGTATACAGTGGAGTATTTTTATAATTATGTATATATATATATAATAGTATACGGTATATTATGTATGTAATGTATAATATGCATATTTTATAATAAATACTATATAAGCATATTTTATAATAAATACTATATAAGCATATTTTATAATAAATACTATATAAGCATATATATACCGAACATTATATATATATTTATAGGTATGTATGCCGAATATATATATGTATGTATTTATATGAATGTATGCCAAATATATATATTTATATATATAGATATATGAATATGTGTATAAGAGTATGCTTTAAATAAGTACATATACATACATAATACATGTAATATATATAGTGTATATATGTATATATGATACCATAATTTAAGAATTTACAATAACATAAATCATAAATTATATATTACAAGTATTGGAATATATATATATATATGTATAATTGTGAGGTACATAAAAAAAAGGAAAATGAAAAAAATAGGAAAATATACCCAAATTAATAAAAATCACAAATATTTGATTTAAATAATTATTAACTTATAAATATGTTACGAAAAAACGAAAATCAATATTTTATAATATTTAAATTTAAATAATAATTTTTGTGATATTTTTGTATTACAATATAAGTTACGAGTCACAACGTCCAAAATGGACCTCGTTACGAGAAAATACGCTCGAAAATGATTAAAATAAACTATAAGTTCAGAACGATCCGAGCTAAAACGAAAAAGTTATACACGATTCGATAAAAAGCTCGAATTGATGATTGCATATAAGTCAATAATCGATTTAAGTAAATATTACGATTTAGTATACTAGTTTAGTTATTCCCAAACTTATTACTTTCTATATTTCTCTAATGTTAGGTGATCCTAAGATCGAGACTGACTTACTCTTGGACTAATATAATCCCTAACATCATTTATGACCAAGTGAGTACTCCCGATGACTCTATACTTATTTTGTGCTTGTAGTTAGTGCATATGAATTAAAAATTAATAACTTGATGCATGGGGTTCAGGTTATGCATGTGACTGCTATTGATTGATTACTGTGCAAAACACTATTAAATGTTATTATATAATTAGTTGTTGCATTATTTGGATGATTTGTTGATAATGTTTGACCACCTCATAAATTGACTTAATCATATTCAACCAAGCTAAAATTTAAATGAATCATGCATAGATCACGAGCATTGCATATAATGTTCTGGCCGTCACCTCACGCGGTTGGTAATGAAGGGCCTTAGAGGGATGGATTTCCACATGATTTGATTAGTACAGTGCAGGAGCATTGGTACAACAAGACCCTATCCTTGGCTTACGGGTTTTATTGGCGTCGGAGACGCTAACCATGGGTGGCTAAGGGTCGCGTCTAGAGACCATTGCTGTAGGGTATGAGCGTGGACTGCGTGATCCCATTCACCGCTAGACTTGGTTATTTGTATACTATTGAATGATGGAAGTAGAAACCTGTTCTATGAAACAGGGAATTTCTATATAATGATATGAGGGTAAAAAACCAAGGTGTTAGAGCCTGGTTGTGATTGGTGCCGATGTATCTCCAACCCTTACTTCGGAGGGCATTAAATTCCGATGTTTATGCAGTACCGGTCAACTGCATATATATTGTTCAACATATCGCTTGTTCGACATACTACTTGTTCATGTATTCATATGTTTGTTAATAAACTGTTTGATAACTTGTTTGTTGGTATAGTATGAGGGTTAATTCACTAAGCTCCTGTAGCTTACTCCCCAATAGTTTTCTCTTGCAGGTTGCTAGACGATCGGGCATGGGTTAAGAACTGAGGGTTGAGTGTCAACGTCGAGATGAGATGCATAGAAGTTAGACTCCGAGGACAGACTATATGGTCATTGGAATGCTTGTATTTTATATTTAAATTCTGTGACTTTAGTAAGTTTGAGTTTTAGAACTTTTCTACCTAATCTTATTATTTGGTAGGGGATACCGATTCTCTGCGGTTCTGTTGGACTGTGGTTTATCGGATATCTATAGTCATATATATGTGGTCGTAAGTTAATTAAATAAAAACTCTAGTGACTAATTGTTTAGAATCTTGTAATCTCTCACTTACAAGATGATTTTCAAATCATGGGTGTACACATGATGTGAAAATTTTAGGCAATCCTACTAGGCCCCCTGTGAGGTCATGACACTTTCAACTTGATTTCTCCAATTGTTTCATCATTTTCTTAAGTTTAAGTGATAAATCATAAACCTACACTACTTATATTCTAACTCCAACTTAACTTCTCTTTCATGAGGTTATTATTTAGCTTATTTACTCAATAAAAATTATAGATCACACACTTATCATAAGTTCTATGCCTTAGTTTATAACTCAAAAAACTTATTTCCTCATAAAACACCATGTGATGGTTTTTCCTTTACCTAAGGCTAAATTTAAGCATATGTAACTCAATAGAAATAAAAATAATACTTAAGTACTCTTCTAAAGCTTCATGTCCAACATGTTCAACAATCTTCCATGTTTATATTTGATAGTTTTCTCAACTTACAAACTTTTATTCTAAGCGCTAGATAGGTGTCTTACATAATACCAAAGTCAGTATACTCATATTTCAATTTTTATATAAAAGATTCATAAGCTTATCACCTAAAGTAAACTAGTTATGTTTTCGCCTTATGTGCATGTTAATATCCTCATGAAAATATAACTCCTACGCCTAAAGTACTCAACAAAAAAAAGGAAGAACTTACTCATCCTAGATGTATAAAAAGGGTGGTTATGCACTAAGAATCCCTTTTTGCTCCTTACTTTCCTTCCCTTTTATGTAAGGTTCGTAGGTTACCAAAGCCTTAATGTTTAAGGTCAGTTGTGGGGTGTTCTAAGATTTCCTAAAATAGCTTTTAGACAAAGTGAAGGCAACAAAAACAAGTTTTGTGTCATGTGTGTGTGTGTGTAAATATATATAATAGTAAAGTGGGGTTTTGTGGGGTTTGGGTTACTTTTGTGTTTATAAGTGAAATGTATTTGTAAGATGAATGAAAGTGAGAGGTTTTGGAGTGAGGAGTGGCTGGTTAGGTGTGTGTGTATTTGAGCCCCAACTAAGTCCTTTTTGTTGTCTTTTATTTAGTACATGAGTTATACTTTGTAATGATTTGATGATGTAAGCAATAAAGAGCAAATAGTAGATGTGAAAGCACTTAGTTTGGTGGATGATTGACAAGGTATGGCCTCCCTATCCCTTTCTTTTCAAATCGGCCATAGGGTGTCTTTTAGGGTTATGGGTTTTGTCACATCACATATTTTAAAGATCAATTGATAAAATGATGAGATAACTTATTGTAAAATTAAGTTATAGTAAGATAAAAAAATTGTCTTATCATTAGCTTTTGATAGATTATCAAGTGATATGTGATTTTAACTCTCAAATGATAAGTTGTTTTATGTGATTGGTTAGTTCACCTATCCATATGTAACATAGCTTATAAGGGAAAATAAAGGAGTTGTCTTAAATGTAATTCTTTTAGGGTTTGGTTCTTAAATAAATTCATAGCTTATGATTTGCTTCTTAGGAAATTCTATAATTTTCCAGAGTTGAATAAAATTATTCAAATTAAATTTTTAATTAATTTTTTAGGGTTACAACTCTTTAATTATCCTAAGGGTTAGGGTTTTGGATGACTTAGAATCTATTATTCTTGTATTCAAATTTCTATCAACAAAGAACTTTTGAATTGAAAAACTAGGTTTGTTTTCAAAATGTAAATTTTAATTCTTAGTTTAGTTGATCCTTGAGAATGATGGATAGGTACTCTTAGTTTATTACATGTCCCTTAAGTAGTAGAGTTAATATGTTATGTTATATAGGACCTTGGTTTAGGGAGGATGATTGCCAATGCTAAGGAAGTCAATGGGCTCTTCTGCTTATCTGGAATAGGGTTTAGATCGAACTCTAAAAGTTAGACTTTTGTCTTTGTCAAGTATAAGTTAGATGTAGTCTTGTGGCATCATTGTCTTGAGCATCTTAGTTTTGCCTATATGAAAAAATTGTATCCATCTCTATTCATTAAAAAAAAATGTTAGTGATTTTCATAATGAGCAACACATCTTAGCTAAGTTCACAAAAAATTCCTATCACACATACTTATATTCCTTCCAAACCATTTCATGTGATACATAGTGACATTTGGAGTCTAGCTCGGGTAGTAACAGACTCTAGGTATAAATGGCTCATTACCTTTATTGACGATCATTTTAAGGTATATTGGGTTTGTCCTTGAAAGATAAATCTGACATCATTAATGTTTTCAAGCAATTTCATAAATTTGTTCTAAATATGCTCAAAACTAATAGTCAAATTCTTCACACAAACAATGGAAAGGAATATTTCTCCTTTGAATTTGAAATTCACATCACAAACAATGGAATAACCCATTGGAGTTTTTGTGTTCAAACTCTATAGCAAAACGAAGTAGTTGAAAGAAAGAATAGGCATATACTTGAAACAGCACATGCTATGATGTTTGCTAACAATGTTCTAAACCATTTTTAGGGTGATGCAATTCTAACTGCAACATACTTAATCAACCAAGTGTCCTCAAAAGCCTTAAATTTCAAAACACCCTTAAGCATCTTGCTATAAACCTATCCCATAATTCACCAATTTAATAGTCTTTCCCCTAAGGTTTTTGGATGCACCATTTATAATCTAGATAACTCACCAAACAAACACAAACTTGAACCTAAATCCCTTAAGTGTGTTCTTGGGATGCTCACCTCTACAAAAAGGGTTATGTGTGTTCTTGGGATGCTCACCTCTACAAAAAGGGTTATAAGTGTTAGCATCCACCAAGTAAGTGCTTATTCACTACATTAGATACTATATTTGTTGAAGATCAACCTTACTATGGAACTTCTCTTTAGGGGGAGATCAATTATGAGGAAGAGAAGTGGTGTATTCCTTTATTGTCTATAGAAAATTCCAATCCGTTGTTTGATTTGCCAAGAATTGCAAGGTCTTATAGTAAGATGTTTTGTCAAAATGACTAAAAATTGGTGTCTTCTTTTTCTTCTTCTACGTCAAATCAAAGCCATCACATTTGGTCATGAGTTAAGTCAAAGTCAAGAGTCAAGTCAGAAGGCCTTTGTTCCATAGTCTGAGTTAAACACTCATAGAGAAAATGTATACAAAGATTTTGGTCACCAAAGTCTCTAGAATGCTGATTGTGTTGTAAGTCTAGTAAGGATTGAGAATGGAATTCTAGAACAATAGGGGAGTATTCTTGATGCGCCAGTGATTTGTGTTTATATACGAAGGCAAAAACTTCGTTGTCACAGCTAGTTGTCTAATTTGGAGCCCAATGTCTAATCTAATCAAGTGAGTTACTCAAAACTCTTACATCAGTTTCGTGTTTTTTCTACCCAAGTTGATGTAAAAGCTATTATAAGAAACATATATGAAGCACTGGCTTAACTTAAGTACAGAGATGCGATTTTTGAGGAGATAAAGGCATTATATCAAAACAATACATGGTAGATTGTAGATCTTCCTGTTGGGAAGAAGGTTATAGGCAGCAAATGGGTCTTCAATGCCAAATATAAATCAGATGGTAGCAATGAAAGATATAAAGCATGTTTAGTAGCCTAAGGATTTACTCAGACATATGGAAATGATTATGAGGAGACTTTTGCCCCCGCTGTAAATCCCTAAATTTTTCAACCTAATACTCAAAGTAGAAATGCCCATAAGTGTAGAAATACTTATATGTATATGAGTAGAATACCCATGTTGATATGACTCATGAATACACATGAAGTGTGTATCTATAAACCTAGTAGTATACATAGAATAAGTGTAAAATAAGGAAAATACTAAGTATATATATATAGCTTACTAATAAGCCCCAGATGCACAAATATGAACTCCTTGAAGATTTCTTAAAGGGGTATGGAAGATATATGAAAATATGTATAAAAATATATATACAATAATATGTATATACAGGTATATGTATAAGTACACAAGTATACATACAAGTATATTAGAAGTATATATACACATAACCTATGTATAGGATATATAAGTATGTAAGTATAAAAATTGTACATAAGCAAATTATAACATAATTATTTAATATATTATAAGATAGTATAATAAAATATATAATATATATACACATGTGTACATATATGGCCTGGAACAACAATAAGCTCATAATACATATATCAACTTAAATTAATCTTATTTAAATACACATAATAGTATAAACAATGCAAAATTATAAGAACATAAGAAATAGATGACTAATTAAGTCACAAGTGATAAATAAGATACAAAATAGTAAATAAGAATATTCAAGTTTCAATAATTAAAATTTTAATAAATTAAATCCAAATCATAAAACATGGGTCTTAACATCCAAAACAAACCTTACCGTGTGAACATATGTCCAAAAACGATGAAAATCGACAATAAGCTTGTAAATATTAGAAATAAAATGAAAAGTTATATATAATTAGTGATAAAGTTTAACAGATAATAACCTAAGTATAATTAGGTAAGTAATTATCTAGAAATACTAGTCAACTCAATTACATATTATCGCTTTTATCTCATAATGATCAGGTGATCCTGACAAAGGTTTGAATCTTCCAATCAATTATTATGATTAGTGGGAGACAACATGGCCGAATGAGTAATTTCCCTATGATTCCATGCTTGCGTGTACTTGTAGCTAATGAACTTAAATGACATTATTAATTGAATGTTGTATGGGGTCAAGATATGTTTGTTTATGCTATTGTTTACTGAATTGTAAAACTATCTTAAAATTCCGATAACAACATGCTTGGTGCATAGTAATTAATAGTAACTGTATTGTTTGGTTAGAAAATAATTGGACCTAACTATACCTAACTAATAAGGTAAAATTGGAACATGCATTAACATGCATCGCATAAACTAATTCTAGTTGTCACATCATATAGAGGTAAGGAGAGGCCATACAGGGGGTTGTTATTTATAAGTATAATGGTTTAGTATGGTACATTCGTACTAATGACCTTACCCTAGTTTATGGGAACACTAGGCATTAGATGTGCCAATTGCCTAACTAAGAGTCGAGTCAAGAGGCCTCCATTTAGGGGTAAGTGTGAACTGCGAGAGCCTACTTACAATAATACTTAGAACTTGTATTTTTAAGAAAATAAAAGAATTATTTTCGTCAAAATATGAAACGTAGAGTTTCATAGAAAATAAGTTGTATTATATACTCCAATCTTGACTTTGGAGGACATTAAATCTGAGTTGCATACAGTAGCTAGTTAACTGTGTGTATTATTTTGGCATACTAATTGCTTATTTATTCATGTACTTGAATTTAATGTATTTATAACTTGTTGGTGTGGCTGAGGGTTTTACTTACTAAGCTTTTAGTTTACACTCTCTTAAGCTTTTGATACAGGATTATCTTTTTGTCAATGCTAGGCGTAAGATACTAGGGGTTAACATGGGACTCTAGGCAAGGTGATCTAATGCTTAATTCCACAATTCCGAATAACTTATGTTCCTAACTACTGAGATTCCTAAATAGCTAAAGTTTCTTTTAAGGATAATGGAGGTTCTTGTTGAGTAATCTAAGTTCCTTGATCGAAGGATTGCTTGGTTCATAATCAATGACAGCCAAAGTTACTAATCCAAGGATACTTTGAAAGTTACGAAGTAACCTTAGTTCCGGAAATGTTGGATCACTTGATTTTATGATGGAGGATAATACTCCAATGATAACTGAGGCTCCTTAGTAGCTGAAGGATCTTTCAAGAATAAATAAGGTTCTCGTGAAATCAATTAAGTTCTTAAAAACAAGGATGTTTCACAATTGACAATCCCTAAGATCCTTAATCTAAGGTTTTCTAAGAAGTTTTGCAATAACCCTAGCTCCCAAGACAATGAATTACTTGACTTAACCATTTGGAATGACCAAAGTTCCTAGCCTAAGGATAACTGAAGCTCCCAATAAGATGGATTATTTGATTTTACAATCAAGAATAACTAAACTTCTTAATCTAAGGATAATAAAATTTCCTAAATAGCAAAAGCTTCCTTTAAGAGTAACAAAGGTTCTCGTCAAACAACCTACGTTCCTAAATAGAAAGAGTAGGTTTCACGATTGAAGATAGCTAAGGTTCTTAACCTAAGAGTTCTTGAGAACTTGCATAGTAACCATAGTTCCTAACAAGATAGACTACTGGATTTCATAATTGAGGACAAGTAAAGTTCCTAATCCTAGGTTTGCATGGAACATGTAAAATGTCGTAACATCATGAAAAGATGGATTAGTTGATTTTACTTACGAGGATACCTAGTGTTCCCAATCTGAGGATAACTAAGACTTTTAAGTAGCCAAAGCTAATTTCAAGAGTGACTAAGGTTTTTATGGAACAAACTAACTTCCTAAAAAGGAGGATTACCTTATTTCACTATTGAAAATAGCCAAGGTCCGTAATATGAGGACTCTTATGAACTTGCGGAATAACCTTACTTCCCAATGACCTGGATTACTTGATTTTCGATTTAGAATAATTAAAGTTCCTAATCTAAAGATAATCAAGACTCCAAAATAGCTAAAACATCTCTTAAGAGTATCTAAGGTTCCTATGTAATAACTTAAGTTCCTTAATAGAAAGAATACTTGGTTTCACCATCACGGCTAGCCACAGTTCCTAATGTAAGGATTCATAGAAACTCTTGTAATAACTTTAGCTCCTAGGTTGATCAAATGCTTGATTCCACGATTCCAAATAACCTAAGTTCCTAACCTAAGGATAACTGAGTCTCCTAAATAGCTAAAGCTTCTTTCAAGGACAGCGAAGGTTCTTGTCGAGTAACCTAAGTTCCTTGACCGAAGGATTGCTTAGTTTTACGATCGAGGACAGCTAAAGTTCCTAATCCAAGCATACTTTGGGTGTTACGGAGTAACCTTAGTTCTGAAAATGTCGAATCACTTGATTTAGCAATAGAGGTTAACCAAAGCTCCTACTACAATGACAACCAAGGCTCCATAGTAGCCAAAGGATCTTTTAAAAACGAATAAGGTTCTCGTAAAATAAAATAAATTCCTAAAAGTAAGGATTACACAATTTCACGATTGATAATCACCAAGACCTATAATCTAAGGATAGCTAAGAAGTCTTGGGACAACCTTAACTTCCTGAATGACAAATTACTTAATTTAAGGATTTAGATTAACCAGGGCTCCTAGCCCAAGGATAATTGACGCTTCCAAATAGCCAAAGCATCTTTCGAAGAATAACGAATGCTTTTGTCGAATAACCTGAGCTTCCAATAGGTAGGATAACTTGGTTTCACAATCAAGATAGCCAAAGTTGATTCTAGGAAACTTGTCAAAAAGAATTAGATCATGAATAGTTGAATTACTTATTCTCACGACTGAAGATAACCAAACTTTCGAATTTGAAGGTGACGATGATGCCTAAATTGCCAAAGCTTCTTTTGAGAACAACCAAGGTTTCTTGTTGAACAAATAAAGCTCTTAAAAAAAGGATTACTTGGTATCACGATTGAGAATAACCAAGGCCCATAGTTTGAAGATTTGTAAGGACTTCTAGAATGACATTAGTTTCTAATAAGATGGATTATTTGATTTTACAATCAAGAATAACTAGACTTGTTAACCTAAGGATGATGAAAACTCTTGAATAGCTGAAGCTTCTTCAAGAATAACAAAGGTTCTCCTTGAATAACTTGTGTTCCAAAATAAAAAGAGTAGGTTGCAGGATTGAAGATAGCTAAGCTTCCTAACCTAAGGGTTCTTAATAATTTACATAGTAATCTTAGTTCCAAACAAAATGGACTACTAGATTTCGCAATTGAGGATAAGCAAAGCAATCCAAGGATTGTATGGAACATTTAGAACTACGTAAGATCATGAAAAGATAGATTAGTTGATTCTAATAATGAAGATACCCAGTGTTCCCAATTCAAGCATAACTAAGACTATTAAGTAGCCAAAGCTAATTTCGAGATCAACTAAGGTTCTTGTAAAACAATCTAAGTTTCTAAAAAGAAGGATTACATGATTTTATGATTGATAATAGCCAAGGTTTGTAATTTGAGGACTCTTATGAACTTATGGAATAAGCCTAGTTTAGAATTAGAATAACCAAAGTTTTTAACCTAAGGATAATCAAGATCCAAAATAGGTAAAACTTCTCTCAAGAGTAACCGAGGTTCTTATGCAATAACATAAGTTCCTTAACAGAAAGATTACTTGATTTAACGATTACGACTAGCTGTGGTTCCTAATGTAAGGATTCTTAAAAACTCTTGCAATAACCTTAGTTCCCAAGGCATTCGAGACTCTTAAATTGCCAAAGCTTCTTTCAAGGATAACGGAGGTTCTTGTCGAGTAACCTAAGTTTCTTGACCAAATGATTACTTGGTTTCACGATCGAGGACAACCAAAATTCCTCATTTGAGGATACTTTGAAAGTTGCAGAGTAACCTTTGTTTCAAAAATGTTGGATCACTTGATATTATGATGGAGGATAGCCATAGTTCTCGCTCGAATGATAACTAAGGATCCCTAACAATTGAAGGATCTTTCAAGAACGAATAAGGTTCTTGCGAAATAAACTAAGTTCCTAGAAATAAGGATAGCTTGGTTTCAAGATCGAAAATTACCAAGATCTGTAATCTAAGGATTGAAGTTTTTAAATAGCCCTAGCTCCCCAAACAATGGATTACTTGATTTAACGATTTGGATTAACCAAAGCTCCTAGCCTAAGAATAATTGAGACTCCCAAATAGCCAAAGGTTGTTTTAACAAATAATAAATGCTCTTGTTGGAAAACTTGAGTTTTCAATAAGAAGGATAACTTGGTTTGGCGAATGGGATAACTTAGGGTTCGCAATCTAAGGATTCTTAGGAACTTGTGGAAAAGAATTAGATCATGAAAGATGAATTACTTAATCTTGCAACTGAGGTTAACTAAATTTCCTAATCTGAAGATAATGATGACGCCTAAAAAGCTAGAGCTTCTTTCTAGAACAACTAAGGTTTCTTGTTGAGCAAATGAAGCTCCTGAAAAGAAGGATTACTTGGTTTCACGACTAAGAATAGTCGGGGCCCCATAGTCTAAGGATTCATAAGAGCTTTTGGAATAACACTAGTTTCCAATAAGATGGATTATTTGATTTCATGATTAACAATAACCAGGATTCCTAAATTAAGGATAACGAAAACTCCTAAATAACGATAGCTTCTTTCAAGAATAACGAAGGTTCTCATTGAAAAACCTATGTTCATAAAGAGAAAGAGTAAGTTACACGATTGAGGATAGCTACGGTTCCTAACCTATAGATTATTAAGAACTTACACAATAATCTTATTTCCATGAAAGATGGACAACCATATTTCACGATTGAGTACAAGAAGAGTTCCTTATCTATGTATTGTATAGAGTATGTGGAACGACTTAAGATCGTGAAAAGATGGATTAGTTAATTCCACTAACAAGGATAGCCAATGTTCCCAATTTGCAGATTACTAAGACTCTTAAGTAGCCAAAGATAATTTAAAGAATAACTAAGGTTCTTGTAGAACAAACTAAGTTCCTAAAAAGAAGGATTACTTGATTTCACGATTTAGAACAACTAAGGTCTATAATCTAAGGACTCTTACAAAGCTGTGAAGTAACCGTAGTTCCCATTTAGGCGAATTACTTGATTTTATGATTTAGAATTACCAAAGTTCCTAACCTAGTGATAATCAAGGCTCCAAAATGACCAAAACTTCTCCTAAGAATGACTAGGGTTCTTATGCAATAACTTGAGTTACTTAATAGAATGGTTACTTGGTTTCACGATTACAGCTAGTCACTGTTCCTAATGCAATGATTCTTAGAATCTCTTGTAATAACCTTAGCTCTTAGGATGATTGAATGCTTGATTCTATGATTCTGAATAACCTAAGTTCCTAACTTAAGGATAATTGTGACTCCAAAATAGCTGAAACTTCTCTCAAGGATAACGAAGGTTCCTATCGAGTAACATATGTTCCTGACCAAATGATTGGTTAGTTTCACAATAAAAGGACAGCCAAAGTTCGTAATCTAATGATACATTGCAAGTTACAATGTAATCCTAGTTCTGAAAATGTTAGATTACTTGGTTTCGTGATAGAGGACAACCAAAGCTCCTACTCCAATGATAATAGAGACTCCATAACAGCCGAAGGATCTTTCATGAATGAAAATGGTTCTTGTGAAATAAACTAAGTTCCTAAAAACAAGGATTACTTAGTTTCATGATTGAGAATCGCCAAGATCCGTAATCTAAGGATTCCTAAGAAGTTTTGGAATAACCCTAGCTCCTCGAACAACATATTACTTTATTTAACGATTTGGAATAACCAAAGTTCCGAGCTTAAGGATAACTGAGGCTTCAAAATAGATAAAGCTTCTTTCAAAGAATAATGAATGCTCTTGTCAGATAACTTGAGTTCTCAATAAAAAGGATAACTTGGTTTAATGATCGGGATAGCCAAGGTTCATAATCTAAGGATTTTAGGGAGCTTATTGAAAAGAATTAGATCATGAAAAGATGAATTACTTGATCTTGCAGCTGAGGATAACAAAGCTTCCTAATCTAAAGATAATGACAATGCTGAAATAGCCAGAGCTTCTTTTGAGGGCAACTGAGGTTTCTTATTGAGAAAACGAAGCTCGTAAAAAGAAGGATTACTTAATTTCACCATTGAAAATAGCCAAGGTCTATAATTTGAGGGCTCTTATGAACTTGCAGAATAACTCTAGTTCCTAATGAGGCAGATTACTTGGTTTCACGATTTAGAATGACTAATATTCCTAACCAAAGGATAATCAAGGCTCCAAAATAGCCAAAACTTCTCTAAAAAATAACTAGTGTTCTTATGAAGTGACCTGAGTTCCTTAACAGAATGATTACTTGGTTTTACGATTGTGGCTAGCCGCTACTTCTAATGCAAGGATTCTTAGAATCTCTTGCAATAACCTTCACTCTTAAGGTGATCGAATGCTTGATTCTACAATTCTGAATGACCTAAGTTCCTAACCTAATGATAATTGAGATTTCTAAATAGCCAAAGCTTCTTTCAAGGATAACGGAGGTTATTGTCAACTAACCCAAGTTCCTTAATCAAAGGATACTTTGAAAAATGTGAAGTAACCTTAGTTCCAAAAATGTTGGATTACTTGATTTTGCAATGGAAGATAACCAAAGCTCCCACTACAAAGATAATTGAGGCTCTTCAACAGCCAAAGGAACTTTCAACGACGAATAAGGTTATTACAAAATAAATTAAGTTTCGAAAAATAAGGATTACTTGGTTTCATGGTTGAGAATTGGCAAATGGTTTCATTATTCATCGTGCTTGAGCTAACTTATCTCCGTCTCCACTAACTCCTATCAGTGCAACCATAAACTGTTGTGCTAATTCCTCCATATGTTGTGGTTGCTCGGGTTTAGGTTAAGGTTGTTATGATAGATCCTCTCTTTGATCCTCAAATACAAAGCTCATTAGTGATATTCTGCATTCCCTACAAATCATCTTTCTAAATAAACATCACACAACATTCTATGGATAACTACTACAGCTACTTTACTAAACTATGACTCTTCATTACATGACAACCCTACACATTTCATACGTACCTATAGGTTATAGTCATTAATTAATGCCTTGATACCACCTAAAGAATGTCACATCCTGACTTAGCATGGAGTGCACCATCATATAAGAATATCTATTGAAAACTTAACTTAACCTACTTATTCATCAAAAGACAACTTTGCTTACATAATAAAGGGGTTGCTACATTGGAGTTCAGCATAATATTCAGTTATAACTTATGTGTACAACATAATATGTACATCAAAATATGAACTAGCTTTTTCTTTTATCATATTTACAATAGTAGGATTCCCAACTTAGTACAGGTTCCATATAAAAGTCATTGACTTCGACTCAATATACATTCCCCCTAGTGTTTGGCCATTCACAACAGCGTTAACCTAAAGGATAAAACATTTTATCCCCTCAACTATTGAAGTTGAGTGAGAGTGGATAACAAACAATATAATATAAACAATATCACAACTAAAACATCTCGATCATAACTAGTAAGTTCAGCTTCACATATACATTAGCCCAACTAGGCATTTATTGCTAGCAATGCAACATGCTATGCTCATGCAAGTGGCATGCATTAGCACAAATATCCTATGCCATCCAATTTTCATCCGATTAGTCGACATAGCCAAGCATTTGAATATAATGTCTAAGAATTTATGGGCAATAAGGAGCTGCTTGGGAGTAGGACCCCAAATCTAACTATCAAAATAGTCAAGATGTTCAGGTAATGCAAATATATATGTTTCCAAAAACTGAGAATATAAAGTTATGAACTTTTTCATTAATCACTTAGAAGCATCATTTTGAAAATTTTGACTTATAGGTCCCTTTTTATGCAATGCCATGATATGCAATAACAAGTCAAGTATATCACTCAGCACAACTAATCTTTCAGTTTTATTTAACCTAGTGATCTAATTCTAGTTTTGGAACTTTCCTTAGTGGAATTCTAGTATCTCACTGAGGGTTGACTTAGGTGAAGACCTAGAATATTAAGTGAGCAATCACTCAACTTCCCTGGTTAGCACAATCATTCGTAAGCACAAGGTATACCCATATTCAATCAGCACAGCATCAAACAGCATGCGGTGTTATGAGTAGCAATATATCTATTCTAAGTTTGGGTTAGATCCACTTACTTAGGCTTTATATATCAATTATTATTTTAAATATTATTTATAAGGCTAGAAATATTTGAGGAAAATTCAAATATTTATTTTAGTAATTTATTATGTTGAATTCTTTATTTCCCCTCTTTCTTCATCTTTTTCATCTATTTTCTTTTTATGTCTAAAATATATATAAGATTCTAAGAATTGAATAAGTCACATGTGTCATTTTCAACTTTTTCTTTTCCCTTTTCTTTTTCTTTTTCCCTCAATTTGTCATAAATCCAAGTGTCCTCTACAAACCTCCCTAAACTTCTTTACTTTTTTAAAAAAATTACACACAAAACTCATCCAATTCCTTCTCACTAAAATCGACATATCCTCTCTCTCTTCTTTCTTGAATTTTCTTTTACTTTCCCTCATTTTCTTTAACTACTTTCCACTTCTAATTACACTTCACACTTCACCATTTTGTTAGCTTTTATAGAGAGAAAGGAAAAAAATTCTTACCCAAAATTTGCTCCCCAAATAAGTATGTATATTTCTTTTGTATATATTTAGTATTAAACCATTTATGTAAAGTATGTAATAGGAATTTTTATTGGGCATTTTTGCTCATCCTTGTATTTGATATTTTGGATATGTATTAGTATGTATTTCAGCATATTGTATTATAATTTTAAGTATATGTATTAGCTTTTAGTATACATAATATTAAGTCTTTGAAAACTTTGTTCATATGTAAATATACTAATGTATAGATATAGATATATGTAAGTATATGTTATTTGGTTAGTTAGTTATTAGTATATATATGGTGTATATGTATGTATTGTACATATATATACCACGTATAGATGTTTGTATGTGCATGTGTGTATATATATGCCATATATATATAAGTGTCATAATGTGTATATATATATATGTATAGAAGTACGTATAAAACTTGGTATAGATACATGTACATGTACATAAATACATATAATAAGGGCATACCATATGTATTTACATATGTATACATGTATATTTGTGTATGTACATATACTATTTATTAAGTATAATGATATAGACAAGAACTTATATGTACATATGTATATGTATGAGTGTATACGATAATATATTAAATATAAGCACATATAATAAAATATCAAACATAATAAAATAATTGAGGATATATGTATGTACATAAACACATAAGTACATAAGTATAATTGTATATATACAAAACATATTTATTTAATGTAATATAATATATAATCGGATACTATGAGTCAAAACTATAATATATAATTAAGGCCCATAATCTAGTAATTAATTAAATATGATAAGAAATAAATATACCTAATAATAATATAAAATTTAGGAAATATAAAAAAATCAAGAAAATTTAACAGAATGCCATGTGGCCCGCTAGAATAATGCCGCATTAACAATTTATTCAAATAATCCATCTAAACCGTAAATTATAAAAATTAATAATAAATAATTAATTAAGAAAATTTACAATAATAAAAAAATTACAATAAATAGCAAATTAAGCCTAAAATTAAGAAAATATAAAAATCTCCATAAATTAGAATTAAATACACAAAATATTATAAAAGTATAAAATTTAGAATTCATTAAATCATAAATACCAAAGGAAAAATCAAAATTAATAAATAAAAATATTTGTATCAAAATAATTAAATTTATAACAATTTAGATGTATCTTAGAAAATGTAGGTTTTAATGTTTAAAATGGATTTCGCTACGTGAACATATACTTAAAAACGATAAAAATCAATTATAAGTTTATATATAATGAGTTAAAACGAAAAAGCTATATGTGATTCAGAATTTAAAAAACGCTAGAGATACAAGTAAATTGATTACATTATTTAAGTAATATGATCTTACAAATAAATAAACTAGGATAGGACTTCAATTAAATAAAGAAATAACTAAATGCAATTATTTACAAATATATGTATATCATTTTCTATGAAAGGAAACCAACAGATACATATTATAAAGCATGAATATGATATAACTATAAGATATGAAGTTCTTCAAAAGATTAATGTGTTATACATACATATATGCTTGGAAGTCAAAGTGTTTCGAAAAAGATATACTTATATTTGAAATAACAATATGTGTTAATATAAAACAATAATGATAATAATAAAAATAATAATAGTAATAGAAATATTGATAATAATAAAATAAACCCATACATTTATGGGGAAATAAATTAAATATAGGTTTACATGCATACACATTATAATCTTAGAATAATACTACAATATAACTAAGCTAAAGTTTTCAAATATTTAAATAAATAATTTCAAGATGTCCTACCTAACTCTATTACTTTATCTTTTATATATATATATATATATATTATTACACTAATATCTATTTTACTATATGCAAATACTATAGCTAAATTAGGTTATAGCAAAATATCAATACAAAACTTACAATTGGTCAAATAATCTAAACTAATATAATCTTAAATAAATTATATATCATTACCTATAAAATAAAGTAATGCAAACTCATTAAGAACTAATTATGAAAATATAAAGATTTAAAATAAAACTGAAAAGTTATATGAAATTCGAAACCTAAGCAATAACAAGAATCATAAGATAGATAATGAGTTGGTTAGATCATTAAGTACGACATCTAAATACTCATTAGATTTCTTTCATTTTTATTTATCAAGAAATATTGATCAGAAGGGCAAGTTGCCCATTGACTGCTAAGATTCATATCGGCTTTGGTCAAGTGAATACTTCCGGTAACTTTATACTTGTTTTGTACCTATAGTTAATGCACCTAAATTAAATATTAATAACTTGATACATAGGGATTTGGGTTATGTATGTGCTTGATATTGGTTGATTATTGTGTAAAATATTGTTAAATATTTTGGTGTATAATTAACTATTGCACAATTTGAATGGTTTGCTGATATTGATTGATTGCTTAATAATTTGATTTAAGTATACTTGGCTTATCTTAAATTACGTTTTCAATATTTATTGACTTTATTGATAAATTGACATTTTTCTTAAATTAATATTTTTATATAGCTTATTTTGAGAAATTAACTTTATTAGAATTACTTTGTTTAACTTTTCTAACCTTATTGTGAAGTTTGAAATAAAACAAATAACATAGCTTAGTGCCCTAAATTTAAGGACTTGAATCCTAGGGTTATTGAACTGACTAGAAAAACTGAGGTATTACATGAATGCTTTTGTCAGATAACTTGAGTTCCCAATAACAAATATAACTTGGTTTCATGATTGAGATAACCAAAGTTCATAATCTAAGAATTCTAGAGAACTTGTGGAAAAGAATTAGATTATGAAAAGATGAATTACTTGATATCACGACTGAAGATAACAAAACTTCTTAATTTGAAGATAACGACACCTAAATAGCCAAATCTTCTTTCGAGAACAACTGAGGCTTCTTGTTGAATGAACAAAGCTCCTAAAAAGAAGGATTATTTGGTTTCACCATTAAGAATAGCCAGAGTTTGTAGTATGAGGATTCAAATAAGCCTTTGGAATAATATTAGTTCTCAATAAAATAGATTACTTGATTTTACAATCGAGAATAATTAGGCTTCCTAACTTTAGGATAACAAAAACACTTGAATAGCCAAAGTTTCTTTCAAGAATAGCCAAGGTTCTCATAGAATAACCTACATTCTTAAATAGAAAGAATAGGTTATACAATTGAGGATTGCTAAGGTTCCTAACCTATGGGTTCTTAAGAACTTGTACAATAATCTTAATTCTAAAGAAGAAGCACTACTAGATTTCACGATAAAGGATAAGTAGAGTTCCTAATCCATGTATTGTATGGAACATGTGCAATGACCTAAGATCATGAAAAGATGGATTGGTTGATTTCACTAATGGAGATACCCAGTGTTCCTAATCCGAGGATAACTAAAACTCCTAAGTAGCTGAAGCTAATTTTAAGAACGAATAAGGTTCTTGTAAAACAAGTTAAGTTCTTAAAAAGAAGGATTACTTGATTTCATGATTAAGAATAACCAAGGTTTGTAATATGAGGATGCCTACAAACTTGCAGAATAACCTTAGTTCCCAAT
Organism: Lumnitzera racemosa; assembly: GCA_024138005.1. Taxonomy (NCBI): domain Eukaryota; kingdom Viridiplantae; phylum Streptophyta; class Magnoliopsida; order Myrtales; family Combretaceae; genus Lumnitzera; species Lumnitzera racemosa. Next base: position 47,860,534 of record JAMXBC010000007.1, read on the forward strand.
GAGGTAAATTACTTGATTTCATCATTTATAATGACTAAAGTTCTTAACCTAAGGATAATCAAGGTTCCAAAATAGTCGAAACTTCTCTGAAGAATAACTAGGGTTCTTATGCAATAACTTGAGTTCCTTAACAGAAAGATTACTTGATTTCATGATTACAGCTAGCAGTGATTCTTAATGTGAGGATTTTTAAAATCTCTTACAATAACCGTTGCCCCGAGGGTGATCAAATGCTTGATTCCACAATTCTGAATAACCTAAGTTCCTAACATAAGGATAACTAAAATTACTAAATAGCCAAAGCTTCTTTCAAGGACAAAGGAGGTTCCTATCAAGTAACCTATGTCCCTTGACCGAAGGATTGCTTAGTTTCATGATAGAAGACAGCCAAAGTTCCCAATCAAAGGCTACTTTGGAAGTTACGGAATAACCTTAGTTCTGAAAATGTTAGATTACTTGATTTCACGATGGAAGATAACTAGAGCTCCTACTCCAATGATACGTGAGGCTCCTTAACCGTTGAAGGATCTTTCAAGAATGAATAAGGTTCTCGTAAAATAAACTAAGTTCTTAAAAATAAGGATTACTTGGTTTTACAGTTGAGAATTGCTAAGATCATAATCGGAGGATTCCTAAGTTTTAGAATAACCCTGATACTTGATTTAATGATTTAGAATATCCTAGCCTTATGATAATTGAGTCTCTTAAATAACCAAAGCTTCTTTCAAAGAATAGTGAATGCTCTTGTTAAATAACCTGAGTTCCCAATAAGAGGGATAACTTAGTTTCATGATTAAGATAGCTAAGGTTTGTAATCTAAGGATTTTAGAGAACTTGTTGAAAAGATTTAGATCATGAATAGATAAATTACTTGATCTCATGACTGAGGATAACCAAACTTCCTAATCCAAAGGATTACTTGATCTCACAATCGGGATAACTAATGCTCTTGTTGGATAACATGAGTTCCTAATTCTTGTATTGTATAGAACATTTGGAACAACCTAAGATCATGAAAAGATGAATTAGTTGATTCTACTAACGAGGATACCTAGTGCTTCCAATTTGAGGATAACTAGGATTCTTAAGTAGCAAAAGCTAATTTGAAGAACGACTAAGGTTCTTGTAGAACAAACTAGGTTCTTGTAGAACAAACTAGGTTCTTGTAGAACAAACTAAGTTCTTAAATAGAAGGATTACTTAATTTCATGATTAAGAGTAGCCAAGGTCCATAATCTAAGGACTCTTACGAACTCATGGAATAACCCTAGTTCCCAATGAGGTGGATTACCTAATTTCACAATTTAGAACTACCAAAGTTACTAACATAAGGATAATCAAGACTTTAAAATAGGCGAAACTTCTCCCAATAATAACTAAGGTTCTTATGTAATGATTTGAGTTCCTTAATAGAAGGATTATTTGGTTTCATGATTAGGCTAGTCGTGGTTCCTAATGCAAGACTTCTTAAAATCACTTACAATAACCTTAGCTCCTAGGGAAATCGATTGCTTAATTCCACAATTCCAAATAACCTAAATTTCTGACCAAGGATAATTGAGACTCCATAACAACCGAAGGATCTTTCAAGAATGAATAAGGTTATCGTAAAATAAACTAAGTTTTTAAAAACCAAGCTTACTTGGTTTCACGGTTGATAATCACTAAGATCCGTAATTTAAGGATTCTTAAGAATTTTTTGAATAACCCCAGCACTTGATTTAGTGATTTAAAATGACCAAAATTCCTAACCTAAGGATAACTGAGATTCCCAAACTACCAAAGCTCCTTTCAAAGAATAACAAATACTCTTGTCAGATAACTTGAGTTCCCAATAAGAAAGATAACTTGGTGTTTACGATTGGGATAGCCAAGGCTCGTAATCTAAGGATTCTAAGCAACTTATGTAAAAGAATTAGATCATGAAAAGATGGATTACTTAATCTCACGAGTGAGGATAACCAAACTTCTTAATCAGAAGATAATTATGACGCTTAAATAGCTAGACCTTCTTTCCAGAGGAACCAAGGTTTCTTGTTGAGCAATTGAAGCTACAAAAAAGAAGGATTACTTAGCTTTACAAATGAGAATAGCCAGAGCCTATAGTTTGAGGATTCATAAGAACTTCTAAAATAATATTAGTTCCCATAAGATGGATTATTTGATTTCATGACAAAAAATAACCAGACTTCCTAACCTAAAGATAACGAAAACGCCAAAGCTTCTTTCAAGAATAGCAAAGGTTCTCATCGAATAACCTATGTTTCTAAATATAAAGAGTAGGTTACACGATGGAGGATACTTAAGGTTCCTACCCTATAGGTTCTTAAGAACTTGTGTAGTAATCTTAGTTCCAAACAAGATGGGCGATTGGATTTCACGTTTGTTGACAAGTGGAGTTCTTAATCTATGTATTGTATGGAACAAATAGAATGACCTAAGATCAGGAAAAGATAAATTAAATTATTCCACTAATGAAGATACCTAGTGTTCCCAACATGAGAATCACTAAGACTCCTAAGCAGCTAAAATCTAATTTCAAGAATGACTAAGGTTCCTGTAGAAAAAACTAAGTTCCGCAAAAGAAGAACACTTGTTTTAACGATTGAGAAAAGTCAAGGTCCATAATCTGAGGACTCACGGAATAACCATAGTTCCTAATGAGGTAGATTACTTGATTTCATGATTTAGAACTGCTAAAGTTCCTAACCTCAGGATAAATCAAGGCCCATTCCGTATAACCTAAGTTCTTGACCTAAGAATAATTGACACTCCTAATAAGCCAAAGCTTCTTTCAAGGATAACGCAGGTTCTTGTTGGGTAACCTAAGTTCCTTGATTGAAGGATTGCTTGGTTTCACGATCAAGGACAGCCAAATCCAAGTTGTAGAGTAACCTTTGTTCTGAAAATGTTAGATTACTTGATTTTACAATGGAGGATAACTAAAGCTCTTGCTTTAATGATAACCGATGCTCCATAACAGCTGAAGGATTTTTCAAGAATGAATAAGGTTCTCGCAAAAAAAAAACTAAGTTCTTAAAAACTAAGCTTACTTGGTTTTATGGTTGAGAATTGCTAAGATCCGTAATCTAAGGATTCCTAAGAAGTTTTGTAATAACATCAGTGCTTGATTTAACAATTTGGAATAACCAAAGTTCCTAACCAAAGGATAACTAAAACTCCCAAACAGCTAAAGCTACTTTTAAAGAATAACGAATGCTCTTATCGGATAACCTGAGTTCCCAATAAGAAGGATAACTTGGTTTCAAGATCAGGATAGCCAAGGTTTAAAATCTAAGGATTTTAAGGTACTTATGGGAAAGAATTAGATCAAGAAAAGATGAATTACTTAATCTTGAAACTAAGGATAACCAAACTACCTAATCTAAAGATAATGATGACACCTAAATAGCTAAAGCTTCTTTGGAGAGCAACCGAGGTTTCTTATTGAGCAAGCGAAGCTCTGATAAAGAAGGATTACTTAGTATAATGTTTGAGAATAGTCGGGGCCCGTAGTTTGACGATTCATAAGAACTTTTAGAATAACATTTGTTCTTAATAAGATGGATTATTTGATTTCACAATCAAGAATAACCAGGCTTCCTAACCAAAGGATAATGAAAATTCCTAAATAGCTAATGCTTTTTTCAAGAATAATGAAGGTTCTTATTGAATAAGCTACGTTTCTAAATAGAAAGAGTAAGTTGCACAATTGAGGATAGCTCTGGATGACTGGATTTCACAATTGAGGACAAGCGGAGTTCCTAATCCTTGAATTGTATGGAACATATGGAATGGCCTTAGATCAAGAAAAGATGGATTAGTTAATTCTACTATCGAAGATACCTAGTGTTCCCAATCTAAGGATAACTAAAACTCCTAAGTAGATAATGCTAATTTCAAGGCCAACTAAGGCTTTTGTAGAACAAACTAAGTTCCTAAAAAGAAGTATTACCTTATTTCACAACTGAGAATAGTCAAGGTTCGTAATCTGAGGACTCTTACGAACTCATAGAAAAACCCAATTTCCTAATGAAGTAGATTACTTGATTTCACAATTTAGAATAACTAAAGATCCTAACTGAAGGATAATCAAGGCTACAAAATGAATGAAACTTCTCTTAATAATAACTAAGGTTCTTATGCATTAACCTGAGTTCCTTAACAAAATGAATATTTGGTTTCACAATTATGGCTAGTCGTGATTCCTTATGTAAGGATTCTTTAGAATCTCTTGCAATAACCTTAGCTCCCAAAGTGATCGAATGCATGATTCCACGATTTTTAATAACCTAAGTTCCTAGCTTAAGGATAATTGAGACTCTTAACTAGCCGAAGCTTCTTTCAAGGATAACAAAAGTTTTTGTCAAGTTACCTTAATTCCTTGACTAAAAGGATTGCTTGGTTTCACGATGGAGGACAGCTATAGTTCCTAATCTAAGGATACTTTGGAAGTTGCAGACTATTCTTAGTTCCAAAATGTTAGAGTACTTGATTTCACGATGGAAAATAACCAAAGCCCTGTTTTGATGATAACCGAGGCTCTATAACAATCGAACGATCTTTCAAGAACGAAAATGGTTCTCCATAAATAGAGTAAGTTTCTAAAAACCAGGCTTACTTGCTTTTACTGTTGAGAATCGCCAAGATCCACAATCTAGGATTCCTAAAAACTTTTAGAATAACCCCGACTCTCCAAACGATGGATTACTTGATTTAATGATTCGAAATAGCCAAAGTTCCTATCGTAAGGATAATTGAGACTCTTAAATAGGCAAAGTTCCTTTCAAAGAATTACGAATGCTCTTATTGGAAAACCTGAGTTCTCAATAAGAAGGATAACTTGGTTTCAAGATTGGGATAGCCAAGCTTTGTAATCTAAGAATTCTAGGGAACTTATGGAAAAGAAATAGATCATCAAAAGATGAATTACATGATCTAGAGAACTTATGGGAAAGAAATAGGTCATCAAAAGATGAATTACATGATCTCACGATTAAGGATAACCAAACTTCTGAATTTGAAGAAAACGACGATGTCTAAATAGCTAGAGCTTCTTTCAAGAACAACTGTGGTTTCTTGTTTCACAAACAAAGCTCCAAAAAAGAAGGATTATATGGTTTTACAATTGAGAATAGTAGAGGTACGTAGTTTGAGGATTCATAAGAACTTCTAGAATAACATTAGTTCCAATAAAATGGATTATTTAGTTTCATGATCAAGAATAATCAGACTTCCTAAACTAAGCATAGCAAAAACTCCTGAATTGCCAAAGCTTCTTTCAAGAATAACGAAGGTTCTCGTTGAACAACCTACATTCCTAAATAGAAAGAGTAGGTTACACGATTAAGGATAGCTAAGGTTCCTAATTAATGGGTTCTTAAGAACTTGTGCAATAATCTTATTTCCAATAAGATGGATAACTAGATTTCGTGTTTGAGGATAAGCAGAGTTCCTAATCCATGTATTATATGGGACATGTGGAACAATCTAAGATTAGGAAAAGATGGATTAGTTGATTCTACTAACAAGGATACCCAGTGTTCCCAATGTGAGGATAATTAAGATTCCTATGTAGCCAAAACTAATTTCAAGAATGACTAAGGTTCTTAAAGAACAAACTAAGTTCCAAAAAAGAAGGAACACTTGCTTTCATGATTGAGAATAGTTAAGGTCCATAATCTAAGGACTCTTACGAACTCACGGAATAACCCTAGTTCCCAATGAGGTGGATTGCATGATTTTATGATTTAGAATGACTAAAGTTGCTAACCTAAAAATAATCAAGGCTCCAAAATAGTCGAAACTTATTTGAAGAATAAACTAGGGCTCTTATGCAATAACCTGAGTTCTTTAACAGAAGGATCAGTTGGTTTCACGATTACAGCTAGCCACGATTCCTAATGTAAGGATTCTTCAAACCTCTTGCAATAACCTTATCTCCCAAAGCGACCAAATGCATGATTCTACGATTTTGAATAACCTAAGTTCTTGACCTAAGGATAATTGAGACTCTTAACTAGCCATAGCTTCTTTCAAGGATAACAATGGTTCCTGTCGAGTAACCTAAGTTTCTTGATCGGAGGATTGCTTGGTTTTGCAATTGAGAATAGCTAAAGTTCATAATTCAAGGATACTTTGGAAGTTGCAAAGTAACCTTAGTTCCAAAAATGTTGGATTACTTAATTTCACAATGGAAAATAACTAAAGCTCCCGCTCCAATAATAACCGAACCTCCATAACAGCCGAAATATACTAATTTTCTAAAAACCAGGCTTGGTTTTGCGGTTAAGAATCGCCAAGATCTGTAATCTATGAATTCCTAAGAAGTTTTGGAATAACTTCAGTACTTGATTTAACGATTTGGAATAAACAAAGTTTCTAGCCTAAGGATAATTGAGACTCCCAAACAACCAAAGCTTCTTTCAAAGAATAACGAGTGCTCTTGCAAGATAACTTGAATTCCCAATATGAAGGATAACTTGGTTTCATGTTTGGGATAGACATGGTTCGTAATTTAAAGATTCTAGGGAACTTGTGGAAAAGAATTAGATCATAAAAAGATGAATTACATGATGTCATGACTAAGGCTAACCAATCTTACTAATCTAAAGATAACTATGATGCCTAAATAGGTAGATCTTCGTTCAAGAACAATTGAGGTTTCTTAATGATCAAACGAAGCTACAATAAAGAAGGATTACTTGGTTTCACGATGGAGAATAGTCGGGGCCTGTAGTCTAACAATTCATAAGAAATTTTGGAATAACGTTTGTTCCTAATAAGAAGGATTATTTGATTTTACAATCGAGAATAACCAAGCTTCCTAACCTAATGATTACAAAATCTCCTAAATAGCCAAAGTTTCTTTCAAGAATAACAAAGGTTCTCATCGAACAACCTACATTCCTAAATAGAAAGAGTAGGTTGCATGATTGAGGATAGCTAAGGTTCCAAACCTATGGGTTCTTAAGAACTTGTATAGTAATCTTAGTTCCAAACAATATGGATGATCGGATTTCACAATTGAAGACAAGCGGAGTTCCAAATCCTTGTATTTGGAACATGTGGAATGACCTAAGATCATGGAAAGATGGATTTATTGATTCCACTAATGAAGATACCCAATGTTTCCAATTCCAGGACAGCTAAGGCTCCTAATAGCTAAAGCTAATTTTATGAATAACTAAGGTTTTTGTAAAACAAACTAAGTTCTAAAAAAGAAGGATTACTTGATTTTACGATTAAGAATAGCCAAGGACCATAATCTGAGGACTCTTACGAACTCATGGAATAACCCTAGTTCCTAATGAGGCGGATTACCTCATTTCACGATTTGGAACAACCAAAATTCCTAATCTAAGAATAATCAAGGCTCCAATATAGCCAAAACTTCTCTCAAGAATAACTAGGATTCTAATGTAATAACCTGAGTTCCTTAATAGAAGGATTACTTGGTTTTACAATTACGATTAGCTGTGGTTTGTAATGTAAGAATGCTTAGGATCTCTTGCAATAAAGTGATTGAATGCTTGATTCTACGATTACAAATAACATAAGTTCTTGACCTAAGGATAATTGAGACTCCTAACTACTCAAAGATTCTTTTAAGGATAATGGATCTTCCTATCGAGTAAACTAAGTTCCTTAACCAAAGGATTGCTTGGTTTCATGATCGAAGACAACCAAAGTTCCTAATCTAAGGATACTTTGGAAGTTGTAGACTAACCTTAGTTTCGAAAATATTAGATTCCTTAATTTCAAGATGGAGGATAACCAAAGCTCCCTTTCTGATGATAACCGAGGCTCCATAATAGCCGAAGGATTTTTCAAGATTGAATAAGGTTCTCATGAAATAAACTAAGTTCCTAAAAACCAAGCTTACTTCGTTTTACAATTGAGAATAGCCAAGATTTGTAATATAAGGATTCCTAAGAAGTTTTGGAATAACACCAGTACTTAATTTAACAATTTGGAATAACCAAAGTTTCTAGCCTAAGAGGATAACTAAGACTTCCAAACAACTAAAGCTCCTTTCGAAGAATAACGAATGCTCTTATTAGATAACCTTAGTTTCCAATAAAAAGCATAACTTAGTTTCATGTTTGGGATAGCCAAGGTTCGCAATCTAATGATTCTAGGGAACTTGTGGAAAAGAATTATATCATGAAAAGGTGAATTACTTAACCTCGCGATTAAGGATAACCAAACTTACTAATCTGAAGATAACTAGGATGCGTAAATACCTAAAGCTTCCTTTGAGAACAACTGATGTTTCTTATTGTAGAAGCGAAGCTTAAATAAGGAAGGATTACTTGGTTTTACAATTGAGAATAGTCGGGGCCCGTAGTTTGAGGATTTTTAAAAACTTTTGGAATAACATTTGTTCCCAATAAGATGGATTATTTGATTTCATGATCAAGAATAACTAGGCTTCATAACCTAAGGATAATAAAAAATCCTAAATAGACAAAGCTCCTTTCAAGAATAGCAAAGGTTCTTGTTGAACAACCTACAATCCTAAATGAAAAGAGTAAGTTGCACAATTAAGGATGGCTAAGGTTTGAAACCCATAGGTTCTTAAGAACTTGCGTAGTAATCTTAGTTCCAAACAAGATGGACAACTAGATTTCATGATTGAGGACAAACAGAGTTCCTAATCCTTGTATTGTATGGAACATATGGAGCAACCTATGATCATGAAAAAATGGATTAGTTGATTCTACTAATGAGGATACCTAATGTTCCCAATCTGAGGATAATTAAGTCTCCTAAGTAACCAAAGCTAATTTCGAGAATGACTAAGGTTCTTGTAGAAAAACTAAGTTCCTAAGAAGAAGGATTACTTTATTTCACAATTAAGAATAGCTAAGGTCTGTAATCTGAGGATTCTTACGAACTCATGAAATAACCCTAGTTCCCAATGAGATAGATTACTTGATTTCATGATTTAGAATGACCAAAGTTCCTAACCTAAGGATAATTAAGGCTCCAAAATAGCCAAAACTTTTCTCAAGAAAAACTAAGATTCTTATGCAAAAACATGAATTCCTTAACAGAAGGATTACTTAGTTTCATGATTATGGTTAGCTATGGCTCCTAATGTAAGGATTTTTAGAATCTCTTGTAATAATCTTAGCTCCCGAACTGATGGAATGCTTGATTCCAGGATTCTGAATAGCCTAGGTTCTTGACCTAAGGACATTTGAGACTCCTAACTAGCCAAAGCTTCTTTTAAGGATAACGAAGGTTCTTGTCAAGTAACCTAAATTCCTCGATCAAAGGATCACTTGGTTTCATGATGAAGGATAGCTAAAGTTCCTAATCTAAGGATACTTTAGAAGTTGCAAAGTAACCTTAGTTCCAAAAATGTTAGATTACTTGATTTGCGATGGAGGATAACCAAAGCTCTTGCTCTGATGATAATCAAGGCTCCATATTTTAGGACCCTATAGGGGGTATAGTAAGATCGTCTAAAATTTTCATATCATGTATGCACCCATAATACGAAAACTGCCTTACAAGTTAAAGATTATAAGACTCTAAATAATTTATCACTAGGGTTTTCGATTTTTAATTGATTAACGTATTATAAGATATAAATAACTATGATATCCAATATTTCACGATTCCTCAGAATCATAGAGAATCGGTATCCCCTACCAAATGATAAGATTAGGTGGTAAAGACTAACAACTTATACTAACTAAAGTTACAAAATCAAATTGTGAGGATAACATTTACATTTAAAGTATCAAACCAACAATACAATCTATCTCTAACTCTAACTTCTAAAACATCTCCATACTTCCACTTAAGGTTCGACTCTTAACCCATGCCAAATTATCTTTCAACCTACAAAGGAAAACTGTTGGGGAATAAGCTACACGAGCTTGGTGAGATATCCATTGTACTATACTACTAAGCATGTTATCAAATAATTAATTAATAGACATATAAATGCATGGATAAGCAGTATACCAAACAATATATATTTACCGATACTACATATAATATCGAATTTAATGCCCTCTAAAATAAAGGTTGGAGATATATCGGCACTAATCACAATCGAGTTCTAGCACCTGGGTTTTTAACCATATAATTAAAATTTCGTATTTAATAAAAATATATTTTCCATTTCCAAAATCTAGTAGTACATAAATTCCCAAGTCTAATAGTAAGGTGGCCTTCGCAGTCTACACTCACGCTTTATAGTAGAGGTCTTTAAACTCGACCTTTAGCTAGACAATTGGCATCTCTAGTGCCTAGTAAGCCCATGGGCTAGGGTAAGGTCATTTTGTATAAGTGTATCATACTAAAACTGTAATACTTAAGAAAAAAATTTAGGGGGAATAAATAAATAATAAAAGTCTTAATAAAATCAAAAGGGTATTAAGGTCTTAAGCCATAGATTAATAAAGGGTAATATCAAAAATTCAAGAAAAGGGTTAAAATAAAACCCTAGCCTAACTAGTGCAATTGTACTCTTTGCATGCTACAAGTTTAGACTTCTCTCCTGTATTTATCAAAAGCCCTCAAGAGCAAGAGTAGTCTGTATGAGGAATGCAACCCTAGAAGACCTTGGTAAGCGAAGTTGGATTTTCAATTTTGAGTTTTCTTTCTTTTAGAAACTAAGATTTTATTGTAATTGTTTTAGGTTGTGAATAATTGGTTAAGGAAAAGTGAGAAACTCTAAAGGACCGTTGAGATTAAGGTAACCCTTGTGTATTCCTTAGAGTCCTAAATTTCCTAAATTCTTGACAAGTTTTGATTTTTTCATTTTAATTAAAAATATTATAGGATTTTGGAAAGGTTACATTGATTTGAATCAAGGGTTTGTGATGAGGAGTTGTAGAGTGTTGTTGTGAGGTTTGGGAGGAAGAAAAGAAAAAGGTCAACTAGAAAGTGACACAACTGTGTCCTTGGTTGTGTCCTTTGTAGTGGGTGATGTCGGTCGGTAGACTAGAAAGTGACACAACCAAAAGATACGATCATGTCCCTAGTCGTGTCCTTTGCAGTAGGTGATGTGTATTGATAGACCAGAAAATTACAGAACCAATAGACACAACTATGTCTCTAATCGTGTCCTTGGTTGTGTCCCTTGTTGTAATGAAGCATAACTCAAAAAGTTACACGATCAAAAGACATGATTGTGTCCTTGACTGTGTCATAAGCTTTGCTCTTATAAGCTAAGTTTTTCCTTTTCTTTTCGTTTTATTCCTTTATTTCTTCTAAAGTAAATCCCTTTAATGTATTATTAAGTGAATTTAAGGAGATTTAAACGATCTAAAAGTGAGTCTTAGCTAAGAGACAATGTTTATTCATTATTTAAAGGAGTTTGATGAATATTTACTGTTTCTAGGATTTAAAGCTAGCTTTGATTCATTGGTAACAGATTCCAAATATCCAGGTATGTGACATATGCTTGTATGTGAATGTTATGATAGTAAAGATTAGACGAGTTAAATGTATATCCGACTTAAATATCTCTATGTTGCTTGTGTTTAGCTTATCTTAGGGGCCAGTAGTAGCATATCCTTAAGGGGTAACCCTGATGATCTGTGTGACGATTGTCCCTTATGGAGTCTCATAAGGAAGTAATTTAGGGTAGATCTAAGTTGTTGTAGAGGGGCTCGAAGAGACATGCCTAATGTTAGGATGTTATAGAGGGGCTTGAAGAGGTACACCTAAATGCTGGGTATGACACAATTGTGATGTGAATAGGTCATGAGGACCACTATCATATGTCATGTGTTTGACTTAAAAATAAAGATAATTAAATGAATTGTGTGATTTACTAGTTTTGCATTTTTATGCATGTGAATATGTATCGTTTGATTTGTGCATGTGGTTGTGTAGTACGTACTGGGCTTTGGCTCATTAAATATATTTTTTCCAAGCTACAGGTCATAATGATGTTTATGAAGATTATAGTTATGGAGACTATACTAGTTATGAGAATGCTAGATTTGAAGATTAGAATGATAGTTATTACTTCCTGAATGTTGGTTTTGGAGACTATTATCGTTGATAGCCAACAGTATTATGATTAGTGTAGACACCTCATTTTTGCCATTTTTTATTTTTTGATTAATTGAGCCAGGTTAATAAATAAACAAAGAAAAAAAAAAAGAAAATCAAGTCAGGTCGTAGCAAGTTGAGTCACGAGTCGAGTCGTGTCAAGTTGAATTGAGTTGACTTGTTGGATCAAGTAATGATATAGGCTTAATTAATTTTGGGCTAGACTAATATAGAATAAAAATTCATCTAATTTAAGGGCTCAAATCAAGATTTATTAAATTATTAGGCTATATTAAATTTGATCGGATCAAGCTGTGAAAAAAATAAAAAAACCCAAAATAAATTTGGGTTTCTAAAAGTTAGGGTAAATCCTTAACAAATCATAATGGTATATTTGATACGAAAGATTTGATTTTGAGTTTATAAATAGCACGTTGACGGGGAAGTTGGGGAGTTTTTTTTTTTCTTGATCATACTCCTTCACAAACACTAAACCACTACACACCACCACGTACCACCACCTCAATTACTGTGTGCCACCACCCAAGCTGCCACACACAATACCAAAACATCATAGCACCACCGCCATAGCCATTGCTAGCATTGTCGCTCATGCCTAAACCCATCGCCGTGCATGCTTAGTCCTCGCCCACATCGCCCAAGCCCTCGCCAATGTCATCCGTACTTGCCCAATTGCTCACCCATCACTCTTGCCAATACACATGAATCGTCCAGATCCTCTCGCAAGTTGTTGCCTGTGTTGTCATTCATGTTATTACCCAAGTCCTTCCCTTCGCTCACCCAAGCTCTCGTTCATGTTTGCCCATCATTGTCACCCTCGCACATGCCTACACTCATCTATACTGTCACCCCAACTATTGCCCGTGCTGGCCCTGACTCTCACCCGTGCTTGCCAGCTATCGCTAACTATCGCCAGCTATCGCCTACGTCCTCACCTAACGTCACCCATTGTAGCCCATGTATCGCCCAACGCAACAGCTACACACAAGCACAAGATCTGACTTAATTAAATTTTCATTAATTTATTTTATTAGTTATGTTTTTATTGATTTATTCCATGTTTAAGTGTAAGTTTTAATTATTATTACAACTTTTTTAAAAAAAATTAGTTAAATTAAGTTTTTTTGTAAATCATGTTTTATTAAAAATAAAAATGAAAAAAAATATATATTTTTACACATAGGGGATTTGGAAATATAAAAAAGATCTAAATTGAGTTTTTGTCAAAAAGATTTAGTTAGTTAAGGTTTTTTTTTTATTTAATTCAGGAAATTTAGATTTCTTAGGTTTTTTTTTCTTAAAATAATAAATTGATAAAAAAACATAAACCTGATTCGATTTTCAATATAAAAATGACCCACGTACTAAAAATTTTATAAAAAGGAACTATGGTCAGTTTGATCCTAAGTAGCAGGTATGTAGACACTTTCAAGATAATAGTAAAAAATCATTTTTAGTTACATTTTGTGAATTTAGGTATATTTTTAATATTTTAGAAAAATTACAAAAATAAAGCCCATCAATTTTTTCTTTAATTTTCACATGATGACTTAGTCTTAATAGGTTAGCCTCCCAAACCTAATTTTCTAGTTCAATTTTCTAAAAATTATTTTTTTTAGAATATCCGTAGATTAGTGGTCAAATTAGGGTTTTCCCACTAAAAAATCTTAATTTTATTTTTAACCAGTTGAATTGGTTAGCGACTCCATTTTTTTTTTAAAAAAAATTCTTTTCCTTAATTTAATGTCAAGTAACTTATATTAAACGGGCTGAACTTGATATAAGTTAAATTAAGGAAATAAAAATAAAGCTCAACAGAATTGGTGACTCTACTGGAGATGCTTGGTGGGCTAGCTATGTGAATGTTAAAAAATTTTTTGATGGACTTTTGTATGATTATTTTCTTTTTATATTATATTATAGTTGTACTAATTGTTTTTTAGTGATACAGGCCTTAATAAGAAAAAGCTTGGCCTAATGGGCCCTTTAGGGGAATTAAGAGGGTTTTTTATTAACCATCTGTATATTTACATATGGTCAGACCTAGGCCACCTTAGGAACCTAGGATAGGTCGTCATTGTGTAACCCTTAGGTTGTTGGGATCTTTATCCCTACCTAGCGATGATAGGTGAGCCCATTCAGGCTTTGATATAGCTCACTAGGCTTCTCTTCGAAAAACCTTAAGGCTATAGAGCTTAGGACCTGTAGACCCTACCCTCTTGCATAATATATTTTTTTTTTTAAAAAAAAAGGGGGGTTTTATTCTTAAACCTAACTAATTCGCGGTGGGCCTGATATTATTCTTCAAGAAAGTGAAAAAAAAAAAATATTACCAGTAACCCTTGTGTATGAGTATTTGCAAACTTCATTTAAAAAAAAATCCTGTTTCAAACTTACTAGAAAGGTATTTCCCTGAATGCGGATTCATCATACTCCCTATAATTTATTAATCACCTACTCCTACTGCATTGCATCTATATGTAACATATTGCACTTTTTATATGTTAGATTATGCTCGTTTTGCTATGAATATTTTATTTCTTTATATTATATGTGTTTTATTTTTTTTTATTTTATTGTTCCTTAATCATTGAAAAGCTATGCAATTTCTAAAAAAATCTTTGAAAAAGCTGCAAAATAATTAACATCATATCTAACTTTATCTTATATTTAGTGGCGTTGTTGTAAATAATTGTTGCCTTTTATTTTGTTTATATTTTTTTTGAAATATAGATATGGAGAGTCAGGGTAGTATCAATCCAGAGCTCGTTCATGAAGTCTAATTGGATAAGTACTCCTTCCTCAAGACGTCCTAAGAGATAGGTTAAACTAGCTTTTGCCTACCAAGCAAGACCACATTCGCGAGAAGATTGAGCCAGTCTTACCCCTTTTGTAGGTCCAGCTCTACTAGCCTCTAATTCAGGCCCTTATCCATTACTAGGATCCTACACATATTGACACCCACTATAGAAGAGTACTCGTAGCTACTCAGTACCCCACCCCTTAAAGCAGGCATAGCTATCCCTGATCTCAGAGTCCATCCCGAGAAAGCTTTCATGACATTGTTGGGAGTCAAGAAGTCAGCCTTGGCACCATTCTTGTCTTTAGAGGGCTAGAAATGTCTTAGCATCATAAGATTAGTGGAGTGGTTTTTCAAGCCTAAATGCTTATCAAAGATATAGTTGGATCTTCTATGGAGGATATGAATTGTGGGCCGAAAAGAGGGTCAACGCATTTATTGTAATGGTGTTTGGAACAATGCTATTTCCCTTCAGATATGGTTAAGTCCATTATAGGGTCTAGTGACTCAATTCCTAGTTAGTAAATCCTATATACCAGCGTTACTAGCAGAATAGTTCAGGACACTTACCCACTTGAAGAAGTAAGGACATGGTTATTTCACAACTAACCCTACAATCCTTTCCGTGTGGTTTCTCAGTTACATATGGGGATATGGAGTGAATCTTCTCAAAGATCCTTAACTGAAAATATGAATCTGATTGATGACTTTGCCTGCCACCTCAAGGTACCAAATGAAGCTCAATTTAATGGATGTGTGTCAGTTATTAGTAAAATGCAGCCAATAAACTTTATGTAGACAGCTAAATGCAGCCACTACACTCAAGCTGGCTTAAGGTGCACCAACTATGTAGGAGTCCCCTTATCAGCATTACAAGCTGTACAGGATATTTCCCAGCTTGTGTCACTAGACAGTTAGGTGTACTTCAAGAGATTACCTACAAAGACTCCTTGGACGTTGTCATGATAAATTATTGAGATCCTTGTCTACCCATGGCTACTTTAATTCAATGACTAGTAGAACCCATAAAGCTGTGGGAACGAAGAGAAGTAAAAAAGATAGTGGAACTTTAAGAGGCAAAGTCAAAGAATATCGAGCCACCAAGTAGTTCATTTATGATCAGTTGGAGAAGATTGGAAAGATTCAGTATGAAGCTAAGGATGTATGCTAACACGATTTAGAACCAATACGTCTTTAACCTACTAAGCAAGCCTACCAAGACACCATACGGGCTAAAGTTAAAGCCCAATTCCAAGAAAGTAAGAGGACTTTTGAAGAGTTAAAGCTAGTAAATGAGAGACTGTTGGAGGAAAATCAATTCTTGAGGAGTAAGATCCAAGAAAGGGATGTTACAGTATGAAGACTTATGAGGGAAGTTGATGAAGCTCGTCCCAGTCAGATCCGTTGGCTCTTGTAGATATAGAATTTAAGTTTATAGGAAGATTAGTTAAGAGTTTTTGTTTTCTTTTCTTTTAGTCTATTGTACAAGTAGGATCTTATGATTAATAAATTTGCAACTTTAGTAAATAGAATTTTCATTAATTGCGTAACCTTTTACTCATTATTATCATTGTGATTATTATTCATTTATTTTAACCATCAATTTTTTCTTTAATTTTCACATGGTAACTTAGTTTTAATAGGTTAGCCCTTGAACTCGATTTTCTGGTTCAATTTTCTAAAAGTTAATTTGTTTCGAATATTAGCAAACTAGTAATCAAATTAGGGTTTTCTTATCCAAAAACTCTAATTTTATTTTTTACCAGTTAAACTAGTTGGTGACTCCATTTTTTTTTAAAAAAAAAATTCTTTTCCTTAATTTAATGTTGAGTAACTCATATTAAGTGGGCTGGACTTCATATAAGTTAAATTAAGGAAATCAAAATAGGGATGGACAATTAGTAATAAGGATTGAAATGGAACTATAGATGAGATTTATTTTATCTTTTAATTTCCATTCGTAGTAGTTGTTCGATCTTATTTGCGTTATTTCCATTGTGAAAGATAAAAGAGTTCTTTAATCTTATTGGTACTTATGGAGTATGAACTATGGAGTTTGAATTTTATGAAATGTGAGATTTTATATATATATATATATATATATATATATCTAAGGCATTACAAATTAAGTGGTATCAGTGCCTAGGTTAAAAGATCTATAGAATATATAAGTGATGGATCTGTGAGAGGTGAAAGAATTTAGGAACGAGTAGAATTTTGGATCGAAGTAGTAGTTTTTCTACTTAAGTTATTTTACTTTATTTAGTGTTTGTGTTCCATTAAGTATTTGCTTTACTTCTTATCTAATAAGTTTTTCCCTATTTATTTTCTTAGAATTTAGTTTTTTTATCTCCTTTTATACTTATACCTCTCGTAGAATGTCACCTAGCAGAATCCTTATACTTAACAACAATGTTGGAACCAAATAAGATGCTTCGATGGAGAGAAACATAGGAGGGCAACAGCAAGGTGGCCAATTTCCACCGATTGATGTTACCATATAAGGTATACTACAAGATGAATAGTTGCCTCAAGGAGGTCAAGGTCAGGATGTAGTAGATACTATTCAGCTGCTCCATATTATGAACAACATGTTAGGTGTACTTGCAAGGCGATAATAAGAACAGTTCACTCTAGACAAGTTTGCTAGACAAATCAATCCCTTTAACCCTAAGAAGGAGGATGCAATTGAAGCACACCATTGGATAAAAGAAGTAGAGAAGGTCATTGCTACTTTTAGAGTGCCTAAGGAGAGAAAGGTTAGTTATGCTACTTATATGTTGAGGGGTACAGCAACCTTATGGTGGACTAATGAGAGCAGATTGCTTTGGGGACTGTTTAATTGGTAGAGATTCAAAGATCTATTCTATGAGAAGTACTTTCCAAATAGTATAAGGGACGCCATAGAGAATGCATATTACAACTACCAATGGGGAAACAAGTCTGTCACTGAGTATAAGGCAGAGTCGAACTGCCTAAGCCAGTTCTTGCCATAAGTTATTTGAGCTAATGACCGATTATGAGCTCATCATTTCTTAAGAGGGCTAGAGGCAAACTTACGAAATGAAGTAAGTTCTTTTCAATTGGTGGCTTATGCGAGCATTGTGGAGAAAGCCAAATGGTTAGAGCAATGCATGAGAAGGAGAGAAGAGCAGACGTCCCATAGGGTAAGCATAGTTCTCAGTAAGAGACCAGGGCCAAGTTTCACTCAACTAAATCGGGGTAAGAAACCTTTGTACCTAATGCCGTTAGTTAGACCTATGGCCATTCCAGTTAGGCCTTTTCAACCTAGGCCAACTTATCCATTCTTACCTCCGCCTCCACCCCCAATAATAGCCCCAATGCAGAGGTGTTTACGATGTATAGGGCCTCATGAGTTGAGCCAATGCAGTTGGCCTAAAGGGGCTTGTTTTTCTTATGGTAAGGTTAGGCATTCAAGTAGAACATGTAATGAGAAATCCATCCTGCAAATCTTTTTCAACATTTGCAAGCAAAGAGGCCATAAAGCAGTTGATTGTAGGATAGCAGGAGGACAAGCGACTATAGGTCCGCAGCAAACTCCAATGCTTCGCCTAGTAGGGGCACAGGTCAAGGCACCAGCTGTTATACCTCAAAGGTCGAGATAAAGAGCTCCAGTTCAAGTGTTTACCTTTCAACAGCAACAGCATAAAGAGTATACTGAACAAGACACCATGGTAGGTATGCTCCTTGTACACTCTGCTAGTGCTTTATGTTGTTTGACAGGAGTACCACACATTCATGCGTATCTAATGTGTTATGCACCCATGTGACTTAAAACCCAAATTGTTTTGTGAACCCTTAAGTATCGATACTCCTTTACGAGTGGAGGCAATGCTAGATCAACTTTGTAGAGAAGTGCACATAGAAGTTTAAGGTTGAGCGTTACCTATAGATTTATGGGTTTTAGAAATGACGGATTTTGATGTAATACTTAGAGTGAATTGGCTATCCAAGTATTAGGCCACCATAGATTTCCATAACATGGTAGTGTATTTTGATCCCCCAGGAGAAGAGCAATTCTTCTCAAAATTAAAAGTTCAAAGGTTGATAGGTATCCCTACATATGAATAATGGGATAAGGGTAGGTTAGCTGCCATGATTATAGAGGCAAGAGATGATAAGAAAATTAAAGAAGTTCCCATTATGAATGAGTTTATAAAGGTGTTTCCAAACAACTTACTTGGTTTGCCACTAGCTAGAAAGATTGAGTTCAATATCGATTTAGTACCAGGTACATAGCTGATTTCAAAGTCTTCATATAGACTGGCACCAATGGAATGGTTGGAATTAAAAACTCAATTAGAAGAATTACAGGACAAAGGTTTTATTAAGCCTAACATCTTGCCATAGGAAGCACTAGTGCTTTTTGTTAAGAAAAAAAGATGGAGGCATGAGATTGTGTATAGATTATAGAGAGCTGAATAAAGCGACTGTAAAGAACAAGTATCCTCTTCCAAGAATTAATGACTTGTTCGACCAGTTGCAAGGAGCTTAAGTATTCTCTAAAATTGATCTTAGATTAGGATACCATCAACTGAGGATCAAAGAAGAGGATATTTAGAAGACAGCATTTAGAATTCGCTATGGTATATATGAATTTTTAGTGATGCCATTTGGCCTCACAAATGCACTAGTAGCATTCATGGATCTAATGAATAGGGTCTTTTGAGATTACCTAGACAAGTTTGTGGTTGTCTTCATAGATGACATGTTAATATATTCGAAAAGTCCATTTGAAGATTGTGTTGACTAGGTTGTGGGTAGAGATATTATATGCTAAGTTCAAGAAGTACGACTTTTGGCTTGAGCAAGTGTCTTTTCTTAAACATATTGTAAATAAAGAGGGTTTTTTTTTTTTTTACCCAGAAAAAGTTAAAGCAGTGGAGGATTAGCCAAGACCTCAAATAGTGACTGAAATTAGAAGTTTTCTTAGGTTGGTAGGTTATTACAGATGATTCGTTGAAGCTTTTTCTAAGATATTAGCATCTCTTACCATATTGACTAAAAAGGGAGTAAAGTTTGTATAGGATGATAAGTGTATGGCAAGTTTTGTGAAACTGAATGAGAAACTGGTGACAATCTCTATTTTGACATTACCTCAAAGCGGCAAGGAGTATGTTATTTATAGCAATACTTCTAGTAAGGATTGGGGGTGTGTTTTAATGCAAGAAGGGAGTGTAATTGCTTGTGCATCTTAACAACTGAAACCATATGAAAAGCATTATCTTATTCACGACTTGGTGTTAGCAGCAGTTATATTAGCCTTAAAACTTTGGAGACATTATTTATACAGGGAAAGATGTCAAATGTTTGCCAATCATAAAAATTTAAAATACATCTTGACCCAAAAGGAGCTGAATTTAAGGTAGAGGAGGTGATTGGAGTTAATTAAAGACTATAACATAAACATTCAGTATCATCCAAGTAAAGCTAATGTGGTGGCAAATGCTCTTAATTGGAAGAAACAAGGTAATATAGCAGCACTAATCACATCACAAAAGCCTTTACTAGAAGACATGTGCAGACTAGAGTTGGAAATAGTGACACGATAGGTAAGGGCCAGATTGGCAAACCTGTGCATTTAACTAAATCTTATGGATAGAATAAAAGCTACACAATTTGAGGATGCAAGTGTCCAATAAATCAAGAGTAAAATAGAACAAGGTAGAGTAACTGAATTTAACAATGATGCTGAAGGTATCTTAAGGTGTGGGAATAGATTGTGTGTGCTAAACCAAGAAGAGCTGAAGCAAGAAATCTTGTGGGAAGCTTATTACTCTAAGTACTCTATTCATCCTGGGAGTACTAAGATGTATAAGGACTTAAAGAAGCACTATTGGTGGAACAACATGAAGCGAGAAATTGTAGAGTATGTCTCCAAGTGTATCACATGCCAAAAGGTAGAGATTGAGCATAAGCAGTTAGCCAATAAATTACAACCTTTACCTACGCTAGAGTGGAAGTGGGAGCATATAACCATGGATTTTGTCATGCATCTCTATAAGACTAAGGAAAAGCATGGGATTCCGGTCACAATAAAATCTAACAGAGATATGCAATTCGTAAGTAGGTTCTGGAAAAGTTTGCAAAAGTCTTTAGGTACTAAAGTATAGTTTAGTATGGCATTCCATCCTCAAATTGATGGACAGTCCAAGTGAAAAATGTAGATATTAAAGGATATGCTACAAGCTTATGCTTTAGACTTTGGTGGTAGTTAGAGTGAGCATCTTCCATTAGCTGAGTTTGCTTACAATAACAACTATCAGGCAACTATACAAATGGCTCCATATGAAGCCCTATATGGAAGAAAGTGTAGATTGCCCATTCATTGGGGTGAGGTAGAGAAAGATAACTTTTGGGGCCAGAGTTGGTGCAAGAGATAGTAGAAAAGGTTAGAATTATTAGGAAAAGAATGCAAGCAGCTCAAAGTTGCCAGAAAAGTTATGCAGACAAGCAGCGACGACCATTGGAATTTCAAGTCAAGGACAAAGTATCGTTGACGGTTTCTCTAACTAAAGGAATTAGTAGATTTGGACTTAAAGGAAAGTTAATCCTAAGATATGTGGGACCGTATGTAGTACAGGAAAGGATTGGCAAGAGAGCTTACAGGTTAATTCTACCCCCAAGTCTAGAAGGAGTTTATGATGTCTTCCATGTTTTGATGTTGAGGAAGTTTGTGGAAAATCCAAAGCAAGAGTCAAAACAACCACTTGTACAGATTGTTAGGTTGGAGTCGTTGGAGTTACAACCTAATCTAACCTCAAAGGAATGACCTGTAAAGATTATAGATACCAAAGATTAAGTACTGAGAAGGACAATCCCTTATGTTAAGGTACAATGGTCAAATCAGGTTGAGCGAGAAGCTACTTAGGAGTTAGAGGAAGAGATAAGAAAGAAGTACCCTAAACTATTCAAAGAACTAGGTAACTATCGAGGATGAAAGTTTTCTAACCGGAGGGGGGAGGGGAGGGGAGAATGTAATACTCGAGAAAAAAAATTAAGGGGAATAAATACATAATAAAAGTCTTAATAAAATCAAAAGGGTAATTAAGTTATATGGAAAAGGGTATTAAGGTCTTAAGCTATAGATTAATAAAGGGTAATATCAAAAATTCAAGAAAAGGGTTAAAATAAAACCCTAGCCTAACTAGTGCAATTGTACTCTTCGCACACTACAAGTTTAGACTTCTCTCATGTATTTATCGAAAGCCCTCAAGAGCAAGAGTAGTTCGTATGAGGAATGCAACCCTAGAAGACCTTGGTAAGAGAAGTTGGATTTTCAATTTTGAGTTTTCTTTCTTTTAGAAACTAAGATTTTATTGTAATTGTTTAAGGTTGTGAATAATTGATTAAGGAAAAGCGAGAAACTCTAAAAGAGAACCATCGAGATTAAGGTAACCCTCGTATATTCCTTAGAGTCCTAAATTTCCTAAATTCTTAACAAGTTTTGATTTTGTTATTTTAATTAAAAATATTATAGAAGTGGATTTTGGAAGGGTTATATTAATTTGAATCACAGGTTTGTGATGAGGAGTTATGGAGTGTTGTTACAGGGTTTAAAGAGAAGTTTGGGTAGAAGAAGAAAAAAAGGTCAACCAAAAAGTGATACAACCAAAAGACATAACCATGTCCCTAATCGTATCCTTTGCAGTGGGTGATGTCGGCTGGTAGACTAGAAAGTAACATGACCAAAAGACACAATCGTTTCCCTAATCATATCCTTTGTAATAAGTGATGTGGGTTGATAGACCAGAAAGTTATAAAATCAAAAGACACAACCATGTTCCTGGTTGCGTCCCTTGCTATAATGAAGTGTAACTTAGTAAGTTACATGATCAAAAGATACAATTGTGTCCTTAACTCTATCATAGGCTTTACTCCTTTAAGCTAAGTTTTTCCTTTTCTTTTCCTTTTATTTATTTTTTACTTCTAAAGTAAATCCCTTTAATGTATCATTAAGTGAATTTAAGGAGATTTAAATGGTCTAAAAATGAGTCTTAGCTAAGAGACAATGTTTATTCATTATTTAAAGGAGTTTGATGATTATTTATTGTTTCTAAGATTTAAAGCTAATTTTGATTCGTTGGTAATGGATTCTAAATATCTAGGAACGTAACATGTGCTTGTTGTATGTGAATGTTAGGATAGCAAAGATTAAATGAATTAAATCTATGTCTTATTCTACAAGATCACACATAACATATATCTACTTATCTAATCTACCTAATTACCTAACTAATGAGTAATATAAAGCAATATAAAGTAACATGATCATATACCTTAATTTGTGTTTGAATTATGAAAGCAAAGAGGAAAGTTTTGAAAGTGAAAGAGGAAGGGAATGTCACGGCAATGGAGGTAAGGTTTGCTTTGTTTCTTTTTGTTTTGTTTTGATTATGGAATGAAAAAAATGGTGGGGTCTAGAAGAAAAATGGGTGGACGGCAATTATGAAGGAGAAGGGAAAAGAAAAGCTAAAAGAAAAGAAATCATGAGATGGTTAGATTTTTTTTATGTATTAGTGTCTTTTGTTGACTTTTTTAATTGTTGAATTTAGTCAACCTTTTGACCTTGATCAACATGTGTTGACTTGGTCAACTTTCCTTAAGCATATGCCATTTTGTACACATAATGTAATAATTAAGGGAAAAATTAAAGAAATGAGGTATTTGGTGAATTGATTAGTAAAAATAGATAATGAGGTCTTACTTTAGCTATTTATAGCCTATATACATCATTTGGTAAGCTACTTAGTATAACTAGTATGAACAGTACTAATTAAAGTGTTAAGGTTCACTACATTTAGCCCAAGGTTCAACTATACCCCTAACTCTATGTAATACTATTTTAATCAAATACTTAAGAGATAAATGTAATCTATGATTCATTATCTTAGTTTCTAAAGGATTACTTAAAGATTCTAAATATATATGCATAATTGAAAGTCATCTCAACCTTTCACTAATGATTTGGCAAATTATGAAGGTTATATTATCAATTAGGGTACATTATGATGAATTAGTTCACATATGTTTAAGGTTATCATTTTAGGGTTTTTTATCACTTTTGAATGAACTCTTTAGTGTTTACATATATTTAAGGTAGAAAAGTTTCTTCCGCGATTGATTAATTTTTTTAGGGTTTTCAATTTCATTAGTCTTGTTAACTCTTAAATTATCGAACATAATCGAGTCTATTCCAAAAGCTAGATCGAAAATTTTAGGGGTTTACAGACTCTCTCTCTCTTAGTTGGATTCTCCCATAGGTGAAACCCATACACACACAAATAACTAACCTTCTCTCTCAACACTGTACACTTGACTACCATAACCCGGCCTCTTTCTCTCTTTTTCATTGAATAGACTCACATACAAACACCAACCAACGGCCCCATCCTCGAACTCTCTCTCCATCGCAACCACCCCCCTCTTTATCGTTCACTGTGGCACACACACAATTGTAGCACACATTTATGCCACTTTCAAACAACAGCAGTAACAGCAAGCCACCGACTACCCCATGTATAGCTACCATCGAACCCTTCACCAATTGCCCACTTGTCACTATGCCAACCCAATACTAACCCAGAACCCACTCCACATTATACAGTAATCAACCATACCCTGGCTGATCCCTACCCACTCATACACACTCCACTAAGTGCTGCTCACCCATTACCAACCTTTAATACCCCTTTCGCAAAGAACCACCATCACCGTCTAAACCAATAACCACCAAACTTGGTGGCATCATCCCTATACCCCCTAACCCCAATAAAAAGTTACAAAATTGAAGTCCCCTACTCATTTCGGTATCTGGAGCTAATTGAAACAACCCTCGCCATGCCACTTACCTGTGACTCGAATCAAACCTGGTCAGATCTCCAAAGTCCGACCCAAACTCGTGGAGCTCCAACCTAACTTGCGTGCTACTCAATGCGAACCCTACTTTTTCTTTTTGCTTTTGTTGGTATATTAATTTTCTTTTTTTTTTTTGTATTCTAATAATTTTGTTGTTCATTTATTTATCTATTTATTATATTAGTGAATTAGAGTAAAAAAAAAAAAGGGAAGAGAATCAAAAAAAGAAGAAAAAAAAAGAGGAAAAAGAAGAAAAAGAAGGAAAAGTGGTCTACCTATTTATTCATTTATTTATTTTTTTGTTTTCTTTAGATAAGAATATACATATATATATAATATAAGATAAAAATATATATATAGATAAATAAGGAAAAATTAAAACAATTGAATGAAATAAATAGGTTAATTGTATTATCACTTAGAAAATTGATTTTCCAAAAAAATTTAAAAAAAATCAACCATTTTCCAAATTAGGGAATTCTATAATTTCCAAAAATCAAATCAATTTAGGACCCTTAGGGAAATTTCTTCAAATAAATCAAAATGGGTAAAAATGTAAACCTGACAACTTTTCAAAATTTAAAATTAATCAACTTGCTATATTTTCAGTAAATGAACTACGGATGTCTAATCCCGAAGAGTAGGTACGTAGGCACCTGTATGTCAATATGGGGTGACTTAAAATATGGAAAGTTTTGTTTTTTTTTCATTTTTAAATATTCGTATAAATTGATTAATTTTAGTTGCATGTAATATGATTAGTCGTTTAAAAAATTGAAAAGGGTATATTTACAAAGTGAAGTTAAATTCAAAATGTTAAAAAGTGATACCTGTTTAGGGTTTAATAAATTAGCCCTCAAATCTCGATCTATGGTTTTCAAAAATCCATTTTTGTGAATTTTCTTTTTTAATCGATAAACTAACAACTAAGTTATAACTAATCCACTAAATTGGTTATAATTTAACTGTTTTTCTTAACTTCGGTCGGGTGGTGACTCTAATACCTTTTCAAATTGAAAAAACAGTTTTCTTTAAACCCTAGTTGAGGATTGATATTAACGGGTAAGGTTTAGTATTGATCAGTTTAAAGAAAGCCTAATTTTATAAAAAGAACCGGGAGGTTAAAAACCCTGGCTCGACAGCTTAGCAACTTTACTGGAGAAGTCAAGAGGGCTAACCACTTAAAAACACTTTGAAATTGAAATTGGTTTTCAAATTACCCATCTTGTTTAGTTATTAGTTTATTTATTTGTATATTTATTTGTTTATTTGTTGTTGGCTTCATGTATATATTTGTTTTAATTAGCATATTTATTTTGTAAATAGCATATACTGGGGCATAGGAGTTCACTTATTGCATAAAAAATGTAGGGTAGATGCGGTCAAACCCAGGTTGTCTTAAGATCTTAGGAGAGAAGCCATTGTGTAGGCTTCGGGTGCTGTAGTGTAACCATGGCTCGAGGTTGATTAAGCCACCTCACTTAAGCTCAATGTGAACAATGAAAGTGTTTTCTAAAAACAAGTCAAGTCATAGAGCTTAAGGACCTTTTAGAACCCACCTTGTTTGCATGTACTTCTCCCCAAACTTTAGTTAATATACTAATCTTAAGAAATTGCAACCCTACTAATCGTTCAAGAGTTCTTGTAAAAAGTTTTTGAAAATTGAAGTAAGGTTACAACTTAAGGAGTAATATATTAACCTAAAATAACCCTAATATTTGCATATTTCCACATTTTTTTTTTCATTTATTGCATTGATAATTGACTCTTGTCCATAAAATGTGTAGACTTAGAATGACAGGCAACCAAGCAAATGATCAAGCGAGCAATAGGCTATTGGATACCTCTAGATTTTGCAAGTAGGTGCTGAGAGATGAAATTGCCTATTTGAAGGAAAAGCTGGAAGGTTATGAAGCTTACAATTGGGCCTTAAGGTCCTTTTTGGCACAAGTCATTGACGATAGAGGACCTTAAGGCCTGTACACAGGACTTAATGTAGGATCTTTCCAGTTCAGATCTAAAGAGCCTAGAATAAAGTTACAAAATAAATGTTAGGTTCTCCACCTTTGTTTTTGTATTTTAATCTTCCTTTTTCAAAATAATAAAACTCTCTTTAGTTCATCATTTGCCTTTCTTTAACATTCTCATCTATGTAAATAGTCTTTCAATAAATAGTTATTTAACCACTATTAGATCTCATTTAGGGAAATGTAAATAAAATCTATAAACTTGTAAATAGAAACCTAAAAATCACCATCCTTATTTGTAAATTATTTTTTTTTAAAATAAAACTTTACCTTTCTCTCTCTAAAATAAAAAGAAAAAAAATTAGAAAAAAAAAATGAAAATTTTGTTTCCAACAGCTATAAATCCTTATGAGCCTAAGGAGCCAACATAAGCTCAGGCCTTTAGCCCACTTAAGTAACCAACCCAAATACTTGGTTTTCAAACCATGCGAGGTCCCTCAACCTATTAAGGAAGCTAAACACGAGCCCCTTAGCCCATTCAAGCCAAACACAAGTCCTTTGGCCCATTCAACCCCAAATACGAGCCCCTTAGCCCATTCAAGTGAAACATAAGTCCTTTGGCCCATTCAACAAACACGAGCCCTTTGGCCCAATTAAGCTGCTAGCCCAAACATTTGGCTTTCAACCTACACTAAACCTATTAAAGAAACCAACATAAGCCCTTTGTCGCCATGTAATCCAAATACAAGCCACTTGGCCAACACCAACCTTAGGCCCATTCAGGTAATCTACCAAATACAGGCCGTTTGGCAAGGCATTCAACCTAAAAACAAACCTTGGGCTTATCTAACTAGCTTACCCAAATACAAGCCACTAGGCTAGCTAGCTAATCAAAACATGAACCACCCATTAAGGTAGCAAACCTGAGAACAATCCTTAACCCCTAAAAGTAACCAAGCTAAGCCAATCTGTTTAGAAAGCTAAGCTTAGTCATGAACCGAACTAGAACACAAAATCAAATACTAGTGTATGATTTGAGAAACCGGGGGGGGGGGGGGGGGGGGACAAAACCTAATCCTGGGCAAATAAAAAACGGACTCCTCTTTAAGAAACCAATAACTCACTTTTTGAAAGTTTAAGATGAGAAGAGGTAAGCTATATCCTATACACTAACCTAAAACACTTTGAGAGTTGAGTGACATAATGGTGAGAATACTTTAAACTCATTCCTTAAAGGAGGTTCACTTTGAATGTGATACATAGATTAAATTGAAGTTAGGCATTCATTTCTAAATCCTAAACACAATCATCTGTTGTTCACCCTTTGGACTTATTTAGAGAATTTCTAAATTTAAATCCTATCAAGAACCACCCTACAATAGGGCAATTCGGAGGTTAGGGTCATTGATTAGAAGATAGGGGTAAGATTAGTTTATGCTTGTTTAAGTTACATTAATTCAAAAATGACTTATTTTTTATAAATTATTTTTCTTTGAAATGAAGAAGAGCCAATTTCCTTTTTCAACCACCTCAAGCCCATACACATGAAATCCATGGAATTAGGGCCTTGAATCATTTAAAAAAAAAAAAACTCAGTAATGGAAACAATCACTCTTGGGCCCAAAAGAAAAGAAAGAATAGTAAGAGATAGTAGGGCGAAACAATAAAAAAAAAAACAAAGAGAAGAAAAGAGGCCAAAAGAATTGGGCCCAAAGGTGTAGGACGAAAAGTCCTAAGAAATATTTCACATCCCAATAGAGTCAACCAAACCAAATCTAAGGGCCGAAAGTTAATGCCTAAATAGCCTAAAAAAACACAAGGCCCTAAATCATACTCTTAAGCCCGGAAACCCAAATTTCCATATCCATACTGACACTTTGAAGCCTCTTTTATCTAGAGTCAATCACATAAGGCTTCCTTGCCTACAATACCACCCTAATACATGTAAAAGCTCTTCCGATCTTGAAAGATAATTTATCTTTAATAAAATTTGTTTTTGAAACTAGGACATGCATACTCCTAATTTTTCCCTAAGGTTCTTGATTTGTATACTAGGGATTAATAAAAGTATTCTTGTCAAAATAAGCCTTTTCATTAATCCTTTTTGAAACCCTTGGACCAAAAACCTAAATTCATAAGGATAAACCGAAAAAGACTTAACGGATTGATCAAGGCGTATCGTTTGTAAAATGGACTATAACTTTTGGAATTGAAGTTAAGAGCGAGATCTAGACCAAGAGTAAGGGTGGTTATAAGATTGTTCCTTAATAAGAATTTATACTTATTGGCAAAACTTTTTAAAAAAAAGAAGAAAAAGAAAAAAGAAGACAGAGAAAGTAAAGGCTTATTACTAAATTTTTTCCAATCCTTGTCGACTCGAATAGCTAAGCTTTTAATCTATGTCATCCATTTCCTTTCTACGGTCATCATTCTTCCCTAATTGTGGTTTTTTTTTTAAAACATCCTTCAAACTCTTTTTTCAAATCAAGAGGCCTATCCTTACTCTTTTCCTTAATTCATAAATGGTTTTTCAATAATTTCTCTATGAATACTTTTCCAAGTTAAAGAGTCTTTTGAAACTAGTTGCTTGCCTAACTTTAGTTCTTCATTCTTTCATCTTTTTTCTCTTAGGGATCAAGCCAACTCTTAAAGCCATGTCCCCTTTTCTTTTCATTTTAAGGTTCTAGCTAACCTTTAGGGTGTTGTCCCGTCTTTCTAAGGTGTTAGCTAGCTCTGAGAGTACTAACCTCTCTTTTATTCTTTTTAGGGTTCCAACCAACCTTTAGGGCGCTGTCCCATCTTTCTAGGGTGTTAGCTAGCTCTCAGAGTGTTGACCTCTCTTTTATTCTTTTTAAGGTTCTAGCTAGCCTTTAAGGTGCTATCCCATCTTTCGAAAGTGTTAGCAAGCTCTTAAAGCACTGACTCCTCTTTTATTCTTCTTAGGGATTCAGCCAGCCTTTAGGGCGCTATCCTGTCTTTCATTTTAAGGAGCTCTTTAGCCTTTAAGGCGTCATCTTATCTTTCTAGGCTGCTAGCCATCTTTCAGCCCCTCTATCATCAACTCCATATAGGGTTTTTAATAAGCCCATAGTCCCTCACCAACTTTCTCTTAGCGAGCCTATTAGGCGCTTCTCTCATCAAATCCTCTCAAGCAAGTCCACAGGGCGCATCTCCTCATCAACTTTTTCTTAGTGAGCCCATGGGGCGCTTTCTTTCATTAATTCTCTTAGCTAGCTTGTTAGGTGCTTCTCTTTCATCAATCCTATAGTAAGCCCATGGGGCGCTTCTTTTCATTAAGTTTCAATTAAGGGTTTTAGTTAGCTCAAAGGAGTATTACCAAGTTTTCCAGATCGATCAAATTTTAAGGTTGTTAGTCCTTAAGAGATGCTCCTGCCTAGGTTAATGAGCCTTGTGAGGCATGACTAGGTTTTAGATTGATCCCAGTTTAGGCTCGCTAGTTCCCAAAGGACACTCCTGCTTAAGTTAGTGAGCCTTGTAAGGCATAACTAGGTTTTAGTTTAATCAAATTTTATGGTTGCTAGTCCTTGAGAGACGCTCTCACCTAGGTTAGTAAGCTTTACGAGGCACGATCAGGTTTTAGATTGATCAAATTTTAGGGTTACTAGTCCTTGAGAGATGCTCCTACCTAAGATAGTTAGCTCAAAGGAGTACTACCAAGTTTCAAATCAATCAAATTTCAGGGTTGCTAGTCACTGAGAGACGTCCTGCTTAGGATAGTCAGCTTAAAGGAACACTACTAGGTTTTCTAGATCAATCAAATCCTAGGGTTGCTAGTCCTCAAGAGACGCACCTGCCTAGTAGAGCGCTACTAGGTATCAGTTTAGGGTCTTAGCTAGCTTTAAGAGTACTTTTCCCGCCTTGGTTAATCGGCTCATTAGGGTACGACGAAGTTTCCTCATCCAGTTTAGGGTTTTACCTAGCTCTAGAAGCACTTTACCCACCTTGGTCAATTTGCTCATTGGGGCACAACCAAGTTTCCTCTATTAGTTTAGGGTCTTAGCCAGCTCTAGGAGCACTTTGCCCGCCTTGGTTAGTCAACTCATTGGGATACAACTAAGTTTCTTCTATTAGTTTAGGGTCTTAGCTAGCTTTAGGAGCACTTTGCCCGCCTTGGTTAGTCAACTCATTGGGATACAACTAAGTTTCCTCTATTAGTTTAGGGTCTTAGCTAGCTTTAGGAGGACTTTGCCCGCCTTGGTTAGTCAACTCATTAGGGCACGACGAAGTTTCCTCATCCAGCTTAAGGTTTTAGCTAGCTCTAAGAGCGCTTTGCCTACTTTGGTTAGTTAGATCATTGGGGCACAACCAAGTTTCCTCTATCAGTTTAGGGTCTTAACTTGCTCTAAGAGTGCTTTCCCTACCTTGGTTAGTCGACTTATTAGGATACGACCAAGTTTCCTCATCCAGTTTAAGGCTTTAGCCAGCTTTAAAAGTGCTTTACCCACCTTGGTTAGTCAACTCATTAAGGTACAACCAAGTTTTCTCATTCTTTTAGAATTTTAGCCAACTCTAGGAACGCTTACCCATCTCACCTCAGTTTAGCATCTTAGCCAACTCTAGGAGTGCTTTGCTCACTTTGGTTAGTTAGCTTATTGGGGTACAACCAAGTTTCCTTATTCCATTTTAAGGTCTTAACTAGCTTTAGGAGTGCTTTGTCCACCTTGGTTAGTCAGCTCATTAGGGCACAACCAAGTTTCCACATCCAATTTAGGGTCTTAGCCAACTCTAGGAGCGCTTTGCCCACCTTGGTTAGTCAGCTCATTATGGCACAACCAAGTTTCCTTATTCCATTTTACGGCCTTAGCCAGCTCTAGGAGCGCTTTGCCCGTTTCACCTTAATTTGTCAGAGCATGACTAAACTTCAATTCTTCTTTCCATCTTTTAGCCACCTCTTAAAGTGCCACCCTTCTATTTACCAAATCCCTAATGGATTGGACTTAAGATAATTAGCTAGTTGTGTGCTTCTTAGGATAAAATCCACTTTTGGGGAAAAAATAGTGTTTGTTTTATCTTTATAGCAAAGTTTTGCTCAATTTTTACTACAAAGAGAGGTAGTTGTAAACACTTAATTTTTGCCATCATTTTTATTTTTCGGATTAGATTATAAGGTCCTAAATTAGAAAAAATTTAAAAAAAAATTGAAAATTAAAGAAAATCCCCAAAAAATGAAGAAATTTAGAAAAAAAAAATAGGAATTATAGAAAAACACAAAAAAAAAAGGAAAATAGGAAAAAAAAAACACAAAAAATAAGAAATTTACAAAAAAAAAAATACAAAAAATGGAAATATTTAGGAAAATATATAAGAATTTTGAAAAGTCATAGAAAAATTTAAAAATAAGGTATTTAGAAAATAATAATTTGTTTTTAAGTTACTTGGATAGAGTAGATTTTTAATTAGACTTAAAATAAAGAACTATTGGACTTAAGTTTAGATTTAAATCGAGCCTAGGTTGACTTGGTCCATATGTGCAATTTGCACATATGAATAAGGCACAAGCCAACAACGTAATGATAAAGTAATTGGACTAAGCGCATGGATTAAGTTAGAGGATAGGGTTCAAAACTCATTGAGCCATGAGGATGGTTTTTTACATTTTTCTTTTTTATATCCACATATTGCCACATGTTAAAATATCACTAAACCACGTATCTAATTGTGATATGTGGCGTGTTGTGATTTGTCATGAGAAAAAATTTTCTTTCCCCCTTTTTCTTTCTTCTCTTTCCTTTTTTATTCCTCATTTTCTCATTTATAAAAAAAAAAAAAAAAATCAATCACACATAGTGAAGACGGGTTGGGATTTTCGAAATATATAAGAAACAGTAGGGAAGTTGTTTTTTGGAAAAAGATACAAAAATACACAAGAAATAGAGGGGGAATTCGTTTTTTTTTAAAAAAAAAAAAACAACACACACCGTACAACGTACAAGGGGGAGGATTTCATCAAAGACACACACACACGTAGGGGGGATTTCGAAACACACAAATAGTGGTGAATTAGATTTTTGAAAGAAAAACATAGACACAACACGAGGGGTGGATTGATGATTTCCAAAAAACACACATATACACGAAGGGGACCTACGCGTTTGTCTCTCTCCACAAACCTCTCTCTCGGTTGAAAACCTCTCACTCCAACTCTCTACTATGTCTCTCTCTCTCCACTGTACCCTCAACTCCTTGCACACCCGCTCTCTCTCAATATACTTGCAGACAGGTTAAATTTTATCTCTCTCTCTCTCTCTCTCTCTCTCTCAACTCCGCACAACCAACCCTTGACTCTCTCTCTCTTAGTTGGATTCTCCTATAGTCGAACCCACACATTCACAAATAACTTATCCTCTCTCTCAACACTACACACTTGACTACCACGGTTTGACCTCTCTCTCTCTCTCTCTCTCTCTCTCTCTCATTGAATAAACTTACACACAGACACCAACCCGATGTCCCCATCCTTGAACTCTCTCTTTACCACGACCACCCCCTTCTTTTTCGTTCACTGTGGCACACACACAATTGTAGCACACGCGTATGCCACTTTCAAACAAAGGCAATAGTAGCAAGCCACCGACCACCATGTGTAGCCACCATCGAACCCCTTACCAATTGCCGACTTATCATTATGTCGACCCGATACCAACCTAGAACCCACTCCATATTATACAGTAATCAACCGCACCCTGGCCAATCCTTACCCACTTGTACATACTCCACCAAGTGTTACTCACCCATGACCAACCTCCAATACCCCTTTTACAAAGAACCACCATTACCATTTGAACCAATAACCACCAAACATGGTGGCATCATTCCTACAACCCCCTAACCTTAGTAAAAAAAGGCATAAAACTAAAGTCCCTTGGTCGTTTAGGCATCTGGAGCTAGTTGAAACAACCTTCACCACACCATTGACCTGCGACCAAAATCAGACCTAATCAGATCTCTAAAGTCTGACCTAAACCTGTGGAGCTCCGACTTGACTTGCGTGCTACTCAGTTTGAACCTCACTTGTTGTTTTTACTTTTTTGTTGGTTTATTTGTTTTCTTTTGTTTTTTTTTATTCTAATAATTTTGTTGTTCATTTATTTATCTATTTGTTGTATTAGTGAATTAGAGTAAAAAAAAAAGGAGAAAAGAATAAAAAAAAGAGAAAAAGAAGGAAAAGTGGTCTACCTATTTATTCATTTATTTATTTTTTGTTTTCTTTAGATAAAAAATATATATAATATAAGATAAATATATATATAGATAAATAAGGAAAAACAAAAACATGTGAATGAAATAAATAGATTAATTGTTTTATCACTAAGAAATTTGATTTTCCAAAAAAATAAAAAAAAAAATCAACCATTTTCCAAATTAGGGCATTCTATAATTTCCAAAATCAAATCAATTTAGGACCCTTAAGGAAATTTCTTCAAATAAATCAAAATGGGTAAAATCGTAAACCTAACAACTTTCCAAATTTTAAAATTAATTAACCTGCTATATTTTCGATAAACGAACTACGTAAGTCTAATCCCAAATAGCAATTACGTAAGCATCCGTATGTCAGTAGAGGTGACTTAAAATATAAAAATTTTTATTTTTTCTATTTTTAGATATTCGTATAAATTGATTAATTTTTAGTTACATGTAATATTGATTAACCGTTAAAAAAATTGAAAAAGGGTATATTTAAAAAGCAAAGTTAAATTCAAAATGTTAAAAAGTGGTACCCATTTAGGGTTTAATAAATTAGCCCCTAGATCTAGATCTCTAGTTTTCAAAAAGTCGTTTTTATGAATTGTTTTTTTTTTAATCGGTAGACCAGTAGCTAAGTTCTAACCAATCCACCCAATTGGTTATAATTTAATTTTTTTTTCATGACTTCGGTCAGGTGGCAACTCCAATACCTTTTCAAATTGAAAAAACAGTTTTCTTTAAACCCTAATCAAGGATCGGTATTAAATGAGTAGGATTTAGTACTAATTGGTTTAAAGAAGGCCTAATTTTATAAAAAGAACCGAAAGAGTGAAAAATCAAGCTCGACAGCTGTGAATCCAAGTGTCTTCTAGAAACCTTCCTAAATTCTTTACTTTTCTAAAAAATTTACAAACAAAAGTCATCCAATCCCCTCTCACCTAAACAAACGTATCCTCTCTCTCTTCTTTCTTGAATTTTCTTTCACTTTCCCTCATTTTCTTTAACCACTTTCCACTTCTAATTACACTTCACACTTCACCATTTTTGTTGCTTTTAGAGAGAGAAAGGAAAGAATTCTCACACTAAATTTGCTCCCCAAATAAGTTAGTATATTTCTTTTGTATATATTTAGTATTAAACCCTTTATGTAAAGTATGTAATAGGTTTTTTATTGGGCATTTTTGAACATCCTTGTATTTGATATTTTGGATATGTATTAGTATGTATTTTATCATATTTTATTTTAATTTTTGGTATATGTATTAGCTTTTAGTATACATAATATTAAGTCTTTGAAGACCTTGTTCATATGTAAATATACTAACGTATACATATAGATATATGTAAGTATGTGTTATTTGGTTAGTTAGTTATAGGTATACATACACACACACACATACACAAAAACATCTATATGTGGCATATATATGTACAATACATACTTATACGCCATATATGTGTCATAATGTGTATAAAAACATAGGCATATGAAATAATAAGTATTATATATATGAAACACTGAATATATACATGTATAAATATATGTAATATATTATAATTCCCTTACAAATACACTAAGAAAATATAAAAATACTTCTTGGCTATTACCGATCATAAAATCATGTATTCCTTCTTTTTAGGAACTTAGATTGTTCTACTAAAATTAGCTTTGGCTACTTAGGAGTCTCAGTTATCCTCGAATTGAGAATACTCGGTATCTTCATTAGTGGAATCAACTGATCCATCTTTTCATGATATTACATCGTTCCACATGTTCTATACAATCCATAGATTATGAACTTTGCTTGTCCTCAATTGCAAAATCTAGTAGTCCACCTTGTTTGGAACTAATATTACTGCGCAGGTTCTTAAGAACCCTAAGATTAGGAACTTTAGCTATCCTCAATCATACCACCTACTCTTTCTATTTATGAATGTACGTTGCTTGAGGAGAACCTTTGTTATTCTTGAAAGAAACTTCGACAGTTCATGAGTTTTCGTCATCCTTAGGTTATTAAGTTTGGTTATTTTTTGTCATAAAATCAAATAATCCATCTTATTGAAAACTAATGTTACTTTAGAAGTTCTTATAAATCCTCAAACTATAGGCCCCAACTACCCTAAATCGTGAAACCAAGTAATCCTTCTTTCTAGTAGCATTGTTTGTTCAATAAGAAACCTTGATTGTTCTAGAAAGAAGCTATAGCTATTTAGGCATTGTCGTTTTCTTCAGATTTGGAAGTTTGGTGATCTTAGGTCATGAGATCAATTCATTCATCTTTTTATGATCTAATTCTTTTCTACTAGTTCCTTAGAATCCTTAGATTACGAACTTAGGCTATCTTGATCGTGAAACCAAGTTATCGTTTTTATCAGGAACTTAGGTTATTGGACAAAAGCATTCATTATTCTTCGAAAGAGGCTTTGGTTGTCTCGGAGCCTCAATTATCCTTAGGCTAAGAACTTTGGTTATTCCAAATTGTTAAATCAAATAATCTGTCATCTGGAGAGCTAGGGCTATCCCAAAACTTCTTAGGAATCCTTAAATTATGGATCTTGGCAATTCTCAAACTTGAAACCAAGCAATCCTTGTTTGTAGGAACCTAATTTATTTTGCGATAACCTTATTCATTCTTGAAAGATCCTTCGACTACTAAGAAGCCTCTGTAATCATTGGAGCAAGAGCTATGGCTATCCTCTATTACATTATCAAGTGATCTAACCCTTTCCAAACAAAGGTTACTCTACAACTTCCAAAGTATCCTTAGATTAGGAATTATGGTTGTTCTTGACCATGAAATCAAGTAATCCTTCAGTCATGGAACTTAGGTTTTTCAACAGGAATCTCTATTATCCTTGAAAGAAGCTTTAGCAATTTAGGAGTCTCAATTATCCTTAGGTCAAGAACATAGGTTATTTAGAATTGTGCAATCAAGCTTTCAAATGCCCTGGGAGCTAAGGTTATTGCAGGAGTTTCTAAGAATCCTTACATTAGGAACTACGGTTAGCCGTAATCGTGAAATCAAGTAATCCTTCTATTAAGGAACTTATGTTATTGCATAAGAACCTTAGCTACTCTTGAGAGAAGTTTTGGCTATTTTGGAGCCTTAATTATCCTTAGGTTAGAAACTTTGGTTATTCTAATTCATGAACTAAGGTTATTTCACAAGTTTATAAGAGTCCGCAAATTACGGACCTTAGCTACTATCAATCGCGAAATCATGTAATTCTTTTTTTTTAGAAGCTTAGATTGTTCTACGAGAACCTTATAGTTGCTCTCAAAATTAGCTTTGGCTACTCAAGAGTCTTAGTTATCCTCGAATTGGGAACACTTAGTATCTTCATTAGTGTAATCAACTAATCCATCTTTTCATGATCTTACATTGTTCCACATGTTCCATACAATCCTTGGATTATGAACTTTGCTTGTCTTCAATCGCAAAATCCAATAGTCCATCATGTTTGGAACTAAGATTATTGCGTAAGTTCTTATGAACCCTTAGATTGGGAACCTTAGCTATCCTTAATGATCACTTGGAAGCCTCAATTTGAAGATTCTAACTCGTAGGTCCTTTTTCTACCATATTGTACTATGATATGCAATAACAACTCAAGTATATCACTTAACACAACCAGTCTTTCAGTTTTGTTCAACCTAATGATTTGATTTTAGTTTTCAAACTCTCCCTAGTGGAATTCTAGTATCTCACTTAGGGTTCACTTAGGTGAACACCTAAAATATTGAGTTAGCAATCATTCAATTTTCCCGATTAACACAATCATTTGTAAACATAAATTATCACGCAACATAGTAGCATAATGGTTTAACTAAGATATAGTTCAGCATTCACCATAATAGTATATTAGTTCACCTAAGATATAGCCATATCCAATCGACATAATATCAAATGGCACACAATATTATAAGTAGCAATATATATACCCTAAGTATGGGTAAAATCCACTTACTTGGGCTTTGTTATATCACAAAATCCTAAACTTTTCCATATGGTCCTTTTTGTAAACCCTTAAAATTTTCGATCTAAATCCTAGATCAAACTTAGGTGTACTGGACAACCTTAAGAGTCAATAAGGCCAGATAAGATAAAAAAACCCTACTAAAAGAATTATAAATCTAATCGCACATAAAAACCTTAAACCCTAAATATATATAAACACTAGAGATTGTATTTGAAAGTGATAAAAATCCTAAAATCATAACTTTAAGTTTATAAATGTACTAATTCATTACAATTATTATAAAACCTTAATCGAGTATAAATATTTAATGATATGCTAAATCATATAAAATCACTAACAAATGATCAAAGATAATTTCTAATTAGTCATAAAGGTATACGTACTAAATTAATTTATAAGAAATTATGATACTATTATATAGATAATATTAACCTTATAATCATACAAATAAGCTAGTATTATGTAGGTTTAAGTGTTTAATTGCTATTTAGACCATACAAATAAGCTGGTATTATGTAGGTTTAAGTGTTTAATTGCTATTTAGACCATACATAGTAATTGTTAGTATTATAAATTATACTTTTCATGATAGTTATATTAATTATATTGCTAAATATTATCTATATTATTATAAATGTTTATGGAAGGTTCAAATAATTGTTTTACTAATATATGTAATAAATACATGTAATATTACAAGGGATGACCAAGTCAACACATCATTGTCAACTAGAATCTTCTCCTTTTTTCTATCGATTTCTTTTCCTTTTTCCCTTTCTTTTTCTTTCTTTTTTCCCTTTTTCTTGCTACCCAGTTGTTCATCTTCTAGATTCCCCTTCATTTTCTTTTTCCACACATTTAAACACAACAAAAAACACACTTTTATTCCCTTCCCCCAAACCATAACTCTCTCTCTTTCACTTTCCAAATTTCTCATCTTCACTTTTCCTTTTTCCTTACAAGTATCTTACAAATTCTACTTTAAAAAATTTACAACTCCTTATCCATCCTTAAATAGTAAAACAGGTATATCTATTATATTAATACTAGTATTTCTTATAAAGAATGTGCAAGTTTCCTTTTCATCTAATTTAAGGAATTACTATGTTTAGTATGTTAATGGATATCTAGCTTATGTTTTAAAAATGATCATAAAAGTCTTGTGCATATATAGTGTAGTTACATGCATAATCTTAGTTTTTTCAAAACTCATGTATTATGTGTATATATTAGTACATATAGGAATACCCATATATATGTGTAAGTGTAGAAATAGATGTATACATATAGTATACTTACATATGTGGAGTATGTCTATATATATGAATCTTAGTAGAAAATATGGCACAAATACCCATATATATATACCAACTGAAACCTTATACATGAGTTCCTTTTTATGTACATAATTAAGTATAATAAGAATATTAAGTGTATATATGAAAGTATTCCAATCGAAACCATAAATATATATATACATAAATTATATAAAAATTCCTTAAAATTATACTTTAAAAATACAAAAATTTGTATAAATATACATATATAAAGTACGTAAATACATGTATGAATATACATTAATACTATACATATAATTATATGTACAAGTATATATACTAATATACTAAAAGAATATACATATGGATATACATATAAGATAGTTAAATAAGTAAGCATAAGATAAGTACATAAGTGTATTATAATATAAGTATTTAATACAATATGGTAAACTAATCACATACATGTATATATGTATGTATGAGTCAAAACCCATAATAGGCCCATAATGCATTTATCAACTTATGGTAATCTTATATAAATACATGTAATAAAAATAATAGTTCAAAATTATAAGAAAAAAAGAATTTAGAAATTAATTAGATCATGAATGAACAAAAGGAAATACAAAATTTATAAATAAAAACATTCAAGCCAAAATAACGAAATCTATAATACTTTAAACTTATATCGTAAAATGTAGGTTTTAATGTTCAAAATGGACTCCATCGTGTGAACATACATCGAAAACGATAAAAATCGACTATAAACTTATGAATATTGGAAAACAAGACGAAAACATTGTATACGATTAATAAAAGAGTTCAATTGGGGGGTTGGAACTGATAGAGAACCTAAGTAGATTTAGATAAGTAATTACCTAAGATAACTAGTTCACTTAGTTACTTATTATAGTTTTCATTTTCTAATAATCAGGTAATCCTAATGCGAGTTCAGATCTTTCTAAGGATTACTACAATGCGTGAGAAATGTTATGGCCGAGTGAGTAATACCTATGATTCCATACTTGTTTATGTTTGCAGTTAATGGATTTAAATAATATTGTTAATTGGATGTTGTGTAGGGTTAGGATTATGCATGTGAATGCTATTGTTTGTTGAATTGTGAAGTTATGTTAAAAACTAACAATGAATTGTTTGTTGCATAGTAGATTGGATAGGAATTATACTGTTTGTGATAATGGTTAGTTATACAATAATGGAACTTAATTATAATTGACTTATTAAGTAAATTGGAACAAGCATAGACATGCATTGCATAAATCAATTCCAATTATCACATCACACGAAGATAGGGAGAGACCATACGGGGTTTGTTAAATTTATGAATATAGTGATTTAGTACGGTATACACGTACAATATGGCCTTACCTCAGCTTATGGGAACACTAGGCGTTGAAAGCACTAATCGTCTAGCTAAGGGTTAGGTTTAGAGGTTTTCGTATAGGAGCGAGTGTAGATTATAGAGGCCTACTCGTAATTATACCTAGAACTTGGTTTTTCATTAAAACAAATGGATTGATTTATTTGAATACAAAATGTGAAATTGTATAGTAAGGTAAGTTTGGATATAATACCCAGATTTGACTAGTGTCGTGTATACTCCAACCCTAACTTCGAAGAGTAGTAACTCTGAGTTGCATAAAGTACTTGGTTAACTGTACGTATCTAACTTCGAAGAGTAGTAACCCTTACTAAGGGTATGGATTGAATACTTATTGGCAAAATAGAAGGAGCTATTGGAGTGTCCATTTTCCTAGAGAAATGGCAATGAATGAAGAAATGATGCATTTGTTGGAATCAAAAGAAAATCCTGGTTACCTGCATAAACTAATATTCCTAGTCTATGTTGAGCCTAGACTAGAACTCTCTTCATTCACCCTGTGGCAAGATGTGGGATGTGGAGTTGTCTTGGCTGTTGATCAACTAGTTGCTTATATGAAGATTGTTGCTTAAGATAATCTTAGAGCAATGGAAGACTACTAGGTTGATATGGAGAGGTGTTTTAATCCACCTCAGACAGATGAGGTGTTTGGAGTTGGCAAGAAGTTAGGTTAGATGCTCCAATAATGTATGCTAAGCCTTATAGAGAGTTACCCCTAGCCCCAAAATTCAAATATTATCAGGTGGATCTTGAACTTTCACATAAGATTGTTGCAGGAAGTGATCACATTAATATGCTCATTGTTCAGCTAGATCCTTTAGATTTTTAGCTACCTAGAGAATGGGCATAATAGTCTCTCAGTAAAGAGTCAGGAGTGTATTTTAGTATCGAATCTATGTTTACCATCCTAAATTTCATTCCCCAAGGTGATCCTGGCATAGGATCGTCGTCTCGTCCATAATGGATACAACGAATGACCTTTTGTGCAGTTATGATGTGGAGTTGTTGCATTACTTTAGAGTGATCATACATGTTCCTTTTTGTCTTAGATTTTAGGATTATGCATGATCATTTTGTACTTTGAGAGTTTCTTTATAATGAGGTTACCATATATTATGAGAGTTTTGATGTATTTAAGAGCTTGGTATGGTGAAAGCGATGTATTGTTAGAAGGTCTATCTTTTGATTTAGGTTTATGTGGTTATATGGATGTAACCTCATTTTGTCTACAAGAAATGGAAGTTGCAGCTTACTTTGCTATGTGTGTTGTATAAGTTATGTTTACCTTCATTTTATATAATGAATGGTAAACTTAATTAATTGTAGCTAAATCCTTCTAATTGAAAGTTGGAAATGAATTTCTCCATTGTAATAGGCAGAGATGAAGACCCTTAGTTAGGGCCTTACCTGCTTGTGAAGAAAAACCCCATGAGCAGTGAGACCGTATTGATGAGATATTAGCTGCAATCAATGCACAAAATAAATTACTGAGAGCATTTTTGGCTAAAGAACGTGCTCCACCTATCTAAGCACCACCACCAATTGTTGATTGGGAAATGCCCTTACCACCAGTTGTTGATTGGGAAATGCCCTTACCACAACCACCTCCTCTTCCTCCACCACTAGTAGATCAAGCAGGAGTTATGCCTCCAACACCCCTTGATCTTAGACAACATTATAGTATTTTGCTTGAATTCATTCGCTGTAACAAATATTTTGAGGGTCATGCTAATCGACTTGTAAACCTTACAAATTTGGCATTTTGGGTATAGAATCAAACTAGTGTACTATAGATGATTTCCCTAAGTTAACATAGCCAATAAGTTTAAAATCGATTAAAATTTTAAATGTGAAACTTAAAATGAATATTAAAAATTTTAACTTATTAATCGAAACTTTAATTGCATATAAAAATCTTAAACCCTAACTATATGTAACTATAAGAGATCGACCCCAAAGCTGATAAAAACTTTAATCATGTATGAAAACCTCAAATTCTATCCACGTATACATATGAAAAATCGAACTTGAACTTGATCACAACCCTTGAACCAAAACTTCAAACTTATAAATGTACCAATTTGCTACGAAGATAATAAAACCCTAACTG
This sequence comes from Lumnitzera racemosa, assembly GCA_024138005.1. Taxonomy (NCBI): domain Eukaryota; kingdom Viridiplantae; phylum Streptophyta; class Magnoliopsida; order Myrtales; family Combretaceae; genus Lumnitzera; species Lumnitzera racemosa. The sequence continues at coordinate 47,903,207 of JAMXBC010000007.1, forward strand.
AACAATATGCTCAATTGCGTAAAATCCCTAGCGAATAATTGAAGATAATTTCTAAATATTTATAAATGTGTATGTACTAAATTAATTTATAAGAAACTATAACATTATTTTATAAGTAATATTAACCTTATAATTATATGAATGAGCTAGTATTATGTAGATTTAAGTACTTAGTTGTTATTTCAATATATAGTAATTATTAACATTATAACTTATAATTTTCTTTATAGTTATATTAATTATGTTGTTTAATATTATATATATAGAGTTATAAATATTTAAGGAAAGTTATAGTAATTGTTTTACCAATTATTCATATATTTCCTTATTTTCCCTCTTTTTTTAATTTTTCTTATAATTACCCTTATTTTCAAAAATATATATAAGATTATGAATGTTGACCAAAGTCAACATTTGACTAAGTTAAAATGTTGATAAAGTCAAAGTGCTAACCTAGTAAAGTGTTGACCAAGTCAACAATCACTTCACTAGAAACTTTACCAATTTTCTTTAGATTTCTTTTCTTTTCTACCCTTTCTTTTCCCACTTTTCTTCTTCCCTTTGTCGTCTACTTGTAGCCCCCTTATAGTCCCCTTCATTTTTCTTTTACAACACATTAAAAACACAATAAAAATCCTACATTTACCTCTCTCCCAATTGTAAACTCTTCTTCCCCCTTCCCTTTTGTAATTTTTCTATTTTGCTTACTATTTTTTCAGCAACTACTCTATATCTTATTACATCAAATAATACAACTCATCATCCATATTTAGAAGGAGAAAGAGATACATCTATTATGTTCATATTAGTATTTTATGTAAAGAATGTTTATGTCTTTTTTTTTATCTAATTTTGTGAACTACTATTCTTAGTATATTAGTAAGTATTTAGTTTGTATTTTAGAGTATAATCCTAAAAGTCTTATGTATATGTAATGAAGTTATATGTATACTCTTGTTTATTTCAAAACTCATGTATTAGTGCATATATAAATACCCATATATACATATAAGTGTAGGAACCTTAATATATAGTATATGCACATATATGGAGTATATATATAAGTCCTAGTGGAATATATAGTATAAGTATATATACACATAAATAAGATTAGAGATACATATATACATGTATGTACACGTCCCTAGACATGTATATTTCTTATGTACGTAAGCACTTATATTAGGAATATTAGATATTTACATATATTTATACAAAATCGAAATCATAAATATGTGTATAAATGAAAATTTCCTAAAATTATACTATGAAAATACAAAACATGTATAAATATACATATATAATAGTATGTAAATTCAAGTATAAATATGTGTATGTGCACATAGGAGTACATGTACTAATATGTTAGAAGTGTTATATAATTTGGCATACATATAAGGGTTATAGACATAATTTTATAAGATGGGTACATTCGTATTTTAATACATGTGTTTGATATAAAATAATAAAATAATTATATAACATATATATATATATACATATAATGGACTAAAACCCATAATATACAACTAAGGCCCATAAGCTAATAATTAATTAAATATAATAATATACTAAGTATAAATACATATAATAAATTATTAAGTATAATAAAATAATTAAGATATATAGGTACCTAAGCATAAGCATATAAGTACATACATATAATATGATGTAATGTATTTATATAATATAATATAATAATATACATATATGTATAAATACATAATGGGCCAAAAACCATAATGTATAATTAAAGCCAATAATCATCAATTAATTGAATATAATTTTAAATAAATATAAATAATAACATAAAATTTATGAAATATAAAAATAAGGAAAAAAATCAATAAAATCACTACGTGGACAAGTGTGGTTGTGCCACGTTAGCAATTTACCTAAATTATGTAATTAAACCAAAAATTGTAACATAATTAGAAAATAATGATAATCAATTAATTCAGGAAAATTATAATAGTAATAAAATTAGTATTAGTGGTATATTAAGCTTAAATATAAATAAATAATAAAATTTATATAAATTGGATTTAAACATAAAATATTATAAAAAATGAAATTTAGAAATCAATTAAATTATAAAATAATAAAGAAAAACTCAAAATTGATAAATAAAATTATTTGAGTCAAAATAACTAAATTCGCAACACTTTATAACCATAACAAAAAATGCAAATCTCAACGTTTAAAATGGATCTCGCTATATGAGCATACGTCTGAAAAAGATAAAAATTGATTATAAGTTTATAAATAATGAAGTTAGAAAAAAAAAAAAAAGCTATTCAGAATTTAAGATTTAGAGAAAGTGGAGGGATATAAGTAAATTAATTACATTATTTAGATGAAAAGATTTTACAAATAAATAACTAAGATAAAACTTCAATTAAATAAAGAAATAACTAAACACAATTATTTACAAGTACACGTACATTATTTCCTATGAAAGGAAACTAATAGATACATACTATAAAGTATGAATAAGACATAACTATAAAATACAAAGTTCTTTAAAAGATTAAAGTGTTATACATACACATACAATATAATCTTAGGATAATACTACAACATAACCGAGTTAAAGTATTTAGGTATTTAAACATATGATTTCAATATTTCCATCCAGCTCTATTACTTTAACAAACCTAATTAATTTATCTAATTTAACCAAAAATATATATATATATATATATATATACTACTACTACTACTACTACTATTACTACTATCTTGTTATATGTAGGAACTACAATTAATAAGAATCTACTATAATAATGTAAAGATACAAAATAAAATGAACAAGTCTATATATGATATAATACCAAAGTAGAACGGGAATCATCAGATAGATAGTAAACTAGTTAGGTTATCTAGCATTATGTCTATATATTCATTAGATTTATTTCATTTCTATTTATCAGAAAATATCAATCAGGAAAGCAAGCTACTTTATGATTGTTAGGAGTCATATTGGCTTTGGCCAAGTGAATACTCCCAATTACTTTATACTTATTTTGTATTTGTAATTAGTGCACCTAAAATTAAATATTAATAATTTGATGCATGAGAGTTCGAGTTATACATATGCTTGATATTGATTAATTACTATGTATCGAGATTGGTTTTCTCCTTGTGGTTTTAATAAATTAGTCTTCTTTAAACCAATTAGTATTAAATCCTACTCGTTTGGTACTAACTCTCCATAAGGGTTTAAAAAAAATCAATTTTTTATTTTTAACATATTTTAGAGTCATCACTTGATCAGAGTTGGGAAAAAGTGTTAGGTTATAACTCATTGGGTAGATTGGTTATAACTTAGCTATTGATTAAACCAATTTTGTAAATGGTTTTCAAAACGAAAGATCTAAATTTGGGGGCTATCTTATTAAACTCTAAACGGGTACTACTTTTTAACTTTCTAAATTTAACTTTGCTTTTTAAATATATCCTTTTTTAATTTCTAAACAACTAATCATATCACACATGACTAAATTAATTAATTTGAACAAATATTTATAAAGATGGAAAAAATAAAAATTTTCATATTTTAAGTCCCTTCATACGTATGGTGCCTACATATTCGTCATTTGAGATCTGACTTCCGTAGTTTATTCACTGAAAACATAGCAGGTTGAATTGATTTTAGTTTTTAAAAAATGGTCGGGTTTACGTTTTTACCTGTTTTAAGTTTATTTAAGGAAAATTTCTCAACAGTCCTAATTAGAGTTTATTTTTGGAAATTCTAAAGTGCCTTAGTTGGAAAGGGTCCATTTTATTTATTTATTTTATTGAAAAATTGGTTTTCTAAGTGATAAAGTAACTTTATTATCTTTTATTATTATTTTATTTTTCTTATTTTCTTATTTTTTATTATTTTTTATTTACTTTTTATTTTTATTTTTAGTTCTTTAGTTAAAATAAATAAAACTAAACTAGACTAAATACTTCTTCCTTCTTCTTTTTTTTTTTTCCTTCTTTTTTCTTTTGTTTATTTTTTATTCTCTTTATTTTTTTTATTACAACTACATTTACAATGCAAAAATGAAATAACAATAAATAAATCAAAAACAAAATAAAAAGAAAACAAAGTCAGACCAAAGGCACATGGGTTAGGAGTGGTTCGAATATGGGGCTTTGGTTCAGATAGGTCGAGTTGGGTTAGTTCGGACCAAGTCAGACTAAGGCTCCATGTAGGTTAAAATAGTAGTAGTTAGAATGAAGTTTTGGAGGTTGTTTCAACGATCAAAACGATCAGAAAAAGGCTGTTTTATCAGTTTTCTATTAAGGAATGGGGGTTTGGAGGAGTGTCGTGGCTAATGATAGTGATTTGGGCAGTGGTTGAAGCTTCAAGGCTAGCGATGGAGTGGTTTCTCGCTCACAATGGTGTCTATAATCACAAGGCTACTATGTTTTATGTAGGTTTGGGGATGGTGTTTAGTGTTGTGAGAGGTAGTGTGAGTGGTTTAGTTTAGTTTATAATTACTGCTTAGCTTGAAGATTGAGGCGTGCTGTTTGGGTGGTCATGCAATTTTGTTCAACAACAAGGATGACTGGGTTTAGGTTCGCAGTCATAGGCATGCATGTATTGCTCGTGTTGTTGTAGTGATGAAGCTGTTGATGACGATGGAGCATGGGGATGTCGCTATAATTGTAAACCCTAGGAAAAATAGTAGTTGAACCTTAACTTGAGTCCGAATGTTCTAAATTGTACAATAAATCGATAATGTGAATGATAATAAAAGAATATGAAGTTTAATAAATCAAATATAACACCGATAACAAAACCTTTAGAATTTATCAAAACCCTAAATCGCTTACTAGATCTCTAAAACTAGTTTATGCATCATTAATCGAAACTAAACTCAAAATTACTCGAGACTCTTAAATCATAAACGTAAACCTATAAAATAGTTAAATATTACACAATAGTAATAAAATTATAGTCGAAATGTAATTTTCGACTAAATCGCCTGTTTATACGACATTGTAATGAAATTACCATAATAACTTGTAAAAATTATAATTGTAACGAGTACCAGTTAAATTGATAAAATTTCACAGAATTTTGAAAACTAATCTACGAGGAAATTCGTTATAATTTATATGATTCGAAAAATTACACATATTTGTTAATAAATTTCATTTTCCTTCTCTACTATTTTCAATTTATCTCAATTTCTCTCTTCATGTCCAATTCAAATCCTTCCCCTGCACAAAACGTAAGAAAGAACAAAAGTTAAGATTAAAAAAAAAAAAAGAAACAACCACATGAACAAGTAAAGGACCATGTGTTGATTTTATCTTGTCTTATTTACATTAATAAAAGTTGACTTAGCTTAAACTTGAAGCCAACATCATGTAAGCAAGGGAAATTGATATAAATATAGAAAAAGAAAGAAAAATCAGCACAAACACACAAACACAATCTACAAACCGTGAGGAAAAATGAGAGAAAAAGAAAGAAAGAAAAGAGAAAAAGAAGAAGGAAAAGAAGAAGAAAAATCCAAATTAATTGGTAAGGAATTTATTTTAAGAAATATATATGTATATGATAGTATACATGTGTAGAATTATAGTATTTTTATGGTATTTTTATGATATTTTATGGTATTTGTACATATAATACTAATAGCATATGTTTATGTGTATAAATACCTAAATTTACTTATATGTATAAATATAAGATTAAGTATGTCTACATGTATGTACCGAGGTATATAGTATGTATTATGAATTTTTTTTAATACCTCTAATTAGTAATTTACATAATTCTAGTATAAAGATATATGTATGTACCGTAACTTGATATTCATATGGGTTACATATATGATTATATATATATATGTGTGTAGTTATATAGTATATAGTGGAGTATCTTTATAAGTATGTATCTATATATATATTATATACTGTATATTATGTATGAAATGTATAGTATATATTTATGGGTATGTATGCCGAACATATATGTATGTTTTTCTAGGTATATATATATATATATATATACATGTAAGACATATAAGTAAATAAATACAAAATATATGTAAATATATGAATATGTGTATAAGAGTATGTTTTAAATAAATACATATACATATATCATATGTGTAATATATATAGTGTATATATATATTATATGATACCGTAATTTATGATTTTACAATAACATAAACCATAAATTATATATTATAAGTATTGGAATATATCTATATATATATATATATATATATATGGATAATCAGAGGTACATAAGAAAAATAAGAAAATGAGAAAAATATACCCAAAATAATAAAAATAAAAAATATATGATTTAAATAATTATTAAATCATAAATATGTTATGGAAAAAGCGAAAATCAATATTTTATAATACTTAAATTTAAATAATAATTTTTGTAATATTTTTGTATCACAATTTAAGTTACGAGTCACAACGTTCAAAACGGACCTCATTACAAAAAAATACGCTCGAAAACGATCAAAATAGACTATAAGTTCATAACGATTCGAGCTAAAACGAAAAAGTTACACGCTATTCGATAAAAGCTCAAATCGACAGTTTCACGTAACTAAGTAAAATAAACCTTACACATTATAACTCTAGTTAGTTTTAAATTCCCTATCTTACACATTTTTCCTTATTCTCAGGTGATCTAGATATCGATCCTGAGCTGCCCACTAACTATTACGATCCCTGAACTAGCCATGGCCGAGTGAGTTTTTCCTTATGATTCCATACTTGTTTGTGCTTGTAAATAGTGAATCTAAATTATGATGTATAAATGAATATGTATGGGGTTGGGTTAAGCTTATGCATGATAATTGTTGTGAATTGTGAATCTACTTTGAAGTTCAATAATATAATGTTTGACGCATAGTAGATTCAATAGATTGATTGTTTGTGACTTGGAATGATCACTGATTAAATATGACTTAGCTTTTATTCGACTAGAAAAGTTAACTTGGATCATTCATGAATCATGCACTGCATAACTAATTCCGGGCAGTCACATTACACGGAGGTAGCGAGAGGCCATACTTGGGTTGATTATTAATTGTTATTGATTTCGTACGGTGCACACGTGCGATATGACCTTACCCTTTCCTGTAGGATGACTAGGCATTGGAGGCTCCAACTGCCTGGCTATGGGTCGAGTCTAGAGGCCTTCGTTCAGGAGTAAGTGAGGGCTGCGTGAACCTACTCACAATCATATGTAGAACTCGTTTTGATAAAGCTGGTAATGGATATACCATTACATTTTAAATACAAAACGCGAAGTTTCGTTATGAAATAAGTTATAATATGATACCTGGATTTGACTGTACCGATGAATCTCCAACCCTGACTCCGGAGGGCATTAAATCTAAGTTACATGCAGTACTTGGTCACCTGCATGTATTTGTTTGGCATACTACTTGTTCATGCATTCATTTAGTTAAACTTAACTGTGGTATAACTTGATTGCTGTATGGTTGAGGGAAAATATCTCACTAAGCTAGTAAGCTTATACCCTTGTAGACTCCTTTTATAGGTCGACTTATTCGTGGAGTCAGGCCGTTGTATGCCCAAGGTTAGCTTTCTCTACAGGATCAATGTAGGAGCTGTTTGAGAACAAAGAGTACTTTTGACTAAATGTAGAGTTGAATATGTAATTTTTATATTAGTCTGACTTTAGACATGTTTCAAACGCTATATCTGTAAACTTTTATACACATAAATTATATGATATGTTTTCTACATTATTATTCGTCATGAAATGGTATTGCCTTGCACACTCTTGGTAGTTAGTAGTAGTTGTAGCCTTGTGTATTGTATAAAAGGGTCGTCGATTGTAAGGGAACTCAATCTACAATCCTTTGTACGGCATATAGCGACTGCCACAACTAGCCCCCTCAGGTCGCGACAATAAGGAATGGGCGTTTGGAGGAGTATCGTGGCTAATGACAGTGGTTTGGGCAATGGTTGAAGCTTTGAGGCTGGCAATGGAGTGGTTTGTCGCTCATAGTAGTGTTTGTAATCACTGGGCTACTATGTATTATATAGGTTTTGTGGATGGCGTTTAGTGTTGCAAAGGGCAATGTGAGTGGTTTGGTTTAGTTTGTGATTGCTGCTTGGCTTGAAGATTAGGGCATGCTATTTAGGAGGTCATGCAATTGTGTTTGACAACAAGGATGATTGGGTTTAGGTTCGGCAGTCGTAGGTATGTATATATTCTCATGTTGTTGCAGTGATGAAGCTATTAATGACGATGGAGCATGGGGATGTTGCTACAGTCATATGTGCATACAATAGGGATGTGTTCGGGGTAGCTATATGTATGTGTGGATTTAGAAAGAGAGAGAGAATGGATTCTTGGGTTATGGTGTTAGGTCATGGACAGTTGCTGCTATGTTGGCTTGGGTGAGAGCAGTGGAGTGGTGGTGCACACATCGTACTATGGTTCGTGAGAGAGGATGGCAAAGTGCAGTCTTTGGCTTAACCATCAGTGTGGGTGTCGATTAGAGTGATAGTGGGTCGTAGGAATGGGGCTATTTTCAGCTAGTGAATTGGAGCATGGTGTTGAGTGTGAAGGGGAATCAAGAGGGTATTGTCGAAGTGTGGTTGGGGAAGTGGTGATTTGTGTCAGATTAGTTTTCAGAGAGAAAGAGAGTTGTCAGGTTGAGAAAGAGATCATGAACCCCTTGCCTGCATGTGTGTATGCATGTCTTTTTTTAAAAAAAAAAATTGAGGGAAAGAAAAGGAAAGGGGAGAAAAAAAAAAGGGGGTGAAAGAAAATGTGTTGTGAAGGCCAATCATAGAATGTGTCACAATTAGACATATGGCCCAATGATACCTTGACATGTAGCAGTACACAATTAGACACGTGGCCCAATGATACCTTGACATGTGACAGTACGTAGAGTGTGAAAAAAGAAAAAGATAAAAAGGCATTTTTATGCCTTTAGTGAGTTTTGAACCCCTAATCCCAAACCAAACCTAAGTATAATCTCCATATGTTTATCCGTTAGGCCTTATCAATATGTACAATTAAATTAGATATATGGATAAGATTAGCTTAGGCTAGATTCAAATCTAAGCTCAAGTCCAAGCGCAATGGATCTCTTCTTATTTAAATTAAATAATCCTATTCTATTTTAACTATTTAGAAAATTATTATTTTCTAAATTTCTTAAATTTTTTTTTCTATTGTTTATGAATTTTCAAATTTCCATGTATTTTTCTAAATTTTCCCATTTTTATATTTTTTTCTAAATTTCTTATTTTTTTATGCCTTTTCTTATTTTTTTTTGTATTTTTCCAAAATTTCTTATTTTTTTCTTTAATTTTCTTTTTTTTTGGGTATTTTTCCTAATTTAGGACCTTTAACCTATTCTAAAAAAATTTGAAAAATAAAAAGGGGCAAAAAATGAGGTGTCTATACTGTGCAAAATACTGTTAGATGTGATAAATTGAAATTTTGGTTGTATGATTAATTGTTGCATGGTTTGAATGATTTGTTGATATTGATTGATTGCTCAATAATTTAACTTAATTATATTTAGCTTATCTTAAATTAAAAGGATCATGCATTAACTACACATTGCATTACTTATTCTGGCCATCACTTCATACAGAGGTAAAGAGAAGCCTTACGAGGGTTGTTTCTATATATTTGATACATCTCCAAGGTCAAACACACAAAGAGGCATCACAATGAAGCAAAACAAAAAAAATAAAATAGGGGTTTAGCAAATCCTTAAGCTATTGAGCTGGATATGATACACTAACAAGATCCAGTATGGCTTAAGACTCGCGGGATGTAACACACCAGTTTGAGTGATAGGGTTACTTGCTATTATCCTTGCTAAAGGGATCGATAAAAGTGGGTAGAGAAGAGTTTTCTAAGAGGAAAGTCTCAAGGGTTTTTCATTAAATATCAAAAGTTTTTCTAAAACCCTATACATGTATTCCATTTATACATAAGGGTAAACTTATAAATAAAAGGGATAAAAGGATACCCTAATGGCATTCCCATAAATACAAAATAATTTGAGGATAATTTAGGAATAATACAAGATATAGAAAATCCGAATAACATAAGTAAAATAGATAGCCAAGTGAGATCTTCGGGTGAAGGCTAATGTTTTGATTCTAAAGAGCTGTTGGAGACTTGGAGTTATAATCTGGGTAGACCCAATTTTGGATGACTTATCTTGTCCAAAGCTGACAGTGGCTGACCTTGCATGACTGCGCCGGTCTAGCATAAGCGTAGCCCACCTGTTTAATATGACTTGGTGTGGTTGAGTTAATATGGAATAGCTAGGTAGCCTCATCATGATAGAGCAAACCTTAGCCGAATAAACTTGGTCGAGAAAATCGACCTCAATAAGGTAGGATGGATGGGCAAGACAGGACGGTCCTATATAGCCGATCCGAGTAGACCTGGCAGAATAGGATAAAGCCAACCATAGTAGGACAGAATAGGTTAAGTATAGTAAGGAAGACCTAGCAAAGCAGGGCACAAATAGTAGGCCAAGATAGATTTTGTAGAGTACGTCGAGTCTTCCAATATTGCCATAGTTCATATATAGGTCTATAGGAGAGTTGGTTAGGGTAGAGCAAAGTGCACTCAACATAACGAAGCAAGCCCAACAAGGTAGAGCAGGTTGTCCGATACTGACATATCTTATAAATAGGTCACCCACTCACGTGGAGCTCCCAAGTAAGCCTCCCGTGTGATCCGAAACTTGGTGCAACATTGGGTTGGCACCTAGAATCCTATCATCTCCTCCCTCTTGGAAGAGCTTTGACCCGAAACTTAACAATTGGTGGCTCTAGATCCTTCCAGGTTCAAACATCAATCGGCAAAATTGAAATTTAAACATAGGAATACACTCTAGTTCTTGCAACAAGGGCATCACTAGTTGATACTCCCTCCACTCATCATGGGCTCTATCAATCAAATCTTTTATCTTGGATTTTTCCTTCCACTCATCATGGATTTGATCAACTACACCTTAGTAGTCCTAGCAACTATCAATTACAGGAAGTAACACTGTCTCAAGGTCATACAAAAGATTAGGGGCTTGTAGACCTTGTGTTGGCAGGACGTAAAATGGCTCATCTGTTGCAAGTGCTCCTACCTCTTTAAGCTCAACTAGTTCAGACATCATGATCTCCTCATCAATTGTAATCAACATTCCTTGTGCTTCCCCATAAATCGATTCTTCCTTCTCTTTCCATCTATACACCTAAAATCTTTCCTACACGAGAGTCCTAATGGTTAACATGATGTATCCCCAATATATGTATCCATCACTACGGTGCTAACAAACTCTAACCCATAGTTGATAATAGCTCATAGGTGCAATCATATATTTGCTCATATTAGTGCCATGTAAACCTGTCAGATAATTTGGACGTAACATTTTGATATGAGTAAGGCAAATGTAGTAATTCTTGGAGCAATAATCATTAGCTTTTATAGTAGGTCATGGTACTATTTTTGAAACATGTGGTTTCGACTACAATCCAACTCAGTCTTTATCACTTCTACTATTCGTCTCTCTAGCAACCTTCATCCCTTCTTCTCCTAGTTCCTTTACGCAAACTTCTTTCTTGTTGGCCTCCTCTACCCAAGTATCTCTTTACTGCCTCATTTCTACTCTAAGCTCCTCAATTTAATCAAGTATAACCTTTAGCTGTTCCTACACATCATAATGGTTGGTAGTAATGGCAAATTCTTCTCTCAAGGCTAGTCGGATAGCTTCATTTAAGATTCTTACTCCTGAGGGGTTAACACATCGAGCAATCTCCAGCCTTAATCATCATATGAATCTTGAGATAGTATACAAAAGAGATTCATACAACTCACATTGGTTCAAGAGTGACTTATATTCCCTAGCAAATTCTTGGACACTCATTGGTCCTTACTTAAAGGTAAATAGCTCTTCATATAACTTGTCTTAATATGATGGGGGTGCAAATTTTTATCTCATTACAAGTCTCATTGAGCTCTATGTAGTAATCGCCTCTCTTAGGATCCTAGCAAGGCCTTGAAGTTAATCCTTTATGATATATTCCTTATCATGTTTAGTGTACGGATACTTTTCAAAGACTTTATTAACTCGTAATTCCCAATTTCAGTATTTGTTTGGAGGTCCATAACCATCAAACATAGGTATTCTCGACCTTATATCATCATAGTCATAGTTACAACCATATCCTCATCGATTGTCATAAGCCATGTTAAATGGAGGTATCACTTCAGCGACTAGCTAGACTCAGAAGAAGTCTCGTTGATAATGACTAGAACTATACAACACTCAGTGATTCAAGAATTCAGTAGCTCAGATGCTTACACAGCTTGGATCTTCTACTTCACTTTGGCACTTCGACTCAGCCCGGCTATTAGGTTGAAGCAACTCAGTTCCTAAGGAGTATAATAGTTCGGCTTTGCAAGTTAATGGAAATAACAACTCAAATAGCTTCTTCAAAGTGCAGTAACTTGGCACTTAATGGTCTCACTTCATCAGTTCAGTTTAGGCACTTAGACTTTGAGGACTAAGCACTATACCAATCCCCTAGATAGCAACACAACCTATTAGTGCAACTATAATCACCATTAGTGCTAAATTGACCAGTGCAACATCTAGGGAGATCACTATCACCTGTTATTATTGAAACAACAAAGTCTCTACAACTAACAACCACCAAACAGTATAAATTAATATTGTCAACTTCAGTTTTCAATACAAGTAGCCACAACACATTCCACAAATTGTTGTTGCGGCTACATGAAAGAATCCCACTAAATTAAAGTGTTTAGTAGGTGAACACATACAACATAACTTTACCCTAACCTATGGGCTTACTAGGCATTAGAAACGCCAACCATATGGTTAAGGGTCGAGTCTAGAGACCTTCGCTGTAGGGTGTGAGAGTAGACTATGGGGGCTACTTCACCACTAGAATTGAGATTTTGTGTAATACTAGATTTCTTAGAAATGGAAATGTTAATGTAATTCATGAAATACATAATTTAAATTTATGGTTAGAAACTCAGGTATTAGAGCCCAGTTATGATTGGTGCCGATGTATCTCTAACCCTTACCTCAGAGGGCGTTAAAATCCAATGTTATATGTAATACCAGACAACTACATATATTGTTTGGCATACTGTGTATACATGCATTCATATGGTTGTGATAATTTATTTGATAACCTACTTGTCAGTATAGTATGAGAGATAACTCATTAAGCTCTTGCAGCTTACTTCCCAATAGTTTTTCTTTTGTAGGTTGATAGATAATTAGACATAAGTTAAGAGTCGAACGTTGAGTACAAGTATTAAGATGTTTTAGAGGTTAGAATTAGAGAGAGATTGTTTAGTTCATTTGAAACTTTAAATGTAAATACCTCTTATATATTTAGATTTTGTAACTTTAAAAAGTTTGAATTTTAAATCTATACTACTTGATTTTATTATTTGTTAGGGGATACCTATTCTCTATGGTTTTGAGGAATTATGGAATACTGAATATCCATAGTTATTTATATTTTATAATATGTTAATTAATTAACAATTCAAAAAACCTAGTGATAAATTATTTACTAAGCATGTTGTAAACTTATGCTCCCCTAGTCTTTTGATGCAAGACGACATTTGGCTTGTACAGGGCATGCTATGCCCAAGGTTAATGTTGTGGAGCTAGGATGTACGAGTCAAAGAAGAGCGACAGAAAGAACTTGCACATTTTCTTTTGTATAGTCTTTTGTATTTGTTTCTCATATGGGACGTACTACTAGACTCCTTATGATTTATTTTTATTTTGTAAGCCATGTTGTACTGTATTTGAAAGATGCCTTGTATATCGTATCAAGGGTTTCAGATTAGTCATAAGGCCAATCTAAGATGCTTGAGGTGGCATACAGTGGGCTACCACGACCGAGGTATCTCTCGGGGCATAATAGTATATGTACTTGTACATATATTTATATGTATAGTATTATTATATGTATACCCATACATGTATATATATGTATATACGTACATTATACTTATATTATACTATTTGTATGCATATTTATGTACATATACATGTACTTGTATTTATACTTAATTTTATACATACTTTTATATGTGTGTATTTATACATATTTTCGTATTTTCATAGTATATTTTTAAGGAATTTCAATATAATTCATATATATGCATATTTTTAGTTTTGGTTTTGTATGGATATATGCAAATATCTAATATTTCTATTATAATTGTTTATGTACATGGGAAAATATACATGTATAGTGACATATGGGCACATTTATATTTATATTCCCAATCTTATTTATGTATACATATATGTATACCATCTATTTTACTAGTTTATACATACATACTCCATATATGTGCATACACTAAATATACATCTCCATATACCTACTATTCTTATTATATATTCCTACACACACATACACACACACACACACACACATAAGTGTTCATATATGTACTAACATATATACACATATTACATGATTTTTGAAAGAAATAAGATTATATATATATATATAACTTCATTACATATACATGTAACCTTTAGTACTATACACTAAAATCCATGCTAAATACTTATTAATACACTAAGTGAATATTTCACAAAATTATACAAAAGAGGGACGTAAAACATACTTTACATAAAATAACTAATACTAACATAATATAAACAAAACTAAATATTTGCTATTGTGATGAAGTTGGTAAAAATATACCTCTTTTTCTTTCTAAGTATGGGTGAGGAGTTGACATATCTAGTGTAATAATATGTAAGATAGTAATTGAAGGAAAGTAAAGTGAAAATAAGAAAGCTAAAAAGGGGAAGAAGGAGAGAGGGATTGCAGTTGGGAATGGGGTTAAATGTAGGACTTTTGTTTGTGTTTTAGATATGTTTGAGAGGAAAAAATTGAGAGGATTCTAGAAGGCTTCCAAGTGGACTATAAGGGAGAGGAAGGAGAGAGAAAAAGAAATGTAAAAGGAAAAGAAAATAGAAGAAAAGGGGGGAAGATTCTGGTTGATGTTGATGTGTTGACTTAGTCAACTCTTGAAGTATTATATGTATTCATTATGTATGTTTTTGGAAATGAAAGTAAACAGAAGAAAGAAAAAAGAAAAAGGGAAAATAAAGAATTAAATGTAATAATTAGTAAAACAATTATTAGAATTTTCCTTAAATATTTATAACCTCATAAATAATATTTAGCATAATAATTAATATAATTATGAAGAAAATTATAAATTAGAATGCTAATATTTGCTATATATTGCTTAAATAACAATCAGATACTTAAACTACATAACAATAGTTTATTTGTATAATTATAAGGTTAATATTATTTATAAAATAATATTATAATTTCCTATCAATTAATTTAGTACATGTACATTTATGAACATTTAGAAATCATCTTTAATCGTTTGGTAGCGATTTTACGTGATTTGGCATAGCTTTAAATATTTAGAGTCAATTAGGGTTTTATCGTGAATGTAGTGAATTGGCACATTTATACGCTTAAAGTTGTGGTTTTAAAGTTTTTAGCACTTTCAAGTATAATCTTTAGTATTTACGTGCATTTAGGGTTTAAGGTTTTTATACATAATTAGGTTTTTTATTTTTAT
This sequence comes from Lumnitzera racemosa, assembly GCA_024138005.1. Lineage (NCBI taxonomy): Eukaryota > Viridiplantae > Streptophyta > Magnoliopsida > Myrtales > Combretaceae > Lumnitzera > Lumnitzera racemosa. The sequence continues at coordinate 47,918,874 of JAMXBC010000007.1, forward strand.
TAGGGTTTTTATCTTATCTGGTTTTGTTAACTCTTAAGGTTCTTTACAACACTTGAGTCTAATTTAGGATTTAGATAAAAAAAAGTTTAGGGATTTACATAAAGGATTCATAAGAACTTCTAAAATAATATTAGTTCTCAATAAGATGGATTATTTGATTTTACGATAAACAATAATTGAGCTTCCTAACCTAAGGATAACAAAAACTCCTTAATAGCCAAAGCTTCTTTGAAGAATAATGAAGGACCTTATTGAACAACCTACATTTCTAAATGAAAAGAGTAGATTACATGTTTGAGGATAACTAAGGTTTTGAGCATATGGGTTTTTAAGAACTTGCGTAGTAATTTTAGTTCCAAATAAGATGGACTACTGGATTTCGTGATTAAGGAAAAGCAGAGTTCCTAATCTATGTATTGTATGGAACATATGGAACAACCTAAGATCATGAAAAGATAGACTAATTGATTCTATTAATGAGGATACCTAATGTTCCTAATCGAAGGATAACTGAGACTCCTAAGTAGCTAAAGCTAATTTCAAGAATGACTAAGGTTCTTATAGAATAAACTAAGTTTTTAAAAGAAAGGATTACTTGATTTCACGAATGAGAATAGCCAAGGTTTGTAATCTGAGGACTCTTATGAACTTATGGAATAACCCTAGTTCCTAATGACGTAGATTACTTGATTTCCTCATTTAAAATGACCTAACTTCTCAACTAAAGGATAATCAAGGTTCTAAAATAGCCAAAACTTCTCTTAAGAATAACTAAGGTTCTTTTACAATAACTTGAGTTCCTTAATAAGATTACTTGGTTTCATAATTATGACTAGCCGCTATTTATAATGGAAGGATTCTTAGAATCTCTTGTAAGAACCTTAGCTCCCAAGGTAAGTGAATGCTTGATTCCATGATTTCGAATAACCTTAGTTCTTAACCTAAGGATAACTAAGACTCATAAATAGCCTGTCATGACCCTAAAGGGGGGCTAATAAAATTGCCTAAAATTTTCATATCATATATGCACCAATGATTTGAAAATCATCTTACAAGTCAGAGTTTGCAAGATTCTAAACAATTAGTCACTAACGTTTTTATTTATGTATTTATTTAACTTATAACCATATATATATATGTGATTATAGATATTCGATAAGCTACAGTCCAATAGAATCACAGAAAATCGGTATCCTCTACCAAACAATAAGATTAGGTAGTAAAGTTCTAAAACTCAAACTTACTAAAGTTACAAAATTTAAAGGTAGTATTAATAATTATATATATATATATAATAATTCAAATGAACTATATAATCTGTCCTCAAAATCTAACTTTTATGCATCCCGATGTTGACACTTAACTCTTAGTTCTTAACCCATGCCTGATCATTTAGCAACGTGCAAGAGAAAACTATTGAGGAGTAAGCTATAATAACTTAGTGAGTTAACCCTCATACTATACCAGCAAATAAGTTATCAAACAGTTTGTTATCAAACATATGAATGCATGAACAAGCAGTATGCTAAATAGTATATATGTAGTTGGCCGGTACTGCATATAACATTGAATTTAACGCCCTTCGAAGTAAGGGTTAGAGATACATTGACATCAACCACAACTGAACTCTACCACCTGGGTTTTACCCTCACATCATTATATATATATATATATATATATATATATATCAATTCTCTGTTTCACTAAATAGGTTTTTACTTCCATTAGTCAATAGTATACAAATTCCAGGTCTAGCGGTAAGCTAGCTCCCGCAGTTCACGCTCACACCCTACAGTGGTGGTCTCTAGACGCAACCCCTAGCCACTCACGGTTAGTGTCTTCGGCGCCAATAGAACCTGTGAACCAAGGGTAGGTCTTGTTGTACCAATGCTCCCACACTGTACTAATCAAATCATGTAGGAATCCATCCCTTCAAGGCCATTCATTACCAACCGCATGAGGTGACATCCGGAATATTATATGCAATGTTCGTGCTTTATGCATGAACCGCTTAATTTTAGTTGGGTTGAATATGATTAAGACAATTTATGAGTTGGTTAAACATTATCAATAAATCATTCAAATAATGCAACAATCAATTATATCACATTTAACAGTATTTTACATAGTTATCAATCAATATCAGTTGCATGCATAACCTAAAACCCCATGCATTAAGTTATAAATATTTAATTCATGTGCACTAACTACAAGCACAAAACAAGTATAGAGTCATTGGGAGTACTCACTTGGTCATAAATGATGTCAGGGATTGTAATAGTCCAAAAGTAAGTCGGTCTCGATCTTAGGATCACCTAACATTAGGGGAATATGGAAAGTAATAAGTTTGGAAATTAAATAACTAAACTAGCATGCTAAATCGTATTGTTTACTTAAATCGATTATTGATTTACGCGAAATCGTCGATTCAAGGTTTTTTATCGAATCGTGTGTAACTTTTTCGTTTTAGCTTGGATTGTTATGAACTTATAGTCCATTTTGATCGTTTTTGAGTGTATTTTCTTATAACGAGGTCCGTTTTGGACGTTGTGACTCGTAGTGTAAATTGTGATATAAAAATATCACAAAAATTACTATTTAAGTTTAAAAATTATAAAATATTTATTTTCGCTTGTTCTTAATATATTTATGATGTAATAATTATTTAAACCATATATTTGATATTTTTATTATTTTGAGCATACTTTCCTATTTTTGAGATTTTTAGCTTTATTATGATCATTACTATTATTATGACCTTTATTATTTTGCTTAATTCTCCTTTTCTTCTTATTATTTTTTATGTACTTCACGATTATACATATATATATTCATATACTTATAATATATCTTATAATTTATTTTATTGAAAAATCCTTATTACAGTAATATATATATAACCCTACACCTTACATATTCATAAATTTAGTGAATATTATATATCATATATGCTAAGACATATTCAGTATACTACTTATATATATACTATACATTATACACCTTATATATCTATATGTATTTATTGAAAAGAAACATACTCTTATATACATATTCATATATTCATGTATTTGTATTTATACATATAAGTCTTACATGTGTACATAAATATAAATACATACATATATATTCGATATATATATTTATATAATATTTGTTATAAAATATGTATACTAGATATTAATATGTATTATATGGTATATGCCATATACCACCATACATATATTCTATATTATTCCTATATATATATGTCTATATACATATATTAATACTATATGATTATATATATATACACAAAAATAATTATGCATGGGTACATATATATATATATATATATATAGTTTATGGTACACACACACACACATATATATATATTATACGGCTACGCATTTATATATATATATATATATATACAAAAATAATTTATACACATACACATCAGTATATGTATACTTCACGGTTACACCTATATATATATATATATATATATATACTATAGTTATTTAATAAAAATACTTAATACTAATTATATGCATTCCTAAAAAAAATACATAATACATACTCTTTCGTATAATATACCTTTGTATATACATGTATACATACTTAGCCTTATATGTACATGTATTATTCACTTTATGTATTTATGCAAATATACATGTATTAGTAATGTTATATTTAAAGAAAATACTATACAAATATTTCATTTATACATGTATATACTATATAACATACATTTAGAAAAAATATAATTTACTTACCTATTAATTTAATTTCTCTTCCTCTTTTCCTTCTTCTTTTCCTTCCTTCTTTCTCTCTCTTTTTTTTTTTTCTCTCACGGTTTTGCTTCCAATTTTTTTTCGGTTGTGTGTGCAGATTTTTTTTTCCAGATTTTATTTACTCTTATTCACATGAGTAGCTAGCTTAGAATTTAAGCTAAGATCTTATCTAATCTTTTGAATTAATGAAGATGGGACAATTTAATTATAACTTAACACATGGCAAATGCAATTCCTCACGTGGCTGCCATTTAATTTCTAAAATGTGGCATTTGGAGAAGAAGAAGAAAAGAGAGAAAAGAGATAAATTGAAAAAGAATGAGAAGGAAAATAAAAATTAATAATAAATATATGTAATTTTTCGAAACATATAAATTATAAAAATTTTCATCGTAAATTAATTTTTAAATTTTTGTAAAATTTTATCAATTTAATTGGTACCCGTTACAATTATAATTTTTACAAGTTATTTTAGCGATTTTGTTAAAATTTCAAGTGAATAGGCGTTTTAGTTGAAAATTGCAATCGACTATAATTTTATCACTATTGAGTAATATTTAACTATTTTATAGGTTTATATTTATAATTTTAGAGTTTCGAACAAGTTCGGGTTCAATTTTGATTAATGGTGTATAAACCAGTTTTAGGGTTTTAGTATGTAATTTAGGGTTTCGATCAATTCCTAGAGTTTTTACTAGTTATAATATATTTAAATTTATGATTTACTAAATTTTTATCTTGCTCGGTTTTAATGACTTATCAAGTCATCTACAATATTAAGATTCAATTCTACTCTTAAATAGCTAAATTTACGAGGTTTACAAAGCCAAAACTTCTCTCAAGGATAATAGAGGTTCCTATCAAGTAACCTATATTCCTTGACCGAAGGATTGATTGGTTTCATGATGGAAGATAGTTAAAGTTCTTAATTTAAGGATACTTTGCAAGTTGTAGAATAACCTTAATTCTAAAAATGTTGTATTACTTGATTTCATGATGGAGGATAACCATAACTCCTACTCCAATGACAACTAAGACTCCTTAACAGCCAAAGGATCTTTCAAGAATGAAAAAGGTTGTAAGCCCCGCAAATGTAGCTTTTGAGTATAGAAATAACTCGAGTATTAGGTAATTTTCTTTGTCAACAAAGCCAATAAATTTAAGACTGATTAAAATTTTAAATTTCAAACTTAAAATGACTTTGAAAAACCTTAAAAATTTTAACTGAATCCTTATTCACATACAAAAAACCCTATGTATGCATAAATACCTAAGATTAAACTTGAATTTAATAGAAATCCTAAAACAATAACTTTAAACTTATAAAATAAATAAATTTATCTCAATAGTAATAAAACCCTAATCAAATATGATCATCGAATAACAAGTGTAATCACGTAAATTATCAACAAATGAATAATTTACTTGGCTTAGGATCAAAGAGGATTATGCCTAGTCAAATCAATTTATTTTACATCTTATCCTTCTTTTTTTCTTTTATTTCTCTTGCTTTTATCCTTTCCTCTTCTAAATTCACTGGCTAGAAGTTTGTATTTTTACTTGGAGTTTTTTTAACACTTCAAGGAAACAAAACCCAAAATAACATACACTCATTCCACTTCCAAAACTGAAAGCCCTTGTCTTCTTCTTACCATCATCCTTTTGAATTTGTTTTTTTTTTTTTTTTACTTAATCTTAATAAGTTACAAGAAGAAGAAGAAAAGCTCTTAGATTAACAACTTTTCAAGATATAAAACAATTAATTAAGCGGTAATTTGATGTAATTATTTTTATTACTATACACATACATTTGGTATGTGTAAATGCTAGAAAATCGATAGTTTGAATCCTGATTTAATTCTGAGTGTCATAAACTGTGTAATGAGTCGATAAGGCTAGTAACAATAAAAGATTATAAAACTTAATAAATCGAATATAACACCGATAATAAAAATCTTAGAAATTGATCGAAACCCTAAATCGTGTACTAAAACCCGAAATCTGATTTATGTACAGTTAATCGAAATCGAACCCAAATTTGATCAAAACCCTAAAACTATAACTTTAAGTCATAAACAATTAAATATTACTTAAGAGTGATTAATTGTAGTTGATTGCAATTATCGACTAAATCACGTAATTGCGTAAAATTCTTAATGACATTATTAAAATAACTTATAAAAATTATAATTGTAACAGGTACCAATTAAATTGATAAATTTTCGTAAATTCCGAAAATTAATTTATGATGATTATTTTTATGATTTTTAAGTTTAGAAAAATTACATAAAATTATTTCTAAATTTCTTTTTGTACCATCTTTCTATTTTCCTTTCCTTCTTTTTCCTTCTTCTCTTTTCTTTTTTCTTCCCTTCTATTTTCCTTGTCTCACACATGGAATTGCAGCTGCAATTGCAGCAGCTCATGTGCACAAATTAATGTCCAAGTGTCACAAATTTAAGGGGGGGAAGGACAAAGTAATAAAGTAAATATCTTATCTTACTTAATACTTAAATGAAGAGGATAAGCTTCTTTGTTTTTTTATATTATTTTCTTCAAAAATCAGAAGGATTTCACGCCCCCAAAATTCTGGAAACAGTAAACCGAAACTATAATCTGGGAAAAACAAAAGAAAAGAAAATCAAAGTTAAAAAAAAAACGAGGAAACAAAAGCAAAACGGAGAAGAACAAGGAGGAATTAAGAAGAAAAAGAGGAAGAAGGAGGAAATGAAGAAGAAAATTAAACATAATTAGGTAAGTATATATATTTATACATATGTATATTATATGGTATGTACATGTATATACATTGTTGTATTTTACTAAATAATTCATTGCATATACATGTACATATACATGAGTAGATATCTTAAGAAATATATATGTATCTCTTATGTATGTATAAAGATATGTATGTACATGTATGTATAAATAGGAATATATAGTATGTAAACCCTAGGAAAAACAATAGTTGAACCTTAACTCGAGTCCGAGTGTTCTAAACTGTACAATAAATCGATAAGGCGAATGATAATAAAAGAATATGAAGTTTAATGAATCAAATATAATACCGATAACAAAACCTTCGGAACTTATCAAAACCCTAAGTCGCTTACTAAAACTCTAAAACTCGTTTATGCATCATTAATCGAAACCAAGCTCAAAATTGCTCGAGACCCTAAAATCATAAACGTAAACCTATAAAATAGTTAAATATTACACAATAACAATAAAATTATAGTCGAATGTAATTTTCGACTAAAGCGACTATTTGTACGACATTATAATAAAATTTTCATAATAACTTGTAAAAATTATAATTGTAACGGGTACCAGTTAAATTGATAAAATTTCACAGAATTTTGAAAACTAATCTACGAGGAAATTCGTTATAATTTATATGATTCGAAAAATTACACATAATTTTTAATAAATATCATTTTCCTTCTCTACTAATTTCAATTTATCTCAAATCTTCTTTTCATTTCCACATTCAAATCCTTCACCTGCACAAAACGTAAGAAAGAAAAGAACAAAAGTTAAACAAATTGAAAGCCAACACAAGTAGCCACGTAATGTTATGTTTTTGTCTTATTTCAATTAATAAAAAGTGAACTTAGCTTAAAAACTAAGCCTCCATCACGTGAGCAAAGGAAAGATTGTATAAATATGGAAAAAAAGAAAGAAAATTCTGCACAAATACACACACACAATTTGCAAACCGTGAGGAGAAAGGAGAGAAAAAAAGAAGAAAGAAAAGAGAAAAAGAAGAAGGAAAAGAAGAAGAAAAATCCAATTTAATTTGTAAGTCATTTATTTTAAGGAATATATATGTATATGATAGTATGCATGTGTAGAGCTATAGTACTTTTATGGTATTTTTATGGTATTTTATGATTTTTGTTTTATGGTATTTTTCCATCTTATACTAATGGTATATGTTTATATGTATAAATACCTAAATTTACTTACATGTATAAATATAAGATTAAGTATGTCTACATGTATGTACCGAGGTATATAGTATATATTATGTATTTGTTTTTTTTTATATACCTCTAATTAGTAATTTACATAATTATAGTATAAAGATATATGTATGTGTACCGTAACTTTATATATATATATATATATATATATGGGTCTACATAAATGATTATATATATGTGTGTATAGTTGTATATAGTGGAGTAGTATTTTTATAAGTATGTATAAATATATAATAGTATACGGTATATTATGTATGACATGTATAGTATATATATTTATAGGTATGTATGCCGAACATATATGTATGTCATTTTAGGTATATATATACATGTAAGACGTATCAATAAATAAATACATATACATATATTATACGTATATATATAAATATATGAATATGAGTATGTTTTAAATAAATACATATACATATATCATACGTGTAATACATATGTGTAATATATATAGGATATATGCATATATATAATACCATAATTCATGATTTTACAATAACATAAACTATAAACTATATGTTATAATTATTGGAATACATATATACGTATAACCGTAAGGTACATAAGAAGAAAATAGGAAAAGGAGAAAAATAGGAAATATACCCAAAATAACAAATATAGGATTTAAATAATTAGTAACTTATAAATATGTTACGAAAAAGAGAAAATCAATATTTTATAAATTTTAAATTTAAATAATAAATTTTGTGATATTTTTGTATCACAATATAAGTTACGAGTCACAACGTCCAAAACAGACCTCAGTACGGGAAAATACGCTCGAAAACGATCAAAATGGACTATAAGTTCATAACGATCCGAGCTAAAGCGAAAAAGTTATACGCGATTCGATAAAAAGCTCGAATCGACAGTTTCACGTAACTAAGTGAAATAAACCTTATACATTATAACTCTAGCTAGTTTTAAAATTCCCTATCTTACAAATTTTCCTTATTCTTCCTTATTCTCAGGTGATCACGATATCGACCCTGAGCTGCCCACCGATTATTACGATCCCTGAACTAGCCATGGCCGAGTGAGTTTTTCCTTATGATTCCGTACTTGTTTGTGTTTGTAAGTAGTGAATCTAAATTATGATGTATAAATGAATGTGTATGGGGTTGGGTTATGCTTATGCATGATAATTGTTGTGAATTGTGAATCTACTTTAAAGTTCAATAATATAATGTTTGATGCATAGTAGATTCAATAGAGTGATTGGTTGTGACTTGGAATGATCACTAATTAAATATGACTTAACTTTTATTTGACTAGAAAAAGTTAATTTGGATCATTCATAAATCATGCACTGCATAACTATTTCCGGACAGTCACATTACACGAAGGTAGTGAGAGGCCATACTTGGGTTGATTATTGAATGTTATTGAGTTCGTACGGTGCACACGTGCGATATGACCTTACCCTCGCCCGCGGGATGACTAGGCGTTGGAGGCGCCAACCGCCTGGCTATGGGTCGAGTCCAGAGGCCTTCGTTTAGGGGTGAGTGAGGGCTGCGTGAACCTACTCACACTCATATGTAGAACTCGTTTTGATAAAGCTGGTAATGGATGTACCATTACATTTTAAATACGAAACGCGGAGTTTCGTTATGAAATAAGTTCTAATATGATACCCGGATCTGACTGTACCGAAGAATCTCCAACCCTGACTTCGGAGGGTGTTAAATCTGAGTTACATGTAGTACCTGGTCACCTACATGTATTTGTTTGGCACACTGCTTGATCATGCATTCATTTGGTTGAATTTAACTGTAGTATAACTTGACTGCTGTATGGTTGAGGGAAAATATCTCACTAAGTTAGTAAGCTTATACCCTTGTAGACTCCTTTTGCAGGCCGACTTATTCATGGAGTCAGGCCGTTGTATGCCCGAGGTTAGCTTTCTCTACGGGATCAATGTGGGAGCTGTTTTGAGGACAGAGAGTACTTTTGACTTAAATGTAGAGATGAATATGTAATTTTTATATTAGTCTGACTTTAGTCATGTTTCAAACTCTATATTTGTAAACTTTTATACACTTAAATTATGTGATATGTTTTCTATATTATTATTCGTCATGAAATGCTATTGCTTAAGCTTGTGCACTCTTGGTAGTTAGTAGTAGTTGTAGCCTTGTGTATCGTATAAAAGGGTCGTCGATTGTAAGGGAACTCAATCTACAATCCTTTGTACGGTATACGGCGACTGCCACGACTAGCCCCCTCTGGTCGCGACATAGTAAATATTTGGAAATCTTATTATTTGAATATGATATACATGAACACGAAAATAAATAAATAAATACCTAGATGTATATATAAATAAGAGTACATATAGTGTGGATTTAGTATTTTCACAAAATAAATATAGATATATATACATATATGTATACATGTGAAAATGATTATTTATGTATGTGTGTATATAATCTTTATTTTCATATGTGTATATATATAAGGATAAGTATCCGTATATTATATACATGTATTTTGTATTTATATATTAATATATACATGTAAGCTATATTTTATATACATATATGTATACATAGACATATGGTGTAAATATATGTATAACATATAGTATATAAAGTATACTATATATTAAGTAGTATATACAATACAATAATATTTGTTAAATAAATAAATTCATAAATATGTAAGAAGTAGACATATATATATATATATATATTACCATAAATTAGAAATTACTAATTAAGTAAATTATAAAAATTAATCAAATATAGTAATAAGTATATATATATATATATATATGTGTGTGTGTGTGTGTATCGTAAAATGCAAATAAATAATGAGAAAATAATAATAATAATAATAATAATAATAATAATAATAATAATAATAATAATAATAATAATAATAATAAGTCTAAAATCTCAAAAATAGGTAGAAATGAGTAACTAAGGTAAAATATGTTTAAAATAATAAAATTATCAATTGTATGATTTAAATAATTATTAAATCATAAATATATTTAGAAAAAGCTAAAATTAATATTTTATAACTTTTTAAATTAAAATAATAAATTTTGTGATATTTTTATATGACAATTCAAACTATGGATTACAACGTAAAAAACAGACCTCACTAAGAGAAAATACGCTAAAAAATGGTCAAAATGGATTATAAGTTTATAACAATCCGAGCTAAAACGAAAAAGCTATACGCGATTCGATAAAAAACTCGAATTGGCAATTTTCACGTAATTAGGTGAAGTAAACCTTACAAATTACGATACTAAATTACGATACTAGTTTAGTTTTAAATTCCCAAACTTACAAATTTTTATTATTCTTAGGTGATCTTGACGTTAACCCTAAGCTACCACCAAATTATTATGACCCTTGAGTCACCTATGGCTGAGTGAGTTTTTCTAATGATTACATACTTGTTTACGTTTGTAATTAATGAATATAAGTTATGATCAATAATTAAATGTTGTATGGGGTTAGGTTATGTTTATGTATGATAATTGGTTGTTAAAAATGAATTTACTTTAAATTTCAATAATGTATTGATCGTTGCATAGTAGATTCACTAGGAATTGATTTTTTGTGACTTTGATTGATCATTGAATAATAAGACCTAATTTTACTCGACTAGAAAAAGTTAACTTGAAACACACATAATTAATTCCAACAGTCACATTACACAGAGGTAGTGAGAGGCTATACATGGGTTGATTATTTGATTGTTATAGATTTCGTATGGTGCACATGTGCGATATGACCTTACCCTGGCTCGCGGGATTACTAGGCATTGGAGGTGCCAATTGCCTAGCTAAGGGTCGAGTCCAAAGGCCTCTATTTAGGGGTGAGTGAGGGCTGCGTAAACCTACTTACAATCATATGTAGAACTCGTTTTTGATAAAACTGATAATGGATAATACCATTACATTTTAAAAACGAAACGCGAAGTTTCGTTATGAGATAAGTTCAAGTATGATACCCGAATCTGACTGTATCGATGTATCTCTAACCTTGACTTTGAAGGGCGTTAAATCTGAGTTGTATGTAGTACCTAGTCACCTGTATGTATTTGTTTGCCATACTGGTTGACATGCATTCATTTGATTAAACTTAATTTTTGTATAACTTGATTGTTATATGGTTGAGAGGATTATCTCATAAGTTAGTTAGCTTATATCCTTATAGTCTTTTTTTGTAGGCTGAGTTATTCGTAGAGTTGGTCCGTCGTATGCCCGAGGTTAGTGGTTCATCAAGGGGTTGATGTAGGAGTAGGACGTATTCAAAGTGTTCACATAATTGTTTATCTAGATTATAGATCTGAATATATGATAAACTAATATTAGTTTGAGTTAAAAGTTCTAAAGACCTTATATCTATAAATTCTTATATAAATAGATTATGTTTTATCTTTCTGTATCTTATTATTGTTATCATGAGATGACATTACTTATGCTTGTGTAACTCTTGGTTGTTAGTTATAACTGTAGCTGCAGCTGTAGCCTTGTGTATCGTATAGAGAGTTGTTGATTGTAAAAAAATTCAATCTACAGTTCTTTGTATGATATACAGCGACTGCCATGACTAGTCCCTTTAGGTCTTGACAGTATGTATGTATATTTTGTTGAATTACATGTATTTAGGGAATTTGTAATATAATGGATTTTGTAATTTCTTTTCTTTGCATTAAAATATTTGTACGTGTAATTAAAGATATATATATATTATTCAATTTATTTTCTTATACACGTACTTATGTATGTGCCTATGTATATATATAAATACACACATATATATAATAAGATAAAAAATATATAAATATATGGTACATATAGTTACACGTATATAGTATATGTGTTGTTTTATTATCATTATTTTCATATAAATACCTATGTATATGCTTCCAACTACATGTATAAGTATAGTGTATAATTATATATGTATAGTACATGTATATACATATGGTATACATGTTTATATTATAAAGTTACATATGTATAAATAAGATAAGGGAACAGAGGTATACAAGTGTATGTATAAGTATAAAAATATATATATTACTAGTATATTATGGCTTAAGTACATGTATATACTTAAATAGTATATGTACAATATACTAAAATACCAAATTACTGAATAAAGTAATGTAATATGTATATATATATATATATATATTTGTGCTGTGGGGTTTAGGAAAAGAAAGTGAATTAATTTATAAAATTTAATGAAATATGATAATAGATATATATGTATAAATATTAAGTAAATTTACAAAATAGGAGAAATATGAAAATTCATAAAAATGGCATGTGGAGCATTTATAAGTTGCCATAACAGCATTCTGGATTTTTAATCAAAATTCATAATTATTAATAATAATAAAATAATTAATTAATTGAAAAATTATTAAAGTAACAAAAAGTAAATTAAATAAGTATTTAACCTTAAAAATAGTATAATAAGAAAATTTTTATAAAATAGACTTAAAAATAAGAAAATTACAAAAATATAAAATTTAAATATTTATTAAATCATAAATTATAAAGAAAAGCTTAAAATAATAATTTATAATTATTTAGTTAAAATAATAAAATTCATAATATTTTTAGACCATAATGAAAAATGTGAGTTATAACATCCAAAATGGACTCTGCTACATGAAAGTACGTTTGAAAATGATAAAAATCAACTATAAGTTTATAAAAATCAAAGTTAAAACGAAAAAGTTGTATGGATTGAAAATTTAAGTTAAACTACGAAAAATCGGTAAAAGATTTAAGTTAAACTATGCTTATACCATGCTTAGGTTGTAATAGGAAACTAGACAAATAATAATAGATATTTAGTAATTAAGGAACCTAGTTTTTTTTAATATGTATAAATTTTATTATCTTTTAAGTGCCCAATTATTAAGTTGTGGAAATTCCAAAGGTTGGGAGAATGAGCATTAACCCAAGTGAGGGAGTTCTGATGATCTACTATTTGCTTATTGCTTGATGCTATGTGTTGATTACTGGTTGATATTGTTTGTTTGTTGAATGACTAATTGCTTTATATGCTATCATTTATATGATTACTTCCCTAAACCGGTAAATATAAATATTTGACTAAAAATAACCAGTTATATTCGTCGCATGTTTATGGCTCAATTGGTATATTAATGGAGAGTGGTAACGTTGGAGATTTTCAAGAAAAGTATTTTTGGAAAGTGTTTTTCCGATCTTAAATATATTTTGTATGATTTTTGTGAAGGTTCGTAATGCTTGTGAATAATATTTTATTGTTAAGACAAAGTTAGCATAGTATCACCAATTAATTGCTAGAAAACTTACATATTTATGCCCGTAGGGCCTTGGATATATTTTGATAGTGAGAAGACTCGCTTTGTGTACTCGAAGGGCCTTGGATAGGTTCAGTGGATAACCTTAATTAGGGTCTACCTATATTGAGTGTTGTTTCTCGGTTAGGGTAATAGTTGAGTGTTGTCTGGTGGGACGGTACACCTAGGCAGCCTCATGCAGTTAAGGTGAAGTGCTACATATAGGCAAGCACAGAGGATAATTGACGTATAGACAACGTAAATCTACACATTCTATAGTTCCGGACTCTTATGAATATATTGCTTGCATTTACTGCACATGCATTTATTTCGTGTATAGATAAATTGTATATAGGCTAATAATATTTGATAACTTAATTTAATGGTAATGATGGGAAACGAATTCACTAACCTGTGGTTTGCTTGTTCTTCTATAGTTTCTTTTGTAGGTTCATTTAAGCTAGGACTAGGACGTATTTTAAATACTGAGTGCAAATAATGTTAGACTTAGTTGAAGGGTGTAAAGTTGGTATAGAAACATTTTACGTAGAAAATATTTATATGTTAGAATTATGTAAATTTATTATTTCTTGTTATTTATATTTAAAGTTGATTTACCTTATCTTATTATTTGATAGGGGATACCAATTTTCTACGGTTGTGAGAAATTGTAGAATATAGTTATTAGATTAATTATTTTAAAATATGAAACTTTAATGTTTAATTATTTAGAGTCTTGCAATTCTTGACTTGTAAGGCAATTTTTATATCATGGGTACACACATGATATGAAAATTTTAGGTGATCTTACTAGCCCCCCCTTAGGGTTATGACAAAGGTTCTTGCAAAATAAACAAGTTCTTAGAAACAAGGATTACTTGGTTTTACGGTTGAGAATTGCCAAGATCCATAATCTAAGGTTTCTTAAGAAGTTTTGGAATAACCCCAACTCCCTAGACAATTAATTAAAGATTTAATGATTCAGAATAACCAAAGTTCTAAGCCTAAGGATAACTGAGAGTCCAAACTGCCAAAGCTTCTTTCAAAGAATAACGAATGCTCTTGTCGAATAACCTAAGTTACCAATAAGAAGGATAACTTTGTTTCAGGATTGGGATAGACAAGGTTTACAATCTAAGGATTCTAAGGAACTTATGAAAAAGAATTGAATCATGAAAAGATGAATTACTTGATCTCACAATTGTGGATAACCAAACTTCCCAATCTGAAGATAACGACAATGTCTAAATAGTCAAAGCTTCTTTCGAAAACGACCTAGGTTTCTTGTTGAGCAAACGAATCTCCTAAAAAGAAGGATTACTTGGTTACACGATTGGGAATAGCTAGAGCCCGTAGTGTGAGGATTCATAAGAACTTCTGGAATAACATTAGTTTCTGATAAGATGGATTATTTGATTTCATGATTAAGAACAATCAGGCTTCTTAACTAAAGAACAAAGAAAACTCCTAAATAACTAAAGCTTCTATCAAGAATAACGAAAGTTATTCTAAGTTGTGAAATCAAGTAATCCTTGTTTTTAGGAGTTTTCGTTATTCTTAGGTAAGGAATTTTGGTTATTCTCGATTGTGAAATTAAATAATCCATCTTATTGAGAACCAACGTTGTTTGAGAAGTTCTCATGAACCCTTAGAATATGGACCCTGGCTATTCTTAATGGTGAAAGCATGTAATACCTCTTTTAGGAGCTTTGTTTGTTTAACAAGAAACCTCGGTTATTCTCAAAAGAACCTTTATCTATTGAAGCATCGTTGTTATCTTCAGATTTGAAAATTTAGTTATCCTCATTTGTAAAATCAAGCAATTCATCTTTTTATAATCTAATCTTTTCCCACAAGTTTCCTAAAATCCTTAAATTACGAACCTCAGCTATCCCGATTGTAAAACCTGGTTAACTTACTTATTGAGAACTTAGGTTATCCGATAGTAGCATTCGTTATTCTTTAAAGAAGCTTTGGCAATTTAGGAGCCTCAATTTTCTTTAGCTTAAAAACTTTGGTTATTCCAAGTTTTTAATTCTGGTAATCCATTATCTATGGAGTTAGGAGTTTTCCAAAACTTCTTCGCAATCCTTAGATGATAGATCTTCACAATTCTCTAACCTGAAACAAAGTAATCCTTGTTTTTCGGAGTTTTCATTATTCTTAGTTTAGGAAATCTTATTATTCTTGGCCGTGAAATCAAATAATCCATCTTATTTAGCAACAAACATTGTTCCTGAAGTTCTCATGAACCCTCAAAATACGAACCCTGGCTATTCTCAATTGTAAAGGCAAGTCATCCCTCTTTTAGGAGCTTTGTTTGCTCAACAAGAAACCTCGGTTATTCTCAAAGAACCTGTGGCTATTGAAGCATTTTTGTTATCTTCGGATTAGGAAATTTAGTTATCCTCAGTCGCAAAATCAAGTAATTCATTTTTTTTATTATCTAATATTTTTTCATAAGTTCCTTAGAATCCTTAAATTACAAACCTTGGCTATCTCAGTCGTAAAACCAAGTTAACCTACTTATTAGGAACTTAGGTTATCTGACAGGAGCATTAGTTATTCTTGGAAGAAGCTTCGGCAATTTAGGAGTCTTAGTACCCCTTAGTTTTGGAACTTTAGTTATTCCAATTCGTTAAATTAGGTAATCCGTTGTTCGTGAAGTTAGGATTTTTCCAAAACTTCTTAGCAATCCTTAGATGACGGATCTTCATGATTTTCAAACATGAAACCAAGTAATCTTTATTTTTATGAGTTTTTGTTATCTTTAGGTTGTGAAGTCTGGTTATTGTTGATCGTGAAATCAAATAATCAATTTTATTTGGAATAAACATTGTTCTAGAAGTTCTCATGAATTGTCAAAATACGAACTTTGGCTATTCTTAATTGTGAATGCAAGTAATCCCTATTTTAAGAGCATTTTTATTCAATAAGAAACCTCAATTATTCTCGAAAGAATCGTCGTTATCTTCGAAGTAGGAAATTTAGTTATCTTCAGTCGCAAAATGAAGTAATCAGTCTTTTCATTATCTAATCTTTTTCCACAAGTTCCTTAAGATCCTTAAATTACGAACTTCAGCTATCTCAATCGTAAAACCAACCTAACCTACTTATTGGGAACTTAGGTTATCTGACGGAGCATTTGTTATTTTTGAAAGAAGCTTTAGCAATTTAGGAGTCCCAGTTATCCTTAGTTTAGGAGCTTTGGTTATTCTAAGTCATTAAATCAGGTAATTCGTTGTCCGTAGAGCTAGGATTTTTCCAAAACTTCTTAGCAATTCTTAGATGATGGATTTTCACGATTTTCAAACATGAAACTAAGTAATCCTTGTTTTTAGGAGTTTTCATTATCTTTAAGTTTAGAAGTCTTGTTATTTTGGATCTTAAAATCAAATGATCCATCTTATTGGAACAAACGTTGTTCAAGAAATTCTCATGAACACTCAAAATACGGACCTCGGCTATTCTAAATTTTGAATGCAAGTAATCCCTATTTTAAGAGAATTGATTGTTCAATAAGAAACATAAATTATTCTCGAAAGAATCATCATTATCTTTGGATTAGGAAATTAGTTATCATCAGTCGCAAATTAAGTAATTCAACTTGTCATTGTCTAATCTTATTCCATAAGTTCCTTGGAATCCTTAAATGATGAACCTCGGCTATTCTAAATTGTGAAGGCAAGTAATCCCTATTTTAGGAGAATTGTTTATTCAACAACAAATATTGATTATTCTTGAAAGAACCTCTGGATATTTAAGCATCGTCATTTTCTTTAGATTAGGAAATTTAGTTATCCTCAATCGCAAAATCAAGTAAGTCATCTTTTTATTATCTAATCGTTTTCCATAAGTTCCCTAGAAACCTTAAATTACATATCTTGGCTATCCTGATTGTAAAACCAGGTTAACTTACTTATTGGGAGCTTAGGTTATTTGGCAGTAGCATTCATTATTCTTAAAAGAAGCTTTGGAAATTTAGGAGCCTCAATTCTCCTTAGTTTAGGAACTTTGGTTATTCCAAGTTGTTAAATTAGGTAATCGTTGTCCACGGAGCTAGGATTTTTCCAGAACTTTTTAGCAATCCTTAGTTGACGTATCTTCACGATTCTCAAATAAGGAACTAAGTAATCCTTGTTTTTATGTGTTTTCATTATCCTTAGGTTAGGAAGTCTAGTTATTCCCGATCATGAAATTAAATAATCCATCTTATTGGGAACCAACGTTATTCCAAAAGTTCTCATGAACCCTCAGAATACGAGCCCTGGCTATTTTCAATGTTGAAGTCAAGTAATCCCACTTTTAGGTGCTTTGTTTGTTCAACAAGAAACCTTGGTTATTCTTGAAAGAACCTTTGGCAATTTAAGCATCATCGTTATCTTCAGATTAGGAAGTTTAGTAATCCTAAGTCATAAAATCAAGTAATTCGGCTTTTTTATGATCTAATCTTTTTTTCATAAGTTCCTTAGAATCCTTAAATTACGAATCTCAGCTATCTCGATCGTAAAACTAGGTTAACCTACTTATTGGGAACTTAGGTCATTCGACATAGCATTCGTTATTCTTGAAAAAAGCTTTGGCAATTTAGGAGCCTCAGTTCTCACTTTAGGAACTTTGGTCATTCCAAGTGGTTAAATAAGGTAATCCATTATCTGCAGAGGTAGGATTATTCCAAAACTTCTTAGCAATCCTTAGACGACTCTTCATGATTTTCGAAGTAGAAACCAAGTAATCCTTGTTTTTAGGAGTTTTTGTTATCCTTAGGTTAGGAAGTCTCGTTATTGTCAATCGTGAAATTAAATAACCCATCTTATTGGGAACCAACGTTGTTCGAAACGTTCTCATGAACCCTTAGAATATAGACCCTAACTATTCTCAAAGGTGAAGGCAAGTAATGTCTCAGTAATTCACGAAAGAACCTCTGGCTATTGAAGCATCATCATTATCTTTAGATTAAGGAAATTTAGTTATCTTAAGTTGTAAAATCAAGTAACTCATCTTTTTATAAAAGTTCCCTAGAATCCTTAAATTATGAACCTCGACTATTCCAATTGTAAAACTAGTTTAACCTACTTATTGGGAACTTAGGTTATCTGACAGCAGCATTCGTTATTTTTGAAAGAAGCTTTGGCAATTTAGGAGTCTCAGTTCTCCTTAGTTTAGGAACATTGGTTATTCCAAGTTGGTAAATCAGGTAATGTGTTGCTCATGGAGCTAGAATTTTTCCAAAACTTCTTAGCAATCCTTAGACGACGGATCTTCACAACTCTCAAACAAGAAACCAAGTAATACTTGATTTTAGGAGTTTTCGTTATCTTTTAGGAGCTTTGTTTGTTCAACAAGAAACCTCAGTTATTCTCGAATGAGCCTCTAACTATTTTAACATGGACTTTATCTTTGAATTAAGTAATTTAATTATCCTTAGTCGCAAAATCAAGTAATTCATCTTTTTATGATATCATCTTTTTCCACAAGTTTTCTAGAATCCTTAAATTATGAATCTCGGCTATCTCGATCGTAAAACCAAGTTAACTTATTGGGAATGTAGGTTTTTTGACAGAAGCATTCATTATTCTTGAAAGAATTTGTGGCTATTTACAAGCCACAATTATCCTTAGTTTGGGAACTTTAGTTATTCTAAGTTGTTAAAGCAAGTAATTTGTTGTTTGCAGAGTTAGGATTTTTTCAAAACTTTTTAGCAATCCTTAGATGACAGATGTTCACAATTCTCAAACTTGAAACCAAGTAATCCTTATTTTTACAAGTTTTCGTTATCCTTAGGTTAGGAAATCTGGTTATTCATGATCGTGAAATCAAATAATCAATCTTATTTAGAACAAATGTTGTTATAAAAGATCTCATGAACCATCAGAATATGGATCCTGACAATTCTCAATTGTGAAGGCAAGTAATCCCTCATTTAAGAGTTTTGTTTATTTAATAAGAAACCTCAGTTATTTACGAAAGAACCTCCGCTATTTAAGCATAGTCGTTATCTTCGAAATAGGAAATTTAGTTATCCTTAGTCACAAAATCAAGTAATTCATCTTTTTATTATTTAATCTTATTCTACAAGTCCCTAAAATCATAAAATTGTAAACCTTGTCCATCCTAATCGTAAAACCAAGTTAACCTACTTATTAGGAACTTAGGTTGTTAGACAGCTACATTCGTTACTCTTGAAAGAAGATTTGGTAATTTAGGAGTCTCAATTCTTCTTAGTTTAGGAACTTTGGTCATTCCAATTAGGTAATCCATTGTCCGCAAAGCTAGGATTTTTCCAAAACTTCTTAGCAATCCTTAAATGATGGATCTTCACGATTCTCAACCATTGAAACAAATAATCCTTATTTTTAGGAGTTTTCGTGATCCTTAGGTTAAGAAATCTTATTATTTTGGATCTTGAAATCAAATAATCCTCTTATTGAGAACAAACCTTATTCGAGAAGTTCCCAATTATCCCTCAGAATACGGACCTTTGGTTATTCTCAATTGTGAAGGCAAGTAATCCCTACTTTAGGAGCTTAGTTTGTTCAATAAAAATCCTCAGTTATTCTCTAAAAAACCTCTAACTATATGAGCATCATCGTTATCTTCGGATTAGGAAATTTTGTTATTCTCAGTCGTAAAATCAAGTAATTCATCTTTTTATGATCTAATCTTTTTCTAAAAATTCCTTAAAATCCTTAAATTACAAATCTCGGCTATCCTGATCATAAAACCAAGGTAACCTAGTTATTGGGAACTTAGGTTATCTGATAGTAGCATTCGTTATTCTTGAAAGAAGTTTTGGCAATTTAGGAGCCTTAGTTCTCCTTTATTTAGGATCTTCGGTTATTCTAAGTCATGAAATCAGGTAATCTATTGTTCATAGAGTTAAGATTTTTCCAAATCTTCTTAGCAATCTTTAGATGACGGATCATCACAATTCTTAAACATGCAACTGAGTAATCTTTGTTTCTAGGAGTTTTCATTATCCTTAGGTTGAGAAGTCTGGTTATTCTTAATCATGAAGTCAAAAAATTCATCTTATTGAGAACAAACTTTGTTCCAAAAGTTTTCACGAACCGTCAAAATACAGACCTCAGCTACTTTCAATTGTAAAGGTAAGTAATCCATCTTTTAGGAGCTTAGCTTATTCAATAAGAAACCTCGGATATTCTCGAAAGAACCTTTGGCTATTTGAGCATCATCGTTATCTTCGAGTTAGGAAATTTTGTTATCCTCAGTTGTAAAATCAAGTAATTCATCTTTTTATGATATAATTTTTTTCATAAGTTCCCCAAAATCTTTAAATTACGAACCTTGGCTATCTCAGTCATAAAACCAAGGTAACCTACTTATTGGGATCTTAGGCTACCCGATAGTAGCATTTGTTATTCTTGGAAGAAGCTTTGGCAATTTAGGAGCCCTAGTTCTCCTTAATTTAGGAACTTTGGTTATTTTAAGTCATAAAATCAGGTAATCCTTTGTCCGTGGAGTTAAGATTTTTCCAAAACTTCTTAACAATGCTTAGATGACGGATTTTTACGATTCTCAAACATGAAATGAAGTAATCTTCGTTTTTAGGGACTTTCATTATCCTTAGGATAGGAAGTCTGTTTATTCTGGATTGTGAAATCAAATGATCCATCTTATTGGGAACAAATGTTGTACAAGAAGTTCTCATGAACACTTAGAATATGGACCTTGATTATTCTCAATTATGAAGGCAAGTAATCCTTACTTTAGAAGCTTTGTTTGTTCAACAACAAACTTTGGTTATTCTTGAAAGAACCTTTGGCTATTTAAGTATCGTTGTTATTTTCGGATTAAGAAATTTAGTTGTCCTCAATCACAAAATCAAGCAATTCCTCTTTTTATGATCTAATCCTTTTCAACAACATTCCTAGAATCCTTAAATTATGAACCTTGGCTATTCCAATTGTAAAACCCAGTTAACCAACTTATTGGGAACTTAGGCTCTCTAACAGCAGCATTCATTATTCTTGAAAGAAGCTTTGGCAATTTAAGAGGCTCAGTTCTCCTTAGTTTAGGAACATTGGTTATTTCAAGTAGTTAAATCAAGTAATCTATTGTTTGTGGAGCTAGGATTTTTCCAAAACTTCTCAGCAATCCTTACATGACAGATCTTTATGATTCTCAAATGTGAAACCCAGTAATCCGTGCTTTTAGGAGTTTCACTATCGTTAAGTTTAGAAGTCTTGTTATTCTTAATCGTGAAATCAAATAATCCATCTTATTGGGAACAAACATTATTCAAGAAGTTCTCATGAACTATCAGAATACGGACCCTATCTATTCTCAATTGTGAAGACATGTAATCCCGCTTTTAGGAGCTTTATTTCCTCAACAAGAAACCTTGGTTATTATTGAAAGATCCCTTGGCTATTTAAGCATCATCGTTATCTTCCGCTTAGGAAATTTAGTTATCTTGAGTAACAAATTCAAGCCATTCATCTTTTTATGATCTAGCCTTTTTCCATAAGTTCCCTAGAATCCTTAAATTACGAACTTTGGCTATCCCAATCGTAAAACCAAGTTAGGGAACTTCAGTTATCTGACGAAAGCAATCGTTATTCTTGAAAGAGGCCTTAGTCATTTTGGAGCATTAGTTCCTCTTAATTTAGGAACTTTAGTTATTCTAAGTTGTTGAATCGGGTAATCCGTCATCCATAGAGTCAAGATTTTTCCAAAACTTAGCAATCCTTAGATGACGAATCTTCACAATTCTCAAACATGAAACCAAGTGATCCTTGTTTTTGTGATCCTTAGGTTAGAAAGTCTTGTTATTCTAAATCATGAAATCAAATAATCCATCTTATTAGGAACAAATGTTGTTCCACAAGTTCTCACGAACCATCAGAATATGGAGCTTGGCTATTCTAAATTGTTAAGGCAAGTGATCCCTCTTTAGGGAGCATTCTTTGCTCAATAAGAAACCTCGGTTATTCTTAAAAGAACCTTTGGCTATTTAAGCATCGTTTTTATCTTTGGATTAGGAAATTTAGTTATCCTCAATTGTAAAATCAAGCAATTCATCTTTTTATGATCTAATCTTTTTCCATAAGTTCCTTAGAATCCTTAAATTACGAACCTTGACTATCCCAATTGTAAAACTAGGTTAACCTAGGTTATCTAACATGAGCATTTGTTATTCTTAAAATAAGCTTTTGCATTTTAGGAGCCTTAGTTCTCTTCAGTTTAGGAACTTTGATTATTCTAAGTCGTTAAATTAAGTAATCAATTGTTCGTGGAGCTAGGATTTTTCCAAAACTTCTTAGAAATCCTTAGATGACGAATCTTCATGATTCTCAAACATGAATCCAACTAATCCTTGTTTTTAGGAGTTTTCATCATCTATAGGTTAGAAAGTCTAGTTATTCATGATCATGAAATCAAATAATCAATCTTATTTGGAACAAATATTATTCTAGAATTTCTCACGAACCTTCAAAATACAGACCCCGGCTATTCTCAATTATGAAGGCAATAACCCTTCTTGGAGGAGCTTTGTTTATTCAACAAGAAACCTCGATTATTCTCGAAAGAACCTTTAGCTATTTATGCATTGTCGTTATCTTCAGATTATGAAATTTAGTTATTCTCAGTTGTAAAATTAAGCAATTCATCCTTTTATGATCTAGCCTTTTTCTACAAGATTATTAGAATCCTTAAATTATGAACCTTAGTACTCCTGATTGTAAAACTTAGTTGACCTACTTATTAGGAACTTAGGTTATCCGACAAGAGCATTCGTTATAATTTAAAGAAGCTTTGGCCATTTATGAGCCTCAGTTCTTCTTAGTTTAGAAACTTTGGTTATTCTAAGTCGTTAAATCAGGTAATTCGTTGTCCAAGGAGCTAACACTTTTCCAAAACTTCTTAACAATCCTTAGACGATGGATATTCATGATTCTCAAGCATAAAACATAGTAATCCTTATTTTGATGAGTTTTCAATAATCCTTGGGTTAGGTAGTCTTGTTATTCTTGATCATGAAATAAAATAATCCATCTTATTTGAGAACAAACGTTCTTTAAGAAGTTCTCATGGACCCTCAAAATATGTACCTTGGCTATTCTCATTTGTAAAGGCAAGTAATCCCTCTTTTAGGAGCTTTGTTTGTTCAACAACAAACCTCGGTTATTCTTGATAGAACCTCTTGCTTTTAAGTATTGTTATTATCTTCGGATTGGCAAATTTAGTTATCCTCAGTTTCAAAATCAAGTAGTTCATCTTTTCTTTATCTAACTTTTTTTTCCACAAGTTCCCTAGAATCCTTAAATTACGAACCTTGACTATTCCAATCGTAAAACCCAGTTAACCTACTTATTAGGAACATAGGTCATTTGATAGCAACATTTGTTGTTCTTGAAAGAAGCTTCAACAATTTAGGAGCTTCAGTTTTCCTCAGTTTAGGAATTTTGGTTATTCCAAGTCGTTAAATCAAGTAATCTGTAGTTCGCGAAGCTAGGACTTTTCCAAAACTTCTTAGCAATTCTTATGATGGATCTTGACAATTCTCAAACATGAAACCAAGTAGTCCTTATTTTTAGGAGTTTTCGTTATCCTTGGGTTAGTAAGTCTTATTATTCTTGATCCTAAAATCAAATAATCCATCTTATTAGGAACAAACGTTGTTCCAGAAGTGGTCATGAACCATTAGAATATGAATCATGACTATTCTCAATTGTGAAGGCAAGTAATCTTTCTTCGAGGAGAATTGTTTGTTCAACAAGAAACTTCGGTTATTCTCAAAAGAACCTTTAGCTATTTAAGCTCCGTCGTTATCTTTGCATTAGGAAATTTAGTTATCCTTAGTCATAAAATCAAGTAATTCATCTTTTTATGATCTAGCCTTTTTCCACAAGTTTCCTAAAATCCTTAAATTACAAACCTTAGCTATCCCGATTGTAAAACTTAGTTGACCTACTTATTGGGAACTTAGGTTATCTAATAGGAGCATTTGTTATTCTTGAAAGAAGCTTTGGCAATTTACGAGCCTCAGTTCTCCTTAGTTTACGAGCTTTGGTTATTTCTAGTCGTTAAATCAAGTAAAATCATTGTTTTTAGGGCTAGCACTTTTCCAAAACTTATTAGAAATCCTTAGACGACGGATCTTCACGATTCTCAAACATGAAACCAAGTAATCCTTATTTTTATGAGCTTTCGTTATCCATGGGTTAGGAAGTCTTGTTATTTTTTATCTTGAAATCAAATAATCCATCTTATTGGGAACAAACATTGTTCAAGAAGTTCTTGTGAACCTCAGAGTACGAACCCTGGCTATTCTCAATTGTGAAGGCAAGTAATCTCTCTTTTAGGAGCTTTGTTTGTTCAACAAGAAACCTCGGTTATTCTCGAAAGAACCTCTGGCTATTGAAGTATTGTTGTTATTTTCGGATTAAGAAATTTAGTTATCCTCAGTCGTAAAATCAAGTAGTTCATCTTTTTATGATTGAATCTTTTTCCCTAAGTTTCCTAGAATCCTTAAATTACGAACCTCGGCTATCCCGATTGTAAAACTAGGTTAGCCTAATTATTGGAAACTTAGGCTATCCGACACGAGCATTCCTTATTCTTGAAAAAAGCTTTGACAATTTAGGAGCCTCAGTTCTCCTTAGTTTAGGAACTTTGGTTATTCCTAGTCGTTAAATCAAGTAATTCGTTGTCTGTGAAGCTAGGATTTTTCCAAAACTTCTAAGCAATCCTTAGATGACGGACTTTACTATTCACAAACGTAAAAGCAAGTAATCCTTATTTTTATGAATTTTCATTATCCTTAATTTAGGATGTCTTATTATTCTCGATTGTGAAATTAAACAATCTATCTTATTAGGAACAAACGTTATTCAAGTTCTCATGAACCCTCAGAAAACAGAACATAGTTATTCTCAATTATGAAGGCAAGTAATCCCTCCTTTAGGAGCTTTGGTTGTTAAACAAGAAGGCTTGGTTATTCTCGAAAAAACCTTTAGCAAATTAAGCATCATCGTTATCTTTGGATTCGGAAATTTAATTATCCTCAGTTGTAAAATCAAACAATTCACCTTTTTATGATCTCATCTTTTTCCATAAGTTCCCTAGAATCTTTAAATTATGAACCTCATATATCCTGATCATAAAACCAAGTTAACCTTCTTATTGGGAACATAGGTTATCCGACTGGAACATTTGTTATTCTTGAAATAAGCTTTGGCAATTTAGGAGCCTTAGTTCTCCTTAGTTTAAGAACTTTGGTTATTCCAAGTCGTTAAGTCACATGATCAATCATAATACAGACGTTAGCTATTCTCCATTACGAAGGCAAGTAATCCTTCTTTTAGGATCATTGCTTGTTCTACAAGAAACCTTAGTTATTGTTGAGAGAACCTCTAGCTATGTATTTATCCTCAGTCGTAAAATAAAGTAATTCACCTTTTTATGATCTAGCCTTTTTCCACAAGTTCCCTAAAATCCTTAAATTATGAACCTCTGCTATCCCAATTGTAAAACTCGATTGACCTACTTATTGGAATCTTAGGTTATCCGACAAGAACAATGGTTAATCATGAAAGAAGCTTTGGCAATTTAGGAGCCTTAGTTATCCTTAGTTTCAGAACTTTTGTTAATCCAAGTCATTTAGTCAGGTAATTCGTTGTCCGTGGGGTTAGAATTTTTCCAAAACTTTTTAGCAATCCTTAGAAGACGAATCTTCACTATTATCAAACATGAAACTAAGTAATCTTTGTTTTTAGGAGTTTTTGTTATCCTTGGGTTAGGTAGTATTTTAATTCTTGATCATGAAATGAAAAAAATTCATTTTATTTAGTAACAAACGTTATTCTAAAAGTTCTCATGAACCTTCAGCATACATACCCTAGCTATTCTCGATTGTGAAGGCAAGTAATCCCTTTTTTAGGAGCTTTGTATGTTCAACAACAAACCTCGGTTATTCTGCAAAGAACCTCTACCTATTTAAGCATCGTCGTTATCTTCAAATAAGGAAATTTAGTTATCCTTAGTTGCAAAATCAAGTAATTCATCTTTTTATGATTTAATCTTTTTCCATAAGTTCCCTAGAATTCTTAAATTATGAACCTCGGCTATCTCAATCGTATAACCAAGTTAACCTACTTATTGGCAACTTAAGTTATCTAACATAAGCATTCGTTATTCTTAAAATAAGCTTTAGCAATTTAGGAGCTTCTGTTCTCCTTAGTTTTTAGGAACTATGGTTATTCTAAGTCGTTAAATCAAGTAATGTGTTGTCTGTAGAGTTGGGATTTTTCCAAAACTTCTTAAAAATCCTTAAATGACGGAACTTCATGATTCTCAAACATGAAACTAACTAATCCTTATTTTTAGGAGTTTTCGTTATCCTTGTGTTACGAAGTATTATTATTCTTGATCGTAAAATCAAATAATCCATATTATTGGGAACAAACGTTGTACAAGAAGTTCTTGTAAACCCTTAGAATACGGACCCTCGCTATTCTCAATTGTGAAGGCAAGTAATCCTCTTTTAGGAGCTTTGTTTGTTCAAGAAGAAACGTCAATTATTCTCGAAAGAACCTCGGCTATTGAAGCATCGTCGATATCATCAGATTAGGAAATTTAGTTATCCTCAGTTATAAAATCAAGTAATTCATCTTTTTATGATCTAACTTTTTCCCACAAGTTCCCTAAAATCCTTCATTTATGAACCTCGGCTATCCCAATCGTAAAACCCAATTAACCTACTTATTAGGAACTTAGGTTATCCGACAGCAGCATTCGTTATTCTTGAAAGAAGCTTCAAAAGTTTAGGAGCCTTAGTTCTCCTTAGTTTAGGAACTTTCATTATTCCAAGTCGTTAAATCATATAATTCGCCATCCGCGAAGCTAGCACTTTTCCAAAACTTCTTAGCAATCCTTAGACTACGAATCTTCACGATTCTCAAACATGAAATCAAGTAATCCTTATTCTTAGGAGTTTTCATAAGCCTTTGGTTAGGAAATCTTATTATCCTTGATCGTAAAATCAAATAATCTATCTTATTGGGAATAAACGTTATTCCAGAATTTGTCATGAACCGTCAGAATATGGATCCTGGCTATTCTCAATCGTGAAGGCAAGTAATCCCTATTTTAGGAGCTTTTTTTGTTCAATAAGAAATCTCAATTATTCTCGAAAGAACCTTTGGCTATGTATGCATCGTCGTTATCATCGGATTAGGAAATTTAGTTATCCTTAGTCATAAAATCAAACAATTCATCTTTCTACGATCTAGCCTTTTTCTACAAGTTCCCTAGAATCCTTAAATTACGAACTTTGGCTATCCCAATTGTAAAACCCGATTGACTTACTTATTGGGAACTTAGGTTATTCAACAGGAGCATTCGTTATTCTTAAAAGAAGCTTTAGCAATTTATGAGCCTCAATTCTCCTTAGTTTATGAACTTTGAATATTCCAAGTTGTTAAATAGGTAATTCATTGTTCGCAGAGCTAGCACTTTTCCAAAACTTCTTAAAAATCCTTAAACGACAGATCTTCATGATTCTCAAACATGAAACCGAGCAATCCTTATTTTTATGAATTTTTGTTATCCTTGGGTTAGGAGGTTTTATTATTCTTAATCATGAAATCAAATAATCCGTCTTATTGGGTACAAAAGTTGTTCTAGAAGTTCTCATGAACCCTCAAATATGCACCCTGGCTATTCTCAATTGTAGAGGCAAGTAATCCCCCCTTCTAGGTGCTTTGCTTGTTTAACATGAAATCTCGGTTATTCTCGAAAGAACCTTTGGCTATTTAAGCATTGTCTTCATCTTTGGATTAGGAAATTTAGTTATCTTCAATCATAAAATCAAGTAATTTATCTTTTTATGATCTAATCTTCTTCCACATGTTCCTTAAATTATGAACCTCGGCTATCTTGATTGTAAAACCAAGTTAACCTACTTATTAGGAACTTAGGTTATACGACAACAACATTTATTATTCTTAAAAGAAGCTTTGGTAATGTAGGAGTCTTGGTTCTCCGTAGTTTAAGAACTTTGATTATCCTAAGTTGTTAAATCAGGTAATCCATCGTCCACGGATCTAAGATTTTTCCAAAACTTTTAAGCAATCCTTAGAAGGCAGATCTTCACTATTCTCAAACTACAAACAAAGTAATCCTTGTTTTTAGTAGTTTTTGTTATCCTTGGGTTAGATAATCTTGTTATTCTTGGTTTGTGAAATGAAATAATCAATCTTATTTAGGAACAAACGTTGTTTCTAATGTTCTCATGACCCTCAAAATATAAATCCTGGCGATTCTCAATTGTGAAGGCAAGTAATTCCTCTTTTAGGAGCTTTCTTTGTTCAACAAGAAACCTTGGTTATAAGAACCTTTGGCTATTTAAGTATCATTGTTATCTTTGGATTGGGAAATTTAGTTATTCTTAGTTGCAAAATCACGTAATTACTTTTCTTATGATCTAATATGTTTTCTCGAGTTTCCTAGAATCTTTAAATTACGAACCTCAGCTATATTAATTAGAAAACCAAGTTAACCTACTTACTGAGAACTTAGGTTATTTGAGACGGATATTCATTATTCTTGAAAAAAGCTTTGGTAATTTTGGAGTCTCAATTCTGTTTAGTTTTAGGAACCTCAGCTATCCCGATTGCAAAACCTGGTTGACCTACTTATTAGGAACTTAGATTATCTGACAGGAGCATTCACTATTCTTGAAAGAAGCTTTGGTAATTTACAAGCCTCGGTTCTCTTTAGTTTAAGAACTTTTATCATGATCCAATAGTATCGTTGTCGTGATAGATCGCTGTGTACCATATAAAGGTCTACTATTAACCCTTTTGTTAATCGCAGGCCTTTCATACGATACATAAAGCTCCTTCAACTCTACGTTACCACTAGGCCAACAAATAAGTAATATAGAGCAATTTAAGTAAAAATTATCTTCTATGTTGTAAATTAATGAAATAAACATGTGGACTCGTTATGTTCCACACCAAAAGAATATTACAAGCGAATGCAATTCGTAAAGGAAACTACATCATAAACTTCAAACTATATTATGAATAAAAATAAAGGTAAATAGTTATTTACAACAATTGTTACAAAATCTCCTCTCCGCTCTTTGATCGCTCTAACTTGTCTCTACGTGAGACTCACCTCGGGCATTCCTTGGCTCGGTTAAATGAAGGGGTTTCCCTATAACAAAAGAAATCTTTTAGAGTGTTAGCATACATTTAGTGAGATAAATACCTTCGTTAATATCGCATGATAGAAATTTATTAGATGTACATATGAATGCATGAACAATCAGTATGCCAAACAACTTATATAGTGGCCTAAGAATTGCATACAACTCAGAATTACGCCCTCCCTGCAGTCAGGGTTTAGAGATGATTAACCGACCTAAACTAAAATCCGGGTTTAGCCCTTGGGTTTTATTTCATTTGCACTATTGTGCTTAAGCTAGAACAAAACTACATATATACACTTTCTTAACTGACGACAAATCATAATTTCAAAATCCTAGTTTAGCAATGTGATGGCCCTCGCAATCCATAAACATATGCCTTAAGTAGAAGCTACAAGACACAGCCCCTTACTAACGGTTGGTGTTTCTCAGCACCTATTAATTTCATTAGCTTAGGATAGAGACTCAATATAAACGATGACATAACTAGTGTCCAATCCTATAGGAGGCCCTTCTCCTATGAGTCCCTTCCCATCTCCTGTGTGAAGTGGTAGTCGGTGTCATCCGAATGCAATTATGGGAAATGCATGATTCATTGAATTTCTTAATCATATAAGTGATTAATTCAGTTTTTCATGGTAATCAGATCATTTCATTCCACACAATCGCAAATATGAGTTATCACAAACAATTTTCATTATTACGTGATTAATAAGCCATAGTATTCAACTAAAAGTTCACATACATGTATTTCCATATCTTACAAGCATCCAAATTATATATATGTAAGTTTAGTGCATCTATTCTATAAGAAAAATCAAGTAAAGAGTCATCAGGAATTCACTTACAGCCAAGCAGGTTAATCAAAGTAATCTCAGGGTAAGTTATCTTCGAACGTTGGGTCCCTTGGACATCACAATCATAATACTATAATGATTTGAAATAAGGCTTAGAAAACTAAGTTAAACCCCCTTAAGTTATACTTTTGACTAGATTTCATATTTTTCCCAGTTTCTTACTTAAAGTTCAATCGCACATAACATTTTCATTTTAAATCCGATTTTTATGATCTTACAGTCAATCTTCATCTTTTTTCAAGTGTATTTTAATGTGGTGAAGTTAGATTTTCGAGATGAGGTACACAAATCTACCCATAAGTCATAACAGTAGCGGTCCTCATGATTTGGAGTGCTTTTGGGCTTTGTTTGGTTAATGGGCTTTTTGGTAACTTAGAAAATCCTTTGGGCTTGAGCTTAAGATCTTATTCTAGGTTCAAAATACTCCTTAAGGTTAGATTCACAACTTTGATTCACACTCCTAAGGCTAATAATCACTTCTTGGGCTCTTAGGTAGGCTTAAGTTGTCAAATGGGCTTGTTTTTTTTATCCAAATCAAAGATAGTCACTTTCTTGGGCTTACGGGGTGTCTTGTGGGA
Organism: Lumnitzera racemosa; assembly: GCA_024138005.1. Classification (NCBI taxonomy): domain Eukaryota; kingdom Viridiplantae; phylum Streptophyta; class Magnoliopsida; order Myrtales; family Combretaceae; genus Lumnitzera; species Lumnitzera racemosa. The sequence continues at coordinate 47,950,566 of JAMXBC010000007.1, forward strand.
TTCTTGAGAGTCTTAAAACAACTTTTATTGTTGTGCTAAGTTGTTGGTCAAAAACTTAAGGTGGGTTCAACTTGGTGTTTCAGGCTCATTTTGAAAGTTTTAAGCTCAGTTTTTGAGTTTTAGGCTTAATACACTTACGTACTTTGCTTAGTTAGTCTTTTCACTTTGTTTACTTACTTTTATTATATTTTTAAGTGTCTTTTAGCAAAGTTCCAAATCTGGTCGGTTTAGGTGTGAGAGTTTCCAACTTGTTTTATCATTTCCTTAAGTTTAGGTGTTAGATCATGAATTTAAGCTACTTGTATTCAAATCTTAACTTGATTTCTTTTCCATTAGATGATTATTTAGCACATAGTAGAAGATCTCATACTTATCATAACTCTCATATCATAATTCATATCTTATAAAGTTGGTTTCCTCATAAAACCTCATGTGATAAATTCTTCCTTTACCTAAGTCTAGATTTGAGCATTCGTTATTCTTAAGATAAGCTTTCACAATTTAAGAGCCTTAGTTTAGGAAATTTCGTTAATCCATGTTGTTAAATCAAGTAACCTGTTGTTTGTGGAGCTAGGACTTTTTCAAAACATCTTAGAAATCCTTAGAGGATGGAACTTCATGATTCTCAAACATGAAACCAACTAATCCTTATTTTTAAGAGTTTTTGTTATCCATAAGTTAGGAAGTCTGGTTATTCTTGATTGTAAAATCAAATAATCAATCTTATTTGGAACAAACGTTGTTCTAGATGTTCCCATGAACCCATAGAATACGAACCCTGGCTATTCTCAATTATGAATGTAAGTAATCCCTCATTTAGGAGCTTTGAATGTTTAACAAGGAACCTCAATTATTCTTAAAAGAACCTTTGGCTATTTATACATTGTCATTATCATCGGATTAGGAAATTTAGTTATCCTCAGTTGTAAAATCAAGCAATTCATCTTTTAATGTTCTAGCCTTTTTTCACAAGTTCCCTGAAATCCTTAATTTACGAACCTTGGTTATCCCGAACGTAAAACCTAGTTGACCTACTTAATGTGAACTTAGATTATTTGACAAGAGCATTCGTTATTCTGGAAATAAGATTTGGCAATTTACGAGCCTCCTCCTTAGTATAGGAACTTTAGTTATTTTAAATCGTTAAATCAGGTAATCCGTTGTTTGCGGAGCTAGGATTTTTTCAAAACTTCTTATTGCTCCTTAGATGACGGATCTTTACGATTCTCAAACATGAAACCAAGTAACCCTTATTTTTAGGAGTTTTCGTTATCCATAGGTTAAGAAGTTTGATTTTTCTTGATTGTGAAATCAAATAATCAATTTTATTTGTAACAAATGTTGTTCCAAAAATCCTCATGAACCCTCAGAATACAGACCTTGACAATTCTCAATTGTGAAGACGAGTAATCCCTCTTTTAGGAGCTTTGTTTGTTCAATAAGAAAACTTGGTTATTATTGAAAGAACCTTTGGCTATTTAGTTTTCCTCAGTCGTAAAATCAAGTAATTCATCTTTTTATGATCTAATCTTTTTTCCATAAGTTCCCTAGAATCCTTAAGTTACGAACCTTGGCAACCCTAAGCATAAAACTAAGTTAACTAACTTATTGGAACTTAGGTTATCTGATAAGAACATTGATTATTCTTAAAAGAAACTTTGGCAATTTTGGAGCCTTAGTTCTTTTTAATTTAGGAACTTTGGTTATTCTAAGTCATTAAATTGAGTAATCTGTTGTCTGCGAAGTTAAGATTTTTCCATAACCTCTTATTGGTCCTTAGATGATGGATCTTTATGATTCTCAAACATGAAACCAAGTAATCCTTATTTTTAGGGTTTTTTGTTATCCTTTAATTAGGAAGTCTTGTTATTCATGATCGTGAAATCAAATAATCAATTTTATTTGGGAACAAATGTTGTTCCACAAGTTCTCATGAACAGACAGAATATGAACCTTGGCTATTCTCAATTGTGAAGACAAGCAATCTCTATTTCAGGAGCTTAATTTGTTCAACAAGAAATCTCGGTTATTCTCGAAGGAACCTCTAGCTATTCAAGCATTGTCATTATCTTTGAATTTGGAAATTTAGTTATCCCCATTGCAAAATCAAGTAATTCATTTTTTCTTTATCTAATCTTTTTCCACAAGTTCCCTTGAATCCTTAAATTATGAACCTCGTCTATTCTAATCATAAAACCAGGTTAACCTAGGAATTAAGGTTATTTGACAAGAGCATTTGCTATTCTTGAAAAAATCTAGCTATTTGGGAGCCTCAGTTCTCCTTAGTTTAGGAACTTTGGTTATTCTAATTCATTAAATCAGGTAATCTATTGTCTGTGGAGTAAGAATTTTTCCAAAACTTCTTAGCAATCCTTAGATGATGGATGTTCACAATCCTTAAATATGAAACCAACTAATCCTTGCTTTTAGGAGTTTTTGTCATCCTTAGGCTAGGTAATATTGTTATTCTTGATCGTGAAATCAAATAATCAATCTTATTGGGAATAAACAGTGTTCAAGAGGTTCTCGTGAACCCTCAAAATATGGACCCTAGCTATACTCAATTGTGAAGACAAGTAATCCCTCTTTTAGGAGCTTTGTTTATTCAATGAGAAACCTTAGTTATTTTCGAAAGAACCTCTAGCTATTTAAGCATCGTTGTTATCTTCAGATTAGGAAATTTAGTTATCCTCAATCGCAAAATTAAGCAATTCATCTTTTTATGATCTAATCTTTTTCCACAAATTCTCTAGAATCCTTAAATTACGAACGTCGACTATCCCAATTGTAAAACTTGGTTAACCTAATTATTGGAAACTTAGGTTATCCGACAAGAGTATTCGTTATTCTTAAAAGAAACTTTGATGAATTAGGAGCCTCAATTCTCCTTAGTTTAAGAACTTTGGTGATTTCAAGTCATTAAATTAAGTAATTCATCATCCGCAAAACTAGGATTTTTCCCAAACTTCTTATCGCTTTTTGGATGATGGATCTTCACAATTCTCAAACATGAATCCAAGTAATCCTTGTTTTTATGAGTTATCGCTATCCTTAGGAAAGGTAGTTTTGTTATTCTTGATCATGAAATGACATAATCCATCTTATTTGAGAACAAACATTATTCCAGATGTTCGCATGAACCCTCAGAATATGGACCTTGGCTAATTACAATTGTGTAGGCAACTAATCCTCCTTTTAGGAGCTTTGTTTGTTCAACAAGAAAGTCGATTATTCTTGAAAGAACCTTTGGCTATTTATGCATCGTCGTTGTCTTTGGATTCAGAAATTTAGTTATCCTTAGTCGCAAAGTCAAGCAATTTTTGTTTTAATGATCTAATATTTTTCCATAAGTTTCCTATTATCCTTAAATTGCAAACCTCGGCTATCTCGATAGCAAAACTAAGTTATCTTACTTATTGGGAACTTAGGTTATCCAACAGTTGCATTCATTATTCTTGAAAGAAGCTTTGCAATTTAGAAGCCTCAGTTCCTCTTAGTTTAGGAACTTTGGTTATTCCAAGTTGCTAAATCAGGTAATCTATTGTCCATGGAGCTAGGATTTTTCCAAAACTTTTTAGCAATCCTTAGATGACGGATCTTCACGATTCTTAAACATCAAACCAAGTAATCCTTATTTTTAGGAGTTTTCGTTATCCTTCAGTTAGGAAGTCTGTTTACTCTTGATCATGAAATCAAATAATCAATCTTATTCCACAATTTCTCATGAACCTTCAGAATATGGACTACGGCAATTATCAATTATAAAAGCAAGTAATCCCTCTTTTAGGAGCTTTATTTGTTCAACAAGAAAACTTGGTTATTCTCGAACGAACCTTTGGCTATTTATCCATTGTCGTTATCTTCGAATTAGGAAATTTAGTTATCTTCAGTTGTAAAATCAAGCAATTCATCCTTTTATGATCTATCCTTTTTTCCATAAGTTCTTTAGAATCCTTAAATTACGAACCTCAGCTATACCACTCATAAAACATGATCGACCTACTTATTGGGAACTTAGGTTTTTAGACTAGAGCATTTGTTATTCCTGAAAGAAGCTTTAGCAATTCACGAGCCACAATTCTCCATAGTTTAGGAACTTTGATTATTTCAAATTGTTAAATCAGGTAATCCATTATCCATGGAGCTAGGATTTTTCCAAAACTTATTAGTACTCCTTAAAGGACGAATCTTCACGATTCGATTCTTAAATATAAAACCAAGTAATCCATGTTTTTAGGAGTTTCGTTATCCTTAGGTTAGGAAGTCTGGATATTCTTAATCATAGAATCAAATAATCTATCTTTTTGAGAGCGAACGTTGTTCCAGATGTTCTCATGAACCATCAAAATACGGACCCTGGCTATTCTCAATTTTGAAGGCAAGGAATCTTTCTTTTAGGAGCTTTGTTTGTTCAACAAGAAGCCTCAGTTATTCTCGAAAGAACCATTGGCTATTTAAGCATTGTCGTTATTTTTGGATTAGGAAATTTAGTTTTCCTAAGTCACAAAATCAAGTAATTCATCTTTTTATCATCTAATCAATTTTTACAAGTTCTTTAAAATCCTTAAATTACGAACCTCGGCTATCTCGATCGTAAAACCAAGCTAACCTACTTATTTGGAACTTAAGTTATCTGATAGGAGCATTGGTTATTCTTGAAAGAAGATTTGTCTATTTAGAAGCCTTCATACTCCTTAGTTTAGGGACTTTGGTTTTCTAAGTGGTTAAATCAAGTATTCATTATCAAAACTTCTTAACAATCGTTAGAAGATAGATCTTCACAATTCTTAAACATAAAACCAAGTAATCATTATTTTTAAGAGTTTTTGTTATCCTTAGGTTAGGATGTCTAGTTACTCTTGATCATGAAATCAAATAATCAATCTCATTTGGAACAAACGTTGTTCAAGAAGTTCTCATGAATCCTTAGAATACGGACCCTAGCTATTCTCAATTGTGAAGGTAAGTAATCCCTCTTCTAAGAATTTTATTTGTTCAACAAGAAACCTCGGTTATTCTCGAAAGAACCTTTGTTTATTTAAGCATCATCGTTATCTTTGGATTAGGAAATTTAGTTATCCTCAGTTGCAAAATCAAGTAATTCATCTTTTTATGGTCTAATATTTTTCCACAAGTTCCTTAAAATCCTTCAATTATGAACCTCAACTATCGTGATCGTGAAACCAAGTTAACCTACTTATTGGGAACTTAGGTTCTCCTTAGTTTAGGAACTTTTGTTATTCCAAGTCATTAAATCAAGTAATCCATTGTCTATGGAGCTAGGACTTTTTCAAAACTTCTTAGCAACCCTTAGACAATGGATCTTCAAGATTTTCAAACATGAAACCAAGTAATCCTTATTTTTAGGGTTTTTCGTTATCCTTTAATTAGCAAGTCTTGTTATTCTTGATTGTGAAATCAAATAATCTATCTTATTTAGGAACAAAGGTTTTTCCACAAGTTCTCATGAACACACAGAATACGAACCTTAGCTATTCTCAATCGTGAAGGCAAGTAATCTATCTTTTAGGAGCTTAGTTTGTTCAATAAGAAATCTTGGTTATTCTTAAAAGAACCTCTAGCTATTCAAGCATTGTCATTATCTTTGAATTTGGAAATTTAAATCAAATAACTCATCTTTTCTTGATAAAATCTTTTTCAACAATTTCTCTAGAATCCTTAAATTATAAACCTTAGCCATCCCGATTGTAGAACTAAGTTAACCTACTTATTGGGAACTTATGTTGTCCGATAGGAACATTTGTTATTCTTGAAAAAAGCTTTAGCAATTTCAGAGCCTCAGTTCTCCTTAGTTTAGGAACTTTGGTTATTCCAAGTCGATTAGTTAGGAAATTCGTTGTCCGTGGAGTTAGCACATTTCCAAAACTTCTTAGCAATCCCTAGAAGACGGATCTTCACTATTCTCAAACATAAAACCAAGTAATCCTTATTTTTAGGAGTTTTTGTTATCCTTAGGTTAAGTAGTCTTGTTATTTCAGATCGTGAAATGAAATAATCTATCTTATTTGGAAATAAACGTTGTTCCAAATGTTCTCATGAACCCTTAGAATACAGACCCTAGCTATTCTCAATTGTGAAGGCAAGTAATCCCTCTTTTAGGAGCTTTATTTGTACAATAAGAAACCTCAGTTATTCTCGAAAAACCTCTGGCTATTTAAGTATTGTTGTTATCCTTGGATCGGGAAATTTATTTATCCTCAGTCACAAAATCACGTAATTCATCTTTTCTTTATTTAACCTTTTTCAACATGTTCTCTAGAATCCTCAAATTACGAACCTCAACTATTTCGATCGTAAAACCAGGTTAACCTACTTATTGGGAGCTAAGGTTATCTGACAGGAGCATTCATTATTCTTGAAAGAATATTTTAAGAGACTCAGCTCTCCTAAACTTTGGTTATTCTAAGTCATTAAATCAGGTAATCTATTGTCCAGAGAGTTAGGATTTTTCCAAAACTTCTTAGCAATCCTTAGGAAGTCTAGTTATTCTTGATTGTAAAATCGAATAATCAATCTTATTTGAAATAAACATTGTTCCAAAAGTTCTCATGAACCCTCAGAATACGGACCCTGGCTATTCTCCGTTATGAAGGCAAGTAATATCTCTTTTAGGAGCTTTGTTTGTTATTCTTGAAAGAACCTCTTGCTATTTAAGCATTGCCGTCATCTTCGGATTAGGAAATTAAGTTATCCTTAGTCTCAAAATCACATAATTCATCTTTTTAAGATCTAATCCTTTTCCACAAGTTTCCTAGTATCCTTAAATTACAAGCCTTGGCTATCCCGATTGTAAAACCAAGTTAACCTACTTATTAGGAACCTAAGTTTTTTTTTATAGGAGCATTCGTTATTCTTGAAAGAATCTTTAGCTATCGAGGAGCCACAACTCTCTTTAGTTTAGGAAATTTGGTTATTCCAAGTTGTTAAATCAAGTAATTCATTGTTCGCGAAGCTAGGATTTTCCTAAAACTTCTCAATAATCCTATGAAGATTGATCTTCATGATTCTCAAACATGAAACCAAGTAATTCTTGTTTTTAGGAGTTTTTTTTATCCTTAGGTTAGGATGTTTGGTTACTCTTGATCGTGAAATCAAATAATTAATCTCATTTGGAACAAACATTGTTCTAGAAGTTCTCATGAACCCTTAGAATATGGACCTTGGCTATTGTCAATTGTGAAGGCAAGTAATCCCTCTTTTTAGTACTTAGTTTGTTCAACATGAAACCTCGGTTATTCTCGAAAGAACCTTTGGCTATTTATGCATCGTTGTTATCTTCGGATTAGGAAATTTAGTTATCTTTAGTAGCAAAATGAAGTAATCCAACTTTTTATAATCTAATCTTTTTCCACAAGCTTCCTAGAATACTTAAACTATGAAACACGGCTATCCTGATCATGAAACCAAGTTAACACACTTATTGGGAACTTAGGTTATCTGCTAGCAACATTCATTATTCTTGAAAGAAGCTTTGACAATTTAGGAATCTTAGTTTTCCGCAATTTAGGAGCTTTGGTTATTCTAAGTTGTTAAATCAGGTAATCAGTTGTCCGGGAAGCTAGAATTTTTGTAAAACATCTTAGCAATCCTTAGATGATGGATCTTCACGATTCTCAAATGAAACCAAGTAATCCTTATTCTTAAGAGGTTTCGTTATCCTTGGGTTAGGATGTCTTGTTATTCTCGATCGTGAAATTAAATAATTCATCTTATTGGGAACAAATGTTGTTTCAGAAGTTCTCATGAACCTTCAAAATACAGACCTTGGCTATTCTCAATTGTAGAGGCAAGTAATCCCTCTTTTAGGTGTTTTGTTTGTTAAATAAGAAACCTTGGTTATTCTCGAAAGAACGTTAGACTATTTAAGCATCGTCGTTATATTTGGATTAGGAAATTTTGTTATTCTCAGTCACAAAATCAAGTAATTTAGCTTTTTATGAACTAATCTTTTTCCACGAGCTCCCTAAAGTCCTAAAATTACGAATCCTGGCTATCCTGATCATAAAACCAAGTTAACCCACTTATTAGGAACTTTGGTTATCCAATAACAGCATTTGTTATTCTTGAAAGAAGTTTTAGCAATTTCGGAGCCTTAGTTCTCCTTACTTTAGGAAATTTTGTTATTCCATGTTGTTAAATCAAGTAATTTGTTGTCCACGAAGCTAGGACTTTTCCAAAACTTCTTAGCAATCCTTAGACAATGTATCTTCACAATTCTCAAACATGAGACCATGTAATCCTTATTTTTAGGAGTTTTCATTATCCTTATGTTACAAAGTCTTATTATTTTTATCATGAAATCAAATAATCCATCTTATTGAGAACAAACGTTGTTCTAGAAGTTCTTATGAACTATCAGAATACCGAGCCTAGTTATTATCAATTGTTAATGCAAGTAATCCCTCTTTTAGGAGCTTTGTTTGTTCAACAAGAAACCTCGGTTATTTTCGAAAAAACCTCTAGCTATTTAACATCGTCGTTATCTTTGAATTAGGAAATTTAGTTTTTCTCAGTCGTAAAATCAAGCAATTTATCTCTTTATGATCTAATCTTTTCCACAAGTTTCCTAGAATCCTTAAATTACAAACCTTGGCTATCCCGATCGTAAAACTAGGTTAACCCAATTGTTGGAAACTTAGGTTATTCAACATGAGCATTCGTTATTCTTGAAAGAAGCTTTGGCAATATAGGAACCTCAGTTCTCCTTAGTGTAGGAACTTTGGTTTTTCTAAGTCGTTAAATCAGGTAATTTGTTGTTCGCGGAGTCAGGATTTTTCCAAAACTTCTTAGCAATCCTTAGATGATGGATCTTCACGATTCTTAAACATGAAACCAAGTAATCCTTATTTTTATGAGTTTTCGTTATCCTTAGGTTAGGTAGTCTTGTTTTTTTATGGATTGTGAAATTAAATAATTCATCTTATTGGGAACAAGCGTTGTTTTAGTTCTCATGAACCCTTAGAATACGGACCCTAGCTAATCTCAATTGTATAGGCAAGTAATCTCCCTTTTAGGAGCTTTGATTGTTCAACAAGAAACCTTGGTTATTCTCAAAAGTACCTTTGGCAATTTACGCATCATCAGTATCTTCAAATCAGGAAATTCAAGCAATTCATCCTTTTATGATCTAATCGATTTCCACCAGTTTCCTAGAAACCTTAAATTACGAGCATCGGCTATCGCGATTGTAAAACCAAGTTAACTAGCTTATTAGGAACTTAAGTTATCTGACAAGAGTATTCATTATTCTTGAAAGAAGCTTTGGCAATTTAGGAGCCTCAGTTCTCCTTAGTTTAAAGATCTTTGGTTATTCCAAGTTGTTAAATTAGGTAATCTACTGTTCGCAAGCTAGGATTTCTTCAAAACTTCATAGCAATGCTTAGATGATGGATCTTTACGATTCTCAAATATAAAACCAAGTAATCCTTATTTATAAGAGTCTTTGTTATCCTTGTGTTAAGAAGTGTTGTTGTTCATGATTGTGAAATCAAATAATCCATCTTATAAGGGAGCAAATGTTGTTCTAGAAGTTTTTATGAACACTCAAAATACAGACTCTGGCTATTCCCTCTTTTAGGATTCTTGTTAGTTTAACAAGAAATCTCGGTCATTCTCAAAAGAACCTTTGGCTATTTAAGCATCGTTGTTTTCTTCGGATTAGAAAATTCAGTTATCCTCTATCCAAAATCAAGAAATTATTCTTTTTATGAACTAATATTTTTCCTCAAGTTCCCTAGAATTCTTAAATTATAAACCTCGGCTATTGCGATCATAAAATCAAGTTAACTTACTTATTGGGAACTTAGGTGATCTAACTGGAACATTGGTTATTATTGTAAGAAGTTTTGGCAATTTAAGAGCCTTAATTCTCCTTAGTTTAGGAACTTTGGTTATTTCAAGTCATTTCATCAGATAGTTTGTTGTTTGTGGAGTTAAGATTTTACCAAAACTTCTTAGTAATCCTTAAATGACAGATCTTCGCAATTCTCAAACATGACGTTAAGTAATCCTTGTTTTTAGGAGTTTTCATTATCCTTGGGTTAGGCAATCATGTTATTCTTCATTGTGAAATAAAAAAATTCATTTTATTGGGAATGAACGTTGTTCAAGAAGTTCTCATGACTCGTCAGAATACCCTAGCTATTCTCAATTTGTTAAAGTAAGTAATCCCTCTTTTAGGAGCTTTGTTTGTTCAACAAGAAACCTTGATTATTCTTGAAAGAACCTTTGGCTATTTAATTAGCGTCGTTATCTTTGGATTAAGAAATTTAGTTATCCTCAATCGTAAAATGAAGCAATTCATCTTTTCATAATCTAGTCTATTTCCACAAGTTTCTTAGAATCTTTAAATTATGAACCTTGACTATCTTGATTGTAAAACCAAGTTAACCTACTTATTAGGAACTTAGGTTATCCGACTGGAACATTCGTTATTCTTCTTGAAAAAAGCTTTAGCAATTTAGCTTAGTTCTTCCTAATTTAGGAACTTTGGTTATTCGAAGTTGTTAAATTAGGTAATTGTTGTCTACGAAGCTAGGATTTTTCTAGAACCTCATGAAACCAAGTAATCCTTATTTTTAGGTGTTTTCATTATCCTTGGGTTAGGTAGTATTGTTATTCTTGATCTTGAACTAAACAAATCCATCTTATTTGGGAGCAAACGTTGTTCGAGATGTTCTCATGAATCGTCAAAATATGGACCTTGGCTATTCTCAACTGTGAAGGCAAGCAATTCCTCTTTTAGGAGCTTTATTTGTCAAACAAGAAACTTTGGTTATTCTCGAAAGAACCTTTGGCTATTTAATCATCGTCGTTTTCTTCGGATTAGGAAATTTCGTTATCTTCTATTATAAAATCAAGCAATTCATGTTTTTATGATCTAATCTTTTTCCATAAGTTCTCTAGAATCTTTAAATTATGGCTATCCCAATCGCGAAGCCAAGTTAACCTACTTATTGGGAAGTTAGGTTATTCGATTGGAACATTCGTTATTCTTAAAAGAAGCTTTACAATTTAAGTGCCTCAGTTCTCCTTAGTTTAAGAACTTTGGTTATTCCAAGTCATTAAATTAGGTAATCCGTTGTCTGTAGAGTTAGGATTTTTTCAGAAACTTCTTAGTAATCTGTAGACGACGGATCTTCACAATTCTCAAACATGAAACCAAGTAATCCTTGCTTTTAGTTGTTTTCGTTATCCTTGGGTTTGGTAATCATGTTATTCATGATCATGAAATCAAATAATCTGTCTTATTGAGAACAAACATTGTTCAAGAAGTTCTCATGAGCCCTCAAAAACAGTCCCTGGCTATTCCCAATTGTGAAGGCAAGTAATCCATCTATTAAGAGCTTTGTTTGTTCAATAAGAAACCTCAGTTGCTCTCGAATGAACTTTTGGCTATTTAAGCATTGTGGTTTTCTTTGGATTAGGAAATTTAGTTATCCATTACCATAAAATCAAGCAATTCATCATTTATAACCTAATATTTTTCCACAATTTCCCTAGAATCCTTAAATTACAAACCTTGGCTATCCCGATCGTAAAATCAAGTTAACCTGCCCACTAGGAACTTAGGTTATCCGACTGGAACATTCACTCTTCTTCAAAGAAACTTTGGCAATTTAGGAGCCTTAGTTCTCCTTGGTTTTGGGAGCTTTAGTCATTCCAAGTCATTAAGTCAGGCAATTCTTAGATGACAGATCTTCACGATTCTCAAACTTGAAACAATGTAATCTTTATTTTTATGAGTTTTCATTATCCTTAGGTTAGGTAGTCTCATTATTCTTGATCGTGAAATGAAGTAATCTATCATATTTAGGAGCAAATGTTGTTCTAGATGTTCTCATGAACCCTCAGAATACGGACCTTGGCTATTCTAACTGTAAAGGCATTTAATCCCTCTTTTAGGGGTTTTGTTTGTCCAACAAGAAACTTCAGTTATTCTCAAAAGAACCTTTGGCTATTTAAGCAACGTCGTTTTCTTCGGATTAGGAAATTTGTTATCTTCAGTGGTAAAATCAAGCAATTCATCTTTTTATGATCTAATATTTTTCCACAAGTTCCCTAGAATTTTAAATTACGAACATCGGCTATTTCAATCGTAAAAGCCAAGGTAACCTACTTAGTGGGAACTTAAGTTATTTGATAGGAAAATTTGTTATTCTTGAAAGAATCTTTGCAATTTAGGTGCCTCAGTCGTGCTTAGTTTAAGAACTTTGGTTATTCCAAGTTATTAAATTAGGTAATCCGTTGTTTGCAGAGCTAGGATTTCCCTAGAACTTCTTAGCAACCCTTAGATGACTGATCTTTACAATTGTCAAACATGAAACCAAGTAATCCTTACTTTTAGGAGTTTTCGTTATCCTTGGGTTGGGTAGTCATGTTATTCTTGATCATGAAGTCAAATAATCCATCTTATTGGAACTAACATAGTTCAAGAAGTTCTCATGAACCGTCAAAATACAGACCCTGGCTATTCTAAATTATGAAGGCAGTAATCCCTCTTTTAGGAGCTTTGTTTGTACAACAAGAAACCTCGATTATTCTCAAGAGAATCTCTGGCTATTTAAGTATCATTGTTATCTTCGGATTAGGAAATTTAGTTCTCCTTATTGACAAAATCAAGTAATTCATCTTTTTATAATCTAATCTTTTTCCACAACTTCCTTAGTATCCTTAAATTATGAACCTCGGCTATCCCGATCATAAAACTAAGCTAACCTACTTATTTGGAACTTAGGTTATCAGATAGGGGTATTCGTTATTTTTGAAAGAAGATTTGGCTATTTAGGAGCCTCAGTACTTCTTAGTTTTAGAAATTAGGTTATTCCATGTTGTAAAATCAGGTAAAACATTGTCCATGAAGTTTAGATTTTTCCAAAACTTCTTAGCAATCCTTAGATGATGGATCTTCATGATTCTCAAACATGAAATAAAGTAATCCTTGTTTTTAGGTGTTTTCGTTATCCTTGGGTTAGGTAGTCATGTTATTCATGATCATGAAATCAAATAATCCGTCTTATTGGGGACAAACGTTGTTCAAGAAGTTCTCATGAGCCGTCATAATACAATCCCTAGCTATTCCCAATTGTGAAGGCAAGTAATCCCTCTATTAGGAGTTTTGTTTGTACAACAAGACCCCTAAGTAATTCTCGAAAGAACCTTTGGCTATTTAAGCTTCATGGTTTTCTTCGGGTTAGGAAATTTAGTTATCCTCTGTTATAAAATCAAGCAATTCATCTTTCTATAATCTAATATTTTTCCACAATTTCCCTAGAATCCATAAGTTGCAAACCTTGGCTATCCCAATCGTAAAACTAAGTTAACCTACTTATTGGGAACTTAGGTTGTCCGACTGGAATAATCGTTATTCTTGAAAGAAGCTTTAGCAATTTAAGATCCTCAGTTCTCCTTGGTTTAAGAACTTTGGTCATTCCAATTCATTAAGTCAGATAATCCGTTGTTCGTAGAGCTAGGATTTTTCTAAGACTTCTTAGTAATCCTTAGATGACTGATCTTTACAAGTCTCAAACTTAAAACCAAGTAATTCTTTTCGTTATCCTTGGGTTAGGTAGTCTTGTTATTCTTAATCGTGAAATGAAGTAATCCATCATATTTAAGAGCAAACGTTGTTCTAGATGTTTTCATGAACCCTCAGAATACAAACCCTGATTATTCTAAACTGCGAAGGCATTTAATCCCTCTTTTAGGGGCTTTATTTGTTCAACAAGAAACTTCAGTTATTCTCGAAAGAACCTTTGGCTATTTAAGCGTCGTTATTTTCTTTCGATTAGGAAATTTTGTTATCTTCAATGGTAAATCAAGCAATTCATCTTTTTATTACCTAATATTTTTCCACAAGTTCCCTAGAATCTTTAAATTATGAACTTTGGCTATCTCAATTGTAAAAGCTAAGGTAACCTACTTAATGGGAACTTAAGTTATCCGACAGGAAAATTCATTATTCTTGAAACAAGCTTTGCAATTTAGGTGCCTCAGTTCTCTTCAGTTTAGGAACTTTGGTTATTCCAATTCATTAAACCAAGTAATCTGTTGTCTACCGATTTAGTATTTTTCCAAAACCTCTTAGCCATCCTTAGATGATGGATCTTCATGATTCTCAAACATGAAACCAATTAATCCTTGCTTTTAGGAGTATTCACTATCCTTGGGTTAGGTAGTTATGTTATTCTTGATCATGAAATCAAATAATCCATGTTATTGGGAACAAACATTGTTCAAGAAGTTCTCATGAACCATCAAAATATGGACCATAGTTATTCTCAATTGTGAAGGTAAGTAATCCCTCTTTTAGGTGCTTTGCTTTGTTCAACAACAAACCTCAATTATTCTCGAAAGAATCTTTGGCTATTTAAGCATCGTCATTATCTTCGAATTAGGAAATTTAGTTATCCTTAGTTGCAAAATCAAGTAATTCATCTTTTTTTCTATCAAATCTTTTTTCACTACTTTCTTAGAATCCTTAAATTACGAACCTTGGCTATCCTCATAGTAAAACCAAGCTAACCTACTTATTTGGAACTTAGGTTATACAACAAGAGCATTTATTATTCTTAAAAGAAGATTTGGCTATTTAGGATGCTGACTTCTTCTTAGTTTATGAAGTTTAGTTATTTCAAGTCGTTAAATTAGGTAATCCGTTGTCCATAGAGCTAAGATTTTTCCATAACTTCTTAGTTTAGGAATCTTCATGATTCTCAAATATTAAACCAAGTAATCTTTGCTTTTAGGAGTTTTCATTATCCTTGGGGTTAGGTAGTCGTGTTATTTTTTATCGTAAAATCAAATAATTCATTTTCTTGGGAACAAATGTTGTTCAAGAAGCTCTCATGAACCATCAAAATACGGTCCCTGGCTATTTCCAATTCTAAAGGCAAGTAATACCTTTATTAGGAGCTTTATTTGTTCAACAAGAAAACTTGGTAATTCTCGATAGAACATTTGGCTATTTAAGCATCGTGTTTTTCTTTGGATTAGGAAATTTAGTATCCTCTATCGTAAAATCGTGCAATTCATCATTTTATGATCTAATATTTTCCAACAAGTTCCCTAGAATCTTTAAATTATGAACCTCGGCTATCTCGATCGTAAAAGCTAAGGTAACCTACTTAGTGGGAACCTAAGTTATCTGACAGGAAAATTCATTATTCTTAAAACAAGATTTGCAATTTAGGTGCCTCAGTTCTCCTTCGTTTAGGAACTTTGGTTATTCCAAGTCATTAAATCAGGTAATCCGTTGTTCATGGATCTAGGATTTTTCCAATACTTCATAACAATCTTTAGACAATGGATCTTCACGATTGTCAAACACGAAACCAAGTAATCCTTACTTTTGGAGTTTTCATTATCCTTGGGTTAGGTAGTCATGTTATTCTTGATTGGGAAATCAAATGATCCATCTAATTGGGAACAAATGTTGTTCATGAAGTTCTCATGAAACTTCAAAATACAGACCCTTAGGTTAGGAAGTCTGGTTGTTCTTGATTGGGAAATTGAATAATCCATCTTATTGAGAACAAATGTTATTCCAAAAGTTCTCATGAACCCGTAGAATATGAACCTTAGCTATTCTGAATTGCGAAGGCAAGTAATCCTTCTTTTAGGAGCTTTGTTTATTCAACAAGAAACCTCAGTTTTTCTCGAAGGAAGCTCTAGTTATTTAAGCATTGTCGTTATCTTTGGATTATCAAATTTGGTTATCCTTAGTCAAAAAATCAATTAATTCATCTCTTTATGATCTAACCTTTTTCCATAAGTTCCTTAGAATACTTAAATTATGAACCTTGACTATTCCAATTGCAAAACCAAGTTACCCTTCTTATTAAGAACTTAGGTTATCCGACAAGAGCATTCGCTACACTTGAAAGAAGCTTTGGCTATTTAAGTGCTTCAGTTCTCCATAGGTTAGGAAATTTGGTCATTCGAAATTGTTAAATCAGGTAATCGGTTGTCTGTCGAGCTAGGATTTTTTCAAAACTTCTTAAGAATCCTTAGATGATGGATCTTAACTATTCTCATACATGAAACCAAGTAATCCTTATTTTTCGAAGTTTTCATTATCTAGGAATTTTGATTATTCATGATAGCGAAATCAAATAATCCATCTTATTGAGAACAAATGTTATTCCAGAAGTTCTCTTGAACCCTTAGAACATGGACCTTTGCTATTCTCAATTGTGAAGGTAAGTAATCCTTCTTTTAGGAGCTTTGTTTGTTCAACAGCAAACCTCAGTTATTTTCAAAAAATACTCTATCACCTGCATGTATTTGTTTGGTATACTATTTGTTATGCATTTATTTGGTTGAACCTAACTATTGTATAACTTGATTGTTGTATGATTGAGGGAAATTATCTCACTAAGCTAGTTAGCTTATACCCTTATAGTCTTCTTTCGTAGGCCGATCCTTTTGTGGAGTCGGACCATCGCATGCCGGAGGTTAGTTTTCTACACGTAGTCAGTGTGGGAGCTGGATGTGATCAAAGAGTACTTTTGATAGTTTATAGATTTGAATATGTAATTGTTATATTGGTTTAACTTAAGACATGTTTCAGACTTTGTATTTGTAAACTTTTATACAAATAGACTATGCGTTATATTTTTATAATTTTATTTTTTATCATGAAATGATATTACTTAAGTTTACGCACTCTTGGTAATTAGTAGTAGCTATAGCCTTATGTATCGTATAAAAGGGTCGTCGATTGTAAGGGAATTCAATTTGCAATCTTTTGTATGGTATACGGCGTCTGTCATGACTAGCCCCCTCAGGTTGTGATAGTTGGTGTTATCCGAATGCAATTATGGGGAATGCATGATCCATTTAATTTCTTAATCATATAAGTGGTTAATTCAATTTTTCATGGTGATCAGACAATTTCATTCCATACAATCGATTATATAAATTATCACCAATAATTTCCATTGTTATAAGATTAACAAGCCATAGCATTCAATCACAAATTCATACACATGAATTCCCCATATCCCATAAGCATCCAATTTATATGTATATATAAGCTTAGGTGCATCTATTCTACAAGCAAAATCGAGTATAGAGTCATCAGGAATTCACTGACTCAGCCATGCAGGTCAGTCAAAGTAGTCTGGGGGTAGGTCATCTCCGAACACTAGGTCCCATGGTCATCGCAATCATAATACTATAAGTAATTGAAACAAAACTTGGAAAACTAAGCTAAAACCCCTTAAATTATACTCTTGACTAGTTTTCTTATTTTTTCTAGTTTTACTTAAATGTTCAATCGCATATAACTTTCTCATTTTAAATCCGATTTTTATGATCTTATAGTCATTTTTTATCGTTTTCGAGTGTACTTTTAACATGATGAGGTTATATTTTCGAGATAAGATATGCAAATCTACCCATAGGTCAGAACGGTAGTGGTCCTCATGATTTGGAGTGCTTTTGGGCTTTGTTTAGCTAATGGGCTTTTTGGTAATTTGGGAATTCTTCTGGGCTTGGGCTTAAGATTTCATTCTAGGCTCAAAATACTCCTTAAGGTCAAATTTACAACTTTCATTTACACTCCTAAGTCTATCAACTACTTCTTGGGCTTTTAAGTGGCTTAAGTTGTCAAATGGGCTTATTTTTTATTTAATTCAAATATGGTCACTTTCTTGGGCTTAGGGAGTGTCTTGTGGGCTTCTTGAGAGTCTCAAAACAAATTTCATTATTGTGTTAAGTTGATGGTTAGAAACTTAAGGGTGGTTCAACTTGATGTTTGAGGCTCGTTTTGGAATTTTAAGCTCGATTTTGAGTTTTAAGCTTAATACACTCATCGTACTTGCCTTGGTTAGTCTTTTTGTTTTATTTACTTACTTTTATCATATTTTTAAGTGTTTTTTAGGAAGGTTTCAGATCTGGTTGGTTTGAGTATGAGGGCTTCCAACTTGGTTTTTCATTTCCTTAAGTTTAGGTGTTAGATCATGAACTTAAGATACTTGCATTCAAATCTTAACTTGACTTTTTTTTTTCATGAGATGATTATTTGGCTCATACTTTACATGAAAATAGAGGATCTCACACTTATTATAACTCCCATATCATAGTTCATGTTTTACAAAGTTGGTTTCTTCATAAAATTTCATGTGATGGATTTTTCCTTTACCTAAGTCTAGATTTAAGCATGTTTGACTTAATAGAAGTAAAAACAAGATCCAGATGACTCCTAAAACCTCACATCCAGCATACTTCCCTTTCTTTCGAGTTCTCATTTAAAGATTTTCTCAACTTAAAATCTTCCATTCAAAGTGTTAAACAAGTATCTCTACAAAATACCGACTTTACATGCTCATGCTTTAACTTTCATGTAAAGTTTTCATGAGTTTACTTCTTAGGGTAGTCTTAGATGTTTCATAAACTTGTGATTATACTTATATCTTCAAGAAATCATGGTCTCCTAACATGTAACATTAGGTTACTATGACAAAGAAATACTTACTCATCCATAAAGCAAAAATATGGTGGTTGTGCATTGAGGTTCCACTTATGCTCTTGGTCTTACTTCCTCCTTCTTGCCCCCTTTTTCAATACTTGAGTTGCAGTCCTTTGAAGTGGGGTTTAAAGTATCACGACCCAATAATATCGTTGTCGTGGTAGGTCGCCGTGTACCATATAAAGGTCCATTATCAACCCCCTTACTGATTATAGGCCTTTCATACGACACAAAAGGCTCCTTCCACTCTATGTTACCACTAGGCTTATAAACAAGTAATATAGAGCAATTTAACTAAAATTACTTTTATGTTATAGATTAGCTAATTTTGTGGGCTCAAGGGACCCACACAAAAAAATATTACAAACAAATGCAATTCATAATGGAACTACATTAAATCTGTGTTATGAGAAAAAACATAAAAGTATCTAAATGTCTATAAATCTATTACAAAATGTCATCTTCGCTCTCTGATCGCTCCAACCCGTCCCTACACGAGACTTACCACGAGCATGCCTCTACCCAGATTAGTGAAGAAGTTTTCTTACATCAACAAAAATCTATAGGGGTGTAAGCTTAAGCAGTGAGATAAATACCCTCGTCAGTACTACATGACAGAAATTTATTAGATGTACAATCATATGAATGCATAAATAATCAATATGCCAAACAACACATGCAGTAACCTAGGAACTGCATATGACTTAGAATTACACCCCTTGAAGTCAGGGTTTGGAGATAATTAACCGACCCAAACCAAAATCCGGGTTCTAGACCTTAGGTTTTATTTCATTTGTACTATCGTACTTATGCCAAAACAAAACTCTCTCTCTCTCTCTCTCTCTCTCTCTCTATATATATATATATATATATGTATGTATGTATACTTCCTTTATCAAAATCAAATCATATCTCTTAAAATCCCAAGTCTAGCGGTGTGGTGGCCTCCGCAATTCACAAACATACTCTTTAAGCAAAAGCCACAAGACTCGGCCCCTCGCTGACGGTTGGCGTCTCCCAGTGCCTAGTAAGCCCATCAACTTAGGACAGAGACTCAATATATATGATGGCATAGCTAGTGCTCAATCCTACAAAAAACTCATATTCCTGTGAGTCCCTTCCCATCTTCTGCGTAAAGCGACAGTCGATGTTATCCGTATGCAATATGGGGAATGCATGATTCATTTTAATTTCTTAATTGTATAAGTGATTAACTCTATTTTTAAGGTGATTAAATAATTTCACTCCATATAATTCACATGTATATATTAATACAAACAATTCCCATTATTATATATATATATTTAACAAGTCATCACATTCATCCATAAATCCATACACATGCATCTCCCATATCCCACAAGCATCTAAATTTATATATATAAGTTTAGGTGTATCTATTCTACAAGCACAATTAAGTAAAGAGTTATCGGGAATTTACTTATTTTGCCATGTGGGTCAGTTAAAGTAATCCGGAGGCAAGCCGTCTCGGTACACGGTGTCCCCTGGTATTCGGAATAATATCTATAAGAGATTGAAATAAACCTAGGGAACTAAGTAAATTTTCCTTAAGTTATATTCTTGTCTAGTTTTCAAAATTTTTCCTGGTTTTTTCCAAAAGTTCAATTACGTATAACTTTTTCGTTTTAAATCCGATTTTTATGATCTTATAGTCAATCTTCATCGTTTTTTAGTGTACTTTAACGTGATGAGGTTATATTTTTGAAATGAGATATATAATTCTATCCATGGGTCAGAACAGTAACATTCCTCATGGGTTGGAGTGTTTTTGGGCCTTATATGGTAAATGGGCTTTTTGATAACTTGAGAAATCCCTTGGGCTTGGTCTTAAGATTTTATCCTAAGCTTAAAATACTCCTTGAGATCAAATTTACAACTTTGATTTATATTCCTAAGGTTAACAACCACTTCATGGGCCTTTTAGTGAGCTTAAGTTGTCAAATGGGCTTGTTTTTTATTCAAGCTAAAGTTAGTGACTTTGGTGGGCTTATGGGGCCTTAGGTAGATTTCTTATGGGTTTCAAAACAACCTCTCTTGATACTTTAAGGTGCTGGTTAGAATTTCATTGAAGGCCCAACTTAGAGTTCTAGGCTTGTTTTGAGAGTTTTAGGCTCAGTTTTGAGTTTTAGGCTTTATATGCTTACCATACTTGCTTTGGTTGATCTTTTCACTTTGTTCATTCACTTTTATCATATTTTTAAGCTTCTTTTTCTCATGCTCCAAATCTGTTCATGATGATTCTAAGGGGTTCTTGCTTGGTTTTTCAACTTGTTTCATCATTTCCTTAAGTTTAGGTGGTAGATTACGCCCTTAAACTACTTGTATCCAAATCTTAACTTAAGTTTTCTTCCATAAGATGATCCTTTAACTCATGCTCCACATAAAGAAATAAAAGAAAATGTGATAGAAAATGTAATATAACCTCCATATCATAGCTCATGTCATACAAAGTTGGTTTCTTCATAAAACTTAATGTGATAGATTTTTCCTTAACTTAAGTCTAGATTTGAGTATGATTAACTTAATGGAAACAAAATAAACATCCAAATGACTATAGAATCCTCATGTCCAGCATGCTCATCCTCCATTCAAGTTTTTGTTTCAAGACTTTCTCAACTTAAAATCTTCCATTCAAAGTATTGAACAAGTGTCTTTAGAAAATACCAACTTTACATGCTCGTGTTTTAACTTCATGTAGAGGTTTCATGGTTTGTTTCTTAAAATGATTTTTGGTGTTATAACAACTTAATCCTTACTTATATCTTCAAGAAATCAAAGTCTCCTAATCATAAACACTAACCCACAAATCATAAGAAACACTTACTTGTCCTTAAAGCAAAATATGGTGGTTGTGCATAAAGGTTCTACTTAAGCTCTTAACTTTGCTTCCTATTTTGCAACCTTTTGGAACCCGAATCTTTTGGTCTTTTGGAATGAGGGTTTGTGGAAGGTTCTAATGGTTCTAAAAGATCTTAGATGGTGAAAGAAAATAACACAAGAACAATAAGAGAAGTTACCGTGAGTGAAGTTGGAAAAAATGGAAGAAAAGTTGATTTTGTGAGGTAAGGTGGTTTCTCCCTTTTATGTTTGTTTCAAGTGAGAGAAAGATGAAGTGAAAATGAAATTGAAAGTGAGAGAAATAATGGAAAGAGTGGCTGGTTTGAATGGGGAGAGAATGAAGGTTTAAATGTCTTGAAAGTGTTGTCTTGTAGCTTACACAAAAGTCAACAATTGCAACTATTGATGATGTAAGCATTAAGGAGTAAATAGTGATGTGTAAGAGAAAGTGATTGATGGTTGAAAGACAAGAGCATGCCCCCCCCCCCCCCCCTTTCTCCCTTGTCTAAATCTACCATTTAAAGTGTTTTTTAGGCCATGAAGTGGTCTTGTCTCATTTATTAAAATTAAGCTTATGAAATCTTGTGAAAAATTGTCCATATGTAGTATAAGTCAAGGGGTGATAAGGAAATTGTCTTATCACTAGATTTTAATAAGTTATCAATTAATAAATGATTCCAACTCTCAATTGATAAGTTATCTAAGGTGATTTGTTGGTCTACTTATTTATGTGTAAAGCTAATACATGAAGATAAGGGCATGGCCTTATAAGAAATTGTTTTAAGGTTTTCATTTTTCATTGTTTTGTAATTTATGATTTGATTCTTATAAAATTATGAAATTTTCTAAATTTGAATGAAATTATTCAAATTAAATTATTGATTAATTACTTAGGGTTAAAATTCCTTAATTATTTTAGGGTTTAGGGTTTTAAGTGACTTTAGAACTTGTAGTTCTTCAAGCTCGGGTTTTATTGAAAATTGGCTTTTGGATTGGAAAATTTTAATTCAAAACTAAATATAAACTTAAGTTTTTTGTCCATTTGATCTTTGGGAATGTTCGGAAAGTACTTGTACTTAAATCTTAGGCCCATTAAAAGTAGGGTTTATATAAGAAGTGTTCTAAGGATCCTAAAAGGTCCTTGAATATTGGCAAAAGCAAGACAAGAAGAAGTTGAAAGTGTCGTATGTGTATGCTTAGAATGTGGCAATAAGTGAAGGATCTTGTAGGGTTTGGTTGTTTCTTCTTTTGTGTTGACTTCAAAGTGAGAGAAAAGGAAGTGAAAATGAAATTGAAAGTAAGAGCAAATGGGAAAAGAGTAGCCAGTTGGAAATGGGGTGGGAAGTGTGTTTAATAAGTTTGATTTTGTTGTTGTAGCATGCACAAAAGTCAACAATTGCAACTCTTAATGATGTAAACATTAAGGGGTGAATAGTAGAGTGTAAAATAAAGTGATTGATGGATGAAAGATAAATGCATGCGCCCCCCCCCCCCCCCCCCCCCCCCCCCCTTCCTTTTTCTTACTTGTACAAACCGACCATTAGGGTCTCTTTGTGGCATGGAATTGTCTTGTCTTATTTATTAAAGTTAAGCATGTGAAATCTTGTGATAATTCATCTATATGTAGTATAAGTGAAGGGGTAATAAGAAAAGTGTCAAGTTATCAATTGATAAATGACTCCAACTTTCAATTGATAAGTCATTTAGGGTAATTTGTTAGTCTACTTATTTATGTGTAAGGCTTAAGTATAAAGATAAGGGAATTATCTTATAGAAAATTGTTTTAGGATTTATTTTTTAAATTGTTTTGTAAATGATGATTCAATTCTTATAAAATTATGAAATTTTATAAAGTTGAATAAAATTATTCAAATTAAATTATCGATTAGTCATCTAGGGTTAAATGTCCTTAATTGTTTTAGGGTTTAGGGTTTTAGGTGACTTAAGGGTCTACGGTTTTTTAAGTTCGGGTTTTATCAATGATAGGCTTTTGAATTGGAAAAGTAAGTTCATTTTCAATTGTAAACTTGAGTTCTTAACTTAGTTGATCCTTGGGAACATTCAGGAAGTACTCTTAATCAAATCATGGGCCTGTTAAAAGTAAGTTTACACTGTTGTTATCTTTAAATTAAGATGTTTGGTTATCTTCAATCTCAAAATCAAGTAATTCATCTTTTTATGATCTAATCTTCTTCCATAAGTTCCCTAGAATACTTAAATTATGAGCTTCGGCTATCTCGATCGTAAAACCATGTTATCCTTCATATTGGGAACTTAAGTTATCTAACTAGAACATTTGTCACCCTTGAAAGAAGCTTTGGATATTTAGGAGCCTCAGTTCTCCTTAGGTTAAAAACTTTGGTTATTCCAAATCATTAAATCAAGTAATCCGTTGTTCACGAAACTAAGATTTTTCCAAAACTTCTTAAGAATCGTTAGATAACGAATCTTGATGATTCTCAAACATGAAACCAAGTAATCTTTGTTTTTTGGAGTTTTCATTATCCATAGGTTAGCAACTCTAGTTATTCTTGATCATGAAATTGAATAATCTATCTTATTGGGATCAAATATTATTTCAGAAGTTCTCATGAACCCTCAAGATATGGACCTTGGCTATTCTCCATTATGAAAACAAGTAACCCTTCTTTTAGAAGCTTTATTTGTTCAACAAGAAATCTCGATTAATCTTGAAGGATGCTTTGGCTATTTAAGCATCGTCCTGATCTTTAAATTAGGAAATTTGGTTATCCTCAAATGCAAAATCAAGTAATTCATCTTTTTATGATCAATCTTTTTCAACAAGTTCCCTAGAGTCCTTCAATTACGAACGTCAGCTACCCCGATCATAGACTTAGGTTATCTAACAAGAGCATTTGTTACTCTTGAAAGATGCTTTGGCTATTTAGGAACCTTAGTCCTCCTTAAGTTAGGAGCTTTAGTTATTCCAAATTGTTAAATTTGGTAATCCGTTGTCCATGGAGTAAGAATTTCCCCAAAACTTCTTACGAATCCTTAGATGACGGATCTTAACAATTCTTAAACATGAAACTAAGTAATCCTTGTTTTTCGAGGTTTTTTTTTTTTTATCTTTTGATTAGGAGGTATGGTTATTCTTGATCAGGAAATGGAATAATCCATCTTATTTAGAACAAATGTTATTCTAGAAGTTTTCATGAAACTTTAGAACACGGACCTTGGCTATTCTCATTTGTGAAGGTAAGTAATCCTTCTTTTAGGAGCTTTGTTTGTTTGAAAACAAACCTTGGTTGTTCTTGAAAGAAGCTCTGGCTATTTAAACATTGTTGTTATCTTTGGATTCGGAAATTTGGCTATCTACAGTCGTAGAATCAAGTAATTCATCTTTTTATGATCTCATCTTTTTCCACAAGTTCCCTACAATCCGTAAATTGTGAACCTCAGCTATCTTAATCATAAAACCATGTTATCCTTCTTATTTGGAACATAAGTTATCCGACAGGAGCATTCGATACTCTCTTGAAAGAAGGTTTGGCCAGTCACAAAATCAATTTCTTCATCTCTTAATCTAACCTTTTTCCACAAGTTCCCTATAATACTTAAACTATGAACTTTAGCTATCCCGATCATAAAACCAAGTTACTCTTCTTATTAGGAACTTAGGTTATTCGATAAGAGCATTTACTGCACTTGAAAGAAGCTTTGGCTATTTTGGTCCCTCACTTCTCCATAGGTTAGGAACTTAGGTCATCTAAAATCGTTAAATCACGTAATCTGTTGTCAGTGGAGCTAGGATTTTTTCAAAACTTTTTAAGAATCCTTAGACAATGAATCTTGATAATTCTCATACATGAAACCAAGTAATCCTTGTTTTTCAAAGTTTTTGTTATCCATATGTTAGGAAGTCTGGTTATTCATGATCGCAAAATCAAATAATCCATCTTATTGGGAACAAATTTTATTCTAGAAGTTGTCTTGAAACCTCAAAATATAGATCCTAGCTATTCTCAATTGTGAAGGAAAGTAATCCTTTTTTTAGGAGCTTTGTTTATTCAACAAGGAACCTCGGTTATTCTCAAAGGAAACTTTGGCTATTTAAGCAATGTCGTTATCTTCGGATTAGGAACTTTGGTTATTTCATATTGTTAAATCAAGTAATTTTTTGTCTATGGAGCTGAGATTTTTCCAAAACTTCTTAGGAATCCTTAGATTACGGATATTGATGATTCTCAATCATTAAACCAAGTAATTCTTGTTTTCAGGAGTATTCGTTATCCTTAGGTTAGGAAGTTAGGTTATTTTGATCATGAAATCAAATAATCCATCTTATTTGGAACAACTGGTATAATAGAAGTTCTCATAAACCCTCAGAATAGGACCCTGACTATTCTCAATTATCAAGGTAAGTAATCCCTTTTTTAGGAGCTTTGGTTGTCCAACAAGAAACCTCGGTTATACTCAAAGGAAGGTCTGGCTATTTAAGAAATGTTATTATCTTTGGATTAGGAAGTTTGGTTATCTTTAGTCGCAAAATCAACTAATTCATCTTTTCATGACCAAATCTCTTTCCTTAAGTTCTCTACAATCCTTAAATTACAAACCTCGGCTAACTCAATTGTAAAACCAAGTTATCCTTCGTATTAGGAACTTAAGTTATCCAACAAGAACATTCGTTACTCTGGAAAGAAGCTTTAGATATTTAGGAACCTTAGTTCTCCTTAAGTTAGGAGCTTTGGTTATTCCAAATCGTTAAATCAGGTAATCTATTATCCGTGGAGCTAGGATTTTTCCAAAACCTCTTAAGAATCCTTAGATGACGAATCTTTACGATTGTCAAATATCAAATCAAGTAATTCTTGTTTTTCAGTGTTTTCGTTATCCTTAGGTTAAAAAGTCAGTTTATTCTTAATTAGGAAATTGAATAATCCATCTTATCGGGAACAAACGTTATTCCAAAATTTCTCTTGAAACCTTGGAATAGAGATCTTAGCTATTCTCAATTGTGAATGCAAGTAATCCTTCTTTTAGGAGCTTTGTTTACTCAACTACAAACCTCGATTACTCTTAAAAAAAGCTCTGGCAATTTAGCCATCGTCATTATCTTCGGATTAGGAAATTTGGTTATCTTTAGTCGTAAAATCAAGTAATTCATCTTCTTATGATCTAATCTTTTTACCTAAGTTTCCAAAAATCCTTAAATTATGAACCTCAACTATCCCAATCGTAAAACCAAGTTATCCCTCTTATTGGCAACTTAGGTTATTTGAAAAAGCATTCATTACTCTTTAAAGAAGCATTGGCTATTTAGGAGTCTCAATTCTCTTTAGGTTAGGAAGTTTGGTTATTCCAAATCATTAAATCAGGTAATCCGTTGTCCATGGAGCTAGGATTTTTCTAAAAATTCTTAGGAATCCTTAGATGACGATTCTCAAATATCAAACCAAGTAATCGTTGTTTTTTGGAGTTTTCGTTATCCTTAAGTTAGGAAGTCAAGTTATTCTTAATCAGAAAATTGAATAATCCATCTTACTTGGAACAAATGTTATTCTAGAAGTTCTCATGAAATCTTGGAATACGGACTCTGGCTATTCTCAGTTGTAAAGGTAAGTAATTCTTTTTTTAGGAGCTTTGTTTATTCAATAGCAAACCTTGGTTATTCTCGTAGGAAGCTTTGGCTTTTTAAGCATCGTTGTTATCTTCGAATTATGAAATTTGGTTATCCTCAATCACAAAATCAAGTAATTCATCTTTTTATGATTTAATCTTTTTACACAAGTTCCTTAGAATCCTTAAATTATAAACCTCAGCTATCTCAATCGTAAAACCAAGTTCTGCTTCTTATTAAGAACTTAAGTTATCCGACAAGAGCATTTGTTACTCCTGAAAGAAGCTTTAGCTATTTAGGAGTCTCAGTTCTCTTTAAGTTAGGAACTTTGGTTATTCAAAATCATTAAATCAAGTAATCCATTACTAGCAGAGCTAGGATTTTTCCAAAACTTCTTAGAAATCCTTAAACGACGGATCTTGACCATTTAGGCTGTTCCAAATCATTAAATCAAGTAATCCGTTGCTTTCCAAAACTTTTCTATGCGATTAGGTTTAGATCAATTTCTAAGGTTTTTATTAATTTCGTAAAAAAATTATTTTATCTCTTTATGATCTAATCTTTTTACATAAGTTCCTAAAAATCCTTAAATTATGAACCTTGGCTATCCCAATTGTAAAACCAAGTAATCCTTCTTATTAGGAGCTTAAGTTATCTGACAAGAGGATTCGTTACTCTTGAAAGAAGATTTGGCGATTTAGGAGCCTAAGTTCTCCTTAGATTAGGAACTTTAGTTATTCCAAATCATTAAATCAAGTAATCTATTGCCTACGGATCTAAGATTTTTCCAAAACTTCCTAGGAATCCTTAAAAGACAGTTCTTAATGATTCTTAAACTTGAAACCAAGAAATCTTTGTTTTTAGGAGTTTTTGTTATCCTTAGGTTAAGAAGTTTGTTTATTCTTAATCGTGAAATCCAATAATCTATCTTATTAGGAACAAATGTTATTTCAAAAGTTCTCATAAACCCTCATAATATGGACCCTAGCTATTCTCAATTGTAAAGGCAAGTAATCCTTCTTTTTAGAGCTTTGTTTATTCAATAACAAACCTCCGTCATTCTCAAAAGAAGCTAAAGCTATTTAAGCATCTTCGTTATCTTTGGATTAGCAAATTTGGTTATTGTCAATCACAAAATGAAGTAATTCGCATTTTTATGAGCTTTTTTTCCCACAAGTTCCCTAGAATCCTTAAATTATGAAGCTCAGCTATCCCTACCGTAAAATCAAGTTGTCCTTCTTACTAAGAACTTAGGTTATCTAATACGAGCATTAATTACTTTTTAAAGAAACTTTGGCAATTTGGGAGCCTTAGTTCTCTTTAGGTTAGGAACATAGGTTATTCAAAATCGTTACACCACGTAATCCATTTTCTACAGAGCTAAAATAATTCCAAAACTTCTTAAGAATCCTTAAACGACGGATCTTAACAATTCTCAAACATGAAACCAAGTAATCCTTATTTTCTGGTATTTTCATTATCCATAAGTTTGGAAGTCTGGTTATTCTTGTTCGTAAAATCGAATGATCTATCTTATTAGGAACTAATGTTATTCCAGAAGTTCCCATGAACCCTCAAAATATGGATCCTGGCTATTCTCAATTGTAAAGGCGAGTAATCCTTATTTTAGGAGCTTTGTTTGTTTACAAAGAAACATCGGGCTATTTAAGCACCATCGTCATCTTCAGATAAGGATATTTGGTCATCCTCGGTCTCAAAATCAAGTAATTCATCTTTTTATGATCTAATCTTTTTCCCCAAGTTCCCTAAAATCCTTAAATTACGAACCTCGACTATTCGGATTGTAAAACCATGTTATCCTTCTTCTTAGGAACTTAGGTTATCCGACAAGAGCATTCGTTACTCTTGAAGGATGCTTTGGCCATTTTAAAGCCTCAATTCTCCTTAGGGTAGGAACTTTAGTTGTTCTAAATTGTTAAATCAATCCATTGCCTGCGGATCTAAGATTTTTTCAAAACTTCTTAGGAATCCTTAAAAGACGGATCTTGACGATTCTCAGACATGAAAACAAGTAATCCTTGTTTTTCAGTGTTTACATTATCCTTAGGTTGGGAAGTCTAGTTATTCTTAATTGTGAAATCAAATAATTCATCTTATTGGGAACAAACATTATTCCAAAAGTTCTTATGAACCCTCAGAATACGGACCTTAGCTATTCTCAATTGTGAAAGCAAGTAATCCTTCTTTTAAGAGCTTTGTTTGTTCAATGAGAACCCTCGTTTATTCTCAAAAGAAGCTCTACCTATTTAAGCATCGTCATTTTATTCAAAATTGGAAATTTGGTTATCCTCGATCATAAAATGAAGTGATTCATCTTTTCATGATCAAATCTTTTTCCACAAGTTCCCTACAATCCTTAAATTACGAACCTCGGCTATCCCGATCGTAAAACTAAGTTATCCTTCTTATTGGGAACTTAAGTTATCTAACAAGAACATTTGCTACTCTTAAAAGAAGCATTGGATATTTAGGACCCTTAGTTCTCCTTAGGTCAGGAACTTTGGTTATTCTAAATTATTAATTCAAGTAATCGGTTGTTCACAGAGTAAGGATTTTTCAAAAACTTCTTAGGAATCCTTAGATGACAGATTTTAACGATTCTCAAACATAAAACCAAGTAATCCTTACTTTTCAGAGTTTTTGTTAGCCATAGGTTAGGAAGTCAAGTTATTCTTGATCATAAACTCGAATAATCCATCTTATTGGGAACAAGTGTTATTCTAGAAGTTCTTATGAACCTTTAGAATACGAACCTTAGGTATTCTCAATTGAAATGACAAGTAATCGTTCTTTTAGGAGCTTTGTTTATTCAATAAGGAATCTTGGTTAATCTCAAAGGAAGCTTTGATTATTTAAGCATCGTCGTTATGTTTGGATTAGGAAATTTGGTTATCCTAGGTCGTAAAATCAGTTAATTCATCTTTTTATGATCTAATCTTTGTCCATAGGTTCCTTAAAGTCCTTACATTATGAATCTCAGTGATAACTCTTATTTTAAATACATTTCACATGGTGATTTCATAACATTTCCCTTATATTTTTTTGTTTTGTTTAAAAAAATTGATACTTACTTGAGTAAAATTTTGATTCCAAGGTTTAAACACATTTTCGAATTGAAAACGAAGAAAATAAATCAAGTTTCACTCAATTTGGAGTTCAAATAAATGAGTTATGAAGTTTTGAAGTTATATAAATAGGAAAAAGTGGCAATTTTTGTCAAAAAAATTACACAGTCTGGGACACACCTATGTCCCCAACCTGTGTCCATGCAGGATGATTTTTGTGCTAAGGTCAATAAGTTATACAACCTGGGGACACAACAGTGTCCTGGGCTATGTCTGATGACAAAAAAAAGGAAAAAAAAAAAACTTTGTAATACATTATATAAGGACTTGTGAGGGTTTTGCACATAACTTTTGGATAAAGAAAAGAGAAGAGACTTGAAGAAAAGGGAGAGAAAAAGGTGGAAGCAACACCCAACTTCAAGGTTGAAGAGATTTCTCATTGACAAAGGGGGTTTTTCATATTTTATTTCTTGATTTTGTCGCAATTCATTTTTAATTTCATCATGATAGCTTAAGGTTCCGATATTTAGGATTGTGGAACCTAAGGTTTCATGTGACTATAAAGTTTATATCTTTCTTGATTCAATTATGTGTTTTCATTTTTAATTGATATTTCTAAGGTATTAATCTATGATATTATGTATGATGATTCAGAAATCACATGAATAATGAGATTTTGATATAATTGAAGAGAATTACATGTGTACTTAAAGATAAGATATATGATTCTTCTAGAAAGTTATTATTTTTGGGTAGGAATTCATTATATATTAATGCGATTCTAAATTATATTACTAAATGAAGAGATTCTAGTAAATAATTTACGAATAGGGTTAATATGCATGAGAAAGGTGTTAACTACAATTATGAATCCCTCTAGTCAAGAATAATAGAGATGGAATTGGATAGATTTTTAGCTGTTACATGTTAAACACTAAGGGAAACAATTCCTAAATACGTTATTTGCCTTCTTGAAGTCGTTCTTAATTTTATTGCTTCCTAAATTGCTTAGTCAAGTCTCAGAATTAGATTAGTTTGTTAATTTTAGTGTTTTTAATTTATTCACCCATCACAATTTTCCAGTAAGATAATAGAGCTAAGGTTAGTGTTAGTACTTAAGGTCTCTGAAGGATCGACTTGGACTCATTTTCATTATATTAAAACTGATAGGTGCACTTACCTTGCATCACTCGGCTATCCTAATCATAAAACTAAGTTATCCTTCTTATTAGGAACTTAGGTTATTTGACAAGAGCATTCGTTACTCCTGAAAGATGCTTTGACTATTTAGGAACCTCAGTTCTCCTTAGGTCAGGAGCTTTGGTTTTTCTAAATTGTAAAATTAGGTAATCCATTGTCCACGGAGCAAGAATTTTTCGAAAACTTCTTAGGAGTCTTTAGATGATGATTCTTAAATATGAAACCGAATAATCCTTATTTTTCGGAGTTTTTGTAGACTCCACAAATTCAACTTTCTAGATATGGTGTTGAACTTGAGTATTATAGATATTTCCCTAAGTCAAAGAAAAAAACCATATAAAATGAAGACTAATTAAAATTTTAAACTTGAAACTTAAAACAAACTTGAAAGACCCTATCATATTATTCGAAAACCCTAATCATGCGTGAAAAACCTAATCCCTACATATTCATATTTTTAAAAATGTAAACCTAAACTTAATAGAAACCGTAAATATCAAATCGCAAATTTTTTTTTTACAAAAAAACTTTATAAAATTATCTCAATGCTTGAAAAGCCATAAATCAATAAAATTATCATTAATTTTGTGAAATCGTATAAAATTGATAACAAATGAATTAATGATGATTTTAAGTAATAATTGTCATGACCCTAAAGGGGGCTGGTAGGATTGCCTAAAATTTTTATATCATGTGTGTACCCATGATTTAAAAATCATCTTGCAAATCAGAGTTTGCAAGATTCTAAACAATTAGTCACTAACATTTTTATTTATTTAACATACGACCACATATATGTAACTATAGATATCCGATAAGCCATAGTCCAATAGAACCACAGAGAATCGGTATCTCATACCAAAAAATAAGATTAGGTAGTAAAGTTCTAAAAATCAAACTTACTAAAGTCACAAAATTTAAATGGAGTATACAATAATTCCAATGAACCATATAGTCTGTCCTTAGAGTCTAACTTCTATGCATCTCGACGTTGGCACTCAACTCTCAATTCTTAACCCATGCCCAATCATTTAACAACCTGTAAGAGAAAACTATTGGGGAGTAAGCTACAAGAGCTGTCATGACCTTAAAGGGGGCCTAGTAGGATTACCTAAAATTTTCATAACATCTGTGCACCCATGATATGAAAATCGCCTTGCAAATCAGAAATTGCAAGACCCTAAATGATTAATCCCTAAGGTTACTGATTTTTATGTAAATAATTGACTGTAAAATACAAATATAAATAACTATGAGTGTCTGATATCCCATAGTTCCTTAGAACCGCAGAGAATCGGTATTCCCTACCAAATAATAAGATTGGATATATCAATATTACAAAAGAAATACAAGAAAAATTAAATTATCAACAAAGGTTGTTTATGTATCATCTAAAAAGTACTTAGTTATTCCTAATACTAAGATACATGTCTTCATCTTACACTCAGCACTCGAGACTAATCCCCATGTAAGTAAATCTGCAAAAGAAACTATGAGGGAGTGAGCATATAACAGCTCAGTGAGTTCGTTCCTCACCACCACCATTCAAGTAAGTTATCACACATTATTATCACACATGCAAGCAAGTTATCTACATGCAAAATGAATGCAAGCAACACATCCATAGGAGTCCGGAACTATGGAAGGTATAGAATTACGTCGTCTACACTTCAATTATCCCCTGTACTTACCCGCACAGGGTACCCCAACTTACCCGCATGAGGCTACCTAAGGGCCTCACCCTCTAAGCTTCACTCGACTATTACCCTATCCGAGAAAGAAAATTTCAATTCAAATAGGGGGATTCCCTTCTAGGACTATCCACCCCTCCAAGGCCCCTCAGGCACAACTTGTGAGTCCACCTCGCAAGCCAAAATTAACCAAGGCCTTATAGGCACAATAAAGCGAGTCCTCTTGCTATCAAGTAGAGAACCCATGCTAGTTTTGCCTTAACAATAAAATATCATTTCTGGCACTACGGCCCTTATCAAATTCATACAAAATACGTTTAAGATTAGGAAAACTTTTTCGAAAAATACTCTTTTCAACATTTTGCAAAGCTAGCACTCTCCATCTATACATTTACTGGGTCATAGACATGCGACGAATAGAACCGGTTATTTGGGTCAGATATTTATATTTATCAAATTTTTAAAAAAAAGTGATCACACAGATAATGATATACAAGCAGAACAGTCATTCAAACATATAAGCAATAGTAAGTAACAAAACATCATACAAGTAACACACACAAGCAAATAGTAGGTCATTAGAACTCCTTTACCTGGATTATTGCTCATTCTCTAAACCTTTGGGGTTTCCAGAATTCGCTATTGAACACCTAAAATATAATAACACTTATAAGTATTCTGTAAAGTCAGACTCCTTAATTAACTAAAAGTCTATTGCAGTTTATCTAGTTTCCCCCAATATAACCCAAGTATAATGTATATAGAGTTTATCATAATCAATGGGGTTAATAGTAATATTTTCTCATATTTGTAAGTTACAAAACTTCTTTTATGTATTTTGGAACTCTTTTGTTTTAGCTCGGATCGTTATGAACTTATAGTCCATTTTGATCGTTTTCGAGCGTATTTTCTCGTAACGAGGTTCGTTTGGGACGTTGTGACTCGTAGCATAAATTGTGATATAAAAATGCCACAAAAATTGTTATTTAAGTTTAAAAATTATAAAATATTGATTTTCACTTTTTCTTAACATATTTATGATTTAATAATTTTTTAAATCATATATTTGATATTTTTATTATTTTGAGTATATTTTTATATTTTTGAGATTTTTACTTTATTATTATTATTATTATTATTATTATTATTATTATTATTATTATTATTATTATTATTATTATTATTATTATTATTGCCTTTATTATTTTTCCTATTTTTCATTTTCTTATTTATTACTTCTCTTATGTACTTTATGATTATACACATATATATATATATATTTTTTTAATTTATTTTATTGAAAAATATGTAATTACGATATTATATATACATATGTATACGTATACACCTAATTATGTTATATATACTATTACATATTCGGTATACAACTTATATATATATTATACATATTATATATGTATATGTATTTATACATAATAATATACCCATATAGTTTTCGAAGACCTAAATATATATATATATATATAATTTACAAATACCCATTCTTATATTATATATATTTGGTATATATATTTACATAATATTTATTATAAAATATGTATACTATATATTATACATATACTATGCCGTATACTCCAAAGCATATACTTTATTTTATATATATATACATATGTCTTATATACATACTTATGAAAATACTCCACTATATATATATACTATACGACTATACATATATATATATATATAAATATACATGTATACACACACATATATATATATAGTTACGGTACATACATATATATTTATACTATAGTTATGTAATGAAAAATACTAATTACTAATTATACGTATTCTTAAAAAAAACAAATACATAATACATACTATATACCTATGTACATATTGTATACATACCTAACCTTATATGTACACATATAATTAAATTTAAGTATTCGTGTACATTACTCCAAATCACAAACATTTCTACCCACTCAATTCTCAAACACAAGACCTTCCCACCTACAATACCTCCCTACTCAAAGCTCTTCCAATTTTGAAGAATAATTTATCTAAGATAAAAATTATTTTTGAAACTGGGCAAGCGCACATCTAGTTCATTCCTAAGGTTCTTGACTTGTACCCCTGGGTTAAATGAAAACACTTCTTCAAAAATTAGCCATCTCAATTAACTTCTTTTGAAACCATTTGACCAAAAGCCAAATTTACAATACTGAACCCAAAAAGACCTGCAGATCGATCAAAGCGTATCACTTGTGAATTGGACTGTAATTTTTAGAATAGTAGTCAAGAGTGACATCCAGACCGAGAGTGTGTAAGGAAGTCCTCTTTGACTAAACTAATCATGAGTTACCTTTTCCTTACGAAATGAATGTTTAAGGCTTATCTAAGAAGCTCATTATCTAGGTTACAAACTCGAGTGGATATGAGATACCCTACATGATTATAGCGCTTACCTTTTAAGTAGGAATTTATATCCATTAATAAACTTTCAAGGGAAAAAAAAAAGAAGAAAATGAAAAGACATGAAAAGGAGAGAGAGAAAGTGGAGGCTTGTTACAAGTTTTTCCATTCATTTTCTAGCCTATTTCATCCATAGTAGCCAAATTTTCAATTCATGTTATAAATAGTGTTCACCAAATTCCTCGTTTGTAAATTTCTCAAATCAAAAGTTTTTTTTTTTGTCAAGTTGGCTATGTTCCTTAGTTTGCTTTCAACTCTCAGTAGAGCTTAAGCAAATCCGAAGGGTGCTTACCCTTTATTTGTTTTCTCAAGGATATAGCCAGCTCATAGTACACTGTTCCTATCCATATCTTCTTTAGCGCTTCAATCAACTTATGGAGTGCTATCTCAATTCAAAGTTTTCTTCATATTTTTAGGTCTTAGCCAGCTTGGTTAGTCAGCTCATTAAGGGCACAATCCAAGTCTTCTTTATATTTTTAGGTCTTAGCCCGCTCAAGAGGCGCTTTGACCGCCTTGGTGAGTCAGCTCATTAAGGGCACGATCCAAGTTTCCTTCATTTTTAGGTCTTAGCCAGTTCAAGGGGCGCTTAGACCTCCTTGGTGAACCAGCACATTAAGGGCACAATCCAAGTTTTATTCATTATCTTTAGGTCTTAGCCAGCTCATGGGGCACTTTGACCACCTTGGTGAGTCAGCTCATTAAGGGCACGATCTAAGTTTTCTTGATATTTTTAGGTCTTAGCCAGCTTAAGGGGCGCTTTGATCGTCTTGGTGAGTCAGCTCATTAAGGGCACGATCCAAGTTTTCTTCAGATATTTTTAGGTCTTAGCCAGCTCAAGGGGCGCTTTGACCGTCTTGGTGAGTCAGCTCATTAAAGGTACGATCCAAGTTTTCTTCAGATATTTTTAGGTCTTAGCCAGCTCATTGGGCGCTCTGACCGTCTTGGTGAGTCAGCTCATTAAGGGCACGATCCAAGTTTTCTTCAGATATTTTTAGGTCTTAGCCAACTCATGGGGCGCTTTGACCATCTTGGTGAGTCAGCTCATTAAAGGTACGATCCAAGTTTTCTTCAGATATTTTTAGGTCTTAGCCAGCTCATGGGGTGCTTTGATCATCTTGGTGAGTCAGCTCTTTAAGGGCACGATCCAAGTTTTCTTCAGATATTTTTAGGTCTTAGCCAACTCACAGGGCGCTTTGACCGCCTTGGTGAGTCAGCTCATTAAAGGTACGATCCAAGTTTTCTTCAGATATTTTTAGGTCTTAGCCAACTCATGGGGCGCTTTGACCATCTTGGTGAGTCAGCTCATTAAAGGTACGATCCAAGTTTTCTTCAGATATTTTTAGGTCTTAGCCAGCTCATGGGGTGCTTTGATCATCTTGGTGAGTCAGCTCACTAAGGGCACGATCCAAGTTTTCTTCAGATATTTTTAGGTCTTAGCCAGCTCATGGGGCACTTTGACTGTCATGGTGAGTCAGCTCATTAAGGGCACGATCCAAATTTTCTTCAGAATTTTTAGGTCTTAGCTAGCTCAAGGGGTGCATTGACCGCCTTGGTTAGTCAGCTCATCAAGGCACAACCAAGATTCTCATTATTCTTTTTTGGAGATTTTTTTTTCTATTTTGCAAAGACACTTCCCATTGTCGTTCTAACCTTCATCAAATGACTTAATGTTCCTTAGGATAAAGTCATCCTGAGGCAAAAACGGTATCTCTTTTGTCTTTGTGGCAAAGTTTTGTTTAAACTTCACCATAAAGAAGGGCAGTTGTAGACACCTAATTTTTGTCCTTTCATAGTCTTAATTTTTTATTCTTACAAAAGGGGTCCTAATTGAAAAATTAATAATAAAAAAGAAAAAAAATAATAAAATTAACAAATAATGAAAATACAAAAAAAATAAGAAAAGGAAAAATCATAAAAATTTCGTAGATTTTTAGGAAGTAATTTATATTAGGAATGATTAGTTTTAGTGTTAGTTTTAGTTTTAGTTTAGTTAAAAAATTTAGTTTAGGGATTCAGATAATTTAAATATAATTTAATTAAAATGAATGTCAAGACGCAGACTAACAGCCTAACGGATAAGTAGCGGAGCACTTTGGAGGATTTAGTTGGAGGTCACGGGTTCGAGTCGCAGCAGTCACCTATGTCTTTGTTTTTCTATCTTTGCAAAAGAAAGATGAAAACGGAATTTATATCTAAGATTATTTGAATCTAGTTGGTTTTATTAAATCAGATTTGAATTAAATTTGGATCTAGTTTAATGAATTAATTAGATATGATGAAATATGATTTGGGAGCGATATATAAAAATACTCGTACACAACAAGTGATAATGGACCTGAAAAAAAAAAAAAAAGAAAAGAAAGACATCAATCTTCTTCATCCACCATTACTGCTGCAACTTCATACAGCACAAACAAAATAGCTTGATCCTTGCATCGTGCGCAATCCCTGGACATACTAGTTTACATACACAAATCACGCGCAGAAATCTACATGCATTCAAACTCCATCAAGGCAACTGTAATTCACGTTCAAACTCCCTTCTTTCTCCGATGATAATCCCCAACGATGTCAGACTACTCTCTGTTCTCTGTGCATCGACAGCAGGAATCTACACAGCAAACCAGCCACAATCCAACGAACAGCACAACCGTAATTCAGAACAGCAGCAGAACACCAGTCTGCAGCAGCCCAACCCGACGAATACAGCAGCCGAACTCCAACCAGTCAACAGCAGCCCTTCATGTCCACTGCACAGACAGCTGAATTATCATCGACACTTCACCACAACTTGTAGCTGACACGATCGTCGAACAAGCAACCGATGCTCGTAGCCCCGAATACGCCGAATCTCCAATAGCCAGTCTACAGCCAACCCAACGCCATAGACGCACAACTGTTATCAGCAATTCACAAATAGCTGCACATAATCCAGCCCACCTGCAATAGCAGTCTTCTTCAACAACCAATTTCGCAGCAGCATACGTAGCTAACTACGATCACCAACGCGATGCAGTCCACACACGTACGTCCACTGTCCTTTACCAAATATCAAGTCAGGTTTGATTATTGTTTATTTATTTCTTTATTTATTCAATTATTATTATTTAGTTAAGTTTATATTATGGTATTAAATAGATATGTATATATATATTAGTTTAGGTTTGTTTTCTATAGTTTAGATGTCTTTTGTATGGTTTAGATGTCTTTTGCATGGTTTAGATGTCTTTTGCATGGTTTAGATGTCTTTTGCATGGTTTAGGTTTCTTTTCTATGATTCAGACATCTTTTTTTTTCTATGGTTTAAAAATCTTTTTCATAGTTTAAATATCTTTTCTATTACTAAGGCATCTTCTCTATGATTAGAAAATTTTTTTCTTTTTTTTTTTTATGTTTTAAGCATCTTTTCTACATAAAAGCTTCATCATGTAGAATATTGCATATTTCATAAAATCTTTAGGGTTTTTCTTGAAAAAAAAAATTATCACTTAGTTATTTTTAAATAAAAATTTTAATTTGGAACTTTTCAAAAATTAGGTTTTTAGTTTTTTTTTATAATTAGGAATAAAAATTAGGCTTCTAGGGATTTTTCTTAATTAAAATAAAATGGTTAATAAAAACGTAAATTCAACCAATCATTTTTTATAAAAAGAACCAACATATTAAAGTTTTCGGAAATAACTACGATCGTCTGATCCCGACTAACGGGTACATAGGCAGCTTCGGGGCGACGATAAAATATGTAAAAACTTAAGTTCTTTTTTTCTTTTGATTTTATTTATTTATTTATTTAAATATTATAATTAGAAAAATAATCCTAATTTCGGTAATAAATAGTAGTACCCGTTAAGGGTTTAATAGGTTAGCCTCCGAATTTGGAACCTTCTGGTTCTTTATTAAAATTAAAATCAAGACCGATAGCTAAATAGTAACCAATCCACCTAATTGGTTACGGTTTCTTTTCTTTTCCCGACTTCGGTTAGGTAGTGACTCCAAAAATTATTTTTAATAAAAAAAACCGGAATTTCTCAATTTCTTTAGTCGATGATTAATATTAAATGGGTTAGGGTTTAGTATTAATCAAGAAATGAGAAATTAATTTTAAACAGAAACCGAAAAATCAGACTCGACACTTGCCAAAGCGGAACTGTAGCTAGAAGAACAAGAGGAAGGAAGATGAACACTCAACATCAAGTCTATTGTCAATAGAAGTGCTAAGAGATCATATAGCCGAGTAATTGGAACCAAAGAACTACTCGACACATCAGAGGGAGACTCGTGCCGACTAATTCTATGACTCAACAATTATGGGTCGACCTCTCTAGTATCTCAGCCAAGATACACAAGACATCAGGGACCCCTTCTCAAACCTAGATATCCAACTACCGACCCCACTCAGTTCGAATACTACTCCTCCCAAGACATACTGAGTGACTTCATGCCAAGTGATCGTATGCCGAGTCTTGTAAAACACATAGTTTTGTATTCTTGTATATGTCATTCTTCATTTTATTTATGGGCTCAATTCTTCAGGGTTTAAGGCCTTGTACATTATTTACAGTTTTGCCACTAGGGTTTAGGACTTGCTATAAATAGCAACATTTGTACAGATACATAAGACAGAGATATATATAAAGAGTAAAACTTTCCTCTTTTAAGCAAGGTTATACTTGAGTTAGCATTTACCAAATTATCGAGTGTTAATTAAACTCTTTAATCATCCCAACGTTCTTATTAATCTTGTTCCTAAATTATGGCAAACCCCTTCATTTGAATCTGTTAGTGCGTTGCATCTAACCTTCATTTGAAACCCTGAGCAACATTTAGTTTTCGTAAGTTGTATAGAACTCTATTTCAAGCTCAAACCCCTGATTGTATTTGTATCTTGGTAAGTTATTTCCATTCACATTCACTATCAAATACCTCCTGTTTTTCGTACCCATCTTCCTTTTGAATACCATTCCAGTTCTTTCATTCTAGATTCGCTACTGTTTCTTTCTGGATCAATCCCGTATCATATTGGTATCATAGCTTTGGGGAGACATGCATGCTAGCGTTCTTCAAAGTAGATTTTTGGTTCTAATATTTCTGTTAATCATTGTTCCGTAATGTAGTGTGTTGTTTGTAGTAGAAAGTAGCTACAGAAGCTAAGTAGTAGTTGTTTTTGAGTTACTGTAATTCTGTTTTGTTGTTTCTTCAATTTTCTAGTAAATTACTATATGAATAAGAATGTCAAAGGATAGTGTCAACAATACAAGAGATAGTCCTTATGGAAGCTTGAGGTGATGTGTTGACAACTTAGAATATTAGATTCAGAATCTCACTAACTCTGTCCAAGAACTCACTGGATTAGTCAGGGGTTGCAAACGAGATGGCCGAAAGGAAAGAAAGGAAAGGATACCCATAAGTAGAGGTGGTTCTAATGAACTTGATCATGATGATTGATAGTAGAGAAGAGCTGCTGAGTCGAAAAGAAGAGAAAACCATCCAGTACTGAGAGGAAGAAATGATAAGAGTATAGACTCTCAAACAAATCAAGAAGCTTAGAGAAGAGAGTCAAGGCTAAGAAGGAACATGGCCGAGCAGAGCTCTAACAAAAGTGGTCAAATAAAGGAGAATTGACCAGCTTGGATTGCAAGGGATGAACCCTGAGCATCTGGCTAAGGACTTGATAATATGAGGCTTAAGTTGCCGACCTTCTATGGAAGTAGGAAACTTGAAGAGTTCCTTAACTGAGTTCCTCAAGTCAAGAAATTGTTCAAGTGCTACGACTGTAATGATCGAACAAAGGGTAAGCTGGCTTCACTATCCCTTGTTGAATATGCAAGTCTTTAATGGGATAAGCTGGTTTCTAAGTGAGATGCTGAAGTAGAAGAGTCGATCAGAACTTGGAGGCTCATGAAAAGATTGATGAACTAACACTTTGTGCCAACTTATTTCAAGTGGGAGATGCTTCATGCTTTCTAGCACCTGAGACAAGGTTGAAATACTGTTGAAGAGTATTTGTAAGAGTTTAAGACCTTGATGATGAGATGTGAAATTTTCAAACCACAGGACCACACCATTACTAGATTCCTAACTGGACTCTAAGACAACATTGCCTATATAGTTGAATTGCAATCATTCAACTCTCTATTGAGCTAATTAATTTGGCCTTAAGAGTGGAGAGACAGAGGAGAAGAAGGCATCAAAGGCCGAGCAGCCGACCTCAACAAGGCATCCATGAGCTTGAGAGGATGCCGAGAGAAGGCAAGAAAA
Organism: Lumnitzera racemosa; assembly: GCA_024138005.1. Classification (NCBI taxonomy): domain Eukaryota; kingdom Viridiplantae; phylum Streptophyta; class Magnoliopsida; order Myrtales; family Combretaceae; genus Lumnitzera; species Lumnitzera racemosa. Next base: position 47,992,176 of record JAMXBC010000007.1, read on the forward strand.
GAAGATGGAGAAAGGCGAGCTTAGTCAACCAACCCATGCTAAGAAAAAGATTGCCTATAAAGAAAAAGCACCTGATAACGAGGCTCAAGAAGTGAAGTGCTTCAAATGCTTAGGTCATGGACATATTGTGTCCCAATGCCTGAATAAAAGAGTCATGATCTTGAAGGGAAAAGGGTCTAACACTCAAATCGAAAGTTAGAGTGACAAGAGTTTAGAGGGACAATTGATAGAAGAAGATATCTATCCCGATGACCTCGATAAACTCTTAGTTATGGTGATACGAGCTAACCTAAAGGTAGATCCCGGACAAAAGGAAAATTTATTTCAAATGCAATGTCTAGTGAATTGGAAGGCTTGTTCCTGGTTATCGATGGAGGTAGCTGTACCAATATTGTCTCTACCGAGTTGGTAGAAAAGATGAACTTGTTGACCTACCCGCATCCCCAGCCCTACGGATAGAAATGGTTTAATGACAAGGGTATGGTCTACGTGCATAAAAGAGCATGGATAGCATTAAAGGCTGGACAATACAAGGATGATATTGATTTTGACGTTATGCCTATGATTGCTGCAAATCTTCTTCTTGGTCGACCTTAGGAGTATGACCGGAAAGTGATCCATGACGGCTTCCTCAACACTTACACTATTCAGAATGATGGGAAGAGCTATTACTTGACCTCCATGAGTGTTGAGGAAATTCAGAGACACTCTGCATCCATAGTGAAGAGAAAAGGAAAGAGAAACCTATTTGGCATTCCAACCCATACATAACACTTAACGTTGAGGACGACTTACTTTCAAACCTACAATAATGATGGGAATCAGCCTCTAACCACACCCAAGTTGAGGCCTATCAATGCTTACCAAGGCCAAACTACAGTTAGAAGGATAAGAGGAAAGAAGATGAACACTCAGCATCAAGTTTGTTGTCAATCGAAGTGTCAAGAGATCATATAGCCAAGTAATCAGAACCAAAGAACCACTCGGCACATCAGAAAGAAACTCGTGCCGACTGATTCTATGACTCAACAATTGTGGGCCAACCTCTTTGGTTTTCAACTAAGACACGCGAGACGTTAGGGATCCCTTCTTGAACCCGGACATCCAACTGCCGACCCCATTCAGTTTGAATACTACTCCCAGGACATGCCGAGTGACTTTATGCCGAATCCTGTAAAATGTACAGTTTTATATTCTTGTATATATTTTCCTTCATTTTATTTATGAGCCTAATTCTTTAGGGTTTAAGGCCTTATACATTATTTATAGTTTTGCCACTAAGGTTTAGGACTTGCTATAAATAGTAACATTTGTACAGATGCATAAGACAGAGAAGATAGAGATATATACAGAGAGTAAAACTTTCCTCTTTCGAGCAAGGTTATACTTGAGTTAGCATTTGCCGGATTATCGAGTGTTGATTAGACTCTTTAATTGTCCCTGCATTCTTATCAATCTTGTTCCTAGATTGTGGTGAACCCCTTCATTTGAACCGGTTAGTAAGTTATATCTAACCTTCATTTAAAACCCTGACAACATTTAGTATTCGTGAGTCGTATTGAACTCTATTTCGAGCTCAAACCCCTGATTGTGTTTATGTCTTAGTGAGTTATATCCATTCAAATTCACTATCAAATACCTCCTGTTCTTTGTACCCATCTTCCTTTTAAATACCCATTCTAGTTCTTTCGTTGCAGATTCGTTGCCGTTTCTTTCTAGATCGATCCCGTATCAAACCTTAGTTCTAAAAATATTGGATTACTTGATTTCACAATGGAGAATAACAATAGTTCCTAATCTAATGATAACTAAGGTTCCTTAACAGCCGATGGATCTTTCAAGAATGAATAAGGTTCTTGCAAAATAAACTTAGCTCCTAAAGTCAATGATAACTTGGTTTCATGATTAAGAATCGCTAAGATCCAAAATCTAAGGATTACTAAGAAGTTTTGGAATAACCCCAACTCCCCGAATGATGGATTACTTAATTAAAAGATTTGGAATAACTAAAGTTCCTAACATACGAATAACTATTAATCCCAAATAACCAAAGCTTCTTCTAAGAATAGCGAATGCTCTTACGTATAACCTAAGTTCTTAATAAGAAGGATAACTTGGTTTTATTATTGGGATAGCTAAGGGTTCGTAATTTAAGGATTTTGGGGAACTTGTAGAAAAAAAAAAAGATCTTAAAAAGAAGAACATTTGATTTTGTGACTAAGGATAACCAAAATTTCTAATTTCAAGATAAGATGATGCCTAAATAGCCAAAGCTTCTTTCGAGAATCACCAAGGTTTCTTGTTGAACAAACAAAGCTCCTAAAAAGAAGGACTACTTGGTTTTACAATTGAGAAATGCCAGGGTTCGTAATCTACGGATTCATAAGAACTTCAGGAATAAGATTAGTTCCCAATAATATAGCTTATTCAATTTCATGATTAAGAATAACCAAACTTCCTTACCTAAAGATAACGAAAACTCCTGAATCGCCAAAGCTTCTTTTAAAAAAAACAAAGGTTTTTGTCAAATATGCTACATACCTAAATAGAAAGAATAAGTTGCACGATTGAGGATAGCTAAGGTTCCTAATCTAAGGGTTCTTAAAAACTTATACAGTAATCTTAGTTCCAAACAAGATGAATAGCTTGATTTCGTGATTGAAAATAATCAAAGTTCCTAATCTAAGGATTGTGTAGAACATATGGAACGACCTAAGATCATAAAAAGATAGACTAGTTGATTCTACAAAGGAGGATACCCAATGTCCCCAATCTAAGGATAACTAAGAATTCTAAGTTGCCAAAGCTAATTTCAAGAACAACTAAGGTTCTTGTAGGACAAACTAAATCCTTAAAAAGAACGATTACTTGATTTCGCAATTGGGATTAGCCAAGGCCCATAATCTCGGGACTCTTATTAACTTGTTGAATAACCTTAGTTCCCAATGGGACAAATTACTTGATTTCACGATTTAGAATAACCAAAGTTCCTAGCATAAGAATAATCAAGGCTCTAAAATAGTTTAAACTTCTCTTAAGAATAATTAGGGTTCTTATGCAATAACCTATGCTCCCTAATAGAATGATTATTGGGTTTACAATTACTGCTACTAGCGATCCTTAATATAAGGATTCTCATAAACACTTGCAATAACCTTAGCTCCCAGGGTAATTGAACGCTTGATTCTATGATTTTGAATAACCTAAGTTCTTGACCGAAGGATAACTAAGACTCCTAAATAGCCAAAGCCTCATTCATCGATGATGAAGGTTCTTGTCATCTAACTTAAGTTGCTTGACTAAAGGATTGCTCAGTTTCATGATTGAGGATAGGAAATGTTCCTAAGCTAAGGATACTTTAGAAGTTGCGGAGCAACCTTAGTTCTGAAAATATTGGAATACCTGATTTCGCAATGGAAGATAACTAATGCTCTTAGTACAATGATAACTAGGGCTCCTTAATAGTCAAAGGATCTTTTAAGAACGAACAAGCTTCTCATGAAATAAACTAAGTTCTTAAAAATAAGGATTACTTGACTTTATGATTGGGAATTGCTAAGATCCGTAATTTAAGGATTCTTAAGAAGTTTTGGAAAAACCTCCAGCTCCCTAGATAATGGATTACTTAATTTAAAGATTTAAAATAACTAAAGTTCCTAACCTATGGATAACTATTAATCCCAAATAACCAAAGCTTTTTTCAAGAATAACGAATGCTCTTGTCATATAAACCTAAGTTCCTAATAAGAAGGATAACTTGGTTTCACTATCGAGATAGTCAAGGTTTGTAATCTAAGGATTTTAGGGAACTTATTAAAAAAAAATTATATCATAAAAACAAGAACACTTGATTTCGCAACTGAGGATAACCAAATTTTCTAATTGGAATATAACGACAATGCCTAAATAGCCAGAGCTTCTTTTCAAAATAACTAAGGTTTCTTGTTAAACAAACAAAACTCCTAAAAAAAAGTATTATTTGGTTTCACGATTGAGAATTGCCAAAGTCCTTAATACAAGGATTCATAAGAACTTAAAGAATTAGATTAATTCTCAATAAGATGGATTATTTTGGTTTCACGATTAAAAATAACCAAACTTCCTAACCTCAGGATAACCAAAACTCTTAAATTGCCAAAGCTTATTTCAAGAATAATGAAGGTTTTTGTTGAATAACCTACATGCCTAAATAAAAAGAATAGGTTGCATGATTAAGGATAGCTAAGGTTCCTAATCTAAGGGGTCTTAAGAACCTACGTAGTAATCTTAGTTCCAAGCAAGATGGACTACTTGATCTTATGATTGAGGATAAGCAAGGTTCCTAATCCAAGGATTATGTAGAACATGTGGAAAGACCTAAGATCATAAAAAGATAGACTAGTTGATTACACGAAGGAGGATACCTAATGTTCCCAATCCGATGATAACTAAGACTCCTAACTCGCTAAAGCTAATTTCAAGAACGACTAAGGTTCCTGTAGAACAAACTAAGTTCCTAAAAAGAAGGATTACTTGATTTCATGATTGAGAACAAATAAGACTCATAATCCAAGGACTCTTACTAACTTGTCGAATAACCTTAGTTCCCAATGAGACTAATTACTTTAATTCACGATTTAGAATAACTAAAGTTCCTATCCTAAGAATAATCAAGGTACCAAAATAGTCAAAACTTGTCTTAAGAATAACTAGGGTTCATATGCAACAACCTAAGTTCCCTAATAGAAAGATTACTTAGTTTCATAATTATGGCTAGCTACGGTTCTTAATATAAGGATTCTTAAAAACACTTGCAATAACCTTAGCTCCTAGGGCGATTGAATGCTTGATTCCATGATTTCAAATAACCTAAGTTCTTAACCAAAGGATAACTAAGACTCCTAAATAGTCAAAGCTTTTTTCATGGATAACAAAGGTTCCTGTCATCTAACCTAAGTTCCTTAACCAAAGGATTGCTCAGTTTAATGATTGAGGATAGGCAAAGTTCTAATCTAAGGATACTTTGGAAGCTGCGGAGTAACCTTAGTTTTGAAAATATTGGATTACTTGATTTCACAATGGAGGATAACCATAGCCCCCAATCTAATGATAACTAAGGATCCTTAACAGCTGAAGGATCTTTCAATAATGAATAACATTCTTCCGAAATAAACTTAGTCCCTAAAGACAAGGATTACTTAGTTTCATGAATGATTACCAAGATCCGAAATATAAGGATTCCTAAGAAGTTTTGGAATAACTCCAACTCCTTGGATGATAGATTACTTGATTTAATGATTTTGAATAATCAAAGTTCCTAACCTAAGGATAATTGAAACTCCCAAGTAACCAAAGCATCTTTCAATTATAACAAATGCTCTTATCGGATAACCTAAGTTCCCAATAAGAAGAATAACTTTGTTTCATGATCAGGATAGCCAAGGTTTGTAATCTAAGGATTCTAGGGAACTTGTGGAAAAAAATTATATTATAAAAAGATGGATTACTTGATTTCATGACTAAGGATATCCAAATTTCCTAATATGAAGATAACACCAATGCCTAAATAACCAAAGATTCTTTAGAGAATAATCGATGTTTCTTGTTGAATAAACAAATCTCCTAAAAAGAAGAACAACTTGGTTTCACGATTTAAAATAGCCAACACCATAAGTTGATGATTCATAAGAAGTTCTGGAATAACATTAGTTCCCATTAAGATGGGTTATTTGATTTCACGATAAAAAATAACCAAACTTCCTATCTTATGGATAACAAAAACTCTTGAATAAACAAAACTTTTTTCATGAATAAACAAAACTTTTTTCAAGAATAACGAATGTTCTTATCAAATAACCTACATTCCTAAATAGAAAGAATAGGTTGCACAATTGAGGATAGCTAAGGTTAAGGTTGCTAATCTGAGGGTTCTTAAGAACTTGTATAGTAATCTTAGTTCCAAACAAGAAGGGCCACTTGATTTTACGATTGAGGATAAGCAAAGTTCCTATTCCAAAGAATGTGTAGAACATGTAAAACAACTTAAGATCACAAAAAGATAGATTAGTTGATTCCACTATCGAGGATACCTAGTGTTCCCAATCTAAGGATAACTGAGACTCCTAAGTAGCCAAAGCTAATTTTAAGAACAACTAAGATTCTTGTAGAATAAAGTAAGTTCCTGAAAAGTAGGATTACTTGATTTCACGATTAAGAATAGCTAAGGTCCATGATCTAAGAACTCTTATGAACTTGTTGAATAACCATAGTTCCTAATGAGACAGATTACTTGATTTCATGATTTAAAATAACTAAAGTTTCTAATCAAGGCTCCAAAATAGCGTAAACTTGTCTTAAGAATAACTGGGGTTCTTATGCAATAACCTAAGTTCCCTAACAAAAAGATTACATAGTTTCACAATTACGACTAGCTACAGTTCCTAATATAAGGATTCTTAGATACACTTATAAAAACCTTAGCTCCTATAGAATTACAAAAATATATATAAGCTTATCAAATAAAATACTTGATAAATAGCATATAAGCATGATTAATTCTACCAAAAAATCCTATAGAATTACAAAAATATATAGTTTAATTATTAACCATAAAGCACACTAAATTGGCTAATATCAGTTTTAGCTAGAAATAACAAAAAATAAACAAATTTATATGTGAGATAAAAATTAAGTATTCCAAACATTATTATAAACTTTCAAAAGTCAAAACATGTAGGGCTCATTCATTAATTTTATCAAAAACTAATTATTTGAATAATTTAGTAAAATTGGCAGTTTTAATCAAAATAATTATAAAAAAATAGTAAACATGCTAAATTTTGAAAGTTTTTATTATCAAAATTAAAATATATATATATATATTAGGTGTATTATATAAAAAAAATTGAGCTTAAAACAACATAATCTAATATTTATAAAAATTAGTTTAATTTTCGCTAAAACAGGGCATTTTCTTAAGGAACCTATATTTCCACTAATTATTTACTTAAAATAAAATTACTACATTAATCTACACCTAAAATATTCTCAGAAAACCAAATTTCATAACTAACTAACAATATTTAATATTTTTACAAAATTAAATAAGCTGTGGGAAGAATTTTTGTTCACCTGAACCGATCGCCTTCAGCCACTACTAAACTGCTGCACCTTATCAAAAGGCCTTCTCTGACCACTATCATGACCCGATGGGGCTAGTCATGATAGTCACCGTATACCGTATAAATGATTGCAGATTGAATTCTCTTACAATCGATGACCTTTTTATACGATACACAAGGCTACAGCTACCACTAACTACCAAGAGTGCGTAAGCTTAAGCAATATCATTTCTTGATAAATAATAAAATTATAAAAACATAACATATGGTCTATTTGTATAAAAGTTTACAAATACAAAGTCTAAAACATGTCTTAAGTTAAACCAATATATTAATTGCATATTTAGCTCTATAAACTATTAGAAATACTCTCTAATCACATCCAACTTCCACACTGACCCCGTGTAGAACACTAATCTCAGGCATGTGACGACTCGACTCCACAAAAAGATTGGCTTATGAGAGAAGACTACAAGGGTATAAGCTAATGAGCTTAGTGAGATAATTTCTCTCAACCATACAACAATTAAGTTATACAATAGTTAAGTTCAACTAAATGAATGCATGACAATTAGTATGCTAAACAAATACATGCAGGTGACTAGGTACTGCATGCAACTCAGATTTAATGCCTTCCAAAGTTAGGATTAGAGATACATTGGTATAGTTAGATCTAGGTATCATATTAGAACTTATTTCATAACGAAACTCCACGTTTTGTATTCAAAATGTAATGGTATACCCATTATTACCTTTTTTAAAACTAGTTCTACATATGATTGTCAGTAGGTTTACGTAGCCCTCACTCATCCCTAAATGAAGGCCTTTGGACTTGACCCTTAGCTAAGTGGTTGGTGCCTCCAACGCCTAGTCATCCCGTAAGCCAGGGTAAGGTCATATCGCATATGTGCACCATACGAAATCTATAACAATCAATAACCAACCCACGTATGGCCTCTTGTTACCTCCATGTAATGTGACTACTGGAATTAGTTATGCGGTGCATGATTATGCGTAATCCAAGTTAACTTTTTCTAGTTGAATAAAATTAGGTCTTATGTATTCAGTGATTATTCCAAGTCATAAACAATAAATTCTTAGTGAATCTACTGTACAACAATCATTACATTATTGAAATTTAAAGTAAATTCACCATCAACAACAATTATCATGCACAAGCATAACCTAACCCCATACACATTCATTTATAAATCATAACTTATATTTACTAACTATAAATACAAATAAGTATAAAATCATTAGGAAAAACTCACTCAGTCATGGCCATTTCAAGGGTCGTAGTAATTTGGTAGTAGCTCAGGGTCTATATCAAAATTACTTGAGAATAATAGAAATTTATATGTTTAGGAATTTGAAGCTAAACTAGTATCATAATTTATAAGTTCTACTTCACTTAGTTATGTCAAAATTGTCGATTCGAGTTTTTTATCGAGTCACATATAACTTTTTTATTTTAGCTCAAATCATTATAACCTTATAGTCCATTTTGATCGTTTTCGAGCATATTTTTTCATAACGAGGTCCATTTTAGACATTGTGACTTATAGTTTAAATTGTGATATAAAAAATATCACAAAATTTACTATTTAAGTTTAAAAATTATAAAATATTAATTTTCGCTTTTTCTTAATATATTTATGATTTAATAATTATTTAAACCATATATCTATTTTGAGCATACTTTTCCTATTTTTGAGATTTTAGCCTTATTATGATTATTATTATTATTATTGCCATTATTATTTTTATTATTTCTTATTTTCTCATTATTCATTATTTACGATTTATACACACACACACATATATATATACTTATAGTATATTTAATAAATTTTATAATTTTACTTTATTGAGAAATGCTTAATTTATGGTATTATACACACACACACACACACTCTTCACGTAATTATGAATTCATTTTATTTAATAAATATTATTATGTTATTTATACTATATACTACTTACTTAATATTTGGTATATATATATTTATATAGTATTCAGTATAAAATATGTATACTATATATTATACATGTATTATATGATATATTCGGTATACCACAATATATACTCTATATTATATATATATATGTCCTATATACATTATGTATTTATGCATATATTACCACTTATAGAAATATATAACACATATATACTATACAACTACATATTTATATATATATATATGTATATTTACGAAAATAAATTATACATATATACATCAATATATATAGTTTACGTGTACACATATATATGTATATTCCTATAGTTATTTTGTAAAATACTTAAATTTATTATATGTAATCTAAAAAAAAACACATAATATATACTTCTTCTGTATAATATACCTATGTACATACATGTATACATACATATCCTTATACATACATATATATTTCAATTTAGGCACTTATGCCTACATGCATATAATAGTAATGTTATATTTATAAAAATACCATACAAATACTACATTTATACATGTATATACTATATATTAACATTTATAGTTACAAAATAATTTACTTACCTATTACTTTTAATTTTTCTTCTTTTTTTCTTCCTTCTTTTTCTTCCTTTCTTTTCATGGTTGGAGATTTCCATAATTTTTTTTTTCTTCTTCTTGTTATCAGTTTTGATTTGCAATTTTTTCCAAGATTTGTTTCTTTCCCTTATTTCCCACGTAATTAGCAATTGGAAGGATAAAGTAAAATAAACCAAAATCTTATCTTAATCTCTACATTTATTAAGATGAGACAATGTAATCATTTCAATTTTTTTTTTCTTTTTGTAAAACCAACACTTGGCATTTTTATTTCCTTACATGGGCTGCTATGTTCTGATTTTTTTTCCTCTTATTTTGCAAGACGTGGTAAGCAAGGAAAAGAAGAAAAGAAATAAAAGAGAAAAAGAAAAAGGAAGAAAATAAAAATTAATAAAATATATGTAATTTTTCTAAACATATAAATTATAATAATATTCATCATAAATTAATTTTGAAATTTTTGTGAAAATTTATCAATTTAATTAGTACCGTTACAATTATAATTTTTACAAGTTATTATAGCGATTTCATTAAAATTTCATGTGAATAAGCGATTTAGTCGAAAATTGTAATCAACTATGATTATATCACTATCAAGTAATATTTAACTATTTTATAGGTTTATAGTTATAATTTTAAGGTTTCGAATAAATTTAAATTCAATTTTGATTAATGGTATATAAATCAGTTTTAGCGTTTTAGTACGTGATTTAAGGTTTTAATAAATTCCTAGAATTTTGTTATAAATGTTATATTTGATTTATTAAATTTCATAATCTTTTAATGTTATTAGTTTTATTGACTTATTATACTATTTAGGACACTCGAACTTGAATTAGGGTTCAACTACTGATTTCCTAGGGTTTACAACCACCCTCTGTTGGACCTCCAAGCTACACTAAGTCAAGTTATGGATAACCTATTAGATTACGCCAAACCTAATTCGCCCCTATATTTTTTTCTATTTTTATTTTATTTTTTTTCTATTTTTTTTCCAATTTTCTAAAATTATGTTCTTGTGCTTTCAGAATTCTAAAATATTACAAATGATATTTAGAGCCCTTTTTATAGGCTTTTAGATTTTTATATGTCAAAAAGTGAAATTATATGTCATTTTTCCCTTTTCCTTAAGTATCATGTGTCATTTTCTAGTTAACAAGGTGTTAACTCATGTTTTCCAATTAATCTTAGGTTGCCACATCATTTGATGACTCACTTACATATTTTTTTAATTAATTTTTCATTATTTTATATTATTTTACCTTATTTCGACAATTTATTATATGTATATATTTAATACTATAATGCATGTTACATGTAAATACATGTATATTACATATAATTCAACTTCATTTATTATTTTTTAAAGTTAATTAAATTATCTTCAATATCTCATTGCATCTAAAAGCTCGAATTTTGTATCTTTTATATTTATTGATTTTATCAATAAATTAACGTTTTTCTTAAATTAATATTTTTATATAACTTATTATGAAAAATTGACTTTACTTGAATTATTTCGTCTAACTTTTCTAACCTTACTGTGAAATTCAAAATAACACGAATAATATAGCCAAGTGCTCTAAATTTAGAGGCTCGGATCCTAGGGTTATTGAATTGGTTGGAAAACCCAGGGTATCACATGATTCCACGAATTTAAATAACCTAAGTTCCTAATCCAAGGATACATTGGAAGTTGCAAAGTAACCTTAATTCCAAAAATGTTGGATAACTAGATTTCGCATTAGAGGACAACCAATGCTCCTAATCTAATGATAACTAAGGCTCCTTAACAATTGAAGGATCTTTTAAGAATGAATAAGGTTCTCCCGAAATAAACTAAGTTCCTCAAAATAAGGATTACTTGGTTTTATGATTGATAATCACCAAAAACATTAATCTAAGGATTCCTAAGAAGTTTTAGAAAAACACCAACTCCCTGAACAATGGATTACTTGATCTAAAGATTTGGAATAACCAAAATTCCTAACCTACGAATAGCTATGAATCCCGAATAGCCCAAACTTCTTTCAAGAATAACAAATGCTCTTGTCATATAACTTAAGTTCCCAATAAGAAGGATAACTTGGTTTCATGATCAAGATAGCTAAGGTTAGTAATTTAAGAATTTTAGGGAACTTGTGAAAAAAAACAATTAGATCATAAAAAGATGAATGCTAGAATTTGTGATTGAAGACAACCAAATTTCCTAATTTGAAGATAACGATAAAGCCTAAATAACTAGAGTTTCTTTCGAGAATAACCTAAGTTTCTTATTGAACAAACAAAGCTCCTAAAAAAAAAGGATTACTTAGTGTCACGATTAAGAATAGTTAAGGCTGATAATCTGAGGTTTCATAAGAACTTTAGGAATGAGATTAGTTGCTAATAAGATGAATTATTTGATTTCTCGATTAAAAATAACCAAACTTCCTAACCTAAGGGTAACAAAAACTCTTGAATAGTCTAAGCTTCTTTCAAGAATAACGAAGGTTTTTATTGAATAACCTACGTACCTAAATAGAAAGAGTATTTTGTACGATTGAGGATAACTAAGGTTCCTAATGTAAGGGTTCTTAAGAACTTGTACAGTAATCTTAGTTCCAAACAAGTTAGACTACATGATTTTAAGAATGAGGATAAGCAAAGTTCCTAATCTAAGGATTGTGTGGAATATGTAGAACAACCGAAGATCATAAAAAGATAGACTAGTTGATTCCACTAACAAGGATACCCATTGTTCCCAATCTAAGGGTAACCATGACTCCTAAGTAGCCAAAGCTAGTTCCTATAGAGCAAACTAAGTTCCTAGAAAGAAGAATTACTTGATTTTTGCAATTGAGAATAGGTACGTTCCGTAATCTAAAGACTCTTATGAACTTGTCGAATAACCTTAGTTCCTAATGAGACAAATTACTTGATTTTGCGATTTAAAATAACCAAAGGACCTAAGGATAATCTAGACTCCAAAATAGCATAAACTTGTCTTAAGAATAACTGGGGTTTTTATGCAATAAACTAAGTTCCCTAACAAAAGGATTACTTAGTTTCACAATTATGGTTTACTACGATTCCTAATATAAAGATTCTTAGAAACACTTGCAATAGCCTTAGCTCCTAAGGTGATTGAATGCTTGATTCCATGATTTCGAATAACCTAAGTACTTGACCAAAGGATAACTGAGACTCCTAAGCTAGAGTTTTTTTTCATAGATAACGAATGTTCCTATCATCTAACCTAAATTCCTTAACCAAAGGATTTCTAGGTTTCACAATTGAGGACAAGCAAAGTTTCTAATCCAAGGATACTTTGGATGTTGCGGAGTAACCTTGGTTCTGAAAATATTGGATTAATTGATTTCGCAATGGAGGTTGACTATAGCTCCTAATCTAATGATAACCAAGGCTCCTTAATAGTGGAAGCATCTTTCAAGAACAAATAAGGTTTTTGTGAAATAAACTTAATTCCTAAAGACAATGATTACTTGGGTTCACAAATGAGAATCTCCTAGATAAATCTAATGATTCCTAAGAAGTTTTGGAATAACCCTAACTCACTAAATGATGGATTACTTGATTTAATGATTTGGAATAACTAAATCTTCTTTCAAGCATAAGGATCTTATAGAAAAAAATTAGATAAAAAATAGATGAATTACTTGATTTCACAACTGAAGATAACCAAATTTCCTCATCTAGATATAATAACGATGCCTAAATAGCTAAGGCTTCTTTCAATAATAACCGAGTATTCTTGTTGTACAAACAAAGCTCCTAAAAAAATGATTACTTGGTATCACAATTAAGAATAGCCAAGGCCTATAATCTGAAGATTCATAAGAACTTTAGAAATAAGATTAGTTCCCAATAAGATGGATTATTTGATTTCCTGATTAAGAATAACCAAACTTCCTAATCTAAGGATGACAAAAACTCTTGAATAGCCCAAGCTTCTTTCAAAAATAACAAAGGTTCTTGTCAAATAACCTACATTCCAAAATAGAAAGAGTAGGTTGCACAATTGAGGATAGTCAAGGTTCATAATCTAAGTGTTCTTAAGAACTTACGCTATAATCTTAGTTCCAAACAAGATGGACAACTTGATTTTGTGATTGAAGATAAGCAAAGTTCCTAATCCAAGGATTATGTGGAACATGTGGAATGACCTAAGATCATAGAAAGATGGATTAATTGAATCTACTAATGAGGATACCCAGTATTCCCATTCTAAGGATCATTGAGACTCCTAAGTTACCAAGACTAATTTCAAGAACAACCAAGGTTCTTGTATAACAAACTAAGTTCCTAAAAAGAAGGATTACTTTATTTCGGAATTGAGAATAGCCAAGGTCCATAATTTGATGACTCTTTTACACTTATTGAATAAACTTAGTTCTTAATGCGATAGACTGCTTGATTTCATGATTTAGAATAACTAAAGTACCTAACCTAAGGATAATCAAGACTCCAAAATAGCCGAAACTTCTCTTAAGAATAATTGAGGTTCTTATACAATAACTAAAGTTCCTTAACAAAAGGATTACTTGGTTTCCCATTTACGGCTAGCCACGATTCCTAATATAAGGATTCTTAGAAACTCTCGCAATAACCTTAGCTCCTAAGGCAATTGAATGCTTGATCCTACAATTATGAAAAACCTAAGTTCCTGACCTAAGAATAACTGAAACTCTGAAATAGTTAAGGCTTCTTTCAAGAATAATGAATTCTCTTATTAGAAAACCTATGGTCCCCATAAGAAGGGATAACTTGGTTTTACGATCGGGATTGCTAAGGCTTATAATCTAAGGATTCTAAGGAACTTGTAGAAAAAAATATATCATAAAAAGATAAATTAATTGATTTTGCGATTGAAAATAACCAAATTTCTTAATCTGAATATAACGACGATGTCTAAATAGCCAAATATTCTTTCAAAGAATAATCGAGGATCCTTGTTGTATAAACAAAGCTCAAAAAAAAAAAGATTACTTGGTTTGATGATTGGGAAGAGCTAGGGTCCGTAATTTGAGGATTCATAAAAATTTCTAGAATAACATTAGCTCCCAATAAGATGGATTATTTGATTTCACAATTAAGAATAACCAAACTTCCTAACCTAAGGATTATAAAACTCTTGAATAGCCAAAGCTTCTTTCATGAATAACAAAGGTTTTTATTGAATAACCTATGTGCTTAAATAGAAAGAGTAGGTTGCGTGATTGGAGATTGTTAAAGGTTCCTCATCTAAGGGTTCTTCAGAACTTGCACAATAATCATAATTCCAAATAAGATGGACCACTTGATTTCATAATTAAAGACAAGCAAAATTCCTAATCCAAGGATTGTGTGGAACAACTTAAAATCATGAAAAGATGGATTAGTTGATTCTACTAACAAGGATACCTATTGTTCTCAATCTAAGGATAGTTGAGACTCATAAGTAGCCAAAGCTAATTTCAAGAACGGCTAAGGTTTTTGTAGAACAAACTAAGTCCCCCCCCACCCCCCCCCCCCCCAAAAAAAAACTAATTTTGCGATTAAGAATAGCCAAGGTCCGTAAATTGAGGACTTTTATGAACTCATCAAATAACTTTAGTTTCCAATGAGACGGATTACTTGATTTCATGATTTAAAATAACTAAAGTTCCTAGCCTAAGGGTAATCAAGGCTCTAAAGTAGCTGAAACTTCCCTAAAAAATAACTAGGGTTTTTATACAAAAACCTAAGTTCCTAAGCAGAAGGATTTCTTAGAGTCACAATTAAGACTAGTAATGGTTCTTAATATAAGGATTCTTAGAAACTTTTGTAACAACCTTAGCTCTTAGGGTGATTGAACTCTTAATTCCACAATTTTGAATAACCTAAGTTCTGGACCTAACGATAATTGAGACTCCTAAATAGCCAAAGCTTCTTTTATGATAACGAAGGTTCCTATCAACTAACCTAAGTTTCTTAACCAAAGGATTACTTAGTCTTACTGTTGAGGACATTCAAAGTACCTAATCTAAGGATACTTTAAAAGTTGTAGAGTAACCTTAGTTCTGAAAATGTTGGATAACTTGATTTCGCATTAGAGGATATCTAATGATCTTAATCCAAGGATAACTAAGACTCCTTAATAGTTGAAGGATCATTCAAGAATGAATAAGGTACTCATGAAATAAATTAAGTTCCTAAAAACAAAGATTATTTGGTTTCACGATTGAGAATCACCAAGATATGTAATTTAAGGATTCCCAAGTAGTTTTGGAATAACCCTAGCTCTTCGAACAACAAATTACTCGATTTAATGTGTAAACTCCATAAATTTAGCTTTTGAGTATGAAGAAGACTCAAGCATTATAGATAATTTTCTTAAGTCAATAAAATCAATAAATTTAAAATTGATTAAAATTTTAAATTCGAAACCTAAAACAAATATGAAAAACACTAATATACTATTCAGAATCTTAATCACAAATGAGAAATTTGAAATCTCGAAAAAAAAAAAAAACAGGAGAGAGACAAAAGAAAAAAAAATTGATAAGTTAACTTAGGAATTTTTTTAATGCTAAAATCTGATTAATGACTTTATTATATAACGATATTGAATTTAGAACGAGAAATTAACACACGAAAAGCATATTTAAAATTTCAATCAAACTACATACAAGTACCTTATGAAAAAAAAAAAAACTTTAGCTTAATGATGTAAACATTTCTCAAGGAATATGAGATGTGACATCCAATAATAAACCAAGCAAACTGTAAGTGTTTTTGGATCAAGATTGAAATAACTCGTCGACTATAAATTCAAGAAGATTCAAAGGTAATTGATAATTGGAATATTGATTATTCCAAATGCTAAAATTCATAAAAACATAGGTGGCAATCTAAAACATAAGATTATGATTTAATATTTTTTTGATAAAAATAGACAATTATACAAAAAATTATAAACAAGCATTTACATTTAGAAAGTGTTCTCAAAGGATTTCATTCTAAGCATGCATTAATAAGTTTTTTCGATATAAATTATAAATTATAACCCTTTATCAGTAAATTATTGTTAAAAAATTTATCTTGTTTATATATACATTTTATATTGTATATACTTGTGTGATTATATGACTGCCTCTATTACTGCATAATAGTATTGTTTTATGTGCAAGTTAATAAATTTAAGCTAGTTATATATATGATTTTATAATTCCTGTATAAGACCTTGGAAAGAAACTTCATAAAAGGTTTAACCAACATTGTAAACCCCATAAATTTAGCTATTTAAGAGGAGAATTGAACCCTAATCTATAGATGACTTGATAAGTCATTAAAGCCGAGTAAGATAAAAATTTAATAAATTGTAAATTTGAATATATTATAAGTAATAAAAACTATGGAAAAATCTATCAAAACCTAAATCATGTACTAAAACCCTAAATCTGATTTATGCACAATTACCTGAATTTGATTGAAACTCTAAAATTATAACTTTAAACCTATAAAATAATTAAATATGACTCAATAGTGATATAATTATAGTCGATTACAATTTTCAACTAAATCGCCCATTCACGTGAAATTTTGACAAATCGCTATAATAACTTGTAAAAAATTTAATTGCAAGGGGTACCAATTAAATTGATACATTTTTACAAAAATTTAAAAATTAATTTATGATGAGTATTGTTATAATTTATATGTTTAGAAAAATTACATATATTTATTTTTAATTTTTATTTTCTTCCTCTTTCTTTTTCTCTTTTCTTTCTTTTCTTCTTTTCTTATGGCTACCACGTCCTGTAAACAAAGAAAAAAAAAATCAGATTGAGCAATCCATGTGATCAAATTAAAATGCCAAGTGTTAATGATACAATAAAAGAAAAATGGAAATTATTAACTTTGTTCCATCCTCATTAATGTAAAGATTAAGCTATGATTTTATTTTATCTTCTTCTCATCCCAAATTGCTGATCACGTGAGAATAAAAGAAGCAAAAAAATTTGGAAAAAAGTTGCAAAACAAAACCGAAAAGAAGAAGAAAAAAATCTTGGAAACTTAAAACCCAAAAACGTGAAGAAGAAAGAAGAAAAGAAGAAGAAAAATCAAAAGTAATATATTAGTAAATTATTTTGCAAGTATAGATGTATATTATATAGTATGTACATGCATATGTGTAGTATTTGTATTGTATTTTTGTAAATATAACATTACTATTACATGTATATATATATATATATATGCATAGGTACTTAAATTGAAATATATATGTATGTATGAAGATATGTATGTATACATATATGTACATAGGTATAATATAGGTAGGAGTATGTAGTATGTAATTTTTTTAGAATACATATAATAGGTATTAAGTATTTTTACAAAATAGCTATAGGTATATACATATCTATATGTACAAGTGAACTACATATTGATGTATATGTGTATAAATTATTTTTATATGTATATATATATATATGAATATGTAGTCATACAATATGTATAAGTATTTGTATATTATCTATATATATTTATGTATTGGTAGTTATATTTATATACACATATAAATTATATTATATGAGTATACTTATATGTATAAATATAAATATATGAATATATGTATATGTGCATAAAAGTATGTTTGTTTTCATAAAATAAATATATACATACATATGGCTTAATATGTAATATACTGAAAATATATATATTTGTGTATAAATCGTGAAATATAGATGAATAATAAGAAATAATAAAAATAATAATGACAATAATAATAATAATCATAATAAGGCTAAAATCTCAAAAATAGGAAAAATATGCTCAAAATAATAAAAATATTAAATATATGGTTTAAATAATTATTATACCATAAATATATTAAGAAAAAGCGAAAATTAATATTTTATAATTTTTAAATTAAAATAATAAATTTTGTGATATTTTATATCACAATTTAAATTGCGAGTCGTAACGTCCAAAACAGACCTCGCTACAAGAAAATACGCTTCGAAAACAATCAAAATGGACTATAAGTTCATAACGATCCAAGCTAAAATGAAAAAGTTATACGTGATTCGATAAAACGCTTGAATCAATGATTTCACGTAAATCAATAATCGATTTAAGTAAATAGTACGATTAGCATGCTAGTTTAGTTATTTAATTCCCAAACTTATTACTTTCCATATTCCCCTAATGTTAGGTGATCCTGAGATTGAGACCGATTTTCCTTTGGACTATTACAATCCCTAACATCATTTATAACCAAGTGAGTACCTCGATAACTCTATACTTGTTTTGTGCTTGTAGTTAGTGCATATGAATTAAATATTAATAACTTGATGTATGCGGTTTCGGGTTATGCATGCGACTGATATTGATTGATTACTGTGCAAAATACTGTTAAATGTGATAGTTGAAGATTTGGTTATATAATTGATTGCTGTATTATTTGAATGATTTGTTGATAATGTTTGACCATCTCATAAATTAACTTAATCATATTCAACCTAACTAAAATTAAATGGATCATGCATAGAGTACGAACATTGCATATAATGTTTGGCCATCACCTCACACGGTTGGTAATGAAGGGCCTTAGAGGGATGAATTCCCACATGATTTGATTAGTACAATGCAGGAGCATTGGTACAATAAGACCCTATCCTTGGCTCGCAGGTTCTATTAGCGTCGAAGATGCTAACCGTGGGTGGCTAGGGATCGCGTCTAAAGACCACCGTTGTAGGGTGTAAGCGTGGACTGCAAGGGCCACCTCACCACTACACCTGGGTATTTGTATACTATTGACTATTGGAAATAGAAACCTGTTTTGTGAAACAGGGAATTCATATATATATAATGATATAAGGTTAAAAACCCAAGTGCTAGAGCCTGATTGTGATTGGTGACGATGTATCTCCAATCCTTACTTTGGAAGGCGTTAAACCCGATGTTGTATGCAACACTAGTCAACTGCATATATATACTGTTTGGCATACTACTTGTTCATGCATTCATATGTTTGGTAATAAACTGTTTGATAACTTGTTTACTGGTATAGTACAAGGGATAACTCACTAAGCTCTTGTAGCTTACTCCTTAATAGTTTTCTCTTACAGGTTACTAGATGTTCGGGCATGGGTTAAGAACTAAGAGTTAAGTGTCAACATCGGGATGCATAAAAGTTAGACTCTGAGGACAAACTATGTAGTTCATTTGAATTATTATATATATATAATTATTAATACTATATTTAAATTTTGTGACTTTAGTAAGTTTAAGTTTTAGAACTTTACTACCTAATTTTATTATTTGGTAGGAGATACCGATTCTTTGCGGTTCTAATGGACTGTGGCTTATCGGATATCTATAGTTACATATATGTGTTCGTAAGTTAATTAAATAAATAAATAAAAACTTTAGTGACTAATTATTTAAAATCTTACAATCTCTAACTTACAAGATGATTTTTAATTATGGGTATACAAATGATATGAAAATTTTAGGTAATCCTACTAGGCTCCTTTTAAGGTCATGACAAAACATGCTATATCAATATAAACAATTGTTATTACATAAATAATATGTAACAATTGAAAATTTTAAATGGTACAATTATCAAATATCTTAGTCATTCGTAGTAGGGGAACTTGAATAACAAATAAGGATAAATAAAGTAAATATAGACCTTGAAAGAAATATTTATAAAAATGCATTAAGAAAGAGATAATAACTATTTTCCATCATGTTTTAATTTCAATGCTAATGTTGTCATGACTAAAGGGGGCCTAATAAGATTGTCTAAAATTTTCATTTCATATGTACACCCATGATTTGAAAATCGCCTTGCTAGTTAGGCAAGAGAATTATAAGTAAATAGTATGCTGGTTAAGTAGCTTTGCACTACATTTGGATACTCGTTAGGTTTCTTTTATTATTATTTAACAAGAGACACCAATTACAAAGGTAAGCCACCTGTTGATTGCTATGATCTATACCGGTTTTGGTCAAGCAAGTACTCCCGATGACTCTATGCTTGTTTTGTGCTTGTAATTAGTAAACCTAAAGTAAATATTAATAATTCAATGCATGAGGGTTTGGGTTATGTATGTGCCTGAATATTAGTTGTGTGTTGTGTAAAATGTTTTGAAATATTATAGCCAAATAACTGGTTACTTGATTTATTACTTCATAATTGAATAGTTTGTTGATATTGGTTGATCATCTCATAAATTAACATAATCATATTTAACTTAACTAAAATTATATGGATCATGCATAAACACAAACATTGCATATAATGTTATGATCGTCACCTCATGCGGTTGGTAATGAAGGATCTTGTAGGGATAGATTCCCACATGATTTGATTAATATAGTGTAGAAGCATTGGTACAACAAGACTCTACCCTTGGCTCGTGGGTTTACCTAGCACTAAAGACGCTAACCGTAGGTGGTTGGGGGTCAAGTTTAGAGACCACTACTATAGAGCATAAGTGTGGATTGTGAGGGCCACCTCACTGCTAGACTTGGAAATTTGTGTATTAGTAGACTTTTGGAAATAAAAAATTGTTTTGTAAAACATGGAATTTCTATGTATATAAATATGGTTAAAAAGCCAAGTGCTAGAACTTGGTTGTGATTGGTGTCGATATATTTCCAACCCTTACTTCAAAGGGCATTAAATCCAATGTTATATGCAGTACCGGTTAACTACACATATATTGTTTGATATACTATTTGTTCATGCATTCATATATTTGTTAATAAATTGTTTAATAACCTGCTTGTTGGTATAGTGTAAGGGATATCTCAGTAAGCTCGTATAGATTACTCCTCAATAGTTTTCTTTTGCAGATTGTTGGATAATCAGGCATAAGCTAGAGCTAAGTGTTAAGTACCAAATTTCATCTTTTTTGTATTTTAAGGGTGTATTTAGCATGGTATATGTATGTATAGTTAGTATATGCCTTATTTTAGGATATGTACATAATAGATACTTATGTAAAAAGGGCTTCATACATATATTTATTAAGTACACTCTATATTTATATATATGTACACATGTTTTCTTCTTCCATTGTCTAAAGATTCCTCCACTTCTATACATAAAGATTGAAACTTTAAGCCTTAATCAACATATATATACATAACACATAACTACTTAACCTAACCTAACTCTTCATCTAACTAGTAAGGAATATGAAGCAAGACATAGTAACATAAGAACATACCTTAATTTGCTCTTAAATATGGATGCAAAGTTAAAAAGTAAAGAAGAATAAAAGGAAAAGGGAAGATACGGCTGGGAAAGGAGAAGAAGAAAGGGACTTTGTTTTGTGTTCTTTTGTTTTTGAAAAGGAAAACAAGTGGGGTCTAGGAAAGGGAAAGAAGTGGACGGCAGCAGAGGAAAAAGGAAGGGAAAAGACAAAAGAAAAGAAAAGAAATCATGAGAAAGAAGAGATATTTTCTTAATTGAAAGTGACATTTTGTTGATTTTCCATATGTTGACTTAGTCAACCTTTTGACCTTGGTCAACATGTGTTGACTTGGTTAACTTTCCAAAAGCATATGCCATTTAGTATACATAATGTAGTAATTAAGGAAATGAGACATTTGGTGAATTGATTAGTAAAAATAGATGATGAGATCTTACTTTAGGTATTTATATCCTATATACACCTATATACACCATTTGGTAAGCCACTTAATATAATTAAGATGATAAGTGTCATTTAGGGTATTAAGGTTTACTACATGTAACCTAAGCATCAATTAAACTCCTAACTCTATGTAATATTAACCTAATTATATACTTAAAAGATGAATGTGATCTAAGATGCAATATCTTAGTTTTTAAGGGATCACTTAAGTATCCTAAATATTTATGCATGATTGAAAGTTATCTTTAGTCGTTTACTAATGAAATGGCAAAATATGGAGGATATATTATCACTTAGGGTTTTAGGATAAATTATGGTGAAGTAGTGCTTTTATATCATTAAAGTTATAATTTTTGGGTTTTTATTACTTCGGGGCATAATCTCTAGTGTTTTCACACATTTAGGGTTTAATATATTTGTTATCTTAGGGTTTTGATGAGATTCGAGGTTAACTTTTACAATTACATATACTTAAGGTTTTAAGGTCTTCATATGCGATTAGAGATTTAATTGATAATTTAAGGTTTTTCATATTTACTTTAGGTTTTGAATTAAGATTTTAATCAATTTTAAATCTCATTGGCTCTATTGATTTTAGGAAATCATCTACAGTTTAGGGATTTGATTCTATACTTAAAAAACTAGATTCGTGGGGTTTACATAATCGTGTTTCGTAATTTAAGGATTCTAGGGAACTTGTGTATAAACAAAAATGATGAATTACTTGATTTTGCGACTGAAGATAACTAAATTTCCTAATCCGAAGATAACGACGATGCTTAAATAGCTAAAGCTTCTTTCTAGAATAACTGAGGTTTCTTGTTGAATAAACAAATCTCCTAAAAGAAGGATTACTTGACTCTACAATTGAGAATAGTTAGGTTTCGTATTCTAAGGTTTCACGAGAACTTTTGGAATAACATTTGTTCCTTATAAGATGGATTATTTGATTTCATAATCAAGAAAAACCAGACTTCCTAACCTAAGGATAACTAAAACTCCTAAAAACAAGAATTACTTAGTTTCATGATTGAGAACCATCAAATCCGTTATCTAAGGATTCCTAAGAAGTTTTTGAAAATTCCTAACTCTGGGGACAATGGATTACTTGATTTAATGATTTGGAATAACCAAAGCTCCTAACCTAAGAAAAACTAACATTCCTAAATAGCCAAAGCTTCTTTTAAGAGTAATGAATACTCTTGTTGGATAACCTAAGTTCCCAATATGAAGGATTACTTGGTTTTATGATCGGGAGAGCCTGAGGTTCTGTAATTTAAGAATTCTATGGAACTTATGGAAAAAGATTAGTTCATAAAAAGATGAATTACTTGATTTTGCAATCGAAGACAACCAAATTTCTTAGTCTGAAGATAACAACGATGGTTAAATAGCTAGAGCTTCTCTTGAAAATAACCGAGGCTTCTTATTGAACAAACAAAGGTCCTGAAAGAGGGATTATTTGTGTTCACAATTGAAAATAGCCAGGGTCCATATTCTGAGGGTTTATGAGACCTTCTAGAATAACATTTATTCCTAATCAGATGAATTATTTGATTTTACAATCAAGAATAACCAGACTTCCTAACCTTAGGATAATGAAAACTCCTAAAAATAAGGACCACTTGGTTTTATGATTGAGAATTGTCAATATTCGTCATCTAAGGATTCTTAAGAAGTTTTAAAAAAATCCTAGCCTCGCGGACAACGGATTACTTGATTTAACGATTTGATATAACCAATGATCCTAACCTATGGAGAACTGATGTTCCTATATAGCTAAAGCTTCTTTGAAGATTAATGAATGCTCTTATCGAATAACCTAAGTTCCTAATAAGAAGGATAGCTTGGTTTTACGATTGAGATAGTCAAGGTTTCTAATTTAAGGATTCTAGGGAACTTGTGGAAAAAAATTAGTTTACAAAAAGATGAATTGCTTCTTATTGCAACTAAGAATAACCAAATGTCCTAATCTAAAGATAACTACAATGCTTAAATAGCTAGAGCCTCTTTTGAGAATAACTAAGGTTTCTTGTTGAGCAAATGGAGCTCCTAAAAGAAGGATTACTTGCCTTCACAATTGAGAATAGTCAAGATCTGTATTTTGAGGCTTCATGAGAACTTCTAGAATAACATTTGTTCCCATTAAGATGGATTATTTGACTCTACAATCAGGAATAACCAGACCTCTTAACCTAAGGATAATGAAAATTCCTAAAAATAAGGATTACTTGGTTTCATGTTTAAGAATCATCAAGATTTGTCATTTAAGGATTCTAAAGAAGTTTTGAAGAAATCCTAGCTCCACGGACAACAGATTACTTGATTGAATGATTTGAAATAACTAAAGTTCCTAACCTAAAGAGAACTGAGGCACCCAAATAGCCAAAGCTTCTTTGATGAGTAACAAATGCTTATTGAATAACCTAAGTTCCTAAGAAGAAGGATAACATGGTTTTAAGATCCGCATAACTGAGGTTCGTAATTTAAGGATTCTAGGGAATTTGTTTAAGAAGTTTAGATCATCAAAAGATGAATTACTAGATTTTGAGACTAAGGATGATCAAGTATCCTAATCTGAAGCTAATGATGGCGTTTAAATAGCCAAAGATTCTTTTACAAATAATCAAGGTTTCTCTCTAAAAAACAAAGCTCCTAAAAGAAGGATTACTTGCCATTACAATTAAGAATAGCTAGGGTCTATATTCTAAGGCTTCACGAGAACCTTCAAAGTAACATTTGTTTCCAATAAGATAGATTATTCGATTTCACAACCAAGAATAACCAGACTTCCTAATCTAAGGATAATGAAAACTTTGAAAAACAAGGATTACTTGGTTTGAAGTTTGAGAATCATTAAGATCCATCATCTATGGATTCCTAAGAAGTTTTGGAAAAATCCTAACTCCACGGACAATGGATTACTTGATTTAACAATTTGGAATAACCAAAGTTCCTAACCTAAGGAGAACTAAGGCTCCTAAATATTCAAAGCTTCTTTTAAGAGTAAGAAATGCTCTTATTAGATAAATTAAGTTCCCAATAAGAAGGATAACTTAGTTTTACGATCGCGATAGCTGACGTTCGTAATTTTAGGATTCTAGGGAACTTGTGGAAGAAGATATTGAGGATGACCAAATACGCAAATCGAAAGATAACAACGGTGCTTAAATAGCTAGAGATTCTTTCGAGAATAATCGAGGTTTCTTTTTAAACAAACAAAGCTCCTAAAAGAAGGATTACTTGCCTTTACAATTGAGAATAGCCAGCATTCGTATTCTAAGGGTTTATGAGAACTTCTCGAATAACATTTGATCCCAATAAGATGGATTATTCAATTTCTTGATCAAGAATAACCAAACTTCTTAATCTAAGGTTAACAAAAACTTCAAAAAACATGGATTACTTAGTTTCATGTTTGAGAATTGTCAACATCTATTATCTAAGGATTCTAAGAAGTTTTGGATAAATCCAAACTCCCTGAACAACGGATTACTTGATTTAATGATTTGGAATAGCCAAAATTCATAAGCTAAGGAGAACTGTAGCTCCTTAATATCCAAAGCATCTTTCAAGAGTAACGAATGCTCATGTTAGATAACCAAAGTTCGCAAAAAGAAGGGTAACTTGTTTTTACGATTGGGATGTCTGAGGTTCGTAATCTAAGGCTTTTAAGGAAATTATGGAAAAAGATTTGATTATAAAAAGATAAATTACTTGATTTTGAGACTGAAGATGACCAAATATCCTTATCAGATAACAATGGTGCTTAAATAGCCAGAGAGATTCTTTCGAGAATAATTGAGGTTTCTTTTTAAACAAACAAAGCTCCTAAAAGAAGGATTACTTACCTTTACAATTGAGAATAGCTAGGGTTCGCATTCTAAGGGTTCATGTGAACTTCCGGAATGATATTTGTTCTCAATAAGAAGGATTATTAGACTTTACGATCAAGAATAACTAGACTTCCTATCCTAAGGATAACGAAAACACCAGAAAACAAGAATTACTTGGTTTCATGTTTGAGAATCGTCAAGATCCATCTTTTAAGGATTCCTCAGAAGTTTTGGAAAAATCCTAGCTCTGCGAGTAATAGATTACTTGATTTAACAATTTGGAATAACCAAAGTTCCTAACCTAAGGGGGAATGAGGCTCCTAAATAGTCAAAGCTTCTTTTAAGAGTAACAAATGGTCTTGTCTGATAAATTAAATTCCCAATAAGAAGGATAACATGGTTTTATGATCGGGATAGCCAAGGTTCGTAATTTAAGGACTCTAAGGAACTTATGGAAGAAGATTAGAACGTAAAAAGATGAATTACTTGCTTTTGAGATTGAGGATGACCAAATATCAATATCTGAAGATAATGACGGTAAATAGCTAGAGATTCTTTCGAGAATAACTGAGGTTTCTTTTTAAATAAACAAAGCTCCTAAAAGAAGGATTACTTGCCTTCACAATTGAGAATAGCTAAGGTCCGTATTCTGAGGTTTCATGAGAACTTCCGGAATAACATTTGTTCTCAATAAGAAGGATTATTTGATTTCACGATTAAGAATAATGAAACTTTCTAACCTAACGATAATAAAAACAATAAATACCTTAAGGGGAGCCTAGTAGTGTTGCCTAGAATTTCCATACCACCTGTGTACTCGTGATAAGAAAATCGCCTTATAAGTCAGATATTGCAAGACTCTAAATGGTTAATTGCTAGGGTCTTCAATTTTAGTTCATTGACTCATTGTCTAATATAAATAACTATGGATATCAATTATTTCATAGTTTCTCAAAACCGCAGAAAATCGGTATCCCCTGCCAAAATAGCGAAATAAGATAGATAATTCCAGAAAATTCTAAACTTACTAAAGATACTAAACTTAATTGAGATATTAGTTGTTTTCCAAAGCATTCCAAATTAACTAGACAAGCTTTTCATCATACTTATTCAATGGTAGCACTTTGCACTTGATTCTTATCCCTGTCCCAACTATTGATCAACTTGCAAGGAAAAGAATTATTGGGGTGTAAGCTTACGCTTAGTGAGATAAATCCCCTCGTCAATAATGCGTGGCAAAAATTTATTTAATGCACAACATATGAATGCACGATTAATCAGTATGCCAAACAATACATGCAGTGGCTTAGGAACTGTATGTAACTCAGAATTAAGCCCTTTGTAGTCGAGGTTACAGATAATTAACTAACCTAAACCAAAATTTGGGTCTTGTCCCCTGGGTTTGATATCATTTGCACTATTGTGCTTAAGTTAAAATAAAACCATATATAATATACTTTCTTTTCTAAACAACAAATTATATTTTCAAAATCCTAATTCTAGCAATGTAGTGGCCTCTGCAATCCACAAACACATGCCTCCTTACCAATGATTGGTATCTCCTGGTACCTAGTAAGCTCATCAATTTAGGATAGAAACTCAATATAAATGATGACATAGCTAATGCCCAATCCTTCAGGAGGTCCTCCTCCAGTAAGTCTCTTCCCATCTTCTGCATAAAGTGAAAGTCGGTGTAATCCGAATGCAATTATGGGGAATGTATGATTCATTGAATTTCTTAATCATATAAGTGATTAATTCCGTTTTTCATGATAGTCAAATAATTTTATTCCATATAATCGTACGTATGAATTATTGCAAGAAATTAATATTATTAAGTGATTAACAAGCCATCGCATTCAATCATGAACACACATACATGCATTTCCCATATCCTACAAGCATTAAATTTATATATGTAAGTTTAGGTGTATTTATTCTATAAGAAAAATCAAGTAAAGAGTCATCAAGAATTCACTCACTCGGCCATACAGGTCAATCAAAGTAGTCTAAGGGTAGGTCATCTCTAAAAGTCGGGTCCTCTGGACATCCTAAATATAGTATTATAAGGATTTGAAATAAAACTTAGAAAATTAAGCTAAAAAACCTTTCAAGTTGTACTTTTGATTAGGTTTTGTATTTTTCCTAGTTTTTACTTAAAGTTCAATCACATATAACTTTTTCATTTTAAATTTGATTTTTATATATTATGATCGATATTCATATTTTTCGAGTGCACTTTAACGTGTTGAGATTAGATTTTCAAGATGAGGTACAAAAATCTACCTATAGGTCAGAACAATAGCGATCCTTATGCTTTAGAGTACTTTTGGGCTTTATTTGGTTAATGGGCTTTTTGATATCTTGGGAGATCCTTTGGGCTTGGGTTTAGGATTTCATTCTAGGCTTAAAATACTCCTTAAGGTCAAATTCCCAACTTTGATTTACACTCTTAAGGCTATTAACAACTTCTTAGGCTTTTAAGTGGGCTTAAGTTGTTAAATGGGCTTGTTTTTAATCCAAATCAAGGATAGTCACTTTGTTGGGCTTTGGGTGTGTCTTGTGGGCTTCTTGAGAGTCTTAAAACAACTTTTATTATTGTATTAAGTTGCTAGTCAGAAATTTAATGAGGGTTGAACTTGGTGTTTGAGGTTCATTTTGAGAATTTTAAAGTCGGTTTTGAGTTTAAGGCTTAATACACTTATCGTAGTTGCCTTGGTTGGTATTTTCACTTTGTTTACTTACTTTTGTCATATTTTAAGTGTATTTTATCAAGGTTCTAAATCTGGTTGGTTTGGTGTAGAGGCTTCCAACTTGGTTTTTCGATTTGTTTCATCATTTCCTTAAGTTTAGGGGTTAGATCATTAATTTAATCTACTTATATTCATATCTTAACTTGACTTTTCTTCCATGAGATGATTACTTAACTTATACTTTATATGAAAATAGTAGATCTCATACTTATTATAACTTCCATACCATAGTTTATGTCTTACAAAGTTGGTTTCCTCATAAAAATTCATGTAATGGATTTTCCTTTACCTAAGTCTAAATTTGAGCATGTTCAACTTAATAGAAATGAAAATAACATCCAAATGACTTACAAATCCTCACATCTAGCATGCTTCTTCTTCATTCAAGTTCTCATTTCAAGATTTTCTTAGCTTAAAATCTTCCATTCTAAGTGTTAAACAAGTATCTCTACAAAATAACAACTTTACATGCTCATTTTTCAACTTTCATGTAGAGGTTTCATGAGTTTGCTTCTTAAGGTAGTCTTAGATGTTTCATCAACTTTTGATCATACTCATATCCTCAAGAAAACGTGGTCTCCTAACATGTAATACTAAACTACTAACGCTAAAAAACACTTACTCGTCCACAAAGTAAGAGCATGGTGGTTGAGCACTAAGTTTCTACTTAAGCTTTTGTCTTACTTTCTCCTTCTTGGAAACCTTGAGTTTTGGTCCTTTGAAGTGAGGTTTGAAGAATGTTCTAAGGATTCTAAAAGTGATGATTGAAAGTTGACAAATGCAATACACAAAGTGGGGTTGAATGCCGTGAGTGTAGAAGCTTTGTTAGCGGTGACAATATAGATTTGTAGGGTTTTGTGTTTCTACTTTTGGGTTGATTTTCAAGTGAGAGAAAAGGAAGTGAAAATGAAATTGAAAGTGAGGGATAAGGGAGAGAAAGTGGCCAGTCGTGTAAGGGGTGGAAAGTGTGTTTAAGAAGTTTGATTTTATTGTCCAGTAGCATACACAAAAGTCAACAATTAACAACTTTAGATGATGTAAGTATTAAGGAGTGAATAGTGCTTGCGAAAGACAATGAGTTGATGGTTAAATGATAAGGTATGGCCTCCCATTTCCTTTCTTTTCAGTCAGTCATGTCTTGTCTTGTACGAGTATGGCCTTATCTCCTCACTTATTTTAAAATTAGATAGATAATGTGATGAGATAGCTTATCCCATGTATTATAAGTTATGGTAGGATATAGGAATGGTTTTATCATAAGCTGTTGATAAGTTATCAAGTGATAGGTAATTTTAACTCTCAAATGATAAATTATTCAATGTGATTGGTTAGCTTGCCTATCTATATGTAACATAGCTTATAGGTGAAAATAAGGGGATTGTTTTATATGTAAATCTTTTAGAGTTTGGTTCTTAAATCCATTCATAAATTATAATTTACTTTTCACGAAATTTTGAAATTTTCTAGAGTTGAATAAAATGATTTAAATTAAAATTTTAATTATTTAGGGCTACAAGCCCTTAATTACACTAGGGTTTAAGGTTCCAAATGGCTTAAAGTCTGTTATTTTTGTGTTTGAGTTTTTTTATCGATAATTGAAAAACTAAGTTCGTTTTCTAAATGTAAACTTAAATTCTCAGTTTAGTTGATCCTTGGGAACATTCAGAAAGTAGTCTTGGTTAATTCACAAGCTTGTTAAAAGTAGGGTTTACAAATATGGCTTATAAGCAAAGATAAAGGAATTGTCTTGTATGTAATTCTTTTAGGGTTGGTTCTCAAATTAATTTGTAGGTTGTGATTTGCTTCTTAGGAAATTTTAGAATTTTCTAGAATTAAATAAAATTTGTTCAAATTATATTTTTAATTATTTATTTAGGGTCATTGCTTTATTATGCAACATATATATATATATATATATCATAGATTAAGAAAAGACAAGGAAATTGCTTAGTAATATATTTATATATATATATATACATATTGTGAGGCTACTTATGTATACAAATAAAATTAATTTTTTAAATTTACTAATTTATTCTTTTAACTAGCTTAGTTTTGTTGTTTCTTATTACTTGAAATCATCCTCGATTCATTCATTATTAGATTTATATGATTTCATAAAATTAATGATAATTTTATTAATTTATGGCTTTTCAAGAGTTAAGATAATTTTATGGAGTTTTTTTTAAAGAAATTTACAATTTGATATTTACGGTTTCTATTAAGTTTGGTTTACATTTTTAAAAGTATGAATATATAAGGATTGGGGTTTTCATGCATGATTAGGATTTTTGAATCGTATAATAGGGTCTTTCAAGTTCATTTTAAGTTTTAAGTTTAAATTTTAAATGGTCTTCGTTTTATGTGTTTTTTTTTTCGACTTAAGGAAATTTTTATAATACTTAAGTTTGACACCATGTTTAGAAAGTTGAATTTTGCGGAGTCTATAAAAACTCCAAAAAACAAGGATTACTTGGTTTCATATTTAAGAATCATCAAGATTCATCATCTAAGGACTCCTAAGAAGTTTTGGAAAAATTCTTGCTCCGTGGACAATGGATTACTTGATTTAATAATTTAGAATAACCAAAGCTCCTACCATAAGGAGAACTGAGGTTCCTAAATAGCCAAATTATCTTTTAGGAGTAACAAATACTCTTGTCAGATAACCTAAGTTCCTAATAAGAAGGATAACTTAGTTTTATGATTAGGATAGTTGACTAATACAAGGCAAGTACACCTATCAGTTTTAATATAATGAAAGTGAGTCCAAGTCAATCCCTTAGAGACCTCAAGTACTAATACTAACCTTAACTCTATTATCTTACTAGAAAATTGTGATGGGTGAATGAATTAAAAACACAAAAATTAACAAACTAATCTAATTATGAGACGTGACTAAGCAATTTAGAAAGTGATAAAATTAAGAACGACTTCAAGACGGCAAATAATGTATTTAGGAATTGTTTCCCCTAGTGTTAACATGTGACTACTAAAAATCTATTCAATTCCATCTCTATTATTCTTGACTGGAGGGATTCATAATTGTAGTTAACACCTTTCTCAAGCATATTAACTCTAATCCCAAATTATTTACTAGAATCTCTTCACTTAGTAATATAATTTACAATCGCATTATTGTACAATGAATTCCCACACAAAAATAATAACTTTTCGGAAGAATCATGTATTTTTTCTCTAAGTATACATGTAATTCTCTTCAATTATGTCAAGATCTCATTATTCATGTGATTTCTCAATCATCATACATAATATCATAGATTGATACCCTAGAAATATGAATTAACAATGAAAACACATAATTGAATCAAGAAAGATAGAAACTTTATTGAAAATTATCAATAAATCCATTAGTCAGATGAAACCCTAGGTTCTACAATCCTAAATACTGGAATCTTAAGCTATCATGATGAAATTAAAAATGAATTGCAACAAAATGAAGAAATAAAACATGAAAAACCCCTTTGTCAATGAGAAATCTCTTCAATGTTGAAGTTGGGTATTGCTTCCACCTTTTTCTCTTCTCTTTTCTTTATCCAAAAGTTATGTGCAAAACTCTCACAAGTCCTTATATAACGTATTATGATTTTTTTTTTTTTTTGTCATCAGACATAGCCTAGGACATAGTTGTGTCCTCAAGTTGTGTAACTTACTGACCTTGGCACAAAAATCATCTTGTATGGACATAGGTTAGGGACACAATTGTGTCCCAGACTATATAACTTTCTGACAAAAATTACTACTTTCTCCTATTGTTTATGTAATTTCAAAACTTCATAACTCATTCATTTGAACTCCTAATTGAGTGAAACTTGATTCATTTTCTTCATTTTCAATCCGAGAACTCGTTCAAACCTTGGAATCAAAATTTACTCAAGTAAGTATCAATTTCTTAAACAAAACAAAAAAAAATAAGGGAAATGCTATGAAATCACCATACGAAATGTATTTAAAATAAGAGTTATCACCAAGGTTTGTAATTTAAAGACTCTAGGGAACTTATGGACAAAGTGTAGATCATAAAAAGATGAATTAACTAATTTTGCGGCCTAGGATAACCAAATTTCCTAATTCGAACATAACGATGATGCTTTCAAGATTAACTGAGATTCCTTATTGAACAAAGAAAGCTCCTAAAATGAAGATTACTTGCCATCACAATTGAGAATACCTAGGATTCGTGAGAACTTCTAGAATAACATTTGTTCCCAATAAGATGGATTATTCGAGTTCACGATCAAGAATAACCTGACTTCTTAACCTATGGATAATGAAAACTTCGAAAAATAAAGATTACTTGGTTTCATGTTAAGAATCGTCAAGATATGTCGTTTAAGGATTCATAAGAAGTTTTTGAAAAGTCTTTACTCTGTGAACAACAAATTACTTGATTTAATGATTTAGAATAACCAAAGTTCCTAACTTAAGGAGAACTAAGGCTCTTAAATATCCAATGCTTCTTCTAAGAGTAGCAAATGTTCTTCTCAAATAACCTAAGTTCCCAATAAGAAGGATAACTTGTTTCTACGATTGAGATAGCCGAGATTCGTAATTTAAGGATTGTAGGAAATTTGTAGAGAAAGATTTGATCATGAAAAGATAAATCACTTGATTTTAAGACTGAGGATGACCAAATTTCCAATTTTGAAGAAAACAACGATGCTTAAATAGCAAGAGCTTCTTTTGAGAACAAACGAGGGTTCTCATTGAACAAACAAATCTCTTAAAAGAAGGATTACTTGCCTTCACAGTTGAGAATAGCTAAGGTTCATATTTTGAGGGTTTATAAGAACTTTTGGAATAACATTTGTTGCCAATAAGATGAATTATTTGATTTCACAATCAAGAATAACCAGACTTCCTAACCCAAGGATAACGAAAAAACCGAAAAGCAAGGATTACTTAGTTTTATGTTTGAGAAATTGTCAAGATTCGTCTTTTAAGGATTCCTAAGAAGTTTTGAAAAAATCCTAGATCCACGAGCAATGGATTAATTTAATGATTTAGAATAACTAGAGTTCGTAATCGAAGGAGAACTAAGGTTCTAAAATAGCCAAAGCATCCTTCAAGAGTAATGAATGCTCTTATCGGATAGCTTAAGTTCCTAAGAAGAAGAATAGCATGGTTTTACACTACGAATAGTCGAGGTTCGTAATTTAAGGATTCTAGGGAACTTGTGGAAAAGAATTAGTTCATAAAAAAGATGAATTACTTGATTTTGAGACCGAAGATGACCAAATATCCTTATCTAAAGATGATGATGGTGCTTAAATAGCTAGAGATTCATTTAAGAATAATTGAGGTTTCTTTGTAAATAAACAAAGCTCCTAAAATAGGGATTACTTACTTTTACAATTGAGAATAGTCAGGGTATGTATTTTGAGGGTTCATGAGAACTTCTAGAATAACATCAATTCCCAATAAGATGGATTATTCGATTTCACGAACAAGAATAACTAGACTTCCTAACCTATGGATAATGAGAACACCTAAAAATAAGGATTACTTGGTTTCATGTTTGAGAATTGTTAAGATCCGTCATTTAAGGACTCCCAAGAAGTTTTCGAATGATTTTAGCTTTGTAGACAACGGATTATGTGGTGTAACGATTTTGAATAACCTATGTTCCTAACCTAAAGAGAACTAAGGCTCCCAAATTGCCAAAGCTTCTTTAAAAAAAATTAATGCTCATATTGGATAACCTAAGTTCCTAATAAGAAGGATAACTTGATTTTACGGTAGGGATAGCCGAGCTTCATAATTTAAGGATTCTAGGGAACTTGTGGAAAAAAAAAAGGCTCATAAAAATGTGAATTACTTCATTTTGAGACTAACAATAACCAAATTTGCCAATTCAAAGATAATGACGATGCTTAAATAGCTATAGCTTCTTTTGAGAATGACCGAGGTTTGTTATTGAATAAACAAAGCTCCAAAAAGAAGGATTACTTGCCTTTACAATTGAGAATAGCCAGGGTCCATATTATGAGGGTTTATGAGAACTTCTGGAATAATATTTGTTCCCAATAAGATGGATTATTTAATTTCATGATTAAGAATAAAAAGACTTCTTAACCTAAGGATAATGAAAACTCCTAAAAACAAGGATTTCTTGGTTTCATGTTTGAGAATCATCAAGATCAATCATTTAAGGATTCCTAAGAAGTTTTGGAAAAATACTAGCCTTATGAACAATGGATTACCTGATTTAACGATTTAGCATAACCAAACTTCTAAACCTAAGGAGAATTGAGGCTCTTAATAGCCAAAGCTTCTTTCAAGAGTAACGAATGCTCTTATCTAATAACCTAAGTTCCCAATAAGAAGGATACATTGGATTTATGAACAGGATAGCCAAGCTTCGTAATTTATGGACTTTAAGGAACTTCTGGAAAAAATTAGATCATAAAAAGATGAATTGATTGATTTTGCAACTAAGGATAACAAAATTTCCTAATCCAAAGATAACAAAATGCTTAAATAGCTAGAGCTTCCTTCGAGATTAATGAAGATTCCTTATTGAACAAACAATGCTCTTAAAAGAAGGATTACTTGCCTTCGTAATTGAGAATAGCCAAGGTTCATATTCTGAGGGTTCATAAGAACTTTTGGAATAACATTTGATCCCGATAAGATAGATTATTTGATTTTACAATCAAGAATAACCTAACTTCTTAACCTAAGGATAACGAAAACTCTTAAAAACAAGAATTACTTGGTTTCATGTTTGTGAATCATCAAGAACCGTCTTTTAAGAATTCCTAGGAAGTTTTGGAAAAATCTTAGATCCACGAGCAATGGATTACTTGATTTAATGATTTGGAATAACTAAAGTTCTTAACCTATGGAGAACTTAGGCTCCTAAATAGCCAAATCTTCTTTCAAGAGTAATGAATCCTCTTATTAGATAACTTAAGCTCTTAATAAGAAGGATTACTTGGTTTTACAATTGGGATAACCGAGGTTCATAATTTAAGGATTCTAAGGAACTTGTGTAAAAAGATTAGATCATAATGAGATGAATTACTTGATTTTGTAACTATGGACAACCAAATTTCCTAATTTGAAGATAATGATAATGCTTAAATAAACGAAGCTTCTTTCAAGAATAAACAAGGTTTGTTGTTGAACAAACAAAGCTCCTTAAAAAAGGGTTACTTGCCTTCACAATTGTAAATAGCCAGGGTTCATCTTTAAAGGTTTCATGAGTACTTTTGGAATAACATTTGTTCACAATAAGATAGATTATTCGATTTCTCGATCAAGAATAACTAGACTTCTTAACCTAAGGATAACAAAAACTTCGAAAAACAAGGATTACTTGGTTTCATGATTGAGAATCTTCAAGATCTATAATCTAAGGATTCATAAGAAGTTTTGGAAAAATCCTAACTCCATAGACAACGGATTTCCTCATTGAATGCTTTAGAATAACCAAAGCTCCTAAGCTAAGGAGAACTGAGGTTCCTAAATAGCCAAAACATCATTCAAGAGCAACGAAAGCTCTTGTTGGAAAGCCTAAGTTCCCAATAAGAAGGATAACTTTGTTTTACAATCAAGATAGCCGAGGTTCGTAATTTAAGGTTTCT
This sequence comes from Lumnitzera racemosa, assembly GCA_024138005.1. Taxonomy (NCBI): domain Eukaryota; kingdom Viridiplantae; phylum Streptophyta; class Magnoliopsida; order Myrtales; family Combretaceae; genus Lumnitzera; species Lumnitzera racemosa. Next base: position 48,028,677 of record JAMXBC010000007.1, read on the forward strand.
AGGGAACTTTTGTAAGAAGATTAGATCATAAAAAGATAAATCACTTGATTTTGCGACTAAGGATATCAAAATTTCCTAATCTAAAGATAATGACGATGCTTAAATCACTAGAGCTTGTTTTGAGAATAATAGAGGTTTCCTATTGAACAAACAAAGCTCCTAAAAGAAGGATTACTTGCCTTCACAATTGAGAATAGCTAGGGTCCATATTCTGAAGGTTCATAAGAACTTTTGAAATAACATTTGCTCCCGATAAGATGGATTATTTGATTTATCAATCAATAATAACTTGACTTCCTATCTTAAGGATAATGAAAACACCGAAAAAACAAGGATTACTTGGTTTGATGTTTGAGAATCATCAAGATTTGTCTTCTAAGGATTCTTAAGAAGTTTTGGAAAAATCCTTACTCCACGGATAACGGATTACCTAATTTAACGATTTAGGATAACCAAAGTTCCTAACCTAAGAGAACTGAGGCCCCTAAATAGCTAAAACTTCTTTCAAGAGTAACGAATGCTCTTGTTGGATAACCTAAGTTCCTAATAAGAAGGATAACTTGGTTTTATGATCGGGATAACCGAAGTTCATAATTTAAGGATTCTAGGGAACTTGGGTAAAAATATTACATCATAAAAACATAAATTACTTGATTTTGCGACTAAGGATAACCAAATAGCTAGAGCTTCTTTTGAGAATAACCGAGGTTTTCTTGTTGAACAAACAAAGCTCCTAAAAGAAGGATTACTTGCTTTCGCAATTGAGAATAGCTAGGTTTCATGAGAACTTCTAGAATAACATTTGTTCTAAGTAAGATGGATTATTTGATTTCTCGATTAACAATAACCTGACTTCCTAACCTAAGGATAATGAAAACTACCAAAAACAAGGATTACATGGTTCCATGTTTGAGAGTCGCTAAGATCCATCAGCTAAGGATTCCTAAGAAGTTTTGGAAAATTCTTAGCTCCGCGAACAACGGTTTACTTGATTTAACAATTTGGAATAACTAAAGTTCCTAGTTTAAGGAGAATTGAAGCTCCTAAATAGCTAAGGCTTCTTTTAAGTGTAACAAATCCTCTTATTGAATAACATAAGTTTACTATGAGAAGGATAACTTGGTTTTACTATCGGCATAGCCGAGGTTCATAATTTAAGGATTCAAGGGAACTTGTATCAAAAGTATAGATCATATGAAGATGATTTACTGGATTTCTCAACTGAAGATAATCAAATTTCCTAAGCCAAAGATAACAATGATGCTAAAATGGGTAGAGCTTCCTTCGAGATTAACTGAGATTCCTTATTGAACAAACAAAACTCCTAAAAGAAGGATTACTTACCTTCGCAATTAACAATAGCTGGGGGCCATATTTTAAGGGTTCATGAGAACTCCTAATAAAATGGATTATTTGATTTCATATTTAAGAATAACCACACTTCCTAAACTAAGCATAATGAAAACTCAGAAAAACAAGGATTACTTGGTTTTATGTTTGAGAATTGTCAAGATCATTCCTAAGAAGTTTTGGAAAAATCCTAGTTTCGCGGACAACCGGTTACCCGATTTAACGATTTGGAATAACTAAAGTTCCTAGCTTAAGGAAAATTAAGGCTCCTAAATAGCCAAAGCTTCTTTCAAGTATAACGAATACTCTTGTCGAATAACTTAAGTTCCCAATAAGAAGGGTAACTTGGTTTTACAATTGGGATAATCGAATTTCATAATTTAAGGACTCTAAGACACTTGTGTAAAAAGATTAGATTATAAAAAGATAAATTACTTGATTTTGTGACTGTGGATAACCAAATCTCCTAATTCAAAGATAACAACGATGCTTAAATAGCCAAATCTTTTTTTGAGAATTACCGAAGCTTGTTATTGAAGAAACAAAGCTCCGAAAAGAAGGATTACTTGCCTTCACAATTGAGAATAGCTAGGGTACATATTCCAAGGTTTCATGAGAACTTCTAGAAGAACATTTGTTCCTAATTAGATGGATTATATGATTTCATGATCAAGAATAACCAAACTTTCGAACCTAAGAAAAATAAAAACTCTGAAAAACATAGATTATTTGGTTTCATGTTTGAGAATCATAAATATTCGTCATCTAAGGATTCCTAGGCAGTTTTGAAAAAATCCTAGCTCCACAAACATTGGATTACTCGATTTAATGATTTAGAATAACCAATGTTTCTAACCTAAGGAGAACTGTGGCTCTTAAATAATCAAAGCTTTTTTCAAGAGTAACGAATCATCTTGTTTGATAACTTAAGCTCCCAATATGAAGGATTAGTTAGTTTTACAATCGGGATAGTCGAAGTTTATAATTTAAGGATTCTAGGGAACTTATGTAAAAAGATTAGATCATAAAAAGATGAATTACTTGATTTTGTGACTGAAGATAACCAAATTTCTTAAACCTAAGATAACCTAAGCTTCTTTCAAGAATAATCGAGGTTTGTTGTTGAACAAACAAAGCTCCTTAGAGAAGGATTACATGCCTTAACAATTGAGAATAGCTAAGGTCTGTATTCTGAGAGTTCATGAGAACTTCTATATATTAACGTTTGTTCCTAATAAGATGAATTATTTGATTTCACTACTGAGAATAACAAGACTTCCTAACTTAAGGATAACGAAAACTCATAAAAATAAGGATTACTTGGTTTCATGTTTGAGAATCAAGTTTTGGAAAAATCCTAGCTTTGCAGACAACGGATTAGTTGATTTAACGATTTGGAATAACCAAAGTTCCTAACCTAACGAGAAGTGAGGCACCTAAATAGCCATAGCTTCTTTCAAGAATAATGAATGCTCTTGTTGCTAACCTAAGTTCTCAATAAGAATGATAACTTGGTTTTATAATCGGGATAGCTAAGATTCATAATTTAAGGATTCTAGATCATAAGAAGATGAATTACTTGATTTGTTTTCATCATCCAAAGATAACAATGATGCTTAAATAGATAAAGCAACTTTGGAGAATAATTGAGGTTCATCATTTAACAAACAAAGCTCCTAAAAGAAGGATTACTTGCCTTTACAAATGAGAATAGCCAGAGTCTATATTTTAAGGGTTCATGAGAACTTCTAGAATGACATTTGTTCCCAATTGGATTATTTTATTTTATGTTCAAGAATAACCATATTTCCTAAATTAAGGATAACAAAAACTCCAAAAAATAAGGATTACTTGATTTCATGTTTGAGAATCATCAAGATCCATCATCTCACTATTCTTAAGAAGTTTTGAAAAAATCCTAGCTCTACGGATAACGGATTACCTGATTTAATGATTTTCAATGACTAAAGATCCTAATCTATGGAGAACTAACGCACCTAAATAGCCAAAGCTTCTTTCAAGTGTAATGAATGCTCTTGTTGGATAACCTAAGTTCCCAATAAAAAGGGTAACTTAGTTTTATGATCAAGATAGCTGACATTCATAATTTAAATATTCTAAGAAACTTGTGTAAAAAGATTATATTAGAAAAAGATGAATTGCTTGATTTTGCAATTGAGTAAAACCAAATTTGCTAATCCGAAGATAACAATGATGCTTAAATAGCCAGAGCTTCTTTCAAGAATAATTGAGGTTTGTTATTGAACAAACAAAGCTCCTAAAAGAAGAATTACTTGCCTTCGCAATTGAGAATAGCTAAGGTCCGTATTCTGAGGGTTTATGAGAAATTTTGAAATAACATTTGTTCCTAATAAGATAGATTATTCAATTTCCCAATCAAGAATAACCAAACTTCATAACCTAAGGTTAACAAAAACTCTAAAAAAACATAGATTACTTGGTTTCATATTTGAGTATCGTTAAGATCTGTCATCTATGGATTCTTAAGAAGTTTTGGAAAAATCCTAGATTCATGGACAATGGATTACTTGATTTAATGATTTGGAATAACCAAAGTTCCTAACCTAAGGAGAATTGAGGCTCCTAAATATTCAAAGCTTCTTTCAAGAGTAATGAATGCTCTTGTTAGATAACTTAAGTTCCCAATAAAAAGGATAACTTAGTTTTATGATTGGGTTAGCCAAGGTTTGTAATTTAAGGATTCTAGAGAACTTGTAGAAGAAGATTATATTAGAAATAGATGAATTACATGATTTTGAAATTGAGGATGACCAAATATCCTAATTCCAAGATAACGATGGTGCTTCAATAACTAGAGATTCTTTCGAAAATAACCAAGGTTTCCTTTTAAACAAACAAAGCTCCTAAAAGAAGGATTACTTGCCTTTACAATTGAGAATAGCCAGTGTCCATATTCTGAGGGTTTATGAGAATTATGGAATAACATTTGTTCCCAATAAGATAGATTATTCGATTTCCTGATCAAGAATAACTAGACTTCCTAGTTTAAGGATAATGAAAACTCTGAAAAACAAGGGTTACCTGGTTTTAGTTTGAGTATCGTCAAGATCTGTCATCTAAGGATTCCTAAGAAGTTTTGGAAAAATCCTAGATTCGTGAATAGTGGATTACTTAATTTAATGATTTGGAATAACCAAAGTTTCTAACCTAAGAAGAACCGAGGCTCCTAAATATCCAAAGCTTCTTTCAAGAATAACAAATGTTCTTATTAGATAAGTTAAGTTCCTATTAAGAAGGAGAACTTGATTTTACAATCGGGATAGCCAAGGTTCATAATTTAAGGATTCTGGGGAACTTGTGGAAGAAGATTAGATCATAAAAAGATGAATTACTTGATTTTGAGACTGAGGATGACGGAATACCTAAATTTGAAGTTAACAAGAGTGCATAAATAACAAGAGATTCTTTTGAAAATAACCGTGGTTTCTTTTTGAACAAACAAAGCTCCTAAAAGAAGGATTACTTGCCTTTACAATTGAGAATTGGCAGAATCTGTATTCTGAGGGTTCATGAGAATTTCCAAAATAACATTGGTTCTCAATAGAAAGGATTATTTAATTTCACGATAAAAAATAACTAGACTTCCTAACCTAAGGATAACAAAAACTTTGAAAAACAAGGATTACTTGGTTCTATGTTTGACAAACGTCAAGATTCGTCATCTATGGATTCCTAAGAAGTTTTGGAAAAATCCTAGCTCCGTTGACAACGAATTACCTGATTTAATGATTTGAAATAACCAAAACTCCTACAGTAAGGAGAATTGAAGTTCTTAACAATCCAAAGCTTCTTTCAAGAGTAACGAATGTTCTTGTTGGATAACTTAAGTTCCCAATAAGAAGGATAACTTGGTTTTACAATTGGAATCGTTGAGGTTCATAATTTAAGGATTCTAGGGAACTTATGTAAAATGGTTAGATCATAAAATGTAAATCCTGTATAATCAGTAGTCTGAACCCTAATTTAAGTTCGAGTGTCCTAGACTATACCATGAGTCGATAAGGCTAGATGAAATTTTTTTTATGAAATTAATAAACCAAACATAATATCGAAAATAAAAACCTTAGAAATTGATCGAAACCTAATCACATAGATAAGTTTTGGAAAGCAACGGATTACTTGATTTAATGATTTAGAATAACCTAAATGGTCAAGATCCATCATTTAAGGATTCCTAAGAAGTTTTGGAAAAATCCTAACTCCATAGGCAATGGATTACTTGATACCAAAGTTCCTAAGCAAAGGAGAACTGAGGCTCCTAAATAGCCAAAGCTTCTTTCAAGAGTAATGAATATTCTTATTGGATAACCTAAGTTTGCAAGAAGAAGGATAACATGGGTTTCCAATTCGGACAGCTAAGGTTCATAATTTAAGGATTCTAAGGAACTTAAGGAAGAAGATTAGATCATAAAAATGATTAATTACTTGATTTTGATACTGAGGATGACCAAATATCCTAATTTGAAGATAACAGTGGTGCTTAAATAGCTAGAGTTTTTTCGAGAATAACTAAGGTTTCATTTTAAACAAACAAAGCTCCTAAAAGAAGGGTTACTGGCCTTTACAATTGAGAATAGCCAAGGTCTGTATTTTTAAAGTTATGAGAACTTCCAAAATGACATTTATTCTCAATAAGAAGGATTATTCAATTTCACGATCAAGAATAACCAGACTTCCTAACCTAAAGATAATGAATACTCCGAAAAACATGGATTACTTGGTTTTATGTTTGAGAATCCTAAAAATCTGTCATCTAAGGAGTGCTAAGAAGTTTTGGAAAAATCTTAACTCCGCGGACAATGGATTACCTGATTTAATGACTTGGAATAACCAAAGTTTCTAAACTATGGAGAATTGAGGCTCGTATGCTCCTATTTGATAACCTAAGTTCCCAATAAGTAAGTCAACCAAGTTTTACGATCAGGATAGCCTAGGTTCGTAATTTAAGGATTCTAGAAAATTTGTGGAAAAAGGCTAGATCATAAAAAGATGAATTACTTAATTTTTAGATCGAAGATAACCAAATTTCCTAATTCAAAGATAACGACAATGCTTAAATAGCCAAAGCTTCTTTCAAAGATAACCGAGATTTCTTATTTAACAAACAAAGCTCCTAAAAGAAGGAATACTTGCCTTCACAATTGAAAATAGCCAGGGGTCTGTATTTTGAGGGCTTATGAGAACTTGTAGAATAACATTTGTTCCTAGTAAGATGGATTATTCAATTTCTTCATCAAGAATAACCAGACTTTATAATCTAAGGATAATGAAAACTTCAAAAAATATGGATTACTTGGTTTCATGTTTGAGAATCATCAAGATCAGTCATCTAAGGATTCTAAGAAGTTCTGGAAGAATTCTAGCTTCGCAGACATTAGATTACTTGATTTAATGATTTGGAATAACCAAAGTTCCTAACCTAAAGAGAACTGAGGCTCTTAAATAGCCAAAGCTTCTTTCAAGAGTAATGAATGCTTTTGTCAGATAACCTAAGTTCCTAATAAGAAAGGAGAACTTGGTTTCACGATTGAGATAACTGAGATTTGTAATTTAAGGATTCTAAGGAACTTGTGTAAAAAGATTAGATCATAAAAAGATGAATTACTTCATTTTTCGACTGAGGATAACCAAATTTCATAATCTGAAGATATCAATGATCCTTAAATAGCCAAAGCTTCTTACGAGAATAACCAAGGTTTGTTATTGAATAAACAAAGCTCCTAAAAGAAGGATTACTTACCTATACAACTGAGAATAGCCAGGGTCCATATTCCCAAATTTCATGAGAACTTCTGGAATAACATTTGTTCCAAGTAAGATGGATTATTCGATTTCCCGATTAAGAATAACTTGACTTCTTAACCAAAGGATAACGAAAACTCCAAAAAACAATGATTACTTGGTTTGATGTTTGAGAATTGTCATCTAAGGAATCCTAAGAAGTTTTAGAAAAATCCTAGCTCCGTAGACAATGGATTACTTGATTTAATGATTTGGAATAACCAAACTTCCCAACCTAAGAAGAATTGAGACTCTTAATTAGCCAATGCTCCTTTAAAGAGTAACAAATGCTGTTTTCAAATAACCGAAGTTGCCAATAAGAAGGATAACTTGGTTTTACGAATGGAATAGTTGAGCTTCGTAATTTAAGGATTATTGGGAACTTAGGTAAAAAGATTAGATTATAAAATGATGAATTACTTGATTTTGCAACTGAAGATAACTAAATTTCCTAATCTAAAGATAATGACAATGGTTAAATTGACAGAGCTTTTTTTAAGAGTAACCAAGGTTTGTAGCTAAACAAACAAAGCTCCTAAAAGAAGGATTACTTGCCTTGACAATTGAGAATAGCTAAGATCCATATTCCAAGGTTTCAAGAGAAATTTTGGAATAATGTTTGCTCTCAATAAGATGCATTATTCAATTTCCTAATTAAGAATAACCTAGCTTTTTAACCTAAGGATAACGAAAACACCGAAAAACAAGGATTACTTGATTTGATGTTTGAGAATTGTGAAGATTCATCATTTAAAGATTCTTAAGAGGTTTTGGAAAAATCCTAACTCCACGAACAACAGATTACCTAATTTAACGATTTGAAATAACCAAAGCTCTTAACCTAAGGAGAACTAAGGTTCCTAAATATCCAAAGCTTCTTTCAAGAGTAATGAATATTCTTGTTGGATAACTTAAGTTCTCAATACGAAGGATAACTTGGTTTTACAATCGAGTTAGCTAAGGTTCGTAATTTAAGAATTGTACAGAACTTAAGGAAAAAGATTTGATCATGAAAAGATGAATCAGTTGATTTTGCGATTGAAGATAACCAAATTTCCCAATCAAAAGATAATTGTGTTGCTTAAATAGCCAAACCTTCCTTTAAGTATAACCGAGGTTCCTTGTTGAACAAACAAAGCTCTTAAAAGAAAGATTACTTGCCTTGACAATTGAGAATAGCCAAGGTCCGTATTCTGAGGATTTATGAGAACTTCTATTATACCATTTGTTCCAAATAAGATGGATTATTTGATTTCATAATCAAGAATAATTAGACTTTTTAACCAAAGGATAACAAAAATTCTTGAATAGCCAAAGCTTTTTTAAGGAATAACGAATATTCTTATCAAATAACTTATATTCCTAAATAGAAAGAGTAGGTTGCACGATTGAGGATAGTTAAGGTTCCTAATCTAAGGGTTCTTAAGAACTTGCGTAGTAATCTTACTTCCAAACAAGATGGGCCACTTGATTACACGATAGAAGATAAGCAAAGTTCCTAATCTAAGGAATCTCTGGATCATGTGAAATGACCTCAGAGCATAAAAAGACTGATTACTTGATTCCACTAGATGCCCAATGTTCCCAATCTGAAGATAAGGTTCTCGTAGAGCAAACTAAGTTCCTAAAAAGAAAAATTACTTGATTTCGTGATTGAGAATAGCTAAGGTTCGTAATCCAAGGACTCTTATGAACTTAACGAATAACTTTAATCCCCAATGAGATAGATTACTTGATTTTATGATTTAGAATAACTATAGTTCCTAATATAAGGATAGTCAATGCTATAAAATAACCAAAACTTCTCTAAAAAATAACTAAGGTTCTTTTGTAATAACTTAAGTTCACTAATAGAAGGATTACTTGGTTTTACATTTATGGCAACTTACGGTCCATAATATAAGGATTCTTTGAAGGGCAAGATGCAAAGGTTGTAGCCTAAAATTGCCCCTAGTGCTAGAAGCACACTCACTGCAAACTCCAACATTTGAGATTCTCCTCAATATCACATGAAAGTAAAATTAAACATAATCTCAAAAACAAATATTAAGGGAAAAGGTGCTTATTACATGAAATTCGATTTGTGCTGCTTGCAATAAGCCTGAATCCTAGGGCAATTGAACACTTGATTCCATGAATCTGAATAATCTAAGTTCTAGACCTAAGGATAACTAAGACTCTTAACTAGCCAAAGCTTCTTTCAAGGAAAATGAAGGTTCCTTTCATGTAACCTAAGTTCCTTAACCGAAGGATTGCTCGATTTCACGATTAAGGACAACCAAAGTTCTGAATCCAAGGATACTTTGGAAGTTGCAGAGTAATCTTAATTCTAAAAATGTGGGATTAATAGATTTCGCAATGGACGATAACCAAAGCTCCCAATCTAATGATAACCAAGGCTCCTTAACGGTCGAAGGATCTTTCAAGAACAAATAAGGTTCTCATGGAATAAATTAAGTTCCTAAAAATAAGGATTACTTGGTTTCACAATTAAAAATCACTAAGATATGTAATTTAAGGATTCCTAAGAAGTTTTGGAAAACCCCGACTCCCCAAATGACGGATTACTTGATTTAACAATTTTGAATAACCAAAATTCCTATCCTATGGATAATTGTGAATCCCAACTAACCAAAGCTTCTTTCAAGAATAACAAATGCTCTTGTTGTTTAACATAAGTTCCCAATAAACTTGGTTTTACTATCAAGATTCGTAATCTAAGGATTTTAGGGAACTTGTGGAAAAATATTAGATCATAAAAAGAGGAATTACTTAATTTCACAACTAAAAATAACCAAATTTCTAAATATGAAGATAATAACGATGCCTAAATAACTAGAGCTCCTATGGAGAATAACTAAGGATTCATGTTGAGCAAACATATCTCCTAAAAAGGAGGATAACTTGATTTCATAATTCAGAATAGCCAGCATTGTAATATGAGGATTCATAAGAACTTATGGAATAACATTAGTTCTCGATAAGATAGATTATTTGATTCTACGATCAAGAACAACTAGACTTCTTAACTTATGGATAATGAAAACTCCTGATTAGCCAAAGCTTCTTCTAAGAATAACGAATGTTCTTATCAAATAACCTCTGCTTCTAAATAGAAAGAGTAGGTTACACAATTGAGGATAGCTAAGGTTCCTAATCTAAGGGTTCTTAAGAACTTGCATAGTAATCTTAATTCCAAACAAGATGGGCCACTTGATTTCTCAATTGAAGATAAGCAAAGTTCCTAATCCAAAGAATGTGTGGAACGACCTAAGATCATTAAAAGATAGATTAGTTGATTCCACTAACAAAGATACCCAACGTTCCCAATCTAAGGATAATTGAGACTCCAAAGTAGCCAAAGCTAATTTCAAGAATAACAAGGTTCTTATAGAATAAACTAAGTTTCTAAAAAGAAGGATTACTTGATTTCGCAATTGAGAACAGCCAAGGTTCGTAATCTGAGGAATCTTATGAACTTGTCAAATAACCTTAGTTCCCAATGAGACAAATTACTTGATTTCACAATTTAGAATGACTAAAGATCCCAAGCTAAGGACAATTAAGGCTCCAAAATAGGCGAAACTTCTTTGAAGAATTACTTCGGTTCTTACGTAATAACCTAAGTTCCCTAAAAGAAGGATTACTTAGTTTTATGATTATGGATACCTATGTTCCCTAACAATCTTAGCTTCTAAGGGGATTGAATGCTTGATTCTATGAATCCGAATAACCTTTGTTCTTGACATAAGGATAACTAAGACTCCTAAATAGCCAATGCTTCTTTCATGGATAACAAAGGTTCCTGCATTTAACCTAGGTTCCTTGATCGAAGGATTGCTCTGTTTCATGATTGAGGATAGCTAAAGTTCTTAATCCAAGGATACTTTGGAAGTTATCGAGTAACCATAGTTTCAAAAAGGTTGGATAACTTGATTTCGTATTGGAGGATAACCAATGCTCCCAATCCAATGATAACCACCACTCCTTAATAATTAAAGGATCTTTAAAGAATGAATAAGGTTCTCGTAAAATAAATTAAGTTCTTAAAAATAAGGATTACTTGGTTTCACGATTGAGAATTGGTAAGAAATGCAATCTAAGGATTCCTAAGAAGTTTTGAAATTACTCCAGCTCCTTAGACGATGGATTACTTGATTTAAAGATTTAGAATAACCAAAGTTCCTAACCTACGAATAATTATGAATCCCAAATAGCCAGAGCTTTTTTCAAGAATAACAAGTGCTCTTATCGAATAACCTAAGTTTCTAATGAGAAGGATAACTTTGTTTCACAATCGAGATAGCTAAGGTTGGTAATATAAGAATTTTAGGGAACTTATAGAAAAAAAAAATAAATCGTAAAAAGATGAATTACTTGATTTCATGAATGAAGATAACCAAATTTCCTAATATGAACATAACAACGATGCCAAAATAGCCATAGTTTCATTTGAGAATAACTAAGGTTTTCTTGTTGAACAAACAAAGCTCTTAAAAAGAAAGATTATATGGTTTCACGATTGAGAATAGCTAGGGTCCATAGCTTGAGGATTCATAATAATTTTTGGAATATCACGAGTTCCCAATAAGATAGATTATTTGATTTCATGATCAAGAATAACCATACTTCTTAACCTAAGGATAATGAGAAATCTTGAATCGCTAAAGCTTCTTTCAAGAATAACAAAGATTCTTATCGAATTACCTACATGCCTAAATAGATAGAGTAGGTTACACGATTGAGGGCAACTAAGGTTCCTAATCTAAGGGTTCTTAAGAACTTACACAATAATCTTAGTTTCGAACAAGATGGACCACTTAATTTCGTGTTTGAGGATAAGTAGAGTGCCTAAGCCAAGGATTGTACGAAACATGTGGAGCAACCAAGATCATAAAAAGATGGACTAGTTAATTCCACTAACGAAGATACCCAATGTTCCCAATTTAAGAAATACTAAGACTCTTAAGTAGCCAAAGCTAACTTTAAGAATGACTAAGGTTCTTGTAAAACAAACTATGTTCCTAAAAAGAAGGATTACATGATTTCGTGATTGAGAATAGTTAAGGTCCATAATTCGATGACTCTTATGAACTTGTCGAATAACCTTAGTTCCCAATGAGATGGATTACTTGATTTCACGATTTAGAATAACCAATGTTCTAACATAAGGATAATCAATGCTCCAAAATAGCCAAACTTTTCTTAAGTGTAGCAAATACTCTTGTCGAATAACCTAAGTTCCCAATAAGAAAGGTCACTTTGTTTTATGATCGGGATAGTCGAAGTTCATAGTTTAAGTATTCTAGGGAACTTACAGAAAAAGGTTAGATCATAAAGAGATGAATTAATTGATTTTGTGATTGAGGATAATTAAATTTCCTAATCCGAAGATAACAACGATGTTTAAATAGCCAAACCTTCTTTCAAGAGTATCGAATGCTCTTGTCAGATAACTTAAGTTCCAAATAAGAAGGATAACATGGTTTTATGATCAAGATAGCTGAGGTTCATAATTTACGAATTATAGGGAACTTATGGAAAAAGATGAATTACTTGATTATATGATTGTGGATAGCTAAATTTCAGAATTTGAAGATAACAACAATGTTTAAATAGCCAGAGCTTCTTTCAAGAATAACCAAGGTTTGTTTTCAAACAAACAAAGCTCCTAAAAGAAGGATTACTTACCTTCACAATTGAGAATAGCTAAGGTCCGTATTCTATGGTTTCATTAAAACTTCTAAAATAACATTAGTTCCAAATAAGATGGATTATTTCATTTCCCGATCAGGAATAACCAGACCTCCTAATCAAAAGATAATGAAAACCTCGAAAAACAAGGATTACTTAGTTTCATGTTTAAGAATTGTCAAGATCCATCATCTAAGGATTCATAAGAAGTTTTGGGAAAATTCTTGCTCCGTGGAGAATAGATTACTAAATTTAACGATTTGGAATAATTGAAGCTCTTAACTTAAGAAGGACTGAGGTTCCTAAATAGCTAAATCATCTTTCAAGAGTAACGGATGCTCTTATTAGATAACCTAAGTTTACAATTAAGGTAGCTGAGGTTTGTAATTGAAGGACTATAGGGAACTTGTTGAAAAAGATTGATAATAAAAAGATGAATTACTTGATTTTGCGACTGAGGATAACCAAATTTTCTAATTTAAAGATAACGACGATGCTTAAATAGCCAAAGCATCCTTTGAGATTAACCGAGATTCCTTGTTGAACAAACAAAGCTTCTAAAAGAAGGATTACTTGCCTTCACAATTGAGAATAGCCAAGGTCCATACTTTGAGGGTTCATGAGAACTTTTGGAATTATATTTGATCCCAATAAGATGGATTATTCAATTTAACAATCAAGAATAACTAGATTTGCTAACCAATGGATAATGAAAAATTTGAAAAACAAAGATTACTTGGTTTCATGTTTGAGAATCGTCAAGATCTGTTATCTAAGGATTCCTAAGAAGTTTTTGGAAAAATCTTAGTTTCGCGAACAACAGATTACTTAATTTAATGATTTGGAATAACCAAAATTCCTAACCTAAGGAGAACTGAGGCTCCTAAATATCCAAAGCTTCTTTTAAGAGTGATGAATGTTCTAGTTAGATAACTTAAGTTCCCAAAATGAAGGATAACATAGTTTTATGATCGAGATAGCCGAGGTTCGTAATTTAAGCATTCTAAGGAACTTTTGGAAGTAGATTAGATCATAAAAAGATGAATTACTTGATTTTGAGACTAAGTATGACTATATATCATAATATAAAGATAACAACAGTGTAAACCCTACTTTTAACGGGGCCATGATTTGACTAAAAGTACTTCTTGAACGTTCCCAAGGATCTGCTAAACTAAGAACTCAAGTTTACAATTGAAAATGAACTTACTTTTCCAATTCAAAAGCTTATTATTGATAAAAACCAAACTTGAAAAATTGCGAGCCCTAAAGTCACCTAAAACCCCAAACACTAAAAAAATTAAGGACTTTTAACCCTGGGCAACTAATCGATAATTTAATTTGAATAATTTTATTTAACTTTAGAAAATTTCATAATTTTATAAGAATTGAATCATCATTTACAAAACAATTTAAGAAATAAATCCTAAAAACAATTTTCTATAAGACAATTCCCTTATCTTCATGCCTAAGCCTTACACATGAATAAGTAGATCAACTAATCACCCTAAATGACTTATCGATTAAAAGCTGGAGTCATTTATCAATTGATAACTTATCAAAATTTAGTGATAAGACACTTTTCTTGTTACTCCTTCACTTATAGTACATATAGATGAATTATTACAAGATTTCACATACTTAACTTTAATAAATGAGACAAGACAATTCCATGCAACAAAGAGACCCTAATGGCTGGTTTGTATAAGTAAAGAAAGGTCAAGGGGGGGGGGGGGGGGGGGGGGGGGGGGGGGGAGGGGGTGGGCATGCTCTTGTCTTTCATCTATCAATCACTTTATCTTATACTCCACTATTCACCCCTTAATATTTACATCATCAATAGCTGTAATTGTTGATTTTTATGCATGCTACAACACAACAAAATCAAACTTTTTAAACAACCTCTCACCCCATTTCCAACTAGCCACTCTTTTTCCCATTTGCTCTCACTTTCAATTTCATTTTCACTTCCTTTTCTCTCACTTTGAAATCAACACGAAAGAAAAAACAACTAAACCTCACAAAATCCTTCACTTGTCGCCACATTCCAAGCACATACACATGACACTTTTAACTTCTTCTTGTCTTATTTTTGCCAACATTCAAAGCTCTTTTAGGATCCTTAGAACACTCCTTAAACCCCACTTCAAAGGATTGCAACTCAAGTTTCCAAAAATGGGGTAAGAAGGAGGAAGCAAGATAAAGAGCATAAGTGGAACCTTAGTGCACAACTACCATATTTTTGCTTTGTAGACGAGTAAGTATTTCTTTGTGATGTAAATTTGGTGTTTTGTAGAGATATTTGTGCACTAAGGTTAAAGTATGAGCATGTAAAGTTAGTGTTTTGTAGAGATATTTGTGCACTAAGGTTAAAGTATGAGTATGTAAAGTTGGTGTTTTATTGAGATATTTGTTTAATACTTTGAATGGAAGATTTTAAGTTGAGAAAATCTTGATATGAGAACTTGAAGGAAAGGGAAGTATGCTGGATGTAAGGTTTTAGGAGTCATCTAGATGTTGTTTTCACTTCTATTAAGTCAAACATGCTCAAATCTAGATTTAGGTAAAGGAAAAATCCATCACATAAAGTTTTATGAAAAAACCAATTTTATAAAACATGAACTATGATATGGGAGTTATGATAAGTGAGATCCTCTATTTCAAGTAAAGTATGAGCCAAATAATCATATCATGAAAAAAAAGTTAAGTTAAGATTAGAATGCAAGTAGCTTAAGTTCATAATCTAACACCTAAACTTAAGGAAATGATGAAACAAGTTGGAAAACCAAGTTAGAGGCCCTCATACTCAAACCAACTAGATCTGAAACCTTCCTAAAAAACACTTAAAAATATGATAAAAGTAAGTAAACAAAGTGAAAAGACCAACTAAGGCAAGTACGATGATGAGTGTATTAAGCCTAAAACTCAAAATCAAGCATTAAACTTTTAAAACAAGCCTCAAACATCAAGTTGAACCACCCTTAAGTTTCTGACCAGCAACTTGACACAATAATGAAAGTTGTTTTGAGACTCTCAAGAAGCCCACAAGACACTCCCTAAGCTCAAGAAAATGACCATCTTTAAATTGAATAAAAAACAAGCCAATTTGACAACTTATGCCACTTAAGAGCCTAATAAGTGGTTGATAGCCTTAGGAGTGTAAATGAAAGTTGTAAATCTGACCTTAAAGATTATTTTGAGCCTAGAATGAAATCTCAAAGGAATTTTCAAGTGACCAAAAAGCCCATTAGCCAAACAAAGCCCAAAAGCACTCCAAATCATAAGGACCACTACTATTATGACCTATGGGCAGATTTTCATGCCTTATCTAAAAAATATAACCTTACCACGTTAAAGTATACTCGAAAACGATGAAAATTAACTATAAAATCATAAAAATCAGATTTAAAACGAAAATGTTATACGCGATTGAACTATCAAGAAAAATAAGAAAACTAGTTAAGGGTGTAACTTAAGGGGTTTTAGCTTAGTTTGCTAAGTTTTGCTTCAATTCCTTATAGTATTATGATTGCAATGACCATGGGACCTAGTGTTCGGAGATGACGTGTCTCCAAACTACTTTGACTGACCTACATGGCTGAGTGAGTGAATTCTTAATGACTCTTTACTTAATTTTGCTTGTAGAATAAATGCACCTAAACTTATATATACATATAAATTGGATGCTTGTAGGATATAGGAAATGCATGTGTATGAATTTGTGATTGAATGCTATGTCTTATTAATCATATAATAATGGAAATTGTTGGTGATAATTTATATGAGCAATTGTATGGAATGAAATTATCTGATCACCATGAAAAATCGAATTAACCACCTATATGATTAAGAAATTAAATGGATCATGCATTCCTCATAATTGCATTTGGATAACACCAACTGCTACTTCACACAGAAGATGGGAAGGGACTCATAGAAGAAGGGCCTCCTATAGGATTGGTTACTACCTATGTCATCATTTTATCAAGTCTCTGTCCTAATCCGACGAGCATACTAGGCGCCAGGAGATGCCAACCGTTAGCAAGGGGCCATGTCTTGTGGCTTCTACTTAGAGTATGTGTTTGTAGATTGCGGAGGACACCACATCGCTAGACTTGGGATTTTGAAAACATAAATTGTTATTTAGTAAAGAAAGTACACATATATATATATATATATATAGTTTTGTTTTGGCTTAAGCACAATAGTGTAAATGATATAAAACCTAAGGTCTAGAACCTAGATTTTGGTTTGGATTGGTTAATTATCTCTAAACCCTGACTACAAGAGGCATAATTCTGAGTTATATGCAGTTCCTAAGCCACTGTATGCGTTTTTTAGCATACTGATTGTTCATGGATTCATATGATTGTATGTCTAATAAATTTTTGCCATACGGTATTGGCGAAGGTATTTATCTCACTAAGCGTAAGTTTACACCCCAATAGATCTTTTTTTTGTAGGGAAACCTCTTCGTTCATCTAGGCCGAGGCATGCCTGAGGTGAGTCTCGTGTAGAGACAGGTTGCAACAATTAGGGAGCAGAGAGGAGATTTTGTAACAACTTTTGTAGATAACTATTTACCTTTATTTTTTTTCATAATATAGTTTAAAGTTTATGATGTAGTTTCCATTATGAACTGCATTTGTTTATAATATTCTTTTGGTGTAGAACTTGACGAGTCTACATGTTTACTTGATTAATTCATGTCTTAGAAGTTAATTTTAGTAAATTGCTCTATATTACTTATCTATAGGCTTAGTGTTAATATATAGTGGAAGGAGCCTTGTGTGTCATATGAAAGGCCTGCGATCAGTAAGGGAGTTGATAGTAGACCTTTGTACGGTACATGGCGATCTACCACAACAACAATACTGTTGGGTCATGATAAATGATGCTTAAACAGCTAGAGATTCTTTTGAGAATAACCAAGGTTTCTTTTTAAACAAACAAAGCTCCTAAAAGAACGATTACTTGCCTTTACAATTGAGAATAGCCAGGATTTGTATTCTGAGGATTCAAGAGAACTTCCAGAATAACATTTGTTCTCAATAAGAAGGATTATTCAATTTCACAATCAAGAATAACTAGACTTCCTAATGTAAAGATAATGAATACTTCGAAAAATAAGGGTTACTTGGTTTTTATGTCTAAGAAACGTCAAGACCGATCATCTAAGGATTCCTAAGAAGTTTTGGAAAAATCCTAGCTCCATGGGTAATGGATTACTTGATTTAACGATTTGGAATAACCAAAGTTCCTAACCTAAGGAGAGTTGAGGCTCCTAAATAGCAAAAACTTCTTTCAAGAGTAGCGAATGCTCTTGTTGAATAGCTGAGGTTCTTAATTTAAGGATTCTAGGGAACTTATGGAGCAAAATTAGATCATAAAAAGATGAATTACTTGATTGAGACTAAGGATGACCAAATTTCCTAATCCAAAGATAACGACAGTGCTTACATAGCCAGAGATTCTTTCGCGAATAACTAGGGTTTCTTTTTAAATAAACACTGCTCATAAAAGAAGGATTACATGCCTTTACAATTGAGAATAGCTGGGGTCCGTATTCTGAAGTTTCATAAGAACTTCTAGGATAACATTTGTTCCTAATAAGACAAATTTGATTTTACAAATATGAATAATTATACTTCCTAACCTATGGATAATGAAAACACCTAAAAATAACGATTACTTAGTTTCATGTTTGAGAATCGTCAAGATCTGTCATTTAAGGAATCCCAAGAAGTTTTGGAAATATTTTAGCTTCGCAGAAAAAGGATTACGTAGTGTAATGATTTTGAATAACCTATGTTCCTAAGCTAAAGAGAACTAAGGCTCCCAAATTGCCAAAGCTTTTTTCAAAAATAACGAATACTCTTATTGGATAACCTAGGTTTTCAATAAGAAGGTTAACTTGATTTTACGATCAGGATAGACAAGGTTCGTAATTTAAGGATTCTAGGGAACTTATGGAAAACAAAATAGCTCATAAAAAGATGAATTACTTGATTTTGTGACTAAGGATAACCAAACTTCTTAATTTGAAGATAACGACAATGCTTAAATAGCTAAAGCTTCTTTCGAGAATGACCGAGGTTTGTAAAGCACCAAAAAGGAGGATTACTTGCCTTCACAATTAAGAATAGCCAGGGTTTGTATTCTAAGGGTTCATGAGAACTTCTAGAACAACATTTGTTTTCAATAAATGAATCATTTGATTTCGCGATCAAGAATAACTAGACTTTCCAACCTAAGGATAACAAAATCTCCTAAAAACAAGGATTGTTTGCTTTCAAGTCTGAGATTCATCAAGATCCATCATTTAAGGATTCCTAAGATATTTTGAAGAAATCCTAACTCCATGGATAATGGATTACTTGATTTAACGATTTGGATTAACTATAGTTCCTAAACTAAAGAGAACTAAGGCACCTTAATAGCTAAAGCTTCTTTGATGAGTAACGAATGCTCTTGTCAGATAACCTAAGTTCCTAATAAGAAGGGTAACTTAGTTGTACGATTAGGATAGCCAAGGTTCGTAATTTAAGTATTCTAGGGAACTTATGGAAAAAGTTTAGAACAGAAAAAGATAAATTAATTGATTTTGCAATAGTAGATAACCAAGTTTTCTAATCTAAAGATAACGATGATGCTTAAATAGCTAGAGCTTCCTTCGAGAAAAACTAAGGTTCCTTGTTGAACAAACAGAGCTCCAAAATGAAGGATTACTTGTCTTCACAATTGAGAATAGCTAGGGTCCGTATTCTGAAATAATATTTTCTCCCAATGAGATGGATTATTTTATTTCACAATCAAGAATAACTAGACTTCCTAACCTAAGGATAACGAAAACTCCGAAAAACATGGATTACTTGGTTTCATGTTTGAGAATCGTTAATGTCCATCATCTACGGATTCCTAACTAGTTTTTTTAAAATACTAGCTCTGTGGACATTGGATTACCTGATTTAACGATTTGGAATAACCGAAGTTCCTAAACTATGGAAAACTGAGACTCCTAAATAGACAAAGTTTCTTTCATGAGTAACAAATCCTCTTGTCAGATAACTTAAGCTCCAAATAAGAAAGATTACTTAGTTTTATGATCAGGATAGTTGAGGTTTGTAATTTAACGATTCTAGAGAATTTGTGAAAAAAGATTAGATAAAAAAAGATGAATTACTTGATTTTACGACTGTAGATAACCAAATTTCTTAATCCAAAGATAATGACGATGCTTAAATAGCTTGAGCTTCTTTTGAGAATAATTGAGGTTTGTTGTTAAATAAACAAAGCTCTTAAAAGAATGATTACTTGCCTTCACAATTCATAATAGCCATGGTCCATCTTTTAAGGCTTCATGAGAACTTCTGGAATAACATTTGTTCCCAACAAGATGGTTTATTTGATTTCACAATCAAGAATAGCCAAACTTCCTAATCTAAGGATAACGAATACTTCGAAAAACAAAAATTACTTGGTTTCATGACTGAGAATCATCAAGATCCGTCATTTAAGGATTCCTAAGAAGTTTG
The DNA here is from genome assembly GCA_024138005.1 of Lumnitzera racemosa. Lineage (NCBI taxonomy): Eukaryota > Viridiplantae > Streptophyta > Magnoliopsida > Myrtales > Combretaceae > Lumnitzera > Lumnitzera racemosa. The sequence continues at coordinate 48,049,079 of JAMXBC010000007.1, forward strand.
GAAGAATCCTAGCTTCACGGATAACGGATTACTTAATTTAATGATTTGGAATAACCAAAGCACCTAACCTAAGGAGAATTAAGGCTCCTAAATAGCCAAAGCTTCTTTCTAGAGTAATGAATCCTCTTGTCGAATAACTTAAGCTCCCAATAAGAAGGATTACTTAGTTTTATGTTAGGATAGCCAAGTTCGTAATTCAAGAATTAAGGAACTTGTGTAAAAAGATTAGATCTTAAAAAGATAAATTACTTGATTTTGTGACTATGGATAACCAAATTTCCTAATCTGAAGATAACAACAATGCTTAAATAGACCTAACGTCTTTTAAGAATAACCGAAGTTTCTTGTTGAACAAACAAAGGTCCTAAAAGAAGGATTACTTGCTTTCACAATTGAGTCTAACCAGAGTCCGTATTTTGAGGGTTCATGAGAACTTCTAGTACATTTGTTCCTAATAAGATGAATTATTCACTTTCCCAATCAAGAATAACTAGACTTTCTAACCTAAGGATAACAAAAACTCCAAAAAAACAAGGATTACTTGGTTTGATGTTTGCGAATTGTAAACATCCATCATATAAGGATTCCTAAGAGGTTTTGGAAAAATCTGGGCTCTGTGAACAACGAATTACCTGATTTAATGTTTTGGAATAACCAAAGCACCTAACCTAAAGAGAACTAAGGTTCTTAAATAGCCAAAGCATCTTTCAAGAGTAACGATTGCTCTTCTCAGATAACCTAAGTTCCCAATAAGAAAGATAAATTGGTTTAACAATTGGGATAGCCGAAGTTCATAATTTATGGACTCTAGGGAACTTGTGGAAAAGGATAATGAAAACTCCAAAAAGCGTGGATTTATTGGTTTCATGTTTGAGAATCGTTAATATTCGTTATCCAAGGGTTCTTAAGCAATTTTGGAAAAATCCTAGCTTTGTGGACATCAGATTACATGATTTAACGATTTGAAATAACCAAAGTTTCTAACCTAAGGAGAATTGAAGCTCCTAAATAGCCAAACTTCCTTCAAGAGTAACAAATCCTCTTGTCAGATAACTTAAGCTCCCAATATGAAGGATTACCTCATTTTATGATCGGGATGGCCAAGGTTTATAATTTAAGGATTTCAGGGAGCTTGTGTAAAAAGATTAGATGATAAAAAGATGAATTACTTAATTTTGCAACTGTGGATAACCAAATTTCCTAATCCAAAGATAATGACAATGCTTACATAGCTTGAGCTTCTTTCAACAATAATCAAGGTTTGTTGTTAAATAAACAAAGCTCCTAAAAGAAGGATTACTTACCTTCATAATTAAGAATAGCCAGGGTCTGTCATCTAAGGTTTCATAAAAACTTCTGGAATAATATTTGTTCCCAATGAGATGGATTATTTGATTTCACGATTAAGAATAACCAGACTTCCTAACCTAAGGATAACGAAAACTCCGAAACATAAAAATAACTTGGTTTCATGATTGAGAATTGTCAAGATCTGTCATTTAAAGATTCCTAAGAAGTTTTGGAAAAATCCTAGCCTCGTAAACAACGGATTACCTGATTTAGTGATTTAAAATGACCAAAGTTTCTAACTTAAGGAGAATTGAGACTCCTAAATAGCCAAAGCTTCTTTTAAGAGTAATGAATGCTCTTGTCGGATAACTTAAGTTCCCAATAAGAAGGATAAATTGGGTTTATGATGGGATAGCCAATGTTTGTAATTTATAGACTCTAGGGAACTTGTAAAAAAAGATTAGATCATAAAAAGATGAATTGATTGATTTTGCAGCTAAGGATAACCAAATTTCCTAATTCAAAGATAACGACGATGCTTGAATAGGTAGAGCTTCCTTTGAGATTAACTGAGATTCCTTATTGAACAAACAAAGCTACTAAAAGAAGGATTACTTACTTTCTCAATTCAGAATAGCCAAGGTTCGCATTTAAAGGTTGCATGAGAACTTCTGAATAACATTTGTTCCCAATAAGATGGATTATTTGATTTGAAGTTTGAGAATAACCAAACTTCTTAACCTAAGGATAAGAAAAACTCTAAAAATAAGGATTACTTGGTTTCATTTTTGAGAATTGTCATTTAAGGATTCCTAAGAAGTTATGGAAAAATTCTAACTTCGCATACAACGAATTACATGATTTAACGATTTTGAATAACCAAAGTTCCTAAACTATGGAGAACTGAGGCACCTAAATAGCCAAAGCTTCTTTCAAGTGTAACAAATGCTCTTGCTGAATAGCTTAAGTTCCTAATAAAAAGGGTAACTTGGTTTTATGATCGAGAAGCCAAGGTTCATAATTTAAGGATTCTAAGGAACTTGTGTCAAAAGTTTAGATCATAAGAAGATGAATTACTTGACTTGCGAATGATGATAATCAAATTTCCTAATCTGAAGTTAAAAATGATGCTTAAATAGACAAAGCATCTTTTGAGAATAACCGAGGTTTGTTATTGAACAAACAAAGCTCCTAAAAGAGGGATTACTTGCTTTTACAACTGAGAATAGCTAAGGTCCATATTCTAAGGGTTCAAGAGAACTTCTGGAATAACATTTGTTCTCAATAAGATAGATTATTTGATTTTGATTTTACTATCATGAATAATCAGAATTCCTAACATATAGATAACGAAAACTCCGAAAAATATGGATTACTTGGTTTCATGTATAAGAATAGTTAAGATCCATCATTTAAGGATTCCTAAGAAGTTTTGGAAAAATCCTAGCTCGATAGACAACCGATTACCTAATTTAACGATTTCGCATGACCAAATTTCCTAACCTATGGAGAACTACAGCACCTAAATAGCCAAAGCTTCTTTTAAGTATAGCAAATGCTCTTGTCGGATAACCTAAGTTCCTAATAAGAAGGGTAACTTAGTTCTATGATCGGGATAGTCAAGGTTCATAATTTAAGTATTCTAGGGAACTTACAGAAAATAGTTAGAACATAAAGAGATTAATTAATTGATTTTGTGACTAAGGATAACCAAATTTCCTAATATGAAGATAACAATGATGCTTAAATAACTAGAGCTTCCTTCGAGAAAAACCAAGGTTTCTTGTTAAATAAACAAAGCTCCTAAAAAAAGGATTACTTGCCTTCGCAATTAAGAATAGCTAAGGTTCATATTCTAAGGGTTCACAAGAACTTTTGGAATAACATTTGGTCTCAATAAGATGGATTATTTGATTTCCCAATCAAGAACAACCAAACTTCTCAACCAGACTTCCTAACCTAAGGGTCCGTATTCTAACGTTTCATGAGAACTTCATGAACAACGTTTGTTCCCAATAAGATGGATCATTTGATTTTACGATCAAGAATAACATGACTACCTAACCCAAGGATAACGAAAACTCCTAAAAGCAAGGATTACTTGGTTTCGTGTTTGACAATAGTAAAAATCTGTCATCTAAAGATCGCTATGAAGTGTTGGAAAAATCCTAGATTTGTGAACAACGGATTATCTGATTTAATGACTTGGAATAACCAAAGTTCCTAAACTAAGGAGAACTGAGGAACCTAAATTGCAAAGCTTGTTTCAAGAATAACGAATTTTCTTATTGGATAACTTAAGTTCCTACTAAGTATGTTACCTTGGCTTTTACAATTGAGGTAGTCGAGGTTCCTAATTTAAAGATTGTAGGGAACTTGTAGAAAAATATTAGATCATAAAAAGATGAATTGCTTGATTTTACCACTGAAAATAACAAAATTTCCTAATCCGAAGAAAATGATAATGCTTAAATAGCCAAATGTTCTTTTGAGAATAACCAAAGTTTCTTATTTAACAAACAAAGCTCCTAAAAGAGGGATTGATTGCCTTTATAGTTGAGAATAGCCAGGGTTCGTATTTTGATGGTTCATGAGAACATCTAAAACAATGTTTGCTCCCAAATAAGATGGATTTGTTCATTTTAAGATCAAGAATAACAAGGCTACCTAACCCAAGGATAATGAAAACACCTAAAAATATGGATTACTTGGTTTCATGTTTGAGAATAGTGAAGATCTATCATCTAAGGATTGCTTGCGAGTTCTAGAAAAATCCTAGCTCGTAGACAACAGATTAGCTGATTTAACGACTTCGAATAACCAAAGTTCCTAAATTAAGAAGAACTGAGGCTCCTAAATTGCTAACGCTTCTTTCAAGAATAATGAATGCTTTAATCGGATAACCTAAGTTCCCAATGAGTAGGTTAACTTGGTTTTATGATTGGGATAGCCGAGATTCGTAATATAAAAATTCTAAGGAACTTATGGAAATAGATTATATCGTAAAAAGATGAATTGCTTGATTTTACGATTAAGGATTACTAAATTTCTTAATATGAAGATAACAACACTAATTAAATAACCAAAGGATCTTTCAAGAATAATCAAGGTTTCTTGTCGAACAAACAAAGCTCTTAAAAGAGGGATTACTTCCCTTAACAATTGAGAATAGCTAGGGTCCGTATTCTGACGGTTCATGAGAACTTCTTAAATAACATTCGTTTCCAATAAAATGAGTTTTTTGATTTCACGATGAAGAATAACATGACCACCTAACACAAGGATAATGAAAACTCCTAAAAACAAGGATTACTTGGTTTCATGTTTGAGAATCATGAAGATCCGTCATCTAAGGATTGCTAAGAAGTTTTGGTAAAATCCTAACTCTGTGGACAACAAACTACCTAACTAAATGACTTGGAATAACCAAAGTTCCTAAACTAAGGAGACCTAAGGCTCCTAAATTGTCAAAGCTTCTTATAAGAATAACCAATGTTCCTATTAGATAACCTAAGTTCCCAATAAGTAGGTTAACTTGGTTTTACGATCGCGATAGTAGAGGTTCGTAATTTAAGAATTCTAGAGAACTTGTGAAAAAATATTAGTTCATAAGAAGATTAATTGCTTGCTTTTCGATAGAGGATAACTAAATTTTCTAATCCGAAGAAAAGGATGATGCTTAAATAGCTAAAGGTTCTTTCGAGAATGACCAAGGTTTCTTGTTGAACTAACAAAGCTCCTAAAAGAGGGATTACTTGCCTTCACAATTGGGAATAGCTAGAGCCCGTATTTTGAATGTTCATGAAAACTTCCGGAACAACGTTTGCTCCCTTATAAGATGGATTATTTGATTTCACAATCATGAACAACAACACTTCCTAACCCAAGGATAACAAAAAACTCCTATAAACAAGGATTACTTGGTTTCATATTTGAGAATCATAAAGATCCATCATCTACGCATTGCTATGAAGTTTTGGAGAAATCCTAGCTTTATGGACAACTGATTACCTGATTTAACAACTTGGAATAACCAAAGGTCCTAAACTAAAGAGAACTGAGGCTCCTAAATTGCCAAAGCATCTTTCAAGAATAATGAATACTCTTGTTAGATAACCTAAGTTCCCAATAAGCTGGTTGACTTGGTTTTTCAATCAGGATAGCCAAGGTTCGTAATTTAAGCTTTCTAGGAAACTTGTGGAAATTGATTAGATCATAAAAAGGATGAATTGCATGATTAGGATAACTAAATTTCTTGATTTGAAGATAACGACTATGCTTAAATTGCCAAAGGCTCTTTTGAGAATAACCGAGGTTTCTTTTTGAACAATCAAAGCTGCCTATACAATTGAGATTAGCTAGGGTCCATATTCTAAGGGTTCATGAGAACTAAAACAACGTTTATTCCCAATAAGATGAATTATTTAATTTCACAATCTAAAAAACAAGACTACCTGTCATGACCCTACCGGGGGCCTAGTAGGATTACCTAAAATTTTCACATCATGTATGCACCCATGATTTGAAAATCATCTTGCAAGTCAAAGATTGCAAGATTCTAAACAATTAGTCACTAAAGTTTTTGTTTAATTAACTCACGACCACATATATATGACTATAGATGTCTAATAAGCCACAGTCCAACAGAACCGCAGAGAATCGGTATCCCCTACCAAATAATAAGATTAGGTAGAAAAGTTCTAAAACTCAAACTTACTAAAGTCACAAAATTTAAATATAAAATACGAGAATTCCAATGAACCATATAGTCTGTCCTCAGAGTCTAACTTCTATGCACTCATCTCGACGTTGACACTCAACCCTCAGTTCTTAACCCATGCCCGTTCGTTTAGCAACCTGTAAGAGAAAACTATTGGGGAGTAAGCTACAAGAGCTTAGTGAGTTAATTTCCCTCAACCACACAGCAATTAAGTTATACCACAGTTAAGTTCAACCAAATGAATGCATGAACAAGCAGTATACTAAACAAATACATGTAGGTGACCAGGTACTGCATATAACTCAGATTTAACACCCTCCGAAGTCAGGGTTGGAGATTCATCGGTACAGTCAGATCCGGGTATCATATTAGAACTTATTTCATAACGAAACTCCGCGTTTCGTATTTAAAATGTAATGGTACATCCATTACCAGCTTTATCAAAACGAGTTCTACATATGATTGTGAGTAAGTTCACGCAGCCCTCACTCATCTCTAAACGAAGGCCTCTGGACTCGACCTATAGCTAGGCGATTGGCGCCTCTAACGCCTAGTCATCCCGTGGGCAAGGGTAAGGTCATATCGCACGTGTACACCGTACGAAATCAATAACAATCAATAATCAACCTAAGTATGGCCTCTCGCTGCCTCTGTATAATGTGACTGCGCAGAATTAATTATGCAGTGCATGATTCATGAATGATCTAAGTTAACTTTTCTAGTCGAATAAAAGTTAAGTCATTTTTAATCAGTGATCATTCCAAGTCACAAATAATCAATCTATTGAATCTACTATGCATCAAACATTATATTATTGAACTTTAAAGTAGATTCACAATTCACAACAATTATCATGCACAAGCATAACCCAACCCCATACACATTCATTTATAATTCATAATTTATGTTCACTAACTACAAGCTCAAACAAGTATGGAATCATAAGGAAAAACTCACTCGGCCATGGCTAGTTCAGGGATCGTAATAGTCGATGGGCAGCTCAGGGTCGATATCAAAGATCACCTGAGAATAAGGAAAATGTGTAAGATAGGGAATTTAAAACTAACTAGAGTTATAATGTATAAGGTTTATTTTACTTAGTTATGTGAAACTGTCGATTCAAACTTTTTATCGAATCGCGTGTGACTTTTTCGTTTTAGCTCAGATTGTTATAAACTTATAGTTCATTTTGATCGTTTTCGAGCATATTTTTCTGTAACGAGGTCCGTTTTAGATGTTGTGACTCGTAACTCAAATTGTGATACAAAAATATCACAAAAATTATTATTTAAATTCAAAAATTATAAAATATTGATTTTCGCTTTTTCGTAACATATTTATAATTTAATAATTATTTAAATCATATGTTTGTTATTTTTATTATTTTGGGTATGTTTTCCTATTTTTCTCATTTTTCTTATGTACCTCGCGATTATACACATATATATATATATATTCCAATACTTATAATTTATGATTTATGTTATTGTAAAATCATAAATTATAGTATCATATATATATATATACTATATATATTACACATATGATATATGTATATGTATTTATTTAAAACATACTCTTATACACATATTCATATATCTATATATATATAAATATATATATTCGGCATACATACCTATAAATACATATATATATATATATATGTTTGGTATATATATGCTTATATAGTATTTATCATAAAATATGTACACTATATATTACATACATAATATGCCGTATACTATTATATATATTTTCATATATCTTATATACATACGTATAAAAATACCTTACCATATACTATACAACTATACATATATATATAATCATATGTGTATACCCATATATATACAAAGTTACGGTACATATATATATTTATGCTAGAATTATGTAAATTATAATTAGAGGTATTAAAAAAAACAAATACATAATACATACTATATACCTCGGTACATACATGTAGACATACTTAATCTTTATTTATACATATAATTAAATTTAGGTATTTATATAAATAAACATATACTATTAGTATTATATGTACAAATACCATAGAATATCATAAAAATACCATAAAAATACTATAATTCTACACATGTATACTATCATATACATATATATTTCCTAAAATATATTCCTTACCTTGTAGTTTTTATTTGTTTGTTCTTTCCTTCTTCTTTTTCTTCCTTCTTTCTCTCTTCTCTTTCTTTCTTTTTCTCTCTTTTTTTTTTCTCACAGTGTATAGATTGTGTGTGTGTGTGTTTGTGCATTTTTTTTTCTTTTTCCATATCGATATGCTTTCCTTTTTGCTCACGTAATGTAGCTTCAATTTTAAGCTAAAGTTACTTTTTATTAAAGTAAATAAGACAACAACAAAACATCACGTGGTTGCTTCCTTTTTTATCTTAACTTTTGTTCCTTACGTTTTTGTGTAGGGGAAGGAAAAAGTGGACATGAAGAGAGAAAATGAGATAAACTGAAAATAGAAGAGAATGAAAATGAAAGTTATTATTAAATATGTGTAATTTTTCGAATCATATAAATTATAGTGAATCTCCTCGTAGATTAGTTTTCAAAATTTTGTGAAATTTTATCAATTTAACTGGTACCTGTTACAATTATAATTTTTACAAGTTATTATAGTAATTTCATTACAATATCGTACAAACAGGCGATTTAGTCGAAAATCACATTCGACTATAATTTTATTGCTATTGTGTAATATTTAATTATTTTATAGGTTTACGTTTATGATTTTAGGGTCTCGAGTAATTTTGAGTTCGGTTTTGATTAATGATGCATAAACTAGTTTTAGGGTGTTAGAAAGCGATTTAGGGTTTTGATACATTCCGAAGGTTTTGTTATCGGTGTTATATTTGATTTATTAAACTTCATTTTCTTTTATTATTGTTAGCCTTCTCGACTTATTGTACAGTTTAGGATACTCTGGCTTGAGTTAAGGTTCAACTACTATTTTTCTTAAGGTTTACACTACCCCAACCTAAGGATAATGAAAACTCATCAAAAAAAGGATTACTTGGTTTCATGTTTGAGAATTGTGAAGATCCATCATCTAAGGATTGCTAAGAAGTTTTGAAAAAATCTTGACTCCGTGGACAACAAATTACCTAATTTAATGACTTGGAAAAACCAAAGTTCCTAAACTAAAGAGAACTGAGATTCCTATATTGCCAAAGCTTCTTTTAAGAATAACGAATGCTCATGTCGAATAACCTAAGTTTCCAATAATTAGGTTAACCTAGTTTTACGATTAGAATAGTTAAGGTTCGTAATTTAACGATTCTAGGGAATTTATGGAGACAGATTAGATCATAAAAAAATGAATTGCTTAATTTTGCGATTGAGGATAACTAAATTTCCTAATCCGAAGATAACAACGATGCTTAAAAAGCCAGAGGTTCTTTCGAGAATAACGGAGTTTTCTCATTGAATATAAAAGATCCTAAAAGAGGGATTACTTGCATTAACAATTGATAACAACCAGGCTCCGTATTCTAATAGTTCATAAGAACCTCTAGAGCAATGTTTGTTCCCAATAAGATAGATTATTTGATTTCACAATAAAAAATAATATAACTTCGTAACATAAGGATAATGAAAACTCCTAAAAATAAGGATTACTTAGTTTCATATTTGAGAATTGTGAAGATCCGCTATCTAAGGATTACTAAGAAGTTTTGGAAAAGTCCTAGCTCTGTGGACAACAAATTATCTGATTTAACAACTTGGAATAACAAAATTTCCTAAAGTAAGGAGAACTAAGGCTCCTAAATTGGTAAAACTTCTTTCAAGAATAACGAATGATATTGTTGGATAACCCAAGTTCCCGATAAGCGGGTTAACTTGGTTTTACGACCAGGATAGCCAAGGTTTATAATTTTAGGACTTTAGGGTGCTTGTGGAAAAAGATTAGTTCATAAAAAGTTAAATTACTTGATTTTATGACTGAGAATAACAAAATTTCCTAATCTGAATATAACAACAATGCTTAAATAGTTGAATGTTCTTTCGAGAATAACTGAGGTTAAACACCTAAAAGAAGGATTACTTGCTTCCACAATTGAGAATAGCCAAGGTCCGTATTCTGAAGGTTCATGAGAACTTCTAGAACAACATTTGTTCCCAATAAGATGAATTATTTGATTTCATGATCAAGAATAACAAGACTTTCTAACCCAAGGATAACAAAAACTCCTAAGAATAAGGATTATTTGGTTTCAAGTTTGAGAATTATGAAGATCCGTCGTATAAGGATTGTTAAGATGTTTTGGAAAAATTCTAGTTTCCCGGACAACTGATTACCTGATTTAACGACTTAAAATAACCAAAGTACCTAAATTAAGGAGAATTGAGGCTCCTAAATTGCCAAAACTTCTCTCAATAAGTTGGTGAACTTAGTTTCATGATTAGGATGGTCGAGGTTTTTAATTTAAGGATTCTAGGAAACTTGTGGGAAAAGATTAGATCATAAAAAGATGAATTACTAGATGTTGCGACTGAGGATAACTAAATTTCCTAATTCAAAGATAACGACGATGCTTAAATAGCTAGAGGTTCTTTTGAGAATAACTGAGGTTTTACGTTGAACAAACTATGCTCTAAAAAGAGGGATTACTTGCCTTCATAATTAAAAATAGCTAAGGTTCGTATTTTGAGGTTCATGAGAACTTCTGCAATAACATTTGTTCCAAATAAGATTGATTATTTGATTTTACAATCAAGAGTAACCAAACTTCCTAACCTAAGGATAACAAAAACTACTAAAAACAAGGATTACTTAGTTTCATGTTTAAGAATCGTGAAGATCCATCTTCTAAGGATTGTTAAGAAGTTTTGGGAAAATCGTAGCTCCGCAAACAATAGATTACCTGATTTAACAACTTGGAATAACCAAATTTCCTAAACTAAGGAAAGTTGTATCTCCTAGATAGCTAAAGATTCTTTCAAGAATAATGAATGCTCCTATAAAAAAACCTAGGTTCCCAATAAGATGGATTATTTGGTTTCATAATCCAGAATAACAATACTTCCTAACCCATGGATAACAAAAACTCCTAAAAACAAGGATTATTTGGTTTCATGTTTAAGAATAGCAAAGATTTGTCTTCTAGGGATTGCTAAGAAGTTTTGGAAAAATCCTAGCTTTACGAACAATGAATTACCTAATTTAACAACTTGGAATAACTAAGGCTCCTGAAGTAAGGAAACCCAAGGCTCGTAAATTGCCAAAAAAATTTTCAAGAATAATGAATGCTCATGTCGGATAACCTAAGTTTCCAATAATTAGGTTAACCTAGTTTTATAATCGGGATAGCCAAAGTTTGTAATTTAAGGATTCTAGAGAACTTGTGAAAAAAAAAAATTAGATCATAAAAAGATGAATTTCTTGATTTTACAACTGAAGATAAGTAAATTTCCTAATCTAAAGATAACAATGATGCTTAATAGCCAGAGGTCCTTTCGAGAATAACCGAGGTTTCTTGTTGAATAAACAATACTCCTAAAAGAGGGATCACTTGCCTATAAAGTTGAGATTAGCTAGGGTACGTAATCTGAAGGTTCATGAGAACATGTGGAACAACGTTTGTTCCCAATAAGATGGATTATTTGATTTCATGATCAAGAAAAACCAAACTTCTTAACACAAGGATAATGAAAACTACTAAAAATATGGATTACTTGGTTTCATGTTTTAGCACTGTGAAGATCTATTTTCTAAGGATTGCTAAAATGTTTTAGAAAAGTCCTAGCTCCACGTATAACGGATTACCTAATTTAACGGCTTACAATAACCAAAGTTCCTAAAGTAAGGAAAACTAAAGCTCGTAAATTTCCAAAGCTTATTTCAAGAATAATGAATGCTCCTATTGGATAACCTAAGTTCCTATTAAGTAAGTCAACCGGGTTTTACAATCGGGATAGCCGAGGTTCGCAATTTAAGAATTTTAGGGAACTTGTGGAAAAAGGCTAGATCATAAAAAATGAATTGCTTGATTTTACGAATGAGGATAACTAAATTTCCTAATCCAATGATAACAATGATACATAAATAGCTAAAGGCCCTTTCGAGAATAACAGGGATTACTTGCTTTCATAATTGAGAATAGCCACGGTCTATATTCTGACGATTCACAAGAACTTCTTGAATAACGTTTGTTTCCAATAAGATGGATTATTTGATTTCATGATCCAAAATAACAATACTTCCTAACCTAAGGACAATAAAAACTCTTCAAAACAAGGATTATTTGGTTTCATATTTGAGAATAGCGAAGATCAATCTTCTAAGGATTGCTAAGAAGTTTTGGAAAAATCCTAACTCCACAGACAATAGATTACCTAACTAATCAACTTGGAATAACCAACGTTCTAAAACTAATGAGAATTGAGGCTTTGAAATTGCCAAAGTGTCTTTCAAGAATAACCAATGTTCCTATTGGATAACCTATGTTCCCAGTAAGTTAGTTAACTTAGTTTTACGATCGAGATAGCCAAGATTCGTAATTTAAAGATTCTAGGAAACTTGTCGAAAAAGATTAGATCATAAAAAGATGAATTACTTGATTTTATGACTGAGGATAGCTAAATAGCTAGAGGTTCTTTCGAGAATAATCGAGGTTTCTTGTTAAATAGTCAAAGCTCCTAAATGAGGGATTACTTGCTTTCATAATTGAGAATAGCTAGGGTCCATATTCTGAGGGTTCATAGGAACTTCTAGAACAACATTTGTTAATAACATTGATTATTTGATTTCATGATCAAGAATAATTAGACTTCTTAACCCATGGATAACAAAAACACCTAAAAACAAGGATTACTTGGTTTCATGTTTGAGAATCATGAAATTCTGTCATCTAAGGATTTCTAAGAAGTTTTAGAAAAATCTTAACTCCACAGACAACAGATTACCTATTTTAACAACATGGAATAACCAAAGTTCCTAAATTTTGGAGACCTAAAGCTCCTAATTGTGAAAGCTTATTTTAAGAATAATGAATGCTTGTGTCGGATAACTTAAGTTCTCAAGAAGTAGGTTAACTTGGTTTTACGATCGGAATAGCTAAGGTTCGTAATTTAAGGATTTTAGGAAACTTAATGAAAAATATTAGATCATAAAAAGATGAATTGCATGATTTTAAGGCTAAGGATAACTAAATTTCCTGATTTGAAGATAATGACAAATGCTTAAATTGCTAAAGATTCTTTCGAGAATAACTAAGTTTTCTTGTTGAATGATAAAGCTACTAAAAGGGGGATCACTTTCCTACAAAGTTGAGATTAGCTAGGGTCCGTATTATGATGGTTCATGAAAATATCTAGAACAACATTTGTTCCCAAATAAGATGGATTATTTCATTTCACGATCATGAATAACAAGACTACCTAACCCAAGGATAAAAAAAAAACTCCTAAAGTCAAGGATTACACAATTTCATGTTTGAGAATCATGAAGATCCATCATCTAAGGAGCGATAAGAAGTTTTAGAAAAATCTTAGCTCTGTGAACAACGAATTACTTGATTTAACAACTTGGAATAATAAAAGTTCCTAAACTAAGGAGAACTGAGGTTCCTAAATTGCCAAAGCTTCTTTCAAGAATAACGAATACTACTGTCGGATAACTTAAGTTCCTAATAAGTATGTTAACTTGGTTTCATGATTAGGATAGCCGAGTTTCATAGTTTAAGTATTCTAGGAAGCTTGTGGAAAAAGATTAGATCATAAAAAGATGAATTACTTCATTTTGTGACTGAAGATAACTAAATTTCCTAATCTGAAGAAAACGACGATGCATAAATAGTCAGAGGTTCTTTCAAGAATAACTGAGGTTTCTTACTGAACAAACTAAGCTCTAAAAAGAGGGATTACTTGCCTTTACAATTGAGAATAGCTATGGTCCATATTCTAAGGGTTCATGAGAACTTCTAGAACAACGTTTGTTCCAAATAAGATTGATTATTTCATTTCACGATCAAGAGTAACCAAACTTCCTAACCTAAGGATAATAAAAACGCCTAAAAACAAGGATTACTTTGTTTCATGTTTGAGAATCGTGAAGATCCATCTTCTAAGGATTGCTAAGAAGTTTTGGGAAAATCCTAGCTCCATGAACAATGGATTACTTGATTTAAGAACTTGGAATAACCAAATTTCCTAAACTAAAGAGAGTTGTGGCTCTTAGATAGCTAAAAATTCTTTCAAGAATAACGAATGCTCCTATTGAAAAACCTAGGTTCCCAATAAGTAGGTTAACTTGGTTTTACAATCGGGTTTGCCAAGTCTTGTAATTTAAGGATACTAGGAAACTTATAGAAAAGGATAACTTAATTTCCTAATCCAAAGATAACGATGATGCTTAATAGCAAGAGGTTCTTTCAAGAATAACAAACAAAGCTTCTAAAAGAGCGATTACTTGCCTTCATAATTGAGAATAGCCAGGGTCCGTATTCTGAGGGTTTATGACAACTTTTGGAATAATGTTTGTTTCAAATAAGATTGATTATTTGATTTTACAATCAAGAATAACTAGACTTCCTAAGAAGTTTTGGAAAAATCCTAACTCTATGGACAATAGATTACCTGATTTAACGACTTGGAATAACCAAAGTTCCTAAACTAAGGAGAACTAAGTCTCCTAAATAGCTAAAGATTCTTTCAAGAATAACGAATCCTCCTGTCAGATAACTTTAGTTCCTAATAAGTAGGTTAACCTGGTTTTATGATCAGAATAACTAAGGTTCGTAATTTAAAGATTCCAGGAAACATGTTGAAAAAGGTTAGATAAAGAAAAGATGAATTATATGATTTTGCAACTGAAGATAAATAAATTTCCTGATTTGAAGATAACAATGATACTTAAATAGCCAGAGGTTTTTTGAGAATAATCGAGGTTTCTTATTGGACAAATAAAGCTCCTAAAAGAGGGTCTATATTCTAAAGGTTCATGAGAACATCTAAAACAACGTTTATTCCTAAATAAGATGGATTATTTCATTTCATGATCTGCAATAACAAGACTACCTAACTTAAGGATAACAAAAACTCTAAAAAAACAAGGATTACTTGGTTTTATGTTTGAGAACAGTGAAGATCCATCTTCTAAGGATTTCTAAGAAGTTTTGGAAATATGCTAACTCTACGAACAACAAATTTCCTGACTAATTAACTTGGAATAACTAAAGTTCTTAAGCTAAGGAGAATTAAGGCTCCAAAATTGCCAAAGTTTCTTTCAAGAATAACCAATGTTCCTGTCAGATAACATAAGTTCCCAATAAGTAGGTTAACTTGGTTCTACGATCGGGATAGCCTAAGTTCATAATTTAAGGATTTTAGAAAACTTGTGAAAAAAGATTTTATCAAGAAAAAATGAGTTATTTGATTTGGCGACTGAAGATAACTAAATTACTAAATTCAAAGATAAAGACAATGTTTGAATAGCTAGAGGTTCTTTCGAGAATAACCAAGATTTTTTGTTGGACAAACTAAGCTCCAAAAAGAGAGATTACTTGCCTTCACAATTGAGAATAGCCAAGGTTCATATTCTTTGTGTTCATGAAAACTTATGGAACAAGATTTGCTCCTAAATAAGATTGATTATTTGATTTCACGATCAAGAATAACAAGACTTCCTAATTAAAGGATAACAAAAACCCCTAAAAATAAGGATTACTTGGTTTCATGTTTAAGAATCGTGAAGATCTATCGTTTAAAGATTGCTAATAAGTTTTGGAAAAATCTTAGCTCCACAGACAATGGATTACTTGATTTAATGACTTGGAATAACAAAAGTTCCTAAATTGAGGAGAACCTAAGTTCCCAATAAGTAAGTTAACTTGGTTTCACGATCACGATAGTCGAGGTTCATAATTTAAGGATTTTAGGGAAATTGTGGAAAAATATTAGATCATAAAAAGATGAATTACTTGATTTTTCAACTGAGGATAACTAAATTTCCTAATTCGAAGATAACGATGATGCTTAAATAGCCAAAAGTTTTTTTGAGAATAACTGAGGTTTCTTATTGAACAAACAAAGTTCTTAAAAGAGGGATTACTTGCCTTCACAATTGATAATAGCCAGGATCCGTATTCTGAGGGTTCATGAGAACTTCTAGAGCAACATTTGATCCAAATAAGATTGATTATTTGATTTCACAATTAAGAGTAACCAGACTTCCTAATCTAAGGATAACAAAAACTCCTTAAAACAAGGATTACTTGGTTTCATGTTTAAGAATCGTGAAGATCCTTCTTCTTAGAATTGCTAAGAAGTTTTGAAAAAATCCTAACTCCATAGATAACGAATTACTTGATTTAACCACTTGGAAAACCAAAGTTCTTAAACTAAGGAGTACTAAGGCTCCTAAATAACCAAATCTTCCTTCAAGAATAACCAATGCTCTTATTGGATAACCTAAGTTCCAAATAAGTAAGTTAGCTTGGTTTTACGATCGGGATAGCCGAGGTTCATAATTTAAGGATTTAAGGGAACTTGTGAAAATTGATTAGATGATAAAAAGATGAATTACTTGATTTTGTGACTTAAAATAACTAAATTTCCTAATTCGAAGATAACGACGATGCTTAAATAGCCAGTGGTTCTTTCGAGAATAATTGAGGCTTCTTGTTGAACAAATAAAGCTCCTAAAAGAAAGATTCCTTGCCTTCACAATTAAGAATAGCCAGGGTTTGTATTCTGATGGTTCATGAGAACTTCTGGAACAACATTCACTCCCAAAAAGATAGATTATTTGATTCTACAATCAAGAATAACCAGACTTCCTAACCAAAGGATAACGAAAACTCCTAAAAACACGGATTACTTGATTTTATATTTGAGAATCATGAAGATTCATCCTCTAAGGAGTGCTAAGAAGTTTTGGAAAAATCCTAGCTCTACGGATAATGGATTACCTGATTTAACAATTTGAAATAACCAAAGTTCCTAAACTATGGATAACTAAGGCTAATGAGTTGCCAAAGCTTCTTTCAGGAATAACAAATGCTCCAGTTTGATAACCTAAGTTCCCAATAAGTAGGTCGACCATGTTTTATGAGTGGCATAGCCGAGGTTTGTTATTTAAGGATTCTACGAAACTTATGGAAAAGGCTAGATCATAAAAAGATGAATTGCTTGATTTTACAACTAAGGATAACTAAATTTCCTAATTCGAAGATAACGACAATGCATAAATAGCTAAAGGTTCTTTCAAGAATAACCAAGTTTTCTTGTTGAACAAACAAAGCTCTCAAAAGAGGGATTACTTGCTTTTATAATTTACAATAGCTATGGTTCGTATTCTGAAGGTTCATGAGAACTTCTAGAACAACGTTTATTCTAAATAAGATTGATTATTTGATTTCAAGATCAAGAGTAAGTAGACTTCCTAATCGAAGGATAACGAAAACTCCTAAAAATAAGGATTACTTGGTTTCATGTTTGAGAATCGTGAAGATCCGCCATATAAGGATTGCTAAGAAGTTTTAGAAAAATCCTAGCTTCACAAACAACGGATTACTTGATTTAGCAACTTAGAATAACCAAAGTTCCTAAATTAAGGGGAATTGAGGCTCCTAAATTGCAAAGCTTCTTTCAAGAATAATGAATGTAGCTATCAGATAACCTAAGTTTCCAATAAGTAGGATAACTTGGTTTTACAATCGTGATAGCCAAGGTTCACAATTTAAGGATTCTAGGGAACTTGTGGAAAAAGATTAGATCATTAAAAGAAGAATTACTTGACTTTGCGACTGGGGATAACTAAATTTCTGAATCCAAAGATAACGACGATGCATAAATAGCCTAAGGTTCTTTCGAGAATAACCAAGGATTCTTGTTAAACAAACAAAGCTCCTAAAAGGGGGATTACTTGCCTACACAGTTGAGATTATCCAGGGTCCGTATTCTGAAGGTTCATGAGAACATTTAGAACAATGTTTGTTCCCAAATAAGATGGATTATTCCATTTCACGATCAAGAATAGCAAGACTACCTAACCTAAGCATAATGATAACTCATAAAAATAAGGATTACTTGGTTTCATGTTTGAGAATCGTGAAGATTCGTCACCTAAAGAGTGATAAGAAGTTAGGGAAAAATCCTAGTTTTGCGAACGACGAATTACTTGATTTAACAACTTAGAACAACGAAAGGTCCTAAAGTAAGGAGAATTAAGGCTCCTAAATTGTCAAAACTTCTTTCAAGAATAACAAATGCTCTTGTTAGATAACCTAAGTTTCTAATAATTAGGTTAACCTAGTTCTACAATCGGAATAGTTGAGGTTCGTAATTTAAAGATTCCAGGGAATTTGTGGAAACAGATTAGATCATAAAAAGATGAATTGCTTAATTTTGCGATTGAGGATAACTAAATTTCCTAATCCGAAGATAACAACAATGCTTAAATAGCCAGAGGTTCTTTTGAGAATAACGGGGTTTTCTCATTGAATAAACAAAGCTCCTAAAAGAGGGATTACTTGCCTTTACAATTGAGAATAGCTAGGGTTCGTATTCTGAGGGTTTACGAGAACTTCTTGAACAATGTTTGTTCCCAATAAGATTGATTATTTGATTTTATGATCAAGAATAACAATACTACCTAGCCTAAGGATGACGAAAACTCCTAAAAACAACGTTTACTTGGTTTCATGTTTGAGGATTGTGAACATCCATCATCTAAGGATTGCTAAGTTTTGAAAAAATTCTAACTCCACGGACAATAGATTATCTAATTTAATGAATTGGAATAACCAAAATTCCTAAACTAAGGAGAACTAAGGCTCCCAAATAGCTAGATTCTTTCAAGAATAGCAAATGCTCCCCTTAAATAACCTTAATTCCTAAGTTAATCTAGTTTTGCGATCGGAATAATCGAGGTTCGTAATTTAAGGATTCAAAGGAACTTGTCGAAAAAGATTAGATAAAGAAAAGATGAATTACTTGATTTTGCAACTAGGGATAACTAAATTTCCAAATTCAAAGATAATGACAATGCTTGAATAGCTAGAGGTTCGTTCGAGAATAACCGAGATTTCTTGTTGAACAAACTAAGCTCCTAAAAGAGAGATTACTTGCCTTTACAATTGAGAATAGACATGGTTTGTATTTTGTGTGTTCATGAGAACTTATAGAACAACAATTGTTCCCAAATAAGATTGATTATTTGATTTCATAATGAAGAATAACAAGACTTCCTAATTAAAGGATAACAAAAAACCCTAAAAATAAGAATTACTTAGTTTCATGCTTGAGAATCCTGAAAATCCGTCATCTAAGGACCAATTACTTGATTTAGCGACTTAAAATAACCAATGTTTCTAAATTAAGGAGAACTAAGGCTCCAAAATTTCAAAAGTTTCTTTCAAGAATAATCAATGTTCTTGTCAGATAACCTAAGTTCCCAATAAGTTAGTTAATTTAGTTTTATGCTCAGGATAGTCAAGGTTCGAAATTTAAGGATTCTAGGGAACTTATGGAAAAAAATTAGATCATAAAAAGATGAATTACTTGATTTTACGACTAAGGAAAACTAAATACCCAAAAGTTCTTTCAAGAATAACCAAGGTTTCTTATTGAACAAACAAAGCTCTTAAAAGAGGGATTACTCGTCTTCACAATTGAGAATAATTAAGGTATGTACTCTAAGGGTTCATGAGGATTTCTAGAACAACATTTGTTACAAATAAGATTGATTATTTGATTTCACAATCAAGAATAACCAAACTTCTTAACCTATAGATAACGAAAACTCCTAAAAATAAGGGTTACTTGGTTTCATGTTTGAGAATCGTGAAGATCCATCATCTAAGGAGCAATAAGAAGTCTTGGAAAAACCCTAGCTCCGCAGACAATAGATTACTTAATTTAACGACTTAGAATAACCAAAGTTCCTATACTAAGGAGAACTAAGGCTCGTAAATTGCCAAAGCTTATTTTAAGAATAACGAATGCTCTTGTCAGATAACCTAAGTTCACATTAAGCAGGTCAACTAGGTTTTACGTTTGGGATAGCCAAGGTTCGTAAATTAAGGATTCCAAGGAACTTGTGAAAAAAGGCTAGATCATAAAAAGGTGAATTGCTTGATTTTACGATTGAGGATAACTAAATTTCCTAATCCGATGATAACGACGATGCATAAATAGCCAAAGGTTCTTTTAAGAATAATTAAGGTTTCTTGTTGAACAGTTAAAGCTCCTAAATGAGGGATTACTTACTTTTATAATTGAGAATAGATAAGGTCTATATTTTGAGGGTTCATGGGAACATTTAGAACAATGTTTGTTCTAAATAAGATTGATTATTTGATTTCACGATAAAAAATAACTAGACTTCCTAACCTATGGATAACAAAAACTCCTAAAAACAAGGATTAGTTGGTTTTCGTGTTTAAGAATCATAAAGTTCCATCATCTAAGGATTTCTAAGATGTTTTGGAAAAATCCTAGCTCCGCAGACAATGGGTTACTTGATTTAACGACATGGATTAACCAAATTCTTAAACTAAGGAGAACTGAGGCTCCTAAATTGCGCAAGTTTATTTTAAGAATAATGAATGCTCAAATCTAGACTTTAGGTAAAGGAAGAATCCCTCACATGAGGTTTTATGAGGAAACCAACTTTATAAGACATGAATTATGATATGATAGTTATGATAAGTATGAGATCTTCTACTTTCATGTAAAGTATGAGCTAAATAATCATCTCATGGAAAAGAAATCACGTTAAGATTTGAATATAAGTAGCTTAAGTTCATCATCTAACACCTAAACTTAAGGAAATGATGAAACAAGTTGGAAAACCAAGTTGAAAGCTCTCACACTCAAACCGACTAGATCTAGAACTTTGCTAAAAGACACTTAAAAATATAATAAAAGTAAGTAAACAAAGTGAAAAGACCAACTAAGTTAAGTACGATAAGTGTATTAAGTTTGAAACTCAAAACTGAGCTTAAAACTTTCAAAATGAACGTCAAACACCAAGTTGAACCACCTTAAGTTTCTGACTAGCAACTTAGCACAACAATAAAAGTTGTTTTAAAATCCCACAAGACACCCCCTAAGCCCAAGAAAGTGACTATCTTTGATTTGGATTCAAAAAAAAAAAAAAAACAAGCCCATTTAACAACTTAAGCCCACCTTAAGGAGTGTAAAGCAAAGTTGTGAATCTAACCTTAAGGAGGATTTTGAGCCTAGAATGAGATCTTACGCCCAAGCCCAAAAGATTTTCCAAGTTACCAAAAAGCTTATTAACTAAACAAAGCTTAAAAGCACTCCAAATCATAAGGACCACTACTGTTCTGACCTATGGGTAAATTTGCATGCCTCATCTCATAAATCTAACCTCACCATATTAAAGTACACTCGAAAATGATGAAGATTGACTTTAAGATCATAAAAATTAGATTTAAAACGAGAAAGTTATACACGATTGAACAAGTAAGAAACCGGGGAAAATATGAAAACTAGTCAAAAGTATAACTTAAGGGGGTTTAACTTAGTTTTCTAAGTCTAATTTCAAATCCTTATAGTATTATGATTGTGATGTCTAGGGGACTCAGCGTTCAGAGACGACTTACCCCCAGACTACTTCTATTAACCTACTTGGCTAAGTGAGTGAATTCTTGATGACTCTTTACTTGATTTTGCTTGTAGAATAAATGCACCTAAACTTACACGTATAATTTGGATGCTTGTGGGATATAGGAAATGCATGTATGTGAACTTTTTTGGTTGAATAATATGGCTTATTAATCACGTAATAATGAAAATTGTTTGTGATAACTCATATATGTGATTGTAATGAATGAACTGGTCTAATCACCATGAAAAACTAGATTAATCACTTATATGATTAAGAAATTCAATGAATAATGCATTCCTCATAATTGCATTCGGATGACACCAACTACCACTTCACACAGAAGATAGGAAGAGACTCACAAGAGAAAGGCTTCTTGTAGGATTGAACACTAGCTATGTCATCATTTATATTGAGTATCTATCCTAAGCTGGCGGGCTTACTAGGCATTGAGAGACGCCAACCATTGGCGAGGGGTCGTGTCTTGTAGCTTCTACTTAAGTCATATGTTTATGGATTGTGAGGGCCACCACATTGCTAAACTTGGGATTTTGAAATTATGATTCGTCGTTCAGTAAAGAAAGTGTATATATATATATATATGTATGTGTGTGTGTATGTGTATGTATGTGTAGTTTTGTTCTGGCTTAAGCATAATAATGCAAATGAAATAAAACTCAAGGGTTAGACCCAGATTTTGGTTTAAGTCAGTTAATTATCTCCAAACCCCGACTATAAGGGGGCGAAATTCTGAGTCGTATGCAATTCTTAGGCTACTGCATGCGTTGTCTAGCATACTAATTGTTCATGCATTCATATGTTTGTATATCTAATAAATTTCTATCATGCGATATTGACGAAGGTATTTATTTCACTAAACGTAAGCTTACACCCCAACAGATTTCTTTTGTTGCTGGGAAACCTCTTCATTTAATCGAGCCGAGGAATGCCCGTGGTGAGTCTCACGTAGAGATTGGTTGGAGCGATCAGAGAGCAGAAAGAAGATTTTGTAACAGTTTTTATAGATAACTATTTACCTTTATTTTTGTTCATAATATAGTTTGAAGTTTATGATATAGTTTCCCTTACGAGTTGCATTTGCTTATAATATTCTTTTGGTGTGGAACATAACAAGTCTACACGTTTATTTAATTAATTTACAACATAAAAGATAATTTTAGTTAAATTGCTTTATATTACTTATTTGTGAGCTTAATGGTAACGTAGAGTTATAGGAGCCTTATGTGTCGTATGAAAGCCTATGATCAACGGGAGGGTTGATAGTAGATCTTTATATGGTACACAGTGATCCATCACGACAACAATACTATTGGATCGTGATAAAAGTTCCTAAACTAAAGAGAACTGAGGCTTGTAAATTGCCAAAGCTTCTTTCAAGAGTAATGAATGCTCCTGTCAGATAACCTAAGTTCCTAATAAGTGGGTTAACCAGGTTTTGCGATCGTGATAGTTGAAGTTTGTAAATTAAGGATTCTAGAGAACTTATGAAAAAAGGCTAGATCATAAAAAGATGAATTGCTTGATTTTACGACTGAGGATAACTAAATTTCCTAATCCGATGATAACGACAATGCATAAATAGCCAAAGGTTCTTTTGAGAATAACCGAGGTTTCTTGTTGAACAGTCAAAGCTCCTAAATGATGGATTACTTACTTTTATAATTGAGAATAGCCAGGGTCCATATTTTGAGGATTCATGGGAACTTCTGGAACAACATTTGTTCCAAATAACATTGATTATTTGATTTCACAACCAAGAATATAACCAGACTTCCTAACCTATGGATAAGAAAAACTCCTAAAAACAAGGATTAGTTGGTTTCATGTTTGAGAATCCTGAAAGTTTCATCATCTAAGGATTTTTAAGAAGTTTTGGAAAAAATCCTATCTCCATAGATAATGGATTACCTAATTTAATGACATAGAATAACCAAAGTTCCTAAACTAAGGAGAATTGAGGTTCCTAAATTGCAAAAGCTTATTTTAAGAATAATGAATGTTCATGTCGAATAACTTAAGTTCCCAATAAGTAGGTTAACTTGGATTTACAATTAGGATAGCCAAGGTTTATAATTGAAGGATTCTAGGAAACTTAATGAAAAATATTAGATCATAAAAAGATTAATTACTTGATTTTAAGACTAAGGATAACTAAATTTCATGATTTGAAGATAACAACAATGCTTTAATTGCCAAAGGTTCTTTTGAGAGTAACCGAGATTTCTTGTTGAACAACCAAAGCTCCTAAAAGGGGGATTACTTGCCTACATAGTTGAGATCAGCCGGGGTCCGTGTTCTGAAGGTTTATGAGACCATCTAGAACAATGTTTATTCCCAAATAAGATGGATTATTCCATTTCACGATCAAGAATAGCAAGACTACCTAACCTAAGGATAATGATAACTCATAAAAATAAGGATTACTTGGTTTTATGTTTGAGAATCGTGAAGATCCGTCATCTAAGGAGCAATAAGAAGTTTTGGAAAAACCTTAGCTCCACGGAAAATGAATTACCTAATTTAACGACTTGGAATAACGAAAGTTCCTAAACTAAGGAGAATTTAGGCTCCTAAATTGCCAAAGCTACTTTCAAGAATAATGAATGCTCATGTCGGATAACCTAAGTTTCCAATAATTAGGTTAACCTAGTTTTACAATTGGGATAGTTAAGGCTCGTAATTTAAGAATTCTAGGGAACTTGTGGAAAAAGATTAGATCATAAAAAGATGAATTGCTTGATTTTACAACTGAGGATAACTAAATTTCCTAATTTAAAGATAACCATGATACTTAAATAGCTAGAGGTTCTTTCGAGAATAACCAAGGTTTTTTGTTGAACAAACAAAGCTCCTAAAAGAAGGATTACTTGCCTTTACAATTGAGAATAGCCAAAGTTCATATTTTGAAGGTTCACGAAAACTTCTTGAATAATGTTCATTCCCAAATAAGATAGATTATTCCATTTCATGACCAAGAATAACAAGACTACCTAACCTAAGGGTAACGATAACTCATAAAAACAAGGATTACTTAGTTTCATGTTTGAGAATCGCGAAGATTTGTCATCTAAGGATTGCTAAGAAGTTTTGGAAAAATCTTGACTCTACGGACGATGGATTACCTGATTTCACAACTTAGAATAACCAAAGTTCTAAAACTAAGAAGAACTAAGGCTCTTAAATAGCCAAATCTTTTTTCAAGAATAGCGAATGCTCCTATTGGATAACCTAAGTTCTCAATAAGTAGGTTAACTTGGTTTTACGATCGAGATGGTCGGGTTCATAATTTAAGGATTCTAGGGAGATTGTGGAAAAAGATTAGATCATAAAAAGTTGAATTACTTGATTTTGCGACTAAGGATAACAAAATTTCCTAATCCAAAGATAAAGATGTTGCTTAAACAGTCAGAGGTTCTTTCAAGAATAACCGAGGTTTTTTCTTAAACAAACAAAACACCAAGAAGAGGGATTAGTTGCTTCCATAATTGAGAAGAGCCAGGGTCCGTATTCTAAGTGTTCACGAGAACTTTTGGAACAATGTTTGTTCCTAAATAAGATGGATTATTCCCTTTCATGATCAAGAATGGCAAGACTACCTAACCTAAGGATAACGATAACTTGTAAAAACAAGGATTACTTAGTTTCACGTTTGAGAATCATGAAGATCCGTCATCTAAGGAGTGATAAGAAGTTTTGGAAAATTCCTGGCTTCGCAGACAATAGATTACCTGATTTAACAACTTGGAATAATAAAAGTTCTTAAACTAAAGAAAACTAAGGCTCGTAAATTGCCAAAGCTTCTTTAAAGAATAACGAATGCTATTGTCGAATAACCCAAGTTCTGAATAAGTAGGTTAACTTGGTTTTACGATCGAGATAGACGAGGTTCATAATTTAAGGATTCAAAGAATCTTGTGGTAAGAGATTAGATCATAAAAAGATTAATTACTTGATTCCTAATCCGGAGATAACAATGATACTTAAATAGCTAGAGGTTCTTTCAAGAATAACCAAGTTTTCTTGTTGAAAAAACTAAGCTCTAAAAAGAGGGACTGCTTGCCTCACAATTGAGAATAGCCAGGGTTCGTATTCCGAGGGTTTATGAGAACTTCTTAAACAACGTTTGTTCTAAGTAAGATTGATTATTTGATTTCACAATCAAGAGTAACTAGACTTCCTAACCTAAGGATAACGAAAACTCCTAAAAACAAGAATTACTTGGTTTTATGTTTAAGAATTGTGAAGATCCATCTTCTAAGGATTACTAAGAAGTTTTGGGATAATCCTAGGTCTACAAAGAACGGATTAACTATTTTAACAACTTAGAATAACCAAATTTCTTAAATTAAGGAGAGTTGTGACTCCTAGATAGCTAAAGATTCTTTCAAGAGTAACGGATGCTCCTATCAGAAAACCTAGGTTCCCAATAAGTAGGTCAACTTGGTTTTACAATCGGGATAACTGAGGCTCGTAATTTAAGGATTCTAGGAAACTTATGGAAATGGATTAGATTATAAAAAGATGAATTATGTGATTTTGCGACTTAGGATAACTAAATTTCCTAATTCGAAGAAAACGACGATGCTTAAATAGTAAGAGGTTCTTTCAAGAATAACAAACAAATCTTCTAAAAGAAGGCTTACTTGCCTTCACAAATAAGAATAACCAGGGCCCGTATTTTGAGGGTTCATGAGAATTTCTAGAACAACATTTGTTCCAAATAAGATTGATTATTTGATTTTATAATCAAGAGTAACCAAATTTCCTAATCTATGGATAACGAAATATCCTAAAAATAAGGATTACTTAGTTTCATGTTTAAGAATCATGAAGATCCGTTATCTAAGTATTGCTAAGTAGTTTTGGAAAAATCCTAGCTTCACGAACAACGAATCACGTGATTTAATGACTTAGAATAACCAAAGATCCTAAAATAAGGAGAATTAAGGAACCTAAATAGCCAAATCTTCTTTAAAGAATAACAAATTCTCCTGTTGCATAACTTAAGTTTCCAATAAGTTGGTTAACCTAGTTTTATAGTCGGGATAGCCAAGGTCCGTAATTTAAGGATTCTAAGGAACTTTAGGAAAAAGATTAGATCATAAAAAGATGAATTTCCTGATTTTACTGCTGAGGATAACTAAATTTCCTAATCCGAAGATAACGACAATGCCTAAATAGCCAAAGGTTCTTTCGGGAATAAGCAAGGTTTCTTGTTAGACAATCAAAGCTCCTAAAAGAAGGATTACTTGCCTTCATAATTGATAATAACTAGGGTTCGTATTTTGAGGGTTCATGAGAACTTTTGGAGTAATGTTTGTTCTAAATAAGATTTGATTATTTGATTTCACGATCAAGAATAACCAGACTTCCTAACCTAAGGATAACAAAAACTCCTAAAAACATGGATTACTTGGTTTCATGTTTGAGAATCATAAAGATACGTTTTCTAAGGATTTCTAAGATGTTTTGGAAAAATCCTAATTCCGCGAATAACAGAATACCTAATCTAATGATTTGGAATACCACAGTTCCTAAACTAAGGTGAATTGTAGCTCCTAAACAGCTAAAGATTCTTTGATGAATAATGAATGATCTAGTCAGAAAACCTAGGTTCCCAATAAGCAAGTTAACTTGGTTTTAGGATCGAGATAGCTAAGGCTCGTAATTTAAGGATTCTAGGAAACTAGTGGAAAAGGATTAGATCATAAAAATATGAATTACTTAATTTTGTGATTGAGGATAACTAAATTTCCTAATCCGAATATAATGACGAAGCTTAAATAGCTGGAGTTATTTTTTAGAATAACCCAGGTTTCTTATTGAACAAACAAAGCTCCTAAAAGGAGTACTTGCCTTCACAATTGAGACTACCTAAGGTCCATATTTTAAGGATTCATGAGAACTTCTAGAATAACGTTAGTGCCCAATAAGCTAGATTATATAATTTTGTGATCAAGAATAACCAAGCTTCCTAACTTAATGATAACGAAAACTCTTGAAAACAAGGATTACTTGGTTTCAAGTTTTAGAATCGTGAAGATCCATCATCTAAGGATTGCTAAGAAGTTTTGGAAAAATCATAACTCCGCGGACAATAGATTACTTGATTTCACAACTTGGAATAACCCAAGTTCCAAAACTAAGAGAACTGAGACTCTTAATAGCCAAATCTTTTTTAAAGAATAGCAAATGCTCCTGTCGGATAACCTAAGTTCTAAATAAGCAGGTTAGCTTGGTTTTACAATTGGGATAGCCGAAGTTTGTAATTTAAGGATTCTAAGAAACTTATGGAAAATGATAAGATCATAAAAGATGAATTACTTGACTTTGCGACTAAAGATAATTAAATTTCCTAATATGAAGATAACGATGATGCTTACATAGCTAGAGGTTCTTTCGAGAATAACAAAGGTTTCTTATTAAACAAACAAAGCTCCTAAGAGAAAGATTTCTTGTCTTCACAATTGAGAATAGCAAAGATCTGTATTCTAAGGGTTCATAAGAACTTCTGGAACAACGTTTGTTCCTAATAAGAAGGATTATTTAATTTCACAATCAAGAATAACTAGACTTTCTAACCAATGGATAACAAAAACTCTTAAAAACACGGATTACTTGGTTTCATGTTTGGGAATCATGAAGATCAGTCATCTAAGGATTTCTAAGATGTTTTGGAAAAATCCTAGCTTCGCGGACAACAAATTACTAGATTTAATGACTTTAAATAACCAAGGTTACTAAACTAAGGAGAAATAAGGCTCCTAAATTGTCGAAGCTTCTTTCAAGAATAAAGAATGATGCTTTTGGATAACCTAAGTTTCCAATAATTAGGATAACTTGGTTCAATGATTGGGATAGCTAAGGTTCATAATTTAAGAATTTTAGGGAACTTGTGGAAAATGGCTATATCATAAAAAGATGAATTTCTTTATTTTGTGACTAGGGATAACTAAATTTCTTGATTTGAAGACAACGACGATGCTTAAATTGCCAAAGGTTCTTTTGAGAATAACCAAGGTTTCTTGTTGAACAATCAAAGCTCCTAAAAGGGGGATTACTTGCCTATACAGTTGAGATTCGCCAGGGTCCATATTCTGAGTGTTCATGAAAACATTTGGAACAGCACTCATTCCCAAATAAGATGGATTATTTCATTTCACGATCAAGAATAACAAGACTACCTAACCTAAGGATAACGATAACTCGTAAAAATAAGGATTACTTGGTTTCATGTTTGAGAATCGTAAAGATCTATCGTCTAAGGAGTGATAAGAAGTTTTGGAAAAATCCTAGCTCCACAAACAACGAATTACCTGATTTAACGACTTTGAATAACCAAAGCTCATAAACTAACGAGAACTAAGGCTCGTAAATTGCCAAAGCTTCTTTCAACAATATGAATACTCATGTCGGATAACCTAAGTTTCCTATAATTAGGTTAACTTAGTTTTACAATCGGGATAGCCGAGGTTCGTAATATATGGATTCTAGGGAACTTGTGGAAAAAATTAGATCATGAAAAAGACAAATTGCTTGATTTTACGATTGAGAATTACTAAATTTCCTAATCCAAAGATAATGACGATACTTAAATAGCCAAAGATTCTTTTGAGAATAACCAAGGTTTTTGTTGAACAAATAAAGCTCCTAAAAGAGGGATTATTTGCCTTCATAATTGAGAATAGCCAAAGGATTCACAAAAACTTCTTGAACAACATTCAAGAATGATAATACCTCATAATACAAGGATAATGAAAACTTCTAAAAATAAGGATTACTTGGTTTCATGTTTGAGAATTGTGAAGTCCATCGTCTAAGGATTACTAAAAAGTTTCAGAAAAGTCCTAGCTCCATGGATAATGGATTACTTGATTTAATGACTTAAAATAACCAAAGTTCCTAAACTAAGAAAAACTGAGATTACTAAATTGCCAAAGCTTTTTTTAGAAATAACAAATGCTCCTGCCAGATAACCTAAATTCCTAATAAGTAAGTTAACTTGGTTTTCTGATTGGCATAGCTAAGGTTTATAATTTAAGGATTCTAGGGAACTTGTGGAAAAATATTAAAACACAGGAAAAGTGATTACTTGATTTTGTGATTGAAGATAACTAAATTTCTGAATCCAAAGATAACAACAATGCTTAAATAGCCAAAGGTTCTTTTGAGAATAACCAAGGTTTCTTGTTGAACAAACAAAGATCCTAAAAGTGGGATTACTTGCTTTCATAATTGAGAATAGCTAGGGTCCGTATTTTGACAGTTCATGAGAACATCCAGAATAACGTTTGTTCCCAAATAAGATGGATTATTTCATTTCACGATCAAGAATAACAAGACTACCTAACCCGAGGATAACAAAATCCCCTCAAAACATGGATTACTTGGTTGCATGCTTAAGAATAGTGAAGATCCATCTTTTAAGGATTGCTAAGAAGTTTCGGAAAAATCTTAGCTCTACGGACAACAGATTACCAGACTAGATGACTTAAAATAACCAACGTTCCTAAACTAAGGAGAACTGAGGCTCCTAAATTGCTAAAGCTTCTTTCAAGAATAACAAATGTTCTTGTCGGATAACGTAAGTTCCCAATAAGTAGTTTAACAGGGCTTTATGGTCAAGATAGCTAAGGTTCGTAATTTAAGGATTCTAGGGAATTTGTGAAAAAAAATTAGATCATAAAAAGAAGAATTTCTTGATCTTACGACTGAAGATAACTAAATTTCCTAATCCAAAGATAATGACAATGCTTAAATAGCGAGAGGTTTTTTTAGGAATAACCTAGGTTAATTTAAGAATAACAAACAAAGCTCCTAAAAGAGAATAGCCAAGGTCCGTATTCTACGGGTTCATGAGGATTTCTAGAACAACATTTGTTACAAATAAGATTGATTATTTGATTTCACAATCAAGAATAACCAGACTTCCTAACTTATGGATAACGAAAACTCCTAAAAATAAGGGTTACTTGGTTTCATGTTTGAGAATCGTAAAGATTCGTCATCTAAGTATTGCTAAGTAGTTTTGGAAAAATCCTAATTCCACCAATAATGGATTGCCTAACTGGACAACTTGGAATAACCAAAGTTCCTAAACTAAGGAGAATTGTAGCTCCTAATTAGCTAAAGATTCTTTCAAGAATAACGAATGCTCTTGTCAGATAACCTATGTTCCCAATAAGTAGGTTAACTTGGTTTTACGATTAGGATAGCCAAGGCTCGTAATTTAAAGATTCTAGGGAACTTATGGAAAAAGATTAAATCATAAAAAGAGGAATTACTTGATTTTATGACTAAAGAAAAGTAAATTTCCTAATCCGAAGATAATGGCGATGCTTAAATAGCTAAAAGTTCTTTTGAGAATAACCTAAGTTTCTTGTTGAACGAACAAAGCTCCTAAATGAGGGATTACTTGCGTTCGTAATTGAGAATAGCCAGGGTCTGTATTTTAACGATTCATGAGAACTTCTGGAACAACGTTTGTTCCCAATAAGATGGATTATTTGATTTCATGATCAACAATGACAAGACTACCTAACCCAAGGATAACGAAAACTCCTAAAAATAAAGATTACTTGGTTTCATGTTTGAGAATCGTAAAGATCCGTCATCTAAGGATTGCTAAGAAGTTTTGGAAAATTCCTAACTTCGCAAACAATGGATTACTTGATTTAACGACTTGGAATAACCAAACTTCCTAAAACTAAGGAGAATTAAAGCTCCCAAATTGCTAAAGATTCTTTCAAGAATAACGAATGCTCCTGTTGGATAACCTTAGTTCTTAACAAGTAGGTTAACCTAGTTTTACAATTGGAGTAGCCAAGGTTCATAATTTAAGGATTTTAGGGAACTTGCGGAAAAAGATTAGATAAAGAAAAGATGAACTACTTGATTTTGAAACTGAGGATAACTAAATTTGCCAATCCGAAGATAACAACGATACTTAAAAAGCAAGAGGTTCTATAAAATAACTGAGGTTTCTTGTTGAACAAACAAAGCTCCTAAAAAAAGGATTACTTGCCTTCACAAATGAGAATAGCCAAGGTACATATTTTAAGGGTTCATGAGAACTTCTTGAACAACGTTTGCTCCCAAATAAGATGGATTATTTGATTTCATGATCAAGAATAACAAAACTTCCTAACCTAAGGATTACCAAAAACTCATTAAAATAAGGATTACTATGTTTCATGTTTGAGAATCGTGAATATCCGTCGTCTAAGGATTGTTAAGAAGTTTTGGAAAAGTGCTAGCTCTGTGGACAATGGATTACCTAATTTAATGACTTGGAATAACCAAAGTTTCTAAAGTAAGGAGAACTAAGGCTCATAAATGGCCAAAGTTTTTTCAAGAATAATGAATGCTCCTATAACCTAAGTTCCCAATAAGTAGGTCAACTAGGTCTTACAATCGAGAGAGCTAATGTTCATAATTTAAGGATTCTAAGGAACTTGTGGAAAAAGGCTAGATTATAAAAAGATGAATTGCTTGATTTTACAACTATGAATAACTAAATTTCCTAATCTGAAGATAACGATGATGCATAAATAGCCAAAGATTCTTTCAAGAATAACTAAGTTTCTTGTTGAACAAACAAAGCTCATCTAAGGAGGATTACTTGCCTTCATAATTGAGAATAGCCAGGGTCCGTATTTTGAGGGTTCATGAGAAATTCTAGAATAACATTTGTTTCAGATAAGATTGATTATTTGGTTTCACGATCAAGAATAACTAGACTTCCTAACCTATGGATAACGAAAACTCCTAAAAATAAGGATTAGTTAGATTTATGTTTTAGAATCATGAAGATTCCTCATCTATGGATTTATAAGAAGTTTTGGAAAAATCCTAGCTCCACAAACAGCAGATTACTTAATTCAACGACTTGGAATAACCAAAGTTCCTAAACTAAAGAGAACTGAGGCTCCTAAATTGCAAAAGCTTATTTTAAGAATAATGAATGCTCATGTCAGATAACCTAAGTTTTCAATAAGTAGGTTAACCTAGTTTTACGATTGGGATAGTCAAGGTTCGTAATTTAAGGATTTTAGAAAACTTATGGAAAAAGTTTAGATCATAAAAAGATGAATTGCTTGATTTTACGATTGAGGATAACTAAATTTCCTAATCCGAAGATAAAGACATATTTAAATGGCCAGATGTTCTTTCGAGAATAACCGAGGTTTCTTGTTGAACAAAGAATGCTCCTAAAAGAAGGATCACTTGCCTTTACAATTTAAAATAGCCAGGGTCCATATTCTGACGGTTCATGAGAACTTTTGAAACAACATTTGTTCCTAATAAGATGGATTATTCAATTTCACGATCTAGAATAAAAAGACTTCCTAACCTAAGGATGACGAAAACTCATAAAAATAAGGATTACTTAGTTTCATGTTTGAGAATCGTAAAGATTCATCATCTAAGGATTGCAAAGTTTTGGAAAAATCTTGACTCTATGGATAATAGATTACCTGATTCAATAACTTAGAATAACCAAAGTTCCTAAATTAAGGGAAACTGATGCTCCTAAATGACCAAAGCCTCTTTTAAGAATAACGATTGCTTTCATCAAATAACTAAAGTTCCCTAACTTGGTTTTACGATCGTGATAGCCAAGGTTTGTAATTTAAGGATTCTAGGAAACTTATGGAAAAAGACTAGATCATAAAAAAAATGAATTGCTTGATTTTGCAACTAAAGATAACTAAATTTCCTAAGCAGAAGATAACGATGATGCTTAAATAGCCAAGGGATCTTTCGAGAATAACCAAGGTTTCTTGTTAAGCAAACAAAGCTCCTAAAAGGGGGATTACATGCCTTCACAATTGAGAATAGCCAGGGTCCGTATTTTGACGGTTCATGAGAACTTCTTGAATAATGTTTGTTCCCAATAAGGTAGATTATTTGATTTCACAATTAAGAATAACAAGACTTCCAAACTTGACAATAGTGAAAACTCCTAAAAGCACGGATTACTTTGTTTCATGTTTGAGAATCATAAAGATCCGTCATGTAAGGATTACTGAGAAGTTTCGAAAAAATCTTAGCTCTACAAACAACAGATTACCTAATTTAATGACTTGAAATAATCAATGTTCTTAAACTAAGGAGAACTGAGGCTCCCAAATTGTTAAAGCTTCTTTCAAGAATAATGAATGCTACTGTTAAATAACCTAAGTTCCCAATAAGTTGGTTAGCCAGGTTTTACAATCGGGATAGCCAAGGTTCGTAATTTAAGGATTCTAGGAATCATGTTGAAAAGGATTAGATCATAAAAAGACGAATTGCTTGATTTTGTGACTGAGGATAACTAAATTTGCTAATCCAAAGATAACAACGATGCTTAAATAGCTAGAGGTTCTTTCAAGAATAACCAAAGTTTGTTGTTGAACAAATAAAGCTCCTAAAGTAGGGATTACTTGCCTTCACAATTGAGAATAATGAGGGTCCATATTCTGAGTTTTCATGAGAACTTCTTGTATAACGTTTATTCCCAATAAGATGGGTCATTTGATTTCATGATCCAGAATAACCAGACTTCTTATCCTAAGATAACGAAAGCCCCTAAAAACAAAGATTACTTGATTTCATGTTTGAGAATCGTGAAGATCCATCATCTAAGGATTGCTAAGAAGTTTTGGAAAAATCTTAACTCCATGAACAATAGATTACCTGATTTCACGACCTAAACCTACTCAAAAACCTCTCTAATGAATAGGTCTGGCAAACTCTTGGGTTTTGTATTATGAATATTTCTAATATTTATTAATATTATACTTATCTATTTACTCTAGTCATTTATATAATGTTTGTTCCTCTCTCTTTCATCATCTATTGCTACCATTTAGCCATCAGTTGTTGCTATCATTCTTACTTGTTCATTTTTGTGAACTATGGCTCTAACCTTAACTCCCTTCTACACTTAATTTCTAATATTCTATAACAAAAGAATAGTAGTATGTGTATATAGATATATGTATGTATGTATGTATAAACAACTTCAAGCTTCACTTTTTATATACAAACTCATTTATAAGGCATACACCTTATTCAAACCCTATCCTTGTTAGCAAAAGTAATTGGTAGTGTTAATAAAAGTGGAAGTAGAGTCTGAATGGGTTAGTATTATAAATAATTAGTCCAATTCACAACTTAAAATAACCAAATTTCCTAAACTAAGGAGAACTAAGGCTCCTAAATTGCCAAAGCTTCTTCTAAGAGTAATGAATGCTGCTATCGGGTAGCTTAAGATCCTAATAATTAGGTTACCTTGGTTTTACGACCAAGATAGCTAAGGTTTGTCATTTAAAGATTTTAGGGAACCTATGAAAAAAATTAGATCATAAAAAGATGAATTACTTGATTTTGCGACTGAGGATAACAAAATTTCCTAATCCGAAGATAACGACAATGCTCAAATAGCCAAAGGTTCTTTTAAGAATATCTAAGGTTTCTTATTGAACAAACTAAGCTCCTAAAAGACGAATTACTTGCCTTCACAATTGAAAGTAGACGAGGTCTATATTCTAACGGTTCATGAGAACTTCTGGAACAAAGTTTGTTCCCAATAAGATGAATTATTTGATTTCATGATCAAGAATAACCAAACTTCTCAACCTAAGGATAACAAAAACCCCTAGAAACAAAGATTACTTGGTTGCATGTTTGAGAATTGTGATGATCTATCATCTAAGGATTGCTAAGAAGATTTGGAAAAATCTTAACTCTACGAACAACGGATTACCTGATTTCACGACTTAGAATAACCAAAGATCCTAGACAAAGGAGAACTGAGGCTCCAAAATTGCCAAAACTTCTTTCAAGAATAAAGAATGCTATTATCAAATAACCTAAGTTTCCAATAACAGGTTACCTTAGTTTTACGACCAAGATAACTGAGATTCGTAATTTAAGGATTTTAAGGAACTTCTAGAAAAAGATTAGATCATAAAATGATGAATTACTTGATTTTACGACTGAGAATAACAAAATTTCCTAATCTGAAGATAATGATGATGCTCATATAGTTAGAGGTTTTTTCAAGAATAACCGAGGTTTCTTATTGAACAAACTAAGCTCCTAAAGTAGAGATTACTTGCCTTCACAATTGAGAATAGCCAAAGGTCCATATTCTATGGGATAATTAGGAACTTCTTAAATAAGGTTTGTTTTTAATAAGAGGATTATTTGATTTTAAGATACAAAATAATGAGATTTCCTAACCCAAGGATAACGAAAACTCCTAAAAACAAGGATTACTTGCTTCAATGATTGAGAATTGTGAAGATCCATCATCTAAGGATTGCCAAGAAGTTTGTAAACAACGGATTAACTGATTTGAATGACCAAAGTTCCTAAACTAAGGAGAACTGAGGCTCCTAAATTACCAAATCTTTTTTCAAGAGTAACGAATGTTGCTATCTGATAACCTAAGTTCCCAATAAGTAGGTTAACTTGGTTTTACGATCAAGATGGCTAAGGTTTGCAATTTAATGATTCTGGGGAACTTGTAGAAAAAGATAATATAATAAAAAGATGAATTACTTGATTTTGTGACTAAGGATAACTAAATTTCGTATTCCAAAGATAACGACGATGCTTAAATAGCTGGAGGTTCTTTCATGAATAACTGAGGTTTCTTATTAAATAAACAAAACTCTTAAATGAGGAATTACTCGCTTTCACAATTGAGAATTGCTAGGGTCCATATTCTGATAGTTCATGAGATCTTCTGGAATAACGTTTGTTCCAAATAAGATCAATTATTTGATTTCATGATCATGAATATCCAAACTTCCTAACCTAAGGATAACAAAAACTCATAAATACAAGGATTACTTGGTTTCAAGTTTGAGAATTGTGAACATCCATCATCTAAGGATTGCTAAAAAGTTTTGAAAAAATCCTAACTCCGCAAACAATAGATTACTTGATTTAATAACTTAGAATAACTAAAGTTCCTAAACTAAGGATAATTGTGGTTGTTAATAGCCATAGATTCTTTCAAGAATAATGAATGCACCTGTTGGAAAACATACATTCCCAATAACTAAGTTAACATGGTTTTATGATCAGGACGGCCGAGGTTTGTAATTTAAGGATTCTGGAAAACTTGTAGAAAAAGATTAGATCATAAAAAGCTGTATTGCTTGATTTTGCGACTGAGAATCATTAAATTACCTAATTCGAAGTAAAGTCCATGCTCAAATAGCTAAAGGTTCATTTGAGAATAACTGAGGTTTCTTGTTGAACAAACAAAGCTCCTAAAAGACAACGAAAACTCCTAAAATCAAGGATTACTTGGTTTCTTGTTTGAGAATTGTGAAGATCCATTGTCTAAGGATTGCTAAGAAGTTTTGGAAAAATCCTAGCCCCGTAGGCAATGCATTACCTGATTTAATGACTTGGAATAACCAATGTTCCTAAACTAAAGAGAATTGAGGTTTCTTAATTTCTAAAGCTTCTTTCAAAAATAACGAATGCTATTGTCATATAACCTAAGTTCCCAATAAGTAGGTTAAACTAGTTTTATGATTGAGATAGTTGAGATTCGTAATTTAAGGATTTTAGGGAACTTTTATAAAAAGATGAGTCACTTGATTTTACAACTGAAGATAACTAAATTTCCTTAATCTGAAGATAACGATGATGCTTCAATAGCCAGAGGTTCTTTTGTAAATTACTAAGGTTTCTTGTTGAACAAGCAAAGCTTTTAAAAGAGGGATTACTTGCCTTCACCTTTGAGAATAGCTAAGGTTTATATTCTAAGAGTTCATGAGAACTTTTGGAACAAAGTTGGTTCCCAATAAGATGGATTATTTAATTTCACGATCGATAATAACGAAACTTTCGAACCTAAGGATAACGAAAACTTCTAAAAACAAGGATTACTTAGTTTCCACTTTGAGAATCATGAAGAATCGTCTAAGGATCGTTAAGAAGTTTTGGAATAATCCTACCTTTGTAGACAACAGATTACCTGATTTAACGACTTAGAATAACCAAAGTTCCTAAAGTAAGGGGAATTGAGGCTCCCGAATTGCCAAAGCTTCTTTCAAGAATAACCAATGCTACTGTCGATGACCTAAGTTCCTAATAAGTAGGTTAACCTAGTTTTACAATCGAAATAGCCGAGATTTGTAATTAAGGATTTTAAGGAACTTGTAGAAAAAGATTAGATCATAAAAAGCCGAATTACTTGATTTTGCAACTTAGGATAACTAAACTTCCTAATCTGAAGATAACGATGATGCTTAAATTGGCAAAGGTTCTTTTGAGAATAACCAAGGTTTCTTGTTGAACAAACAAAGCACCTAAAAGTGGGATTACTTGACTTCACCATTGAGAATAGCCAAGGTTTGTATTCTAAGGGTTCATGAGAACTTTTGGAACAACGTTAGTTCCCAATAAGATGGATTATTTAATTTCACGATCAAGAATAACTAGACTTCCTAACCTAAGGATAACGATAACTCGTAAAAACAAGGATTACTTAGTTCCTTAATTGAGAATCATGAAGATATGTCATCTAAAGATTGCTAAAAAGTTTTGGAAAAATCCTAGCTTCGTAAACAACGAATTACCTGATTTAACGACGTGGAATAACCAAAGTTCCTAAACTGAAGAGAACTAAGGCTCCTAAATTACCAAAGTTTCTTTCAAGAATAATGAATGCTACTTTCAATAACCTAAGTTCCCAATAAGTAGGTTAACCTGGTTTTACGATCGGGATAGCCGAGATTCATAATTTATGGATTCTAGGGAACTTATGGAAAACAATTAGATAATAAAAAGATGAATTACTTGATTTTGCAACTGAAGATAACTAAATTTCCTAATTCAAAAATAACGATAATGCTTAAATATCCAGAGGTTCTTTCAAGAATAATCGATGTTTGTTGTTGAACAAACAATGCTCCTAAAATAAGGATTACTTGCCTTCACAATTTAGAATAGCCGAGGTTCGTCATTTAAGGATTTTAAGGAACTTGTGGAATAAGATTAGATAATGAAAAGACTAATTGCTTGATTTTGCGACTGAGGATAACTAATTTCCTAATCCAAAGATATCGATGATTCTTTCGAGAATAATTGATGTTTCTTATTGAACAATCAATGCTCTTAAAATAGGGATTACTTACCTTCAGAATTTAGAATAGCCAAGGTCCATGTTCTATGTGTTCATGAGAACTTCTTGAACAACATTTGTTCCAATAAGATGGATCATTTGATTTCAAGATCCAGAATAACAAGACTTCTCAACTTAAGGATAATAAAAACTCCTAAAAATAAGGATTACTTAGTTTCATGTTTGAGAATCATGAAGATTCATCATCTAAGGATTGCTAAGAAGTTTTGGAAAAATCCTAGCTCCGCAAACAATAAATTACCTAATTTAATGACTTGGAATAACCAAAATTCCTAAACTACGGATAACTAGGACTCCTAAATTGCCAAAGATTTTTTTAAAAATAACAAATGCTCTTGTCAAATAACCTAAGTTCCCAATAAGTAGGTTAGGTTGGTTTTACGATTGGGATAGTTAAAGTTCGTAATTTAAGGATCTTAAGGAACTTATGGAAAAAGATTAGATAATGAAAAGACTAATTACTTCATTTTGCGACTGAAGATAACTAAATTTTCTACTTTGAAGATAACGACGGTTCTTTCGAGAATAACTGAGGTTTCTTATTGAATAAACAATGCTCTTAAAATAGGGATTACTTGCATTCACAATTGAGAAAAGCTAAGGTCCGTATTCTGACAGTTCATGAGAACTTCTGGAACAACGTTTATTCCAAATAAGATTGATTATTTGATTTCATGATTAGCAATAACCAGACTTCGCAACCTAAAGATAACTAAAACTCATAAAAACAAGGATTACTTGGTTTCATGTTTGAGAATCATAAAGATCCGTCATCTAAGGATTGCTAAGAAGTTTTGGAAAAATCCTAACTTCATGGACAATGGATTACCTGATTTAACGAATTGGAATAACCAAAGTTCTAAAAATAAGGGGTACTAAGACTCCTGAATTGCCAAAACTTCTTCCAAGAATAACGAATGCTCTTGTCGGATAACCTAAGTTCTTAATAAGTAGGTTAACTTGGTTTTACGACCAAAATAGCCAAGGTTCGTAATTTAAGGAATCTAAGGAACTTATGGAAAAAGATTAGATAATAAAAAAATAAATTACTTAATTTTGCGACTGAGGATAACTAAATTTCCTAATCTAAAGATAACGATAATGCTTCAATAGATAAAGGTTCTTTCAAGAATAACCGAGGTTTCTAGTTCAACAAACAAAGCTCTTAAAAGAGGGATGACTTGCTTTTACAATTGGGAATAGTCAAGGTCCGTTTTTTGAGGGTTCATGAGAACTTCAAGAACAACGTTTGTTGCTAAATAAGATGGATTGTTTGATTTCATGGTCAAGCATAATAAGACTTCCTAAACCAAGGATAATGAAAACTTTGGAAAATAAGGATTACTTTGTTTTAGGTTTAAGAATCGTTAAGATCTGTCATCTAAGGATTGCTAAGAAGTTTTGGAAAACTCCTAACTCCGCGAACAATGGATTACTAGATTTAACAACTTAGAATAACTAAAGTTCCTAAACTAAGGAAAATTGAGACTCCGAAATTGCCAAAGCTTCTTTCAAGAATAACGAATACTGTTGTTGGATAACCTAAGTTCTCAATAAGTAGGTTAACATGGTTTTACGATCGAGATAGCTAAGGTTCGTAATTTAAGGATTCCAAGGAACTTATGGGAGAAGATTAGATCATAAAAAGATGAATTACTTGATTTTGCGATTGAGGATAACTAAATTTCCAAATCCTAAGATAACGACGATATTTCAATAGATAAAGGTTCTTTCAAGAATAACCGAGGTTTTTTGTTGAGTAAACAACACTCCTAAAAAAGGTATTACATGCCTTCACCATTGAGAATATCCAAGGTCTGTATTTTGAGGGTTCATGAGAACTCTTGGGACAACGTTAGTTCCTAATAAGATGGATTATTTAATTTCATGATCAAGAATAACCAAAGTTCATAACCTAAGGATAACAAAAACTCCTAAAAACAAGGATTGCTTGATTTCAAAACTTAGAATAACCTTCGTTATTATTGAAAGAAGCTTCGGTTATTCAGAAGTTTTATTTATTCTTTAGATAGGAAGCCCGGTTATTCTTGATCTTGAAATCAAATAATCCATCTTATTAGAAACTAATGTTATTCTAGAAGTTCTTATGAATCCTCATACTACAGGCTCTGGCTATTCTCAATCATGCAAACAAGTAATCCTTCTTTTTAGGAGCTTCGTTTACTCAACAAGAAACCTAAGTCATTTTCGAAAGAAGCATTGACTATTTAGGCACT
This sequence comes from Lumnitzera racemosa, assembly GCA_024138005.1. Taxonomy (NCBI): domain Eukaryota; kingdom Viridiplantae; phylum Streptophyta; class Magnoliopsida; order Myrtales; family Combretaceae; genus Lumnitzera; species Lumnitzera racemosa. The sequence goes on from JAMXBC010000007.1 coordinate 48,090,100, forward strand.
ATCGTTATCTTTAGATTAGGAAGATTGGTTATCCACAATTGCCAAATCAAGTAATTCATCTTTTCATGATCCAATTCTTTTTCATAAGTTCCTTAGAATCCTTAGATTGCAAACCTTGTCTATCCCAATCATGAAACAAAGTTATCCTTCTTATTGGTAACTTAGGTTATCCAACAAGAGCATTCGTTATTCTTGGAAAGAAGCTTTGGCAGTTTAAGACTCTCAGTTATCCTTAGGCTTAGAACTTTGATTATTCTGAATCATTAAATCTTTAATTAATCATCTAAGGAGTTAGGGTTATTCCAAAACTTCTTAGGAAACCTTAGATTATAGATCTTGGTGATTCTCAACCATAAAACCAAGCAATCCTTATTTCTAAGAACTTAGTTTATTATACGAGAACTTTTGTCATGACCCTAAGGGAGGCCTAGTAAGATCATCTAAAATTTTCATATCATGTGTGCAGTTATGATATAAAAATCGTCTTACAAGTCAAGAATTGCAAGACTCTAAATAATTAAACACTAAAGTTTCAAATTTTAAAATAATTAACCTACTATTGAACATAAATAACTATATTCCAAAGTTTCTCATTACTGTAGAGAATTAGTATCCCTTATCAAATAATAAGATAAGATAAATCAACTTCATAATTTACAAGAAATACTAAATTTACATAATTCTAACATATAAATATTTTCTACGTAAAATGTTTCTATACCAACTTTACACCCTTTAACTAACTCTAACATTATTTGCACTCAATATTTAAAATACGTCCTAGTCATAGGTTAAATGAATCTATAAAAGAAACTATAGGAGAACGAGCAAACCACAGCTCAGTGAATTCGTTCCTCATCATTACCATTTAAGTAAGCTATCAAATATTATTAGTACATATGCAATTTATCTATACGTTAAATAAATGTATATATAGTGAATGCAAGCAATACATTCATAGGAGTCCAGAACTATAGAATGTGTAGATTTACGTTGTCTATACATCAATTATCCTCCGTACATACCTGTATGGAGTACCTCACCTTAATTGCATGAGATTACCTAGGCATATTGTCCCACCAAACAACACTCAACTATTACCCTAACCGAGAAACAACAATCAATATAGGTGAACCCTAATTAGAGCTATCCACTAAACATATCCAAGGCCCTTCAAGTATACAAAGTGAGTTTTTTCACTATCAAAATATATCCAAGGCCCTACGGGCATAAATATGTGAGTTTTTTAGCAATTAATTAGTGATACTATGCTAACTTTATCTTAACGATAAAATATCATTCATAGGAATTACGAATCTTCACAAAAATCATACAAAATATATTTATGATTGAAAAAACACTTTCCAAAAATACCTTTCTTGAAAATCTCCAACGCTAGCACTCTCCATTAGTATACCAATTGAGCCATAAACATGAGACAAATATAATTAGTTATTTTTAGTCAAATATTTATATGTACCGGTTTAAGGAAGTGATCATGTAAATGATAGCATATAAAGCAATCAGTCATTTAACAAACAAACAATATCAACTAGCAATCAACACATAGCATCAAGCAATAAGCAAATAGTAGATCATCAAAACCCCCTCACTTGGGTTAATGTTCACTCTCCCAACCTTTGGAATTTCCAGAACTTAATAATTGAGTACTTAAAAGATAATAAGATTTATAAATATTAAAAAAAAAACTAGGTTCCTTAATTACTAAATATCTACTATTATTTATCTAGTTTCCCATTATAACCTAAGCATGGTATAAGTATAGTTTAACTTAAATCTTTTACCTATTTTTCTTAGTTTAACTTAAATTTTCAATTCATATAACCTTTTCATTTTAACTCTGATTTTTATGAACTTATAGTTCATTTTTATCATTTTCGAACGTACTTTCATATAGCGGAGTCCGTTTTGAACGTTATAACTAGCATTTTTTCTTATGGTCTAAAAATATTACGAATTTTATTATTTTGACTTAAATAATTATAAATTATTATTTTAAGCTTTTCTTTATAATTTATGATTTAATAAATATTTAAATTTTATATTTTTGTAATTTTCTTATTTTTAAGTCTATTTTACAACAATTTTCTTATTATCTTGTTTTTAAGGTTAAATACTTATTTAATTCACTTTTTGTTACTTTAATAATTTTTCAATTAATTAATTATTTTATTATTATTAATATTACGAATTTTGATTGAAAATCTAGAATGCTATTGTGACAACTTATAAATGCTCCACGTGCCATTTTTATGAATTTTCATATTGCTCCTATTTTGTAAATTTACTTAATATTTATACATATATATATCTATTATTATATTTCATTAAATTTTATAAATTAATTCACTTTCTTTTCCTATAAACCTGATAGCACAAATATATATATACATATTATATTACTTTATTCAATAATTTGGTATTTTAGTCTGTTGTACATATATTATTTAAGTATATACATGTACTTAAACCATAATATACTAGTAGTATATATATTTTTATACTTATACATATACTTGTATACTTATGTTCCCTTACCTTATTTATACATATATAACTTTACAATATAAACATGTATACCATATGTATATACATGTACTATACATATATAATTATACACTATACCTATACATGTAGTTGGAAGCATATACATAGGTATTTATATGAAAATAATGATAATAAAACAACACATATAATATATACGTGTAACTATATGTACCATATATTTATATATTTTTTATCTTATTATATATGTGTATAATTATATATATACGTAGGTGCATACATAAATACATGTATAAGAAAATAAATTGAACAATATATATATCTTTAATTACACGTACAAATATTTTAATGCAAAGAAAAGAAATTACAAAATCCATTATGTTACAAATTCCCTAAATACATGTAATTCAACAAAATATACATACATACCAAACGTATATGTATAGTAATAAAAATAATTACATCAAATTACCACTTAATTAATTGTTTTGTATCTTGAAAAGTTGTTAATCCAAGAGCTTTTCTTCTTCTTCTTGTAACTTATTAAGATTAAGTAAAAAAAATTCAAAAGGATGATGGTAAGAAGAAGACAAGGGCTTTCAGTTTTGGAAGAGGAATGAGTGTATGTTATATTGGGCTTTGTTTCCTTGAAGTGTTAAAAAAACTCCAAGTAAAAATGTAAACTTCCAGCTAGTGAATTTAGAAGAGGAAAGGATAAAAGCAAGAGAAATAAAAGAAAAAAAAGAAGGATAAGATGTAAAATATAGTGATTAGACTAGGTCTTATCCTCTTTGATCCTAAGCCAAGTAAACTATTCATTTGTTAATAATTTACACGATTACACTTATTACTCGATGATCATATTTGATTAGGGTTTTATTACTATTGGGATAAATTTATTTATTTTGTAAGTTTAGAGTTATTGTTTTAATATTTCTATTAAGTTCAAGTTTAATCTTAGGTATTTATGCATATATAGTGTTTAGGTTTTTTTGTATGCGATTAAGGTTTCAGTTAAAATTTTTAAGGTTTTTCATAGTCCTTTTAGGTTTGAAATTTAAAATTTTAATCAATCTTAAATTTATTGGCTTTGTTGACATAAGGAAAATTACCTGTAATACTCGAGTTATTTCTATACTCAAAAGCTACATTCGCGAGGCTTATAACCTTTTTCATTTTTGAAAGATCCTTCGGTTATTAAGGTCTTGATTGTCATTGGAGCAGGAGTTTTAGTTATCCTCCATCGTGAAATCAAGTAATACAACATTTTTGGAATTAAGGTTACTCTACAACTTGCAAAGTATCCTTAAATTAGGAACTTTAACTATCCTCCATCTTGAAACCAAGGAATCCTTCGATCAAGGAATATAGGTTACTTGATAGGAACCTCTATTATCCTTGAGAGAAGTTTCAGCTATTTAAGAGTCTTAATTGTCCTTAGGTTAGGAACTAAGGTTATTCAAAATCGTGGAATCAAGCATTCACTCGCCTTAAGAGCTAAGGTTCTTACAAGAGATTCTAAGAATCCTTCCATTATAAATAGCGGCTAGTCATAATTGTGAAACCAAGTAATCCTTCTATTAAGGAACTCAAGTTATTGTAAAAGAACCTTAGTTATTCTTGAGAGAAGTTTTGGCTATTTTAGAGCCTTGATTATCCTTAGGTTAAGAATTTTGGTCGTTTTAAATGAGGAAATCAAGTAATCCACGTCATTAGGAACTAGGGTTATTCCATAAGTTCATAAGAGTCCTCAAATTACGAACCTTGGCCATTCTCATTCGTGAAATCAAGTAATCCTTCCTTTTAAGAACTTAGTTTGTTCTACAAGAACCTTAGTCGTTCTTGAAATTAGCTTTAGCTACTTAGGAGTCTCAGTTATCCTTCGATTGGGAACATTAGGGATCCTCGTTAATAGAATTAATTAGTCCATCTTTTCATGATCTTAGGTTGTTCCATATGTTCCATACAATACATAGATTAGGAACTCTGCTTTTCCTTAATCACGAAATCTAGTAGTCCATCTTATTTGGAAATAAGATTACTGCGCAAGTTCTTAAGAACCCATAAGCTCGAAACCTTAGCTATCCTCAAACATGTAATCTACTCTTTTTATTTAGGAATGTAGGTTGTTTGATAAGGTCCTTCATATTCTTCAAAGAAGCTTTGGCTATTAAGGAGTTTTCGTTATCCTTAGGTTAGGAAGCTCAGTTATTGTTTATTGTGAAAACAAATAATCCATCTTATTGGGAACTAATGTTATTTCAAAAGTTCTTATGAATCCTTAATGTAAACCCCTAAACTTTTTTTTATCTAAATCCTAAATTAGACTCGGGTGTTGTAGACAACCTTAAGAGTTAAGAAAACCATATAAGATAAAAACCTTAATATAAAAATCAAAAACCTAATCATGTATAAAAACCTTAAACCCTAAATGCATGTAAATACTAAAGATTATACTTGAAAGTGTTAAAAACTTTAAAACCACAACTTTAAGCTTATAAATGTACCAATTCACTACATTCACGATAAAACCCTAATTGACTCTAAATATTTAAAGATATGCCAAATCACATAAAATCGCTAACAAACAATTAATGATAACTTCTAAATGTTCATAAATGTACATGTACTAAATTAATTGATAAGAAATTATAATATTATTTTATAAATAATATTAACCTTATAATTATACAAATAAACTATTGTTATGTAGTTTAAGTATCTGATTGTTATTTAGGTAATATATAGCAAATATTAGCATTCTAATTTAGAATTTTCTTCATAGTTATATTAATTATTATGCTAAATATTATTTTTAGGGTTATAAATATTTAAGGAAAATTCTAATAATTGTTTTACTAATTATTACATTTAATTCTTTATTTTCCCTTTTTCGTTTATCTTTCTTCTATTTACTTTCATTTCCAAAAACATATGTAATGAATACATATAATACTTCAAGAGTTGACTAAGTCAACTCATCAACATCAACTAGAATCTTCTCCCCTTTTCTTCTATTTTCTTTTCCTTTTTCCTTTTCTGTTTCTCTCTCCTCCCTCTCCCTTACAGTGTATTAATAAGTATTTAGCATGTATTTTAGTGTATAGTACTAAAGGTTACATGTATATGTAATGAACTTATATCTATATATATATATATATATAATCTTATTTCTTTCAAAAATCATATAATGTGTGTATATATGTTAGTACATATATGAACACTTATATGTGTATGTGTGTGTGCAAGAATATATAATAAGAATAGTAGGTATATGGAGATATATATATATATATATATAGTATATGTACATATATAGAGTATGTATGCATAAACTCTACTAAAAAGATGGTATACATATACGTATACATAAATAAGATTGGGAATATACATATACATGTGCCCACACATCATTATACATGTATATTTTCCCATGTACATAAGCAATTATAATAGAAATATTAGATATTTGCATATATCCATACAAAACCAAAACTAAAAATATATATATTAATTATATTGAAATTCCTTAAAAATATACTATGAAAATACAAAAATATGTATAAATACACGCATATAAAAGTATGTATAAAATTAAGTATAAATACAAGTACATGTATATGTACATAAATACGCATACGAATAGTATAATATAAGTATAATGTACGTATATACATATATATATACATGTATGGGTATACATATAATAATATTACATATACAAATATATGTACAATTACATATACTATCATGCCCCGAGAGATACCTCGGTCGTGATAGCCCACCGTATACCACCTTAGGCGCCTTAGATTGGCCTTATGACTAATCTGAAACCTTCGATACAATATACAAGGCATCTTTCAAATATCGGATGACTTCTTAGGTATGTACTCTTAAGCAATTCAGATTTAATTACTAAATCACTTTCACAAAATAACTAACCATTCATTAATATAACCTAACTATAAGTGGGATTATTTCCCACTAAAAGAATATTATAAGTACAACATGGCTTACAAAATAAAAATAAATCATAGGGAGTCTAGTAGTATGTCCCATATGAGAAACAAATATAAAAGACTATACTAAAGAAAATGTGCAAGTTCTTTCTGTCGCTCTTCCTTGACTCACACATCCCAGCTCCACAACACTAACCTCAGGCATAGCATGCCCTATACAAGCCAAATGTCGTCTTGCATCAAAAGACTAAGGGGGCATAGGTTTACAGCATGCTTAGTAAATAATTTATCACTAGGTTTTTTAAATTGTTAATTAATTAACATATTATAAAATATAAATAATTATGGATATCCAATATTCCACAATTTCTCAAAACCATAGAGAATATGTATCCCCTACCAAATGATAAGATCAAGTAGTATAGACTTAAAATTCAAACTTTTTAAAGCTACAAAATCTAAATATATAAGTGGTATTTACATTTAAAGTTTCAAATGAACTAAACAATCTCCCTCTAATTCTAACCTCTAAAACATTTTAATACTTGCACTCAACATTTGACTCTTAACCTATGTCTAGTTATCTATCAACCTACAAAAGAAAAACTATTAGAGAGTAAGCTACAAGAGCTTAATGAGTTATCTCTCATACTATATTGACAAGTAGGTTATCAAACAAATTATCACAACCATATCAATACATGTATACGCAGTATGCCAAACAATATATGCAGTTGTCTGGTATTACATGTAACATTGGATTTTAATGCCCTCTAACGTAGGGGTTGGAAATACATCAGCACCAATCATAATTGAGCTCTAGCACCTAAGTTTTTAACCATAAATTTAAATTACATATTTCATGAATTACATTAAAATTTCCATTTCTAAGAAATCTAGTATTACACAAAATCCCAAGTCTAGTGGTGAGGTGGCTCCCATAGTCTACTCTCATACTCTACAATAAAGGTCTCTAGACTCGACCCTTAGCCATATGGTTAGTGTCTCTAATGCCTAGTAAGCCCATAAGTTAAGGTAAAGTCATGTTGTATGTGTTCACCGTACTAAGCACTTTAATTTAGTGGGATTCTTTCATGTAGCCACAACAACAATTAGTGGAATGTGTTGTAGCTACTTATATTGAAAACCGAAGTTGGCAATATTAATTTATAATGTTTGCCTATTGTTAGCTATAGAGACTTTGTTGTTTCATTAGTAACAGGTGATAGTGATCTCCTTAGATGTTGTACTAGTCAATTTGGCACTAATGGTGATTACAGTTGCACTAATAGGCTGTGCTGTTGTCTAAAGGATTGGTATAGTGCTTAGTCCTCAAATTCTAAGTGCTTAAACTGATCTAATGAAGTGAGACCATTAAGTCCAAGCTGCTACAATTTGGAGAAGCTATCCAAGTTGTTATTTCCATTAACTTGCAAAGCCAAATTATTATACTCCTCAAGGACTGAGCTGCTTCAACCTAATAGCAGAGCTGATTCTAGTACCTAAGTTGAGTCGAAGTGCCGAAGTGAAGTAGAAGATCCAAGCTGTATAAGCATTCGAGCTACTGAATTTTTGAATCACTAAGTATTGGATAGTTCTAGTCATTGTCAATGAGACTTCTTCTAAGTCAAGCTAGTCTGCTGAAGTGATGCCTCCATTTAACATGGCTTATGACAATCGATGAGGATATGGTTGTGATTATGACTATGAAGATATAAGGTCGAGAATACCCATGTTTGATGGTTATGGACCTCCAAACGAATACTTAAATTGGGAGTTATGAGTCAATAAAGTCTTTGAAAAGTATCCGTACCCTGAACATGACAAGGAATATATCATAAAGGAACAACTTCAAGGCCTTGCTAGGATCCTAAGAGGAGCGAGTACTACATGGAGCTTAATGAGACCTGCAATGAGATAAAAATTTGCACCCACATCATATTAAGACAAGTTATATGAAGAGCTATTCACCTTGAAGCAAGGACCAATGAGTGTCCAAGAATTTGCTAGGGAATACAAGGCACTCTTGAACCAATGTGAGTTTTATGAATCTCTTTCGTATACTGTCTCAAGATTCATATGATGATTGAGGCTAGAGATTACTCGACGTGTTAAACCTTCAGGAGTAAAAAGCTTAAATGAAGCTATCTGACTAGCCTTGAGAGAAGAATTTTCCATTAGTACCAACCATTATGATGTGTAGGAACAGCTAGAGGTTATACTTGATCAAATTAAGGAGCTCAGAGTAGAAATGAGGCAGCAAAGGGATACTTAGGTAGAGGAGGCCAACAAGAAAGAAGTTTGCATAAAGGAACTAAGAGAAGAAGGGATGAAGGTTGCTAGAGAGACAGACAGTAGAAGTGACAAAGACTGAGTTGAATTGTAGTCAAAACCACATGTTTCAAAAATAGTACCATGACCCACTATAAAAGCCAATGATTGTAGCTCCAAGAATTACTACGTTTGCCTTCCTCATATCAAAATCTTGCATCCGAATTATCTGTTAGGTTTACATGGCACTGATATGAGCAAATATAGCATTGCACCTATGAGATATTATCAATTATGGGTTGGAGTTTGTTAGCGTTGTGGTGATGGATACATATATTGGAGATACATCATGTTAATTGTTAGGCTTCTCGTGTAGGAAAGATTTGAGGTGTATAGATGGAAGGAGAAGGAAGAATCGATTTATGAGGAAGTAGAAGGAATGTTGATTACAATTGATAAGGAGATCATGATGTCTAAACTAGCTAAGCTTGAAGAGGTAGGAGCACTTGCAACTGATGAGCCATTTTACGTCGTGCTAACACAAGGTCTACGAACCCCTAATCTTTTGTATGACCTTGAGATCTTGTTACTTCTTGTAGTTGATTGTTGCTAGGACTACTAAGGTGTAGTTGATCAAATCCATGATGAGTGGAAGGAAAAATCCAAGATAAAAGATTTGATTGATAGAGCCCATGATGAGTGGAGGGAGTATCGACTAGTGATGCCCTTGTTGCAAGAACTAGAGTGTATTCCTATGTTTAAATTTCAATTTTGCCGATTGGTGTTTGACCTTCGAGAGATCTAGCCACCAACTGCTAAGTTTCAAGTCAAAACTCTTCCAAGAGGGAGGGGATGATAGGATTCTGAATACCGACCTAATGCTACACCAAGTTTTGGATCACATGGAAGGCTTACTTGCAAGCTCCATGCAAGTGGATAACCTATTTATAAGATCTATTAGTGTCAAACAACCTGCTCTACCTTATTGGGCCTGCTCTGTTATGCTGAGTACACTTCGCTCTACCCTAACCAAGTTCTCCTATAGACTTATCTATGAACTATGGCAATATTGGAAGACTTGATGTGCTCTACAAAATCTATCCTAGCCTACTATTTATGCCCTGCTTTATTAGGTCTTCCTTACTATACTTGACCCATTTTGTCCTACTATGGTCAGCGCTATCTTATTCTGTTAGGTTTACTCGGATCAGCTATATAGGATTATCTTGTCCTGCCCATCCATCCTACCTTATTGAGATCAATTTTCTCGATTGAGTCTGTTTGGCCAAGGTTTGCTCTATCATGACGAGGCTACCCAGCTATTCCATATTAACTCAGCCACATTAGGTCATATTAAACAGGTTGGCTATGCCCATGCTAGGCTAACCCAGTCATGCGAGGTCAGCCATTGTCAGCCTCGGACAAGATAGGTCATCCAAAATTAGGTCTACCCAAATTACAACTCCAAGTCTCCAACAGCTCTTTAGAGTCAAAACATTAGCCTTCACCCGAAAATCTCACTTGGCTATCTATTTTACTTTTGTTATTCGGATTTTCTATATCTTGTATTATTCCTAAATTACCCTCAAATTATTTTGTATTTATGGGAATGCTATTAAGGCATCCTTTTAGCCTTTTATTTACAAGTTTACCCTTATGTATAAATAGAATACATGTATAGGGTTTTAGACAAACTTTTGATATTTAATGAAAAATCCTTGAGACTTTCCTCTTAGAAAACTCTACTCTACTCACTCTTATCGATCCCTTTAGCAAGGATTGTGACAAGCAACCCTATCACTTGGACTGGTGCGCTACATCCCGCAAGTCTTAAGCTGTACTAGATCTTGTTGGTGCATCATATCCAGTTCAATAGCTTACAGATTTGCTAAACCCCTATTTTATTTTCTTGTTTTGCTTCGTTGTGATGCCTTTTTGTGTGTTCGACCTTGGAGATGTATCAAATATATAGAAACAACTGTCGTAAAGCTTCTCTTTACCTCTACGTGAAGTGACGGTCGGAATTAGTAATGTAATGTGTAGTTAATGCATGATCCTTTTAATTTAAGATAAGCTAAATATTATTAAGTCAAATTATTAAGCGATCAATCAATATCAACAAATCATTCAAATCACGCAACAATTAATCATACAACCAAATTTTCAATTTATTACATTTAACAGTACTTTGCACAGTATAGGCACCTCATTTTTTGCCCCTTTTTATTTTTCAAATTTTTTTAGAATAGGTTAAAGGGTCCTAAATTAGGAAAAATTCCCCCCAAAAAAAGAAAATTAAAGAAAAAATAAAAAATAAAAAAATTTAGAAAAATACAAAAAAAAATAAGAAAAAGCATAAAAAATAAGAAATTTAGAAAAAAAATACAAAAAATGGAAAAATTTAGAAAAATACATGGAAAATTAAAAAGTCATAAAAATAAAAAAAATAAAAGATTTAAGAAATTTAGAAAATAATAATTTTTTAAATAGTTAAAATAGAACAGGATTATTTAATTTAAATAAGGAGAGATTCGTTGCACTTGGACTTGAGCTTAGATTTGCATCTAGCTTAAGCTGATCTTATCCATATGTGTAATTTAATTATACATATTGATAAGGCATAGGCCAATGGCCTAACGGGTAAACATATGGAGATTATATTTGGGTTTTGTTTGGGATTAGGGGTTCAAAACTCACTAAAGGCATAAAAATGCCTTTTATCTTTTTCTTTTTTCACACTTTATGTACTATTATATGTCAAGGTATCATTAGGCTACATGTCTGATTATGTACTGCCACATGTCAAGGTATCATTGGACCATATGTCTAATTGTGACACGTTCTATGATTGGCCTTCACAACACATTTTCTTTCCCACCCCCCCCCCCCCCCCCCCCCCCTCCCCCTCCCCTCCCTCCCCTTTCCCTCACTTTCCCATTAAAAAAAAAAAAAGACACACACACACACACATAGGCAAGGGGTTCATGATCTCTCTCTTGGCCTGATAACTCTTTTTCTCTCTCAAAACCAATTTGACACAAATGACCACTTCCCCGACTACACTTCGACAATACCCTCTCGATTCCCCTTCACACTCAACACCATGCTTCAATTCATTAACTAAAAATAGCCCCATTCCTACGACGTACTGTCACTCTAACCGATACCCACACTGATGGTCAAGGCAAAGACTGCACTTTACCATCCTCTCTCGCGAACCATAGCATGATGTGTACACCACCACTCCACTACTCTCACCTGAACCAACATAGCAGTAACTGTCCATAACCCAACATCGTAACCCAAGAACCCATTCTCTCTCTCTCTAAATCCACACATACATATAGCAACCCTAAACACATCCCCATTGTATACACACATGACTATAGCGACATCCCCATGCTCTATCGTCATTGACAGCTTCATTACTACAACAACATGAGCAATACATACATGCCTACGATTGCGAACCTAAACCTAATCATCCTTATTGTCAAACACAATTGCATGACCCCCTAAACAACATGCCCCAATCTTCAAGCCAAGTAGCAATCACAAACTAAACCAAACCACTTACATTGCCCTTCGCAACACTAAATGCCATCCACAAACCTACATAAAACACAATAGCCCACTACAAACACTACTGCGAGCAACAAACCACTCCATTGCCAGCCTCAAAGCTTCGACCATTGCCCAAACCATTGTCATTGGTGATGACACTCCTCTAAACCCCCATTCCCTAATAGAAAACTCATAAAACGGCTACCCTGAACATATCTCCATTGTATGTACACACAACTATAACGACATCCCCATGCTCCATTATCATCAATAGCTTCATCACTGCAATAACACAAGCAATACATACACACCTACGACTGCAAACCTAAACCCAGTCATCCTTGTTGTCGAACACAATTGCATGACCCCCCAAACAGTATGCCCCAATCTTCAAGCTAAGCAGCAATCACAAACTAAACCAAACCACTTATACTACCCTTCACAACACTAAACGCCATCTACAAACCTACATAAAACACAGTAGCCTTGTGATTACAAACACCACTACAAGCGAGAAACTACTCCATCACCAGCCTCGAAGCTTAGACCACTACCTAAACCACTGTCATTAGCCACGACACTCCTCTAAACGCCCATTCCTTAATAGAAAATTCATAAAACAGCCTTTTTCTAATCGTTTTGACTGTTGAAACGGACTCCGAAACACCATTCTATCCGCTACTATTTCGACCTACATGGAGCCTTAGTCCGACTTGGTTCGAATTGACCCAACTCGACCTACCTGAACCAAAGCCCCATATCCAAAACACTCCTAATCCACGTGCCTTTGGTTTGACGTTATTTTCTTTTTATTTTTTTTATTTATTTATTGTTATTTCATTTTTGCATTGCAAATGTAGTTATAATAAAAAATAAAGAAAAAAAAAGAGGAGGGAAGAAGTATTTAGTTTAGTTTAGTTTTATTTATTTTAATCGAAGAACCAAAAATAAAAATAAAAAGTAAATAAAAAAATAATAAAATAAGAAAAATAAAAGATAATAAAGTTACTTTATCACTTAGAAAACCAATTTTCCAATAAAATAAATAAAAATAAATGGACCCTTTCTAACTAAGGCGCTTTAGAATTTCCAAAAATAAACTCTGATTAGGACTCTTAGAAAATTTTCCTTAAATAAACTTAAAACAGGTAAAAACGTAAACCCAACCATTTTTTAAAAACTAAAATCAATTCAACTTACTATATTTTCAGTAAATAAACTACGGAAGTTAGATCTCAAATAACGAGTATGTAGGCATCCGTACGTACGGAGTGACTTAAAATATGAAAATTTTTATTTTTTCCATCTTTGTAAATATTTGTTCAAATTAATTAATTTAGTCATGTTTGATATGATTAGTTGATTAGAAATTAAAAAAAGGATATATTTGAAAATCAAAGTTAAATTTAGAAAGTTAAAAAGTAGTACCCATTTAAGGTTTAATAAGATAACCCTTAAATTTAGATCTTTCGTTTTGAAAACCATTTACAAAATTGGTTTAACCAATGAGTTATAACTTAACTCTTTTTCCTAACTCTAATTAAGTGATGACTCCAAAATTTGTTAAAATGGTTTTTTCTAAACCTTTATCAAGAGTCAGTACTAAACAGGTACGGTTTAATACTAATCGGTTTAAAAAAAATAATTTATAAAAACCAGGAGGAGAAAACCAATCTCAATACACAATAATTAATCAATATTAAGCATATGCATAACTTGAACCCTTATGCATCAAGTTATTAATATTTAATTTTAGGTGCACTAATTATAAATACAAAACAAGTATAAAATTATTAAGAGTACTCACTTGGCCAAAGCCGATATGACTCCTAACAATCATCAAGCAACTTACTTTCTTGATCGATATTTTCTAATAAATAGAAATGAAATAAACCTAATGAGTATCTAGACGTAATGCTAGATAAGTTAACTAATTTACTATCTATCATATGATTCCCATTTTACTTCGATATTATATCATTTATAAACTTGTTCATTTTATCTTATATCTTTGCATTGTTATAATTGATTCTTATTAATTGTAGTTCCTACATATAACAAGATAGTAGTAGTATATATATATATTAGGTTAAATTAGATAAAGTAATTAGGTTTGTTAAATTAATAGAGTTGGATGAAAATATCGAAATCGTATGTTTAAATACCTAAACACTTTAATTTGGTTAAATTGTAGTATTATCCCAAGATTATATTGTATGTGTATGTATAACACTTTAATCTTTTGAAGAACTTCGTATTTTATAGTTATGTCTTATTCATACTTTATAGTATGTATCTATCGGTTTCCTTTCATAAGAAATAATATACGTGTACTTGTAAATAATTGTGTTTAGTTATTTCTTTATTTAATTGAAGTTTTATCTTAGTTATTTATTTGTAAAATCTTTGCATCTAAATAACGTAATTAATTTATTTATATCCCTCGACTTTTTCTAAATCTTAAATTGTGTATAGCTTTTTTTTTTTTCTCACTTCATTATTTATAAACTTATAATCAATTTTTATCATTTTCGAACGTATGCTTATATAGCGAGATCCATTTTAAACGTTGAGATCTGCATTTTTGTTATGATTATAAAGTGTTGCGAATTTAGTTATTTTGACCCAAATAATTTTATTTATCAATTTTGAGTTTTTATTTATTATTTTATAATTTAATTGATTTATAAATTTCATTTTTTATAATATTTTATGTTTAAATCAAATTTATATAAATTTTATTATTTCTTTATATTTAAGCTTAATACACCACTTCTACTAATTTTATTACTATTATAATTTTCCTAAATTAATTAATTATCATTATTTTCCAATTATGTTGCAATTTTTGGTTTAATTACATAATTTAGGTAAATTGCTGATCTGGCACAACCATACTTGTCCACATAGCAATTTTATTGATTTTTTTTCCTTATTTTTATATTTCTTAAATTTTATATTATTATTTATATTTATTTAAAATTATATTCAATTAATTGATAGATTATTGGCTTTAATTATACATTATGGTTTTCAGCCCATTATGTATTTATAGATATATATATTATTATATTATATTATATAAATACATTACATCATATTATAAAATTTTTGGTTTAATTACATAATTTAGGTAAATTGCTGATCTGGCACAACCACACTTGTCCACATAGCAATTTTATTGATTTTTTTTCCTTATTTTTATATTTCTTAAATTTCATATTATTATTTATATTTATTTAAAATTATATTCAATTAATCGATAGATTATTGGCTTTAATTATACATATGGTTTTCAGCCCATTATGTATTTATAGATATATATATTATTATATTATATTATATAAATACATTACATCATATTATATGTATGTACTTATATGCTTATGCTTAGGTACTTATATATTCTTAATTATTTTATTATACTTAATAATTTATTATATGTATTTATACTTAGTATATTATTATATTTAATTAATTATTAGCTTATGGGCCTTAGTTGTATATTATGGGTTTTAGTCCATTATATGTATATATATATATGTTATATATATAATTATTTTATTATTTTATATTAAACACTTGTATTATAATATGTATGTACCCATCTTATAAAATTATGTCTATACCCCTTATATGTATGCCCAATTATATAACACTTCTAACATATTAGTACATGTACTCCTATGTGTATATACGCATATTTATACTTGAATTTACATACTATTATATATGTATATTTATACATATTTTGTATTTTCATAGTATAATTTTAGGAAATTTTCATTTATACACATATTTATGATTTCGATTTTGTATAAATATATGTAAATATCTAATATTTCTAATATAAGTGTTTATGTACATAAGAAATATATATATGTATAGGGACATGTACATATATGTATATATGTATCCCTAATCTTGTTTATGTGTATATATACTTGTACTATATATTCCACTAGGACTTAAATATACATGCTCCATATATGTGCATATACTACATATTAAGGTTCCTAGACTTATATGTATATATGGGTATTTATATATGTACTAATATATATACATCATACATGAGTTTTGAAATAAACAAGAGTATACATATAACTTCATTACATATACATAAAACTTTTAGGATTATACTCTGAAATACAAACTAAATACTTACTAATATACTAAGAATAGTAGTTTACAAAATTAGATAAAAAAAAACAAAGACATAAACATACTTTACTTAAAATACTAATATGAACATAATAGATGTATCTCTTTCTCCTTCTAAATATGGATGAGGAGTTATATTATTTGATGTAATAAGATATAGAATAGTTGCTAAAAAAATAGTAAGCAAAATAGAAATATTACAAAAGGGAAAGGGGAAGAAGAGTTTACGGTTGGGAGAGAGGTAAATGTAGGATTTTTATTATGTTTTTAATGTGTTATAAAAAAAATGAAGGGGGACTATAAGTAGGCTAAAAGTAGACGACAAAGGGAAGAAGAAAAGTGGGAAAAGAAAGGGCAAAAAAGAAAAGAAATCTAAAGAAAATTGGTAAAGTTTCTAGTGAAGTGATTGTTGACTTGTTCAACACTTTACTAGGTCAGCACTTTAACTCTATCAACATTTTAACTTAGTCAAATGTTGACTTTGGTCAACCTTCATAATCTTACATATATTTTTGAAAATAAGGGTAATTATAAGAAAAATTAAAAAAAGAGGGAAAATAAGGAAATATATGAAATAATTAGTAAAACAATTACTATAACTTTCCTTAAATATTTATAACTCTATAGATATAATAATATAATATTAAACTACATAATTAATATAACTATAAAGAAAATTATAAGTTATAATCTTAATAATTACTATATATTGAAATAACAACTAAGTACTTAAATCTACATAATACTAACTCATTCATATAATTGTAAGGTTAATATTACTTATAAAATAATATAATAGTTTCTTATAAATTAATTTAATACATACACATTTATAAATATTTAGAAATTATCTTTAATTATTTGCTAGCGATTTTACGCAATTGAGCATATTATTCAGTTTTTGGTTCAATTAGGGTTTTATTATCTCCGTAGCAAATTGGTACATTTAGAAGCCTGAAGTTTTGGTTCAAGGTGGTTTTGATCAGGTTCAAGTTTGATTTTTCATATGTATATATGGATAGAATTTTAGGTTTTCATACATGATTAAAGTTTTTATCAGCTTTGGGGTCGATCTCTTACAATTACATATATTTAGGGTTTAAGATTTTTTTATGCGATTAAAGTTTCGATTAATAAGTTAAAATTTTCAATATTCATTTTAAGTTTCACATTTAAAATTTTAATTGATTTTAAATTTATTAGCTATGTTAACTTAGAGAAATCATCTATAGTACACTAGTTTGATTCTAAACTCAAAATGCTAAATTTGTGGGTTTACAAGTCGACTAGCATAACCCTTAAAATATTTGTTGCAGCGAATAAATTCAGGCAAAATACTATGCTGCTGTCTAAGATCAATGGGTGTTGGAGGCATAACTCCTACTTGATCCACTAGTGGTAGAAGAAGAGGAGATGGTTGTGGTAAGGGCATTTCCCAATCAATAACTGGTGGTGGTGCTTAGATAGGTGGAGCACATTCTTTAGCCAAAAATGCTCTCAGTAATTCATTTTGTGCATTGATTGTAGCTAATATCTCATCAGTATGGTCCTACTGCTTATGGGGTTCTTCTTCACAAGCAAGTAAGGCCCTAACTAGGGGTCTTCATCTGTACCTATTGCAATTGAGAAATTCATTTCCAACTTTCAGTTAGAAGCATTTAGCTACAATTAATTAAGTTTACCATTCATTATATAAAATGAGAGTAAACATAACTTATACAACACACATAGTAAAGTAAGTTGCAACTTCCATTTCTTGTAAACAAAATGAGGTTACATCCATATAACCAAATAAACCTAAATCAAAAGATAGACGTTCTAACAATACATCACTTTCACCATATTAAGCTCTTAAATACATCAAAACTCTCACAATATATCGTAACCTTACAATAAGGAAACTCTAAGAGTACAAAATGATTATGCATAATCCTAAAATCTAAGACAAAAAGGAACATGTATGATCACTCTAAAGTCATGCAACAACTCCACATCATAACTACACAAAAGATTGTCCATTGTATCCATTATGGACAAGATGACGATCCTATGCTAGGATCACCTTAGGGCATGAAATTTAGGATAGTAAACATAGATCCAATACTAAAATACACTCCTGACTCTTCACTGAGAGACTGTTATGCCCATTCTTTAGGTAGCTAAAAATCCAAAGGATCTAGCTGAACAATGAGCATATTAATGGGATCACCTCTTGCAACAACCTTATGTGAAAGTTCAAGATCCACCTGATAATATTTGAACTTTGGGGCTAGGGGTAACTCTCTATAAGGCTTAGCATACATTATTGGAGCATCTAACCCAACTTCTTGCCAACTCCAAACACCTCATCTGTCTAAGGTGGATTAAAACACCTCTCCATATCAACCTAGTAGTCTTCCATTACTCTAAGATTGTCTTAAGCAACAATCTTCATATAATCAACTAGCCGATCAATAGCCAAGACAACTCCACATCCCATATCTTGTCTAGGCTCAACACAGACTAGGAATATTAGTTCACATGGGTAACCAGGATTTTCTTTTGATTCCAACAAATGAATCATTTCTTCATTTATTGCCATTTCTCTAGGAAAATAGACACTCCAATGGTTCCTTTTATTTTTCCAATAAGTATTCAATCCATACCCCTGGTAATAAAAACTTCCTACAAAATGCGTGGCTTACCTATTAAAGCTAAATCTTCACAAAGGATTCGCAAACGATGTCGATAATCATACAACATCTCTCCAGGTCGATGACTAAACAGGACCCACCTAGTGAGTAAATGTATTTTTTACTCCTAAACCAATAAGGCACACATTAAAGCTTATAGTTATGTTAATATAAGATTCATTAATTTAAGCATTAAGGCTTAAATACTTAACGCAATTCTACTTACACTCAACCTCATTAGGTAGGTTGCTCTATTATCTAAAGTCAGTGTTTTATTTGTTCTATTTATATTCATGCTCTAATACCACCTTATTTGTCACAACCCGAGGGTAGCTTAGTCGTGACAAACATTGTATATCGTATAAAAGACCACAAATTGGTTTCCCTTCTAATTATGAATCCTTCATATAATATACAAGACTACTACAACTACTAGCTTTCCAAGAGTAAATAGAAAAAAATGATATCGTACAATATATATATATTTACATAATATTTAGATTAAAGTAGGTAGACTAAACAAAAGATATATTATTCTAGGTTAAAAGTAAAGTAACTACATAAGGTCTACTCATACTCTCTGAATACTCAAAATTGGCTCACTCTTGCCAAAAATCTCGTACCAACCTTTAGCATTTAGCAGCCAATGTCTACAAAAAGACAATCCTATAATAAAAGTCTACAAGGATATAAGCTAAACAGCTTAGTGAGTTAATTCCTCAACCATACTAATAAGCAAGTTATACATACATTAAATCAAGCATATGAATGCATGAACAAGTAGAATGCCAATTAGATACGTATGGTTAACCAAGTACTGTACGCAACTTAGATTTAATACCCTTCAAAGTTAAGGTTGGAGTATATATGACACTAGTCAAATCTGGGTATTATACCCGAACTTACTTTACTATAAAATTTCGCATTTCGCATTCAAATAAATCGATCCATTTGTTTTAATCAAAAACCAAGTTTTAGGTATAATTACGAGTAGGCCTTTGTAGTCTACACTTGCCCCTAAACGAAAGTCTCTAGATTTGACCCTTAGCTAGGCGATTAGTGCCTTCAACGCCTACTGTTCCCGTAAGCTAAATCACTATATTCATAAATTTAACAAACCCCGTATGGTCTTTTCCTATCTTCGTGTGATGTGATAACTGGAATTGATTTATGCAATGCATGTTGATACTTGTTCCAATTTACTTAATAAGTCAATTATAATTAAGTTCGATTATTGTATAACTAGCCAATATCACAAATAGTATAATTCCTATCCAATCTACTATGCAACAAATAATTCGTTATTAGTTTTTAATGTAACTTCACAATTCAACAAACAATAGCATTCACATGCATAATCCCAACCCTATACAACATCCAATTAACAATATTATTTAAATCCATTAACTACAAACATAAACAAGTGTGGAATCATAGGTATTACTCACTTGGCCATAACGTTTCTCACGCATTGTAGTAATCCTTAGGAAGATCTGAACTCATATTAGGATTACCTGATTATTAGAAAATGAAAACAATAATAAGTAACTAAGTGAACTAGTTATCTTAGATAATTACTTATCTAAATCTACTTAGGTTTTTTATTAGTTCCAAAACCCCAATTGAACTCTTTTGTTAATCGTATAAAACGTTTTCGTCTTATTTTTTGATATTCATAAGTTTATAGTCGATTTTTATCATTTTCGACTTATGTTCACATGATGGAGTCCATTTTGAACATTAAAACCTACGTTTTACGATATAAGTTTAAAGTATTATAGATTTCGTTATTTTGGCTTGAATGTTTTTATTTATAAATTTTGTATTTCCTTTTGTTGATTCATGATCTAATTAATTTCTAAATTCTTTTTTTCTTATAATTTTGAACAATTATTTTTATTACATGTATTTATATAAGATTAACATAAGTTGATAAATGCATTATGGGCCTATTATGGGTTTTGACCCATACATACATATATACATGTATGTGATTAGTTTACCATATTGTATTTAATACTTATATTATAATAAACTTATGTACTTATCTTATGCTTACTTATTTAAGTATATTATATGTATGTCCATATGTATATTCTTTTAGTATATTAGTATATGTACTTGTACATATAATTATATGTATAGTATTAATGTATATTCATATGTGTATTGATGTACTTTATATATGTATATTTATATGAATTTTCGTATTTTTAAAGTATAATGTTAAGGAATTTTTATATAATTTATGTATATATATATATATTTATGGTTTTAATTGGAATACTTCCATATATACACTTAATATTCTTATTATGCTTAATTATGTACATAAAAAGGAACTCATTTATAAGGTTTTGGTTGGTATATATATATATGGGTATTTGTGCCATATTTTCAACTAAGATTCATATATATAGACATACTCCATATATGTAAGTATACTATATGTATACATCTATTCCTACACTTGCACATATATATGGGTATTCCTATATGTACTAATATATGTACATAATACATGAGTTTTGAAAAAACTAAGATTATGCATGTAACCACAATACATATGCACAAGACTTTTATGATCATTTCTAAAACATAAGCTAGATATCCACTAATATACTAAACATAGTAATTCATTAAATTAGATGAAAAGGAAACATGCACATTCTTTATAAGAAATATTAGTATTAATGTAATAGATAGACCTCTTTTACTTTTTAAGGATGGATGAGGAGTTGTAAATTTTTTAAAGTAGAATTTGTAAGATACTTGTAAGGAAAAAGGAAAAGTGAAGATGAGAAATTTTGAAAGTGAAAGGGAGAGAGTTATGGTTTGGGGGAAGGGAATAAAAGTATGTTTTTTGTTGTGTTTAAATGTGTGGAAAAAAAATGAAGGGGACTCTAGAAGATGAACAAGTGGGTAGAAAGAAAAAGGGGAAAAAGAAAGGGAAAAAGGAAAAGAAATCAATAGAAAAAAAGGAGAAGATTCTAGTTGACAATAATGTGTTGACTTGGTCAACCCTTCTAATATTACATGTATTTATTACATATATTTTTGGAAATAAAGGTAATTAGAAGAAAAATTAAAGGAAATAGGGAAATAAGGAATTAAATGAAATAATTAGTAAAACAATTATTTGAACCTTCAATAAACATTTATAATAATATAGATAATATTTAGCAACATTAATATAACTATCATGAAAAGTATAATTTATAATACTAACAATTACTATGTATGGTCTAAATAGCAATTAAACACTTAAACCTACATAATACCAGATTAAACACTTAAACCTACATAATACCAGCTTATTTGTATGATTATAAGGTTAATATTATCTACATAATAGTATCATAATTTCTTATAAATTAATTTAGTATGTATACCTTTATGACTATGACTAATTAGAAATTATCTTTGATCATTGGTTAGTGATTTTATATGATTTAGCATATCATTAAATATTTATACTCAATTAAGGTTTTATAATAATTGTAATGAATTAGTACATTTATAAACTTAAAGTTGTGATTTTAGGATTTTTATTACTTTCAAGTACAATCTCTAGTGTTTATATATATTTAGGGTTTAAGGTTTTTATGTGTGATTAGATTTTCTATTCTTTTAGTAGGGTTTTTTTTTTTATCTTATCTGGCCTTATTGACTCTTAAAGTTGTCTAGTACACCTGAGTTTGATCTAGGATTTAGATCGAAAATTTTAAGGGTTTATAGAAAGGACCACATGGCAAAGTTTAGGATTTTGTGATATAACAAAGCCCAAGTGGATTTTACGCATACTTAGAGTATATATATTGCTACATATAACATTGTATGCCGTTTGATGCTATGTCAATTGGATATGGCTATATCTTAGGTGAACTGATATACTATTATGGTGAATGCTGATGTGGTGATTATGAAAAATAGTAATTGTATCTTAGTTAAACCGTTATGCTGCTATGTTAGGTAATGATTGTACTAATAGGGAAAATTGAATGATTGCTAACTCAATATTTTGGGTGTTCACCTAAGTGAACCTTAAGTGAGATACTAGAATTCCACTAGGGAGAGTTTGAAAACTAGAATCAAATCACTAGGTTGAATAAAACTGAAAGACTGATTGTGTTGAGTGATATACTTGAGTTGTTATTGCATATCATAGCATCGCATGATAGAAAAAGGACCTACGAGTCAGAACCTTCAAATTGAGGCTTCCAAGTGATCATTAAGGATAGCTAGGGTTCCCAATCTAAGGGTTCATAAGAACCTATGCAGTAATCTTAGTTCCAAACATGATGGACTATTGGATTTTGTGATTGAAGATAAGCAAAGTTCATAATCCAAGGATTGTATGGAACATGCAGAACAATGTAAGATCATGAAAAGATGGATTAGTTGACTACACTAATGAAGATACCGAGTGTTCCCAATTTGAGGATAACTGAGACTCCTAAGTAACTAAAGCTAATTTTGAGAGCAACTAAGGTTCTTGTACAACAATCTAAGCTCCTAAAGGATTACATGATTTCATGATTAACAGTAGCTAAGGTTTGTAATTTGAGGACTCTTATATACTTGTAAAATAACCTTAGTTCATGAATTAGAATAACCAAAGTTTTTAACCTAAGGATAATTAAGGCTCCAAAATAACCAAAACTTCTCTCAAGAGTAGTCGAGGTTCTTATGCAATAACATAAGTTCCTTAATAGAAGGATTACTTGATTTCACAATTACGGCTAACTGTGATTCCTAATGTAAGGATTCTTAGAAACTCTTACAATAACCTTAGCTCCTAGGGCATTTGAAAGCTTGATTGCACAATTTTAAATAACCTATGTTCTTGACCTAAGGATAACTGAGACTCTTAAATTGTTAAAGCTTCTTTCAAGGATAATAGAGATTCCTGTTGAAAAACCTAAGTTCCATGATTGAAAAACCTTGTTCACAATCAAGAACAACCATAATTCCTAATCTAAGGATACTTTGGAAGTTGTAAAGTAACCTTTGTTTTGAAAGGGTTGGATTACTTGACATTGTGATGGAGGATAGCCATAGGTCCTGCTCCAATGATAACTAAGGCTCTTTAGTAGTCGAAGGATCTTTCAAGAATGAATAAGGTTATCGCAAAATAAATTAGGTTCCTACAAACAAGGATTGCTTGGTTTCATGTTTGAGAATTGCCAAGATCCATAATTTAAGGATTCTTAAGAAGTTTTGGAATAGCCCTAGCTCTCCAGACGAGAGATTACTTGATTTAACGATTTGGAATAACCAAAGTTCCTAACCTAAGGATAATTGAGGCTCTGAAACAACCAAAGCTTCTTTCAATGAATAACGAATGCTTTTGTCTAATAACTTAAGCTCCCGATAAAAATGATAACTTAGTTTCTTGATTAGGATAGCCCAAGTTCATAATCTAAGAATTCTAAGGAACTAGTAGAAAATAATTAGATCATGAAAAGATGAATGAATTGATCCCATGACAAAGATCACCAAACTTCCGAATCTGAAGAAAACAACAATGCCTAAATAGCCATAACTTCTTTCTAGAACAATCGAGGTTTCTTATTGAACAAACACTGCAACTAGAAAGAAGGATTACTTGGTTTCACGATTTAGGGTAGTCGGGGCCCATAGTTTGAGGATTCATAAGAACTTCTAGAGTAACATTAGTTTTCAATAAGATGGATTATTTGATTTCACGACAAAAAATAACTAGATTTCATAACCTAAGGATGACGAAAACTCATGAAGTGTCGAAGCATCTTTCAAGAATAACGAAGGTTCTCCTCAAGCAACCTACATTTGTAAATAGAAAGAGTAGGTGGCACGATTGAGGATAGCTAAGGTTCCTAATCTAAGGGTTCTTAAGAACCTATGTAGTAATATTAGTTCTAAACAAGATGGACTACTAGATTTTGCAATTGAAGACAAGCAAAGTTCATAAATCTATGGATTGTATGGAACATGTAGAACGACGTAAGATCATGAAAAGATGGATTAGTTTATTCCACTAATGAAGATACCAAGTATTCTCAATTCAGGGATAACTGAGACTCCTAAGTAGCCAAAGCTAATTTTAGTAGAACAATTTAAGTTCCTAAAAAGAAGGAATACGTGATTTCACAATTGGTAATAGCTAAGAAGTATTTTTATATTTTGTTAGTGTATTTTTAAGGGAATTCTAATATATACATATATTTATACATGTCTATTTTCAGTTTTTTCATATATATAATACCTATTATTTCACATGCCTATGTTTTTATACACATTATGACATATATATGGCGTATATGTATGTATTGTACATATATATACCGCATATAGATGTTTGTGTGTATGTGTGTGTGTATATACCTATAACTAACTAACCAAATAACAAATACTTACATATATCTATATGTATACATTAGTATATTTACATATGAACAAAGTCCTCAAAGAGTTAATATTATGTATACTAAATCTAATACATATACTAAAAATTAAAATACAATATGATAAAATACATACTAATACATATCCAAAATATTAAAAACAAGGATGTTCAAAAATGCCCAATAAAAATACCTATTACATACTTTACATAAAGGGTTTAATACTAAATATATACAAAAGAAATATACCTACTTTTTGGGGAGCCAATTTAGTGTGAGAATTCTTTCCTTTCTCTCTCTAAAAGCAACAAAAATGGCGAAGTGTGAAGTGTAACTAGAAGTGGAAAGTGGTTAAAGAAAATGAGGGAAAGTGAAAGAGAATTCAAGAAAGAAGAGAGAGAGGATATGTCTATTTGGGTAAGAGGGAATTGGATGACTTTTGTGTATACATTTTTAGAAAAGTAAAGAAGTTTAGGAAGGTTTCTAGAAGACACTTGGATTCACGATTGTCAAGCCCGATTTTTCACCCTTCCGGTTCTTTTTATAAAATTAAGCCTTCTTTAAACTGATTAATATTAAACCCAACTCGTTTAATACTGATCCTCGACTAAGGTTTAAAGAAAATCATTTTTTCAATTTGAAAAGGTATTGGAGTTGCCACCTGATTGAAAGAAAAAGAATTAAATTATAACCAATTAGGTAGATTGGTTAAAGCTTAGCTACTGGTCTATCGATTAAAAAAAAATCATAAAAATGGCTTTTTGAAACTAGAGATCTAGATCCAGGGGGTAATTTATTAAACCCTAAACGGGAACCACTTTTAAAAATTTCAAATTTAACTTCGCTTTTCAAATATACCCTTTTTCAATTTTTGAACGGCTAATCATATTACATGCAACTAAAAATTAATCGATTTATACAAATATCTAAAAATGGAAAAAATAAAACTTTCTATATTTTAAGTCACCCCGTACTAACATACGGATGCCTATATAATTGCTATTTGGGATTAGACTTACGTAGTTTATTTTCCGAAAATATAGCAGGTTGATTAATTTTAAAATTTGAAAAGTTGTTCGGTTTATGGTTTTACCCATTTTGATTTATTTGAAGAAATTTCCCTAAGGGTCTTAAATTGATTTGATTTTTGGAAATTATAGAATGCCCTAATTTGGAAAATGGTTGATTTTTTTTTTTGGAAAATCAATTTTCTAATTGATAAGACAATTAACCTATTTATTTCATTCACATTTTTAATTTTTCCTTATTTATCTATATATATTTTTATCTTATATTATATATATATATATGTATATTTTTATCTAAAGAAAACAAAAAAATAAATAAATGAATAAATAGGTAGACCACTTTTCCTTCTTTTTCCTCTTTTTTTTTTTCTTTTCTCTTTTTTTTTCTTCTTTTTTTGATTCTCTTCCCTTTTTTTTAACTCTAATTCACTAATACAATAAACAGATAAATAAATGAACAACAAAATTAAAAAATAAAATAAATAAAATAAATAAACCAACAAAAGAAAAAAACAAAAAATAAGGTTCACACTGAATAGCACACAGGTTAGGTTGGAACTCCACGAATCTAGGTCGAACTTTGGAGATTCGACTGAGTCTAATTCGAGTCG
This sequence comes from Lumnitzera racemosa, assembly GCA_024138005.1. Classification (NCBI taxonomy): domain Eukaryota; kingdom Viridiplantae; phylum Streptophyta; class Magnoliopsida; order Myrtales; family Combretaceae; genus Lumnitzera; species Lumnitzera racemosa. The sequence goes on from JAMXBC010000007.1 coordinate 48,117,281, forward strand.
CAGGTCAGTGGCGTGGTGAAGGTTGTTTCAATTAGCTCTGGATACCTAAACGAGCAGGGGACTTCAATTTTGTGCCTTTTTATTGGGGTTTGGGGGTATAGGGATGATGCCACCATGTTTGGTGGCCGTTTGGCGATTATTGGTTCAAACGGTAATGGTGGTTCTTTGCGAAAGGGGTATTAGAGGTTAGTCATGGGTGAACAACACTTGGTGGAGTGTGTATAAGTAGGTAGGGATCGGCCAAGGTGCAGTTGATTACTGTATAATGTGGAATGGGTTATGGGTTAGTATTGGGTCGGCATAGTGACAAGTCGGTGATTGGTGAAGGGTTAGATGGTAGCTGTACATGGGGTGGTTGGTGGCTTGTTGCTACTATTTTCGTTCGAAGGTGTCATAAGTGTGTGCTACAAGTGTGTGTGCCACAATGAACGAGAAAGAGGGGGGTAGTTGTGGTGGATAGAGAATTCAAGGATGGGGACGTCAAGTTGGTGTTCGTATGTGAGTTTATTCAGTGAAAGAGGCCAGGTCATGGTGGTCAAGTGTGCGGTGTTGAGAAAGAGGGTCAGTTATTTGTGTGTGTGGGGGTTTGGCCTATGGGAGAATCCAACTAAGAGAGAGAGTTTATAAACCCCTAAAATTTTCGATCTAGCTTTTGGAATAAACTAGACTATGCTAGATAATTTAGGAGTTAACAAAACTAATGAAAGTGAGAACCCTAAAAAAACTAATCAATCACGTAAGAAACTTTTCTACCCTAAATGTATGTAAACACTAAAAATTTCATTCAAAAGTGATAAAAACCCTAAAATGATAACCTTAAAGACATATGTGAACTAATTCATCATAATATACCCTAAAACCCTAATTAATAATATAACCTTCATACTTTTCCAAATATTAATAAAAGGTTAGAGATGACTTTCAATCATGCATATATATTTAGAATCCTTAAGTATTCCTTTAGAAACTAAGATAATGAATCATATATTACATTTATCTCTTAAGTATATGATTAAGATAGTATTACATAGAGTTAAGGGTATAGTTAAAGCTTAAGCTAAATGTAATGAACCTTAACACCCTAATTAGTACTTTTCATACTAGTTATACTAAATGGCTTACCAAATGATGTATATAAACTATAAATAGCTAAAGTAAAACCTCATCATCTATTTTTACTAATCAATTCACCAAATACCTTATTTCCTTTCATTTCTTTAATTTTTCCCTTAATTTTCCTTGATTACTACATTATGTGTACAAAATGGCATATGCTAAAAGAAAGTTGACCAAGTCAGCATATGTTGACCAAGGTCAAAAGGTTGACTAAAGTCAACAATTAGAAAAGTCAACAAAAGATACTAATACATAAGAAAATATCTAACCATCTCATGATTTCTTTTCTTTTCTTTTCTATTCTTTTAGCTTTTCTTTTCCCTTCTCCTTCATAATTGCAGTCCACCCATTTTTCTTCTAGACCCTACCATCTTCTTCATTCCATAATCAAAACAAAAAAAAAAAAAAAGAAAAGAAAGAAACCAAGCATACCCCACCTCCATTGCCGTGACATCCCCTTCCCCTCTCACTTTCAAAACTTTCCTCTTTGCCTTCATAATTCAAACACAAATTAAGGTATGTGATCATGTTACTTTATATTGCTTTATATTACTCATTAGTAAGGTAATTAGGTAGATTAAATAAGTAGATATATGTTATGTGTGATCTTGTAGAATAGGACATAAAGTTTCCACCTTTAAGTGTAGAAGAATAGGAATCATGATGAAGAGGAAAGGAATACATATGTATATACCCTTAAGTATATGTACATAAGGATATATTAGAAGAATACAAGCATGGGGATTTTTGTACATAAGTATTTACTATGTACATAACCTAAACTAAGACAAATCCAAACTATACATACCTATACTATACTAAATACATACTTAGAAACACAAAAGAATGAAATTAGGAAGATTTTCTTAAGAGGAAAATTAGGCATACGAAATTTATACAAAAATACGTATATGACCATATAGGTATATGAGTATGTATACAAGTATAAATACGGTATAAGTATAAGTATATGTATAAGTATACTAGTATACATACAAGTATAGTAAAGGTATATGTACATAGTAGTTTAAGTAAAGTGTACATAAGACTTTTAGATATTACATAATCATGAGATAAGGCATATGTAATTAAATGATGAAGTAAGCAATGACATAAGCGAATGATGATGTAAGCGATGACATAAGCATAGGTTTATAAAATAAGAAATAAGAAGGGTGCATAATAATTAGGTACATAAATTAGTAAACCCTAATACATTTCCTAAATTGAATTACACTTAATTAAGTACATGAATTAGTGACAGCAAAGTAAAATTCTTTAAGTATAAGAATTTAAGGGTTAACTAAATCATTAAGTATAAACAAAGGATATAAATATAAGCAATAAGAATAATTAAGTTTTCATACTTAAAGTTTTTATAAATTTAGTCCATATCGTAAAACATAAGCCTTAACGTCCAAAATGGACATCACCGTGTGAACGTACGCCCGAAAATGATGAAAAACAACTTTAAATTCATAAATATCGGAAATAAAAATAAAAAATTACATACGATTAATAATAAAGTCTAACCGGATAGAAGTTTATAGTAATTTAAGTAGAATTAGATAAATAGATATTTAGAATTATTAGTTAATTCAATTACTTATTAGAGTTATTATATCGTAATGATTAGGTGATCTCGAGGTGAGCGAGGGTCTCTCAATTGATTACTATGATTAGAGCAAGTTATCATGGTCGAGTGAGTATTTATCCTATGATTCTATACTTATATGTGATTGTAGATAGTGGACTTAAATATTATTTATAATTGACAATTGTGTGGGGTTTGAGAAACGCTTGTGTATGTTATTGTGTGTTGAGTTGTGAACTTACCTTAAGTTCAGATAATGCTTTGTTTGTTACATGGTAATATAGAAAATGATTGTGTATACTTGGATGGTCACGGCATAATTTGAACTGAATTATACTCAACTTATAAAAAGAAACTAGAATATGCATTAACATGCATCACATAAACACAATTCCGGCCATCACATTACACGGAGGTAAAGAGAGGTCATTTGGGGGTTGTTATTATTAATTTATTGGTTCTGTACAGTAGACTCATACAAAATGACCTTACCTTGGCCCGCGAGAACATTAGGTGTTGGAGGTGCCAACCGCTTAGCAAAGGATTGAGTCTAAAGGCCTCCATTTAGGAGTGAGTGTGGACTGCGAGGGCCTACTCACGATTATACTAAAACTTGGTTTTTATGAAATAAAATAATTATTTGATTTGAGTACGAAACGTAGAGTTTCGTAGTAAAGTAAGTTCTAGTATAATATCCGAATCTGATCGGTACCGTATATACTCCAACCTTGACTTCGAAGGGCACTAAATCTGAGTTTAAGTATATGAACTAGTTAACTATACGTATTGTTTAGCATGCTATTTGATCATTCATTCATATGCGTGAATATAATGTACTTATAACTTATCTATGGTGTAGCTGAGGGTTTTGCTCATTAAGTTTAGGCTTATACCCCTTTAGACTTTTGTTACAGGATAGTTTGTTTGTAGAGGTTGGCCGAGGGATGCCATAGGTTAGCTTGGGGACTTGAGCAAGAGCGAGCTATCCTATGTATTGATAGAGAACAGTTTTTGTAGACTCTTACTCATATACTTATGTTTTACTAGTATTATAGACTTAGATATACTAAATTACTGTGTATTGTAAGCTTTGTAGTTCAAATTTTATATAAATATGTTTGTGTGATGATATCATGTGAATTTGTATGTTCTTGGGAAACTAGTGGTTGTAGAGCCTTGTATATTGTGTGAAGAGTTCATGATTAAAAGGGTAACCAATCAGGGGTTCTTTGTACAGTATACGACGTTTGCCATGACTAGGTTGTCCTCAGTTTGTAATAGAGTTAGGGGGTAGTTGTACGGTATTAAGAGAGAGAGAGAGAGAGAGAAAATTCAACCTATCTACAAGTGTATAAAGAGAGAGCGACCATGTGAAGAGTTAAAAGGTATAGTGGAGAGAAAGAGAGAGTGGATTGGTCAAAGAGAGAGAGAGAGACGCAATGGAGAGTTAGAGCAAGAGAGGTCTGTGGAGAGAGAAAAACGCGTGGGTCCCCCTCATGTGTCTGTGTGTTTTTTGGAAATCAACAATCCCCCTCCTCCCCCCTCCATGTCTATAGAGAGAGATGGACATGTGGGTCCCCTTCGCGTCTATGTTTTTCTTTCGTACCTTTAGCTTAATCCATGTGCTTAGTTTAATTGCTTTACCGTTAGGCCGTTGGCATGTGCCTTGTTTATATGTGTAATTTAAATTGCACATATGGATCAGATTAACCTGGGCTAGATTTAAATCTAAACCTAAGTCCAACAGTCTTTTATTTTAAGTCTAATTAAAAATCTACTCTATATAAGCAACTTAAAAAAAATTATTATTTTTAAATTATTCCGTGACTTTTCAAATTTCTTATATATTTTCCTAAATTTTTCCATTTTTTTATTTTTTTCTAAATTTCTTCATTTTTTGGTGTTTTCTTTAATTTTCTATTTTTTAAATTTCTTCTAATTTATGACCCTATAACCTAATCTGAAAAATAAAGAGAGGGGGGGGGGGGGGAGGGAATTAGGTGTCTACAACGGCAAATTGAGGGAAAAAGAAAAAGAAAAGAAAAGGGAAAATAAAAAGTTGAAAAGGAAAAATGTTGACTTGATCAACTCTTGGAATGTTATATATATTTATTATATATATATATTTCAAAAATAAAAAGAAAATAGATGAAGAAGATGAAGAAAGAGGGAAAATAGAGAATTAAACGTAATAAATTAATAAAATAAATATTTGAATTTTTCTCAAATATTTATAGTCCTATAAATAATATTTAGAATAATAATTAATATAACTATAAAGAAATTATTAATTATGATATTAATATCTACTACTTATTGTCTAAATTATAAGTAAATGTCTAAATTGACATAATACTAATTTTATCTATTAAATATAAGGTTAATATTAATTATAAAATAATATTATAGATTTTTATGAATTAATTAATCCTTTTAGATTTATGAGCATTTAGAAATTATCTCTGATTATTTGCTAATGATTTTACGCGATTTGGCATATCATTCAGTTATTTGGCTTAATTAGGGTTTCATCGCCTTCATAGCAAATTGATACATTATAAGTTTAAATTTTTTGTTTTAGGGTTTTAATCAAGTTTGAGCTCTATTTCTCATATGTATACGCTTATAGAATTTAGGGTTTTTATATGTAATTAAGATTTTTATCAAGTTTAAGGTTAATTTCTTATAGTTCCACGTATTTAGGGTTTAAGGTTTTCATATGTGATTAGAGTTTCAATTAATAAATTAGAGTTTTTCATATTCGTTTAAGGTTTCACATTTAAAATTTTAAATTTAGTGGCTCTATTAACTTTAGGAAATCATCTATAGTATACGAGTTAATTCTATACTCAAAAGGCTAGAGTTATGGGGTTTACAAGTTTAGTTGTTCTTAATCGTGAAATCAAATAATCAATCTTATTGAGAACTAATGCTATTCCAAAAGTTCTTATGAATCCTCAAACTACGGGCCCAAGCTATTCTCAATCATGAAACCTAGTAATTTTTTCTTATAAGAGTTTTGTTTATTCAACAAGAAACCTCGGTTGTTCTCGAAAGAAGCTTTACCTATTTAGGGATCATTGTTTTCTTCAAATTAGGAAGTTTGGTTATCTTCAATCACAAGATCAAGTAATTCATCTTTTCATGATCTAATTCCTTTCCACAAGTTCCCTAGAATCCTTAGATTATGACCCTTGGCTTTCTTGATCGTAAAACAAAGTTATCTTTCTTAATGGTAACTCAAGTTATCTAACAAGAGCATTCGTTATTCTTTGAAAGAAGCTTTGGCTATTTAGGAGCCTTATTTATACTTAGGCTAGGAACTTTAGTTATTCTAAATCATTAAATCAAGTAATCTGTCATCTAGAGAGCTAGGGTTATTACAAAAATTTTTAGAAATTCTTAGATTACGGATTTCGGTGATTCTTAATCATAAAACTAGGTAATTCTCGTTTTTTAGAACTTAGTTTATTTTGCAAGAATCTTATTCGTTCATGAAAGATCTTTTAGCTGTTAAGGAGCCTTGGGTTATCATTTGAACAGGAGCTTTAGTTATCCTCCATCACAAAATCAAGTAATCTAACATTTTCCAAACTAAGTTACTTTGCAACTTCCAAAGTATCCTTAGATTAGGAATTTTGGCTCTCTTTGATCATTAAATGAAGCAATCCTTTATTCAACAAACTCAGGTTACTTAACGGGAATGTTCATTATCCTTGATATAAGCTTTGGTGATTTAGGAGTCTCAATTATCTATAAGTCGAGAATACAAGTTATTTGGAATTGTAGAATCAAGCATTAGATCGCCTTAGGAGCTAAGGTTATTGCAAGAGTTTCTATGAATCCTTACATTAGGAACCGTAGTTAGCCATGGTCGTAAAACCAAGTAATCCTTTTATTAAGGAACTTAGGTTACTACATAAGAATCCTTGAAGTTTTGGTTATTTTAGAGCCTTGATTATCCTTAGGTTAGGAACTTTAGTTGTTCTAAATCGTAAAATTAAGTAATCCACCTTGTTAGGAACTAGGTTTATTCTGCAAGTTTGTAAGAGTCCTTAGATTACAGACGTTGACTTTTCTTAATTGTAAAATTAAGTAATCTTTCTTTTTAGGAACTTAGTTTATTCTATGAGAACCTTAGTCGTTCTTGAAATTAACTTTGGCTACTTTAAAGTTTTAATTTTCCTTAGATTGGGAACACTGTATATCCTCGTTAGTGGAATAAACTAATCCATCATTTCACGATCTCACATTGTTCCACATGTTCCATACCATCCTTAGATTAGGAACTTTGCTTGTCCTTAATCGCAAACTCCAGTAGTTTATCTTGTTTGGAACTAAGACTACTGCGCAAGTTCTTAAAAACCCTTAGGTAAGGAACATCAACTATCCTTAATCGTACAACCTACTCTTTCTATTTAGGAACATTAAGTTATTCAATGAGAACCTTCATTATTTTTTAAAGAAGCTTTGGCTATTCAAGAGTTTTCATTATTCTTAGGTTAGGAAGTTGGGTTATTCTTGATCATAAAACCAAATAGTCCATCTTATTGAGAACTAATATTATTCCAGAAGTTCTTATGAATCCTCATACTACAGGCCTACGCTATTCTTAATCGTAAAACTTGGTAATTCTTCTTTATAGGAGCTTTATTTGTTCAATAAGAAACCTCGGTTGTTCTCAAAAGAAGCTCTGCCTATTTAGGCATCGTTGTTGTCTTCAAATCAGGAAATTTGGTTATCTTCAATCATGAGATCAATTAATTCATCTTTTCATGATCTAATTCCATTCCACCAATTCCCTAGAATCCTTAGATTCTGAACCTTGGCTATCTCGATCATGAAACCAAGTTATCCTTCTTATTGATAACTCAAGTTATCCAACAAGAGTATTTGTTATTCTTTGAAAGAAGCTCTGCCTATTTAGGCATCGTTGTTGTCTTCAAATCATGAATTATGGTATTATATATATGCATGTATACTATATATATTACACATATGTATTACACGTATGATATATGTATATGTATTTATTTAAAACATACTCATATTCATATATTTATATATATACGTATAATATATGTATATGTATTTATTTATTGATACGTCTTACATGTATATATATACCTAAAATGACATACATATATGTTCGGCATACATACCTATAAATATATATACTATACATGTCATACATAATATACCGTATACTATTATATATTTATACATACTTATAAAAAATACTACTCTACTATATACAACTACACACATATATATATAATCATATATGTAGACCCATATATATATATATATAAAGTTACGGTACACATACATATATCTTTATACTATAATTATGTAAATTACTAATTAGAGGTATATAAAAAAAAAAGCAAATACATAATATATACTATATACCTCGGTACATACATGTAGACATACTTAATCTTATATTTATACATATAAGTAAATTTAGGTATTTATACATATAAACATATACCATTAGTATAAGATGGACAAATACCATAAAACAAAAATTATAAAATACCATAAAAATACCATAAAAGTACTATAGCTCTACACATGTATACTATCATATACAAATATATTCCTTAGAATAAATGACTTACCAATTAAATTGGATTTTTCTTCTTCTTTTCCTTCTTCTTTTTCTCTTTTCTTTCTTTCTTTTTCTCTCCTTTCTCCTCACGGTTTGCAAATTGTGTGTGTGTATTTGTGCAGAATTTTCTTTCTCTTTCCCATATGTATAGAGTTGCTTTTGCTCACGTGATGGTGGCTTAATTTTTAAGCTAATGTTCACTTTGTATTAAAGTAAATAAGATAAAAGAAAATAACACTACGTGGCTGCGTAAAGGGATGTCCAAATTAAAGAAACAAAAGTGAGAAGAGTTCTGGACGTTGAACTTAAGAAAAGAAAGAAAGAAAGGAAGGAAAGTAAGAAATGAGATAAATTGAAATTAGTAGAGAAGGAAAATGAAATTTATTAACAAATATGTGTAATTTTTCGAATCATATAAATTAGAACGAATTTCCTCGTAGATTAGTTTTCAAATTTTTTTTAAAATTTTATCAATTTAACTGGTACCCGTTACAATTATAATTTTTACAAGTTATTATGGTAATTTCATTACAATGTTGTACAAACAGTCGATTTAGTCAAAAATTACATTCGACTATAATTTTATTGCTATTGTGTAATATTTAACTATTTTATAGGTTTACGTTTATGATTTTAGGGTCTCGAGCAATTTTGAGCTCGATTTCGATTAATGATGCATGAACGAGTTTTAGGGTTTTAGTAAGCAATTTAGGGTTTTGATAAATTTTGAAGGTTTTGTTATCGGTGTTATATTTGATTTATTAAACTTCATTTTCTTTTAGAACACTCGGACTCGAGTTAAGGTTCAACTACTGTTTTTCCTAAGGTTTACATTCTCCCCCCCTTCAAATAAGTTTTGTCCTCAAAACTTGAGTTACGTACCTGGTTCTACGAATAAGTGTGGATATTTCTTCTTTACTTCATCTTCCGCTTCCCAAGTAGCTGATTCTCGTTCGTGGTTTCTCCATAATATCTTGACATAACGAATCTGTTTATTCCTCAACTGTTGTACTTTACTGTCTATAATTTGCATTGGGTGTTCTTCGTATGTCAAGTTTTCTTGCAGTCTTATTGGTTCCAATGCAACGATTCGGTCGGGGTCAGAAATGTGTTTCCTCAAGACTGACACATGGAAAACGTTATGAATTCTCGATAGATTAGGTGGCAATGCGAGTCGGTAAGCTAAATTCCCAACTCGTTCCAAAATCTTAAATGGGCCTATAAATCTTAGACTTAGTTTTCCTTGGGCTTTAGCATGATGAATACTCTTGATCGGTTTTACTCTTAAATACACATGTTCTCCCACTTGGAATTCTACTTCTCTTCTTTTCAGACCAGCCCAGCTCTTTTGCCTATCTTGGGATTCTTTCATCTTTTGTCTGATTATTATGATTTTATCTGCAGCTTCTTGAATCAGATCGGGTCCTATTACAGCTTTCTCTACATCATCCTAGAATAATGGAGATCGGCACTTTCTTCCATATAAAGCTTCATAAGGTGGCATGTGTATGGTCGAGTGATAACTGTTATTATAAGCAAACTCAAATAAAGGCAAATGTGCATCCCAACTTCCTTACATGCCCTCAACATATCTTCTAAGGTCTGAATAGTTCTCTCAGTCTGTCCATCTATTTGGGGATGATATGCTGTACTAAACTGTAGCTTCGTTCCCATCACTTTCTGTAAACTTCCCCAAAATTTTGATACAAATCTTGGATCTCTATCCGGTACAATTCCTGTTGGGACACCATGTAGTCTCACTATCTCCTTAATATATATTCTTGCCAATTTCTCTAAAGAAAAGGTCTTATTAATTGGTAAAAAGTGAGCTGATTTGGTAAGTCGATCTACGATTACCCAAATCGCATCAAAACCAGTAGCTGTCCTCGGTAATCCACTCACAATATCCATAGATATCCGATCCCATTTCCATTCTGGAATAGATAAAGGTTGGAGTAATCCTCCTGGTCGTTGATGTTCAGCTTTCACTCTTTGACAAGTTTCACACTTAAGCACAAAATCAGCCACATCTTGTTTCATTCCATTCTACCAGAAATTCTTCTTCAAGTCTTGGTACATCTTCATTCCTCTTGGATGTACAGTATAGCCTGAATAATGAGCTTCACTTAAAATTTCTTTTCGCAGCTCTTCATTATCAGGTACACATAAGCGGTTATTCATACGAAGTGTACCATGTTCATCCATTAGAAAATCAGTATATTTCCCATTTCCGATTTCTTCTTTAATCTGATTAACCACGACATCACCTTGTTGAGCCATTCTAATTCTTTGTATCAGTGTTGGCTCTATCCCCAAATTAGATAACTCAATATTTTCTGTGTACCATGAAAACTCCAAACTTAACCTTTCAAACTCTTTAATGAGTTCTCTTTGATCAGTCAAAAGAGAAGCAACTTCACCATATTTCTTCCTGCTTAATGCATCAGCAACGACATTTATTCTACCTGGGCAATAGTTAATCCCCAAATCATAATCTTTGATCAATTCAAGCCATCTTCTTTGTCTCATGTTCAACTCCTTCTGAGTAAACAAATACTTAAGGCTTTTATGATCAGTAAAAATTTCGCATCTCTGTCCATACAGATAGTGTCGCCACAACTTTAATGCAAACACTACAGCCGCAAGTTCTAAATCATGAGCTGGATAGTTTTGCTCATGTGGTCTCAATTGTCTTGAAGCATATGCAATCACTTTTCCACTTTGCATAAGTACACATCCCAATCCATTTTTAGAAGCGTCACTATATACAGTGAAAGGCTCTTTATCATTTGCAATACAAGGATCGGGGCGGATACTAATCTCTTCTTTAACTCTTGGAAACTTTTTTCTTGTTTTTCACCCCACTCAAATTTTACATTCTTCTGTGTCAATTGGATAAGTGATCTCGAAATCTTTGAAAAGTCCCTAACAAACTTCCTATAATACCTAGCTAATCCAAGAAAGCTTCGAATCTCAGTAACCGTCTCTGGTCTTTTCCATTCTACTATAGCCTTAATCTTTTCAGGATCAACAGATATACCATCTCCTGTTATGACATGTCCAAGAAAAGATATTTCCTTTAACCAGAAATCGCACTTAGACAACTTTGCATATAACTTGTGTTCTCGTAAGGTTTGCAACACCATTCTCAAATGTTCCTCATGTTGCTTAGATGTAGCAGAATATACCAAAATATCATCAATGAACACAATTACACATTTATCCAATAAAGGTCGGAACACACGGTTCATCAGATCCATGAATGCAGCAGGGGCATTTGTCAGACCAAAAGGCATCACCATAAATTCATAGTGTCCATATCTTGTCCGAAACGCCGTCTTTGGAACATCCTCCAAGTTAATCCTCAATTGATGATAGCCTGATCTTAAGTCAATTCTAGAGAAAACACTTGCACCTTGTAATTGATCAAATAAATCATCAATTCTTGGAAGTGGATATTTGTTCTTGATAGTCACCTTATTCAACTCTCTGTAATCGATACAAAGCCTAAGTGATCCATCTTTCTTCTTAACAAACAATACTGGTGCTCCCCAAGGTGAAACACTTGGCCTTATAAAGCCTTGATCCAATAAGTCTTGTAATTGCTTTTTCAACTCTTGTAACTTAATTGGAGCCATTCTATATGGAGCTTTAGATATCGGCTCGGTTCCTGGAATTAAATCTAACAAATTCGATTTCTCTTTTCGGTGGCAATCCAGGTAATTCATCAAGAAATACATCAGAAAATTCATTCACCACTAAAATTTCTTCTACATTCGACTTTTTAGACTCAATCTCGAAAGTATTCAACCAACCGACATCCGTGATCAATTCTAGAGTACTTAGCTCTGGTACTCTTGCTGTTGCATAACTCCCTTGAAATACAGCTTTATTTCCTCCTGAATCTTCAAACAACACTTGCTTTTCTTTACAGTCAACAGTAGCTTTCACATTCGCCATCCAATTCATCCCTAATATAGCATCATACTTATCCATATCTAAAATAATCATATCTACCTTACTGTCAAAGTCTTGAATCTTCAAAGGACACTCTTTCACCATTTCTCTTGTAATTACAACATTTCCAGTAGGTGTTCTCACTCCCAAACTCGAATTAGTAGCAGTTGCAACTAAACCAGTTTGCTTTACTACCCCTGGAGCTATGAAAGAATGTGTAGCTCCCGTATCAAATAAAGTATAAAGTGAATGTCCAAATACGTCGATATTCCCTGAATCACAAAATTTTTAAGTCTTATTCTCATGTTATCTCTTTATAAGTTTTCATTTACGACGTCCATTTACTTATTATTACTCAATGCTTCATATACTATTCATAATAGCCAAAGCAATTTAACAATGAAAATTTAGGATACATACTTGCTATCAGCTCGTAATTCACGAATTCTTCAGTTCCTTCGGGTACTTCCAAATCTTCTTCTACATAGTCCTCATAACTCCAATTACCTTCCAAATTGTACACTCTGGCAGCATTTGTTGCACTTGGACGTATATTTCCCGCATTTGATCCTCCAATCGCTCTTCTAATAGTAGGACGTCCAACAACTGATGGTGGTTTGGTAACTTGAGCACTTGTAGTTGTGCGTTGTGGACAAGTTGTAGAATAATGTCCAACTTTGTTGCAGATGAAACAAGTAACAGCATTCTTTTTAGGGTAATCTGTTACTCGATGTGAACTTTCACCACAATAAAAGCATTTTCCTTGTAACTAGGGACATTCTCTAGGGTAATGAGTCCCTTTACACTTCCAACACTTTGGTGGTTCATTACTCCTTCTTTGAAATTTTCCTGGTAGTCTTACAAATCTTCTTATCTTGTTACTACAACTTCCACCAGCTCCTTCAAACGATCTCTTTCCAAATACATTGATCTTACGTTTTCCTACATCCTCACTTTTGCCTCTTTGCATTATCCAATACTCGTGCTTTTTCCACCATATCAGCAAAGTTTCTTGGTTCAAACTCCATAAGTCTCCTTCTCATATCAGTATCAAATCCCCTAGAAAAGATTTGCATCTTCAACCTATCACTCATTTGATATTCAAGTGGTGCAAATTGCAACAACCTACTAAATTCTGCTTCGTACTGCTCCACAGTACGCGTACCTTTTGTAAGGTCCAACAAATCTTCACTATACTTCAACCTTAAACTTCCAGGAAAATAATACTCCAAAAATTCATGTCGGAAAACTTCCTAAGTTATTGGTCCTCTTAAACTCCTCTGTTTTGATTCCTACCAAGTTCGTGCTCTCATTTTCAACATATATGTACCATAAATAAGTCTGAGATGTGGTGCAATTTCGAAAGCCTCGAATGATCTTTCAATCTGGTGTATAACCAATCTTTTGCTTCATTAAGCCTATTGGCTACACCCTCAAAAGACTTGTTACACCGTATGAAATCTGGCAAAAGACTACGTTGTTGCCTAAGATCCATAGGTGCTTGAGGCATCATTCCTGTTGGTACAACCGGTGGTGGTGGAGGTAAAGGAATCTCCGGGTTTACTAGGGGAGGTGGTGCTTGTACAGGTGGTACTGGCTCTCGAGTTAGATATGTTCTTAATAATTCATTCTGCGCATGGATAGTCGCGAGAATCTCATCCGTTCTATCTCGAGGTCTTCCCGGTGGTCTCCCTTGTACAGGTCGTTCCCTTTCCTGAGCAGGTTAAGCTTGCTCATTCGGTTGCCTTCTTCTACGTTTACCTTGACTGTGAAGTTCATTACCAATTTTTCAATTATTTGGCTATAATGGTCGACTTAGTCTATATAATTGTAGAAACCATCAGTACGAAATGAAGATAACACACATATATATACGCATCATAACAACAGCTATAATCTTTCATTTTTAATCCATATAGTGAGGCTACATCCATGTAGTGGTCACTTCTAACGAGTGAAACTCCACTAATATATATAAAAACCTCATTAAAATAAAAAGGTTTCAAAGTACACAAGAACTTCCATAATACATAAGTCCTTACCATACATAAGGCTCTCAAGTACATCAAAACTCTCAAAATACAAATAACCTCACTACATGAAAACTCTCAAAGTACAATATGATCAGTCATAATCCAAATATATACAACAAAAAGAACATACATGATCAGTCTAATACTAACAATCAAGTCAAAATATAACCTATTTATCCTAAGCATCTCTTAACGTCGAGTAGAGGCTCCTGCAGTCGTATCCTCCTCCTGTCTACATCTAGAAACAGTCGAACTAATACTAGAATATATACCGAACTCTTCACTAAGAGTTTGTCGAGCCCACTCTCTCGGTAACCAAAAATCCAGTGGATCTGGCGTAATGGCAAGTATATCAACTGAATCACCACCTACCAAAACTGTAGGTGGAAGTCCAGGGTCCACCTGATAATACTCAAACTCGTTAACGGGGGTATCTGCTATAATGGCTCATCTTGTATGACAGGGGTATCCAATCGTGAACTAAGTCCATCAAATCCAATCCTTGGCTGTGGTACAAGAACATCCATTCCATGGGTAAGAGCATACCATGGCTCCCTGCTAGTCCCTACATCAGTCATAGCTCTAGCCTGATCCTAAGCAATGATAGAAAAATGATGAGCACGATGGTCTATAGCTAGAGCAATCCCATGTCCTACTATCCTACTGTGGCTAAAGGATGGTGGTAGTGGAAGGGAATCAGCATCAACCAGAAATACAATCTCCTGAATACGGTCCGTACTCTCCTCCGACTCCAAATAATACATCATCTCCTCCTAAGTAGGGAAAGGACCATCTGCGGTAAAAACCCAATAAATCCTCCTATCAATCCAATAGGGGCTCAGTCCTCAATACCATGTAGTTAACACCTCCTCGATCGTACGAGGTCGGCCTACCAACGCTAAATCTTCGCAAGCAATCCTAAGTCGATGCCGATAATCACGTAAACTCTCTCCTTCTCGAAGACGAAACAGAGCTAAAGATGTCCGTAGCTTTAACTCAGTCCTCTAAATCAATAAGGCATAAAGTTAGAATTACAATTTATTATCATAGCTTTTAGTATGTACATTAAAGCTTCAAATCTTAACCCAGTTCTACCCCTCTCAATCTTCCCAGGTAAGGAATCCTATTGTCTAAGGTTAGGTTTTAATTAACCTAGTTTAAGTCACGCTCTGATACCACCAAACTGTCGCGACCCGAGGGGGCTAGTCGTAACAGTTGCCGTATACCGTACAAAGGATTGTAGATTGAGTTCCCTTACAATCGACGACCCTTTTATACGATACACAAGGCTACAACTACTACTAACTACCAAGAGTACGCAAGCTTAAGCAATAGCATTTCATGACGAATAATAATATAGAAAACATATCACATAATTTAAGTGTATAAAAGTTTACAAATATGGAGTTTGAAACATGTCTAAAGTCAGACTAATATAAAAATTACATATTCAACTCTACATTTAAGTCAAAAGTACTCTCTATCCTCAAAACAGCTCCTACATTGATCCCGTAGAGAAAGCTAACCTCGGGCATACAATGGCCTGACTCCATGAATAAGTCAGCCTGCAAAAGGAGTCTACAAGGGTATAAGCTTACTAGCTTAGTGAGATATTTTCCCTCAACCATACAGCAGTCAAGTTATACTACAGTTAAATTCAACCAAATGAATGCATGATCAAGCAGTGTGCCAAACAAATACATGCAGGTGACCAGGTACTGCATGTAACTCAAATTTAACACCCTCCGAAGTCAGGGTTGGAGATTCTTCGGTACAGTCAGATCGGGTATCATATTAGAACTTATTTCATAACGAAACTCCGCGTTTCGTATTTAAAATGTAATGGTACATCCATTACCAGCTTTATCAAAACGAGTTCTATATATGATTGTGAGTAGGTTCACGCAGCCCTCACTCACCCCTAAACGAAGGCCTCTAGACTCGACCCATAGCCAGGCGGTTGGCGCCTCCAACACCTAGTCATCCCGCAGGCGAGGGTAAGGTCATATCGCATGTGTGCACCGTATGAAATCAGTAACATTCAATAATCAACCCAAGTATGGCCTCTCGCTACCTCCGTATAATGTGACTGCCTGGAAATAGTTATGCAGTGCATGATTTATGAATGATCCAAGTTGACTTTTCTAGTCGAATAAAAGTTGTCATATTTAATCAGTGATCATTCCAAGTTACAAACAAACAATCTGTTGAATCTACTATACATCAAACATTATATTATTGAACTTTAAAGTAGATTCATAATTCACAACAATTATCATGCATAAACATAACCCAACCCTATACACATTCATTTATACATCATAATTTAGATTCACTACTTACAAGCACAAACAAGTATGGAATCATAAGGAAAAACTCACTCGACCATGGCTAGTTCAGGGATCGTAATAGTCAGTGGCCAGCTCAGGGTCGATATCGAGATCACCTGAGAATAAGGAAAATATGTAAGATAGGGAATTTAAAACTAACTAGAGTTATAATGTGTAAGGTTTATTTTACTTAGTTACGTAACACTGTCGATTCGAGCTTTTTATCGAATCGCGTGTTACTTTTTCGTTTTAGCTCGGATCATTATGAACTTATAGTCCATTTTGATCGTTTTCGAGCTAATTTTCCTGTAAAGAGGTCCGTTTTGGACGTTGTGACTCGTAATTTAAATTGTGATGCAAAAATATCACAAAAATTATTATTTAAATTTAAAATTTATAAATCATTGATTTCCGCTTTTTCTTAACATATTTATAAGTTAATAATTAGTTAATTCATTTATTTGTTATTTTTATTATTTTGGGTATATTTTCCTATTTTTCTCCTTTTCTTATTTATTTATGTATTTTATTATGTACCTTACGATTATACATATATATATATATATATTCCAATCCTTATAATATATAGTTTATGGTTTATGTTATTTTCAAATCATGAATTATGGTATTATATATATGCATATATACTATATATATTACACATATGTATTACACGTATGATATATGTATATGTATTTATTTAAAACATACTCAAATTCATATATTTATATATATACGTATAATATGTGTATATGTATTTATTTATCGATACGTCTTACATGTATATATATACCTAAAATGACATACATATATGTTCGGCATACATACCTATAAATATATATACTATACATGTCATATGTGTAATACATATGTGTAATATATATAGTATATATGCATATATATAATACCATAATTCATGATTTGAAAATAACATAAACCATAAACTATATATTATAAGGATTGGAATATATATATATATGTATAATCGTAAGGTACATAATAAAATACATAAATAAATAAGAAAAAGGAGAAAAATAGGAAAATATACCCAAAATAATAAAAATAACAAATAAATGAATTAACTAATTATTAACTTATAAATATGTTAAGAAAAAGCAGAAATCAATGATTTATAAATTTTAAATTTAAATAATAATTTTTGTGATATTTTTGCATCACAATTTAAATTACGAGTCACAACGTCCAAAACGGACCTCTTTACAGGAAAATTAGCTCGAAAACGATCAAAATGGACTATAAGTTCATAATGATCCGAGCTAAAACGAAAAAGTAACACGCGATTCGATAAAAAGCTCGAATCGACAGTGTTACGTAACTAAGTAAAATAAACCTTACACATTATAACTCTAGTTAGTTTTAAATTCCCTATCTTACACATTTTCCTTATTCTCAGGTGATCTCGATATCGACCCTGAGCTGCCCACCGACTATTACGATCCCTGAACTAGCCATAGCCGAGTGAGTTTTTCCTTATGATTCCATACTTGTTTGTGCTTGTAAGTAGTGAATCTAAATTATGATGTATAAATGAATGTGTATGGGGTTGGTTTATGCTTGTGCATGATAATTGTTGTGAATTATGAATCTACTTTAAAGTTCAATAATATGTTTGATGCATAGTAGATTAAACAGATTGTTTGTTTGTGACTTGGAATGATCACTGATTAAATATGACATAACTTTTATTCGACTAGAAATGTTAACTTGGATCATTCATAAATCATGCACTGCATAACTATTTCCGGGCAGTCACATTACACGGAGGTAGCGAGAGGCCATACTTGGGTTGATTATTGAATGTTATTGATTTCGTACGGTGCACACGTGCGATATGACCTTACCCTCGCCCGCGGGATGACTAGGCATTGGAGGCGCCAACCACCTGGCTATGGGTCGAGTCCAGAGGCCTTCGTTTAGGGGTGAGTGAGGGCTGCGTGAACCTACTCATAATCATATATAGAACTCGTTTTGATAAAGCTGGTAATGGATGTACCATTACATTTTAAATACGAAACGCGGAGTTTCGTTATGAAATAAGTTATAATATGATACCCGATCTGACTGTACCGAAGAATCTTCAACCCTGACTTAGGGAAATCAACTATAGTACACGAGTTTGATTCTATACTCAAAATGTTAGATTTGCGAGGTTTACACTTAATCTTAGGTTGTTCTACATATTTCATACAATACTTGGATTGTGAACTCTGCTTGTCCTTAATCATGAAATCCAGTTGTCCATCTTATTTAGAACTAAGATTACTGTGCAAGTTCTTAAGAACCCCATAGGTTAAGAAGCCTAGCTATTCTCAATCATGTAACCCACTCTTTCTATTTAGGAACATAAATTGTTCAATGAGAACATTTGTTATTCTTGAAAGAAGCTTTGGCTATTTAAGAGTTTTTGTTATCTTCAGGTTAGGAAGCCCGATTATTCTTGATCGTAAAATTAAATAATCTATCTTATTAAGAACAAACGTTATTCCAAAAGTTCTTATGAATCCTCAAACTACAACCCAATCCTTCTTTTTAAAAGCTTTGTTTACTCAACAAGAAACCTCGATTATTCTCGAAAGAAGCTTTAGCTATTTAGGCATCATCATTATCTTCATATTAGGAAGTTTGGTTATCCTCAGTCAAAAGATCAAGTAATTCATCTTTTCATGATCTAATTCTTTTCTACAAGTTCCTTGGAATCCTTAGATTATGAATCTGAGTTATCTCGATCGTGAAAACAAGTTAGCCTTCTTCTTAGGATTTCAGGTTATTTGATAAGAGCATTTGTTATTCTTTGAAAGAAACTTTAGCTATTTAGGAGCCTTAGTTATCCTTAGGCTAGGAACTTTAGTTATTCTAAATCGTTAAATCAAATAATCTATTGTTCGAGGAGTAGGGTTACTCTAAAATTTCTTAGGAATCCTTAGATTACGGACCTTGGCAATTCTCAATCGTGAAACCGAATAATTCTTGTTATAAGAACTTAGTTTATTTTGCGAGAACCTTATTCATTCTTAAAAGATCCTTCGGTTGTTAAGGAGCCTCAATTATCATTGGAGCTAGAGCTTCAGTTATCCTCCATCGCAAAATTAAGTAATTCAACATTTTAGAACTAAGGTTACTATGAATCTTCTAGAGCATCCTTTGATTAGGAACTTTGGCATTCTTCGATCATAAAACCATGCCATCATTCAGTCAAGGAACTTAGGTTACTTGATAGGGACCTCCGTTATCCTTGAAAGAAGATTTAGCTATTTATGAGTCTCGATTATCCTTAGGTTAGGAACATAGGTTATTTGGAATCGTGAAATCGAGCATTCATTCATCTTAGGAGCTAAGGTTATTACAAGAGTTTCTAAGAATCCTTACATTAGGAACCATGGCTAGCCATAATCGTGAAACCATGTAATCCTTTGCTAAGGAACTCAGTTTATTGCATAAGAACCTTATTTATTTTTTAGAGAAGTTTCGGCTATTGGGTATCCTTATTAGTGGAATCAACTAATCCTTCTTTTCTTAATCTTTGGTAGTTCCACATGTTCTAAATAATACATAGATTACGAAAGTTGCTTGTCCTTAATTGTGAAATAGTCATCCATCTTGTTTGGAACTAAGATTACTACGTAAGTTCTTAAGAACTCATAGGTTAGGAACCTTAGCTATCCTTAATTGTGCAACCTACTCTTTCTATTAGGAACATAGGTTGTTGATGAGAACCTTCATTATTCTTGAAAGAAGCTTTGGCTATTTAGCAGTTGTTGTTATCCTTAGGTTATGAAGCCTGGTTATTCTTGATCGAGAAATCAAATAATCTATCTTATTAGTATCTAATGTTATTCCAAAAGTTCTTATGAATCCTTAGACTATGGGCCTTAGCTATTCTCAATTGTGAAACTAAGTAATCCTTCTTTTTAGGAGCTTTGTTTGCTTAACAAGAAACCTCTATTGTTCTTGAAGGAAGCTTTATTATGTTCAGATTAGGAAATTTGGTCGTCTTCAATCATAAAATCAAGTAATTCATCTTTTCACGATCTAACTCTTTTCCACAAGTTCCATGAAATCCTTAAATTATGAATCTTAGCTATCCCGATCGTGAAACCAAGTTATCCTTCTTATTGGGAACTCAGGTTATTCGACAAAAGCATTTGTTATTCTTTGAATAAGCTTTAACATTTAGGGAGTCTTAGTTATCCTTAAGCTATGAACTTTGGTTATTCCAAATCGTTAAATCAAATAATCTGTTGTCTGAAGAGCCGTAATTATTCCAAAACTTTTTAGGAATCCTTAGATTATGGATCTTGGCAATTCTCAACGATGAAACTAAGTAATCCTTATTTTTAGGAACTTTGTTTATTGTTGAAGAATCTTATTTGCCCTTGAAAGATCCTTTAATTGTTAAGGAGCCTCAGTTATCATTAGAACAAGAGCTTTAGTTATCCTCCATCATGAAATCAAGTAATCCAACATTTTCGAAACTAAGGTTACTTTGCAACTTCCGAAGAATCCTTGGATTAGGATCTTTGGCTGTCTTCGATCATGAAAGCATGCAATCCTTTAGTCAAGGAACTTAGGTAACTCAATAGGGACTTCTGTTATCCTTAAATGAAGCTTTGGCTATTTAAGAATCTCAATACCCTTAGGTTAAGAACTTAGGTTATTTGAAATCATAGAATCAAGCATTCAATCGTCCTGGAAGTTAAGGTTAGTGCAAGATTTTCTAAAAATCCTTTCATTAGGAACTGTGGTTGGCCATAATTGTGAAAACAAGTAATCCTTTTGTTAAAGAACTCAAGTTATTACATAAGAATCCTAGTTTTTCTTGAGAGAAGTTTTGGTTATTTTGGAGCCTTAATTATCCTTAGATTAGGAACTTTGGTTGTTCTAAATCGTAAAATCAAGTAATCTACCTCATTGGGACCTAGGTTTATTTTGTGAGTTTGTAAGTCTTTAGATTATGGACCTTGGCTATTCTCAATTATGAAATCAATTGATCTTTTCTTTAGGAACTTAGTTTGTTGTACAAGAACCTTAGTCAATCTTAAAATTAGCTTTAGCTACTTAGGAGTCTTAGTAATCCTTAAGTTGGGAATGCTGGGTATCCTTATTAACGAAGTCAACTAATCTATCTTTTCATGATCTTAGGTTATTCTACATGTTCTATACAATTTATTGATTAGGAACTTTGCTTATCCTCAATCATGAAATCTAATAGTCCATCTTATTTGAAACTAAGATAACACAAGTTCTTAAGAACCCATAGGTTTGGAACCATAGCTATCCTTAATTGTGTAACCTACCCTTTCTATTTAGGAACGTAGGTTGTTTAATAAGAACCTTCCTTATTCTTGAAAAAAGCTTTGGCTATTCAGAAGTTTTTCATTATCCTTAGGTTAGGAAGCCTAGTTATTCTTGATCATAAAATCAAATAATCCAACTTATTGGGAACTAATATTATTTTAGAAGTTCTTATGAATCTTTAGACTAAGGGCTTTAACTATTCTTAATCATGAAACTAAGTAATCCTTCTTTTTAGGAGCTTCGTTTACTTAATAAGAAACCTTAGTTATTCTTGAAAGAAGCTCTGGCTATTTAGGCATTGTCGTTAAGTTTGGTTTTCCTCAATCACGAGCTTAAGTAATTCATCTTTTTCACAATCTAATTATCTTCCACAAGTTCCCTAAAATCCTTATATTAAGAACCTTGGCTATCCTGATCATGAAACTAAGTTATCCTTCTCATTAAGAACTTAAGTTATTTGATAAGAGCATTCATTATACTTTGATGGAAGCTCTAGGTGATTAGGAGTTTTAGTTTTCTTTAAGCTAAGAACTTTGGTTATCTCAAATCGCTAAATCAAGTAATCCATTATTTGGGGGGTTATTCCAAAACTTCTTAGGAATCCTTAGATTACGGATCTTGGCAATTCTCAACCATGAAACAAAGTAAGCCTGATTTTTAGGAACTTAGTTTATTTTGCGAGAACCATATTCATTCTTGAAAGATCTTTCAGCTATTATGGTGTAAACCTCGTAAATCTTGCCTTCTGAGTATAAAATCAAACTTACGTACTGTAGATGATTTTTTAAAGTCAACATAAGACATAAATTTAAAATAGATTAAAATTTTAATTTTAAACTTAAAATGAATATGAAAAGCCTAAACTTATTAATTGAAACTCTAATTGTATATGAAAACTTAAAACCTTAAACATGTGTAATTATAAGAGATTGACTCTGAACTTGATAAAAACTTTAATCGCATATGAAAACTCTAAATTCTATATATGTGTACATATGAGAAATTGAACCTGAACCTAATCAAAACCCTAAAACCGGATTTTTAAGCTTATAAATGTACCAATTTATTACAAAGGCAATAAAACCCTAATTGGTCAAATAATTGAATGATATGCTCAATCGTGTAAAATTACTAACAAACAATTACAGATAACATTTAAATGCTCCTAAATGTAAAAGTACTAAATCAATTCATAAAAATATATAATATTATTTTATAATTAATATTAACCTTATATTTACGTAGATAAATTAGTATTATGTAGATTTAAGTATTTAGTTATTATTTAGACAATATATAGTAAATATTAGTATTATAATTTATAATTTTATTTATAGTTGTATTATTTATTATGCTAAATATTATTTATAGGGTTAGAAATATTTAAGGAAAATTATAAGATTTGTTTTATTAATTTATTCATTTAATTCTTTATTTTCCCTTTTTCTTCATCTTTTCCTTTATTTACTTTTTTTTTATTTCCAAAAATATATGTAATAAATATATATAATATTTTAAGAGTTGACCAAGTCAACATGTTAACATCAACTAGAATCTTTTTTTCTTTTTCTTTCCTTTTCTTTTCTTTTCTTTTTTCTCTTTCTTTTTCTTTCTCTTCCTTTCCCTTTGCTGTCTACCTATGTGTACCTCTAGAATCCTTACTAAATTTCTTCGAATTTCCCTAATAAATGCATGAAAATGACATATGTGTATCTTCCCTTTTGAATCGAAAATTTGATAATCCATTTCCATCTCTTTCCCTCGTTTTTCTCTCGCTTTCTTCTACCTTAAATTTCTACACACGATTTCACCTACCATTCCATATCACAACAACCCCTAAAGGAGGAAGAAAAGGAGGATTGTTCATGAAGAACACATCAAAACAAGTAAATATGCATTCTTTCTTTATTAATAGTATTAATTCCTTCATGCCAATTATATTTTTGTGTATGCTTTTATGAGTTTGTGTATATTATATTTGATGTATTGCTATGTTTTGACATGTATTAGTATATATTTTAAGGTGTTATTCTAGAAACTTTATGTATATTTGTTAGATTTTGAATGGAAAATTTATTTCTTTTAGAAATTATGTTTATAGGTGCATACATGTTATTGTACATATATATATATATATATATGCATACTTATATATATGAATATATTGTAGAATTAGTAGACATATGTACATATATATAGGTATATGTGTGGATTATTATATATATATATATATATAATACACAATATACATACATATATATATATATATAAGGGAGTAAATAAGAGAACAAGACAAGTAGTATATAAAAATACACACGTATATGCATTATATACACAAATTATAATAAGTAAATAAATATATATAAGATATAATAGGTGTTTATATTCATATGTACAAAACTGAAAGTACATACACATGAATATACATATAATATATTGAAAATTTCCTTAAAAATACACTAAACAAATATAAAATGTGTATAGTTATACGTGATAAAAGTATATATAAAATTAAGTATAAGTACATATACATGTATATGAATAAATATAATAATAGTATATTACAAGTATATATGTACATGTATAGGTATATGTATAATAATAGTATATTAAAAGCACATAAACAAGTATGTATATTAATATATTAAGTATACATACATGCTTTAAGGATACATATATATTTATAAATAAAAATAAATACATATAATATAATAATATGAAACCCCAAGCAACATTTAGTGTTCATGAATTGTATCAAACCTTATTTCGAGCTCAACCTCTGATTGTATTTGTCTTGGTGCGTGATATCTATCCATATTCATATTCAAAAACCCATTCTCACTCTCTATTTTTCCTGTTCTCATTCAAACTCAGATTGCCTCATTCTAGGTTTCCAAGATCCGTTGCCATATACACATTAGAGGTCTTGCGAGGGTTGTTTTTATATATTGAATTAAAGTGTTTTTGTAACGCCTCAGAACTTAGAATGCTACAGACCACCATGTCTTTATTCCTCTAATGACACATCAAGCTCTAACAACCACAATGAATATTTCAAACTTGACATTAAAAACCACCAACATTAATATATATATATATATATATCTCCCATTTCATAAAATTTAAACTCCATAGTTCATACTCCATAAGTACCAACAAGATTAAAGAACTCTTTTATCTTTCACAATGGAAATAACGTAAATAAGATTGAACAACTAGTACGAAAGGAAATTAAAAGATAGAACAAGTCTCATCCATAGTTTCATTCCAATCCTTATTACTAATCCTAATATTGTTAGCTATCATCACGATAATAGTCTCCCAAACCAACATTTGAGTAGTAATAACTATCATTCCAATCTTCAATTCCAGCATTCTCACAACCAATATATTCTCCATAGCTATAATCTTCATAAACATCATTTTGACCTGTAGCTAAGAAAAACAAATAATATAATGAGCCGAAGCTCAGTACGTAACACACAACTATACGCGCATGATCAAATGATACATATTCGCATGCATAGAAATGTAAAACAAGTAAATCACACAATTCATTTAATTATCTTTATTTTTAAGTCAAACACACGATAATAGTCCTCATGACATGTTCACATCACAATTGTATCACACCTAACATTTGAGCGTGCCTCTTTAAACCCCTCTACAACAACTTAGATCTACCTAAGATTATTTCCATGTAAGACTCTACATGGGATAACACATTACATAAATCATCAAGGTTTCCCTCAAGGGATCTGCCACTGTAGGCCCTTAGGATGAGCCAAACACAACCAACACAGAGATATTTAAGTCGGATATACATTTAATTCATTTAATCTTTTCTATCCTAACATTCACATACAACAAGCACGTGTTACGCTCCTGGATATTTGGAATCCGTTACCAATGAATCAAAGCTAGCTTTAAATCCTAGAAACAATAAATATTCATCAAACTCCTTTAAATAATGAATAAACATTGCCTCTTAGCTAAGGCTCATTTTTAGACCATTTAAATCTCTTTAAATTCACTTAATGATACATTAAAGAGATTTACTTTAGAATAAAAATAAATAAAACGAAAAGAAAAGCAAAAACTTAGCTTAAAGGAGTAAAGCCTATGATACAGTTAAGGACACAATTGTATCTCTTGACTGTGTAACTTACTGAGTTACACTTCATTACAGCAAGGGACACAACCAGGAACACGGTTGTGTCTTTTGGTTTTGTAACTTTCTGGTCTATCAACCTACATCAATTATTGCAAAAGACACAACTAAGGACACGATTGTATCTTTTGGTCATGTCACTTTCTAGTCTACCATCGACATCAACCACTGCAAAGGATACGACTAGGGACATGGTTATGTCTTTCAGTTGTGTCACTTTTTGGTTGACCTTTTTTTTTCTTCAACCCAAACTTCTCTCTAAACCTCGTAACAATACTCCACAACTCCTCATCACAAACCCTTGATTCAAATCAATATAACCCTTCCAAAATCCACTTCTATAATATTTTTAATTAAAATAATAAAATCAAAACTTGTTAAGAATTTAGGAAATTTAGGACTCTAAGGAATACACGAGGTTTACCTTAATCTTGATGGTTCTCCTTTAGAGGTTCTTGCTTTTCCTTAACCAATTATTCACAACCTTAGACAATTATAATAAAATCTTAGTTTCTAAAAGAAAGAAAACTCAAAATTGAAAATCCAACTTCACTTACCAAGGTCTTCTAGGTTTGCATTCCTCATACAGACTACTCTTGCTCTTGAAGGCTTTCGATAAATACAAGAGAGAAGTTTAAACTTGTAGTGTACGAAGAATATAATTGCACTAGTTAGGCTAAGGTTTTATTTTAACCCTTTTCTTGAATTTTTGATATTACCCTTTATTAATCTATGGCTTAAGACCTTAATACCCTTTTTCATATAACTTAATTACCCTTTTGATTTTATTAAAACTTTTATTATTTATTTATTCCCCCTAAATTTTTTTCTCGAGTATTACATTCTCCCCCCCCCCCCCCCCCCCTGCTTTAGAAAACTTTTGTCTTCGATAGTTACCTAATTCTTTGAACAGTTTAGGGTACTTCTTTCTTATCTCTTCCTCCAAATCCTAAGTAGCTTCTCACTCAAGCCGGTTTGACCACTGCACCTTAACATAAGGGATTGTCCTTCTCGGTACTTGATTCTTAGTATCCATAATCTTTATAGGTCATTCCTTTGAGGTTAGATTAGGTTGTAACTCCAACGACTCCAACCTAACAATCTGTACAAGTGGTTGTTTTGACTCTTGCTTTGGATTTTCCACAAACTTCCTTAACATCAAAACATGGAAGACATCATAAACTCCTTCTAGACTTAGGAGTAGAATCAACCTATAAGCTCTCTTTCCAATCCTTTCCCGTACTACATATGGTCCCACATATCTTAGGATTAGCTTTCCTTTAAGTCCAAATCTACTAATTCCTTTAGCTAGAGAAACTCTCAACAGTACTTTATCCTTGACTTGAAATTCCAATGGTCGTCGCTGCTCGTCTGCATAGCTTTTCTGGTGACTTTGAGTAGCTTGCATTCTTTTCCTAATAATTCTGACCTTTTCTACTGCCTCTTGTACCAACTTTGGTCCTAAAAGTTATCTTTCTCCTACTTCATCCCAATGAACGGGCAATCTACACTTTCTTCCATATAGGGCTTCATATGGAGCCATTTGTATAGTTGCTTGATAGTTGTTATTGTAAGCAAACTCAGCTAATAGAAGATCCAACTACCACCAAAGTTTAAAGCACAAGCTTGTAGCATATCCTTTAATATTTGTATTTTTCGCTTGGACTATCCATCAGTTTGAAGATGGAATGCCATAGTAAACTGTACTTTAGTACCTAAAGACTTTTGTAAGCTTTTCCAGAACCTACTAACGAATTGTGTATCCCATGTAGTCTTACTATCTCTTGCACATATAATTTGGCCAGCCTCTCTAATCTAGAATCTAACCTTATAGGAATAAAGTGAGCTATTTTAGTTAGTTGATCTACTATTACCCATACCATATCATGCTTTTCCTTAGTCTTAGAGAGATGCATGACAAAATCTATGGTTACATGCTCTTACTTCCACTTTGGTGTAGGTAAAGGTTGTAATTCATTGGCTAACCACTTATGCTCAATATTTACCTTTTGGCATGTGACACACTTGGAGACATACTCTACAATTTCTCACTTCATGTTGTTCCACCAGTAGTGCTTCTTTAAGTCCTTATACATCTTAGTACTCCCAAGATGAATAGAGTACCTCGAGTAACAAGCTTCCCACAAGATTTCTTGCTTCAACTCTTCTTGGTTTAGCACACACAATCTATTCCCATGCATCACTGTTAAATTCAGTTACTCTACCTTGTTCTATTTTACTCTTGATTTATTAGACACATGCATCCTCAAATTGTATAACTTTTATTCTATCCATAAGATTCAATTAAATGAGCAGGTTTGCCAATCTGGCCCTTACCTGTTGTGTCACTATTTCCAACTCTAGTCTACACATGTCTTCTAGTAAAGGCTTTTGTGATGTGAGTAGTACTGCTATATTACCTTGTTTCTTCCTATTAAGAGCATTTGCCACCACATTAGCTTTACTTAGATGATACTGAATGTTTACGTCATAGTCTTTAATTAACTTCAACCACTTCCTCTGCCTTAAATTCAGCTCCTTTTGGGTGAAGATGTATTTTAAATTTATATGATTGGTAAACATTTGACATCTTTCCCTATATAAATAATGTCTCCAAAGTTTTAAGGCTAATATAACTACTACTAACACCAAGTTGTGAATAAGATAATTCTTTTCATATGGTGTCAGTTGTTGAGATGCACAAACAATTACTCTCCCTTCTTGCATTAAAACACACCCCAATCCCTAACTAGAAGTATCGCTATAAATAACATACTCCTTGCTGCTTTGGGGTAATGTCAAAATAGAGGTTGTCACCAATTTCTCTTTCAGTTTCACAAAACTTGACATACACTTATCATCCCATACAAACTTTACTCCCTTTTCAGTCAATCTAGTAAGAGATGCTAATATCTTAGAAAAAGCTTCAACGAATTGTCTGTAATAACCTACTAACCTAAGCAAACTTCTAATTTCAGTTACTGTTTGAGGTCTTAGCCAATCCTTTACCACTTTAACTTTTTCTGGGTCAACAAAAATACCCTCTTTATTTACATTATGTCTGAGAAAAGACACTTGCTCAAGCCAAAACTCGTACTTCTTGAACTTAGTATATAATCTCTCCATCCACAACCTATTGAGCACAATCTTCAAATGGACTTTTCGAATATATTAACATGTCATCTATGAAGACAACTACAAACTTGTCTAGGTAATCTCAGAAGACCCTATTCATTAGATCCATGAATGCTGCTGGTGCATTTGTGAGGCCAAATGGCATCACTAAAAAGTCATATATACCATAGCGAATTCTAAATGCTGTCTTCTAAATATCCTCTTCTTTGATCCTCAATTGATGGTATCTTGATCTAAGATCAATTTTAGAGAATACTTGAGCTCTTTGCAACTGGTCGAACAAGTCATTAATTCTTGGAAGAGGATACTTGTTCTTTATAGTTGCTTTATTTAGCTCTCTATAATCTATACACAATCTCATGCTTCCGTCTTTTTTTCTTAACAAAAAGCACTAATGCTCCCTATGGCAAGATGCTAGGCTTAATGAAACCTTTCTCCTGTAATTCTTTTAACTGAGTTTTTAATTCCAACCATTCTATTGGTGCCATTCTATATGAAGACTTTGAAATCAGCTTTGTACTTGGTACTAAATCGATATTGAACTCGATCTTTCTAGCTAGTGGCAAACCAAGTAAGTTGTCTGGAAACACCTTTATAAACTCATTCACAATAGGAACTTCATTAATTTTCTTATCATCTCTTGCCTCTACAATCATGGCATCCAACCTACCCTTATCCCATTATTCATATGTAGGGATACCTATCAGCTTTTGAACTTCTAACTTTAAGAAGAATCACTCTTCTCCTAGGGGATCAAAATACACTACCATGTTATGGCAATCTATGGTGGCCTGATACTTGGATAGCCAGTTCACTCTAAGTATTACATCAAAATCTGTCATGTCTAAAACACATAAATTTATAGGTAACGCTCGACCTTGAACTTCTATGTGCACTTCTCTACAAAGTCAATCTAGCATTGCTTGCACTTGTAAAGGAGTACCGATACTTAAGGGTTCACAAAACAATTTAGGTTTTAAGTCACATGCGTGCATAAACACATTAGATATGCATGAATGTGTGGTACTCATGTCAAACAACACAAAAGCACTAGCAGAGTGTATGATCATACCTGCCATGGTGTCTTGTTCAATATACTCTTCATGCTGTTGTTGTTGAAAGGCAAACACTCAAGTTGGAGCTCTTTATCTCAACCTTTGAGGTCTAACAGCTAGTGCCCTGACCTATGCCCCTACTAGGTGAAGCATTGGAGTCTACTGCGGACCTATAGTCACTTGTCCTCCTACTATCCCACAATCAATTGCTTTATGGCCTTTCTGCTTGCAAAAGATTTGCAGGATGGATTTCTCATTACATGTTCTACTTGAATGCCTAACCTTACTACAAGAAAAATAAGCCCCTTTAGGCCAACTGCATTGGCTCAACTCATGAGGCCCTATACATCGTAAACACCTTTGCATTGGGGCTATCATTGGGGGTGGAGGTGGAGGCAAGAATGGATAAGTTGGCCTAGGTTGAAAAGGCCTAATTGGAATGGCCATAGGTCTAACTAGTGGCATTAGGTATAAAGGTCTCTTACCCTGGTTTAGTTGAGTGAAACTTGGCCTTGGTCTCTTACTGAGAACTATGCTTACCCTACGAGACGTTTGCTCTTCTCTCCTTCTCATGCAATGCTCTAACCATTTGGCTTTCTCCATAATGCTTGCATAAGCCACCAATTGAAAAGAACTTACTTCATTTCGTAAGTTTGCCTCTAGCCCTCTTAAGAAATGATGAGCTCATAATCGGTCATTAGCTCAAATAACTTATGGCAAGAACTGGCTTAGGCGGTTCGACTCTGCCTTATACTCAGTGACAGACTTGTTTCCCCATTGGTAGTTGTAATATGCATTCTCCATAGCGTCCTTTATGCTATTTGGAAAGTACTTCTCATAGAATAGATCTTTGAATCTCTATCAATTAAACGGTCCCCAAACCAATCTGCTCTCACTAGTCCACCATACAGTTGCTGTAACCCTCAACATATAAGTAACATAACTAACCTTTCTCTCTTTAGTCACTCTAAAAGTAGCAAAGACCTTCTCTACTTCTTTTCTCTAATGGTGTGCTTTAATTGCATCCTCCTTCTTAGGGTTGAAGGGATTGATTTGTCTAGCAAACTTGTCTAGAGTGAACTGTTCTTATTGTTGCCTTACAAGTACACCTAACATGTTGTTCATAATATGGAGCAGCTGAACAGTATCTACTACATCTTGACCTTGACCTCCTTGAGGCAACTATTGATCTTGTAGCATTTGACTACCTTTTATGGTAACATCAATTGGTGGAAATTGGCTACCTTGCTATTGCCCTCCTACATGTCTCTCTACCGGAGCATCTTATCTGGTTCCAACATTGTTGTTAAGTATAAGGATTCTCCTAGGTGACATTCTACGAAAGGTATACGTGTAAAAGGAGATAAAAAAAAAAACTAAATTCTAAGAAAATAAATAGAGAAAAACTAACCTAGGCTTTGATACCACTTAATTTGTAATACCCTAGAACTTGAAACATTATAGATCGCCATATATCCCTAGTCTTCTAATGATATGTCAAGCTTTAACAACTACAATGAATATTTCAAACTTGAAATTAAAAACCACCAACATTGATGTATATGTAAAATCTCCCATTTCATAAAATTCAAACTCCATAGTTCATACTCCATAAGTACCAATAAGATTAAATAACTCTTTTATCTTTCACAATGGAAATAACGTAAATAAGATCGAATAATTACTACGAATGGAAATTAAAAGATAAAATAAGTCTCATCTATAATTTCATTTCAATCCTTATTACTAATTATCCAACCCTATTTTGATTTCCTTAATTTAATTTATATCAAGTCCAGCTGGGTTAATATGAGTTATTCGACATTAAATTAAGGAAAAGAATTTAAAAAAAAAATGGAGTCACCAACTAGTTTAACTAGTAAAAAATAAAATTAGGGTTTTTGAGTAAGAAAACCCTAATTTGATCACTAGTTTGTGTATATTCTAAATAAATTAATTTTTAGAAAATTAAACCAGAAAACTGGGTTCGAGGGCTAACCTATTAAGACTAAGTTACAATGTGAAAATTAAAGAAAAAATTGATGGGCTTTATTTTTGTAATTTTTCTAAAAATATTAAAAATATACCAAAATTCACAAAAAGTAACTAAAAATGATTTTTTATTGTTTTTTTTATTTCGAATTTCTGAAAAAAAGGGAAAAAGTTTTTTTTTTTTATTTTTAAATAGTTGCCCTAAAGATGCCTATGTACTCGCTATTTAAGATCAAACCGGTCGTAGTTCATTTTTATAAAATTTTTAGTAGGTAAATCAAGCCAGGTTTACATTGTTTTATCAATTTATTACTTTAAGAAAAAAAACTTAAGAAATCTAATTTTCCTGAATTAAATAAAAAATTTAACTAACTAAATCTTTTGAAAAAAATTCGATTTAGATCTTTTTTATTTTTCCAAAACCCCTATGTGTAAAAAAAAAAATATTTCATTTTTATTTTTTTTAAAAAAACATGATTTACAAAAACTTAGTTTTTCTAATTATGTTTTTCTTAAAAAGTTGCAATAAACTTAAACATTAAATAAATTAATAAGAACATAACTAATAAAATAAATTAATGAAATAAATAAAATAAAATAAAAATTTACCTAAGTTAGATCTTATATTCGTGTGTAGTAACTGCATTAGGCAACATGTGGGTGACAATACGGGCAAGGATGTGGGTAAGAGTAGATGATAGTTAGGCGAGAGTCAGGGCAAGTATGGGTGAATGAGGGGCAACAACACGGGCGATAGTGATGGGCAAGCACAAGCGAGTGAAGGGGAATAACACAAGCGATTATGGGCAAGAGCTTGGGTGAAGACCTGGGCGACAGCTTAGGCAAGCAAGGGCGAAGATCTGGATGACAACACATGCGAGCATCGGTATGTACATGTATAAACCCTAGGAAAAACAATAGTTGAACCTTAGCTCAAGTCTGAGTGTTCTAAACTGTACAATAAGTCGATAAGGTTAATGATAATAAAAGAATATGAAGTTTAATAAATCAAATATAACACCGATAATAAAACCTTAAGAATTTATCGAAACCCTAAATCGCTTACTAAAACCCTAAAACTAGTTTATGCACCATTAATCAAAATTGAACTCAAAATTGCTTGAAACCCTAAAATCATAAACATAAACCTATAAAATAGTTAAATATTACACAATAGCAATAAAATTATAGTCGAATGTAATTTTTGACTAAATCGCCTATTTGTACGAAATTGTAATAAAATTACCACAATAACTTGTAAAAATTATAATTGTAATGGGTACCAGTTAAATTGATAAAATTTCACAAAATTTTGAAAACTAACCTATGAAGAGATTCATTATAATTTACATGATTCGAAAAATTACACATATTTGTTAATAACTTTCATTTTCCTTCTCTCCCATTTCCAATTTATCTCATTTTCCTTCTCCATTTCCAATTCAACTCCTTTCCTACGTAAAACATGAACCAAAATCAGCAATTAAGACAAAAAAAAAAAAATCAACAGCCACGTGATCAATCCAATTGCCACGTGTTGATGTTATTTTTTGTTTTATATACATTAATGCAAAAGTTAACTTAGCTTACAATTTAAGCTAAACTCATGAGCAAAGAAAAGCACTATAAATCTGGAAAAAAAGAAAAAAATCTGCACAAACACACACCAAATCTGCAAAGCAAATCGTGAGGAAAAAGGAAGAAAAAGAAAGAAAGAAAAGAGAGAAAGAAGGAAGAAAAAGAAGAAAAAAAATAAAAACTAAAAGGTAAGTAATTTATTTTAGAAAGTATAGATGTATATTATAGTATACACATGTAGAATTATAGTATTTGTATGGTATTTTTACATATAACACTAATAGTATATGTCTATATACATGAATACTTAAATTTAAGTATATGTGTAAATATAAGGTTGGGTATGTATACATGTACGTACATAAGTATATAGTATGTATTATGTATTTGTTATTTTTAATACATCTAATTAGTAATTTACATAACTAATTTACATAACTATAGTATAAATATATATATGTATGTACCGTAACTATATATATATGGGTATACATGTATGATTATATATGTGTGTGTGTGTGTGTGTGTGTAGGCGTATAGCATATAGTAGGGTATTTTTATAAGTATTGATATAAGACATGTGAATATATAGATATATAATATAAAGTATAAATATTATAGTATACGGCATATTATGTATGTAATGTATAGTATACATATTTTATGATAAATACTATGTAAGTATATATATGCCGAATATAGATATGTATGTATTTATAGGTATGTATACATGTAAGACATATAAATAAATAAATACAAAATATATATAAATATATGACTGTGTATAAGAGTATGTTTTAAATAAATATATATACATATATAATATGTGTAATATATAGTGTATATATGTATATATGATATCGTAATTTAAGAATTTACAATAACATAAACTATAAATTATGTATTATAAGTATAAGAATATATATATATATATGTATGTATAATCGTGAGGTATATAAGAAAAATAAGAAAATGAGGAAAATAGGAAAATATACCCAAAATAATAAAATAGCAAACATATGATTTAAATAATTATTAAATTATAAATATGTTATGAAAAAGCAAAAATCAATATTTTATAATTTTTAAATTTAAAAAATAATTTTTATGATATTTTTGTATCACAATTTACGTTACGAGTCACAACGAACCTCATTACGAGAAAATACGCTAAAAAACGATCAAAATGGACTATAAGTTCATAATGATCCGAGCTAAAACGAAAAATTTACACGTGATTCGATAAAAAGCTCGAATCGACAATTTCACGTAACTAAGTGAAATAAGCCTTACACATTATAACACTAGTTAGCTTTAAATTCCCAAGCTTACAAATTTTCCTTATACTCAGGTGATCTCGATATCGACCTTGAGCTGCCCACCGACTATTACGATCCCTGAGCTAGCCATGGCCAAGTGAGTTTTTCCTTATGATTCCATACTTGTTTGTGCTTGTAATTAGTGAATCTAAATTATGATTTATAAATGACTGTGTATGGGATTAGGTTATACTTGTACATGATAATTATTATAAATGGTGAATCTACTTTAAATTTCAATAATATAATGTTTGGTGCATAGTAGATTCAATAGATTGATTGTTTGTGACTTGGAATGACAACTGATTAAATATGACTTAACTTTTTATTCAATTAGAAAAAGTTAACTTGGACCATGCATAAATTATGCACTACATAACTAATTCTGGGTAGTCACATTACACGGAGGTAGCGAGAGGCCATATGTGGGTTGATTATTGATTATTATTGATTTTGTACGGTGTACACGTGCGATATGACCTTACCCTGGCCTACAGGATGATTAAGCGTTGGAGGCACCAACCGTTCGGCTATGGGTCGAGTCCAAAGGCCTTCGTTTAGGGGTAAATGAGGGCTGCGTGAACCTACTCACAATCATATGTAGAACCCATTTTGATAAAGCTGGTAATCGATGTGCCATTACATTTTCAGTATGAAACGCAGAGCTTCGTTATGAAATAAGTTCTAATATGATACCTGGATCTGACTGTACCAATGAATCTCCAACCCTAACTTCAGAGAGCGTTAAATTTGAGTTGCATGCAGTACCTGGTCACCTGCATGTATTTGTTTGGCATACTGCTTGTTCATCCATTCATTTGATTGAACTCAATTGTGGTATAACTTGATTGTTGTATGGTTGAGGAAAAATATCTCACTAAGCTAGTAAGCTTATACCCTTGTAGACTTCTCTTGTAGGATGACTTATTCGTGGAGTCAGGCCGTTGTATGCCTGAGGTTAGCTTTCTCTACGGGGTCAATGTGAGAGCTGTTTGAGGACAGAGAGTACTTTTGATTAAATGTAGATTTGAATATGTAATTTTTATATTAGTCTGACTTTAGACATGTTTCAAACTTTATATCTGTAAACATTTATACACATAAATTATGTGTTATGGTTTACTATATTATTATTTGTCATGAAATGATATTGCTTAAGCTTGCGCACTCTTGGTAGTTAATAGTAGTTGTAGCCTTGTGTATCGTATAAAAGAGTCGTCGATTGTAAGGGAACTCAATCTACAATCCTTTGTGCGGTATACGGTGACTGTTACGACTAGCCCTCTCCGGGTCGCGACAACATGGGCGATAGCGATGGGTGAGTGACTGGAGAGCATAGGCAATACTGGCAAGGGCTTGGGTAACATAGGTGAGGACTAGGCATATGCGACGATGGGTTTAGGAGTAAGCGACGATGCCGGTAATGGCTATGGTAGCATTGCCAGTGGTGTTGTGGTGGTTTTGTGGTATTATGGGTGGTAGCTTGGGTGGTGGCACAGAATGGTTTGGGTAGTAGCATGTAGCAGCATGTGGTGGTTTGGTGTTTGTGAAGGAGTGTGATTAAGAAAAAAAAAAACTCCTCAACTTCCCTATCGACGTACTATTTATAAACTCAAAATCAAATCTTTCGTATTAAAGATACGAAAGATACGATTATTATTTGTTAAGAATTTACCCTAACTTTTAGAAACCCTAATTTATTTTAGGCTTTTTATTTTTTTGAAGGCCCAATCCGATCCAATTAAATATAGCCTGATAATTTAATAAATCCTGATATAAGCCCCTAAATTAGATGAATTTTTATTCTATATTAGTCTAGCCCAAAATTAATTAAACCTATATTGTTACTTGATCCAACAATTCAACTTGACATGACTTAACTTATGACTCAACTTACTACGACTTGACTTGATTTTCTTTTTCTTTTTCTATTTATTTATTAACCTAGCTTAATTAATCAAAAAATAAAAAAATTGGAGAAAATGAGGTGTCTACAGTTGCCTCTCTTTGTAGTGAAGTTTGATTAGAACTTTGCTACAAAAATAAAACAGATACTTATTTTTGCCATACCCAACTTAGATAATTTGAAGAGGATAGATCTCTTCAAGATTTTTCTTTGTTTTGGTAGATAATTCGAAGAGAATAAATTTCTTCAAGACTCATTTTGGTTTAATCTGAAGAGGATAGATTTCTTTGAGATTTATTTTAACTTGTGATCTGATCTCTTCAAAAATTGATTTCACTTTGGTGACTCAAAGAGGATAGATCTCCTCAAGATTCTTCCTTACCAAAGAGGATAGATCTCTTTGAGATTCATTTTGATTTTAATGACTAATCTAAAGAAGATAGATCTCTTTAAAATTCATTTTGGTTAATTTGAAGAGGACAGATCTCTTCTAGATTCATTTCGATTAATCTAAAGAGGATAGATCTCTTCGAGATTTGTTTTGGTTGATCTAAAGAGGATAGATCTCTTCGAGATTCGACTTGGTTAATCTGAAGAGGATAGATCTCTTCAAGATTGGTTTTATCTATTTTAAAAAGGATAGATCCCTTCAAGATTCGTTTTTTTGTTGATCTGAAGAGGATAGAACTCTTTAAGATTCATTTTAGTTAATCCAAAGAAGATAGATCTCTTCGAGATTCGTTTTAGTTGATCCGAAGAGGATAAATCTCTTCAAGATTTGTTTTAGCTATTCCAAAGAGGATAGATCTCTTCAAAATTTGTTTTGGTTAATCTAAAGAGAATAGATCTCTTCAAGATTGGCTTCAAAAACTAGTTTAATTCTTCTAAATATCTCTTTCCAAAGACTTTTAAGATTATTTTTTCTATGACTGTAGAATTTCTTAGATGCAACTGATTGACATGCTTACATCAACTCCCAATATTCACTCATTCAATCAGCAGAATTTCACCAAAGGACTGTGATTGCTTCTTCTTTCTTTTTTCCTCTTTTCTTCTTTTTCTTTTTTCCTCTTTCTATGAAATCTCCCAAACTTTTGAGTCTTGTAACTAGATCATGTTATGCCTTGAATTTGCTTTGTTCAACACCAAATT
Organism: Lumnitzera racemosa; assembly: GCA_024138005.1. Classification (NCBI taxonomy): domain Eukaryota; kingdom Viridiplantae; phylum Streptophyta; class Magnoliopsida; order Myrtales; family Combretaceae; genus Lumnitzera; species Lumnitzera racemosa. The sequence continues at coordinate 48,155,549 of JAMXBC010000007.1, forward strand.
TCAGTTTCCACTCTTCATGACTTCTGAACAATAAATCTATTTTCGAAAGAAACAAGATTAAATTATTAAGAACATTTGATTTCATTTTTTCCTTGTGATTCATTGGTGGGGTTTGGGTGTTTAAGTGTATGAGGGTAGAAAAACATGGTACTCAAGGGTTTATTGGTGAAGTGTCTGTTGGTCAATGACCATCTGAATTCAAAAACATTCATTGATATAAACTTTACTTATAAACGATGAAAGACTAACCGCAAACTATTTAAGAAAAAATTGTAATATTTATTAAACTCAATTTTCATGGATAATATAACTTGACTGCATTTAAATTCACTAGTCTTCTTAATTTCGGACCATCCATCTTTATCAACACTAATGTACCTCTTGAAAATACCCTTTTCACCACATGAGGGTCTTCATAATTTAGAGCAAATTTGCCCCTAGGGTCTTTTGCATTTGGCAATATTTTCTTCAACACTAAATCTCCTTCTTTAAAGTGCCTTAGGTATATTTTCTTGTTAAAAGCTCAAATTATCTACTATTGGTACTACTGACCATGACATATTGCTGCAAGCCTCCTTTCATCTAAGAGGTTCAAATGTTCCACCCATTTCTTCACCCACTCTCCTCCATTGAATTGAGTTTCTGCTAATACTCAGAACGAAGGTATTTTTACTTCCAATGGTAGTACCGCTTCAGTTCCATACACCAATGAATACGATATCGCACCAGTAGAGGTTTTGACTGAGGTTCTATAAGCCATAAAGGCAAAGGGAGGCATCTTATGCCGGTCTTTATAAGTGATCGCTATCTTCTCAAAGATCCTTTTGATGTTCTTATTAGCAACTTCAACTGCCCCATTCATCTAAGGTTGATATGGAGTTGAGTTTCTGTGATTGATCTTGAATTGGTGGTACACTTCATCCATCAACTTGTTATTCAAATTCATCTTGTTATCTATAATAATAGACTTGGGTGCATCATATCTCACAATAATATCTCTTTTCAAGAATTTGACCACTACTCCTTTAGTTACCGTAGCATATGATGCTGCTTCTACCCACTTGGTAAAATAGTCGATCATAACTAAAATGAATCTGTATCCATTTGAAGTTGTCGGTGAAATTGGACCAATCATGTCAATTCCCCACATAGAGAAAGGCTAAGGAGCTGACAATACATACAATTCTTAGGGAGAAGCATTGATTTTATAAGTGTACAACGGATACAGGTGATAGTCCTTACGTACTTAATACAATTTGATTCCATCGTCATCCAAAAATACCCCATTCTCATGATTTTTCTAGTTAACATATACCCATTCATGTGAGGACCACAAACTCCTTCATGTACTTCTTTCATCAATTTCTCAGCTTCTTCTTCATCCACACACCTTAACAATACGGCATCTGGTGATCTCTTGTACAGCATGGCTCCACTTAATAGGAAATGAGTAGCCAACCTTCTTAAAGTTTTTCTATCTTTTATATCACCACCCTCAGGAAATTCATTCATTTGGAGTAACTTTTTGATGTCATGATACTAAGGTTCTTTTGATTCCTTCTCTCCAACTGCAAAGCAAAAAGTTGGTTTTTCTTCCACTTCAATCTTTAAGAGTTGAATTTCTATCCCATCCATGATATTTACCATTGACCCTAATGTAGCCAATGTGTCGACAAATTGATTATGGATCCTTGGAATGTAAGTGAATGAAATCTTCTGGAATTTTTCAATTAGCTTTCCTAAATGTTCATGATAAAGTACCAATTCCTCGTCCTTCGTCTTATACTCTCATAGGATCTGGAGAATTATAAGGAAAGAATCTTCATATACTTCAAGCTCTTGTATTCACATATCTAGCACCATTTTGAGCCTCAAAATGCAAGCTTCATATTCTGCTATGTTGTTGGTATGTGAAAATGTTAATCTTGCTACCACAGCGAAATGGTTACCCTCAAATGATACCAATACTGCTCCTATTTGACATCTAAACACGTTGGCTGCTCCATCAAAATACATTTTCTACCTTAATTTTTCACCGCTCAATTCATTTGCCATTATCACATTTTCATCGAGAAATTATGCTTCTGAACCATCATCCTCATCTTCTAATGAGTATTTTGCCAATTGATCAGCCCTTGCCTACCCTTTGACTGAACTCTAACTTACATACTTGATATTAAATTTAGAGAGTAGCACTACCACTTCGATGTTCTCCCACTCAACGCTGGCTTTTCTACTAAATACCTCCAAGGGTGATGTTTTGTCAACAACTCTATTGAGTAATAGAGTGTACTGCCTGAGCTTATGCATTACCTATATTAAGGTACAATGCGTTCTTTCCACTTCTAAGTATTTTTGCTCGTCTTCTATGAATTTCTTGCTCAAATAGTATATAGGATGCTCTTTTCTTCTCGTTACATCTTTTTGCCCCAACATGCATCCTATTGAACCACAATAGATGAAGCTAAACCGAGTATATCTTCATAAGACTAAGCGAATATGTCCAAGTATTCTGATAGCAATTGTGACAACTCCTATTTATGATTATTCATTAAATTACCTCCAATTTTCAAGTTTCATGGACTTTCCTCTATCTCCACATTTTTCTCATCCATCGATTTGTCAATAATCACTTTACCCTGTTTATGTTGATGCTAACTCTCCTGAATTTTGTTTGGAGTCTCAATATCATCTCCGATGTTTGACCCAAAAAGGTCAAAGGTGATATTGGTACTTTCATCATTTACATGTGTGAGATACCCATTACATTCATCGTTTTTATTGGATCTGAAGAATAAAGGAAAAAAGAAAAAGGATAATGAATAAATAATAAAGAAGAATTGATAAAAAGAAAGGAATGACTTTTATTGAATGAATGGATTCAAATTATGTGAAAGGAAAGTATAACTAATTAGACTAATTATTGAAATCGAATGTTCCTAATTAATCTAATTTTGCATTTCTAAAGAGACCTATTAATAGGAATGAAAAACCAGTTGCACAGGGAAATTGGTACGCCAATATCTTCCTTCTCTCTGGACCGATGTTGCATTGTTAAGTCAAGGACTTGGATAGACTAGCTACTTTGGGTTCTTGAACACCAGCTGGTATTAGGAATGTCTAACGAATGTCCAAAAAGTCCATGTGAGCATGGTATAGCTAATCTCCTCTCTTGTTTCTAGTTTTAACCTTCATTTCTTGAATCTCCTCTTCAATGAGCTCATACCCAAGCCCAAACATTCCAATTTGTTGCTTAAGTTGTTTCAAATGATCCCGTACGCTCTGTCTTGCTTCTTCGATCATACTAACTTTGTCAAAAATCTGCAACCCTGGTTCTTCCAATTCTTTATCCCCGACATAGGGAATAGTCATCTCTTTGTAAATCTCATTTTCATACTCCCTTAGAATAATAACTAGTACCCATTGGCTATGAAGTTCACTTTCTGATGTAGACTGGACGGAATTGCCCCTGTTGAATGAATCCATGGTTTTCCTAATAAAAGGTTGAAAGTTCACCGTATATCTGGAACTTGAAATGGAATAGTAAACATTTATGGGTCGATCTTAAGTTGCAACCTAATTTCTCCAATTATCTCCCTTTTCGATCCATCAAAAGCTCTTATCAAAATCGAGCTGGGCTTTATCTCAGTTGCATCGACTCTGAGTAAATTTACTGTCATCAAAGAACAGACATTCGGTAATGACCCATTATCTATTAGAACTCGTGCAACCACTTTTCCTACACACTTAACCATTATGAAGAGGGGCTTTGTGTGCTGGTCTCCTTCTTTACCTAACTCATCTGGCAAGAACGAAATCTGATGTACTGCAAATATCGAGTTTACCACCAACCCCATTTTTTCAATAGAAATCCCTTCAGGTACTTTGACATTCTTCAGAATTTTGATTAATGCCTCTCGATGAGTATTTGATGATAACTATAGGCCCATTAGAGAGATCTAGGCTGGTACTTTGGCTAACTGGTTCATTATCTTGTATTTATTGGCCTTTACTATTTTCTTAACAACATTCTGATCTTTATCATTCGTATCTTCAAAGATCTTTTGAGAAGCCTCTTCCATAGTGGACTTCCTCTTGGCTTTCTCATTCTGATCATAAACTCATCCCAAGTGCATAAGCCCACCAACCATGGGTGATGAGGCCCTAGTTATCTAATTCACCGCCTGGTAATCTAGAGGTGTTGCTTTGTAATTCTCCAGGGCTATTGAGACATTGAAATCGATCTTAGGCTTTCCCAATTCCTCAACCTTCTTAGTTTTCCCATCATACTAAAAGACTAACAGCTTAGGCCTATCTCTAATCATTCTAACCATCTCAACCATCTTCTTAGCTTCTGCAATAAGTTTGTCTTCTTCCTCAAATTCTAGACCCCATCTAGTAGGTGGGGCATCAGTGTATATGGCGGGTGAACCAACGTGATTCACTAAATACTTAAACTTCCCTAATGGTTACCTAGGGTATTAACCGTTGGATCTTCAGCTTCATATCTTTTTCTAAGCTCCTTCTGAGTACTTCTCTTTCGTAGTTTTGGAATCGTCATAGCTATAATATCAGCTTTCTTTATCTTCCCTTCCTTCAACAACTGATATATTGCCAATCTAGTCTGGGTCCTATCCTTGAGATTCTTATTTTGCAAGTATCCGGCTTGCCTTAGATTCCATGCTATCTCCTCAATAGTGATGGGAAAACTGTCTAGATTGATGTTTGGTTCAAAAACTTCAACAATAATCATATTGATCGAATTTCCATGATTCGGCAGAAGGTTGTTTTCTACATTAGGAATAGGAGTCTAGATGAAATCTAATTGAACCAATTTGGCATCAATAAGATCCTGGATCTTATGTTTGAGTCTCCAACACTGTAAAGTGCCCCACTTACCCCAAATGATAATCACATCGAAGCTTTAGGTTATAATCCTTCGATCTTTGTCCTTCCCTTGGTATTTCAAAAGTCAAGAGATTCTCCTGCCTTAATCATGCGAGAACCCAGCGTAGAGGAATGGGAATATGTGTGAACTATCTTCTTTGTGGGCGGTTGTTCTAATTTGGACTCGGTGGGGGATTAGATCCTCCAGTTATGGCTACTAAGGCTGCGGGTCTAACAAGGTTGCCGGTATTGACAACACTTATATTAGTTTCTTTGGTTTTGTTGGAAAATCTTACGGGAGGTATCTTCTTCTTTGCTACTTTAGGACTAGGAAGCCTCCCAATAGCAATAGCTTTCTCAATTCGACACCCTAAGGCTATAATTTCTGCAAAGTTAGAGGTAAGGTACCTAATCAAATGTTGGTAATATGGGCTTCTAAGAGTATTAATGAAAGCGAAGATTAGACCATTTTCAGTTAAGGGTGGAGTCACCCTAATTGCCATGCCTCTCCATCTCTGAGCATATTCTTTAAAGTTTCCGTTAACCTTCTTTCATTGATTATTAAGATCCCACATGGATGAAGCTACTTCGATCTTGAATTTATACTAGTTGTAGAAAGCTCGTGCTACCTTATCCTAAGCATTAATCTCATTTAAATCTAATTAGGCATACTAGGTTAAGGTGGGCCTAGTTAAGTTGTCTTGAAAAGTTTAAACCATCACTTTGTCATACTTTGTGTATTTTCCTGATGTACAACCTAGTATGGGGTTTCGGGTAACCAGTCTCATCGTATTTCTCGAATTTTAACACTTTAAATCTTTCCAAGAAGTCAACGTCTTCATATGTTGGCAAGTTGATCATTCCCATCTGTTCAAACCTATTGACCATTTCTAGGGTTTTGATCTTTTCGGTCAACTTTTGCATAAATTTTCTTTCCATCTCCCGATGTTTCTCTTTAATCTCTTTCCTCCATACTTCAGCATTAGGGACCAATTCTTCATCTTCTAGTTCAGGGGGAGGGGTTGTTTCTACATTTTGATTTGGGTTTACTTGAGATCCTTGTCTATCGTTAAGAATCCTGATAGCCTAAGTGAGAGCCTGAATCTATCCAACCATCTTGTTCATATTTTCTTCAAGAGTTAGTACTCTCGGGTCGAGCTCGGTTTAATTGACATTTCCAGTACCTTGGGTTGACATTTTGGCCTTAGAATGAGTGAATATCGGGCTTCTAGCTGAGCTTGCTCATTTGACTCTATTTTCGAAATCCTACACAAACACCCAAGTTTTAACCATTTTGGTGAATTAAAGATTTTTTTGTTCTTCTTTTTTTTTTTTGATTTTTTTGTTGTTTCACCTTTTTGTGTGTTTTTTTTCTTTCCCTTTTTTTTTTTAAAAAGTTAATTATCAAAGATAAATAAAAGAATAATAATCACAATAATAATAATGAGTAAAAGGTTGCGCAATTAATGAAAATTATATTTACTAAAGTTGCAAATTTATTAATCATAAGATACTACTTTTACAACGGACTAAAAGAAAAGAAAAGAAAAACTCTTAACTAATCTTCCTAAAAACTTAAATTCTATATCTACAAGAGCCAACAGATCTGACTAGGACGAGCTTCATCAACTTCCCTCATAAGTCTTCGTATTGTAACATCCCTTTCTTGGATCTTGCTCCTCAAGAATTGATTTTCCTCCAACAATCTCTCATTTACTAGCTTTAACTCTTCAACAGTTCTCTTACTTTCTTGGAATTGGGCTTTAACTTTAGCTCGTACAGTGTCTCAGTAGGCTTGCTTAATGGGTCAAAGACATGTTGGTTTTGGCTCGTATTTAAATACGTTCTTAGCTTCATATTGTATCTTTCTAGTCTTCTCCAACTGATTATAAATGAACTGCTTGGTGGCTCGATATTCTCTAACTTTGCCTCTTAAAGTTCCCATGTTGACTATCTTTTTTACTTCTCTTCATTCCTACAGCTTTATGAGTTCTACTAGTCATTGAATCAAAGTAGACATAGGTAGAAAATGATCTCAATAATTTATTGTGACGATGTCCAAGGAGTCTTTGTAAGTAATCTCTTGAAGTAGACTTAACTATCTGGTGACACAAGCTGGGAAATATCCTGTACAGCTTATAATATCGATAAGGGAGACTCCTACATAGTTGGTACACCTTAAGATAGCTTGAGTGCAGTGGCTCCATCTAGTTGCCTACATAAAGTTTACTGGTTGCATTTTATTGATAACTGACACCCATCCATTAAATTGAGCTTCATCTAGTACCTTGAGATGGCAAGCAAAGTCGTCAATCAGATTCATATTTTCAATTAGGGACTCTTTCAGAAGATTCACTCCATACCCCTATATGTGATTGAGAAACTACATGGAAAGGATTGTAGGGTTAGTTGTCAAATAACCATGTCCTTACTTCTTCAAGTTGATGAATGTCCTGAACTATTTTGCTAGTAACGCCGGTATATAGGATTTACCAGCTAAGAATTGAGTTACTAGACCCTATAATGGACTTGACCATATCTAAAGCGAAATGTCATTATTCCAAACACCGTTACAATAAATGCGTTGACCCTCTTTTCGGCCCACAATTCATATCCTCTACGGAAGATCCAACGATATCTCTGATAAGCATTTGGGCTTGAAAACGACTCCACTAATCTTATGATGCTAAGACATTTCTAGCCCTCTGAAGATAAGAATGGTGCTAAGGTCAACTTCTTAACTCCCAACAATGTCATGAAAGCTTTCTCGGGCTGGACTCTAAGATTAGGGATAGCTATGGTTGCTTCGAGGGGTAGGGTACTAAGTAGTTGTGGGTACTCTTTTATAGTGGGTGTCAATATGTGTGGGCCGAAGTTAAAAGTTATAGATGCTGGTTCCCAGTAATGGATAAGGGCCAGAATTAGAGGTTAGTAGAGCTGGACCTGTATAAGGGATATGACTAGCTCAATCTTCTCGCGAATGTGGTCTTGTTTGGCAGGCAGAAGCTGGTTCAACCTATCTCTCAAGACGGGCTTGGGGAAGGAGTACTTATCCAATTGGACTTCATGAACGGGCTCTAGATTAACACTACCCTGACTCTCCATATCTGTATTTCAAAAAAAATATAAATAAAATAAAAGGCAACAATTATTTAAATAAGGCCACTAAATTTAAGATAAAGTTGGATATGATGTTAATTATTTTGTAGCTTTTTCAAAGATTTTGTTAGAAATTGCACAGCTTTTCACTAATTAAGGAACAATAAAATAAAAAAAAATAAAATACATATAACATAAAGAAATAAAATATTCATAGAGAAATGAGCATAATCTAACGTATAAAATGTGCAATATGTTACATACAGATGCAATACAGTAGGGGTGGGTGATTAATAAATTATAGGGAGTACGATGAATCCGCAATCAGGGAAATACCCTTATAGTAAGTCTAAAATAGGATTTTTTTTCTTAAATGAAGTTTGCAAATACTGATATACAAGGGTTACTAATAATTTTTTTTTTCACTTTCTTGAAGAATAATATTGGGCCAACTACGAATTGATTGGGCTTAAGAATAAATAGCCCTTTTTTTTTAAAGGATGATGCAAGAGGGTAAGGTCTACAGGTCCTAGGCTCTGTAGCCTTAAGGTTTTTCGAAAAGAAGCCTAATGGGCTACATCGAAGCCTGAAGGGGCTCACTTATCACCGTTAGGTGGGGATAAAGATCCCAACAACCTAAGGGTTACACAATGGCGACCTGTCCTAGGTTCCTAAAGTGGCTTAGGTCTGACTATATCTAAACACATAGAGGGTTAATAAAACAACCCTCATAATTCCCTTAGAAGGCCTATTAGGTTAAGTTTTTTCTTATTAAGGCCTGCATCACTAAAAAAAAATTAGTACAACTATAATATAATATAAAAAGAAAATAATAATATGAAATTCCATCAAATTTTTTTTTTTTTTTAACATTCACATAGCTAGCCCACCAAGCATCCCCATTTGAGTCACCAATTCTGTTGAGCCTTATTTTGATTTCCTTAACTTAACTTATATCAAGTTTAGCCCATTTAATGTAAGTTACTTGACCTTAAATTAAGGAAAAGAATTCTTTTTTTTTAAAAAAAAAATGGAGTCGCCAACCAATTCAACTAGTTAAAAAATAAAATTAGGATTTTCAAGTGGGAAAACCCTAATTTAACCACTAATCTACGGATATTCTAAAAAAAATTAATTTTTAGAAAATTGAACTAGAAAACTGGGTTTAGAGGCTAACCTATTAAGACTAAGTCACCATGTGAAAATTAAAGAAAAAATTGATGGGCTTTATTTTTATAATTTTTCTAAATATATTAAAAATATACCTAAATCCACAAAACGTAACTAGAAATGATTTTTTATTTTTTTTATTATGAATTTCTAAAAAAAAGGGGTGGGGGGAATTTTCTTTTATTTTTAGACGAATGTCTCAAAGTATCTACATACCCGCTACTTGGGATCAAACTAGCCATAGTTCCTTTTTATAAAATTTTTAGTATGTAGGTCATTTTTATATTGAAAATCAAATCAGATTTATGTTTTCTTATCAATTTATTATTTTAAGAAAAAAAAACCTAAGAAATCTAAATTTCTTGAATTAAATAAAAAAAAAACTTAACTAACTAAATCTTTTTGACAGAAACTCAATTTAGATCTTTTTTATATTTCCAAAACCCCTATGTGTAAAAATATATACATATTTTCTCATTTTTCTTTTTAATAAAACATGATTTACAGAAAACTTAATTTAACTAATTATTTTTTTAAAAAAGTTGTAATAATAATTAAAACTTACACTTAAACATGGAATGAATTAATAAAAACATAACTAATAAAATAAATTAATGCAAATTTACTTAGGTCAGATCTTGTGCTTGTATGTAGCTAGCGACACATGGGCTACAATGGGCGATGTTAGGTGAGGATGTAGGCAAGAGCAGGCAATAGCTGGGTAAGCATGAGTGAAAGTTAAGGCCAGCATGGGCTATAGATAGGGTGACAGTATAGGTGAGTGAAGGGGTGTGCACGAGTGACAATGATGGGCGAATACGGACGAGAGCTTGGATGAGCGAGGGCGAAGACTTGGGTGACAACGTGGATGACAACACGGTCAACAGCTTGCGCAAGGATTTGGACGACCACATGGGCAAACGTTGGCATGTGTATTGGCAACAACGATGGGTGAGCGATTAGGTAAGCATGGGTGACACTGGCGAGGGCTTGGGCGACATGGGCCAGGATTAGGCATGCGCCGCATAGGTTTAGGCGTAAGCAACAATGTTGGCGATGGTGCTGTGGTGTTGTGGTATTGTATGTGGTAGCTTGGGCGGTGGCGCATGGTAGTTTGGGTAGTGGCGCATGGTAGTTTGGGTAGTGGCGCATAGTGGTTGTGTGGTGGCACGTGGTGGTGTGTAATGGTTTGGTGTTTGTGAAGGAGTATGATTAAGAAAAAAAAACTCCTTAACTTCCCCATCGATGTGCTATTTATAAACTCAAAATCAAACCTTTCGTATCAAAGATACGATTATGATTTGTTAAGGATTTACCTTAACTTTTAGAAACCCAAATTTATTTTAGGCTTTTTTATTTTTTTTACGGTCCGATGCAATCTAATTAAATATAGCACGATAATTTAATACATCTTGATTTGAGACCTTAAATTAGATGAATTTTTATTCTATATTAGTCTAGCCCAAAATTAATTAAGTCTAATCATTACTTGATCCAACAATTCAACTTAATTCAACTTGACATGACTTGACTTGTGACTCAACTTGCTACGACCTGACTTGATTTTCTTTTCTTTTTTTTTTTCTCTCTGTTTATTCATTAACTTGGCTCAATTAATCAAAAAATAAAAAAAAATGACAAAAATGAGGCGTCTCCACTAATCATAATACTGTTGGCTATCAACGATAATAGTCTCCAAAACCAATATTCGGGTAGTAATAACTATCATTCCAACCTTCAACTCTAGCATTCTCATGACTAGTATATTCTCCATAACTATAATCTTCATAAACATTATTCTGACCTATAGCTTGGAAAAAATATATATATAATGAGCTAAAGCCCAATACGTACCACACAACCAAATGTGCAAATCAAACGATATATATTCGCATGCATAGAAATGCAAAACTAGTAAATCACACAATTCATTTAATTATCTTTATTTTTAAGTCAAACACATGATACAAAATAGTGGTCCGCATGACCTATTCACATTACAATTGTATCACACCTAACGTTTGGGTGTACCTCTTTAGGCCCCTTTATAACATCCTAACGTTGGGCATGTCTCTTTGAGCCCCTTTACAATAACTTAGATCTACCCTAGATTACTTCCTTATGAGACTCCATAAGGGACAATGCGTCACACAGATCATCGGGGTTACCTCTTAGGGATCTGCCACTATGGGCTCCTAGGACAAGCCAAACATAAGTAACATAGAGATATTTAAGTCAGATATACATTTAACTCATTTAATCTTTGCTATCCTAGCATTCACATACAAAAAGCATGTCACATACCTGGATATTTGGAATCCATTACCAACGAATCAAAGCTAGCTTTAAATCCTATAAACAGTAAATATTCATCAAACTCCTTTAAATAATGAATAAATGTTGTCTCTTAGCCTTAAGACTCACTTTTAGACCGTTCAAATCTCCTTAAATTCACTTAATAATACATTAAAGGGATTTACTTTAGAAGCAACAAAGGAATAAAATGAAAAGAAAAGGAAAAACTTAACTTAAAGGAGCAAAGCTTATGATACAGTCAAAGACACAATCATGTTTTTTGATCGTGTAACTTTTTGAGTTATGCTTCATTACAACAAAGGATACGACCAAGGACACGATTAGGAACATGGTTGTGTCTATTGGTTCCGTAATTTTCTGGCCTATTAACACACATCACCTACTGCAAAGGACACAACCAGGGACATGATTGTATCTTTTGGTTGTGTCACTTTCTAGTCTACCGGCCGACATCACCCACTACAAAGGACACAACCAAGGATACAGTCATATCACTTTTTAGTTGACCTTTTTTTTTTCTTCCTCCCAAACTTCTCTCTAAACCCCACAACAACACTCTACAACTCCTCATCACAAACCCTTGATTTAAATCAATATAACCCTTGTAAACCCTAGGAAAATTAGTAGTTGAATTTTAACTTAAGTTCAAGTGTCCTAAATTGTACAACAAGTCAATAAGGCTAGTAATAATAAAAGATCATAAAATTTAATAAATCAAATATAACAATGATAACAAAACTTTAAGAATTGATCGAAATCCTAAATTATCTACTAAAACCCTAAAACTGATTTAAGCACCATTAACCAAAATTGAATTTGAATTTATTCGAAACCCTAAAATTATAAATGTAGACCTATAAAATAGTTAAATATTACTTAATAGTGATAAAATTATAGTCGATTACAAATTCTCGACTAAATCATCTATTAATGTGAAATTATAACAAAATCGCTATAATAACTCGTAAAAATTTTAATTGTATCGGTACCAATTAAATTAATAAAATTTCACGAAAATTTAAAAATTAATTTACAATGAGATTTGTTATAATTTATATGATTTGAAAAATTACATATATTTATTATTAATTTTCATTTTCCTTCTCTTTCATTTCCAATTTATCTCCTTTCTTTCTTTTCTTCCTTTTACTCAATTGCACATCCTGGAAACCGAAACAACAATTAGAAGAAAAAAAAAAATCAGCAGCCACATGAGGGATAAAAGTGCCATGTGTGATCATTTTTGTTTTATCCTCATTAATGCAAAAGATAAGATAAGATCTCAACTTAAATTCTAAGCTAACTTTATGTGAATAAAAGGAAAAAATCTGGAAAAAGAAAAAAAAATTATGCACAAGTTAGAAAAGCTGGAAACAAAATCGTAAGGAAAAAAAGAGAGAAAGAAAGGAAAAAGAAAAGAAGAAGGAAAAGAAGAAGAGGAATTAAATAAATAGGTAAGTAATTATTTTAGTAGTATAGATGTATATTATATAGTATACACATGTATAAATATAGTATTTGTATGGTATTTTTACATATAACATTGCTATTATATTTCTATGTACATGAATACTTAAATTTAATTATATATGTATGTATAAGGTTAGGTATGTATACATGTATGTACATAGGTATATGAAAGAGTATGTACTATGTATTTGTTTTTTTTAGAATACATATATTTAGTAATAAGTATTTTCATTATATAATTATAGTATAAATATATATGTATGTACCGTAACTATATATATATGTGTATACATGTATAATTATTTATATATATATATATGTAGAGTCGTATAGTATATATGTAATGGGGTATTTTTATAAGTACGTATATAAGACATATATATATATATAATATAGAGTATATGCTTTGGAGTATATGGCATAATATATGTATAATGTATAGTATACATATTTTATAATAAATATTATGTAAACACATATACTGAATATATATAAAATATAAGAATGGGTATTTGTAAATTATGTATATATATATATATATATTTAGGTCTTCGAAAATTATATGGGTATATAATTATGTATAAATACATATAAATATATAGTACGTATAATATATATAAGTAGTATACCGAATATGTATTAGTATATATAACATATTTACTAAATTAGTACATATGTAAGGTGTATATGTATATATATAGATATATATAATACTGTAATTAAATATTTTTCAATAAAATAAATTATAAAAATATATATATATATGTGTATAATCTTAAAGTACATAAGAGAAATAATAAATAAGAAAATAAGAAATAGGAAAAATAATAAAGGTAATAATAATGATAATACTCATAATAAAGTTAAAATCTCAAAAATAAGAAAATATACTCAAAATAATAAAAATATCAAATATATGATTTAAATAATTATGAAAGCATAAATATGTTAAGAAAAAGTGAAAATTAATATTTTATAATTTTTAAACTTAAATAATAAATTTTATGATATTTTTATATCACAATTTAAATTACGAGTCACAACATCCAAAATGGACCTCATTACAGGAAAATACGCTAAAAAAGGATCAAAATGGACTATAAGTTTATAACAATCTAAGCTAAAACTAAAAAGTTATACGTAATTCGATAAAAAAACTTGAATCAGCAATTTCACGTAACTAATTGAAGTAAACCTTACAAATTATAGCATTAGTTAGCTTTAAATTCCCTACCTTACAAAATTTTCATTATTCTCAGGTGATTTTGATATCAACCTTAAGCTGCCACCAGATTACTACGACCCCTGAGCTAGCCATGGCTGAGTGAGTGTTTTTTTAATGATTCCATACTTGTATGTGCTTGTAGCTAGTGAACATAAATTATGAATTATAAATGAATGTGTATGGGGTTGGGCTATGCTTGTGCGTGATAATTGTTATTGATGGTGAATTTACCTTAAATTGCAATAATATAATGTTTGTTGCATAGTAGATTCACTAGATTGATATGTTTGTGGCTTGGAATGATCACTAAATAAATAAGACTAAATTTTATTCAACTAGAAAAGCTAACTTGGATCATGCATAAATCATGCACTGCATAATTAATTCCGGGCAGTCACATTATATGGAGGTAGCCAGAGGCCACACGTGGGTTAATTATTGAGTGTTATTGATTTTGTACGGTGCACATGTGCGATATGACCTTACCCCGGCCCGCGGGATGACTAGGCGTTGGAGGCGCCAATCGCCTAGCTATGGGTCGAGTTTAGAGGCTTCGTTTAGGGGTAAGTGAGGGCTGCATGAACTTACTCACAATCATATGTAGAACTCGTTTTGATAAAGCTAGTAATAGATGTACCATTATATTTTAAATGCAAAACGCGGAGTTTCGTTATGAAATAAATTCTAATATGATACCTGGATCTAACTATACCGATGAATCTCCAAACCTGACTTCGAAGGGTGTTAAATCTGAGTTACATGCAATACTTGGTCACCTGCATGTATTTGTTTAGCAAACTGTTTGCTATGCATTCATTTGATTAAACCTAACTATTGTATGCCTTAATTGTTGTGTGGTTGAGGGAAATTATCTCACTAAGCTAATTAGCTTATACCCTTGTAGTCTTTTCTCGTAAGCCAAGCTTTTTGTGAAATTGAGCCGTCTCATGCCCGAGGTTAGTTTCTACACAGGGTCGGTGTGAGAGCTGGATGAGATCGGAGAGTACTTTTGATAGTTTATAGATTTGAATATGTAAATGTTATACTCGTTGAACTAAAGACATGTTTCAGTCTTCGTACTTGTAAACTTTTATACAAATCGATAATGTATTATGTTTTTATAATTTTATTATTTGTCATGAAATGATATTACTTAAGCTTATGCACTCTTGGTAGTTAGTAGTAGCTGTAACCTTATGTATCGTATAAAAGGGTTGTCGATTGTAAGGGAATTCAATCTGCAATCCTTTGTACGGTATACGGCGACTGCTACGACTAGCCCCTTCAGGTCGTGACAACCCTTCCAAAATCCACTTCTATAATATTTTTAATTAAAATGACAAAATCAAAACTTGTCAAGAATTTAGGAAATTTGAGACTTTAAGGAATACATAAGGGTTACCTTAATCTCAACGGTCCTTTAGAGTTTCTCACTTTTCCTTAACCAATTATTCTCAATCTTAAACAATTACTATAAAATCTTGGTTTCTAAAAGAAAGTAAACTCAAAACTGAAAATCCAACTTCGCTTACCAAGGTCTTCTAGGGTTGCATTCCTCATACGAACTACTCTTGTTGTTGAGGGCTTTTGATAAATACAGGAGAGAAGTCTATACCTATAGTGTGTAAAGAGTACAATTGCACTAGTTAGGCTAAGGTTTTATTTTAACCTTTTTCTTGAATTTCTGATATCACCCTTCATCTATGGCTTAAGACCTTAATACCCTTTTTCATATAACTTAATTACCCTTTTGATTTTATTAAGACTTTTATTATTTATTTATTCCCCCTAAATTTTTTTCTCAGGTATTACAATTTTAGTACGATACACTCATACAAGATGACCTTACCCTAGCCCATGGGCTTACTAGGCACTGGAGATACCAATTGTCTACCTAAAGGTCGAGTTTAGAGACCTCTACTGTAAAGCGTGACTGTGGACTGTAAGGGTCACCTTATCGTTAGACTTGGGAATTTGCGTACAACTAGATTTTGGAAATGGAAAATATATTTTTATTAAATACAGAATTTTAATTATATGGTTAAAACCCCAGGTACTAGAACTCAATTGTGATTGGTGCCGATGTATCTCCAACTTTAGAGGGCGTTAAATTTAATGTTATATGTAGTATCGGTCAACTATATATATTGTTTGGTATACTGCTTATCCATGCATTTATATATCTATTAATTGATTATTTGATAACATGCTCGGTAGTATAGTACAACAGATATCTCACCAAGCTCGTATAGCTTATTTTCCAACAATTTTCCTTTATAGGTTGAAAGATAATTTGGCATGGGTTAAGAGTTGAACCTTGAGTGTAAGTATTGAGATGTTTTAGAAGCTAGAGTTAAAGATAGATTGTATTGTTGGTTTGATACTTAAATGTAAATGTTATCCTTACAATTTGATTTTGTAACTTTAGTTAATATAAGCTGTTAGTCTTTACCACCTAATCTTATCATTTGGAAGAGGATACCGATTCTCTATGATTTTGAGGAACCGTGAAATATTGGATATCATAGTTATTTATATCTTACAATACGTTAATCAATTAAAAATCGGAAACCCTTGTGATAAATTATTTAGAATCTTATAATCTCTAACTTATAAAGCAATTTTCGTATCATGGGTGCATACATGATATGAAAATTTTAGACGATCTTACTATGCCCTCTATAAGGTCCTGAAATATGGAGCTTCGATTATCATTGGAGCAAGAGCTTTGGTTATCCTCCATCGCAAAATCAAGTAATCTAACATTTTTTGGAACTAAGATTACTTTGCAACTTCCAAAGTATACTTGGATTAGGAACTTTAACCGTCCTTCATCATGAAACTAAGTGATCCTTCAGTCAAGAAATTTAGGTTACTCGACAAGAACCTTTGTTATCCTTAAAAGAAGCTTTGGCTAGTTAAGAGTGTAAACCATGCAAATTTAGCTATTTAGGAGTAGAATTGAATCCTAATACTATAGATGACTTGAAGAGTCATTAAAGCTGAGCAAGATAAAAATTTAATAAATCATAAATTTAAATATATTATAAATAGTAAAAACCTTAGAAATTGATCAAAACTCTACATCACATATTAAAATCCTAAAACTGACTTACATACCATTAATCAAAATTGAACCTGAATTTGATTAAAACCCTAAAATTATAAATATAAACCTATAAAATAGTTAAATATTACTCAATAGTGATATAATCATAGTCGAATACAATTTTCGACTAAATCGCCTATTTGCACGAAATTTTAACGAAATCGCCATAATAACTTATAAAAATTTAATTTTAACGAGTATCAATTAAATTGATAAAATTTCACAAAATTTTGAAAATTAATTTACGAGGAGAATCATTATAATTTATATGATTCGAAAAATTTCATATATTTGTTAATAATTTTCATTTTCCTTCTCTTCCATTTCCTATTTATCTCTTTTCTTTCTTCCCTTTCTCATTTCAATTTCACATCCTGCACAAAACGTAAGCAAAATCAGCAAAATGAAAACTAAATAAGCAGCCCACGTGATGAAATACAATTGCCAAGTGTTGCAATTAGGAAAGGTAAATTAAATACAAAGGGATTAGATTGTCCTTTCTTCATAATTACTAAGTCAAATATATATATATATATATATATAATTATCCCAGCCGAAAGTGGACGTAAAAAAGTGAAGCAACTAAAATTCCATAAAATTACAAACCAAAACCTGGAAACAAAACGTGAAGACTAGAAGAAAAGAAAAAGAAAAGAAGAAGAGGAAGAAGGAAGGAAAGAAGAAGAAAAGAAAAGAAATAGGTAAGTATTTATGTGTAGATCTATATTATATAGTATATATATGTATAAATATAGTATTTGTATAGTATTTTCTTACAAATATAATATTGTTAATACATGTATAGGTTCACTAATACATAAATTGAGTAGTGTATGTATGTATAAGATTAGATATGTATACATGTATATACATAGGTATATTATACATAGGTATATTATACATAAGTAGATGTGTTATGTATATTTTTTTTTAGGAATACATATAATGAGTATTATGTATTTTATTAAATAACTATAGTACATATGAATGTTTTGTACAGAAAATATATATAATATGTGTTATGTGTTTTTTTTTTTGAAATACATGTAATTAGCATTATTTATTTAAAATACATATTTTGTGCCATAACAATATATATATATATATATATATATATATATTGTGTGTGTGTGTGTGTGTGTGTGTGTGTGTGTGTATCCTTGTATAATCACTTTAGTATACATATATATGATTGTATATATATATATATATATATATATATATATATTGTAGAATACCTTCATTAGAGGTAATTATATGTATATATACCAAATACATATGTATGTATTCATATTTATGTATAGAAGACTTACATATATAACTAAGTACAAAATATATAAATACATGAATATGTATATAAGAGTATGTTTTAAATAAATACATATATATATATATATATATACTACCTGTAATGTATAGTACATATATATATATAAGTGGTATACCGAATATGTATTAGTATATCTAATATATTTACTAAATCCGTAAATATGTAAGGTGTATATGTATATATATATATATAATACCGTAATTTAAGAATATTCAATAACATAAATTATAAATTATATATTATAAGTATATGAATATATATATATGTGTATAATCATGAAATACATAAGAGAAATAATAAATAAGAAAATGAGAAATAGTAAAAATAATGAAGGTAATAATAATAATGATAATCATAATAAAGTAAAAATCTCAAAAATAGGAAAATATACTCAAAATAATAAAAATATCAAGTATATGATTTAAATAATCATTAAATCATAAATATGTTTAAAAAAAGAAAAAAATCAATATTTTATAATTTTTTAAACTTAAATAATAATTTTTATGATATTTTTATATCACAATTTACGTTACGAGTCATAATGTCCAAAACAGACCTCGTTACGAAAAAATACGCTCGAAAATGATCAATATGGACTATAAGTTCATAATGATCTGAGCTAAAATGAAAAAGTTATACGTGATTCGATAAAAAGCTTGAATCGATGGTTTTACATAAGTTAATAACTGATTTAAGTAAATAGTACGATTTAGCATACTAGTTTAGTTATTCACAAACTTATTACTTTCCATATTTCCCTAATGTTAGGTGATCCTGAGATCAAAACTGACTTACCTTTGGACTAATACAATCCCTGACATCATTTATAACCAAGTGAGTACTCCCGATGACTCTATACTTGTTTTGTGCTTGTAGTTAGTGCACATGAATTAAATATTAATAACTTGATGCATGGAGTTTTGGGTTGTGCATGTGATTAATATTGATTGATTACTGTGCAAAATACTATTAAATGTGATTATGTAATTGATTGTTGCATTATTTGAATGATTTGTTGATATTGTTTGATCACCTCAGAAATTGACTTAGTCATATTCGACCCAACAAAAATTAAACGGTTCATGCATAAAGCACGAACATTGCATATAATGTTCTGGCCGTCACCTCACATAGTTGGTAATGAGGGGCCTTGTAGGGATGGATTTCCAAATGATTTGATTAGTACAGTGCAAGAGCATTGGTACAACAAAACCCTACCCTTGGCTCGCGGGTTTTACTGGCGCCGGAGACGTTAACTGTAGGTAGCTGGGGGTCACATCTAAAGACCACTATCGTAGGGTGTGAGTGTGGACTGCGTAAGCCTATTCACCACTAGACCTGGTTATTTGTATACTATTGACTGATGGAAGTAAACACCTGTTCTATGAAATAGGAAATTCCTATATAATGATATGAGGGTAAAAACCTAGGTGCTAGAGCCTGGTTGTGATTGGTGCTAATATATCTCCAACCCTTACTTCAGAAAGCGTTAAATTCCGATGTTATATACAGCATCGGTCAATTAAATATATATTATTTGGCATACTGCTTGTTCATACATTCATATGTTTGATAATAAATTGTTTGATAACTTATTTGTTGGTATAGTACGAGGGTTAACTCACTAAGTTTTTGTAGCTTACTCCCCAATAGTTTTCTCTTGCAGGATGCTAGATGATCAGGCATGAGTTAAGAACAGAGAGTTGAGTGCCAACGTCGAGATGCATAGAAGTTAGACTCTGAGGACAGACTATATGGTTCATTTGTATATAGTTATTAATACTACATTTAAATTTTGTGACTTTAGTAAGTTTGAGTTTTAGAACTTTACTACCTAATCTTATTGTTTGGTAGGGGATACCAATTCTCTGCGGTTCTATTGGACTGTAGCTTATCGGATATCTATAGTCACATATATGTGGTTATAAGTTAATTAAATAAAAACTTTAGTGACTAATTGTTTAGAATCTTGCAATCTTTGACTTGCAAGATGATTTTCAAATCATGGGTGCACACATGATATGAAAATTTTAAGCAATCCTACTAGGCTCTCTTTAGAGTCATGACAAGGAGTCTCAAATGTCCTTAGGTCAAGAACCTAGGTTATTCAAAATCCTGGAATCAAGCATTCCATCAGTTTGGGAGTTAAGGTTATTACAATAGATTCTAAAAATCCTTACATTAGGAGCCACAGCTAACCATAATCATGAAACCAAGTAATCTTTCTATTAAGGAATTCATGTTTTTGCATAAGAATCCTAGTTTTTCCTGAGAAAAGTTTCGGTTATTTTGGAGCCTTGATTATCCTTAGGTTAAGAACTTTGGTCATTCTAAATCATGAAATCAAGTAATCTACCTCATTGGGAACTAGGGTTATTCCGTAAGTTAGTAAGAGTCCTCAAATTATAGACCTTAGCTATTCTTAATTGTGAAATCAAGTAATCCTTCTTTTTAGAAACTTAATTTATTCTACAAGAACCTTAGTCGTTCTCAAAATTAGCTTTAGCTACTTAGGAGACTTAATTATCCTCAGATCAAGAACACTAGGTATCCTCATTAGTGGAATCAACTAATCCATTTTTTCATGATCATAGGTCGCTCCATATGTTCCATACAATACAAGGATTAGGAACACTGTTTGTCCTTAATCGTGAAATCCGGTCGTCCATCTTGTTTGGAACTAAGATTATTGCGCAAGTTCTTAAGAACTTATAGGTTTAGAACCTTAACTATCCTCAATCATGTAACCTACTCTTTCTATTTAGGATTGTAGGTTGTTCGACGAGAACCTTTGTTATTCTTGAAAGAAGCTTTGCCTATTTAGGATTTTTCATTATCCTTAGGTTATGAAGCCTGGTTGAAATCAAATAATCCATCTTATTAGGAACAAATGTTATTCCAGAAGTTCTTAAGAATGCTTAGACTACGAGCCCCGACTATTCTCAATCATGAAACCAAGTAATCCTTCCTTATTTGAGCTTCGTTTGTATGACAAGAAACATTGGTTGTTATCAAAGGAAGCTCTAGGTATTTACACATCATCGTTATCTTCAGATTAGTAAGTTTGGTTATCCTTAATCGCGAGGTTAAGTAATTCACCTTTTCATGATAAAATTCTTTTCCATAAGTTCCTTAGAATCATTAGATTACGAACCTGGGCTATCCCAAACATAAAATTAAGTTATCCTTTTTATTGGGAACTAAGGTTATCTAACAAGAGCATTCGTTATTCTTCGAAAGGAGCTTTGGCTGTTTGAGAGTCTTAGCTATCCTCTTAGGCTAAGAACTTTGGTTATTCCAAATAGTTAAATTAATTACTGGTGTTATTCCAAAACTTCTTAGGAATCCTTATATTACAGATCTTAGCGATTCTCAATTGTAAAACAAAGTAAGCTTGGTTTTTAGGAACTTAGTTTATTTAATGAGAACCTTATTTGTTCCTGAAAAATCCTTCGGCTATTACGGAGCCTTGGTTATCATCAGAATGGGAGCTTTGGTTATCCTCCATTGTGAAATTAAGTAATCTAACATTTTCAAAACTAAGGTTAGTCCACAACTTCCAAAGTATTCTTAGATTAGGAACTTTGGTTGTTTTCGATCATGAAACCAAGCAATCATTTGGTTAAGGAACTTAGTTTACTCGATAGGAACATCCATTATCCTTAAAAGAATCTTTGACTAGTTAGGAGTCTCAATTATCCTTAGGTCAAGAACTTATGTTATTTGTAATCGTGGAATCAAGCATTCAATCACTTTAGGAGCTAAGGTTATTGCAAGAGATCCTAAGCATTCTTACATTAGAAACCGTAGCTAACCGTAATCATAAAACCAAGTAATCCTTTTGTTAAGGAACTCAGGTTATTACATAAGAATCCTAGTTATTCTTGAGAGAAGTTTTGGCTATATTGGAGCCTTGATCATTCTTAGATTAGGAATTTTGGTTGTTCCAAATCATGAAATGAGGTAATCCACCTCATTGGGAACTAGGGTTATTCCACGAGTTCGTAAGAGTCCTCAGATTATGGTCCTTATCTATTCTTAATCGTGAAATCAAGTAATCCTTCTTTTTTAGAACTTAGATTGCTCTATAAGAACCTTAGTTATTCATAAAATTAGCTTTGGCTACTTAGAAGTCTTAGTTATCCTCAAATTGGAAATATTGGGTATCTTCATTAGTGGAATGAATAAATCCATCTTTCCATGATCTTAGGTCATTCCACATGTTCCAAATATAAGGATTTGGAACTTCGCTTATCTTCAATTGTGAAATCCGATCATTCATATTGTTTGGAACTAAGATTACTATACAAGTTCTTAAGAACCCATAGGTTTGGAACTTTAGCTATCTTCAATTATGCAGCCTACTCTTTCTATTTAGGAATGTAGGTTGTTCAACGAGAACCTTTGTTATTCTTAGAAAAAGTTTTGGCTATTTAGGAGATTTCGTAATCATTAGGTTAAGAAGCTTGGTTATTCTTGATTGTAAAATCAAATAATCCTTCTTATTAGGAACAAATGTTATTCCAAAATTTCTTATGAATTCTCAAACTACAGGCCTCGACTATTCTCCATCATGAAACCAAGTAATCTTTCTTTATTGCAGCTTTGTTTGCTCATTAAGAAACCTCAATTGTTCTTGAATGAAGATCTACCTATTTAGGCATCATAGTTATCTTCAAATTAGTAAGATTGGTTAGCCTTAGTCATGAGATCATGTAATTCATCTTTTTATGATCTAATTCTTTTCCATAAGTTCCCTAGAATCTTTAGATTACGAACTACGTCTATCCCAAACGTGAAACCAAGTTATCCTTCATATTAAGAATTCAAGTTATTTTGTAGGAGCATTCATTATTCTTTGAAAGAAGCTTTGGTTGTTTGGGAGTCTCAGTTATCCTTAGGCTAGAAACTTTGTTTATTCCAAATCGTTAAATCAAGTACTGAGGTTATTCTAAAACTTCTTAGGAATTCATAGATTACAAATCTTGGCGATTCTCAACCGCAAAACTAAGCCTGGTTTTTAGAAACTTAGTATATTTCACGAGAACCTTATTCATTCTTAAAAGATCCTTCGGCTGTTATGGAGCTTCGGTTATTATTGGAGTGGGAGCTTTAGTTATCTTCCATTGTGAAATTAAGAAATCCAACATTTTTGGAACTAAGGTTACTTTACAACTTCCAAAGTATCCTTGAATTATGAACTTTGGCTATTCTCAATTGCAAAACCAAGCAATCCTTCGATCAAGAAACTTAGGTTACTTGACAGGAGTCGTTGTTATCCTTGAAAAAAGCTTTGGCTAGTTAGGAGTCTCAATTATCTAAGGTCAAGAACTTAGGTTATTCAAAATCGTAGAATCATGCATTTGGTCGCTTTGGGAGATAAGGTTATTGCAAGAGATTTGAAGAATCCTTGCATTAGGAATTGTGACTAGCTATAATCGTGAAACAAACTGATTCTTTTGTTAAAGAACTCTGGTTATTGCATAAGAGCCCTAGTTTATTCTTCAAATGAGTTTCGACTATTTTGGAGCCTTGATTATTTTTAGGTTAGCAACTTTGGTCATTCTAAATCATAAAATCATGTAATCCACCTCATTGCAAACTTGGGTTATTCCATGAGTTTGTAAGAGTCCTTAGATTATGGACCTTAGCTATTCTCAATCATGAAAGCAAGTGTTCCTCCTTTTTTGGAACTTAGTTTGTTCTTCAAGAACCTTAGTCGTTCTTGAAATTAGCTTTGGCTACATAGGAATCTTAATTATCCTCACATTAGTAGAATCAACTAATCCATCTTTTTCTGATCTCAAATTGTTCTACATGTCCCATATAGTACATAGATTAGGAACTCCGCTTATCCTCAAACACGAAATCTAGTTGTCCATCTTATTGGAACTAAGATTATTGCACAAGTTCTTAAGAACCCATTAATTAGGAACCTTAGCTATCCTCAATTGTGCAACCTACTCTTTCTATTTAGGAACATAGGTTGTTCGACAAGAACCTTCGTTATTCTTGAAAGAAGCTTTGGCAATTCAGGAGATTTTGCTATGCTTAGTTTAGGAATTCTAATTATTCTTGATCATGAAAACAAATAATCCATTTTATTGGAACTAATGTTATTCTAGAAGTTCTTATGAATTATTAAACTATGGGCCTCTACTATTCTCAATTGTAAAACCATATAATCCTTCTTTTTTGGAGCTTTGTTTACAAAACAAGAAACGTTAGTTGTGCTTGAAAGAAGCTCTGGCTATTTATCCTCAATTGTGAGATCATGTAATTCATCTTTTGATGATCTATTTCTTTTCCATAAGTTCCCTGGAATCCTTAGATTACTAAGCTTGGCTATCCCAATCTTGAAACCAAGTTATCCTTCTTATTGGGAACTCAGGTTTTCCAACAAGAGCATTCGTAATTCTTTGAAAGGAACTTTGGCTATTTAAGAGTCTCAATTATCCTTATGATAGGAACTTTGGCTATTCCGAATCATTAAATCAAGTAATCTATTGTTCGGAGAGTCGGGGTTATTCCAAAAGTTTTTAGGAATCCTAGATTATGGATCTTGGCGATTCTCAATAGTAAAAGCAAGTAAGCCTAGTTTTTAGAAACTTACTCTATTTATAGAGAACCTTTTTCGTTCTTAAAAGATCGTTCAGTTGTTATAGAGCCTCGGTTATATTAGGAACTATGGCTGTCCTCCATCGTGAAACTAGTAAGTAATCCTTCAATCAAGGAATTAGGGTAACTTGACAAGAACTTTCGTTATCCTTGAAAGAAGCTTCAGCTAGTTAGGAGTCTCAATTATCCTTAGGCCACGAATTTAGGTTATTCAAAATCGTGGAATCATGCATTTGATTGCTTTGGGAACTAAGGTTATTACAAGAGATTCTAAAAATCCTTACATTAGGAATCCTAACTAGCCGTAATCGTAAAACCAAATATTCATTCTGTTAAGGAACTCAAGTTAATGCATAAGAAACTTAGTTATTCTTAAGAGAAGTTTTGTTTATTTTATAGCCTTGATTATCCTTCAATTAGGATCTTTAGTTATTCCAAATCATGAAATCAAGTAATCTACTTCATTGGGAACTTGGGTTTTTCTATGAGTTCGTAAGAGTCCTCATATTACGAACCTTGACTATTCTCAATCGTGAAATAAGGTACTACTTCCTTTTAGGAACTTAGTTTGTTCTACGAGAGCCTTAGTTGGTCTTGAAATTAGCATTAGCTACTTAGGAGTTTTAGTTATCCTTAGATTGGGAACACTGGGTATCTTTGATAGTAGAATCAACTAATCCATCTTTTTTTTTTATCTAAGGCCATTCCATATGTTCCATACAATTTAAGGATTAGGAACTCCGCTTGTCCTCAATTGTGAAATCCAATCATCCATCTTGTTTAGAATTAAGATTATCGTGCAAGTTCTTAAGAATAGCCTTAGCTATCCTCAATAATGCAACTTACTCTTTCTATTTAGAAACGTAAAATCAAATAATCCATTTTATTAGGAACAAATGTTATTCCAAAAGTTCTTATGAATCTTCAAACTACGGGCCCTAACTATTCTTAATCATAATACCAAGTAATCTTTCTTTATCAGAGCTTCGCTTGCTCAATAAGAAACTTCGGTTGCTCTCCAAAGAAACTTTATCTATTTAGGTGTTATCATTATCTTTAGATTAGGCAGTTTGGTTATCTTCAGTTGCGAGATTAAGTAATTCATCTTTTCCTGATCTAATTCTTTCCCATAAGTACCCTAAAATCCTTAGCTTTTGAACCTTAGCTATCTTGATCTTGAAACCAAGTTATCCATCTTATTGGGAACTCAAGTTATCCGATAAGAGCATTCGTTATTCTTTGAAAGGAGCTTTAGCTATTTGGAAGTTTTAGTTATCTGTTGGTTAGGAACTTTGGTTATTCTAAATCATTAAATCAAGCATTGATGTTATTACAAAACTTCTTAGGAATCCTTAGATTATGGATCTTAGCGATTCTCAACCATAAAAACAAGTAAGCTTGGTTTTTAAGAACTTAGTTGATTTTGCAAGAACCTTATTCATTCTTGAAAAATCCTTCAGCTGTTATGGAGCATTAGTCATCATTAAAGTGGGAGCTTTAGTTATCCTCCATCACAAAATCAAGTAATCCAAAATTTTTAGAACAAAGGTTACTCCACAACTTAGATTTGGCTGTCCTTGATCGTGAAACCAAGCAATCCTTCAATCAAGGAACTTAGGTTACCTAACAGGAACTTGCGTTATCCTTGAAAGAAACTTTGGCTTATTAGGAGTCTCAATTATTCCTAGGTCAAGAACTTAGGTTATACAGAATGGGCCTTGATTTATCCTTAGGTTAGGAACTTTGGCAGTTCTAAATCATGAAATCAAGTAATCTGCCTCATTAGGAACTATGGTTATTCCATGAGTTTGTAAGAGTCCTCAGATTATGGACCTTGACTTTTCTCAATCGTGAAAACAAGTGTTCCTTCTTTTTCGGAACTTAGTTTCTTCTATAAGAACCTTAGTCATTCTTGAAATTAGATTTTAGCTGCTTAGGAGTCTTAGTTATTCTCATGTTAGGAACACTAGGTATCTTCATTAGTGGAATAAATTAATCCATCTTTTCTTGATTTTAGCTCCATATGTTCCATACAATACATGGATTAGGAACTCCGCTTGTCATCAAACGTAAAATCCAATTGCCTATCCTGTTTGGAACTAAGATTACTACACAAGTTCTTAAAAACCTATAGGGTAGGAACCTTAAGTATCCTCCATCATGCAACCTACTCTTTGTATTTAGAAACATAGGTTGTTCGATGAGAACCTTCACTATTCTTGAAAGAAGCTTTGGTGTTTTCGTTATCCTTAGGTTAAGAAGTTTGGTTATTTTTTTATCATGAAATCAAATAATCCATCTTATGGGAACTAATATTATTGTAGAAGTTCTTATGAATCCTCAAACTATAGGCTTCGGCTATTCTCATTTGTAAAGCCAAGTAATCTTTCTTTTTTGTAGCTTTGATTGCTCAACAAGAAACCTTGGTTCCTCTCAAAAGAAGTTCTGGCTATTTAGGCATCATAATTATCTTCTGATTAAGAAGTTTGGTTATCCTCAATCGTAAGGTTAAGTAATTCATCTTTTCATAATCTAATTCTTTTCCATAGGTTGCTTAGAATCCTTAGATTACGAGCCTTGGCTATCCCAATCGTGAAAACCAAGTTATCTTTCTTATTGGGAACTCAGGTTATCTGACAAGAGCATTTGTTATTCTTTGAAAGGAGCTTTGGCAGTTTAGGAGTCTCGGCTATCCTTAGGTTAGGAATTTTGGTTATTTTAAATCATTAAATCAAGTGCTGGGGTTATTTGAAAATTTCTTAAGAATCCTTAAATTACGGATCCTAGTGATTATCAACCACGAAACCAAGTAAGCCTGGTTTTTAGAAACTTAGTTTATTTTACTATAACCTTATTCATTCTTGAAAGATCCTTCGATATCGTTAGGTCAGAAACTTAGGTTATTTGGAATTGTGGAATTAAGCAATCGATGACCCTAGGAGCTAAGGTTATTGTAAGTGATTCTAAGAAGTCTTGCATTAGGAACCGCAACTAGCCGTAATCATGAAACCAAATAATCCTTCTATTAAGGAACTCAAGTCATTGCATAAGAACCCTAGTTATTATTGGGAGAAGTTTCGCCTATTTTAGAGCCTTGATTATCCTTATGTTAGTAACTTTGGTAGTTCTAAATTGTGAAATCGGGTAATCCACCTCATTGGGAACTAGGGTTATTCCATGAGTTCGTAAGAGTCCTTAGATTATGGACCTTGGCTACTCTTAATCATGAAATCAAGTAATCCTTCTATTTAAGAACTTAGTTTGTTTTACAAGAATCTTAGTCATTCTTCAAATTAGCTTTGGCTACTTAGGAGTCTTAGTTATCCTCAGATTGGGAACACTAGGTATCCTCATTAGTGGAATCAACTAATTCATCTTTTCATGACCTTAGGTTGTTCCAAATGTTCTATACAATACAAGAATTAGGAACTCATGTTATCCAACAAGAGCATTAGTTATCCCGATTGTGAGATCAAGTAATCCTTTAGATTATTAGGAAGTTTGGTTATCGTCAATCATGAGATCAAGTAATTTATCTTTTCATGATCTAATTCTTTTCCATAAGTTCTCTAAAATCCTTAGATTACGAACCTTGGCTATCTTAATCATGAAACTAAGTTATCCCTCTTATTGGGAACTCAGGTTATTCGACAAGAGCAGTCACTATTCTTTAAAAGAGCTTTGGTTATTTAGGAAACTCAATTATCATAAGGCTAGGATATTCTAAATCATTAAATCAAATATCAGGGTTATTCTAAAACTTAGGAATCCTTCGATTATGGATCTTGGCGATTCTCAACTATAAAATGAAGTAATCCTTGTTTTTAGGAACTTAGTTTATTTTACAAGAACCTTATTCATTCTTGAAAGATTCTTCAGCAGTTAAGGAGACTCAGGTATCATTGAAGCGGGAGCTCTAGTTATCTTCTATCATGAAATCAAGTAATCCAATATTTTCAGAACTAAAGTTATTCCGTAGCTTCTAAAGTAGCCTTTGATTAGGAACTTTGGCTATCCTCTATCATGAAACTAAGCAATCCTTCGGTCAAGGAACATAGGTTACTTGACAGGAACCTCCTTTATCCTTGAAAGAAGCTTTGGTTATTTAGTAATCTTAGTTATCCTTATGTTAGGAACTTAGGTTACTCAGAATAGTGGAATCAAGCATTCGATCAACCTCGGGGCAACAGTTATTGTAAGAGATTTTAAGAATCCTCACATTAGGAATCACTGTTAGCTGTAATCATAAAATTAAGTAATCTTTCTGTTAAGGAACTTGGGTTATTACATAAGAACCCTAGTTATTCTTTAGAGAAGTTTCGGCTATTTTGGAACCTTAATTATCCTTAGGTTAAGAACGTTGGTTATTCTAAATGGTGAAATCAAGTAATCTACCTCATTGAGAACTAAGGTTGTTCTGCAAGTTTGTAGGAGCCCTCATATTACAGACCTTAGTTATTTTTAATCGTGAAATCAAGTAATTCTTCTTTTTAAGAACTCAGCTTGTTCTACAAGAACCTTATTCATTCTTAAAATTAGCTTCGGCTACTTAGGAGTCTTAGTTATCCTCGGATTAGGAACACTGGATATCCCCATTAGTGAAATCAACTAATCCATATTTTCATGATCTTAAGTCATTGCACATGTTCCATACAATACATGGATTATGAACTCTACTTGTCCTTAATCATGAAATCTAGTAGTCCATCTTGTTTGGAACTAAGATTATTGTGCAAGTTCTTAAGAACCCATAGGTTAGGAACCTTAACTATCCTTAATCGTATAACCTACTCTTTCTATTTAAGAATGTAGGTTATTCTACAAGAACCTTGTACCTTGAAAGAAACTTTGGCTATTCAAGTGTTTTTGTTATCCTTAGGTTAGGAAGCCCAGTTATTCTCGATTGTGAAATCAAGTAATCTATTTTATTGGGAACTAATGTTATTCCAAAAGCTCTTTTGAATCCTCATACTACAGACTCTGGCTATTCTCAATTGTAAAACCAAATAATCCTTCCTTTTAGGAGCTTTGTTCGTTCAACAAGAAGTCTCAGTTGTTCTCGAAAGAAGATTTGGCTATTTAGGTGTCATTATTATCTTCAAATTAAGAAGTTTTGTTATCTTCAGTAGAGAGATCAAGTAATTCATCTTTTCATAATCTAATTCTTTTCTACAAATTCTCTAGAATCTTTAGATTACAAACCTTGGCTATCTCAATCATGAAACTAAGTTATATTGGTTATTGGGAACTCAAGTTATCCGATAAGAGCATTCATGTAATACCTCAGTTTTTCCAATCAGTTCAATAGCCCTAGGATCCGAGCCCTTAAATTTAGGGCACTAAGCTATGTTATTCGTTTTATTTCAAACTTCACAACAAGGTTAGAAAAGTTAGACGAAATAATTCTAATAAAGTTAATTTCTCAAAATAAGCTATATAAAAATATTAATTTAAGAAAAACGTCAATTTATCAATAAAATCAATAAATATCGAAAACGTAATTTAAGATAAGCCGAGTATACTTAAGTCAAATTATTAAGCAATAAATCAATATCAGCAAACCATTCAAATTGTGCAATAGTTAATTATGCACCAAAATATTTAACAATATTTTACACAGTAATCAACTTATATCAAGCACATGCATAATCCAAACCCCTATGCATCAAATTATTAATATTTAATTTAACTATAGGCATAAAACAAGTATAGAGTTATTAAGAGTATTCACTTGAGCAAAGCCAACATGAATCTTAGCAGTTGAT
This sequence comes from Lumnitzera racemosa, assembly GCA_024138005.1. Lineage (NCBI taxonomy): Eukaryota > Viridiplantae > Streptophyta > Magnoliopsida > Myrtales > Combretaceae > Lumnitzera > Lumnitzera racemosa. The sequence continues at coordinate 48,186,541 of JAMXBC010000007.1, forward strand.
GGGCGACTTGCCCTTCTGATCAATATTTCCTGATAAATAAAAATGAAAGAAATCTAATGAGTATCTAGATGTCGTACTTAATGATCTAACCAACTCATTATCTATCTTATGATTCTCGTTGTCGCTTAGGTTTCAAATTTCATATAACATTTTAGTTTTATTTTAAATCTTTATGTTTTTATAGTTAGTTCTTAATAAGTTTGCATTACTTTATTTTATGGGTAATAACATATAATTTATTTAAGATTATATTAGTTTAGATTATTTGACCAATTGTAAGTTTTGTATCGATATTTTGCTATAACCTAATTTAGCTATAGCATTTGCATATAGTAAAATAGATATTAGTGTAATAATATATATATATATATATATAAGATAAATTAATAGAGTTAGGTAGGACATCTTGAAATCATTTATTTAAATATTTGAAAACTTTAGCTTAGTTATATTATAGTATTATTCTAAGATTATATTATGTATACATGTATACCTATATTTAATTTATTTCCCCATAAATGTATGAGTTTATTTTATTATTATCAATATTTCTATTACTATTTTTATTTTTATTAATATCATTACTGTTTTATATTAATACATATAGTTATTTCAAATATAAGTATACCTTCTTTGAAACACTTTGACTTCCAAGCATATATGTGTATATATAACACATTAATCTTTTCAAGAACTTCGTATCTTATATTTATATCTAATTCATGCTTTATAATATGTATCTATTGGTTTCCTTTCATAGAAAATGATATACATATATTTGTAAATAATTGCATTTAGTTATTTCTTTATTTAATTGAAGTCCTATCCTAGTTTATTTATTTGTAAGATCATATTACTTAAATAATGTAATCAATTTACTTGTATCCCTAGGGTTTTCTAAATCCTAAATCACATATAGCTTTTTTGTTTTAACTCCATTATATATAAACTTACAATTGATTTTTATCGTTTTTGAGCACATGTTCACGTAGTGAGATCCGTTTTAAACATTAAAACCTGCATTTTCTGAGATACATATAAATTGTTATAAATTTAATTATTTTGACTCAAATATTTTTATTTATTAATTTTGAGTTTTCCTTTGGTATTTTATGATTTAATGAATTCTAAATTTTATATTTTTATAATATTTCATATATTTAACTCTAATTTATGGAGATTTTTATATTTTCTTAATTTTAGGCTTAATTTGCTATTTATTGTAATTTTTTTATTATTGTAAATTTTCTTAATTAATTATTTATTATTAATTTTTATAATTTACGGTTTAGATGGATTATTTGAATAAATTACTGACGCGGCATTATTCTAGCGGGCCACATGGCATTCTGTTAAATTTTCTTGATTTTTTTATATTTCCTAAATTTTATATTATTATTAGGTATATTTATATCTTATCATATTTAATTGATTACTAGATTATGGGCCTTAATTATATATTATAGTTCTGACTCATATTATCTGATTATATATTATATTACATTAAATAAATATATTTTGTATATATAAAATTACACTTATGTACTTATGTGTTTATGTACATACATATATCCTCAATTATTTTATTATGTTTGATATTTTATTATATGTGCTTATATTTAATAATTATTTTATACGCTCATACATATACATATGTATATACATATGGTATACCCTTATTATACGTATTTATGTACATGTACACGTATCTATACCAAGTTTTATACGTACTTCTATACATATTTATATATATACACATTATGACACACATATATATATATGGCATATATATACATACATGCACATACAAACATCTATATGTGGTATATATGTACAATACATACATATACGCCATATAAATACCGATAACTAACTAACCAAATAACATATACTCACATATATCTATATCTATACATTAGTATATTTATGTATGAACAAAGTTTTCAAAGACTTAATATTATGTATACTAAAAGCTAATACATATACTTAAAATTATAATACTATATTTAAAATACATACTAATACATATCTGAAATATCAAATACAAGGATGTGCAAAAATGCCCAATAAAAATACCTATTACATGCTTTACATAAAGGGTTTAATACTAAATATATACAAAAGAAATATACATACTTATTTGGGGAGCAAATTTAGGGTGAGAATTTTTTCCTTTCTCTCTATAAAAGCTAAAAAGATGGTGAAGTGTGAAGTGTAATTAGAAGTGGAAAGTGGTTAAAGAAAATGAGGGAAAGTGAAAGAAAATTCAAGAAAGAAGAGAGAGAGGATATGTCGGTTTCGATGAGAGGGAATTAGATGAGTTTTGTGTGTAATTTTTTTAGAAAAGTAAAGAAGTTAGGGAGGTTTCAAGAGGACACTTGGATTTACGACAAATTGAGGGAAAAATAAAAAGAAAAGGGAAAAGAAAGAGTTGAAAATGACACATGTTGACTTGTTCAATTCTTAGAATGTTATATATATTTATTATATATATTTTAGACATAAAAAGAAAATAGATGAAAAGGATGAAGAAAGAGGGGAAATAGAGAATTAAACATAATAAATTAATAAAATAAATATTTGAATTTTCCACAAATATTTCTAGCCCTATAAATAATATTTAGAATAATAATTAATATAACTATAAGGAAAATTATTAATTATGGTATTAATATCTACTACTTATTGTCTAAATAATAGATAGATGTCTAAATTGACATAACATTAATTTTATCTATATAAATATAAGGTTAATATTAATTATAAAATAATATTATAGATTTTTATGACTTAATTTAGTACTTCAATTTATGACCATATAGAAATTATCTTTGATTGTTCGTTAGTGATTTTACACGATTTGGCACATGTTTAGTTATTTGGCTCAATTAGAATTTTATTGCCTTCATAACAAATCGATACATTTATAAGCTTAAACTTTTGGTTTTAGGGTTTTGATCAAGTTTGAGTTTGATTTCTTATATATATATATGTGTATAGAATTTAGGGTTTTCCTACGCGATTAAGTTTGTTATCAGGTTCAAGGTTAATCTCTTACAGTTACACATATTTAGGGTTTAAGATTTTCATATGAGATTAGAGTTTCGATTAATAAATTAAAGTTTTTCATTTTTTTTAAGTTTCACATTTAAAATTTTAATCGATTGGAAACTTAGCAATTCTATTAACTTTAGGAAATCATTTATAGTATACGAGTTGATTTTATACTCAAAAGGCTAAATTTGATAGGTTTATATGTAATCATGTTGATCAATCTTGATTCTTAAGACATCTTAATAATACTTGAAATAACGATTGTGATGATATAAAGTTTATAGAAATTGGATAGGAAATAAGTAAGATACGGTCAAATGAAGTTAAAAGATACGGTAGTGAACGTTTATGAGAATTTGGATTTGACTACTACTTGATTTGAAGACTTTGTTATATTTTTATAGGTGTGATAAGTGAGAAAAGACCACATTGTGAAGTTTAGGACTTTGTGCTATTATAAAGCCTAAGTAAGTGGATCTAACCCAAGCTTATATATTCTACTCATAACACCGCATGCTATTTGATGCTATGTTGATTGAATATGGGTATATCTTGTGCTTATGAATAATTGTGCTAACCATGGAAGTTAAGTGATTGCTAACTCAATATTCTAGGTCTTCACCCAAGTCAACCCTTAGTAAGATACTAAAATTCCACTAAGGAAAGTTCGAAAACTAGAATTAGATCACTAGGTTGAATAAAACTGAAAGATTAGTTATGTTAAGTGATCTACTTGAGTTGTTATTGCATATCATGGCATCGCACAAAAAGGGACCCATAGGTCAGAATTTTCAAAATAATGCTTCTAAGTGATTAATGAAAAAGATCATAACTTTATGTTCTCAGTTTTTGGAAGCATATATATTTGCATTGCCTGAACATCTTGACTATTTTGATAATCAGATTTGGGGTCCTACTCCCAAGTAGCTCCTTATTGCCCATAGATCCTTAGACGTTATATTCAAATGCTTGGCTATGTCTGTCACGAACTGAGGACGGCTTAGTTGTGGCAGATGCCATATACTGTACAAAGAACCCCTGATTAGTTATCCTTCCAATCAAGAACTTTTCACACAATATACAAGGCTCTACAACCACTAGTTTCCCAAGAACACACAGATTCACATGATATCATCACACTAACATATTTATATAAAATTTGAACTACAAAGCTTACATTATACAGTAATTAAGTACATCTAAGTCTATAATATTAGTAAAACAAAAGTACATGAGTAAGAGTTTACATAAACTGTTCTCTCTCAATACACAGGATAGCTCACTCTTGCCTAAGTTCCCAAGCTAACCTGTAGCATCCCTCGGTCAACCTTTACGAATAGGCTATCTTGCAGCAAAGTCTAAAGGGGTGTAAGCCTAAACTTAGTGAGCAAAACCCTTAATCATGTTACAAGCAAGTTATAAGTACATTATATTCACGTATATGAATGAATGATCAAACAAAATGCTAAATAATACGTATAATTAACTAGTTCATATACGTAACTCAAATTTAACACCCTCCGAAGTTAGGGTTGGAGTATATGACACCAATCAGATCCGGGTATTATACTAGAACTTTCTTTACTACGGAACTCCACGCTCCATACTCAAATCAAATAATTCTTTTGTTTTCATAAAAACCAAGTTCTAGTATAATCATGAGTGGGCCCCCATAATCCACACTCACCCCTTAACAGAGGCCTCTAGACTCGGCCTTTAGCTAGGTGGTTGGTGCCTTCAACACATAGTGTTCTCGTGGGCCAAGGTAAGGTTATTTTATACGAGTGCATCGTATAGAACCAATAAATGAATAATAACAACCTCCAAATGGCCTCTCTTTACCTCCGTGTGATGTGACGGTCAAAATTGTATCTATGCGATGCATGTTAATGCATGTTCCAGTTTCTATTTATAAGCCAAGCATAGTTATGTTATAATTATGCTATGACCATTCAATAGTACACACAATCATTTTCTATACTACGATGCAACAAACAAGGCATTATCTATGCTTAAGGTAAATTCACAACTCAATATACAATATCATACACAAGCGTTTCCCAAACCTCACATAATAGTCAATTAACAATAATATTTAAGTCCACTATCTACAATCACAAACAAGCATAGAATCATAGGGTAAATACTCATTCGGCCATGGCGACTCGCCCTAATTGTAGTAATCGATCGGGAAATCTTCGCTCACTTCGGGATCACCTGATCATTATGATATGATAACACTAATAAGTAATTGAATTAACTAATAATTCTAAACATCTAATTACCTAATCTACTTAAATTACTAGCAACTATCCGGTTAGACCTTATTATTACTCGTATGTAACTTTTTTGTTCTATTTCTGATATTTATGAATTTATAGTCGTTTTTCATTATTTTCGGACATACGTTCATACGGTAATGTCCGTTTTGGACGTTATGACCCATGTTTTATGATATGAACTAAAGTTATAGAAATTTTAACTATGGAAACTTAATTATTCTTATTACTTATATTAATATCTTTTGTTTATACTTAATGATTTAGTTAATCCTTAAATTCTTATACTTAGAGAATTTTACTTTGCTATTACTAATTCATGTACTTAATTAAGTATAATCCAATTTAGAAAGTGTTTTAGGATTTACTAATTTAGGTACCTAATTATTATACACTCTTCTTATTTTCTTATTTTATAAACCTATGCTTATGTCATCGCTTATATCATCATTCGCTTATGTCATCACTTGCTTATGTCATGGATTATGTCATCGTGTAATTACATCATTACTTGCATCATCCTTTGCTTACCTAAGCCTTATCTCATGATTATGTGTTTTAAGTATATTTATGTACACTTATACATAATGTACATATACTTGTACCTTTCCTCTACTTATATGTATACTAGCATAATTATACTTATACCGTATTCATACTTGTACATATACTCATATACCTATACAGCCATATACGTATTTTTGTACAAATTTCGTATGCCTAATTTTTTCTCTTAAGAAAATCTTCCTAATTTCATTCTTTTGTGTTTTTAAGTGTGTATTTAGTATAGTATAGGTATGTATAGTTAGGATTTGTCTTCATTTAGGTTATGTACATGGTAAATACCCATGTAACAAGATCCCCATACTAGTATTCTTTTAGTATATTCTCATGTACACATACTTAAGAGCATATACACATGTATTCCTTTCCTTTTCTTCATCATTCCTAACTTCCTACACTTAAAGATGGGAACTTTATGTCCTCTTCTTCAATATCACACTTAACACATGTCTACTTATCTAATCTACCTAATGACCTAACTAATGAATAATATAAAGCAACATAAAGTAACTTAATTACATACCTTAGTTTGTGTTGGAATTATGGAGACAAAGAGGAAAGTGAAAGGGAAGAAGAAGGGTCACAGCATGGAGAGGGCTTTTGCTTTGTTCCTTTGTTATTTTGTTTTGATTATAAAAGAAAGGAAATGGTGAGGTCTAGAAGGGGAAATGAATGGACGGCAATAAAAGGGAAGAGAAGAAAGAAAAAGCAAAAGAAAAGAAAAGAAAAGAAATCATTAGATGCTAAGATATTTTTCTTATGCATTAGCATCTTTTGTTGACTTTCCTAATTGTTGACTTTAGTCAACATGTGTTGACTTGGTCAACTTTCCTTAAGCTTATGCTATTTTGTATACATAATGTAGTAATTAAGGAAAATTAAGGGAAAAATTAAAGAAATGAAAGGAAATAAGGTATTTGGTGAATTGATTAGTAAAAATAGTTGATGAGGTCTTACTTTGGGTATTTATAGCCTATATACATCATTTGGTAAACTACTTAGTGTAACTAGTACGAAAAGTACTGATTAGGGTATTAAGGTTCACCACATTTATCCTAATTTTCAACTATACCCCTAACTCTATGTAATATTATCTTAGTCATATACTTAAGAGATAAATGTAATCTATGATTCATTATCTTAGTTTCTAAAGGACTACTTGAGGATTCAAAACACATATGCATGATTAAAAGTTATCTCTAACCTTTTACTAATGATTTGGCAAAATATGAGGGTTATATTATCAATTAGGGTTTTAGGGTATATTATGATGAATTAGTACACATATGTCTTTAAGGTGATCATTTTAGGGTTTTTTTTATCACTTTTAAATGAAATCTTTAGCATTTAGATACATTTAGGGTAGAAAAGTTTCTTACGCGATTGATTAATTCTTTTAGGGTTTTCTCTTTCATTAGCCTTGTCGACTCTTAAATTATCTAACATAGTTGAGTCTATTTCAAAAGCTAAATTGAAAAATTTAGGGGTTTACTATGTCGACTAATCGAATGAAAATTGGATGGTATAAGATATTGGTGCCAATGCATGCTACTTGCATGTTGCATTGCTAGCAATAAATGCATAGTTGGGCTAATGTATATGTGAAGCTGAACTTACTAGTTATGATCGAGATGTTTCAGTTGTGATATTGTTTATATTAAATTGTTTGTTATCCACCCTCACTCAACTTCAATAGTTGAGGGGATAAAATATTTTATCCTTAGGTTAACACCGTCGTGAATGGCCAAACACTAGGGGGAATGTATATTGAGAGCATGATTTAAAGTCAATGACTTTTATATGGAACCTGTATTAAGTTGAGAATCCTACTATTGTAAATATGACAAAAGAAAAAGCTAGTTCATATTTTGATGTACATATTATGTTGTACACATAAGTTATAACTGAATATCCAGCTGAACTCCAATGTAGCAACCCCTTTATTATGTAAACAAAGTTGTCTTTTGATAAATAAGTAGGTTAAGTTAAGTTTTCAATAGATATTCTTATATGATGGTGCATTCCATGCTATCTCGGGATGTGACATCCTTTAGGTGGTATCAATGCATTAATTAAGGACTATAACCTTTAGGTATGTATGAAATGTGTGGGGTTGTCAAGTAATGAAGAGTCATAATTTAAAAAAACAACTGTAGTAGTTATCCATAGAATGTTATGTGATGTTTATTTAAAAAGATGATTTGTAGGGAATGTGGAATATCACTAATGAGCTTTGTATTTGAGGAGCAAAGAGAGGATCTATCATAACAACCTTAACCTAAACTTGAGCAACCACAACATATGGAGGAATTAGCATAACAGTTTATAGTTGCATTGATAGGAGTTAGTGGAGACAGAGATAAGTTAGCTCAAGCACAACGAATAATGAAACCATTTGATGGAAGAAACACTAATCCTTTGGTGGTAGAAGAATGGATTGACTCGTTGGAGAAAGCCTTTTGAAGTACATGACATTGAGAAAAATAAGAAAGTTAGAATAGCAAATAATTGGTGAGAGGCAAAGAGAAAGAATTTACTAGAATTGATTGGTTGGGCTATATTTGGAGATACAGTTTTGGAATGATATTTTCCTAAGGGTATGAGAGAACACATGTGTGAAGAATACTATAAGCTAAGGTAACAGGGCAGAACAATTGAAGAATATGAGAGGGATTTCAATAAGTTATTGAAGTTTGCTCTTGAAGTTGTGTGAAATAATGAGATTCCTAAAGTTGAGTGGTTCAAGGCCAAGCTTGATCTTTATTACCAAGGAGAGCTGAAGAAGAGTAGGGTGAAAAGATATACTGGTGTTGTTAATGAAACCCATCTAATTGAACAAGTTTGTAATCTTTGATAGGCCACAAATGAGATTGAGAATAAGAAAAGTTGGATGTTGGTTCTAGCAGTAAAAGTAATAGAGCTAAAGGAAAGAAGTCCATTTGATTTGTAAAAGGAAACAAAAGGGTGTCTAGTGTCTTTGTGAGTCTTCTTTGTTAAGAGTCATGTCAATTCATGTTGAATCCAGTCAAGTCCACTTGGTCTAAGTCATTCTTTATCTCCTTGATGTATAATTTGGTGAAAATTTTTAATTTGCCAAACTCATTTTTGCTGATACATGTGTTAACTATGGGAAGTATGTAAGCCCTACTACATAAGGGATATGTAATTAACTAAGAGTATTTCTCGATCATTCTCAAAGATCAACTAAACTAAGAATTAAAGTCTACATTTAGAAATCAAACTTAGTTTTTCAATTCAAAAGATTCATTGTCAATAAAAACTTGAACATAAGAATAACAGACCTTAAGTCATCTAAAACCTTAAACCCTAGGATAATTAAAGACTTGTGTCCTTAAGTGAATAATTCAAAGTCTAATTTGAATAATTCTATTCAACTCTAACCATAAATTTCCATAGGAAACAAATCATAACTTACAAATTAATTTAAGAACCAAACCCTAAAAGAATCACATATAAGACAATTTCCTTATTTCCAATCAACCAATCACATTAAATAACTTATTAAATGAAAGTTGGAATTACCTATCACTTAATAACCTATCAAAAGCTTGTGATAGGATTATTTTCTTATCTCACCATAACTTATACTATATATGGATAAGTTATCTCATCATATTATCAATTCAATTTTAAAACATATGAAGTGACAAGACCATACCCTTACAAGACAAGACATGGCCAGTTGAAAAGAAAGGAAATGGGAGGCCATACTTTGTCATTTAACTATTAACTCATTGTTTTTCACAAGCACTATTTGAAAAGAAAGGAAATGAGAGGCCATACTTTATCATTTAACTATTAACTTATTGTCTTTTACAAGCACTATTTGGCCTTTAATGCTTGCATCATCCAAATCATTACAAGGTAAGGCTTATATATTATGTTAAAGACAACAAAAAGGTTCTTGTTTGGAAATCACACACACACAAACACATTTTAACCGGCCACTCTCCTCCAAAACACTCTCACTTTCACTCACTTTTCAAACACATTCCACTTATAAACATGAGAGAAAACCAAGCCCCACTTACCCTTACAATTATTGCCACTTTTACATACCCTCATGACATAAAAAAAAAAAATTTGTTGCCTTCACTTTGTCAACATGAAAAACTATTTTAAGACACCCAAAACTAACCTCGAACACAAAAGCTTTTAGCAACACAAGGAGCTTGCAAAAGGAAAAGAAAAACAAGGACTAAAGGAAAACACTTAGTGCACAACCACCCTTTATACTCATCTAGGACGAGTAAGTTTTTCTTTTATTGAATAACTTAGTATGCCATGCTTAGGAGTTTATATATTTTCATGAGGATATAGACATACATATAAGGTGATATCATAGCTAGTTTATTTTAGGTGTTATGTTTATGAATCTTTTACATGGAAGTTAGACTATGAGTATACTAGGTTTAGTATTATGTAAGATACATGTCTAGCACTTAGAATAAAAGCTTCTGGCTTAAGAAAATCATGAAATGTGTACATAGATAATAGAATAACATGCTGGACGTGAAGTATTTGTAGGGTGTTTGGATGTTATTTTTATTTTTGTTGGGTTACATATGCTTAAATCTAGCTTTTGGTTAAGGAAAAACTACTACATAATGTTTTTATGAGGAAACCTACTCTTTGATATGTAAACTGTGTGATCTATAATTTTTATTTAGCACTTAAGCTAACTAATCTTCTTATGGAAGATAAGTTGAGTTAGAGTTAGAATATAAGTACTGTAGGTTCTTCATTTATCACCTAAACTTAAAAAAAATAATGAAATAATTTGAATAACCAAGTTGGAGAGACATAAACCCAACCAACCAAATTTGGAATCACAAGAAAACCCACTTAAAAATATAATAAAACAAAGTAATCAAACCAACCAAAGTAAGTATAATAAGTATTTAAAGTCTAAAACTTAAAACTAGGCCTAAAAATATCCAAAACAAGCTTAGAACTTTTAATTTGGCCCTCAAGAAAACTTTGACCAGCACTTTAATTAATTAAGAAAAGTTTTTTTGAGGCCCATAAGAAATCTACATGAAACTCCTTAAGCCCAACAAAGTTACTAACTTTACTTTAGACAAAAAACAAGCTCATTTAACTGCATAAGCCCACTTAAGAATCCAAGAAAATTTTGATAGCACCAAGGTCATGAAAGAAGGATGAAAATATGACCTTGAAGAGTGTTTTAAGTTTAGAATAAAGTCCTAAGCTTAAGTCCAAAAGATTTCCTAAGATAACAAAAAGCTCAACAACTAAACTAAGACCAAAAGAGCACCAAACCTTGAAGAACCCTATTGTTATGACTAGTGGACAAAATTGTGTCTTATCTCGAAAACATAACCATACTACTTTAAAGTACACTTAAAAATAATGGAAATCGACTATAAGAGCATAAAAATCAAATTTAAAGCAAAAAAGTTATAAGCGATTGAAGTTTTAGTACAATCAGGAAGAATATGAAAACTAAGTTAAAAGTATAACTTAAAAGATTTTAAGATAGCCTTCTAAGTTTATTTCAAATTCTTAAAATATCATATTTGTGATATTCGGGAGACTTGATCGTTGGAGACAACCTACCCTTAGACTACTACAATGGATTAATTATGGCCGAGTAAGTGATTCCTAATGACCTTATACTTGATTTTGCTTACAGTGTAGATGCACTTAAATTTACATAATGAACTTGAATGCTTGTGGGATATAGGAAATGCACATGTATAATATTATGATTGAATGGCATGACTAATGGGAATTGTTTATGATGATAGTCATGCATAGTTGTATGGAATGAAATTTTTTTATCACAATGAAAATTGAATTAATTAAGTATTCAATTAAAAAAATTTAATGAGTCATGCGTTTCTCATGATTGCATCATAACTATAATGACTACCACCTCATGCGGAAGGTGGGAAGGTGCTTATAGGAGCGGAGGCTCCTGCCAAGATTAGGCAATGGTTATGCCATTATTACATATTTAAGTCTTTATCTTAGCTATCAGGTTTACTAGGCACTAGGGGATGTTAATTGTTAACGAAAGGCCATGTCTTGTGACTTCCGCTTGGGGTGTGTGATATCGGAGCTTACCATACTGCTAAACTTAGGAATTTTGACTTAGAGTTTGGTCCTTTTGAAAAGGAAAAAAAATGTATTTTCATAAGAAAAGTAAAGTTGTATTATGTATAAGTTTGAGATGTTTTAAGTACGTTGGAGAAAGTGGAATAAATACTCAAGTGCTAGAACCCAGTTGATAGTTTGTGTCGGTTAATTATCTCTAACCCTAACTATAGAGGGTGTAATTTTAAGTTGCATGCAGTTCCTAGGTCGCTGCATATATTGTTTGGCATTTTGGGTGTTCATGCATTATGCGTGTGCATTTAATAAAATCGTTATGTGGTATGAAGAAGGGATTAACTCACTAAGCATAAGCTTACACCCCGATAGATTGCCTTTGATGTAGGACCATCTTCTTGTCCATCCAAGCTGAGGAATGCTTGAGGTGAGTTTCGTGCAAGGACAAGGCTATGTGATTAGGAGAGTGAAGAGGGAAGTTTTCAATATGGCCAATAGTTGTTTATTTCTTTTAAGTAGTTAAATTTTGTAAATAGACAGACTGATGACATGCTTTGATGAACCTTTGATGTACTGTAAATATTTAGATAAGACCCTAACAAAGTTATAGTAATGGACTAGATACTATGGAAAGACTGTCACGACTTAAAGGCGGCTTAGTCGTGATAGATGCTAACTAGCTTCCCAAGAGCAATAAGATAAAGATGATATCATAACATACTTATATCACATAACATCTAGATAGAAATATTTACATGAAACAAAAGACACAGTAAATCCAAATTAATAGTAAAGTATCCACGATAAGGTCAAAGTAAGAATACACATAAAAGTCTACATAAGTTCTCTTGTTCTCTTATTGTTATTTCGATTATTAATTAGTCATACAATAATCAAACTTATCTCTATATGATTTATTAAGTAAAATGGAACATGCATTACATAAAATAATTCCAACCGTTACATCACACAGAGGTAGCAAGAGGCAATATAGGGGTTGTTAACTTATGAAAATAGTATTTTAGTATAATGCATACATACGATATGACCTTACCTTAGCCCATGGGAACACTAAGTGCTAGAGGAGCCAATCGCTTGGCTAAGAATTGAGTCTAAAGACCTAAGTTTAGGGGTGAGTATGGATTACGAGGGCCTACTAATAATTATACTTAGAAGTTGGTTTTTTATTAAAATAAATGGATTGATTTATTTGAATATGAAATGTAAAGTTTCTTAGTAAAATAAATTCAAGTATAATACCTAGATTAAATTGGTGCCTTATATACTTCAAACCTGTTTCGGAGGGCATTAAATCTAAGTTGCATACAATACTTAATCAACTGTATATATTTGATTGAAATTCTACTTATTCATGTATTCATATGCCTAAAATTAATGTATGTATAACTTGCTTGTTAGTGTGGTTAAGGGATTAACTTACTAAGCTGTTTAGCTTATACCTTGGTAGACTTTTGATGCAAGATTACCTTTTTACAAATGCTAACTGCATTATGCCAAAAGGCAATATGGATTTTGGGCAAGTGTGAACCAATACGAGCGTTGAGAGAACAAATGTAGACCATTAAGTGACTTTTCACTATGACTTTACTATCGTTACTTTACTGATAGTTTGGATTATTGTATCTTTTGTTTAGTGTAAATATTTTGATCTAAATGTTATGTTAATTAAGTAGGTTATGATATCATTTTATTTTATTGCACTTAGGGAGCCAATGGTTGTAGTAGCCTTATATGTCGTATGAAGGATTAATTATTGGAAGGGAAGCCAATCTGTGATCTTTTATGCGATCTATGGGGTCTACTACGACTAAGTTGTCCTCAGGTCATGACACTTAGACTACGGGCCTCGGTTATTCTCAATTGTGAAACCAAGTAATCCTTTTTTTTAGGAGCTTCATTTGCTCAACAAAAAACCTCGGTTGTTCTCAAAGGAAGCTTTGGCTAATCAGGCATTGTCATTATCTTCAGATTAGGAAGTTTGGTTATCCTCAGTCACAAGACCAAGTAATTCATCTTTTCATAATCTCATTTCCACAAGTTCCCTAAAATTCTTAGATTGCGAACCTTGTCTATCCTGATCATGAAACCAAGTTATCATTCTTATTGGGAACTCGGGTTATCCAACAAGAGCATTCATTATTTTTTAAAAGAAGCTTTGGCTATTTGAGAGTTTTAGTTATTTTTAGGTTAAGAACTTTGGTTATTCCAAATTGTTAAATCAAGTAATCCGTTGTCTGGGGAGTTGAGATTATTCCAAAACTTCTTAGTATTCCTTAGATTACAGATCTTGGCGGTTCTCAACCATGAAACTAAGTAATCCTTATTTTTCGGAACTTAGTTTATTTTATAATAACCTTATTTGTTGTTGAAAGTTCTTTGGCTATTGAAGAGCCTCAATTATCTTTGTAGTGGGAGCTTTGGTTATCTTCCATTGCAAAATTAAGTAATCCAACATTTTCGGAACTAAGGTTACTCCGCTTTTTTCAAAGTATCCTTGGATTAAGAACTTTGGCTGTTCTTTATCATGAAACTAAGCAATCCTTTAGTTAAGGAACTTAGGTTAGTCAACAATAGCCTCTAGATACTTTAAAGAAGTTTAGCTATTTAGAAATCTCAATTATCATTAGGTTAGGAACTTAGGTTATTTAGAATTGTAGAATCAAGCATTCGATCACCTTAAGAGTGAAGGTTATTGCAAGAGATTCTAAGAATCCTTGCATTAGAAGTAGCGGCTACCCACAATTGTAAAACCAAGTAATCCTTCAGTTAAGGAACTCAGGTCACTTCATGAGAACACTAGTTATTCTTGAGAGAAGTTTTAGATATTTTGGAGCCTTGATTATCCTTTGGTTAGGAATATTAATCATTCTAAATCGTGAAACCAAGTAATCTGCCTCATTAGGAACAAGGGTTATTCCGCAAGTTCGTAAGAGCCCTCAAATTACAGACCTTGGCTATTTTCAATCGTGAAATTAAGTAATCCTTCTTTTTACGAGCTTTGTTTTCTCAATAAAAAACCTCAGTTGCCCTCAAAAGAAGCTCTGGCTATTTCAGCATTGTCATTATCTTCAAATTAGGAAGCTTGTTATCCTCAGCTGCAAGATCAAGTAATTCATCTTTTCATAATCCAATTCTTTTCAATAAGCTCCCTAAAATCCTTAGATTACGAACCTTGCCTATCCCGATCATGAAACCAAGTTATCCTTTTTATTAAGAACTCAAGTTATCTGACAAGAGCATTCATTATTCTTTGAAAGAAGCTTTATTTGTTTTGAAGTCTCAACTATCCTTGGGCTAGGAACTTTGGTTATTCCAAATCATTAAATAAAGTAATCTGTTGTTCAAGGAGCTAGGGTTATTCCAAAACTTCTTAGGAATCCTTAGATTACGAATCTTGGCGATTCTCAACCACAAAACTAAGTAATCCTTGTTTTTAGGAACTTAGTTTATTTCATGACAACCGTTTTCATTCATGAAAGATCCTTCGACTGTTATGGAGTCTCTGTTATCATTGGAGTAGGAGCTTTGGTTGTCCTCTATCGCGAAATCAAGTAATCTAAAGTTTTCAAAACTAGGACTACACTATAACTTGCAATGTATCATTGGATTACGAACTTTGGTTACCCTTTATTGTGAAACCAACCAATCATTTGGTTAGGAACATATGTTACTCGATAGGAACCTTCGTTATCCTTGAGAGAAGTTTCAGCTATTTTAAAGTCTCAATTATCCTTAAGTTAGGAACTTGGGTTATTTAGAATTGTGGAATCAAGCATCCAATCATCCTAGGCACTAAGGTTATTGCAAGAGATTCTAAGAATCATTGCATTAGGAATAACGACTAGCTATAATCGTGAAACCAAGTAATCATTCTGTTAAGTAACTCAAGTTATTGCATAAGAACCCTAGTCATTCTTAAGAGAAGTTTTGGCTATTTTGGAGCCTTGAGTATCATTCGGTTAGGAACTTTGGTAATTCTAAATCGTGAAATCAAGTAATTCGCTTAAATGGGAACTACGGTTACTTCACAACTTTGTAAGAGTCCTCAGTACAGACCTTAGCCATCCTAAATTGTGAAATCAAGTAATCCTTCTTTTTAAGAACTTAGTTTGTTCCACAAGAACCTTAGTCGTTCTTTAAATTAGCATTAGCTACTTGGAGTCTTAGTAATCTGCAGATTGGGAACATTGGCTATCCTCGTTAGTGGAATTAACTAATCTATCTTTTCACGATCTTAAGTCGTTCGACATGCTCTATACAATACATGGATTAGGAACTCTTCTTGTCCTCAATCATGAAATATGGTTGTCCATCTTTCATGGAAGTAAGATTATTGTGTAAGTTCTTAATAATCCATAGGTTAGGAACCTTAGCTATCCTCAATCGTGTAACTTACTCTTTCTCTTTATGAACGTAGGTTTTTCAATGAGAACCTTCGTTATTCTTGAAAGAAGCTATTGTTATTCAGGAGTTTTTGTTATCCTTAGGTTAAGAACCCCGATTATTCTTAATCATGAAATCAAATAATCCATCTTATTGGGAACTAGTGTTATTCCAAAAGCTTTTATGAATCCTTAGACTATGGGGTCCTGACTGTTCTTAGTCATGAAACCAAGTATTCCTTCTTTTCAAGAGCTTTGTATGCTCAACAAGAAACCTCAGTTGTTCTAGAAAGAAGCTTTAGCTTTTTAGGCATCATCATTATCTTCAGATTAGGAAGTTTAGTTAACCTCAGTTGAAAGATCAAGTAATTCATCTTTCATGATCTAATTCTTTTCCACAATTTCCCAAGAATCCTTAGATTACAAACCCTAACCTATCCTAATCGTGAAACCAAGTTATCCTTCTTATTGAAAACTCAAGTTTTCCAACAAGAGCATTTGTTATTTGTTAAAACAAGCTTTAGCTATTTAGTTATTTGGGAGTCTCAATTATCCTTAGGCTAGGAGCTTTGGTTAATCCAAATCGTTAAATCAAGTAACCCCTCATTTGGGGAGCTAGGGCTATTCAAAAACTTCTTTGGAATCCTTAGATTACGGATCTTAGTAATTCTCAATCTTGAAACCAAGCAATCCTTATTTCTAAGAACTTAGTTTATTTCGCGAGAACCTTATTCGTTCTTGAAAGATCCTTCAGCTATTAGGGATCCTTGGTTATCATTTGATCGAGAACTATGGCTACCCTCCATCATGACATCAAGTGATCCAACATTTTTGTAACAAAGGTTACTCCGCAACTTTCAAAGTATCCTCAAATTAGGAATTTTGGTTGTCCTTGGTCATGAAACGGTAAAGAAACTTAGGTTACTCGACAGAAATCTCTGTTATCCTTGAAAGAAGCTTTAGCAATTTAGGAGCCTCGATTATCCTTAAGTCAACTTACGTTATTTAGAATCGTCTTTCAAACGCCTTAGGAACTAAGGTTATTGCAAGAGTTTTTAAGAATCCTTACATTAGGAACCACGGCTAGTTGTAATAGTTAAATCAAGTGATCCTTCTACTAAGGAACTTATGTTATTGCATAAGAACCTCGGTTACTCTTGAGAGAAGTTTTAGCTATTTTGGATCTTGATTATCCTTAGGTTAGGAACCTTGGTTATTCTAATTCTAAACTAGGGTTATTCCACAAGTTCATAAGAGTCCTCAAATTATGGACCTTAGCTATTATCAATCATGAAATCATATAATCCTTCTTTTTAGAAACTTAGATTGTTTTACAAGAACCTTAGTCGATCTCAAAATTAGCTTTGGCTACTTAATAGTCTTAGTTATGCTCGAATTGGGAACACTGGGTATCTTCATTAGTGGAATCAAGTAATCTATCTTTTCATGATCTTACGTAGTTCTACATGTTCCATACAATCCTTGGATTGCTTTGCTTATCCTCAATTGTGAAATCTAGTAGTCCATTTTGTTTGGAACTAAGATTACTATGCAAATTATTAAGAACCCTTAGGTTAGGAAGCTTAGCTATTTTCAATCCTGTAACCTACTCTTTCTATTTTGGAACACAAGCTGTTCAAGGAGAACCTTTGTTATTCTTAAAAGAAGCTTCGACCATTCAAGAGTTTTCGTCATCCTTAGCTTAACAAGTTTGGTTATTCTTGATTGTGAAATCAAATAATCCATTTTATTGGAAACTAATGTCATTCTAGAAGTCCTTACAAATCTTCAAACTACGGGCCTTGGTTATTCTCAATAGTAAAACCAAGTAATCCTTTTTTTTAAGAGCTTTGTTTGTTCAACAAGAAACCATGGTTGTTCTCAAAAGAAGCTTTGGCTATTTAGGCATCGTCGTTACCTTCAAATTGGAAAGTTTGGTTATCTTTGGTCGCGAGAATAAGTAATTCAACTATTTATGATCTAATTCTTTTTGATAAGTTTCCTAAAATCCTTAGATTACGAATCTTAGCTATCTTGATTGTGAGACTAAGTTATCCTACCTATTAGAAACTTAGGTTATTCGACAAGAGTATTCGTTATTCTTCGAAAGATGCTTTAGCTATTTGTAAGCATTAATTATCCTTGGGCTAGGTGCCTTAGTTAATCCAAATCCTTAAATTAAGTAATTTGTTGTTCAGGAAGTTGAGGTTGTTCCATGACTTCTTAGGTATCCTTTGATTATGGGTCTTGGTGATTATCAGTCGTGAAACTGTGTAATCCTTACTTTTAAGAATTTATTTTATTTCATGAGAACCTTATTCATTCTTAAAAGATCCTTTGGCTACTACGGAGCCTTGGTTATCATTGTAGTAGGAGCTTTGGTTAACCTAATCAAGTGATCCGACATTTTCGGAACTAAGGTTACTCCGCAACACCTAAAGTATCCTTGGATTAGGAACACCCAAAGTATCTTTAGATTAGGAAATTTTGGCTATCCTCAATCCTAAAACCGAGCAATCCTTCAGTCAAGGAACTTAAGTTACTCGACAGGAACCTCTGCTATCCTTGAAAGAAGCTTTAGCTATTTAAGAGACTCAATTATCCTTAGGTTAGGAACTTAGGTTATTTGGAATCGTGGAATCAAGCATTTGATCAACCTGGGAGCTAAAGTTATTGCAAGAGTTTCTATTAATCCTTACATTAGGAACCGCGGCTAGCCGTAATGGTGAAACCAAGTATTCTTTCTATTAAGGAACTTAGGTTATTATATAGGAACCTTGGATACTCTTAAGAGATGTTTTAGCTATTTTGGAGTCTTGATTATCTTTAGATTAGGAACTTTAGTTATTCTAAATCGAAAATCAAGTAATCCGTGTCATTAGGAACTAAGGTTATTTTACAAGTTCGTAAGAGTCCTCATATTACGAACCTTAGCTATTTTCAATCGTAAAATAATGTAATCCTCCCTTTTTGGAAGTTAGTTTGTTCTATAAGAACCTTAGTCACTCTCGAAAATTAGCTTTGGCTACTTAGAAGTCTTAGTTATCCTCAAATTGGGAACACTAGGTATCCTCCTAAGTATAATCAACTAATCCATCTTTTCATGATGTTACGTCATTCCATATGTTCCATGCAAACCTAGGGTTAGGAGCTTTACTTCTCCTCAATTGTGAAATCCAGTAGTCTATCTTGTTAGGAACTACGATTACTATGCAAGTTCTTAAGAACTCTTAGGTTAAGAACCTTAGCTATCTTCAATCATGAAACCTGCTCTTTCTATTTAGAAATGTGGGTTGTCCGATGAGAACCTTTGTTACTCTTGAAAGAAGCTTTGGCTATTTAGGAATTTCTATTATCCTTAGATTAAGAAGTTGGTTATTCTTGATTGTAAATCAAATAATCCATCTTATTAGGAGCCTTAGTTATCCTTAAATTAGGAACTTTAGTCATTCTAAATCGTTAAATCAAGTAATTCATTATCTTGGGAGCTAGGGTTATTGCAAAACTTCTTAGGAAACCTTAGATTAAGTATCTTAGGAATTGTCAATCGGGAAACTAAGTAATCCTTGTTTTTAAGAACTTAATTGATTTCGCGATAACCTTATTCATTCTTAAAAGATCCTTCAGCTACTAAGGAGCCTCAGTTATCATTGGAGTATTATCCTTCATCATGAAATCAAGTGATCCAACATTTCTGGAACTAAGGTTACTCTGCAACTTTCAAAGTATCCTTGGATTAGGAACTTTGGCTATCGTTGATTGTGAAACTAAGCAATCCTTCAATTAAGGAACTTAAATTACTCAACAAGAACCTCCATTATCCTTAAAAGAAACTTTGGCTATTTAGGAATCTCAATAGTTAGGAACATAAGTTATTCAAAATTATGGAATTAAGCATTAGATCACCTTAGGAGCTGAGGTTATTGTAAGAGTTTCTAAACAAAGGTTCCTGTCACCTAACCTAAGTTCCTTGACCGAAGGATTGCTTGATTTAACAATTGAGGACAGGCAAAGTTCTAATCTAAGGATACTTTGGAAGTTGCGGAGTAACAAATATTCAATTACTTGATTTCGTAATGGAGGATAACCATAGCTCCCAATCTAATGATAACTAAGGCTCCTTAATACCCAAAGGATCGTTCAATAACGAATAAGGTTTATCCGAAATAAACTTAGTCCCTAAAGATAAGGATTACTTAGTTTCATGAATGATTACCAAAATCCGAACTATAAGGACTAAGAAGTTTTGGAATAACTCTAGCTCCTCGGATGATAGATTACTAGATTACTTAATTTAATGATTTGGAATAATCAAAGTTCCTAACCTAAGGATAATTGAAACTCCCAAGTAGGCAAAGCATCTTTCAATTATAACAAATGCTCTTATAGGATAACCTAAGTTCCCAATAAGAAGGATAACTTTGTTTCATGATCAAATAGCTAAGGTTTGTAATCTAAGGATTCTAGGAAACTTGTGGAAAAAATTAGATTATAAAAAGATGAATTATTTGATTTCGCGACTAAGGATATCCAAATTTCCTAATATGAAGATAACAACAATGCCTAAATAACCAAAGCTTCTTTGGAGAATAACCGATGTTTCTTGTTGAACAAACAAATCTCCTAAAAAGAAGGACAACTTGGTTTCATGATTTAAAATAGCCAGCACCATAATTTGAGGATTCATGAGAATTTTAGGAATAACATTAGTTCCCATTAAGATGGGTTATTTGATTTCACGATAAAAAATAACTGGACTTCCTAACTTATGGATAACGAAAACTCTTGAATAGGCAAAACTTCTTTCAAGAATAACGAATGTTCTTATCAAATAACCTACATTCCTAAATAGAAAGAATAGGTTGCACAATTGAGGATAGCTAAAGTTAAGGTTCCTAATCTAAGGGTTCTTAAGAACTTGCGTAGTAGTCTTAGTTCCAAACAAGAAGGGCCAGTTGATTTTGTGATTGAGGATAAGCAAAGTTCCTAATCCAAAGAATGTATGGAACATGTGAAATGACCTAAGATCATAAAAAGATGAATTAGTTGATTCCACTATTGAGGATACCTAGTTATTCTATTTCAAGGATAACTGAGACTCCTAAGTAGCCAAAGCTAATTTTAAGAACGACTAAGATTCTTGTAGAATAAAGTAAGTTTCTGAAAAGTAGGATTACTTAATTTTATGATTGAGAATAGCCAAGGTCCGTAATCTAAGGACTCTTATGAACCTGTCGAATAACCATAGTTCCTAATGAGACAGATTACTTGATTTCATGATTTAAAATAACTAAAGTTCCTAATCAAGGCTCCAAAATAATTGAAACTTGTCTTAAGAATAACTAAGGTTTTTATGCAATAACCTAAGTTCCTTAATAAAAAGATTACTTAGTTTTACGATTACGACTAGCAACAGTTCCTAATATAAGGATTCTTAGATACACTTGTAACAACCTTAGCTCCTAAGGCAACTGAACGTTTGATTCCATGATTTCAAATAACCTAAGTTCCTACCCAAATGATAGTTGAGACTCTTAAATAGCCAAAGCTTTTTTCATAGATAATGAACGTTCTTGTTGTCTAACCTAAATTCCTTAATTGAAGGATTGCTTAGTTTCATGATTGAGGACAGGTAAAGTTCCCAATCTAAGGATACTTTAGAAGTTGCAAGTAACCTTAGTTCTAAAAATATTGGATTACTTGATTTCGCAATGGAGGATAACCAATGCTCTCAATCTAATGATAACTAGGGCTCCTTAATAATTGAAGGATCTTTTAAGAATGAACAAGTTTCTTGTGAAATAAACAAGTTCCTAAAAACAAGAATTACTTGGCTTTACAATTGAGAATCGCCAAGATTCGTAATCTAAGGATTTCTAAGAAGTTTTAGAAGAACCCTTATGTCTCTGAACAATAGATTAATTGATTGAAAGATTTGGAATAACCAAAGTTCCTAACTTACGGATAACTATTAATCTCAAAATAGCCAAAGCTATTTTCAAGAATAACAAATGCTCTTGCTATATAACCTAAGTTCCTAATAAGAAGAATAACTTAGTTTCACTATTGAGATAGCCAAAGTTAGTAATCTAGGGATTTTAGGGAACTTATGGAAAAAAAATTAGATCATAAAAAAATAAACACTTGATTTTATGACTAAGGATAACCAAATTTTCAAATTTGAAGATAACGACCATGCCTAAATAGCCAGAGCTTCTTTCAAGAATAATTGAGGTTTTTTGTTGAACAAACAAAGCCCCTAAAAAGAAGGATTAGTTGATTTCAAGATTGAGAATTGCCAAGGTCCATAATCTAAGGATTCATAAGAACTTTAGGAATAAGATTAGTTTCCAATAAGATGGATTATTTAATTTCACAATTAAGAATAACCAAACTTCCTAACCTGGATAACCAAAACTCTTGAATTGCCAAAGCTTCTTTCAAGAATAACAAAGGTTCTTGACAAATAGCCTACATGCCTAAATAGAAAGAATAGGTTGCACGATTGGGGATAGTTAAGGCTCTTAATCTAAGGGTTCTTAAGAACTTAAGCAATAATCTTAGTTCTAAACGAGATGGACCACTAGATTTTGCGATTGAGGAAAGCAAAGTTCCTGATCCAAGGATTGTGTGGAACATGTGGAACGACCTAAGATTATAAAAAGATAGACTAGTTGATTCCACTACGAGGATACCTAATGTTCTCACTTTAAGGATAACTAAAACTCCTAAGCCGCCAAAGCTAATTTCAAGAACGATTAAAGTTCTTCTAGAACAAACTAAGTTCTTAAAAAGAAGGATTACTTGATTTTGCGATGGCGATTAGCTAAGGCCCGTAATCTAAGGACTCTTATTAACTTGTTGAATAACCTTAGTTCCCAATGATACAGATTACTTGATTTCACAATTTAGAATAACCAAAGTTCCTAACCTAAGGATAATCAATGCTCTAAAATAGTTGAACTTCTCTTAAGAATAACCGAGGTTCTTATGCAATAACTTAAGTTCCTTAATAGAAGATGATAGGATTCTAGGTACTAACCTAACACAATGTCAGGTTTCGGACCTACCCATTGGTTTTCGTATGATACTAAGTTCAGTATGTTCATCTACAGCAACCCATATCATCTTGGTATCAGAGCCTGGCTACGTTTAAAGCCAGATTCTGTTTCTGTGTTGGTTTGTTACTGCTCTTGTGCGATAACGATTTTATTGTTAACTTTAGAGTGTAGTAGCTAAGAATCATTTTGTGTTCTGTTTTCCCCTGTTTTCAATAGACAAAAATAGAGTGTGGTTGACTTTTCGTTTGTTGTGTAATTGTTGTGTGAAGAATCCATCAATTTTAAACTCAACTGTTCAAGGAATTTTGGGAAACCAAGAAAGTAGTACTCGACATGGTTAAAGACAAAGAGGAAGCTTTACACCTCAATCAGTAGGTGATTGCTTAGATAAGCTTACCGACTTAGTGGCTAATTTGGTGACTGTTATCTAAGAAGACAAGTAATGAGGAAGAAATAGCCCCACTAGGGAACATAAACAGCAAGGGTGAGGCAATGGGCAGTTTTGCCGAGTTAATGCCCCAGCTCGACCACCCTGAGTTGAAGGAGTTAGTAGGGATGCTAAAAGAAGGCTAGTGCTTGAAGAGATTAAGGGGGAAGCAAAAGGAGACGATGAAGCAAAGGAATACTACGAGTCTAAGGAAAGAAATGTGCAAGCCCATAGAGTCAAAGGACTAAGAATGCATATTCCAAGTTTTTCTAGAGGTGGTGATGCCTTTGTTGTAAGAACTAGAGTGTATTGCTATGTAGAAATTTCAATTTTGTTGATTGGTGTTTGACCCCGGAGGGATCTAGAGCCACCAACTGCTAAGTTTTGGGTTGAAAACTCTTTCAAGAGGGAAGGGATGATAAGATTCTAGGTACCAACCTAACAACACGCTAAGTTTCAAACCCACCTATTGGTTCTCGTGTGATATTAGGTTTCGTGTGTTTATCCACAACGACAGTATTAGAAGGATTAATTGGTTTTACAATTACTACTACCGGCGATCCTCAATATAAGGATTCTCATAAACACTTGCAATAACCTTGGCTCCTAGGGCAATTGAACACTTGATTCTATGATTTTGAATAACCTAAGTTCCTGACCAAAGGATAAGTTAGACTCGTAAATAGCCAAAGCCTCCTTCATCGATGATAAAGGTTCTTATCATCTAACTTAAGTTGCTTGACTAAAGGATTGCTCAATTTCATGATTGAAGGCAGGAAATGTTCCTAATCCAAGGATACCTTAGAGGTTGCAAAGCAACCTTAGTTCCGAAAATATCAGATCACTTGATTTCGGAATGGAGGATAAGCAACGCTCTCAATACAATGATAACCAAGACTCCTTAACAGTCAAAGAATCTTTTAAGAACGAATAAGCTTCTCATGAAATAAACTAAGGATTCCTAAGAAGTTTTGGAAAAACCTCCAGCTCCCTCGACAACAGATTACTTGAATTAAATATTTGGAATATCCAAAGTTCTGAACCTACAGATAACTATTAATCCTAAATTGCCAAAGCTTCTTTCAAGAGTAATGAATGCTCTTGCCATATAACCTAAGTTCCTAATAGATCACAAAAAGATGAACACTTGATTTTGCGATTGAGTATAACCAAATTTTCTAATTTGAGGATAACGATGACACCTAAATAACCAAAGCTTCTTTTGAGAATAACCAAGGTTTCTTGTTGAACATACAAAGCTCCTAAAAAGAAAGATTACTTGGTTTCACGATTGAGAATTACCAGGGTTCGTAATGTGAGGATTCATAAGAACTTCATGAATAAGATTAGTTCCCAATAAGATGGATTATTTGATTTCATGATTAAGAATAACCAAACTTTCTAACCTAAGGATAACAAAAATTGAAAACTCCTAAATTGCCAAAGCTTCTTTTGAGAATGATGAAGGTTCTTATCGAATAATCTACTTGCCTAAATAGAAAGAATAGGTTACACAATTGAGGATAGCTAAGGTTCTTAATCTAAGGGTTCTTAAGAACTTACACAGTAATCTTAGTTCCAAACAAGATGGAACACTTGATTTCACGATTGGGGAAAAGCAAAGTTCCTAATCCAAGGATTGTGTGGAACATGTGGAATGACCTAAGATCATGAAAAGATAGACTAACGAGGATGCCTAATGTTCCCAATCTGAGGATAATTAAGACTCCTAAATTGCTAAAGCTGATTTCAAGAACGACTAAGGTTCTTATAGAACAACTAAGTTCCTAAAAAAAAGGATTACTTGATTTCGCAATTGAGAATAGTCAAGGATTCTTATTAACTTGTCGAATAACCTTAATTCCTAATGAGACAGATTACTTGATTTCACAACTTAGAATAACCAAAGTTCCTATCCTAAGGATAATCAAGACTCTAAAATAGCAAAAAATTTTCTTAAGAATAACTAGGGTTCTTATGTAATAACTTATGTTCCCTAACAGAAGAATTGCTTAGTTTTGCAATTACAGCTAGCTACAATTCCTAATATAAGGATTCTTAGAAACATTTGTACTAACCTTAGCTCCGAAAAACCTAACTTCTTGACCAAAGGATAATTGAGACTCCTAAATAGCTAAAGCTTTTTTCATGGATAATGTGGGTTCCTATCATGTAACCTAAGTCCCTTGATTAAAGGATTGCTTAGTTTCACGATTGAAGACAAGTAAAGTTCCTAATCTAAGGATACTTTGAAAGTTACAAAGTAACCTTAGTTCTGAAAATATTAGATTACTTGATTTTGCAATGGAGGTTAACCATAGCTCCTAATCTAATGATAACCAAGGATCCTTAATAGCCAAAGGATCTTTCAAGACTAAATAAGGTTCTTGTGAAATAAACTTACTCCCTAAAGGAAAGGATTACTTGGTTTCACGAATGACAATCACCAAGATTCAAAATCTAAGGATTCTTAAGAAGTTTTGGAATAACCCTAGCTCCCCAGATAACAGATTAATTTATTTAATGATTTGGAATAATCAAAGTTCTTAACCTAAGGATAATTGAAACTCCAAAGTAGCCAAAGCATCTTCCAAGTATAATGAATGCTCTTATCGGATAACCTAAGTTCCCAATAAGAAGGCTTACTAAGTTTCATGATCAAGATGACCAAGGTTCGTAATATAAGGATTCTAAGAAACTTGAGGAAAAAAAATTAGATCATAAAAAGATAAATTACTTAATTTTACAAGTAAGGATATCCAAATTTCCTAATATGAAGATAACGACAATGCCCAAATAGCTAGAGCTTCTTTAGAGAATAAACGATGTTTTCTGTTGAACATACAAGTCTCCCAAAAAGAAGAATAACTTGATTTCATGATTTATAATAGCCAACACCATAATCTATGGATTCATAAGAACTTCTAGAATAACATTAGTTCCCAATCAAATGGATTATTTGATTTCATGATAAAAAATAATTAGACTTTTTAACCTAAGGATAATGAAAACTTTTGAATAGCCAAATCTTTCTTCAAGAATAACGAATATTCTTGTCAAATAACTTATATTCCTAAATAGAAAGAGTAGGTTACACGATTAAGGATAATTAAGGTTCCTAATCTAAGGGTTCTTAAGAACTTACATAGTAATCTGACTTCCAAACAAGATGGGCCACTTGATTACACAATAGAGGATAAGCAAAGTTCCTAATCAAAGGAATCTCTAGATCGTGTGAAATGACCTAAGAGCATAAAAAGACAGATTACTTAATTCCAGTAGATGCCCAGTGTTCCCAATCTGAGGATAAGGTTCTCGTAGAGCAAACTAAGTTCCTAAAAAGAAAGATTACTTGATTTCGTGATTGAAAATAGTTAAGATTCATAATCTGAGGACTCTTATGAACTTGAAAATTCCCAATGAGATAGATTACTTGATTTCATAATTTAGAATATAAAGTTCCTAGTGTAAGGATAGTCAATGCTCCAAAATATCCAAAACTTCTCTAAAAAATAACTAGGGTTCTTACGCAGTAACCTAAGTTCCCTAACAGAAGGAATACTTGGTTTTACAATTACAGCGACCCGCGGTCCATAATATAAGGATTCTTTGAAAGGCAAGATGCAAAGGTTGTAGCCTAGAAGTGCCCCTAGTGTTAAAAGCACACTTACTGCAAACTCCAACATTTCAGAGTCCCCTTAATATCACATGAAAGTAAAATTAGACATAATCTCAAAACAAATATTAAGGGGAAATGTGCTTATTACATGAAATTCGATATGTGCTGCTTGTAATAAGCCTAAATCCTAAGGCAATTGAACACTTGATTCCATGAATCTGAATAACCTAAGTTCTAGACCTAAGGATAACTGAGACTCTTAACTTGCCAAAGCTTCTTTCAAGGATAATGAAGGTTCCTTTCGTGTAACCTAAGTTTCTTAACCGAAGGATTGCTCGATTTCACAATTAAGGACAGCCAAAGTTCTGATTCCAAAGATACTTTGGAAGTTGTAGAGTAATCTTAATTTTGAAAATATGGGATTAATTGATTTCGCAATAAAGGATAACTAAAGCTCCCAATCCAATGATAACCAAGGCTCCTTAACGGTTGAAGGATCTTTCAAGAATGAATAAGGTTCTCGTGAAATAAATTAAGTTCCTAAAAATAAGGATTACTTGGTTTCACGATTAAAAATTACGAAGATATGTAATCTAAGGATTTCTAAGAAGTTTTGGAAAAACCCTAACTCTCCGAATGACGGATTACTTGATTTAACAATTTCGAATAACCAAAGTTCCTATCCTATGGATCATTGTGAATCCCAAATAACCAAAGCTTCTTTCAAGAATAACGAATGCTCTTGTCGTTTAATGTAAGTTCCTAATAAACTTGGTTTCACAATCGGGATAGTCAAGATTCGTAATCTAAGGATTCTAGGGAACTTCTGGAAAAATATTAGATCATAAAAAATGAATTACTTAATTTCACAACTAAGAACAACCAAATTTCTAAATCTAAAGATAATAATGATGGCTAAATAGCTAGAGCTTCTTTAGAGAATAACCAAGGATTCATGTTGAATAAACATATCTCCTAAAAAGAAGGATAACTTGATTTCACGATTCAAAATAGCCAGCATTGTAATATGAGGATTCATAAGAACTTATGGAGTAACATTAGTTCTCAATAAGATGGATTATTTGATTCTATGATCAAGAACAACTGGACTTCTTAACCTATGGATAATGAAAACTCCTGATTAGCCAAAGCTTCTTCCAAGAATAACAGATGTTCTTATCAAATAACCTACGCTTCTAAATAAAAAGAGTAAGTTGCACAATTGAGGATAGCTAAGTTTCCCAATCTAAGGGTTCTTAAGAACTTGCATAGTAATCTTAGTTCCAAACAAGATGGGCCACTTGATTTCCTGATTGAGGATAAGCAAAGTTCCTAATCCAAGGAATGTGTGGAACGACTTAAGATCATAAAAAGATAGATTAGTTGATTCCACTAATGAGGATACCCAATGTTCCTAATCTAAGAATAACTGAGACTCCAATGTAGACAAAGCTAATTTCAAGAACAATTAAGGTTCTTATAAAATAGACAAAGTTCCTAAAAAGAAGGATTATTTGATTTTGCAATTGAGAATAGCCAAGGTTCGTAATTTAAGAAATCTTATGAACTTATCAAATAACCTTAGTTCCTAATGAGACGAATTACTTGATTTCACGATTTAGAATGGCTAAAGATCCCAAGATAAGGACAATTAAGGCTCCAAAATAGGTGAAACTTCTTTGAAGAATTACTTCGATTCTTATGTAATAACCTAAGTTCCCTAGAAGAACGATTACTTGGTTTTATGATTACGACTACTTGGGTCCCTAATATGAGGATTCTTTGAAACACTTGCAATAATCTTAGCTTCCAAGGGGATTGAACACTTCATTCTATGAATTCAAATAACCTATGTTCTTTACATAAGGATAATTAAGACTCCTAAATAACCAACGCTTCTTTCATGGATAACAAAGGTTCTTGCATTTAACCTAGTTTCCTTGACCAAAGGATTGCTCTGTTTCATGATTGAGGACAGTTAAAGTTCTTAATCCAAGGATACTTTGGAAGTTACTAAGTAACCATAGTTTCAAAAAGGTTGGATAACTTGATTTCGTATTGGAGGATAACCAATTCTCCCAATCCAATGATAACCACCACTCCTTAACAATTAAGGGATCTTTCAAGAACAAATATGGTTCTCGCAAAATAAATTAAGTTCTTAAAAACAAGGATTACTTGGTTTCACGATTGAGAATTGGTAAGATACATAATCTAAGGATTCTTAAGAAGTTTTGAAATTACCCTAACTCCTTGGATGACGGATTACTTGATTTAAAGATTTATAATAACCAAATTTCCTAACCTACAAATAATTATGAATCCCAAATAGCCAAAGCTTTTTTTAAGAATAACAAATGCTCTTATCAAATAACCTAAGTTCCCAATAAGAAGGATAACTTTGTTTCACATTTGAGATAACTAGGGTTGGTAATATAAGGATTTTAGGGAACTCGTAGAAAAAAAAAATTAGATCATAAAAAGATGAATTACTTGATTTCATGAATGAAGATAACCAAATTTCCTAATATGAACATAACAACGATGCCAAAATAGCCATAGCTTTGTTTGAGGATAATTGAGGTTTCTTGTTAAACAAACAAAGCTCCTAAAAATAAGGACTATATAGTTTCATGATTGAGAATAACAAGGGTCCATAGCTTGAGGATTCATAATAACTTTTGGAATAACATGAGTACCCAATAAGATAGATTATTTGATTTCAAGATCAAGAATAACCATACTTCTTAACCTTAAGATAATGAGAACTCTTGAATCACCAAAGCTTCTTTTAAAAATAACAAAGATTTTTATCGAATAACTTACATACCTAAATAGAAAGAGTAGGTTGTACGATTAAGGGCAACTAAGGTTCCTAATCTAAGGGTTCTTAAGAACTTACGCAATAATCTTAGTTTCGAACAAGATGGACCACTTAATTTCGTGGTTGAGGATAAGTAGAGTTCTTAATCCAAGGATTGTACGGAATATGTGGAACAACCTAAGATCATAAAAAGATGGACTAGTTAATTCCATTAACGAGGATACCCAATGTTCCTAATTTGAGGATTACTAAGACTCATAAGTAGCCAAAGCTAACTTTAAAAACGACAAAGGTTCTTTTAAAACAGACTAAGGTTCTTATAAAACAAACTATGTTCCTAAAAAGAAGGATTACTTGATTTTGCGATTAAGAATAGTTAAGGTCCATAATCCGAGGACTCTTATGAACTTGTCAAATAACTTTAGTTCCTAATGAGATGGATTACTTGATTTCACAATTTAAAATAACCAATGTTTTAACATAAGGATAATCAATGCTCCAAAATAGCTTAAACTTTTCTCAAGAATAGCTGGGGTTCTTATGCAATAACTTAAGTTTCTTAATAGAGGAATTACTTAGTTTTACAATTACAACTACCCGTAGTCCTTAATATAAGGATTCTTAGAAACACTTTCAATAACCTTAGCTCCCAGGGCAATTAAACGCTTGATTTGTCACATCTTAGCTTAACGTGGAATACACCATCACACAAGAATACTTATTGAAAACTTAACTCAACCTACTTATTCATCAAAAGACAACTTTGTTTACATAATAAAGAGGTTATTACATTGGAGTTCAGCTGGATATTTAATGACAACTTATGTGTACAGCATAATATTTATATCAAAACATAAACCATCTTTTTCTTTTGTCATCTTCATAATAATAGGATTCCCAACTTTATATAGGTTCCATGCAAAAATTGCCGACTCTAACTTACGCTCTCAATATACATTCCCCCTAATGTTGGGCCCTTTACAACGATGTTAACCTAAGGATAAAACATTTTATCCCTTCAACTACTGAAGCTGAGTGAGAGTGGATAACAAGTAATACAATATGGATAATATCACATATCACAAATGAAACATTTCAATCATAATCTGAAGAGTCAACTTCACATATGCATTAGTCCAACCAAGCACTTATTGTTAGCAATGTAGCATGCTATTCTCATGTACATTGGCATGCATCGATATCGACATCTTAAGCCCTCCAATTTTCATCTGGTTAGTCGACGTAGCAGTCTATGGGCAATAAGGAGCTGCTTAGGAGTAGGACCCCTACCAAATTAGACTACACACCGTAGTAGTCTACCAATATAAAAAAAGGGAAATAAGGAATTGCCTAGGAATAGGACTCCCAATTTTATTTTACAAAATTAGACTACACACTGTAGTTCTCTAAATTAAAGAGAATAATACCATATTAGACCACATACTATATAGTCTACCAGAATAGTCACAATGTTCGAGCAATACAATCTATATGCTCCCAAAAACCGAGTTCATAATGCCATGTTTTTTCCATAATCACTTAGAAGCCTCATTCTAAAAGTTCTAACTTGTAAGTCTTTTTTATGCCATGCCATGTCATGCTATAATATGCAATAACAACTCAAGTATATCAGTCAACAGAACTAGTCTTTCAGATTTATTTAACTTAGTGCTTTGATTCTAGTTTTCAAACTCTCCATAGCGATATTCTAGTATCTCACTTAGGTAAACACCTAGAAGATTGAGTCAATAAAAACTCAACTTCCCTGGTTAGTACAATCATTCGTAAGTACAAATCATCACCCAACATAGCAGTTTAACCAAGATATAGTTTCTATCATTCAAAATCACCACATTATTATCCACTATAGTAACATATCAGTTCACCAAAGATATACCCATATTCAATCATCACACAGTGTTATGAGTAGCAATATATCTACTCCAAGCATGGTTTAGATCTATTTACTTGGACTTAGTAATAGTGCAAAATCCTAAACTTCATGAAGTGGTCTTTCCTTACTTATCACACCTATGAAAATGTAACATAGTTTTCAAATCAAGTATAGGTCGAACCTAAACTATTACAAGCTTTCATTTCTGCATTTTTAAACTTTATTTGACCGTATCTTACTCATTACTTATCTAATTTCAGTAAACTTTATATCATCACGATCGTTATTTTAAGTAATATTAATATATATTAAGAATCAAAACTAACCAATATTGTCAAAAACCTAAAAATAACCTTTCGTATTACTGATTTAATCATACATTATCATAACTCCATAATTAACCCGAATAAGCTTTAATACTAAATAAAAACTCTAAAAATCACACTTTCTAAACTTATTTAGTAACCCTTAATATACCCCAATGTGTTCATTTTACGTGAATAGTATTTTACTAGTACTAAAAACTAATTACTATATTACATATTAAGTTAATATATAAACTTATATTAGGAAAATACTTGATAAATAGCATATAAGCATGATTAATTCGACCAAAAATCCTATAGAGTTACAAAAATATATAATTTAATTATTAACCATGAAGCACACTAAATTGGCTAATATCAATTTTAGCTCGAAATAACAAAAAATAAACAAATTTATGTGTGAGATAAAAATTAAGTGTTCCAAACATTATTATAAACTTCCAAAAGTCAAAACATGTAGTGCTCATTCATTAATTTTATTAAAAACTAATTATTTCAACAATTTAGTAAAATTGGCAATTTTATTTTATTCAACATAATTATAAAAAATAGTAAACATGCTAAATTTTGAAAATTTTTGTTACCAAAATTAAATATATATATATATATATATATATTAGGTGTATTATATAAAAAAATTGAGCTTGAAACAATATAATCTAATATTTATAAAAGTTAGTTTAATTTTCGCTAAAACAAGGCATTTTGTTAAGAAACCTATATTTCCACTAATTATTTACTTAAAATAAAATTACTACATTAATCTAAACCTAAAACATTCTCAAAAAACCAAATTTTATAATTAACTAACAACATTTAATATTTTTACAAAATTAAATAAGCTATGGGTAGAATTTTTGTTTACCTGAACCGGCCGCCTTTAGCCACCACTGAACTGCTGCACCTTATCAAAAGGCCTTCTTTAACCACCCTCTATTGGACCTTCAAGCCACACCAAGTTAGGTTATGTATAACTTATTGGACCGCTCTAAACCTAATTCGCCGCTATTTTTTTTCTATTTTTATTTTATTTTATTTTCTAATTTTTTCCAATTTTCTAAAATTACGTTCTTGTGTTTTTAGATTTCTAAAATATTACAAATGATATTTGGAGCCCTATTTGTAGGCTTCTAGATTTTTACATGTCAAAAAGTGAAATTATATGTCATTTTTTCCTTTTCCTTAGGTGTCATGTGTCATTTTCTAGTTAACTAGGTGTTAACTCATGTTTTCCAATTAATCTTAGGTTACCACATCATTTGATGACTCATCTACAAATTTTTTTAATTAATTTTCCATTATTTTATATTATTTTACCTTATTTTGATAATTTATTATATGTATATATGTAATACTATAATGCATGTTACACGTAAATACATGTATATTACATATAATTCAACTTCATTTCTTATTTTTTAAAGTAATTAACTTATCTTTAATATCTCATTACATTTAAAAGCTCGAATTTTGTGTTTTTTATATTTATTGATTTTATCAATAAATTAATGTTTTTCTTAAATTAATATTTTTATATAACTTATTATAAAAAATTGATTTTACTTGAATTATTTCGTCTAACTTTTCTAACCTTACTATGAAGTTTGAAATAAAATGAATAATATAGCCAAGTGCTCTAAATTTAGAGACTCGGATCCTAGGGTTATTGAATTGGTTGAAAAACCTAGGGTATCACATGATTCCACGAATCTGAAAAACCTAAGTTCCTAATCCAAGGATACATTGAAAGTTGCAAAGTAACCTTAATTCCAAAAATGTTAGATAATTAGATTTCACATTAAAGGACAACCAATGCTCCCAATCTAATGATAACTAAGGCTCCTTAACAGTTGAAGGATCTTTTATGAATGAACAAGGTTCTCTCAAAATAAACTAAGTTCCTATAAACAAGGATTATTTGATTTTACGATTGAGAATCACAAAAAAACATTAATTTAAGGATTCCTAAGAAGTTTTGGAAAAACACCAGCTCCCCGAACGATGAATTACTTGATTTAAAGATTTGGAATAACCAAAATTCCTAACCTAAGAATAGCTATGAATCCCAAATAACCCAAACTTCTTTCAAAAATAACAAATGCTCTTACCATATAACTTAAGTTCCCAATAAGAAGGATAACTTGGTTTCATGATCAAGATAGCTAAGGTTAGTAATTTAAGGATTTTAGGGAACTTGTGAAAAAAAAAAAAATTAGATCATAAAAAGATGAACGCTAGAATTTGCGACTGAAGATAACTAAATTTCTTAATTTGAAGATAACGACAACACCTAAATAGCTAGAGCTTCTTTCAAGAATAACCTAAGTTTCTTATTGAACAAACAAAGCTCCTAAAAAAAGGATTACTTGGTGTTACAATTAAGAATAGCTAAGGCCGATAATCTAAGGTTTCATAAGAACTTCAAGAATGAAATTAGTTGCTAATAAGATGAATTATTTGATTTCTTGATTAAAAATAACCAAACTTCATAACCTAAGGATAACAAAAACTCTTGAATAGTCTAAGCTTCTTTCAAGAATAACGAAGGTTTTTATCAAATAACTTACGTACCTAAATAGAAAGAGTATGTTACACTATTGAGGATAGCTAAGGTTCCTAATGTAATAAGAATCGTGTAGTAATCTTAATTCCAAACAAGATAGACTACTTGATTTCATGATTGAGGATAAGCAAAGTTCCTAATCTAAGGATTGTGTGGAACATGTAAAATAACCTAAGATCATAAAAAGATGGACTAGTTGATTCCACTAACAAGGATACTCATTGTTTCAAATCTAAGGATAACCATGACTCCTAAGTAGCCAAAGCTAGTTCCTATAGAGCAAACTAATTTCCTAAAAAGAAGACTTACTTGATTTTGCAATTGAGAATAGCTACATTCCGTAATTTGAAGACTCTTATGAACTTGTTGAATAACCTTAGTTCCTAATGAGGCGAATTACTTGATTTCACGATTTAGAATAACCAAAGGACCTAAGGATAATCAAGACTCCAAAATAGTAGAAACTTGTCTTAAGAATAACTGGGGTTCTTATGTAATAACCTAAGTTCCCTAACAAAAGGATTACTTAGTTTCATGATTACGGTTTGCTATCATTCCTAATATAAAGATTCTTAGAAACACTTGCAATAACCTTTGCTCCTAAGGTGATTAAACGCTTGATTCCATGATTTCAAATAACCTAAGTACTTGACCAAAAGATAACTAAGAATCCTAAATAGCCAAAGTTTTTTTTTTCATAGATAACGTATGTTCCTATTGTCTACTCTAAATTCCTTAACCAAAGGATTGCTAGGTTTCACAATTAAGGACAGGCAAAGTTCTTAATCCAAGGAATAAGCTAATATTATATACATTTAAGTGTTTAATTGATATTTAGACCATATATAATAATTGTCAGTATTATAAATTATACTTTTCATGATAGTTATATTAATTATGTTGCTAAATATTATCTATATTATTATAAATGTTTAAGGAAGGTTCTAATAATTGTTTTACTAATTATTTCATTTAATTTCTTATTTCCCTCTTTCCTTTAATTTTTCTTCTAATGACCTTTATTTCCAAAAATATATATAATAAATATATGTAATATTATCAAGGCTAACCAAGTCAACACATCATTGTTAAGTAGAATCTTCTCCCTGTTTCTATTGATTTCCTTTCCTTTTTATTTTTTTCCCTTTTTCTTACCGCCTACTTATCCATCTTCTAGAGTCCCCTTCATTTTTCTTTTCCACACATTTAAACACAACAAAATACACACTTTTATCCCCTCCCCCCAAACTGTAACTCTCTCCCTTTTCCTTTCCAAATTTCTCATCTTCACTTTTCCTTTTTCCTTTTTCCTTATAAGTATCTTACAAATTCTACTCTAAAAAATTTACAACTCCTCATCCATCCATAAAAAGCAAAAGAGGTATATCTATTATATTAATACTAATATTTCTTATAAAGCATGTGTATGTTTCCTTTTCATCTAATTTAGTGAATTACTATACTTAGTATATTAAGGGATATTTAACTTATATTTTAGAAATGATCCTCTCTTATGTATATGTAGTGGAGTTATAAGCATAATCTTAGCTTTTTCAAAACTCATGTATTATGTACATATATTAGTACATATAAGAATACCTATATATGTGTGTAAGCGTAGGAATACATGTATGCATATAGTATACTTGCATATATGGAGAATGTATATATATTTGAATCCTAATAGAAAATATAGTATAAATACCCAT
Organism: Lumnitzera racemosa; assembly: GCA_024138005.1. Lineage (NCBI taxonomy): Eukaryota > Viridiplantae > Streptophyta > Magnoliopsida > Myrtales > Combretaceae > Lumnitzera > Lumnitzera racemosa. The sequence continues at coordinate 48,223,360 of JAMXBC010000007.1, forward strand.
ATACATATACCAACTGAAACCCTATTCATGAGTACCTTTTTTATGTACATAATTAAGCATAATAAGAATATTAAGTGTATACATGGAAGTTTTCCAACCAAAACTATAAATATAGGTATACATAAATTATATAAAAATTCCTTAAAATTATACTTTGAAAATACAAAAAGAATATACATATGGACATACATGTAAGATATTTAAATAAGTAAGCCTAAGAAGTACATAAGTGTATTTTAATATAAATATTTAATATAATATGGTAAACTAATCACAAAAATGTATATATGTATGTATGGGTCGAAACCTATAATAGGCCTATAATGCATTTATCAACTTATATTAATTTTATATAAATACATGTAATAAAATAATAATAGTTCAAAATTATAAGAACATAAGAATTTAGAAATTAATTAGATCATGAACCAATAAAAGGGAATACAAAATTTATAAATAAAAATATTCAAGCCAAAATAACAAAATCTATAATACTTTAAGCTTATATTGTAAAATGCAAGTTTTAACGTCCAAAATAGACCCCACCATGTGAACGTATGCTGAAAATGATAAAAATCGACTATAAATTTATGAATATCGGAAAATAAGATGAAAACGTTGTATACGATTAATAAAAGAGTTCAATCAAAGGAGAACTAATAGCAAATCTAAGTAGATTTAGATAAGTAATTACTTAGGATAATTAGTTCACTTAGTTACTTGTTATCATTTCCATTTTCTAATAATAATCAGATGATCCTGATGTAAGTTCGAATTGCGTGAGAAATGTCATGGCTGAGTGATTAATCTCTATGATTCCATACTTATTTGTGTTTGTAGTTAATGGATTTAAATAATATCGTTAATTAGATGTTATGTGGGGTTGGGAATATGCATGTGAATACTATTGTTTTGTTGAATTGTGAAGTTTCTTTAAGAGCTAATAACAAATTGTTTGTTGCATAGTAGATTAGATAGGAATTGTACTGTTTGTGATATTGACTGGCTATACAATAATCAAACTTAATTATAATTGACTTATTAAGTAAATTGGAACATGCATTGACATGTATTATATAAATCAATTCCGGTTATCACATCCCATAGAGGTAAGGAGAAGCCATACAAGGGTTGTTAAATTTATGAATATAGTAATTTGGTACAATGCAAAGGTATAATATAACCTTATCCTGGCCTATGGGAACACTAAGAGTTGGAGGCACCAACTGCCTAGTTAAGGATCAAGTTTAGAGACCTCTATTTAAAGGTGAGTGTGAACTGCAGGTGCTTACTCATAATTATACCTAAAACTTAGTTTTTGATGAAAACAAATCGATTTATTTATTTGAATATGAAACGCAGAGTTTCATAGAAAAGTAAGTTTAAAGATAATACCTGGATCTGACTACTGTTATATATACTTCAAACCTAACTTTAGAGGGCGTTAAATCTAAGTTACGTACAATACCTAGTTAACTGTACTTATCTAATTTGCATTATGCTTGTTAATGCATTCATATGCTTGATTTAATGTATGTATAACTTGCTTATTAGTATGGTTGAGGGATTAACTCACTAAGTTGTTTAGCTTATATCCTTGCAAACTTTTATTGTAGGATTATCTTTCTGTAGATGCTAGTTGCCAGATGCTAGTTGCCAGATGCTAGAAGTTGGTACAAGATTTTAAGTAAGAGTAAGCCAATTTTGAGCATTAAGAGAATATAAGTAAACTTTATGTGTCATTTTGTTATGACCTTGTATAGTTACTTTACTTTAACCTAAAATACTATACCTTCTATTTGGTGTAACTACTTTGATCTAAATGTTATGTAAATATATGTATTTTATGATATCATTTTTATCTAATAAGTCTTGTAAAGCTAGTGGTTGTAGTAGCCTTGTATATCATACAAAGGATCCATGATTGGAAAGGAAACCAATCTGTAGTATTTTATATGATATACGATGTCTACTACGACTAGTTTACGTTTGGGTTGTGACACTTCCTTACTTATCACACTTATGAAAATATAAATACAGCTTCCAATTCAAGTACCAGTCAAATCCAAAGTCTCATAAACTTTCCTAATTGTGCCTTTAAACTCTATTTGACTGTATCTTACTCATTTCTTATTTGATTTCAATAAACTTTAAATTGTTACAATCATTATTTTATGTACTATTAAGATATCTTGAGAATCAAGTCTATCAATATTATCAAAGTCCAAAAATACCGTTTTCTCACTATAACTTGACTGTACATGACCGTAACTCCATAATTGACTCGAATAAGTTTTAGTTCCTTAATAGAACGATTACTTGACTTCACAATTATGATTAGCTACAATTCCCAATTTAAGGTTTCTTAGAATTTCTTACAATAACCTTAGCTCTTTGGACAATCAAATGCTTGATTCTACGATTCTGAAGTTCCTAACCTAAGGATAATTGAGACTCCTAAATAGCCAAAGCTTCTTTTAAGGATAACGAAGGTTTTTGTTGAGTAATCTAAGTTCTTTGATAAAAGGATGCTTGGTTTCAAGATGGTGGATAGCCAAAGTTCCTAATCCAAGGAAACTTTAGAAGCTACAAAGTAAACTTTCTTCCAAAAATGTTAGATTACTTGATTTCATGATGGAGGATAACCAAAGCTCTCTCTCCAATGATAACTAAGGCTCCTTAGCAGTCGAAGGATCTTTCAAAAGCAAATAAGGTTCTCACAAAATAAACTAAGTTCCTTAAAGTAAGGATTACTTGATTTCATGATTAACAATCGCCAAGATCCGTAATCTAAGGATTCTTAAGAAGTTTTAGAGTAAACCTAGGTCCCTGGACGAAGAAATACTTGGTTTAATGATTTAGAATGACAAAAAGTTCCTAACTTAAGAATAATTGAGGCTCCCAAATAGCCGAAGCTTTTTTCAAAGAATAGAGAATGCTCTTATTGGATAAGCTGAGCTCCTAATAAGAAAGATAACTTGGTTTCTTGATTGAATTAGCCAAGGTTCATAATCTAAGGATTCTATGGAACATGTGCTTGTTTTCATAATCAAGGATAACTAAACTTCCTAATTTGAAGATAATGACAACGTCTATATTGTCAGAGCTTCTTTTGCGAACAACCAATATTTCTTATTGAACAAACTAAGCTCCAAAAAAAAAAAAAAGGATTACTTGGTTTTACTAGTGAGAATAACCAGGGCCTGTAGTCAAAGGATTCATAAGAACTTTTGAAATAACATTAGTTCCAAATAAGATGGATTATTTAATTTCACAATTAAGAATATAACTAGACTTCTTAACCTAAGGAGAATGAAAACTCCTGAATAGCTAAAGCTTTTCTTTCGAGAATAATGAAGGTAAGTTGGACAACCTATGTTCCTAAATAGAAACAGTAGGTTGTATGATTGAGGATAACTAAGATTCCTAGCCTAAGAGTTCTTAAGAACATGTATAGTAATCTTAGTTTTAAACAAAATGGACTATTAGATCTTGCAATTAAGGACAAGCAAAGTTCCTAATCTAAGGATTGTATGGAACATGTAGAACAATGTAAGATCATAAAAAGATGGATTAGTTGAATCCTCTAATGTGAATGCCCAATGTTTCGAATTCGAGGATAACTAAGACTTCTAAGTAGCCAAAGCTAATTTTGAGAGCAACTAAGGTTCTTATAGAAAAAGCTAAGTTCCTAACAAGAAGGATTACTTGATTTTATGAGTGAGAATAACCAAGGTCTGTAATCGGGGGCTCTTACAAACTTGCAGAATAACCTTAGTTCCCAAAGAGGTAGATTACTTGATTTCACGATTTAGAATAACCAAAATTTCTAACCTAATGATAATTAAGGCTCTAAAATAGCCAAAACTTCTCTTAATTGTAACCAAGGTTCTTATGTAATGACCTAAGTTTCTTAACATAATAAGGATTACTTAGTTTCACGATTACAGCTAGTTGTGGTTCCTAATATAAGGATTCTTAGATACTCTTGCAATAACCTTAGCTCTTAGGGCGATTGAATGCTTGATTTCACGATTCCGAATAACCTATGTTCTTGACCTAAGGATAATCAAGACTCTTAAATAGCTAAAGCTTCTTTAAAGGATAATGAAAGTTCTTGTCAAGTAACCTAAGTTCCTTGACCAAAGGATTGCTTGGTTTCATGATAAAGGAAAACCAATATTCCTAATCTAAGGATACTTTGGAAGTTACGGAGTAACCTTAGTTCTGACATGTCAAATCACATGATTTCACAATGGAGGATAACCAAAGCTCCCGTTCTAATGATAATCGAGGCTCCTTAGCAGCTGAAGGATCTTTCAAGAACAAATAAGGTTCTCACAAAATAAACTAAGTTTCTAAAAATAAGGATTACTCAGTTTCATGACTGACGATCCCCAAGATCCGTAATCTAAGGGTTCTTAAGAAGTTTTGGAATAACCTTAACTCTTCAGACGATAGATTACTTGATTCAACGATTTAGATTAACTAAACTTTCAAGCCAATGGATAACCAAGGCTCCTAAAGAGCTAAAGCTTCTTTCGAAGAATAACAAATGCTCTTGTCGAATAACCTAAGCTCCTAATAAGAAGAATAACTTGGTTTTACGATAGAGATACCAAAGGTTAGTAATTTAAGGATTCTTAAGAGCTTATGAAAAAGAATTAGATTATGAAAAGATGAATTACTTCATCTCGCAACCAAGGATAACCAAACTTTCTAATTTGAAGATAACGATGATGCCTAAATAGCCAGAGCATCTTTTAAGAGTGAGGTTTCTTATTGAATAAACAAAGATCCTAAAAAGAAGGATTATTTGGCTTCACAATTAAGAATAGCCGAGGCTTGTAGTTCCAAAAAGGATGGATTATTTGATTTCACGATAAAAAATAACCAGACTTCCTAACCTATAAGTAATGAAAACTCTTGAATAGCTAAATCTTCTTTCAAGAATAACAAAGGTTCTCATCTAACAACCCATGTTCCTAAATAGAAAGAGTATGTTGTGTGATTGAGCATAGTTAAAGTTCCTAACCTAAGGGTTCTTAAGAACTTGAGCTATAATCTTAGTTCCAAACAAAATGGACTACTGGATTTCGCGACTGAGGACAAGCAAAGTTCATCCAAGGATCGTATGGAACATGTAAAATGACGTAAGATCATAAAAAGATCGATTAGTTGAGTCCTCTAACGCGGATGCCAAATGTTCCCAATCCGAGGATAATTAAGACTCCTAAGTAGCCAAAGCTAATTTCGAGAGTGACTATGGTTCTTGTAGAATAAACAAAGTTCCTAGAAAGAAGGATTACTTGATCTTACGATTGAGAATAGCCAAGGTCCATAATTTGAGGGCTCTTACGAACTCTTATGAACTTGTGAAATAACCCTAGTACCCAATGAGGTAGATTACTTGATTTCACGATTTAGAATAATCAAAGTTCCTAACCTAAGGATAATTAAGGCTCTAAAATAGTCGAAACTTCTCTCAAGAGTAATTAGGGTTCCTGTGCAACAACTTAAGTTCCTTAACAGAAAGATTACTTGATTTCACGATTACGGTTAACTACAGTTCCTAATGTAAGGATTCTTAGAAACTCTTGCAAAAACCTTAGCTCCTAAGGTGATCTAATGCTTAATTCCACAATTCCAAATAACTTATGTTCCTAACTACTGAGATTCCCATATAGCCAAAGTTTCTTTTAAGGATAACAGAGGTTCTTGTTGAGTAATCTAAGTTCCTTGATCGAAGGATTGCTTGGTTTCATGATTGACAACATCTAAAGTTCCTAACCCAAGGATACTTTGAAAGTTACAGAGTAACCTTAGTTCCGAAAATGTTCAATCACTTGATTTCATGATTGAGGATAATACTCCAGTGATAATCGAGGCTCCTTAGTAGTTGAAGGATCTTTCAAGATCAATAAGGTTCTTGCGAAATCAATTAAGTTCTTAAAAACAAGGATTACTCAGTTTCACGATTAACAATCCCCAAGATCCTTAATCTAAGGTTTCCTAAGAAGTTTTGCAATAACACTAGCTCCTAAGACAATGAATTACTTGATTTAATTATTTAAAACGACCAAAATTCCTAGCCTAATGATAACTGAGGCTTCTAATAAGATGCATTATTTGATTTCACAATCAAGAATAACCAAACTTCTTAATCTAAGGATAACAAAAATTCTTAAGTAGCCAAAGCTTCTTTTAAGAGTAACGAAAGTTTTCGTCGAACAAGTTACATTCCTAAATAGAAAGAGTAGGTTTCACAATTGAAGATAGGTAAGGTTCTTAACCTAAGAGTTCTTGAGAACTTGCACGGTAATCATAGTTCCTAATAAGATAGACTATTGGAATTCACGATTGAGGACAAGTAAAGTTCCTAATCCTAGGTTTACATGGAACATGTGGAACAACGTAACATCATGAAAAGATGGATTAGTTGATTCTACTTAGGAGGATACCTAATGTTCCCAATCTGAGGATAATTAAAACTTCTAAGCAACCAAAGCAAATTTTGAGAGCCACTAAGGTTCTTATAGAACAAACTAACTTCCTAAAAAGGAGGATTACCTGATTTTACGATTGAAAATAGCTAAGGTCCATAATATGAGGACTCTTATGAACTGGTGGAATAATCTTAGTTCCCAATGAGGTAGATTACTTGATTTTTGATTTAGAATAACTAAAGTTCCTAACCTAAAGATAATCAAGACTCTAAAATAGCTTAAACATCTCTCAAGAGTATCCAAGGTTCTATGTAATAACCTAAGTTCCTTAATAGAAAGAATACTTAGTTTCACTATTGCAGCTAGCTGCAGTTCCTAATGTAAGGATTCATAGAAAATATTGCAATAACTTTAGCTCCCAAGTTGATCAAATGCTTGATTCCGTGATTCTGAATAGTCTAAGTTCCTAACCTAAGGATAATTGAGTCTCCCAAATAGCTAAAGTTTCTTTCAAGGATAGCAAAGGTTCCATTTGAGTAACCTAAGTTCTTTGACCAAAGGATTGCTTGGTTTTACAATTGAGAATAGCTAAAATTCCTAATCTAAGGATACTTTGGTTGTTGTAGAGTAACCTTAGTTCTGAAAATGACGAATAACTTGATTTAGCAATAGAAGTTAACCAAAGGTCCCACTACAATGATAACCGAGGCTCTATAGTAGCTGAAGGATCTTTTAAGAATGAATAAGGTTCTCGTAAAATAAAATAAATTCCTAAAAGTAAGGATTACACAGTTTTATGATTGACAATCACCAAGACCCATAATCTAAGGAAACCTAAGGAGTTTTGGAATAACCTTATCTTCCCAAACGACAAATTACTTAATTTAAGGATTTGGATTAACCAAGGCTCCTGGTTTAAGGATAAATGATGCTCCTAAATAGCCAAAGCATCTTTTGAACAATAACAAATGCTCTTGTTGAATAACCTGAGCTTCCAATAAGTAGGATAACTTGGTTTCATAATCAAGATAGCCAAGGTTCGTAATCTAAGAATTCAAGGAAACTTATCAAAAAGAATTAGATCATGAATAGTTAAATTATTTGTTCTCGCGGCCGAAGATAACCAAACTTTCAAATTTGAAGGTAATGACAATGCTTAAATAGCCAAAGCTTCTTTTGAGAACAACTAAGGTTTCTTGTTGAACGAACAAAGCTCCTAAAAAAAAGGATTACTTGGTTGCACGATTGAAAATAGCCAAGGCTCGTAGTTTAAAGATTTGTAAGGACTTTTGGAATGACATTAGTTTCTAATAAGATGGATTATTTGATTTCATAATCAAGAATAACCAGACTTGTTAACCTACAGATGACGAAAACTCTTGAATAGCGGAAGCTTCTTTCAAGAATAACAAAGGTTTTCCTTAAACAACTTATGTTCCAAAATAGAAAGAGTAGGTTGTAGGATTGAGGATAGCTAAGCTTCTTAACCTAAGGGTTCTTAATAATTTGCATAGTAATCTTAGTTCCAAACAAAATGGACTACTGGATTTCATAATTGAGGATAAGCAAAGCAATGCCAGGATTGTATGGAACATGTAGAACGACGTAAGATCATGAAAAGATAGATTAGTTGATTCTACTAACGAAGATACCTAGTGTTCCCAATTTAAGCATAACTAAGACTATTAAGTAGCCAAAGCTAATTTTGAGATTAACTAAGGTTTTTGTAAAATAATCTAAGTTTCTAGAAAGAAGGATTACTTGATTTCATGATTAATAATAGCTAAGGCTCGTAATTTGAGGACTGTTATGAACTTGCAGAATAACCCTAGTTTAAAAGTAGAATAACCAAAGTGCCTAACCTAAGGATAATTAAGATCCAAAATAGCTAAAACTTCTCTCAAGAGTAACCGAGGTTCTTGTACAATAACATAAGTTCTTTAACAAAAGGATTACTTGATTTAACGATTACGACAAGCTGTGGTTTCTAATGTGAGGATTCTTAAAAACTCTTACAATAACCTTAGTTCCCAAGGTGTTAGAAAGTTTGATTCCATGATTCCGAATAACCTAACTTGACTTAAGGATAATCGAGACTCCTAAATTGCTAAAGCTTCTTTCAAGGATAACAAAGGTTCCTGTCAAGTAACCTAAGTTTCTTAACTAAAGGATTGGTTGGATTCACAATTGAGGATAACCAAAATTCCTAATTTGAGGATACTTTGGAAGTTACAGAGTAACCATTGTTCCAAACATGTTAGATCACTTGATATTGCAATGGAGGATAGCCATAGTTTTTGCTTGAATGATAACTAAGGATCCCTAACAGCCGAAGGATGTTTCAAGAACAAATAAGGTTCTCACAAAATAAACTAAGTTCCTAAAAATAAGGATTGCTTGGTTTTAAGATTAAGAATTACCAAGATCCGTAATCTAAGGATTCCAAAGAAGTTTTTGAATAGCCTTAGCTCCCCAAACAATGGATTGCTTGATTTATCGATTTGGATTAACCAAAACTCCTAGCCTAAGGATAATTGAGACTCCCAAGTAGCCAAAGCTTGTTTTAATAAATAACAAATGCTCTTGTTGGAAAGCTTGAGTTTCAATAAGAAGGATAACTTGATTTCACGATTGGGATAGCTTAAGGTTCACAATCTAAGGACTCTTAGGAACTTGTGGAAAAGAATTAGATCATGAAAGATGAATTACTTGATCTTGCAACTGAGGTTAACTAAACTTCCTAATTTAAAGATAATTATGACGCCTAAAAAGCTAGAGCTTCTTTCTAAAACAACTAAGGTTTCTTGTTGAGCAAACGAAGCTCCTGAAAAGAAGGATTACTTGGTTTCATGACTAAGAATAGTCGAAGCCCCATAGTCTAAGGATTCATAAGAGCTTTTGGAATAGCACTTGTTTCCAATAAGATGGATTATTTAATTTTACGGTTCAAGAATAACCGGGATTCCTAACCTAAGGATAACAAAAACTCCTGAATAACGATAGCTTCCTTCAAGAATAATAAAGGTTTTCGTCAAAAAACTTACGTTCATAAAGAGAAAGAGTAAGTCATACAATTGAGGATAGCTAAGGTTCCTAACCTATGAATTATTAAGAACACACGCAATAATCTTACTTCCATGAAAGATGGACAACCATATTTCACGATTGAGGACAAGAAGAGTTCCTAATCCATGTATTGTATAAAGCATGTGGAACGACTTAAGATCATGAAAAGATGGATTAGTTAATTCCACTAACGAAGATAGCTAATGTTTCCAATCTGCGGATTACTAAGACTCCTAAGTAGCCAAAGCTAATTTAAAGAATGACTAAGGTTCTTGTAGAACAAACTAAGTTCCTAAAAAAAGGATTACTTGATTTTACAATTTAGAATAGCTAAGGTCCGTAATCTGAGGACTCTTACGAAGCAATGAAGTAATCGTAGTTCCCATTGAGGCAAATTACTTGATTTCAAGATTTAAAATTACTAAAGTTCCTAACTTAATGATAATCAAGGCCCCAAAATAGCTATAACTTCTCTTAAGAATGACTAGGGTTCTTATACAATAACTTGAGTTACTTAATAGAATAATTACTTGGTTTCATGATTACAACTAGTCGTTGTTCCTAATGCAATGATTGTTAGAATCTCTTGCAATAACCTTAGCTCCCAGGATGATCGAATGCTTGATTCCATGATTTCGAACAACCTAAGTTCCTAACCTAAGGATAATTGAGACTCTAAAATAGCTAAAACTTCTCTCAAGGATAACGAAGGTTCCTATCAAGTAACATATGTTCCTTGACCAAATGATTGGTTAGTTTCATGATAAAGGATAGCCAAAGTTCCTAATCCAATGATACATTGCAAGTTACAGTGTAATCCTAGTTCTGAAAATGTTGGATTACTTGATTTCGTGATAAGGGAGAACTAAAGCTCTTACTCCAATGATAACAGAGACACCATAATAGCTGAAGGATCTTTCATGAATGAAAATGGTTCTTGTGAAATAAACTAAGTTCCTAAAAACAAGAATTACTTAGTTTCATGGTTAAGAATTGCTAAGATCCGTAATCTAAGGATTCCTAAGAAGTTTTGGAATAACCTTAGCTCCTCGAACGACATATTACTTTATTTAACAATTTGGAATAACCAAAGTTCCTAGCCTAAGGATAACTGAGACTTCAAAACAGCTAAAGCTTTTTTCAAAGAATAATGAATGCTCTTGTTAGATAACCTAAGTTCGCAATAAGAAGGATAACTTAATTTCACGATCGGGATAGCCAAGGTTCATAATCTAAGGATTTTAGGGAACTTATTGAAAAGAATTAGATCATGAAAAGATGAATTACTTGATCTTGCAATTGAAGATAACAAAGCTTCCTAATCTGAAGATAATGACAATGCTGAAATAGCCAGAGCTTCTTTTGAGAGTAATCAATGTTTCTTATCGAGAAAACAAAGCTCATAAAAAGAAGGATTACTTAATTTCACAATTGAGAATAGCCAAGGTCCATAATCAGAGGGCTCTTATGAACTTGCGGAATAACCCTAGTTCCTAATGAGGTAGATTGCTTGGTTTCATGATTTAAAATGACTAATATTCCTAACCAAAGGATAATCAAGGCTCTAAAATAGCCAAAACTTCTCTCAAGAATAACTAGTGTTCTGATGTAATGACCTAAGTTCCTTAACAGAACGATTACTTGGTTTTACGATTGTGGCTAGCCATTACTTCTAATGCAAGGATTCTTAGAATTACTTGCAATAACCTTCACTCTTAAGGTGATCGAATGCTTGATTCTATGATTCTAAATAGCCTAAGTTCCTAAACTATTGATAATTGAGATTTCTAACTAACTAAAGCTTCTTTCAAGGATAATTGAGGTTACTGTCAACTAACTTGAGTTCCTTAACTGAAGGATTGCTTAGTTTCACGATGGAAAACAGCCAAAATTCCTAATCTAAGGATACTTTGAAAGATGCAGAGTAACCTTAGTTCCAAAAATGTTGGATTACTTTATTTCGCAATGGAAGATAACTAAAGCTCCTGCTACAAAGATAACTGAGGCTCTTCAACAACCAAAGGAACTTTCAACAACGAATAAGGTTATTATAAAATCTGTAATCTAAGGAATACTAAGAAGTTTTGGAATAATCTCAACTCCCTAGACAACAGATTACTTGATTTAACGATTTGGAATAACCAAAGTTCCTAGCTTAAAGATAACTAAGACTCTCAAATAGCCAAAGCTTCTTTCAAAGAATAATGAATGCTCTTATTGGATAACTCGAGTTCCTAATAAGAATGATATCTTGGTTTTATGATCAGGATAGATAAGGTTCGCAATCTAAGGATTCTAGGGAACTTGTGGGAATGAGATTATGAAAAGATGAATTACTTGGTCTCGTGACTGAGTATAACCAAACTTCCTAATCTAAAGATAATGACAATACCTGATTAGCCAAAGCTTCCTTCGAGAACAATTGAGGTTTTTGTCAAGTAAATGAAGCTCCTAAAAAGAAGGAGCTTCCAATAATTGAGAATAACCGAGGCTCGTAGTCTAAGTATCATGACTTGAGGACAACTTAGTCAGAGCAGATGCCATATATCGCATAAAAGATCACAGATTGGTTTCCCTTCCAATAATTGATCCTTCATACAACATATAAGGCTACTACAACTACTGGCTCCCTAAGTGCAATAAGATAAAATGATATCGTAACCTACTTATATTAACATAACATTTAGATCAGAATATTTACACTAAATAAAAGATACAATAATCCAAACTATCAGTAAAGTAACTATAGTAAAGTCATAGTGAAAAGTCACGTAACAGTCTACATTTGTTCTCTCAATGCTTATATTGGTTTACACTTGCCCAAAGTCCAAACTGACTTTTGGCATCATGTGGTTAACATTTGCAAAAAGGTAATCTTGCAACAAAAGTTTACCAGGGTATAAGCTAAATAGCTTAGTAAGTTAATCCCTCAACCACATTGACAAGAAAGTTATACATACATTAATTTCAGGCATATGAATACATGAATAAGTAGAATGCCAATCAAATACATACAGTTGACTAGGTACTGTATGAAACTCTGATTTAATGCCCTCTGAAGTCAGGGTTGAAGTATATACGGCACCAATCAAATCTAGGTATTATACCTGAATTTATTTTACTAAGAAACTTTATATTCATAGTCAAATAAATCAATCCATTTATTTTAATAAAAAACCAAGTTCTAAGTATAATTGTCAGTAGGCCCCCACAATCCATGTTTACCCCTAAATGGAGGTCTCTAAACTTGATTCTTAGCCAAGCGATTGGTGCCTCTAACACTTAGTGTTCCCGTGGGCCAAGGTAAGGTCATATCGTAAGTATGCACTATACTAAAACACTATTTTCATAAGTTAACAACCCCTGTATGGCCTCTTGCTACCTCCGTATGATGTGACGATCGGAATTATTTTATGCAATGCATGTTCCATTTTATTTAATAAGTCATATATAGATAAGTCTAATTATTGTTGTCTAATTAATACTCGAAATAATGATATGAGCATCAAGAGAACTAAGGTAGACTTTTATGTGTATTCTTACTTTGACCTTGTTGTGGATACTTTACTATTAATTTGGATTTACTGTATCTTTTGTTTCATGTAAATATTGCAATCTAGATGTTATGTGAATATAAGTATATTATGATATCATCTTTATCTTATTGCTCTTAAGAAGCTAGTTAGCATCTATCATGACTAAGCCACCCTCAAGTCGTGACAGTCTTTCCATAGTATCTAGTCCATTACTATAACTTTGTTAGGGTCTTATCTAAATATTTACAGTACATCAAAAGTTCATCAAAGCATGTCATCAATCTATCTATTTACAAAATTTAGCTACCTAAAAGAAATAAACAACTATTGGCCATACTGAGAACTTCTCTCTTCGCTCTCCTAATCACATAGCCTTGTCCTTGCACGAAACTCACCTCGAGCATTCCTCAACTTGGATGGACAAAAAGATGGTCTTACATCAAAAGAAATCTATTGGGGTATAAGCTTATGCTTAGTGAGTTAATCCCTTCTTCATACCACATAACAATTTTATTAAATGCATATGCATAATGTATGAACACCCAAAAATGCTAAACAATACATACAGCGACCTAGGAATTGCATACAGCTTAAAATTTCATCCCCTATAGTCAAGGTTAGAGATAATTAATGGACACAAACTATTAACTAGGTTCTAGCACCTGAGTATTTATTCCAATTGCACCAACATGCTTAAAACATCTCAAACTTATACGTAATACAACAACTTTACTTTTCTTATGAAAATACATTTTTTTCCTTTTCAAAAGGGCCAAACTCTAAGTCAAAATTCCTAAGTCTAGCAGTGTAGTAGGGTCCGCAATCTACATCACATACCCTAAGATAGAGACTTAAATATGTAATAATGGCATAACCGTTGCCTAATCTCGATAGGAGCCCCCACTCTTATAAGCGCCTTCCCACCTTCTGCATGAGGTGGTAGTCATTATAGTTATGATGCAATCATGACAAATGCATGACTCATTAAATTTTTTTAATCGAATACTTAATAAATTCAATTTTCATTGTGATAAAAAAAATTTCATTCCATGTAACTATGCATACTATCATCACAAACAATTCCCATTATTATCTTATCAATAAGTCATGTCATTCAATCATAATACATACACATGCATTTCCCATATCCCACAAGTATTCAAGTTCATTATGTAAATTTAAGCGCATCTATACTATAAGTAAAATCAAGTATAAGGTCATCAGAAATCACTCATTCGGCCATAATTGATCAATTGTAGTAGTAGTCTAAGGGTAGGTTGTCTCTAACGATAAAGTCTCCCGAACATCACAAATATGATATTATAAGAATTTGAAATAAACTTAGAAGGCTATCTTAAAATCTTTTAATTTATACTTTTAACTTAGTTTTCATATTCTTCCTGATTGTACTAAAACTTCAATTGCTTATAACTTTTTTGCTTTAAATCCAATTTTTATGCTCTTATAGTCAATTTCCATTATTTTCCAGTGTGCTTTAAAGTACTATGGTTATGTTTTTGAGATAAGACCCACAATTCTGTCCACTGATAAGAACAATAGGGTTCTTCAAGGTTTAGTGCTCTTTTGGTCTTAGTTTAGTTGCTGAGCTTTTTGTTATCTTAGGAAATCTTTTAGGCTTAAGCTTAGGACTTTATTCTAAACTTAAAACACTCTTCAAGGTTATATTTCTATCCTTCCTTCATGACCTTAGTGCTATCAAAATTTTCTTAGATTCTTAAGTAGGCTTATGAAGTAAAATGAGCTTGCTTTTGTCTAAAGTAAAGTTAGTAATTTTCTTGGGCTTAAGGAGTTTTGTGTGGATTTCTTATGGGCCTCAAAACTACTTTTCTTGACTAATTAAAGTGCTGGTCAAAGTTTTCTTGAGGGCCCGATTAGAAGTTCTGAGCTTGTTTTAGATGTTTTTAGTCCTAGTTTTGAGTTTTAGACTTTAAATACTTATTATACTAACTTTGGTTGGTCTGATTACTTTGTTTTATTATATTTTTAAGTGGCTTTTCTTATGATTCCAAATCTGGTTGGTTGGGTTTATGTCTCTCTAACTTGGTTATTCAAATTATTTCATTATTTTCTTAAGTTTAGGTGATAAATGAAGAACCTACAGTACTTATATTCTAATTCCAACTTAACTTCTCTTCCGTAAGAAGATTATTTAGCTTAAGTACTAAGTAAAAATTATAGATCACATAGTTTACATCTCAAAGAGTGGGTTTCCTTGTAAAAACATTATGCAGTGGTTTTTCCTTAACCAAAAGCTAGATTTAAGCATATATAACCCAATAGAAATAAAAATAACATCTAAATACCCTACAAATACTTCACATCCAGCATGTTATTCTATTATCTATGTACACATTTCATGATTTTCTCAAGCCACAAGCTTTTATTCTAAGTGCTAGACATGTATCTTATATAATACTAAAACTACTATACTCATAGTCTAACTTCCATGTAAAAGATTCATAAACTTAACATCTAAAATAAACTAGCTATGATATCACTTTATATGTATGTCTATATCCTCATGAAAATATATAAAATCCTAAGCATGGCATACTAAGGTACTCGATAAAAGAAAAACATACTTACCCTAGATGAGTATAAAGGGTGGTTGTGCACTAAGAGTCCTTCTTTAGTCCTTGTTTTCCTTTTCCTTTTCCTTTTGCAATCTCCTTGTGTTGCCAAAGCTTTGTGTTTAAGGTTTATTTTTGGGTGTCTTAAAATGGTTTTTGATGTGGACAAAGTGAAGGCAACAAAATTTTTTTTTGTGTCATGAGAGCATGTAAAAGTGGCGACAATTGTAAGGTTGGGTGGGGCTTGGTTTTCTTTTGTACTTATAAGTAGAATGTGTTTAAAAAGTGAGTGAAAGTGAGTGTTTTGGAGGAGAGTGGTCGGTTGAAATGTGTGTGTGAGTTCCAAACATGAACCTTTTTGTTGTCTTTAACTTAATACATAAGCCTTACCTTGTAATGATTGGTTGATGTAAGCATTAAAAGGCAAATAGTGCTTATAAAAGACAATGAGTTAATAGTTAAATAACAAAATATGGCCTCCCATTTCCTTTCTTTTCAACCGGTCATGTCTTGTCTTGTAAGGGTATGGTCTTGTCACTTCATATGTTTTAAAATTGAATTGATAATATGATGAGATAACTTATCCATATTTAGTATAAGTTATGGTAAGATAAGGAAATAGTCTTATCACAAGCTTTTGATAGGTTATTAAGTGATAAGTGATTCCAACTCTCAATTAATAAGCTATTTAATGTGATTAGTTAGTTGGAAATAAGGAAATTGTCTTATATGTGATTCTTTTAGGGTTTGGTTCTTAAATTAATTTATAGGTTATGATTCACTTCCTATGGAAATTTATGGTTTTAGAGTTGAATAGAAATGTTCAAATTAGACTTTAAATTATTCACTTAGGGTCACAAGTCTTTAATTATCATAGGGTTTAGGGTTTTAGATGACTTAGGGCCCGTTATTCTTGAGTTTGAGTTTTTATTGACAATAAATCTTTTGAATTGAAAAACTAAGTTTGATTTCTAAATGTAGACTTTAGTTCTTAGTTTAGTTGATCTTTGGGAATGATCGAGAAATACTCTTAGTTAATTACATGTCCCTTAAGTAGCAGGGTTTACATACTTCCCATAGTTAACACATGTATCAGCAAAAATAAGTTTGGCAAATCTGAACTTTTCACCAAATTATACATTAAGGAGATAAAGAATGACTCAAACCAAGTGGACTTAATTGAATTCAACATGAATTGACATGACTCATGACAAAGAAGACTCACAAAGACACTAGACACCCTTTTGTTTCCTTTTACAAATCAAATGGACTTCTTTCCTTTAGCTAGATTACTTTTATTGCTAGAACCAACATCCAACTTTTCTTATTCTCAATCTCATTTGTGGTCTATCAAAGATTACAAAATTGTTCAATTAGATGGGTTTCATAAACAACCCCAATATATCTTTTCACCCTACTCTTCTTCAGCTCTACCTGGTAATAAAGATCAAGCCTTGCTTTAAACCACTCAACTTTAGGAATCTCATTATTCCATATAACTTCAAGAGCAAACTTCAATAACTTATTGAAATCCCTCTCATATTCTTCAATTGTCTTGCCTTGTTGCCTTAGCTTATAGTATTCTTCACACATTTGTTCTCTCATACCCTTAGGAAAATATCATTCCAAAAATGTATCTCCAAATATAGCCCAACCAATCGGTTCTAATAAATTCTTTCTCTTATTTTTCTCAATCTCATGTACTTCAAAGGCTTTCTCTAATGAGTCAATCCATTCTTCTACCACCAAAGGATTAGTGTTTCTTCCATCAAATTGTTTCATTATTCATTGTGCTTGAGCTAACTTATCTACGTCTCCACTAACTCTATCAGTGTAGCCATAAACTGTTGTGCTAATTCCTCCATATGCTGTGGTTGCTTGGGTTTAGGTTAAGGTTGTTATGATAGATCCTCTCTTTGCTCCTCAAATACAGAGCTCATTAGTGATATTCCACATTCCTTACAAATCATCTTTCTAAATAAACATCACATAACATTCTATTGATGACTACTATAGTTGTTTTACTAAATTATGACTCTTTATTACTTGACAACCCCACACATTTCATATATACCTAAAGGTTATAATCCTTAATTAATGCTTTAATACCACCTAAAGGATGTCACTTCCTGACTTAGCATGGAATGAACCATCACATAAGAATATCTGGTGAAAACTTAACCTAACTTACTTATTCATCAAAAGACAACTTTGGTTACATAATAAAGGGGCTGCTACATTAGAGTTTAGTTAGATATTCAGTTATAACTTATGTGTACAACATAATATTTACATCAAAATATGAACTAGCTTTTTACAATAGTAGGATTCCCAACTTAGTATAGGTTCCATATAAAAGTCATTGACTTTGACTTACGCTCTCAATATATATTCCCCCTAGAGTTTAGCCATTCACGATGATGTTAACCTAAGGTTAAAACACTTTATCCCCTTAACTATTGAAGTTGAGTGAGAGTGGATAACAAACAATACAATATAAACAATATCATAATTGAAACATCTCGATCATAACCAGTAAGTTCAATTTCACATATACATTAGCCCAACTAGGCATTTATTGCTAGTAATGCAACATGCTATGCTCATGCAAGTGGCACGCATCGGCACCAATATCCTATGCCATCTACTTTTCATCCGCTTAGTTGATATAACAAAGCATTTGAATATAACATCTAAGAATTTATGGGCAATAAGGAGCTTCTTGGGAGTAGGACCCCTACCTTTGTTTTATAAACTTTAAACTAGACACTATAGTCTACCAAATCTAACTATCAAAATAGTCAAGATGTTCAGGCAATGCAAATATATATGCTTCTAAAAACTAAGATCATAAAGTTATGATCTTTTTCATTAATCACTTAGAGGCATCATTTTGAAAATTCTGACCTGTAGGTTGTTACGACCCGAAAGGGTTAGTCATGGCGGTCGTCGTATACCGTATAAAAGACTGTAGATTGAATTCTCTTACAATCAATGTCCCTTTATATGATACACAAGGCTACAGCTACAACTAACAACCAAAAGTTGCATAAGTGTAAGCAATATCATTTCATGATAATAATAACACATTAAGGAAATATAAAACACAATCTATTTATATAATAATTTACAGATAAAAAGTCTAAAGCACTTCTTAAGTCAAACGAGTATTATTTTATTACATAATCAGATCTATAATCTAGATAAACTATCATGAGAATACTCCGATCACGTCTTGCTCCTACATTAACCCCCTAATGAACAACTAAACTCGGGCATGTGGCAGCCCGGCTCCACGAATAACTCAGCCTGCGAAAGAAGACTACAAGGGTATAAGCTAACTAGCTTAGTGAGATAATCCCTTCAACCATACCACAGTCAAGTTATACATTAAATTAAATTCAATCAAATGAATTTATGTCAATCAGTATGCTAAAAAAATACATGTAGGTGACCAGGTACTGCATGTAACTCAGATTTGACGCCTTCTGAAGTCACAATTGGAGATACATCGGCACAATCAGATCTGAGTATTATACTAGAATTTATTTCATAATGAAACTCCATGTTTCGTATTTAAAATGTAATGGTATATCCATTTTCAGCTTTATCAAAAACGAGTTTTACATATAATTGTGAGTAAGTTTACGTAGCCCTCACTTACTCCTAAATGGAGGCCTCTAGACTTAATCCTTAGCTAGGCGGTTGGTGCCTCCAACACCTAGTAATCCTGCAGGCTAAGATATAGGCATATGAAATAATGAGCATTTATACATATATATGAAAAACCAAAAATATACGTGTGTATATATATATATATATATTTATGTAATATATTAGAATTCTCCTGAAAATACAGTAGGAAAATATAAAAATACAT
Source organism: Lumnitzera racemosa (assembly GCA_024138005.1). Lineage (NCBI taxonomy): Eukaryota > Viridiplantae > Streptophyta > Magnoliopsida > Myrtales > Combretaceae > Lumnitzera > Lumnitzera racemosa. The sequence goes on from JAMXBC010000007.1 coordinate 48,242,879, forward strand.
ATATATATATATATGTATATAAGTACGTATAAAACTTGGTATAGATACGTGTGCATGTACATGTACATAAATATGTATAATAAGGGTATACCATATGTATACATGTATATATGTGTACGTACATATACTATTATATTAAGTATAATGATATAGATAAGAACTTATATGTACATATGTATATGTATGAGTATAAACAATAATATATTAAATATAAGCACATATAATAAAATATCAAACATAATAAAATAATTGAGGATATATGTATGTACATAAACACATAAGTACATAAGTATAATTGTATATATACAAAATATATTTATTTAATGTAATATAATATATAATCATATACTATGAGTCAAAGTTATAATATATAATTAAGGCCCATAATTTAGTAATTAATTAAATATGATAAGATATAAATATACCTATTAATAATATAAAATTTAGGAAATATTAAAAAATCAAGAAAATTTAACAAAATGCCATGTGGCCTGCTAGAATAATGCTACGTCAACAGCTTTATACATTGTCACCAATTAAGGCATGGATATGCTTTGGTGCGTGAAGAACGAATTGATCATACTAGAGTGGTTCAATTGGATGGACAGCTTAAGATTCCTATACCTATCACTGCTATTTTCATCTTCCTACACGTAGAGTCAGACATCGTTGAGATACCCTCAGACACTCTCGAAGGGGAGGATAACATTGAGATATTACCTATTGTTGAAAGAGATTATAGGAGGGAGGAGACCCTTTAGCCTAATCCTTTTAAGATCTAGTTGCCCCATGAGTTGTGCCAAGAGATTTTCAGCCAGGGTTCATCATTTGACTCAAGCGTAGGACCTTCATCTATACTTTCAAGGAGGAGGCTTTGACCGGCAAGGTGGTTGGCTAATGATGAAGCAGGACCTTCTACGAAGTGTCGTTAGATATGGATATTCTAGTCTTAGAAAGCATTTTAGATGGTGTGGTCTGTTTATTTTGAGAGAGACTTTGAACAAAGGTTTCTATGTATTGTGCTATGTTGTACTTGTTTAAAAGTTGTATTAGGTGCTGATGTAGTAGTCATAAGAATTATGTGTAATTTCAAAAGGTTATGTAACTAAACTTTATGTGTACTTGGAAAACTTATGAAATGTAGAACAAATTATGTGTTTTATGTGATTTAAATCCAATCCTAGTGGTATTGTTACAAAGGAGTGCTCTATAATGAACGAACTAATTAAGGACATTATCATCCAAAGTAATGAAGTTAGTTTATCTAAATAAAGAATTGGAATGAGTAAATTGTGATATGAATTAATCACATTAAACCTAATTTTGGAAATTTTATTTTTAGTAGATAGAGGCATAGGAGATGACCCCTAATGGATAGAGTGCCACAATTACAAAATCTGGGACAAAAATGCAACAGTCGATCGCATTGAAAAAATACTTATGGCTATACAAGCAAATAACGTAAACCCTATAAATTTAGCTTTCTGAGTATAGAATCAAACTTGTGTATTGTAGATGATTTCCTTATTAATCAAAACTCTAATCATGTATGAAAACTTAAAACCCTAAATATGTGTAACTATAAGAGATTGACCTTGAACCTGATAAAAACCTTAATCACATATGAAAATCCTAAATTCTATACGCATGTAAATATAAGAAATTGAACCCGAACCTGATCAAAACCCTAAAACTAGAACTTTAAGCTTATAAATGTACCAATTTGCTAAGAAGGCGAGAAAACCTTAATTGAGCCAATAATTGAATAATGTGTAAAATCGTTGACAAATAATTAGAGATACCTTTTAAATGCTCATAAATGTAAAAGTAATAAATTAATCCATAAAAATTTATAATATTATTTTATAATTAATATTAACCTTATATTTATGTGGAATAGATTTAAGTATTTAGTTATTATTTAGATAATATTTAATAAATATTAGCATTATATTTTATAAGTTTCCTTATAGTTATATTATTTATTATGCTAAATATTATTTATAGGGTTGGAAATATTTAAGGAAAATTATAATTTTTTTTTACTAATTTATTACATTTAATTCTTTATTTTCCCTTTTTCTTCATCTTTTCCCCTATTTAATTTTTTTTATTTCCAAAATTATATGTAATAAATGCATAATATTTTAAGAGTTGACTAAGTCAACATGTCAGCATCAACTAGAATCTTCTTTCTTTTTCTTTCCTTTCCTTTTCTTTTTTCTCCTTCTTTTTCTCTCTCTTCCTTTTCGTTTGCCGCCTATCCATGTGTCCCTCTAAAATTCATACTAAATTTCTTAAAATTTCCTTAATAAATGCATACAAATGACATATGTGTATCTTCCCTTTTGAACGAAAAATTTGATCATCAATTTCCACCTCTTTCCCTCATTTTTCTCTCACTTTCCTCCACTTTCTTCTACCTAAATTTCTACACACAATTTCATTTACCATTCCATATCACAACAACACCTAAAGGAAGAGAAAAGGGAGGATTATACATCAAGAACACATCAAAACAAGTAAATATGTATTCTTAATTTATTAATGGTATTAATTCCTTTTATGCAAATTATATTTTTGTGTATTCTTTTATGAGTTTTTGTGTATATTATATTTGATGTATTGTTATGTTTTGATATGTATTAAGTATGTTTTTTAAGGTGTTATTCTGGAAACTTATGTATGTTTATTAGATTTTGAATGTAAAATTTATTTCTTTTAGAAATTATGTTTATATGTGCATAAATTTATACATATATGTACATACTTGTATATATGAATATATTGTATAATTAGTAGATATACACATATATACAAGTATATGTACTGATCATATATATATATATATATATATATATATATATGAATACACAATATACATATACATATAAGGGAGTAAATAAGAGAAAAGCAATAGTATATAAAAATATACACATATACATATATTATAATAAGTACATAAATATATATATAAGAAATAATAGGTATGTATACACATATGTACAAAACGAAAAGTACATACACATGAATATATATATATATATATAATATTGAAAATTTCCTTAAAAATCACTAAGAAAATATAAAATGCATATAGTTATATGTATATAAAAGTATGTATAAAATTAAGTAGAAATGCGTATACATGTATATGTACATGTATATAAATACAAATAATAATAGTATATTCAAGTACATAGACAATTTATGTACAAGTATATATATTAATATATTAAGTTAACACATATGCTTAAGTATACATATATACATTTAGAAATAAATATAAGTACATATAATATAATAAAATATACATACATATATAATGGGCCGAGACCATAATACATAATCAAGGCCCATAATCCATTAATTAATTAAATATAATATTATATTAATATACCTAATAATAATGTAAAATATAAAAATCAAGAAAACTTAATAAAGTATTACGTGGACCAACCAACTTATGCCATGTCAATAATATATCTCAAATAAATAATTAAATTGAAATTTTCAAAATAATTAAAGAATAATAATAAAATTAATTAAATAAAATAATAATTATAAAAAAATTACAATAAATAGTAAATCAAGCTTAAAATAAGAAAATAATGAAATCTACATAAATTAAAATTAAAAATATGAAATTATAAAAACATAAAATTTAGAAAATTAATCAAAATCATAAAATAGTGAAGAAAAGCTTAAAATTGATAAATAACACTAATTGGGTCAAAATAAGTAAATTCATAGCAATTTAAGCTTATCTTACAAAATGCGAGTTTTAGCGTCCAAAATGAGCCTTGTTATACAAATCTATGCTCGAAAATGATAAAAATATACTATAAATTTATAAATATCAAAGTTAAAACGGAAAACCTATATATGATTTAAGATTTAGAGAAAACTTAGGAATACAAGTAAATTGATCATATTATTTAAGTAATATGACCTTACAAATAAATAATTAGGATAAAGCTCCAGCTAAATAAAGAAATAACTAAATGGAGTTATTTACAAGCATACATATATAATTTTCTATAAAGGGAAACCGACAAATACATATCATAAAATGCAGATAAAAAGCAATTATAAAATACAAAGTTCTTCAGAAGATTAAAGTATTATATACATATATACGTATTTAAAAAGTCAAAGCACTTCGAAGAAGAAATACTTTCATATATAATAACAATATATGTGAATATAAAATGGTAGTGATAATGATACCTAATAATAATAATGATGATGATGATGATGATAACAATAAGATAGAATCTTACACTTGCAAGAAATAAATTAAATATAGGTATATATATAATATGCACATACAATATAATCTTAAAATATACTACAACATAATTGAGTTAAAGTTTTTAGTTATTTAAATATACGATTTCGATATTTTCATCCAACTCTATTAATTTAATTGACTTAATTACTTTATCTAACTTAACCTAATATACTACTAATTATCTTGTTATACGTAGAAACTGCAATTAAAATTATAATATAATAACATACTAATATAAAACTTATAAAAAGTAAGAAAATTCGAACTTATATAATGTTACTAATTTGAATATTATTATACGATTAAATTGTATACTATTACATATGTGATAAAAAAAATATTTCCTAAACATTACAATAAATAAGTTAAGCAATGTAAAATACCATTGAAAAGTTTAATCAAACTTTATCACTAAAGAAACATATTTGAACTTAATAAGAATCTACTAAAAAATATAAAGATAAAAGGTAAAATGAAAAAGTTACAAATAATATAATACTTAAGTAGAACAGGAATCATAAGATAGATAGTAAACTAATTAGGCTGTCTAGTATTAATTTAGAAACTCCTTAGGTTTCTTTCATTTCAATTTATCATGAGATATCGATTAGAAAGGCAAGCTACCTATTGATTGTTAAGATTCATATCGGCTTTGGTTAAGTGAGTATTTTCGATAACTCTATACTTGTTTTGTGCTTATAGTTAGTCCACCTAAATTAAATATTAATTGTAAACCCCTCAAATCCAACATTTTGAGTATAGAATCAAACTCATGTACTATATATGATTTTCCTAAATTAACAGAGATGTTAAGTTTAAAATTGATTAAAATTTTAAATGTGAAACTTAAAACAAATATGAAGAACCCTAACTTTTTAATTAAAATTCTAATGACATATAAAAACCTTAAACCTTAAATATATGTAATTGTAAGAAATCGAACCTGAACTTAATCAAAATCCTAAAACCAAAACTTTAAGCTTATAAATATATCAATTTATTATAAAAGTGATAAAACCCTAATTGAGTCAACTAACTAAATGATATGCCAAATCACAAAAAATCACTACCAAAAAATTAAAGATAACTTCTAAATGCTTATAAGAGTAACAATATTACATTAATTCATAAAAAATTATAATATTATTTTTTAATTAAAATTAAACTTATATTTACATAGATAAGTTAGTATTATGTTAATTTAAATATTATTGGGTATTTAGATAATGTATAGTAAATATTAATAACATGATTTATAATTTATCTTGAAATTATATTATTTACTATTCTAAATATTATTTAGAGGATATGAAATGTGTAAGGAAATTCTAATATATGTTTATTGACTTATTATATTTAATTTTTTATTTTTCCTCTTACTTTATCTTTTTCTTTGTTTTCTTTTTATTTCTAAATTATTTATATATAATACATAAAATATTCAAAGAATTGATTAAGTCAAAGCTTCACTAAGTCAACATGTTACCCTCATCTTGAACTTTTTTCTCTTTTCTTTTCCTTCCTTATCTTTTTTTTTTCCCCTCTTTTGTTTTTCTTTTTACCGTAAGCTCTTGGGGACCCTTAGAACTCTCTTTAAACTCCATCAATTTATCACAAAATTTAAGAATTGTGTAGAACATCCCCACCCCATTTGAACCGCCATTTTCTCTCTCTTTCTCCATCTTCAATTTTAGGATTCCATCTCTCATTTTTCCGCCTACCCTTTAACTTCCATTGCACTATCAAATCACATATTTTATAACATCAAAAAGGAAGAAGAAGAGAAGGATTCTCACACTAAATTTATTTTCCAAACAAATAAGTATAATTCCTTTATATATATTCAGAAATAACTCTTTTATGTAAAGTATATATTATGTATTTTTATTGGGTATTTTTGTATATTTTTGCTCTTGATGTTTTGGGCATATATTACTATGTATTTTAGCATATTATATTATAAATTTAAGTATATGTATTAGATTTAAGTATATATAATATTAAGTCTTTGAAAACTTTGTTCATATGTAAATATACTAATGTATACATATAGATATATGTAAGTATATGTTATTTGGTTAGTTAGTTATAGGTATATATATGTGGTATATATACACATACAAACATCTATATGTGGTATATATATTTACAATACATACATGTACGCTATATATATTTGTGTGTGTGTCATAATGTGCATATAAGAGAGTAAATAAAAGTACATATAATAAAATATCAAATGTAATAAATTAATTAAGAATACATGTATGTACATGAACACATAAGTATTTATATATATAATTATATATATAATGGGCCAAAACTCATAATATACAATTAAGGCCCATAATTTATTAATTAATTACATATGATACTATATAAATTTACCTAATAATAATAGTAATATAAAAATTTAAGAAGTATAAAATCAAGAAAATGTAATGAAATGCTATGTAGACTACTAAAATAACGCCACATCAACAATCTAACTTTGATTAAATACTTAAACTGAAAACCTCAAAATAATTAAAAAATATTAATAAAATTAATTAAGTAAATAATAATAATAATAACCATTGCAATAAATAGTAAATCAAGATTAAAATAAGAAAATAATGAAAACTACATAAATTAAAGCTAAAAATAAGAAAACATAAAAATATAAAATTTAGAAAGTTAATTAAGTCATAAAATAATAAAAAAAACTCGAAACTTAATGAATAAAAATGTTTAAGTCAAAATAATTAAATTAATAGCAATTTAAGTTTATCTTAAAAAATATAGGTTTTAACATCTAAAATGGATCTTGCTATATGAAAATATACTCGAAAGCGATAGAATTGACTATACATTTATAGATATCGAAGCTAGAATGAAAAGGCTATACGTGATTTTAGATTTAAGGGAAATAGGGTGATACGAATAAATGTATTACATTATTTAATGGTATGACCTTATAAATAAAATATTAGGATAAAGCTCTAACTAAATAAAAAAATAACTAAATGCAATTATTTATAAATATACATATATTATTTCCTATGAAAGGAAATCGATAGACACATATTATAGAGCATAAGTAAAAAATAACTATAAGACATAAAGTTCTTTAAAGGATTTAGGTATTATACATATGTGTACACACTCAAAAGTTAAAGCGTTTCGAAGAAGATATACTTATATATAAAATAATGATATATATCAATATGAAACAATAATGATAATAATGAAAATAATAATAGTAATAATAATACTAATAACAATAAGATAAAATTATACATTTATAAGGAATAAATCAAACATAAGTATACATACACACGCAATATAATATTAAAATAATACTATAAGATATTTAAGTTAAAGTTTTTAGTTATTTAAACATACGATTTTAATATTCCCATCCAACTATATTACTTTAACTATAAATCCTAGAAAATCGATAGTCTGAACCCTAATTTAAGTCTGAGTATTCGAAACTGTGTAATGAGTCGATAAGACTAGTAACGATAAAAGATTATAAAACTTAATAAATTGAATATAACGCTGATAATAAAATCCTAGAAATTAATCGAAATCCTAAATCACCTACTAAAACCCTAAATTTGATTTATGCACCATTAACCAAAAATTGAACCCGAATTTAATCGAAACTCTAAAACTATAACTTTAAGCCAATAAAATAGTTAAATATTACTTAATAGTAATATAATTATAGTCGATTGCAATTATCGACTAAATTACTTAATCACGTAAAATTTTAATGAGATCGTTGCAATAACTTGTAAAAAATTATAATTGTAATAGGTACTAATTAAGTTGATAAATTTTTACAAAATTCCAAAATTAATTTATGATGAGTATTGTTATAATTTGTATGTTTAGAAAAGTTACATATATTTATTTTTATTTTTTATTTTCTTCTTTTTCTTTCTTTCTTTCTTTTTCTCTTTTCTTTCTTTTCTTCTTGTTGCCATGTCCTAGAACCAAAAGAAAAAAAATCAGATTCAGCAGCTTACATGAGTTAATTTAGGATATAAGTGTTGCAATTAGGAAAAAACAAATCAAATACAATTAGATTATGTTGTCTTGTTATCTTGTCTCCATAAATGCTCAATCAATTGGATTTGTGTAAGAAAATATATAAGCTCATTTCAGCTACATGTGGGACATCTGAAACATTAAAATAAAAGAAAGGAAACACAAAATAAAACCCGGCAAGTTCTCACACACATACACTCAAAATTGAAAAACAAAAGAAAAGAAAACAAAATCAAAACAAAACTGTAAAGAATAAGGAGAAGAATAAAAAGAAAAAAAGAAGAAGGAGGAGGAGGCAAATAAGAAGAAAACCAAAAATAATTAGGTAAGTATAATTATTTTAGTAAGTATATATGTATATTATAGGGTATGTACATGTATATATATATATATATTAAGTATTTGTATTATATTTATTTAAATATTTCATTACCTAAACATGTATGTATGCACAAATAACTAATTTAAGATATATATATGTATGTATAAAGATTTGTATATAGACATGTATGTATATAAGTGTAATATACGATATGTGTATGTATCCATAATACTATACATAGTATGTATTTAGCATTTTTTTTTACAAAATAAATATAGATATAAATATATAGTTGTATACGTGAAAGGGGAATTATGTATGTGTTTATGCTTTATTTTCATTTTCATATATATATACATACATATATATATATATATATAAGAATATGTATTTGTATTGTATGTATAAGTATGTTTAAGTTATATATCATACATATAAATGTAAGCTATATTTTATGTATACCTATTAATGTCTACATATGGCATGAATATATATATATATATATAATATATAGTATATATATGTAGTATACCGAATATTAAGTAGTATATATAGAATATAATAATATTTACTAAATAAAATAAATTCATAAATATGTAAAGAGTAGGTATATATATATATTACCGTAAATTAGGGATTACGAATTAAAATAAATTATAAAATTAATCAAATATAGTATAAGTACATAAATATATATATGTAAATCGTAAAATACAAATGAATAATAAGAAAATAAGAAATTATAAAAATAATAGCAATAATAATAATTGCAATAAGACAAAAATCTCAAAAATAGGAAAAATATGCTTAAAATAATAAAATTGTCAATTAAATGATTTAAATAAATAATTATTAAATCATAAATATATTAAGAAAAAGATAAATTAATATTTTATAATTTTTAAATTAAAATAATAATTTTTTTAATATTTTTATATCACAATTCAAACGGCAAGTCACAACGTCTAAAACGAACCTCGCTATGAGAAAAAACGCTCGAAAACGATTTCAACGGACTATAAGTTCATAACGATCTGAGTTAAATAAAAAAGTTATACGTGATTTAATAAAAAGCTCGAACCGATAATTTCGCATAACTAGGTGAAGTAAACCTTACAAATTACGATACTATTTTAGCTTTAAATTCCCAAACTTATAAATTTTTATTATTCTCGAGTGATTTTGATATTGACCTAAGCTGCCATCAGATTACTACGATCCCTAAATCGACTATGGCTGAGTGAGTTTTCCTAATGATTTCATACTTGTTTGTGTTTATAGTTAGTGAATATAAGTTATGATTAATAAATGAATGTTGTATGGGGTTGGATGATGCTTGTGTATGATAATTGATTGATAATGGTGAATTTACTTTAATTACATTAATGTATTATTTGTTGCATAGTAGATTTACTAGGAATTGATTGCTTATGACTTTGAATGACCACTAAATAATAGGACCTAATTTTACTCGATTAGAAAAGTTAACTTGAAACACGTATAATCATGCACTGCATAACTAATTCCGGTAGTCACATTACACGGAGGTAGTGAGAGGCCATACGTGGGTTAATTATTGATTGTTATAGATTTTGTATGGTGCACACGTACAATATGACCTTATCTTGGCCCGTAGGATTACTAGGTATTGGAGGCACCAATCGTCTAGTTAAGGGTCGACTCTCGAGGCCTTCGTTTAGGGGTGAGTGAGGGCTATGTGAACTTATTCACAATCATATGTAGAACTCGTTTTCATAAAACTAATAATGGATATACCATTACATTTTAAATACGAAACATGGAGTTTTGTTATGAGATAAGTTCTAATATGATACTCGGATTTGATTATGCTGATATATCTCCAATCCTGACTTCAGAAGGCATTAAATCTGAGTTGCATGTAATACCTGATCACCTGCATGTATTTGTTTGGCATACTGATTGTCATGCATTCATTTGATTGGACTTAATTATTGTAAAACTTGATTGTTATATGGTTAAGGGAATTATCTCACTAAGCTAGTTAGCTTATACCCTTGTAGTCTTCTTTCGCAGGCAAAGTTATTCATAGAGTTGGGTCGTCACATGCCAGAGGTTAGTTTTCATTATGGGTCAATGTGGAAGTAAGACGTGATCAGAGTGTACTTATGCCAGATTACTTAGATTAGAGAGCTGATTATGTAATTGAACAATACTAGTTTGACTTACAAAATTATCTGTAAATTCTTATATAAATAGATATGTATTATGTTTTTATATTTTATTATTTATTATGAAATGATATTACTTATACTTGCGCACTCTTAGTAGTTAGTTGTAGTTGTAGCCTTGTGTATTGTATAAAAGGGTCGTCAATTGTAAGGGAATTTAATCTGCAATTCTTTGTATGGTATACGGCGACTACCACGAGTAGCTCTCTTGGGTCGTGACATTAACTAACTTAATTACTTTATCTAACTTAACCTAATATATTGCTAATCATATACATGGAAATTGCAATTAAATTATAATATAACAATATACTAATTTGAATATTATTACTTATATGATTGAATTGGATATTATAAAATGGAAATGGTAATAAGTAACTATGTAAACTAGTTATCTTAGGAAATTGATTACTTAAATCTATTTAGGTTTTCTTTTAGTTTTCCCTTGATTGAATTCTTTTATTAATCGTATGTAATTTTTTCATTTTATTTTGATATTTATGCATTTATAGTTGATTTTTATTGTTTTGGAGCGTACGTTCATACGGCGAGGTCCGTTTTGGAAGTTAAGACCCATGTTTTATGATATGGGTTTAAATTATTATAAATTTAGTTATTTTGACTTAAATATTCTTATTCATTACTTGTTTTATCTCATTGTGTTAATTTATGATCTAATTAATTACTAAATTCTTATATTTTTATAATTTTGAACTATTATTATTATTACGTGTACTTATATAAGGTTAATATAAGTTAATATACGCAGTATTGGCCTATTATGGGTTTTGGCCCATACATACATATATATATAAATATAATTATTATATTATATTATCTTATATTAGATACTTATATTATAATAAACATATGTACTCATTTTATACTTATGTACCTAGGTATCTTATGTGTATACCCGTATATATATACTTTTAGTATATTAGTACATATACTTATACATATAATTATATGTATAGTATTATTATACGTATTTATATACTATTATATAAGTATATTTATACATATTTTTGTATTTTCTAAGCATATTTTTAAGGAATTTTCATATGATTCATATATATGTACTATCAGAGTTTGATTAGTATACCTATACGTATATATACTTAGTATTCTTCTTATACTTAGTTATGTATATAAAGGAGTACTTATGTATAAGGTTTTGGTTGGTTCTTGTATATGGGTATTTATACCATATTTTCTACTAGGATTCATATATATGCATACTCCATATATGTAAGTATATTATATGTACACATGTATTCCTACACTTACATTTAAGTATGGGTATTCTTATATGTATCAATAGATATGTACATCAAACATAAATTTTGGAAAAGAGGGAGGGCTTATGTTTAGAAGAAGGGTGAAAATGGGGGATTTTGTTTGTATTTTAATGGTGCTTTGAAGGATAGTTGGAGTGGGGTTTAGGGGGTTCTAAAAGGGACGACAAAGGGAAAAGAAATCATTAGAATAAGAGAGAAGATTCTACGTTGAAAGGGATAAGTGTTGACTTAGTCAAATATAGACTTGGACAACTCTTGCAAATTTACATATAATTATGCCATATTTTTTTACAAATGAACATAATTAGAAGGAAAAATAAGAAAATATATGGAATAATTAGTAAAAAAATTATTTGAACCTTATTTATAATAATGTAGGTAATATTTAGTACCATAATTAAGATATCTATCACGAAAAGTATAATTTATAATACTAACAATTACTGTATATGGTTTAAATATCAACTAAACACTTAAATCTACAAAATACTAGCTTATTTGTATGATTATAAGGTTAATATTATTTATAATGTACTATCATAGTTTCTTATAAATTAATTTAATATGTATACATTTATGAGCAATTAGAAGTATTCTTTAATCATTAGTTAATGATTTTATATGATTTAGCATATTGTTGAGTATTTATGCTCAATTAGGGTTTTTAGCATGATTGAAATGAATGACCACATTTATAAGCTTAAAGTTGGGGTTTTAGGATTTTTATCACTTTTAAGTACAATCTTTAATATTTACACACACTTAGGGTTTGATATGTTTATACGCAATTAAGTCTTTAATTGTTATATTAGGGTTTTTATCTTATCTAATCTTGTTGACTTTTAGTATTGTTTAACACACTTAAGTCTAATCTAGGATTCAAATCGAAAATTTTAAGGGCTTATAGTCACTTCACATGGAGGCAAAGAGAGGCCTTACAGGTGTTGTTTCTATATATTGAAATAAAGTATTTTAGTACGTTGCATTTGTACAACATGATCTTACCCTAACCTATAGGCTTACTAAGCATTGGAGACGTCAACTGTATGGTTGAGAGTCAAGTCTAAAGACCTTTACTATAGGGAGTGAGTGTAAACTACAAGGGCCACCTCATCACTAGACTTATGATTTTGTATACTAAATTTAAATTTATGGTTAAAAAAACCCAAGTCTTAGAGCTTTGTTGAAATTGGTGCCAATGTATCTTCAACCCTTACCTCGAAGGGTGTTAAATCCGATGTTATATCTAGTATCAGTTAATTGTATATATTATTTGGCATACTACATGTACATACATTCATTTGATTGTAATAATTTGTTTGATAACCTGCTTGCCAGTATAATATGAAGGATAACTTACTAAGGTCTTGTAGCTTACTCCCCAATAGTTTTTCTTTAGTAGGTTAATAGATAGTTGGGCATAGGTTAAGAGCTGAGTGTTGAGTGCTAGTATTGTAATAGCTTAGGAGATATAACCTAAAGATAGTTTATATAGTTGATTTGAAACCTTACGTATAATTACTGTTTTTATACTTAGATTTTACAACATCAATAAGTTTATATTTTAGGTCTTCATTATCTAATCTTATCTTTTGATGGGGGATACCGATTCTTTACGGTTCTAAGAAACTGTGGAATATTGGATAACCATAGCTATTTATATTTTATAATATGTTAATTAATTTAAAAAAAAGGGTAACCTTAGTGATAAATTATTTAGAATCTTGCAACCTCTAACTTGTAAGTAATTTTCATATCGTGGGTGTACATGTAATATAAAAATTTTAGGCAATGCTACTAGGCCCCCTATAGAGTCTAACATTATTAACTTGATGCATGGATATTCGGGTTATGTATATGTTTGATATTAGTTGATTACTATGCAATATACTGTTAAATAGGGTAATTGAAGATTTGGTTGTATGATTGATTGTTGCATAATTTGAATGGTTTGTTGATATTGATTGATTGCCCTATAATTTGACTTAATTATGTTTAACTTATCTTAAATTAAAATGATCATGCATTAACTATGCATTGCATTACTTATTCCAATCATCACTTCACGTGGAGGTAAAGAGAGGTCTTGCGAAGATTGTTTCTATATTTTAGTGTTGTGCACTTATACAACATGACTTTACCTTAGCATACGAGCTTACAAGGCACTAGAGATACCAACGGTCTAGCTGAAAGTCAAGTCTAGAGACCTCCACTGTAGGATGTAAGTGTGGACTGTAGGGGTCACCTTACCGTTAAACTTGGGAATTTGTGTACTATTAGATTTTGGAAATGGAAAATATATTATGAAATACAAAATTTTAATTATATGGTTAAAAAGTCAAGTGTTGGAACCTAGTTGTGATTGGTGCTGATGTATTTCCAACTCTTACTTTGGAAGAGGTTAAATCTGATGTTATATGTAATACCAATTAATAGCATATATTGTTTAGCATACTGCTTATGCATGCATTCATATGTTTGTTAATTAATTATTTGATAACTTGCTTACTAGTATAATATGAAGGATATCTCATTAAGGTCGTATAGCTTATTCCCCAACAGTTTTCCTTTGCACGTTGAAAAATAATTTGGCATAGGTTAAGAGTTGAGCCTTAAGTGCAAGTATAGACACCTAATTTTTTCCCTTCCATAGTCTTAGTTTTTATTTATTTATTTATTTTTTACAAAAAGGGTCCTAATTCAAAAAAGAGATAAAAATAACAAAAATTGACAAATAATGAAAATACTAAAAAAATAAGAAAAGGAAAAATTATAAAGATTTCGTAGATTTTTAGGAAGTAATTTATATTAGGAATAATTAGTTTAATGTTAGTGTTAATTTTAGTTTAGGGATTCAGATAGTTTAAATATAATTTAATGGTAATGAATATTAAGAAACAGGTCAACGGCCTAACGAATAAGCAGCGGAGTACTTGAGTGGATTTAATTAGAAGTCACGGGTTCGAGAAGATTTGAATCTAGTTTAATTAGATATAATAGGATTCGATTTGGGCTTTATAAAAGAAAAACAACAACGGGAATCAAAGTGGGGGCTTCATAAAAAATCCAAAATCTGCTTCATCTAAAATCTTCTACTATAATTCGACCCAGACGATCAGCTAACCGTACAACATGTCTAAGCAAGTCCACGACAAACGACAGCAGATGCTATGCCTGGATCAAGATCCCACAACTGCAATTTAGGCTAATATGCTCCAGCAGCGACAACAACAGTCCATGCCAATTGGTCGCGTTGAGAACGTATTACACCTATAATTGACAAGCAGATGAGAGTTCTTCCTTCGTCCTCTACTTATGCCCTATAGCTAACAACAGCTAGCAATAGATAGTCTCTAATCTTTGAAGTACTTCTTTTCCCTATCTAAGCTAGGTGTGTTCGGGAATTGTAGCAGTAGATAGTCTCTAATTTTTGAAGGTTGATGAAGGTGTGTTCGGGAATTGTCCTTCTTTCTTTTCTTTCCCCAATTTCTCTTCTTCGTCCATGGGCCTAAGACTTCACCTTTGAGGAGTCTAGGTTGGCGCATTTTCCTTTGGTTTAGTTGTTGGAAGTGCTTTCCCGCAAGCATTCCCTCTAGTCCTACCGCCTTCCATTCACTTTTCTTCTATGGTTCGTGACGAGTGAATGGCAAGTCTATCACCATCGGTGTATTCCCTCTCTCCCTATTGTATTGGTCCATCAGGTAGAGTGTAACTGGCCCCTATGGGAATGGAACCCCGGGACTCCTTTATTTACCCTTTAGGTGAACAGCACATAGTATGTAACTACGCCCCAACTGCACCTATGACTACACACGCCGATCACTCCTCAACCATCTATGATCACCACTATCCAACCATAATCACCACTGCCCTTCATCGCTACAGCACTTCAGCAGAAACTGGTGACAACACACAACTCCCTTAACAACTTACAGTAGTCCACAACACACCAAGATCCGACGAATGCAGTAGCTGAATTCCATCCTTCGTCGTTATAGTTGCCCAAGCAAACCGACGAGCGTTGCTATGGTTACTGCTGTTCATGCTGCTACCGTCTATGTTCACTGCTACACGCTGACTGAAGTGCGTTGACCAAATGCAACCGTAGCATGATCTCGACGAGCAGCTCCTAGCCGAACAGCCGCTGCTAGATCCGCGTCTCCATTATTCCACAACTCACACGTACATGGCCATCTATCCGCGACAGTACACGCAACAACAATGTATAACACATCATTGTCATTGAACGTAGTTGCAACTTTACTGCGTGATCAAATAAGAGAAGTCCAGGTTCAGTTTTTCTTTAACTGTTTGTTATTATTATTGCTCTACTATTAAATTTTTGTTGTTTTATGGGTAGATTAACATAATGAGTTATGCGCTCTTTAGTCTTAGGGAATTTTCAGTAGTTTTATATGTTGAGTATATTATATGATATGACTTTATTTGGTTAGATAATTACTTATGTAGATGTGTATACATATATATTAACTTAAGTGTTCCTTTTAGCATGGTTATTTAATAATAGTTATATGGATATAAAGATATATATATTAGTTTAAGATTCGTTAAGATCGGTTTTATTATATATATACATTATTATATTTTATTAGTTAAAATTATATATGTGTATATGTTAGTGTAAGAGTTTTAGTGATAGATCTTATATAAGTATTTTATATGGAATTATATCATTTTTGGTAAATAGCTATATGTATTAGTTGAGGGATTATTATGATTGGGCATTTATATTTTAGATTTGGCTTTACTTAAGGATTTATCATATAGAAATTGTTTTTTCTTTAAATAAAAATTAATAAAAGGGCCTTTTAAAAAATAGAATTTTTAGAGTATTTTTTTATAAAACAATAACATTTAAAAATTAGGACCTTTTTGGTAAAATATATATATATATATATCTTTAATTGACTTCTTTTCTATGATTAGACATCTTTTCCATAGTATGGGCTTGTTTTCCATAGTTTAGATGTCTTCTTCATAGTTTAGGTTTCTTTTCTATGATTCAGACATCTTTTCTATGATTTAGATTTTTTTTCTATGGTTTAAAATTTTTTTTTCATAGTTTAGATGTCTTTTCTATGATTAAGGCATCTTTTCTATGATTAGGAAATTTTTTTTCTTTCTTTCTTTTTTTATGTTTTAAGCATCTTTTCTATATAAAAGCTTCATCATGTAGAATATTGCATATTTCATAAAATCTTTAGGGTTTTTCTTGAAAATAAAAGAAAATTATCATTTAGTTATTTTTAAATAAAAATTTTAATTTGGCACTTTTCAAAAGTTAGGTTTTTATGTTTTTTTTTAATATATAATGTTAGGAATAAAAATTAGGCTTCTAGAGATTTTTCTTAATAAAAATAAAATGATTAATAAAAACGTAAATTCAACCAATCATTTTTTATAAAAATAACCAACACATTAAAGTTTTCGGAAAGAACTACGATCGTCTGATCCCAGCTAGCGGGTACGTAGGTACCTTCGGGGCGATGATAAAATATGTAGAAACTTAGGTTCTTTTTTTTTCCTTTTGATTTTATTTATTTATTTATTTTAAATATTATAATTAGAAGAATAATCCTAATTTCGGCAAATAAAAAACGGTACTCATTAAGGGTTTAATAGATTAGCCTCCGAATTCGCAACCTTGTGGTTCTTCATTTAAAATTGAAATCAAAGACCAGTAGCTAAATCGTAATCAATCCACCCAATTGGTTATGATTTTTTTTTTCTTTTCCCGACTTCGGTTAGGTGGCGACTCCAAAAAATATTTTTAATAAAAAACTGGAATTTCTCAATTTTTTTAGTCTAGGATTAATATTAAATGGGTTAGGGTTTAGTATTAATCAAGAAATGAGAAATCAATTTTAAAAAGAAATAAAAAAATCAGACTCGACAGCAAGTATTCAAATGTTTTAGAAATTAGAGTTAGAGATAGATTGCATTGGTGGTTTGATACTTTAAACGTAAATAATATCCTTATAATTTGATTTTGTAACTTCGGTTAGTATAAGTTGTTAGTCTTTACCACCTAATTTTATCGTTTGATAAGGGATACCGATTCTTTATGGTTCTGAGGAACAGTGAAATATTAGATATTTATAATTATTTATATTTTATAATATGTTAATAAATTAAAAATCGGAAACCTTAATGATAAATTATTTAAAGTCTTCCAATCTCTAACTTGTAAAGTGGTTTTTATATCATGAGTGCACACATGATATAAAAATTTTAGGTAATTCTATTAAGCCCCCTATAAGGTCCTGATAAATAATGCTCTATTAATGACATTTCTAAAAAGAAATCAAGTACCTCTACTACCAGCACCACAAGAGCATGTCCTTTAAATGCCTATTTAACCCCCTATGGCCATGGTAAGGCAATATGCAGTTGTAAACCTCACAAATCTAGCCTTCTAGGTATATAATTAAACACACATATTGTAGATAATTTCTTTAAGTTAATAGAGTCGATAAATTTAAAATCTTAAACTTAAAACCTAACTTATCAATCAAAACTCTAATCGCATGCGAAAACCTTAAACACTAAATATGTGTAACTATAAGAAATTGACCTCTAACCTAATAAAATCTATATAAATACACATATGAAAATCTATATGCACATATATACAAGAAATTGAACCTGAGCTTGATGAAAAGCCTAAAACCAAAATTTTAAGCTTATAAATACACCAATTTACTACGAAGATGATAAAACCCTAATTGAACTAAACAACTAAATGATATGCCAAATTGTATGAAATCGCTTGCAAATAATTAGAGACAACTTCTAAATGCTTATAAACATAAAAATACTAGATTAATTCATAAAAACATAACATTATTTTATAATTAATATTAACCTTATATTTATATGGATTAGTTAGTATTATGTCAATTTGGACATTTATTTATTATTTAGAAAATATGTAGTAAATATTAATAACATGATTTATAATTTACCTTATAGTTATATTATTTATTATTCTAAATATTGTTTTTAGGGTTAGAAATATGTAATGAAGTTCTAATATACGTTTTATTGATTTATTACATTTAATTTTTTTTCCTCTTACTTCATTTTTCTTTCTCTATTCCCTTTTTTTTTTATCAAATTAATTATACCTAATACATATAATATATTAAGAGTTGACCAAGTCAATATGTCCTTTTCATTTCATTTAATGATCTTGATCTTTCCTTTTCTTTTCTCTTTTTCTTATTGTTTTTCTTCCATTTTCTTCCAATGTAGCCACGACACCTAAGGAGGGCTAGAAAATTCCAACAAATTCTACATCCAATGCACATTTGTGCATGTAATTTACATGCACACCAAATAACCCTAGCTGCCACTTTTTCTCTCTCTTCCATCTCCATTTGAAATTTTTTTGTCAAACTTCCATCTACCAATTCCCACTCATTTGAACTATCCTTCATCCATTTTCAACAACAAAAAGGGTCAAGAAGGAACTCCTTAACATATACATATTAATTAAGTAAAGGTATTATCTTGATATGTTATTATTATTACTTTTCTTATGTAAATTATGTACCATGTATTTCTTTTACGTATTTTTGGATATTTCCATTCTTAATATACTTAGTATGTATGTTAATACATAGACTTTAAATATATATGTTTGGTGATATATATATTTCTTCTTCTTAATAGTTCTATCTAACTATATGTGCATATTCAAGTTATGTGAGAACATGTTTATGTTCTATATACCTAGTTAATGTATATATATATACTTGTATAGTTTATGTAAGTATGGAATATATGCATATATAAATTAGATATATATATATATGTATATATAAACTATGATGGCATATATAGTGTAAATGAATATATATGTAAATAAGATAGGAAATATATATATATATATATACGCCACCATACGTGTATCTATAATATGTACATAAACCTCTAAATAAGGAATACTAAATATTTATATCTATATGTAAAAAATAGAAAATATATGTATATGAGTACATGCAACATATTGAAAAATCCAAATGCAATTCCTTTTGTGTAAAAATATACTTAAGGTCTTATGATCGGTGAATACCATACACTTTTCACCATATACCATGTGTCTAAATATTTAGAGCAAATATTCTAGCTAAAAGATCTAAATCATGAGTCAAATAGTTTCACTAGTGTAATCTAAGTTATCTTGAGGCATAGATAGTCACCGTCTTATTTTGCGTTAATACACATCCTAACCCAACCCTTAAGGCATCATAATAGATTGCATACTCTCTAGATTCATCTAGTGCTGTTAACATTAGAGCAGTTACCAACCTTCTCTTAAGCTCCTGCAAACCCTCTTCATACTTATTCTTCCATTCAAATTTAACGCTAATTCATGTTAATTAAGTTAATGGCATGGCTATCTTAGAGAAGTCCTATACAAATCTTCTATAAGAGCTAGCCATCCCCAAGAAACTCCTTACTTCTATTGTAGTGGTCAACCTTCTACATTATGTTACCACTTTTGCCTTTGTAGGGTCAATTGTTGTTCTCCCACTTGACACTACATGACAAGAAATCCTACTTATTCTAACCAAAATTCATACTTTTTTAGCTTCATATATAGTTGGTTGTCCTTAAGGGTTTGAAGCATAATCCTTAAGTGTTCCACATGTTCCTCCCTGCTTCTTAAGTATATTAAAAAATATCATCAATAAACACAACTATGAACTCATTAAGGTACCTTTTAAGGACACAATTCATCATGTCGATGAATGTGGTAGGAGCATTTGTTAATCTAAACGACATCGCTAGAAATTCATAATGCCCATACTTAGTTATAAAGGCAGTCTTAGGTACATCCTCTTCCTTGGTTTTCAATTGATGATAACCAAACTATAGGTCTATCTTTGAAACTACGATTGATCCTTTCAATTGATCAAATAAGTTATCAATTCTAGGAAGTGAATATTTATTCTCAATTGTCACTTTGTTCAACTCTTGATAATCTATACATAATCTTAAACTTCCATTTTTCTTTTTAACAAAAAGCATAAATGCAACCCATGGCGATGTACTTGGCCTTATAAATCCCTTATCTAGTAGCTCTTGTGTTTGCCCCTTTAGTTCCACCAATTTAATAGGAGCCATGCGGTAGGGTATCATAGAGATGGGTACAGTACTTGGTATATGATCTATGGTAAACTCAATCTCTCTATCTGGTGGTAATCTAAGCAAATCCATAGGGAATATCTTCCAATCTAGCTTCTTTAGCTTGCATAACCACTACTGAGGCTAAGTATCCTATATTGCCATTGCACAACAACTTCCATGGTTACTTGTTGAATCTAGCCAAGGAGTTACTTTACTAGTACTTCCTTTCAAATAGAACTCCTCTCCATTAGAATTCTTGAATGTTACCATCTTTCCTTCACAGTCTACAATCGTTCGATATTAAGTTAACCAAACCATTCTAAGTATTATATCGAATCCTTCCATATCCAAGACTACTAACTCTATGGGCATCTGATAAAAATCTATGCACACATTTTCTCCCTTCAACTTCTATTGTGTAAATTGCTCTCCTCTTAAGGGGGTTGTTACTACTAACTCATATCCCAATGTTTCAATTGGAGTTTGTTTTTAACAACATATTCCTTTAACATATATGAATGAGTTGCTCTAATGTCAAATAGAGGTGTAAGCATAACTATCCTCTATGCATATCAGTCCTAGATGGGCAATTATAACAACATCATCAAGTTCAAGTACTTATAAAAAACAATCAACAATAAACAACTATATGATATAAGTTAAAACTACAGGGCATACTTGATACAAGTTGATCATCCCTAGGTTCTCCTTATTGAACTGCATGTACCTTGCCTTGCACCCTAGGCTTAGGTCCTTCTCTTCTAGGTCAATTATCCTTATTTGCAGGCCTTGGTCTATTAACTTGGTTTTGATTTTGGGCTAGTCTTACCTATTGCTATCTTTGGCACTAGTAATCATTATGCCCTCTTTGGTTGCATCAATAGTAGTATTTGCTCATTAGATCAAGATTTTGGCATTTCTTGGCTTGATGCCTAACTCCTCTACATCTATAACACTTCTACATAGCTCAAGATAGTTGGTAACTTGATGCTTAGCAATGCACTTCAAACAATAAGGTATTTCTGCAAGAGAACTTTTTTTTTTTCTAGTAGGTTGATAAAACTTTTTCCCTTTGGTTGACTTGGTTCCATTACTAGAGCTCCCCTTTAACTTCCTCTTCTTACTTTCAATCTCAGTTGTATCCCATCGAAGATTACGAGCTTGCCCAATCAGAGGAGTTTCATTTGTGATATCTGCATATCTCACCAACTTGGTCCTCTTAACTTCGATTGATAATAAAGATCAAGTCCAGTTTGAACTACTTAACTTTAGCAATCTCATTATTCTGCACAACTTCAGGATTAAATTTCAATAACTTATTGAATTCCCTTTCATATTCTTCAATTGTTCTACCATACTGCCTTAACTTATAGCACTCCTCACATATATGCTCCATTACACATTGAAGAAATAATGTTCTAGAAAGGCATCTCTAAATGCAACCCAACCAACAGGCTATAGTAAATTTCTTTCTCTTTCCTTTCTACAAGTTATTTGCACCTCTATCTAAAAGAATAGTAGCTATCCTAACTTTCTTATTTTCCTTCACCTCATGTACTTCAAATTATTTTTCCAATGATTCAATCCAATCTTCTACCATAAGAGGATTAGTGTTCTTCCCATCAAATGGTTTCATTTTCCACAGCACCTAGGCTAACTTGTCTCTACCTCCATTAACTCCTGCTAATGCAGCTACAAACTATTGTGCCATCCCATATGTTATGATTGGATAAGATTGGGTTGAGGCTATTGTGGTAGTTCTTCTCTTTGATTCATTGCTGGTCTTCTACATCCCCTTCAATTTACCGTTTTGAACAACACCATATAAAACTTTAATAATGAGTACTACTGTTGTTTTTTTTAGTTGTAACACTTTTTCACGTAACTACCTTACACATCTCACACATGCCTATAGGCTATGGTCCCTAACTAATGATATGATACCACCTAAAGGATGTAATATCTCGACATAGTATAGGATGTTTCAACATACAAGAATACATATTTACATTCAACAAAGAAACTATTTATAATAAAGAGCTACAATGGAGTTTTAGCTTTACACCTACTTATACAAAACTGTACAACCTCAAACATAACTAAACTTAAAATACAGTAGTTTATTTATTTATTTGTAAATGTATAGATCCTCCTTGGGACTATGATCAAAATATAGCAAAGCTTCTTTTGAAGTAGCTAGCTGTAGCTCACTCCATCCTACATGCTTTCAGAAGTCTTCCCCCTAACTGATGATGATGCTCACTTAGGTTCCTTCTTAACCTAAGGATATACATTTATCCCCTTAGCTCTATAAGCTAAGTGATAGTAGATAAAACACAACACAACACCAAGCATACTACTAACAAGCATATAGCATATAGCATATATCATAACCCAAGTATATATATACTTAAAGTAAGTTAAACCAAGTTGAATCACGTTAATACCGATGATATTTACCATGCTTATGTACGTGACATGCACTGGTGTCAGTATCCTAGATCCACTTAGTCTACTTCCGGGTAGTTGACATTACTATGCATCTAGATGGAAGAACCTAGATTGCAACAAGGAGTTGCTTGGGAGTAGGACTCCCAGCCCTAGTTTTATTAATTAAGTCATAAAGAGTGGTTAGATTACTCAAGTAAATGAGATTCTATATGCTTTTAAAGAAAAACACAGCCTTTTTAAACTAAGTTCCTTGTTTGTAAAGCCACAGTTTTACAAAACCTGAATCGTATGTCCTTTTTGTACCATACCATGCCATGAATATAATAAGCAATATGACAACCTAGTATTAGGCACGAATTTTAAGTTCCATAGAGAAAACAACTCAATTAACCTAAATCCAACTTTGTGTCTAAACTTTACAATTCAACCTTTCATACAAGTTCACTTAAGTGAATACCCAGAAGGATAGAACAATTTCTAAGTTTTTCAAGTAATAAAACACTTCACTAAGTTGTAGTTTATGACACAATTGACTCTAAGTCAAGTAGACCTATACAAAACTAAAAATATCCTCTTATCAAGGCTTAATAGTATTGCAAATTCGAGGCTTCACAATGTGATCATTATCTACATAACATACCTAGGGAAATACGTACAGTCCCTAAGTTAACAACAAGTCGAAACTAAGCCCTTATAAGCCATATTTTATTACCCTTCCAATATTACATTTTTAAAAATCGAATAATTGTATCTTTTTAATTGTTATCTGATTTTATGAACATTATATCATCATGATTGAGAATAGCCAAGGTCTACAATCTAAATATCTAAAGAACGTCCGGAATAACATTAATTCCAATTAAGATGGATTATTTAATTCCGTGATTTAGAACAACCAAAGTTCCTAACCTAAGGATAACTAAAACACCTAAATGGACAAAGCTTTTTTCAAGAATAACAAAGGCCCTTGTCAAATAACCTACATTCCTATATAGAAAGAGTAGGTTTTACGATTGAGGATAGTTAAAGTTGCTAATGTAAGGATTCTTAAGAACTTATGAAGTAATCTTAGCTCCAAATAAAATGGATTACTTGATTTTATGATATATGATAACTGAAGTTCCTAATATAATGATAACTAAGACTCCTTAATAGCCTAAGATTCTTTCAAGAACAACTAAGGGTCTCACAAAATAAACTATGTTCCTATAAACAAGGATTACTTAGTTTCACAATTGAAAGTAGCCAAGGTTCGTAACTTAAGGATTCTTAAGAAGTTTTGGAATAACCTCAGCTCCTAAGATGACATATTACTCAATTTAATGATTTAGAATAACCAAAGTTCCTAACCTAAGGATAATTGAGACTTCTAAATAGCTAAAGCTTCTTTTAAGAATAATGAAGGTTTTTGTTGAATAACCTAAGTTCCTAATTAGTGGGATTACTTGGTTTCACAGTTGAGGAAAGCTACGATTTGCAATATAAGGAATCTTGGGAACTTATGGAATAAAATTAGATCATAAAATGAACTATTACTTGATTTTATGAATTAAGATAATCGAAGTTCCTAATCCAAAGATAACTACGACATCTAAATAAACAAAGCTTTTTTTAAGAATAACTAAGGTTTCTTATTGAATAAGCAAAGTTTTTAAAAGGAAAGATTACTTGGTTTTAAAATTGAGAATAGCCAAGGTCTATAGTCTAAAAATTCATAAGATTTTTTGGAATAACATTAGTTCCAAATAAGATGGATTATTTTATTTCATGATTTAGATTAACCAAAATTCCTAACCAAAGGATAACTAAAACTCATAAATTGCTAAAGCTTCTTTCAAGAGTAGCTAAGGTTCTTGTTGAATGTCTTACATTCCTAAATAAAAAGAGTAGGTTTGAAGATCGAGGATTGCAAAAGTTCCTAATCATAAGATTATTAAGAACTTGCAAAATAATCTTAGATCCAAATATGATGGTTTACTTGATTTTATGATAAAGGATAACTAAAGTTCCTAATTTAATGATTGTTTGGAACATGTGAAATGACTTAAGATGATAAAAAGATGGATGATTTCATTTTACAAATGAAGATAACCAAAGTTCTCAACAAAAGCTAATTTTAAGAATAGCTAAGGTTCTTATGGAATAAACTAAGCTTCTAAAAATAAAGATTACTTGGTTTCAAAATTGAGAATAGCAAAGGTTTGTAATTAAATGATTCTTATGAACTTGTGGAATAACCTTTGTTCCCAATGAGATGGATTACTTGATTTCACAATTTAGAATAACCAAAGTTTCTAACCTAAGGATAACTAAGACGACTAAATAGCTAAAACTTCTCTCAAGAATAACTAAAGTTCTTATGTAATAACCTAAGTTCCTTAACTGAAAGATTACTTAGTTTCATGATCGAGGAAAGTTAAAGTTCCTAATCTAACAATACTTAGGAAGTTGTGGAGTAACCTTAGTTTTGAAAATGTTAGATTACTTGATTTCATGATAGAGGATAACTAAAGTTCCTAATCTAATGAAAATTAAGACTCTTAAATAGCTGAAGCTTCTTTTAAGAACAATTAAGGTTCTTGTGAAATATCCTCATTTAAGCATAACTTAGACTCCTAAATAGTCAAAGCTTTTTTTCAAGAATAAATAGGGTTACTATAAAATATGTTAAGTTCCTTAACAGAAGGATTACTTTATTTCACAATTGAAGATAGCCAAGGTTCTTGATCTAAGGATACTTAGGAAGTTGTAGAGTAACCTTAGCTTTAGAAATGATCGATTATTTGATTTCATAATTGAGGATAACCAAAGTCCCCAATTTAAGCATAACTTAGACTCCTAAATAGTGAAAGCTTTTTTTCAAGAATAAATAGGGTTACTATAAAATATGTTAAGTTCCTTAATAGAAGGATTACTTTGTTTCACAATTGAAGATAGCCAAGGTTCTTGATCTAAGGATACTTAGGAAGTTGTAGAGTAACCTTAGCTTTAGAAATAATGGATTATTTGATTTCATAATTGAGGATAACCAAAGTCCCCAATTTAAAGATAACTAAGACATCGTAATAGCTAATGCTTCTTTTAAGAATAACTAAGGTTCTTGTGGAGTAAACAAAGTTCCTAAAATTGGTAAGGCTAATCTTCTTATGGGTTGCTAAGTTAAGCATGATGAGGACTTGTTCATTGCTATCATTAAGCCCCTAAAGACAAGAAGGATTTATTCCCTATCTTAGAAGTATCTAAGAGAAAATTTTGTGAAATTAAATATATCTAGTAGCCTTAACTAAGATAAGGGTGGTGTGGTGGTATTCTTAGGGATAGTTATTGTAAGATGATTTAGTGTTTTGGTTTACCATCAAGTAAAAAATTCTATTGATTCTATTGAATTTGTGGCTTTGACAAAAGGACTTAAGTATTGTAGGGACTTTAATATCAAAAAAGTTCTTGTGGAAACAGAATCTGAGGTCATGAGTACGTCTTCTCAATGCTTAGAATGGCTCACTCTTAGCTAGAGTCCTATACTAACCCTTGGCATTCTATGCCTAGCATTAACAAAAAGATAACCTAGCATCAAAAGCCTAAAAGGATATAAGCTAAAAGTTTAGTGAGTAAAACCTTCATCCATACCAACAAGTAAGTTATAAATACATTAAATTTAAGCACATTAATGAATGAGCAGTTAGTTTGCCAAAACAATACGTATAGTTAACTAACTACTATTTACAACTTAGATTCAACGCTCTTCAAAGTCAAGGTTGGAGTATACACAGTACCAATCAAATTCAGGTATTATATTAGAACTTATTTTCTATGAAACTCCACATTTCGTATTTTAACCAAAACGATTCTTTTATTTTCATAAAAACCAAGTTTTAAGTATAATTGTGAGTGGGCCCCTATAATCTACACTCACCCCTAAAGGTAGGTCTTTAGACTCGACCCTTAGTCGAGTAGTTGGTACCTCTAACGACTAGTGTTCCCATGGGCTAAGATAAGGTCATATAGTATGAGTGCACCGTACTAAACCATTATACTTATAAATAACAATCTCTACATGACCTCTTCATACCTCCATGTGATGTAACGATTGGAATTAGTTTATGCGATGCATGTTCCAATTTTATCTCATCAATCAGGCATAGTTAGGTCCAATCATTATCTGACTAAACAATATCACAAACAATACAGTTACTATTTAATTACTATGCATTAAGCATGTTGTTATCAGCATTTTAAGATTGTAAACCCCACAAATTTAGTTATTTAAGAGTAGAATTGAACCCTAATACTATAGATGACTTGAGAAGTCATTAAAGTTGAGCAAGACAAAAATTTAATAAATCATAAATCTAAATATATTATAAGTAGTAAAAACCTTAGAAATTGATCAAAACCCTAAATTGCATACTAAAAGCCTAAATCTGATTTATATACCATTAACTAAAATTGAACTCAAATTTGATTGAAACCCTAAAATTATAAATATAAACCTATAAAATAATTCAATATTACTCAATAGTGATAAAATTATAGACTATTACATTTTTCGACTAAATAGCCTATTCATGTGAAATTTTAATGAAATCGCTATAATAACTTGTAAAAATTATAATTGTAACAGATACCAATTAAATTGATAAAATTTCACAAAAATTTAAAAATTAATTTATGATGAGAATTATTATAATTTTTATGTTTCGAAAAAATTACATATATTTATTATTGATTTTTATTTTCCTTCTCTTTCTTTTTCATTTTCTCTTTTCTTCTTTTTCATTGTTGTCACGTTTTCGAAATTAAAGATCAAATAGCAGCCCACATGAGGAAAACAAATTGCCATGTATTGAGTGGAAAATAAAAGAATAATGGAAATAAAGATTGGATAACATCTTAGCTTAAATTTTAAGCTAGCTACTCACATGAATAAAAGGAATAAATAAAAATCTGGAAAAGAAAAAAAAAGAAAAATCCTGCACACAAATCTAGAAGCAAAACCGTGAGGGGAAGAAGAAAAAAAGTATTAAAAGAAATAGGTAAGTATTTATTTTTCTAGTATAGATGTATATTATATAGTATATACATATATAAATGAAGTATTTGTATAGTATTTTTATAAATATAACATTACTAATACATGTATATATGCATAAATACATAAATTGAATAATTTATGCATGCATTAGGCTATGTATGTATACATGTATATACATAGGTATATTATACGAAATACTATGTATTATGTATTTTTTTAAGATTACATATAATTAGTATTAAGTATTTTATTAAATAACTATTGTAGATATATATATTTGTACCATAAGCTATATATATGTATCCATGTATAATTATTTTTGCATATATATATACATATGTAATCGTATAGTATATATATAGTAGTATATTTCCATAAATAATAATATATGACACACATATATGTATAATATAGAGTATATATTGCAGTGTACCGCATATATTATAAAATATATGTATAATATATAGCATACATATTTTATAACAAATACTATGTAAATATATATATATATATATATACCGAATATATAATAAATGAATAGGTAATTGTATATTATTTATTTATATCTATGTATTCGGAATTATATGAGTATATGTTACAAATACATGAATACATGAAGATGTACATAAGAGTATGTTTATTTTCACTAAATATATATATATATATATATATATATACATAAGGCGTATAACATATAGTATATATATGTAGGGTACCGAAAATATATATATTATAATATCTATAAACTAAAATAAATTTATAATTATATAAGGAGTAGGTATATGTATATATGTATATATTACCGTAAATAAAGATTTTTCAAATAAGATAAAATTATAAAATATATTATAAGTATATGTATATAGATATGTATAAATCGTGAAATATATAAATAATAAGAAAATAAGAAATAATAAAAATAATAATGGCAATAATGATAACAATAATCATAATAAAGCTAAAATCTCAAAAATAGGAAAATATACTCAAAATAATAAAAATATCAATTATATAATTTAAATAATTATTAAATCATAAATATATTAAGAAAAAGCTAAAATTAATATCGTATAATTTTTAAACTAAAATAATAAATTTTATGATATTTTTATATCACAATTTAAATTGCAAGTCACAACATCCAAAATGGACATCGTTACGAGAAAATATGCTCGAAAACGATAAAAAAAGGACTATAAGTTCATAACGGTCCGAGCTAAAACAAAAAAGTTATACGCAATTTGATACAAAGCTCAAATGAATGATTTCACGTAAATCAATAATCGATTTAAGTAAACAGTACGATTTTGCATTCTAGTTTAGTGATTTAATCCCCAAACTTGTTACTTTCCACATTCCCCTAATGTTAGGTAATCTTGAAATCGAGACCAACTTACCTTTGGTCTATTACAATCCTTAATATCATTTATGACCAAGTGAGTACTCCCGATGACTCTATACTTTTTTTGTGCTTGTAGTTAGTGCACACGAATTAAATATTAATAACTTGATGCATGGGTTTTAGGTTACGCATGTGACTGATATTGATTGATTACTATGCAATAGATTGTTACATTATTTGAATGATTTGTTGATAATGTTTGACCACCTCATACGTTGACTTAACCATATTCAAGTCAATTAAAATTAAACGGTTCATGCATAAAGCACGAACATTACATATAATGTTCCGACCATCACCTCACGTGGTTGGTAATGAAAGACCTTGGAGTGATGGATTCCCACATGATTTGATTAGTACGGTGTAGGAGCATTAGTACAATAAGACCCTACCCTTGGCTTGCGGGTTCTATTAGGGCCGAAGACGCTAACCATGGGTAACTGGGGGTTACATCTAGAGACCACCGCTATAAGGTGTGAGCGTGAACTGCGTGAGCCAGCTCACCGCTAGACCTGCATATTTGTATACTACTGACTGATGGAAGTACAAACCTCTTTAGTGAAATAGGGAATTGATATATATATATATATATATATATATATATATACACAATGATATAAGGATAAAAACCTAGATGCTAGAGCCTAGTTGTGATTGGTGCCGATGTATCTCCAACTCTTACTTTGGAGGGCATTAAATCCGATGTTATATGTAGTATTGGTCAATTGCATATATATTGTTTGGCATACTGCTTGTTCATGCATTCATATGTTTAGTAATAAACTATTTGATAACTTGTTTGTTGGTATAGTACGATGGTTAACTCACTAAGCTCTTGTAGCTTACTCTCCAATAGCTTTCTCTTGCAATTTGCTAGATGATTGGGCATGGGTTAAGAACTGAGGGTTGAATGCCAATGTCGAGATGCATAGAAGTTAGACTTTAAGGATAGATTATATGGTTCATTTGAATTATTACATGCTACATTTAAATTTTATGACTTTAGTAAGTTTGAGTTTTAGAACATTACTACCTAATCTTATTGTTTGGTAGGTGATACCGATTCTCTACGGTTCTATTGGACTGTGGCTTATTGGATATCCATAGTCACATATATGTGGTCATAAGTTAATTAAATAAATAAATAAAAACTTTCGCGACTAATTATCTAAAATCTTGCAATCTTTGACTCGCAAGATGATTTTCGAATGTGTACACATTTTATGAAAATTTTAGGTAATCCTACTAGGCCTCCTTTAGGGTTATGATAAAGATAGCTTCACAATTCAGTAAACAATAGCATACACAAACATTTCCTAACCCCACATAACTTTCAATTAATAATGTCATTTAAGTTCACTAGCTACAAGCATACGTAAGGATGGAATCATAGGGAAATTATTCATTTAACCATGTCGTCTCACAATAATCGCAATAATTGATTGGAAGATCCAAACTCTTATCGAGATCACCTAATCATTACGAGATAAAAACGTTAATAAGTAATTGAGTTAACTAGTACTTCTAGATAATTACTTACCTAATTCTACCTAGGTTACTACCATTTTTTCATCCTGTTAAACTTTATCACTAATTGTATGTAACTTTTTCATTTTATTTTTAATATTTACAAGCTTATAGTTGTTTTTCATCATTTTCCATCATTTTCAGACATACGTTCATACGGTGAGGTCTGTTTTGGATGTTAAGACCCGTATTTTACGGTATGGATTTAATTTATTGAAATTTTAATTATTAAAAGTTGAATATTCTTATTTGCTATTTTTGTATCTTATTTATCACTTGTGACCTAATTAGTCATCTATTTCTTATGTTCTTATAATTTTGCATTATTTATACTATTATGTGTGTTTAAATAAGATTAATTTAAGTTGATATATGTCTTATGGGCTTATTGTAGTTTCGACCCATATATGTATATATGTGTATATATATTATATATTTTATTATACTATCTTATAATATATTAAATAATTATGTTATAATTTACTTATGTACAACTTTTATACTTACATACTTATATATCCTATACATAGGTTATGTGTATATATACTTTTAATATACTTGTATGTATAATTGTATACTTATACATATACTCATATGCACATATGGTTGTATACGTATTTTCGTATGTCTTTTATAACCCTTTAAGAAATCTTTATGGAATTCATATTTATGCATCTTATGGGCTTAATTAGTAAGTTATATATATATATATACACTTAGTATTTTCCTTATTTTAGGTTATGTACACTTATGCTATGTATATTACTAGGTTTATACATACATAGTTCATGTGGATTCATAAGTCATATGAACATGGGTATTCTACTCATATACATATAAATCTTTCGACACTTATGGGCATGCATATAAGACAACCTATTTGTATTAACATACATGTACATATTACACAATATTCCTACACCAATATAAGGTAGATAACCTACTACTTGTTAAAATAGAAAATGAAATGAAATTTTACCTTTTTCTCCTTGTAAGTATGAGACTCACCTCGGGCATCTCTTGGCCTGGATTGATAAAGAGATGGTCTTGCATCGAAAGAAGTCAATCAGGGTGTAAGCTTATGCTTAGTAAGTTAATCCTCTCATCATACAACACAACAATTTTATTAAATGCACAAGCATATGAATGCATGAACATATACATATACATATATATATATATATATATATATAAACAAATCATAAATACTCTAGCAAGTATACTAGGTTGGAATCAAGTAATATAGAGAAAGTAAGGTTGTCGATCCATCGAGGACTAAAAAATTACTAATCATATGTTAGTTCTCATCAATATCAAGCAATCAAAATTAAATTAATTAATCTACTAATTACTCTAAAACTATTAAAAAGAAAATAACTATGAAAAATCTAAAATTAAGCAATCAATTGAGAATTATAGGAAAACATAATTCAACCTAGATTATCCCAATCAAATTGTTATTTTGTTATATAGATTAATAGCTATATGGTCATTTAGGTGAAATTATTACACCTTAAAGCCTAAGGATTTAAACTTCTAATTAATTAGTCACCTCTCGCATCATCCAATTAACAGTGGATTTTAAATTACAATCATATATCTCCCAATACTATGATTATCTAATGTCTTCAATCATTTATCTCTAATGTCTTGGTGAATAATTAATTGCCGAACATTGCATTAATTTCTAAATTATTTCTAATTAATTCAATTAACTCTGCTTCCACATTGATTAATCAAATCTACTAAGAATTTCTAATAAACCCAATATCAAGTCCCATATCATTAGGGTTTTTAACAATTATAATCAATTGAATAATTATAATCGAAATCATAGAAATTGTAATCACGAATCATCCATATATCTCTTAATCCTATAACATGAACACAATCATCATCTTAGCTATATAAGGTTTCATCAATCCCCACAAATAAATTTAACCAGCCATGGATTTGGAAACAAAAACACAAATATTAATTGAAATTGTAAAGAAATTCATAATTGAGAGCATAAGTAATTTACATAATTGCATAAGAATAATTGAAATAGATGTCACCAATTCTATATTGTAAAAAATAATCTTCAGTTGCAACTTCAACTTAGTCTCCACAGTCAAAGCAAATTCTTCTCAATGAACTAAGCAATTCTAGAAGAATTCTTCAAGAACTAACTAAAGATTATTCTATGACTCTCTAAGTCTAAGGAAAGTATGTTTAAAAGTCTTTCAAATGATGAAACATAAACTATTTATAAGAAAAATTAAGGTTGACTCGCGTAACTCTCTTTTTTCATGAAGGTCGGTAGTATATGTGCAAGACTGGCTTCTAGGCCAGTGGCATAGACATCAAGGGCTAGTGGTATCAGGACCTTAAAGGGGTCTTAGTAGGATTACCTAAAATTTCCATTACCTGTGTGCACCTATGATATGAAAACCACCTTGCAAGTAAGAGATTGCAAGACTCTAAATAATAAATCACTAAGATTACTGATTTTTAAGTAATAAATTTATTGTAACATAACATAACATATAAATATAAATAACTATAGATATCTGATATCCTATAGTTTCTCAAAACCGCAGATAATTGGTATCTCATTCCAAATAATAAGACAAGATATACTAACATTATAAAAATATATATATACAAGAAAAATTAAATTATTGTAAGTTTTAACATATAAATATTTTCTACAAAGGATGTTTATGTATTATTTAAAAAGTATCAACTACTTCTAATACTAGTATACATATCTTCATCTCGCACTCAGCATTTAGGACATATCCTAATCCCATCATAAGTAAACCTACAAAGGAAACTAAGGGGGAATGAGCATAAAATAACTCGGTGAGTTTGTCCCTCACCACTACTATTCAAGCAAGTTATCATACACTATTATCACACATGCAAGTAAGTTATCTACATACAAAATGAATGCAGGCATGATGAATGGAAGCAAAACATCCACAGGAGTCTAGAACTATGGAAGGTATAGAATTATGTCGTTTACACTTCGATTATTCCCTATACTTACCCGCATAGGGCATCTAAACTTACCTGCATGAGGTTATTTAGGGGTACTACTCCTTTAAGCAACACTTGACTATTACCCTAGTAGAGAAAAGAGTTCCAATCTAAATAGGTAGATCCCAAATTAGGACTTTTAACCATCTAAGGCCCCTGGAGCACAAACATGTAAGTCCTCTCGCAAGCAAAATTATCTAAGGCCTTATAGACACAATAAAGGGAGTCCTCTCACTATTAATTGGAGATCCCATACTAGCTTTGCCTTAAGCTTGTAAAATAATAAATTATAAATATATCATCACTTAGGTCATTAATTGCTTATGTCATGGCTTGTATAATCAGCTTATGTAATCATTCATTACATATAAATATATATATATATATATCCTTATGTATGTATATTCTTATGTACTCATACATATGTTATATACCTACCTATACTTCCAACATACTAATATGTATACTTATGTACTTATATATATACTAATACATATACCCATATGCACATATGGTGGCATACGTATTTTCGTATGCTTTATTTACCCTCTTAAGAAAGCTTCTCAAATTTCATCTTTTTGTATTTTAAAGTTGTATTTAGCATGGTATATGTATGTATAGTTAGTATATGCCTCATTTTAAGTTATGTACATAATGGATACTTATGTACAAAGGGCTTTATACATATATTTATTGAGTATACTCTTATATACACATACTTAGATATATGTACACGTGTTCTTCTTACATTTACTAAGGATTCCTACACTTCTAAGCATGAATATGAAGCTTCCTCTTCCAACAACACACATGCACATATTATACAAACTTTCTATACTAACTTAACTTACACAACTAACTACTACAAAACATAGATAATCAAATGATTACATACCTCTTTTTCCTTGATTTATGTGAGTAGAAATTTCGAAAGTGAAGTGTTGAAAGAATATGAGAATAAAAAGCATAGGGGGTTTTACGGTTTGAGAAGGGGAAGAAGAGAGTGCTTTGTTGTCTTAATTTGTGTTTTCAAAAAGGAATGAGTGAGGTCTTGATGAGAGGGGATGTGGATGGCAAAGAAGAGAGGAAAAAAGGGAAGAAAAATCCAAAAGAAAAGAAAAGAAATCATTAGAAAGGAAGAGAGAATTCTATATGACAATGACATTTTGTTGACTTGTCAACATATTGACTTTGTCAACCTTTGACTAGATCAAATGTTGACTTAGTCAACTCTCTTAGAATTGCATGTAATTTGAATGCTCATAATGAAGTAATTAAGAAAAATTAGGAAGAAAATCAAGGAAATGTGGGGTTTGTTGAAATAATTAGTAAAAATAGATAGTGAGATCTTTCTCTAAGTATTTATATCCTAGAAACATCATTTGATATGCCACTTTATGTAATTGTTAGGAAAAGTATCATTTAGGATATTATTAACCTACTATATGTAATATAAGCATCAACTAAATTCTTAACTCTATATAATACTATCCTAATTATATACTTAGAAGATAAATATGATCTATAATACAATATCTTAGTTTCTAAGGATTCACTTAAGTATTCTAAATATTTATGCATAATTGAAAGATGAAATGGAAAAATATGGAAGATATATTATCACTTACGGTTTTAGGGTAAATTATGGTGAATTAGTGTTTTTATATCCTTCAAGTTATAGTTTTAGGGTTTTTATTATTTCCAGGTACAACCTCTAGTGTTTTTACACATTTAGGGTTTAATATATTCATACACGATTAAGTCTTCGATTGTTATCTCAGGGTTTTGATGAGGTTCGAGGTCAAATTTTGCAATTACATATACTTAAGGTTTTAGGGTCTTCGTATGCAATTAGAGGTTAAATTGATAATTTAAGGTTTTTCATATTCACTTTAGGTTTTGAATTGAGATTTTAATCGGTTTTAAATTTCACTGGCTCTATTGACTTCAGGAAATTATCTATAGTTTGGGCGTTTGATTCTATACTTAGAAAGCTAGATTTACAAGGTTTATAGGTGGCATAGACATCAAGGGTCGCTAGTGTAAGTTGTAGGCCAGTTGCCTTTATTTCCAACTTGCACGTATTGATTCGGACTTCGTTCCTTTGCGTAAAATTCCTCTAAATCATCCATAATTCTACTCTTGAATCCTTTAATTCCTAAAATATCCAAATGAAAATAATTAAGTACCATTTCTCAATGATTTCTATAAAATCAATAATAATTCTAATTTAATATGCACTTTAAAACTTGAAAAATATGCCTTTATCAACTCCCCCACACTTGAACTTTTGCTTGTCTTCAAATAAAATAAACAGTACTAAAGAAATCTATTATTGAAAATATAATGTTTTCAATTGCTAATGCAAGACATCTGATATTTCACATTTTCAGACTAGTTAATTTATAAGAGTACGACAATTGAAATTAATCAGCTATTATAGAGAAAACTAATTTTAATCTAAGTGTTTAACCTCAGATTTCTATTTTAAAAGTTGATACTCAGTCCTAGAAGGAAAAACACCGATTTAAACTTCGTAGCTGTTAGTAAGCATATCATCCCTTTAATTATTCCGACAAAAAAATTAACATAGTAATGAAAGCATATGGTATCTGCTTTATCCCTAAATTATCTTCCTTTTTATTACAAGCCTTAATTCATTTCTTAAATTGCATTCAAAATTTCCATTTTGCATTCCCAATTTTTTTTTCTAGTTTAGATACTGAACTTTTACCTTTCCTCCCTTCTTGTTATAGTGAGTACATTAAGACGGCTCATCTCAGGCTGATCACCCAAGTGACCAAGTTTTAAAAAGACCCCTACGAACTCTTCCTCATTCTAACATTCAAGTTAGGATACATTTCACTCAATTTCTTAAGTTATTAGAGTAAAGGTTCTCATTTCATTACTTTTTGAATTCTCACTAAAATTTTTCAAAGTTCTTTTATAAGAATCACTAAGTTCAAAGCTTCACTTACCTCTTTCACTAAGTTGTTAAATTGCCATTAGAATAACTAAAAAGACCATATACTAACTATCCTTGCATAGAAGTTAAGTTGTTTACTTTTCACTTAAAGACTTGGCTGACTTTTAAACTTCTAATTCCAAGGCTAAAAACTAGGTAAATTAGGTTCTTAAAAAATTGACAAATTAATTTTAATTGAGTACAAAAATCTCAACATTGGTGAGTAGGGCACCTTAATCAGTCAATTATTCAAATCATAATAAGATGCTATCAACAATTTTTTTTTTTCCTTTGTATAATCTCTAGATTCCAAAAAAGAAATTTAAAAAAAATAGGCCTAAACATTACTAATTACCTAAGAACAAATAAAGTTCAAGCTGGTAGGAAAGTATAACTATTTATAAACAAAAACCGGCATCAAAATTGATATTTTCATTTCCTATAATTCCTTCCCCCTATTGTAGGATAGGCAGCGTCCACATCGTCTTCTATTCAATATTCAAGAGGAAATAAAAATTTGTAGCAATAAGAAATGAAAAATTGATACTCTCCTAGATTCAAATTCTCAACAACAATGAAAATTCCATGCATAAGATCATTGCTATCACAGAATTTAGATCTGACATGTCCTATCAAATGGAAAGAAACATGAAATAACAAAGATAATATAAAATTGCACTAAAGAGTACATGGTAGAGCTAATGATGTCAAGTTACCCAAATAGAAGGGTACTAAACAAAAACAACCAAACAGCAAAATAAAAGAAAGAAAAATGAAAATAAAAAAAAATAGAAAAGTATACAAATATCTAACTATCTCTGTCGATGTTACTACTCTCTATACTGGAAGTCTCAAAATGGAATTGCTCTATAGCTATTGGTTGAAAACATGAGATAGCAGGCTTAAACATATTGAAAATAGTAGTTTGGAACTTCTTATTCTCTTCCTTTCTTTCCTAATTTCATTCTAAACATTTCTAATTTCAACACTCAATTGTTCATAATTGCTATCTAGAGGATGAAATGAAGTAGACACTCTATCAGTAGGAGGAGGATTTTTAGGAATATCCTCTACATCAACAGGATGAGGCTTATTATTTATCTTGACCAATCCCTAACCCCTAAATGGTGCAACAGAAATAGGTTTACATAGGATACCATTGACCCCCTCTAGCTCTTGAAAAAGCCCCGTACCTTTCAATAATGCTATAATATACCTACCACAATAGATAACATGTGTCTCCGTATCATCTATCTGTCTATAGATAAAATTTGCAATCCATATTCCTAGATCTATCTAATATCTAGAAAACATATTGTATAGATAAAACATGTCAAAACCGGTTACCTTGTTATGGCTACTCTTCTTACAACTAAGAGTATGAGCAAGGATATAGTGGAGTACCTTGTGCTCCATTGTTAAGAGAGTCACAACAAGTGACTTTGAATGTACAAAACTATCTTGCCTGGGATGAATCAATTAGAACTAAAATCTCTCAATACAAATATCATTAGGCCAAGAGTTAGGCAAATTGACTTCCTCTTCCTCATGTAAACCTAGAATATAGCCAATTTGGCTTAAATCAATTACATGAATTTCTCCATAAACCTGAAATGTGAAAGTAGACATACGCTTACTTCTCTCCAACTGCAAAGTGGACAAAAAATCAATAGCTATATTTCTATAAGTGGATTCTTTTACCTCAAATAACCGAAACCATGTTTTATCAGGAATCATCTATTGGATTCTATCATCCTATCATCCATTCTATACTCTTGCAAAATAGTCCAATCCAGATATTGTTAATTCATGAATGTCATCCATTGTAGCTTGCTCTTTCTCTCCCTAACATACTCTTGATGTGAGAGTAGATTGATGCCCGAACTTTTGGAAGACGAAGTGGCTACTATCTTTTGTTTCTTTCTAGGTTGCATCTTCTTAGGTGGAACAGTGAATGTAGAAAGTACATATCTGTAAAGAAGAATGAAAATGTGTGTAGAAAAAGTGAAGAGAGTGAGTGTATGTAGTTGTAGGTACGTGGGAGATGGAGAGTTTGAGAGAAATCTAGAGAAAGAGAGAATTCAAGAGGAAAAATGAGTGAGGAGAGAGAGAAAATCGATGGTCGTACTTTTAAAAGCATTATATGCCGGAAATTCCTACTACACGCTGATGGTGTACATTGCTTGCATATATGCCTAGGCTGGTTGATAGGTCGACATCCTTGAGTGCCGGTTATGAATTCAAATTTCATACTTTTCTCTTTTTTTTTAATAAATAAGTAATTAAATAATAATGAAAAAAAAAATTAGCTTGATTAGATATGGGTTACCTCCTATGAAGCACTTAGTTTATAGTCACTAGCCTGACTTTTTCAATCTTACTATGGCTTCTCACTCACCACCATAGTGGTGTTACTGTCCATGTCTTCTCCTTCAAAATAGTGTTTAAGGAGATGACCATTTACCTTGAAAGTGTGATTGTCTCCTTTCTTTAACTCAATTGTACCATAAGGGAAAACATTAGCTATTTCAAACGGTCTAAACTATCGAGATTTTATCTTACCTAAGAACAATTTCAGTCGAGAGTTGTATAGCAATACTTTTTGACTAGGTATGAACTCCTACTGTTGAATGTTCCTATCATGCCATTGCTTGGCTCTCTCCTTGTAGATCCTAGTTTTTTTAGAAGCTTCTTCTCTGATCTCATCTAGCTAGTTCCATTGGACCAATCACTTTTTACCTACAAGTTGTAAATCAAAATTAAGGTATTTTATGGCCCAATAGGCCTTATGCTTAAGCTCTATAAGTAGGTTACATGATTTACTATAAACGATTTTGTTTAGGGACATTCTAATAGGGGTTTTAAAAATTGTCCTATAGGCTCACAATGCATCATCGAGTTTTAGAGACCAGTTTTTCTTGGATGCATTGACTATCTTTTCTAAGATATGCTTTATTTCCCTGTTGGACACCTCAATTTGTCCATAAGTTTGTGGATGATATGGGGTAATAAGTTTATGAGTGACTCCATATTTTTTTAGAAATTTTTTAAATTTTCGATTGCAAAAATGTGATCCCCCATCACACATAATAGCCTTAGGTACCCTAAACCTAAAAAAAATGTTCTTTTTCAAAAATTTAATTACCACTCTAGCAACATTAGATTGTAAAGCTGTTGCTTCTACCTATTTCAACACATAATCTATTGCCAAAAGTATGTATTTGTTTAAAAAAGATAAAGGGAAAGGACCCATGAAGTGTATTCCCCATACATCAAAAAGCTCAATTACTAGAATGCCCTTTTGTGGTAATTCACGTCTCCTAGAAATATTCCCAGTTTTTTGGCACTGAGCACAAGATATAACATAATTCTTGCAATCATTAAACAAACTAAGCCAATAAAATCCATAGGATAAAATTTTAGCTACAGTTCTTTTCACACCAAAGTAGCCCCCTGCTTCTTTAGAATGACAGTGCTGAATTATGCTAAGCTATTCTATTGCAGGAACATAACATCTAATTACTTGGTCAACACAACTTTTAAAAAGATATGGTTTATCCCAAAAATAAAATTTCACATCATGTAAAAACTTCCTTTTCTTTTGAAATGAGAAACCATAAGGTATGATTTTACTAACCAAGTAATTAACTATATTAGTGTACTAAAGTAATCTTTGAATCTCTATTGCACACAATTGTTCATCATAGAACTTTTCATTAATGGGTGGCTCTAAACACTTCAATTGTAATTGAGATAAATGATTAGCAATTACATTGTCAATTCCCTTTTCATCTCTAATTTGAAGGTCAAATTCTTGCCGTAATAAGATCCATCGAATTAACCTAGGTTTAGCTTCAGCTTTAGCAAACAAATAATTCAAAGCAACATGGTCTATATATATTATGATTTTAGAACTTATGAGATAAGGCCTAAACTTGTCACAAGTAAATATAACCGCTAAAAGTTGTTTCTTTATTGTAGCATAGTTTCTTAATGCCCTATTCAAAATTCTACTTGCATAGTATATAACATAAAATAACTTACCTCTCCTCTACCTAAGTACTACTCTTATAGCATAGTTACTAGCATCATACATCATCTTGAAAGGAAGCTCTCAATTTGGTGCAACGATCACTAGTGCCAAAGTAAGTTTCTTCTTTAATAGATTAAATGCCTGCAAATAACTATCATAAAAAACAAAGGTAGAATATTTTTCAAGTAAATTACAAAGAGTTTTAGAGATTTTAGAGAAGTCCTTGCTAAATCTCCTATAGAAGTCAGCATGCCCTAAGAAGCTCCTAACTCCTTTGACTGAAGTGGTTGGTGGTAGCTTATCTATTATCTCCATTTTCGCTCTATCAATTTCAATCTCCTTTTTTGATACCTTATGACCTAAGACTATTCCCTCTCTTACCATGAAATGGCATTTTTGCCAATTTAGAAGTAGATTAGTCTCTTTGTACCTTTTGAGCACAAACCTAAATTAGTCAGACATGAATCAAATGACTTCTCAAAAATAGAGAAGTCATCCATAAATATTTTAATAAAATGTTCTAACATGTCAGAAAATATATACATCAATCATCTTTGAAAAGTAATGGGTGCATTACAGAGACCAAAGGGCATTCTCTTAAAGGCAAAAGTGCCATAAGGACATATAAAAGTGGTTTACTCTCGATCCTCAGATGCGATATGAATTTGATCGTAACTAAAATAACCATCTAAAAAACAATAATAATCATGCCCAGAAAGTTTTTCTAACATTTGATCTATGAAAGTGAGTAGAAGGTGGTCTTTATGACTAACATCATTTAGTTTTCTATAATCTATGTAAACTCTCCACCCGATCATAGTGTGAGTAAGGATTAGCTCATTATCCTTATTTTTCACCATGATCATACTAGCTTTTTTTGGTACTACCTGAACAGGACTAGTCCACTTACTATCTAAGATAGGATAAACAATACTTGCATCCAAAAATGAGAGTACCTCTTTCTTCACTACCTCCTTAAGAGTTGGGTTGAGTTGTCTCTATTGTTGTATTGTGGGTTTGCACTCAGCCTTAAGCAATATCTTATGAGTACAAATTATGGGAATAATCGCCTTTATATTTGCAATGGTCTACCTGATGGCTTCTTGATGCTCTCTTAGAACTCCTAGAAT
The DNA here is from genome assembly GCA_024138005.1 of Lumnitzera racemosa. NCBI lineage: Eukaryota > Viridiplantae > Streptophyta > Magnoliopsida > Myrtales > Combretaceae > Lumnitzera > Lumnitzera racemosa. The sequence continues at coordinate 48,285,764 of JAMXBC010000007.1, forward strand.
TTGTTTCTCCTAGTCACTTATCAAAGAGGAGGAGATAATTATTAGCAAAATATCATTTGGTCCAAGATAAGCATATTTTAAATGACTAGGTAAAGGTTTAAGTTCAAGCCTCAAGGGTTATGTCAACGATGGGACTGGCTTCGACTCATTGGTACCTAGTTCTTCATGGTATCGAGTTCCCTACCTTCTTCTTTAGGTTTGTTGTCATTGCTCCAAAATCCAAATCCCTAAGAAATGATTCCATGACATCCAATCCTACTTTCTCTTCCATAGACTCACAGTTAATCTCATAAAAAAAGTCAATAGTGTAACAGGATTCGCAATCATCAAAATGTTTTATGGCTTCATAAACATTAAACTTTACTTGATTGTCCATAACTCTTAAAGTCAATTACCCTATTCTACGACTATTAACGCCTTACCTATTGCAAGAAACAATCTACCCAAGATCATGGGTACCTTTTTGTCTTCTTTCATCTCTAGGACTATAAAGTCAATTAGGAAGATGAATTTGTCTACCTTTACCAGAACATTCTCGACAATACCCCTTGGGTATTTAATTCTCCTATTAGTAAGTTGCAACATGACATGAGTCTCCTTGCAATCTCTAAGTCACAACTTCCTAAAAATAGACAAGGCCATTATATTTATACTTGCACCCAAATCAGTAAGAACCTTATCAAAGTGAAAATTTCCTATAGTGCAAGGGACAGTAAAACTCCCTTGATCTCTTTCGTTTCTAGGTAGGGTGGATACATTTTTCTACAGGATCATCGAGCACTCCCTTGTAAGCATTATTAGCTCACTTTCATCAATCTTTTTCTTCTTAGTGAGCAACTCCTTCATGAATTTTGCATAAAAAGGCATCTGCTAAAGTGCTTCTGCAAAAGAAATGTTGATTTGCAGCTTCTTGGAGACATCTAAGAATTTGGCAAATTGAGCGTTAGTTGTTGTTGCTTTAATCTTCTTGGAAAGGGGACTGGAGGAACATACAGTTTCACTTTTGGTGACTTCACATTAGTTCCTCTTCCACCTTCTTCCCTTTTTCTACCTTTGGAATCCCTACCTTTTCTTCAACTCGTTTATCAACTGTTTCTAGTGCTTTTCTACTATTCAACATAATAGCAATGACACCTCTAGGATTCTCTTTAGTATTGCTGGGTAAAGACCCTAATGGTCTGTTATCAACTATTGAGAAATATGACTAATTTGATTCTCTAGGTTTCGAATAATCGCCTATTGATTCTGTAGTAAGGTGTCTGTCTTTTGCATATAGCTTAACATAAGCTTTTCCATTCTAAACTGATTTTGCTGAGGTAGAGCATTCTAAGCAGGCCCTTGCTTTTGGAATCCAGGTAGTAGTTGAAATGCATTGTTCTCATTTCTCCATGAAAAATTTGGATGATTATGCCATCCAATATTATATGTATTTGAATATGGTCTTTGATTACCGCGTTGAAAATTGTTGATAAAATTTACTTGCTCTCCACTAGTTGGAGCCAAGTGATTTCTAATTAAGCACTTAAGAGTTAAATGTAGTGCTAAACATAACTCACACAAAATAAATAGGATTAGCATTAAAAGACTGTGTTAAGGTGAGTTTACTTACCTAAGTAGTGAGAGCTGTAATCTAAGCTATTAATTGAGGTACAATACTATTGTCATTAGCTACTGCTGCTCCTAGATTGCTTCTCTCGTTTTGCTAGTTATGTGTACTAGAGGCCATCTCTTCTATCAGTATACTTCATTATATGTCTTACCCATTAGAGCACCTCTAGCTACAGCATCAACTAGGGACCTTAATATCTCATCCAGATTGAGATAGAAGATCTCAATCAGGAGATTATCTAGCAAGCCATGATGTGGGCATTTTCTGATCGCCTCCTTGAATCTCTCCCATGCTTCATAAAGTGACTCACCACTAAACTTGGTAAAGTTGGTGATATCGTTCCTTAATTTTGTGATCCTAATTGGTGGGAAAAATCTCCTTAAGAACTTTGATGAAAGATCAGCCCAAGTAGTGATAGATTCTTGTGGTAGTGAATGAAACTAAGCTCTAACTTTATCCCTTAGTGAAAAGGGAAAGAGCTGTAATCTGATAACTTTGTCTATCACATTGTTCATCTTCACTGTATTGCAGTATTGAAGGAATCTAGCAATATGCTCATCAAGACTTTCATTGAGATATCCTCCAAACAAATTCGTTTGAACCATCTAAATAAGAGACGGCTTCAACTCAAAGTTGTTAGCTTGAATAATAGGCCTCCTTATAATAGAACCCATCACTGTAGGTATTATATAATCTTATAGTGCTTGCGGAACTCCTTATAGCCAATTATTATCCTCATTACTTGCCATCTCTTCTATCCTTCTTCTGTTTTCTCACCTCAATTGATGTAAAGTACTATCTATTTTTTAATCTAATGGTAAAATTTCAACACTTCTTCCAGTGCATAAAACACTTGGAAAGAGAACAAAAAAAAAAAAAAAAACATGTCATAAACTACGCCTAAATTACCAACAGAGCTAAAAGGTTTGATATTTCTGTTCCCTAACAACGACACTAAAAACTTGATTCACTTAAATTATATATAAAAATATAAATATAAATAAATCACGAATACTCCAACAAGTATACTAGGTTGGAATTAAGTAATATAGAGAATGTAAGTTGTCGATCCATTGAAGACTAAAAAATTACTAATCCTATGCTATTTCTCATCATTATTTAAGCAATCAAAATTAAATTGATTAATCTACTAATTACTCTAAAACTATTGAAAAGAAAATAACTATGAAAAATCTAAAATTAAGCAATCAATTGAGAATTGTAGGAAAATAAAATTCAACCTAGATTATACCAATCAAATTGTTATTTTGTTATATAGATTAATAGCTATATGGTCATTCAAGTGAGATTATTATACCTTAAAACCTAAGGATTTAAACTCCTAATTAATTAGTTAGCTCCAGTATCTTCCAATTAACAGTGGACTCTAAATTACAATCATATATCTCTCAATACTATGATTGTCTAATGTCCTAAATCAATTATCCTTAATATCTTTGTAAATAATTAATCGTTGAACATTGCATTAATTTCTAAATAATTTCTAATTATTTCAATTAACTCTGCTTCCACATTGATTAATCAAATCAACTAAGAATTTCAAATAAACCTTATATCAACTCTTGTATCATTAGGGTTTTTAACAATTATAATCAATTAAACAATTATAATCGAAATCATAGAAATTGCAATCATGAATCTTCCATATATCTGTTAATCCTCTAACATGAACACAATCATCATCTTAGTTATCTAAGGTTTCATCAATTCCTATAAATAAATTTAACCAGCCATAGATTTAGAAACAAAAACACAACTACTAATTGAAATTGTAAAGAAATTCATAATTGAGAGCACAAGTATTTCACTGAATTGCATAATAATAATTTAAATAGATGTCACCAATTCTATATTGTAAAAAATAATCTTTAGTTACGACCAATTCTATATTATAAAAAATAATCTTTAGTTACGACTTCAGCTTGGTCTCCACAGCAAAAGCAAATTCTTCTCAATGATCTAAGCAATTCTCTAGAAGAATTTTTCAAGATCTAACTAAAGACTATTCTATGACTCTCTATGTCTAAGGAAAGTGTGTTTAAAATTCTCTCAAACGATGAAACATAAGCTATTTATAAGAAAAATTAGGGTTGACTTGCTTGACTCTCTTTTTTCATGAAGGTCGGAAGCTCCTGACTTCATCGACAATAGCGATGTAGGCTACACATTAATAGCTTTGACTTTTTCCTCATCAACTCTAACTTCCTTCCTTAAAACAACATATTCAAGGAATAAAACCTTACTTTGATAGAATACGCGTTTCTTTAGATTGTCGAATAATTTCTCAGCATGAAGTACGTTAAACACCAATCTCAAATGTTTGACATGAACGGGGAGGTTGGCACTATAGACCAAAATATCATCAAACTAAACCACAATGAATTTGTCGAATGACGATCTAAGTACATAATTCATTGGTTGCATAAATGTACTCGACAGATTAGTTAGACTAAACAATATCACCAACCATTCAAACTAACCATCCCTTGTCTTGAAGGCTGTCTTCCATTCATCCCCAAGTCTCATTTGTATTTGGTGGTAGCCACTCATTAGGTCAATCATAGAAAAGATGCTGGTGCCATGTAATTTGTTAAGCATATCATCAAGCCGCAGGATCGGCTATCGGTATTTAATAGTATTCTTATTGATAGCTTAGCTGTCAATGTACATTTGCCACATTCCATCCTTTTTTGATATGAGTACAACGGGTATGGCCCAAGGACTTATGCTCTCATGAACATATCCACAATCCATTAACTCATTCACCTATTTCTTCAGTTTAGTTGCCTACTTTGGATTGAGCTGATAAGCGGGTTGGTTAGGTAAGGTAGGCCTTAGTTAGAGGTCGATGCAATGCTCAATACCTCTCTAGGGAGGTAAACCTTTCGACATCTTGACAGGGAATAAGTCAGCAAAGTCCTGAACTAGCTATTGCACTTTAGTAGGTAAGTTCTTGGCTTCTCTAACCTATAAGAATCTCCTAACTAAAAGGAGCACATAGTCCTCGGCCTTGACTTCTCATGGAAACTTAGCTTAGGAGATCACTAAAGACTTTCGCTGTAGAGATCTAGCAACTTTTTCTTAAGCTTCTTATACATCTTTAGGACTCATAGGTATCAATATAATTTTCTTCTTATCCTTTTGGAACATGTAGGTGTTTCTATACCCATCATATAACACTCTCAAATCAAATAGCTACGGTCGGCCAAGTAATATGTGAGAAGCATACATAGGAAGGGCATCATATAGCACCTCATCCTTATACCTATCACCAATGGTAATCAACACTCTAACTTGCTTGATAATGTGTAGTCTTCTTTTCTCGTTTAACCATTGAATCTTGTACGGCTTGGGTTGTAGAAGGGTTGGCAATTTCATGGCCTTAACTACCCCTTGTGCAATGATGTTGGTATAGCTCCTTCCATCAATGATTATGGTATGTAGCTTCCCATTCACCTAACAATTCATATGCAAGAGGTTCTCTCTTTGCTCATTCTTGTTAGCTACAAAAGCACTGAGAGATCGTCAAACAATAAAGCAATACTCGGCTCTACCTAAAGAGGTATCTTAACATCGGGGTCTTCCTGAAATTCTTCCAACATTTGATTGGTTGCCACTTCTCTTTCTCCTCCACTTGTACTTTTTACTTCAAACTAAGGATTATCTCCTTTTATGGTCATGACTCAGCAGTTTAGACATTAACTAGCTACATATCCATAGCCAAGGCATTAAAACATTTTATTTGTTGGGTTTTCCTTCCTAAACTCTAACCCTGGTCTCTTTGGATCTTAGGTTCCTCAGTCTTACTATTACCTCGGCCTTCTTCTAGTCGGCTCGGCATCTGACTTTGGTGTTCTACCTCAAAATTGTTAGATGCTTTGTCATTCCCCTGTTAGCTTAGTAAGCCACTCTTATTCGGCATCATTGTTCAGCTACTCAACATCTAACTAACTTAGTTACACTATTACCTTTCAACTCTCTAGGCTATACGAATGATTTCATTTAGAGTTGTGAGTATCTACAATTCTACGATCTTACCAATCTTAGCTTGTAGTCTAAAGATGAACCATACTATAGTTTGTGTCTCAGGTTCATCGACATCGCATTGTATCATGAGCAACTGAAATTCTTGAATATAATTGTCTATGGATTTGTTAACTTATCACAAGTCTTGGAGTCATCTGAAAGTGTTTAGTTCATAGTGTTCGGGAACGAACCTTCTTAGAACTTTCTTCATCTTGTTCCATGTTCGGACTTCATGTTAAGCCTTTAAGCGAACATTCTATAGTTTCTTTGACCACATTGTTGCATATCTAGAAAATTCTAATGCAGCCACTTGAATGTGGACAGTATCTTCATAATCATAAAATTCGAATATCTTATTAATCTTTTACTTCGTCCAACTCTAACCATCTTTTCGTAACATTATTGATACATCGTAGTGGTGCTTAGTTCAATGGAAAGGCTATCGGAGCTTGCTTGTTCATTTGCCTTCTCAGCCTATCTCTCATCTCTTGGCCTTACTTAGCAACTTTCTCATGTGGTCCAGTCTCTAAGACTCTATTTATTGACATAGTTAGGTTGGCTACAATAGCAGCAAGATTTTGTATTTACTCATTAATAGTATGTAGTATTTGTTGGGTAACTCAACTACGATTATAAGCATCACTCCTAGCATCATTAATCTCTCCTTATACGTTAGGATTTGACATTCTCAACATGAAGCTTCAAAAAATACACATCACACAGCCTTCAACTTACACATAAGTATCTCGAACAGTAGAGTGACTATCACTACATAGCTCTTCGTCTCAACCTCAAGCTTTGATACTAAGATTATATGGTGTGCTTAAGAGCTTAGTTATCATCGGGACTTATCATAGCAAATTTGAACTAAATGGCTCCTCCAAAATGTTGAAGAAAATAGTAGGAATTGGTCCACGGACAAACTAGAGTAGCTAACGTAAAGTTGCTTAGAGGATGTGACTCACCAATAGACATAACACGACTTGATACTTTACTTGATATGATAAACAAGTTGATGTTAAGGTCCACCCGTCACTAATCCTAAGCTACTTGACAAGATTAGATAAGAGTCTATGAAAGAAAATAAACTTAGAGAAGGTTGTCTCACAAGAATAGGAAATTTAATGTCTATTTGTCTAATTGTTTGTGGCTTACAAGAGGAAATGGACTATTTATAGTAAGTCCTTAAGGCAACATTACAAATAAAGAAATTACAAGAAAGTATTTACGAAAAGAAGATCCCTAATACATATGAAAAAGGGTAAAAAGGAAAAAAGACAAAAATGGAACAGTAGTATGTTGTTAAATGAGGTAGACGGGTGGTAGTACAACATTGGTCTCATACGAAGATTCTCTAAACACAGTAGGCGAGAGGGATTAAGATGTTGTGGCAATAAAGGGGCTGAGACGAGAAGAGAGTGACAAGAGAAATGGTAACATGTCGAAAGAAAACTACTCGGTTGGTAAGTAAGTCTCTCATCATTCGACAGAACCTCTCAGCAGCAGTTGGTCAGATTACTCGGCACAAGGTCCTTGGTAAGGGAATGGTCGGAATCATCATAATTGAGAGTATAGATCAACGTATAATAATGTGGGCAGCTGAAGAAGTTCAGCCACCTTCCTTCAATGCAAAGTTTCTCGTCATCAGTAGGTTACCAAGAGAGGATTCTCTGGGTGAGGGATTGGAGACCTCAGAGCCTTACATAAGTAATAAGACTGATGATCGGTAATTCATTAGCATCTAACTTTTTTTCTCCAATTGTTTTATCATTTCCTTAAGTTTAAGTGATAAATGAAAAGCCTACACTACTTATATCCTAACTTCAACTTAACTTCTTCTCCATAAGACGATCATTTAGCTAAAATATTAAGTAGAAATTATAGATCACATACTTATCATACGTGTTGCACCTTAGTTTACATCTCAAAGAGTTGATTTCTTCATAAAAACATCATGTGGTGGTTTTTCCCTCACCTAAAGCTAGATTTAAGCATGTGAAACCAAATAGAAGTAAAAGTAACATCTAAATACCCTTCAAATACACCATGTCCAGCATGTTTCTCTACCATTCATGTTAGTGGTGAATTTTGGGATGAGGAAATAATCTTTCAAAAGAAATTAAAATACTTGGTACTGTGGCCAGTCCAATGTGATCACTCTAATGCCTAAGTTAGAATTGTAATTTATTATAATAAGTATATGAATAAAAAGTATCAGAGAGCCCTTACAGAGTTTCTTTTCAGTATTTATAGATGGTTGTTGTGTCTAAAGCAGTTATCGAGATAACTGTTAAGACACGTGGAGCCTTCTTGACATGACATCTCCCCTAATATGTAATGATAGCAAGTGGTTGTAAAATATAACCGTACTTATGATAATTGGTTATACTATAGATTTGAATTCAAACTAGGAGTGCTTATTTTACACAGCATAAGTGTCGTGTGTCTTCTAAAGAGCACGAACCCGAGAGAGTCGATTACCCGGCATCTCGGCCGATGAAAGGACAAGTGTTAGTTGAGTGAAAACTAACTATCAACATTTTCCCTTTAACTCTTGTGTTCAAATAGTCGACAAAGGGAGTTATATATATATATATATATATATATATATTGTAGTAGAAGCTATTATGAACCAAGGACGGCCTAGTCATGGTAAATGTCATATACTGTATGAAGAACCTTTGATTAGTTACCCTTCGAATCATGAACTCTTTACATAATATACAAGACTTTACTACCACTAGTTTCCTAAGAACATACAAATTCACATGATATCATCACACAAACATATGTATATAAAATTTTAACTACTAAGCTTATAATATGCAGTAATTTAGAATATTTACATTTATAATACTGGTAAAATAAAAGTATGTAAGTAAGAGTCTATATAAATTGTTCTCTCTCAATAAATAGAAAGGCTCGATCTTGCCCATGTCTCCAAGCTAACTTGCGGCATCCCCTGGCCAGCTTCTACGAACAAGTTATCCTATAACAAAAGTCTAAGGGGGTGAAGCCTAAAATTAGTAAGTAAAACCCTCAGCCACACCATAGGCAAGTTATAAATACATTACATTCACCCATATGAAAGAATGTTCAAATAGAATGTCAAACAATACATATAGTTAAGTAGTTCATATACGTAACTTAGATTTAATGCCCTCCGAAGTCCGGGTTAGAGTATACACGGCACTAATTAGATTTAGGTATTATACTAGAACTTATTTTACTATGGAACTCCATGTCCCGTACTTAAATAAAATAAGTCTTTTATTTTCATAAAAACTAAGTTCTAGTATAATCGTGAATAGGCCCCACCAATTTACACTTACCCCTAAACTGAGGCTTCTAGACTCAACCCTTAGTCAAGTGATTGGCGCCTCTAACGCCTAGTATTCCTACGGGCTAGGGTAAGGTCATTTTGTATGAGTGCACTGTATAGAACCAATAAATTAATAATAACAACCCTCGAATGGCCTCTCTTTACCTCCATCTAATGCGACGGTCGGAATTGTCTCTATGCAACGCATATACCAATTTCATTTTATAAGCCGAGTATAATTAAGTCCAAATTATGTTGTGACCATCCAATAGCATACACAATCATTTTCTATATTATAATGCAACAAACAAAGCATTATCTGTAGTTAAGGTAAGTTCACAACTCAGTACATAATAACATACATGAGCATTTCCTAACCCCACATAATAGTCAATTAACAATAACATTTAAGTCTACTATCTATAATCACATACAAGCATGGAATCATAGGGTAAATACTCACTCAGCCATGATGACTCGCTCTAGTCATAGTAATTAATCGGGAGATCCTTGTCCACCTCGGGATCACCTGATCATTACGATATAATAACGCTAGTAACTAATTGAATTAACTAGTAATTCTAAATATTTATTTACCTAATTTTACTTAGATTGCTATCAACTTTTTTCCAATTAGACTTTATCATTAATCGTATGTAACTTTTTCATTCTATTTCTGATATTTATGAATTTATAGTCATTTTTCATCATTTTCGAATGTACATTCACATGGTGATGTTGTTTTGGATGTTAAGACCCGTGTTTTATGATATGGACTAAATTTATGTAAATTTTAATGATGGAAACTTAATTATTCTTATTGCTAATATTTATATCCTTTGTTTATACTTAATGATTTAGTTAACCCTTTAATTCTTATACTTAGAGAATTTTACCTTACTATTACTAATTCATATACTTAATTAAGTATAATCCAATTTAGGAAGTGTATTAGGGTTTACTAATTTATGTACCTAATTCTTATGCACTCTTTTTATTTCTTATTTTATAAACCTATGCTTGTGTCATCACTTACATCATCAATCGCTTATGTCATCACTTACTTATGTTATGCCTTATGTCATCTTTTAATTACATCATTGCTTATCTCATCATTTAGTTACATATGCCTTACCTCATGCTTATGTCATACCTAAGTGTCATACGTACACTTTACTTATACTAACTATATACTTATACCATTACTCTACTTATATGTATACTAGTATACTTATACCGTATTTATACTTTTATAATACCCATATACTTATATGGTCATATAAGTATTTTTATATAGATTTTGCATGCCAAATTTTCCTCTTAAGAAAGCTTCTTTAATTTCATTCTTTTTGTGTTTTAAGAGTGTATTTAGCATGGTATAGGTATGTACAGCTAATATTTGTCTTAGTTTAGGTTATGTAAATAGTGAATACTTATGTATAAAGGTCTCTATACTTGTATTCCTCTAGTATCCTTATGTATATATACTTAAAGACACATACACATGCATCTCGTTCCTCTTCACCATGATTTCTATCCTTCTACACTTAAAGATAGAAACTTTATGCCTTCTTCAACATGGATACACATGACACTTAACTACTCATCTAATCTACCTCTGCACTTAACTAATAAGTAATATAAAGCAATACATAATAACATAATCACATACCTTAATTTGTTCTTTAAATATGGAGACAAAGTTGGAAAATTTTAAAAGTGAAAGGGAAAGGGGATAGTCATGGCAATGGAGTGGGGTATGGGTTTGTTTCTTTTTGTCTTGTGTTGTATTTGAAATGAAGAAGATGTTGGGGTATAGAAGGAAAAGGAGTGGATGGCAATTAAAGGAGAAAAGAGAAAAGAAAAGCTAAAAGTAAAGAAAAGAAATCATGAGATGGCTTATATATTTTCTAAAGCATAAGTATTTTTTGTTGACTTTTTCTAAATGTTAACTTAGTCAACCTTTTGACCTTGGTTAACTTTCCAAAAACATATGCCATTTAGTATACATAATGTCATAATTAAGGAAAATTAAGAGAAAAATTAAGGAAATGAGGCATTTGGTGAATTGATTAGTAAAAATAGACGATGAGATCTCACTTTAGGTATTTATATCTTATATACATCATTTGGTAAGCTACTTAGTCTAACTAGCATGAAAGTATTAATTAGGGTGTTAAGGTTTACTACATTTAACTTAAGCTTCAACTACACCCCTAACTTTATGTAATTCCATCTTAATTATATACTTAGAAGATAAATGTGATCTATGATACATTATCTTAGTTTCTAAAGGATTACTTAAGGATTCTAATATATGTGCATGATTGAAAGTCATCTCTAATCTTTTACTAATGATTTGGCAAAATATGAAGGTTATATTATCAATTAGGGTTTTATGGTGTATTATGATGAATTAGTGCATGTATGTCTTTAAGGTTATCATTTAGAGGTTTAATCACATTCAAATGAAATCTTTAGTGTTTATATACATTTAGGGTAGAAAAGTTTTATATGCAATTGATTAGTTCTTTTAGGGTTTTTACTTTCATTAACCTTATCAACTCCTTACACTCCAGTCTACTTCAGAGGTTAGGTCAAGAAATTTAGGAGTTTACAGAAGCTGAGTAGCGAGAGTCTCTAGATTCATGCCTAGTGACGTAAGAAGTAGGACGTATCACACCCCAGCCGAAACGTCGCCATTTCAAAACTCTCAGTCGTTCGAGAAACCAAAAAGCTATAGGCACTTCATTTGTCACCTAGGTCATCATTTTGTTGCAGGCTTAATAACTGTCAGAAATTTTTCAACTATTGGATTATTATAACGAGACATGAGTCCACAATCCATGAGACTATCATATGAGCACATTAATACTATCAAAAGTAGATTTGCAATTACGAAAATGGATCGTCCATATATAAGGTACTATTCATACTCAAATTTAACTTCTTTGGTTGTACCTAAAATTTTTGTTCGTTTTCCAATCTTTAGAATCTCACTCTTCAACTTCTGTTATTTCATTTCATACCACTATTTTGGTATGGTTTGCAAAGTTGCTTGTCAACTTGTTTTATCTGATTTCGAGGCAATGGAAACTGAGGCTACTATTCCACCCTAAAATATGAGCAAGGTGGCTTATTCTTTAGGTAGTTCAGCCAATAGTATGGAGGTAAGGTGGGATAAACTTGCTTAGATTAACAAACTTCCTACAAATAATTATCCTAAGGATAAGGAAGGGAGGTCTTTAGCAAAATATCTATACAATACAATAGCCTACTTTCGCGATTCTCCTAATGGAACCGCCAATTCAATCAATAGAGTTCTCATCACAAAGTACAATCAGTACTGGCGAAATGTTCTTGGAACATGGAACTTAAGGAAGCTAAGAGATAAGGAGAGAGCATGCTTTCTATGGGAGCGCGAGTTCTATATATACCAGAAGTATTTGGATTTTGGGCTGTGCTTTCCTTTCTCGGCTTTTGTTAAGGGGCTTGTTCAACTATTTAAGAGTCGCGCTAAGTATGTTCTCACCCAACACATATCGGCTTCTAGTGGCTTTTGAGATAGTATGTGAAGAGGTTGTGTGAAGACCCTAAAGGGAGCTTAGTAGGATTGCCTAAAAATTTCCTTGTCGTATACGTAACCATGATATGAAAACCGCCTTGTAAGTCAAATATTGCAGGACTCTAAATGATAAATCATTAAGATTACCAATCTTTAAGTAATTAATTTATTATAACATATAAATATAAATAATTATAGATGTTCGATATCCTACAATTCCTTAAAACTACAAAGAATCATTATTGCCTACCAAATGATAAGATTAAGTAATATAGACTTAAAAGTTCGAACTTAATAAGGTTAAAAACTCTAAGTACATAATTGGTATTTACATTTAAGGTTTCCTATGAACTAAACTTCTCTCTAATTCTAACCTCTAAAATGGCTCAGTACTTACACTCAACGCTTGGCTCTTAACCCATATTTGATTACCTATCAACTTACAAAAGAAAAACTGTTGGGGAGTAAGCTATAAGAGCTTAGTGAGCGATCCCTTATACTATGTTTTCAAACAAGTTATCAAATAAATTGTTACAACCATATGAATGCATGCACACATAATATGCTAAACAATATATGCAGTTGATCAGTGCTGTATATAAATCGGATTTTAACGCCCTTCGAGATAGGAGTTGGAGATACATTGGCACCAATCACGACTGGACTCTAGTACCTAGGTTTTTTAACCATAACTTTAAATTCCATATTTCACAAAATACATTTTCATTTTTAAAAATCCAGTATTACACAAAATCCTAAGCTTAGCAGTGAGGCAACCCCTGCAATCCACACTCATACCCTCTAGCAAAGATCTCTATACTTGACCATCAGCCATACGGTTGGCATCTCCATCGTATAGTAAGCCCATAGGTTCAGGTAAGGTCATGTTATACGAGTACACCATACAGAAACACTTTAATATATATAAACAAACCCTACAAGGCCTCTCTTTACCTTCGCATGAGTGACAGCCAAAATAAGTGATGTAATGCATGGATAATACATGACCCTTTGAATTTAAGATAAGCCAAATATAATTAAGTCAAATTATGTAGCACTCAATCAATATCCGTGAACCATCCAAATCATATAACAATCAATCATATAATCAAATCCTTAATTATTCTATTAAATAATATTTTTCATAGTAAGCAATCAATATCAAGCACATGTATATCTTGAATCCCCACGAATTAAGTTATTACTATTTAATTTAAGTGCACTAACTACAAACATAGAATAAGTATAGAGTCATTGGGAGTACTTACTTGACTATGATGAGTTGCTTTAATCGTAATAATCCATTGGAAGATCCTTGCTCTCATTGGGATCACCTGATCATTACGAGATAACATAGATAATAAGTAATTGAATTAACTAACGGTTCTAGATAGCTATTTACCTAACTCTACTCAGATTACTATTAGTTTTTATTTGATTAAACCTAATTGCTAATCATATGTAACTTTTTCATTCTATTTTCGATATTTATGAACTTATAGTTGTTTTTCATGGTTTTTGGACGTACGTTCACACGGTGATGTCCATTTTGGACCTTAAGACTCGTGTTTTACAATATGAATTAAATTTATTAAAATTTTAGTTGTTGAAGCTTGGATATTCTTATCATTTAGTTTTATACCATATTTTAGTACTCAGTGATTTAATTAGCTATTAGATTCTTACACGTAGATGATTTTACATTGTTATTACTATTGTATATGTTCAAGTAAGGCTAATTCAATTTCAAATGTATGTTATGAGCTTAAAGTAATTTCGGCCCATATATGTATACATTTGTACATATTGTGTAGTTTATTATTTTACTATACTATCTTATGGTATTTTAAATAATTATGTTATAAATTATTTATGTATAACTTTTATACTTAAGTACTTATGTACCTTATACTTATGTTATGTATATATATACTTCTAATACACTTGTATGTGTACTAGTATACTTATACATATACCATATCTATACTCATACATACACTCATATATGCATACTATGGTATACCTATTTTCGTATGCCTTTTATACTCTCTTAAGAAATCTTCATGTAATTCATATTTTTGCACCTTATGGGCTTATTTAGAAAGGTATATGTATGCATAGTTAGTATACTCTTCCTTTTTGGTTATGTACATGCAAGATACTTATGTATAAGAGTATCCATACACATGCACATCAGGAATACCTTTGTATACACATACTTATACATATGTATATGTGTTCCTCTTCCAATTATCTAAAGATTTCTGACACTTTTAAACATAAATATAGAGCTTTCTATCTTCAACAACACATATATACAAATTACATAAAATTTCTATACTAACATAAGGTTGATACTAACTAACTATTAAAAGACTAGATTTGTTTTCTAATTATAGACAAAGTTCTTAGTTTAGTAGATCCTTGGGAATGATCGAGAAGTAATCTTAGTTAATTAAATGACATCTTAAGTGGTAAGGTTTATAGGCTTTATTCTTCTATACACACCATTCCCAAAAGTTCCAAATTAACCTTAGGCATGCCTCAACCAGGTACAGTAAATAAGTCCTCCTGCATCAATGGCTTAAGGAAGTGTAAGCTATAAAACTTGGTAAGTTATCCTTAACCATACAAACAAGCAAGTTATTCAACAATCAATTACAAACATATGAATGCATGATCAACCAGAATGCTACATAAATGCATATAGTTAACCAGGTATTGTACGCAATTTAGATTTAATGCCCTTCGAAATCATGGTTGAAGAATATACAGCACCAATCAAATCTCAATATCATACTTAAACTTACATAACTACAATACTCTACATTTCATATTTAAGATAAAACATTCAGTTTAATTTTAGTTTTAAAATCCATGTTCCATGTATGATTGTGAGTGGGCTCTTATAGTCCACACTCACTTCTAAATAGAGGCCTCTTAACTTGACCGTTAGCTAGGCAGTTATCACCTCCAACACTTAGTACTCCTTTGGGCCAAGTGCTAAGTATAAATTACTTTACACTTTCAAAGCATGTTTAGGCATAGAATTGATCATAAATGTGATTAATTTTTTAGATTGGGTACTTCATTAAATAAAATAATGATTTCAAGTAAATCATGAGCAAAGGGAGAAAGTATACATAAGAATAACTACTTCAAGTTAGTCGCGGCCGTGAAGGAGAAGAAACAAGTGTAGAAGCATCAATCACGGGCATGATAATGAAGCAATGAAGAATCCACTTTGGTCACACCTTCAATCACGACCATGATAAAGGGAAGTTTTGTTAATCCCCCTATCGATCACGGTCATGATTGAATAGTCAAAGGATAATCACGACCCTGATCATCGGCATGATGAGATTTAATAATGCGATGAGAAGTTCACAGCCTCAATAACGATCATGATTAGTAAAGAATAATTCTTTTTGAGACTATCATACCTTAAGTCATGGGTGTGATAAGAAGGGGCATAACTGTTCATTTCAACTTTTTCACATGAACCAATATATGGGAAATGTCAAGTGGTGCCATAAAGGGGTAAATTGGAGTCTTTTGATGAGGAGATTATAAAAAGCTACCGCAACTGGTGGAAGAAGGATTTTTTTTTTTCAAATATCAATTTTAGGAAAGTAGACATCATTTAAAACAACACATCACTTGCCTATACACATCCACATTTTTACCCATCCTTGTACCAATTTATAGCATGTATCATCTTCTCGAATGTGTACTGTATTTTTCTTAGAATTGCTCGAGAGAGATGATAGGAATTTGTTGTTTATAGATTTATCAAACTTCTTCAGTGGAACATAAAGGGGTTTTTACTTTAACTATTCTATGTTCTATTTCTATTTAATTATGTTTCCGGTTAGTTTTTGTCATTGTTTTATCATATGTAAGTAGTTCGTTAGGGTTTGCTTCATCAATTAGTATGATCAAGTGCTTGAAAAAAGTAATTTCCTAACGTTGTTAATTTTGATGAATGACATTTTATGAACTAAGTATGGCGTAGTGTACGACATTGACCTAGGAGGGATTTCAATAGAATATGTCGAGAGACAATTCTCTTGAATAGATCTTGTTTATTGGAATAATTTACTCTTAATAATAGAGATATTATTAGGAAAGTTGCTACATCCTTAAGGAAATCGATATGTTAATTTGACATTAATGCAATCTTAGTTGTTTGTTAATTAAGGAGAGATTACAATAGACACAATTAACATTAGAAGTGAGTAGTTCTAAGAAAATTGCTTATATACTGTAATTTCCTGTAGTTAACAAGTATTAGGATGAAAAGTATGTTGGTAAGATTATACTAAATGATAAAGCAAGCTTACATGTTAAGTGTATCTTCATAATTGTTCTTGCAATCATTGTTTTAGTCACTTTAGATTGTAGATTAGTGTAGTTTAGTTAACATTTAGAACCTTAATAAATGATCACTTGATAAAATTAACTATTAGATAATATGAAAAATTATTAAGTATTAGTGTTTGAGTCATTTTCCCAATGGAGACGATGCTATACTCATCTATCCTATAAAATGAAAGGTACGCTTGCTTGTTGAACTCAGTTAAGGATATAATATAGGTTTATAAATTGTAAAACTTAGAAGCTCTATTTAGAGTCGATCAAAGTTTTTTGGCGTCGTTGTCGGGGAAAATTGGCATCATCATTAGGAACATTAGGATTTCTGTTCTTTAAGCCTTTATTTTTCTTTTTATAATTGTTAGTAGTTTAGTCGAAGTACTTGTGCTCATATTTGATTATTTACTGAATTGCAGTTTATGACCCGAAGTAACATAACTGAACTAGCTGACTTTGATCCTAAACCCGAGAAGACACTTAGAAGTAACTTAAGGAAAGTTAAAGAATATTTTGAGAAGCAAATTTCTACTAGGAAGGAAGTAAGAGTACGAGAACTATTGAGATCCAAGATGAATAACTTAGAACAAAATGATGAGACGCTAGTAGGAAATCAATTCTTAAATCTAGAAGATGGTATCTAAGGTGATCTACCATTAAATTTGGACCCACATCTTGATGTGAATTAGAATGTAGTACGAACAAGAATTGAGCCAGGAGTAAATCCACCTGTAGCTCTTAGGACAATGGTGGATTAGCATGACCTAGAGTTCAAGCCAATACATTTGAAATCTAACTTAGTATTATACAAATGATCTAATAATGTGTTCAGTTTGATGGGTTCAATGATGAATACCCCAACAACCATTTGCAATAATTCTTGGAGATATGTGACACATTTAAGATAGGTGGAGTTTCTAAGGACGCTATCAAACTTGGGTTATTTCTATTTTCACTAAGGTCTAATGCAAAGTAGTGGCTCAACTCTATGCTATGGAATTCCATTAATACTTAGTAAGAAATAGCCGAACTATTTATGAGAAAATACTTTCCACCCTTAAGGATAGCTAAGCGAAGGGCAAATATTTCTTCTTTCGATCAAATGGATTCAGAGACTCTATATGAAGCATAGGAGAGGTGGAAGGAGTTGTTAAGAAAGTGTCCTCATCATGGTCTTTTAGATTGGCATCAAGTTCAGACATTCAACAATGGACTAAACTACACCACTATGCAACTTATTGATGTAGTCGCTGGAGGAAGCCTGAACCGCAAGTCACCTAAGCAATGCATTCAATTGTTTGAAGACATGGCCAATAATCATTATAAGTGGTCATCTACAAGAGGAAGAGAAAGAAAGTCAGCAGGTAAACATGAATTGGATGCCACTTCCACTTTAGCACATAAGGTAGAAGTGTTGACAAGGAAAATTGATAGTCTTTCAATAGTTTAAAACAAGGCTTTAGCAGTTACAGGTTTAGAGTTGACTAGCCCGTCTGAGATTGATCAAGTGGAAGAAGTTGATTGCTTGGGTAACCTAATTAGACCTAGTAATGATCCCTTCAGCAATACCTATAATCTTGGTAGGAGAAATCATCCAAATTTTTGATGAGGTAACAACATCAGTTAAGGTTCTAACATGCCTCCTCCTGGATTTCAGAGACAAGTGCCACCTCCTCAAGGTATACCAATGTCCATTAAGGAAATGTTGGCTCAATACATTAGGACTTCCGAAGCACGTCACTAGGCCATTGAAATTTCTTTGAGAAATCAAAGAGCCTCAATCCATAACTTAGAAAATCAAGTTGGGTAGATTGCAAAAGCACTTTCTGAAAGGGTTTCGAGATCTTTTCTAAGGAACATTGAGACCAACTTGAGAGAAAAAGTTCAAGGTATAACTTTAAGATAAGGAGGAGGTAAGACTCCTCTAGTTAAGGAATGAAGTTGCATACTTTGGGAACGCCGAGCTTAAGATGTTAAACAAGCATGTTTGTTTATTTATTAGACTTTCAATTTCATTTTGCTTGTTTTAAGTACTTTGAGAATTTTTTAGTTTTTTAATTTTAACTAATTGTTGTTATTGTTAGTGGTTTGAATTGTTTTAAGTGTCTTGTTTTTAGTTAATGCACAAAGAAAGACATCATAGAGTGAAAGTCATGGCAATTCAGTGAGAAGAGGAGAATTCATGGAGTGTGGGGACGTAGATGGAAAAATGGAAGCCCAATATGCATCTTGGCCACAATAAAGGTAAGTAATTGAATTTTTATCAAGTATAACATACATCATGGGATCAATTATGACTGTACAAAATTAACAAAGCTAATCCACCTATCCATCATGGTCGTGATTAATCCCTTATAAGAGTTCACACCTCAATTACGGCCATGATCAATACCTTAGAAGTTCTTCACATTATTACGGCTGTGATCTAATGAGATAATTGTGAAATCTAAGGCTACAGTACTTACTACGGGTAGCATCACACTCGTGACTATAAAAGGGGGAATGTCATGATGGTTTAAATTTCTTAGGCACTGAGCTTATCATGGGAATCATCCTATCCATGATTAAGCTTATGAAAAACCCACACCATTTTAATACTTGCTCGATCATTTTCTACACAATGACATAGTTCTAAGGTATGATTTCCTATTCTTTCCTTTCATTTTTCTTTACATATATAGTCATTCATTTCATGTAATTTTAAGGTTTATCTATCTATGTTTGCTATTAATTGTGAAATTGTTGTTATAGTAGTTTTAGGTTGTTTGTATCATCGTTAGACTTTGAATATGCATGAATCTGTAGTATAAGTTGATTATTAAGAATGAAACCTTAATTCGTTTGGATAATGGTAGATTTAAGGATTATTGAAAATTGAGCCTAAGTTGATGAATTTGTCTCGTCATCGTACTTACATGTTTTATAGAACTACATTGGTAGTTGCTGTTTTATACGATGGAAATGTTGTGTTATGTGTTATAATGTAACATTACGTGTATTTAGTCAAGGGAAGACATTCATCCTTAGTTGATGTTGTGGCTCGAGTTGAGTTATGTTAATTTGTTTGTAGTGGATGTTTGGAAGTTGGTTAGGATTGGTCATGATTAATCAATAGATGCTTTATGTTCATAAGCAACAAGAAGTCAAATTGGGTTTACTTAAATTGAAGTGTGCTTGAAGTTTGAACTAACAATTGATATTTGCAGATGGCACCAAAACGTTTAACTACTTCTCAACATAAATGACCAAGAGCTAATAATCCTCCTTCTCCTCTTACTCGACATTTTGACATTGCAAGTTCTAGTCGATCATTTGCTCCACCAATCGATATGATTGATGAGCAAGTAGACAGATTTAAGGAGTTTGTTGTGAAGAAGATTATTAAGAGACATTATGTGGTGGATTGGGACGTGCTGGGGGAGTATAGCTTAAAGATAGCTATGCAACTGTTATTAGGGAATAGACCACAGCTGAAATTGTTTTCAGTCCAAGAAAAAACATATCAGAAAACAACCTTGGCTTTTCTTTCATCCTTCAAGATTAAGTACGAATATATTGGCTCCAAGATGGATAATGAGGTGGAGTTTTTGCATTTGAAAGGACTCACACCTTTGATATGTTGACATTCATACGGGCAATGGGGTTATATACCTAAGTTGAGCCTTAAGATGAGGAGTTTGTTGATTTACCTGTGAGCTTGCCCCGTAGAACTTCAATAATTGAATTTTGGAGAGAAATCTCCAATGAAAACAACTTTAGGGTGAGTAAAGCAAAAGCTTCTACCTTAGAGAAGACCAATGCTCAAGTCTTCCAATATATTTTGGTTAAGATGATCTATGGGGGGGGCATGATTTATTGCCTTTATATAGTGTGTTGAAGGGGTTTCTAATGAATGTAGGCATCATGACAGCATATGGACTTCGCCAACAAACTTTTGATAAAAGCAAAGGTATGTTCATAGGGGGGCTAATCATTAGGATTCTAAGGAATCTGAGGTTTTAGCCTACAAGTAACAGGCCGAGTGACTCTTGTGTTGATCATGAACCACTTTTAAGAACCCCTTTTAATCAATGAGGTATTGTAAGAGTCATAGATCCTGACTTGGATATTGAGGACCCTTGAGCTCTAAGTTTACATCTTCAACTTCTAGCTTCTCAGTCGGTAATCTAAAGTGATTAGAAATGGAAGGTAGATGAGATTAAGGAAACTCAGAAAAGGATAGTCAAGCTCTTGAAGAATACAGCTACCAAAGTGGGAGCGGCTATACCTTCCTATTTCTCTCGTCCTTAAACTCAGGAGGATATTGGTCCCAATCAAACTCTAGTTCCCCTACCAAAGCCAATACCCCAAGAAGAAGGAGGAGGAGGAGATGAAGAGTCTGAAGAGGACGACTTTGGTGATGATGAGGACGACTTCGACAAAGGTGATAGTGATGATGAAGAAGGTGCTGAAGAAGCTTAGCAAGCACTAATTGGATAAGATG
This sequence comes from Lumnitzera racemosa, assembly GCA_024138005.1. Classification (NCBI taxonomy): domain Eukaryota; kingdom Viridiplantae; phylum Streptophyta; class Magnoliopsida; order Myrtales; family Combretaceae; genus Lumnitzera; species Lumnitzera racemosa. Next base: position 48,307,161 of record JAMXBC010000007.1, read on the forward strand.
TTGAGGAGGAGGCAGCAGCCGCTGAAGACTGACTTGTTTCTTGTTTTTTTTCTTGTTATTTTCTTTTTTTTTTTTTATTTTGATGTTCATTGTTGGTTAAGGATCACTAGTTTGTTGAGAGCTTACCTTTACTTATGTATATTGTTATGGAGACTCTCGTATCACGAGCTTGTCATCTTTTGTTTTGTTTTGTTGTTTTTGTCTTGATGGTTAGGTATATGTTGTTGTTCAAGTTGTCCCAGTCTTGGAAGCTATACTCTCTTATCGTTTAAGAATTAATGAATTACTCAAACTTTATGTTTTAAAGAAGGCCAGTTCTTGTTGCTTCTTCATTCTCATCTTTTTAGTTATTTCAATTATATGCCTATTCTATGTTTACTTCCTTTTGACATTAAGGACAATGTCACTCATTAAGTATGGAGAAGGGTAAATTATTTTTATCAAAAACCTTCCACTTAGTTTGTTTGTTTTAAAGTATGACTTAATTTAATGGATTGTGGATTTGAAAAAATAGCAAACAATTTTGTTAGTTAATTTTGTGCCTCACTCAATTCTTGTGAGCTTAGTTTACATGATCAAGATTATGGGATAGAATCTTAGTGAATCACTCTTACTTACTATTTAATGAATGAGTTTAGGGGTTGGAAGTGAATCGTAGTCTTTGTTTCAAAGCTAATTGGATATACTTCTAAATTTTCTAAGTAGTATATCTACTTTTTGAGTACTTTTGGGAGATCATTTAATCTTGAATGAAAAGGGAAAATGAAGCAATTCACTTATTGATACTTCTTGAGAATCTCTTCAAATTAGAATAAATTAAAGTGTAAGGACTGAATTAGTAAGGGTAGGCTTCGGTTCCTCAGAAGAGCAAAGTTTGACCCTGTTACTAATTTTTATCTTTATAACTTTTTAATAAGAATTTATAAGCATCAAGTTAATAAGGGTGGGCTTCGATCCCTCAAAAGAGCAAAGTCTGACACCGCTGTTGATCTTTGGTATTCTTATGAAAAGAAAAAAAAATTTTGAACGAATGAAATGAATTTTTTTTTAAAAAAAAAAACAAATGCAATGTGTAAGTCATATTGGAGAGATTCAATAAAAAAAAAGTAGAAATATAGGAGAAAGATGGATGCAATATACTTTTCTTTTAAATTAGTGTTCTTAGGAAGTAATTAAAGGTTTCTTATACATTTAGGGAAGAAGATGAAGTATAACCAATTATTGTTGATCCATTTGACTTTGTGATTGACTTTAGACCTTTGAAAGCCTTTGTTAAATAGTAAGGGTTAAGTGTGTTTTACTTTGATTAGTCCTAGAATATTGTTTTTGTATTCTAAGAACACAATGGGGTATGCTCAAAGTTAAGCCACCATGTATGTTTTGTCAAATGTATAATAAATTGTTTTAAGTGTTTGCTTAAGGAGAAGAAAAGCTTAAGTGTGGGGAAATTGATAAATGTAAATTACTTTACACTTTCAAAACATGTTTAGGCATAGAATTGATCATAACTGTGATTTAATTCTTTAGATTGGAAGAAAGTATATACAAGAATAACTACTTCAAGTTAGTCATGATCATGAAGGAGAAGAAACAAGTGTAGAAGCATTTTTCACGAGCATATTAACGAAGCAATGAAGAATACACCTTCGTCACACCTTTAATCACGGCCATGATAAAGAGAAGTTTTGTCAATCCCCCCATCAATCACAGTCATGATTGAATAGTAGAAGGATGATCATGGGTATGATGAGATTTAATAATGCAACGAGAGGTTCATGGCCTCAATAACGATCGTGATCAGTGAAGAATAATTCTTTTTGAGACTATCATGCCTCGAGTCACAGGTGTAATAGGAAGGGACACAATTGTTCATTTCAACCTTTTCACATGAACTAGTATATCGGAAACGTCAAGTGGTGCCGTGAATGGGTAAATTCGAGTCTTTTGATGAGGAGAATATAAAAAGCTATCGCAATTGGTAGAAGAAGGATTTTTTTTCATATATTAATTTTAGGAAAATATACATCATTTAAAACAAAACATCACTTGCCTGTACAAATCTACATTTTTGCCCACCTTTGAACCAGTTTATATCCTGTAACAACTTCCCAAGTATGTACTGCATTTTTCCTAAAATCGCTCAAGAGAGACGACGGAAATTCGTTGTTTTTGTATTCATCAAACTTCTTTAGTGGAGTAAAAAGGGGGTTTTACTTTAACTATTCTATGTTCTAATTCTATTTAATTATGTGTCCTGTTAGTTTTGGTTATTGTTTTATCATATGTGAGTAGTTTGTTAGGGTTTACTTCATCAATTAGTACGATTGAGTGCTTGAAAAAAAGTAATTTCCTAACGTTGTTAATTTTGATGAATGACATTTAATGAATCCAAGTACGTTGTAGTATACAACATTGACTTAAGAGGGATTTTCAATAGAATATGTCGAGAGACAATTTTATGGAATAGATCTAGTTCATTGGAATAATTTACTCCTAATAATAGAGATATTATTAGAAAAGTTGCTTCATCCTTAGGAGAATCGATATGTTAATTTGGCATTAATGAAATCTTAGTTGGCTGTTAATTAGGAACATATTCCAATAAACACAATTAGCATTAAAAAAGTAAGTAGTTTTGCAAAAAATGCTTATATACTGCAGCTAACAAGTATTAGGATGAAAAGTATGTTAGTAAGATTATACTAAATGATGAAGCAAGCTTGTATGCTAAGTGTATCTTCATAATTGTTCTTGTAATCATTGTTTTAATCACTCTAGATTATATATTAGTGTAGTTTAGTTAAGATTTACGATATTAATAAATGATCACTTAATGAAATTGACAGCTAGATAATAGGAAAAATTATTAAGTACTAATGTTTAAGTCATTTTCCCAATGGAGATGACCTTGTAGTCATCCATGATATAAAACAATAGGTACACTTGCCTGTCGAACCAAGTTAAGGATAGAATATAGGTTTATAAATTGTAAAACTCGGAAGCTCTATTTAGAGTCGATCACTAAGGTTAGGTGATTTTGTACATGTGCACTATACTAAAACACTTTAATTTCCAATATATAGATATCAACCCCTACATGGCCTCTTGCTACCTCCGTGTGATATGATGGTTGAAATCATTATAATGTAATGCATGATCCAATTTAATTTAGTAAAGTGGAACATACTTATGTTTGGTTGTTAGGTGATTAACCAATATCATAGACAACAAAATTCTATATAGTTATCTAAAATGCAACAAGTAATTCATTATAAAAACTTAAGTATTTTCATGTGATAGCCAATAAATATCAATCACATGTAGATCTCAAAGCCTATACATATTAATCAATTTATCATAAATATTTAAACGTCACTTTCTACAAGCACAAACAAGTATGGAATCATCAGGAGCTTTCACTTAGCTATAGTAAAGCTTAAGGATCATTGTAGTTGGAGGGGATATCAATATCTTCATTGGGATCACCTAATAATTAGGAAATATGAAAGATAATAAATATCTAAGTGGGATAATTTTTTATACAAGTATTTATCTAAAAATCTACCTAAGATTTTTTTATTAATCTTACGTAATTTATTAGCTTTTATTAACTATAAACTTATAGCTAATTTTTATTGTTTTAGGGCATATAATTACGTATCATTTTAAGCTTTTCTTTGTTAATTTAATGACTTAATCATTTTCTAAATTTTAAATTTTTATAAAAATTTTATATTTGCTTCCATTTTATAATAGTTTCTCTATTTCACCATCTTAAACCTAAATTATTAATTATATTACTTTTTACTATAATTGTAATTTCCTAATTAATTTTCTATTATTAATTTCTTATTAGTTTTGTAAATTACGGTTCTAATTAGAAAAAATATTGCATAACCTAACGTAGCAGCTTCCTATTGGCGTCCATTGCAATTTTCTTAATTCTGTCAATTTTTGCATTTTTCCAATTTATAATATTAATATATACATATACATAATATTAAAAATTATTAAATATTGAAAATAGCTTTTATTTCTCATTTGGAGGCCACACCCCAAATATGTATGTACTGTACTATATATATATATATATATAAACTGTATATATACTTAACTAAATGAATATAGCATGTATATACATATGGTATATATATTTAAGTATATACATATGTAAATACATGAATATGAAGAATAATAATTATACATATAATCAAATACATGTACATGTGATTTCTGTTACAAAAGGTGTTAAAAATATACATAATCTCCTACTACATATTGTAATACATAAGGCATTACAAAATACATATGCAAACTAAATAATACATCTATACTTATATTACAAAGAGAAATCAAATACAACATAAGGCACTAAATTAGTTTCTCTTTTTGTCTTGAAAATATTGGGAACAAATGCCTTCCTTCATTTTCTTAAAGTTAATAAAAAAAAAAGAAGAAAAACAAAAGAATAGAAGTTAGAAAGGAAGAGAAAGAGGGTCAGTTCAAATGTAAAGAAAATGACACTTGATTTGTGTTTAACTTTTGGAAAAGCAAGAAAGAAAATGGTGGTGTATTCTAGAGGACATGTGGTTGGCGTAAAGGAAAAGGAAAAGGAAAAAGAAAAGAAAAGAAAAAAGAAAGAAGGAAAAGAAAGGAAAAAGATAAGATAAGGTTGACTTTGCTTTTGTTTTGGTTACAAGTTTCATCACATGGATAAGACTGTAAGACACATGGCAGCTACAACATTGGAGAGAAAAGAAAGGAAAAGAAAAAGGAAGAAGGAAAAGAAAAAGAAAGAAAGAAAGAAAAATTACTATTTTACTTTTCTAAATGTGTTTCCCCATTTTTAAATAATATTTGGAATGAAATATGATATAATTATGGAAGAAAATATATGATGTAAAATTAATATATGCTATACAGTACATAAACATAAGATATGTAGTAAATTAAATCTAAATAATTAAATCAACATATAACTAACACATGTATATGAAGTCACAATAATCATAAAATAATATTTGTAATCTTGTTAATTTATTTAATTCATTTGTCACTCCTTATGTTTATAATTATTTAGGAGCTATTTCTATTTATTCGTTAACAATTTTATATGATCAAGCACATCTACCAATAATTGTACCCAATTAGGGCTTTATCACTGTTAAGGTAAATTTATATGTTTTATAAGTTTAGAGTTTAAGCTTTAGGGTTTTTATTAAGTTTGAGTTCAATCTCTTGTATTAATGCATACATAGGTTTTAGGGTTTCAATCAGTATATTAGGGTTTTTCTCATTTGTAGTAAATTTGAATTTATAATTTAGTGAAGTTTTTAGTTTATTTGGCCTTATTGGCTCATGGACTTATCTTAAGCACTTGGATCTAATTTAAGATTTAGACTAAAAATTTATAAGGTTTACATTATTTCCCCCTTTAAATAAGCTTTGTTCTTAAAACTTGGAAGGTATACTTGGTATTTCAAACAAATGCAGAATTGACACTAAACTTCATTTTCTGCTTCCTAAGTCACTATTTCTCATTTGTGATTTCTTCTCAATAATTTAGCATATCAAATGTCCTTATTCCTTCACTTTTGTATTTTATGATCTATAATCTCTATTAGGTGTTCCTTATATGCCAAATTCTCTTGTAATCTTACTAGCTTCGGCTCAACAATATAGTTAAGATCGAGAACATGCTTTCTCAAAGTAGAGACATGAAACACATTGTGGATTTTTGATAGGTTAGGTGGTAAGGCTAACCGATAAGCCAAATTCTCGACTTGCTCCAAGATTTAAAAAGGACCAATATATTTTGGACTCAGCTTGCCTTGAGCTTTTATAGGGTGTATACTTTTAATTGGGTTCACTTTAAGGTATACGTGATACTTTACTTAAAATTCTAATTTCTTTTCAAATCATCCTCACTCTTTTGTCTATCTTATACTTCTTTCATCTTTCGCTTAATAATAGCAACCTTACCAACTACTTCTTGTACTAGATCCAATCCTAACGTTGCATTCTCTATATCATCCGAAAATAATGGCGATTAACACTTCTATCCATATAGGGCTTCATACGGTAGCATTTAAATAGTGGAATGGTAGCTATTGTAATAAGAAAACTCAATCAGAGGTAAATGATCATTCTAGCTCCCCTTAAATTCAATAGTACATACCCTTAGCATATCTACTAAAGTTTGTATAGTCCTCTCGGTTTAAGGATGATATGTTGTATTGAATTATAAATTTGTTCCCATGACTTTTCTATAAGCTTATCCAAACTTTGACACAAATCAAGGTCTCTGCATAACATAATTCTTGCTAGTACACCATGAAACCTCACTATCTGCTTTATGTAAATTCAAGCTAATTTTTCTAAAGAAAAGGTCATACTAATTGGTAGAAAGTGAGATGATTTAGTGAGCCGATCAACAATTTCTAAGGTTGCATCAAAACGAGCTACTGTCCTTGATAAAATACTTACAAAATCCATGGATATCTGGTCCCATTTCCATTCAAGAACATGTAATGGTTGTAATAGTCTACCTAGTGGTTGAAGTTCAGCTTTTACTCTTTGATTGGTTTCATACTTCAACAAAAAATCAACAACATCTTGTTTCATACCATTCCACCAAAAGTTCCTTTTTAAATCTTGATACATTTTTGTTCCTAGGGGTGAATAGTGCATTCGAAATAATGTTCTTCACTTAAAATTTCTTTCCAGAGGTTTGAGTTATCAAGTATACATAACCTATCGTTAACACAAAGTGCTTCGTGCTCATCTACTTTGAAATTTGTATACTTCTCACTTAGCATTTCTTCCCTTACTTGAATTAGGGTAAGGTCATTCTATTATGCTTGTTAGATTCTTTCAATCAAGGTTGACTCATCTACTATATTCAACAATTTTTCATCTACTTTATGCCATGAAAATTCTAGATTTAACCTTTCCAATTCTGTAATTAGCTCTTTTTTATCAGTGAGAAGGGATGCAATTTTAGCATGATTCTTTTTGCTTAAAGTGTCATTAACTGCATTCACTTTATCAAAATAATAATTTATTCCCAAGTCATAATCCTTGATTAACTCAAGCTATCTTCTTTCCCTCATATTTAATTCCTTTTGAGTGAGCAGATGCTTAAGGCTCTTATGATCAATGTAAATCTCACATCTTTGTCCATATAAGTGGGATTGCCATATCTTTAATGTGAACACTATAACTATAAGATCAAGATCATGTACTAGATAGTTTCACTTATGTAGCCTCAATTGTCTAGAAGTATAGGCAATCACTTTTCTACCTTGCATTAACATACAACCCAGTCCACTCTTGAAAGGATCAGTATACACTACAAAAAGGTTCCTCATTATTTGGTAACACAAGAATTGGGACAAATACTAACCTCTTTTTCAATTCTTCAAAACTCTTTTCTTGCTTTTCATTCTACCTAAACTTCACATTCTTTTATGTCAACTATATGAATGGTCTTACAATCTTTGAAGAATCTTTGACAAACTTTCGGTAATATCTAACCAAATAAAGAAAACTTCAGATTTTTGTTACTGTTTCTAGCCTTTTCTAATCTACTATGGCCTTAATCTTTTCTAGGTCAATAAAGATAACATTACCTATTATTATATGTCTAAGGAAAGATATCTCCTTCGACTAGAAATCACATTCGAACAATTTAGCATATAGTTTATGCTCATGTAATGTCCACAACACTAGCTTAAATGTTCCTTGCACTGTTCAGGTATATTAGGGTATACTAAAATATCATCTATAAACTTTTCCAACATCGGTTTGAATATGCGATTCATCAAGTCCATAAAATGTTGTAGGTGCATTTGTTAGACCAACAAGCATTACAGGAAATTCATAATGGCCATACCATATTTGAAAAACTATCTTTAGAACATCCACATGCTTGATTCTCAATTGATGAGAGCTTAACCTCAAATTGAGTCTAGAAAAGATACTTTCACCTTGCAATTGATCAAATAAATCGTCAATTCGACGAAGTGGATACTTATTCTTGATGGTCACTTTATTTAGCTCTCTATAAACAATACAAAGCTTGAGTGATCCATCCTTTTTCTTAACAAACAAAGCTTGGTGTACCCCATAGTAATACACTCGGTCTTATAAACCCTTGGTATAATAGCTCTTGTAATTGTTTCTTCAATTCTTTCAACTTAATCAAAGTCATTATGTATGGGGCTTTTGAGATTGGTTCAATTCTTAGTACCAAGTCAATGAAAAAATCAATTTCTCTTTTTAATGGTAGCCTAGATAACTTGTCAAGAAACACATTTGCTACCCAAATTTCCTCTAAGTTCGGCTTCTTTGAATTGGTTTCAAGAACATTCAACTAATTGACATCCGTCATCAATTCTAAAGTACTTAACTCGCCTACACTTACTATGCTAGAATCCCATTTTAACTCCACTTTTGTCCCTTGAGATGCTTCAAACATTACCTTCTTTTCTTGAAAGTCAAAGGTGACTTTAGCACTTGTCATCCAATTCATTCCTAATATAGCATCATATTTACCCATCTCAAGAAGAATCATATCCACTTTATTGTCAAAATCCTGAATCCTCGAAAAATATCCTTTCACCATTTCCCTTCTAATCACAACACTTCTAGTAAGGGTCCTCATACCAAGACTAGACTCAGTAGCGATTGTAGTCAAACTTACTCACATTACTACTTTGTGAGCTATAAAGCAGTATGTGGGTCTAGTACCGAACAAAGTATACAAAGAGTGCCCATCTATATTAATATTCCCTAAATTACAATTATATGTCTTACTCTCATGCTATAACAAAATGAATTTAACACTCTTAAATTATATTACTTACTGTTACTTTATCATAACTTTTACTACTTAATATATTTGTAGCAACTTAACAAAGAAGGAGTTAAAGTACATACCTGCTATGAGTTCAAAACCAAAAAAATCCTTAGGTGACAGCGTAGAGAAGTCTTGGAGAAATACTTAACCTAATTGCAAATGAAGCCAGTGATAACGTCTCTTTTAGGATAGTCAGCCACATGGTGTGAGCCTTCACCACAAAAGAATCACTTGCCTTGCAATTGAGGACAATCTTTGGGGTAATTATTTCCCTTACATTTCCAACACTACTACTCCAGTAGTAGTCATCTATTGAAGTGTCCTTTGTGGTTTCAAAAATCTTCTCATTTTGCTACTACCGTTGCTACTTAGCCCTTTCAAAAGTCTCTTACCAAATACATTGACTTTGTGCTTAATAGTCTCCTTGCTTTGTCTTTTTGTATTATTTAACACCCTTGCTCTTTCCACAATATTAGCAAAATTACTAGGCTCAAATTCTAAAAATCTCCTTTTCATATCAGCATCAAAATCCTCTAGAAATATTTGCATCTTCAACTAATCACTGGTTTGATACTCTAGAGGTGCAAACTGTAATAGTTTGTTGAATTCAAAATCATACTACTCTACTATATGTATCCCCTTCACGATGTTATGTAAATCCTTGATGTACATTATCCTTAGACTTCGTGGAAAATAATATGCCAAAAACTTGAATATGAGTCTTCCTAGGTGATTGGTCTTCTTAGATTCCATTGCTTGGATTCCCATTAGACATGTGATCGCATCTTTAAAAAGTAAGTACCATGAGTGAGTCTAAGATGTGGTGGTACCTCAAATGACCTCTTTATTTGATTTAACCTATCCTCAGCCTCAATGGGATGACATCCATTGCCTTCAAAATACTTATTATAGTGAATAAATTTTAGCATAATATTATGCTACTATTTGAAATCAAGGGATGTTAGAAGCATAACTCCTGCTAAACCAACTGGTGGTAGTGGAAGTAGAAGTGTAAGAGGAGGTAGTAGGGGTGATTATGGCAAAAGAATCTCTCGAATTGCTACTAGGGGTAGAGCTTAAGTACGTAGAGTATGCTTCTTGGTTAAATATGTCCTTAACAATTCACTTTGTGCACTAATTGCAACCAAAATTTCATCAATACGATCCTATGGCATACCAAGTTCTTCATTAGCAAATGGGGCCTAGTTAACTAGGGTTCTCCTTCTACACCTATTCTAACTAAGAAATACATTTCCAACTTTAAGTTAGAAATTAACAAGCTTTAATTTAATAAACTTAGTCATTTCAATCACAAAATGAAAATAAATATAAACTCATATAGTAATAGTAATAAAGAAGGTTGCAATTTGTCATTTCTTGTCAACAAAATAAGGTTACATCTATTTAGTAGTTTAAGTGAACTCCATTTTAATTACATCTAGTCATCTATCCAACTATACAACCTAAGTAAAAATACAAAGTCTCAAAATACAAGATAGCTTATGACAATACATATATCCTCACCATATAAATAGCTGTAAAAAACATTAAAACACTCAAAAGACATCATTACTTCACTGTAAGAAAACTCTTAGAGTACAAAATGACCATACATGATCCTAAAATATACAATAAAAGAAGCATGTGTGATCACTCTGATGCTATGTAGCAACTCCAAAAAGCAGCTTATAAAGATAAACATCAACAACATCTTCTAAGGGTGGGAAGATGGTCCTACATTGATATTACCCTAAGCCTATCAAGCCCACTCTCTAGGTAACAAAAAAATCTAGGGGTTTTGTGTAAATGGTAAGTACATCAATGAGATCACCTCTAGCTAATACTATAGGAGAGAGTCTAGGGTCAACCTAATAATAATCAAAATCCTTAGTATGGGGTTACTCCAAAATAGACTTAGCATGAGAGATAAGGGCATCTAAATATACATCAAACTCCTCAATCCCTATAACCGTCTAGGTCTATTGACCTCAACCCCTTATAGATGATCAAACCAACACTTGATGCTAGCCTACAAATCAGCCATAGCTTGGCAGTCTTAGGTGTGATAAAATAGTGAGTCGCTCTTGTATCAAATAAGGTGTATATGGGTAAACTAGAGACGTAGATATCCCTTGAACTAATCTACAATTTCATCATTTAAACTTATTATTTATAAGATACCTTTTAACTCTTTAATTGCTTTTTCATAGTCTGTTATACTCTTTTACATGTTATAAATCCATAAGGAAAAGGAAAAGAAAAGAAAGGGTAAGTTATGTACTTACAATAAGTCCTGTATCAATGGTATCTCTTCCTTAAAAATCGTAACGACCTCATCATTTCCATCATCTACATAGTCCTACTTACCCTCCAAATTATGAATCATAGCATGTGTAGGGTGTGCTTACTTTAGTCTATATAGGTCTTAGCCCATCCATCTATCTTTTAGCTGCTAGGCGACTAAGAAGTGCCATAAGGCAACTAGTTTGGTAGCCAATGTGAATAATTAGGAGCAATGTGCCTCATTTATTTACACATAAAACAGGTTATGTTAGCATTCTTGGGGGACTTAGCTATGTGGTGATTACCCTCTCTACAATGTAAACATCTATACTAAAGCTGGATGCTTTAAATGGCCTCTTCCAAAAGATGTTCAACTTATGCATCTCACTCTTGTCCTTAGAATCCTTAACCCTCTCAAAATTCCTTGCCATCTCAACTGTTTCCTTAAAATCTTTACCTCAAAACTTACACATTCTACACATAATATCTGAATTTAATCCCTTGATAAATACCTTGGTCTACTATCTATTACTAACCTAAAACTCCTTAACAATTTGTTAAACCCATACTCATACTAATCTAGGTATGATTTCCCTTATAAATGGAAAGAAAAGCATCATTGTACTGCAATCTCAACATCTTTAGAAAATATTTTGATATAAACTCCCTCTTAAACACTAAGTAAGTAATCGGACTTCATACTGTCTTCCTCTTAGCTTATCGTTATGTCTTAGCGTAGAGCCTCAGGATATAAGTACCATAAGTAATTCTCAAATGGAGTGGAACTTGAAATGCCTTAGCATATAAGTATCAATCCTTAGCTTCCTTAGAGCGACTTGAAATCCCTTCAAAATACTTGGTACACTTAATAAACTCCAGCATTATTGACCTTTGAGGCCTATGGTGTAGGGGTATTGTAGGGGCTAAATGCACCTGTACAATAGCAAGTAGTGGTGGTGCTAGCACCTCCTTAACTAGTATTGGAGGTGGAACATGAGCTGGAGGTGTCTTGTCCCTCTCACAGAAGGCTCTCAGCATCTCTTGTACTATAGCTAGCACCTCCTCTATGCTATCCCTCTATAAAGCTTACACTGGTGGATCCTCCAAGGTATTACATCTCAATGGAGGTTACCTTTGGCCTATCCCATTCATAATGCCAAAAACAATTTAGGTAAGGCTTTAGTAAAGAAAACTTCTAATTTCCAAACTGAACAATAAAACATAGTAGAATAAAATACACTGGATAAGATAAATTTTCTCATTAATTTCAACAATGTTAGGTTACACCAAAAGGCAATCACTTCTAAAGCATGAATCCCTACTGGTACTATGTTTAGGCATATGCAAGATTTTCATAATAAGTCCTTAGAAATGCAGTATTACTGTTAAAATCACATACTTAAGAGAAGCACATCCAAAACATGGTGACCTTAGCTATAACGACTTAAGTTAGATAATATATTAGTAGACCAATAGTCAAACCAACCTCAACAATTTCATCATCCTGAAAATTGTCAAATTTAGAAAAACTGGAATCATTAGAATCATCTCCATTAGAAACTACACTAGAGTAAGTCGAATGCTTACAATGTTTGTCCAACTCTAACTGGTAGGGATCAAGGACTGATCATTGGATTCCAAGCCCAAGGGCTTTCTCACATAGTCTATTGTGCTATTCAAGGAGAGTTAAGTAGTGAGTAGCAAAGTTTTCCCTAGTTCGATCTATTGAGATACTTCACTCTTTACACCATCCAGGAAGCTGTCGAGGTGATTAGCCTACACATGGAGCTGACCCTTCTTCGTACCTCGATCTGAGCACCAAATCAAGAAAACAATCATCTCTAGAGTATTGAGGTCTAGTTAACAAATGTAAAGGGTCTACCAACCAAGGCTAACCTGAATGTGAATTGTCCTTGATCTAACCCCTATCCAATGCCAATCGTTAGGGTGCTAAAGTACTGGTGCTAAACAGGCCTGATCAAAGGACCACCCCTGCTCGGTTCATAATATTGTTAGAATCATAGATAGTAAAATGTGTGCACACTGTCCTTTATAACAAAGACATTCTTTTTTGCACGATTTCATATTTTCCCTATAAATTATTCTCCTTTGTTTAGCAAATAAGGATCATTCTTTTGTAATTTCTATAACTTAGGACTTACTTTAAGAAGATACTGTAAATACTCACATAATGTAATCGCTATTAGAACAATATATAGAAGAATACACTGAACTTCTTCTTTACTCTCTCTTGACATAAGTACCCTTTTTGCTTACTCTTGAGCTACTCTTATCTAGCCCAATTGAGGGTGGACTAATGATGAATGACCTCTAGCTATACTCATATGTCATATCAAGTGTGACCCAAGCTCATGTGAGATGTTAGTGCATCATATCCATCATCAGTGTATGGGAGTCCCTGCTCATCCCTCAACTATCATTTAATTTTCAAGCCATCACATGGCTTAGACCTACCCCCTTTAATTATGCATGATATTTGGACCCTGTGTTCATCTACGAATCTGTAACATCATGGTATCAAAGCTTGGTTATGTTCAAAGTTGGATTCTACTACCGTGTTCTTTAAGTAGTTTGTTATTACAATCTTGAGATAACAGTTCGATTGTTAGCTTTAAAATTTAGTTGTTGAGAAGTGTTCTAAACTTTGTTTTTCCCTATTTTTGATACACCAAAACAAAGTGTGATTGACTATTTTTTGTAAAATCGTCGTTGTGAATTGACCATCAATGTTAGATTCAAGTATTCAAGGAACTTTAGGAGACCAAGAAAGTGGTACTCAATATGGCTAAGGATAGGAAGGAAGCTCATCACCTGAGTTAGTGGGTGGCCACTTGGATAGGCTTACTGACTTGATAACTAGTCTGGTGACTATTATCCAAGAAGACAGGCAGTGAATTAGAAATAGCCCCACTAAGGAACATAAGCAACAAGAACGAGGCAATGATTAGTTTGGTCGAGTTAATGCCCCAGCTAAACTATGCCGAGCTAAAGGAGTTGGTAGGGATGCTAGATGAAGGCTATCACTTAAAGGGATTGAGGAGGAAGCAAAAGGAGATGACAAGGAAGAGGAGTATTATGAACCTAAGGAAAGAAACGTTTAAGACCCTAGAGTTATGGGATTGAGGGTGCTTATTCCAAGTCTCTTTTGAAGTGGTGATGCTGAGTACTACCTAGATTAGGAACATCAGATTGAAAAGCAAATTGAATGCCATGAAGTGCCCGATAATGCAAAGGTTAGACTTGCTATGTTGGAGATCATTGGTTATGCTACCTTATAGTAGAAGAACTTGCAAGCCACCAGAAGGAGAACAAGAAATTAGGAGTTGGGATGAAATAAAGAGGCTTATGTGAAGAAGATTTGTATTAAGTTATTATTTATAGGATGCCTTCCAACGATTGCAAGAATTGAGATAAGGAAGATCGAGTGCAGAAGCTTACGTTAAGGAATTCTAAATTTTAATGATCCAATGTGAAGTCATAGAGCTAGAAGACTAAATTGTATCTTGATTCATCAGTAGGTTGAAGTATGAGATTAGGGGTATCCTAGAAGCCCCTCGTTAGTACACTTAATGATATGATCCGAGCCACTTAGATGTTAAAAAGACACCGAAGAAGAAGATTCTGACCACCCATCAACCATCCTAGTAGTAGCCATCCTATTCCGAGCAAACTTGTGTAAAGAGAATCAAGTAAGGCTGCTGTGACCTGACCTGCTCAAACTACCTGAGTATAGGAGAAGGAACCCCTCATAAAGTTTAAGAAAGGCTAGAATTCAGGGAAGAAGACAAGTGAGATCAAGTGTTTCAAATGCTAAGGATTTAGATACATGGCCACTCATTGTCCAAATAGGTTAACAATGGCGATCTAAGGTGAGGTGCTGATAGTTGAGGTCAATAGTACTGATGAGGAAGTAGAGGAGTTGAAGGAGGACGAACAGATTGAGTTGTCTTAGGAGGAAGTTATCTACAATGAGGAAGGAAACTTTATGCCCACTACTTTATTGTTTAAGAAGACAATGAGCGTTAGTCCTATACCCGAAGACGAATAGATAGAAAATCTCTTTCATATTAGATGCAAGGTGAATGACTTACTATGCGTGCTGATAATTGATAGTGGGAGTTGCAGCAATACAACCTCTATATTTATGGTCCAACAGCTAAAATTACCGACAATGCCCCACTTAAAACCTTACAAGCTTTACTAGCTTAGTGACAAGGGAGCCCTATAAGTGAATAAACAGGTGTTTGTGTCGATCTGCATTGGCAAGAATTGAGATGAAGTGCTCTATGATATACTACCCACAAGTGTGTCCCACATTTTTCTTAGGCAACTATGGATGTTTGATCGAGCAGTTATATATGATGGTAGGAGGAATACATGATCTATAGAGCACAAAGGCAGAAGGATAAAATTGAGTCTTATGACCACCGAACATGTAAAGGTCATGTAGTCTTAACTAAGTAAAGCCTTAAAGAAGGAGGCTTTGATATTGACTTAAGCCAAACGGAAGAGAGAAATGGAGTTCGAAGGGCAAACTTATTTATTGGTCTGAAGAATTCTGGAGTTGAGATTCGAGGAGTTGCCTATTGAGGTAAAAACTTTATTGGAGGAATGGGTCTACCCCCAATCCAAGGTTTCAAGCATGTAATCAACTTACAGCCAAGAGCTGCATTGCCAAATAAGTTTGCCTATAAGTTAAATTCTGAACAGGCTGTTGAGCTATAGAGACAAGCTGATGAACTAATGGAGAAGGGGTATGTGCGCGAGTCCCCTAGCCCCTGTGCCATTCCGGTCTTATTAGTGTTGAAGAAGGATGGTCCTTGGAGAATATACATCGATAGTCAAGCAATCAATTGAATCACCATCACGTACAAGTATCCCATTCCTAAGCTTGATGACATGCTAGATAAGTTAAGTAGAGCATGAGTATTCTCTAAAATTGACCTCAAATCTAGATACCATTAGATCCAAATGCATGAAGGTGATGAGTGGAAGACCACATTCAAGGCATGACATAGTTTATATGAATGGTTTATAATTCCATTTTGGTTGTCTAACATACCGAGCACATTTATGCACCTAATGAGTCATGTGCTTTGAGAATTCATAGGGAAATTTGTTTTAGTTTAATTTGATGACATCTTAGTGTACAGCCCCGACTTCAAGTTTCATAAGGAGCATCTTTGAAGAGTCCTTGTGAAACTCAGAGTTAAACAACCTTATACCAATCTGAAGAAGTATGACTTTTTCTAATCTGAGGTGATCTTCTTAGGGTTTATTGTAAGTGGAGGTGGCATCTGAGTCGATAATGAGAAAATAAGAGTAATTGTAGAATGGCTTGAGCCAACCTGCTCTACAGACATGAGTAGCTTCTACGGCCTAGCATCAGTTTATCACTTATTCATAACGGATTTCAATACGATTGCAGCCCCGCTTACTAAACTATCAAAGAAGAACATTGAATTCCAATAAGGAGAGAGAGAGAGAGGAGGAGTTTTGAGGAAGTAAAAGGGAGGTTAACTAAAATGCTCATCTTAACTCTATCGAGTTTTGACAAAGTATTTGAAGTAGAGTGTGATGCATTCGAACCAGTCATAAGAGTTATATTAATGCAAGAAGGCCAACCTATTGCGTACTTCAGTGAGAAACTTCGAGGAGCTACACTCAACTACTTTATCTATGACAAAGAGTTCTACTCCTTAATCGTATGGCAACACTATTTGCTACCTAAGGAATTTGTAATCTACACTAATCATGAATGCTTGAGATATCTAAAGAGCCAACTGAAGTTGTCCAAGAGATAAGCCAAATGGGTTGAGTTCATGGAGGGATTTTCTTATGTTTTAAAATACAAGAATGGAAGGAACAACGTAGTGACTGATGCCCTGTTGTGACAACATACCTTCCTAACCGAGGTGCAAACAAGGCTACTTGGTTTTTCAACCATAAAGGAATTATATGCTGAGGACCCACACTTTGGTCCTATCTACGCCTAATGTAAGGTAGGATGAACATTAGATAACTATCATAAGGAAGACAGATACCTATTCAGGAAATGGAGGTTAAATATCTCGACTTGGTCCATGAGAGAATTACTGGTGTGCATGGTGCATAGAGGAGGATTAATAAGACATTTTGGCTAGTATTGAACCCTTAAAGTACAATCTATGAGATTCTTTTGGTCAAGAATGATAATAGACGTGTAGTCCATACTGGAAAGTTATGCAACTTATAAGAAAGCAAAGAGCCAAGCTAAGCAAAGATATTACTTACCCTTACTTGTCCCAACTAAATCATGGTCTGAGCTATGTATGGCCTTTATGTTAGGATTGCTAAGGACATCTTGAGTGAAGGACTCCATCATGGTAGTTGTAGATCGATTTAGCAAGATGGAACATCTCATGCTCAACTCCAAAACTAATGATGCTTTGAATATCTCTTTTCTTCTCTTATAAGAGGTGATTAAAGTTTATGGTGTGCTCAAAACCATTGTTTTTGATCGAGACCCCAAGTTCATGAGCTACTTTTGGAGGACACTTTAGAGGTGAATGTTGAATAAAGCTATTGTATAGTACGTCTTGCCATCCATAGATCGATGGATAGATCGAAGTTGTCAACTGAACTATAGGAACTTAGTTACGAGTTGTCGAACAATACATGGCTGATTGGGATCTGTGTCTACCAATCATCGAATTTGCCTACAACAAGACTTCCTATAGTATAAAAAGTGTAGTACCATTTGAGGTCACCTATGGAATCAACCTTGAGCTCCCAAAGGACCAAGTACCTTAGTTGAAGCCTAATGATGACCTACTTGCTATAAAAGGAGTCAAGGATATCAAAATTATACACTAGAAGGTTATGGAGCAATTGAGTCGAGCTTATACTAAGCTCGAGAAGTGAAGCTAAGGATAGAGAAAGGGAGAATTTTTGCTAGGTGATTTGGTTTGGATACATCATAGCAAGGATTGGTTCCTAAACATGAGGAAGAGCAAATTGTCTCCTAGGGTTGACAGACCTTTCAAAGTGCTTGAAAAGATTAATCCTAATGCCTATAGGATTGAATTACCTAAAGGATATAGAGTCTTAGACTCCTTCAACAATGTTGATCTCCAACTTTACATTGCTAAGGATGAGCAACCTGAAGTTAAACTAGATTTGATCCCAAATCTCAAACAACCCAAAGGGAATGATAGGGATCAAGGACTGATCACTCACTCCTAAGCTTGAGGGCTTTCTCATATGGTTCACTATGCTGTCCAAGGAAAGTTAAGTATTGAGGAGCAATGTTTTCCTTAATCCAATCTACTAAGTTACTTCGCTCTCCACTCCATCCAAGAAACTGCTAAGGTGATTAGCCTACACATGACCCCTCCCCACATCCTGATCTAAGCACCAAATCAGGAAAACAGCCATCTCTAAAGTGTTGAGGTCGACCTAACAATCGTGAATGGTCGACTAGCCAAGGACGACCCGAATATGAATTGTTCCTGATCCAACCCTTATCCAGCCTTAGTTGTCAGGGTACTAAACTGCCAATGCTAAATAGACCTGATCAAAGGACTACCTCTGCTCGGCTCACAATATTATTAGAATCGTAGATAGTAACAAAGGACATTCTTTTTTGCACAATTTCATATTTTCCTTATAGATTAATGTCCTTAGTTTAGCAAATAAGGATCATTCTTTTGTAATTTTCGTAACATAGGACTTACCTTAACAGGATACTATAAATACTTGCATAATAAAATAATCATAGATTAATACACAGAATAATACATTGAACTTTTTTTTACTCTCTCTTGAGCTAGGTGTCCTTTTTGCTTACTCTTTAGCTACTCTTATCTAGCTTATTCGAGAATTTAGTGGCTACTAACCTTTAGCCATACTTGTGTGTCATATTCAGTGTCCATCGTCGATGCATGGGAGTCCTTGCTCATCCCCCAACTATTATTTACTTTTTAAGTCATCTTATGACTTGGACTCACCCCCTTTGGTTATGCAAGTTATTGGGTCCATATGTTCATCCACTAATCTGTATCACTAACCAATCTTTCTCCTCTAAATCTAATAGGGTAAGTAGTGAAGAATTGAGCACTAGTCCATCTACCTACAACTCAGCCCCACCATTACTTGACTTTATCAAGTAAACTGGATCATCAATCTATAAGTAAGGGCATAGGTTCAAAAAGGTCTTCTCTTAAGGTAGATCTTAGTTAATTAGGTTGACCTCCATAAGAGTTACATTAGGAATCTTTAGAATATGCTCCTTCAATTGGTCATTCTCATTATCAGACAAAGTTGGCAACCTATAGTTTAACTCTATGTCCTCTTAGAGTACATCCACAACCTAGTTACTATTAATCTCTAGTAAGGTTGGATGGTTACCACTATAATCCTAAGCAAAAGTGACCTCATATCTAATTGGTCTCTACTCACCAAATGCTGGAGCTAAAGGTTAGTAATCATTACTAAAAGCTATGTCTAGGGGCTGTCCAGAACATCTAGCTAACTAAGACTCATGCTCCAGTACATGAATGAGCTTGATGTTATAGTAGATTGGGTAGTGGAGGTCTATGAATAACTCTTCACCTCTAAACATCTAATGATCCATCAATCTGCCTCTCTACCAAGACAATACTGTACTCATGTTCTGAGGCTCCCCGACTATAGCAAAGTCCTCATAAAGTAGTTAAATTCAACATTTGTAGTCTAGAAGAGTCTCTCTATCCTCCTTATGAAACTCCAACACTACTCCATAAGAGTCTCCAAATTATCCTAGAACACATAAATTCTTTAAGTTTAGGGTATCGTTACTCTTTTGAATTATAAGTTTTATTTTATGTCTCATAGCTTGGTTCTACCTCTCTTAACCTTATTAGATTAGCTTCATATTATGTTTAGAGTTAGTTGTTACTCCTTTTTAACCTAGTGCTCAGATAACACCTTTATATTATCACAACCCAAGGAGCAGCTAAGTTAAAATAGTACCATCGTTTACTATGGGATGATTTGAGACTTATACTACTATTGATCAAGAACCTTCTTTACACTACACAAAGTGTCTACACTACCTTAACTTCCATTGGGGAGACTCATATTACATAATATAAGCATAATTTAAAAGTCTAAACATTAATAATAAATAACATGAAGCTTGGGGATACACAATATTCCCTTGTATTAGGTCATACAAGCCATAATAACTAAACAATTAGTAGTCTAAGTTACTACAGATCCTCAAAAGATAAAATAGATACCTGAGAGTCCACATATATAGTAAATGTCAAGTCATGCTCTCATCTACCCTTTAATAATTCCAAAGCTATTGGTATTAACCTCGGGTATCCCATATCTCGCCTTTAGCCATAGATCCTGCTGTAACAACAAACTATAAGGGGCTAAGCAATAACCACTTAATGAGTACCCTTCCATTCCTACCAGTAAGCAATTTACAAATAAGTTATATGAACATGCATATGCAATGGAAACCTACATATGAAATTCATACATTGTACATACTTCTCGACAGTTGTGTTATGCATGATTTTAAGCTTACCATTGCTTGGGATGGGAAGTATTTAAGCACGTTAGGTTCTAAGTCTCTGCATCTATAATCTAAACAAATATCATCTTCCCTTGGTAGACCAAAAGCAGTAGACATGGCTTTGCCTTAAGCAGAGGGTAATACTCCCTATAGTTAAGTAGATCTTAAAGATCGAGGCAAGAACATATCGTATGAGTATGTCATATGATACAACAACAATGTAACATATATATGGATCTATCATGCATGATATCCTACTTTACTACGTAGTGCTGATGCCCTTTTACAATAATGTAGAAACATACAATGCATGATTGGTTCATATTAACGTCAAATTAACTATTATTCCGGTTCACAGGTGGCCAACTAAAATATATGACTAACGTTCTAAAGCCTTATCTACTAATGTAGCAACCAATTTTCAATTTTGATATATTATAACATTTTAGCATGAAAGTACAACTAATATAAGCATATAAAGATTCCTTAATTCCCTAGGTACAACCATTTCATAAATATAATTAATTAGTACTCTATGCTACAAGCAAATACAGGACAAGACAAGTGTCAATATACTTACTTAGCCACAGCATCCAACAGTCCTAGTAATCCTCAGTTGAGTTGATCCTTGGGTCTATGCCATCTGAAGATTATAATTAAGTACATAAGTATTATATCCTAAACTACCTAGTTGGTCCTTCTCATCCTAAGCTTCTCGCTTTTACTATTTTTGTATTTTGGTCATAACTTCTTCATTTTATGCCTATTTTTAAAATCATATGGTTGTTTTTCATCATGTTCGAGTGTTCTTTCATTTGGTGAGGCCCTTTTTAGGTGCTTAGACTTGTAAGAATTTAGCTTTAGCCAAACAAGTTCATTGATCAATAGTGCTAGTTTGACTACCTTAGGGTTTGGTACTACTTTTAAGCTTTGAACATAGTTTTTGGTATTAGGCCTTATACTTGACTATTTAGGTTTTTATTTAAGTATTTTATGTTGAATTTTGTATCCATAGTCCATAGCTTTTAATTTAGGCCTTAATATTACTATTATGAGCTTAAGTGATCTCTTTCCAATAGTTTAAGGCCTTAACATACTAAGGGGTCTATGGAAGATATCTTGAATGGGCCTTAAGACTTAATGGGTCTTTTATATTTTATTTAATGAGTTCTTAATGTAGATATTAGATCCGGTTGCTAGGTTAGGCCTTCATCTTGACTCTTAGGGTTTTTTGGGCCTGTTTTGCACTATAAGGCCTTTAAGCCCATTTCTACTTATCATTTTGGGCTTGTTCCCACTAAAGGCCTTAAGTTTAGTCCATTATTGTTGAGGCTCTAAAGCAAGTTCTTATCATTAATGGGGCCATTAATACCACTTTTAAGTCTCTAATTAATGACTAATCTAGTTTGAGCCACTAACTCATCATAATCTTACTTAACTTGGCTAATCATATCCTAAATCACACTGTACACTAGTTAATCTTGTTGTTACATCAATTAATCAAAATTTTCAGATTACTAGACCTTCTAATAGTAGTGGAAAAGATAGTTTTTTTAGGGCTTTTTTTTACACTATTAACATATCATCCATTCTAATGCATTTTCTTTATTTAAACTACATTTTTACTCATTGTAAGTTAGTTTTACCACTTAATGTGATAAAAACAAGCTTGTGGCATAACATGGGGTTGGCGGCATGCTTATGAAGACAAAGTTATTGGGTGTTTCTCATAGCTTTGTTACCAAAACTTAATACCTATTTAACTATCCAATATGTTAATACTACTACTTGAACCATTAAGCTTAGTTTGTGCATTATCTTAACTCACCCTACATTATACTACATAAAACTCTAGAATATATATGTTCATGTATGTGTGTGTCCCTAAAGTGGGTAAAACTTGCATGACTTTAAATGAAAACAAAAGAAAACAAGGTTGCTTAATATACAAAAGTTAGGTATTGTGGCCTTCCTTTTCCATGTGTACTACGAGCTTAGTATAAATGTGAGTATGTGTATATGTGTGTCGGCAAGGAAGGGTAGTGTGTGGGGATGGTTAATTATTTGGTGGTGGTAGAATGGTGGCATGGTTATGGTTAGAGGGGGGGGGGGGGGGGGGGGGGGGTTCAAAAGGTTATTTGAGGTAAGGGTTAGAGTAGTTTTTTAGAGAAATTTTCTAGGAGTGTTAGTGAAGGATGAATTGAAATGGAGAATGAAAAGAATGAGAGAATACGGATGGGAATGGCCAGCATAGGTTGGTAGAGGATGGGGTGACAAGAGTATGTGTCATGAATTGAGGACAGTCTAGTCATGACAAACACCATATACTATATGAAAAACCCCTGATTGGTTATCCTTCTAATCATGAACTCTTCACACAATATACAAGGCTTTATAACCACTAGCTTCCTAAGAACATACAGATCCATATGATGTCATCACATAAGCATATTTATATAAAATTTAAACTACAAAATTTACAGTATACAGTAATTTAGTACATCTAAGTCTATATTACTAATAAAACAAAAGTATATAAGTAAAAGTCTACATAATCTGTTCTCTTAACACATTGGATGGCTCACTCTTGCCTAAGTCCCCAAGTTAACCTGTAGCATCTCTCGGCCAATCTCTATGAATAAGCCATCTTATAGCAAAAGAGTAAGGGAATGTAAGCCTAAGCTTAGTAAGCAAAATCCTCAACTACACCACAAGCAAGTTATAAATACATTATATTCACGCATATGAATGAATGGTGAAATAGAATGCCAAATAATACATATACTTAACTAGTCCATATATGTAACTTAGATTTAATTCCCTCCAAAGTCAAGGTTGGAGTATACGCAGCATTAATCAAATCCGAGTATTATACTAGAACTTATTTTACTACGGAGCACCACGTTTCGTACTTAAATCAAACAAGTCTTTTATTTTCATAAAAACCAAGTTATAGTTAAATCATGAGTGAGCCGCCCCCACAGTTCACACTTACCTCTAAATGGAGGCCTCTAGACTCAACCCTTAGCTAGGTGATTGGTTTCTCTAATGCCTAGTATTCCCATAGGCCAAGGTAAGGTCATTTTGTATGAGTACACCGTATAGAACCAATAAATTTATAATAACAACTCCCGAATGGGCTCTATTTACCTTTGTGTGATGTGACGGTTGGAATTATGTCTATGCAATGCATGTTGATACATGTACTAGTTTTTTCTTTTAAGCCGAGTATAGTTAAGTCCAATTATTATGTGACCATCCAATAGTACACAAAATTATTTTCTATACTACCATGCAGCAACGAAGTATTATTTGTACTTAAGGTAAATTCAAAACTCAACACATTATAACATACACAAGCATTTCCTAACTCTATACAACAATCAATTAATAGTATCATTTAAGTCCACTCTCTATAATTACATACAAGTATGGAATCATAGGGTAAATACTTACTTAGCCATGACAACTCGCTTTAGTCATAGTAATCAATCGGGAGATCCTTGCCTACCTCGGGATCACCTGATCATTACGATATAATAACAATAGTAAGAAATTGAATTAACTAGTAACTCCAAATATCTATTTACCTAATTCTACTTAAATTACTATCGATTTAGATTCGATTAGACTTTATCACTAACCGTATATAACTTTTTCATTCTATTTTTTATATTTATGAATTTATAGTCATTTTTCATCGTTTTTCAAATGTACATTCACATGGTGATGTCCATTTTGGACATTAAAACTCGTATCTTACGATATGGGCTAAATTTTTTGAAATTTTAATTATTGAAGCTTAGTTATTCTAATTGCTTATGTTTATATCATATTCTAGTACTTAATGATTTAATTAGCTATTAAATTCTTACACTTAGGGAATTTTTCATTGGTATTACTAATTCATATATTTAATTAAGTTTAATTAGGAAGTGTATTAGGGTTTAAAAGATTTTTGGATCGTAAGTACATGTACATACAAATGTTATATTCTTATGTAATCCTATAAGTTATTATTTTATAAGCTTATGCATATGTCATCGCTGTCATCGCCTATGTCATCATTTACTTATGTCATGACTTATGTCATCATTTAATTACATCATTATTCAATTATGTCATTGCTTACATCATCATCTATTATTATCCTTATGTATTCATATACTTTATACATATGTCATACATATACATATACTCCTAAGATATTAGTATGTATACTTATGTACTTATACGTATACTAGTACATTTACCCATATACACATACGGTGACATGTATTTTTATACATATTTTCATATGCCTAAAATCCCCTCTTAAGAAACTTCACAATTTTCATATCTTTGTACTTTAAGGGTATCTTTGGCATCGTATATGTGTTTGTATAGTTGGTATATGCCTTATTTTAGGTTATGTACATGATGGATTCTTATGTACAAAGGTCTTTATACATATATTTATCTAGTATACTCTTATATATACATACCTAGATATATGTACACATGCTTTTCTTCCATTTACTAAACCTATCCTACACTTCTCAATATAAAAATTGAAACTTTAAGCCTTCAACAACATATATGTTCATAACACATAAACTTCCTATACTAACCTACCTATTCATCTAATTATTAAATAATATGGAGCAATACATAATAACATATCTTTGTTTTCTCCTTGAAATATGGTTGCAAAGTTTGAAAATTAAGAAGGGTGAAAGGGAAAGGGAATCACGGTTTGGGAAGAAGAAGAAAGGGACTTAATTTTGTGCTTTGAAAATGAAAACAAGTAGGGTCCTAAAGGATAGGGAAGGAGATGGCACAAATGAAAATAAAAGGGGGGAAAAATCTAAAAGAAAAGGAAAGAAATCATTAGAAAGGAAGAGATGATTCTAGATTAAAAATGACATTTTGTTGACTTTTCCTTATGTTGACTTAGTCAACTTTTTAACCTTGGTTAACATGTGTTGACTTGGTCAACTTTCCAAAGTTACATGACATTTAGTGTACATTATGAAGTAATTAGGTAAAATTAGGAGAAAGATTAAGGAAATGAAAAAAAAAAAGTAGTTTAGTGAATTGATTAGTAAAAATAGATGATGAGATCTTTCTTTAGGTATTTATATCCTATCTACA
The DNA here is from genome assembly GCA_024138005.1 of Lumnitzera racemosa. Classification (NCBI taxonomy): domain Eukaryota; kingdom Viridiplantae; phylum Streptophyta; class Magnoliopsida; order Myrtales; family Combretaceae; genus Lumnitzera; species Lumnitzera racemosa. The sequence continues at coordinate 48,333,005 of JAMXBC010000007.1, forward strand.
TTATTTGGTAAGCTACTTAATATAATTATTATGAAAAGTGTCATTTAGGGTATTAATGTTTACTACATGCAACCTAAGCATCAACTATGCTCTTAACTTTATGTAATACTAACCTAGTTATATACTTAGAAAATGAATGTGATTTATGATGCAATATCTTAGTTTCTAAAGGATTACTTTTGTATTATATGTATTTATGAATGATTGAATGTTATCCTTAATTTTTTACCAATTATTTGGTATAATACTAAGGTTATATTACCAATTAGGGTTTGAGGGTAAATTATGGTGATTTAGTGCTTTTCTATCCTTAAAGTTATAGTTTTAGGGTTTTTATTGCTTTCGGATGAAATCTTTAGTGTTTACATACATTTAGGGTATTAAAATTTTATATACAATTAATTAGTTATTTTAGGCTTTTCAATTTTACTAACCTTATCAACTTGTAGAATATCTAACACCCTTAAGTTTACTTCAAAAGTTAAGTAAAAAAATCTGGGGGTTTACAGTATGTTCTTTTGGGTACGTGGTACATGGTCCTTACATATATCATGGCACATTACATGCTTTCTGCCTTTTTAGGTATAATCTTATCACCAAAAAGGACAATTGTCCTTTAATCCAATAACTAATCCTTTTGTCTTTTTTTTTACTAACTGTGTTTATGTTGTTGTTGATTGAGATGTAACGAAGGCTGGTTAAGGATTAGGGTATAATTAAGGTAATTAATCATAATTGAGCCAAACTAAGCATATTTGGCATGATTATAAAAATTTTAAGGTTTTCTTACATTTTATTATTTTAATTTAATTAATTGGGATGTCCTATGTATACTCGTAGGGTTTCTGTAAACCCTTAAAATTTTTTATCTAGCTTTTGAAATAGACTTAAGTGTGTTAAATAATTTAGGAGTTGACAAGGCTAATGAAAGTAAAAACCTTAAAAGAACTAATCAATTGCATATGAAACTTTTCTACCCTAAATGTATGTAGACACTAAATATTTCATTCAAAAATGATAAAAATCCTAAAATGATAACCTTAAAGACATACGAGCATTAATACATCATAATATACCCTAAAACCTTAATTGATAATATAACCTTCATGCTTTGCCAAATCATTAGTGAAAGATTAGAGATGACTTTCAAGCATGCATATATATTTAGAACCCTTAAGTAATCCTTTAGAAACTAAGATAATGAATCATATATTACATTTATCTTCTAAGTATATGATTAAGGTAGTATTACATGGAGTTAGGGGTATAATTGAAGCTTAGGTTAAATGTAGTGAACCTTAACATCCTAATTGGTACTTTTTATACTAGTTATACTAAGTAACTTACTAAATGATGTATATAAAATATAAATGCCTAAAGTGAGATCTCACATCTATTTTTACTATTCAATTCACCAAATGCCTCTTTTCCTTAATTACTACACTATGTATACAAAATGGCATATGTTTATGGAAAGTTGACTAAGTCAACAATTAGAAAAGTCAATAAAAGACACTAATACATAAGAAAATATCTAATCCATCTCATGATTTCTTTTCTTTTCTTTTCTTTTAGCTTTTCTTTTCTCTTCTCCTCCTTAATTTCCGTCTACTTCTTTTCTTCCAGACCCTACCATCTTCTTCATTCCAAAAGTAAAACAAAACAAAAGGAAACAAAGCAAAACCCCACTTCCATTATCCTAACATCCCCTTCCCCTTTCACTTTCAAAATTTTCCACTTTGTCCCCATAATTCAAACACAAGTTAAGGTATGTGATCATGTTATTATATATTGCATTATATTACTTATTAGTTAGGTGATGAGGTAGATTAAATAAGTAGATATATGTTATGTGTGATCATGTAGAAAAAGGCATAAAGTTTCCACCTTTAAGTGTAGAAGGATAGGAATCATGATGAAGAGAAAAGAAATACATCTATATATGCCCTTAAGTATATGTACATGAGGATATACTAAAAGAATACAAGTATGGAGATCTTTGTACATAAGTATTTACTATGTAAATAACCTACACTAAGACAAATCTTAACTATACATACCTATACTGTACTAAATACCCACTTAAAAATATAAAAGAATGAAATTAGGAAGGTTTTCTTAAGAGAAAAATTTTGCATACGAAATTTGTACAAAAATATGTATATGGCCGTATAGGTATATGAGTATATGTACAAGTATAAATACGGTATAAGTATACTAGTATAAATATAAGTATAGTAAAGGTATAAAAATATAGTAGTTTAAGTGAAGTGTACATAAGACATTTAGGTGTGACATAAGCATAAGGTAAGGCATATGTAATTAAATGATGAGATAAGCAATGATGCAATTAAAAGATGACATAAGCAAATGATGACATAAGCGATTGATAATATAAACAATGACATAATATAGGTTTATAAAATAAGAAATAAGAAGAGTGCATAATAATTAGGTACATAAATTAGTAAACCCTAATACACTTCCTAAATTGGATTACACTTAATTAAGTACATCAAGTAGTAATAGCAAAGTAAAATTCTTTAAGCATAAGAATTTAAGGGTGAACTAAATCATTAAGTATAAACAAGGGATATAAAGATAAGCCATAAGAATAATTAAGTTTCCACAGTTAAAATTTCTATAAATTTAGTCTATATCATAAAATACCGGTCTTAACGTCCAAAATAAATATCATCGTGTGAACGTACGTTTGAAAACAATGAAAAACAACAATAAATGCATAAATATGAGAAATAGAACGAAAAAGTTACATACAATTAATAATAAAGTCTAACCAGATAAAAGTCGACAGTAACTTAAGTAGAATTAGGTAAATAGATATTTAGAATTACTAGTTAATTCAATTACTTATTAGTGTTATTATATCATAATGATTAGGTGATCTCGAGGTGAGTAAGGATCTCCCGATTGATTACTACGACTAGAGTGAGTCGTCATGGCTGAGTAAGTATTTACCCAATGATTCCATGCTTGTTTATGATTGTAGGTAGTGGACATAAATATTATTGTTAATTGACTATTATGTGGGGTTCGGTCAGGAAACGCTGGTGTATGTTATTGTATGTTGAGATGTAAACGTATCTTAAGTATATATAATACTTTGTTTGTTGCATGGAAGTATAGAAAATGATTGTGTGTACTATTGGATGGTCACAGCATAATTTGAACTTAATTATACTTGGCTTATAAAAAAAAATATTGGAACAAGCATCGCATAGACACAATTTCGGCCGTCACATTACAAGAAGGTAAAGAGAGGTCATTCGGAGGTTGTTATTATTAATTTATTGGTTTTGTATGGTGCACTCATACAAAATGACCTTACCCTATCCCGAGGGAACACTAGGCATTGGAGGCGCCAACCGCTTGGCTGAGGGTTAAGTCTAGAGGCCTCTGTTTAAGGGTGAGTGTAAACTATGAGGGCCCACTTACGATTATACTAGAACGTGGTTTTTATGAAAAAAAAAAAGAATAACTTAATTTAAATACGGAGCATGGAGTTCCGTAGTAAAGTAAGTTTTAGTATAATACCCGGATCTAATTGGTGCCGTATATACTCTAACCCTGACATCGAAGGGCATTAAATCTGAGTTACATATATGAACCAGTTAACTATACATATTGTTTGGCATTCTATTTGATCATTCATTCATATGCGTGAATATAATGTATTTATAACTTGCCTATGGTGTGGTTGAGGGTTTTGCTCATTAAGCTTAGGCTTACACCTCTTTAAACTTTTGCTGCAGAATAACTTGCTTATAGAGACTGGCCAAGGGATGCCACAAGTAGCTTAGGGACTTAAGCAAGAGCAAGCTATCCTACGTATTGAGAGAGAACGTTTTATATAGACTCTTAATCATGTACTTATGTTTTACCAATATTATAGACTTAGATATACTCAATTACTGTTGTAGTTCAAATTTTATATAAATATGTTTGTATGATGATATCTTGTGAATCTATCTATTGTTGGAAAACTAGTAGTTGTAGAGCCTTGTATATTATGTGAAGAGTTCATGATTGGAAGGATAACCAATTAAGGGTTATTCATACAATATACGGTGTCTACCATGACTAGGCCATCCTCAGTTCGTAATAGTTTCTTTAAGGTTTTAGGTCCGTTTATTGTTTCCCATTCACATATACGTTTAGAACTTTAGGGTTTTAGGTGATTAAAGTACTTATTTACACTTAATGAAGGATTTTCACTATATGATTTAGTTTTTCTCATTAGGTTTTAGGTAATTTGTTAGGGTCTTACTATTGTTTTAGTGTTTCTTACATATTAGGGTTTTATGCATGTAGTTAAGGTTTTATGGTAAAGCTTTCTTTAGGGTTTTCAATCTTATTATTTGAGGTTTTTGACTTATTAATTAGGGTTTGGTTGTCTTATTTAGGGCTTTTATCATTATATTATATAGGATTCTAGGGTTTACATTGACTCTTTCTTAACTTACTTTCAATTAAGCATAAAAACCTACAGGTTTTACGCTGACCACATTAAGGTTAGCAATTCAAACTAGTACTGAATGACCCTCTCTTCATAAAATGCGGAGGGATTACTGCATACAAAATGGTAATACGTACAAAAAAATTTAAAAGATGTTAAACATAGTTGGAATTCAACATATGAAATGTCACAAAGTTTAGTATATTATAATAATATTTTGTATAACTTTTGTTTGCACCACATACCAAAAGCTAAAATCTATACAAGAGATTGGGATGTATGTGACAAGTTGTTGCAAGGACTAAAAGTTTTTCATCAAGCTACTAACACTTTTTCCCAAGTTTAGAAGCCAAACATATACCATTTTGTAATGGAGGCCATCAATATAATTGCGGTTCTACATGATGTATACAGGGACTCGATTCTACAAATTATGTGGTTGAAATGGCATAGAAGTGGCTATAGTATTGTAGGAAAATTTTTTCTATCTATCTTACTGCTAATATTTTAGATCTACTGATAGGAATCAACCCCTCAGACCGGTCACACACAAACAAGCTAGAAGACTCCAATGACTCACTCAAAGGATACTAGCTCTAGGCCATAGTTGAGACGAAGATCCTTATCCTGAGCTGATCTCACGCCGACTTGACTATCAAATCCTTACATACGCCAGATTTGCCCCTTTTTAGTAGCAACACTTTTTCCTAAGAGACAGCATAAGAGTAGCCAAAGTGAGCTCTCGATTCGACCGCAAAATCCAATCCCGAATTAAGCTTGACTTCTCTTTAGAAGAACTAATTGGTCCCTAACCTGGTCAACATCAAGTCGACCCCTAACCACAAGTGTTACTCTGTTTCTGCCTACCTTGTACCATATTTCTCCCATCTAGACACCAAGCGACACGTGTCTTCTAACATAATATTCTAGAATGATTATTTCTTTTTCACACTGAAAATTTTTTTGTCTCTTTTACCCATTTTAGTATGTGTTATGTAACCTAGATGTATAATACCCTTTTGTCTTTCCATACATGGAAACTAACCCTAATGGATGAGTATATAAACCCCTACTTTCTTATATGCGAACAATCATCTCTTCAATGTAGAAATTGCTTACTTTGAGCAATCTTAGTGTTCTTGTTATCATTCAACACTTATCTATTCCCTTTAGTAAGGAGTAGTGATGAGTGACTCATTAGTTCAGACCGGTGTGTCATATCTAGCAGATTATAAGCCAAGTAGGATCGAGTGGTGCATCACATCCATTTCGTAGCTACCCAGGCTTTGCTAACATTTTCTTTCTTTTCTTTTCGGTTTACTTCATTGTGGTGCTTCTTTGTGTGTCCAACCTTAGAAACACATCAACTTTGTTGGTATCAAAGCATGGTTCTGAGAGAGAATGTGTGAAGTTATAGTAGAGTTTTGGTCCGCTTTACTATTAGTGGTTGTTGTGTTACTTCCGTAGCTACTATAGTATGTTTGTGTGATAATGGTTCCATTGTTATTCTATTTTTACTCTATTTTTCACTACAAAAATAGAGCTTGTTTCTATTTTGTTTGAGTGACTATTAGGTAGTGAGATTGTTCGTATGTTATTATTTTATATGAGAAGTATTGTACTATGTCAGATTCAAGTGTTTATGGTGTTATTGTAGACTAGGGTCATACTACTCAACCTGGTTATGATCATAATGATAGTAATACCCCAAGATCCGTTGATGACTAGCTTGATAGGTTCACAAACCTTGTTGAGAATTTAGTCACAATGATGCAAGTTAATAGGCAACAACCCCAAGGAATGCTACCACAAATTCTACCTGAAAATATTTAAGAGAGGCTTTATGGCCAAGGTGGTTGAGCCCATCAACTAGTTTGACCTCCTAGACTTAGAAGAGCTACTAGACGAAGACTGGAGTTAGAAAAGATTGAGGAAGATGATGAGGAGTTGGATTTTGAAGAGTTTGGGGAAGAAAAGGAAGATGTTAACTATTACCAAGGACAAGGACGAGGATGTGGAGCTCCTTGAAGACTAGATAATGTCAAGGTTTAAATCCTGCCCTTCAATGGAAGTGGAGATGCCGATGAATACTTAGAATGGGAAGAGAAGGTTAAGAAAATGTTCAAATGTTATAGGTATGTGGATGTTATCAAAGTTCAACTTGTTGCACTAAAGTTTATAGGGTATGCTATCATGTGGTAGAAGAATCTGAATATAGCTAGAGCATGAGATGGAAGACAAGGTATTAGAATTTAGGATGCAAAGAAGAGGTTATTAAGAGGTAGATTTATGCCCGAAACTTATTTACAAGATACATTTGCAAAGTTGTAGGAGCTTCACCATGGAAGCTGATCTATGGATGATTATGTGAGAGAGTTCCAGATGTTAATGATTTGAGCTAACGTAGAAGAGCCAGAGGCCCATATAATATAGAATTTCATTTATGGGCTAAGGTATGGGATCCGCAACATTGTACAAGTGTAGAGGTTTTATACCTTAGAAGAGGTGATCAAGATCGCATAGAGGGTCAAGAAGCAAGGAAGAAATGTTCTGAGTTGACTTGGGTCGACATTTCTACTAGCCTTAATACTACATCAACCTATCCAAGCTAAGTCGAGGAGACCATATCTAGCTGAGGAAAGGAGTGACGGACCTGATGTTAGTGAAGTTGAGCTAGTCAACTAGGCCAATCTAAGGTTAGGCTGACTCTGAGAACATACGAGAAAGACAAACCTCCGGACGAAAGACCAATGATGTAAAATACTTTAAATGCTTAAGCTTCAGACATATGGCCACTAAGTGTTCGAACCAATGTATCATGGTGTTCTAAGGAGATGTAGTGGATAGCATTGATGAGATCAAGCCTAAGAAGCAAGAGGATGTTAGAAAACCTAATGTTGAAGATGAAGAGGAGACCCGTATCTATGCCGATCAAAGAGAAGTGAAGACCCTAGTTTTGAGATGAGTATTGAGCTTCCTGCCAAGCTCTAAGGAAGACTAGAAGGAAAATCAATTCTACACCAAATATACCATTAAGGGACAATTGTGTACAGTCTTTTGTGCAAGGGTTGGTTCTACTAACCTCCAAGCATCTCCAACCTTATAAGCTACATTAGTTTAAAGATAAGGGTACTTTGCATGTGACTAAAAAAGTAACTATATCGTTCAATGTTGGGAATATGTATAGGCACAAAATAATATGCGATGTTGTCCCTATAGGTGCTTCACTTCTACTACTTAGATGACCTTAACTGTTTAACCAACCTATTATGCATGATAGGTGTTAAAAAACCTATGCCTTTGTTAAGGATGGAAGGAAGATTATGTTGCAACCTCTAATCCCAAGTAAATGAAACCCATAACTGGCTCACTCGAGCTAGTAAGGGTGAGTTGGTAAGAAGAAGATCTTAGTTATGAGTCAAAGAGAGCTTTAATTTGCTGAAAAGGTTTATGAACCAATGTTCCTATTGGTTAGGAGATTGTTGGAGATGAGGAAATTATAAGGTGTTCTAGAAGAGATCCAAAGTTTGCTAAATGAGTTTTCTAACCTATTTCTAGAAGAATTACCTAGAGGACTGCCACCAGTTCATGGTATAGAGTACTGTATTGATCTACTGCCAGGCATTGCCCTATCGAACCAACTTGCATATAGGATGAACCCTAAGCAAGCTACCGATCTAAAAAGATAGGTAGACAAACTCATAGAGCGAGGGTATGTGAGGGAGAGCATGAGCCCTTGTGCTATACCAGCTCTATTCGTTCCAAAGAAAGATAGTTCATGACGCATGTACATTAACAGCCGAGCAATCAACTGAATTACCATCAAGTATAGATACTCGATACTGAGGCTCGATGTCATGCTAGATGAGCTTCATGGTGCAAAGATATTTTCGAAGATTAATTTACAAAGTGGCTACCACTAAATTTTCATGAGGCTAGGTGATCAATGGAAGACTGCATTCAAAACTAAGCACGAACTCTATGAATTGTTGATTATGTCATTTGGACTTACTAATACACCAAGCATATTCATGAGGTTAATGAACCATATAATGTGGCCCCTAATTAGGATATGTGTAGTTGTCTATATTGATGATATATTGGTATACTATGCCAACCTAAATGACCATGTTCAATGCAAACCCTGGGAGATCAATAGTTAAATCCTAACTCAAGTCCGAATGTCCTAAACTGTATAATAAGTCGATAAGGCTAGTAACAATAAAAGATTGTGAAATTTAATAAATCAAATATATCACCGATAACAAAACCTTAGGAATTGATCGAAACTCTAAATTGCATACTAAAACCCTAAAACTGATTTATGTACCATTAATCAAAATTGAACTTGAATTTGTTCGAAACCCTAAAAATTATAAATATAAACCTATAAAATAGTTAAATATTACTCGATAGTGATATAATCATAGTTGATTATAATTTTTGACTAAATCGCCATTCGCATGAAATTTTAACGAAATCACCATAATAACTTGTAAAAATTATAATTGTAACGGGTACCAATTAAATCGATAAATTTTCACAAAAATTTAAAAATTGATTTATGAGGAGTATTGTTATAATTTATATGTTTAAAAAATTATATATATTTATTATTAATTTTTATTTTCCTTTTCTTTCTTTTTCTTTTTTTCTCTTTTCTTTCTTTTCTTCTTTTCTCCATTTGACACATTCTGGAACGAATTAGAAAAAAAAAAAATCAACACAAGCAACCCATATGAACAAATAAATTGCCATGGGTTAAGTTTACAATAAAAAAAAAATGGAGATAATTACTTTGTCCCATCCTCATAAATGCAAAGATTAGGATAATATTTTTTTTTTATTTTTCCTTTCTTAAACTTACTAATCATTGAAAACAAAAGAAAGAAATAAAGTCTGGAAATTTGTTTTAAAAACAAACCGAAACCTAGAAGCAAAAACGTAAGGAGAAGGAGGAAAAAGAACGAAGGAAAAGAAGAAGAAAAGTTAAAAAAAAAGGTAAGTCAATTATATTTCAAGTACAGATGTATATTATATAGTATATACATGTATAAAATTAGTATTTGTATGGTATTTTTATAAATATAACATTACTAATACATGTATATGTGCATAAATACATAAATTGAATTATATATGCATGTATAAAGATATGTATGTATACATGTACGTACATAAGTATATTATACGGAAAGAGTATGTATTATGTATTCTTTTTAAGAATACGTATAATTAATATTAAGTATTTTTACTAACTAGCTATAGTATATATATATATATATATATGTGTGTGTGTGTGTGTGTGTGTGTGTGTGTGTGTGTGTGTGTGTACATGTAAACTATGTATATAGGTATACATGTATAATTATTTTCATATATATATATATAAATATATATAAATATGTAGACGTATAGTATATAAGTAGTGGTATATTTCTATAAGTGGTAATATATGTATATAAGACATATATATATAATATAATACAGAGTATATATTGTGGTATACTGCATATACCATATAATACATATATAATATATAGTATACATATTTTATAACAAATACTATATAAATATATATATACCGAATATATAAATCATGAATAGGAATTTGCATATTATTTATAAATATGTATTCGGTATTTATATTTATGTACACATGTAAAACTTATATGTATAAATACAAATACATGAATATATGAAAATGTACATAAGAATATGTTTGTTTTCAATAAATATATATACATACATATGGCGTATAGCATATAGTATATATATATATAGTATACTAAAAATATACATGTAATATAATAATATCTATAAATTAAAATAAATTTATAATTATGTAAGTAATAGGTAGATATATATATATATTACCGTAAATTAAGGATTTTTCAATAAGATAAAATTATAAAATTCATCAAATATATTATAAGTCTATATATATATATATGTATAAATTGTGAAATATAGATAAATAATAAGAAAATAAGAAATAATAAAAATAATAATGGCAATAATGATAATAATAATCATAATAAAGCTAAAATCTCAAAAATAGGAAAAGTATAATCAAAACAATAAAAATATCAAAGATACGGTTTAAATAATTATTACATCGTAAATATATTAAGAAAAAGAGAAAATTAATATTTTATAATTTTTAAACTTAAAAAGTAAATTTTGTAATATTACAATTTAAACTACAAGTTACAATGTCTAAAACAGATCTTGTTACGAGAAAATACGATCGAACAATCAAAATGGACTATAAGTTCATAACAATTCGAGCTAAAACGAAAAAGTTACACACGATTCAATAAAAAGCTTGAATTGACAATTTCTTGTAACTAAGTGAAGTAGACCTTACAAATTATAACACTAGTTAGCTTTAAATTTTCAAACTTACAAAATTTTTATTGTTCTCAGGTGATTGTGATAGAAACCCTTAGTTGCCATCAGGCTACTACAATCCATAAGTTAGCCATGACTAAGTGAGTTTTTCCTAATAATTCCATACTTATTTGTGTTTGTAGTTAGTGAATATAAGTTATAATTTATAAATGAATGTGTATGGGGTTAGGTTATGCTTGTGCATGATAATTGTTGTTGAAGGTGAATTTACTTTAAACTTTAATAATGTAATGATTATTGCATGGTAGATTCACTAGAAATTGATTGTTTGTGACTTGGAATGATCACTGAATAAATAAGATCTAATTTTATTCGATTAGAAAAAAAAGTTAACTTAGATCACACATAATCATGTACTGTATAACTAATTCCGATAGTTACATTATACGGAAATAGTAAGAGGCCATACATGGATTGATTATTGATTGTTATAGATTTTATACGGTGCATACATGCAATATGACCTTATATTGGCCTGCTAGATGACTAGGCGTTGGAGGAGCCAACTGCCTAGCTAAGGGTCGAGTCTAGAGGCCTTCTTTTAAGGGTGAGTGAGGACTGTATGAACCTATTCACAATCATATGTAGAACTCGTTTTGATAAGACTGATAATGGATGTACCATTACCTTTTGATTACGAAACGTGAAGTTTCGTTATGAAATAAGTTTTAATATGATACCTAGATCTGACTGTACCGATGAATCTCTAACCTTAACTTCAGAGGGTGTTAAATCTGAGTTACATGTAGTACTTGATCACTTGCATGTATTTTTTTAGCATACTATTTATCATGTATTCATTTGGTTGAACTTAACTATTGTATAACTTGATTGCTGTATGGTTGAAGGAGTTTATCTCACTAAGCTAGTTTACTTATACCTTTGTAGTCTTCTCTTGTAAGCCGATCTTTTTGTGGAGTCGAGCTGTCACATGCCCGAGGTTAGTTTTCTACACTAGGTCAATGTGGGAGCTGGATGTGATCAGAGAGTATTTCTAATAGCTTATAGATCTGAATATGTAATGGTTATACTGGTTTAACTTAAGATACGTTTCAGACTTCATATTCGTAAACTTTTATACAAATAGACAATGTATTATGTTTTTATATTTTTATTATTTATCATGAAATGATATTGCTTAAGTTTGCACACTTTTGATAGTTCGTAGTAGCTGTAACCTTATGTATCATATAAAAGGGTCGTCAATTGTAAAGGAATTCAATCTGCAATCCTTTATATGGTATACGGCGACTACCATGACTAGACCCTTCAGGTCGTGACATTCAACATCTTCGTTATGTATTTGGCATTTTGTGAACTGAGAAGTTGTATGGAAATGTGAAGAAGTATGTTCTGCCAGAGAAAACTAATATTCCTAGGGTTTATAGTATCAGGGGAAGGAATCTAGGAAGATGAGGAGAAGATTTGAGTTGTTTTAGAATGGTCGATACTAAAGATTGTCATTGACGTCAAAAGTTTCCATGGCCTAAGTTCTTTTGATAGGCGATTTATTAAGGACTTCAGCACAATAGCTACCTCATTGACTTAGTTGACTAAAAAGAGTCAAGGATTTAGGTAGAATGACTAAGTTGAACAGACTTTAGAGTGATCAAGGAAGAACTTACGTTGGGACTTGTCTTACCACCACCAGATTTCAGCAAGCGCTTTGAATTAGAAAGCAATGCCTTCGGAGTTGGAATTGGTGTTGTAACCCCCATAAATTTAACTAATGGTGTACAAGTCATAAAAGCTGAGCAGGATAAAAAAATTTAATAAATCATAAATCTAAATATATTATAAGTAATAAAAACTTTAGAAATTGATCAAAACCCTAAATCGCATACTAAAACTCTAAAACTGACTTACACACCATTAGTATAAATTGAACTCGAATTTGTTCGAAACCCTAAAATTATAAATATAAACCTATAAAATAATTAAATATTACTCAATAGTGATAAAATTATAGTCAATTACAATTTTCAACTAAATAGCCTATTCTCATGAAATTATAACGAAATCGCTATCATAACTTGTAAAAATTATCGTTGTACCGGATACTAATTAAATTGATAAAATTTCACAAAAATTTAAAAATTAATTTACTAGGAGAATTGTTATAATTTATATGTTTCAAAAAATTACATATATTTATTATTAATTTTTATTTTCCTTCTCTTTCATTTTCAATTTATCTCTTTTCTCTTTTCTCTTCCTTTCCTTCTTTTTCTTGAATTGCAACATTCTAGAACTCCAATTAACCGCCCACGTGAGGAAAAAAAAATTTTCCATGTGTAAATATGTAAGACTTATATATAAATAAATACGAATACATGAATATGTATATAAGAGGATGTTTATTTTCAATAAATACATATACAAAACATATAATGTATAGTATATATATATATATAAGTAGTATACCAAATATGTATTAGTATATATAGTATATTTACTAAATTCGTAAAAATGTAAGGTGTATATGTATATATATATATATGATACTGTAATTAAAGATTTTTCAATAAAATAAATTATAAAATATGTATTATAAGTATATGAATATATATATATGTGTATAATTATGAAGTACATAAGAGAAATAATAAATAAGAAAATGAGAAATAGTAAAAATAATAAAGGTAATAATCATAATAAAGTTAAAAATCTCAAAAATAAGAAAATATACTCAAAATGATAAAAATATCGAATATATGATTTCAATAATTATTAAATCATAAACAAGTTAAGAAAAAGTGAAAATTAATATTTTATAATTTTTTAAATTAAATAATAATTTTGGTGATATTTTTATATCACAATTTAAATTACGAGTCACAACGTCCAAAACGGACATCATCGTGTGAACGTACGTCTGAAAACGATGAAAAACGACTATAAGTTTTCAAATATCAGAATTAGAATTAAAAAATTACAAAATACATAAAATAAATCTCATAACTTACAAATATAAGAAAATAGTTACTATTAATCTCATTAAGTAAGGTAACCCTATATACATTATACTCGGGTATATTGGGGGAAGCTAGATAAACTACAATAGAGTTTTCGTTGATTAAGGAGTTTGACTTCTTAGAATACTTATAAGTTTTACCATTTTGATTTAAGCATTCAATATTGAGTCCTGGACACCTCAAAGGCTTGGAGAATGAGCAATAATCTAGGTAAGGGAGTTCTAATGACCTACTATTTGCTTGTGCATGTTACTTGTATGATGTTTTGTTGTTTGTTGTTGTTTGTATGTTTGAATGACTGTTCTGCTTGTATGCCATCATCTGTGTGATCATTTTTTTCTTTAAATTGATAAATATAAATATCTGACCCAAATAATTGGTTTTATTCATCGCATGTCTATGACCTAGTAAATGTATGGATGGAGAGTTCTAGCTTTGCAAAATGTTAAAAAGGGTATTTTTGGAAAAATATTTTCCTAATCTTAAACATATTTTGTACGATTTTGATAAGGGCCGCAATGCCAGAAATGATATTTCATCTTTAAGACAAAGTTAGCATGGGTTCTCCATATGATAGCGAGAGGACTTGCTTTATTATGCCCGTAAGGCCTAGGTAAATTTTTCCTTGCGAGATGGACTCGCAAGTTTGTGCCTGAGGGGCCTTGGTTAACTTTGGCTTGCAAGATGGACTCGCAAGTTTGTGCTCGAGGGGCCTTAGAGGGTAGATAGTCCTAGATTGGACTTTAAGGACTTGCTTAGAGGATACTAACTTTAGGCCATAGCCGAGACGGAGATTCCTATCTCGAGCTGATCTTATGCCGACTTGTCTCTCAGATCCTTACATGCATCAAATCTACCCTTGTTTAACAACAATGCTTTATCTTAAGAGATAACCTAAGAGTAGCCATAGTGAGCTCCCAATCCGACTGCAAGAATTTAACCCTGAATTAAGCTGACTTCTCTTCAAAAGAACTAATTGGTCCCTGGCCTAGTCCACATCAGGTTAGCCCCTAACCACAAGCATTACTTTGTTTCCGCTTACCTTGTATTGTATTTCTCCCATCCAAATGCCAAGCGACATGTATCTTTTTACACAGTATTCTAGAATGATTCTTTCTTTTCACACTAAATGTTCTTTGTCGATTTTACCCTTTTTAGTATTTCTTATGTAACTTAGTAGTAGATTACCATTTTGTCTTTTCATATACGTAAAGTAACCCTAGTGGACAAGTATATAAACCCCTACTTTATTGTATGCGAACAATCATCTCTTAATTATCGAAGTTACTCACTTTGAGCAACTTTAGTGTTCTCGTTATCATTCAACTCTTATCTATTTCCTTTAGTAAGGAGTAATGGTGAGTGACCCTTCAGTTTGGACTGGTGTGTCATATCCAACATATTATAGGCTAAGTAAGATCAAGTGGTATGTTACATCCATTTAGTAGCTACTCAGGCTTTGTTAGCTTTTTCTTTTGTTTCTTTCCGATTCGCTTTGTTATGATTCTTCTCCATGTGTTCAATTATGGAGACGCATCACCGAAGATGTAAAATAGATGTTTTTCAAGACTATTTTAATATGTATTATCAAATAATTGATAACCTTTCAGATATGCAAGATTATATGTTGTAAATGTAGCTAATGAACTTTGATGAACAATAGATGAAATGAATGAGTTGTTCCAACATCTCTCGTACATATATGGTAGTTAAGTTGTTGTTACTCCCTCACCTCCCTAAATAATACATAGCTATTCCTTTATAGGAGAAAAGCTGCTATTGTAGAAGTTAAAGCATCATAGGTTCGAAGAACAATAGAAAAATCTATAGCATTATCTTAATACAAACTTTGAGTTTGATGGCAACATTGGCATTTATGAGTTCGACATTCTTGAATGGTAGAAGTTGTATAGAAAGACTTACCTGATCCTCTCCTGTATAGCTTAAAATGTCCTTACCGCTCTAGCCTTAATAGTCATGGTAGAATAAGCATTTAGTATGCTAACTTCATTCTTAACAACCATCATGCCTCCTTAAGCACTATTAACATAGAAGCTATAGCCAACAATGAAGATTAGTGGAAGGTGACCGATAAAGAACAAGAGCCTATGGCGATGTCTACTGACGAACTACTTCAGCAACTTTAATTTCCCTAAAAGAAGTCAAGGCTTAACATTTGAACATAGCGATGCACAAAGTGAGAGTGATTGACCCGTTTTTTTTTTCTTTAAAAGGATTTTATCTCTTAGAAAAACTATATATATATATATATATTTGAAATAAAAACCATCTAATTAGATTATTTTCAAAATTAGGTGACTTCTCTTTATGTTGGATTTTCTAAAGCGATGGAAGAAAAAAATAGTATATATTATGGGTGTTTTTCACAAACAAATTACAATGGCTAATCAAGGTGACTTTTTTTTAAAATAAAAATTAACTAACACATTGAAGGTTGTACACAAAATAAATAAATAAAAAGTGGTGAACTATGGTGGTTTGATTTATGGTAGTGGATATCAAGACACCTACTTATGTGAGCAACCTAAAAACCTAAATAAATAAATAAAAAAACCATTTTTCTACTCAATTAACTAGAAAGTCATTACGAATGGAATAGGAAAACATTATTACATCTTATGTATCGAGTACTATTTTCTTTATGCAGTTTGAGAGAAATCCAATTGAATGAAATATGTAAATTTTGTAATGTAAACTGTTAAGGTGTCCATCTATAAATTTATGTACTTTTCTAACATTTTACACGAATACAAACTTGTTGATTTTTTATCTTCTTGTATCAATAATTTCTTAGCACTACTTATTGTTAGGAAATAAAATAATTAACAACTAAAATTATGTATAGATGGAATAGTATGGGGGGGGAGAGAGAAAGAGAGAGAGAGAGAGAAAACATTTGTTGACAGAATATAAAGTGTAAAGAGACAAAGAGAGAGAGTTAGAGATGGAAAGAAAGAGACAGAGAAAAAGAAGACATATGGTACATGACTTAATTAAGCATGGTAGATGGAGAAAGAAAGGAAGTGACAATGCTGACAATTAAGATTTCTCTATGAATGAGCTCTCCATATCAGACTTCACTCGTAAAAACTCGTGCTTCCTAGCCTCATGAAAACTAAGTGTAGGCACCTAATTTTTGCCCTCCTTTCATTTTTCAAATTAGGTTATAGGGTTCTAAATTAGGAAAGGAAAGCCCAAAAAAATGAAGAAATTTTGAAAAAATAGGAATTTTAGAAAAATATGAAAAATTAGAAAAATAGGAAAAAAACAAAAAAATAAGAAATTTGAAAAGTCACAAAATAAAATAGGATATTTAGAAAATAATAAATTTTTAGGTTTTTAAATAGAATATAATTTAATTTTAATAGTTTTGAATAAAAGCTTGTTGAGTCTTGGCTTAGATTTGAATTTAGCTTAGGATGACTTAGTCCATATGAGCAATTAATTAAACATATGAATAAGAAAAAACCATTAAGTCAGCTGGATAAGCATCTGAACTTGATATTGCATATAACTTAGAGATCCTAGGTTCAATTCATGGAAGGTGCAAAATGTATCCTTTATTTTCTTTTCTTACTTTATTGCCATGTCATCGCTACATCATGGGCTACGTCATCGCTACGTCATTTACTAACTCACTTCTAAGTATGGTAGACACACTTCGACACACTCTGGCACATTCATACATGTACAGCTATGTATTTGGCACCACATATTGTAGTTTGTCTAATCCAAAATTGGAAGAAAATCATATTGCATTTAATTTTTTCCATCTTTAACATGACCATGACACCTATAAATAGGGGTTTACTCTTCCTTTTCAAAAGACAACGAAAACATCGAAACACTTTAAAAAAACAAAAATCGAAGTGCCTCTCTCTAAGATAGCATTCCTTACAGTGTTTTTTTTTTTCTTTTTTACGAAGACCACTACCATCAGATTTCTTGAGCTGATACAAGCCAACTCCAAATCGATCCAAGCCGAAGTGAGTCAACCAAGTCGATCCAAGCTGAAGTGAGCCAATCCAAGTCGAAGTGAGCTAACCTAACCGATCTAAGCTGAAGTGAGCCAACCGAGCCGATCCAAGCCGAAGTGAGCTGATTCGTACCGTCCAAGCCGATCCGAAGTCAATCCGAGCTGACCCGGTTTTTCTTTCTTTCTTTTTTATTTATTCATTTTTTTGTTTGTAAATGTTATAAATGAGAAAAAGAGAAAAAAAAGAAAAAAGAAAGACAAGAAAAATAAAAGAAAGAAAGTAGCCTATTTATTTATTTTAATAGAAATAGACAAGATAAATAAGATCATATAATAAAAATAAAAATAAATAAATAGGTTAGTAAATAAAAATCGTTTTCACATAGAAAAACTAAGTATTCCAAATTAAGACTATTTTAGAGTTTCAAAAAATAAAACATTAATTAGGATCCTTTAAAAGAATTTCCTTGAATAAATTGAACTGGGTAAAAACGTAAATGCGACCCTTTTTCAAAAATTAAAATCAAATTACCCACTAAAGTTTTTTATAAAAGAATTACATATGTCTGATCTCAAATAGCAAGTACGTAGTCATCCGTATGCAAATATGTAGCAACTTAAAATATGGAAAGTTTTATTTTTTCCATTTTTAGATATTTTTGTAAATTAATCAATTTAGTTGCGTGTATCATAATTAGATTTTTTTTAGAAATTAAAAAGGGTATATTTCAAAAGCGACGTTAAATTCAAAAAGTTAAAAGTGGTACCCATTTAGGGTTTAATAAATTAGTCCCGAATCCAAATCTCTAGTTTTTAAAAAACCGTATTTATAACTTGGTGTTTTAATCGATAGATCGGTAGCTAAGTTATAACTAATCCACCTAATTGGTTATAACTTAACCCCTTTTCTTGACTTTGGTTGAGTGGTGACTCCAAATCTTTTCAAGTTGGAAAAAATGGTTTTTTTTTTTTTTATACCCTAGTCGAGAGTCAATATTAAATGGGTAGGGTTTAGTATTGATCGGTTTAGAAAAGACCTAATTTTATAAAATGAGCCGGGAGTATGAAAAACTAAGCTTGATATCTTAGCAACTCCACTAGGGAAAATCAAGAGGGTTAAATACATAGAAACATTTTGAAATTAAAATCGCTTTTCAAATTTCCTACATTGTTTAGTTATTTATTTATTTATTTGTTTATTTATTGTTGGCTTCATGTATATATTTGTTTTAATTAGCATATTTATTTTGTAAATGGCATATACCGGGGCATGGGGTTTCATTTGGTGCATCGAAGATGCAAGGTAAATGTGGTCATACTCAGGCTGTCATAAGACCTTAGGAGGGGGGCCATTGTGTAAGTTCCAGGTATAGTGGGATAACCACCATTTGGGGCCGACTAAGTCACCCTATTTAAGCTCATGTGACCAATGAAAGTGTTTTCTAAAAACAAGTGAGGTTATAAAGTTTAAGGACCTTTTAGAACCCACCCTATTTGCATGTACTTCTCTCCAAACTTGAATTAATACACTACCCTTAAGAAATTGCAACCCTATTGATGATTTAATAGTTTTTGCATATAAGTTTTTTGAAATTTACAATAGGGTCACAACTTAAGGAGTAACATATTAACCCAAGTGACCCTAGCATCTACATATTTCCACATTTTTGTTTTCCTATCATTGCATCAATAACTGATCCACGTCCATAAAATGTGTAGAGTTAGGATGGTAGACAACCAAGCAACTAATCAGCCAAGTAATTGGCCACTAGATGCCTCCAGGTTCCGCAAGCAGGTGATGAGAGATGAAATCGCCTATTTGAAAGAAAAGCTTAAGTGTTCTTAAGCTCACAACCGAGCCTTAAGGTCCCTTTTGGCATGGGTCATTGGAAATATTTATGAGATGATAGAGTACCTTAAGGCCTATTTACGAGACTTAATGTAAGGTCTTTCCAATTCAAGTCTAAGGAGCCTATAATAAAATTCCTAAATAAAGCTTAGGTTCTCTACCTTTGTTTTTCTTTTCTCATCTTCCTTTTCAAAAATAATAAAGCTCTCTTTAGTTCATCATTTGTCATTCTTTAAAATTTTTGCCTTTGTAAATAATCTTCCATTTAACCACCATTCAATCTCATTTAGAAAAATGTAAATAAAATCCATAAACTTGTAAATAGAAACTAAAAAAAAAAAAAACCACCATCCTTATTTGTAAATTATTTTCTGAAAATAAATTTTACCTTTCTCTCTCTAAATTTTTTTTTTAAAAAAATAAAAAAAATGAAAATAAAATTTGCCAATAACTATAAATGCTTATGGGCCTAAGGAACTAGTATAAGCTTAAGCCTCTGGTCCACTCAAGTGACCAACCAAAATACTTGGTTTTTCAAACAATACATGGTCCCTTGACCTATTAAGGAAGCCAAATACAAGCCCCTTGGGTTGTTCAAACCAAGCACGAGCCCCTTGGCCCATTCAAGTGAAATACAAGTCCCTTAGCCTATTCAACCCCAAATACGAGCCCCTTAAACAAACATGAGCCCTTTAGCCTATTCAAGCAGCCAGCCCAAACATTTGGCTTTCAACCTACACTAAACCTAGCCCTTTATTACCATCTAATCCAAAGATAAGCTACTTGGCCAACACCAACCTTAGGCTTGTTTAGGTAACCTACCTAAACACAGGCTACTTGGCTAAGCATTCAACCTAAACATCGGCTTACCTAAACACAAGCCATTAGGCTAGCTAGCCAATCCGAACATGAGCTGCAGCCCATCAAAGTTGTCGACCTAAGCATAATCTTCAACTCCTAAAAGTAACCGAGCTAAGCCAAAACCCTTGATCTATTTAGAAAGCTAAGCTCAATCATGAATCGAACTAGAACACAAAATCAAATACTGGAGCATGATTTGAGAAACTGTAGGGTAAAACCCGATCCTAGGCAAATAAAAAAGCAGACTCCTCTTTAAGGAACTGGTAACTTACTTTTTGAAAAGTTTAGGATGAGAAGAGGTAAGCTATATCATATACACTGGCCTGAAACACTTTGAGAGTTGAGCGACATAATTGTGAGGATGTTTTGGACTCATTCCTTAAAAGATGATTACTTTGAATGTGATAGTAGATTGAAGTGAAGTTAGGCATTCACTTCTAAATCCTAAATACACTCATCTATTGTTCACCCCGTTGGATCTATTTAGAGAATTTCTAAATTTAAACCCTATTAAGAACCACCCTACAATAGGACAATTCGGAGGTTGGGGTCATTGAGTAGAAGATAGGGGTAAGATTGGTTTATGCTTGTTTAAATAATATTAATTCAAAAATAACATTTATTTTTGATAAATTATTTTTCTTTGAAATGAAGAAGAGACAGTTTGCTTTTCCGACCACCTCAAGCTCATACACTTCAAATCTATGGAATTAAGGCCTTGAATCATCAACGGAAACAATCACTCTTAAGGCCAAAAAGAAAGAGAAAAATAATAAGAGATAGTGGGGTGAAGCAATTAAAAAAGATAAAAAGAGAGAAGAAAAAGAGCCAAAGAATTAGGCTCAGAAG
This sequence comes from Lumnitzera racemosa, assembly GCA_024138005.1. Classification (NCBI taxonomy): domain Eukaryota; kingdom Viridiplantae; phylum Streptophyta; class Magnoliopsida; order Myrtales; family Combretaceae; genus Lumnitzera; species Lumnitzera racemosa. The sequence goes on from JAMXBC010000007.1 coordinate 48,354,427, forward strand.
TATAGGATAAAAACCCCTAAGAAATGTTTCACATCCTAATAGGGGCAACCAAACCAAATCAAAAGGGCTAGGAATTGATGCCCAAAAAGCCTTAGAAAACACAAGGCCTTAAATCATACTCCTAAGCCCAGAAACCCAAATTTCCACATCCACATTGACACTTTGAAGCCTCTCCTACCTATACTAAATCACATAAGGCCTCCACACCCACAATACCACCCTTATACATGTAAAAGCTCTTCAAATCTTAAAAAATAATTTATTTTTAATAAAAATTGTTTTTGAAATAGGGGCAAGCATGCTTCTAATTTTTCCCTAAGGTTCTTGATTTGTACACCCGAGATTGATAAAAGTGTTTTTATAAAACAAGCCTTTTCATTAATCTTTTTTGAAACACTTAAACCAAAATCCTAAATTCATAATGGTAAACCGAAAAAGACCTAATGGATTAGTTAAGGAATATCACTTACAAAATGGACTATAATTTTTGGAGTTGAAGTGGAGAGTGTAATCTAGACCGAGAGTTAGTGAGGAAGACCTCTTTGACTAAACTAATTGTGAGTTACCTTCTCCTTAAGAAAGGAATGGCTTAAGATCACAAAAGCCCTAAGAGAAGCCCTAGGGACAGGGGCATTAAGAAATTCCACATGATTACCAAATATAGGGTTGGTTATAAGATTGTTCCTATTAGAAAAACTTTAAAAATAAAAAGTAAGAATAAAAATAAAAAAAGAAGAGAGAGAAAGTAAAGGCTCATCATAAAATCTTTTATCTAAATCTATGTCGGCTCGAATAGCCAAGTTTTCAATCCATGTCATCCATTTCCTTTCTAAGGTCATCATTTTTCTAGTTTAAGTCATTCTTCCCCAATATGTTTTTAACATCCTTCAAACTCTTTTTTCAAATTAAGGGGCTTATCCCTACTCTATTCCTTGTTCATAAATGGTTTTTCAACAATCTCTCTACAAATACTTTTCCAAACAAAAGTGTCTTTTGAAACTGGTTGCTTGCCTTACATTAGCTAGCTCTAGGAGCACTTTGCTTGCCTTGGTTAGTCAGCTCATTAAGGTATAACCAAGTTCGCTCATTCTTCTTAAAGTCTTAGCCAGCTTTAGTAATGCTTTGCTCGCCTTGGTTAGTCAACTCATTAGGGCACGACCAAGTTCACTTATTCTTCTTAGAGTCTTAGCCAGCTCTAGGAGCGCTTTACCTGCCTTGGTTAGTTAGCTCGTTAGGGCATGACTAAGTTCACTCATTCTTCTTAAGGTCTTAGCTAACTCTAGAAGTGCTTTTCCCATCTTAGTTAATTAGCTCATTAAGGTACGACCAAGTTCACTCATTCTTCTTAGGGTCTTAGCCAACTCTAGGAGCGCTTTGCCCGCCTTGGTTAGTCAACTCATTAGGGCATGACCAATTTCGCTCATTCTTCTTAGGGTCTTAGGTAGCTCTAGGATCACTTTGCCCGCTTTGGTTAGTCAACTCATTAAGGTACCATTAAGTTCGCTCATTCTTCTTATGGTCTTAGCCAGCTTTATGAGCACTTTGCCCGCCTTGGTTAGTCAGCTCACTAAGGCATGACCAAGTTCGTTCATTCTTCTTAAGGTCTTAGCCAGCTTTATGAGCGCTTTGCCCATTTTACCTCGATGCATAAGAGCATGACCAGACTTCAATTCTTCTTGCAGTCTTTCAGCCAACTCTTTGAGCACCACCCTTCTAATCTCTAAATCCCCAATAGATTGGACCTAGAATAGCTAGCTAGTTGTAGCGCTTTAGTACTTCTTAGAATAATATCTACTCTTGGGGCAAAAATAGTGTCTATTTTATCTTTATAGCAAAATTTTGCTCAAACTTTACCAAATGCATTTGACTAGATGCAACCAAAATTAGAGAATTATAAGATGTAACCTTGCAAATATAAATTGTATGGGTTCAATAAGAAGACATTTAAAGTTTAAGGTGTTGTTACCCTAAATCTTCAGATTGGAGATGATGAGAATGTAGTGGAAGAAAAGGTAGATTTTGAGACAATTAATTGTGCTTATCCCTATAATGGGATTATGAGCCAACCATCCTTTAACATTTTCATGGTGGTTGTATCTACAACTGATCAATAGGAAAAATTTTCGACCCTAATAGGTATTGGAACATGTAATGGAGACCAATAGCTGGCCAAAGTTTTATATTTGAAAGCTATGAAGAGAAATTAAGTGTACCATATTAAGCAAGAGATAAGAAATCATTTGCAAGTCTAAGGTGAATCTACGAAAGAGACCTTAACCATTCAATTGAAAAATGATCCTGAATGTACTACTAAGTTTGGAGGCAGCATGGCTCCTGACTTCCATGGGTGGGTAGTACAATTCCTTCAAGCTAACAAGGATGTCTTTATACAGTCTCCATTAGACATGCTTGGCATTCCAAAGGAAGTAATCATTCATAAGTTTTATATTGATCTGAGCATCAAGGTAATACAATAGAAGAAGAGGCACTTTCCACTTGAGAAACAAGTTGTTATTGAGGAGGAAATTCAAAAGCTATTGAAGGTTAGCTTCATAAGAGAAGAGTCGTATTTGTCTTCACTAGCTAATTATGTGTTGGTCAACTAGGCTAACAAAAAATGGAGGATGTGCATCAATTTCACTAACCTTAATAAGGCATGCCCAAAGGATTGTTTTCCATTACCTCATATTGATCATATGGCTAACTTGACCCTAAGATATGTGTTGTTGAGTTTCATGGAAGCCTTTTCAAGATATAATCAAATCAAGATGGATCCTTCTAATTAGGTACATATTCCTTTTATCATTAATTTTGGAACATATTACTATAAAGTCATGCTGTTTAGTTTAACAAATGCAAGAGCTACATATCAAAGATTAGTAAGAAAAATGTTTAAGCCTTTAGATACACAATAATACTAAAGTGTGTCTGGATGATGCATGATTGTGAAGAGTAAGACCAATGACAACCACCTTTGCAATCCAATAGAGACCTTCATCACATTAAGGTGCCGTAACATGAAGCTAAATCTTTATAAATGTGTATTATAGCATCATTGGGGAAATTCCTATAATTTATAGTGATACAATGGGGAATAGAGGCTAACCTTAAAAAAATCCGAGCTATTTTGGTTATGGAGTCCCCTAATTCCATCAAGTAAGTCCATATGTTAGTAGGAAGGGTGGTAGCATTGAATCGATTTGTATTGGAAAGTGCTAAGAAGTGTATGGAATTTTTTTTGAGTTTTGAGTTAAGGTGGATTGAAAAATGTGAAAGAGCCTTTCAAGCCTTGAGGAGTTTCTTGTAACACCTTCAATCTTATCCAAGCCCATCAAAAGTGAGGTTCTTTACTTATACCTGTTGGTAAGTAACCAAGTCTCTTGTCCATGCTAATATGAATAGATGGAAGGTTGCATCAACTTGTTTATTATGTTAGCCATGTCTTTCAAGGACTTGAACTTCATTATACAAAGTTAGAAAAGGTTTTCTTTTTTTTCTTTGCTATAGTTGTTGCAGCAAGAAAAATCCAACCTTATTTTAAGGCTCACCGAATCATTGTCCTAGCGGCCTAACCTCTAAAGTAAGCATTGCAAAAGCCTGATGCTTCAAGTTAGATGGTTAAGTATGCCTTAGAGCTTAACACTTTTGCTATCTAATACTAACCAAGAGAGGCATACAAAGTTCAAACTTTAGCTAACTTCATAGTGGAGTATATAGGAAGTGAGGAATCTATTACCTAGATCCGAGAGTTGACTTAGATTCTATATGTTGATGGCTCTTCGACATATGAGGGTAGTGGTGCTAGCTTAATTATGAGAGGTCCGATGGGAGCATAAATCTCATATGCTCTGAAATATGGATTTCTAACTGGCAATAACAAATTTGAATATGAGGCATTTTTAGTTGGTGACATTAGCAAAAGAGGTTAGACCAAACCTCTAGATATCTATTCAAAGTTTCCATTGGTTGTTAATTAGGTCAAAGGTGATAGCATGGCAAAAGATAAGAGTATGACCAAATATTTACAGCTAGTCAAAGAGCTTATTGCAAGTTTTGACTCTTGGCAATTGGTTAAGATCCCTTAAATGTAGAATTATGTAGTTGATAAATTGTTAAAGTTGGAATCTACAAGTTTCTCGAATTGGGAAGAAAGAATTTTTATTGAGTATCTGCCAGAGAAGAGCGCGAATAGGCATCTTGTAGAGTGTTTGGAAGTACAAAAGAGAGAATTGGAACCTTATTAGATGGCCCCATCTTAGATTACTTGGATAAAGGAGTCCTACCTCTAAATACTAAAGAAGCTTAGAGGCTTATCTATAAGGCAACCAAATTTAAAACAATAGATAGAAAGGTATATAAAAAGGGATTAAGCATAGCATACTTAAGATGTCTACGACCTACTAAAGTAGAATAAGTCCATTACGGGCTATATGCTGGGTTTTGTGACAATCATATTAAAGCTGGAGCTTTATAAGTGAAAGCTTTACGGCTTAGGTATTGATGGCCCATGATAAAGGGCTCCCTCAGTTTAGTACAGATTTGTGATCGTTGTTAAAAGAGTGCTCCTATTGAAAGAGCATCAAGTATATACCTCATCCTACTCACTAGCCCCTAGCCTTTCGCTCAATAGGGGTTAGACATCTTTGGTCCTTTTTCTAAAGACCACTAAATTTTAGAAATACATTATTGTAGCAGTGGACTACTTCACAAAATATATTTAGTCAAAAGTGGTGGTGAGCATTATAGAAAGGAACATTGAAGCTTTTATGGACAACAATATTTTGACTTGGTTCGAGATGCCTTACGCCATTATCATGGATAATGGACCTCATTTTTACGATGACGAGTTCAAATAGTTTTGTGAAGTACACTACAACAAGTCATGTTATACATTGGTTGCGTGCCCTCAAAGGAATAGTTAAATAGGAGCAATTGATAAGGTTATCTAAGGAATAGGGTAAACTAAGTTGGTATCAAATATGTAGATACACTACTTAATGTGTTATGGGTGCTACAAGACTATGTACAGGACTTTAATCGACTAAACTCCTTACTAACTAGCCTTTAGGTTTGAAGTAGTCTTACCTATCGAGCTTCAAGTTAAATTGTAATAGTTTGCGTTTATAATCTTGAGTACAATGATATTATTTGGAATACCCTAGGATTTCGAGCTTATAGAATAACCTTAAGAATCAAGTCCCTAAATTTAGGGTGCCGAGTTATGTTAGCTGTTTTTTTTAAACTTCACACTTAGGTTAGAAACATTAAACGAAGTATTCTAGTAAAATCAACTTCTTGAAATAAGCTATATAAAAAGATTAATAAGCTATATAGAAGGATTGATTTATGAGAAACGTCAATTTATTGATAAAGTCGATAATAATTGAAATGTGAAATTCGAGCTTTAAGTTATATCAAGATGCTAGAGATAAGTTAATTAACTTTTCAAAAATAATAAATGAAGTTGAATTATATGTAATATACATGTATTAACATAAAATATGCATTATATGTATCAAATACGTATATATAATAATAAATTATTATTAAAATAAGGTAAATTAGCATAAAACAATGGAAATTTAATAAAAAAAATGAATAGATAAGTCATCAAACGATGTAGCGGCCTAGGATTAATTTGAAATGATGAATCAAAAGCTAAAATATAAGAAAGAGGAAAATGCATGAAACCTCCTTAAACAATGACTCATGTGTAGATTTTTCCCCTAAACTTTCAAAAATGTGGTTTTTAACCCCCAGAATTTTCATAAATTAACAAATAACCCCCATAACCCAATTTTGGTGTGTAAACACTCCTTAAATGTTGATTCCGATATATAAAACACCCATAAACTTTAATTTTGGTACATAAACACCTCATCAATAGCACATAGTTTAAGGATGTTTACATACCAAACTAAATATTTAAGGAGTTATTCTCAAGCTAGCGGGTTATTTGCTAATTTTTGAAAGTTTAGGGATCAAAAAGCACATTTTGAAAGTTTAGGAGGATAATCCACACCTAAGTTAAAGTTCAAGAGGGTTTTATGCAATTTCCCCTATAAGAAATCAATTCTTTGCATGTTGAATTAACTAAAAAAATGACACATAAGATGGGAAATTAACACGTAGTGAGATGACTCACCAACCCAACCAACTCTAAAATTATAAATAAACCTTCAACATCAAATATCAAACCTTTTAGTGAACCAAATTCAAATAGGAAAAATTTAGAAAAAAATTATAGAAAAAATAAGAAAATTAGAACAAAAATGAAGCATAATTCTAGTATAAGTTGATTTAATAGGTTACCAATGTCTTGTTGTGGAGGCCGTTTGGGGTTAAATAGAAGGTGGCAAGGCAATATTTTTTGACAAGGTTGGGTTGCTAGAGGGTAGCCAAAGGTGGTCGGTTCAGGTAAATTAAATTTTTTGCTGAAGCTTCATAAATTTTCTAAAAATAGAAAATAATGTTAGTTAATTATGAAATTTGGTATTTTAAGGTTATTTTATGTGTAGATTAATGTAGTAATTTTTTTTAGTTAAATAATTATTAGAAATATAGGGTCCTTAAGAAAATGCTCTGTTTGGATGAAAATTAAATTAAATTTTAGAAATATTAAATAATGTCCTTACAAGTTGAAATTTTGTACATAATATACTTAATATATGTATTTAATTGTAGTAATAAGAATTTTTTAAAATAACTAAGTTTACTATTTATTGTAATTATATTGGATAAAATTAGCAATTTTGTTATTTTGTTGAATTTATTAGTTTTTGACAAAATCAAACTATGAGCCCTATGTATTACGATTTTTGGAAATTTGCAATGATGGTTGGAATAATTTAGTTTTATCTTGTAATTAAATTCATTTATTTGTTCAATTTTCAGTAATTTTAAGCTAAAACCATTATTTCTGTAAAAATAGATAATGGCTTATTTAGTATAATTTATGGTCAATAATAAAACTACATATTTTTGTGAGTCCATGGGATTTTTCATCAAATTAATCAGCCTCATATACTATTTATTATGTATTTTCATATTATAAACATATACGTTGGCCTAATATAGGATAAAGTAATTAGTACTTATGGGATATTTGTTAAATATGTAAAGGATTAGTAGTTTTGGGTACATAATGAATGTTAACCAGCTTGGGAATGAGCAATTTTAGCATTTTTAATTTAGATTTAGGGTTTATTTGAGTTAATTACAAAATTACAATAATGTATAGTCGAATCGATAATACGAAAGGATATTTTTGGACTTTTGAAAGTATTGATTGGTCTTGATTGGTCTTGATTCTTAAGATATCTTAATAATACTGAAAATAACAATCGTGGCGATATAAATTTTATTAAAGTCGGATACGAAATGAATAAGATACAATGTGAATAAGCTTGGAAACTTGATAATGAAAGCATATAAGAATTTGGTATCAACCTATAGTTAACTTAGGATTTTTATGTATTTTTGTAGGTGTAATAGGTGAAGAAGGACTACATCATGAAGCTTACAATTTTACGCTATTGTCAAGCCTAGGTAAGTGGATATTTCTGTTTTCATGTAAGTAGACCTATGTTAGCTTGACTTGGAGTTAGTTATGTCGCAAACTGTAATGATATGGTAGATGGATTACGTACATGATTTTGTTGAATGTGTGTGACTGAGTGAGATGTTTCCTTATGTATGATTGATTCATCGATGTGTATTTTTGTTTGGAAAACTTGGAAACTAAATTGTCCTTCAAGGTTTTCACCTAAGTGAAGGAATGTAATATAAAGATGAGAAACAAAGCTAAAGTTGAGATAGTTAAATTGTTTATGATGTGGAACTTGAGTTCATGTCTGATATTGGCTTATTGTAGTATTTATTGCATTCATGGCATGGTATGAAAAGCCCTACAGGTCAAGTTTTTGAAAGCTTAAACATTGCTAAGTTGGCTTTTTAACATATAGAACTACATTGCTTAACTTATTCTAACTACGATGTCTGGCTTTATCTAGACCAACTATGTGTTGGATTTTCAAAGCATAGTCGGTGGTTTTTGTAAACCCTACTTTTAGTAGGCCTAAGACTTGATTAGGAGTACCTTCCGAACGTTCCTAAAGATCAACTAAACCAAAAACTTAAGTTTATATTTAGGAACAAATTAAATTTTTACAATTCAAAAGCCAATTGTCGATAAAACCCGAGCTTGAAGAACTGCGAGCTCTAAAGCTACTTAAAACCCTAAACCTTAAGACCATTAAGGAATTTTAACCCTAAATAATTAATCGATAATTTAGTTTGAATAATTTTATTCAGCTTTAGAAAATTTCACAATTCTACAAAAATCAAATCATAAATCACCAAACAATGTAAGATGAAAATCCTAAAACAATTTTCTATAAGGCTATGCCTTTATCTTCATGCATAAGCCTTACACCATAAATAAGTAGACCAACCAATCACCTTAGATAACTTATCAATTGAGAGTTGGAATCATTTATCAATTGATAACTTATCAAAATCTAGTGATAAGACAATTTCCTTATCACCTCTTCACTTATACTACATATGGACAAATTTTCACAAGAAATCATGAGCTTAACTTTAATAAAGGTGACAAGACCACTCCATGCCATTAAAAGACTTCCCATGATAGATCTAAAAAGGGGAGAAAGGGGGGCCATGCATTTGTCATTCACCCATCAATCACTTCCTCTTACACATCACTATTCATCCCTTAATGCTTACATTATCAAGAGTTGTAATTGTTGACTTTTTGTAAGCTTTAAGACAATACTTTCAAGGCATTTAAACACTCCTTCTCTCTTCATTCCAACCGGCTGCACTCCTCCCCATTTCTCTCACTTTTAATTTCACTTTCACTTCATCTTTCTCTCTTTTAAAACAAACATAAAAAGAGGAAACAACTTTACCCCACAAAACCCATTTTCTTCCATTTTGAAGCTTCAACTCACGGCATTTTTTTTCCTTTGTTCATGTGCCATTTTCTTTCATCATTTAAGATCATCTAAGACCATTAGAATCTTTCATAAACCCCTTTCCAAAAGATCAAAGAATTCGGGTTTCAAAAGGTAAGCAAAAAGGAGGAAGCAAAGTTAAAGGCTTAAGAGGAACCTTAGTGCACAACCACCAAATTTTGCGTTAAGGACGAGTAAGTGATTCTTGTGATGTGTGGATTAATATTTATGTTAGAAGACTTGGATTTCTTGAAGATATGAGTAAGGTTTGAGTTGTTATAGCACAAAAATTCGTTTTAAGAAACAAACCCTAAAACCATTACATGAAGTTGAAATATGAGCATGTAAAGTTGGTGTTTTGTATGGACATTTGTTTAATGCTTTGAATGGAAGATTTTAAGCTAAGGAAACCTTGAAATGAGAACTTTGATGAAGGGTAAGCATGCTGGACGTGAAGGTTCCATGATCATTTGAATGTTGATTTTGTTTCCATTTAGTTAAACATGCTCAAAACTAGACTTAAGTTAAGGAAAAATCCATCACATGAAGTTTTATGAAGAAACCAACTTTGTATGACATGAGCCATGATATGGGAGTTGTATTAAGTAAGAGATCTTTTATTTCTTTATGTAGAACATGAGTTAAAGGATCATTTGATGGAAGGAAACTTAAGTTAAGATTTGTACACAAGTAGTTAAGTGCATAATCTACCCCCTAAACTTAAGGAAATGATGAAACAAGTTGAAAAACCAAGTGAGGACCTCTTAAGACCAACATGAACAGATCTGGAACATAAGAAAATAAGGCCTAAAAATATGATAAAAGTAAAAGAACAAAGTGCAAAGATTAACTAAAGCAAGTATAGTGAGCATATAAAGCCTAAAACCCAAAACCGAGCTTAAAACTCCCAAAACAAGCCTAAAACTGTAGGATGGGCCTTCAACAAAAATCTGATCAGCAACTTAAAGTACCAAGAAAGGTTGTTTGGAAGCCCATAAGAAATCCACATAGGGCCCCATAAGCCCACCAAAGTCATAAACCTTAGTTTGAACTAAAAACAAGCCTATTTGATAACTTAAGCTCACTAAAGGGCCCAAGAAGTGGTTGTTAGCCTTAGGAATATAAATCAAAGTTGTAAATCTGATCTCAAGGAGTATTTTAAGCTTAGGATAAAATCTAAATACCAAGCCCAAAGGATTCCTCAAGCTATCAAAAGCCCATTTACCAAACAAGGCCCAAAAACACTCCAACACATGAGGAACGCTACTGTTCTGACCCATGGACAGAATTGCATACCTCATTTCGAAAATCTAACCTTACCACGTTAAAGTACACTCGAAAACGATGAAGATTGACTATAAGATCATAAAAATCGGATTTAAAACGAAAAAGTTATACGCGATTGAACTTTAGGTAAAAACCGGAAAACTTCCGAGAACTAGCTAAGAATATAACTTAAGAAAAATTTACATAGTTTCTTAAGTTTGCTTCAATTCCTTATAAAAAATTATTTCAATGACCAGGGGACACTGTTTTTGGAGACGACTTGCCTCCGGACTACTTTGATTGAACCACATGGCAGAGTGAGTAAATTCCCGATGACTCTTTACTTGATTGTGCTTGTAAAGTAGATGCACCTAATCTTATATTTATAAATTTGGATGCTTGTGGGATATGGGAGATGCATGTGTATGAAGTTATGGATGAGTGTGATGACTTGTTAATTATATATAATAATGGGAATTGTTTGCATGAATATATACTTGTGAATTGTATGGAATGAAATTGGTTGATCACCCTGAAAATCAAGTTAATCACTTATATGATTAAGAACTCAAAATAAATCATGCATTCCCCATATTGCATACGGATGACACCGACTGCCGCTTCAGGCAGAAGATGGGAAGGGACTCACAGGAATACGAGTTTCCTGCAGGATTGGGCACTAGCTATGCCATCATATATATTGAGTCTCTGTCTTAAGCTGATAGGCTTACTAGGCGTTGGGAGACGCCAACCGTCGGCGAGGGGGCGAGTCTTGTGGCTTCTGCTTAGGGCGTGTGTTTGTGGACTGTGGGGGCCACCACACCGCTAGACTTGGGATTTTTAAAGGATATGATTTGATTTTGATAAAGGAAGTATATATATATATGTATATATGTAGAGTTTTGTTTTGGTATGAGCATGATAGTGCGAATGAAATAAAACCTAAGGTCTAGAACCCAGATTTTGGTTTGGGTCGGTTTATTATCTCCAAACCCCGACTTCAGGGGGCGAAATTCTGAGTCGTATGCAGTTCCTAGGTCACTACATGCGTTGTATGGCATACTGTTTGTTCATGCATTCATATGATTATGCATCTAATAAATTTCTGCCTTGTGGTACTGATGAGGGCATTTATCTCACTAAGCGTAAGCTTACTCCCCTATAGATTTCTGTTGGTGCAGGAGAACCTCTTCGTCAATCCGGGCTGAGGCATGCCCGTGGTAAGTCTCGGGTAGAGACGGGTTGGAGCGATCAGAGAGCGAAGAGGATATTTTGTAATAGATATTTAGATACTTTCATGTATTTATGCATTACTTAGATATTATGCAGTTCCGTTATGAACTGCATTCGTTTGTAATACTATTTTGGTGTGGGTCTTACGAGCCCATACAATTAGTTAATTTATAACATAGAAGTAATTTTAGTTAAATTGCTCTATATTACTTGTCTATGGGCCTAGTGGTAACGTAGAGTGGAAGGAGCCTTGTGTGTCGTATGAAAGGCCTATGATCAGCAAGGGGGTTGATAATAGACCTTTATACGGTACACGGCGACCTATCACGACAACGATACTGTTGGGTCGTTATAGTTTTTGTTGAGGGTCCGACTCCTAGGTAGCTCCTTGTCGCCTTAGGTTCTTAGACATCGTATCAAGATACCCGAGTATATTAACTAACCAAATGAAGAATTGGAAAAGTATAAAATATCGGTACCGATGCATGTTACATGCATAAATAGTTTATATTGATAACTCGGGTTATGAAATTGAATGTCCTATAGTTGATCCTTGCGAATGTGTATTATGCTTGTTCTGTACTTTGTTTTATCCACTCTCACTTAGCTTATAGAAAGCTAAGGGGATACTTATGTATCCTTAAGTTATGAAGAAAATTGAATAGGTATCAACATCAACTGGGGAAAAGTCTTTTAAGAGCACATAAGACAGAGCCAACCATTTTTGAGGAAGTCTTGTTGAATTTTGATCTTAGTTTCATGAAAGATTTATATATATGAAAAAAAAAATTACTATGCTTTTGATTCAATTAAGTTTGACAGATGTACTTTTTTGTTATAAATAGATATTCTTGTATTATGTCGAGATGTAACATCCTTTAGGTGGTATTAGTGCATAAATTATGGACCATAGTATTAGATGCATGTGAGGTGAGTAGGGTCATTAAGTACCATATGAACTTAAATTTGTTAGTAATAACCAATATAAGAAAACTGATTGTATCTATTGTGCTTGCTGTTATCTAACAAATGGTGCAAATATACACAAGTGGGGATCTTGGTTCATCAACTACTCCTCAAAGACAGATTGAGGAAGAACAACAACCTTAACCAAACCAAGCTCTACCTATACAAGTAATGGATGTAGTACAATAACTTGTAGCTACTTTAGCGAAGGCATATGGAGTGAATGCGGATAAGTTAGCTTAGGTACAACGTATAGTGAAACTGTTTCAAGGGACAAAAACTGACCTTTTTGTTGTGGAAGAATGGATTAATTCATTGGAAAAAGCTTTTGAAGTACACAAGGTCAAAGATAATAGAAGGGTAGGGATTGTTGTTATTTTATTGGATGGACATGTGAATAACTGGTGGAGAAGTAAGAAACAGAAAATGGCTCAACCCATAGATTGGAATGTCTTTAGGGATGCATTTTTAGAGTTGTATTTCCTTAAATGTGTAAAGGAGAAAATGTGCAAAGAATATTATAAGTTGAGGCAAGCAGGTAGAACTATTGAAGAATATGAACGGGAGTTTAATGGGTTGTTGAAATTTACCCTTGAAGTAGTATCCAAAAATGAACTTACTAAGGTTAGCTGGTTTAAGGATAGACTTGATCCTTATTTTCAAGTTGAGTTGAAAAGGACAAGGCTGGTGTAATTTGCTAATATGATCAATGAGACTTATTTGATTGAGTAAGTTCGTGACATTTCAAGGGAAACTAAAGAAATAGAAAGTATTGGATATGAAAGAATTTGATGCTATATTAGGAATGGATTGGCCAACTAAGCATTTAGCAAATGTGGACTGTAAAGGGAAGATGGTAGTATTTAAGAAGATTGATAAAGAAGAATTTTGCTTTAAAAGAAGCTCTAGAAAAGCAACCCCTCAAATAATATCAGCAAACAAAGCCTAAAAGCTAGTAAGAAATGGTAACATAGGATTTCTTGCTTCGGTAGTAGATGCCCAAGTTTATGAAGTAAGATTGGAAGATATACTAATAGTATTTGAATATCTTGAGGTTTTTCCTAAGGATTTTCTTGGGCTATCACCAAATAGGGAGATTGAATTTACTATAGATCTTATACTAGGTACTACACGTATCTCTAAGATACCTTATCGAATTACTCCTACAAAATTGGTGGAATTGAAGAAGTAACTATAAGAGCTACTAGACAAGGGATTCATAAGGCTTAGTACATCTCCATAGGCCGCACTTGTGCTATTTGTTAGAAAGAAAGATGGAAGTCTCCAATTATGTATAGATTATCAATAATTGAACAAAGTAACAACAAAGAACAAATATCTACTTCCTCGGATTGATGACTTATTTGATTAGCTGAAGGGATCCGTAGTATTATTGAAAATAGATTTACAATCCGATTACCACCAGTTGAAAATTATGGAAGACATACATAAGAGTCCCTTTAGGACTAAGTATGAACATTATGAATTTTTAGTTATGTTGTTTAAGAAACTAAATGAGTTTGTAGTTGTGTTTATTAATGATATCTAAATATACTCAAGGAGTAAGGAGGAACATGTAGATTACGTGAAGAGAGTTTTTAGGAACTTAAAAGAAGATTGGTAACCGCTCCAGTGCTAATGGTACCAAATGGATCTAGAGATTATGCGATCTATTGTGATGCTTTTAGAAGTGGATTAGGATGCATGTTAATGCAAAATGATAAGGTGATTGCCTATACTTTGAGACAACTCAGACTACATGAGCTAAACTACCCAATTCATGATTTGGAACTTGCAACTATAATATTTACCTTAAAAAAATGAGGCATTACTTATATAGGGGGAAATATAAGGTATATACCGATCACAAAATTTTAAAGTGTATCTTTACGAAAAAGGTATTAAATTTGAGGTAAAGGTGGTGGTTGGAATTACTAAAGGATTATGATCTTGCAGTTCATTATTAAAGGATTATGATCTTGCAGTTCATTATCACCTTTAGAAAGCTAATGTAGTGGCTGACACATTAAGCAGGAAGAAGTTTGGTAGTGTTGTTGCACTCATTGCTAATCAATGGGAATTAATCAACGAAATAGAGAAATTGTGCTCGAAAGTTGTAACAAGAGAAGAAAGCAGTATGTTGGCTAATCTGAGGGTATAACCTACATTACTTGAGAGCATTACGGAAGCCTAAAAAGAAGATGTAAAGTTACAAAGGATCAAAAATGATATTGAGCAATAGCCTAACTTTAGAATTGATGATGCAAGAATGTTAAGATTTAATGAAAGACTTTATGTGCCAAAGGATTCAAAAGTTAAAGAGGTGGTATTAGATAAAGCACACAATGTGAGATATTCCCTATCCCTTAGGAATAATAAGATGTACAAGGACTTGAAGTAAAAGTTTTGGTGGATAGGGATGAAAGGAGATGTAGCTTAGTATATATGACATTGTATAAATTGCTAGAAGGTGAAGGTCAAACATTAAAGACTATGAGGATTATTAAAACCTTTACATATACTTGAGTGCAAATGGGGGTAGATAATAATGGATTATGTGAGTGTTTTACCGTGGATAAGGAGACAACATGATATGATAAGGGTTATAGTAGATAGGCTCATGAAATCAACACATTTCTTAGCCATAGGGCAAATGGTGACATTCTCTCAACTAGTTGAAGTTTATATCTAACAAATAGTTCATTTACATGGTGTTCTGGTGTCAATAATATCTAATCATGATTCTTATTTTACGTCCTAATTTTGGCAATCCTTACGAGCAAAAATGGGAACTAGGTTGAACTTTAGTACTGTTTATCATCCCCAAAGTGATGGGCAATCAGAATGAATAATCCAAACTCTAAAAGATATGCTGCAAGCATGTACAATGGATTTTAAGGGTAGTTGGGATGATCATTTGTCATTAATAGAATTTGCTTACAATAATAGCTCTAGTAGCACCATCCAAGTGGCTCCTTATGAAGCATTATATGGACATAAATGTAGATCCCGTATGATTGGGATAAAGTAAGAACAAACAAATCAATAGATCATCAATGTTACAAGATCATAAGGAGAAAGTACAAACAGTAACATAATGAATACAAACTACCTAGAGCGATTGGAAAAGTTATGCAGATGTTGGAAGAAAGTTGTTCGAATTTCAAGTAAGCAATTAGGTATTAATGAAGGCATATTTTACTCATATTTTAGTGTGTAAATTAGGTTAAATTATTATTGATTTTCTAGAAATCATTAAGAAATGGTACTTAAGTATTTTCATTTGAATATTTCAGGTCTTGAAGGATTTAGAGTGGAAATATGATCAATTTAGAGGTATTTTACATAAACGAAGGAATCTCGAATCAACACATAACACTTGGGAATTAAAGGCAGTTGGCTTACACTCAGCACTACTGGCTTTAGAACTTAGCACTGTCGGCCTTCATAGCCAGCCTTCAATGAAAAAGAACTAATTGAAGCCCTTGTTTTCTCTATAAATGGTTGTGTGATTGATATTTTGGAGGACTTTTACATCTTTCTTTTACTTAGAGAGTCTTAGAAGAAGTTACGTTTTATTTTAGAAGAGTTTTTCTTTTGAAATTTCATGGATCATTAAGAAGACTTCTCTCTTGCTATAGAGATCATCCTTAGAGTTTGCAACTAAAATTTCTTTATCATAATTATAGAATTGGTGATTTCTATCATATTTCTATTTGTCCAATTCTGTGATTTGTTCTTATTTCTAATCATGAACTTCTTCGTAAAATCTATTGTTATATGTCCTTTAATTTTAATTTCCATGGCTAGCTAAGTTTTGATTGTGGCAATTGATAAAACCTTAGAAAGCTAAGAAGATAATTGTAGTCATGTTATAGGGTTAATAAATGTACAATTAATTTATGATTACAATTTCTATGATTTCAATTATAATTCTCTATTGGTTATAATTGTTAGAAACAATATTGATACGAGAGTTGATATAGAGTTTATTAGAAATTCTTGATTAAATTGATTAGCTAATGTGGGACTGGTGTGAATTAGATTAATTAGAAATTATCAAGGGATTAATGTGATGTCTCGAGTTAATTATTTGCTAAGACATTAGGCATAATTGATTTAGAGCATTAGTCGATCATAGCATTAAGAGATGTATGATTGTAGTTTAGAGTCCACTATTAATTAGAGATATGGGAGCTAACTAATTAATTAGAGGCTTAATTCCTTAATTTTAAGGCATGATAATTATACTTAAATGACCATATAGCTATTAATCTATATAACAATATGACAATTTCATTTGCATAACTAAGGTGGATTTTGTTTTTCCCACATTCTCAATTGATTTCTTTGTTTTAGATATATTAATGTAGTTTTCTTTTTTATAGTTTTAAGGTAATTAGAAATTAGTTAATTCACAATTCAATTGCCTTAATATTGATAACAGCTATCATTAGTTTAGTAATTTTATAGTCCTCAAGGGATTGATAACCTTACTCACTCTTTATTGCTTGATTCTAACCCAGTATACTTACTGAAGTATTCATGATATTTTTATATATATATTTTGAGCGGATCAAGTTTTTGGCACCGTTGTCAAAGACTAGAGATGTTAAACCTTCTAGTTTTGTTGGTAATTTAGGTACACTTGATGACATGTGTTGGTTTTTGTTCTTTGTGTAGGTGTTTTATGTATAGGAGTAGAAGTGCTGAAAGTCTATCACTATATTCTAAAATAGAGCACACCTTGCATTAGTTGAGAATAAAGAAGAGAAGAGATGGTAGACAATGATGATAATAATTAAGTATAGGGAGTCCTATAAGCACTTCAAGATTATATGGTACCTCCTTTAGTTGGTATTTATGAACAATTGAATGTAGAAATTAGAGAAGTCCGGGATGAAATTTGAAAAGAAAGGAAGAAGAACAAGAAGTTCTGGACTACTATGTTTAATATGCTGAAGTTTATTATATCTTGTTTCTAGCCTTATGTGCCTTTCTGATATTTTTCTATGTTTTTTTTTAAAAAAAAATTATTTTATTTTATTTTTATTTGTTGTAAGGTTATTTTTGTTTAGTACCTACTTGATTAGATAACTCTAAATACTTGTTTCTACTCTTTTATCCTATATTTGCTCTTTCATTTTCTTTGTGTTTGTAGAGATAGGTCTAATTTGAAATAGATGCTCTTCCTAATGGTATCATGGTTAGAATTCTCCTTATTGGGAATTGAGACCAAGGAAGTACTAGTTTTTCCTTTTCTACTATTTTTTTTTCTTCATTTCCTATTGTAAGTTGAATTGGAGACATTGTAGACATTGTCTATTCTAAAGTATGGTGAAGGGAATATAGGAAATGGATTTTCAATTGAATTGAATATCATCACATTTGATGCCAATTTTTGTTTATAAATGGCTATACTTCCCTATCACCTTGAACTTTATTTGTCCTTAAGTATCTAGTAATTTTTAGGCTAAATTTTTGAATTTCTTGTTTAGAAACTAGAGATTATACAAGGAAAATTCTTGATAGCATTTGATTGTGATTAGCTTGAATAATTGACTTACTAAGGAGCCTTACTCACCATTGTTGTGATTATTGTACTTAGTTAAAATTAATTAGTTAAATCTTTAGGAACCTAATTTACCTAGTTTTTAGCCTTGGAATTTGAAGTTTAAGAGTTGGTCAAGTCCATAAGTGAAAGGTAAACAGGTTCACTTCTATGCAACATTAATTAATATATCATCTTTTTAGTTGTTCTAACCGTACTTTAACACTTAGTGAAAGAGGTAAGTGAAGCTTTATACTTAGTGATTTCTATAAAAGAAGTTTGAAAAATTTTAGCAAGCATTCAAAAAAATTATGAAATTAGAGCCTTTACTCCAATAAATCAAGTAATTGAGCTAAGAGTATCCTAACTTGAATGTTAGAGTGAGGAAGAGTCCGTAGGGGTCCCTTTAAAACCTGGTCACTTAGGTGATGAGTCTAGGATGTGCCAACTCAATGCATTCACTATAACGAGAAGGGCGGAAAGGTAAAGTTTAGTATCTAAACTAAAACTAAAAAGAAAAAAGGAAAAAGAGGAAAAGACAAAAATAAAAGGAATGAAACATGGAAACTTCAAATGTAAATCAAGAAATGAATTAAAGCTTACAATGAAAAGGAAGATAACTTAGGGATGAGCAAGTACCATATGTTTTCACTACCTTATCAACTTATTTGTTAGGATAACTAAAGGGATAATATGTTTGCTAACAACTCTGAAGTTTAAATGAATATTTTTCCTTCTAGGACTAAGTATCTTCTTTTGACATAGAAATCTTAAGCTAAATGCTTAGATTAAAATTTGTTTTCTCTAGAGTAACTTATTAATTTCAAATGTACTACTCAAATCACATATTCATGTGGTAGGCATTACAAATTAGTAAGTCTAAAAGTCTAAAGACACTTAGATTTACAATTGGAAAATTTTTATTTTCAATGATAGATTTTTTTAGTTCTGTTTATTTTACTTAAGGATAAGAAAAAGTTTGAGTGTAGGGGAGTTGATAAAGGCATTTTTTACTCATATTTTAGTGTGTGAATTAGGTTGAATTATTATTAATATTCTAGAAATCATTAAGAAATGGTACTTAAGGATTTCCATTTGAATATTTTAGGTCTCAAAGGATTCAAAGATGAAATATGATCAATTTAGAGGTGTTTAACACAAACGAAGGAATCTCGAATCAGCATGTAACACTTGGGAATTGAAGGTAGCTAGCTTATACTTAGCATTGCCGGCTTTAGAACTTAGCACCACCAGCCTTCATGGCTAACCTTCAATGAAAAAGAACCAATCAAAAGACAACCCTTGTTTTTTCTATAAATAGTCGTGTAATTGATATTTTAGAGGACTTTTACATCTTTCTTTTACTTAGAGAGTCTTGGAAGAAGCTAAGTTTTATTTTAGAAGAGTTTTTCTTTTGAAAATTCTTAGATCATTAAGGAGACTTCACTCTTGCTATGGAGATCATCCTTGGAGTTTGTAACTGAAGTTTCTTTATCATAATTATAGCATTGGTGATTTCTATCCTATTTCTTTTTATGCAATTTTGTGATTTGTTCTTATTCATAATCATGAACTTCTTTGCCAATTTTACTGTTATATGTGCTTTTATTTTAACTTCCACGGTTGGTTAAGTTTTGATTGTGGAAATTGATGAAACCCTAGAAAGCTAAGATGATAATTGTAGTCAATTTGTAAGGTTAATAAATGTATAGTTAATTCATGATTGCAATTTCCATGGTTTCAATTGTAATTCTATATTGGTTATAATTGTTAGAAACATTATTGATATGGGAGTTGATATAGGGTTCGTTAAAAATTGTTGGTTAAACCAATTAGCCAATGTGGGAGTGTCGTGAATTAGATTAATTAGAAATTTTCCAAGGATTATTGCGATGCCTTGAGTTAATTATTTGCTAAGACATTAGGGATAGTTGATTTAGAGGACACTATTAATTGGAGCTATGGAAGCTGACTAATTAATTAGAGGTTTAATTCCTTAATTTTAAGGCATGATAATTTCATTTGAATGACCGTACAACTATTAATCTATATAGCATGATGACAATTTGATTTGCATAACTAAGGTAGATTATGTTTTTCCCACATTCTCAATTGATTTCTTCATTTTAGATATATTAACGTAATTTTCTTTTTAACAATTTTAGGGTAATTAGAAGTTAGTTAATTTACAATTCAATTGCCTAAATATTGATAAGAGTTGTCATTAGTTTAGTAATTTTATGGTCCTCGAGGATCGACAACCTTATTTACTCTTTATTACTTGATTCCGACTTAGTATACTTACTGGAGTATTTACAATATTTTTATGTACATATTTGGAGCGGATCAGGTATTTTTGAAGATATCACCAATTAAGGGTGTAAGGCGATTTGTATTTGGTATTAAGGGAAAGTTAAGTCCTTAGTATGTTGGACCATATCAAATTAAGAAAAGGATTGCCAAAATTACCTATGAACTCGAGTTACCTAATGAGATGGCAGGAATTCATAATGCATTTCTTGTCTCAACTTTAAGGAAATTTGTAGATGATCCCACAAAGATATTGGATGTACCTCTAGAGGAATTAAAGGAAAACTTTATGTATGTAGAACATCTTGCTTATATTTTGGATACTAAGTTTCAGAGATTAAGGAACCAAGACATTAAGTATGTGAAAGTCTTGTGGAGTTGACACACCATTGAGGAAGCTACATGAGAATCTACCAAGTCAATGAGAGCTCAATACGTCAAATTTCTTACATAAGGCTAGTAATGCTATTATCGATTATTCTTTTCCTAGAATAAAGTTAGAAACTTATATTATTGACTTGTAGTTAAGTTTCGAGAATTAAACTTTTTATAAGAGGGGTAGGATGTAATATCCTGGGATTTTGAGCTTATACGATGACCTTAAGATTTGAGCTTGCAAATTTAGGGCACTAAGCTATATTATCCATTTTAGTTCAAACTTCACACTCAAGTTAGAAAAGTTAGATGAAATATCCTAGTAAAGTCAATTTCTTAAAATAAGCTACATAAAAGGATTAATTTAAGAAAAACATTAATTTATTAATAAAGCTAATGATTATCTAAAACATGAAATTTGAGCTTAAAGTTATTACGAGATAAGTTAATTAACTTTAAAAAATAATGAATCAAGTTGAATTATACGTAATATATATGTAAAACATAGAATATGCATTATATGTATTAAATACATATGTATAATAATAAATCATTATTAAAATAAGGTAAAATTGTATAAAATAATGAAAAATTAATAAAAAAATGAATAGATGAGTCATCAAACGATGTGGTAGCTTAAGATTAATTAGAAATGATGAGATTATTTTCTAATGCTAATTAGCTTTGATAAAGAAATAAATTGAACTAAAAAAATCTCCTAATGAAAATTGAAAGAAGTAGAGAGACAATTAAAGGATAAGTTGATGTAACATGCATTCAATCTAAGTTTTCACAAAAAAAAATAAAAAATTAGCTAAGAGAAGGTTCCCCTCCTCTTAAGTTAGAGTGGCGAAATGTCTATAACATTTTCTTAACTTGTTGATGTTTGTTTTAATCTCTAGTTTAGTATTTATTTAAGTGATAAGGCTAACTCTAAATTACTAGGATTGCTGTTAAAATTTAGTAGCTGTCATGACCCTATAGAGGGCCTAGTAGGATTACCTAAAATTTTCATAACATATGTGCACCCATGATATGAAAATCGCCTTGCAAGTTAGAGATTGCAAGACTCTAAATGATTAATTACTAAGGTTACTGATTTTCAAGTAAATAATTTACTTTAAAATACAAAGATAAATAACTATAGGTGTTCGATATCCCACAGTTCCTCAGAACCGTAGAGAATCGGTATCCCTTACCATATAATAAGATAAGATATACCAATATTACAAAAGAAATATAAGAAAATTAAATGATCAGCAAAGGTTGTTTGTATATTATCTAAAGAGTACTCAACTATTTTTAATACTAAGTTACATATCTTCATCTCACACTCGGCACTCGGGACTTATCCCAATCCCAATGTAAGTAAACCTACAAAAGAAACTATGAGAGAGTGAGCATATAACAGCTCAGTGAGTTCGTTCCTCACCACCACCGTTCAAGCAAGTTATCACACATTATTATCACACATACAAGCAAGCTATCTACATACAAAATGAATGTAGGCGCGATGAATGCAAGCAATACATCCATAGGAGTTCGGAACTATAGAAGGTGTAGAATTACGTAGTCTATACTTTGATTATCCCCTATACTTACCTGCATAGGGCACCTCAGCTTACCCGCATGAGGCTACCTAGGGGCCTCACCCCCTAGGCTTCACTCGACTATTACCTTAACCGAGAAAGATTTCAATTTAAATAGAGGGATTCCATTCTAGGACTATCCACCCTTTAAGGCCCCTCGAGCACAACTTGCGAGTCCATTTCGTAAGCCAACATTAACCAAATTTGCGAGTCCATCTCGTAAGCCAAAATTGACCAAGGCCTTACAGGCATAATAAAGCAAGTTCTCTCGCTATCAAATGGAGAACCCATACTAGCTTTGCCTTAACAATAAAATACTATTTCTAGCACTACGGCCCTTATCAAATTCGTACAAAATACGTTTAAGATTAAGAAAACCTTTTTCTAAAAATACCTTTTTTAACATTTTGCAAGGCTAGCACTCTCCATCCATACATTTGCTGGGTCATAGACATACAACGAATAGAATAAGTTATTTGGGTCAAATATTGATATTTATCAATTTAAAAAAAAAAAAGATCATACAGATGATGGCATATAAGCAGAACAATCATTCAAACATACAAGCAACAGCAAGCAGCAAAACATCATACAAGTAACACATACAAGCAAGTAGCAGGTCATTAGAACTCCCTCACTTGGATTATTGCTCATTCTCCAAACCTTTGGGATTTCCAGAACTCGCTATTGAATACCTAAAATATAATAACACTTGTAAGTATTCTGTAAACTCAAACTCCCTAGTTAACTAAAAATCTATTATAATTTATTTAGTTTTCCCCCAAATATAACCCAAGTATAATGTGTATAGGGTTTATCATACTCAATGAGGTGAATAGTAACTATTTTCTTATATTTGTAAGTTAAGATATTTCCTTTATGTATTTTGGAGCTTTATCGTTTTAGCTTGGATCGTTATGAACTTATAGTCCATTTTGATCGTTTTCAAGCGTATTTTCTTGTAACGAGGTCCATTTTAGATATTGAGACTCGCAGTTTGAATTGCAATATAAAAATATCATAAAATTTATTATTTTAGTTTAAAAATTATAAAATACTAATTTTAGCTTTTTCTTAATATATTTATGATTTGATAATTATTTAAATCATATAATCGGTATTTTCATTATTTTGAGCATATTTTCCTATTTTTGAGATTTTTACTTTATTATGATTATGATTATTATTATTTTTATTATTTTTACTATTTCTCATTTTCTTATTTATTATTTCTCTTAAGTACTTCACGATTGTACATATATATATTAATTTATATTTTAGAATTTATTATATTGAAAAATTACGGTATCATATATATATATATATATATTACGGATTTAGTAAATATATTATATATGCTAATACATATTTGGTATACCACTTATATATATATTATACGTATTATATATGTATATGTATTTATTGAAAATAAACATATTCTTATATACATATTCATGTATTCATGTATTTATATATATATATATATGTCTTACATATGTACATACATATACTTACACTCATGGAGGTATACTAATATATATATGTACTATATGATTATATATTTATATATACTAAAATAATTATACATGGATACACACACACATATATATATATATATATATATATAGTTACGGTACAAAAATATACATATATACTATAGTTATTTATTAAAATACGTAATACTAATTATATGTATTCCAAAAAAATACATAATACATACTCTCCCGTATAATATACCTATGTACATACATGTCTAAATACATAACCTTATACATACATATTTAATTAACTTTAAGTATTTATGCACATAGACTTGTATTAATTATGTTATATCTATAAAAATACTATACAACTACTTTATTTATACATGTATATACTATATACTATACATCTACATAAAAATAAATATTTAGCTTCTTCTTTTCCTTTTTCTTTCCTTCTTCTTTCTTTCTCTTTTTCTCTCCTCACGGTTTGGTATGTGCAGATTTTTTTTTTTTTTTCAGATTTTCTTCCTCTTATTCACATAAAGTTAGCTTAGAATTTAAGCTAAGATTTATCCAAATCTTTATTTTCATTTTTCTTTTATTCTCCCCTCAACATGTGGCATTTCTTTTCCCTCACATGGGCGGCTAAATTTAGCTTTCATTTTGCTGATTTTTCTCTACGTTTTGTGCAGGATGAAGGCATTGAATTGGAAATGGAAAAAAGAAAATGAGATAAATTGAAAATAGAAGAGAAGGAAAATGAAAATTATTAACAAATATATGTAATTTTTCGAATTATATAAATTATACCGATTCTTCTCGTAAATTAATTTTCAAATTTTTATGAAATTTTATCAATTTAATTGATACCCGTTACAATTATAATTTTTACAAGTTATTATTGCAATTTTGTTACAATTTCATGCGAATAGGCGATTTAGTCGAAAATTACATTCGACTATAATTTTATCGCTATTGTATAATATTTAATTATTTTATAGGTTTATATTTATAATTTTAGGGTTTCGAACAAGTTCGGGTTCAATTTTGGTTAATGGTGCTTAAAGCAATTTTAGGGTTTTAGTATACCATTTAGGGTTTTGATCAATTTCTATGGTGTTTACTATTTATAATATATTTAGATTTATGATTTATTAAATTTTTATTTTGATCGGCTTTGATGGCTCTTCAAGTTATCTATAGTATTAGGATCTACTTCTACTCTTAAATAGCTAAATTTGCGGGGTTTACAGTAGCTTTTAAGGTAATCTTATTCAATTGTTATAAGGGTATCATTAACTTAAGGAGAAAGGGTAATTCTAAAAAATTCTTGTGAAGCTTCTTAATTCAAAGGTATACTTTTCTAAAAAGTATTTTCTGATGAATTTTTCTGTAAGATGTTTTGATTATGCATTTTTATTGTTTTGCTTTAAGATAAGCAAAGGCTTTAGTATAAGGGAATTTGATAACATGTAATTAGCATATGTAGATGATGGGTTCTGGCTAGAGTGGTCACATGCTAGTCATGTTAGTATCGCGTTACATATCACCGTAAAGTAATGCTGTAGATATGATACTTAATGGGATAATTAGAGAGAGAATGATAGAGAGGAGAAATAGATAATCTTGGAGTCTCAAATGCACAAGCGACATACAAGGTAACCTAGGACATTAACGTTATAGTTCTTGAGCAATTGAGATCATTCTCTGCTTGAACTCTCGTTTGATCTTAAAGAGTGGAGGTTTCAACATGGAACATCAATTTTATAATCTTTGGAGTTGTCTTAAATTAGGAGAAATGGTTGAGTTTTTATAGGCTCTTAGAATAGATGCCATCTGCTAGATCAACTAGGTGATCAATGGATAAGATAAAGTTATACTCATTCTATAAATATTTGGAATGAACTTGCATAGGGCCTATGGCTAGTAGCTTTCCTTATGGTGCATAAGCCTACTTAGGAAAGGTTAAAGGCAGATGGACTGATCAATGATCTTTGTTTTAAGCCTACTAAGCCAACTCTCACTAAATCAACTAAAATATAGATTGGACTCCTTAAACCTTGTTACCTAGCCTATAGAGTTAAGCCTAAATAAATAATGGGCTTAGTCCAATAATTATTATGCCAATTTTCAACCTCTTACATATTATCCCTTCACTAAAATTTTCGGAAAGAGTCTAAGTATTTTGGACATCAATTACTTACTTTAAATAGCTGGGTTATGACTTGGCATACAAGTGCTATAATTAGTTGTACTGTTGTAAAGTATCCTTGCAAAGTACACATATAGAGCTAAAAACTTCATATTGATGATGAATTGAAGCATATGATCCTAGTAGTAGTACTATAAATTTATCTATGGCACATTTTAGTGCACGAGTTTATAGCAGTATCTAATTGCTTGTGTCGCTTTAGACTCATTGGAGATGACATTGCCTCCAAGGCAATATATATATATGAAATAGATCTTCCTTAATAGACAATTATCTTTCTTAGCTTTATTTTCTTCCTTCAATATATATATATATATATATATATATTTCAAAGCATCACTTAAGTCTATTAATGTGTCCTCATAGTTACCTATGATAAATGCCCATTGACCATGACAATTGTGTATGTGTTCTAAAACCAAGAGTGCTTATGTCTCTTTAAATATGACGAAGCATGATGTCCCTACAATAGCATAGCCACTAATCTAGAGACTTTTGCATAGGAGATTATCGTAAACTCTTCTTTTGACCAAATAATTCCATGTAAATATAATTTCTTTTAGTGAATTTAGCCTTACATTTTTTTGTAGAATATTCATAATGGGTGAACCATTGCAAAGATCACAATCAAATCTACATCTTTTAATCCTTCTTCATGTTGGCTTAACCCTCCTTAACTTCTAATAGAAGATTGAAATATATCCCTCTTGTAGGAAAAGTTTTTTTGACACAAAAAATTATTTGGTTAGATTCCCCATCCTCCTTTTTATTTTTATTTTTTTCCTTTGAGCTTCCAAGTTATGAGTCTACAGGTTATTCTTGAAAGGTCATAGAAACAAGGTAACTTTATAAGTTAGTATGTTGGTTAAAAAAATTTTTGCTAGCCTATTCTTCTTCAATCGAGTACAAAATGATATAAATTCATATCACAATTGCATGGAAATTCTCCAAACATGCAAACATGCCTCATCGCTTTTATTTTATTTTTTTCCTTTCTGATATTATATCCCATTTAAGTGTTGCAATATATAAACACACCAATTTGTCAATAGATCTTCCTTTATTTTTTCAAGTTTGTCAAATTATCCATCTCAAATCTCATAATATTGTGCCATGTATCTCATAATACCATAGCATAAATCTTTTGAACTCTTCTATAAATATCTGCTTGTTAAAACTTTATCGATAATATTTTCACTTTTCTTATTTAAAAAAATTATGGTAAATATTGCATCCTATTTTAGATACTAACCTATCTTCCAAATCCACCAATTTTCAAATTTAAATCTTTATACCTTTTCATCGCACCCCTTTAGGCATATATACACACATATATATATATATATATATATATATACATCGATTGATTTTATTTCTCTCCACTTTTGCATTCATCCAAATTTTGGTTTTTGACTAAGTTTGTATGGTAAGTTTAAGATGTAATACTCCTTATAGGGAAGCACTAAGCAACTTCAACACTTATCAACTCATCAATTATTATTATTATTATTATTTGTTTCCAAATTTGCTTCACTCCTCTACACTTGTTTTGATAAACAAGTACTAGTGAATAGATCTATCACTTTAAATCTATTAATAACAAGCCAGGTACTTGTAATACATATTTTGTCCTTTGTCTTGTTTGCTTTCTATGATTTTCCTTTCAATCACATCTTGTTGACTATAAATATATGATGATGTATCCATCGATGATGATGTAGAAATTGAATCAAGCTCAAATTTTTTGGACAAAGGGCTTAATTTTTTGTTTATAAAATTCATCAAACACTAAAACATCTCTCCTTTTAATAATGGTTGCCATAACAAGTGAGAGGACAATTGATATTATTGTAATCTTCAATTGCATCTAATCAAAGTCAATTTCCTCCTCAATTCTTTAGTAGTGGTATATGAGTTTGACCTTTCTTCTTTTCTTTAGTATTTATGCTAGTACATTGCCTGCTTAATTGCAAACGGAGGAGAGTAATGCACTACACCTACTGATATCCCTCCTTCCTAGTTGCTAACATGTCTCATTTAGACTATGTAGTAAGAGGGAAATTTATGCTTTGATGAATATGTTGTGCCATCTACTTTCACGATGCTACTAGAGGGCTTCTTGGTAGCAAAAGTTATTTCAGCATGTGTAAGTCATCATACACTTAGGAGGCAATGCCTTCACTTAGCAACAATGATGGAAGTCATTATGATTGGAGTTCTTGTGGTATAGCATTTAAGGCTACTTAGCCTCTATGATCTAAGGAGCTTCTAGTGTCATCTTGCACATTAAAGCAAAAGCTCTCACTTGTAGCATAATGTTTAAGTGATAATGGCATTCATTGCCTAAAACAGATAATTCTTTTTCATTGGTCAAGGGGGTATTTCCCACTACTTGGTTACTTAAAATTGTCTTACTTGGCTTCGATGACTTCTAATGCACCTTGAAGGCAATGCTCTTACTAGTCTACATTATACAAGCCTAACTTTTATCGTATGCCTAGGATATGCTCTTACCAGTCGGCAACGATACTTAGATAAGTGCTGCTCAATCAAAGAAGTCACTTTAAGATAAACTTTAGGCAAAACAAGAAAGTTTTATTCTTAATTGAAAGCATTTCACCCTCTAAAGCAATAGTGATGGAAGTTGTTGGTAAGGCATCATGTAGGTTTAGAGCATTATAGCTAAGAGCTAGGGGAGTACTTAACCTTAAGGCTTGTAAGCCAAATTGTTAGGGCATTTCCTAGACTTAAGGCATAGAAGTCAAGGTGCTCGGTAACTACTTAGGCTTGAGGTGTAGAGGCTAAGATGTCTAGCATTGCTTAGGCTTAAGTCATGTAAGTTGAGATGCTAAGGTATTGCTTGGGCTTAGGGCATGAAGCTAAAATGTTAGTACTTTACCGAAGCTAAAGGCATGAGAGTTAAGATGCTAAGGTATTACCTAGGCTTAAGAATTCTCTTAATATTAGTTAATGGGATGATTCTTATTACTTGACTACTTAGTATTGCTTGTGATTGAAGTGTGAAGGTTATATTGCTAAGACATTGCTTAGGCTTAAAAGCATAAAAGTTAGTATGCTAGGGTGATGCCCAAGCATATGGCATAAAAGCTAAGATATAAAGATCTTTGCCTAGGCTTAAGGGAAATGAACATAGAAGAAAGTTTCATTACCAAATAGCAAATTTTTCTATTTTTTATGAAAAGATTTAATGATCCATTTTTCACTATCAAAAGGACTCATGTTCCAACATTTAAGCATTATAGGCTAATAGTATGTTGTTCCAAATATTATTGTCTTTGATAATGAGCTCTTCGTTTTTAACTCTTTCATGGAATATCTATTTTAAAATCTGACAATCCTTAGAGGGATGGTGCACCTACGTATGATATCAGTAGTACTTGGGGTTTCTTCTTTCATTTGTTGTAGGTTGGTATTCAATTCTTGGTAACCTGATGTCCTATTTTTCGATCTAACAATCAAAAATAGCATGTACTTTGCTCATTGGGTATGGAAAGGGAGAAACTTCTATAAAACTCTTCAATACATCATTTTTTTTTGGCATTTTACTACTTTTAAAGTCCTCATCTCAAGTTAAGGATATGGAAGCTATCCTTTTGTTGAGCTTTCCACTTTCCCCGCATTGCCTAAAAACAAAATTATTGGTTCTTTGTGCATTTTCTATAATCACGGCAAAAGAACATAGGAAGAGGTTCTCTAAGTGTACAACATATATAGAGGACATTCCTTAGATGTAGATTTTTACTAATGCTCTTTCATCTCATACTTCTTGAATATTTAAGGAGCACTTTATATAATCCATTAAATCTTCCTTTGGGTTTTTTCCTTTTTCTTCCCATTTGGTGATGGTGACTCTTTCCTATATGAAGAGGAACATTTCTACAAACAACTTGCACGTAGTCTCCCATGAGTCGACTGATCTGGAAGGAAGGTTGACATACTAGGTATATGGCTCCTCTGTTATTAACTTGGAGAATTCTTTTAGTTTTAGGTAATCTTCAAGCCTATATGACTCTAAGGTTTCAATGAATTTCAGTATGTGTTCCTTAGTATTGCCCTTCTTCCTATTAAACAGCATGAACTTAGGACTCATATAGTCTTTAGGAGAGGGTTTCATAGAAATTCAAGAATGATAAGGAAGCTTTAATTTTGGTACTCATTGTAGACGACTTAGCATGAATTTCCTTCATGTATTGATCTAAGTCTTCCTTTGTTATAAAGCTAGTCCTTGGGTAGATATTTTAAATGCAGGATTTGGGGTTGGTTGGTATGTAGATCCATCAATAGTTGTATGTATGGGAACTAGAAAGGATGAAAAGCCACCAATTTAGACTCTAGCCTTACCAATTTTAGACCTTAGATTTCTTCTAACTACAGGTTGTAGTAAGGAGGTTTGCTCATGCCCTCCCTAGGGTATATCCTCTTCAATAGTGGGAAGGTTAATTATTTTAGTAGATGGGGTAGAGCTGAAATGCACAACAATAGTAGACTTTGGTAGAACTACTTCATATTACATAATATTAAAGGCAACTAACTCTCATGAGTAGGCAAACATAGCCATGCATTAATTTAAGTCTTTTATTGTCTCCTACATAGTTTGCATCATCTTTGCAATGTCTTAAGGAGGTTAAAGAACTAAATATCTTGATTAGTGTTCTAAGGTGGTTAAGGTAGGTTCTACTTAGCTTGTTCAACATTGGTCTCATGTTCTTGGTAGATCGCATCATTTAAGCCAACCATTCACTTCCTAGGAGATACCATATCTCTACTATCACTTTACTCTATCCCTAGTAGAGTTGCCAAAATGTAGATGATGGGTTTTAGATGGAGAAGTCATGTGCTAGTCACATGAGTATTGCTTTACATGTGGCCTTAAAGTAGTGATGTATAAATGACACTTAATAGGATGATTGGAGAGAGAATAGCAAGGAGGAGGAATAGACAATCTTGAAGTCTTAAATGCACAAGTAATAACCAAGGGAGCTTAAGGAACCTAAGATATCAACTTTGTAGTTCTTGAGTAGTTGAGATCTTTCTTTGCTTGAACACTTGTTTGATCATAAAGAGCAAAGATTTCACAATGGAACAAAATTTTTCTAATCTCTAAAGTTATGTCAAATGAGGAGGAAAGGCTAAGTATTCATAAGCTCTTGTACCTGATGACGTCCATCAAATCATCTAGATGATTGACCAATGAGATAGAGTTATACTCATTCCATAATTATCTCGAATGAACTTGTAAAGGGCCTAAGGCTAATAGCCGTCCTTATGGTGCATGAGCTTACCTATGTAAGATGGGGGTAGATGGATTCGTCCATCGATTGCTATTCTGAGACTACTAAGCCAATTCTTCATAAATCATCACAAATGTAGATTGGATTCCTCAAGCCTTACTACCTAGCCTAAAGAGTTAAGCCTAAATAAATAATAGGCTTACCCAACAATTAATATGGAATTTTTTAGCCCTCTACAACATACATATTTTAAGGTGATTTGTGTAATTTTATATATTAATTAAGTTAATTTTATAGCAACTTAAAGCTTAATTTATTTAAATTTCATTTTTGGGACTTTGGGAGTAGTCAATGTATTTTTAAGTGATTTTATGAAGTTTTGGAGTTCATTTGAAGAAAAGCATTGACTATGAAATTAATGCAAAAGAATTGAAGAGATAACAACTAGAAACAATGGTCATGTTCCTTGGTCGCAAACCTCTGATAATGGTATATTTTACTCATTTTCCATTATGTGAATTTTGTTGAATTATTATTGAATTTATAGAAATCACTAAGAAATGGTACTTAAGTATACTCATTAGGTTATTTCAGTTCTCAAAGGATTTAGAGTGGAAATATGAGCAATTTGGAGAAGTTTTACACAATTGAAGGAAGCATGAATCAATCTACATCAACCAAGGATGATATGAGGCATTTAGGAATGAAGGCAGTTGGCCTACAAGTTAGAGCTGCTAGCTTACCTTAAAAGTCATCAACCTTTAATGCTAGCCTTTAGTTAAAATAATCAACCCTAAGCTGCCTATGATTTCTAGCCTAAATCATTTGAGAACCATCTATTGTCTGTTCTATAAATACGTTTTGTGTTGACATTTTGAGGAGATTTGGAATTTTATTTTTATTTTCTATTTTTTTCCTTTTACCTAAAGATTTTAGACAAAGTCAAAGCAATATTTTGAGAGGTCTTCTTATAGTAGTTTTGGGGATCATTGAGAAGACCTTGCCATTGCTATGGAGATCATTCTTAGAGTTCTTGCAATTGGAGTTTCCTTTATCATTATTACATAATTGGTGATTTTTATCCTATTATTGTTTATACAATTCTATAATTCGTTCTTATTTTCAATTATGAATTTCCTTATAAGTTTGATTGTGGTATGTGCTTTTATTTTAAATTCCATGGCTAGCTAGATTTTAATTGTAGGAAATTAATGAAACCTTAGGTAGCTAAAATGATAATTATAGTCATGTTATATGGTTAATAGATGTGTGGATAATTCATGATTGTAATTTCTATAATTTCAATTGTAATTTCCATTGGTTATAATTGTTAGAAGCACTATTGATGCGAGAGTTGATATAGGTTTTGTTAGAAGTTCTCAATTGAAATAACTAGCTAAAGTGGAAGTGGCGTTAATTAGATTAATTGGAGATTATTCAAGGAGTAAAACAAGGTTTCTAGTAAATTATTCACTAAAACCTTAGGGATAATTAATATGGGGCTTTAGTTAGTCATAGCATTAGGAGATGCATGATTGTAATTTAGAGTTTAATATTAATTAGAAATGTAGGAGTTGACCGATTAATTAGAGATTTGAGTCCTTAATTTTTAAGGCATGATAATCTCACTTGAATAGCTATACAACTATTAATCCATATAATAAGATGGCAATTTGATTAGCATAACTAGGGTAAATTTTACTTTTTCTCACATTCTCAATTGATTGATTCATTTCTGATATACCCTCATGAGTTTCTCTATGACAACTTAAAGTTAATCATTAGATTAGTTAATCTACAATCCAAATCTAATTGCCTAAATATTGATAAGAGCTATTAGAGGCTTAGTAGTTTCTTAGTCTTCCAGAGATCGACAACCATACTCTCTCTTTGTTACTTGATATTGACCTAGTATACTTGTTGGAATATTCGCTATATTCTTATATATATTTTGAGTGGACCAACCTCTAATCATTAGTTTCCGTCAACAATTAAGATTTTTAGATAAAATGTAAGACCATGTCTAACTTCTTAACCATAATCCTAAGGCATAGTGATTCCATGGATTATAAATCTTTTATTTTTGAAAAGATTTGAAGTCCAAGATGCCATGCATCTATTATATTTTATTCTACCAGCCAAATTTGGAAAGTGAATTAAAGAGGTGTAAGGGGATATCTCAAGAAATATTGAAAACATGCAAAAGATATTTTGGAGATACATTGAACATACATTCTAAGATATAAATATATATATATATATATTGTACTATGTATTAGATATAAGCTTAGTACATCATAGAACATAGTAGATCATAGATAATTTTATAGATTAGGGACTCATCCATTTCTTTTTCTTGCCTTTGTTTGTTTTTCTTAACATTATATTTAATTTTAGTATTCAATTATTGTGAATCTTAGTTTAATATGTAATTAATTTTATTTTATTATCAATCTATGATTTCTTATTATTGTGATCCAATTGTACTACTGTATTTTGTTCTTTAATTCAATTCCATTGGTGATTGACCTATTGCTTAAGTCTATTATAGAGTTTGTGAGAGCATATAATGAAAAATTGGTACTATTAGACAAAATTAGCTGACTAAAACATTTAATAGTTTAAGAAACTTAATAGTGGGATTTAAAGGTTTCATGTGATTTTGCTATAATTTATTCTAGAAGCGATTTACATAGAGAGTTCTCAAAGTTGAGAGTTAGCTAGAGACATGAGTCCAGTTAACTCAAACTAGGAATCTTCTCATTATAAAAAACAAGAATGAGATTGATAACTTGCATAGCTATTCTTAAGGGAATCATTAATTGAGCACTAAGTTCATGTTTTTGTAGTTAATTATCTTATATTTTATTTTGTTACTCGATCTTTATTTTATTTTAACCGGAATAGTTTAGTTGTCTCTAGTTAATTTAATTTGTTATTTATTAACTAATTAAATTTGTTGGTTAGGTTAGATATTAGGAAAGGGGTTAGTATTAGCATTTGCA
Source organism: Lumnitzera racemosa (assembly GCA_024138005.1). NCBI lineage: Eukaryota > Viridiplantae > Streptophyta > Magnoliopsida > Myrtales > Combretaceae > Lumnitzera > Lumnitzera racemosa. The sequence goes on from JAMXBC010000007.1 coordinate 48,388,645, forward strand.
ATTATAGGTAGTCCTTAAAGGATCAACACTCGAACTTAATATATTTATTATACAATAACTTGACTAGGTATACTTGGTTACCCCCATCAAGGACGTATGAAGTGTTGAAGTAATATTTCTATTGGTAAGGAATGATGAAAGATATCCATAAGGATATAAGAAGGTGCAAAGTGCACGTATGAGCTAAGAGAATGAAAAAACCGCATGGTGAATAGATGCCCTTGATCCTTAAACAACTTAGGAATGATCTAAGAACAGATTTCATATTCAACCTACCTAAGAATACTCAACAAACTAATTCTATTATAGCAATGGTAGTTCAGTTTATCAAGATGGATCATTTCATTCCTTATCGTAAGTTTAATGATGATGTCTCTATAACTAACTTCTTTTTGCAGGAAATCATATGTTTGCATGGAGTTCCTACAAAAATACTATGTGATCATGGCTCTAAGTTGATGCAGTAGCGAGTCTCAAACCAAGAATGAGGCAATCATGGTTCAAGTGGGTATGAAGGATAAGAAGTAAAATGGGTGGCTTCGATGGTAAATACGTATAGATATCACATACTAAGACATAAACACAATTAGGAAATGAGCTCGAAATAGGGTTCAATACGACTAACAAACACTAATTATTGCTTAAGTTTCAAATGAGAGGTTAGATGCAACTCACTAACTCGCTCAAATGAAGGGTTTACCATAATCTTAGGGAAAAAATTGATAAGAATGCAAGAAAGATTAAAGAGTTTGATCAACACTCAATAATCCGGCAAAAAGGAAATCTTTGAGAGCTCAAAAGTAGCCTTGCTCGAAAGAGGAAAGTTTTAGGTGTAGGAATATGCTTTTCTGTCCAATTCTCTATGATGTCATTCTATTTACAAATGGTACTATTTATAGCAACTCCTAAACCTTAGTGACAAAATTATAAATAATGTATAAGGCTATAAACCCTAAAGAATTAGGCCCATAAATAAAGAAAACATGTATAAGGATACAGAACTATGCATTTAATAGAAGAAGTTAGCAAGCAATCATTCAGCCAGTCATGGAAAGAGTAGGATTTGAATTAGGTGAGGTTGGCAGTTGGATGTTTGGGTTTAGGAAGGAGTCCTCAAAGTATAAAATAAAGAAAACATGTATAAGGATACAAAACTATGCATTTAATAGAAGAAGTTAGCAAGCAATCATTCGGCCAGTCATGGAAGGAGTAGGATTCGAATTAGGTGCTGTTGGCAGTTGGATGTTCAGGTTTAGGAAGGAGTCCTCGAAGTGCTTAGTCAAGATACTAAAAAGGTTGGCCCATATTTGCCGAATTCCAACATTAGTCGACACTAGTCTCTCAGTGTTGTGCTGATTGGTTCTTTAGTCTCGAATCCTCGGCAATGGGATCTCTCATCTTTTTAGCAGACAACAAACTTGATGTCAAGTAGCTACTTTTCTTCCTCTCAATCTTCTGTTATTAGCTTGACCTTGGCATAAGCTATTCAGACTCAAATTTGAATAGGTCGGCTTCTGCTTCTCGTAGGTTTACTTTGGCTTGGAGAATCTCGTAGGCTGATTCCTATCATTACCATAAGTCTAAAAGGCAGTTATCCTTGATGTTAAACATTGAGCATAGGCTAAGATGTTATAAAACCCTAAAATTTTTTAACTAAATCCTAGATTAGATTCAAGTGTGCTAGATGACCATAAGAGTTAATGGGACTAGATATGATGAAAACCCTAAGATAATAATCAAAGACTTAATCGCGTATGAATATATTAAACCCTAAATGCGTAAAAGCACTAGATATTGTATCTAAAAGTGATCAAAGCCCTGAAACCTTAACTTTAAGCTTAAATAATGTGCTTATCCATTAGAATCACACTAAAACCCTAATTGAATGTAAGCACTTAACAATATGTTAAATCATATAAATCCATTAATCAATGATCAAAGATAACTTCCAATTATTTATAAATGCGTATAGGGCTAAATTAATTTATTAGAAACAATTATATTGCATTATAGATCATATTAATCCTATAATTATATAACTAAGTTAGAATTGAATAAATTTATGTGTTTAGTTAATATTTATACTACATATAGTCAATGTTAGCATTATAAATGTGCTTCTCATGATAGTTATAATAAGTATCATGCTAAATATTATATATAAGATATAAATACTTAGAGAAAGGTTCCAATAATTATTTTTACTAATTATTTCATTTAATTCCATATTTCCTTTCATTCCTTTAATTTTTCTCCTAATTATCCTTAATTTCATTATTATGTACATTAATTACATGTAATTTGAGAAAGTTGACTAAGTCAATAGTGTCATTTTCATCTAAAATTCTTTTCCATTTTCCATGGATTTCTTGTCATTATTGACATGATTTTTTTTTCGTCCTTATCCTCTGTTGGCTATCTACTTCATTCCCCCTTCTAGACTCCACTTTTTTTCTTCTATAAAATACAATTAAGACACAATAAATTCCCTTTTTCCTTCTACCCTCCAACTGTAACTTCCCCTTCTACTTTCCCTTTCACACTTTTCATTTTCATCCTCCATCACTTTTCTCATACAATTAACTAAAAATCTCCACTTTAGGAACCATAAGCTTTCATCCACTTTTGGAAGCAAAAGAGGTACATGTAATATACTTATGTTAGTATTTCATATGAAGTATATTTATGATTTCTTTATATTTAACTTGTGGACTAATAAAATTATAATATTAATAAATAATTAATTTATGATTTAGAAGTTGATCCTAATAGTTACATGCATTGTCTTATCCTTTTTAAACTTTTATAGTATGTACATGTACAAATACACATAGGAAATACCCGTACATTTTTATATAAGTGTAGAAACACATGTACACATATAGTATATATGCTTTTATGGACTAAGTATGTTTGAATCTTAGTAGAATGTATAGTATAAATATACATATACATAGAAAAGATTAGGAAAAACACAAGTACATATGTTTATATGTCTCTACACATGAGTACTCTTTGTATACATAACCAAAAATACTAAAAATATTAAGTATATATACATATAGTATACCAACCAAACCTATAAACATGCATATGTATGAATCATATGAAAATTTCTTAAAATTATACTATGGAAATACAAAAATACGTATAAAACCATATGTTTGTGTAGGTATATGTACAAGTGCCTATACTAGTATGTTAAAAGTATATACATACATGACCATACACTTACTATGTATAAGCATGTGGATATAGATGAATACGTGTATATTATAACATAACTATTTAATATTAAATAGTAAAATAATAATACATAATGTATATATATATGTGTATGTATGGGCCGAAACCCTTAAAGGGATAATTCCAGCCCATAATACATTAATTAAGCTATTCTATTATTACATAAACATATATAAAAACTAGATAAATTTAGGAAACATAGAAATTAAGAAAATCTAGTAAATAGCCACATGGTCTAATAAACTTACGCCACGTTGGCAACTTATTAAAGTAATCTAATTAAACTACAATTATGCCGATAATAATAATATGTAATAATAAAAGTTCAAAATTTCAAGAATATAATAATTTAGAAGTTAATTAGATCATATATTAACAAAAAGAAAACATAAAACTAATAAATAAAACTATTTACGTCAAAATACTAAATTTATAATGATTTAAATTCATATTGCAAAATGTGGGTCTTAATATCCAAAACTGACCCCGCTACAAGAACATACATTCAAAAACAATAAAAATTGACTATAAGTTTATAAATATCAAAGTAAAAATAGAAAAGCTATACATGATTTAAGATTTAGAGAAAACCCAAGCTCATATAATGTTATTGATTTAAATATTATTACTTATATGATTAAATTGGATATTACTACATATACGATAAAATAATGTTTCCTAAATATCATAGAAAATAAGTTAAGTAATGTACATTAATGTTAAAAAAATTTAATCAAATTTTATCACTAAAAGAGCATATTTGAAATTAATAAGAATTTCCATTAAGAATGTGAAGATATAAGGTAAAATGAAAATGTTTACAAGTAATATAATACTTAAGTAGAAGGGAAATCATAACATAGATAGTAAGATAGATAGGTTGTCTAGTATTATGTTTAGATACTCATTAGGTTACTTCATTTTTATTTATGAGGAAATATCAATTAGAAAGGCAAGCTACTTAATGATTGTTAGGAGTCATATCAACTATGGCCAAGTGAGTACTCTCAATGACTCTATACTTGTTTTGTGCTGTAGTTAGTGCGCTTAAATTAAATATTACTAACTTGATGAATAGGGGTTCGGGATATGCATGTGCATGATATTGGTGGATTACTATGTAAAATACTGTTAAAAAAGATAACTGAAAATTTGATTGCATTATTAATTGTAACATGATTTAAATGGTTTGCTGATATTAATTGATTGTCATGTAGTTTGAATTAATTGTGTTTAGCATATCTTAAATTAAAAGGATCATGCATCAATCATGCATTGCATTATTTCTTCCAATCGTCACCTCACATAAAGCTAAAGAGAGGCCATGTAGGGGTTATTTCTATACATTGAATTAAAGTGTTTTAGTATGGTGCACTCTTATAACATAACCTTACCTTAACCTGCGAGCTTACTAGGCGCTAGAGATGCCAACCATATGGCTAAGGGTCGAGTCTAGAGACCTCTGTTGTAGGTTGTAAGTGTGGATTGTAGGGGCCACCTTGCCACTAAACTTGGGATTTTGTATACTATTAGATTTCTTAGAAATGAAAATGTATTTTGCAAAATACAAAATTTAAATTTATGATTAAAAATCCAAGTGGTAGAGCCTGGTTGTGATTAGTGCCAATGTATCTCTATCCCTTTTCTTAGAAAGTAAAAAAATCCAATGTTATATGCAACACTAATAAACTCTATCGTTTGGCAGACTGTATATACATGCATTCATATGGTTGTAATAATTTGTTTGATAACCTACTTGCCTGTATAGTATGAGCGATAACTCATTAAACTCTTATAGCTTACTCCCCAATAGTTTTTCTTTTGCAGATTGATAGATAATTAGACGTGGGTTAAGAGTTGAGCATTTAGTACATGTATTGAGATGTTTTAGAGGTTAGAATTAGAGAGAGATTGTTTAGTTCATGTGAAACTTTAAATGTAAATACCACTTATATATTAGATTTAGTAACTTCAATAAGTTTGAATTTTATGTTTATATTATTTGATTACTATCATTTAATAAGGGATACTGATTCTCTGTGGTTCTCAGAAACTATGAAATATTGAATATCCATGGTTATTTATATTTTATAATATGTTAATTAATTAACAATTCAGTAACCTTAGTGATTAATCATTTAAAGTATTACAATCTCTAACTTATAAGGTAGTTTCTATATCATGGGTAAACACATGATATGGTAATTTTAGGTAATCCTACTAGACTCCCTTTAGGGTCTAGACATATTCCAAACAAACTTCTCTTCCCTTTTCACTTCACCATAAGTGTCGAGTGTCTTTGGATTTCGTCAACACTCATAAGGGTCAAGCAATAACTCTTGTCATTCTTCCGAATGGTGTGAGTGTTGAGGAAGCCATCATGGATCACCTTCTGGTCATACTCCTATGGTCGGCTAAGAAGCAAATTTGTGGTATTCATTAGTACTATGTCAAATTCAATCTCATCCTTATACAGCTCTACCTTAAATGTTATTTAAGTTCTTTTGTTGACGTAGACCATACCCTTATCATTGAACTACTTTAATCTATAAGGTTGATGGTGCGAGTAGGTCAACAATTTCATCTTTTCCACTAACTCGATAGAAACGATGTTGGTGCAACTACCTCTATCGATAACTAGGGACTAAGTCTTCCCATTCACTAAATACTACATATGAAATAACTTTTCCCTTTTTCCAGGTTCTGCTTTTAGGTCGGTTCATTCATCATGGCTACAAGTTCATCTAAGTTTTCGACATAGACATCTTCTATCAACTCATCTTCTAAACTCTTGTCACTCTAAGACTCTACTTGAGTATTGTGTCCTTTGCCTTTTAAGACCATAACCCTCTTATTTGGACATTAAGAAGCAATATGTCCATAGCCGAAGTATTTGAAGCACTTCACATCTCGAGTTTTGTTGCCAGGCGCCTTTTCTTTCTTAGCCCTCTTTGTTTCAACATGATCAGGTCAACTAGACTCATCTCTCTCCATCTTCTTCTCTAGCCTTCTCTCAACATACTTCTTAAGTTCAAGGCTAATTGGTTGAAGTCAGTTAGTTGGCCTTTGATGCCTCCTTCTCCTTTATCTCTTTACCCTTAGTGCCAAATTGATCAATTTGTCCAAAGAGTTGAATGACTGCAATTTAATTATGTCGGTGATGTAATCTCAAAGTCCACATAAGAACTTAGAAATGGTGTAGTCCTATGGCTCGGCAATCTCATATCTCAACATCAAGGTCTTAAACTCTTGCAAGTACTCTTCAATAGTGTTTCGACCCAATCTAAGGTGCTGGAAAGCATAGAGCATCTCTAACGAGTCCTAACTATCTCTTCTCCTTCAGCATCTCAATTGGCAACCAACTTATCCCACCAAAAACTTGCATATTCAACAAGGGCTAATGAAACGATCTTAATTTTTGTTCATTCATCACACTCATAGCACTCAAACAACTTTTCAACTCAAGGGATCCAATTGAGGAACTCTTTAGGTTGGTAACTTCTACTGAAAGTTAGCAACTTAAGATTTATGTTATCAAGTCCTTGACCATGTGATTGGGTTTCATCCCTTCCATTCCAAGATGGTTGATTCACCTTAGATCGGCCACTTCTAGTGGAGCTCTATTCGGCCACATCTATTCTTAGCCTTAGCTCTTCTTGTCGAGCTCCTTGGTTCACCTCAAAGTCAATACTCTTGTCATTGCTTCTTTTCAGCACAGGTTGGTTTTCCCTTCTTCTCAACTCGACAACTCTTCTCAAATGTCGCTCATCATTATTTAGGTCATTGGAACCACTTATGCTAGTAGGTGTTCGTTCTCTTCTTTTAACTTGGCTAATGTTTGACTAACCCAGTAAGCTCCTTGATAGATTTAATGAGATTATGAATCAAATATTCTAAGTTACCAATACGTCTCCTTAAGCTTTTGCAAGGACTATCACTACTATTATTCACACTATCATTGTACACTCTTGTTCGTACTATAATTTCTAGAGAAAATTGAACAAACAGCAAAAAATAATTACAGTAACCTAAAAACAACTATTACTCGACTTCTTGTAGCTACTACTATTGAGAAACACTTCCACAACAACTAGAATCAAATAATGGAAGCACTGTCACTTAATTCAATAGTAATACAATACTATGGCTACTAAAACACAAACAACACACAGCATTATAGAACGACGATTCACAGAAATATTCAAACCATGAATCAAACTTTGAAGAACATTAACATGCATATCTCCGTAAAGCTTTGATACTAAGTTGATGCAGCAACGGGTCTTAAGCCAAGAATTAGGCAATCGGGGTTCAAGTAAGTATGAAGAATAAGAAGTAAAATAGGTGGGTTCAATGATGATTGTATATGGATATCATGCACCAAGAGACAAACACAATTAGGGAATGAGCTCGAAATAGGGTTCAATATGATCAAGAATACTAAATGTTGCTTGGGGTTTCAAATGAGAGGTTAGATGTGACTCACTAACTCACTCAAATGAAGCGTTCACCACATTCTTGAGGATAAGATTGATAAGAACGTAGGAAAGATTAAAGAATTTGATCAACACTCAATAATTTGGCAAAAAGGCAAGCTTTAAGAGCTCAAAAGTATCCTTGCTCAAAAGAGCAAAGTTTTAAGTACAAGAATATGCTTTTCTATCTAATTCTCTATGGTGTCATTCTGTTTACAAATGTTGCCATTTATATTAAGTCTTAAACCCTAGTGACAAAATTGTAAATAATGTATAAGGCATTAAACCCTAAAGAATTAGGCCCATAAATAAAATAAAGAAAACATGTGCAAAGATATAAACCTATGCATTTGATAAAAGAAGTCAGCAAGCAGTCATTCGGCTGGTCTTAGAAGAAGTAGGATTCAAATTAGGTAAGGTTAGCAGTTGGATGTTTGAGTTCGAGAAGGAATCCCCGAAGTCTCGCAATGCTTAGCCAAGATGCCAAAAAGGTCGGCTTATAATTGCCAAGTTCTAGAATTAGTTAGCACTAGTCTTTTAGTGTCGCGCTGAGTGGCACATTAGTCTCGAGTCCTCGGTAGTATGGTCTCTCATCTTCTCAACAAATGACAAACTTGATGCCAAGTAGCTACATTTCTTCCCCTTGGTCAACTATTATTAGTTCAGCCTTGGCATAGGCTATTTGGCCTTAAAATTGAATAGGTCGACTTTTGCTTCCTGTAGGTCGGCCTCAACTTGGAGATTGCACATGCTAATTCCTATCATAAGTTCACCAGTTTCTTTTGGAAGATGCTATGGCAATGGCTCAAAACTAAGCTAATGTTTAGTAGATCATGTCAACCCTATGGCAAGATTGAAGTGTTGAACTAAAGCTTAAGAGCTTTATAACGACCTATTGTAGGAAAAAAAAATTTTGAAGGGCTAGGGCTAATGCTTACTAATTGTTGAGTTTGCTTACAATCGAATTACCCATAACTCGATAGGTTAATCAACCTTTTAAGTCTTTTATGGTGTTAATCCAAGCTTGCACTTAGACTTGATCATCAAGCCAAGCTCCTAAGGAGAGAGCTAGCAAGGAGTGAAGAGAACTGAAAAGTTTTTGAGGCTACATAAAAAGGTCATCAAAAAGCTAGCGAAGAGTATAGCTAAGTAGACAAAGATTAGTTACCAAGGTTGAAAGGCCCTTACTTTCAACCCAAGAGATCTTGTGTGGATCTAGTTGAGCAAAGATCAATTCTTTAGTAGAAAAGTCAACAAAATATAACCTTAAGCCAATGGACCTTTCAAGGTAGTATGGAAGATCAATGAGAACACTTATGAGCTAGAATTGTTGGAAAGGAATGGAATTTCGTCAACTTAACACCATATAGCCATGAAGAAGAGTCTAAACAATTCAAGGCAAATCTCCATTACCCGTAAGAAGATGATCAGACCGCACTGACCCCTTCTATAATCTTGTCGACCTTTAGCCTAATGATGTGAAGAAAACTTCAAGGCTTGTAAGGACTTGCCAAGCACATACTACAACAACAAATTTTTAAGGATAAGTCTTAACTCCTATCCATGTCCTTATTTTGCTCTTTCCTTACTTGATATGAGCTTCATTCACTTATCTAAGTTTTTAAACCCTTACCCTTAAACTACTCTATGCATCCACCTAGCTTAGCAAATGATACAAATCCCACCAAGTGAATATGTGAAACTTAGTATCATATGAAAACCAATGAATGGGTCTGAACAGTGAGATGGCCCAAAAAGTAAATGGAATTCGATGGTTTAGCAAATCTGTGAGCCACCTAATTGGATATGATGCACTAGCTAGATCCTATACGGCTTAAGACTCATTGGATGTGACCCATCGGCTTGAGTTATAAAGTTGCCTACCATAATCCTTGCTAAAGGGATTGATAAAAACTAGTAAAAGAGAGCTTTCCAAGAGAAAAGACTTAAAGGTTTTTCATTAATGTTGTAAAATCTATCTAAAACCCTGTACCAATGTTCTATTTATGCAAAAGGGGTAAAGTTGTAAATAAAATGACAAAAGGATGCCTTAGTGGCATTCCAGTAATTCCAAATGAAACATGAATGACAATTTAGGGAAAATATAAGAAAAAGGAAGTCCAAATAGCATTAGTGTAATGGGAAACTATAGAAGATTCTTAAGTGAGGGGTTGATGTTTGATTCTGAAGAGCTATTGGAGGCTTTAGAGTTTGATCTGGGTGGACTTGATTTTGGATGATCTGTCTTGTCTAGGGCCGATCTAATATGTTTATGGCCTACTTAACATGATTAAGGTTAACCTTACATGGCTGGACTAACATGATAGTGGCTGACCTCGCATGGTTAGGCTGGTCTAAAATGGACATGGTTAACCTATTTGATATGACTTAGTACGACGGAGCTACCATAGAATAGCCGAGTAGCCTCATCATGATTGACCAAATCTTGGCCAAATAGACTTGGTCGAGCAAATCAATCTCAATAAAGTAGAGCAGATAGGCCAGACAAGATAGTCCTGTATAGCTAATCAGAGTAAACCAGTAGAATAAAGTAAAGCCAACAATAGTAAGGTAAAATAGACTAAGCCTAGCAATGAAGACCTAGTAAAGCAAGGTACAAATAGTGAACCAAGATAAAACCTATAAAGCATGTTGGGTCTTCCAATGTTGCTAGAGTTTATAGATAGGTTTATGGGAGAGATTTATCAAGGTAAAGCAAGGCATACTTAGCATAATAGGGTTGACCTAACAAAGTCGGGCCAACCATCCAATGATAATAGAGCTTATAAGTAGGTCATCCATCAATGTGGAAATCATGAACAAGCTTCCCATATAGGCCGAAACTTGACATGTTGTCAAGTCGGCACTTGGAATCCTATCATCCCCTCCCTCTTAGAAGAGTTTTAACTCGAAACTTAGCAGTTAATGACTCTAAATCCCTATGGGGTCTAACACCAATTAACAAAATTGAAATTTAAACATAAGATTGCACTTTAGTTCTTACAACAAGGGCATTACCAATCGATGCTCCCTCTACTCGTCATGGGCTCTATCAATCAAATCTTCCCGATCAACTACACCTTAGTAGTCCTAGAAACTATCTATTACTAGAAGTAACATGATCTGAGGGTCATACAAAAGGTCATGGGCTTGTAGGTCTTATGTCGGTAGGATGCAAGATGCTATAATCAGCATTCCCTTTGCTTTCTCATAAATCGATTCTTCTTCCTCTTTCCATCTACTCATTTCAAATCTTTCCAATGCAAGAGTACCAAGAGTCAACATGATGTATCCCCAATACATGTATCCATCACCTCGACCTTAATAAGCTTTAACCAATAGTCGATAATTGCTCACATGTGCAACGTTATAATTGCTCATATCAGTGCTATGTAAACTTATCAAATGACTTAGATGCAAGATTCCGATATGAGGAAGGTAAACGTAGTAATTCCTAGAGCTAACTTCTCTTGTATTCATAGCAGCTAATGGAACCACTTCCGGAACATAGGGGTTTAACCACAATTTAGCTCAGTCTTCCTTAGCCTTATTACTTATCTCTCTAGTAACCTCCACTTCTCCTTCTCCTGCTTCCTTTTGTCGAACTTCTCTCTCATCAGTCTTCTCTATTCGAGTATCCCTATGTTGTCTCATTTCCTCTCTAAGCTTCTCAAGCTAATCAAGTATAACCTTTAGCTATTCCTACACATCATAATGGTTAGTACCAATGATGGATTCTTCTCTTAAGGTTAGACAGATAGCTTCATGTAAGTTTCTTACTCTTGAGGGTCTAATACGTCAGGCAATCTCTAACCTCAATCCTCATACGAATCATTAGATAATACATGAAAGAGATTCATACAAATCACATTAATTCAAGAATGTCTTATATTCCCTAGCAAATTCTTTGACACTCATTTGTCCTTACCTTAAGGTAGATAGCTCTTTATATAACTCATCTTGACATGATGAAAGTATGATCATAGTCATAGTCATAACCATATCTTCCTTAATCCTCATAAGCCATGCTAAATGGAAGTATCACTTCAGCAAACTAGCTCATCTTATAAGAAGTCTCAATTAGTAATGACTAGAACTATCCAACACTTAGTGATTCAAGAATACAGCAGCTCGAATGCTTGCACAGCTCAGATCTTCCACTTCACTTTGGCACTTTGACTTAGCTTAGATTCTAGAATCGACTCAACTATTAGGTTGAAGTAGCTTAGATGCTTGTACAGGTTGGATCCTAATGGTCTCATATCATCTCAGTCCAAACACTTACACTTTAGGTACAAAGTATTATGTTAATCCCCAAGACAACAATACAACCTACTAATATAACTGTGATTACCACTAACACCAAATTGTCCAACACAATACATAAGGAAATCTACTACCTTTTATTACTATAACAACTAAGCTTCCACAACTAACAACCTCTAAACATTACAAATTAATGTTGAAATTCTAATTTCAACATGAGTTGGCACAGCATGTTCCATTAATTGTTATTGTGATAACACAAAAGAATCCCATTGAACGACCGTCCATCCAAATTTAATGACCTAAATTACAAAGTTTGAGCACATTTACTAGAAAATTGGACGCCTACTTCTCAATTTAAGGCACCCAATTTGAATCCCTCGTAGTTTCTATAGCTACAATTACATGAATCTAAACCTTACAACAGTCACTTTCCCAACACTCGTAAACCTAGTTGCATACTTCACTAATAAAGTAACAGACTTGCATGACTCTAATTTCTAGCCATCACTATTACAACAGTATAACGTCACTCCAACCCATGACTAATACAATTCAAACACATAGATGTACACATAAATGACCCTCCTCTATTTTTGCAATAGAGAACAAAACTTATTAATTTGTAGGTCAATATTTCCAAAACTTACTCCAATTAGACTAACTCTAGTATCAGCAAAAGGAACACAACAACCACTAATTAATAAGCATGAACAAACCTTCTTAGCAACTTCACACGCTCCCTTTTGAAATCGTACTCTGATACCAAGATGATACTAATCCCTGTAGGTGAATATGCGAAATCCAGTATAATACGAAACTAATGGATGGGTCCAAACTATAAGATGGCTTGAAAAGTAAATGGAAGTCGATGGTTTAGCGAATATATGAGCCACCTAATCAAATATAATGAACAAGCTAGATTCTACACAGCCTAAGACTCGTCGGATGTGACGCACTGATCCGAGTGATAGGGTTGCCCACCACAATTCTTGCTAAAGGGATTGATAAGAGGTAATAAAAGAGAGCTTTCCATGAGAAAATACTTGAGGGTTTTTCATTAATGTTATAAAATTTGTCTAAAACCCTATACAAGTGTTCTATTTACACAAAAGGGGTAAAGTTGTAAAATAAAATGACTAAAGGATGCCTTAATGGCATTCGAGTAATTACAAATGAAACATGAATGGCAACTAAGGGAAAATACAAGAAAAGGGAAATCCAAATAACATAAGTAAAATGGGCAGTTACACAAGATTTTCAAGTAAGGGGTGTATGTTTGATTCCAAAGAGCTTTTGGAGACTTTGGACTTTGATTTGGGTAAACCTAATTCTAGATGATCTATCTTGTCTAAGGATGATCTAAGATGTTTGTAGTTGACTTGACATGACTAAAGCCGACCTCGTATGGTTGGACCGATCTAATATGGTAGTAGCCGGGATAACATGACAGTAGTCGACCTCACATGGCTAGACCGATTGGACCCATTAACGAGTCTAAATTCGATAAAAATGGAATTCAAATCAAGCTCCAAAAAAGTAGAAAAAAACTGAAAATCTAGAATTCTCCTTTATTCCTAATTTGAGCTTTCCTTACTTCTAAGATATTTACAAGTATAAAAGGGGTGTTGGGGGTGATCGTAGAACATACACAATCACTCATAACCACCAGAAAACAACTCTTAAGCTCTCTCTCTCTCTCACAATCTCCTTTTATCTCTACCAATGGCCATGCTCTCTCTTTCTCTCTCTCTAACCTAGAGCTATGCTCGAAGGAATTCAAGTAATTCCAACCACCGCTATAACTCCCCCACGTTGCAAACTTCTCAACTTAGCTCCCCCAGCATACTACTGTGACTTGAAGCTCCTCTACATCCAAACCATAACCACTATGACCACCTCCATCGTCTAAACCAACATAACCATGAGACTCTTTACGTCCCAAAACCACCACCCCCATACCTCATTTAACTCCAGCAACCCCTAGTGATGAGGAATTTCACCATCGTCATTATCCACAATTCAACCACTACCTAAACAACCACCCCAAGCTATGGCAACCTCCTTACCCCCATTATCTACAATGAAGTATACACAAAACGCTCCTCACCTACAAAGAAATCTGCCCGAATCGCCTTGAATTACCCTCCTTTAATCTGCTACTATTAAGCTTGAAGGTTACTCGGATCCAACTGGCGTAACTCGACTAATCTAACCTGATAACCCATGAAACCAACCCGACAACTCGCATTCAACTTGACTAATCTAACCCAAAACCTGAAGATCCAACCTAGAACCAACCCATGTCCCCTTTCTTGGTTCAAAGCTTTGTTTTTTTGCTTTTATTATTTTTTCCTTTTTTTTATTATTTAGTGGTTGTTATTTTTTTTATTCTTCATTTCCAAATGTAAATGCAATAATATAAAAAAAAAAAGACTAAGGAACAAAAAAAGCAAAAGAAGAAAAAAAGAAAGAAAGAAAAAGTAGTTTAATTGGTTATTTATTTTTTAGTTTAATAAAAATAAATAAATAAATAGATGGAAATAAAAAATATAAAAATAAAAATAAGTAAATAAGTAGACAAATGAATTTTTTTCTGTCTTTTAACACTTAGAAAATGAAGGTTTTTTGCAAAAATAATAAAAATAAACGAACCTTTTACAATTTAAGGCATTTTAGAATTTTTCAAAAATAAAAGAAAAATCCAATTTTGGACTTTCTTAGAAATTTTCTTAAATACCCAATTGAACTAAAAAGCGTAAGCTTGATTGTTTCCAAGAACTAAAACTAACAACTTACTAAAGTTTTCATAAAAAGAATTACATATGTTTAATCCTGAATAACAGGTACGTAAGTACTTATAGGGGGATAATAAAAATTAGGAAAAACTAATTTCCCTTTTTCTTTTGTTTAGATTATTTTACTTATCCAATTAGAATAACTAATAATTATGTTTTGTCTTTCAAAATTAGAAGGTGATATTTAAGTTTAATTCAAATTTTGAAAAGTTAATGGTACCCGTAAGGGTTTGAAATTCCTAACCCCCTGATCCATGATCTCTGGTTTCAAAAACCATTTTACAAAATTATTTTTTCTCGTTACACTAGTAGCTAAGTTATAACCTAACTATTTTTTTTCTGATACTAGTCAGGTTGCAACTCTAAAGTTGTTTTCAAAATAAAATGACTGATTTTCTTTAAACCTTAGTCAAGAGCCAGTATTAAACAAGTAGGGTTTAACATTAGTCAGTTTAAAAAAGGCCTATTTTATAAAAAGACTCAAGAGGGTGAAAAATCAAGCTTGATAATCATCTAATTCTATCTTTATTCTTTCTTGATCAAGAGAATTCTCTATTCAAGTTAATAACTTTCTTAAGTCTATTAATCCTAATCTTAAAATCACTTATTATAATTTCTTCTCAATAACATGATCTAATATCGCATTATTGCACAACAAATTCTCTAATGATATTAATCAAGATTTTGGAAAGACTACAAATTATCTTTAATCTTGTAAGAATCTTTATCAACTATGCCTAGGTCTAATAATATAAGAAATCTCTTAATTCTCTTATATGATATTAGATTTTACATCACTAATTGTAGAAATAGCAATCTAAGCATTAAGCACAAATAGTTGAATTAAGAAAAAGTAAAAAATCATTAAATCTAATAATATCAATATCACATGTATAGATCTTGGTTCCATAAGACATAGATACAAGGGATCTACTGTCTATGCATGATAAAGCAATAATATTGCATAAAATCTAAAGGAACGATAGAAGAATAGATCATAGATCAAAGTAAAAGTTTGAATCTTGATGTCTTGAAGTTCCTTGCTCTATTGGGTGTTTAGGTCCTTAAAGTCTCTCCAAAAGTTGTGCTAATGCTTTATCAAAAAGTCCCCATAGAAGCTTTATATGTGCAATAAAAAATTAAGGTTACATTACTAATGATATGACCATGTCATTGGGTTGTATCACTCATTAACTTCTTTAACTTCTTCACAACTACAAATGACACACCCTGGGGGCACGGTCATATTCCTGGGTTGTGTCACTTTTTGACCATTCTTGAAACTTGCTTAATTCTTTATTGCAAACAACTTAGTTATGTCATTTGATCATGTCAATCTTCAAAACTTTGTATCTTCCTCATTTTTTCTCCAAATTGAGTGGAACTTATTTCTATTTTCTTTTTTTTCTTTTGTAGATCATTCAAAACCTAGAAAATAATATTTCACTCAATTAAATATTATTTTAATAAAATAAAATCTAAACATTAGGCAAATTTACCAAAAATCACTCTCTAAAATATGGGCAATTAAGAGCTTATCAAAGGTGTTCTATGGTTAAACTATATTGAGGTACCATGTTGATATTGTAAGGATTGTTACATACTACATGCCTTATCATACTCTATTTTTACATTCAAAAGCAAAGCAAGGTTGCTATAATGTGGGTTGAGTAGCAACAGATTGCAATACTTCTGAGTTATTGTGATTTCATTTAGGTTAAGGCTTTTATTGATTCAAGAGGTTGTATTTGAAAGTGAATGGATACTGGTATCATTTTCTAGGTTTAAGTTAGTGTGATATCAAGCCTAAGCATACAAGTTAGAATAAGTGATGTCAAGAGTGATGTAGCGGAAGTAGTCGTCATGATCAATGGAGTACTTAGTCTATGGATGAGTACATATAAAACTTGACTATTGTTGGGACCAGTGAGCATAAAATTACACTCATCCTTTATGTTATTTTCTTGGATATTTTAAGCTATTTTGATATAATTTCGTTGAAATAGCTATTGATTTGAGTTTTTTTTTTCTAGATTTTAGGGAAATGGAGTGATTGCTAACTTAGTTTTCTAGGTGTTCACCTGAGTGAACCCTAAGTGAGATACTAGAATTCCACTAGGGAGTTCAAAGCTAGAATCATATAACTAGGTTGAACAAAAACCTAAAGATTGATTGTGTTGAATGATATACTTAAGTTGTTACTGCATAGCATGGCATGTCATGGCATAAAAGGAACTTATGGGTTAGAATTTTTAAAATGAGGCTTCTAAGTGATCAAGAAAAATCATGGCTTTATGAACTCAATTTTTAGAAGTACATAGATTCGCTTTGCCTATGCATCTTGACTATTTTGATAGTTTGATTTGGAAAACTATAGTGTACAGTCTAATTTTGTAAAACAAAGTTGGGGGTCCTACCCCCAAGCAATACCATATTACCTTTTTGATTTGGTAGTATAAACCCCACAAATTTAGCTATTTGAGAGTAGAATTAAACTCTAGCACTATAGATAACTTCATGAGTTGTTAAGGAAAATCTTATTAAATTATGAAGTCAAATATATTATTAGTAATAAAAACTTTAGAAATTTAGTTGATACCTAAATTACATACAAAAACCCTAAATCCTATGTATAGGTAAATATTCGAAATTGAACTCGAACTTGACAAAAACACTAAAACTATAAATTTAAGCTTATAAAATGAATAAATTAAGCTAATAGTAATGAAACCCTAGTCGAATGTAATTATCGACTAATACATGTAATTGCATAAGAATTGTTAACAAAATTATTAAGATAACTAATAAATATTATAAACATAATGGATAACAATTTAATTAATAAATTTTATAAGTTTCAAATAATATTTATTAATAATTATTTTATAATTTATATTTGGAAATTCCTTTTTTTTTTTTCTTTTCCTACTTTTCCTTTTCTTTTCTATTTTTTCTTTTCTTCTTCAAATATTTTTTTTATTTCTACCCCTTGGTTCCATTACATGGATTGTTGCTACCCATGTGCTTAATTATCTTTGCTCATGTGTTTAATTATGTGGATGAGGACAATCAATTAAAGGATAAGCCTATCACATCAATTAAATTCTTCCTTGTAAATTACACTTTTTTTTTCTTCTTTTCTTCCACCATATGTTTTCATCTTGTTAACCAATTCACCATTTTTTTTTTTAAATTTCTCCCTTTTTTATTAAAAAACACACTCAATTTAACACTACAAAAAACAAAAAAAAAGAAGCTAAATAATCCTCTACGTTTTCTTTTCTAGTTAGTACTTTTCCTCAACTTTCTTCTTGATTTTCAATCAATACAAGGAAAGAATTAAGTATATATCAAGGCATCAAGGAAAGAATTAAGTAGCATTTTTGTGTATGTATCTTGTTAAATTTCATGTATTGTCTGCAAATATGTATTTTGTAGAAATAAATTGTATTTAGGGATGTTGAATCTTGTATTAAGATTAATTGTTTCATATATGTATATTTATGTTTACCTATTTTCAATACATATGTTTATGTACCACATCCCACCGAAAATATACGTATATATTTATGTGTTTATAAAGTACGAAATATTAGTATAGTATAGTATATGTAAAATAGAGTATATATTTGGTCTATATATGTATGTACGTACGTATCTATACAATAGTATTTTATTATGTATTTTCAAAATATATATATATATATATATCTTTGGCTGTGGTAGTATATGCATATATATCTATATATAATACTATGTATATTAAGTATTTTTTAATATATATATATGTAATTATGGATGTATATATATATACATATATATGCATGTATAAAATACAAAATAAAATTATGTATATATATGTATTGATATGTATAACATATGTAGTATATTTATAATTATATTGTCAAATTACATAAGTATACATATACGTATAAAATATGTATATTAATAGTTTAGTATAAATCAATATATGGGTATATTTAGATAATACATCATAATAAACTATCATAATAAATTAATAAAAAAAAGTAAGATAATACATATACATGAACATATGTCATAGGATCTAAAGGAAAATAAATAATAAATTTTCAAAATTTAACAAAATATAATAATATATATAATTATACACATAATACGTAAAAGCATACAAAATACGAAAAATATTGAAATTATACAAAAATTGCAGAAATTACTTATGGCATTTTCCTTTGTTGTCACATCAGCATATAATAAATTTTAATTAAGTTTGTCATTAAAAATAATAATTAAATAATTGGAAAACTATTAAAATAGTAAAAATAAATTAAATGGGTATTAACCCGAAAAAATAGCAAAATACATAAATTATAAATAAATAAACTCAAAAATAAAAAATTACAAAATATAAGAATTAGATATTTATTAAATAAAAAAATCCAAAGAAAAGATTAAAATAATATTTTATAATTATTTAAGTCGAAATAATAAAATTTATAATATTTTTACATCATAATCGAAACTACTAGTTACAAAAATAAACTATATGTTCATAAAAATTAAAGTTGAATTGAAAAAGTTATATGTAAATAACAAAAAAACCAGAACCGAGCATTTCATAAGAATAAATGACTAATTTAAGTAATTAGTACCAAATATATGAATAGCTTAGTTATTCCACTTAAATACTCATTACTTTTCATAATCCCTAAATGTTAGGTGATCCTAATATGAATACTGACTTACTAAATGACTATTATGATTGTTGATAAACTTAATGACCAAGTAAGTACTCTCAATAACTTTATACTTGTTCATGATTTGATGCATGATGGTTTGGATTATAGATGTACCTGAATATTGGTTGTTTGTTGTGTAAAATATTATGAAACATAACAACTGAATAATTGGTTGCTTAATTTATTACTGCATAATTGAGTGGTTTACTAATATTGGTTGATCAACTCACAAATTGGCTTAATCACAATCGACATAACTAAAATTAAATGGATCATGCAAAAGCATAAACATTATATACAATGTTCTGCTCATCATCTCATGTTGTTGGTAATGAAGGGCATGAGAGGCATGGATTCACATTTGATTGGATTAGTACAATGTAGGAACATTGGTATAACAAGACCCCACCTTTGGTTCATGGGTTTACTTAGCGTCGGAGACGCTAACTGTAGGTGACTTGGGGTCGAGTTTAGAGACCAGTATTGTAGGGCGTAAGCATAGACTACGAGAGTCCCCTCACCACTAGACTTGGGAATTTGTATATTACTAACTTTCAAAAATAGAAACTTTTTTTGTGAAATAAGGAATTTTTATATTATATATGGTTAAAACCCCAAGTGCTAGAACCTGGTTGTGATTGGCATCAATATATCTCTAACCCTTACTTTAGAGGGTATTAAATTCGATGTTATATGTAACACCGGTCAACTACATAAATATTGTTTAGCATACTGTTTGTTCATGCATTCATATGTTTGTTAATAAATTGTTTGATAACCAGTTTGATGCTATAGTATAAGGGGTATCTCACTAAACTTGTATAGCTTACTCTCTAATAGTTTTATTTTACAGGTTGTTAGATAATTAAGCATAGGTTAAGAGCTGAGTGTTGAGTACTAATGTTGGGATGCATAGAAGTCAGAATTTAAAGATAGACTGTATAGTTGGTTTGAAATATAACATACAATTATTAATACTATATTTAGATTTTGTAACTTTCTTAAGTTTCAGTATTAGAACTTTATTACCTAATCTTATCGTTTGGTAGGAAATACCAATTTTTTGCAATTTTGAGGAACTATAGAATATTGGATATCCTTATTATTTATATAATACAATAAGTTATAAATTAAAAAAATTTGAAAACTTAAAGAATAACTAATTAGAGTTTTGCAATCTCTAACTTGCAAGATGATTTTCGTATTATGAGTGCATACGTAATATGGAAATTTTAGGTATTCCTATTAGGCTCTCCTTAGGGTCATGATAAGTAGACTACAGTGTGTAGTCTAATTTGGTTAGGGGTCCTACACTCAAGAAACACCTTATTACTCTAAGTTCCTGGACGTTGTATCTAGATACCCGACTATGTCAACTAATTAGATGAGGATTTAAAGGGAATAGGATATCGGTATTGATGCATGTCACATGTATGAGCATAGCATGCTACATTGCTAGCAATAAATTCCTTATTAGGCTAATGTATGTATGGAGCTAAACTTGCTAATTATAATTGAATGTTTTAGTTATGATATTACTTATATTACATCATTTGTTATCAACTTTCAATCAGCTTTAGTAGCTAAAGGGATAAAAAGTTTTATCCCCAGGTTAACAACATCGTGAAAAGCCCAAAACTAGGAACGATGTATACTCATTGGCATAAGTTGGTGGAGATGGTGATAAGTTAGCACAAGTATAGCAAATAGTGAAACCATTTGATAGAAAGAACACTAATCCTTTGATGGTAAAGGAATGGATTGACTTGCTAGAGAAAGCCTTTGAAATTAATGAGGTTGAGGAAAATAAAAAAGTTAGGATAGCTGCTATTTTGTTAGGTAGAGATGCAAATAACTAGTGGGAGGCTAAGAGATGAAAATTACCAAAACCTATTAGTTGGGTTACATTTAGAGATACTTTTCTAGAACACTATTTTCATGAGTATATAAGAGAATGAATGTGTAAAGAATACTATAAGTTATGACAACGAAGCGAGATGATTGAAGAATATGTAAGGGATTTTAATAGGTTATTGAAGTTTGGTCCTAAAGCTATGTGAAATAATGAGGTTTCTAAAGTTGAGCAGTTCAAGGCCAAGTTTGATTTTTATTACTAGGTAGAGTTAAAGAGGAGTAGGCTAGAAAGATACACTAATGTTGTTAATAAAACTCATTTGGTCGAACATGTTCGTAATCTTCAACAAGCCATATATGAGATTAAGAATAATAGAAGGAAGTTAGATGTTGGTTCTAATAGTAAAAATAATCTACCTAAAGGAAGGAAGTTCATTCGATCTACAAATGCAAACAAAAGACCCCTATAAAAAAAACAACCTTATTAGAAGTGTAACGATGAGCATCATTCTTTAAAATGCCTACAATTGAGAAGGAAGTGTTATAGGTATGGTGAAACTAGACATCTAGCTAAGTGGTGTGAAAACCTTGATCTAAGAGTTATATATTGTTACTGATGCCATCAACAAGGGCATACTATTTGATATTATGTAAGACAGCAATAGGAGAGGCCGATTCAGCAATAAAACTAAACTAATAGATCAAGACTAGGTAATAAGAATAAATGACCTAGAAGGGAAAAACCCAAGCCTAGGGAGTAAGGTAGGTTGTATGCTTACGTTGTTCAATGGGACAAAGTTAGAGATGACCAAGTTGTGATAGATATGCATATGACCTTTGAACTTAATAATTTATATTGTTCGAGTACTTAGTAGCTAATAGTTGATAAATAAGAAATACTTGAAAGTAATAATATAGTTATCATAAATTGTTTTAAGACTAGCATGTATGGGAGATATTTATGCTTAGACATATAATCTGTTTGATACTAGGAAAACTCACTTGTATATTACAAATGAGTACATTAATAGAAATAAATAGACCTTAGTTTATGAATTGATAGTTACAACCCCTACTAAAGGAGAACAAGCAGCGCAACATAAAGTGAAGGAACTGGAAATGTGAATCTAGATACTCATGAGATGATTGTAGAGTTAGTAGTCTTCGAAATAAAAGGAATGAATGTAATACTAGAGGTAATCATGGAGCCAATGTCGATTGTGAGGAAAGAATAGTAACATTTAAGTGTCTTAAGAAGTAGGGAATTGCAGAAGATTTATAGAAACTTAAATGTTAAGAGAATTGTTAGAAAAGAAAGAACTTTTAAAGGAGTTGAAAGTAGGCATTTAGGATTATATCCTAATGATGATATGCATGTGAGGCAAGCTAAAGTTATTATTGGAATGAATGGAATAGTAAGAAATGTCAAAGGTTGATGATCAATTCAAGTTTCGAGAATAAATAAAAAAATTTGTTGGAAGTATAAGTGAAGACTAATTAAAAGGTTGAACTTATATAAAATGAGATTACGATTCATAAGGTGATAGCTAATGATGAGATTAAGGAGTCAAATGATGATAAACTATGTGAAGTTAATGGGGTATATAACTACTACATTATGAGATGTATGCCTTTCATGTACCCTTAGCACATGTGATAAGCAAGAATAGTATGACAAATCTATGACTTTCATGACTCTTTTGTCAAGACTCATGTCTAATACAACTCTTGTGTCTTTTATGACAAAATTTCTTATCTTTGTGGGTCCTATCTTGTTCGTTGTCAATTAGAAGAATGTGTAGTGTCTTCTAATTCTTCTTTATCAAGAGTTATGTCAACTTATGCTAGGTCTAGTTGAGTTCACTTGGTCTAATTCATTCTTTATCTCCTTAGTGTACAAGTGGGTAGAAAGTTCAGATTTATCAAACTCATTTTTGTTAATATATGTGTTAACCATAGGAAGTACCCAAGATCTTAATTTTAAACGTTAAGCAATGATCATGGTATGGAACCTATAAATGTAAAGAAATTGAATTTGTTACATTCATCCTAAGTGAAAATTAGGACTTAGACAATGCATAGGGTATAGGGATGAGGTGAAAAGACATGTTGACTAGCTATGGAATAGATAAGGAAATAATGCAAGAAATAAATATGAGTTTTATAGGACTAACTGATACAAGAGTCTAAACTAACTAATGGTATAAAATAAGGATTGAGTAGAGATATTAATTTGGATGGTGATAAAGGAGTGGTATAAGAGCATACGAGTTCGATATGAGCAATGATAGAGGTAAAATCATAAACAATAATATTATGGTTGTTGTATTTAAGATAAGAGCCTAACAAAGTCACAGTAATGGATTGATACTATGGAAAGATGATATGAATGAAAGAGTAGTGAAACATGACTAACTATATTAAGCTTACATAGTCAAAGTTAAAAACACAAGATGAAGGAAGTGATGAGATAGGTAAGTCAAATAGAAGGCTCACAAGTTGATAAATTTGAGGTTAAGATACAAGAGTTAGGTATGTTAAACAGAAAGCTCATGAGTTAATAAAATTTGAGGTTAACATATAGGTGTCAGTATTAAAGGATTTTACCTTTAACAATAGTTGTTGATTGCGATGTGATGTAAAAATTAGAGTTACACAATGGAAGCATAGTATTAGGTCATAAGCATGAATGTACTAGATGTGGAAGTCTTAAGGAAAAAACTTTTTGTAAAGGGAGTAAGATATAGTACCTTAGAATTTTGAGCCAATACAATAACTCTAGGATCCGAGGCCTTAAATTTCGGGCATTAGGTAGTGTTATCCATTTTAGTTCAAATTTTATAGTATGGTTAGAAAAGTTGAGCAAAGTATCCTAGTAAAATCAATTTCTTGAAATAAACTATATATAAAATGATTAATTTGATATAAATCTTAATTTATCGATAAAACTGATAAATATCGAAAACGTGAAATTTGAGTTTTAAAATATAGCAAGATGTTACAAATAAGTTATTTAACTTATAAAAATAATAAATAAAGTGAATTACATATAATATACATATATTTACATGTGATATGCATTATATGTATTAAATACACATATATAATAATAATAAATTATCAAAATAATGGAAAGTTAATTAAAAAAAAAAAGAATAGATGAGCCACCAAATAATGTAGCAACATGAAAATAACTAGAAAACATAAGTCATCACTAGAATAATGAGGGGATGACACATGACACTTAACAACCAAGGAAAATGGAAAAAATGACATATGGCGAACATAGTCCAATTATTGTTAAATTAAACTAACATGGAAACCTACAAATAGGATCAAAACCATTAATTACAATATTTTAAGACTCTAAAAATACAACATAATTTAGGAAAATTAGAAAAAATAAAATAAAAATAGAACAAATATTAAGGGTAAATCAAATCTAGCGTGGTTCATATACCAAACCACAACTTAACATTGAGCCACTTTGGGGACAATTTCAACATAGTTTGACGACTTGGTGGGGGCCAGTTTAGTTAAACCAAAATTCTACTTATATCTTATTTAATTTTCTAAAAATACTAAATGTTGTTAATTAATTTTGAAACTTGTATTCTAAGGTTATTTTAGGTGTAGATTAATTTAGTAATTTTGTTTTAGTTAAATAATTATTAGAAATATAGGGTTCTTAAGAAAATTCCCTATTTGGGTGAAAATTGAATTAATTTTTATAAATATTAGAAGATGTTGTTTCTAGCTCAATTTTTGTATATAATACTCTTAATATATTTATTTAATTAAAGTAGCGAGAATTTTGGAAAATAAGCTTGTTCACTATTTTTCTATAATTATTTTGAATAAAATTGTCAATTTTACCGAATCGTTGAAATAATTAGCTTTTAACTAAGTTAATGAATAATCCCTACATGTTTTGGCTTCTTGAGGTTTATAAATATATTTGGAACACTTAATTTTATCTCACCCATAAATTTGTTTATTTTCCCTAATTTTTCGTAATTTCGAGCTAAAACCACTATTTTCATAAAGATAGATAATAGCTAGTTTAATGTAGTCCACGGTCAATTATTAAACCACATATTTTGTGACTATAGGATTTTTCATGAAATTAACTAGGCATGTAGCTATTTATTATGTATTTTCCTATTAATATTATTAACCTAATGTGCGAAATAGTGAGTAATACTATTAATGCATTTGTTAGATAATGTAAGATTAGTAACTATGACATTTAATTGATATTGAATTGATATTGAGCATGATTGAAAAGTATAAAATTTTAGGATTTCTAGTTTAGAATTAAAGTCTAATCAAGTCAATTACGAGGTTATGATAACATTTGGTCGAGTTGATAGTGGGAAAGGGCATTTTTATGCTTTTAAAAATATTGATTCTTACGATATATTAATAAGTACTTAAAATAAGGATCATAAAAATATAAAGTTTACTAAAATCGGATAAGGAGTGAATAAGATATGGTCAAATGAAGTTTAAAAACGTAGTAATGAAAGCTTATAAGAGTTCCAGTTCAACCCATACTTGACTTGAAGATTGTGTTTATATTTTCTTAGGTATAATAGGTAAGGAAGGACTAACATTGTGAAGTTTAGGATTTTGCGCTGCTAGTGAGCCCAAGTAAGTGGATTTAACTCATGCTTAGACTAGATATATTGCTACTCATAAAATTGTATACTACTTGATGCTATGTTGATTAGATATGGCTATATCTTGGGTGAACTAATATGTTATTATAGTAGATGCTGATGTGGTGATTTTGAATGATGGTAGCCATATCTTGCTTAAACTATTGTATTGCTATGTTGGGTATTGATGTGGTGTTTACAAATGATTGTACTAACTAAGGAAGTTAAGTGATTGTTAACTCGATTTGCTAGGTTTTCACTTGAATGAACCTTAAGTAAGATGCTAGAATTCCATTAGGGAGAGTTCGAAAACTAGAATCAAATAACTAAGTTGAAAAAAAACTTAAAGATTGATTGCCTGAATGATATACTTGAGTTGTTATTGCATAACATGGCATAAAAGGGACCTACGGGTTAGAATTTGCAGAATGAGGCTTCCAAGTGACCAAGAAAAATCATGGTTTTATGAACTCAATTTTTGGAAGCATATCGGTTTGCATCGCTCGAACAACTCGACTATTTTGATAGTTTAATTTGGTAAATTGCAATGTGTAGTCTAATTTTGTAAAACAAAGTTAGGCATCCCACTCTCATAGAACTCTTTGTTTCCTTTTTGATTTGGTAGACTATAATGTGTAGTCTAATTTGGTTAAGGGTCTTACTCTCAACTCCTTTTTGCCCTAGGTTCCTAGACATTATATCCTAATGCCTGACTATGTTAACTAACTAGATAACAATATTAGAGGGCATGGGATATTGGTACTAATGCATGCCGTATATATGAGCATAGCATGATACCTTTTTAACAATAAATGCCTAGTTAGGCTCATTTATGTATGGAGATGAGCTTGCTGATTGCGATTGAAATATTTTAGTTATGATATTATATTGTATTGTTTATTATCCACTATCACTCAGCTTTAGTAGTTGAAGGGATAAAATGTTTCATCCTTAAGTTAATAGCATCATGAAGGGCCTAACATTAGGAGGGATGTAAATTAAGAGTGTAAGTCAGAGTTAGTGACTTTTGGGTAGAACCTGTACTAATTGGGGAATCTTATTATTTTGAAGATTACAAAAGAAAAAGGATGGTTCATGTTTTGATGCAAATATTAGCTTATACATATAAGTTATAACAAAATGATAGGAATTAACCCCTCGGACCAATCATGTATAACCAAGCTAGAGGACTCCAATGACTCGCTTAGAGGATACTAACTCTAGGCCATAACCAAGATGAGGAATCCTATCTCGAGCTGATCTCATACTAACCTAATTATTGGATCTTTACATATGTTAGATCTACCTTTTTTCAACAGCAATGCTTTATCTTAGGAGACAACCTAAGAGTAACCAAGGCGAGCTCCTAATATGACCGCAAGCATCCAACCTTGAATTAAGCTGACTCCTCTTTAGAAGAATTAATTGGTCCCTAACATGGTCTACATCTAGTTAACCCCTAACCATAAGTGTTACTTTGTTTCTATCTACCTTGTACCATATTTCTCTCATCTAAACGCCAAGCGATACGTGTCTTCTAATATAGTATTCTAGAATGATTCTTTCTTTTTCACACTAAATATTCTTTATCTCTTTTACCCCTTTTAGTATGTCTTATGTAATCTAGTTTTAAAATACTCTTTTATCTTTTCATACATATAAAGTAACTGTAGTGAACAGGTATATAAAGCCCTACTTTCTTATATGAGAACGGTCATCTCTTCAATAAAAGAAAATTATTCATTTGAGCAACCTTAGTGTTCTTGTTATCATTCAACTCTTATCTATTCCATTTAGCAAGGAGCAATGGTAAGTAATCCTTCAGTTCAAACCAGTATGTCATATCAAGTAGATTATAGGCTAAGTAGGATCGAGTAGTGTATCATATTCATTCAATAGCTGCCTGGACTTTGCTAACCTTTTTCCTGTTTGTTTTGGTTTGCTTCGTTATGGTGCCTCTCTGTGTGTTTGACCTTAGAGACACATCAGCTTCGTTGGTATTAGAGCACGATTCCCCAAGAGAATGTGTGAAGTTACAGTGAAGTTTTGGTTCACTTTACTATTAGTGGTTCCTGTGTTCCTTCCATAGCTACTATAGTGTATTGGTGTAACAGCAAGAGTAGTTTTATTGTTACTCATTTTTTACTTTATTTCTTAGTGCAAAAACAAAGCCAATTTGTTTCTATTCCATTTGAGTGACTAATAGGTATTGAAGTTGTTAGCAAGTTGTTAATTTGTTTGAGAGGTACTCTACCATGTTAGATTCAAGTTTTCAAGGTGTCATTGGTGACCAGAGCAGTGGTGGTTAACCTCGTCGTGATCATAATGGTAGTAACACCCTAAGGTTGATTGATTATAAACTTGATAAACTCACAAACCTTGTTGAGAGTCTAGTCACCGCAATGCAAGTTAACTGACAACAACCCTAAGGTATGCAGCAGCAAAACCCATAGGAAGATACTCTTGAGCGATACTATGGCCAATGCAATTGGACCAATCACCTAATTTGACCGCTATAAGCTAGAAGAGTAATTGATAAAGTTGCTAGACGAAGACTAGAGTTGGAGAAGAATGGGGAAGATGACGAAGAGATGGATGTTAAAGAGTTTGGTGAAGAAGAAGTAGACTATTACCAAGTATAGGGACGAAAATGCCAAGTTCTTCGAGGGCCAAATATTGTTAAGGTGCAAATCCTACTCTTTGATGGAAGTGGAGATGTAAATGAATATTTGGAGTGGGAAGAGAACGTTGAGAAAGTATTTGAATGTCATGGATATAAGGATGTGGTCAAAGTCCAACTTATTCCATTAGAGTTTACTAAGTATGCTACCATGTGGTAGAAGAAGCTGAATATAGCTAGACCAAGAGATAGAGACGAGGTATTAGAACTTTAGATGAGATGAAAAGGTTATTAAGATGCAAATTTGTACCTGAGACTTACCTACAAGATACATTTGCAAAGTTGTAGGAGCTTCGCTAAGGAAGTCGATCTGTTAATGATTACATGAGAGAGTTGCAAATATTAGTGATTCAAGCCGATGCGGAAGAACTAGAGGCCCATACCATATCAAGGTTCATTTTTAGGCTCAAGTATGAGATTTGTAATATTGTAGAAGTACTGAGGTTTTATACGTTAGAAGAGGACAATAAGAAAGTGTAAAGGGTTGAAAGGTAGTGGAGAAGTGTTTTGAGCCAACTTAGGCCGATACTCTCATGAGTCCTAATATCGTCCGACTTATTGAAGTTGAGCTAAGAAGGCCATACAAGGATGAGGAGAGGAATGACTAATCTGAAGACAACTGTAGAAACCAACAACGTTGAGCCAATCATCTAGGCCGAGCTAAAAGTAGCTCGACTCAGAGGATATATGAGAAAGGGCAAACCTATAAATGGAATACTAGTGAGGAAAAGAACTTTCAATGTTTGGGCTTCGAATATATGGTCGTTGAGTGTTCGAATTGATGGGTTCTGGTGCTTTGAGGAGATATAATGGATAGTACTGACAAGAGCAAGCCCAAGAAAGAAGATGTTGGAAAACTCGAGGCTAAAGAGTAAGAGGAGACCTGTATCTATGCCAACCAAAGAGAAGTGATGACCTTAGTCTTGAGATGAGTACTAAGTTCCTTGCCAAACCTTAAGGAGGACTAAAGGAAGAATCTATTCCATGCTAAATGTATAATCAAAGGCTAATTATGCACGATCATAGTAGATGGAGGAAGCTATACTAATGTGGTTGTGCAATCCTTTATGTAGAGGTTAGGCCTACCAACCTTAAAGCATCTACAACCTTATAAGCAGCATTGTCTTTATGATGAGGGTACTTTACACGTAACTGAATAGGTGACCATGCCATTCAATGTTGGGAATGTATACAAAAATGAAGTAGTTTGTGATGTCGTCCCCATAGGAGCTTTACATCTACTGCTTGGACAACCTTAGCTATTCAACCAACATGTCACTCATGATGGGTATAAGAACACTTATGCTTTTGCTAAGGATAGAAGGAAGATTGTGTTGCAACCCATGACCTTGTCCCAAGTAAAACCCTTAACTAGCTCACCTGAGCTAGTAAAAAGAAGACCTTAATTATGAGCCAAAGAGACCTCCGATCTACTGAAAAGGCTGATGAACGGATATTCTTGTTGGTTAGAAGATTGATAGTGAAGAGGGAATTGTAAGATGTCCTAAAAGAAATCTGAAGCTTGTTAAATGAGTTTTCTAACCTGTTTTCTAGAAGAACTACTTAGAGGACTGCCACCAGTCTGAGGCTTAAAGTACTGTATTAATCTACAGCTAGGCACTGCCATGTCGAACCAACCTACAAACAAGATGAACCTTTAGTAGGCTACCAAGCTAAAAAGATAAGTGGATGAACTCATAGAACGAGGACATGTAAGGGAGAGCATAAGCCCTTATACTATAGCAGCTTTGCTCGTTCCGAAGATAGATGGTTCATAGCACATTTACATTGATAACCAAGTAATCAACTAAATTGCTGTCAAGTACAAATACCTAATACTAAGGTTCAATGATATGTTAAATGAGCTTCATAGCACCAAAATATTTTCAAAGATTAATATACGAAGTGGCTTCCACCAAATTTACATAAGGTCAAGCAATGAATGGAAGATTGCCTTCAAGACTAGGTACAGACTCTACGAATAGTTGGTTATGCCATTTAGACTTACTAATGCGACAAACACATTCATAAAGTTAATGAACCATGTAATGTGCCCCCTAACTAGAAGATGTGTGGTTATGTAGTTTGATGACATACTAGTATACAATGTCGGCTTGAATGACCATGTTCAACATCTTCATGAAGTATTTAGTATTTTGTGAATAAAAAAGTTGTATAGAAATGTGAAGAAGTGTATGTTCTTCCAAAAAGAGGTGGTATTCCTAGGGTTTGTAGTATTAGGGGAAGGAATCCAAGCAGACGAGGAGAAGATCCGAGTTTTTCTAAAATGACTGATGCCAAAGAATGTTACTAAGGTCTGAAGTTTTCATTGCCTTGCTTCCTTCTATAAGCGATGTATTAAGGACTTTAGTACAATAGCCACCCTATTGACTGAGTTGACAAGGAGGAGTGAAGGATTTAGGTAGAATGATCGAGATGAACATACCTTTAGAGTGATTAAGGAAAAAATCACCTCGGCACTTGTCTTATCATTACTTAATTTC
Organism: Lumnitzera racemosa; assembly: GCA_024138005.1. NCBI lineage: Eukaryota > Viridiplantae > Streptophyta > Magnoliopsida > Myrtales > Combretaceae > Lumnitzera > Lumnitzera racemosa. The sequence continues at coordinate 48,419,847 of JAMXBC010000007.1, forward strand.
GATAAACCCTTCGAATTAGAATGTGATGCATGGGGGGTAGGAATTGACACTATCTTGATGTAGGAGTAACAACTCATCACCTTCTATAGTTAGAAACTTAGTATCCCTGCCCTGAACTATTTTATATACAAAAAGGAGTTGTACTCCCTTTTTCAAGCCTTCATTGTTTGGTAATACTATTTGCTATCATAAGACTTTGTTATCTACACTAACTAGAAATCATTAAAGCATCTTAAGAGTCCGAACAAACTCTTAAAGAGAGAAGTGAAGTGGTAGGAGTTTATGGAGGTGTTCTTATGTGCCATTTGGTACAATAAAGGAAACACAACTGTAGCTGTTGACGCTCTAATACAACAAAAAACTTTATTGACCACTTTGTAGAAAAAACTATTAGGATTCTCACTCATCACTAAGCAATATACTGTCAATCCTCACTTTGGTCTCGTTGTTGAATAGTCTAAGATGGGGTAGTAGTTGGAGGATATTATCTTAAGGACGGTTGTCTGTTTAAGGACCATAGGTTATGTTTTCTTAACTGCTCCACATGTGATCTATTGATCAAGGAAGCTCATAACAAAGGATTATCTAGTCATTTTAGGAAGACTACGATAACTAATCTATTAAAAGAAAATTTTTATTAGCATAATTTGGCCAAGGATGCCCATGAAATAGTCAGTAGTTGTAAAGTGTACAAGCATGTTAAGGGGAAGAGAGAACCCAATGGAGAGTACATGCTATTGCCAACACCCACTTTACATAAGGCCATCCTCAGCATGGACTTTATCTTAGGGTTTCCCTGAACATCTAAAGGGAAAGATTCTATTGTTGTTGTTGTGGACCACATTAGTAAGATGACACACTTCATTCCATGCCATTGGACTAACGATACTCTATATATTGTTGATATGTTTTTATAGGAGATTGTCTGACTATATGGAGTACCAAAAACTATAGTCTTAGATTGGGACACAAAATTTTTGAGCTATTTTTGGATAAATCTTTAGAGAAGACTTAGAACTAAACTTGTATTTAGCTCTAATAGCTACCCTCAAATTGATGGCTAGACTGAAGTGGTAAACAGGATGCTAAGCAATCTACTCAAAGTTGTCGTAGGAAAGAATATGCAGGATTAGGATGTATGCCTTCCAGTTGTGGAGTTTATATACAGCTGAACTGTCCATAGCACTACTAAGGTGACCCCATTCGAGGTTATCTATGGCATTAACCCTACCATCCCCCTAGATATGATCGATACCCTAGTAGCTACTAAAGAGAGTCAATCCAAAGTAGATCGAGCCTAAGATTTGTATGAGCTACACCAATCTATAACTAGGAAGATCGCCAAGTTCAAGTAGAGGTAGCTGAAATTAGTAACCAAGGTTGCCAAACTATTTCTTTCCACTTGGGAGACTTGGTATGGATACATCTCAATTGAAAATGATTCCCACACTTGAGAGCGGACAAACTATCTCCTTAAGTTGATGGTTCATTCAAAGTCCTAAAGAGAATCAATTGCAATGCTTACCAAATCAAGTTACCTGATGACTATGGAGTTTGTTCCACCTTCAATGTGTTCGATCTGATAGCTCACCAACCAACAGAAGAAGACCCTACAAGCGCCCCAGAAGAAAGAGTCGAGATCACTCTAAATTTGAGGATAAATCTTTCTAACCCTTAAGTAGATGATAGGAATCAACCTTTAGATCGATCATGGGTAGCCGAGCTAAAGAACTCTAAGGACTCACTTGGAGGATAGTAGCTCTAGGTTATAGCCGAAGCGGGGATTCCTATCTCGTGCTAATCTCATGCCAACTTGGCTATCAGATCTTTATATACTTCAGATCTACCCCTGTTTAGTAGCAACACTTTATCCTAGGAAATTGTATAAGAGTAGTCAAGGTGAGCTCTTGATCTGACCGTAAGCATCCAATCCAAAATCAAGATAACTCCTCTTCAGAAAAACTAATTAGTCCGCGACTTAGTCTACATCAGGTCTGTTTTTCCCTACCTTATACTATATTTCTCTCATCTAAATGCCAAGCGACATGTATCTTCTAACACAATATTCTAGAATGATTCTTCCTTTTTCATACTAAATATTCTTTCTCTCTTTTACCTTTTTCAGTATATCTTATGTAACCTAGTTGTAGAATACCCTTTTATCTTTTTATACATGTAAAGTAACCCTAGTAGACAGGCATATAAAACCTTCACTTTATTTTCTACAAACGTTCATCTCTTTAATATAGAAATTATTCACTTAAGAAACCTTAGTGTTCTTGTTATCATTAAACTCTTATCTACTCCTTTTAGTGAAGAGTAGTAGTGGGTGACCTTTCAGTTTGAATCATATCTCACGAATTGTAGGCTAAGTAGGATTGAGTGGTGTGTCATATCCATTAGGTAGCTAGTTGGACTTTGCTAACCTTTTTTTTTTTTTTTTTGCTTTGTTGTGGTACCTCTTTGTGTGTTTAACCTCAGAGACACATCATAAAATGTCTAGCTGAACTCTGATGTAGCAATCACATTATCACATAAATAAAGTTTTCTTTGGATGAATGAGATAGTTGAGTTAAGTTTTTAATAAGTATTCTCGTGTGAGGGTGCATTTCATGCTAAGCCAAGATATGACATCCTTTAGGTGGTAACAAAGCATTAATTAAGGTCCATAGCCTTTAGGCACATGTGAGATATGTGGGGTAGTTAGGTAATAAAAAGTCATAACTTAGTAAAACAATTGTAGTAGTTACCAATAGAATATTAGGTGATGTTTATTCAGAAAGCTGATTCATAGAGAACATTGAAGTTCACCATTGAGCCAGGTATCTCAGAAGCAAAGAAAGGATTTACCATAATAATCTCAACCAAACCATAAGCAACTACGATATATAGGGGAATGAGCACAATAGTTTATGGCTGCATTGGCAGGAGTTTGTATAGATGGAGATAAGTTAGCTTAAGTATAGCGAATAATGAAACCATAGAAAGAACATTAATCCTTTGATGGTAGAAGAATGGATTGACTTGCTAGAGAAAGCCTTTGAAATTCATGAGATTGAGGAAAATAAGAAAGTTGGGATAGCTACTATTATTTTAGGGGGAAATGTAAACAGTTGGTATGGGGTAAAGAGATAGAATTTACCAAAACCTATTGGTTGGGTTGTATTTAGAGATACTTTTCTAGAACACTATTTTCTTAAGTGTATAAGAGAACAAATGTGTGAAGAATATTACAAGCTAAGATAGTGGGCCAGGACAATTAAAGAATATGTAAGGGATTTCAATAGGTTATTGAAGTTTACTCCTAAAGCTAGGCGAAATAATGAGGTTTCTACAGTTGAGTGGTTCAAGGCTAGGTTAGATTTTTATCACCAAGTAGATCTAAAGAGGAGTAGGTTGGAAAGATATACTAATGTTGTTAATGAAACTCATTTGATCAAACAAGTTCATAATCTTTGACGAGCTGTTGATGAGATTTAGAATAAGAAAAGGAAGTTAGATGTTGTTTTTTGTAGTAAAAGTAATTTAGCTAAAGGAAAGAAGTTCATTCAATATGCGAAAGGAAACAAAAGACCCTTATAAAAAAATAAAACCTTGTTGGAAGTGTAATGATGAGCATCAAGATTCCAGATGCTTAGAATTGAGAAGGAAGTGTTATAGGTATTGTAAAACTAGACATCCAGCTAAGTAGTGTGAAAACCTTAATCCAAGAGGTATATATTGTTATCGATGCCATCAGCAAGGCATATTGTTCGACATTATCTAAGATAGCAACAACAGAGACTAGTTTAGCAACAAAACCAAACAAATAGATTAGGACCAGGTAATAGGAATAAACGACCAAGAAGGGAAAAACCTAAGCATAAGGAGAAAGGTAAGGTGTATTCTTATGCTATTCAATGAGACAAAGTTAGAGATGACCAAGTTATGATAGGTATGACCTCTGAACTTGATAACTTAGAGTGTTCGAGTACCTAGTAGTTAATAGTTGCAAAATGAGAAATACTTGAATGTAGTAATATAGTCATCATAAATTGCTTTAAGACTGGTATGTGAAGGATATATTTATGCCTATACATATACTTTGTTTGATACTAAGGCAACTCACTTGTGTATTTCAAAAGAGTACGTTAATAGAAATAAATAAACCTTAGTTTATGAACCAATAGTTACAACCCCTACTGAAGGAGAATAAGCGATTTAACACAAAGTGAAGGATCTAGAAATGTGAATCTAGATACTCAAGAGATGATTGTAAAGCTAGTAGTCTTAAAAATAAAACGATTAAGTGTAATACTGGAGGTAATCATGAAGTAAATGTTAACTGTAAGGAAAGAATAGTGGCATTTAAGTGGCTTGATGAGAAGGGAATCACATAAGATTTGTAGAAACTTAAGTGTTGAGAGAAGTTATTAAAAGAGAAAGAACTTTTAGAGGAAGAGTTGAAAATAGGCTTTTAGGAGTAGATCTTGAGGATGATATGCATGTAAGGTAAGCTAAATTTATTATTGGAATGAATAGAATAGTAAGAAATGTCGAAGGTAGATGATCAAGATTGAGTTTTGACAATAAATCAAAATTTTTATTGGAAAAATAATTAGAGACTAATTCAGAGGTTGATCTTATATAGAATAAGATTGCGATTCATAAGGTAATAGCTAATGATGAGATTAAGGAGTCAAATGACGATAAGGTATGTGAAGTTAATAGGGTATATAACTACAACTCTATGAGATGTATGTCTTTCAGATACCCTTGGCACATATGGCAAACCTATGACTTTTATGACTCTTTTGTTAAGATTCACGTCTGTTATGACTCTTATGTCTTTCATCACAAAATTTCCTATCTTTATGAGTCTTATCGTGTCATTTGTCAGTTAGAAAACGTCTAGTGTCTTCTAAGTCTCTTTGTCAAGAGTTATGTCAATGTATATCAAGTCCAATTGAGTCTATATAGTCTAAGTCATTCTTTATCTCCTTGTTGTATCAGTGGGTGGAAAGTTTAGATTTTCTAAACTTATTTTTGTTGATATATGTGTTAACCATAGGAAGTACCTAAGATTTTAACTATAATCATTAAGTAATATGAAACCTATAAAGGTGAAGAAATTGAATTTGTTATGTATGTCGTAAGTGAAAATTAAGACTTGGATAATACATAGGTAATAGGGAGGGGTTGAAAAGACATGTTGGCCTGCTATGGAATAGACAAGGAAATAATGAAAAAAATGACTATAAGTTTTATAGGACTAACTAATACAAGAGTCTGAACTAACTATGGGGATGAAATGAAGATTGAGTAGAGAAATTAGTTTGGATGGCGATAAAAGAGTAGTGTAGGAACATGCTAATTCAATTCGAGCAATGATAGGGGTAAAATCATAGGCAACAATATAATGGTTGTGATATTTAAGATAAGAACCTAATGAAGTCATAGTAAGGGACTAGATACTATGGAAAGACAACATAAACTAAAAAGAGAAGTGAAATAAGACTAACTATATTAAGCTTATATAGCAAAAGTTAGGAACATAAGATGATATAAGTCATGAGACAAGTAAGTCAAATAGAAAGCATACGAGTTGTTAAATTTGAGGTTAAGATATAGGAGTTAGTATTGAAGGATTTTGCCTTTAAAAATAGTTGATGATTATGATATGATGTGAAAATCAGAGTTGCACAATAGAAATGCAATATTAGGTTATGAGCATAAATGTACTAGGTTATGGAAGTTTTGATGAAAAAACTTTTTGTAAGAGGGGTAGGATATAATATTCTAAGATTTCAAGCCAATACAATAGCTTTAAGATTTGAGCCCTTAAATTTAGGGCGTTGAGTAACATTATTCGTTTTAGTTCAAACTTCATAATAAAGTTAGAAAAGTTAGATGAAGTATTCTAATAGAGTCAATTTCATGAAATAAGCTATATAAAAGGATTAATTTGATAAAAAGTCAATTTATCGATAAAATCAATAATTATTAAAAACATAAAATTCAAGCTTTAAGATATAATGAGATATTAGAGATAAGTTATTTAACTTATAAAAATAATAAATAAAGTGAATTATATATAATATACTTGTATTTACATGTGATATGCATTATATGTACTAAATACATATATAAAATAGTAATAAATTATCAAAATAAGGTAAAATAATGGAAAATTGATCAAAAAAAATGAATGGATGAATCACCAAATGATGTAGCAACATGGGAATAACTAACAAACCTGAGTTATCACTAGAATAATGAGGGGATAACAAATGATGCTTAGTTACACCTAAGAAAATGGAAAAAATGACATGTAGCAAACACATATCCAATTTTTATTAAATTAAACTAACTTAAAAACCTATAAATAGGAACAAAACCTTAAATTATAATATTTTAGAACTCTAAAATTACAAGAATATAATTTAGGAAAATTAGAAAAAAGTAAAATAAAAATCGAACAAAACTTAAGGGTAAATCTAGTTTAAGGCAGTTCATATATTGAACCAAAGCCTCACATTTAGCCACTTTAGGGAAAAAGAAAGGGCTACTAGGGGAAGTGTTCCACTAAGGTGCGATAGCTCGATAGGGGCCAAAGGCAGCCGGTTCAAGTGAACCAAATTTCCACTTGTATTTATTTAATTTTCTAAAAATAATAAGTGTTGTTAATTAATTATGAAACTTGATTTTCTAGGGTTATTTTAATAGTTAAATAATTATTGAAAATATAAGGTCCTTAAGAAAATTCTCTATTTTGGGCGAAAATTGAATTAATTTTTATAAATATTAGATGATGTTGTTTCAATCTCAATTTTCATAAATAATGCTCTTAATATATGTATTCAATTACAGTAATAAGAATTTTGGAAAATAAGCTTGTTCACTATTTTTTCATAATTATTATGGATAAAATTGCTAATTTTACCAAATTGTTGAAATTATTAGTTTTTGACTAAGTTAATGAATAAGGCCTACATTTTTTAACTTCTTGAGGTTTATAAATATTTGGAACACTTAATTTTTATCTCATCCATAAATTTCTTTATTATAATTTCAAACTAAAACCACTATTTTCATAAAAATAGATAATAGCTAGTTTAGTGTAATCCATAATCAATAATTAAACAACACATTTTTGTGACTCTATAGGATTTTTCATGAAAATAATTGGGCTCATAGCTGTTTATTATGTATTTTCCTATTAATATTAGCCTAATATGTGAAATAGTGAGTAATACTATTATTGTGTTTGTTAAAGAATGTATGTAATTGATATTGAGCATAGTTGAAAAGAATAATATGATTTCTAGTTTAGAAATTAAAGCATACTCAAGTTAATGACAAAGTTACGATAACATATGTTCGAGTCGATAGTGAGAAAGAGTATTTTTGGGCTTTTAACAACATTGATTAATATTGATTCTTAAGATATATAACAAGTACTCAAAAAAATGATCGTAATGATACCAAGTTTACTAAAATTGGTTAAGGAATGAATGAGATATGATCAAATGAATTTTCAAAATGTAGTAATGAAAGCTTATAAGTGTTCAAGTTTGACCCATACTTGACTTGAAGATTATGTTTATATTTTCATAAGTCTGATAGGTAAGGAAGAACCATGTTATCAAGTTTAGGATTTTGCACTACTAGTAAGCCTAGGTAAGTGGATCTAACCTATCCTTGGAGTAGATATATTGCTCCTCATAACACTATATTATTTGATGCTATGCAGATTAGATATAGCTATATCTTGGGTGAACTGATATGCTATTATAATAGATGTCGATGTGGTGATTTTAAATGATAGTAGCTATATCTTGGTTAAATTGTTATGTTGCTAAGTTGGGTGTTAATGTAGTGTTTATGAATGATTGTACTAACTAAGGAAGTTGAATGATTGCTAACTCAATCTTCTAGGTATTCACCTTAATAAATCCTAAGTAAGATACTAGAATTCTACTAGGAAGAGTTTAAAAGCTAGAATCGGATAACTAAGTTGAATAAAACTTGAAGACTGATTGTACTAAATGATATACATGATTTGTTATTGCATAGCATGGCATAAAAGGGACCTACGGGTTAGAATTTAAAAAATGAGGCTTTTAAGTGATCAAGAAAAATCATGGCTTTATGAACTTAGTTTTTGGAAGCATATAGATTTGCATTGCTTGAACATCTTGACCATTTTGATAGTCTGATTTGGTAAACTATAATATGCAGTCTAATTTTGTGAAACAAAGTTTAGGGTCCTACTCCTAAGTAGCTCCTTATTGCCTTTTTTATTTGGTATACTATAGTATATAGTCCACTTTGGTTAAGGGGTCCTACTCCTAAGCAACTCCTTATTGCTTTAGGTTCCTAAATGTTGTATCCAGATACTTGGCTATTACGACTAACCGGATGAGAATATTAGAGGGCATAGGATAATGGTACCGATGCATGTCACGTGTATGAGTATACCATACTACATCGCTAGTAATAAATGCCTAGTTGATCTAATGTATGTATAGCGCTAAACCTACTAATTATGATTGAAATGTTTCAGTTGTGATATTGCTTATATTGTATTGTATGAATCTACTCTCACTCAAGTTTAGTAGTTAAGGGGATAAAATGTTTTATCATCAAGTTAATAACATCGTGAAGGGCCCAACACTAAGGGGGATGTATATTAAGAGTGTATGTTAGAGTCAGTGACTTTTGGATGGAACCTGTACTAAGTTAAGAATCCTACTATTTTGAGCATGATAAAATAAAAGGCTAGTTCATTTTTCGATGTAAATATTAGGTTATACATATAAGTGGTAACAAAGTGTCTAACTAAGCTCTAATGTAGTAACCTCATTATCATATAAATAGATTTTTCTTTTCATGAATGAATAGGTTAAGTTAAGTTTTTTACATGTAATCCTGTATGATGGTAGATTTCATGCTAAGCGAGGATGTGATAGTTATAGAGTTTGTGAGTTCCTATAGTATGATTAATTGATAAAATTAGAAAAAAATTGACTAACTAAAATGTTTAGTTGTTTAGTTTTTCTAAATTAAGGCAAACTAATAGAAAGATTCAAGAGTTTAATGCAATCTTAAGATATTCCATTATAGAAGCAATCTATGTAGAGTATACGCTAGATTAGGAATTAGTTAAAGATGCTTCATCATAGAAGTGCCTGTGGTCCAATATCACAATTGAGATTGAGTAGTCACTTAGATCTTAGTAGAAAATAGTACAAAGATTTACTAAAGATTATGCTTTTTCTTAATTCTAATTAATTAATTTATTACTTCTGTTATTTTCATTGTTATTGTTTTTATTCTTGCAACTTTGTTTATTTTACTATTATTCTTTATTCTATTAATTATTCAATTACCCTTTTAATTGTTAAAAGTTAGATAATTGAAAAATTATAGGGAAAGCATTGCTAAATAATTAGGTTTTACTTTTTGGTTCCTTATTAGATCAATACTTAGACTCAAATATGATTTCTATAACATAACTTAACTAGGTGCACTTACCTAATACTACTTGGTTTACGTGAATCAAGGAGGTTGAATTCATGATAGCTGGAATGCATGGCCTAATCAACTCGGCATAATAAGTTAGTATCCTCTAGAGTTAGACTATGGTTGAGAATTTAGTAGATCATGTTAGCTAACCCTCTTGCTCAAAAGTGAGTAGAGGGACCTAGAGCTTGATTCCTATAAGAACTAATAAGACAATACTTAAATGTTGGTGGCCAGGGTAGGTTGCTATCCATCAATAACCTATCATATACCTATGGCATACGGAACACCATGCACTTTTGAGTAAATAAGGTGATGTTTACATACCATTTTAAAGATTCCAAACACGGACCCAAGCTGTTTAGAATTTCTGAATTTGATGGAGCCCGACACTCCATACACTGAGTACCCTTCTCCAACTGTCGAGGAGGGAAGGTACAAGGTGGATGCTGCTCTAACTGATGGCTTAGGGCATAGGGGTGAGGTAGAGGAGGTTGATGTTCCATTAAGGAATCAAGGGGATAACCCTACTAAGGTCTAGACACTAGGCTTATTGTTGTAGGTTTTTTTTTTGTGGTATTGGTTTTATTATTATGTTTTGTTGTTTTAAGGTTGGTATGTCAACCTAAGCATCTATACTGTATACGGATAAATTGTTTACTTCTTCTTGATGTATGATAATATCTGACTAATGCACATTATGATTGAATGTAACAAAAGAGAGTTCATACCTACTCCTGTATTTTGTTTCTTTCGCCTTTTTCTTCTCCTTCTCTTTAAATCTCTTCTCTTTTGAATATCCAAACTTAGGTGTGAAACCCTAGTATGTCTTTTTATAATGTATTGTAAGGTTTCTTTTTTCGTCACCAGACACAGCCTGAGACATAGTTATGTCCCCAGGTCCTATAACTTTTTGACCTTAGCAAATCTTCTTGGATGGATACAGCCTGGGGATACAGTTGTGTCCTAAACTATGTAACTTTCTGACCATAATTCCTATTGTTTATGTAACTTCAAAACTTCATAACTTATTCATTTGAACTCCAAGTTGAGTGAAACTTGATTCCTTTTCTTCATTTTTAATCCAAGAACATGTTCAAACCTTGAAATCAAAATTTTACTCAATTAAGTATCAATTTCTTTAAAGAAAACCAAAGATGTAAGGGAAATACTATAAAATCACCATGTAAAATGTATTTAAAATAAGAATTATCAAACTTCCCCACACTTGAGAATTTGCTTATCCTCAAGTAAATAAATCAAAACAAAAATTTCGGGACAAGAAACACTAAACAAAATTTCTCACTACCTAGGAAACCGGTAAATGAATACACTTGACCCAAAGAAAGGTGAGAAACTTATTTTCAATTAACTTGCAATAATAAAGTCAAGCAATTTCAACCATAACAATGTTATAATTTCACCCAACCATATTCGAATGCTCTAACAACACTTAATACTAGAGTTCATTAGTTAATTTATGGAAGTTAAAGTTTACCCAAGTCATTTAATTAAGGATTCCTAAACTAGAAATTACATTTAACATCTCACCAACTGGGAAAGAGTCATAAAAATTTTATCCTTTTAGCTAAAGTGTATACAATTCTCTCTTCAATCTCACTAAGCACCATAATCTAAAAAGAACACATTTTACATCCATTCATCCTCTGATCATCCCCTAGTTCATGCTTTTGATGGGAGGTTTTTAATTTACTTTATTTAATAGATAATTGTGTTGGTAGAGGGAAAGAATCTCGCTCTTCTAACGGACCAAGATCGATCCATACCAACTTATCCCTCATATTGATAGCGGAAAAGAACCTTACTCTTCTGACGGACCAAGGTCAATCCATACCAATTTTTTTTTTCTTCTTCTCATTGGTATTGGCATTGGGACTCAATCTCGCTCTTTTGACGGACCAAGATGAATCCTTACCGATTTTTTTAACTATTCATACACTTGTTATTACTTTTTACCTCTAATCATTATGATTTTTCGAAGCTTTCTCAAAAGAAGATTTTCATTTGTTTATTTGCCAAATATTATAGGACTTTAAAAATTTCCAAGAGAAAGGTATATACCAAAGTAAATTTAAAAATAACCATGACTAACTCTCAACTAGTGATATTGTTCCAATCTCAAGTCTTAGAGTCTCAAGCTAAATAACTCGTAACTTTGCCCTCCAAAGATTTAACTAATTAATTCTAGTAAAGTATAATAAGATCAATAATGATCAAGATGACATAGTTGATTTGGCCCAATACTTGTTAATTACCTATTGCAAGTTAACTTAAGAATTAATTGGGTCAAATCTGAATAAGCGGTCTCCTAAATAGTAACAAATTCATATATATCCTTTCCCCATACATAAGAATGTACATTGTCCTTAATGTACAACTAAGAAAGCACAACAGCAAGATATGAAATAAAAAAAAAAAGAACATCACAGGAGAAAAGGAAATACATGTATTGAAAAAGAAACTAATACTTCCCTACCTTGAAGCATAAGATATTCTAGTGGAGAAAGGGTAGCTAGTAGCTCAACAATAATGCCCTCATGAGTGGAAGATGATGTAACAGATTTGGACCTCATTTGAATGATCTAGTTTTCACGATTTTCCATTGACTACCTAATAAGAAACACCACCCTAAATCAAAAATGCTCATCTTTACCACACTTAGTTCAAACTAAGACAGATTTATAAAGGAGTAAAAGTGTGGATATTAAAAGAAATCTCATTGGGACATTTGAACAAACATGTAGAGTGCATCCACAAAACTAGTTGGTGTAAAAGAAATGGCCAGCAAATTCATCCAACTAATTATACATTAAACTCATTACATTACAATATTCTTGAAAAGAAGGTGTCCCAACACATTAAAAACTCTAAATATCCCAAAATCACTCTCCCAATTCTAACCCTAACTATCGTAATTGAATAGTTGGCATTGAACTTGCATACAGGATTCGTGTTTCATAGATCATAAAATAAAATCTAGCCATAAAGGGCATCATAAAGGCATGTAAATCTATCAACACAAGGCAAATGTGTATGTTTATCATGAAAGAATAAAAACCAAGTAAATTCTCAAACAAAATTCATGTACCCATTCACAAAAGACCTAAATTTTGGTTACCGAAGCATGCCTAAACAATGATGAAAACAAAGCATGAACAAGAGAGGGCATAAAAAAAAATGAGATGAACTTACTTGGATCGGGTTGGATTGGATGAAGAAATGTGCTGATGGAAAGTACAACGTAAGGAGAAGGTGGAAAAATAAATGAAATGTGAAATGAAGCTGTGCATGTTTATGCTTTGACATTGTTGTGCAGAACGTGTATTAAGGTTGTATGGATGCTGGGCAAATACAGGCTGGGACACAACCGTATCCCACGCCCTTATAACTTTCTATGTTGGGTGCCTTACTTGGGCGAACATGACCTGGGATACAACCGTGTCCTATGCTCGTATAACTATCTATCGTGAAAGCATGTTGTTGGGCGCACACAAGCTGGGATACAACCGTGTCTGACGCCCGTGTAACTTTCTGTAGTTGGTACATAAGGCTGGGTCCACACGAGTTAAGACACAACCGTGTCCCATGCCTGTGTAACTTTCTGTCTTTTTTTTTTAATAGCCTAAATTCATGAATTTAAATATAATAAAAACTAAAAAAATTAAATTAAATTGAATAGATTAAAGAAGGAATGCTAAGTTATAAAAAACAAAATAAAATAGAATGGACTAGAAGAACTAAAATGCAATCAAAGAATATTAAAGCAAAACATAAATAAAAGAAGAGTTCGGCATGGGTTGCCTCTCATGAAACGCTATAGTTAACGTCGATAGCTTAACGAGATACGATTGTAGGTCATGATTGTTCTATTGGGTAGAGGGAAAATCCCTCTCGTCCAACATGCTCCAAATTTCTACTCAAGTATAACTTCAATTGTTGCCCATTTACCTTAAATGTACCTTTCTTTGGGTGTGTAACTACAACAGTCCCATATGGGAAAACTTGTATAATTGTAAATGGTCCAGACCACCTAGATTTTAACTTACTTGGGAATAAATGAAGGCGAAGATTATACAAAAGGACATGATCGCCTTCTTTAAATTGTTGACCTTGCTTGATTCGCTGATCGTATACTTTTGGGCCCTTTCTTTGTATAATTTGGAGTTCTCATATGCTTTCATTCGCCATTCCTCTAGCTCATTCAATTGAAGCTTCTTGTGAGAACCTATACACTCAAAATCAACATTAGCACTTTTAATTGCACAATAAGCCTTATGTTCAATCTCTACCAGTAAATGACAAGCCTTCCCATATACAAGTTGGTAAGGTGTGGTCCCTAGTGGGGTTTTGGAAGTGGTTCCGTGTGCCCATAGAGCATCTTCCAACTTTTCTGACCAATCTCTCCTATAATACTCTACGGTTTTTTCAAGAATTCGCTTAAGATTGGGATTAGCAACTTCCACTTGGCCACTACTTTGGGGGTGGTATGGGGTGGCTATTCTATATGTGATGCCATAACATTTCAACACTTGGTCAAGTTGGGCATTACAAAAATGTGTTCCCTTATCACTTATAATTGTCTTAGGGGTGCCAAATCGAGAAAATAGGCCTTTCAAAAAATTTTTTACTACCCTAGCATCATTAGTAGGTAGGGCTTTAGCTTCTACCCACTTACAAACGTAGTTAATAGCTACTAAGATATATTTATTTCCATTAAAGTTCGAGAAAGGACCCGTAAAATCGATCCCCCACACATTGAATACCTCGACCTCGATGATGGGGTTTTGTGGTATTTCATCCTTACGAGATATATTCCCCATTCGTTGACAATGATCACAAATCTTAATGTATTTCTAGGCATCTTAGAATAAGGTAGGCCAATAAAATCCAGCCTTTAGGACATTATGAGCTATCTTGTTGGCATTATGATGCCCATTCGTAGGCCCCGAATGACAGTGGCTCAAAATTCTCCATCCTTTGAGGTGCAGTACACACCTTTGAATAACATGATTTGTACATACTTTAAACAAGTAAGTATCATCCCAAAAATAATGTTTCACATCAAAAAAAAATTTCTTCTTTTACTAGTGTGGAAGCCCTTTTGGTATAATCTTAGCAACTAAAAAATTGGCAATATTTGCAAACCAAGGAATTTCCATATCACTTACCTAGTTGATGACATAAAGATGCTCTTTAGGGAACTCATCTTTGATCTCATTCTCTTCAAGCATTCCCAAGTTTGGATTCTTTAATTGAGATAGGTGATTTGCAGCTAAATTCTCAACACCTTTTTTGTCTTTGATCTCCACATCAAACTTTTGTAGCAATAAGATCCACCTAATTAATCTTGGCTTCACATCTGGTTTCGCTAGCAAGTACCTAAGGGCAGAATGATTAGTGTAAACAATCACTTTAGATAGAAGCAAATAAGAGCGAAACTTATCAAAGGCAAAAAAAATTGCTAGCATAGTAAATTGTTTGAAAGTGCTTGTCCCGGCTTTGCCCCAGTACTGCCCTTACTGTATGATCACTTACGTCACACATAAGTTCAAAGGAAATGGCCCAATCAAGTACAACCATGATTGGGGCATTAGCAAGTTTCTATTTAAGGATATTGAAAGCTTTTAAACACTCCTAAGAGAAAACATAAGGTACATCCTTCTCTAATGACTTAGTCAAAGGGCGGGCAATTTTCGAGAAGTCTTTAATAAATCGTCTATAAAAACCTACATGCCTTAAAAAACTTCTTATGGCCTTAACCAAGGTTGGGGATGGGAGTCTTGCAATAGCGTCCACTTTAGCAGTATCAGCTTCAATTCCTCGATACGAGATTTTATGGCCCAGCACAATACCCTCTTGTACCATGAAGTGGCATTTCTCTCAATTGAGTACAAGATTGGTCTCTTCATACCTGGTAAGTACCCTATTCAAATTAATCAAAAAATGGTCAAATGAGTTGCCAAAAACTAAAAAATCATCCATAAATACCTCCATTATGTCCTCAATCAAATCATCAAAAATGGCTAACATGCATTGCTGAAATGTAACGGGTGTATTGCAAAGACCAAAAAGAATTCTATGGTAAGCAAAGGTGTCATAAGGCCAAGTGAAAGTGGTCTTCTCTTGATCTTCAGGTGCAATAAGTATCTGGAAATAACCAGATAAACCATCTAGAAAATAGTAAAACATATATCCAGCTAGTCGTTCTATCATTTGATCAACAAAAGGAAATGGTCCTTACTGTAGCATCATTTAACTTTCTATAATCGATACATACACGCCAACCTATTACCGTTCTCATTGGGATTAATTCATTCTTCTCAATAGGAACTACTATCATCCTACCTTTTTCTGGAATTACTTACACTGGACTCACCCATGAGCTATCGGAGATAGGATATATCATACCTGCATCAAGGAGTTTGATAACATCCTTTTTGAGTACCTCTTTCATGTTCAGATTCAAGCGTCTCTAAGGCTATACAATTGGCTTGTGGTCTTCTTCCATCAAAATCTTATGAGTACAAAAGGAGGGATTGATACCTCGAATATCAGATATTTTCTAAGCAATAGCCCTCTTATGGTCCTTGAGTACTTTGAGCAACCTTTCTCTCTGTTCTTCTTCTAAATTGGATGCTATAATTAACGGTAATTTAGATTCCTTCTCTAAGAAGGCATGTTCTAAGTAATCAGGTAATTGCTTTAACTCCAATACCGGTGGCTCCTCGATCAAAGGTTTTGACTGTGCTTCCTTCATCTTTTTAATCTCTTCAAACCCTTTCTCAATAGAGGTAGGTTTGTTTGCCTCTAGTTGGGCTACCACCTCAGACTTGATAGGATCTTCCAAAGCTTCTTTCGTGCTTAATTGCAAGCAACTCTCCAACGGATCCTTAAAAAGAACTTCCTGCATATAACTTGAAGCAAAAGTGTTAGTAACATCTAAAAGGCAGCAACTATCATCCTGATCAACAAACCTTTTCATAGCTTCCAAAATTTTAAACATGATCTCTTCGTCTCCTACTCTATGAATGAGCTTACCATCACTAAAATCAATGGTAGCCCTAGTGGTAGCTAAGAATGGTCTACCTAGGATAAGGGGAAACTCAAAATCTTTTCATCCATATCTAATATCACAAAGTCAACTGGAAAATAAATTTACCCACTTGGACCAATACATCCTCAATAATGCCTCTAGGATACGTCACGGATCTATCAGCTAATTGCAAGCTCATGTGTGTGGGTTTAGGTTCCCTTAATCCTAGCTTCTTGAAAAATTTATAAGGCATCAAATTGATGCTAGCACCCAAATCAGTTAAAGCTTTGTCAACTAACAAGTTACAGATATTACAAGGAATTGTAAAACTTCCTAGGTCTTTTAGTTTCTTGGGCAACTTATTTTGCAAGATTGTTGAACATTCTTCACCCAATATGGCTGTGGAAAGCTCCTCAAGCATCCTCTTAATGGATAGCAAATCTTTCAAGAACTTAGCATACTTCTGCATCTGTAACAAGGCATCAAAGAGAGGTAAGTTAATATACAATTGTTTAAAGAGGTTAAGGAACTTACTGAATTGTTGGTCATTGCAATCTTGCTTGAGTCTTTGGGGATATGGGATAGGTGGTTGATATTCCTTCGCCTTAGATGACTCGACATCTTCCTTTACTTTTGTCCCCTCATTGCTCTTACTAGTCTCCTTGCTAACCTTCCTCTCATCATGCAACTCCTTCCCACTTCGAAGTGTCACTGCCTTGACATGTTCCTTTGGATTGGTTTCTGTATTTCCCAGTAGTTTTCCCTATGGTCTTTTAGAGATTAGCTTTGTAAGTTGACCAATTTGGTTCTCAAGGTTGCGATTCGAAGCCTTTTGATTCCTTAACGATGATTCAATGTTGGATAGCTAAGCTTCATTACCTTGAATATATTTAATGAGAAGTTCTTCCACACTAGACTTCTTTTCTTGAGGAAGAGGAGGTAGTAATGGTCTTTGGAATCCAAGTGGGCTAAAGTTGGTCTTCTGGCCTTGGTTTTTATTTCCCCATGAGAAATTGGGGTGATTCCTCCATCCGAGATTATAAGTGTTGCTGTAGGGGTTATTTTGTTATCTAGGTGGATTTCCTAGATAATCTACCTGTTCCAGTTGTTCTTGTGCTCCATAACCTTACATACCAAAGTCACTTATATCCGATTGTACTTGTTGAAGGCCAAAGAGAGTGCATCAATCTTCTTACTCAATAGATTTACTTTGGCTGCCAGAGCAGTAGTCAAGTCTACATCATAAATTCCCATAACCTTTTGCTTGGCTCTAGTACTTTCCCACTAATAATTGTTCATCACTATTCCTTCAATCAGGTTTTGTATTTGCTTAGGTGTCTTTGTGTTCAAAGTACCTCTCACGAATGCATCAATCATTTGTTTTATAGATAAATTGAGACCATTATAGAAGGTCCAAATTTGCATCCATAGTGGGAGGCCATTATGTGGGAACCTTTTGAGCAAGTCCTTGAACCCCTCCCAAGTATCATATAGAGTCTCCACCTCTAATTGGGCTAAACAAGAAATGTCGTTCCAGAGTTTAGTGGTCTCGCAGGTGGGAAATACTTCTTCAAAAATTTCTCTACCAATTCATTCAAAGTTGTGATTGAATTTCGTGGTAGAGAGTTTAACCACTGCTTTACTCTACCCCTCAAGGAAAAAGGAAATAGCTATAGTCGGATGGCATCATCTATGGCTCCGTTGATTTTAAATGTATCACAAATCTCTAAAAAGTTAGAGATGTGAGCATTAGGATCTTCATCTTAGAGACCGTCGAACTGAACATATTGTTGCATCATTTGTATGATGTTGGGTGCAATTTGGAAGTTATTAACCATGACGGTTGGCCTTGTGATATTAGAGTTATCTCCGATAAGTATAGGCCTTGAATAGTCGGACATAGTCCGATTTGCTTCATTATCATTGTTAACCATGTGCGGTAGATCTTCTTGCATTGATGAATTTAGTGTTAGCCTCTTCACCCTCTTTCTTAATCTCAATGATTGACTCGTCTTCTATGGTAGCCACAGTTTGTCTAGGTTGCAATGTCAAATTTTGAATGATAGTTCTCTCAATTTCAGGATCAGGTTCTACCAAATCTTCTAAGTTGCTTTGGGTCATGCACTACAAGGGCAAGAAATATAGAATTAATTGCAGCTCTAGGTAATAAAAATAAACAATGAAAACAAAAGAGAAAGAAAAAAATGGTCAAAGTAATAAAGCAACTAGTGTACTTAATATCGAAAGTCCCCGGTAGGGGTGCCAAAAACATGATATAAGGTAAGTGTACTTATCAATTTTAATATAGTGGATATAAGTCCAAGTCGATCCCTCAAAAACTTCGAGTACTAATATTAACCTTAGCTCTATTATCTAATCGAAAAATTGTGATGAGTTGAATGGATTAAAAATACTAAAATTAACAAACTAACCTAATTATGAGACTTGATTAAGCAATTTAGAAAGTGATAAAACTAAGAACGACTTCAAGAAGGCAAATAACGTATTTAGGAATTATTTACCCTACTATTTAACATGTGATTGCTTAAAATATATCCAATTCAATCTCTATTATTCCTGACCGAAGGGATTCACAATTAAAGATAACACCTTTCTTAAGCATACTAATCCTAAATTATTTACTGGAATCTCTTCACTTAGTAATATAATTTAGAATTGCATTAATGTATAATGAATTCCTACACAAAAGAAAAACTTTCCAAAAGAAACATGTATCTTATCTCTAAGTACACATGTAATTCTCTCTAATTATGTTAAGATCTCATTACATATGTGATTTCTCAATCATCATGCATAATATCATAGATTGATACTCTAGAAATATCAATTAACAATTAAATAACATAATTGAATCAAGAAAAGATAGAAACTTTATTGAAAATTATCAATCAATCTAATAGTCACATGAAACCCTAGGTTCCACAATCCTAAATACAAGAATCTTAAGCTATCATAACGAAATTGAAAATGAATTACAGCAAAATCAATAAATAAAACATGAAAAACTCCCTTTGTTGATGCAAAATCTCTTCAATCTTGAAGTTAGGTGTTTCTTTCGCCTTTTTTTTCTCCTTCTCTTTAAATCTCTTCTCTTTTGAATATCCAAACTTAAGTGCGAAACCCTAGTATGTCCTTTTATAATATATTGTAAGGTTTCTTTTTTCATCACCAGACACAGCCTGGGATACAGTTGTATCCCCAGGTCGTATAACTTTCTGACCTTAGCAAATCTTCCTGGATGGACATAGCCTGGGGATACAGTTGTGTCCTAGACTGTATAACTTTCTGACCATAATTCCTATTGTTTATGTAACTTCAAAACTTCATAACTCATTCATTTGAACTCCAAATTGAGTGAAACCTGATTCCTTTTCTTCATTTTTAATCCGAGAATGTGTTCAAACCTTGAAATCAAAATTTTACTCAATTAAGTATCAATTTCTTCCAAAAAAAAAACCCAAAGATGTAAGGGAAATACTATAAAATCACCATGTAAAATGTATTTAAAATAAGAGTTATCAGTAATCCTTCTAAAAAGAGAATGTAAGGTTATTAGGAGATAAGATGCATGTAGAGGGACTTATGGCATTTGGCAGATTGTTAGCAAATTTGGCATGTAACTAATTTTAAGGTAAGTAGACAAGATTGATGACTTCTTGATTTGGAAGCTGATTGACACTACTTTAATGAGTAGGTTGCTGAGAAGTGTCGGTAACAAGATAGATCAATGAACTAGTATAGCTACCTTCAATCAACATAGTTGAGTAAGTTCTTAACTAAGGAGAAGAGCACTAGTGGATTGGTTCGTCAATAGGAGTAAGTTACATTAGTGTAACAAGTCGGTTTCATTAAGAGTTGGGCTATAGTCAAGAATTTGATAGCCATGTTAGGCATTCCCTTTAATTGGGAGCATAAGTAGACCTAGAAGCTAATTCCCATTAAGAGGGGTAGAAAGTGGCACCCCTCTTGAGTTCTCAGAGTCCTCTTCCTTGGTG
The DNA here is from genome assembly GCA_024138005.1 of Lumnitzera racemosa. NCBI lineage: Eukaryota > Viridiplantae > Streptophyta > Magnoliopsida > Myrtales > Combretaceae > Lumnitzera > Lumnitzera racemosa. The sequence goes on from JAMXBC010000007.1 coordinate 48,440,421, forward strand.
ACCACGTTCGCTTTAAAAACCATCCTAAGCTAAAAAAATTGAATATAGGGATTGAAGAATAATCTTTAGTTTATAATCATATATCTAGTGAAGGAATTTCGATAAATGCTGAAAAAGTTAAGGTTATAGCTGATTGGAAGCAACCTACTATAGTTACTAAAATAAGAAGTTTTATAGGAATGGCAAGATATTATAGAAGGTTTATTGAGGATTTTTCAAAGATAGCATAACCTTTAACTCGGTTAGCTCAAAAAGATGTTAAGTATGAAGGGATTGAGGAATGTTAATGAAGTTTCCAAGAATTAAAAGATTGCTTGATCACAGCTCCAATACTTAACTTACTTGTTCCAAGTAAGTCCTATTATGTTGATAGTGATGCCTCTCAAAATGGATTATGATGTGTTTTGATGCAGGATGGCAAAGAAACTGAATGTGCTTCTAGGTAGTTAAGACCTCATGTGAATAATTATCTAACACACAATTTAGAATTGGCAGCTATTGTGTTTGCTTTAAAAATATGGAAACATTATTGATGTAGTCAACACTATGAGATTTATACTGATCATAAGAGTTTAAAGTATTTCTTTTCTCAAAATGAATTGAATATGAGACAGAGGCGATGGTTTGAGTTAATTAAGGATTATGATCTAGTCATTAACTGTCACTGGCAAAGCAAATGTAGTCGTTGATGCTTTAAGTCACATAAATCATAAGCAAGTAGCTTCCTTATTAACCACCTAAAAGGATTTGATTCGTAAAATTGTGAAACTAAGAATTGAGTTCAAATGGCATGATGATGAGGTACAATTAATGAATTTAGTAGTTCAACGAATCCTATTGGAAAGAATTAAGATGCAACAAGAACAAGATTCAAGTTTAAAATTGGTGAAAGAAAGGATGAATTTAGAGGAAGTATTAGATTTTCATACCGATGAAAATGAGTTATTGAAATTTAAAGGTTACGTTTGCATACCTAATGATGCAAGACTAAAGTAGGATATCATGGGTAAAGCATATGTTACTGGATATACATTACACCTTAGAGGAAAGAAGATGTACAGAGATTTGAAAACCATGTACTAATGGAAGGGAATGAAAAAGAATGTAATTCAATATGTTGCAAGTTGTACTATGCATCAACAAGTAAAAGCTGAGTATTAAAGACTTAGTAGATTGTTACAACCATTAGAAGTACTTCAATGGAAATGGGATAATATCACGATGGATTTTATGGTGAGGCTTCCCAAAACTAGGGCAAGACATGATTTTATTTGGGTAATTGTTGATAGGTTAACAAAAAGTGCACACTTCTTAGCTTACCGAACTGGTAATGTAATGGAGAAGTTGGTTAAGTTATATGTACGAGAAATTGTTTGATTACATAGTATACTAGAGAGTATTGTTTTCGATATAGATAGTCGATTTGTGTTAAAATTATGAGAGAGCTTACATCGATCTTTGGGAATGAAGTTACATTTTAGTACAGCTTATCATCCACAAACAGATGGTTAATCTGAGAGGATGATTTAAATATTAGAAGATATGGTCAAAGGTAGTATACTAAACTTTGGTGGAGATTAGGATCAATATTTTCCATTAATATAATTCGCTTATAACAATAGTTATGAAGCAACCATATAGATGGCACCATTTAAAGTGATGTATGGAAGGAAATGTCGATCACTATTATATTGGCATAGTGAAGAACATGCAATGATAGGACTTGAACTAATACAATAAACAGATGACAAAGTGAAGATTATTCGATAAAGGATGAAAGCAACTAAAGATCGTTATAATAGTTAAGTAGATATGAAGTGAAGGGTTGCCTTATTTGTTTTAATTTCAGAGGTTAAATCCTCACCTTATGCGGCATTTTCTAGAAAGTAAACTTGTACATATTAAGTGGCAATGGGTTATCCTTAGAGTTTGGTATCTTCTTCTAATGCCTAAGGACTAAAATGTTCAAACTACCATTTATATGAGCTCAAGTAAATCCTTAAGGATTAGTTATTTGTATTCCTAAGCTTTCTTAAGAATATATTTACTATTTCTAAATCCTTTGAACTACTTCATATTGGAGTAATAAATGAGATTTGTCTTAAGAAAGTCTCTTGAAAATCAAAGTAGTTAGAGGACAATTGAAAGGAATAAAAAAAAGAGTTTGAAAGTTGAGCCAATTGGATTTAAAAAAAAAAAAAACAACAACAACAACAAGAAAAGAAAGAGAAGCGAATGAATGTACTAAAATGCTAAAGAGTCTAGCTATAAGCTTTGTTGACTCGAGTAATTAAGTTTGTAGGGTATCTCCTTAGTATAGATTAACATATGTCAACTTAGGTGACAAGCTTGGATTAGCAATTGAAACCACCCTATAAGAATCAACGAAAAGTCCATGTATGGGCTAGAATCATATAAAAGTGAAAAGAATGGAATTGAATGGAGTTTGTGGATGGCTTGAAGGGGAGTTTTAGTGCATAATAGCCTAAGATTGTTTGGTCTAGAACTTACTGATAGATGAAATGGGTCTTATTCCATCAAAATACAAGAAAAAAAAACCTCCAATGAAAATAACAATAGGATATGATCAAAGAGTGAGTTGATATAATATGCATCTAGTTTGACATTTTGTGAATGAACATAAGAAGAGATATCTATGCTCTTGAGTCGTTGTGGTGAAATACTTCTAACTCTTTCTAGTTTTGTTAATGTTTGTTTAAGTCTTTAGTTTAATAATTGTTTAAGTGATAAGGTTAACTTTGGATTACCTAGTGTAGTTTCTAAGCTAATGTTTTAGTGTTCTAAGCCTTTGTTTAAGTGATAAGGTTAGCTCTTGGTCTTTATCTTTTTTACTTAGTAGCTTAAGTATGAGGGTATTTGATAATACTTATTTTATACATATATCTTAAGATAGTTTCATTAAGATTTTAGTGCTTATTTGTTTTTTATTTTACGTATTTGAAGCTTATTTATGAAATATTTGATTTATGGGCTTTGATTGAAGAGATTATTGAAGTCTTCACAATTTTTTGAAGGATTTAATAATGTTTTAGACCTTTGATGATGAATACATTTAATGATATTAGCAAGAGAGCAAGTTTTTGTTAAAAATGGAAGGTCAGAGAAGATCATAGTTGAGATTACCATCAAGACTCTAAGGAGAGCTTAGTAGGATTACTTAAAATTTTCATATCATGTGTGCACTCATGATACAAAAATCACCTTATAAGTAGAGATTGTAAAAGTCTAATTAATTAATCATTAGGGTTTTTTATTTTTAATTTATTAACTTATCATAAAATATAAATAACTATAGATATAAAATATTCTACAGTCCCTTAGAACTATAGATAATCGGTATCCCTTATCAAATAATAAAATAAGGTAAGTCAATTTTATAAATTGCAAGAAATACTAAATTATATCGAACCCTAACATATAAATACTTTCTACATAGGATGTTTCTATGTCAGCTATACACTTCTCAATTAACTTTAACATTATCTTATATATCTTCAATTTGCACTTTACATTCAAAATTTATCCTAGTCCCCGCTTAAAGAACCTGTAAAATTAATTGCTAAGGAGTAAGCTACATAAGCCTAATGAGAAATCCCCCTTACTATACTATCAAGCAGATTATCAAATAATTAATTAACAAATATATGAATGCATGAACAAACAATATGCTAAACAATCTTTGCAATTGACTAGGTACCACATACAACTTCGGATTTAATGCCCTTAAGGTAAGGATTAGAGATTCATCTGCACCAATCACAACTAGGTTCTAACACCTAAGCTTTTAATCATATATTGAAATTCCATATTTCGAAAAATATATTTCTATTTCCAAAAATTCAATAACTCACAAATCCTCAAGTTTAGTGATGAGATGGCCACTATAGTCCACACTCATGCCCTACAGTGGAGGTCTCTAAACTCAACCCTTAGCTACTCTCAATTAGCATTTGCAATGCCAAGTAAGCCCATAAGCTAAGGGTGGGGTCCTATTATATAAGTGCTCTTGCATTATACTAATCATAAATAATTAAATCACATGAGATCCATATCCCTACAAAGCCCTTCATTACCATCCACGTGAAATGATAGTCGAAATAGTAAATGCAAGGTTTGTGCATATACATGATATTTTTTAATTTAGAGTAATTCAAATATGATTAATTCGAATTATGAAGCAATTAACTAATATCAACAAAACATCCAAATCATGCAATAGTCAATCGTGTAATAGTCAATCATATAACCAATTCTTCAATTACTAGATTTAACAACATTTTACACAACAAACAAGCAATATTCAGCCACATTCATATCTCAAATCCCAAGACTCAATTTATTATTATGGAGAATTTAGGTATACTAACTATAAGCACAAAATAAGTATAGAGTCATCAAGAGTACTCACTCGATCATAAGGATAATCAAGGTGGACGAGGAGATCAATATCTTTATTAGGATCACTTGATAATTAAGAAATAAAAAATATAATATGTATTACTCTATGTAAGTATTTATCTAGGAATTTACTTAATTTTCTACTTATCTTACATAATTTTCCCAATTCGAGTTTTTTCTTCAATGGTGTATAAATTTTTCATTTTAAATCTTATTTTTATGAACTTATAGTCTATCTTTATCATTTTTGAATATACTTTCACATAATGAGATCCATTTTAGACATTGAAACTTACAATTTCTATTATAGGCTTCGGGTGTTCCCAATTTCTTTATTTTTGGCATAAATGCTTTTAATTATCATTTTGACTTTTCTTAATGATTTTATTTATTAAGCTTTTCTTTAAATTTTGTAATGGACCTAAATAATTTGCAATTTTAATATTTTCTAAATATTTTTATTTTTAGATACCTTTTTTCATAATTTCTTTATTATACCATTTTAAGCCTAAATCATTAATTATCTTAATTTTGATTATAATCATAATTTCTTAATTAATTTATTGTTATTTTATAACTTTACAATTTAATCAGAAAATTTTTGAAAAGCTAACAAGGTAGCTTTCTATTAGTTCATGATTCAATTTTCTTATTTTATCTAATTTTTGTATTTTTACTACTTTACATTATTAATACATACATATATAATATCATAAAATGATTAAATAATAGAAAAAAAACAATTCCTATCTTCCTTATAATACTCATGTCCAGTACATATGCTTACATACATATATCTATATTTCATTAACATGATTTTAAGAAAATAAATTACTAATATAAACATATGTATATTTCTTGGCATATATATTTTTATATATATACTATATTATATGTTTATTTATTTAAACCATAGAAAAATAGAACTATATATGTATGCATATAGATATTTCCATATATTGACTATTTATCTATGTATGTATTTATATTATCTCACAATATATTTATAGTTGTGTATTGAAGTATGCATAGTTAGTAATACATATGCTTACATGTACTACACACATAAGGGAACTGTATATATATAAGTATAAGATATATATACATATAGATAAATATATTTAAGTGAATACATATTTAAGAAAGGGAAAATTTGTATAACAAAATCATCATGATTTTTATATTACTTAGTACATAAAATCAAATACATATACATATCACTCTTACTACAGAAAAAAAAAGTACTAAAAGTACATGTAACCCCTCTAATATAATTCCTAATATGAGAAGTACTTGAAAAAAAAATATGTACAAGAAAATCAAAGAATACATATAAACTTAGATTACTCTTGGTCTTGATTTTTTTTTTTTTTGGGAAGATATCCTTTTTATTATTGTAATACCCCGGGTTTTCTAACCAATTCATTAACCATACGATCTAAGCCCCTAAATTTAAGTTGTCGAGCTAAATTATTTATTTTATTTCAAACTTCACAATAATATTAGAAAAGTTAGATGAACTAATTTCAAGTAAAGTCTATTTCTCAAAATAAGTTATATAAAAATATTAATTTGAGAAAACATCAATATATTAATAAAGCTAATAAATATCGAAAATGCAAAATTTGAACTCTTAAATATAGCAAGATATTAGAGATAAGTCAATTAACTTTTAAAAATAATAAATGAAGTTGAATTATATGTAATGTACATGTATTTACATGTGATATACATTATATGTATCAAATATATACATATAATAATGATAAATTATGAAAATATGGTAAAATAATTAAAAAATGGAAAATTAATGAAAACATGAATGGATGAGTCATCAAATGATGTTACAACATAAGATTAATTAGAAATGATGAGTCAACACCTAATTAACTAGAAACTAACTCATAACACCTAGGAAATTGGAAAATTGATATGTGGTATACACATGTCCAATTTTTATTAAATAAAAAAAACATGAAAAACTATAAATAGCACCTAAACTCTCACTTACAATATTTTAGCACTCTAAAAATACAATCACATAATTTAGAGAAATTAGAAATAAATTAAAAAAAAAAACAAAAGAAAATAGTAGGAAAATATGGTGAATTATGGTTCCTAAGGTTACAACCAACCTAACAAGGAATCTCTAGCGACTTAAACTTGTTTTACTAAAAATATCAAATTAGCTCAAAAGATTATGAAATTTTTTTTAGGTTATTTTGCATTTAATTTCATGTAATAATTTTATTTTCTTAAAATAACATTGATTTAGGGTACTTTCTTAAGAATGTGCTATGTTTAGAAAAATTTTAAATAAAATTTGCAAAATATAAAATAATGTTACTTCGACTTGAAAACTTTTGTATAACATATCTATATAATTTATTAAATTTTAATAACAAGAATTTTTGTAAATCTTCATGTTTACTATTTATTATAATTATTTTGGATAAAACTGGCAATTTTACTATTTTATTAGATTAATTAGTTTTTGATAAAATCAACATACGAGCCCTATGTATTTTGATTTCTAGAAGTTTACAATGATATTTAGAATACTTAGTTTTTATCTTAAATATGAATTTGTTTATTTTCCTTAATTTTTCATAATTTTGAACTAAAATTGCTATTTTCCTAAAAAAGGATGATAGTTATTTCAGCATAATTGAAGACCAATAATTAAACTAAATATTTTTATGATTCTATAGGATTTTTCATGAAATCAATCAAGCTCGTATACTCTTTATTGTGTATTTTCCTAATAAATATCTATATACTAGCTTAATATGTAATATTGTAATTAGCACTATTAAAATATTTATCAAATCCATGTCAATTGAACACTTTGGGGTGTACTAAGGATTGCTAGACAATTATGAGAAGTGTGATATTTAGGGTTTTTAGTTTAAAACTAAAGTTTATTTGAATTAATTATAGAGTTACGATAATGCATGATCGAATCGGTAATACCAAAGGTTATTTTTGGGTTTTTAACAATGTTGATTACTTTTGATTCTTAAGATATATCAATAATATCCGAAATAACGATCATGAAAATTTAAAGTTTATTGAAATCAACTAAAGGATGAGTAAGATAAGCTTAAATGAAGTGTAAAAACACAATAGTGAAAGCTTATAACAATTCGAGTTTAACCCTTACTTGACTTAAAGACTGTGTTTATATTTTCTTAGGCATGATAAGTAAAGAAGGATTGCATCACTAAGTTTAGGATATTATACTATTACTAGGCCAAGTATGTGAATCTAACCTATACTTGGAGTAGATATATTACTACTCATATGTTGTGTGTTATTTGATGCTGTATTAATTAGATGTGGTTATATTTTAGGGTAGACTAATATACTACTATAGTGAATGATGATGATGTGGTGATTATGGATGATCATAATTATATCTTAGTTATACTGTTATGATGCTTACCTAAGTGAACCTTAAGTGAGATACTAGAATTCCACCAAAGAGAGTTCGAAAATTGGAATCAAATCACTAGGTTGAATAAAACTGAAAAATTGGTTGTGTTGAGTGACATAGTTGAGTTACTATTGCATATCATGGCATTGTATGGCATAAAAAGGACCTATAGGTCAGGACTTTTAGAATGAGGCTCTCAAGTGAACATGGAAAAGGACATAGCTTTATGAACTTAGTTTTTAGAAGCACATAGATTGCATTACCTGAACATTGTGACCATTTTGATAGTTAGATTTGATAGACTATAGTGTTTAGTCTAATTTGGCATTGTTACCTCTTTGATTTGGTAAACTACATTAGGTAATCTAATTTTGTAAAACAAAGTTGGGGGTCATTTTCTAAAGCAACTCCTTGTTACCCTTTTTAATATTGGTAGACTACTATAGTATGTAGTCAAATTTGGTAGGGGTCCTATTTCTAAGCAGCTCCTTTTTGCTCAACAATTCCTAGACGTTATATTTAGATGCCCAACTATGTCTACTAAGCAAATGAAAATTAGAAGGCATAGGATATCGGTATTGATGTATACCATGCGCATGAGCATATCATGTTACATTGCTAGTAATAAATGCCTAGTTGGGCTAATATATATGTAAAGCTAAACCTAATGGTTACAATTGAAATGTTTAAGTTGTGATATTGTTTATAGTGTATTGTTTGTTATCTAATTTCACTTAGCTCCACTAGTTAAGGGGATAAAATGTTTTATCCTTAGGTTAATAATATTGTGAAGGGCCCAACACTAAGGGGGATTATATACTGAGTGCATTAGTTGGAGTCAATGGCTTTTAGATGAAACCTCTATTAAGTTTGGAATCCTACCATTTTAAGGACGTTAAAGTGAAAGGATGGTTCATGTTTTGATGTAAATAATGAACTATACATATAAGTTGTAACTAAATGTCTAATTGAACTTTGATTTAATAACCCTATTATCATATAAATAAAGTTTTTTTTTTATGAATGAGTAGGTTAAGGTAGTTTTTAACAAATATTCCTATATGATGGTGCATTATGTGCTAAGCCAGGATGTAATATCCTTTAGATGGTATTAGAGTATTAATTAGGTACTATAATCTTTAGTTACGTACGAGATGTGTAGGGTAGTTAGGTAATGAAGAGTTGTCATGACCCTAAAGGGGGTCTAGTAGGATTATCTAAAATTTTCATATCGTGTGTACACCTATGATTTGAAAATCATCTTGCAAGTCAGAGATTGCAAGATTCTAAACAATTAGTCACTAAAGTTTTTATTTATTTATTTAATTAACTTACGATCACATATATGTGATTATGGATATCTAATAAGCCATAATCCAATAGAACTGTAGAGAATCAGTATCCCCTACTAAACAATAAGATTAGGTAGTAAAGTTCTAAAACTCAAACTTACTAAAGTCACAAAATTTAAATGTAGTATATAATAATTCAAATGAACCATATAATTTGTTCTTAGAGTCTAACTTCTATGCATCTCGACGTTGGCACTCAACTCTCAGTTCTTAACCCATGCTTGATCATCTAGCAACCTACAAGAGAAAACTATTGGGGAGTAAGCTACAAAAGCTTAGTGAGTTAACCCTCATACTATACCAGTAAACAAGTTATCAACTAATTTATTATCAATCATATAAATGCATGAACAAGCAGTATGCTAAACAGTATATATGCAGTTGACCGGTACTGCATAACATTGGAATTTAATGCCCTCTGAAGTAAGGGTTGGAAATACATTAGCACCAATCACAACCGGGCTCTAGCACCTGCGTTTTTACCCTCATATCATTATATAGGAACTCCTTATTTCATAGAATAGGTTTCTACTTCCATCAGTCAATAGTATACAAATAACCAGGTCTAGCAGTATACGGGCTCAAGCAGTCCACACTCACACCCTACAGCGGTGGTCTCTAGACACGACCCCCAGCCACCCACGGTTAACATCTCTGGCGCTAATAAAACTTACGAGCCAAGGGTAAGGTCTTATTGTACCAATGCTCCTGCACTATACTAATCAAATTATGTGGGAATCCATCCCTCCAAAGCCCTTCATTACTAACCGCGTGAAGTGATGGCTGGAACATTATATGCAATACTCGTTATCTATGCATGATCTGTTTAATTTTTATTTGGTTGAATATGATTAAATTAATTTATGAGGTGTCCAAACATTATCAACAAATCATCCAAATAATGCAACAATCAATTATATAATCACATTTAACAGTATTTTACACAATAATCAATCAATATCAGTTACATGCATAACCCAAAGCCCAATGCATCAAGTTATTAATATTTAATTCATGTGTACTAACTATAAGCACAAAATAAGTATAGAGTCATCAGGAGTACTCACTTGGTCATAAATGATGTTAGGGATTGTAATAGTCCAAAGGAAAATCGGTCTCGATCTTAGGATTACCTAACATTAGGAAAATATGGAAAGTAATAAGTTTAGGGATTTAAATACCTAAACTAGCTTGCTAAACCATACTGTTTACTTAAATCGGTTATTGACTTATTTGAAATCATCGATTCGAGTTTTTTATTGAATCGCGTATAACCTTTTCGTTTTAGCTTAGATCATTATGAACTTATAGTCCATTTTGATTGTTTTCGAGTGTGTTTTCGAGCGTATTTTCTAGTAACAAGGTCCGTTTTGGACGTTTTGACTCGTAGTTTAAATTGTGATATAAAAATATCACAAAAATTATTATTTAAGTTTTATAAAATATTGATTTTTGCTTTTCCTTAACATATTTATGATTTAATAATTATTTAAATCATATATTTGATATTTTTATTATTTTGAGCATATTTTTCTATTTTTGAGATTTTTAATTTTATTATGATTATTATCTTTATTATTTTTTTACTATTCTCGTTTTCTTATTTATTATTTCTCTTATGTACCTCACAATTATACCCATATGTATATACTTATAATATATATTTTATAATTTATTTTTTTGAAAAAAATCTTTAATTACAATATCATATATATATATATACATATATACTTTACATATTTACAAATTCAGTAAATATATTATATGTGCTAATACATATTCGGTACATATATTATACATTATACATATTATATATGTATATGTATTTATTGAAAATAAACATACTCCTATATTCCTATTCATGTATTTGTATTTATTTATATATAAGTCTTACATATGTACATATATTTAAATACATACATATATATTCGGTATATACATATAATTACCACTCATTGATGTATATATATATATATATATATATACTACACAGTTATATATATATATACTAAAATAGTTATACATGGATACACACATATACACACACACACACACACATATATATATATATATATATCTCATGGTACACACATATACATAGATATACTAAAATTATTTAATATAAATACTTAATACTAACCATATGTATACTAAAAAATACATAATACATACTCCTCCGTATAATATACTTATGTACATACATGTATAGACACATAACCTTATACATACATATTTAATTAAATCTAAGTATTTATGCACATAAATATGTATTAGTTATGTTATATGTATAAAAATACTATGCAAATACTTAATGTATATACTATATAATATACATTTATATTAAAATAAATACTTACCTATTTCTTTTAATTTCTTTCTTCTTCTTTCCTTCCTTCTTCCTCTTCTTCTTTTCTTTCTTTCTCACATTTGCTTCCAGATTATGTTTCTTCTTTTCCTCGGTCTTAAATGTTTCTAGATTTTTTTCTCTTTTTATTTTGTGTATAATAGCTTAAGTTATAAGCTAATATCTTAGGTAATCATTGCAATATTTTTTCTTATTTAGTTAATTAATACTTGGCACTTGAAATCCATCACTTGGGTTACTGGTTGGTGTTTTTATTTTGCTGATTTTGGTTCGATTTTGTGTAGGATATGAGCTTGAAATGAGAAAGGGAAGAAAGAAAAGAAATAAATTAGAAATGGAAGAGAAGGATAATGAAAATTATTAACAAATATATGTAATTTTTCGAATCATATAAATTATAACGATTCTCCTCGTAAATTAATTTTCAAATTTTTGTGAAATTATATCAATTTTATTGGTACCTGTTACAATTATAATTTTTGCAAGTTATTGTGGCAATTTCATTAAAATTCTGTACAAATAGGCGATTTAGTCAAAAATTGCAATTGACTATAATTTTATCACTATTGAGTAATATTTAATTATTTTATAGGTTTATATTTATAATTTTTGGATTTCGATCAAATTCAGATTCAATTTTGATTAATGGTGCGTAAACTAGTTTTAGGGTTTTAGTAAACAATGTAGGGTTTTGATCAATTTCTAAGGTTTTTACTACTTATAATATATTTAGATTTATGATTTATTAAATTTTTTATCTTGCTCAGCTTTAATGACTTATCAAGTTATCTATAGTATTATGGTTCGATTTTACTCTTAAATAGCTAAATTTGCAGGGTTTACAAGAGTCGTAGTATAGTAAAACAACTATAGTAATTATCCATAGAATTTTATGTCATGTTTATTTAAAAAGATGATTTGTAAGGGATGTAGAAGATCACCAATGAACAAAGTATCTAAGAAGTAGAAAGAGGAATTACTACAACTACCTTAGCCTATCCTTAAGCAACCACAACATATGGAGGAATTATTACAATAGTTTATAGCTACATTAGTAGGAGTTGGTAGAGATGGAGATAAGTTAGCTTAAATATAAACCATTCGATAAAAAGAATACTAGTCCTTTGATGGCAGAAGAATGGGTTAACTTGTTGGAGAAAGCTTTTAAAATTTATGAGGTTAAGGAAAATAAGAAAGTTCAAATAGCTATTATTTTGTTAGATGGAGATGCAAGTAATTGGTAGGAGGCAAAGAGACAAAATTTACTAGAATCAATTGGTTAGGATACATTTAAAGTTACATTTCTAGAATACTATTTTCCTAAGTGTATAAGAGAATAAATGTGTGAAGAATACTATAAGCTATAGCAGTGGCATAGGATAATTGAAAAAATATGAGAAGGATTTTAATAGGTTATTAAAGTTTACTCCTAAAGCTGTATAGAATAATGAGGTTTCTAAAGTTACGTGATTCAAGGTCGAGCTTAATCTTTATTACTATACAGAGGAATAGGGTGAAAAGATATACTAATGTTGTTAATGAAACTAGTTTAATCTAATAAGTCTGTAATCTTTGACAGGCCGTAGATGAGATTGAGAATAAGAAAAGAAGTTGGATGTTGGTTCTAGTAGTAAAAGTAATATAGCTAAAAGAAAGAAGTTCATTTGATTCACAAAAGGAAACAAAAGGCCTCTATAAAAAATACAACCTTATTAGAAGTGTAATGGTAAGCATCGAGCTTGGGAATGCCCAGAATTCAGAGGGTAGTTGATAAGTAATCAATTCTCTAATACCAAGATAATAAGGAATCAAAGGATAGACCCAGAAAGAAACGGCAGTGGATCTCAAACGAACAGGAATGAGTATTCAAAAGGAAATGGGTAAGAGAAATAGGAAGGTCTTTTATGGTGAATGTGAATGAATATAACTCACAAAGACATAAACGCAATTAAGGGTTTGAGCTCGAAATAGAGTTTGATATGACTTATGAACACTGAATGTTGCTTGGGGTTTCAAATGAAACTTAGATGCAACTCACTAATCAATTCAAATGAAGGAGTTCACTACTATCTGAGAACAAGATTGATAAAAACGTAGGGATGATTAAAGAGTCTAATTGACACTCGATAATTTGACAAATGCTAACTCAAGTATAACCTTGCTCAAGAGAGGAAAATTGCACTCTTTGTATATCTATCTATTTATCTCTATGTTAATGCAAATTTTGCTTTTTATAGCAAGTCTTAAACCCTAATGGCAAAACTGTAAATAATGTATAAGGCCTTAAGCCCTAAAGAATTGAGGCCACAAATAAAATAAGGGAAGACATATACAAGAATACAAAACTGTACGTTTTACATAAGTTGGCATGTAGTTACTCGATATGTCTTGGGAGTAGTAGTTTTCAAACCGAATAAGGTCAGCAATTTAATGTACAAGTACAGGAAGGAGTCTTTGAACTCTCGTGTAGCTTGGCCAAGACACTAGAGAGGTCACCTATAATTGCCAAGTTTTAGATTTAGTCAGTACGAGTCTCTTAGTATTATACCGAGTGGTTCTTTACTCTCACATCCTTGACCTTACGGTTTTTCAGCACTTCGGCTGATGATAGAGTTGATACCAAGTGTTTATTTTCCTTCCCCTCATCCTTCTAGCTATAGCTCACCCTTAACAAGCATTGAAAGGCCTCAGCTTGGATATGGTCGAAGGCTGATTTCCATCATTACTACGGGTTTGAAAGGAAGTTGTCCTCGACATTAAGTATTGAACTTGGACCGGCATACCGAATAAGCTCCTTCTCCCTTTTTGTTTTACCATGGGTACCGAGTGTCTCTAGATTTCCTTAATGTTCATCAAGGTTAAGAGATAACACTTCTATCCTTCCGAATAGTGTAAGTGTTGAGGAATATACATCATGGATCACTTTCCGATCAAACTCTCGTGGTCAGCTAAGAACTCGTGGTCAGCTAAGAAATAGGTTTGCGGCATCCATAGACATTACGTTGAAGTCAATCTCATCCTCATACTACCCTACCTTAAATGTGATCCATGTTCTTTTATCCACAAGGACCATATCCTTGTCATTAAACCATTTTAATCCATAAGGTTGGGGGTGTAGGTAGGTCAACAATTTCATCTTTTCTACTAACTCAACAGAAATGATGTTGGTGTAGCTACCTCTGTCAATAACTAGGGAACAAGTCTTCCCATTCACTATGCACTGCATGTGAAATAAATTTTCCCTTTGTCTAGGATCTGCCTTCAAGTCAACTCATGTAACTATAGCTAGGAGTTTATCTAGGTCTTTGGGATAGATATCTTCTTCTATCAACTGGTTATCTAAGCTCTTGTCACTCTAACTCTCGATTTAAGCCTCAGGCCCTTTACCCTTTAAGACCATAACCCTCTTATTCAAGTATTGAGATGTAATATGTCCGTAGCCTAAGCACTTGAGGCACTTCACTTCTTAGGCCTTGTTGCCAAGTGCCTTCTCTTTCTCAGAAATCTTTTTCTCATCATGGGTTCGTCAGCTAAGCTCTCCTTTCTCCATCTTCTTTTCTTACCTTCTCTCAACATACTTATCAAGCCTAGGGTGGCCTTATTGAGGTCGACTATTCAGCCTCTGATGCCTTCTTCTCCTCTACCTCTTCACTCTTAATGCAAAATTAATTAGCTCATCTAAAGAGTTAAACAGCTGTAATTCAACTATGTCGGTAATGTTGTCTTGAAGTCCACTCAAGAATCTAGCATTGGTGCGGTCCTGTGACTTAGCAATCTCACATCTCGTCATCAAGGTCTCAAACTCTTATAAATACTCTTTAACAGTATTTTGACCTTATCTCAAGTGTTGGAAAGCATAGAGCATCTCCTACATAAATAAGTCAGCACAAAGCATTGGTTCATCAATCTTTTCATGAACCTCCAAGTTCTGATCAACTCTTCTACTTCAGCATCTCACTCAGCAACTAGCTTATCCTACTAAAGACTCGTGTATTCAACAAGGGATAATGAAGCCAGCTTAACCTTTGTTCGATCATCATACTCGTAGCACTTGAACAATTTCTCGACAAGGAACTCTTCAGGTCGGCTACTTCTATAGAAGGTCAACAACTTAAGCTTTATATTTTCAAGTCCTCGGCCAAGTGCTTAGGGTTCATCCCTTACATTCTAAGCTAGTTGATTTACTTTAGTTCAACCACTTTTGTTAGAGCTCTACTCAGCTATGTTCCTTTTAGACCTTGGCTCTCTTCTCCAAGCTTCTTGATTTGTTTCGGAGTCAACATTCCTATCATTTCTTCCTCTTGGCATTGGATGGTTTTCTCTCTTCCTTGACTCGATAGCTCTTCTTCGTTATCGATCATCATGATCAAGTTCATTAGAACCACTTCTACTTGTAGGTGTTCTTTCCCTTCTTTCTTCTCGGCCATCCCATCTATAACCCCAAACTAATCTAGTGAGTTCATAGATAGAGTCAGTGAGATTCTAAATCTGATGTTGTAAGTTGTCAGCATGTCACCGTAAGCTTCCACGAGGACTGTCTCCAATGTTGTTGACACTTTCCTCCAACATTCTCGTTCATATAGCAATTTACCAAAAAATTGAAGAAACAACAAAAAGAATTACTATAACGCAAAAATAACCACTACTCAACTTTTACAACTACTTACTACAACGAACAACATAATACACTAGAGAACAATGATTAATAGAAATGTTAGAAACACAAATCTACTTACGTGTCTCCCTAAAGCATTGATACCAATAAGATAAGGAATCAAATCTCTAATACCAAGATGATAAGGAATCAAAGGATTGATCTGAAAAGAAACAATAGTGGATCTCAAACAAATAAGAAATGGTATTCCAAAGAAAATGGATACGAAGAACAGGAAGGTTTTTGATGGTGAATGTGAATGGATATAACTTACTGAGACATAAACACAATCAGGGGTTTGAGCTCGAAATAGAGTTCCATATGACTTACGAACACTAAATGTTGCTCAGGGTTTAAAATGAAAGTTAGATGCAACTCATTAATCGGTTCAAATGAAGGGGTTCACTACAATTTGAGAATAAGATTGATAAGAATACAAGGATGATTAAAGAGTCTAATTGACACTCGATAATCAGACAAATGCTAACTCAAGTATAGCGTTGCTGGAAAGAGTAAAGTTTCACTCTCTATATATCTATCTGTCTCTATCTATTTGTATGTGAGTATAAATGTTGCTATTTATAGCAAGTCCTAAACCATAGTAGCAAAACTATAAATAATGTGCGAGGCTTTAAACCTTAAAATAAGGGAAAATCTAAATGAGAATACAAAATTGTACATTTTGTAGAAGTCAGCATGCAATCACTCGGCATGTCCTGGGAGTAGCAGTATCCAAATCGAATAAGGTTGGCAATTTGATGTACGGGTTCCAGAAGGAGTCCTTAAACTCTCGTGTAGCTTGGCTGAGAAACTGAGAGGTTGACCTACAATTGCTGAATGATAGACTGAGTAGGTACGAGTCTCTTAATGTCGTATCGAGTGGTTCTTTGCTCTCGTGTCCTCAGCCTTACAATTTCTTAGCACCTTGATTGATGACAGAGTTGATGTTGAGTGCTTATTTTCCTTCCCCTTGTCCTTCTGGCTATAGCTTGGCTTTGGTAAGCATTGAAAGGCCTCATCTTGGATATAGTAGAAGTTTGATTCCCATCAAAAGTGCTATAGGTGTGAAGATACTAGACATCTAGCTAAGTGTTGTGAAAACCCTAATCTAAGAGGTATATATTGTTACCAATGCCATTAACGAGGGTATATTGTTTGACATTATGTAGGACAACAACAGGAGAGACTAGTTCAATAGCAAAACCAAACTAATGGGCTAAGACCAAGTAATAGAAACAAATGACTTAGAAGGGAAGAACGTAAGCCTAGGGAGCAAGGTAGGATATATGCTTACGCTATTCAACAAGACGAAGCTAGAGATGACCAAGGTATAGTGGGTATGACCTATAAACTTGATAACTTTAAGTATATGTGTACTTGGTAGTTGACAGATGATAAATAAGAAATGCTTAAAAGTAGCAATATAGTATCATAAGAATGTTTTAGGATTGGTATGTATAGGAGATAGTTATGCCTATATATATATACTTTGTTTAATATTAAGGAAATTCACTTGTATATATCAAAAGAATACATTGATAGAAATAAACTATTTACAGAAACTTTAGATTTAATAGTTACAACCCCTATTGAAAGAAAACATGTAGTGCAACATAAAGTGAAGGATGGGGAATATCAATCCAAATACTCATAAGATGATTGTAGAGTTAGTTGTCCTAGATATAAAAGGATTGAATGTAATACTAGAGTTAAGCATAGGGTAAATGTTGACTATGAGGAAAGGATAAAGGCATTTAAGTATCTTGATGAGAAGGGAATCATAGAAGATTTGTAGAAACTTAAGTGTTGAGAGAAGTTGTCAGAAGAAAAAGAACTTGTAGAGAAGGAGTAATGCAAACTCTGAGGATGATATATACATTGCAGTAAGGCAGGCAAAAGTTGTTATTGGAATAAATAGAATGGAATAGTAAGAAATATCTAAAGAGGATGATCATGAGTGATCTTCAAGAATAAATCAAAATTTTATTGGAAGTATAATTGATGACTAATTTGGTGATTAATTTGATATAGAATGAAATTTTGATTCATAAGGTAATAGCTAATGATGAGATTAAGGAGTCAAATGACAATAAAGTGCGTGAAGTTGATAGGATATATAACTACAAAACAATGAAATATATACCTTTCATGTATCCTTGGGACATGTGATAAGAAAGAATAGTATGGCAAATCTATGACTTTCATAACTCTTTTGTTAAGACTTATGTCTATTATGACTCTTGAGTTTTTCATAACAAAATTTCTTCTTTTTCTTTTTCTTTTTGTGAATCCTATTGTATCCATTGTTAGCCAAAAAAGTGTCTAAATTCTATTTAAGTCTTCTTCATCAAGAGTTATGTCAACTTATATCAGTTCTAGTTGAGTCCACTTGGTTTGAGTCATTCTCTATCTATTTGATGTATAAGTTGGTGGAAAGTTCAGATTTTCCAAACTCATTTTTGCTCATATATGTGTTAACTATGGGAAGTACCTAAGATTTTAATTGTGACCATTAAGCAACTACCATAATATAAAACCTATAAAGGTGAAGAAATTAAATTCATTATGTTTATCATAAGTAGAAATTAGGACTTAGACAATATATAATTGATAGGGATGAGATGAAAAAACTTGTTAGCTAGCTATGAGACGAATAAGGAAATAATGAAAGGGATGATTATGGGTTCTATAGGACTAAATAATACAAGAGTCTAAACTAACTAAAGGGATGAAATGAGAATTGAGTGGAGATACTAGTTTGGATGATGATAGAAGGATGGTACATGAACATACTGGTTTGACACGAGCAATGATAAGTATAAAATAATAAACAGTATTAAGATGATTGTAGTGCTTACATAAGAACCTAATGAAGTTACAATAATGGATTAGTCATTATGAAAAAACTACTTAAACAAAAAGGAGGGAAGCAGGATTAATTATATTAAGCTTTTATTGTAAAAGTTAGAAACATAAGATATAAGAAGTAATGAGACAAGTAATCAAACAAAAAGCTTACAAGCTAATAAATTAAAGGTTAATATACAAGAGTTAGTATTGAAGGATTTTACCTTTAACAATAGTTAATGATTGTGATGTGATGTGATGTAGAAATCAAAATTATGCAGTGGAAGCATGGTATTGGTTTATGAGCATGAATGTCCTTGATTGTAGAAGTTTTGAAGACGAAACTTTTTGTAAGAGGGGTAAGATGTAACACCCGAAGTTTTCCAGCCAGTTTAATAACCTTAGGATTTAAGTCCTTAAATTTACGTCATTGAGCTATATTATCTATTTTATTTCAAACTTTATAGTAAGGTTGGAAAAAGTTAGACAAAATAATTCATGTAAAGTCTGTTTCTCAAAATAAGATATATAAAAATATTAATTTGAGAAAAATATCAATTTATCAACAAAGCCAATAAATATCGAAAACGTTAAATTCGACCTTTTAGGTATAAGTAGATATTAAAAAAAAGTTAATTAACTTTCAAAAATAATAAATGAAGTTAAATTATACGTAATATACATATATTTACATGTAATATGCATTATATGTATTAAATATATACATATAATAATAAATTATTAAAATATGGTAAAATAATATAAAGTAATGAAAAATTAATTAAAAAATGAATAGATGAGTCATCAAATGATATGGCAACATGGGATTAATTGGAAATAACGAGTCAACACCTAATTAACTAGAATATAACACATGACACCTAGGAAATTGGAAAATTGACATGTGACATACACATATTCAATTTTTATTAAATCAAATAAACTTGAAAAACTATAAATAGGACTCAAACCCTCATTTACAAAATTTTAGCACTCTAAAAATACAAGAAACATGACAAGGAGCCACTTGGGACTTAAACTTGTGGTAGAGAGAGAAAGTAGGCTGATATAGGGTATTGACTAGAGGGTGGCGATCGAAGGGTGGCTAAAACACTATGCATTGGTGAGTCAAATTTTAGTACCAAATTTTTTATTAATTTACTAAAAATATTGACTTACTTTAGAAAATTACGAAAGTTGGTTTCCTAAAGTTATTTTACATGTACTTTCATGTACTAATTTTATTTTCTTAAAATAACATTGATTTAGCATACTTCCTTAAGAATATGCTCTATTTAGACGAATTTTAAATAAATTTTTGAAAATATTAAATAATGTTACTTTGGCTTGAAAATTTTTTTATAATACACCTATATAATTTATTAAATTTTTGTAATAAGAATTTTTGAAAATTGCCATGTTTACTTTTTATTATATTATTTTGGTTAAAATTGGTAACGTTACTATTTTATCAAATTAATTAGTTTTTGATAAAATCAATATATGAGCCTTATGTATTTTGATTTCTACAAGCTTATAATGATATTTGGAATATTTAGTTCTTATCTCACATGTAAATTTTTTTTCATTTTCCTTAATTTTTTATAATTTTGAACTAAAACTGCTATTTTCATAAAAATAGATAATAACTACTTTAGCATAATTCATAATCAATAATTAAACTGCATATTTTTGTGAGTTTATGGGATTTTTCGTGAAATCAATTAGGCTTGTATACTATTTATTGTGTATTTTCTTGGTAAATACCTGTATATTAGCTTAATATGTAATATAGTAATTATTACTATTAAAATATTTATCAAATCCATGTCAAATGAACACTTTAGGGTATATTAAGGGTTACAAAACAAGTGTGAAAAGTGTGATTTTTAGGGTTTTTAGTTTAAAACTAAAGTTTATTTGAATTAATTATGGAGTTATGATAACATACATTTGAATTAATAATACGAAAGGGTATTTTTGGGTTTTTGACAATATTGATTAGTTTTGATTCTCAAGATATATCAATAATATTTGAAATAATGATCGTGACAATATAAAATTTATTGAAATTGGATAAAGGATCAATAAGATAAGGTCAAATGAAGTGTAGAAACGCGATAGTAAAAGCTTATAACAATTATAGGTCGACCCATACTTGACATAAAGACTGTGTTCATAGTTTCTTAGGTATGATAAGTAAGGAAGGATCACATCATCAAGTTTAGGATCTTGTACTATTACTAGCCTATGTAAGTGGATCTAACCTATACTTGGAGTGAATATATTGCTACTCATAGCACTATGTTTTGTTTGGTGCTGTGTTAATTGGATATAGGTATATTTTGGGGTGGACTGATATACTACTATAATGAATGATGATGATGTAGTGATTTTAGATTATCGTAATTATATCTTGGTTATACTATTATGATACTAGGTTAGGTGTTGATTTGTGCTTACGAATGATTGTGCTAACCATGGAAGTTGAGTGATTGCTAACTCAATCTTTTAGGTGTTTACCTAAATGAACCTTAAGTGAGATAATAGAATTTTACTAAGGAGAGCTTGAAAACTAGAAACAGATCACTAAGTTGAATAAAACTGAAAGACTGATTGTATTGAATGATATACTTAAGTTATTAATGCATATCATGGCATAGTATGGCATAAAAAGGACCTATGGGTTAGAAAGTTTAGAATGAATCTTCTAAGTGATCATAGAACAAAACATGGCTTTATGAATATAGTTTTTGGAAGTATATATATTGCATTGCTCGAACATTGTGACTATTTTGATAGTTAGATTTGGTAGACTATAGTGTATTGTTGCCTCTTTGATTTGGTAAACTACAGTATGTAGTCTAATTTTGTAAAGTAAAGTTAGGGGTCTTACTTTTAGGTAGCTCTTTGTTTCCCTTTTTTATATTGGTAAACTACTACAATGCATAGACCAATTTGGTAAGGGTCCTATTCCTTGGCAACTCCTTGTTGCTCATAGGTTCCTAAATGTTATATCTAGATGCCTGGCATGTCAACTAACAAGATGAAAATTAGAGGGCGGAGGATATCAGTATTGATGCAAGCTATGTACATGAGCATAGCATGTTACATTGTTAGCAATAAATGCTTACTTGGGCTAATGTATATTTGAAGCTAAATCTATTGGTTACGATTGAAATGTTTAAATTTTGATATTATTTATAGTATATTTTTTGTTATTTACTTTCACTAAGCTTCAGTAACTAAGGGGATAAAATTTTTTATCTTTAGGTTAAAATCATTGTGAAGGGCCCAATACTAAAGGGGATATATACTGAGAGGTTAGTCAAAGTCAGTGGCTTTTTGATGGAACTTCTATTAAGTCGAGAATCCTACCATTTTGAAGATCTCAAAGTTAAAGGATGGTTTATGTTTTGATGTAAATAATGAACTGTATATATAAGTTGTAACTAATATCTAGTAGAATCTGATGTAGGAATCCCATTATTATATAAATAAAGTTTTCTTTTTATGAATGAGCAGGTTGAGATAGTTTTTAATAAATATTCTTATGTGATGGTACATTTTGTACTAAGTTCGGATGTGACAATTTCCCTGTTGAAATCCTTAACTCCCTTGAAATGAAGATAGGATACTATGTTAAGAAAATAAAGGTGATAGATGATGGAGTACAAGGGTGGAAAAATTAAAAAAAAAAAGGAAGATTAGGGAAGGTTAATGTTGTTGACCAAAAGAGAGGAGATATAATTTACCTTTTGATTTTGAAATGGTGGAAGGAAACAAAGTGTAAGTGTGTTGGCTAGAGGAGACTAGAACTGATGGAAAGGAAAAAGGATAAAAGAAAAGAAAAAAATATTTGTCTTAACTTGATAATTATCTAATAAATTAGCACATGGGATAACGTTATGTTTGATGATGTTATCCCCATTTGACTTCTTCATAGGATAATGAAAAAGACATCTAGGTAGCTGAATGTTGCAGAAGAAAATAAAGAGGAAAAGGAAAAGAAAAGAAGAAAGAAAGAGAGAGGAAAAGAAATAGAAAATGACCTTTTTGACTTTTCCTTAAAGCCTTTTAATCTTTGGGATGAAATATTTTAAGTGTAGGTAAATGAATAATTTTAAGAATAAAATTAAGATAAAGTATAATGAAATTATTGGAAAAATATATGGTAAAAAAAAATTTAATGCATACTACAAAACATATAAGTGTAAAGTTTATAGTATAATTGATCAATATAAAACTAATACACCCATATATATATACATGTGATGCTACAAACAATCATAGGGTATTACTAGTAATCATACTAATTTATTTAATAATTTTTTATTCTTTTTATTTATCAATATTTAGAAATTATTTATATTTGTTCGTTAGCAATTTTACACAATCATACACGTATATCAATAAGTTTACCAGATTAGGGCTTTATCACTATTCGAGTAAATTTGTATGTTTTATAAGCTTATCGTTTTGGTTTTAGGGTTTCTGTCAGGTTATGGTTTATTCTCTTTTATTTACGCATATATAAGAATTAGAGTTTTCATACGTAATTAGTGTTCCAAAGAGTAAATTAGTATATTTTTTATATTTGCTTTAGGTTTTGTAATTAAAATTTTAGTTAGTTTTAAATTTATTATTATTTTTATTTAGGAAAATTATCTACAACACTCAAGTTTGATTCTATACTCAAAAGGAGAAAGTTGCTAAGTTTACAATTACATTCATGATTATTGCCCATAATCCTTATGTCAAGATTTTGAGAGTTTTATTTGCAATAAGAATCTCACCCCGCATTCATGACCATAATCCTAGGGCATAAATATGTCGTTGAGAAGAGAATTCCTTATTTTTCGAAATTTCCTTCTAACTCTAAGTCTTGAGTCTTGTAAATAGGAGTCCAAGGCTAAGTTAAGTGTGTGGTTAAGTCTTAAAAGAGAAGGAGGGGTAGAGTAAAGGCTAAGGTTTTTTCTCTTCCTTGTTCTTTTTGGTTTTATTCCATGTTTCAGTTAATTATTTTTAGTAAATAAATATTCAATGTTAGTTTTTTACGTTATGTTATTCTTTCTTTTTTCAATCAAAGATATTTGCTATTGAGATTTAATTATACTTTGCTTTATTGTATTGAATTAATATTTAACCGGGTTATTAATTCAATGTTAGAGTTTGCTTTAGAGATTAAGATCTTACTTAGATTGACTAACTCAAATAAAAAGAACTGAAATAGAATAAGCGATTAGCTATTTAATTTCTCTAGATTAAGGTAACCGAATGAAGGAATTTAGGAACCTAATGTGATCTTAATATATTTTATGTTAGAAATGATTCGAGTAGAGTATAATTGAGGTTACGAGTTAATTTAATAAGTGATTCTAGTTAACTTATATATGGAATTGTGAAACCCCAATCTTTAACCTATTACCATGGACTCAAGATAGTGGGTTACTTTTATTATACATGAGACTAGGAGGGCATAGATAGAGAAAATAATGAAATAAACTTATTAAGAGAAGTTTATGGAATGTGTTTAGTCATGTGATAAGACCCTAATTTCTTAATATCAATACAAGTTAGGGTGTTTAATAAGATTTAGGGCTCTCGAGAAATGTTGTTCAAATTAAGTTAAATTTTAATATGAGATCATAAAAGTTAGATGAAAAGTTATAGTAAGATCAATTTCTCAAAATAAAGCATATATAACATTTAATTTCGATAAAATGCATTTTACCAAGATCGTTCGATAATTATTAGGAACTCAAAATTTAACCCTCGAAACATAACAAATCTTTACAGATAAATTGTTTGGCTTATAACGATATTATTTAAGACTTAAATAGAATATGGTGTGATTATATAATCATGTTATATACTTGATACGTATATATTTTACTAAATATGTTATTCAATTGATAAAAATTATATTTAATCAATGAAAAATTATGAAAAAGTGAAAAAAAAAAATCTTTGGAATCTAGAATTGGGCATGGCATAAGAGAAAAACATTAGATTAAGTTAAGCATAAGTTGGCCAAGGTAGAATAAATGTGTACTTTATGTCTTTACACTTATAAAGGGAAAAAGGAAAAAGAAAAAAATAAAATGCAAACCTTAAACTACCCAAATTTTTATAAAAAGAGATTTGGAGTAAGATTTCACTCATTTGGTAACCTTAGGGCAGTAGAAACACTCTTAAAAATTTCATTTGAGTGGAAAAGAAAAATTAGGAAAAATAGGACCAAGTTCAAGTTAAAGTAGGGTAATTAAAGTTTCCATATCAAAATAAAAACCTAACATGGGGGTGGTTTCATGGTTGAAGTCTCACAATAAGGAAAGTTCAGCCAACCACCACTCTCCAACCAACGGTGGCTAAAGCTTTAGCAACGAGGTGATATTATTAATCTATAAATTAGTTTATTTTACTAAAAATATCAGAAGATGTTCAAAAATTATGAAACTTAGTATTCCTAAGTACTTTTGCATGTAGAATTAGAATATCAACTTAGAATTTTGAAATTAGAAGTGCTTATATAGATTCCCCAATAGACTATCCTATTCCAATGAATTTTCATTAATTTTTAAAAATGGTAAACAATGTTTTCTTTAGCTAATTTTTTGTAGGAATATTCCTCATATGATATATTTAATTTACATAAAAATAATTTTTGATAAACCTTGCATATAGAATTTACTAAATTTATTTTATACAATCTATCATGTTTTTCTTATTAAAGGAATAATAGGTGTTTAATTAAATTTCTTAATGAATCGAATTTGTAATGATTTTTGGAGCTTACTTATGGTTTTTGAAGTATTTGGTTTAGATCTTATAATTTTATTTGGTTATTTACCTAATTTAAGCTAATTTTTAGCAAAATTGAGCATAAATTGATATTTTGGAAAATAAGTATGATTTTTGGAGTAAAATATATTTTCCATGGATGTAATAGAGTACGGATACTAATTATTAAGTATTTTCCTATTATTTTTGTATATATTGCTAAATATGAATAATAAGGTAATTTGTACAATTAACACTTTAATATGGGAAGTATTAGTTAATGTTACATATAATGTGTTCCTTAATAATTTTAACTTGGTTTGAATGAAAAGTGGAATATTATCAGTAAACGTAGTGTTTAGTCGACTCAAAGGTTAAGTTAAAGAAAAAAATCAAAGGCTACACTTAGGGGTGTCATACAAGTTAAACTTAGAGATCGAGTTAGGTGAAATTATTAAGATTCTCAATTCGTAAAGTTGATAATATAAGCTAGATAGCATTTCATTAGAAAATCTAAGGTTAGCCTAAATCATAGGATAATTTATTAGGTAGTTTATAGGTTAAATTGGAGGTTAAATCAAAGACTGAGCTAAAGCCAATTTGGGACGAGTATTCATCCTTAGGAGTATATACGACATGATTTGTAGTTGACCTTAGGAGTATTTATCCTTATTAGGTAATGTAGTTGAAGAGGAATCTCATGCTAATGAGTAAGCTTAGGAATGAACAACAGGCCTAGGTAAGTAGGTACTTGTGTACCTTGAGTAGACATAAGTCTACTCCTAACTTTGCATGCTTTGTGATGTTTGACTTGGCTTAGGTTGGCTATGAGTTTGATATGCTGCTTGGGGAGTTATGTAATGTTTCTTTTATTGATTGGATGATGTTTTGATACTAGACTTGGTTGTTGTAATTGCATGCTAAATGCTTATGTGACATTTGCTAAGATTTAGACTAACTTAGGAAAGAATTTAGGGACTAAACTTATCTTGTAAGGTGTTCACTTAAGTGAAACTTGATATTGAGGTCTTAAAAATGACAAGGAAATAAAATAAATGTTGGACAAGTATATAATGAGTAAGCTTGCTTAGATTTACTGGCTGTAGCTTATTGTGTGATTTGATGAAATCATGACATGGTACAAAAAGGACCTACAGGTTAAGTTTTCTAAAAATTGAAATTTTGCTAGGTCAGATTTCATTTGAAAAGTTAGGTACATCAAGTGAACCACTTGATTTATAAAAGTTGAGTGTTCAAGCATGTAGAAATGATATTGTATCTATTGAGCTAGCTATATGTTATATTTTCTAACCAATTCACATGGTTACTACTAAGCTGGGTTTCGGCAACTGTAAGGACCTTATAGGGAGCCTAGTAGTATTATTTAAAATTTCCATATCATGTATGCGCTCATGATAAGGAAATTATCTTACAAGTCAGAAATTGCAATACTCTAAATAGTTAATCGCTAGGGTTTTATATTTTAATTCATTAACTCATTGAATAATATACATAACTATGGATATCCAATATTTTATAATTCCTCAAAATCACAGAGAATTGGTATTCCTTACCAAAATAGTGAAATAAGATAGAAAATTCCAGAAAATTCTAAACTTACTAAAGAGACTAAACTTAATTGAGATGTTTATTATTTCTCGAAGTATTCCAAAATTAACTACGTAAGCGTTTCATCATACATAGGTAGCACTCCACACTCAAATCCTATCCCTTTCCTAACTATCGATTAACCTACAAGGAAAAGAACTGTTGGGGTATAAGCTTACGATTAGTGAGATAATCCCCTTGTCAATACCACATAGCAATTTTATTAAATGCATAAACATATGAATGCATAAATAATTAGAATTCCAATCAATACATGCAGTGGCCTAAGAATTACATGCAACTTAGAATTGCGCTCCCTGTAGTTGGGGTTAGAGATGATTAACCAACACAAACTAACAACTAGGTCCTAGTAATTGGGTTTTCATACCAATTATACTATTGTACTTAAATCAAATCAAAATTATATATATATATAATGTATACAATATACTTTATTTTCTAAGAAGCAAATTATATTTCTAAAATCCTAGGTCTAACGGTATGGTGGCCCCTACAAATCACAATCATACTACTTAAGTAGAAGTCACAAGGCACGGCCTTTCAGTGACAGTTAGCGTCCCCTAATGCTTAGTAAGCCCATTTGCTTAGGACAAAGACTTAATAATATAATGATGGCATAACTAATTACCAATCTTATAGGAAGCCCTCCTCCTATGAGTCTCCTCTCATTTTTTGTGTAAGATGGTAATCGATATAGTTATGATGCGATCATGAGAAATGCATGATTTGTTGAATTCCTTAATCTAATAATTGCTTAATCTAGCATTCATGGGGATCAAAAAATTTCTTTCAATACAACTACATAGAGATATCATTACAAACAATTCCTATTATTATCTAATTAATAAGTTATAGCATTCAATCATGATATCATACACATGCATTTCTCATATCTCACAAGCATCCAAGTTCTTTATATAAGTTTAAGTGCAATTACTATACAAACAAAATCAAGTATAGAGTCATCAAGAATCACTCATTCAGCCATAACAGATCAATCATCAAAATCTGAGGCAAGTCACCTCCATTAACGGGGTCCCTTAAACATCACAAATATGATACTATAAGGACTTGAAATAGAACTTAGAAACTTAAGCTAAAACCCCTTTAAGTTACACTTTTAACTAGGTTTCGTATTTTCCCCAGTTTTATTTAAAAGTTCAATCGCATATAACTTTCTTGTTTTAAAACCAATTTTTATGATTTTATAGTTAATCTTCATCGCTTTCGAGTGTGCTTTGATGTGGTAAGGTTATATTTTTTAGATGAGGCACGAAAATCTACCTATAGGTTAGAACAATAGCTATCCTCATGATTTAGAGTACTTTTAGGCTTTATTTGATTATTAGGTTTTTATTATCTTAAGAAATCCTTCGGGCTTGAGCTTAGGATCTCATTCTAAGCTTAAAATACTCCTTAAAGTCATATTTCCAACTTTGATTTACACTTCTAGGGCTGACAATTACTTCTTGGGCTTTTATGTGGGCTTAAGTTGTCAAACAAGTTTGTTTTTAATCCAAAACAAGGATAGTCACTTTGTTAGGCTTAGAAAGTGTTTTGTAGCCTTTTTAAGACTCTTAAAACAACTTTTATAGGTGGATTAAGTTACTATTCAGTAATTAAATGAAGGTCCAACTTGGAGTTTGAGGCCCATTTTAAGAGTTTTAGGCTCGATTTTGAGTTTTAGGCTTTTTACACTTATTGTACTTGCTTTGGTTGGTCTTTTCACATGCTTATTTGGTTTTATCATATTTTTAAGTGTTCTTTCTCATGGTTCTAGTACTGGTCATGAGAGTCTAAGGGTCTTACACCTGGTTTTTCAACTTATTTTATCATTTCCTTAAGTTTAGGGGTTAGATTATAAACCTATGCTACTCATATTTTAACTCTGACTTAACTTCTCTTCCATGAGGCAATTATTTAGCTTATACACTACATGAAAATAATATATCTCATACTTATTATAACTTATATGCCATAGTTCACATCTCACAAAGTTAGTTTCCTCGTAAAAGCTTCATATAATGGGTTTTCCTTTACCTAAGGTCAGTTTTGAGTACGTTCAACTTAATATAAGGTAAAATAACTCTTGATTAGCTTTCTTATACTTCACTTTCAGCATGCTTTTTCTTTGTTCTTATGTATATTTCATGACTTCCTCAACTTAATATCTTCCATTCTAAGATTTAAACATGTTTCTTTACATAACACCAACTTATCATGCTCATATTCTAACTTTCTTGTAAAAGATTTATAAGCTTATTTCTTAAAGTGGTTAGCTAAGTTATCATCTTAATTTCATGCCAACATCTTCATAATAATATGGTCTCCTAACATGGCATACTAGATCACTTAAAGTGTAAACAAGGTGGTTGTATACTAAGTAACCTCTTACATTCCTTAGTTTTCCTTCTTCTTTTGTAAGATCTTTTGCAAATTGAGTCTTGATCTTTAAAGTAGGGGTTTTAAGGGTGATGTAAAGTTCCTACAAGTGGCTTTTTGAGTTGACAAATGGAGACACAAATTGAAGCTTTGAGCTGTAAATATAGGGCATGGAAGTGGCAGCAATGTTGAGATTTTGTGGGGTTAGATTTCTCCTTTTGTTTTGTGTTTAAAGTAAGAGAAAAGGAAGTGAAAATAAAACTGAAATGAGGGATGAGTAGCCAGTTTTAAATGGGAGGGAAATGTGTTCAAGAAACTTCAATTTGGTTGTCTTTTGGCACACACAAATGCTAACTTTTGACAAGACTAGATGATGTAAGCAATAATGGGTGAATAGTAAATGCGTAAGACAATTGAGTGATTGAAAGTTAACAAGGCATAATCTCCCTTAGGCTCTCTTTCCAACCAGCCATAGGGCGTCCTTTTTGGGCATTATGTTGTCTCGTCACATAGTTAAAAGTTAAATATATAACATAATTTGATAATTTGTCCATATATAGTATAAGTTATGGTAGCATAAGAAAAGTGCCTTATCACTAACTTTTGATAAGTTATCAATAGATAAATGATTCTAAATCTCAATTGATAAGTTATTTAAGGTGATTGGTTGGTTCAATTTTTCATGTGCACAAGTCTTATGCATTAAGGATTAGGGAAATATTTACGATACTCAAGTTCGACACCATGTCTAGAAGGTTAAACTTGCAGAGTTAATAGCAACACTTTATTACATTGATAGGTTCTTAGAACTTGGTTTATGTACGCGGTTAAAGTTGAACAACTGGATGAATTACTAAGTTAGGTTATGATATTGGTATTGATGCACGCCACTTGTACAAATATGGCATGCACTTGTTACATTTGCATTGCTTGGTTGGTCTAAGGAATATTGTGATTAAACTTGTAACGCACTTTATGGCTGCAATATGATGCTACTCATATTGTATTTGTTTATCCACTTTAACTAAGCTTACAATAAGTGTAGGAGATAAGTTGTCTTATCCTTAGGTAAATGATGAGTTAGACAGGGCTATGCATCATAGAGGTAAAGATACTTTGAATGCTAGTAAGAGATAGGTTCTTGGAAGAAGCTAATAGCTGTAAGATACAGGTTAAGCCCTTAGAAGCAATTCTTCAAGGAAGACTTTAGTATTATATTACAAAGGATTTAGTTTAGCAATTGTAGTCATGATATATATTATTGAAATAGAATTTGTTGATAGCATTTTTAGTAAATGGGTCGATGGCCTAGATTGATCATATTGAGGCTTCAGCCTTACTCCTAGTGCCCATTCGTATATGTGTATCCAATCATTTACTATAAATACTAGATAAGACCCCAAGGTAAGGGGACCTTCTCCTTCATTTTATGACTCTCATAATCATTCTTCAATCCTTTTTACATGATAAGGGGGTTGACTTAGGTATCGAAGTGATCACGTCAAAGTAGCCTCCGACGTCATCCATAGCCATGTTCTTGTTTTGTAAGTACTCATGTACTAGAACAAAAATAACCAATCAACAATTGGCATTGTTTGCCAAAAATACTTAACCTATAATCATGTGTTTAAAAGCCATGGTGGGATGCTTCTTTCTAAGGCTAATTTCCCCAACTCTAACTAGTGGTGATCTATTCTCTCTATTTTTCATTCTTAGATGTGGCTGTTCTTACCAATAGAATTTGAATAATTGTCTTGTATAATTGCAACAATGTTGTGTAGTGAAGAGACTTTGGATTTCTTATAAAACCAATCAATACTTGTTATCGTTTTCGTAATTGACCCTATTATAGTATCCAACATGGAGATACGAAAATTCCTTAAGCATGTGGTTATTTTATTTCTGCTTGTTCTAGGAGAATCTGTGCATATTTTGCTGGTTTATGCCAGGTCATTGAATTTGTCTTTTGCTTTGCTTGAAATTTGCACATTGATGTCATCTTACTTTGTCCTTTGAAGGCTATCAACATTCTCGAGTGGAATTTGTGGTTTCTTGAGCGGTTACTTCATCCCTTAAAACCTATATGTACTTGGAGGTCAAAGAAACAGTCTAAAGTAACCACCAATGGAGCCACGGAGCTGAGCTTAAAGCCGCCTCGACTAACTTATGGTAGATAAAAAAATCTGAGCAATGATAGCCTAGTCCCCATATTTGATGGATCAGCCGAGTTACGCCCTCAATTCTAAGCTATGCAAATAAATTATGAAGGCCATACCAGAGAGCGCGCATCAGCCTCAAGTTTTCTGTTAAAAGGTCCAAGAACCCACTTGAGAAGAAAAATCAATCTGAGCTATCTAATACATGCTAAGTTGAGCAACAACAAGTGGTGGATTTCTCTTCCGAATTGCAGTGCCGAGCAGCTTTACATGGCTAGTCGAGAAATCTCCAAAGCCAGACATTCCATATAGTCAAACTGACGACAATACAAAAATGTATTACTAATTCTCGAGCTTCAAAGGATGCCGAGTTATATTTCGAGTCTAAGTTGTGTTTGCAGCGTACAGTGGTGCCAGCAACTCCAAGTGTACCGAGCAACTACCCATCTATGTGCCATGCCGATTCAAGATGAACATCACACTGTATGTCATGTCGACTCATGTTCATCACTTCGTTTGTCGTACTTGCTAAGCAACTCCAAGGATGCCGAGTTTGACATCACACAATGACTTGTGCCAAACAACAGCTTGGAATAGCAGTAGCTCCACATGAACTCACTTGATTGGGTTTCTAAGAAGACTTTGCAGGTAAAAAGGTATCATTGATTGTATTAAACAAATTATTGAATTTGGATAGAACCAAAGTTTTCAGTGGCTTGAGTATTGATCAGGAAAGGATGCCGCTGGCAACAACATTACATCAATTTGATCAGATGTGTGACTAACACACCGAGCAATCATCTGACTGGAGCATGACATACTACCTACCTTTATTTTAGCTGAGCGACCAAGAACTAAAGCCGAGCTATCATGAAATGGATAGGCTAAGTAGCTGTAGTCAGGTTGAAGTGCATTCTAAGTGATCAATATCAAACCAAGTTTCGAGCTGTCTGTTGCCAAGCTAATCAGTTGTATGCATCTAAGCAATGACTTAGCTGAGTTATTTACTACCATGTCGACCTACTTCAATAGCATCGAGTTCTGCTGAATTTTTGCTTATTTCAGCTTTGGTTGAATTCCTTTTATAAGCAGGACCTTTTTTAAGCCTGAGTCGAATGCTCCACTAACATTGCTTGCGGCTCTGAGTAGTAACTCCATACTTCAGGGTAATCGGAACAGAAACAGGGCTACCCTACTTGCAACTCTTATCGGTTGAATTAAGTTTGAACCGATCTTAGTGAACGTACATCCAAGAGTTGATGACTTTTTGAGCAATTTGGTTTGGGGCCTAAGTATGGAGTAATCGAGCCGAGTAGCTGTGAATATTTGCCGAGTAGTTAAATTTTTATTCCAGGCCGAGTTCATATTGAAAGTTCGCTACACAAGCAAATGCCTAACTTCACTTGGACGACAAGTCGAAGCTATTTACAAGTTGGTCGGCGTGCAAGATGCTGACAGTGAATAGTAGAGGCTGAGTTAATCAACTTACAGTCCAAGCAACTCGCTTGTCGAGCGAGGGAACTAAGTTACCATGAATATATCAAGACCAAGCAGCTACTAGAAGCTCACGAAACATGCTGAGCTACAGCGTTAATTGGTGCTCCAAACACTGATGGCCGAGTAATCTCTACATGCAAGTAAGAGCTGTCGATTAACTAAAATCAATGACAAGAAGTTGCGACACTAAGCAGTAATGCCGAGTTAAAATGCATGGGTAGTTGTAGGGATATGAACTAAGCTATTGTATTGGATGATGAAAAATTATTTCCGAAAGTACGATATTCGGGCATATAAAGTGAATACTATTGATATTAAGAGCACTGTTTGGGACACACATGTTAGTGTGTTTGCTGTCCTATTGTGTACAATTATGAGAAGAAATTAAGCACAGTTTAGCCAAGTGTCTAATCGATCTTTGCGATACGCACTAGGTTTACAGTAACTCGCATAGCCGAGTATTCTCCCCGTTTGAGATACAGTGATCCATCATTAACGGACTTAAATAGCCAGGCTTCGGTTAGCTACTCCATTAGCCAACTAACGACTCACATGTCGTCTTAATGCACATGCCGAGTTGAGACTATTTAAATTGCAGAGCAATGGCCCACCTCTATATCGAGCTATTTCTAATGACCAAAAACAAAAGACGAGCAATCATATGACGTCAATGCCGTGCAGTTGAATTTACGCTATCCAAGCTTTATGCTTTCCAAGTATGGGCAAGCTGTTCATAGGCCAAATTGTATGCAAGAAACTGTCCATTAAACTTGATCTCTTCATGACATCATTAGGCTCCTTTTAATCGAGTAGTGCCCTCCTTTGCCAACTCCACATGATGACAAGCTTCGCCATCTTGAGAGAACTATGCTCTAAAGGCGGTTCATATAGATTGCAGCAACGGCAATATTGAATAACAGCTCTAAACCTCTAAACTCCATGATAGCAAGCAGCAACACACTTGAGTGACAAGTCCTACCCGTACCAAACAGAACATCCAAGTAAACTACTTGTAGAAACATGCCCAACAAAGTACTAGTAGAATTTTACACCATGTTGACCTGTCTAATTACATAACACCAACCAGCTACGAATATTTGGGGCAAGATTTGAGCTCGTTATCGAGCCACTTCCTTCCTATTCTATATAGTACCAAGACCACATAATAACAAAATAGGATCTTTGATTGATCTTCTCCACTTGCTCGAGCTAGGCTATTTGTTACATGCTAAGTCAAGTAGCAATCTATCTTACCAAGCTACTCCAAGCATGTACATTGAGTTGTTATCTTTTTTCCAAAAATGCTAAGATTCCCTTAATTAATAGCTACATGAAGACACATGTAACCTTGTGTCTTGGTAGAAGCTCTAGCCTTGTAACATGTAGCAACTAAATTAACTCTTTCGATCATCAAAATCGAGTCATATCCAAACAACACTGCCTACTTACTCCATATAGCATAGGTTAAATCTAACTTAGATGACTTACTTACTCTACTTGCCCCTTAGTTAGACCATCACCAACTCTACCACATCGGGTAGCATTGTCGATAGGACATTGGTCCATACATTGAAGGAATCCCCTTACTCAAGCCTCTTCAGGCTAGCTTTGGCCTCTTCAAGCCCTTACCTCTTTAAGCCTCCAACCTTTTCAAGCACATTGACCTCTTTAGGCCTCTAGCCTTTTCAAGCACATCGATTGTTGTTGGTGAATTTTGGGACAAAGGAAAATTCTGCAAAAGAGAATGAAATGCTTGGTACCGAAGCTAATCTGGTACAACAACTTTGATGCCTAAGTTAGTAGTATGACTTTATATAGAAAGTATGTAAGTAAAAAGTGCCCAAGAGCTCTTATAGAGTTTATTTCCAGTATTTATGTGTGGTTTTAGTATCTAAAGCAATTGTTAAGATACGTAGAAGCATCTTGATTTGATACCTCCCCTGATATGTAGGGAAAGCAGGTATTTATGTGATATAACCGTGTTTATGATAACCATTTGTGCCATGGGTTTGAATTCAAACTCGGAATGGATTTATTCTACTCGGCGTAAATGCTGTATATCATTTATCTAGTGTTATGCCAAGAGATTTGACTACCTAGCATATCAGTAGCCGAATGGATAAGTGTTAGATGAGCAAAAACTAGCTGTCAACATTTGCTCCCCAACTCCTGTATTCGAGTAGTCAATAAAGGGAGTTAATGTATATATTGCACTAGAAGCCGAGTGGGGGAGTGATTCTTTATATTAATGCTGTGCAAGATGAGAAGTGGGATAGATTACATACCAGTCAAAAGGTTGCAATATCTAAACTCCTGCTTGTTCAAGAAACTAAGAAATTGAAGGCATGACATTTGTCTCCTAGGTCATCATTTAGTTATAGGCCTCACAACTATTAAAAAGTTATTAACCATAAGATTTCTATCACGAAACAGGCATTAGTAATCTGCACCATTACCAGCACATCATTACTGTCAGAAGCAGATTTGCAGTTAGATGGATGAATCGTCCATATATAAAGTATTGTTCACAATCAAAATTCATTTCTCTTGTTGCATCTTAAAATTTCATTTGTTTTCTCATCTTCAAACTCAAATTCTTTGACTTATGTTATATCATTTTGCACAACCATTCAGGTATGGTTCGCAAAGTTATTAGTTGACTTGTCCTCTTCGATTTTAAGGAAATGAAAACTAAGGACACTTTTCCCACCTAAATAAGGAGTAAGGTAGCATGTTCTTTAGGCGATTTGACAGAGAGTATGGAGGCCAAGTGGGATAAATTTGCATAGATTAATGAGCCTCCTATAAATAATTATCCTAAGGATAAGGAAGGGAGATCCTTGGCAAGATATCTATATGAAATAATAACGTATTCTTACAACTCTTTAGATGGAATCACCAGTTCCGTCAATAGAGTTCTCGTCACAAAATACAATGAGTACTGGTGAGACCTTCCCAAAATATGGAACTTAAGGAGGCCGAGAGATGAGGAGAAGGTATGCTTCCCAAGGGAATGCGAGTTCCATATATACTTGAAATATTTGGATTTTAAGTTGTGCTTCCCTTTTTTAGCTTTTGTTAAAGGCTTTTTCAACTATTTCAAAGTTGCATCGAGTATGTTCTCACCTAATACATACTGGCTTCTGACTGCTTTTGAGATATTCTATGGAGAAGTCGAAGTCAAGGCTACGACTCAACTATTTCAATTTTTCTTCACTATTTGAGGGCAACTAGACAAGTGGTATTTTGCTGCTACGAGGTATGGGCGTAAGTTCATGGATAGGTTAGAATCCAAGATTCACAAGTGGCATGACAAGTTTGTGTTAATAGTGTCTGATGAGGACTTGGACTTCTGGACCTAATAGACTAAGCTGATACATATAAAAGATGTAGATCTGATGTCGAATGATGCAGCAGTAGCGAGAAAAATTTAAGAAAGGAGGAGGAACAAAATGTTCTTCTAGGATGCCGAGAGAATTATACGATGTTACAAAAATGGAGACTTAATCTTTTTTTGAAAAAGAAGGTACACTAATTAGTTATTACCATGTTGAGTATAGCCACAAGAGGAAAGCCATTTTTAAGACTTAGGGGGAGAATTGTGCCCTTAAAGCCTTGCTCGGTATGGAAAATGTAAGTTCAACTTTCTCCCTATTTATATTAATTTGTTTACTCGTATCACAGATATAGGTACTGGTGAGGTGAATCCAGCCAAGGCTAAAAAAATCTAAGGTTAATAAGAGGGCGACTACCTCAATAACGACCACTCAGCCTGCTGTCGCAAAGAAGCCAGTGAAGGAGGCTATAGCAAAGTAGGTAGTAGTACATAAAACCTCTCATCCGGTTGAGAGGCGGAAGGAGAGTGAAGAGACACTATCGACCGAGGTTGTTCGCTTTGAGGGGCCTCTAGTCAAGATTATTCAAACTTCTATTGGGCTAAGGGATGATGAACATTGAGAGCACATCTCGACAAGGGCATCATTAACAATTGAGGCAGTGCTGAGTGTTGACAAAAGACTAGGGAGGGAACTCGCTGGCTAAGCACCTACGAAGAAATCTAAAGGCTTGGATGAAAGGGTAAAGGAAGCTATGTGATCGAAAGCTCTTTGCTTCAATAGTGCTGAATTCATCCCTAATAATGAGATCAGCGAGCACTTTGTCCTTTATTAGAGTCACCAAATTTTAGACATCGACTTGACCTTGGGAGATAGGATAAAATCTCTAACTCTAATAGAAGGGATTATTCTTTAGAAAGATAGAGATATTGCCAAGAAGGATGTTGATAGGGTCGACAGTTGCAATAAGGGTCATATTGTAGCCAAACTGTATGATGTGAGTATTTATAATCATTACTTTTAATTATCAAATTCGTTTGGGTTATTAACACATTTCCTTTTCTAGATGAGCAACCATATTTTGACGGCTTTGGACAAGGCCGACAAAGAGGTGAAAAAGGTATTTTCTTTCAATTTATCCATGTGTTATGCTTAATCATTCCCGATTATGTTAAATATATTTGCTCTAGAGAGTTGAGGATGCATAAAATGCATTGAAAGCCCAAACTGCTACTGCCGAGAATGCGAGGATAAGGGTTAAGATGAAGGTGAGAAAGTTCCAAGAAGACCTTGCTACCGAGAAGTTGGCACATGACCTTGCCGCTGATGAAGTCTCAAGCTTGAAGGCTAAAAGGGAAGAGTAGTACAAAATGTCTAAATACCTAAAAGAGGACCTGTAAAAAAAAGAAAGAAGAGTACTAGGGCTTGGGTTAAACTATTTATACGATGAGCGAAGATGAAGATAAGCTTAGAATGTAGATAGAGGAGTTGCAGACCAACAATTCTAACTTATAGAATCGTTAGCCGAGTTCGAGGAGACTATAAGGAGAAGACCATCAGTTGAAGAGACACTTCATATATTTACTCCAATCGGTAATACACGAGACTTCTAGGGAATAAGTTTTTGGAGGTAGTCTAAGTGACAAGAGAGGAGGTTTTGAAGCTTCACCCTAATTACGATCTCTCCTATCTTGACTTTGTTGATGTCGACGACAAAGTCAGTATTGTTAATGAAGATGAAGGCAATAAAACAAGTATTGAGAGTATGAAAAAAGGTGACGATGAATCTCATGCTAAGGAAGTTGCCCACTTTGAGACCATAGTTGTCAAAGAAGCCCCAGCCATTGTTCTAAAAATCACTTCTATTGAATTTGAGAATAAGCCATAAGATTTTTATTTGTTCTCATGTAATTATGAATCGAAATATCTTTAAGGTAGTATTGAGTGCTTGTAACCTTTGTTAAGTGAAAATATTTTTCTTATGAGTCTCTAATACATTTAATTTCACGTACTACACTTTCATGACGTGTATGGTATACGTATGTTACTTCACGCTCTTATTCATCAGCATGTTTTATTTCACATACTAGTTATTTCTTAGCTTGTTTTATTTCATGTGCTATCTATTTCTCAACATGTTTTATTTCACATGCTATCAGTTTCTTAACATGTTTTATTTTACTTGTTATTTGTTTCTTAACATGTTTTATTTTACATGCCCATTCTCTTTGTCGATGATCCATTAGCCATTTGAGGCATAGACCGGCCACATTACTCGGTCATAGGTTTTGTTTATATAATTCATTAACCGTGTTAAGCTAGAACCTAGATTAGTTTGTTTGTTGTATAACATAGACTTCAAATATAATTCTTATAAATAGCTACTATAGTCTTATAAATAAGTTGGCTATTGCCAATGAGTGATGATAGAAATCATTCAACAGATTAATTGAAATAAGAACTCAGCGTCCATGCTCGAGGGAATCAATTTAGAGCTTATGTACCATGACGTCTCTTGGGATACTCAACATGTCTGAAGGAGACTATGCAAGAGTCAATGTTGGCCTGTAAAAAGTTGATCAAACTTTGCTAAGTGTATGCTAACAAAGGTTTCTCAATTCTTGTTATTTTCCCTAGGTTGTTCCCTAAAGGAATTTCCTCAGTCTCACTCTCAGCATTCTCAATGCCGACTGACTTGCCTTATAGACAGGTTTCAACTTGAAATACCTCCTCTCATCTCAAGGCCCTTATATATAAGGATCGTGCCAATTGCTGATCTCCTTTGCACATACCAACTTTCGTGGGAGTAGGGAACTTAGGTTTTGGATGCATAGTTAAAGGGACAATGCTGAATAAGTGCTAATACAGCCTTCCGATTATGATGTTGTACAGGGACCAACATTTAACGACAAGGAAGTCCACCTTATCCTTTGCAATATGTTCATCATCACTGATCTGAATCGATAGTATGATTACTCCAGCTACTTGGGCAGGCTGACTATTGAATGCATAGAGATCATGCTTATAAGACCTTAAATGTGCCTTAATCTTAGGTCTCATTTGATCGAATGCATGCTGAAAAACAATGTCAGTCAAACATCTTATGTTAATAAGAATTTTCTTGACTTCAAAGTTAGCGACCCTTGCATTAATAACAAGTATGTCATTATGCGGCCTCTGGAAACCTTTAAAATCTTTTTGTCCGAAAGAAATTGTATTTTCGATCTTGACCTTTTTTCCTTGAATGTTACATATGTAATTTTTGGAGTTAAACACGCTTGAAGAGCTAGATTGGTTTATAGTAGGTCTGTCGACAATGATATTAATTACTCCGTTGGATGCTCTATTGGGATTTACATCCCTTGCATCTCTTATAGCCATGGCTGGCCAAGTGTCATCCTATTATTCTTAGCAACTTAATGTGGTGAGGTTAGACTTTCAAGATGAGGCATGTAAATCTATCCATAGGTCAAAATAGTAGCGATCCTCATGATTTAGAGTACATTTGGACTTTGTTTGGTTAATAGGCTTTTTGGTAACTTGGGAAATCCTTTGAGCTTGGGCTTAAGATCTTGTTCTAGGCTCAAAATACTCCTTAAGGTCAGATTTACAACTTTGATTTACACTTCTAATGTTAACAATCACTTCTTTGGCTCTTAAGTGAGCTTAAGTTATCAAATAGGTTTGTTTTTTATCCAAATCAAAGATAGTCACTTTCTTAGGCTTAGGGGGTGTCTTGTGGGATTCTTGAGAGTCTTAAAACAACTTTTATTATTGTGCTAAGTTACTGGTCAGAAACTTAAGGTGGATTTAACTTGGTGTTTGAGGCTCATTTTGAATGTTTTAAGCTCGGTTTTGAGTTTTAGGATTAATACACTTATCATACTTGCCTTAGTTGGTCTTTTCACTTTGTTTACTTACTTTTATTATATTTTTGGGTGTCTTTTAGCAAAGTTCCAGATATGGTCGATTTGGGTATGAGAGCTTTCAACTTGTTTTATCATTTCCTTAAGTTTCAGTGTTAGATCATGAACTTAAGCTATTTGTATTCAAATCTTAACTTGACATCCTTTTAATGAGAAGATTATTTAGGTCATACTTTACATGAAAGTATAAGAACTCATACTTATCATAACTCTCATATCATAGTTCATGTCTTATAAAGTTGGTTTCCTCATAAAACTTCATGTGATGGATTCTTCCTTTACCTAACTCTAGATTTGAGTATATTTAACTTAATAGAAGTGAAAACAACATCTAAGTGACTTCTAATTCCTCACATCCAGCATGCTTCCTTTTCATTCAAGTTCTCATTTCAAGATTTTATCAACTTAAAATCTTCCATTCAAAGTGTTAAATAAGTATCTTTACAAAACATCAACTTTACATGTTCATAGTTCAACTTTCATGCAAGGGTTTCATGAGTTTGCTTCTTAAAGTAGTCTTAGATGTTTTATCAACTTATGATCATACTCATATCTTCGAGAAATCGTGGTCTCCTAACATGAAAACTAAACTACTAAGACAAGATACACAGACTCGTCTATAATTCACTTAAGCTTTTGTCTTACTTCCTCCTTCTTGCAACCTTCTTGGAAACTTTGAGTTTTGGCCCTTTGAAGTGAGGTTTGAAGGATGTTCTAAGGATCTTAAGGAAGCTTTCAATGTTAGCAAATGGAGTATACAAAGTGGAGATTTTAAGTGGTGAGGATTGGAGCTATAAGTAGCAGTAATGTTGATTTTGTAGGGCTTTTGTGTTTCCTCTTTTAAGTTGATTTTCAAGTGAAAGAAATGAAAGTAAGAATTAAAGTGAAAGTGAGGGATATGAGAGAGAGAGAGAGTGGTTGGTTGTATGGGGCTAGGAAAGTGTATATAAGAAGCTTGATTTGATGTCTTGTAGTATGCACAAAAGTCAACAATTGCAACTCTTGATGATGTAAGCATTAAAGGGTGATAATGGAGTGTAAGATAAAGTGATTGATGGATGATAGACAAGAGCATCGCCCCCCCTATTCTTGGTTGTAAGAACTGGCCATTAGGGTTTTTTTATGGCATGGAGTTGTCTTGTATCATTAATTATAGTTAAGTAAGTGAAATCTTGTGATAATTTGTTCATATGTAGTATAAGTTAATGGGTGATAAGGAAAGTGTCTAATCACTAGTTTTTGATAAGTTATAAATTGATAAATGACTCTAACTTTCAATTGATAAGTCATTTAGGATGATTAGTTGGTCTGCTTATTCATATATAAGGCTTGGGCATGAAGATAAAGAAATTGCCTTATAAGAAATCATTTTAGGAATTACTTCTTGAATTGTTTTATAAATTATGATTCAATTCTTATAAAATTATGAAATTTTCTAAACTTGAATGAAAT
Source organism: Lumnitzera racemosa (assembly GCA_024138005.1). Classification (NCBI taxonomy): domain Eukaryota; kingdom Viridiplantae; phylum Streptophyta; class Magnoliopsida; order Myrtales; family Combretaceae; genus Lumnitzera; species Lumnitzera racemosa. The sequence goes on from JAMXBC010000007.1 coordinate 48,482,654, forward strand.
TATTCAAATTAAATTATCAATTAGTCTCTTAGGGTTAAAAGTCCTTAACTATTTTAGGGTGTAGGATCTTAGGTGACTTTAGAGTCTGTAGATTTTTCATGTTCGAGTCTTATCGCTAATCAACTTTCAAATTAGGAAAATTAAGTTTTTTTTTTTTTTATGTAAACTTGAATTCTTAGTTTAGTTGATTATCGAGAATGTTTAGGAAGTACTCTTAGTTGAATCATAGCTCCACTTAAAAGCAAGGTTTACACAAACCTCTTTAAGCTCTTGCCTCTTCAAGCACTTTAGCTTCTTTAGGCTCTTGCCTCTTTAGGTGCTCTAAGCACTCCTATCTTTTGCTTCTTTAAGCCTTTACTCCTTTAAGCATACTAGCTTTTTTAGGCCTGAGATCATAAGCTTTTCTAAAGATCTCACAAAATTAAGTACGTTAAATACTCTGTTGGTCGACTTTGTCATCAAAGATAGTAGTGGGCAAATGTTGATAACAGTTTTAGTAAATAGGCTGAAGGCTTAGATTGATCATATCAAGGCTTGAGCCCGACTCCTAGAGCCTGTCTATGTACATATATCCAATCACCACTTTAAATACCAAATAAGACTCTTAGGTAAGGGGACATTCTCCTTCATTTTCTAACTCTCATAATCATTCTTTAATCTCTTTCAGATGACAAGAGGGTTGACTTAGACATCAGAGTAGCCACACTAGAGTACCCTCCAATATCCCCCTTTATCGTGTTCTTTTTTTGCAAGTACTAATGTACCAAAACGAAAATCATGAGTCAACAAAATCATGTATTATATTAGAGTAGTGTAGTTACAATAATCTGAGTTTGGCTTACTTTCACAAAAGATTTTAGTAGTGGTTTATTATATTGTATAAGAGAAGATTTGAAACTAAGTATTAATGAAGTTGAATGACAAGTAAAGTGCATATTCTTCCTTATCCTTAATTTAGGGATGACAACAACGATTCTTCTTTAGGTACCTAAAAGTTGAGAAAAATTTTCTAACAAATACTAAGAAAGTATGGTGTTACAGGAATGTACACAATCTTATAAGTAATTAAGATTGAAGGTCTCTTGGAGCTAGGAAGGAAATAATGGATTTACTATGGTTTATGCTCTATTTAATAATTTAGCTTATAATATTTTATTTTATTGTGTTTTAATAATTCATGTTAATTAGTGTTTAATTATTAGTTAGGGTTTTCAATTAAATTTAGTTTATATGTTAAGTTAGATAATTAGAAAATAGGGAGAAATAGAAGTAGTTCAAGTATTTCATCTTGATCTAATTCTATAGATTTCCTCGAGGGATCGTGATTTGCTTGACTTAACTCTACTTTTTATATCAAAAGTGTATTTTAACTAATAAGTGCACTAAGTTGTGTATACATTAATAAAACCAATGAGAACCAAGTCAAACCCAACAGGAATGCTCACTAATCTTATTGGTATTAGTCCCTTTTAAATCCAAGCAAATAAAATAAAATATTATTAAATTATTAAACCCTAACAACTAATTAATAGTTTAATTAGAATATTCAACATCTTTAAATGATTTAATTACAAATAGATAATTAGAAAACTAGTTAATGTTAACACAGAGTCTTTAATAAGTTTAGTCTTAAAAAATAATTAAACTCAAGGTGAATTTTCTTCTTGTAAAGTGAATAAATACCTAGTATTAACCAATTTATTATTTCTAGCACTATACGAGAAATAGAGTAAATTAATCTGTAACACCCCATTTTTGCCCCTTATAACTTTTAAAATTTCCTTTTAGTAATGAAAGGGTCTTGATTGGAAAATTAGAAAAATGAAAAAAATGTAGAAAATTAGAAAAAATAATAAAACATTGAAAAATGAAAAATATAAATTTTATAAAAATATATAAAAAAAGAAATTCAAAAAATAAAAAATATGGGAAAATTAGGAGAAAATAAAAATTTAAAAAATCTAAAAGTTAGAAAATTCAAATAGTCAAAAGAAAAAAGGGAAAATTAGAAAGTGCAAAAAAAGTTGAAAAGCTAGAAAAAATTACAATAACATAGAAAATTTAGATAAATTGGAAATATCTTATATTAGAATAATAAAGCCTTAGGTATTTTTCATGTTTGGTTAGAATGGGCTAAAAATTCAAATTTAGCCTATGCTAAAGCCCTTATGCGTAGTTTCTTTGCATAAATAAATAAGGCATGAGCCTTATAGTCCATTTGGTAATACACTCAGTCTTAGTAATTGGAAGAGAGGAAGGTCTTGAGTTAGATCCCCAATAGGCACTTGTATGCCTTTTACATTTTGCAATCGCCATTGGCATGTGTTAGAAGACTATTAGACCATGTGTTAGTCTTGCATACGTAGTAGGTACTTTATAGTCCATGTAGATGACGTAGCACCGATGTGGCATCACATCATCACATTCCTAGCTCCAATTCGTAGACTTTCCTCTCTCTCTTTTTTTTTTCTTGTCCTCTTCACTTTACTTAGGATTTTCTCACATTTTGTATATAATTCCATCAATTTAATGATAGAATCGTATGCTCCACATGGTCTACTTTGAATTTCATTCCATTTTGTGTCTAGATTTAGTAGCTTATGTAGCTAAAGTGAGCTCGAAAAATGGTAAAAAATTGAAAATCCGAAATTCAAGCTTCTCCATAATCTAGCAAAGAAGTAAGAGTTGAAGCTACAAGTTGTCAATAAGAGCAACAATATCTACTTATATGTAGGAGAAAACAAATAAAATCATCATCATCATAGTTGTCAAAATCATAGATTTTACTTATGCGATTCTATGAGTTTATGATTTTGGAAGACACTTTCAAGTTAACTTATATATAAAATCGTTATCTTATAAAGATTTACGTTTTTTATTGATTTTACATGTTAAACTTGATAGAAACTTACATGTATAATTGAATTTATCAATTTTACATAAAAGAGTTGAATGGTTGAATCGGCCATTAATTGCTATTTCCATGCTTACTCAAGCTCGAGTAAGCATAAAAAGCTCCTCTAAGATCCATTCCTACCATCAATTCTTACTTTGAAAACCACAAAATGACTCTTTTGTATTATTTCTCTATCATGTCTTTGCTTTCTCTCTCTCTCTTTCTTTAAGTTAGAGCTTGGTTTTAAGTGTTTTTAAGCTAAGTTATGGATGTCGTGAGCTTCTTTCACTTGAGAGCTCTCTCTAGATAGCAACTGCAGCTTCTATTGTGCCTCTCAGCTTCGTCATTGACAACATAAGGTTTCAAACCCTTAACCTCCCATTGCGTATGAGACCTCAGTCTTTGAGTTACTAGATGGGACTTGAAATAATATTCTATTTTCATCTAAACATGGAACTAATAAATCATAGTTGTAAATAAGAAACTTTTCCCACTATAGACAACTTGATTAATGAGTTTCTATACACATCCAAGCCTTAGAGATAACTTTTTTACATAATAAAACTAGTAGTTTGACATGAAATACTGTTTAGATATATTTACATAAAATAAGTTATATGTGGTAAATATATGATCATAAAATAGCATAAATCTTAATATGTATAGATAAAATATACTTAAAATATATTAAAATAATTAAATAATGGCCAATGGAATTTGACTAAGTACGTGCTATCTACTAGGAGGAAGCATGGCATTATTTTGGATAAGCTAAAGGATAAGTGGAAATTGAGAAATTTGGAAAAAATTAAGGCCATAACACCTATGCTATATAAAATAATGAAAGAGCAACACTTGGCCATAAGATTTGATATCCACATACTACATTATGCCTATATCAGCAATGGGAACAATCATTTTGCTATTTTAGCAATATGCATAAGAAGATAAATTTTAGGGAATGTCATTTGCAACATGAACAAAAATGGGGGAAATATTTGGAGAATTCTAAGTGTGCTGGTACGTTATGCAACTAAAGAGCTATTAATATGAGGTTTAGAGACTCAAAGTTTGACATAGAGTGGACGATTTTTTACATGGGTTCATTAGCGGTGAAGCTTTAGTGATTGGAGAATAAAAATCACGATTTTCTACTTGTGAAATAGTTGAAGAGGAATCTTATGTTGACACATAGCATTGGAACAATCGGTAAGTCCAAGTAAGTGGATATTTGTGTGTTTGGAGTAGATTATATCTATTCATATGACTTTCTAACTAATTTGGCTATTATGGATCTAATTAATGTTGTGTGCAAGTGTGATGTATTGATTCTTGATCTCTTAGGAATATGTGTTGTCAAATGGATTAAGTTAGGTTAAAGATTCCATTGTGACTAGATAATTAGAAATATCAGTTAGTGATAACAAAGATGTCTTTAACAAGTTTTGTTTTAAAGCAATTATGCACTAAGAATTCCTTCTTATGAAGCGAATACCTAAGATTAACCACTTTAACCTTTTTTTCGTTAAATAAGTGATAAACTAAATTAATCCTCTATAATTTCTAAACCTTAATTGAATTAAAGGGCATAAATTATGCCTTCCTTAATTTAAATCATCCAGTTCACAATAAACAATTAGAAAATGTATTGTAACTCACTCCTAATTAATACGTATTCCAACAAATTCAAAATACATGTTGTCATGATTAGAAAATTAAAAACTTAAAAAAAGAAAGCAAAATTCATTAAGTGATAATTTTGATCTTCTAGTAAAAAATATTGATTCATTGTAGATGAGAAACAATAGAGAGGACAATATCCAATTTAATAACCTGTTTAGGAAATCTAATCTTTAATTCAATGATCAAATATTTCTCTTATTATTTTCAATGTTAAATCCCAAAAAGAAAACAAAAATCTTCTTCTAAAACCCTAGATTAGTGAATGAGAAAAATAAAAACTATCTTCTCTTATTTTCTACTTGTCTATTTTATTACAAGCCTACTATTTATATTATAAGAGTCTCTAATAAAAGTCAGCCTGCAAGATACACATGTATCCTTCTTGAATATTCCTAATTCTCTTATTGTATATCTTTCTTGAACCATGTATACGATCTATATTGACAACACTACGACCATAAAGCTCTCTTGTAAATCTTTCAACCCAATTTCACTTCCTTGGAATCTTATATGCAATTCATCATTATATGTATATTTTCCTTCTTATGTTTTGCCTATCAAAAATATACAAATCAGTGTAATAAAAGTGCTAAAATAAAATATTAACAAATAGCATACTCAATTACACTAAAATTACACCAAAAAAGTATATAAAAGTGATATAAAATCTACCTATAAAATAGGCATAATTAAGCTTCATCAATGATCATGATGTTGGATGTGACCTACATTAAAGTGAAAAATTGAAAGAGAGATAGAGAGTACTATAGCTTCGGATCACACTCGTGATCCTCTTGGAAGAAAAATTGGTCAGAAAGCATGACAAAATCATGCCCTACAAATCATGGATGTGATCTTAGGTGTAATCTTCTCTAAAGCTAGGTATGTATGAACAAAGGCAAATAACACAACTAAGATCATTCCCATGATCATGCCCGTTGTCATGCTTAATTTTCAAAATGTTGTTCATGTCCAAGGATTACCCCCATGAAACCCCCTCCCACGCCCCGTATGAACATTCTTACCCAAAATTTCCTTGATTTTATTGCTCAAGTTCACTTTCTTCTTTTATTACATGCTTCTTTAAGCTATTTCTTAAACTAGAAGAAATCTTTGTAATCTACCTATTTCTAAAACAAGAAGCAAGATATTTAGGACTTTAGATATCTCCAAAAATAAGAGATTTATAATTCATAAAATCACCATGCCCTAGGGTTACGACCATGATCTCTTATATTTCACGTGCAAATCAATTGATTTGGTGAAAATCTTTAGGAACATAGCCATGGTCCTTACACATTGTTCTCTTTAAACTTTAATTCTCCATTGAATTTCCTTCATTTGAATGGCTTGGTCAATGCAATTCTTCAATTAAGCCTAAAACTTTATAGCAATCTCTAAAAAATTCATCAAAAGCTTCCAAAACTCCTACAAATGAAATAATAAATAAATAAAGTTGAATTCTTTACAAATTAACATAGAATATATATGAAATCCTGACAAAACTATTCTAATATATATATATATATATAGTATATATATCTATATATATTTATGTTAAATGAATGTTATCAACTTCTTTCACATTTAAGCTTTTGCTTGTCTTTAAGTAAAATAATCAGAAGATAAAAAAAAAAAAGCATCTTTAGGACAAGATCATAAAATTTTTATCTTATAACATTGAAAAGTACATCCTCTAATTAAAGAGCTTCACAATTTCCTTGAAAATCACCCTTTCTATTTTTTTACTTTACATTGCCCTTAGAACTCTTAGATAATAACACTTGAACAACTACTAAATTTTAACAATCAATCCAAATAATCCATAGTAAATCTTATCTCTTAAACAAAAACAAAATTAGAGATAAAAACAGAAAAAAAACATTAATAAACTAAGAAAGAGTTATAAGAATTTCACTACTTTAACTTAAGAGGAGAGAAATCTTTCCTAAGCTATTTTTGTTATGTGAACCCAAATTGGATGTGTTAGGACTTTAAGGGGGGCATAGTAAGAATGTCCAAAATTTTCATATCACTTGTACACCCATAATGCGAAAACTGTCTTGCAAATTAGAGATTATAAAACTCTAATTAATTAATCACTAAGGTTTCCTATTTTTACATTATTAACTTAACATAAAATATAAATAATTATGGATATCCAATATTTTACGATCCATTAGAATCGTATAGAATCGGTTTCCACTACTACATAATAAAATAAAGTAAATCAATTTTCTAAATTGCAACAAATACTAAGTAATCTAAAACCTAAATATATAAATACTTTTCAAATGGGGTGGTCTTATGATAGCCATAGGTTTCTCAACTAAATTTAGCTTTCTCATACATAATATGCATTTGCACTTTGCACTTGAGCTTATCCTAGACTCAACTCAAATGGACTTGTAGAAGAAGCTGTAGGGGAATAAGCAACCTACGGCTTACCCTATAGCTTAGTAAGTTTGTTCCTTACTATTATCGTTGAGGTAAGTTATTAAACATAATTAGCACACATACAAGTCTATCAATACACGAAATAGATGCATGTATAGTAAATGTAAGCAACACATCCATAAGAGTTTAGAACTATGAAAGGTGTAGATTTATGTTGTCTACACATCGATTATCCCCCATACTTATCTATATAAGGAACTTCACCTTACTCACATAAGGTTGCCTCAGGGCACCGTCCCTCTAGATGATAGTCAACTATTACCCTAGTGAAGAAAGAAACACCAATCTAAACAAGTAGACCCTAACTAGAGCCATCTACCATCAATAAATCATATCCAAGGCCCTATGGGTACAACATCTATAAATTCAATCCAAGGGTCCATTAGCACAACTATACGAGTCCTTCAATTATCAATCAATTGGAGATCCTATACTAACTTTAGTTCAATGATAAAAATATCATTAACAAGTACTATGTGCCCTTATAGAAATTATAGAAGAATTTATCAAAGATTAGGAAAATGTTTAAAAAAAAAATACTTTTTTCAAAAATTTGCAAAGTTAGTACTCTCCATCAGTATACTAGTTGAGTTATAGACATACGATAAGTATAACCGATTATTTTAGTAAGATATTTATATTTACTAATTTAAAGAGGTGATCACATGGATGATTACACATGGGCAAAATAGTCATTCAAACATAAAGAAAAACATCAAGCAAGTATCATGCATAAATAAATAGTAGATTATTAGAACTCCCTTACTAGGATTGATGCTTACTCTACAAGTCTTTGGAATTCCAAAACTTGACAATTGAGTATCTAAAAGATAATGAGACTTATAAGTATTTGGAAAAGCTAGGGTTCTAAGTTAACTAAATATCTATTATAGGTTGTCTAATTTTTCACTATAACCCAAGCATGGCATGAATATGCTTAATTTATTTATTAGGGTAAATAAGAGATATATGGGTATATTTGTAAATAATTGTATCTTATGTAATTATTTTCTTACTTTAAGGGTTTATCCTCATTATTAGTTTATAGGGCCAATTAACTTAGTTGTCATACCTATTTTTCTCGGTTTATCATAATTCTTTAGTTACATATAACTTTTTCATTTTAACTCTGATTTTACGATTTAATAAACAATTTTTATCATTTTTGGATGTACTTTCAAGTAATGGGGTTTGTTTTAGACGTTAGAATTCACATTTTCTATTATAATATAATTATAAAAGAAAATATAGGATTTAAAATTAATGTATATTATTTAATACATAAACATAAAATATGTAGGAAAAATGAAATCAAAATAATTAAATCAATATAAAACTAACACACACACACACATACATATATATACATATGTGAAGTGACAAATAATCATAAAATAATATTTGCAATCTTACTAATTTACTTAATTAATTTTTTATTCTTTAAGTTTATTAGTAATTAGAAGTTATCACTATTCATTTGTTTATGATTTTATGCAATTACCGTATCTATTGATAATTGTACCCAATTAGGGCTTTATCACTATTAGGGTAAATTTGTATATTTTATAAGCTTAGAGCTTTAGTTTTAGAGTTTTTATTAAGTTCGAATACCAACTATTGTATTTACGCTACATAGGGTTAAGGGTTTCATATACGATTAAGGTTTCAAATAGTATATTAGTGTTTTTTTATTCGTTTTTTGTTTAAATTTAAAATTTTAATTAATTTTAAATATATCGATTCTACTAACTTAGAGAAATTATTTATAGCACTCAAGTTCAACTCTATACTCAAAAGGATAAATTTACAAGGTTTACATGATGTATATTATATCAACTCATCCTTTAATTATCCTCTTACTTCTTACATTTTTCATTATGAGGCCTTATTCCAATTCAGTTTAATTTAGTTTCAATTACTTTATTTGAGCTCATTAGCATTAGGAAAGTACCTTGCTCTCTAAGAGATAAAGCCCGATCCTTACTAATTTAGCCCATATTTTTGCATTATTAACAAGAAAGAACCTTATTTTTCTAAGCAATCTTTTTTGCTCATTGGGTTTACTTGTAATGGTAGTAGGAAAGAGCCTTACTCTTTTAAGGGATCAAAATCGATCATTACCATTTTCTTATTTCAATTTATTTTTCTTTTCTTATGCCTCCAATTACTTTGATTTTTCAAGAAACATTCAAAGGAAAAATCTCATTTGTTCATCTAATTTGAAATTTTTTTTAGAAAAACATAAAAATATAGCTATCCTTTAAAATTAAGCTTAGAAATGTAGATATCCTTAACCTATTAATGTCTATCCTAATCTTAAGTCTAAGTTCAAGCTTAAGTAACAAAGAACTTTAGACCATGGGGATTTAATTACTCGAATTCAATAAAGTGGACTAGGGTCATAGAGAATTGTGAGTAAATTAAAAAAAAAAATTGCTTGCTTTTTGTTTTTGTTTACATAGGGATGTAAATTTCTAGTGTTGTTCTTCTAAAAACTAAAAAGAAAGCTTAAGTATACATTATTCAGTCAACACATACTCATTAACATATATATAATTCACTATCTCCTATTCTGCCCCCCACACTTGAATTATACATTGTCCTCAATTTACAAAATGCAATAATAATAGCATACAAAAAATTGAGAGGGAAAAATAAAAGAAAAGGATAAGTGATCAAAACTTCCCTAGTTTAAGCTAATACTAAATTCTGGAGTAGATTCTTTTTTTCGAAGTTAACTTCATGCAAGCCCTATAAAACAAAAGAAAGAAGAATAAAAGTAATAAAAATAACACTAAAAAGCCAAAACCTAAAGTTGCTTCACCTACAAATAAGAAAAATTAGCATAAAAGTAACAAGGATAATATTTTGCTAACTACAAAATATAGTAATCATTAAAAGAAAACTAAGTTAGCAAAGTATACTATGAAAGCACATCTTATGTCTTCTCTCTATCTCTTCATCTCTTAGCATGTTCTTGAAAAACAAGAAAGACATAATCCATGGACATCTCATACTCACATAGTGAAAAAAATAATGCACAAGTGTGGAGTTAGTTAGACTTAAAACATAACATTAGATGGATCAAAATTAGCAAATAATCAACTTCAACCAAGCACAACATCAAAATAGATAATCAATTAGTTTCTAATTTCAATCTTAGTATGTCAAAACAACAAGAGTTAAGTCAAGTTTAGTTACTTAATAGCAAATTGCACCAATTTGACTAATTTAGGTAATCAATTTCTTAACTCCATCATATTGTAGTAAGATACATTTTTTTTAATGAAGAAACACTCAAAAGAGTGCAAAAGTTCATCAAAAAAAAAAAAACCAAAATTATGAGACTATGAAATAAAAAATATTAATGTTATACTAAAGTTTATGCATCAATTATCCATGTCAGTTAAAACAAGTAACCACTTGTATCTATGGATGAAATCAACAAATCAAAACAAAATTGCACAAAAGGCCTTGAAAACATTTAATTCCAATTGTTGGTTAGCTTCTTTAGCTTCCTCCTATGGGGTTAAGACATTGACACTTTATTTCATTTGTACAAGAAATGGTAAAATTTCTCCTAAAAACCCTATAAATTTAGCTATTTAAGAGTATAATTGAATCCTCATACTGTAGATGCCTTCATAAATCATTAAAGTCGAGAAAAATAAAAATTTAATAAATTATAAATTTGAATATATTATAAGTAATAAAAATCTTTAAAAAATCTATTAAAAGCTAAATCGCGTACAAAAAACCCTAAATTTTATATACGCGTAACTATTCAAAATTGAACTCGAACTTAATTGAAATCTTAAAACTATAACTTTAAACTTATAAAATGAATAAATATCACTTAATTGTGATATAATCGTAATCAATGACAATTATCAACTAAATCGTGTAATCGCATAAAACTTTTAACAAAAAAGTCGAAATAACTCGTAAAAATTATAATCGTAATGGGTACAAATTAAATTGATAAATTTTCATAAAATTCTAAAATTAATTTATAAATTTTATTTTTATTATTTTTATATTAAGAAAAATTACATACAATTATTTTTCTTTTGCCTTTTCTTTCTTCTATTTTTTTTTCCTTCTATGTAGTCGTGTTCATTCAACTACTAGTGGATATGTTTTCTTTTCTTTTTCCCATGTGCTAAATGTGAATAAGATTTAGAATATAAGATAAAGATTTGGGTCAAATCAAATAATTCTCATATCTTATTTTCCTTTCTTTTTTCTCTTAATTCTTCTACTATTCCTCCTATTTCTTTTTGGCTAGTTGCGTGTGTACTCATTTTCCTTTTACTTTTCTTTACAAAACACAAGAAAACACATGCAATTTTTTTTTTCCCACCAAAAGCTTTCCATCTTTTCTTCACGTTCATCTTGTGATTTTTTTTTCTCTTATATTTTCCTTCAACAATTACAAGAAGAAGAAAAGCTTGATTCAACCACTTTTCAAGACACCAAAAGAAATAATTAAGCAATATTTTTAAGGTATTTATTGTTTTACTATACATATACTTTTTTTATGTATGTCTAGTTTATGGAAATATATGTGTATATATATATATACATTTATAGTACGTATATTACGTATTCTTCTTATATATATATGTATATGTATAACATGTAGCCAAAAATACATACGTGCGTACATATAATATATTTACTAAGTTATACATATGTATGGTAAATAGAGAAGTATATGTATACATGTGTTTATTTGCTTATGTATATGTGTGGTACTTAATAATATGTAAATAAGAGTATATGATATGTACACATAAATATAAGACTTAGCAAATTAAATTAATATACATATGCATAAAGTATGGTATAAGTAGCATAATTAAATATATGTAAAATTGTATGTATAAGTATAAATACATGTATAGTTTAACTATGGTATACAGATAAGTATAAGTATATGTATATTCCTAAATAATACATGTATAAGTATACTAAAATACTAAGTCCCTAAATAAGTTAATATAATATATAAGTATATATACATGCCGTGAGGTCAGAAGAAAACGGAAAATAATTAATTTGAAAAACTTAATAAAGTAGAATAATAAACATAATTATATAAATATCATGAAAAGTAATAAAATAAAATTTAAAAAATTTGAAAAATATACTAAATCATGAAAATAACAAGTGGCATCTCCTCATGCTGCTACATCATCATTTAATATAATATAACTAAATTCATAATTAATAATAATAAAAAATAATTAATTAATTATAAAATTATTAATATATAAAAAAATGAATTAGATAAGTATTTAACCCAAAAATAGTGAAATTAGTTCATTCTTCAAAAATAAAGTCTAAAGCAATAAAATTTCAAAAATATAAAATTGACAAATTAATTGAATCATAAAATCAGAAGGAAAAGCTTAAAATAATAACTTATAATTATTTAAATCAAAATAATAAAAATTTGTAATATTTTTACATCATAATCGAAACTGTGGGTTATAACATCCAAAACAAACCTTGCTACAAAAAAGTATGCTCGAAAACGATCAAAATAGATTATAAGTTCATAAAAATCTAAGTTAAATTGAAAAAGTTATGCGTGATTCGACAAAATGTTCGAATTGATGATTTCACGTAAATTAATAACTTAGTTAAGTAAATAGTATGACTTACCATACTAGTTTAGTTATTTAGTTCCCAAATTTAGTACTTTTCATATTCTCTTAATGTTAGATAATCTTAAGATCGAGACCGACTTACCTTTGGACTATTATGATCCCTAACATTATTCATGATCACATGAGTACTCCTGATGACTCTATACTTATTTTGTGCTTGTAGTTAGAACACATGAATTAAATAATAATAACTTGATGTATGAGGGTTCGAGTTATGCATGGGACTGACATTGATTGATTACTATGCAAAATACTATTAAATGTGATAGTGAAGATTGGTTATATGATTGATTATTGCATAATTTGAATGATTTTTTGATAATGTTTGACCACCTTATAAATTGACTTAATCATATTCAACTCAACTAAAATTAAATAGATCATGCATAGAGCACAAACATTACGTATAATGTTCCGACCATCACCTCACGCAGTTAGTAATGAAGGGCCTTGGAAAGATGGATTCCTACATGATTTGATTAGTACAATATAGGAGCATTGGTATAACAAGACCTTACCCTTAGCTTGTGGTTTTATTAGCACTAGAGATGCTAACCGTGGGTGGTTAGGGGTCACGTCTAGAGACTATCACTATAAGGTGTAAGAGTAGACTGCAAGGGGCCACCTCACCGCTAGACCTAGATATTTGTATACTATTAACTATTGCAAATAGAAACCTGTTTCATGAAAAAGAGAATTTCTACATATATTTATATATGATTAAAAGCCTAAGTGCTAGAGCCCGGTTGTGATTGGTGTTGATGTATCTCCAACCCTTACTTCGAAGGACATTAAATCTAATGTTATATACAACACCGGTCAATTACATATATATTGTTTAGCATACCGCTTGTACATGCATTCATATATTTGTTAATAAACTGTTTGATAACCTGCTTACTAGTATAGTATGAGGAATAACTCACTAAGCACTTGTGGCTTACTCCTCAATAGTTTTCTTTTGCAGGTTGATAGATAATTGGGCATAGATTAAAAGCTAAGTATTGAGTACTGGCATCATTATACATAGAAGATAGAATCTAATGTTAGACTGTATATTTTGTTTGAATTATATGTTATGACTTTTGTAAGTTTAAGTTCTAGAACTTTACTACCTAATCTTATCGTTTGGTAAGGAATACCAATTCTTTATAGTTTTGATGGATTGTGACTTATTGGATATGCATAGTCACTTATATGTTATAGTAAGTTAATTAAATCAAAAATTGAAAAATTTAGTGATTAGGTTTTTTAGAGTCTTACAACCTCTGACTTGCAAGATGGTTTTCATATTATGGGTGCACATGTGATATTAAAATTTTAGGCAATAATAGTGTTATTAGACTGATCTTTTAGTGGCAATTTATTGAATTCCCTTATTTCAAGATTAGAGTATGTGGCTATAAACCACATTGTTGGAAACACTATCATTATAGAGCTGGTATTAATAATTCAGCTTACTGCATCACTTTTCTAAATTGATAAGACTAAAAAGCATGTAAAGTTTCTCCTCAAATACCTATTCCTCTACATTCAACTCTACTTCCATGTTTTGGATGTCAAGATCCCCTCTAACTAATCCTGCTCTCTTCTACCACCAATTTAGCATGGGCATTACTATAGATGGATACCGAGTAGTGGTACCTCACAAACTAGAGCTAGGTATGAACCATAAGATACTTCGAAAGATAAATGGTAGTCGAAGATTGAACAAGGTTCCCATGTGATGATGATGGTTGAGATGTACCAATGGTTCGATGATCTTAAGCTACACTTGATATGATGCACGGGTGTAACAAGAGGTTATTTACCACTAGTCTATGCTCAAACAATGGCTTAGATAAGAGTAAAGAGGGAGTAAGCAGCAATAAGATACTTAGCTTAAAAGGAAATGCTTTAGATATTTACTATTTGAATCTTTGCAGCTAATACAAGTGGAGATATTTATATGACCCAATTAAGGCAAGTCCTAAGATCCCTCTAATTATGAAATTAGATACCTACTTGAAATAGAAAATGATTACAAATAAATGAAAAATTAATAATAACAGTTAATAGAATATCCTTTGTTAGGATATTATGGTTATTAGAGAAAGTTAATGTGCCAGCCTCTCAATTTTATGGTCCAAAGGGATAATGGTTGCAGGGTAGAGTTAGCTAGATCAATCTTACGTCGGTAGCTTTATAAGTCGGGCGCTTAGGTAGTATTCGCTTAGAAGGTCTAAACTTAGGAATTTAGGGATAGCAGGTCAGATCAACATTGGGTTGATCTTAGCTTTGATGTTTGTTGGCTTGGAATCATGCTATTTTAATGTTTGCTCTTATAGTGGTTGGCAGCATCAATGGAATCTTCCTCTACTCATGAAATTGTGAATGGATTGGGGCAACTCAAGAGATATAACTAATTAGCTTGGAAGAACTTTCTCCTTCTAAGGTCAGATCCTTCTAGGCAGCTTAGTGGACTAAGGTAGTAAGCCCTCGAGCTTTGGATCTAGTAATTAGTCCTTGATGTCTATCATTCCTTTTGGGTTGTTTGAGATTAGGGATCAAATCCTAATTGGTTTTAGGTAGCTCATCCTTGTGTATGTACTACTTGAGGTCAACAACGTTGAAAGAATCAAAGGCTCCATATTCCTCTAGCAGTTCTATCTTATAGGCATTGAGGTTGATCTTTTCGATCACTTTGAAAGGTCCATCTACTCTTGGGGATAACATAGTCTTTCTCAAGTTAAGGAATCAATCCTTACTAAGGTGTATCCATACTAAGTTGCTAGGTTAGAACTCTCTAACTTTTCTTCCTTAATCTCTTCTTTCATGCTTAGAAGTAGCTCGATTCAAGTGGTTTACGACTTTCTGGTGCATTACTCAAATAGATTCTAATCTTTCTACAATTTTTTTAGTCCTTAGACTAGTTGGGCTAGGAAATCTAATCAAGTAGGAACCTCAAAGGGTGATTTCTCTATTACATCGTGGGCCATCCCATTGTAGGTGAACTTAATTATTAGAAAGCACATGTCTAATCAGCTAGGTTTCTTCCAACTGTAACTCATAGTAGGGTTCCTAAGGTCCTATTGATGACCTTAGTTTAGCCATCTATCTGTAGGTAACAAGTAGTACAGAATAGTAACTTAGTCCCCAGTCACTTCTAAAAGGTCTTCTATGGGTAGCCTGAGAACTTGAGGTTCCAATCAAATACTATGGTTTTAGGCATTCCATGCATCTTGACCACTTCTTGCAAAAAGATAAAAGAAATAGCCAAAGCATCATTAGTTCAATCGCATGGCATAAAGTATGCTATCTGGCCAAAGTAGTCCATGACAACCATGATGGAGTCTTTCCCGTAAGACATCTTTAGTAAACCCAATATAAAATCCATGTACAGTTCTGACCAAGAGTTAGGATAAGTAATAGCAAATAATGTCCTTATTCAACTCGGCTCTTTGCTCTTCGACAGGTAGCACATCTCTCTAACACAAATTGCACAACTCTTAATACCTTAGGGCAAAAGAATCTTGAACTAAGAACTTCATGAGTATAGGTCTTCCAAAAATGACTTCATAATCATCCTCAATGTACCAAATACACTAATAACTCTTGTAAACCCTTAAAATTTTCGATCTAGCTTTTGAAATAATCTCAATTATGTTAGACAATTTAGGAGTTGACAAGGCTAATGAAAGAGAAAACCCTAAAAGAATTAATCAATTGCATAAGAAACTTTTCTACCCTAAATGCATCTAAATGCTAAAGATTCCATTGAAAAGTGATAGAAACCCTAAAATAATCACTTTAAAAACATATGTGCACTAATTTAAACCCCAAAACCCTAATTGATAATATAACCCTCATATTTTACCAAATCATTAGTAAATGGTTAGAGATGACTTTCAATCATGCATATATGTTTTGAATCCTCAAGTAGTTCTTTAGAAACTAAGATAATGAATCATAAATTACATTTATCTCTTAAGTATATGATTAAGATAGTATTACATAGAGTTAGGGGTATAGTTGAAGATTAAGTTAAATATAGTGAACCTTAATACTCTAATTAGTACTTTTTGCACTAATTAGTACTTTTTGCACTAGTTAGAAAAGTAGTTTATCAAATGATGTATATAGGCTATAAATACCTAAAGTAAGACCTCATCAACTATTTTTACTAATCAATTTACCAAATACCTTATTTCCTCTCATTTCCTTAATTTTTCCCTTAATTATTTCATTATGTGTACAAAATTACATATGCTTAAGGAAAGTTGACCAAATCAACACATGTTGACTAAAGACAACAATTTGAAAAGTCAACAAAAGACACTAATGCATAAAGAAAATATCTAAACTTCTAATGATGGCTTTTCTTTCCTTTTCTTTTAGTTTTTCTTTTCTCTCCCTTTTCCTGCTCATGACCTTTATTTTGGTCTCATTCTTGAGAAATACTGAAAAGGAGTTGCTATTAGAGGATATTATCTCAAGGATGGCTCTCTATTTAAGGACCGAAGGCTAAGTATACCAAACTGTTCTACTTATGAGCTATTAGTGACGAAGACTCATAATGATAGTTTATCTGATCATTTTAGAGAAACCAAAATAGTTAATTTGTTGAAGGAAACTTTTACTAGCCTAGTTTTGCTATGGATGTCCATAAGGTAGTTTGAAGTTGTGAGGCATGCAAGAGAGATAAGGGGAAGAGTGAACCCTATGGAAAATATATGCCCTTGCCAACACCAACCTTACCTTAAGTCGACCTTAGTATAGACTTTGTCCTATGGCTACTTCGGACATCTAGAGGAGAAGATTCTATGTTTGTTATAGCGGACCGCTTCATTTCCTACCATCGAACTAACGATGCTTTATATACAGTTGATTTGTTTTTGTTGGAAATTGTCCGACCACATGGAGTGCCAAAGATTATTGTTTCAAATCAAGTCACAAAATTTTTTAGCTACATTTGGAAAACTCTTTAGACAATGCTGGGAACTAAACTTGTGTTAAGCTCTAAAGCTTCCCCTAGATTAATGGCCAAACTGAAGTGGTGAATAGAACATTAAGCAATTTGCTTAAAGTTGTGGTGGGAAAGAACTTGAAAGATTTGGATTTGTATCTATTAGTTGTAGAGCTTACATACAATCGAACTGTCTACAGTACCATTGGAAAGACCCCATTTGATAGGGATCAAGGACTAATTATGCGCTCCCATACTTAAGGGCTCGCTTAGATGATTCACTGAGTTATTTTGAGGTGAGTTGAGTACCAAGGAGCAATGCATTCCCTAATTCGATCTACTGAGTTACTTCACTCTCCACTCCATCTAGGAAACTGTTGAGGTAACCAATCGACGTATCGAGTGACCTTACCCCTCTACACCAGTCTTATCATTGAATCAGGATATTGCTCACCTTACCAGTGTCGAAGTTGAGCTAATAATGTTTAGGAGCCGATCACCTAAAGCTAACTTGAGAATTAATTTCCCCTTAGTTAACCCTAATCCAATCTTAATTGTTCAAGCTACCAAACTATCGATGTCAACCTAACTTGATCAAGATCTACCCTTACATGACTAGTAGTATCATTAGGGACCAAGGAATGAGCAAACCACAGGTGCATTGTCCTTTTCTAACCTCCATACTATCATTTTTGCCATTGGATATTCTTTTTACATGATTAAATTGTTACCCTTATAAATTAATCCCCCTTTTCCTTAACTAGTAGGAATCTTTTCTTAATTTACTCTTACCCAAGATTTACTCTAATGGGGTCATATAAATACTTGAATATTATAATAGCAGCAATAATTATCACATTGAATTTTTCAAACTTACTCTCTTGAGTTAAGTGTCCAGCTACTTACTCTTAAGTTACTCTTATCTAGCCCTTTGAGCATGGACTAGTGGTGAGTAACCTTTGGCTATACTTGTATGTCATATCGAGTGTGCTTTAACCTCATATGAGGTATCGGTATGTCATATCCTACATCAGTATACAAGAACCTCCTAATTAACCTTCGACTATCTTTTATCTTTTAGACCATCTTGCAGCCCAAATCTATCCCTTGGCTATACGTGATATTAGGCTCATATGTTCATCAACGAACTTGTATTATCTTGTTATCAAAGCGTGGTTACATTTGAAGCTGGATTCTATTATTGTGTTCTTTCAGTGGTTTGTTACTATTCTCATATATTAAAAGTTCTATTGTTAACATAGTAGTTTAAAAGTTGAGAGGTGTTTTGTCCTTTGTCTTCCCCTATTTCCTATATGTTCATCAACGAACTTGTTTGTTTATTCATTATATGTAGTTGTCATAGTAGTAAGATTGATAATTATTATTTTGCTATTGTCATCTAATGAAAGAACTTTGAGTGGAGTTCTAAATAATAGTTTTGTGAGTTAACCAGTAATGTTAGATTCAAGTGTTTAGGGAACTTTAGGAAACCAAGAAAGTGGTGCTTAATATGGTGATAGGAATCAATCCCTTAGACCGATTATGCGTAGTTGAGCTAAAGGACTCTAAGGACTCACTTAGAGGATACTAACTCTAGGCCATAGATGAGATCGAGATTCCTATCCTGAGCTAGCCTCTTATCGACCTAGCCAAGTGGAGCTTCCCAACCGACTATTGGCATTTGACTTCAAGTTAGTTGACTTCTCTACCAGGTTAGTCAACCCTTGACTACAATGCTTTCCTGTTTTCGCCTACTTTGTATCATATTCCTAATGTCCAATTACCAAGTGATACGTATCTCCTGACACAATATTCCAGAATGATTCTTCCTTTCTATACTAAATATTCTTTGTCTCTTTTTATCCCTTTTAATATGTTCCATGAACCTTAATGTAAAATACCCTTTTGTCTTTTCATATATGTAAAATAATTCTAGTAGACAAGTATATAAACCACCACTTCCTTTTAATTAGACATTTAACTTTCAATATAGAATTACTCACTTTGAGTAGCCTTAGTATTCTCGTTATCATTCAACTCTTATCTATTCCCTTTAGCAAGGAGTAGTGATGAGTGACCCTTCAATTTGGACCAATGTGTTATATGTGGCGAATTGTAAGCTGAATAGGATTGAGTGGTGAGTCTTATCCTTTCAGTAGCTACCCGGGCATTGCTAGTTTCATTTTTTTTTCCTTTTTGGTTCATTCATTGTGGTGCTTCTCCATGTGTTTGACCTTAAAGATGTATTAGCTTTACTGGTATCAGAGCACAATTCAGCGAGGGAGTATGCATAGCTACAGTGAAGTTTTGGTTTGCTTTATTGTTAATGGCTGTTGTGTTCCTTCTGTAGCTACTATAGTATATTTGTGTGATAGTAAGTATGGTTTCATTGGTACTCAATTTCTACTTTGTTTCCCATTGCAAAAACAAAGAAGTTTGTTTCTATTCTATTTAAGTGGCCATTAGGTATTAAAGTTGTTATTTAGTTGTTAATTCATTTGAGAAATACTATACCATGTCAGATTCAAGTGTTCACGAAGTTATTGGTGACTAAGGAAGTGATGCTAAACTTGGTCATCGTCATAATTGTATTAACACCCTAGGGACCGTTGATGATAAACTTGATAGACTCATAAACCTTATTGAGAGTCTAGTCATGGCAATGCAATAACAGGCAATAACCTTACGGTATGCTACCATAAAATCCACCTGAAAACATTTAAGAGAGGGCTTATGGCCAAGGTAGTTGAACTTATAACCTAGTTTAACCCCATCGAGTTGGAGCAGCTACTAGACAAAGACTAGAGTTATAAGAGATTAAGGAAGATGATGAGGAGCTAGATGTTGAAGAGTATAGGGAGGAAGAAGAAGCTAATTATTAGAGTATAAGGATGAGGACACTGAGCTCCTCGAGGGCTAAATAATGTCAAGGTTCAAATCCTACCCTTCAGTAGAAGTGGAGATGCCAATGAATACTTAGAGTAGGAAGAAAAGGTCGAGAAGGTGTTCTACTGTTATGGATATACAGATGCTATTAAGGTCTAACTTGTTGTACTGGAATTTACTAGGTATGCTATAATGTGGTGGAAAAATCTAAATGCAGCTCGAACGAGGGATGGAAGATGAAGTTTAAGAACCTGGGAAAAGATGAAAAAGTTGCTAAGGGGTCGATTTGTGCTCGAACCCTACTTGTGAGATACGTTTACAAAGTTGCAAAAGCTTCGCCAAGGAAGCCAATCTATTGATGACTATGTTAATGAGTTCCAAATGCTTATGATTCGAGGTGACATAGAAGAACTAAAAGCCCGTATAGTATCAAGATTCATTTTTACGCTTAAATGTGAGATTCGTAATATCATCAAAAAGTAGAGGAGAAATGTTTCGAGCCAACCTAGGCTAATATTCTCACGGGTCTAAGTATTACGCTGACCTATTTAAGCCGAACCAAGGAAGCCATACCGAGGTAAGGATAAGAGTAACGGACCTGATGATAGTTGGGCAAGCCAGTAGGGCGAAGCTAGTTAGCCAGGCTAATCCCAGGCTACACCGACCTCGAGAACATATAGGAAGGAACAAACCTTCGGATGGAAGACCGACGAGGTGACGTGTTTTAAATGTTTAGGCTTTGGACATATGGTTATTGAATCTCTGAATTGGCATGTCATGGTGGTCTGAAGAGACATGGTGGATAGTACTAATAAGAGCAAACCTAAGGAGGGATTGCAAGATGTCTCGGAAGAAATCTAAAGCATGTTAAATAAGTTTTCCAACCTATTTTCGAAAGAATTGCCTAGATGACTGCCACTAGTCTAAGGCTTAAAGTACTATATTGATTTATAGCTAGTCGCCGCCCTCCCAAACCAACCTGCATATAAGATGAACCCTAAGCAGGTTGTCAAGCTAAAAAGATAGGTGGACGAACTCATTGAGTAAAGATATGTGAAAGAGAGTATAAGCTCTTGTACTATACCAGCTTTACTTGTTCCGAAGAACGATGGTTAATGGCGAATATGATTGACAGTTAAGCAATCAATCGAATTATTGTCAACTATAGATACCTAATACCAAAGCTCGATGATATGTTAGATAGGCTTCACAATACGAAAATATTTTCAAAGATTAATCCACGGAGTGGTTACCACCAAATTTTCATGAGGTTAGGCGATGAATGGAAAACTACCTTTAAGACTAGGCACAGACCCTATGAATGGTTGATTTTGTCATTCGGACTTACTAATGCACCAAGCACATTCATAAGATTAATGAACCGTGTAATGTGGCTCCTAATTAGAAGATGTGTGGTTGTGTACTTTAATGATATATTAGTATACAATGCCAACTTGAACGAGTATGTTCAAATCTTCGAGTATTTGAAATTTTGCAAATCAAGAAGTTTTATAGGAATGTAAAGAAATGCATGTTCTACCAGAAAGAGGTTATATTCCTAGGGTTTGTAGTATCAAGGGAGGGAATCTAAGTAGATGAGGAGAAGATCCGAGTTGTTTTGGAATGACTGATGTTGAAGAATGTCACTGAGGTCTGAAGTTTCCATGGCTTAGCTTCTTTTTACAAGTGATTTATTAAGGACTTTAGTACAATAGCTGCCCCATTGATCGAGCTAACAAAGAAGAATGAAGGGTTCAAGTAGAATGATTGAACTACGTGAAGCTTTAGGGAGATTAAGGAGAATCTCACCTCAGCACCTATCCTTTTACTACCAGATTCTGATAAGTCCTTTGAATTGGAGTATAACGAATCAGGAGTTAGAATTAGTTCTATCCTTACGCAAGATCGATAGCTTGTCACTTACCACAATAAGAAACTAAGTGGCCCAGCCCTAAACTATTCAATGTATGAGAAGGAGTTATACTCCCTTTTTCAAGGCCTCATTGTTTGGTAACACTATTTGCTACCATGGGAGTTTGTCATTTGCACTAACTATGAATCATTGAAGCATCTTGGGAGTCAAAACAAGCTTTTGAAGAGATAAGCTAAGTGCTTAGAGTTTATGGAGGGGTTCTCGTATGTCATCCAATACAAGAAGGGGTATGAAATGTGGTCACCGATGCTCTATCACAATGGAAAACCTTTCCGACCACTTTGCAAACAAAGTTGTTAGTATTCTCACTCAGCTCTAAGCAATATGTTGATGACCTTCATTTTGGTGCCATTGTTGAATAGTGCTGAGGAGTAGTAGTTGGAGGATATTATCATAAGGACAGTTACCTATTCAAGGACCAAAGGCTATTCATACCAAACTATTCCATGCGTAAGTTGTTGATTAGGAAAGCTCATAGAGGAGGATTATCTGGTTATTTTGGGGAGACCAAGATAACCCATATGTTAAGAGAAAACTTTTGGTTTGGTTTAGCTAAAGATGTCCATAAGGTAGTTAGCGGTTGTAAAGTGTGCAAATGAGCTAAGGGGAAGAGAGTGCCCCAAGGAGAGTACATGCCCTTACCGGCACTAACCTTACCTTAGGCCGACCTTAGTATGGACTTTGTCTTAGGGTTGCTGCAAATCTCTAAAGGAAAATATTCTATTTTTGTTATAGTGGACTGCTTTAGCAAGATGGTGCACTTAATTCCATGCCATCGAACTAATGATGCTTTATAAATTGCTAATTTATTTTTGCAGGAGATTATTTGATTACATTAGGTATCGAAGACTATTGTCTTAGATTGAGACACAAAATTTTTGAGCTATTTTGGAAGACTCTTTGGAGAAAACTTGGAACTAAACTAATATTTAGCTCCCGTAGCCACCCTCAAATTGATGGCTAGATTGAAGTGGTGAATAGGACACTAGGCAATCTACTTAGAGCTGTTGTAAGTAAGAACTTGAGTGATTAAGATCTGTACCTATTGGTGGTAGAGCTTGCATACAACCGACCTATCCATAGCACCATTGGAAAGACCCCATTCGAGGCAATCTATGGCCTTAACCCTACCATTCCCCTAGATATGATCTGTACCCTAGCAGCTATTGAAGAATGTTAATCCAAAGTAGACTAAGCTTATGAATTGCATGAATTACACTAGTCTATAACTAGGAAGATTGCTAAGTTCGATTAAAGACAACAAGAGATTGGTAGCTGAGGCTGCCGAAATATTTCTTTCTAGCTTGGAGACTTGGTATGGATACATCTCAGCCGAGAATGATTCCCACATTTGAGACAAAACAAGCTATCTCCTCGAGTTAATGGTCTATTCAAGGTCTTGAAGAAAATCAACCACAATGCTTACCAAATCAAGTTACTTAATGACTATGGTGTTTCTTCAACCTTCAATGTGCTCGATTTGATCGCTTACCAACTAACATAAGAAGACCCCTCGAGCACCCCAAAAGAAAGAATGGAGACTACTCTTGATTTGAGGACAAATCTTTTCGACCCCCAAGCAAATGATAAGAATCAATCCCTTGGACCGACCATATGTAATTAAGCTAGAGAACTCCAAGGACTTACTTAGAGGGTCTTAACTCCAAGTCATAGTAGAAATAGGGATTCTTATCCTAAGCTAGCCTCTTATCAACCTGTTTATTAGATCCTCACATGTATCATACATGTTCTTGCCTAACAGTGAAGTCCTAACCCAACAGATACCTCTGAACTAGCCGAGCTAAGCTCCCCAACCGACCACTAGTGTCTGACTTCAAGTCAGCTAACTTCTCTACCATGCTAATCAACCCCTGACCCGATCTAGATGAGGTTGTCCCCTGACTGCAATGCTTTTTTGTTTCCATCTACTTTGTATCATATTCCTAACGTCTAGTCACTAAGCGATACATGTCTCCTGACACAATATTCTAAAAATGATTCTTCCTTTCCGTATTGAATATTCTTTGTCTCTTTTACCCCTTTTATTATGTTCTATGTAACATAAACATAAAATACCCTTTTATCTTTTCATATATATAAAATAACCCTACTAGATAGGTATATAAACCCCCACTTCCTTGTACATAAACATCCAACTTTCAATATAAAATTACTCACTTTAAGTAACCTTAGTTTTTTCGGTATCGTTCAACTTTTATCTATTCCCTTTAGTAAGGAATAGTAGCAAGGTACCTTTCAATTCTAACTGATGTATCATATCTAGTGGATTGTAGGCCAAGTAGGATTGAGTGGTAAGTCATACTTATTTGGTAGCTACTCAGGCTTTGCTAGTTTCTTTTCTATTTCCCTTTTTTATTCATTCGTTGTGGTGCTTCCCTACGTATCTAACCCCGAAGACACATCACATGGCTAAGGGTAAGAAGGAAGTTTTACACCTTAGTCAGTGGGTGATCGCTTGGATAAGCTTATACTTAGTAGCTAGTTTGGTGACTATTATCCAAGAAGATAGATAATGAGGAAATAGCCTAACTAGCGTGAGCAAAAAGAGTGAGGCAATGGTCCATTTGGCTAAGTTAATGCCCTAGCTTGACCACCCTAAGCTAAAGGAATGGGTAGGGATGCTAGGTGGAGGCTAGCACCTAATGAAATTAAGGAAGAAGAGGAAAGAGATGACAAAGCGGAGGAATATTATGAAGAAGAAGAGAGGAATGTCCAAGTCCTTAATGTTGAATGGTTGAGGGTATGTATTCCAAGTTTTTCTAAGAGTAATGATGTTAAGGACTACCTAAATTGGGTAGATAGGATTGAAAAGCAGTTTGAATGCCATAATGTACCCAATGATGCAAAGGTTAGACTTGTTATGTTGTAGTTCACTGGTTATGATGCTTTATGGTAGAAGAACTTGTAGGACACTCAAAGAAGGGAAGGAGAACGAGAGATTAGGAGTTAGGATGAAATGAAGAGGGTTATGAGGAGAAGGTTTGTGTTGAGCTATTATTTATAGGATGCCTTCAAAAGATTGCAGGAGCTGAGGTAAGGAGGGTTAATTATAGACACTTATGTTAAGATATTCCTAATGTTAATGATCCAATATGAAGTTGTGGAGCCAAAGGAATGAACTATATCTTGGTTCATTGGTGGGTTATAGTATAAGATAAGGGATATCCTCAAAACCTTGGATATTAGAATGCTTGATGATGTAATCCAAACTGCCTACAGGATAGAAAGGTACTAAATAGGAAGGTTCCATCCACTCGTTAACCGATCTAGCAATAGCCAATCTATTTTAAGTAAACTCTTACGAACAGAGCTAAGTGAGGTCGCTATGACCCAACCTGCTACAATTACCAGGATAGAGGAAAAGGAATCCCTAAGGAAGTTTAAGAAGGGCTAGAGTTTAAGGAAGAAGATGAATAAGATCAAATGTTTCAAATGGCAATGATTTGGATACATGGCTACTTAGTATCCAAATAGAAGAACAATGGTGATTTGAGGTGAGGTGCCGATTGTTGAAGTTGACAGTATTGATGAAGAAGTAAAGGAGCTAAAAGAGGATGGACAAATCGAACTATCCAAAGAGGAAGTTATCTATAGTGAAGAAGGCAACTTTATGTAGCCACTCTTGTATTGAGAAGGATAATGAGTGTCAATCTTGTATCCCAAGACGAATAGAGGAAAAATCTCTTCCATATCAAATGTAAGGTAAATGAGTCTCTTTGTGCACTAATTGTTTATAGTAAGAGCTGCACCAATGTAGCTTCTTCATTTATGGTCTAGTAATAAAAATTATTGACCAACCCCTACCTAAAGCCTTATAAGCTACATTAGCTCAATGATAAAGGATCCTTACAAGTGAACAAATAAGTGTTCATGCTAATCTACATTAGTAATTACTGAGATGAGGTACTACCCATGAGCGTATCCCATATGCTATTAAGGTAATCATAGATGTTCAATCGAGTAGTTATAAATGACGGAAGAAGGAATACAAGTTCTATGGAACATGAAGGCAGGTGGATGAAATTGACTCCTATGATTACTAAACAGGTAAAAGTCATACAATCCTAATTGAGCTGAACCTTGAAGAAAGAGGCTTTGGTAATAACCTGGGTTGACCTAAAAAGAGAGATGGAGCTCGAAAGACTGACCTATTTATTGGTCCGAAGAATTCTAGAGATGAGACTTGAGGAAAAGGAGCTACCTATTAAGGTAAAAACCTTTCTAAAGGAGTTTGCTAACCCATTTCCAAAGGAGCTACGAAAAGGTCTACCCCCTATCCGAGGCATCAAGCATGCAATTAACCTATAGCTAGGAGTCATACTATTAAACAAGCCTACCTATAGGCTAAACCTTGAACAAGTCACTAAGTTGTAAAAGGATGTAAATGATTTATTGAAGAAGGGGTACGTGCGTAAGTCCCGTAGCCCCTATATGGTGCTAGCCTTGTTAATGCTGAATAAAGATAGGTCTTGGAAAATGTGTGTAGGTAACTAAGCAATCAATCCAATCAACATCAAGTATAAGTATCCCATACCAAAACTTAATGAGATGTTAGATGAGTTGAGTAGAACAAGAGTGTTCTCCAAAATAGACCAAAACTAGGATATCATCAAATTCAAATGCATAAGGGTGATGAGTAGAAGACTACATTCAAAACATACCATGGATTATAATGCAGTTTAGACTATCTAATGCACCGAGCACATTTATGTGCTTAATGAATTATGTGCTCCAAGAATTAATAGGGAAGTTTATCATAGTTTATTTTTGTGACATCTTGATGTATATCCCCAACCTAGAGGCTTACCTATAGCACCTTTGAAGCGTAAACTCTAAGCTAAATAGCTTTATGGGAATTTGAAGAAATACAATTTTTGCCAATTCAGAGTAATATTCTTAGGATTTGTTGTAAATAGTGGTGGCCAATGTTGACCACTTTGGCTGATGTAAGAAGTTTCCATAGCTTCTAACGTAGGTTTATAAGGAATTTTAGTACAATTGTGGTCCCACTCACTAAACTGTCGAAGAAGAATGTTGAATTCGGATAGGGAGAGAAGGAGTGAAGGAGTTTTAAGGAAGTGAAGGAGAGATTGACTACAACCCTATCTTAGCTCTACCGATCTTTGACAAAGTATTTGAAGTAGAGTATGATGCATCCAAACTAAGCATAGGTATTGTGTTGATGTAAGGTCGACTTATTACTTACTTTAATGAGAAACTTTAAGGAGCCACACTTAACTATTCTATCTATGACAAAGAGTAGATTAAAGTACTAACGGTATGACAATACTATTTATTACCTAAAGAATTTGTGATCTACATCAATCATGAATCCTTAAGATATTTGAAAAGCTAACCTAAGTTGTCTTGGAGATAAGTCAAATGGATTAAGTTCGTGGAGAGTTTTTCTTATGTCATCAAATATAAGAATAGAAAGAACAATGAAGTGGTTGAAGCCCTATCGAGACGACATTCCCTCGTGATTGAGCTGTAGACCAAGCTACTTAGCTTTCTAACAATAAAGAATTTATATACTATGGACCCATACTTTAGTCCTATCTTTACTAGATGTGAGGAAGCAAGAATACTAGATGACTATTGCAGGGAGGATGGATACTTATTCAAGAAGAGGAGACTATGTATCCCAACCTGTTCTATGAGAGAATTACTAGCATGCGAGGTATATGAGGTCCTATCTGTGATATTCTTTTTAGCCAAGAATGATGAGAGATGTGTAGTCCATATTAGAAAGGTATGTGACTTGCTAAAAAGTAAAGAGCCAAGTTGAATAAGGACACTATCTACCCTTGCCCATCCTGACTAAATCATGGTTCGAGTTGACTATGGACTTCTTTTTAGGATTACTAAGGATGTCTTAAGGGAATGACTCCATCATGGTGGTTATGGACTGATTTTGCAAGATGGCACATTTTGTACCTTAGTCCAAAACTAATGATGCTTCAACTATCTCTTTTATTTTCTTATAGTAAGTGATCAAACTTTATGAGTGCCTAAAACCATTGTTTTGGATTGAGATCCAAAGTTCATGAGCGATTTTTGGAGGATACTAAGGAGGTGAATGGGAACTAAGTTATTGTATAACACATCCTGTTATCTACGAACTAATAGATAGACTGAGGTTGTCAATAGAACCATGCAAACTTTGCTATGTGTTGCTATCAAACGAAACATAGCAAATTAGGATCTGTATTTGCCAATCATTGAGTTCACCTACAATATGACCGCCTATAGCTTGACAAACATATATCCATTCGAGGTCCTTTACTGGTTTAACCCAGAGCTCCTGATGAACTAAGTACCCTAGTTGAGACTTGTTGATGACTAGCCTATCGTAGAAAGAGTTGAGGTCATCGAAGCCATGTACCAAAAGGTTGTAGAGCAATTGAACCAAGGTACTATTAAGCTCAAGAAAAGAGGTTGAAGATGGTAGAAGAGAATCTCAACTAAGGGTTTAAATGAGATGAGCCTACTTGTAAGCTACTCGACTTCGGCTCAGCATTTACTCGAATTTGACTCGTCTACAATCAAGTCGAGTTTGAGCCTAAGCTTCATGATGTATAGCTTGATAAGCTCGTGAGCCTAATCGAACTAGAGTCAAATTCAAATATTAGTTGAGTTTGAGCCAAGTTTAAATATTATTATTATTTTAATCAAATTTATGCCTTCTATTAAGATTATTGCATATAAACAAGTTTAATCGAGTCAAGCTCGAGCTTATCGAGTCAAGCTTGAGCTTATCGAGTTTCATTTCGAGTTAAGCTTGAGCTTTATACATTAAAGCTTGATCGATTTTGAGCTTTGAGTTCTTCCATTTGAGTTGAGTTTGAGCTCAGCATTGTATCGTCTCAACTTGACTCAACTCGTTTATAGCCCTAATTTCAACTAGGTGAACTAGTTTAGATATACCACTTCCAAGGACTTTTACGGTCATTTTTCCTAGGATTAGAAAATTTCTCGAATAGTAATCGATATGCTCATGCTAACTTCCAATATTCACTCATTCAATTAGCAGAATTTCACCAAAAAATTGTGATTTGTTCTTCTTTCTTTTTGTCTCTTTTCTTTTTTTTTTTTTTCCTTTTTCTAAAATTTCTCAAACTTTCGAGTTTTGTAATTGTACCATGCTCATGCCTTGAGTTTACTTTTTTTAATACCAAGTTTCAATTTCTGCTCTCTATGACTTCTGAACGATAAATCTCTTTTCGAAAGAAACAAAATTAAATTATTGAGGACGTTTTATTTTAATTTATTTGGTGATTTAGATTTATTGATAAGGGTTTAGTGTTTAAGTTTATGAGGCTAAGAAACATGGTACGCAAGGGTTTATTGGTGAAGTGTTTGTTGGTCAATGACCATTCGAATTCAAAAACATTCATAGATATCAACTTTACTTGTAAATGATGAAAGATTAACGACAAACTTATTCAAGAAAAATTGAAATCTTTATTGAACTCAGTTTTCATGGATAATACATCTTGACTGCATCTAAATTCACTAGTCCCCTTAATTTCAGGCCATCCATCTCTAGCAACACTAATGCACCTCTTAATAATACCTTTTTCACCACATAAAGGCCTTCATAATTTAAAACAAACTTACCCCTAGGGTATTTTGTGTTAGGTAATACTTTCTTCAACACTAAGTCTCCTTCTTTGAAGCGCCTTAGGCATACTTTCTTATTAAAAGCCCGAATCATCTACTGCTGGTAACATTGACCATGACATATCATTGTAAGCCTCCTTTCATCCAGGAGATTCAAATGCTCCATTTGCTTTTTCACCCACTATACTTCATCGAGTTGAGTATCTACTAGTACTCGGAACGAAGGTATTTCTACTTACATTAGTAGTACTACTTCAGTTCCATACATTAATGAATACGGGGTTACACTAGTAGAATTTTTGACAGAAGTTCTATAAGCCATGAGAGCAAAGGAAATCATCTCATGCCAGTCCTTATAAGTAATCGTCATCTTCTCATTGATTCTTTTAATGTTTTTATTTGTGGCTTCAATTGCTCCATTCATCTGAGGTCAATGTGGAGATGAGTTTTTGTGATTGATCTTGAATTGGCTACACACTTCATCCAATAACTTGTTATTCAAATTTGTCCAGTTATCCGTAATAATAAGCTCGAGTACATTATATCTTGTTTTATTATCTCCTTTTAGGAATCTGACCACTACTCCTTTGGTTACTATAGCATATGACGCTGCTTTTACCTACTTGGCAAAATAGTCAATTGCAACTAAAATGAATCTATACGCATTTGAAGCCGTTGGCAAAATTAGATCGATCATGTCGATTCCCCACATCGAGAAAGGCCAAGGAGCTTATAACACATGTAATTCTTTGGGAGGAGTGTTAATTTTGTTAGTGTACACCTGACATAGGTAACAGTACCTCATGTACTTAATACAATCCGATTCCATCGTCATGCAAAAATACCCCGTTCTCATGATCTTTCTAGCTAACATATGCCTATTCATGTGAGGACTACAAACTCCTTCATGCACTTCTTTCATCAATTTCTTATCTTTTTCTTCAACAACACCTTAGTAATGTTGCATCTGGTGATCTCTTGTACAACGTAGCTCCAGTGAATAAGAAATGAGTAGTCAATTTGCTTAAAGTCATTCTATCTTTTCTATCAAAGTCTTTAAGATATTCACCAGTTTGAAGTAACTTCTTGATATTGTGATACCAAGGTTCTTTCGATTCCTTTTCTTAAATTGCAAAGCAAAAAGATGTTTTTTCTTCTACTTCAATCTTAAAGGGATGAATTTCTATTTTATCTGTGACTTTCACCATTAATGCTAATGTAGCTAATGCATCAGCAAACTAATTCTGGATCCTCCAAATGTAAGTGAATGAAATCTTCTAGAATTTTTCAATTAAGTTTCTCAAATTCTCATGATGAGGTATTAATTTCTTGACCTTCATCTTACACTCTCCTAAGATCTGAAGAATTATAAGAGAAGAATCTCTATACACTTTAAGCTCTTGTATTCCCATATCTAGTGCCATTTTGAGCCCTAAAATGCAGGATTCATATTTTGCTATGTTGTTAGTAAATGGAAATGTCAACGTCGTTACCATAAGGAAATGGTTACCCTTAGTTGATACCAATACCGCTCCTCTCCCACATCCAAATACATTGACTACTCCATCACAATACATTTTTCACCACTCAATTCATTTGCTATCATCACTTTTTCATTAGGAAATTGTGCTTTTGAATCATCATCCTCGTCTTCTAATGGGTATTTTGCCAATTGATTAGCCATCACCTATCCCTTGACTGAATTTTGACTGTTGTACTTGATATCAAATTCAGAGAGTGGCATCTGCGACTTCGATATTCTTCCAATCAATGTTGGTTTTTCTGCTTATTACCTCAACGGGTCATGTTTTGTAAACAACTCTATTGGATAATAGAGAGTATGCTACCTAAGCCTATGCATTACCTACACTAAAGCACAACACGTTCTTTCCATTTTTGAGTATTTTTGCTAACCTTCTGTGAATTTCTTGCTCAAATAGTATATAAAATGCTCTATTCTTCCCATTTCATCTTTCTGTCCTAATATGTATCCCATCGACTCAAGAAGAATGGTCAAGTAAAGGATTAATACCTATCTTAATATAGGAGTCACCAATACGGAGGATTTATGAGATAATCTGTGATTTTAGTAAATGCTCGCTCATACTCTTCATCCCATTCGATGGTTGCATTCTTTCTCAAAAGCTTAAATAATGGCTTACATTTATCAGTTAATTACGATATGAATCGAGTAATGTAATTTAATCTTCCCAACAGTCCTCGAAATTCTTTTATAGTCTTTGGTGCTTGCATGTTTACGATTGCCTAGACTTTATTTAGATCTACTTCAATTCCTTTTCTACTAACTACAAAACCCAACAATTTGCCTAAAGTTACTCCAAAGGTGCACTTCTTTGGATTCAACTTCAGTTGAAACTTCCTTAATCGCTCAAATAATTTCCACAAAATATCTACATGATTTTCATCCTCCTTAGGTTTGGCAATCATATCATCTATATAAACCTCGATTTCTTGGTGCATGATGTCATAAAACAAAGTAACCATAGCATGTTGATAAGTTGCCCCAGTAATCTTCAACCCAAAAAGCATCACACAACAAGAAAATGTCCTTTAAGTAGTAATGAAAGTTGTTTTTGATTTTATCTTCTTCTACCATTTTAATTTGATTATACCCCGAGAAACAATCCATAAATAAGAAAAGATGGTTCCCGATTATGTTGTCTACCAATGCATCAATATGTAGCAAAGAAAAGTTATGCTTTGGTGTTGCCTGGTTCAAATCACGAAAATCTACATAGACCCTAACCTTTTCATTTTTCATCAACACTAGCACCACAATGGCTACCCATTTAGGGTAATCTAATACTTATATGAATCTAACTTTTAACAACTTCTTCACTTTTTCTTTTATTTTAAGGAGTATGTCTAGCCTAAATCATGTAAGCTTTTGTCTTTTTGGTTTTATTTCCTCCCTGGTTAGCAACTTGTGACCACAATAGATGAGTTTAAACCAAGCATATCTTCATAAGGCTAAGCAAATATGTCCAAGTATTCAGATAACAATCGTAACAATTCCAATTTCTAATTATCCGTTAAATTACCATCAATTTTCAAGTTTCATAGATTTTCCTCCTTCCCCAAATTGATCATAGCCATTGGTTCGTCAATAATCACTTTACCCTATTCATATTGATGCCAGCTCTCCTAAATTCCATTTGGAGGCTTAATATCATCTCTAACGTCTAGCTTAGTAGGGTCGAAAGTGATATTGATACTTTCATCGTTTACATGCGCAAAATATCCATTACGTTCATTGTTTTTATTGGATCTGAAGAATAAAGAAAAAAAGAAAAGGATGATGAATAAATAATAAAGAAGAATCTATATAAAGAAAGGAATGAACTTTATTGAATGAAAATGCCTAACTAATCAGGCCAATTATCGAATTGAATGTTCTTAACCAATCTAATTTTTCGTTTGTAAAGAGACCTATTAAAGGGAACAGAAACCTAGTTATACAAGGAAACTAGTATGCCAATATCTTCCTTCCCGTCTAGACCGATGCTGCATTGTTGAGTCAAGGCCTTGGATAGATTGGCTACTTTAGGTTCTTGAACATTAGCTGGTGCTAAGAATGTTTGGTGGATGTCCGAAAATTCGATGTGAGTATGGTACAGTTAATCTCGTCTCTTGCTTCTAGTTTTAGCCTTCATTTCTCAAATTTCCTCTTCAGTGGGCTCATATCCAAGCCCAAACATTCCAATTTGCTAGTTAGGCTCTTTCAAATGACCTCGTGCCCCCTGTCTTGCTTCTTCGATCACACTAACTTCATCGAAAATCTACAACCTTGGCTCTTCCAATTCTTTATCCCCGATATAGGAAATAGTCATCTATTTGTAATATTATAGTCTTGCTCCTCGAAAATAGTAACCAACTGTCTGTTCGCTATGAATTTTACCTTTTGATGTAGACTAGATGGAATTTCCCCTATTAAATGAATCTACGGTCTTCCTACCAAAAGATTGAAAGTTCATGGTATATCTAGAATGTGAAAGGGAATAATAAACACCAGTAGGCCAATTTCAACTTGCAACCCAATTTCTCTAATTATCTCTCTTTTTGATCCATCAAAAGCTCTTACTAAAATCGAGCTAGGCTTAATCTCGATTGCATCGACTTTGAGTAATTTTAACATCGCCAAAGGACATACATTCCATAATGACCCATTATCTATTAGAACGTGAGCAACCACTTTTCCTGCACACTTAACCACTATGAAGATGAGTTTTGTATGATGGTATCCTTCTTTAACTAGCTCATCTAGTAAGAATGAAATATGATCCATCACAAAGATCAAGTTCACTACCAATCCCAAATTCTCAGTAGAAATCCCTTTAAGTACTTTGACATCTTTCAAAATTTTAATTAATGCCTCCTGGTGAGTATTTGATAACAACAATAAGCTTATTAGAGAGATCTAGGCCGGTACCTTGGCAAATTGGTCCATTATCTTGTATTCACTAGCCTTCACTATTTTCTTGACAATATTCTAATCTTTATCATCCATATCTTCAAAAATATGTCAAGAAGCCTCTTCTACAGTAGACTTCCTCTTAGCTTCCTTATCTCGGTTATAAACTCGTCCTAAGCGTATAAGCCTACCGACCATGTGTAATGAGGCTTTGGTTATTTGATTCACCGCTTGGTAATCTAGAGGTGTTGCTTTGTAATTTTTTTAGGGCTATTAGGACATTGAAAGCAATCTTCTTAGGCTTTCTTAATTCTACAACCTTCTTATTCTTCCCATTATACTTAAAAACCAATGGCTTGGGCCTGTCTACAATCATTGCCACCATCTCAATTGCCTTCTTAGCTTCTGCAATAAGTCTATTTTCTTCCCCAACTTTTAGACCCCATCTAGTGGGTGGTAAGTTAACATATAAAACGAGTAAACCAGCATAATCTACCAAATACTCAAACTTCCCTGATGGTTCTTTGAAGGTGTTAACCGTTGGATCACCAGCTTCATATCTTTTCCTAAGCTCCTTTTAAGTACTTCTGTTTTACGGTTTTGGAATCGTCAAAGCCATGATATTAGCTTTCTTTATCTTCCTATGCTTCAGCAATTGATATATTGCTAGTCTAATCTAAGTGCTATCTCACATTCTACAAATACTTGACTTGTGTCAGATTCCACATTATCTCCTCAATAGTGATAGGGAGACTGTCTAGATTAATCATCAATTGAAAAACTTCACAATGAGCATATTGATTGAATTTCCATGATTTAACAAAGGGTTGTTACCCACGTTAGGAATGGGAGTTTGGACGAAATCTAATTAAACAAATTTGGCGTCAATAGGATCCTAGATCTTATATCTGAGCGTCTAACATTGGTTCATAGAATTCCCCACTTGCCTCAAATGATAATCACATTGAAACTCTGGGTTATAATCCATCTGTCTTTGTCATTCCCTCGGTATTTCAATCGTTAGAAGGTTCTCTTTCCTTGATCCTGCAAGAACTTCACTTAGAGGAATGAGAATATATGTGAAATGTCTTCTTTGTAGGTGGTTGTTCTGATTTGGACTTAGTAGGGGATTAAATCCTCCTATCATGGCTACTAGGGTTGCTTGTTTGATAAGATTGTTGGTAATGACAATGCTTACAGTAGTTTCTTGGGCTTTGTTGGAAAGTCTTGAGCGAGGTGTCTTCTTCTCAGTTGCTTTAAGATTAAGAAGCCTTCCAGTGGCAATAGCTTCCTCAATTTGGTACCCTAAGGCTACAATTTTTGTAAAGTTAGAGATAGGGTACTTAACAAGATGTTTGTAATAAGGGCTTCCAAGAGTATTAATGAATGCGAATGTTAAGTCCTTTTCTATGAAGGGTGGAGTCACCCTAGCTACTACGCCCCTCTATCTCTAAGCATATTCTTTAAATTTTTCATTGGCCGTCTTTGGTAAATTATTCAAATCCTACATGGATGGGGCCACTTCAATGTTGAACTTATACTGATTATAGAAAGCCTGTGCTAACTTATCCTAAGTATCAATCTCATTTAGATCTAATTGGGCATACCAAGTTAAAGCGGGCCTAATCAAACTGTCTTGAAAATTCTAGACCATTGCCTTGTCGTACTTCATATATTTTCTCATTTTCCTGATGTACAACCTAGTGTAGAACTTTGGGTAACCGGCCCCATCATATTTCTCGAATTCGGGCACCTTAAATCTTTCTGGGAAGTCATCGTCTTCATATGTCGGCAAGTTGATCATTCCCATATGTTCAAACTTGTTAACCATTTTGAGGGTTTTCATTTTCTCGATCAACTTCTGCATGAACTTTCTTTCTATCTCCCGGTGTTTCTCCTCAATTTCTTGTCTCCATACTTAAGCATTAGGGATTGATTCTTCATCTTCCAATTCAGGGGGATGGGTCATTTCTGCATTCCGATTTAGGTTAACTTGAGATCCTTGTCTATCATTAAGAATCCCGATCGCTTAAGTAAGAGCTTGAATCTTTTCGGCTATCTTGTTCATGTTTTCTTCCAAAGTTGCTACTCTTGAGTTGGGCTCAATTTGACTGACATTTCCAATACCTTGAGTTGACATCTTAGCTTTAGAATGAGTTAATACCGAGCTTCTAGTTGAGTCCACTTTTTTGGACACTATCTTTGAAATCCTACACGAAAACTTAAGTTTTAGACTCTTGATGAATTAAAGATTTTTTTTCTTTTTTGTGACTTTTTGTTGTCCTATTTTTTGCCTCTTTATGTGTGTTTTTTTTTCGAATTTTCTCTTTTTTTTTTCTCTTAGAAAATTAGCAAACAAATAAATGAATAATAATAATAATAATGAGTAAGAGACTGTGCAATTAATGAAAATTTTATTTAATAAAGCTACAAATTTATTAATCATAAGATCTAACTTATACAACAAATTAAAAGAAAAGAGAAGAAGAACTCATAACTAATCTTCCTAAAAACTTAAATCTTATATTTACAAGAGCAGATGGATCTAGCTAGGATGGGCTTCATCCACTTCCCTCATAAGTCTTTGGACCAAAATGTCCTTTTCTCGAATCTTGCTCCAATCTCTCATCTTCAACAATTCTCTTACTTTCTTGGAACTAAGCATCAACTCTGGCTAGTATGGTGTTTTGATAAGTGTACTCAGCGGGTGTAGGACGTACTGATTCTAGCTCGTATTTGAATATGTCTGGAGTTTCATACCGTATCTTTCTAGTATTCTCTAACTGGTTGTAATTGAACTGCTTGGTGGCTCGGTATTCTCCGACTCTGTCCATCAAAGTTGCCTTATCGACTGTCTTTTTTACTTCTCTCTATTCCCATAACTTTATAAGTTCTATTAGTTGTTGAATCAAAGTAGCAGTGAGTAGACAAAGATCTTGACAATTTATTATGACAATGTCTGAGGAGTCTCTTTAGGCTATCTCTTGAAGTGGACCCAGCTGTCTGATGACAAAAGCTGGGAAATATCTTAAACAGCTAGTAATATCGATAAGGGGGACTCCTTCATAATTGGGGCACCCCAAGACGGCTTAAGTGTAGTAGCTCCATCTAACTATCCACATAAAGTCAATTGACTGCATTTTGCTGATAATTGACACCCATCCATTAAACTAAGCTTCATCTGGTACCTTAAGGTGGTAGGAAAAGTCATCAATTAGATTCATATTTTTCAATTAGTGACTCTCTGAGAAGATTCCCTCCATACCCCTGTATATGATTGAGAAACCATACAGCAAAGATTGTAGGGTTAGCTATGAAATAACCATGACCCTACTTCTTTAAGTGGGTGAGGGTCCTAAACTATTCTACTAGCAATGTCGGTATATAGGATTTACCAGCTAGGAATTGAGTTATTAGGTTGACAACTCTATAATGGACTTGACCATATCTAAAGGGAAATAATACTATTCCAAACACTGCTACAATAAATGCATTGACTCTCTTTTCGACCCATGATTCATATTCTCCACAAAGGATCTGGTGATGTCTCTATTAGGCATTTGGGCTTGAAAACCACTCTACTATTCTTAGGATGCTAAGACATTGTTAGCCCTTTGAAGATAAGAATGGCGCTAAGGCTGACTTCTTGACTCCCAACATTGTCATGAAAGCTTTCTCGGGCTGGACTTTAAGATTAGGGATAGCTATGCCTACTTCGAGGGGTGGGGCATTAAGTATTTGCGAGTACTCTTCTATAGTGGGTGTCAATACATGTAGGTTAAAGTTGAGAGCTGTAGATTCTAGATCCCAATAATGTACAAGGGCTTGAATTAAAGGCTAATTGAGCTGGACTAGCATAAGGGATATGATTGGCTTGATCTTCTTGCGAATGTGATCTTGTTTGGTGGGAGGAAGCTAATTCAACCAATCCTTCAGGACAGTCTCAGGGAAGGACTACTTATCTAACTTAACTTCATAGATGGGCTCTAGGCTGACGGGCTCTAGACTGACAGTATCCTGACTCTCCATATCTATATTACAAGAAGAAGTAAACAAAATAAAAAGGCAATGATTATTTACAACAAGGCTACTAAATTTAGAATAAAGTTGAATATGATGTTAATAATTTCGTAACTTTTTCAAAAATTGTCTTAGAAATTGCATAGCCTTTTACTGACTAAGAAATGATTAAAAAAAAATAACAAATAATATACATATGACATAAGAAAATGAAATATTCACAAGGACATGAGTATAATCAAACATATAAAATGCAACATGTTACATACAGATACAATGTTATAGGGATGTCTGATTAATAAATTGTAGGAAATACGATGAATTCATGGTTGGCAAATACCCTTATATATGAGCAACCATGAATTAGGATTTTTTTAAAAAAGGAGACTCATGAATATTTATATATACGGGTCACTGGTTTTTTTTTATTTCCTTTTTTTTAAAAAAAAATTGAATCGACCACAAATTAATCGAGCTTTTCCTATAATTTAAAAGTAACTAACCCGTTTTTTGAGAAGGATGATTCAAGAGGGTGAGGTCTATGAGTCCTAAGCTCTGCAACTTTAAGGCTTTTTGAAGAGAAGCTTGGTGGGTTACATCGAAGCCTAAGTGGGCTCACCTATTACCGCTAAGTAGGGATAATGACCTCAATGACCTGAGCGTTGCATAATGGTGGCCCATCTTAGGTTCCTAAGGTGGCCTAGGTCTGACCACATCTAAATACACATATGGTTGCTTGAAAAATAAAAATCTTCTATCCCCATGGAGATCCATTGGGCCAAGCTTCTTTTTTTTTTAAGGCCTGCATCACTAAAAAATCAATTACTACAACTATAATATAATACAAAAAGAAAAGAAAAATACAAATGTCTATTAATTTTTTTTTTAACTTTCACATGATTAGCCTACAAAGCATCTCCAATGGAGTCACCAATAACGTTGAACCCTATTTCAGTTTCCTTAATTTAATCTATATTAAGGAAAAGGAAAAATTTTTATTTTTTTTTTAAAATGGAGTTGTCAACCAGTTCAACTAGTAAAAATAAAATAAAATTAGGGCTTTTGGGTAGGAAAACCCAAATTTGACCATTAGTCTGTAAATATTTTAAAAAATTAATTTTTAGAAAATTGAATTAGAAAACCAAGTTCAAAGCCTAATCGATTAAAACTAAGTTACCATGTAAAAATTTAAGAAATTGATGGGCTTTTATTTTTATAATTTTTCGAAAATACTAAAATTATACCTAAATGTACAAAAAATAACTAAAGTAATTTTTATTATTTTTTATTATTACGAATTTTTTAAGAAAAGGGGAAAGAGATTCTTTTTATTTTTTAATGATTGTCTCGAAGATGCCAACGTACTTGTTAATCAGGATCAAACTAACCGTAGTTCTTTTTTTATAAAATTTTTAGTAAGTGAGTCATTTTTATATTAAAAATCGAGCCAAGTTTATGTTTTTATCAACTTATTAATTTAAGAAAAACCCTAAAAATATAATTTTCCTAAATTAAACAAAAACCTTAATTAATTAAATCGTTTTAAAATACTCAGTTTAGATTTTTTTAATTTAAACAAAACCCTATGTGTCAAAAATATATTTTTATTAAAAAATAATTTTTTTTCAAAAAAGACCTAACTCAACTAAAAAATTGCAAAATAAATAATAACAAAAAAAAAAACTACACTTAAACAAAAAATTAATTAATAATAAGGATAAATAACCAATAAAGTAAATTAATAAAAAACTACTAAAATGAATAAATAAATAAAAATAAAATAAAATAAATACCGGAAATTTTACCTAACGTCAGATCGTTGGTGTTAGGTAGTGATCTAGGCATATGTAGGCAATACTATAAGTGAGTACGGGCGGTGAACTGGGTGTAGACAATGCTGTGGGTAAGCGTTTGGATGAGAGCACAAGCGGCACTAGGTGATGTTGTAGGTGAGCGTCTAGGCGAGAGCTGGGCAACACTAAGCGAGGGCGATGGGGGGCATTAGATGACAGCATAAGTGGTACTTGATAATGTTATGGGAAAGCATCTAAGCATGAGCAATAGGCTACATTGGGTGATGCGATGGGTGACACTAGGCGAAGGCTATGGGCTGCATTAGGCAATGCAATGGGTGATGGTTTGGTGGTGGCTTTAGCGGTAGCAGCGATGTTAGGGTAATGATGTAGTGGTTGTGTAGCTTATGGTAGCGCTAGGGTAGTGATGTGGTGATTGTACAGTGATGGTGTGGCGTTTTTTGCAATGGTAGAGCGTAGGGTGTGTATAGTAACGCATTGGGTTGAATGGTGGTGCGTGGGGTCATGTGGGGCTGAATGGTAGCTCGTAGTATATATGTTATGTTTTTTAATAGGAAGGTGGTTAAAAACCGTCCTTGATTCGTTTGCTAATATGTTATTCATAAGCTCAAAATCAAAACTTTTATATCGAAGATTCGAAAGATTGGATTGCGATTCTTCCAAGATTTACCCTAGCTTCTAGAAACCCTAGTTAACTTGGGCTTTTCTTTTCAGGCCTAACCCGATCTAATTTAGCCCAATAATTTCCTTAATTTTATTTAAGTCCTTAAATTAGACAAATTAATTAATTTAATCTATTTCGCTACTTGATCTAACAACTCAACTTACTCCAACTTCACACAATTCGACTCGTGACTCAACTTGATATGACCTAACTTAATTTTTTTATTATTTTATTTTTCTTTTAATTTTAGTTTTTTTATTTTTTATCGTATTTTTTATTATTTATTTTTATTTTATTTTTTATTAACCTGGCTTAATTAACAAAATTAAAAAAAATTAGCAAAAATGGGTTGTCTACAATACCGGTTAAGTTATAGACATGCAACAAATATAACCAACTACTTTGGTCAAATATTTATATTTACCAATTTAAGAAGGTGATGACACAAATGATAGCACATATGACAAAACAGTCATTTAGATACATAAGCAACGGCAACTAGAAAACATCAAGTGAGTATAATGCACAAGTAGATAGTATATCATTAGAACTTTCTCACTTAGATTAATGCTCACTTTACAAAACTTTGGGATTTCTTGAACTTGATAATTAATTACCTAAAAGATAATAAGATTTATAAGTATTTAGAAATGCTAAGCTTTTCGATTAACTAAATGTCTATTGTAATTTACCTAATTCCCACAATAAACCTAAATATGGCTTGAACATTGTTTAACATATTCATTAGGTAAATAGGAAATATATATGTGCATTTGTAAATAATTTTATCTTATGTATTTTTTTATCTACTTTATGGGTTTATCCTAATTATCAGTTTATAGAGTTCATTAACTTAGTTATACTATCTATCTTTTTCAATTTATCTTAAATCTTTAGTTAGTATAACTTTTTAATTTAAATATAAATTAATGTTTTCTAGTTGTATACATATAGGCACATATATCTACTCCTATTTTTTATTACTTGTATTTATAATATTTCACATTTTTTAATGTATGTGTATATTAATGGATATGTAATATTGTTTATATTTACATATACTATATATATAAATAAACTTTGTGTATGTGTGCGTATGTGTATGTATATATATATATATATATATATGCTAAATATGTATTATACACATACATATATACATAAATACATAAATATTTAAGAAGAGGAAAGTTTACACATATATTCAAATACATGTACTCATAATTTTTTTTTACAAATGATGCTAAAAACATATATAGCTCCTACTAATATTTCTGACACAATAATGATAACAAGTACATATTAACATAGAAGAAAAATGTACAAAACTTATACTATAAAGAAAAAAAACTAAATAACATAAGAAATCCTTACTTGATCTTGAAATTCTTAAGAAGAAATCCTCTTTATCCTCGTCTTAATGTTGGTAGAATATTGATAATGGAATTCAAGTATATTATAAAAGTTGAGATTTTTGTAGTAATTGAAAGAAAAACAAAGGAAGAAGAATTGGAAAGAGAGGGGGGAAGTGTTGGTCTAAATGAGGAAAGTGGAGACTTGATTTTTGACTTTGTATTTATAAAAGAAAGAGAAGGTGAAAGTGATTTCTAGGGAGGGTATGTAGCATATGATAAGAAGGCAAAGAAAAAGTAAGTTTAAGTTAACTTATCTTACTCTATTTCAATTTTTTTCTCACATGTGATAAAGTTAGAAGATACTTGTGTAATTGCAACATGGAAGGGAAAAAGAAGAAAAGAAAAGAAGAAAAAGGAAAAAGGAAAAGTAAAAGAAAGAAAGAAAAAGTTACTTTTTAAATTATCTTTAAGTGTTTTTCCAACTTTTAGGTAATATTTAAGATAAAATATGATATAACTATAGAAAAATATAGGGTATAAAGTTAATGTATCTTATATAATACGTAAACATGAATTATGGAGTTAAATTAAGTCAAAATAATTTATATTAATATAAAACTAATACACATATATTTATATACATATGTAATGTGACAAATAGTTGTAGGGTAACATTGGTAATTTTATTAATTTATTCAATCATTTTTTTATTCTTATCTACTTATTAATATTTAGAAAAAATCTCTATTTTTCCATTAGTGACTTTACGCTATCACATGCATCTATCTTTAATTGTACTCAATTAAGACTTTGTCATTGTTATGGTAAATTTATAGGTTTTACAAGCTTAGGTTTATGGTTTAGGGTTTTTATCAAGTTTATGGTCAATCTCTTGTATTCATACAAACATAAGGATTAAGGTTTTTATATTTGATTAGGGTTTTCATAAATATATTAATTTTTTTTAATATTTGTTTTAGTTTTTAAGTTTAAAATTTAATCAATTTTAATTTTATGCTATTTTGTTGACTCAAAAATATCTATAACACTCATCTTCAACTCTATACTCAAAAAGCTAAATTTGCAAGGTTTACATCCAGGACACCCAATGAGTGTGAGGCAAATATTCTAGAATGATATATTTTGGAACAAGATCATGAGCCCTTAGTGTTTACTTATGGAAAAAAGTAAGGAATAAAGGGATCCCTTGAATAAAAAGTTTGGTATGCATGAGTAAAAATTAGCTATATGAAAGAAGATAAAAATTTTTGGGAGATCGAGTAAAGAACAATTTAACTTTGTCATTTTTTTTTTTATTATGGAAGGACTAGGGTTATATATACATTGATCAATCTACAAAAGGTATAGGTCTTTCTCTTTCTTCATGATGACTTACTTTGATCTAATATTATCTAATCTTGAGTTAAATAAAAGGCTTAACTTTACAAACCATAGATTAATCAATTAATTTTCTTGGATATGTAATTAGGCACACTTAACCATTTGCTAGAATTTTCATGAACTATAAATTGCTCGACAAAATTTGAACTGGAAAATGTACAACTTGGTATGTGTAAACTATGGAATAGACTTAACAACAAGTCCTAAAGTTGGGGGTACTGATAAGTATATGAAACTATACAGTTATGTCAAGGATTTATCCATCAATTATATGTGATTTAAAAGAATTTTGAGCTAAATTGTATTAGTTTACATTTAAATCACATGTAATCTTTCAACATAGGTATACATGAGACTGGAAAAATTTAAGCTTTTAGTTGCTTATTGTTGTAGAATGGTAGCCTTTACTTAAGAAGTTAGATGAAATAAGAAGAAGAAGACAAGGAGTAAGGACCTTTGGCAGGATGGTAATTCAATCCACCATCATGTCGGTATTTAGTGTGCAAGTGTCTTAAATAGAGGGCTATATTGGGTTGATGGAAGTCTAATATATCATCCTACAGGTATAAAGCTTAAAGATCGACTTGAGCATCCAACAAGTCGATGGAGTCAATGGTATCTAAAATAAAAGTTGTGCAAGTATGCAACATAAAGGACTATATAAGCTTGACAGTATCCCTAGTCACCATCCTATTGGCATACTAAACCCTTGGAGTTAAACACCTAGCTTCATTTAAGGGTAAGATGATTGAAGGTCGATATGGGTCTACTAACTTGTTGACTACATTGCATACTAACTTGCTGGTAGTACCCTTAATATAAAAACCCTCCTTCTTCATTTCGACTGTACATTTTTTGAAGTTTGTGGGGTTTATGGTTTTAGTTCTACCATTATCATCCCTCTTAGATTATCTTAAGCTATTTTTAGTATAGATTTATCATTTCTATGACATTTTCTTATAGTTTCACACTTGTAGCATAGAATACTTTACCTAAATTACTTCTAGAGTAGAATATTGCAGAATCGCATAAAACCCTTGAATCCCACTATTCGGTTACCTTAATCTTGAAAAACCAAACTACTAAACATTTTAGTAAGCCAGTTTTGTCCAATTGTACTATTCAATCATATATATAGGAACTCAT
The DNA here is from genome assembly GCA_024138005.1 of Lumnitzera racemosa. Taxonomy (NCBI): domain Eukaryota; kingdom Viridiplantae; phylum Streptophyta; class Magnoliopsida; order Myrtales; family Combretaceae; genus Lumnitzera; species Lumnitzera racemosa. The sequence continues at coordinate 48,527,605 of JAMXBC010000007.1, forward strand.
GAACACTATAATAGAATCTAGTAGTAATTCAATTATTGGTAAAATTGAATTAAAGAATAGAATAAAACCTTACAATTAGATCACAATATGTAAATATCATAGATTGAATAACAATATTAATAAAAATAACAAAAGTCTCAACAGAACATAGGGTTTAACAATGATTCACCAAAGAAAATCTTGAATAAAGACATAACAAGAAAAGAAATAAGTAGAATAGAGGAGCCCCTATAATTTTACCTTACTAAATTTGATCTAAAGGGGCACTCTATACAAACTTAATCATAGACACTTTTTATAAAAGCTAGACTTAGATTTATAAAGAAAACTTGGCAAATTTAAAATATAAGTAAATCATAAAATATACATGCCTTAGTTACACAATTGTGGAGAGGGGCATGATCTTGCACTTAATTTGAAATGTTCAAATTTTGATGGAAATAAATCATAAGGGTTACATGACCATAGATTATGGTAGTAGTCTTCACAGGAATTTATTTCTTCCTTGAAATTCTTTTGCATCAAATCCTAGTTTTGTGCTTTTCTCTAAATAAGCTCTAAAACTTGATACAAGTCTTCAAAATTCATTAAGCACTTTTGAGGCTCTTAAAAATAAAAATTAAACAAATTAAGCTCCCAATCACCATTAAATTAACTAAGTTAATATAGAAAATTGTATAAAATTACTCTAAAATATGTATGCTAATTACGTGTTATTAATCTCCATATTTAACATAAAAGGAGGTTAGTTTTGTAATGCTATCTTTATGTTTTCCACCTTTAATGCATTGAATTATTCATATTGATGTGTATTATGTGTTAAATGTTTAACTTCCATGAATATAAGGATTCTAGCTTATTGTGTTTATGAGTAGTATGTAGACATAATGAAATAGTTGTGGCTATTGATATTTCTATGTTTTGATAGAGTAAACCGAAGTTTTACATAGCTTTATGGAGAAATTTGGAATAACTTGAATGTTGAGTTAAGTAGCGATTTGTACACATTGGGCCTCCCCATTTGTTTAGATAAGTAATGCTTGAGAATTAGGGCTTCAATTCTTTGTACTCATCTCGAGCTAAAATTGGTTAGGATGAAAAATCGACTTTATTATGGTTATTTAAGTAGTGATAATGCTTAATTAACTAGGGCATGATGTAAATGATAGATTGGTAATACAATGTTCCTATTACATAATAGAATTTACCAAACGAAAATGAGGTGAATTTTATGAGTATGGGTAAAACCGATGTTTAGACTATCATGAATACTCTAATAGCTCAACTACAATGATCTCAAATAATTGTTTGCTTGCTACTTACATTTCTTAATTATAAAGAAATCAACATTTTGATGTCGAAAAATTCGCTAAAATCCATGCTTGATTCCATTATTGTTTTTCATTATTCTAGATAGCTTGCTTGTTTTCTTTTGAAAAAATTTAATTAGTTTGCCTAGATTAGAGTAGAACTATTAGAGTTTAATACTTAGTTATCTTTCTAAACTCTATTATTTCCTTCACCATAAAATATGACCTTGGTTACTCTCCTTATATTATCAATAGATCGATACACTTACTAGTATTCGTTATTTTCACCATAAAATCCATGTATTTTCTTTGTAAGCAAGTTTATAAAAGCCACGAAATCATTGAAAGGGAAATGATTTTCTTAAAGTATGGGAAAAAATAATAATAATAAAGTTATTGGTTAAGGGAGTTTTAGAAAACCAAATAATAGTGGAAACCCTATTAGAAAACCCTCTATATAAATATCCCTTATCGACCCTTGATCATTCTTTCATCTCTTTAGCAATAACGAAGCTTCTTATTAGCAACAATCTCTAAAGGAAATATAAACTAAAGAAATGAACTCTCCCCAAGACACTAGTTAGAGTGAGAACAAGGCGCTATAGGTTGTAAGGAAGATTAGCTTTTTGGAAAGGAGTTGGAAGTGTGAAGATTGGGCAAGCCCTAAATCTAAATGGGTAAGGAATTATCTAATCCTATATCAAAAGAAAAGAATTATGATTAATTGTGATTACTAAATGTGTGGATCAATGATTTGTGTACAAATCTTGTCAATATTTTACTTCATGTTTCTAATAAAGGTGGTGATTGAGATATGTTCCTGATTCTTAATCTTGATTTAATGTTATGAGCACATATGAGTGTTCCATAGTATTAGTTTGATAAGAAAAATAAAAAAAAACTAGAAAGGATTTAGAGTTTTAGATGAGTTAAGATTCAATTGAGAAGGATTGGAGAGGTTAAACGTTGAAAGGGAGAAGAGAATATCGATTAGAGGAAATCATAAGCAATGATCACGAGTGTGATCATACCTATGAACCTCATGGAAAGTTCAAATCAAAGAAGTTGAGGTTAGAGAGGATTATGGTCTAAGATCATAGGCATGGGTCTAGGCATGGTCTTATACCATCCTTTTTCTTCTTAGTTTTTTGTTTGTTATCCTCCTAAACATAACCTAACATATTCTAAACTTGTTAAGGTGTTAAGATGGTTTTAAACCTTGGGCTACACTAAGAATCTAGACTTAAGCATTTGGGAAGAAAAACAAAAGAATCTAGTTAGGATAAGAAAACATATAAATAGATTCTAAAAGTTATTGTTTTTACATTGTACATTAGGTATGCATCTTGAAAGGACTTTGGGATGTAGATATTTCCAGTTTCAGCTGGAACTTAGGTACAAGACACATGCATGATTGTTATGCTTGTTTAGATTACTTGTTTTAAACCAGAATCAATATGAACTCAAACTTATTAATTGTATGTTGTTTATGCTTGGCTTTGACCTCTTTTTGGTTAGGTTTAATTGCACTAGTGATGCACCTAGTGATCATACCCAACTCACCTTATGCAGTATGCTATATATATTTCTTGTTTAAATTTTAGCATATGCCTTATAACTACAATAAAGAGCGATGTAAGTACTGGTTCACCTATCAAGGGGATTAACCATATGCATCTCAACTAAGGAATATGAATGCTCCTTAAGGATTTTAGGGACCTTCATAGTGAGTGGAGAAGTCAATAATGATAAGTATTGAAATGCAAATTGAACAGCTTGTAAAAATTATGTTTAAGAAGTAATAAGAACCTCCTCTATGAGCTTACAAAAGTTGTAACTCTTTAGGATGGTAGAGAATTGCAAGCTAGTAAGTAACTTGAGAAGAACCAAGTCTATTTGGAACCAGTCATAGAAGATCTAAGGAATAAGGTTACACAAAACTCCAGAATCACTAAAGGAAGAATTAGAACCTTAGAAGGTGAAAGGATATAAACTACCAATTCCTCATTCCTAGAGGTTAAGGAAGGAATGCTTAGATGAGCAGTATGATAAGTTCTTAGACCTTAAACAATCACATATTAATTTAACTTTTGTTAAAACTTTGTCACAAATGCCCAAGTACGCTAAATTTTTTAAGGAACTACTCTCTAATAAGAAACTAGTTTGTCAATAATTAGATTCTAGGAATGGTTACGAAGGTAATGAGTAGAACACATACTAATACTTATATATTATGTTATATATATTACTTGTTTAGGAGTCATGAGATAGCTTAAGTCTTGGGATGCTAAGACTATGTTGTTTGGTAGCTAATAATTGAGATAATAAGTGGTGCTTCTTGCATTACCTTGATTTATTTGAAGATTAAATTATATTGAGAATATTTGAAGAACATAACAGATAATTTGGAGATTTAGGAATTGTTTATGCTTGACGTATCAATAAATGATAGGGACATAAGGTGGGCTATGGCGTTTTAGGTTCTAGGGCATTATAGAGTTAGTTAATAGTATAATAGATCCATTACTTTTAAGAAGGGGTAAATTCTTATTTGTACGTAATGTTAGTGGAAGTGAGAAGTGAAAACCATTCATAGCTTCAACTTAACCATTTGACTTTGGGTGTGTAACTAATGTGTGGTTTTTCCAATTTGCTTATCTTTCATAAAAAGCTCATAATTTATCATTGTCAAACTATGGTCCATTATTAGTTATGATCATGCAAGAAACTTTTGATGTGACATAGACAAAGAATTGATGGTATGCCTTGAAGGAGGTCTTACCATAGTGTAAATAGGTCCCTCAAGAAGAATCAAAGATATAGAAATGGGTTAAGGAAAATTTAGAAGGGGATAAGAAGCCAACATGAGTTGCTTAATGGATGTGAAGCACCACTCAAACTCTTACGGCTAATGCCTTATTGGATGTGCTTACCAATCCTAAATAGAGAGTCACTCACCATACAACCTTACTTAAGGGTTGATATGTGTCAAAGGGGGGTTGAGAGTATTCACAACAAAAGAGAGAAAACTGAAATAATTCTATTGGATAGCAATAAGAGATGGGATAATCCCTTATAGTATTCTATCAAATATATGTAGTAATAATAATATAAGATTTAAGAAATGTAAAAATTAAGAAAATTCAACAAATTTCTCTATGGACAAATGAAAACATGCTACATTAGCAATTTACTAAAATAATCAATTGAATCGAAAACTATAAAATAATTAATTAATTATGAAATATTTCAATGATAATAAAGTTAATATAAGTGGTGAATTAAGCTTAAATATGAAGAAATAATGAAATATACATAAATTGGACTTAAACATAAAATATTATGAAAATATAAAATTTAAAAATTAATTAAAACATAAAAAATAAAAGAAAAAACTTAAAATTGATAAATAAAATTTTTCGAGTTAAAATAACCAAATTCGTAACAATTTAAGCCCATATTGAAAAATGCAAGTTTTAACATCCAAAATAAACCTTGCAATGAGAACGTATGTTTGAAAGTAATAAAAATCAATTATAAGTATATAAATGTTAGAGTTAAAATAGAAAAGTTATATACAATTTAAGATTTAGAAAAAACCTGAAGATATAAGTAGATTGATACAATATTTAAGTAATAAAATCTTAAAGTCTAACTAAATAAAGAACTACTTTGATGCAATTAATTACAAGTGTATATATACTTTCTAGGGAAGAAAAATCGATAAACACATACTATAAAATGTAGATAAAACATAACTATATGATTCAAAGTTCTTTAAATGGTTAAAATATTAAATGTACACACTTGTACTTAAAAGTGAAAGCATTCTAAAGTAAGTATGTTTTTATATGCAATAACGATATAAGTTAATATAAAATACCAATGATAATAATAATTAATACTAATAAAAGTAATAATAATAATGATGATGATGATGATAATGATAACAATAAGATAAAATCACACACTTATAGGAAATAAATTGAATATATATATATATATATACGTACAATATAAACTTAAAATAATACTACAAAATGACAAAGCTAAAGTTATTTTTAGTTATCTAAATATACGATTTCAAGTTGTTCCACCTAACTCTATTATTTTATTTGATATACATATATATATAGTTACACTAATATCTATTTTACTATATACGAACACAATAACTAAATTATGTTATAGCAAAATATCGATACAAAACTAACAAATAGTCGGATAATCTAAACTTATATAATATTAAATAAACTATATATTATTACCCACAGGATAAATTAATATTTTCTAATTACTATAATAAATAATGTAAAATGTTCTTAAAATTTTTTACTAAATTATATTAATCAAGAAGTACACTCAAACTCATTAAGAATGACTATAAAAATGTAAAGATTTAAAGTAAAACTAAAAAAGTTATATGAAATTTAAAACTTAAGTAGAAATGGGAATTATAAGACAAATAATAAGCTGGTTAGGCCAATTAGTATGACATCCAAATACTCATTAGGTTTCTTTTATTTTTATATATTAGGAAATATTAATCAAGAATATGAGCTGCTTGTTGATTGCTAGGATTCATATTAGCTTTGGTGAAGTAAGTACTTTCAATGATTCTATACTTATTTTGTGCTTATAGTTAGTATACCTAAATCTTATATATTAATAAATTGCTACTTGGGGTTTGAGAATATGCTTGTGATTAAGTATAGTTTGCTTGACATGCAAAACATGGTTAACTATGGTAACTAAAGAATTCATTATATGATTGATCTTTGCATGATTTGAATAGTTTGTTAATATTAGTTGATCACCTAATAAATTGACTTCATCATATTCGACTTATTTTAAATTAAATGGATCATGCATAAGCATGAACATTGCATAAATGTTCAGGTCCTCACCTCACGCAGATGTTAATGAAGGGCCTTATAAGGATAGGATTCCCAAATAATTTGATTAGTACAGTATAAGAGCACATATACACCAATACCTTACTAGCTTGTTGATTTACCTAACTCCGAAGACACTAACCGTAGGTAGCTAGGGCTTGAGTTTGGAGAGCACCGCTTAGGGCGTGAGTGTGGACTACGAAGGCTATCTTTTCACTAGAGTTAGGAATTTGTGTACTACTGGATTTTGGAAATAGAAACATAGTTTGTAAAATATGGAATTTCTATATATATATGGCTTAAAAACTAGGTATTAGAACTCAGTTGTGATTGGTGACTATGAATCTCCAACACTTCATTCAAAGCACGTTAAATCCAATGTTGTATACACCATCGATGAACTGCATATATTGATTGACATACTGCTTGTTCATGCATTCATATATTTGTTAATAAATTATTTGATGACTTGTTTATTAATATAGTATAAGGGATATCTCATTAAGCTCGTGTAAGTTACTCCCCAATAGTTTTCTCTTCCAAGGTGATATATAATCGGGCTTAGATTAAGAGTTAAGCGATGAATATAAACATTGAGATGCTTAGAAGTTAGAATCTGAAGTTAAACTATATAGCTGGTTTGAAATATTACCTAAATTTATTAATTTTATACTTAGATCTTATAACTTCAATAAGTTTAGATTTTAAATCTTTACTATTTGATCTTATCGTTTAGTAACGATTATGAGGAACTATAAAATATTAGATATCTATAGTTAATTATATTTTATAATATGTTAATCAATTAAAAATCAGAAACCCTAGTGATAAATTATTTAGAGTCTTATAATCTCTGACTTGCAAAATAGTTTTTATATTATAGGTATACACTTGATATGAAAATTTTAGGCAATTCTACTAAGCTCCCTACAAGATCCTAATGATATGTAATGTTAGTCCAATTACAAATTAACCCCAACATTATCGTTTGCAATTTAGCAAGGTCTATAATAATGAAGATGAAATAAAGTTTAACTGACATTAAGATTGTTCAGACTTGATAAACACAAAAACTATGGATATATAAGTGAAGAATGAAATTTTTATCAAGTGGCTAATGTTTAACTTAGCTAGAGCATAGTTACAAGCTTATAGCTATTTCTTTTGTGTATGCATATTTTCATATTCCTTTGATTGATTGATCTATTTGACTGATAATAAGTCCTTGAAGTTACATGTGGTTTGCTAATTATCAATTAGCTTCAATTATTCCACCTAAGCCTAAATCCAACTGATATAGATTTCACCAAGCTTAAGTTAATATTTTTCCTTTTCCTTCTCAATTCACCTTCTTTAATTTTTTTTTAAATTAGCTTAACTCAAGCTAATTTTGCAATGTTAAAAGGGTCTTCAGTAGATGAACTCTAAATACCCAAACCACCATTCTTTTTTAGGACCATACCTTTTTCTAAGTCATCCAATATATTCTCAAACCTAACATGTTTATCTTTCACATTTCAAAAACACAACAAAATTGGTGCAAATTCATATGAAATCACAATTCATATAAAAACCCATAATCTATATAATTCAAGTGAAGCAATTATTACAAAAACTCTTAGATTTCTAACTATCCATGTAACTGCTTTAATGAAGATAGTACTAAACCTTCATATTATGAAAAAAACCAAAACTAATGATATAAACCAAAAAAAAAAAAAATGTAAGTGATGACAATGGTAAACATATTAACCTTTGATGTAGTCAAGAACTTGATCGAAGAAGCCAATCTTCTTCTTCTTATTGGAACAACCTTGAATAGAAAACCCTAATACATAATCAACCCCTATTTGAAAGTAAAAAAGAAAGCACAACCCTAAAAAAATGAGTGAGAGAGAGAGAGAGTAAGAGAGGTGTACCTTTAATAATAGGGTGCCTCATAAGATGGTCTAGAGATAGTGATACGATGGGTGTCTTTTTACTTTTGAGAGAAGGAACAAATTACAATTTTTCAAAAAGAAGGAAAATTGCAAGATTTTTTTTTTTTTTACTTCCTTGATCATTTCGCATTTAACATTAGAAAAAACTTTTATTTTTAATTCCTAAGGAAGCGTGTCATTGAGAAATAGTATTAATTAGATGCTTGAAGTATGTTTATATAATATATTTCATATTTAGCACTAAACATCACTAAGAACTTATCTTAGGTGATGTTTAATAAACATTACATTTGTAAAATCTGCAAACATTGCCTAAAAACAAAAAATTCTTGTAATGACATACCCCTAGAAGGGTAGCACCAAATTGGAGCTTGCCATTTGATCTCATGTACGTGCAAGCAATTACATTGTAGGCGTAGTTTTAGGATAGAGGCATGAAAAGCACTTCAAGCTAATCTATAGCAAGACCCTTAGAGAAGTTTAAGAAAACTATGCTAACGAAAAAAAGAAAAAAATAGCTATTAGCAGTAGTCTTTGCATTTGAAAAATTCTGGTCGTATCTAATAATTTCTAAAGCTATTGTTTATACTACCCATACTACTTTGCATTATTTATTGAATAAAACAAATGTCAAGCCAAGATTGATTAGATGGATACTATTACTTTAAGATTTTGACTTGTAGATTAGAGATAAGAAGGGATCTAAAAATTTGGCTATAGATCATCTCTTATGCCTAAAGAATCCATCACTAGAAAAAACTAGATGAATAAGACATTAATGATGAATTCCAAGAAGAACAACTTTGGTATGTAAGTCTATAGGAATGTTCTTGGTTTGCTGAGTAGCTAAAATTCTTCCTAAGGGACTAGACTATATAGATAAAGGAAGAAGTTCTTCAATGATCATAAATAATTCATAGATATGTATCTCACCTAAAAGGTTGGTAGATTTAAGATCATTATCATGTAAGCCCAAAAAGAGGACATCTTACTGTGAATAGAATAGTGCATAAGGTCTTCAAGTCTAGTTTTTATTGGCTAACAATATTTAGGGATTCGTAGATATTTGTGGAACTAAGTGACAAGTATAAGAGATTAAGGAACATATCAAAGAGAGACAAAATGTTGTAGAATATAAAATAAATCTATGAAGTCTTAGACATTTCAGGGATTGACTTCATAGGGCCATTTTCGAACTCAAACAGGAATAAGTACATCCCAGTAGCAGTAGATTACGTATCCAATGGGTAGAAGCTTAAGCCCTACTAACTAATGACACTAGGGTAGTAAAACAAGCCTTGAGAAGTCTATTTTCCCAATTTAAGTATCTAGAGCACTTATCACTGATTCAGGAACCTACTCTGGAAACATTTAATAGGAAAAAGTGTTAAAGAGTTATGGCATTATGCATAGGATTACAACTCCATACCACCCTCAAACAAGTAGACAAAGTAGAAGTTGAGAACAAGGACCTAAAAAGGATTCTAGAGAAGATGGTTAGGCATAGTAGAAGAGATTGGTTAGAGAAGCTCAAGGATGCTCTTTAGGCATGTCAAACCACCTATAAGACACTAATTAAACAACACCGTAATGACTAGTGTATGGAAAAGCATGTCACCTACTTATGGAAATCAAACATAAAGCTTATTTAGCTATAATGCGTGCTAACCTTGATTTAGAGTATATAGGTGAATACAAGAAAATTCAACCAAATGAGTTAGAAGAATGACATGAAATGACTAATGAAAACTCAAAAATATCCAAGGAATGAACCAAGTGATATCACGATAGTTAAATCAAGTAAGGAAAATAATTCGAAGTTAGAGATAAGGTTCTTCTATGCCAATCTCGACTACGACTTTTCTTAAGTAAGCATAAATCACAATGGTTCCGACCAAATAGAGTAACATAAGTATTTTAGTATAGAGTAGTGGAGATCTCAAACCCTAGGTGATGAACATTTAAATTGAATAGCCATTGACTCAAGTTATATTTAAGGGGAGAGTTTAATAAGGAAAACCATGTTGAGCTTGACCTTTACCTAATTTAAGAAAATGGGTAGTATCTATCTTAATTTGTCGTACAAATGATATAAAACAAAAGAACTTCTTGGGAAACAGTTAAAAAAGCTAATGTAGAAATCGAGATAAGAGATATGGTAATGAAAAGAGGTTAGGAGAAATTGTTAAGTATCCAAGAACCAGTCTATAAGGAACTCACATTGAAATTTGTTACCACCTTATCAATGGAACATGACAAAATTCCATGTAGAACGGAGAAATTGTTAAGTATCCAAGAACCAGTCTATAAGGAACTCACATTGAAATTCGTTACCACCTTATCAATGGAACATGACAAAATTCCATGTAGAACTCGAAACTCATTATCTTTTTTATTGCAAAACATCGAATTCACCTTCTTTATAGCTAAATTCAAAGTGTTCATGTGGCTCTACAAAAAAGAATTTGTTTAACCTCCCAAGTTCTATACATTACACTATGAACTACCATGTGGAGTTACCTCCACAAACTATTATAAAAAATTGACTAGAGAAAAGATGTATAGCCTTAAGTTTGCCAGAGGATCTCACCTGAAAAATCCCACACATTGAATCCTTCATTAGTTGCTCACTTACACTATTAGTGGGAGATAAAAAAACACCAAAGCAGTAGCAATGCCTGAGGTCTTCTACCTCTATAATCTTATGGAAGATTACCTAATAAACTTAGCAATGACCTTAACTTTTTACTTGTGATACCAAGCAATCGACGTCCATACTAACCAAATTAGATGCAAGCCATAAGTCATGATCTTGGCAAAGAAACTGAAACTTCTTATTAACAATCCCCAATTGATTATGATGACGAATGTAACTTCAGTGTCACTTTCAATCTTCTAGCAAATGAGACTTTTCTTGAATGACATTGGTAAGACTATACCCAAAAAGGAAAGAGAATAAAGCATCCATCAACTAAGAGAGTTTGGCCATCAAGTGAAGAAATTAAAAATTGAGGTTTAAAAGTTGGTGACATCCTAAGCACTCTTCAAGCAATCCATGAAAAGATTGTTCTAAAGACAAATAAGGTTGATGGATATTTTCATCATTTTCATTGATCAAGTCAAGATAAACATCCCTCTAACAATAGAAGAAGAATTGATCAATGTCACCAAACGAATGGATTTTGGAGGGTGGAGACAAGGAGGATAATGAGGAGGAGGAAAAGAAGGCTACCATTAATATGGATTCCAATGATGAAGACAACAAGGAAGTAAGTGATCTAGATTTCTTTTAATTACTCTTGTATTGAACTATTGCTTTTAGTTTTTTAATTTTTGGTTTTCATGTTTATCTTTTTCCATTGTTAGTTCTTACTTTATTTTTTTTTAATTTTTTTATTGCAATTTTCTCAATTCTACTCTCAATAATAAAATAATAAAGATTTTACCTGTCTTGCACATATTTTTCTCTTCTCTTATTTTTCTTTTAGATCTTCGTTGTACCAATTCACTAATGCTTTCTACAAATACTAATTTCTATGGGCTTTTACGTGCGATTTGCACTCACCAAAGGGACTACAATCTCTCTAATGCTCTATGCTCTCTTTTCAAACATTTTTAGTATACTTCACTGTAATACATTAGGGACAACATACCATATTAAGTATAGAGAAGGAGTATAACAAAATAAGTACACCTTACATTACTATTCAGGAAATCAATCGTTCTTAATTTTTGATCCTTTTTTTTTTAAGTTTACAACCCTCTTTTATTTAGTGATATAATGTATGAATGGTGTTTGTATGAAATTTTCTTAGTCACTATTGCATATTTTATACAGTGCTAGAATTAAGTTATGGAATTCATGTAGGGTAAAGTTACATGCTATTTTGATAAGGATAACGGGCCAATCAAGTGCTCCCAAGCTTAAGGACTTGCTCTTATGGCTTGCTAAGTTGTTTGAGGAGTGTTGAACTCAAAAGAGTAGTGCATTCCCTAATCTAACCTGTCAAGTTAATTCGCCCTCTACATTATATAAGCAATTGCTAAGGTGACCAATTTGTGTGACGAGCCGACCCCTCCACAATACATGTAAACCTTATAATGTTTTGGATTAAACCCTAAATTAGACCTGAGTGCCCTAAATAACTTCATGGGTTGCTAAGACTAAGTTAAAAATTTTATCAAATTATAAACTTGAATATATTATGAGTAATAAAAATCCTGAAAATTATATCGAAACCTTAATGGTATACAAAAATCCTAAATCTTATGTATGCATAAATACCTAAAATTGAACTCGAGTTTAAAAAAAATCCTAAAGCTATAGCTCTAAGTTTATAAAATGAATAAATTTACCCCAATAATAATAAAACCCTAATTGAATAAAATGATTGACTAATACACATAATTATGTAAAAATTGTTAATGAATGAATAAAGATAACACCTAAATATTATAAATATAATGAGTAATAATTTAATTGATAAAATTTATAAAATTATGAATATTATTTCATAATTATTATTATGTCTATAATTTTACATTTAGAAAATTTAACGTTATGATTCTTAATTTTACTTTTTCCTTTTTCCTTTTTCTTTCCTTATTTTTTTCCTTTATCCATGTTTTTCTTTTCTTTTCTCTTTTAGAAGATTTGTGTAGCCCATGTGCTTGAAAATACTTGGCTACAATTAAAAGGATAAAGTAAGGGTTTAATCAACCTTATCTAATATCTTATCTCTTGTTACATTTTTTTACATTTTACTTTTCCTATTTTATTATCTCCTTTGTATGATGCATTCAAACTCCTTTTTTCTCAATTTCCTAATTCTAAACAAAGCAAAACACACAAAATTTTTGCTCCTCCAAATTGTAAACTTCATTTCCTACATTTCTTAATATTTCTTCTTTCATTTTGATTTAACAAAGTGGAGAATAAGAAGAAAAGCTTTTGGATCAACAACTCTTTAAGTTATTAAAAGAATAGTTAAATACTATTTTTAATGTTTTTATTTTGCTAACTTATATGTACTCTTGTGATATGTGTAAATTTTGTAGAAATACATATATTTAGGGAATATGTAATGAGTTGATTTTGTAATTCTTTTCTTTGTATTAAAGTATTTGTACATGTAATTAAAATTATTTATACATATTGTTCATTATATTTTCTTGTACATAAATATAAGTATGTATGTATATATATATATATATACAACTATATGCATATATATAATAGGATCAAATACATATAATTATGTGGTATATTTTGAAATACATATAATTATACGTATATAGTATGTATGATAGTTATTTTCATTTTTCTTTATATATATACATATGTATATGCGTTCCTATATATATATGGATAAGTATAGTACATAATTTATATATGTAGTGTATAAATATATATATGTATAGTTTATATAGTATATTTAGGTTTATATTGTAAAGTTACATATGTATATATATATATATATATATAAATAACATAAGAAAACCTAAGTGTAAGAGCATATGTATAAGTATAAAAATACATATACTAGTAGTATAGTATAAGTACATGTATATGTCTAAATAGTATATGTATAATATACTAGAATACTATATCAAATAAAGTAATATATATATATATATACATATACATATACAAACATGCCATGGGTTTAAGAAAGAAAATTAGGTTAATTTACAAAATTTAATAAAATATAATAGTAAATATATATATACAGTAAAGTTACAAAATAAGAAAAATTGGGAAATATGGAATATTCGTAAATTGACATGTGCAATACCATTATGCTACCACGTCAGCATCTTATAATTATAAATAATTTCGTAATTATAAATAATAATGAAAAAATTAATTAGTTAGGAAATTACTAAAATAGCAAAAAAGTGTATTAAATAAGTATTTAACCTTTAAAATATCAAAATAAGTAAATTGTCATAAAATAGACTTAAAATAAGAAAATTAAAAAATATAAAATTTAGATACTTATTAAATCATAAATAAATAAAGAAAAGCACAAAATAATAATTTATAAATAATTAAGTTAAAATAATAAAATTTGTAATATTTTTAGATTATAATAAAAAATATACATGACGACATTCAAAATGAATCTCATTATGAGAAAATACATTCAAAAACAATAAGGATGAACTATAAGGTCTTAAAAATTGAAACTATAATGAAAAAGTTACACGCAATTGACAAAAAGCTTAACTGGAGATTTTATATGATTAGATAGTTAATTTAGATAATTAATACTAAATATATGAGATGTTTAGTTATTTTACTTAAATATTTAATATTGATCATATCCCCTAAATTTTAGGTGATCACAATACTAAGACTGATTTGCCAATGGATTATTATGTTTCCTAACTACTATGATAACTAAGTACTCTTAATGATTCCAACAAATTTGTGTTTGTAGTTAGTGAATATTAACTATTATTAATAATTAGATGATTATGGGGCTAGGTTATGCATGTGTATAATACTGTTTGATAAGTTATGAAATTACTTCAAAGTATGATAATGTACTATTTGTTACATAGTGAACCTACTAGGAATTGATCTGTTTGTGATTTTGATTGGTTACACAATAATTGGTCTTAATGATATTAGACTTGAACTAACTAAGTTAGAATATGCGTAAACATACATTACAAAAGTAATTCCAGCCGTCACATGACATAGAGTTAACTAGAGGCCATACAGGAGTTGATAAATTATGACTATAGAGTTTTGGTATGGTGTACATGTATGATATAACCTTACCTTGGCCTGTAGGATAATTAGGTGTTGGACACAACAACAGCCTAGTTAAGGGTCAAGTCTAGAGGCCTCCGTTTAGAGGTGAGTGTAGACTACGAAAATCTACTTACAATTATATTAAAATTGAAAATGGATATACTATTTATTTTTTAATACCAAATGAGGAGTTTCGTAATTATATAAGTTCAAGTATGACACCCAAATTTGATTGGTGCCATGTATACTCTAATCCTAATTTCGAAGGGCATTAAATCTAAGTTGCATATGTATTTATATAGCATTCTATTTGGTCATGCATTCATATGTTTAAAAATTAACTATTGATAACTTGTTTTTCGTATGATTAAGGAATAGCTCACTAAGCTTGTTAGCTTACACTCCTATAGAATGTTTTTGTAAGAGGACCTTTTCATTACACCTAGCCACGAGATACCCAAGGTTAATGGGAAGTTTTTGGGTTAGTGTAAGTTTAAGTTGAGAGATATTACAATTACTATAGCAAACTCTTCAATAGAGACATATTATCTAATATTATGTGTTATTTAGTATATTTACTAGTTTATATAAATAGTATAGTAAAGACTTAATGTATTTGCTTATGTATATATTGTAGTTATATTATGAAACTCATATTAATATAAATATGTTGTGATATTAGCTATGCCTGCATAATTTGTAGGTATTTAATTGTAGTAATAGCCTTATATGTTGCATAAAGGGTAGTCAATTGAAAGGATAACCAATCTATAGTCCTTTGTATGATATATGGTATATGCCACAATTAGGCTACCCCTTGAGTTGTGACAATACAACTATCCAAGGCCACGTGTTGAACTAGTATCCTATCGACTTAATGCATACCGAAGCTAAGTTGATCCCATCTTAGAATCAAACACCCGAAGCCGACTCGACAATGATCTACCTTCTAAACCAAACCTTTCCTAGCCCCGAAAATTCAAGCTGTCGAACTACTAACCCTAACTTGATTTGTTCAAAACCCACTCTATTCAGCCATTAGTGTCATTAGGACCACCAAATGGACAATTAATATGCACCCTATCTTTCATGACATCCTTATCATCCTTTTCTATCATTGGATATTCTTTATACTTGTTTACAACAGTACCCATGCAAATTATTCCTTTTCCTTTACTAGTAAGAATCTCTTTTATAATTTACACTAACCTAAGACTTACCCTAATTAGGTCCTATAAATACTTGTAAATGAAGATAGCCACAACAGTCAATACAATTAACATTATAACATTTTCTTCTTGTGTGAGCTAGGTGCTTCTTACTTACTCTTGACTACTCTTATCTAACCCATTGAGTGTAGACTAGTGGCAAGTAACCTTTGACCATACTTATACATCATATCAAGTTAAATCTAAGCTCGTATAAGGCATTGGTGCGTTATATGCATCGCCAATGTATGAAGACCTTTGTTCAACCTTTGACTCATTTATTCTTCGAACCGTCCTAAGGTTTGGACCAATCCTCTTAGTTCATGCAATATTGGACATCGTATGTTCATCTACAACGAGTTGCATCATTATTTATTTTAGGATATCAAGGCAATAATAAAATTGTTGAACAAGCACTAATTATATGCTATTCCTAGAGTTTACTTGGATTTATACTTGTCTCTCTTTAACTTTTATAGATCCATAATCCTAAGAAAATAAGAAAATAAAAATCGTCTCTTGTAAATTCGCTAAAAAATTTAAAATAGCTAAAGGTGTTGATAAGAATAAAATAATAAGTAGCAATTGGTATGGATTGACCTTAGTCTCTTACAAGAGTGAGGTTCTTTCTCACTACCAGTATGTGCGAAAAAAAAAGGAGAATGAAAATTGATATGGGTCAGCCTTAGTCCTAAGAGTAAGGTTCTTTCTTGCTATCAATGAGAATGTAAGACTTATATCAGTAAGGATCTATCTTAGTCCATTAGAAGAGCATAGTACTTTCCTACTATTGCAGTAAAATGATTAAAAATTAATTTGAACAGCATTTCAATAGAATTGTGTATAAGGGGGATAATCAAGGGATGAGTAGATACAAAATATGTTTACACTCGATTCTCATGTTTGGTGGGTTGAAGGCAGACTTATATACATCCAAGTTAAGTGTAAAGGGGTCATATATGGTTCTCACTCAATTATGAAAATATGGGAACTAATCTGAGGGAGTCATTGGTTAAAAAATATGAATCAACTTTGATTTATATGAATTAGCTGTTAAATTCTAGTATTTGTATTTTTTATGCATCAAAAAAGTGAGAAAGGAAAGATTATACAAGTTTCTAAGGATATTTGATAAAAGCTTCACAAGGATGCATGACATATATCAAGGTTAATATGATTTTTTTTTTTTTGGTGTATCTTAAATAGTAATAGGTACACTTAGTAGTTCTTATCCTTATTTTTCAACCCTTATTAAAGATTGATTAATTTGCTTAAGGGCCATCAAATGTTTAAGTGTAGAGAGATTTTATGGGTGTGATTTTACATATATTTCTTGTTATATTTTTATAGTCATTTAAATTTATTTTATTGTGATTTGGATGATTTTTTGTACTTAATTGAGTCATTTATTTATTTTAGCATTAAAGGAGCAATGAAGTGAAAAAAGTAAAGATAATTTTTTTAGAAGGATTCTACTTAATTTGAAGAATGACTCAATAATACCAAATGTAGGAAGAGAATTTCATCAAGGATTAAAGTCTAGAGAAGATTATGGTTGAAGTCCACGGTCGTGTTCGTTAGCTATGATCCCCTCCTCATATAATTCAATTATGTTTTTGAAGAATCTATGCAAGGAGAAGTCTATACTCCAAGTCCACATGAAACACCCTAGTTAGTTCAGCGTTTTATTTTAATTTGTAAACTCCTTAAGTTAATATCTTTAGTAAAAGGAATTAAGGTACCATTTTAATTATTTTTAAGATCTTTATTTCATGTATATATCAAGTACATTAAATTTTATATTTTATGTATGGACTATAGCAATTTTATTAATACTTTACATTACAATATTTTTATAAAAGGGTTATTATTCTAATTATAGTATATAAGCTTATTTTAATTAATCTCATTTTTTTTTCTTTTTAAGCATTACCCTACATTCTAGAAGGTTTTAAAAACTACCTAAAAACCCTATCTTAATCATACTTTCATTTTCTTCTACATTGCAAACATTACTTTCTCTCTTGGTAGTGGACTCCTAAACCCCCTCCAATATCTCTTCTCTCATCCTCTAAATCTTCTTTTCTTATCAAGCCCTATTAAATTTTTCCTTCACCCCACTGCCATTCATACTCTCTCGCGCCCTTGTTTCCTTTTCTCCTTCTTAGCAATAATGGTCGATCCTACCACTGTCCCTCTCTCATCCCTCTGAAATTTCGAACCCCACCCCCTGCTGCTCCTTACCCCTTCTCTCATCCCTCTGCAATTTCTTAACATTCGATTTGTTACCTCGATTTCCTAACTTTAATCCCTTTTCTTCTTCAATTAAAATTTGCAAATTCTTACCCCAATTTCCAAAGTTCTATATGCTGAAGTCCCCTACTTTGTCCAATTCATTCATAAACCCATTCGAATTAAATATGGTTCTCACTTTCAATTGGGTTTGGTTTATTCTTCTACACATTCTAAGATTTCCAATACTTAGCATTAATTAATTATTAGGATATTTTTATTAAATAAATTATAATTTTATATTATTATTTTGTTATTTATGATAGGTTCTCATTCGTCGTATTTGGTGTTGCTATCTCAATTGCCTTTGCAAACCATTTTCGATTTCATACTTGGTACCATACTCTTAGTATAGTATCTTATTATTATTTTATTAATTATCTCAGTTGTTAATGTTAATTTAAGTTTATTAGCATTCAATTTCTGCTTTAAAGTTTTCAATTATCATGTTGTATAGTGCTATTTATGTAAAGGTTATTGTTAAAAATATTTTATCATATTTTAGATTGTTAGTTATAGGTCTATATTTTTAGGCTAATTTCTGTTTCTATTGTTTTCGACTTAGGTCGCTAACTTCTATTTATTTATAGATTTAATTAATAATCATATTTTATGATAATCTTAAATGTCGATCTGGTGTATTATTATTCTATATGCATTTTCTTCACCTTAGTATTATGAATGTATAGTATATTTTATCATATTTAGTATATTGATTACAGATATATATGTATGCTAGGGGCAAGTTTTTGTTTATTTATATAGTAAGTTAATGATTATACTCTACATATGTCCTTATTACGAATTAGTATGCTACGAATCTTTCTATTATTAGTATGATTTATTATTATTATTATTATTATTATTATCAATGTTTTCATAATCTAATTATCTTATCACATTAGTATTGTATATATATGTGGCATATCATATATTATGTAGTATATCTATTTTATCTGTTTATTATTACTTTGTAATTTCTTATGGGTTTTCACAAATTATACTATTTTCTAATTAAGTACGTAGTATTTACTTACTATATTGATTTGATAATCTATATATTTTGGTACTCTAATTATGTGTCCATTTTGTACCTTCTTTTATATATATATATATATATATATATTACTTACTTTATGAGTTTCTATAAAAGCGATGTTATATATATAGTTATGTCTCCTTTTTAGCTTAATCGTATTATGTTATTACTATTATTTGACTTGACAATTTTTTTCAAGACCTTAAATGAGTAGATCATAAGCTCTTAGAGAACTCCTAGGTAAGACTTAGTTTTATAATGTAAGGTTAATGTGTTAATTGTTTCTTTTAGATTCATGGTGTTTGATTTCCTTTATCATGGTCTAACTTTGTTTAGGTTGAGATTAGAGTATTGTTTTCGACCTTGGAGTGATTCTAGGTATGCGGTGTTTGTTATTGATTATGCTTGCTAGGTTAGAAAAGATCTAACTGGCCTAATTGATGATTAGCTTAATTGATCTTGGTTGCTAATTATGCTTGACTTGCTCGCTTTAAGGGCCCTCATGGCAAATCCTTAAAGGAGCAACTGCTGATCATGTGCAGGGATTCCCTAGTAGACTTTCACATGGGATGATGCAGCTAGAAAAATAGGTTTTAGATTTAGGTTTCTAGGTATAAAGGACTTAAAGAAAAATGTATAATTATATCCACCTATGTTTGTGGGTAAAGACCAAGTATAGCGGGGTTTGAATAACCCCTTGTTGTTTTATGGGTTTAAATTGAGATAATTAAACTGTTGTATGTATTACTCTATCATATTACATCACCGTAAGTGAATGATTCATCTTAGCATGTATATGTGTTTGTACACCCATACTGGGCTTCGGCTTGTTCTTTTCTCTTTTAGTTGCCAGATCTAAGGACCTTCTTATTTATGAGGAGACGTTCGTTGACAACATCCAGGAAGAGGATGGAGTTGAGTATTTATATTTCTTTGATGACTAGATAACGTGTTATCTATTTTACGAGTGGTTTATGTTTCGTTGAGGATTATGTTCTTTTAAGGAGAGGACTCCTTTTGATAATGAGGATTTTAGTTATTTGTTTTATCTTATGTTTTGGTTGTAAGTCAGGATACTTTGAACTTTTGGATGTTATAGGTTTATATGAGATTATGAGTAGATGCAGTTTCGCATTCCTTATGGATATTTATATATTGTATGATGTGATTCTCAATATTACGACTGTAGACTTAGAAAGCCTTACATAATTTGGGTTAGCTGAGTTATATGGTGAGTTGTAGCGCTATTTATGATCTCATGGCATTACACTCAATACATGAATAGATCTATCACAATTGAAGGGTAGTACTATAATTTTGGTGATAGGTTATGGAATTCTTTTGGAATTGAGTTACTATATTGAGTGTCTAGGGAATTCTTGTTCTTCATGTTGTTCTAACCTATTATATTATAGAAGCCATTCAGATAGATTGTAGTTAGGATTAAGATCTAGTAATGAAGCGATTCCTATTAATTCATTAATTGATTTCATCTAATAAATAATAATAGGGAATAAATTAGTAATATTTAGAATTATTGTGTAATAACCCATGGTTTCAAGCCAATATGATAACTTTAGGATTCGAGCCCTTAAATTTAAAGTGTTAGGCAATATTATTCATTTTAGTATAAATTTTACAATCAGAAAAATTACCTTAGTAAAGTCAATTTCTCGAAATAAGCTATATAAAAGAATTAAACTAAGGAAAACGTTGATTTATAGATAAAGCTAATAATTATCGAAAAGATAAAATTCAAGCTTTAAGATATAGTAGAATATTAGAAATAAGTTATTTAACCTATAAAAATAATAAATAAAGTTGAATTATATCTAATATACATGTATTTACATAGAATGTATATTGTATGTATTAAATATATTCATATAATAATAAACTATAAAAATAAAGGAAATTAATATAGAACAATAGAAAATCAATTAAAAAAAATGACTTGATGAGTCACTAAACCTCTCAAGCATTGTATGGTAACCTAGGATCAATTTGGAGTCATGAGTCAATAACTAAAACATAAGAAAATGATACTTAGCAATTATAATAAATACAAAATGGACACATAAATTACCTTTTGGACATGTCGTATGATGATTCATCCACCAATCCAACTCCAAAACTATAAATAGACTCTTAACATCAAATATTACACATTTTAGTAAGCTAAATTCGATTAGAAAAAATTAGGGAAAAGATTAGAAAATTGAAAGAAAAATAAGGTGAAAACATAACACAATCTGATCCAAGCTCGTTTAATAGTATGTTGAAGACATGCTGGAGTGGCTTTTGGGGTTAGAAAAAGGGTGGTTGAATAAGCTTTTCTAACAAGGTTCATTAGCTAGAGGTTGGCTAGAGGCAATCAATTCATGTGAACTAAATTTCTAGCTAAAATTTGCTTTAATTTCTAAAGATATCAAATGATTTTCTTTAGTTATGAAATTTGGCTTCTATGATCATTTTTAGTGCATATTAATGTAGTAATTTTATTTTAATTAAATAATTAGTGGAAATATAGGTTACTTAAGAAAGTACCTTGTTTGGGAAAATTTTAATTGAATTTTTAGAAATATTAAAAATTATTGTTTCAGGCTAAATTTTTGTGTATAATATGATTAATATATATATATATATATATTTAATTATGGCATCAACAATTTTTGAAAATAAGCATGTTTACTATTTATTATATTTATTTATAAAAAAATTGGTAGTTTTTCTAATTTGTTAAAATTATTAGTTTTTATATAAATTAAAGAATGAGTTATGCATATTTTGACTTTTGGAAGTTTATTAGGATATTTGGAATACATATTTTTTACCTCAAGTTTAAATTTGTTTAATTTCCTTAATATTTCATAAGTTTGTAAAATTGCTATTTTGGTAAAAATAAGTACTAGCTAGTTTAGTGTAATTGATAGTGAATAATTAAACTACATTTTTTTTATGTCCATAGGATTTTTCGTGCAATTAACCAAGCTTGTAAATTATTTATTACGTATTTTTCCTATGTAAGGTTATATATTGACTTTATATGTAAAATAATAAATAGTATTATTATGATAATTGATAAGATTAGTATAAGATTAGCATTTTAGGTATAAATTTGGAAAGTGTGATTTTTAGGATTTTTAATTTAGGATTAAAGTTCATTTAGTTCAATTACAAAGTTCTAGTCACGTATGATTGAATCGATAACAATAAAGTGTATTTTCGTGCTTATAACCATATTAATCAATTTTGTTTCTTAAGATATATTAATATTAGTCGAAATAATGATCATGATGATATAAAGTTTACTAAAATTAGATAAGAAATGAGTAAGATATAGTCAAATGTAGTAATGAAAGCTTATAAGAGTTTAGGTTTGACTAGTATTTGACTTGAAGACGGTATTTATATTCTCCTAGGTGTAATAAGAGAGGAAAGACCATATCACAAAGTTTAGGATTTTGTACTACTATTAAGCATAGGTAAGTGGATCTAACCTATGCTTGGAGTAGATTTATTACTACTAATGACACTATGTGTTGTTTGATGTTATGTTGATTGAATATGGTTATACCTCGTTTGATTTGATATGTTGCTATAATAGATGCTGATGTGGTGATTTTGAATGATGATATTTACATCTTGATTAAGCTATTATGCTGCTATGTTGAATGTTGATGTGGTGTTTATGAATAATTGTACTAACTTGGAAAGTTAAGTGATTGCTAACCTATTCTTCTACATGCTCATCTAAGTGAACCCTATGTAAGATATTAGATTTCTACTAAGGAAAGACCAAAAACTAAGCTTAGATAACTAACTTAAATAAAACTTAAAGACTAGTTATGCTGAATGATATATTTGAGTTGTTATTTCATGGTATGGCATAAAAAGAGACCTATGGGTTAGACTTTTCAAAACAAGGCTTCCAAGTGATCAAGGAAAAAAAATGGTTTCATGAACTTAGTTTTAGAAACATATAAATTTACATTGCTCGAGTAAGCTAACTAATCTTTGTAGTTTAATTTGGTATACTACACTTTATAGTTTAATGTGGTAAAAAATAGAGTTGAGGGTCTTACTCTCAAGCAGTTCCTTGTTACCTTTAGGTTCCTAGACATTATATCTAGATGTTCGAGTATGTCTACTAACCAGATGAGTGAGTTGAAGAACATAGGATATCGTTATCGATGCATGCCATATACATGAGTATAGAATGCTATATTACTAGTAATAAATGCTTAGTCAGGCTAATATATGTGTAAAGGTGTACCTACTAGTTATGATTTACATGTTTGAGTTATGATATTGTCCATATTGTGTTGTCCATCATCTACTCTTACTTAGCTTCAGTAGTTGATGGGATAAAATGTTTTATCCTCTAGTTAGCAAGATCTTGGAGGGCCCAACATTAGGGGTATATGTAAACCTTATAAATCAAGCCTTCTAAATATAGGATCGAACTCATGTATTGTTGTTACGAACTGAGGACGGCCTAGTCGTGGTAGACGCCGTATACTGTATGAAGAACCACTGATTGGTTATCCCTCCAATCAAAAACTCTTCACATAATATAAAAGGCTCTACAACTACTAGTTCCCAAAGTACATTCAGATTCACAAGATATCATCACACAACATATTTATATAAAAGTTAAGTTATAAAGTTTACAATACACAGTGTTTAAGTATGTCTAAGTTTATAATAATAAGAAAAACATAAGTACATGAGTAAGAGTCTACATAAACTATTTCCTCTCATTACACGCATACTTAACTAGTTCATATACGTAACTCGGATTTAACACCCTTCGAAGCCAGGGGTTAGAGTTTATACGGCACCAATCAGATCCGGGTATTATACTAGAACTTACTTTACTACGGAACTCCATGTTTCGTACTTATATCAAATAATTCTTTTATTTTCAGAAAAACCCAAGTTCTAGTATAATTGTGAGTGGGCCCCCACAATCCATACTCACCCCTAAACGGAGGCCTCTAGACTTGACCCTTAGCCAGGCGATTGGTGCCTCCAATGCCTAGTGTTCCCGCGAGCCAAGGTAAGGTCATTTTGTACGAGTGTACCGTATATAACCAAATAAATCAATAATATCAACCCCCAAATGGCCTCTCTTTACCTCCGTGTGATGTGACGGCCGGAATAGTATTCATGCTATGCATGTTGATATATGTTCCAATTTCTTTTTATAGGCCGAGTATAATTTAGTTCAAATTATGCTGTGACCATCCACTAATACACACAATCATTTTCTATACTACCATGCAACAAATAAGGCATTCTCTACATTTAAGGTAAATTCACAACTCAACATACAATTACATACACAAGCATTTCCTGAACCCCACACAGTAGTTAATTAACAATAATATTTAAGCCCACTATCTATAATCACAATCAAGCATGGAATCATAGGGTAAATACTCACTTGGCCATAGCGGTTTTCCTTAATCGTAGTAATCGATCAGGAGGTCCTTGCTCACCTCAAGGTCACCTGATCATTATGCGATAATAACACTAGTAAGTACCTGAATTAACTACTAATTCTAAACATCTAATTACCTAATTCTACTTAAATTACTATCAACTTTTACCCGGTAAGACTTTAATTTCAATCGTATGTAACTTTTTTTGATATTTATGAATTTATAGTCGTTTTTGGTGTTAAGACCTCTATTTTAAGTTATGTACTAAATTTATGGAAATTTTTAGTTATGAACACTTAAGTACTCTTATTACTTATATTTATATCTTTTATTCCTTAAATTCTAATAATTAAAGAATTTTACTTTGCTATTACTAATTCATGTACTGAATTAGATATAATCTAATTTAAAAGGTGTATTAAGATTTACTAATTTAGTTACCTAATTACCTATACTTTTCTTGGTTTTCTTATTTTCTAAACTTATGCTTATGTCATCGCTTACATCATCTTTTGCTTATGTTATTGCTTATGTCATCGCTTGCTTATGTCATGGCTTATGTCATCATGTGCTTATATCATCACTTACCTCATCATATGATTACATAAGCCTTTCCTCATGCTTATGTCATATGTATATGTATTATGTACATGTTATCCTTTTCTCTTATACTTATGTACATATACTTTATACATACTTATACTCATACTTATACTTAGACTTATACCGTATTTATACATGTATACATACCCATATACTTATACGGTTGTATACGTATTTTTATACTAAAATTCGTATGCCTAAGCTTTTCCTTAAGAAAAGCTTCCTAATTCCATGTTTTTGTGTTCTTATGTATATATTTAGTGTAGTATAGGTATGTATAGTTAGATATGATCTTAAGTTAGGTTATGTACATGATAAATACTCATGTACAAAGGTTCACATACTTGTACTCTTTTGGTATTTCCTTATGTGTACATACTTATAAGCATATACTCATGTCTTCCTTTCTTCTTCTTCAAAAGTTCTAATTTCTACACTTAAAGATGGAAACTTTGTTTCCTCTTCTTCAAGACAGTACTAACCACATAACTACTTATCTAATCTACCTAATTAACTAACTAATGAATAATATAAAGTAACATAAAACAACTTAAAGACATACCTTTAATTATGTTGAAGTTATGGAGACAAAAGTGAAGTAATGAAAGTGAAAGAGGAGAGGGAAGTTCACGGCATGAAAATGGGAATTTTGGTTTGTTTCTTTTGTTTGTTTCTCTTAATGGAAGACAACATGTGGTGGGGTTTTGAAGGGAGGATGTGGACGGCAACAATTGTAAGATGGAGGAAAAGAAAAATCAAAAGGAAAAGAAAAGAAAGCCATCATTAAGGAAGAGATATTTTCCTTATCTCTTAGCTTTTGTTGACTTTTCAAAATGTTGACTTGGTCAACTTTTGGACTTTGGTCAACATGTATTATCTTAGTCAACATTCCTTAAGTATGTGCAATTTTGCGCACATAATGTAGTAATTAAGGGAAATTAGAGGAAAAATGAAGGAAATGATAAAAAATGAGGTATATAATGAATGGATGTGTAAATATAGTTGATGAGATCTTACTTTAGGTCTTCATAGTCCATATATCTCATTTGATAAACTACTTTGGATAATAAGTGCAAAAAGTACTAATTTGAGTATTAAAGTTCACTATATGTAACCTAATCTTCAACTATAACCTTAACCCTAAGTAAGGCTATCTTAATCATATACTTAAGGAATAAATATAATCTATGACTCATTATCTTAGTTCCTAATGATTTACTTAAGAATTTGAGTCATATAAGCAAGAATGAGGGTTATCTCTAACCTTTTACTAATGATTTAGTAAAATATAAGCATTGTATTATCAATTAGGGTTTTAGGGTATATCATGGTGGATTAGTGCACATATGTCCTTAATGTAATCATTTTTAAGGTTTTTATCACTTTTGAATGAAATCTTTAGCTTTTAGAAACATTTAGGGTAGAAAAATTCTTTACGTGATTGATTAATTCTTTTAAGGTTTTCACTTTAATTAGCCTTGTCGACTCCTAAATTGTCTTTTATAGTTGATTCTATTTCAAAAACTAAATCGAAACTTTGAGGGGCTTACAATTGTAGATGAATTCCCTAAGTTAATAGAGCCGATAAGTTTGAAATCAATTAAAATTTTAAATTTGAAACTTAAAATAAGTATCAAAAACCCTAATATATTAATCAAAACACTAATTGCGTATGAAAACCCTAAACCGTATATCCATAAGTACTAGAAATTGATCCTAAATATAATAAAAACCTTTAAACTAAAACCTTAAGTCTATAAACATACAACTTTACTTTTACGATAATAAAACCAATCGAGTACAATTATCGATCAATATGCTTAATCACATAAAATCACTAACAAACGATTGGAGATAACTTTTAATTATTAATAAATGTAAAGAGTACCAAATTAATAACTATTATTATTTAATTATTAGTGACTATATATTTGTATATCTAAATGAGTATATATATATATATATTAACTATTTGAACTTCATTTAATTACTTAATTGGTGTTTATTCATTATATAGCAATATTGATTTTATATTCTATAATTTTCTTCATAACTATATTATTTAGTATTCTAAATATTATGTATAGGATAAGAAATATTAATAGAAAATTCAAAAATTAATTTTTTTTACTTATTTCCTCACTTTCCTTATTTCTTTATCTTTATCTTTATCTTTTATTTTCTTTTCCTTCTTAATTTATATGTGTATATAATATTATATAATTATATGTTTACTAAGTCAACATATCGTTTTCCTTCTTGAATTTTCTATCATTTTCTTTTCTTTTTCTTCCTTATCCACTTCTCCATGCCATGACACCTAGATCATCTAGACAATTCTTCATTTATTCAATTGCAAATTTACACATGTAATTAGATTACATATTATTTCAAAAAGTGAACCACCATTTTTCCTCTTCCTTTCTTCATCTTCTTCCTCTAAATTCTCTCTTTTTCCTCTATCAAACAACTCATTTTCAATAACCCCAAAAGAAGGAGAAAAGAGGATTTTTCTTTAAAGGTATTCAAGAATGAGTAATTATATTTTCTTGTATATTATTAGCACTAGTTGTCTTATGTAGATTATGTTTATGTATTTCTTTTATACTTTTATGTTTTCTTCTACTTGATGTATTTAGTATATATTTTAGTGTACAAAACTTCATATAAATGTGTTAGATTTTGAGTAGGTGATCGATTTCTTTTGAAAATTATGTTTAAATGTGTGTGTTTATGTATGTGTGTGTGTGTGTCTATATATATATATATGTATATATATATACTATTACTACTACTACTACTACTACTACTACTACTACTACTACTACTACTACTACTACTACTACTACTACTACTACTACTACTACTACTACTACTACTACTACTACTACTACTACTACTACTATACATATAGATGGATAAATACATATATGTGTGAAAATATTATGAACTAGTTGGACATATGAATATATGCATAAATACGTATGTATTGTTTATATACATATGTATAGGAATATGTAGTATGTATATGCATATAAGGGAATAACAAAGAAAGAAGGCAAGAAATATATATACATATGTATTATTCTATATACATGAAGTATAATATGTACACAAATATATATATATATATATGTAAGAAATACTTAATATTCATATATACCAAACCAAAAGTATATTTATATATATGTAATTTCTATTTCATTAAAAATACACTAAGAAAATATAAAAATATGTATATATATAAGTGTACACAAGTATGTATATGTATAAATATGTGTATTTATGTATATGTATACATGCATAGACATACGTATAATAATATTATAGTATACATATACCTATAAGTATATGTATAAGTACATATACTAAAATATCAAGTGTACATATGTACTTAAGAATACATACATATATATATATAAATATAAGTGCATACATATAATTACATACATACAATACATTTATGTAATATAATATAATAAAAAATATATGTAAATACATGATGGGCTGAAACCCATAATATATAATTAGATCCCATAATCTATTAATTAATTAAATAAAGTAATATATTAATATATCTAATTATAATATAAAATTTTAGGGGGGAAAAAAAGAAGAAAGAGAAAAATCCAAAAGTTGCCACACGGACAAATAGGAGTATGCTACGTTAGCAAACCATAAAAAAATAATAATCCATTAAACCAAAAATTATAAAATAATAATTAATTAATTAAGAAATTTACAATAATAAGAAAATTAATCTAATTACTTAATATAGCTTTAAAATGAATAATAATAAAATTGATATAAACTAGACATAAAAAAAATTCAAAAAGTATGAATTTTAGAAATTAATTAAATCGTTAAAATAATAAGGAACAGCTTAAAATTGACAAATAAAATTATTCGAGTCAAAATAACCAATTTCGCGACAATTAGGCTCATATGGGAAAATATAAGTTTTAATGTCCAAAACAAACACTACTACGAAAATGTATATTCAAAATAATAAAAATCGACTATAAGTTCATAAATGTTGAAATTAAAATGAAAAAATGAGATTTAAGATTTAAGAGAAAACAAAGAAATATAAATAAATGAGCTATATTATTTAAGTGATATAATCATACAAATAAATAATTAGGTTAAAACTCCGACGAAATAATGAAATAACCTAACCAAAAATATGAATTTCCTATGGAAGGGAAATCAACAAACACAATATAAAACATGGATAAAACATTATTACAAAAAGTAAAGTTCTTCAAAAGATCAAAATGTTAAACATAAACATGCATACTTAAAATTTAAACATTTTGAAGAAAATATGCTTTTATACATAATAACAAAATATATTAATATGAAACAACAATAATGAGGATAACTAATAATAATAGTTCTTTTAGACACCCAATTTTTGCTCCCTTTATTTTATTTCAATAAGTTTAGGGGTCTTAAATTATGAAAAACACCAAAAAAAAAATAGAAAATTAAAGAAAATAAATTTAGAAAAAATAAGAAGTTTAGAAAAATACAAAAAAAAAAATAGAAAATAGGAAAAAGCATAAAAAATAAGAAATCTAGGAAAAGTATTAAAAAAGGGAAATAGGAAAAAACACAAAAAATAAGAAATTTAGAAAATAAAAAAGTGAAAAAATTTAGGAAAAGATAAAAAATTGAAAAGTCACAAAAAATTGAAAATTTAGGGTATCTAGAAAATAATAATCTTTTAATAGAATAGATTTTTAATTTTAATATACTACGAAAGGAGATTGTGTGGCTTGGGCTTAAATTTAAATCTAGCCCAAGCTAACCTAATTTTAATTGCACATATGGATAAGGCATAGGCCACTGGCCTAACAGATAAGCACTTAAACATATGTATTGGGTTAACTAAGAGGTTAGGGGTTCAAATCTTGGCAAAGGCATGTAAAGCCATTTTGGTTTTCCTTTTTTATTTTTTTAGCTAATCAAGAATTGATACATGTCAAGATTTCATTGCATCACGTATCCTAACTCGTAAAAGCATTGGGTTAGATAGTGGATTGATGTGGCATGCCACATGTGTCATGTAATGACATGAGGCACCTTAGGATAGGACGATACAATTGATGTAGTACTATGTTAGCGCCATGTCAGCATTTTCCCTTTCTTTCTCCCTTCTTTCCCTCATTTCCCCCCTCTTTCCTGACAAAAAAATAACCTTTACCCTTTCACTTTGAATCCATTTTCGGTAGAAATTCCACATATACATGTGTAATTTCTCTCTCTGATCTTGTTCTAGACTTGGCCTACTATGGATTAGGTTCAAAAATGTGTCCAAATTCAGTTAAATATGCATTCAAATAGGTCTCCAAAAATTGGAGAAAAACTAAAAAATTAGAAATTTTCATTTAACCCGATCTTCGCTTCCTTGTTTTCTAAGTTTGAATTAATGTATAAATAGGAGTCTTAGGCTTATCTTACAGTACACACGATCACTCACAAGCTCTCTCTCTCTCGCTATTCCCAATGATTCTCTCTCATACCTATTGAACCCTCTCTCTCTCTTACTTCGAATTTCTCTCTCTAACCACCTTTGGTCGAGCTCACTACCATAGTTGAAGCCCCTTAGACTTGAGTATCCCAACCTAACCACTATGATCCCTAGTCGTAGCCCCTAGAAGTACCTCCAACTTGCCACCATCGAAATCCTAACTACTGCTACCCCAAGCTCGAAACACCATCCTAACCACTACGATAGAGCAAACTAAACCTACGAAGACATAAGACAAGTTCAACAACAGTGAGAGCTTTTGATAGATCTAAAAGAGAAATTATAAGAAAGATTAACTTACTAGTTGATATTAGCCCATAGATGTTCAACATCCGAATCCATGTTTTGGACATACCAAGGACCTTTAACCTGTTATTGGGAAGGCCTTGGATACACTCAGTAGGGCCCATGCCTTTAAGTCTTCACCAAAAGGTTAAGTTTATCTTTATTAGCTAGGTCATCACGATTCTGGGTGACTAGGATTATGAAATTTACAAAAGAAACGGCTATACCTTATATTAGTACTAAGGAGCAAGAGGACTTTAGGCTCTAAATGTTTGAAGAGGTGTGCATGATTATTGATCGGGAGAAAGATGAGAGGCCAAACTTCAAAAAGGGCTAGTTTGGGACCTATAGGCTAGGCAACATCTCAACTTCAATGGAAGAGTTGCAAAGAATGCAAACTAGGGGCAAAAAAGGTGACATGTTGTATGATGCCCCAATGACCTTTCCACCATTGTCAAAAACTTTCATCTAAGCCGATGTCCAGAATTCGGAGCCTACCAAAGACGATACCTCCAACAAAAATAAAACAGTTGGCCCATCTAACAAGTTCCAACATCGGAATAATTGGTTCTCCATCCCTATGAATAGCAATGAGTATTCCCTAGGGTAAAGGATAAATCACAGTCTAGCATTTTATGGAGCTTTGTAATAAATTGCCTTTGTCCTACAAATAATTGTACTTAAAAGAAGCTTCCTTTAAATAAGAATCAGTCTCTTTTCTCTTCATTTCTTCCTTACTTACACTCTTTCTTTTACATATTGTTTCCTAAACCCAATGCTTCGAATAAAAGGCCATGGGTACCTTACATAAATAGGTGATGAAAATATTGATATTACCTCTAGCCCAACTGGGTTAGTCATTAGAAGTGATGTGAATGAATATAGTGACATATAAGAAAGTTGACAAAAATATGAAATGAGTAGAATTTCCTATTAGTCCCTGTAAAATATTAAGAGTAAGTGAATTGATATCTTTTTGCTAGAATTTAAACATTATGAATTTAAAAAATCCCTCTTAATATCTTGAATGGAGTAAGTAGTTGGAAATTGATTGTTAACTTAAGGAGCAAATAATAATAACAATTAGAAGGAAAAGAATATAAGGAGTAAGAAGATCAGGCAAGCAATTTTATAGAGCTTCGGCCTTTTGCTTACTACTCTCTTCCAGCTTTACTGCTGGGGACCTAGTCCTCCTTATTGGTGTTGTTTCACTAGTCCAAACTTATCAATAAACAAAAATCAATGAGAGATTACAAGGATATCCAATCTTTTTCTCTATCTTATCTTACTAACTTTTTCCTAAGCTAATCATAGGACTCATAGAACTTCCTAATTCTCTCACACTCAAGATACAATATCAATAATGTTTACAACGAAATTGAAACAATACAATTAAATAGCTTTTTACAACTTTCGCACTAAAGCAATAACAACAAACTAACAAAGCTATTTTTGCTCAATTTCTAACATATTTTCTGATAATCTATTGAAGAGTATTTTTAACTTTGGTTCTAATATTGAGTGTACAATATCCTTTCTTGAACATCTTCTTTAAATTAAATATACCCTCATGTAACAGCTAGAAATGGCTATTTCCAGATTTTTCTCCATAATATCTTTTCTTAAACAAAATTAGTTTTGATATTGTAGAAGTATCTCGTGAAAATAGGAACTAAAAATTGAAACTAAAAAATTTGGAGTCAAGTTGTTCTAGATTTGTTCCTTTGCCAAGTTTGTATAATTAGAAAGTTGCCGCATGTTATGTTAAGTTCCAATCCTCAATTGTCATTGTGGAAATTCAAACATTTCAAATAAGAAAGATAAGGATGAGGAGATAAGAACAAATCTAGTACTACTTATCTTAACTAACATGAACAAATCCTTCTTCAATATCTTCATTTGAATTTTGTCAAAACAAATCCCATAAGAGATCAGCTTGGATTACTTAAGGACATTCAGGCTTATCTAGAAGATATCTTTAAGATTAAGAATTTGAATCCAACAAACCTTATCTTTGAGAAGCTACTAATAATTGTTCCTATTTTTTAAACTCAACGTATCCAAAAGGTCCTTGTATAAAGGGTATATCAAAATCCTATTCCAATTAGTGTCCTTAATATATTTCAATCCTTGAACAATTCTAACGAAGATTGTCAGAAAACTTATTGTTTAAATCTTAATTACTCAAATTTTCGAATCTAATTCTTGAGCATCATCTTAAATCCCTACGGACTTTACCATCTTAGTGGAATGAAATTGAATATATTATCCAAATATACTTAATAAAGTGGAGCTAGGCCTTCTTGTACATTTATCTAACTTAATTTGTTCAAGTTAATTAAAATAACTTAAAAACAGCAGTTGAACATATTTCTAAACGAATACAGTGATGTTTGCTAATATACATTTTGATGTTCGTTGATATACATTTTGACTAATGTTCTGATGCTTGATGATATACATTCTGACAATTTCAAACTTTCTTCTAAACACCCTGCATACTTAAAGATCTTATTTAGTTCATATACATCTTTTTGTTATCATTAAAATATATTAGGGCAAAACTCAACATTTCCACTGACGAGCTAATTGAGATAATTAATGGTAAGACCAATGACAACCTTAAGGTATTGAAAGTTAGAGGAAATTTGAAAGAAGACCAAAAGGTAGAAATGACCACATTGCTATTTGAATACCAAGATGTATTTGTATGGTCTTGTAAGGATATGCTTGGATTAGATCCATTGATTGTGATCCATTGTCTACTTACACGAGAGGATATGAAACTTAAGAAATATAAGTTTACAAGGTTTTAACTGAATATCTTGTTGAAGATTAAGGAGGAAGTCAGAAAATTATTGGAGGTCAGCATCAATAAGGTATCTAATTATCTCGAATGGGTTGCCGATGTTCTGCCAGTAATGAAGAAAAATGAAAAAGTCAGAGTGTGCAAAGGCTTTTGTGACCTTAATCAAGCAACCCCTAAAGATAAGTTCCTTTTACCCCATATTGATGTCTTGGTCGATAACATAACCGGAAACCATCTTTTCTCTTTCATGGATGGATTCTCCAGATATAATCAAATTCGAATGTCAAAAGAAGATAAAGCCAAGATAACATTTATCACAACTTTAAGGCACATTTTACTACAAAGTAATGCCTTTCAAACTCAAAAATGCTAGGGAAAGTTATCAAAAGGGCCATGGTGGAAATCTTTCATGACATGATGTATAAAGAAGTTGAAGGATATGTTGATGATATGATTGCAAAGTCCAAGGAAGGAGAAAATCATGTAGGTCATATGAGGAGATTGTTTAATAGGTTAAGAAAATTATAATTGAAGCTCAACCCAGAAAAGTATACATTCGGAGTGAATTCAAGGAAATGGTTAGGTTTTGTAATCAACTAAAGGGCCATTGAAGTAGACCTTGACAAAGTCAAAGTAATAGTTGACTTGCCCCCTCCATGTACACTCAAAGAAATTAAATGCTTGTTGGGTTGTTTAAATTATATAGCCCGGTTTATATCTTAACTCACATATAAGTGCCATCTCTTGTTTAAGTTATTGAAAAAGAACAACAATATCAATTAGGATAAAGAGTGTGATCAAGCCTTTACAATGATCAAAGAATACCTTATGAACCCTCTAATTTTGGTAGCTCCAAAACCTAGGAAGCCTTTATTGCTATACTTAACAATATTAGCGAATCCATGACGTACATGCTTAGCTAAAAAGACAAGGAAGGAAGAGAATAGGCTGTGTACTACTTAAGCAACAAATTCACTGAAGGGGAATAGAAATATTTAGAAATTGAAAGAACCTGCTATATTTTGGTTTGGGTAATGCATAGGCTTAGACAATACACACTCTATTACCAGGTTGAATTGTTGACTCAGTACGATCCCTTAAAGTACTTGGCAAACAAGCTGATCCTAATTAGTAGAATCTCAAAGTAGCAAATGTTACTATTAGAGTTCGTCATTACATATGTAAACTAGAATTTAGTCAAGGGGCAAGCTCTAGTAGATCAATTAGCAAAAAATCCCTTTAATAGTACCCCATAAGATGTACAAATCAATTTCCTCGATGAGAATATCTTAGTAGTCGAGGGAAGATCTGATAAAGGAGAAGATGATGAGCTACTAAAATGGAAGATGTTCTTCGATGGGGAAGCCAACGTATCTAGGTGTGGAATTGAGGCAATACTAATATCCTTTAAAGGTACTCAACACCCTATGGCTATATGGCTCGTTTTCCTATATACTAATAATATTACTGAATATGAAGCATGCATCATGGGACTCAAAATAGCCCTAGATAAAGATATTTAGGAATTAGAATTGTATGGAGACTCTTTACTTATTATCAGCCAAGCTCGAGGAGAATACATGAGGAAATGATTATAAAGCTCACATCAAGGTTGACATTATGCTGGCACCTGACTAAATTGATGGAGAAATTCAAAGAAATCACCTTCAATCATGTATTGAGGGCTTGAAATCAATTGTTGATGCCTTAGCCACTCGAGCATCAATAATCCAAATATCTAGTGGAGTTGAGATTCAGTCCCTCACTATTATTGAAATTGAAGGCAAGCCTACCTTCTGTTTGACAATTAAGGGTATGAATGACTAAAAGGCATGGTACCATGGTGTTAAGATATTCCTATAACAAGGCACATACCTTGAAGAGGATGAGAAAAAGGATAGAAGGATGATTAGGAGATTAGCCACTCAATTCTTAATAAGTGAGCTCACTTTTTATCAACACTCATTTGATGGTAAACTTTTAAGCTATGAGGATGGCAAGGAGGCTAAGAAGTTAATGAAAGAAGTATATGAAGGAGTATGTATCAGTGGTTATGTCCTGGCTATGAAAATTATGAGGCTAGGGTATTATTGGTCAACAATGGAAAGTGATTGCATCAAACACATTAGGCATTGTCACTTATGTCAAGTTTATGCAAATAAGATAAACGCCTTGCCTCAAGAACTATATATACTCTTAACATCGTAGCCTTTTTCAATGTAAGGCATAAATATCATTAGCTCAATTACTCCAAAAGCATCTAATGGGCATTGCTTTATACTGGTTGCTATCGACTACTTTAGCAAATGGGTTGAGGCCTTGTCTTACTCGAGCGTTACTAAAGAGGTTACAGTTAAGTTCATTAAGAGAGATATCTTAGCCCGATATGAGACTCTAGAAATGATCATCATTGACAATTGTACCAATCTCAATAATAAGCTTATGTCAGAATTGGACCAATAGTTCAAGATCATTCGTAAGAATTCTACTCCTTATCAACCCCAAATGAATGGAGATGTTGAAGTAGCCAACAAAAAACCTCAAAAGAATCATAAAAAAAATGCCTATTACATATAAGGACTGGTATGGGATGTTGCCATTCGTACTCGTGGCCTATCGAACTTCCATCGGAACGTTGATTAGGGCAACACCTTACTCTTTGTTATACGGCACTAAAGCAGTATGACCAATAAAGGTTGAGATCTCATCGCTCAAGGTACCATTAGAAACTTAGTTGGATGAATTCGACTGGGTAAAGAAACACATCAAGTAGTTGAATTTGATTAACAAGAGGAGAATGACAGCCCTGTATCATAATCAATGTTACTAACAAAGAATGGTTCGGGCTTTCAATAAAAGGGTACAACGACCTTAAAACTTCAAAGAGGGAGACATGGTGTTGAGAAAGGTTCTCCCCAATGCATAAGACTTTAGAGGGAAATTTGCTCCCAATTATGGAAGCCCTTACGTCGCAGAGCGAGTATTACCAAGAGGAGCTTTAATTTTGTCTCAAATGGATTATCCAGATTTAAGAGACCCTATAAATATTAATGTTGTAAAGTTGTACTACCCATGAGAAGTTAGTGGAAATTTTTACTCAGAACACGAAAATGCTAGTCATTTTGAATATTATTGTGGTTCAATTTTCATTATTTGCAAGTAAAGTTGGCATCCTTAGCCGTTGTCAACATTGGAATAATCACCCTCTCCATTGAAAGGTCTAACTCTCCTTACTCTATTTAATCAAACTCATTTACTAAAAATACGAGAGAAGTTGAGAAGTGAGATCTAAGACATTGGTAATTAACAAAACTTTTTAAAGTACTTTATAACGGATTGATCCCCTTTGATGGGAAGTTTTATTATCTATTTTTCAGTGAAGTGCGAAATCTAAGTAAGTAATCACCCCACAGTAGACATTTATTAGTTGGGAATAAAGGCTTTAGTTTATAAAATTTCCAAAAAGACAAAAAATAGTGGGTAGCATTGTGTATCAAATTAATTTCCATGATTTCTCTAAAAGAGCTGATGAAGTCTCAAATGTTCTGTATCAAGATCATTCAGGTTGATAACAAAGGATCAAAGCGTGAGCTACTATATTCTGATGGGGCATTTTTAAAAAAAGTGTATAACAGTTTAGGTGCTATCAACAAAGACCAATTAAGCACTTCCACACGATGCTAGCATACTGTTTTTTGAACATTGCATTTGCATTTAGACTATGACCAGTTTTTATTCCTAATAGTCTTTTATAGCCAACTCATAAGGCACTTACCTTTTGCAATTGGTGTTGAGCTAACCTTTGAAGGTATAATCTTAGCTCAGTTTCTCTTCGAAGTTCTCTAGCTAGCCTATAGGGCACTTCTTTCATCAGTTCCTTTTGGCAAGCCCATAGTATGCAACATTAAGTCTAAGTTTAGGGTTACTAGTCCTTAAGAGATTCTCCCACCTAGATTAGTGAGCCTAGAGAGGCACAATTAGGTTCTCCAGATCAATCCTAGCTTAGGGTTACTAGTTCTTAAGAGACGTTCTCACCTAGGTTAGTGAGCTTAAAAAGGTATGGCCAAGTTCTTTAGATTGATCTTAGCTTAGGGTTGCTAGTCCTCGTGAAACACTCTTGCCTAAGTTAGTGAGCCTAGAGGCATGTCTAGGTTCATCAAATCAATCCTAACTTAGAGTTGCTAGTCCTTAAGAGATGCTTCCACCTAGGTTAGTAAGCCTAAAGAGGTACGATTGGGTTCTTTAGATCGATCCTAGCTTAAGGTTGCTAGTCCCTAATAGATGCTCCTACTTAGGTTAGTTGGCTTAGAGAGGCACATCGGGTTCTTTTGATCAATCCAAACTTATGATTGCTAGTCCTTGAGAGATGCTTCCACCCAAGTTAGTTAGCCTGGAAAGGCCCGACTAGGTTTCATTTTTTCACCAAATCTCTAGTAGATTGAGTCTAAGATAGCTAATTAGTCATTATAAAGTCTTCCCTAAGGCAAAAATAATATCTCTTTATCTTTGTAGCAAAGTTTTGTTCAAATTTCACCATAAAGAGGGGCAATTGTAGACACCAAATTTTTGCCTCTTTATTTTATTTTATTTCAATAGGATAAGGAGCCCTAAATTAGGAAAGACATAAAAAATAGAAAATTAAAGAAAATTCAAAACAATAATAAGAAATTTAGAAAAAATAAAAAAAAATGGAAAAATAGGAAAAATCATAAAAAAATAAGAAATCTAGGAAAAGTATAAAAAAAATAGGAAAATAGCAAAAAAGACAAAAAATAAGAAATTTAGAAAAAAATGAAAAAATTTAGAGAAAAACATAAAAAATTGAAAAGTCACAAAAATAGAAAAAAATGAAAAAAAAAAAGAAAATTTAGGGTATTTAGAAAATAATAATCTTTTAATAAAATAGATTATTAATTTTAATAAAATTAGAAAGAGAACGATTGGACTTAGGCTTAAATTTGAATCTAACCCCAGCTGACTTTATCTATATATGTAATTTAATTATACATATAAACAAGGTATAAGCCTATAGCCTAATGGATAAGCACTTAGACATATGCATTGAGTTAACTAAGAGGTTAGGGGTTCGAATTATGGCAAAGGCATGTAAAGCCTCTTTGTTTTTTATTTAGTTGATTAGAAATTGCCACCTGTTTGGATTTCATTACACCATGTGTCAGGTTCGACGGTGAACTAACGTAGCGCTACATGGTATGCTACGTTAGCTGCCATGTATCATGTGATGATACGTGGCTCCTTAGGATAAGATGGTACGACCAACATGGAAAATGAGGGGAAGAAAGGGAAAATGTGCCATGTTAGTATTTTCCCTTTCTTTCCCTCATTTTCCCCTTCTTTCTCTATCGAAAAAGTAGCCTTTACCCCTTTACTTTGGATCCATTTTTAGCACAAATTTTACACAACACACATGATCACTCACCACGATTAAAAACCACTCACGAGCTCTCTCTCTAGACCTACTGAACCCTCTCTCTCTCTTCAAATTTCTTTCTCTAGACACCTTCGTTTAAGCTTACCACTACGGCTAAACCCCCTTGGACTTAAGTATCCTAACCTAACCACTCTTGTCCCTAGCCACAGCCCCTAACAATGCCTCTAACTTGACAACATCAAAACCTTAGCCATTGTTACCCTAAGCTTGA
This sequence comes from Lumnitzera racemosa, assembly GCA_024138005.1. Lineage (NCBI taxonomy): Eukaryota > Viridiplantae > Streptophyta > Magnoliopsida > Myrtales > Combretaceae > Lumnitzera > Lumnitzera racemosa. The sequence continues at coordinate 48,567,395 of JAMXBC010000007.1, forward strand.
AACACCACCCTAACCACCACTACGGAGCAAACTAAACCCACCAAGGCACTCCCTGACCTAAAAAACCCTCAACCTAATTTCCTTTGACCTCTAGCAACCCCCAAGTGATGAAGAACTCCATCGTTGCTAGCCTCTTAATTCCGACCATAACTAAATAGCCCCCAATTACTATGGTGTTGGTTCTACCCCTTATAACCCCAATAAAAAACACACAAATCGCCTTTTTCCCACTCACTTTAGCCACCAAAATAGTCCAAACTGCCTTCTACTACCATTATTGTTGTTAAAGACAGTGGAGTGCGACTCAAATATGAAGTTCAACCTGATCCGACAAGCATTTATCCTTAATTTGAACTAGTTTCCAATCCAATTTATTTATTTATTTGTTTATTTTCCGATCATAAATTGTAATGTAGAAAAAGAAAAAGAAAAAGGAGAAAAAGTAAATGAAAGGAAGAAAAGAAAAAAGAGAGAAAAAAAATGTTAGTAGTGTGTTTATTTATTTATGTTTTAGCTTAATAGATAAAATTGAATAAATAAGATAGTATAATAAATATATATGTGAATAAAAATCATTTTTGACACTTAGAAAAATCGAGTTTTCAAATAAATAATAAATAAAAATAAAGGGACCCTTTTTAAAATAAAGTATTTTAGAATATTTTTTCAAGAAAATAAAATTTCCATTTTGGAACCTTCTTTTTTAGAAATTTCCTTAAATAAATCAAATTAGATTAAAAACGTAAATTTGATGTATTTTCAAATTAAAATAAACCTAACCCATTAAATTTTTACAAAAAAAACTATGTACGTCTGTTTCTAAATAGTAGGTATGTAGGCACTTATAGGGTGACAGTAAAAAATAAGAAAAAAACCTAATTTTCCTTTTTTAATTTTAAATTACTTAAGTTATCCAATTACAGTAACTAATAATTGAGTTTTGTTTTAAAAAATTGAAAGGTCATTTCTAAGGTTAAAATTAAATTTGGAAAGTTAATGGTGCTCATAAGGGTTTATAAAACCTAATCCCTGGATCTAGATCTCTAGTTTCTAAGACTTTTTTTTTTAATAAAATTGGTTTAATCGATAAACTAGTAGCTACATTATAACTGATCCACCCAATTGGTTATAACATTCTCGACTCTAGTTGAGTGGCGACTCTAATATATTTTCAAAATAAAAACTAGTTTTCTTTAAACCTTAGTCACGGTTCAGTATTAAACGGGTAAGGTTTAATATTGATTAGTTTAAATGAAACCTAATTTAAAAATAACCAGAAGGGAAAAAACCAAGCTCAACAATACCAATAAGATAGAATCTCAAAATTATACTACATTGTAATTGAACTAAACTTTTTAGTTATTTAGATATACGATTCCAATATTTCTATTAAGCTTTATCACCTTATCTAACTTATGCTAGCATACTAATACTTATTTTTCTATATGTGGGAATCACAATTAGATTATAATAAAACAATATATTAATATGAAACTTAAGAAAAGTGAGAAAATCTAAACCTGTATAACATTTACTAAGTTAAATATTATTACCTATACGATAAAATAAGATTTCCCAATCATTACAATAAATAAGTTAAACAATATGAAATAACACTATAAATTTTAATCAAACTTTATCACTAAAGAAGCACGCTTGAACTTAATAAGAATTTATTATAAGAATGTAAAGATAAATGATAAAAGGAAAAAGGTTATACGCAACTTATCACTTAAATGAAAACGAGAATCATGAGACAGATGGTAAGCTAGTTAGGCTGTCTAGCATTACATCTAAATACTTATTAGGTTTCTCTTATTTTTATTTGTTAGGAGATATTGATCAGGAGGGAAAACTGCTTATTTATTGCTAAGATCCATATTAGCATTAGTTAAGTGAGTTCTCTCGATGACTTTATACTTGTTTTATGCTTGTAGTTAGTGCACCTAAATCTTATATAGTAATTGAAGAATTGATTGTATGATTGATTTAGATGGTTTGTTGATATTGATTGATCACTTAAAAAATTGACTTAATCTTATCTAACTTAACTTAAACTTATTGGATCATGTGTGACCATAAACATTGCATATAATGTTTCGACCGTCACCTCATATGGATGGTAATAAAGGGCCTTATAGGGATAGGATTCTCATATGATTTGATTAGTATAGTATAGGAAAACTGGTACAACAAGACCTTATCCTTGTCTCACGGGTTTACCTAGCATCGAAGATACTAACCGTAGGTAGCTAGGGATCGAGTCTAAAGACCACTACTATGGGGAGTAACCGTAGACTTTAAGGGCCACCTCACCGCTAAACTTTGGAATTTGTATACTGTTGGATTTTAGAAATGGAAGATATATTTTATGAAATATGAAATTTCAATATAGGGTTAAAAACCCAAGTGCTCTACCTGGTTGTGATTAGTATCGATGTATCTCTAACCTTTACTTCCGAGGGTGTTAAATCCAATGTTGTTTGCAGTATCGGTTAATTATATATATTGTTTGTCATAATACGTGTGCATGCATTCACATGCTTGATAAAAAATTGTTTGACAACCTGCTTACCGGTATAGAATGAGTGATAACTTACTAAGCTCTTATAGTTTACTTCCTAACAGTTTTCTTTTGCAGGTCAATCGATAATCAAGCATGGGTTAAGTACCGAGCATTGAGAGCAAGTATTGAGATGTTTTGGAAGTTAGAATTAGAGATAGATTGTATAGCATGTTTGAGACTTTAAATGTATATACTACTCTTATGTTTAGATTTTACAACTTTAGTAAGTGTAAATTCTAGGTTTTTACTACCTGATCTTATCGTTTGGTTAAGGATATCAATTCTTTACGATTTTAAGGAACTATAGAATATTAGATATTTATAGTTATTTCCATTTTATGATATGTTAATAAATTAAAAATTGGAAACCCTAGCAATTAATTATTTGAAGTCTTACAATCTATAATTTCCAAGGTAATTTTTCATATCATGAGTGCATATGTGATATGAAAATTTTAGGCAATTTTCTAAGCCCCCTTAGGATCTTGACAAGATTTATTTTAAGAGCATTAGTTGAAGTCAGCAACTTTTGGTGGATCATGTACTTAGTTAGATGCCCCACCATTTTGAAGATGAAAAAAAATGGTTCATGCTTTGATGTAAATAGTAAGCTGTACATATAAGTTGTAATTAAATATCTAGTTAACCTCTATCGTAGCACCCCATTGTCACATAAATAAAGTTACCTTTTGATAAATGAGCAGCTTGAGTTAAGTTTTTAATAAGTATTCTTATGTGATGGTACATTTCGTACTAAGCTAGAATGTGATATCCTTTAGGTGGTATCAAAGCATTAGTTAGGAAACATAACCTTTAGGTAGGTGTGAGAAGTGTATGGTAGTTAGGTATTAAAGAGTCATAGTTTAGTAAAACAACTATAGCAATTACCAAAAGAATTTTATGTGATGTTTATTTGGAAAGATGATTTATAAGGGATGTAGAAGATCACCAACAAATTGGGTGCTTGAGGAGCAAAGAGAAGAACCACCATAATAGCCTCAACATAACCTTGAATAACTATGACATATGGTGGAATTGGCACAATAGTTTGCAACTACCTTAGTAAGAGTTTATAGGGGAGGAGATAAGTTAGTTTAGGTGCAACGAATAATGAAACCTTTATGGAAATAACACTAATCCTTTTGTGGCAAAAGAATGGATTGATTCACTAGAGAAAACCTTTGAAGTTCATGATGTTCAAGAAAATAAGAAAGTTAGGATAACTACTATTTTGTTAAACAAAGGTGCAAATAATTGGTGGAAGGGAAAGAGACAGAATTTATCAAAGCCTATTGGTGAGGCTCAATTTAGAGATACTTTTCTATAACACTATTTTGCTGAGTATGTAAGGGAACAAATGTGTGAAAAATACTATAAGCTAAGGTGGTGAGGCAGGACAATTGAGGAATATGAAAGGGAAATAAATAGGTTACTAAAGTTTTCTCTTGAAGTTGTGCAAAACAATAAGGTTTCTAAAGTTAAGCAATTTAGGGCTAAGCTTGATCTTCATAACTAAGCAGAGCTAAAGATGAGCAAGTTAGAAAGATATTTTGATATTGTTAATGAAACTCATTTGATCAAACAAGCTTTTAATCTTCAACGGGCTATAAATGAGATTAAGAATAAGAAAAGGAAGTTAGATGTTGGTTTTAGCGGAAAAAGTAATCTAGCTCAAGGAAAGAAGTTAATTCGATCTACAAAGCAAAAGGCCCCTACCAAAAACACAATCTTATTGGAAGTGTAATGGTGAGCATTGAGCTTAGGAATGCCTAAAATTGAAGGGGAAGTGTTATAGGTGTGGTGAAACTAAGCATTTGACTAAGTCATGGGAAAACTTTGATCCAAGAGGTATATACAATTATTGATGCCATTAACGAAGGCATATTGATTAGGAAAGTGCAAAACAGCAATATAAAGGACTAGCTTAGTAGCAAAACCAGGCTAATAGACTAAGATCAGATAATAGGAATAATTGACTTAGAGGGGAAGAACCTAGGCCTAAGGAGTAAGGTAAGGTATACGCTATTCAATAAGATGAAGTTAAAGAAGACTAGGGCGTGGTAGGTATGACCTTCCAAACTGGATAACTCAAACTATCTATGTAACTAGTAGTTGATAGTTGATAAATAAGAAATATTCAGGAGTAGTAATATAAATATAGTTGTCATAAATTATTTTAGGCTTTGTTTGTATAGAAGATAGTTATGCCCATACTTTGTTTAATACTAAGGAAACTAACTTGTGTATTTCAAAAGAGTACATTAATAGAAATAAACTTTCTATAAAAACCTTAGTTTATGAACTAATAACTACAACCCCTCCTGAAGGAGAACAAGCGGTGTAACATAAATTGAAGGATAGGGAATGTGAGTTTAGATTTTCATGAGATAACAATAGAGTTGGTTGTTTTGCATATGAGAGGCTTGAAAATAATATTGAGGGTGAGTATGGAGTAAATGTTGACTATGAGGAAAGGATGATAACATTTAAGTGGCTTGATAAGAAGGAAATCGTAGAAGATTCATAAAAACTTAAGTGTTGAGAGAAGTTACTAGAAGAAAAGAAACTTGAAGAAGAGGAGTTGAAAGTAGAAATTTGGAGGAGATCCTAAGGATATGCATGTTGAAGTGAGAAAGGCTAAAGTTGTTATTGAAATGAATTGAATGGTAGGAAATGATGGAGGTAGACAGTTAGGAGTAAGTTTTGAGAATAAATCAAAACTTTTATTATAGGCATAATCAAAGACTAATTCTGAAATTGATTTTGTATAGAATGAGATTGTGATTCATGAGGTATTAGCTAATTATGAGATTAAGGAGTCAAAATGATGCGCATAATGGGTCATAAACCTAGAATTGGTCTAACGGGGTTCGAATGGGTATGACAAACTACGTACAAAGACACAAACATGATTAGGGAATGAGCTTGAAATAGGGTTCGATACGACTCATGAACAATAAATGCTGCTTACGGTTTCAAATGAGAGGTTAGATGTGACTCACTAACTTGCTCAAATTAAGGGTTCACCATAACCTAGAGAATAAGATTGAAAAGAATGCGGGAAAGATCAAAGAGTTTGATCAACACTTAATAATTTAGCAAACAGTAAGCTCTAGGAGCTCAAGAGTAGCCTTGTTGGAAAGAGGAAAGTTCTAAATGTAGGAATATTCTTTTCTATCTATTTCTCTATATCTCTGTATTTTGTTGTTTATAGTAAGTCCTAAACACTAGTGGAAAAATTACAAATAATATACAAAACCTTAAACCCTAAAAAATTAGGCCCATAAATAAAATAAAGAAAACATGTACAAGAATACAAAACCGTATGTTTAATAGAAGAAGTTAGTAGGTAATCATTTAGCCTATCGTAGAAGGAGTAAGATCCAAATTGGGCACAGTCAGAAGTTAGATCTCTGAGTTTAGGAAGGAGTCTTCTAAGTCTTGCAGTACTTGGTTAAGACACTGGAAAGGTTAACCCATAATTATCAAGTTCTAAAGTTAATCATCATTAGACTCTTTGTGCAATGCCGAATGGTTCTTTCGCTTTGAGTACTTAGTCGTATAGCCTCTTGGCTTCTCAATAGATGATAGATTTAATGTTGAGGGGCTCCTTTCCTTCCTCTCATCCTTTTAGCATTTGCTCAACCTCAAAAAGAGTTTATGGGCCTTCGCTTGGAGCAGGTTGGCCTTAGCTAGATATAGTCGGAGATTGATTCCTATCATTACCGTAGATCCGAAAGGAAGTCATCTTCATCGTTAAACATTTAGCATAGGTCAAGATGCCGAACAAACTTCTCTTCCATTTTCACTTCACTATGGGTACCATATGTCTCTAGATTTGCTCAATGTTTGCGCTGGTTGAGCAATAGCTCTTCTTATCCTTCCAAATTGCATAAGTGTTGAGGAAGTGATCATGGATCACTTTTTGATCATACTCCCATGGTTGGCCAAGAAGTAAATTCGTAGCATTCATGTAGACTACGTTGAATTCTATCTTATCCTCATATTGCCCTACCTTGAATGTTATTCGAGCATTTTTATGCACATAGACCATACCCTATCATTGAATGACTTCAATCCATAAGGTTAGGGGTGCAGGTAGGTCGACAATTTCATCCTTTCCATTAACTCGACACAAATGATGTTGTGTAAGTTCCTCCATCAACAACTAGGGAATAAGTCTTCCCATTCACCAGATACTACATATGAAATAAATTTTCCCTCCATTAGGTCAGCTCGTATCACCATGGCTAAGAGTTCATCTGGATTTTCGGCATCAACAACTTCTTTTATCAACTCATTTTCTGAACTCTTGTCACTTTCAATTTCTGCTTAAGCCTCTGGTCCTTCACCCTTCAAAACCATGACCCTTTTATTTGGGCATTGGGATGTAACATGCCCATACCCTAAACATTTGAAGCACTTCACATCTTAAGCCTTGTTGCTGGAGTACCTTTTCTTTCTTGGCCCTCTTTAACACGGCGTAAACAAGTGGACTAGATTCTCCTCTCTCCATCCTCCTTTTTAGCCCTTTTATCTAGCCATACCTCTCAAGCTCAAGGCTACCTTATTAAGGTCAACTAGTTATCCTCTAATGCCTCCTTCCCCTCCATCTCTCTACCTTTAATGCTAGATTGGTCAATTCTTCCAATGAGTTAAATAACTACAATTCAACTATGTCAGTAATGTCATCTTGGAGTCTACTTAGGAACCTAGCAATGGTATAGTCCTTTGGTCAGCAATCACATATCTTGTCATTAAGATCTCAAACTTTACAAGTATTCTTCAATAGTGTTTTAGCCTTGTTTAAGGTGTTGGAAAGTATGGAGCATCTCTTGCTTGAAGTAAGATGACATAAAGCGCTGATTCATCAGTCATTTCATAAGCCTTTAAGTCCTGATTGGCTCTTTTGCTTTAGCATCTCTCTTGGCAACCAACTTATCCCACCAAAGACTCATATTCAACAAGGGATAATGAGGTTAGCTTGACCTTGGTTCTATCATCACACTCATAGCACTTAAACAACTTTTCAACTTTAGGATCCAATCGAGGAACTCTTTAGGTCGGCAACTACCACTAAAAGTCGACAACTTCAGTTTGATTTTACCAAGTCCTTGGCCAAGTACTTGAGCTTCATCCCTTCTATTCTAAGCTGGTTGGTTTACCTTAGATTGGCCACTTCTATTGAAACACTACTTGGCCAAATTTCTTCTCGACCTCGACTCTCTTCTTTGAGCTCCTTAGTTCACCTCAAAGTCAATACTCTTATCATTGCTTCTTCTTGACATGGTTTGGTTTTCTCTTCTTCATGGCTTAATAACTCTTCTTAGCTATATCACTTGTCATTATCTAGCTCATTGGAAACACTTTTGCTATTGGGTGTTCATTCTCTTCCTTTATATTGGCCAATACATCCGCGGCCTCTAACTAACTTAGTAAGCTTATGGATAGAGTGAGTGAGATTCTAAATCTAATATTCCAAGTTGTCAACACGTCTCTTTAAGCTTCCGTGAGGATTTTCACCACTGTTATTGACACTATCTTCTAAAATTATTATTTGTATACTAATTTCCAAAGAAAGTTGAACAAGCACAATTTTCAACGAAACACAATTACAGTAACCTAGAAACAACTACTACTTAGCTTCTGTAGCTACCATTACTAATAAACACTCCTACAATAACTAGAATTAACTAATAAAATTAATGTTATGGGACTCAATTATAGCACAATACCATGAATCAAACTTTGAAGAACACAAATACGTATGTCTCTCTTAAGCTCTGATACCAAATGATGCGTATAGCGGATCATAAACCCATAATGGGTTTATCGAGGTTCAAATGGGTATGATAAATTGGCAATAAAATGTGTATAACGCATAGAATCCAAATGATGTGTATAGCGGATCATAAACATAATTAGGGAATGAGCTTGAAATAAAGTTCGATACGACTCATGAACACTAAATGTTGCTGGAGGTTTCAAATGAGAGGTTAGATGTAACTCACTAACTTGCTCAAATGAAGGGTTCACCATAACCCAGAGAATAAGATTGAAAAGAATGCGGGAAAGATCAAAGAGTTTGATCAACACTCAATAATTTGGTAAACGGTAAGCTCTAAGAGCTTAAGAGTAGCCTTATTAGAAAGAGGAAAGTTCCAAATGCAGGAATATTTTTTTCTATCTATTTCTCTATGTCTCTGTATTTTGTTGTTTACAAATGTTGCTATTTATATCAAGTCTTAAACTCTAGTGGCAAAATTAGAAATAATGTATAAAGCCTTAAAACCTAAAGAATTGGGCCCATGCATAAAATAAAGAAAACATATACATGAATACAAAACTATGCGTTTAATAGAAGAAGTCGGTAGGTAGTCATTCGGCCTGTCCTAGAAGGAGTAGGATTTGAACTAGGTGAGGTTGGCAGTTGGATGTCTAAGTTCGAGATGGAGTCCCTGAAGTCTTATAGTGCTTAGCCAAGACATTAGAAAGGTCGGCCCATAATTGTCGAGTTCTAAAGTTAATTGGCATTAAACTTTCTATGCCATATCGAATGGTTCTTTAGCTTTAAGTTCTTGGCCATGTGGCTTCTTGACTTCTTGGTAGATGATAGATTTGACGTTGAAGGGTTCCTTTCCTTCCTCTCATCCTTCTGGTATTTGCTTGACCTCGGCAAGTGTTGATCGACCTTGGCTTACATATAGTCAAAGGATAATTCCTATCACAAAAGATGATAAAATATGTGAAATTAATAGGGAATATAACTGTAACATTACAAGAATATACCTTTCTTATACCCTTAGCACATGCAATAAGCAAGAAGAGAATGAAAAATCTATGACTTTCATGACTCTTTTATCAATACAACTCCTATGTCTTTTGTAACAAATTCCTATCTTTATGAGTACTGTCGTATTAGTTGTTAGCTAGAAAAGTACACAGTGTCTTGTTTGCCAAGAGTTGTGTCAATTTATGTCAAGTCTAGTAAAGTCTACTTGGTTTTAGTCATTATTTATCACCTTGGTGTACAAGATGGTAGGAAGTTCAGATTTACCAAACTCATTCTTGCTGATTTACGTCATAACTATGGAAAACACCCAAGATCTTGACTGTGGCCATTAAGCAACGACTATGATATAAAACCTATAGACATGAAAAAATTAAATTTATCATATTCACCTTAAATGAAAATTAAGACTTGGATAATGCGTAGGTGATAGGGATGAGGTAAACAGACATGTTGGCCAACTATGAGACAAACAAAGAAATAATGGAAGAGATGACTATGGGCCCTATAGGACTAACTAATGTGAGAGTCTAAACTAACTAAAGGAATGGAGTAAGGATTAAGTGAAAGGGCTTGTTGGATGGCGATAATGGAGTGGCATAGGAACATGCTAGTTCGATATGAGTAGTGATAAGGGTAAAATCATATATGGTAATAGGATAATTGTAGTACTTAGATAAGAACATAACGAAATTGCGGTAGTGGACTAGTTACTATAAAAAGATGTCTTAAACAAAAAAGGGCAAATGGATAAGGTAGAGAATGTTTAAAACCAGTTAAATTAAGCTTATATTATATAAGTTAGAAACAATAAGATGAAGAAAGTAGTAGGATATGAAAATTAAAGCAAAAAATTTTTGGGATAACTAAATGTGAGGTCAAGATACAGAAGTTGGCATAGAAGGATTTTACTCTTAACAATAGTTGATGATTGTGATATGATGTGATGTGGAAATCGAAGTTGTGTAATGGAAGCATAGTGTTAGGTTTGAATTTGAAACTCTTAGATTATGGTAGTTATAAGGATGAAACATTTTGTAAGGAGGGTAGGATATAATACCGTAAGGTTTTAAGTCAATATGATAACCCTAGGATCTAAGTCTCTAAATTTAGAGTATCAGGCAATATTATCTGTTTTAGTTCAAACTTTACAGTATAGCTAGAAAGGTTAAAAGAAATACCTTAGTAAAGTCAATTTCTCGAGATAAGCTATACGAAAAAATTAATTTAAGAAAAAGGTCAATTTATCGATAAAGCTAATAATTATAAAAAACGAAAAATTCGAGTTTTAATATATAGTGAGATATTAGAAATAAGTTATTTAACCTTTAAAAATAATAAATGAAGTTGAATTATAAATAATATACATGTATTTACATAGAATATATATTGTATGTATTAAATATATACATATAATAATAAACTATTAAAATAAGGGAAAGTAATATAAAATAATGGAAAATTAATTTTAAAAAATGACTTCAAGTTTCACCAAACCACTTAAGCATGATGTGGTAGCCTAGGATCAATTTAGAATGATGAGTCAATAGCAAAACCTAAGAAAATGACACTTAGCAATTAGAATAAATACAAAATTCACACCTAAGTTACCTTTTGGACATGTAACATGATGATTCATCTACCAATCAAACTCTAAAACTATAAATAGACCCTCAACATCAAATATTAGATATTTGAGTAAGCCAAATTTGGTTATGATTGCGATGTTTGAGTTATGATATTGTCCTTATTATATTGTCTGTTATCCACTCTTACTTAACTTTAGTAGCTAATGGGATAAAATATTTTATCCTTAGGTTAGTAAGATCTTAAAGGGCCTAACACTAAGGGGGACATATTTTGAGAGTATTAGTTAGAGTCAGCAACTTTTGGATAGAACCTATACTAAGTCAGAAGTCTTTCTGCTTTGAAGATGAGAAAAAAATGGTTCTTGTTTTGACGTAAATAGTAAGCTATACAAATAAATTATAACCAAATATCTAGTTTAACTTTGTTGTAGCAACCTTACTATTACATAAATAAAGTTGTTTTTAATGAATGAGTAGGTTGAGTTAAATTTTTAAAAGGTAATCTTTTATGACGGTGCATTCCTTGTTAAGCTAAGATGTGACATATTGCATATTGATTTCTTAGTGAAACAAAGTCTAGATATCCTTATGGTTATTTAAAGATCCTTAATTGTTCTTATTATTTCTTGTTGACTATTATTTGATTTTATTTTTGTTTAATTAAATTTTAAAGTCCTTTATTTTACCATTGAATTCTACATTTCTTTTTAGTAGAAAAAATAAAGCATGATTGACTAAAGTGTGCTGTCTTCGAAGGATCAATAGCCTTAGACTCCATTGTCTACTATATTATTACTTAACATATGCACTTGCCTAATAGCCTATGATCAGTTAAGGACTATATAGACCATGCTAGCTAACCGTTTTGTTGACAATGGGTGATTGATTCAGTAAGTTGATTCCCATCATTCTCTCTAGGTTATTTAGGATTTAGGATATAATCTATGGGGTAATTTATAGGGCTATCTTCTTTGGCATTATACCAGCTTGGTTGGCAATGTTGAAGGCATCAAAGACTCCATACCCTTTTGCTTAGGAACTTCTATTGATTGAGGTGTAGCCATATAAGATCTTTGAGTTGTAATTGTTGATAGCCAGTTTTCATTCATCTAGCATACTCATTCATTCAACTGTTGATATGCCGAATATATTGAATCACTCAACATGCCTTTAGAAAAATGACATACGACATTTATGTTGAGTATCTTAAATCTGTTCCTAGTTTCAATTTAATCCTATGGTGTGAACAATTATCATAAGCACGGTTATATTATATAACCGCCTATTCTCCCTACATATCAGCAAAGATGTCAAATCAAGAAGCTTCCATGTGTCTTAAGAGTTATTCTAACAACTGGCTTAGACATTACAGCTAGCTATAAATATGGGAAAGAAAACTTCATAAGATCTCTCTCTTTAACACTTAACTTACATGCTTTTATATAAAGTCACCTTACTAACTTAAGCATCGAAGTTGTAACAAACTGACAATGGCCTAGTCGTGGTAGACATTGTATACTATACGAAGAACCCCTGATTGGTTATCCTTCCAATCATAAACTCTTCACACAATATACAAGGCTCTACAACCACTAATTTCCTAAATACATACAGATCTACATGATATCATCACACAAACATATTTATATAAAATTTGAACTACAAAGTTTATAATATACAGTAATTTAATATATCTAAATCTATATTATTGGTAAAACAAAATTACATAAATAGGAGTCTACATAAACTATTCTTTCTCAATACATTGGATAGCTCACTCTTGCCCAAGTCCTCAAGCTAACTTATGGCATCTCCTGGCTAACTTCTATAAACAAGTTATCTTGCAGCAAAAGTCTAAGGGGGTATAAGCCTAAGCTTAGTTAGCCAAACCCTCAGCCATACCATAGGCAAGTTATAAATACATTATATTCACGCATATGAGTGAATGATCAAATAGAATGACAAACAATAGATATAGTTAACTAGTCCATATACATAACTTAGATTTAACGCTCTCTAAAGTTAGGGTTGAAGTATACACGGCACCAATCACATCTGGGTATTATACTAGAACTTATTTTACTACGAAACTCTACATTCCATACTTAAATTAAATAAGTCGTTTATTTTCATAAAAACCAAGTTCTAGTATAATCATGAGTGAGCCCCGTAGTCTACGCTTACCCCTAAACAAAGGCCTCTAAACTGGACTCTTAGCCAGGCGGTTGGTACCTCCAACGCTTAGTATTCCCGTAAGCTAAGGTAAGGTCATTTTGCACTAGTATACTGTACAAAACCAATAAATTAATAATATCAACCCCGAATGGTCTCTCTTTATCTTTGTGTGATGTGATGGTCAGAATTGTGTCTATGCAATGCATGTTAATGCATGTACCAGTTTCTTTTTATTAGCCAAGTACAATTAAGTCTAATTATGTTGTGACCATCTAATAGTACACACAATCATTTTCTATACTACCATGCAACAAACAAAGTATTATCTGTAATTAAGGTAAGTTTACAACTTAGCACAAAATAACATACACAAGCATTTCTCGACCCCACATAGTAGTCAATTAATAATAACATTTAAGTTCACTATTTACAATCACATACAAGCATAGAATCATAGGGTAAATACTCACTCAGCCATGACAACTCACTCTAGTTGTAGTAATCAATTCGGAGATCCTTGCTTACCTCGGGATCACCTGATCATTACAATATAATAATGTTATTAAGTAATTGAATTAACTAGTAATTCTAAATATCTATTTACCTAATTCTACTTAGATTACTATCAACTTTTATTCAGTTAGACTTTATTACTAATCGTATATAACTTTTTCATTCTATTTCTAATATTTACGAATTTATAGTCGTTTTTAATCGTTTTTAGATGCACGTTCATACAGTGATGTCTGTTTTGGACGTTAAGACCTATATTTTACAATATGGATTAAATTTATGGAAATTTTAACAATGGAAACTTAATTATTCTTATTACTTATATTTATATCCTATTTTAGGACTTATTGATTTAATTAGCTATTAGATTCTTACACTTAGGGAATTTTATATTAGTATCGCTAACTTATGTACATAATTAAGTTTAATTCAATTTAGGAACTGAATTAGGGTTTAAAGGATTTTTTTGGACCTTAAGTACATGTACATACTTATGTTATACTCTTATGTAATCTTATAAGTTATTATTTTATAAGCTTATACTTATGTCATTGCTTACATCAGTAATCACTTATGTCATAGCTTATATCATCATTTACTTATGTCATGTTTTAATTGCATCGTTGCTTACATCATCATTTAATTACATAAGCCTTACCTCATACTTATGTCATATTTAAGTGTCTTATGTACACTTTGCATATGCTAACTATACACTATACTTATATATATACGAGTATACTTATACATATACTTATACTTATACCATATTTATACTTGTATATATACCCATATATACATATGGTCACATATGTATTTTTATACGAATTTCATATGCTTAAAATTCCTCTTAAGAAAGCTTCTCTAATTTCATTCTTTTTATGTTTTAAGAGTGTATTTAGTATGGTATAGGTATGTATAGCTAGTATATGTCTTAGTTTAGGTAATGTACATAATGAATACTTATGTACAAAGGTCTCTATACTTATATTTCTCTAGTATACCCTTATGTACATATACTTAAAGACATATACACATGCATCTCCTTCCACTTCACGATGATTTCTACTCTTCTACACCTAAAGATTGAAGCTTTATGCCTTCTACAACATGGATGTGCATAACACATAAACTACTCATCTAATCTACCTCTTCACCTAGCTAGTAAATAATATAAAGTAATAAATAATAACATACCTTCGTTTGTTCTTGAAATATGGATACAAATTTGGAAAAATTTGGAAAGTGAAAGGGAAAGGGAAGGTTACGGCAATGGAAGTGGGGTAAGGGGTTTGATTTTTTTGTTTTGCTTTATGTTTGAAAAGAAGAAGAAAGTGGGGTCTAGAAGGGAAAGGAGTAGATGGTAAATGGAAAAGGAAAGGGAAGAAAAAAAAAGCTAAAAGAAGAGAAAAGAAAAGAAATCATTAGAAGACTTAGATATTTTCTAAAGTGAAAGTGACTTTTGTACATGTTGACTTTGTCAACCTTTAGACCTTAGTCAACATGTGTTGACTTGGTCAACTTTCCAAAAGCATATGTCAATTAGTATACATAATGTTGTAATTAAGGAAAATTAAGAGAAAAATTAAGGAAATGAGACATTTGGTGAATTGATTAGTAAAAATAGATGATGAGATCTTACTTTAGGTATTTATATCCTATATACATCATTTAGTAGGCTACTTAGTATAACTAGTATGAAAAGTATCGATTAGGGTATTAAAGTTTACTATATGTAACCTAAGCATCAACTAAACCCTTAACTCTATGTATTACTATCTTAATTATATACTTAGAAGATAAATGTAATCTATGATGCAATATCTTTGTTTCTACAGGATTACTTAAGGATTTTAAATATGTATGCATGATTAAAATTTATCTCTAATCTTTCACTAATGATTTGGCGGAATACAAGGTTATATTATCAATTAGGGTTTTAGGGTATATTATGATGAATTAATGCTCGAATATCTTTAAGGTTTTATTTTTAGGGTTTTTATCACTTTTGAATGAAATCTTTAGTGCTTACATACATTTAGGGTAGAACAATTTTATACATGATTGACAAGGTATTTTAGAGTTTTCACTTTCATTAGCCTTGTCAACTCCTAAACTATCTAACATACTTGAGTCTGCTTCAAAAGCTAGATCGAAAAATTTAGGGGTTTACAGAAGTGGCTGCACCAAACTAGCCCCGGTACCAAGCATTTCATTCTCTTTTGTTGGATTTTCCTTGATCCCAAAATTCACCAACAACATTTAAAGAAGACTCCTTAAGATCTCTCTCTTTAACACTTCACTCACATACTTTTATATAAAGTCACCCTAATAACTTAGGCATCGAAGTAGCTGCACTGAGCTGGCCCTGGTACGAAACATTTCATTCTCTTTTGTTGGATTTTCCTTTATCCCAAAATTCACCAACAACATTTGGCATTGTCTATTTTTTCCTAAATACACCCACATGGCTAGGATAAGAGTATCTAAGCGTACAAGTGCTGGCATTACCTCCCAACACCTTAAAGGGGAGAGTAAGCATACTGATGAATAGCAGTTGGCTAAGTTCGAGTAACTTTGCCTTGACTTAGCTAAGGAAAACCAAGAATTAAGCAAAAAAATACGAGTAAATCCTTAACCTCTTCTATAGTAATATTCACCCAAATCCGACCCAAAACAAAGACCGTGGTGATTACGACGTTGAAAAAAGCGATGATTCCATTTATTCACTCAAGTTACAAAAAAACAAGCAAGCCAAGAATATGATAGGACCCTCGGCTCCTACTTTCAAAAGGAATGACACTGGTAAACAACTGCAGTAGGTGCACCATGTAGGTCCTTTGCATGTTAGCACCCCTATTGCCTTAAGAAAAAAGTTTCAAATAAAAAACAGTCCTTTTATTCCAGAAATTTTATAGGAAGTAATACCTCAGCACATAAAGTTATCGTAGTTTGAGACTTACAATGGAACAAAGGACCCCGAAGACCACTTGGAGTACTACCATACGTTAGTTAAGTTGTATGGCTTGAGTAATATAGTAGTTTATCAAGCTTTTCCTTTAACATTGAGGAATGCAGGTAGCACAAGGTTTAAACATTTGAAACCAAATACCATTATCTATTTTGATGAACTAGTAAAAGTATTCCTTTAACACTTCCTTGCAAGTAAACTTTCTATTAAGGACTCCTCAATTCTTAACACCATTTAACAAAAGTCCAATGAGTCGATCAAGGATTATGTAGCTAGATTTATGGTCGAGATGGTCCAAATGCCAAAGCTCGACATGAGTGTAGCCTTCAATGCCATAATCAACGGAGTCAAGCCACATGGAGACTTTTCAAGCCTCTCGTAATGAATAAGCTAAAAACATTCATTGAGTTTAAGGCTAAAGCTACCTCGTACATTTGATAGGAAGATAACATAAAGGCAGGATGAGAGGCTGATCAGAGCAGAGAAGATGCGCAAATGAACTGCCAAATGTCTTATAGGGATATAGAACTACTCACAGAAATGTAAAGGAGAGACACCATTCAAGTTAACATATGGTACAAAAGTTGTGTTGTAGATTAAGCTAGACTTGCCTAATATGCAGACGCATAATTTTGATGTTATGCTTAATCAAGTTAGACCGACAGCGAATCTAGACATTATTGAGGAAATTTAAGACATTGCAAGAGCTAGGGTTAGAGCATACTAGCATAGAGCAGCAAGGTACTACAATGAAAAAGTTAAGAACAAGGTTTTCTAACCTAGAGATCCGGTTTACTATAAAAAGGAAGCTACTGGTGTACAAGTGACTCAAGGAAAACTCGGTGCGAATTGGGAGGATCATGTAAGGATTTGGGAAGTTGTTAGCAAAGGGGGCCTATCCAATAGAAAGGTTAGATAGATCAATCATCCCTCAAATGTGGAACACCAAGAATCTAAAATTTTATTTCAATTAATCTATCGGAGATTTCTGTCTTCACTCATTTGGTGACAACCGACATGTTTGCAAAATTACTGTACTTATTCATGAGAATTATATTTAAAGTCTCATTACGTTTGTTTTCATCATGATTGCCAAATTCACGAGTTTTAGGCCACACAACAAACAAATTGACTTATATTCTAGCCAAATGTAGTTAACGAACTACATAAATTAACCTTATGGCAAAGTAATGCGGCTATTCTATGCCGTAAATGGTTAATGAATGGTATAAAACGATGCGCGTGTGAAATAAAACATGTCAAGAAACAAATAGTGTGAGAAATAAAACATGGTAAGTAATAAATAGCCTGTGAAATAAAAAATGCTAAGTAACAACTAACGTATGAAATAAAACATGCTGACGAACAAGTGCATGATGCAACATACAAATGCCATATACACTGTGAAAGTGTAATACGTAAAATTAAACGTATTGGAGATCTCCCAATTATTTTTGCTCAAGTGTCATAATCACTCGGCATTGCCTTGAATATACTTCAATTGATAATTACACGGGAATGCTACAATAAGTCCTATGGCTTATCCTTAGATTCAATAGAAGTGATTTTTAAATTAGTAGCTAGGGCTTCTTCGGCAATCAAGGTCTCAGAGCGAGCAACTTCTTTGGCATGAACTTCATTGTCACTTTGATTCATACTCTTGGCACATGTCTTGTCGCCTTCATCTTCGTCGGTATTACTAACTTTGTCATCGACGTCAGCAAAGCCAAGACATGAAAGATCATAATCAGAATGAAGCTTCAAGATCTCTTCCCTTGTCGCTTGAGCCACCTCTAACAACTTCTTACATAGAAGCCTCTTGTATTACCAACTGGGAGTAACTATATCGAGAGCCTCTTTAATAGATGGTCCCCTCCTTATAGTTTCCTCTAACTCAGGCACATGACTCTGTAAGTTCCAGTTGTTAGTCTCCAACTCCTTTATCTGCATCCTGAGCTTATCTTCATTGTAGCTCATCTTACAAATAGTTTAGACTAAGCCTTAGCATTTTTCTTTCTTCTTTTGTAGCTCCTCTTTTAGGCTTTCAGACTTTTTGTACTGTTCTTCCATTTTAGCCTTTAAGTTAGAGATTTCATCAGTAGCAAGGTCATGTGCCAATTTCTTAGCCAAAAGTTCTTCCTTAAGCTTTATCGACTCCATCTTAGTCCTAATCTTCACATTCTCAACAACAACAATTTGGGTCTTTGATGCATTTTAGGCATCCTCAACTTTCTACAGTAAATTCATTTAATACAATCAAGAATGATTGGGTATCACACAGACACAACTAAAGATATTACCTTATTTGCCTCTTTGTTGACTCCATCCAAAGCTATTAGAATGTGGCTGGTTAACTAGAAAAGGAAATATGTTAGTTTCCCGAATGAATTCAATAATTAAAAGCAATGGTTATGGATACACTCATCATACAATTTGGCTATGATATGGGCCTTATTGCAATCACCGACCCTATCGACATCCTTCTTGAAGATATCTTTGTCTTTTGAAAGAATGATCCCTTTCATTAGAGTTAAAGATTTCATCATGTCTCCCTAGGTAAAGTTGTTGTCTAAAATTTTGTGGCTCTAGCAAGGGATGAAGTACTCACCGACCTCTTTGTTGGGGACAAATTTGGCACTATTGATGCCAAAAGCTTAAGAATACATTGCCTCCTTCTCCCTTTTGTCCAAGCCCCTGTACATCTTGGTAGGTTGTTAGTCAGCGAGTTCCTTCCTTAGTCTTTTGTCACCACTTCGAGCTGCCACAATCCCCAATGAGGAGCCTTCTCAAGCAATTGCATTTTCATCCTCCTTGCCGAGATGTGTCTCTCGACGTTCACAATCCTTCGACTAAATAGAAGTTTGAATAATCTCCACTGAAGGCTCCTTGAATAAATAACCTCAATCAGCAATGTTTTCTCATTCTCCTTTTACCTCTCAGCAAGACAAAAGACCTTTTGTACAGTCGCCTGCTTCGTTGTAGCCTCCTTTATAGCCTTCTTTGCGACAGCAATTTGAGTGGTATTTGCTGAGGTAGTCGACCTTTTATCGGCCTTTGATTTCTTAGTTTTGGCCTGAGTAAGTAGCTTGGTAGGATTCACTTCGCCAGCACCCATATTTACGATATGAGTAAAGGAATTAATATAAAGATGGGAGAAATACAAACTAGCATTTTTTGTACCAAGTAAGGCTTAAAGGCTACAATTCTCCTCTTAAGTCTTAAGAACGGCTTTCTTCATAGCTATACTTAGCACGACGATAACTCATTAGCGTACCTTCTTTTTCAGAAAAGATCGGGTCTCCATTTTCATATCACCGTAAAATCTTCTCAATGTCCTAGAAGAACATTTTGTTCCTCTTCCTCTCTTGAATTTTCCTCATTGCTGCTATGTCATTCGACATCAGA
Organism: Lumnitzera racemosa; assembly: GCA_024138005.1. Taxonomy (NCBI): domain Eukaryota; kingdom Viridiplantae; phylum Streptophyta; class Magnoliopsida; order Myrtales; family Combretaceae; genus Lumnitzera; species Lumnitzera racemosa. Next base: position 48,587,404 of record JAMXBC010000007.1, read on the forward strand.
TCTGTATCTTTTACACGGATTGGCTCAATCCATTGGGTCCAAAAGTCTAAGTCTTCATCGGAAACTATTGACACAAATTTGTCATGCCACTTGTATATCTTAGATTCTAACTCATCTATGAGCATTTCATTCTTTGTAATGGCGAAGTACCACCCATCAGACTACCTCTGGATAGTGAAGAAAAACCTAAATAGCTAAGGCATAACCCTAACCTCAACTTCTTCATAAACTATCTCAAAAGCTATTGAAAGCCAATATTTGTTTGGTGAGAACATACTTGGCGCAGCTCTAAAGTAGCTAAAGAAGCCCCGAACAAAAGTTGAAAAAGGGAAGCATAGCCTAAAATCTAGATATTTTAGGTATATGTGGAACTTGTGTTCCTTTAGGAAGCATACTCTCTCCCCATCACTTAGCCTCCTCATGTTCCATGTTCTAAGAAGATCTTGCTTGTACTGGTTATACTTTATGATAAGAACTCTATCGACGAAATTGGCTATAACATCAAGAGAGTCGTAAGAGTAGGCTAATGTGTTGTATAGATATCTTGCTAAAGACCTCCCTTCCTTATCCTTGAGATAATTATCCATAGGAAGCTCATTAATCTGAGCAAGTTTATCCTACCATGCTGCCTCGCTCCTTATTTAGGGGGAGGGGGTGGGGTGGAGGGGAGTGGCCTCAGTTTCTCTTACTTCAAAATCAAATAGAATAAGTCAATGAACAACTTTGCGAACCATACATGAATAGTTGTATGAAATGAAAATAACACAAGTTGAAGAATGTGAATTTGAAGATCAGAAAGTGAACAAAAGTTTAACATGCAACAAGAGAAATGCAATCTAATTATGAACAGTACCTTACATGTCAACAATCAGTCTTCGTTACTATAAGTCTATTTTTGAAAGTAATGATGCGCTAATTTGTTAATGGCATGGAATATTGACACGTGTTTCATGACAAAAATTTGACAACAGACAACTTTTTGACAGTTATTATGCTTGCAGCAAAATGATGACCTATGTGACAAATATCATGCCACCAATTTCTTGGTTTCTCGAATGGGTAGGACTTTAGGAATGGCGACCTTTTAACTAAGATGTGATCTGTTCCACTTCCTATCTTACTCGGCATCAATCTAAAGAATCAGTCTTCCACTTAGCCTTTAGTGCAATATATATATCACTCCCTTTGTTGACAACTTGAACACAGGAGTTAGGAGGCAAATGTTGATAGTCAGTTTTCACTCATTTGGCATACTCATTCATTTGACCACCAATATGCCAAATATATTGAATCTCTTAGCATGCCTCAGGAAAAATGACATAAAACATTTTTGCCAAGTATCCTAAATTTGTTCTAAGTTTAAATTCAAGTCTATGGTGCGAACTGTTATCATAAGCACGGTTATATTACATAACCGCCGACTCTCCCAACATATTGGGAAAGATGTCAAATCAATAAGCTCCCACTTGTCTTAATAGTTATTCTGACAACTTCCCTAAACATTATAGCCAGCTGTAAATATGAAAAAGAAAACTCCATAAGATCTCTCTCTTTAACACCGTACTCACATACTTTTATACAAAGTTACCCTATTAACTTAGGTGTCAAAGTAGCCACACCAGACTAGCCCTAGTACTAAGCATTTCATTCTCTTTTATAGGATTTTGCTTGATCCCAAAATTCACCAACAACAATAATAGCTGCTTATCCCTTCTACCTTAGCTTCCTTGCTTAAATCTTTCAATCACTTAAGTTAATTGCTTAGCTACTCTTTAGTAGACTTGTTGTAGGGCATTGGCTTGTTTCTCAATTTGTAGATCTTTTGGTTTGACTTGAGGCATATGTATCTGATTAACAGGTAGCTTAGCATTAAAACCACAGACCACTTTGAATGGAGTCTTATGATTCTAACTATAGACATATTTATTGTAAACAAATTTAATAATAGGTAAGTAAAGTCCTAATTGGTTTGGTTCCTTCCAACAATTGCTCAAAGCAGAGATCTCAATAATCTATTGATGGCCTTTGTTTATCCATCTATTAAAGGATGGCATGACATGTTAAACAAGACATTGGTTCTTAGTCAATACCATAAGGTCTTCCATAAATGACTTAAGGATTTTAGGTGTTTTTCAAACATGATATACCTTGGAACTCCATGAAGCTTAACGATTTGTTGCAAAAACAAAAGAGAAATAGTCGAAACATCATTAGTTTTGTAGCTAGGTACAAAATTTTCCATTTTGCTGAACCAATCAACCACAACCATTATAACATCCCTTTTATGTAGCAAACTAAGAAAAAAATCCATATTTAGGTCAGCCCATTAGTTGTTTAGTATTAGTAAAAGTATTGCCTTCCCTTACTTAGGTTGGCACTTAGCTTCCCTATAAGTTACACATCTTTCAATGATTCAACGTATATCTCTCATCATCTTTCACTAGCAAAACTATAGACTCTGTAAATTTAACCTTTTAAACATGGTGTTGGACTCGAGTATCATAAATATTTCCCTAACTCAAAAAAACCACATAAAATGAAAATTGACTAAAATTTTAAACTCGAAAATTAAAATGAACATGAAAGATACTATTATATGATTTGGAAACCCTAATCATGCAAGAAAACCCTAATCCCTACATGCGCGTACTTTTAAAAATGTAAACTTAAACTTAACAGAAACCATAAATATCAAATCATAAAAATTTTTAAAACTCTATAAAATTATCTTAATGTTTGAAAAGCCATAAATCAATAAAATTATCAATAATTTTGTGAAATCATATAAAACTGATAATGAACGAATCAGGGATTATTTCAAGTAATAATAAACAACAAAACTAAACTAATTAAAGGAATAAATTATTTAATTTACAAAAATTATTTTACATGTGTACATAAGTAGCCCCACAATATGTATATATATATAAATATATTATTAAGCAATTTCCTTCTCTTTTCTTAATCTATCATATGATATATATATATATATCCGTTGCATAATAAAGCGGTATTCCTAAATAATTAAGCCAATTCTAAGTGTAAGTTGATTATTCCCGAGTTGGTGAAAAACCCTAAAACTTACATAATCTCACTTGAACTCTAAAACATACATAAACTTACTCGAACCCTAAAACCTAGGATGGTCAAGGACTTACGATCCTAAATGAATAATTAAAAATATAATTTGAATAAATTTTATTCAACTCTAAAAAATTTTAAAATTTCTTAAGAGATAAATCACAACCTACAAATTAATTTGAGAACCAAACCCTAAAAGAATTTCATATAAGACAATTCCCTTATTTTCACTTATAAGCCATGTTATATATGGATAAGTTGTAAACCCTACTTTTTAGAAAACTTGTGATTCAACTAAGAACACTTCCTAGATATTCCCAAGGATAAACTAAGCTAAGAATTCAAGTTTACATTTAAAAACGAATTAAATTTTCCAATTCAAAACCCTATTAACGATAAAACTCGAATATGAGAACCATCGACTCTAAACCCAAAACCCTAAAACAATTAAGGACTTGTAACCCTAAGTAGCTAATTAAGAATTTAATTTAAATAATTTTATTCAACTCTAGAAATTTTCATAATTTTATAAGAATTAAATCATAAAGTACAAAACAATGCAAGATGAAAATCCTAAAATAATTTCCTATAAGACTATACCATTATCTTCATGTCTAAGCCTTAAATATAAATAAGTAGACCAACCAATTACCTTAGACGATTTATCAATTGAAAGTTGGAATCATTTATCAATTGATAACTTATCAAAATCAAGTGATTGTGACAACCCTAGGAGGGGCTTAGTAGTATTGCCTAGAATTTCCATATCACATGTGCACCTATGATAAGAAAATTTCCTTGCAAGTCATAGATTACAAGACTCTAAATAGTTATTTACTAGAGTTTTTAATTTTAGTTCATTGACTCATTATATAATATAAATAATTATGGATAACCATTTTTTCCATAATTCCTCAGAACTATAGAGAATCAGTATCCCCTACCAAAATAATAAAATAAGATAGACAATTTTAGAAAATTCCAAACTTACAAAGGATATTAAACTTAACTGAGATATTAGTCATTTTTCAGAGCATTCCAAATTATCTACGCAAGCTTTTCATTATACTGATTCAATGGTAGCACTTTGCACTTGATTCCTATCCTATTCCCAACTATTAATCAACTTGTAAGGAAGAAAACTGTTGGGGTGTAAGCTTACGCTTAGTGAGATAATTTCCCTCATCAATACCACATGACAGACATTTATTAGATGCACAATCATATGAATGCATGAACAATGAGTATGCCACACAAGACATGCAGTGACCTAAGAACTACATACGACTCAAAATTATGCTCCCTGAAGTCGAGGTTTAAAGATAATTAACTGACCCAAACCAAAATCCGAGTTCTAGACCTTAGGTTTTATTTCATTTACACTATTGTGCTTAAGCTAAAACAAAACTATGTATATATATAAATATATATATTTTCATTACCGAATAATAAATCATATTTTGAAAATCCCAAGTCTAGCGGTGTAGTGGCCTTCGCAAACCACAAACACATGCCCTAAGCAGAAGCCACAAGACTTGGCCCCTCATTGACGGTTGGTGTCTCCCGACACCTAATAAGCCCATTAGCTTAGGATAGAGACTTAATTTATATAATGACATAGCTAATGCCTAATCCTACAAGAGACACGTCCTCTTGTGAGTCCCTTCCCATCTTCTACGTGAAGCGGTAGTCGGTGTTATCCGTATGCAATATGGGGAATGCATGATTCATTTTGATTTCTTAATCATATAAGTGATTAACTCGATTTTCAAGGTAATCAGACAATTTCATTCCATACAATTCACATGTATATAATAGTACAAACAATTCCCATTATTATATATAATTAATAAGTCATCGCATTCATCTATAAATTCATACACATGCACTTCCCATATCCCATAAGCATCTAAATTTATATATATAAGTTTAGGTGCATCTATTCTACAAGCAAAATGGAGTAAAGAGTCATCGAGAATTTGTTCACTCAGTCATACGGATCAATCAAAATAATCCAGGATAGGTCGTCTCTCAAAAGCCAGGTCCCCTAGACATCACAAATATGATACTATAAGGATTTGAAATAAAACTTAGAAAACTAAGCTAAAACCCTTTAAGTTATATTTTTAACTTGGTTTTATAATTTTTCTTGGTTTTACTTAAAAGTTCAATCGCGTATAACTTTTTAGTTTTAAATCCAATTTTTATGATCTTATAGTTAATCTTCATCATTTTCGAGTGTACTTTAACGTAGTGAGGTTAAATTTTTGAAATGAGGCACAAAAATCTGTCTATGGGTCAGAACAGTAGCGATCCTCATGTTTTAGAGTGCTTTTAGGCCTTGTATGGTAAATGGGCTTTTTGATAACTTGAAAAATCCTTTGGGCTTGGTCTTAAGATTTTATCCTAAGCTTAAAATGCTCCTTGAGATCAGATTTATAACTTTGATTTATATTTTTAAAGCTAACAACCACTTCATGGGCCCTTTAATGGGCTTGTTTTTTGTTCAAACTAAAGTTAGTGACTTTGTTGGGCTTATGGAGTCTTAGGTAGATTTCTTATGGGCTTCAAAACAACCTCTCTTAATGTTTTAAAGTGTTGGTCCGAATTTTATTGAAGGCTCAACTTAGAGTTCTATGCTAGTTTTGAGAGTTTTAGACTTTGTATACTTACTATACTTGTTTTAGTTGATCTTTTCACTTTGTTCATTTACTTTTATCATATTTTTAAGTGTCTCTTACCCATATTCCAAATCTGGTCGTGATGATTCCAAGGGATTCTCACTTGGTTTTTCAACTTATTTAATCGTTTCCTTAAGTTTAGGTGTTAGATTATGCACCTAAACTACTTGTATCCAAATCTTAACTTATCTTTTTCTTTCATAAGATAATTCTTTAACTCATGTTTTACACAAAGAAATAGAAGATCTTACACTTATTACAATTTCCATATCATAGCTCATGTCATACAAAGTTGGTTTCTTCATAAAGCTTCATGTAATGGATTTTCCTTTACCTAAGACTAGATTTAAGAATCTTTAACTTAATAGAAATGAAAATAACATCTAAATGGCTTACATGTACTCTATGTCCAGCATGATGTCTCCTCATTCATGTACACATTTCATGATTTTCTTAACTTAAAATCTTCCATTCAAAGTGTTAAATAAGTATATCTACAAAACACCAACTTTACATGCTTATGTTTCAACTTCATGTAAGGGTTTGATGAGTTTGTTTCTTAGAATAGTTTTTGGTGTTATACCAACTTAAAATCATACTCATATCTTCAAGAATTCAAAGTCTCCTAACATAAACACTAACCTACTAATCACAAGAAACACTTACTCGTCCTTAAAGTGAAATATGGTGGTTGTGTACTAAAGTTCCACTTAAGCTCTTAACATTGCTCCCTCCTTTTGCCACCTTTTGGAAACTTGAGTTGTTTGATCTTTTGGGATGGAGAGAATGAGTATTTAAAATGTCTTGAAAGTGTTGTCTTATAGCTTATACAAAAGTCAATAATTGCAATTATAGATGATGTAAGCATTGAGGGGTTAATAGTGATGTGTAAGAGAAAGTGATTTATGGTTGAAAGACAAGAGCATGACCCCCTTTTCCTCCTTGTTTAAATCTGCCATTTAATATCCTTTACGGTCATGGAATGGTCTTGTCTCATTTAATGAAATTAAGCATGTGAAATCTTGTGAAGAATTGTCCATATGTAATATAAGTGAAGAGGTGATAAGGAAAATGTTTTATCACTAGATATTAATAAGTTATCAATTAATAAATGATTCCAACTCTCAACTGATAAGTTATCTAAAGTGATTGGTTGGTCTACTTATTGATGTGTAAATCTTAGACATGAAGATAAGGGCATAGTCTTATAAAAAATTGTTTTAGGGTTTTCATCTTGCATTGTTTTATCATTTATGATTTGATTCTTATAAAATTGTGAAATTTTCTAAAGTTAAATGAATTTAGTCAAATTAAATTATTGATTAATTACTTAGGGTTAAAATTCCTTAATTATTTCAAGGTTAAGATTTTAAGTGACTTTAGAGCTCGTAATTCTTTAAGCTCAGGTTTTATCGATAATTGGTTTTTGAATTGGAAAATTTTGATTTGTTTCTAAATGTAAACTTAAATTCTTAGTTTTGTTAATCCTTGTGAATGTTTGGACGGTACTTTTAATTGAAGCATGGGCTCACTAAAAGTAAGGTTTATATTTATCAATTGATAAGTTATTTAAGATGATTGTTTAGTTTGCTTATTCATGTGCACAAATCTTATGCAAGAAGATAAGGAGATTGTCTTATATAAAATTCTTTTGGAGTTAACTCTTAAGAAATTCTAGAGTTTCCTAGAGTGGAATAAAATTTATTGAATTTATATTTTTAATTATTTATTTAGGGCTATAAGTCCCTGATTATCCTAAGGTTTAGGGTTCGAGTAAGTTTATGTATGTTTTAGAGTTCGAATGAGATTATGTATGTTTTAGGTTTTTTTTTTTCACCAACTCGGGGATAACTTACTTACACTTAGGAGGTTAGGAATCAATTGGCTTTATTATTTAGGAATATCGCTTTATCATGCAACATATATAAATATATATATATCATATGATAGATTAAGAAAAGAGAAGGAAACTGCTTAATATTATATTTATATATATACATATTGTAGGGCTACTTATGTATACAAGTAAAATAATTTTTTGTAAATTTATTAATTTATTCCTTTAACTAGCTTAGTTTTGTTGTTTATTATTACTTGAAATAATCCTTGATTCGTTTATTATCAGTTTATATAATTTCACAAAATTATTGATAATTTTATTGATTTATGGCTTTTTAAGCATTAAGATAATATTATAGAGTTTTTCTAAAAATTTTTATGATTTAATATTTACAGTTCCTATTAAGTTTAGCTTTATATTTTTAAAAGTACGTGTATGTAATGATTGGGGTTTTCTTTCATGATTAGGGTTTCCAAATCGTATAATAGTGTCTTTCAAGTTCGTTTTAAGTTCTAAGTTTAAAAGTTTAGTTGGTTTTCATTTTATACGGTCTTATCGACTTTAGGAAATATTTATGATACTCGAATTTGATACCATGTTTAGAAGGTTAAATTTACAGAGTTTACAGTGATAGGACACTTTCCTTATCACCCCTTCACTTATACTATATATGGATAATTTTTCACAAGATTTCACATGCTTAACTTCATTAAATGAGACAAGACAATTCCATGACCTTAAAGGACCTAAATGGAAGATTTGGACAAGGAGAAGAGGGGGTCCATACTCTTGTCTTTCAACCATCAATCACTTTCTCTTATACATCACTATTGACTCCTTAATACTTACATCATCAATAGTTGCAATTGTTGACTTTTGTATAAGCTACAAGACAATCAATTAAAGCTTCTTGCACACACTTTTTCTCCTATTAAAAAATCTGCCACTCTTTCCCTCTTTCACTCTCATTTTCATTTCCTTTTCTCTCACTTTAAACACAAATCAAAAGAAGAAATTCAACCCTACAAAAATCCTCCATTTGGCCGCTACTTCTAAGTCCCACTCATGGCACTCCCATTTATTTTTCTTGTATCATTTTCTTCCAACATCTAAGCTCTTTTAGAACCATTAGAACCCTCTACAAACCCCACTCCAAAGGATCAAACAACTTGGGTTTCCAAAAGGTTGCAAAAGGAGGCAGCAAAGTTAAGAGCTTAAGTGGAACCTTTGTGCATAACCACCATATTTCGCTTTAAGAACAAGTATTTCTTATGATTAGTGGGTTAGTATTTATCTTAGGAGACTTTCATTTCTTGAAGATATGAGTATGATTTTAAGTTGTTATAACACCAAAGACCATTTTAAGAAACAAACTCATGAAACCCTTACATGAAGTTGAAACATGAGTATGTAAAGTTGGTGTTTAGTAAAGATACTTGTTTAACACTTTGAATGGAAGATTTTAAGTTGAGAAAATCTTGAAACAAGAACTTGAATGGAATATGAGCATGCTGGATGTGAGGATTCAAAAGTCATTTTGATGTTGATTTTATTTCCATTAAGTTAAACATGCTCAAATCTAGACTTAAGTTAAGGAAAAATTCATCACATAAAGTTTTATGAAGAAACTAACTTTGTATGACATGAGCTATGATATGCAAGTTGTAATAAGTGTAAGATCTTCTATTTCTTTGTGTCAACCATGAGTTAAAGAATCATCTTACGGAAGAAAAGTCAAGTTAAGATTTTGATGCAAGTAGTTTAAGTGTATGATCTAACACCTAAACTCAAGTAAATGATGAAACAAGTTGAAAAACCAAGTAAGAACCCCTTAGAATTATGACGACCAGATCTGGAACATAGGTAAAAGACACTTAAAAATATGATAAAATTAAGTGAACAAAGTGGAAAGATCAACTAAAGCAAGTATAGTAAGTATATAAAGCCTAAAACTCAAAACCGAGCCTAAAACTCTTAAAACGAGCCTAGAACTCTAAGTTGGGCCTTTGTTAAAATTATGACCAGCACTTTAAAATATTAAGACAGGTTGTTTTGAAGCCTACAAGAAATCCATCTAAGGCTCCATAAGCCAACCAAAGTCACTAACTTTAGTTTGAATAAAAAACAAGTCCATTTAACAACTTAAGGCCACTAAAGAGACCATGAAGTGGTTATTAGCCTTAGGAGTATAAATTAAAGTTGTAAATCTAATCTCAAGGAGCATTTTGAGCTTAGGATAGAATCTTAAGACTAAGCCTAAAGGATTTCTCAAGTTATCAAAAAACCCATTTACCAAACAAGGCCCAAAAGTACTCCAAAACATGAGGATCACTATTGTTTTGGCCCATGGGCAGTTTTGCATGCCATACCATGAAAATATAACCTCACTACATTAAAGTACACTAAAAAACGATGACGATTGACTATAAGATCACAAAAATCAGATTTAAAATGAGAAAGTTATAAGTGATTGAATTTTTAAGTAAAACTAGGAAAAAATTATGAAACTAAGTCAAAAGCATAACTTAAAGGGTTTTAGCTTAGTTTTTTGGGTTTTATTTCAAATCCTTATAGTATCGTATTTGTAATGTCTAGGGGACTCGACTTTAGGGAGATGACCTATCTCGAATTATTTTAATTGATCCGTATGGTTGAGTGAGTAAATTCCGGATGACTCTTTATTTGATTTTGCTTGTAGAATAGATGCACCTAAACATATATATATATATATATATATATATTTGAATGCTTATGGGAAATGGGAAATGCATGTGTATGAATTTGTGGATAAATGCGATGGCTCGATAATTATATATAATAATGAGAATTTTTTATGCTAATTTATATGTGCAAATTATATGGAATGAAATTGTGCAATCACCTTGAAAATCGAGTTAATCACTTATATGATTAAGAAATTAAAATGAATTATGTATTCCCTACATTGCATACGGATAATACTGACTGTCGCTTCATGTAGAAGATAGGAAGAAACTCACAGGAGGACGTGTCTCTTGCAGGATTGGGCACTAGTTATGTCATCATATATATTGAGTTTCTATCCTAAACTGATGGGCTTACTAGGTGCTGGGAGGTACCAACCATTGGTGAAGGGCCGAGTCTTGTGGCTTCTACTTAGGGTATGTTTATAGATTGCAGATGCCACTATACCGTTAGACTTGGGATTTTAAAAATATGATTTGTTATTCGGTAAAGAAAGTATATACATATATATATATAGTTTTGTTTTGTCTTAAGTACAATAGTGCAAATGAAATAAAACTTAAGCTCTAGAACTTGGATTTTGGTTTGGGTTGGTTAATTATCTCTAAACCTTGACTATAGGGGGTGTAATTTTGAGTTGTATGCAGTTCTCAGGCCACTACATGCATTGTTTGGCATACTGATTATTCATACATTCATATGATTATGCATTTAATAAATTTCTATCATGTGATATTGATGAGGGTAAATTATCTCACTAAGCGTAAGCTTACACTCCAATAGTTCTTTTCCTTACAGGTTGATCGATAGCTAGGAATGGGATAGGAATCAAGTGTAGAGTGCTACCATTGAATCAGTATGATGAAAAGCTTATGTGGTTAATTTGAAATACTCTGAAAAACGACTAATGTCTCAATTAAGCTTTATATCCTTAGTAAGTTTAGAATTTTCTAGAATTGTCTATCTTATTTCACTATTTTGGTAAAGGATACCGATTCTTTGTAGTTTTGAGGAATTGAAAAAAAAATGAATATCCATAATTATTTATATTATATAATGAGTCAATGAACTAAAATTGAAGACTCTAGAAAATAACTATTTTGAGTCTTACAATCTCTTACTTGCAAGGCAATTTTCTTATCATAGGTGCACACGTGATATGGAAATTTTAGACAATACTACTAGGCCATTGTTAGGGTCGTTATAAAAACCTCAATTTTAGCAATTTAAATATCTTCCTTTCTCCTAAATATCCTAATAAACTTGATGCAACTTTGAGGTTGGACATACAAAAAGGCACCACAACGAAGCAAACCAAAAACAAACAAGGAAAATGTTAGCAAAGTTTAGGTAGCTACTAAATGGATATAATGCATCACTCGATCCTACTTAGCCTACCATCTGCTGGATATGACACATCAGCTTGAACTAAAGGGTCACTCGCCACTACTCCTTGCTAAAGAGAATATATAAGAGTTAAATGAAAATGAGAATACTATAGTTGCTCAATGAGAATAATTTTCTAATGATTGGTTGATCCTATATACAAGAAAGTGAGGGTTTATATACCCATCCACTAGGGTTGCTTTACATGTATAAAAATGTAAAAGGAGTATTCTATAACTAGGTTACATAAGACATACTAAAAAGGGTAAAAGAGGTAAAAAATATTTAGTGTAAAAAAGAAAGAATCATTTTGGAATATTATGTCAGAAGATACGTATCGCTTAGTATCTAGATGGAAGAAATATGGTACAAGGTAGGTGGAAGCAAAGTAGTGCTTATGGTCAAGGGCTAACCTAATTTGTACTAGGTTGAGAACTAATTAGTTCTTTTGAAGACAATTCAGCTTGATTTGAGGTTGAATGCCTATGGTCGGATCAGGAGCTCACCTCAACTATTCTTAAGCTGTCTTATGGGATAAAGCATCGTTATTGAATAAAGGCGGATCAAACATAAGTAAGGATTTGATAGTCAGGTTAGTAAGCGACCAACTTGGGATAGGAATCCCCATCTCGGCTATGGCTTGGAGTTAGTATCCTCTAAGCGAATCCTTAGAGTCCTTTAGCTTAGCTACGCATGATTAATCTAAGGGGTTAATTCCTATCAAAACCTCTACTGTAAGCTTCTCTAACAAGTAAGTCACTAGTAAAAAAGGTTAAAATATACAATCTACTCGCTTAGAAGAGATAGTCATCTTCAACAAAGTAATCATCTAGCGTCCTCCCTTTATTGCACAGAGTATACATTGGTCCAAAGTGCTCATTGATGAGTGTAATTTTACACTCATCTCTTATGTTATTTTCCTAACTATTTTCAATTATTGTGATGATTTTGCTATTGATTTTAGTCATTTCTTAATTTCATGACTCAGATGAAGCAATAAGGTGAAAAGAAGAGTTTTTAGGTTATTTTTTAAGGAAATTTCACCTATTTTGAAGAATGATTTAAGGTAGCAAGTGTAGGAGAGGATTTGTTCAAAAATGAAATGAAGAGGAAAACCACAATTAAACTCTATGGCCATTAAGCCTACATCATTGATTTTTAACAAAACTTGAAGAATTTTTGTACAAGTATAAGATTTCGATCCAACTCCATGACCATGATCTATGGCCATAATCCTTATGGAAATTAATTTAAGTCAATTTCTCAAAGAATTATTTCAAGGAGCAGTCTATGCCTAAACTCTATAACTATGTTCCTACTTGTGGATTTGCCATGATTTTTTTTAAGGACTTCCCATTTGAAGATTATTTTATCCAGACAATATAAATAGATGTCAGACAAATGAATAAGAGTAGGGGAGACACCATAGGGATAGAATAGAAGTGATTCTTAGAGCTAAGTTGCTTTTATCATGACAGTTCTTATTTTATCATGTTTGGCGTAAAATCATTGATATTTAGACATGTAATCTTGAGGTAACATGTAGCATACTTTATTTGCAATTATTCTAATGAAATTTTCTTATCACATCTTAGCATAGCACATGATATAGGACATATAGGAATACATGTTTACATTTAACAAAAGTACTATTTACAATAAAAGATACCTAAAATGAAGTTAAGCTTTACACCTACTTACACAAAAGTGTACAACCTCAATCAAAACTAATCTTAAAATATAGTAGGTTTTTTTTTTCCCATTACATATGTACAGATCCTTCTTAGGAATACAATCAAAATATAATAAAGCTTCTTCCAAAAGTAGTTCACTCTGTCTTACACGCTCTTAAAAGTCTTCTCCTTAGCTGATGGTTAATTAGTTTTCTTCATAACCCAAGGATACATAAGTATCCCCTCAACTCTCCATGAGCTAAGTACAAGTGGATAACACAAAATATAAAACAAGCATAGCATACATTTACAAACATCATTATCATAAGGCATTCAATTTCATATCCAAAATTACCAAAGCAAGATATCTATGCAAGGAATAAGTGCTATGTTCATGTATGTTACATGCATCAGTATCAATATCCTAACTTAACCTAGATCTCATCTAGTCTTGGGCATCTGGATATAAAGTCAAGGAACCTAAGGCAACATGGAGTTGCCAAAACTTAGTACGTAATTGGCTTAGCTAAAAACACATGAAGGGCCTAAAATTTGTTGACTAATGCAAATCTATATGGTTAATATTCTAGTTTCCAAAAAACTTGAACAGTAGGTCTTTTCATTCCATGCTATAAATGCAATTACCAATAAAACAACCTAATATCAAGTATGAATCTCAAGTTCCATACCAGAAACAACTCAATTAGCTTAGTTCCAAATTTGTGTCCATGCATTACAATTCAATCCTTCATATAGGGTTCACTTAGGTGAATACTTAGAAAGATAGATCAATTGCTAAGTTTTCCAAGTAATAAGTGTAAGGCTTGCCTTTTTGGCATTTGCCTAAGAATTTTTCTCAAACTTTTGATGCTTGAAGATAGTTTGTTACTTTCATCCTTAACTTAGGGATAAGGCAGAAATCTGCATTTAACCTACTATTCCATTTCATAGTGTTTGATTCCAAACTACTTCTTGTTCAACATAATGAACAACAGCAGAAGTTTTTACAAAAATAGGTCATACTTAGAGTATTCTAGTTATACACTTATATAATACATAATCTTTTACAAGTACAAACATTTGACTACAACTGCTTGCTAAATCTTATACAATACACCAACATATTCCTTGAAGAATTGCCTTCATATACTTAAATCGTATCTTATAGCCAATGAATTTTCTCAAGAGCTCATCTCCAACTAGTACTCTAAAGTCTCTTTTCTTGTATGGTATAATTTTTTGTCTAACTCATCCTTAACCTGAAGATAAGACAACTTATCTCCTTAGCTTATTGTAAGTTAAATGAGAGTGGATAACAAACACAAATAGTACGAATAGCATCATATCAAAACCAAACAATAAGTTGCCAGTTTGATCATAATATTCTTTAGTCCAGTCGAACAATGCAAATATAACAGGCACAAGCCATGCTCGTGCATGTAGCATGCATCAATGCTGATATCCTAGCCTAACTTAGTAACTTATCTAGTTGATCAACTTCAACTAAGCATTTAGACACAAGCCAAACTTTAGGAACCTAACAAAGCAACAATAAGTTAACAAAACCTAGTAGGCTAGCAATAACCACATAGAGTGTAGAAAATCCAGCATATAGCTAAGGTTAGTAAGTATAATGCAATATCTATATGCTTGAAAACCTAGCTTTTATAAATCAAGTGGTTTACTTGATAAACCTAACTTTTCATATGAAATTGGCCTAGTAAAATTTCAATTTTAGAAAACTTGACTTGAAGGTTTTCTTCATGTCGTACCATGCTACGAATGCATTAAATTGCACACCAAGCAATACCCAACAAATCCAAGCAAGCTTACTCATTATTTATCAACTTAGCATTTATTTTGTTTCATTCTCATTTCTAAGACCTCAATATCAAATTCACTTAAGTCAACACCTTAGGGGCTAGGGTTAGTACCTAGCTTTTCCTAAGTTAATGCAAATCCTAGCAAATTTCACATAAACACTAAGTAACACAACCACAACAACCAAAACCAATATCAGAACATCATCTAACCAGCATTAGTTGTAGAAAGAAACTCTACGAAACTCATTAAGCAACACATCAAACCTATGACTAAGCTTAGCCAAGCCAAAACATCATATAGCATGTAAAGTTAGGAGTAGATATAAGTCTACTCAAGGGATACAAATATCTACTTACTTAGGCTTGTTGATCGCTCCAACACTATTAGTTAACACAACCTCCTCTTTAGCTACTGCACCTACTAAAGATCAATACTACTTAAGTTAACTATAGATCACATATACATATATTCTAGTTTGATATTAACTTGTTGGCTTTAAGTTTGTTTCACTAAGAGAATATCTATCCCAAGCTGCCTCTGACTTAGTCTCTAGTTTAACCTTTGAATTATCTTCTAAATTACCTTCTAATTCAAGCTATCTTCAAAATTTCTAAATGAATGACATTTGACTTATATTCTCAACTCTACGAATTAAGAATCTCAAGTATTTCACCTAACTCATTCCTAAGCTTAACTTACACAATAGAATATCATATTAATGTATTCTGGTCATGAAAAGTATCAAATAAAATAATAAAATGTTCTCTAAAGTATCAATTTCAAGCTCAATTTTGCTAAAAAATTAGCTTAAATTAGGTAAATAACCAAATAAAACTACAATTTCCAAATTGAATACTTACAAAATCATAACTAAGCTCTAAAATCATTACAAAAAAAAAATTACTAAGAAATTTAACTAAAAGCATATTATTTTTTCAATATGAAAAACAAGGCAGATTGTTTAAAATAAATTTAATAAGTTCTATAGGCATAATTTATCGAAAATTCTTTTTGTGTAAATTAATTATATTAAGGAATGTACCAACCAAAATTAGCTCAAAACAATATCATTTACTACTTTTAAAAACTAATAAAAAATTCATTAGAACAAAAAGGTTTCTTAAGGAACCCATATAAGCATTTCTAATTATCGTATAGGATAAAAATTGGACAATTTTCATTTCAACTTTGAAATCAATTTTTCTTTGTTCTTTTTTATAAAATGGAAAGAAAGAACTTTATTTTTCCTCTCGGTAATGCATTTTTGTCAAATGTATCTATTTTTTCATCAAATTTATCATAATTAGTAGGAAAAAGTATACCATGAATCTTATTTGTCAAACTTGTCTCTACATCATTTTTTATGGAAGTTTCAACCGTCTTTGATGGTGAAAATTTTATTTTGATCCTCCCATGATAGGTACCATTCAAATAGGGATCATATATTTTAGGCAAATATTCTTTTATAGTCTTATTATTACACAATCTAGCTTTTTTTTTAGCAAATTTTGAGTAATACACTATTTATCCAAAAACTTCAATTTGAGTTCTAAATTCCTTGCTAAGGTTGGTCTTTAGGTTGATATTCTACTTTTACACCCAAAAATATTAAGGAATACCAAATTACATAATTTTTTAACATCATTTTATATTTTTAGTAAAATAAATTAACTTAAAATCTAAAATTAACATCACCTTGCCATCAAAGTTTTGACCATCATAAGTTAGAGAGAGGTGGTTAGACTACCCTTGATGTTAATGTTTAACCACCAAAGTGCCACCATGTTAAGTTATTGGTTGCTATAAGAACTCTATTTTTCCCATTATTTTACCATTTTTTTTTGTTAAATTCATAAACTAATTCCTTTAAGAGAGTTTTATTTGTGCTTAATTTATCAAAATGACTAAGATTTCGTCCCACATTAACTTATATAGAGGTGTTAATGGTGTAATTTTATTTTATATTTTTTTCTCTTTTTTAAGTGCCATTTTGAGGTGTAATCTCCATATTTCCCTTGTTGATTAAGCTAACCACCCCCCACCCCCCCCAATGGATAGCTCATGCTAGTAAAATCCAAGCTTCTAACTTGATTGCCTTGCCTCAATCAAATGTTATAGGTTGGTTTAGTAATTTTTTAATGACTTAATACAATTTTTAGCTATTATCTAATATATAATGTTAATATATTAACATATTGGGTACATGTAACACATATAGGATAATTATATAATTACACTAGATGCTACTTCTCTAAATATTGTTTTTATAAGTTAAAGAATTTATCTCTAATGACTTGTTATGTTTCAAGGCCTAAATTTTGAGTTCTTGACAATTATCGAACGATCCCAATAATATTTTTTATTAAAATTAAATATTATATCTACTTTATTTCAAAGAACTAACCTTACTGTGACTCTTCATCTAACTTTTGTGATGTCAAAAAAATTTAACTTAATTTGGACAATTTTTTCTAAGACCTCATAATAAAATTTAACTTAATTTAGACAATTTTTTCTAAAAGTCGTAAATCCTACTGAATGCCCTAATTTGTATTGATATCAAGCAGTTGGGGTCTTGTCACATGACTAAACTTACTCCTTAAGCTTCCTTTAATAACTTTGTTTTGTTATTTCCCTAACTATACCCTTTAGGTCTAACATATAATAAAAGTAACCAACTATCTCAAGTCCATGGTAGTAAGTCGAAGACCAAGGTTTTACCTAAGATGCCTTAACAAATCAGTCACACATGAACATTTCACCTCATCAATACACATGCAACAAAATCAAATCCACAATCTATCAATCACATAGCCATAGTTTACAACATAATTGACTTAAAGTCAAGCAGACATATGTTTGCTTGCACAAAATAAAAATATTCACTTACTAAGCCTTAGTAGTAGTACAAATCTTACGCTTCATAACATGGTTTTTCCTTACCTATCACAATTAACCTCACAAAAATATCATGAACTTATGAAAATATATAGTTTGATTACTAACTAACAATTGCACCTAACTGGCTTATCACCTATTTTTATAGGAAGTGGCATTTTTAGAGTGAAATTTTAGAAAATTAACCAAATAGATAAATTTATGTGTAATATAAGAACCAAGTGTTCCAAATATTACTATAAAAACTTCTAAAAGTCAAAATATGCTAAGCTTATTCATTAATTCATTCAAAAACCAATTATTTCAACAAATCACCAAAACAACCAATTTTATTCTGTATAATTATAATAAAGAGTAAACATGTATATTTTGAAAAATTCTTATTACCATAATTAAATACATATACTAAGTATATTATATACAAAAATTCAGATTGAAATAACATTATTTAATATTTCTAAGTATTACATTAATTTTCATAAAAATAGAGCAATTTTTTAAGAACCCTATATTTCTACTAATTATTTAATTAAAATAAAATTACAACATTAATCTACACCTAAAATAACCCAAAAAATCATTTTTCTAGTTTCATTAGAAACTTGAGGCTACTACGTGTTATTCTCTTAATAATTAAAGTCTAGATATCATATTTTATGATTATATAGGATTTTGTTAATTAGCTACACTAGTAGTTGTTAGTATTAATTAGTTCTCGTTCCTTTAAAATCACTTTAATCCTTAAATTCGTCATTACCTTTAATGTTTTATTTCAATTGGAGTAATTTAGGATGAGTGAGTAAGTTTTTAGTCCTTGTAGGATCGACGACCCTAGACTTTAGAGTCCCTTATGCTATTACTTGACAAGTATACTTACCTAAACAAGGTAGTATAAGTGAATCAAGTTTTTGGTACCGTTACCAAGGATTATTGACCAAGAAATCTCGTTCCTTTTATTACTCTAGTATTGTTCTTTTTGTTAATTTTTCCATTTCTTCCTTTCAAGTTAGTTGTGTCAACTCTAATTTTTCTTGTTTGTGGAGACTAGAGTGATGGCCAATAATGGTGAAACATTAAAAACTATGTTTAATTTTATTAAACCATCAGTTAGTAGAGCCGACTCTAACATTATAAGACTAGCTATCATTGCAAATGAATTTATGATCTTGCGAATAATTATTTAGATCGTCCAATAGTAACAATGGTTTAAAGGTCCTCCAAAAGAGGATCTACATAAGCACATTGCCAATTTTCTAGAGATATGTGCTCCTTCAAAATTGAGGGAGTACGAATGATGTGGTAACATAGAGATTATTTCCTTTTTCTTTATAGAAAAAGAAAGGCAATGGTTAGCTTCACTTCAAAAAGGTTCAATTACGTCATGGGAGGTATTAATAGATAAATTTTTAGAAAAATATTTTCCTCTAGTTAGAATAGCCAAACTTTATTTTGATACTCAATCTGATGATGAAACAATGTATGATGCTTAGGAGTATTTAGGGAACTACTTAGGAAGTATCCTAAAGATGCTCTTCCACTTTGGATGCAGATATAAACTTTTTATAATGAGTTAAATTTTTCCACCAAATAGTTTGTTGATAAATATGTGGTGGAACATTAAATTCAAAAATGCCTGATGAAACTTATGGTTTGTTTCAAAGTTTGTCTATGAACAGTTATCATTGGGAAGCTACTAGGCCTAGTAGGAAGAAGCATAGCTTGGTAATGTAAAAGCTGCCATAACTCTAGTAACCAAAGTAGACGCCTTAAATAAAAGGTTAGGTACTTATCCTGTATCAACATAGCCTTCTATGATGTCAAATTGACTAGTTAACAAGTTTATGAATCAACAGAGATTTCAACATATGCCTTATCATTACCATCAATAACTAGGTATAGAATGGTTACCTTATCAAGGTGATTATTCTTATGCAACTCAACCAATGAATATGAGTATTCCTTATAGATTTCAAGCTCTTCTTCAAAGTGAGGAAAATTTTAAACTAAAAGATTTGCTAACTCAGTATATATAGCAATTATGCTAGATTGACATGTATTGAAAAACAAATACAACAACTTGCAAATTTCTCGATTGAGAAATGACAAGAGCCTTCACCACAAGTTTAAGCAAAGGTTGTGACCTTAAGAAGCAGTAAGGAATTGTAAATTATTAAATAGCTTGAAAGACCCAAGTCAACCTAGAGCTAGTAATAGAGGAGCTAAAAGACAAAATTATAGAAACTTAAGAGATGCTTATAGAAGAACCAGAACCCGAAAAGGTCAAAGAATACAAACTACCAGTTCCATATCCTTAGAGGTTAAGGAAAGAATTCTTAGATAAGCAATATGGTAAGTGTCTAGATTTATTTAAATAATTGCATAGTAATTTACCATTTGTAGATGCTTTCTCGCAAATGCCCAAATATGCAAAGTTCATAAAGGAGTTGCTCTCCAACAAGAAAAAATTGGAAGAATTGTCCACAAACTTGCTAAACGAGGAGTGTTTAGCTATCCTATAGAACAAACTTCCAACAAAGTTAAAGGATTAGGAGAGTTTTACTATTCCTTTACTTATTGGAAATTTATCTATTAAGAAGACATTAGTCAATAACATACCATAGGAATATAATTGTAGATGTGCTTGTTAAAGTAGATAAAGTTATTTTTCCTATTAATTTTGTAATTTTTGACATTGATGTGGATATTGAGGTGCTACTCATCTTAAATAGACCCTTTTTAAATACAACTAGAGCTACAATAGATATTACTTACATTAAAGGTAAGTGAAAAGGAGAGAGTAATTAAAATAAAAGAAGTAATGAAAAAGTATCTTAAACAGGATGATACTTACTTTTGTCTTGATGCTATTAACTCCTTAGTATCTAGTGCTTTGCAGGAAGTAGTAGCAAAAGATCCTTTAGACTTATGTTTGAAATATGGAATCTAGGAAGAACCATCTAGTGATCTTAACATAGTTGATTTAGTAGTTCAATTGGAAGCCAATCCTCCATTTATGAAGGGAAGTGTTTGAGTAGGGCAAAGGAGAAAAATTGAAACCATTTATTAAGGAGCAACTAGATTTAAAATTAAAGCAACTACCAGGTTATCTAAAGTATGCTTTTCTAAGGGAGAACTAAAAACTACATGTGATAGTATCCTCTAAGTTAACTAGCCAACAAAAGGAGAAGCTTCTGAATGTATGATGCTAATTTTTTATGAAATTATAGAAGATATAATGGAAGTTTCTATGAATGATTTCTTGGTTTTTGGAATTTCATTTGATCATTGTCTTAGGAATCTACAAAAGTTTTGGCTAGGTGTGAAGAAACAAATTTAGATTTAAATTAGTAAAAGTGTCCTTTTGTGGTACAAAAGGGCATGTTGCTAGGATACAAAGTGTCTTGGAAAGTTATAGAGGTGGATAATGCTAAAACTAATACCATTGCAAAATCCCCTCCTCTTACATTTATTAGAGCCACATGTAGTTTCCTAAGTCATGTTAAGTTGTATAGGAGGTTTATTAAAGATTTTTCAAAAATAACCATACCATTAACCTAATTATTAGAAAAAGTTGCTCTATTTATGTTTTCTTAAGACTTTCTAGATGCATTCAATACTTTGAAAGATAAAATAACTCAAGCATAATAATGGTGGCTCTTGATTGGAGCCTACCATTTGAACTAATAAATGATGATAGTGATTATTCTGGAGGGGCAATGTTAGGTTAAAGGTGGGATCAGCATTTCTAATCAATCATTATGTAAGCAAGACCTTCACTAAAGCTCAAAAGAATAACGACACCACAAAAAAAGTGCTACTAATAGTAGTCTTCACTTTTGATAAATTTAGGTCATATTTATTCTTTCTATAGTTATTGTTTACACTAACTACTTTACTTTGAGATATTTGTTGAATAAGACAAATGCTAAGCTGAGGTTAAACAGTTTGATTTTACTACCCTCAAAATTTGACCTGGAGATTTGAGATAACAAAGGCATAGAGAATTTGGTAACTAACCATCACTTGTGCCTAGAAAATCCATCATTGGAAAATTCGAATGAGTAGGAGATAAATGATGGGTCCCTAAATGAAAAGTTGTAGTAGGTAAGTCCTTAGGAAACTCTTTGGTTTGTTGATATAGCAAACTATCTGGTAGCTAGAATTATTCTAAGATGAAAGTTCCCTGTTTATTCAAAATTTTGTGCAGATCAAATAATTCATAGGTATGTATCTCATTTGAAAGGTTGGCGAATTTTAGAAAGCAAGTCCAACTACAGGACATTTGACCTCAAATAAAATAAGGTCCTTGAGTGTGATTTTTGTTTGCTAATGTTGTTTAGGGATGCTTATAAATTTGTTAATTTGCGTAGTAGATGTCAAAGGGAAGGAAACATATCTAAGAGAGATGAAATGTCGCAAAATTTGATAGTAATCTGTGATGTTTTTTACATTTAGGGTATTGATTTTATGAGACCATTTTTTAATTTAAAGGAAAACAAATACATGGAATGTCTCAAAATCTAATAATGATCCGTAAAGTTTTTTTCATTTAAGGTATTGATTTTATGGGACCATTTTTGAATTCAAAGGAAATCAAATACACCCTAGTAACTATAGATTATATATCTAAATGGGTAGAAGCTCAAACATTACTAATTAATGATGCTAAGGTAGTGAAACAATTCCTAAAAGGTTTGTTTTGTAGATTTGGAGCTCTTAGAGCAATCATTAGTGATAGAGGAACATATTTTTGTAATGTCCAATTAAAAAAATTGTTGATGTGATATAGAGTTGTGCATTGGATTGCAACTCCATACCACCCTCAAACTAGTAGATAAGTTGAAGTTGCAAATAAGATTTCTTATAAGATGCTAATTAGAACAACTCCATATTGGCTAGAATATGGAAAAACTTGTCATTCACTTGTGGAGATTGAATGTAAAGCCTACTAGGCTATAAAATGTGCTAACCTTAATCTTAAGCATGCATGTGAATGTAGGAAACTTCTACTGAATGAACTAGAAGAATGGCATGATAAAGCATGTGAGAACTTAAGAATATTCAAGGATCAAGCAAAGCACTATCACAATAACCAAAATAAGCAAGGGAAGCAATTCTAAGTCGAAGATAAATTCCTCTTATACCAATCTCCGTTGAAGCTCTTTCTAGATAAGCTTAGATCTAAATGGTCTAGGCCCTATACAACAATGAAAGTATTCCTATATAGAGCTATGGAGATTTTGAGTTTCAAGAGAGGAACATTCAAGGTAAATGGCTACGAACTTACACTATATCTAAAGGGAGAGTTTGATAAAGAAAAAACCATAAGTACACCTCAACTCAATTAATGAAAATGGCTAACCTCGTTCTTAACTTGTTAAGTAAATGATGTTAGACAAAAATGTTTCTTAGGAGGCAACCCAAGTTGTTTTCATCTTATATTCATTTAGATTTTCATTTTATATCCTTTTGATTTTTGTTTGGTCATTCAACATAAGTTGTCCTCATAGTTTTCTTAAGTGTTGTAGGGTAAGAAAAACTTAACAAGGAGTTGAAATTGCTAGGGAAAAGAGGAAAAGGATAATGATCATGAACTAAGGCATTAGGCTTAAGGAAGATAAGAGGTAAATAAAAAGTCTGAGAGGACCACGATTAGGGACCATGTGTCACATCCCGGCATAGCATAGGATGTGCTATCACACAAGGAATACCTATTGAAAACTTTGCTCAACTTACTCATTCATCAAAAGACAACTTTGTTTACATAATAAAGGGGTTGTTATATTAGAGTTTAGTTGGATATTTTATTATAACTTATGTGTACAATATAATATTTACATAAAAATATGAACCAACTTTTTCCTTTATTGTCTTTATGGTAATAGGATCTCTAACCTAATACATGTTCCATATAACAATCGCTGACTCTGACTCATGCTCTCAGTATACATATCCCTCCTGAGTGTTGGGCCCTTCACGATATAGTTAACCTGAGGATAAAATATTTTATTCCCTTAGCTACTGAAGCTGAGTGAGAGTGGATAACAAACAATAGAATATAGACAATATGATAAATAATATTGCATATCACAATTGAAACATTTTAATCACAACTCGTAAGTTCAACTTCACATATGCATTCGCCCAGCCGGGCCCTTATTTCCAATGATGCAGCATGCTATGCTCATGCATGTGGCATGCATCAGTACTGATATCTTATGCCCTCTAATTCCTCATTCGGTTAGTCGACATAACCGGGCATCTAGATATAATGTCCAGGAACCTAGTGCAATAAGGAGCTACTTAAGAATAGGACCCCTATCAAATTGGACTACACACTGTAGTCTACCGTTTTCAAAAAGGGCAATAAGAAACTGCTTGGGAATAGGAACCTCAACTTTACAAAATTAGACTATACATTATAGTTCCCTAAATCAAAGTGGCAATATTACTAAATTAGACCATATACTATAGTCTACCAAAATTCACTATCAAAATAGTCACAATATTCTGGCAATATAATCTATATGCTTCCAAAAACTGAGTTCATAAAGCTATGCTTTTTCAATGATCATTTGGAAGCCTCATTTTGAAATTTCTAACCCGTAGGTCCCTTTTTATACCATGCCATGATATGAATAGCAACTTAAGAATATCAATCAGTACAATCAATCTTTAACTTTTATTTAACCTAGTGATCTTATTTTAGTTTTTGAACTCTCCCTAGCAGAATTCTAGTATCTTACTTAGGTTTTACTTAGGTGAATACCCAAATGATTAGGTTAGATCACTCAACTTCCTTGATTAACACGATTAATTGTAAGCACAAATCATCACCCAACATAGCCATATAACAGTTTAACTAAAATACAGTTATTGTCATTCAAAATTACTACACCAACACCCATTATAGTAGCATATCAATTCACCTAAGACATATCCATATTTAACTAACACAGCATCAAACGATACCTAGTGTTATGAGTAGCAATATATCTACTCCAAATATAAGTTAGATCTACTTACCTAGGCTTAACAATAGTACAATATCCTATACATCGTAACGTGGTCTTTCCTTACTTATTACATCTATAAAAATATGATATAGTCTTCAAATCAAGTGTAAGTCGAACTCGAACTATTATAAGGTTTCATTTTTATGTTTTTAAACTTCATTTGATCGTATCTTACTCATTTATTATCTAATTTCAATAAAATTTATATCATCATGATCGTTATTTCGAATGCTATTGATATATATATTAAGAGTTAAGACTAATCAATATTGCCAAATATCCAAAAATACCCTTTCATATTATGACTTAATCGTACACTATCCTAACTCTATAATTGGCTTGAGTAAGCTTTAGTATTATAGACACTCGATTTTTGCCCCTTAGTAGTTTTAGGTTTAGTTTAGGGTCCTTACTCAAAAATAATATAATATAAAATAATAAAAATTGACAAATGATGAAAATGCAAAAAAAAAAAAACGAGAAAAGCAAAAATGTTAGAAAGATTTTTAGATTTTTTCTATGTAGTAAATTATTTTTGGGTCAATAGTTTTTAGTTTTAGGTCAAATTAAATAATTTTAGAAAGTCGTCTGATTTAAGGATAATTCAATCGTTCTAAAAGTCAAGGCACGGGCCAATAACTTAATAAATAAGCATTGGAATATTGGGTTGGATTTAGTTTGAAGTTATAAGTTCGAGTCTTACTAAACACTCATACATTTTTTATCTCTATCTTCTTATTTTATTTTATTTTTGCAAAAAAGCGAGTTTAGTGGGTAAGATTCCTATCTAAACAATTTTTTTTTAATCTAATCCAATTAAATCTAAATCATTAGAAAAGTTTGAAATCTGGTCTAATTTTTATTAAATTAGATTTAAATTGATATAAATTATTCGAATCTAATTTAATTGTTATCAAATCAGATTCAAATCAATATAAAAGATTTGATTTGATATGATTTGAAGTTTTATAAATATGGATCAAAGCGTAAAAATTTTGGGGGACATAGATATTGAATCTACGGATGTGATCCACTCACATTCAACCCAAAACCAATACTCAATCAGCAGCCGTACTTTCCTCGTCAATTGCAACACTAGTGACCACGATACCAGAATTTAGTCCTTGGCTACAACCCCAATGCCACACTACATTTACCCATTGTCTTCACGTACACACACTCCATCACTACAGCACTTTAACCAACTCTCATAGCAGCTGCAACTTTGATCAGCAATACATGCCACTTCAGCAATCACTACTATCCGCCTGAGCAAGACAACCAGTCCCTAACGTCGTCCACATCATGCTGCTACTGCACGCACACAGTTACATTATCCACCGACGACCCAAACCTGACCAAGCACATACATACACTCGACCTCACGTCTATACTCGATCAACACTAACATTCCATTGTCAACCGCCCAACGCACAGTCGTAGCCTTCAACAAACAGCCACAAACAAGCTCCTTCATTGCATAACTGCTAATTCAGAGATCACATGGCATAACAAAAAAAACACCCTTCACTACTGTTGTGCTTCAATAGCTTCCATGCATCGCTACAGTAGCTGTACAGTCGATGCCAACAAGCAACCAACGCTAGCTGTATAGTCAACACCATCACAACCCGATTAGTCCAAGCTTCACGTAACTACAGCTGATCTGCAACACCCCGACCAACATCCGCCAGTAAACATGCAACCAACATACGCTGGAATCACTGTCATGCAGCCCACACTCACCTGACATTACAATTATATGCCTTAAGCTTCACTTGCAATAGACCTAAAGTTAATAAGCCCAACCACGTCGACCAGTCCGCAAGTTCACCATCCACAATTCCACCGAATCCTCATATACTAATTGATTAGCAACACTAAAGATCAATTTCCTATTCCACGCTGCAAATAGCCGACGATTTGCTCTCTCCATAACTGCACTATATGTCCATTGTCCTTCACTACAGTAGACACCAAGTTCAGCATCGAACTCCACAGACAGCATCCTTGTTTACGGCAGTACGTCAAGCAGTGACCAAATCTTTATGTAGCAGTGGAGCGACAACAAAGCTTCAATCTATGTCTAAGCTTCACTACTGCCACTCCAGTCCATCCATCCAGTGCATTCACTCAACCGTAATTCCTCGCAACAACCAACACCTCACAATGTCAATCACCGCTCTGACACCAAACATAGCCACGCGCGAATTTTCCTCTTCGAGCACAGCCACTATTGATCACTGTTGCACAAAAGAATTCAAGTTGGGTTTCTTTTCTTTGTCTTTTATATTATTTCTTTATTAATTTATTTATTATTATATTATATTATTATCTTATTACTATTTTATTAGATCCTTAGTGATTTAGCATAGTTTATGTATATAATAGTTTAGGATATTTCTTTTGGCATTAGTTTTCTTTATTATATAGATTAAGGATTGATTTAAGTAAATATTTATTTAATAGTAGTAATATGGATACAAATATATATATATGTATTAGTTGAGGGATTGTTAGGATTGGTTATTTTAGGTTTTTTTTTATTTTTAAAATAAAAACACTCAAGAGTTAGGACCCCTTTTGATTTATGATAATTTGAATAAATTAAAACGTAAATCTAGTTAATTTTTCAAAATTAAAATCAAACAATACGTTAAAGTTTTTCAAGAAAAACTATAATTGTCTGATCTCAACTAGCGGGTACGTAGACACCTTCGAGGTAACGATAAAATATACAGAAACTTAGATTCTTTTCCTTTTGATTTTTATTTATTTAATTTTTAAAAATATTATAATTAGAAGAATAACCTTAATTTCAGTAAATAGATAGTAGTACCCATTAGATTTAATAGGTGAGCCCCAAATTCGGAATTATAATTGAAATTAAAGACTGGTAACTAAATTGTAAATAATCTACTTAATTGATTACGATTTTTTTTCTTTTCTCGACTTTAGTAGGGTGGCAACTCCAAAATGTTTTCTAAATAAGAAATCAAAATTTCCTGATTTCCCAATTTCTTTAGTTAAGAATTAATATTAAATGGGTAGGATTTAGTATTAATCATAAATAGGAAAATTAATTTTAAATAAAAGAAACCAAGAAATCAGGCTCGACAAATATTAAACTAAAAACTGAAAAAATTATGCTTTCCAAACTTATCTAGCAAAACTTATTATTCCCCAAAGTGTTCATTTGACATAGATTTAATAAACTAGTTATTATATTACATATTAAGCTAATATATACGTTTATATTAGGAAAATACATAATAAATAGTATATGAGCCCAATTAATTTCATGAAAAATTCTATAGACTTACAAAAATATGTAGCGTAGTTATTAATCATTAATTACACTAAATTGGCCATTATCTATTTTTAGAAAAATAACGGTTTTTGCTTAAAATTACAAAAAATTAAAGAAAATAAATATATTTTTGAGTGAGATAAAAATTAAATATTTCAAGTATCATTATAAACATCCAAAAGTCTAAACATGCATGGCTTATTCATTAATTTCGTAAAAAACTAATTATTTCAATAATTCGGTAAAATTGGCAGATTTATTCAAAATAATTATAAAAAATAGTAAACATGGAGATTTTCAAAATTTATTATTACTAAAAGTTAATAAATTGTATAAGTATGTTGTGCAAAATTTTTCAAGCCGAAGTAACTTCATTTAATATTTTGAAAAAATTATTTAAAATTCATCCTAACAGGGCACGTTCTTAAGGAAGTACCATCAATCAATGTTATTTTAATAAAATAAAATTAGAAGATCAAATTACATATAAAATAACCTATGGAAACCAAATTTCATAATTTTCTAAGCTAATTTGATATGTTTAGTAAATTAATAAAAATCAGGCAATACGATTTGAATCACCGACACGCGGTACTTTGGCCACCCTCCAGCTACCACCTTATGTTGGCTCACCTTCTCTCTCCACCACAACTTTAAGTACCAAGTGGATCCTTTTTAGGTTACCTATAGCCTTAAGAACTGTAATTCACTATATTTTCCCAATATTTTTTTTCATTTTTTTCTAATTTTTTCGAATTTTCTAAAATTATGTTCTTATGTTTTCAAGTTCACAAAAAAAATTAAATATTTTTTGGAGCCTTACTTATAGGTTTTATGATTTTTTCATGAAAAAAAAAAGTAAAATTACACATGTCAATTTCACGTTTTCGAAAGCGCCATGTGTCATTTTCTTATTAATTAGGTGTTAACTCATCATTTCCAATTAATACTAGCTTGATACATCATTTGATGACAAATCCATGCAATTTTTTATTAATTTTCCATTATTTTATCTTATTTTAATAATAATTTATTATTATAGATATGTATTTAATACATATAATACATATCACATGTAAATACATGTATATTATGTATAATTCAACTGCATTTATTATTTTTATAAGTTAATTAACTTATCTCTAATATTTAGCTATATTTAAAAACTCGAATTTCTCGTTTTTGATAATTATCGACTTTTATTGATAAATTGACTTTTTCACAAATTACAATTTTTATGTAGCTTATTTTGAGAAATTGACTTGAATTACTTTATCTAACGTTACTATGAAATTTAAAATAAAACAGATATTATAGCCCAACATTCTAAATTTAGGGGCTTAGATCTTAAAGTTATTGAACTAGTTATAAAAACTTAGGGTATTACACCACGCATGTGGTTCCAATGTGTAGTTCTTGATGTAAAATTTTCTTGAAATAGAAAATTGAAAAATTTGGTTCAAGGGAACCACAGGCAAAGACTACGCCTTGATCTTACCAAGGACCCCTTGTGGCAAAATTACACTTAGTTGAAATTTTAAGAATTAGTTCAAGGAAGAGCCACAGTCACAAACTGTGGCCGTGATTTTTACCATGGACTTCCAATAATAATTTCCATCAAGCTATATCGGGATTTTTCTTAATTATTCTATTTCAAGCTTTCCTATTTTAGATCCCTCTTACCTAACATTCACTTTCTCTTTCTTAATGGCTTTCCTTCTTTCAAGATGCAACAAATATTCAGCCGTCTTGATAGACTTAGCCACTACCTAGATTCAATTTATACTTACCAATTTAGATTAAAAGAAAGCTACCAATTTGATGGATAGTATAAATTTAGGTAGTTTTATATACATGTTCTTTTTACTATCACATGCTTCATTATACTCCCAAAATTCTCAAACACTAAACTAAAGAACTAAAGTGTAAAGAAAAGAGAACCTCCAAACACAATCCATGGCTTAAACAAACCAAAGAACAATTAGTCAAATCACCTGTAGGACCTCTTCTCAACCTATATTAGAAGAGGAACCTCCAGCCACACTACCAACTCACTTGAAACACAAATTGGAATTTAATAACCTTGATCATAAAGCTAGATATGAGACCCTTACTTAGAAAACCTTTTCCCGTTTTAGCTTCATAGATTAGGAAATACTTGAATTAGCCAACATAGAACCTAAGATACATGGCATGGTGGATAAAGGAGGTTGGGAGGTTCAGTATTCAAGAACCTATGTAAAAAGAACTAATACTAAAGTTCCTTACCATATTATCAATAAAGAATGATCAAGTACTATCATGCAATACCATCTCTTTCTAGCTTAAGAACATCGAGTTCAACCTTTTATAGCAGAATTTAGTGTTATGATGGGGCCTTACAATAAGGAGTATGTCCATTCTATTAAGTTTTATACCTTGCCATGTGAGTTGCCTCGTAATGTTACTCCTATGAGCTATTAGCTAAAATTAAGTGGTGAAAAGGTCCATGACCAAATATTTCCATGAAGATTCCACCTAAAAAATTCAATACATTGGGTCTTCCATTAGTTGATCACCCACATCATTAACGGGAGAGAGAAAAATATGAAATTCATGGCTATGCATGAGTTGTTCTACTTGTACAACTTAGTTGAATGTTATTTGATTAACTTAGCCTTCATCCTCACCTCATTTATGGGACAACAAGATACTGATGCTCAAGTAGACCAAATAGAACATGGACCATATCTTACAATCTTAGCTAAGCAACTCAATCCCTTTGTTGACAACCAACAATTAACGACACTTAGAGATGTCACCCCTATGTCATTGTCTACTTTTTTGTCAGATGGGACTTCTCTTGGATGACATTAGCAAGATACTTTAGAAACAGAAAGAAGTCAAAAACTCAAATGATCAAGATATTATAGTGTGGGAAGTTAAGAAGTTAAAGTAGAAGTACAAAAATTAGTCACTTTCATGAGATTTTCAAACAATCTCTCAAAAGATTATTTAGGTGCTAGACAAGGATGATGGAGTTTTGCAGCAACCTCACTAACCAAGTTTAGATAAAAATTGCTCCACCAATCGATGAGGAATTAATCAGTGTAGTGAGGCATATGGATTTGGGGGATGATGAGGATGAGGTGACATCTAAAGGAGATGAGTCGAAGGAGCCGATAAACATTGAATCCAATGATAAGAACAATGAAGAAGGCATAAAATTTTTTTAGACATTTTGTGTTGAATTGTTTAGTTGTTATTTTTTAATTTTCATATTTTGTTTCTTAGATTGATTAAGTGTTAGTTAGTTGCAACTTTTAATTTTAATGTTTTTAATTAGTTAGTTAATGTTTAAGTTCTATTCTATTAATGAAGTAATAAAGTTTTGCTTTTGTTCCATATTCTCTTTTTCTTCTCTTCACTTTATTTGATTAGATCTATCTTGAGCTGATAAATTAACAACATTTAAGACAAATTCATATGGACATTTGCACAATTCAAACTCATTTAGGTGAGTATCATTTTCCCCAATATTTTCTTCTTTAGTATACTTTAATTTTGTATCCTTGTATGCATTTATTTTCCTATGATTTAGAAAAAAGTACAGTAAGGGCAATGTACTAAATTAAGTGTGGACAAGGGGTATACTACCATTATTAAGGAAATCAATTTTTATTTTTAACCCCAATTTTGTTAGAGTTTGCAATCCTATCTTGATAATAATTAGTGCTTCTATTTAATTTTTCCCATGTCACTGCTATACATTATGCACAAACTAGAATTGAATAGTGGTAATTCTTGTGGAGCAAATGTTACATGTTACTTAGCTTAGAATTCCAAGGAATTAATTAATTAAAATTGTGGTTGAGCACTAGTCATATGCTACTTGTGAAGTTTTCTTAGATGTATGCTTATCCTTTTTAGATTTTTAGAGCCCTATAATCTTAGGTAAATAAGTAAATGAAATTTGTCTCTTGTAATTTTCCCCAAAAATTTTAAAATTGCTAAAGGTGCAAATAAAAGTAATATGATAAAAAGAGATTGGTATGGATCTATCTTACTACTTAAGAAGAGTGAGAATCTTTCCTGATGCCAAATTTCCTAAAGAAAATATAAGGAAAATAAAAATTGATATGGAATGGTAGGACTAAGGTTCTTTCCCACTATAAAGAAAAAAGAAAAGAAAAGAGAGACTAAATTAGTAAGGATTGGCCTTAGTCCCTCTCCCTCAAAAGAGCAAGGTATTTTCTCATTACTAATAAGCTTAAGGGAGTTGTGTATGGTTTTTGCCCAATTGAATGAAATGGAACTAATTTAGTAGAGAATCTTTGGTTAAATTGCATGATTAAACATTGATTTACATGAATTAGTTATTGAATTCTAGTATTTCTATTTGAGTTGCATCGAAAAGTGTAACGGGAGGAGACCATATAAGTTACTAATAATGTTTTAGGGATGCACTATCTTTTATCATACAAAGGGATTAAGTCGATTTTTTTTTCAATATCCTAAATTATAGTAGATTAATTTGACAATCTTGTCCTAATTTTTTAATCTTTGTTAAGAATTGATTAATTTGCTTGAGGACAAGCATATAGCTAAGTATAGAGAGTTTTGATGAGTGTAATTTTACATTCATGTTTTATGTTATTTTCTTGAGTATTTTGAATTATTTTGATATAATCATTTTGCTATTGATGTTGGTCATTTCTTGGTTTCAAGACTCATATGACGCAATAAGGTGAAAAGAAGAGAATTTAGGCAATTTTTGAAGAAAATTTCACCTATTTTGACGAATGCCTTAATGATGGCAAGTGCTAGAGATGATTTATCCAGAAATTAAGTGATGAGGAAGACCATAATTAAACTCCATGACCGTATTCCTTGGCCAAAAAGCTTACGTCTTCCAATCAAATCTTAAAGAATTTTTTGCTAAGTGTAAGATCATGATCCAACTCCATGGCTATGATTTATAGCCATAATGCTCACAAAAATTAATTCAAGTCAAATTTTCAAAGAATTATTTCAAGGAGTAGTCTACGCTCAAACTCCACAACCATGTTCCTACCTTTAGACTTTTTTTTATAGGATTTTCTTTGGAAAACTAATAATCCTAAATGATTCTATCATATCCTCTTCATGGAAGTTAAATCTAAGATTAGAACAATAGAATTGCCATTTGAAGATTATTTTATCCTAACAATATAAATAGATGTCAAACATATGTACAAGAGGAAGGGAGATACCATAAGAATAGAATAGAAGTGTTTCTTAGGGCTTTAGTCTCTTTTATCATGAAAGTTTTTGTTTTTATCATGTCTATAGTATAGAATCATCGATATCTATACCTGTAACCTTAAGGTAACATATAGTGTACTTTATTTGCAATTATTCTAACGAAATTCTTTTTTTTTTGTTAGTTAAATTATGTATTTTATATTGATTAAATTATTATTTTTAGGGTTTTAAGTTCATTATTAGATTTTATGTATTGAAGTTGCAAGATCAATACATAAGTAGATTTACTGTAATTGAAGGAATTTGCTGTAAGCTTAGAGATAAGTTATTGATAGGAATCAAGCTATTGGGCCTTTGACTCGTAGCTGAACCTGAGGGCTAGACGGCTTAGCAAGGTAGATTCTTTTACTCCAATTGATTCCTACTAATGCTGGGTACTTCTTTGTCAAGTCACTCTTTATGCTGAGTCGAATGAATGCTTATCTCTCTATAATGCACTAAGTAGTAGATTACTTACTTGCACCTGAGCCGACCAATGATTCAGCACCTCCCTTGCAAAGAAGCTGAGATAACAACTCCAGACTGAATAAGCCACCCTTGCTTGGATGAGCAAGTTGACCGAACTTTTTGTCTACATCTTCTAACAATATTGCTATATGTATAGTGTATAGAATCCGTTGAACCAATGATTATTTTCCTTGTATATTCATTATTGCCCTTTCATATCTTATACATTACTTCCTTAAGAATTACCCTTTTTGTCTTTTCCCTTTTAGGTAAGTTACCTTGATTTATAGGTATAAACACCCCTTTTATTTATAGTTGTAAACATCAGATTTGAACATTAATACACTTTGAGTATTTCTTCCTTACATAAACACTGCTTGTTTACTGGCATCACTTTTATCTTAACCCTTAAGCAAGGCTAGGTAGTGAGTAACCTCATCGAACCAATTCATGTGTCATATCGAATTGTACCGTGAGTCATTGGAAGTTTCATTAGTATGTCACTAGAGTTATTTGTGGGTTTTTGCTTACTCTTTTCATTCTCATTTTGTCCTTTCGCACCTGTCCCCATCACCCTTTTCGAGATTTTGGTAAGCTTGGACTCATCTAATAACCAGCCTTATTTGTTCTTGGTCACAATTCACATCAATTATAGATTTCTTTTTAAATTAGTATAAAAAATACACTTAATATATATGCTACCCTTTAGAGGAATAAATGTATCCTAATTGTGAATGAATGATTAATGATGAATAATACCTAAGCTAATAATAAATAATAATACATGATCATAACCTATCATAACAATGGCTTACCCTTAGCCATCAAAAGGCAAAAATTTAGAAAAAATAAATTATTTAGTATTATTATGTTATAGAATCGTGGGTCTTATATGATGTTCTATTCTAGGACCTATGTGGTTTTATTTGTCTTTCACCTATTCTTCTTTATATGATTATTAGCATTGTTTACAAAGTAATATTGATTATGTTAGATGGAAAGTTGTTTATCCTAGATGTATCTTTGCTTTTAGTAGTTTTTTATAACAATACCCTCGAGTTGTTGATTTTGAAGTTATAACATTAACCTTTATACAATTCGTCGAATAGTATGCTTACAATGTTGGTTCATACTATTTAAAATGGATATACTATGCAAGCACATGCATCCTATGATATCCCTTTTACTTTAGGAAAAGTTATTCCTTTGTGTGATACTTTAGGTAATAGACTTCACAAAAAGAGGATATATGATATGATTGAGCAACTAGTTACATTGAATGGTGATAGATATAATGATTCTATGATTAAAGGTATCTTTATTCGTATCTATTATCAACCTAAGGATTCCCTTAAATCATTAGAATTTCCTAAGATATCAAATATGATTAGCATAATTAACAATGTTATTATGGATTCATTATTT
Source organism: Lumnitzera racemosa (assembly GCA_024138005.1). Taxonomy (NCBI): domain Eukaryota; kingdom Viridiplantae; phylum Streptophyta; class Magnoliopsida; order Myrtales; family Combretaceae; genus Lumnitzera; species Lumnitzera racemosa. The sequence goes on from JAMXBC010000007.1 coordinate 48,622,992, forward strand.
GTTGAGGAATCCTTGTTTTTAATGTTGTTCTAATTTGTTCTACTATAGAAGCATTTCTTATAGAATGTAATTAGGATTAGAAATTAATAAAAAAAGAAAATCATATTAATTTACTGATTGGATTCCTCCAGTTAATAAGAATAAGTAATACATTAGAAACTTGAGGCTATTGCATGTTAATCTCTCGTTGATCAAAGTTTAGATATCAATTTTTTATTTTTAGGGTTATTTGGGGTTTTTGTTCAGTAGCTCATTATTAGTTGTCAATATTAAGTAGTTCTTGCTCCTTTAAAATCACTTTAATTCATTATTACCTTTACTATTCTATTTCAATTAGAGTAATTTAGTATGAGTGAGCAAGTGTGCAATCTTGATAAGGATCAACAACCTTAGTCTTTAAAGTCCTTTATACTATTACTTAACAAATACACTTACCTAAGCAGCATGGTATATGTAGATCACTCATCCTATGAGTGGCAAATTCGGTCAGTCTTACTGGTAGGTTGGAAAGTAATGTATGCTTCTAGAAAAGGCATCAATAACAACATTTGTCTTCCCCTTCTCATACATTACCACAAAGGAGAATCCTTTGAGAATCTCTACCCATTTCATCTATCTCTTCAACAACTTAGGTTGCTTCTTTGATACCTTAGGGTCTAATGGTTGAAATATACAACAAACTCCTTTAGCAAGTGCATACTCCTTATCGTAGACATAATAGTTTATGGTTAAACCTCTAAGCCTTTCAGTGAAATAGGCGATAGGTTGGCAATCGTGCATTAACACTGCTCCAATTACAATGTTAGAAGTATCATACTCTAGTTTAAATGCTTTTACCAAAATCTAGTAGCGATAGAATAAGGCCTAAAGTCAATCTCTTCTTTTGCTTGATGAAGCTTTCTTCCCCATCTAAATGAAACATTCTTCTTCATGAGCTTGGTAAGGGGTGTCGCAATAAAACTGAAGTTTTAAATGAACTTATAATAGAAAGAAGCTAAGTTATTTAAACTTTTGACATCGGTACATGAAGTTAGAGTAAGCCATTCTATAGTAACTTGTATCTTCTCCTCATCTACTCTTAGGCCTCCACCACGAATGACATATCCTAAAACCTAACTTCATGTTGGTAGAAACAACACTTCTTCAAATTCTTAAAGAACTTCTCAATCCTCAATACTTCAAGTATAGCTCAAAGATGATTCACATGGTTTGTCAAGCTAGGGTTGTATACCAAAATGTTATCAAAATACACTACAACAAACTTCCTTATCTAATTCCTTAGCACATGGTTCATTATCCTCGTGAATGTGCTTGAAATGTTGGATAATCCAAATGGCATCATAAGTCACTAATATGATCCATACTTGGTTTTGAAGGCTATCTTCCATTCATCACCTGCTTTTTTGTGAATTTGATGATATTTAAACTTCAAATCAATCTTTGAAAACACTCTTGCTCTGTGTAGTTCATCCAACATATCATCCAACCTTAGTATCGGATACTAATACTTAATAATGATTATAATAGCTCAATTGTTGACACACATCCTCTAGTTGCCATCCTTCTTAAGTACTAATATTGTAGGTACAATATAAGGACTCATGCTGTTACGTACGTATCCTCTATCAATTAGTATAGGGTTAGTTGTAATCATACTTACACAACTTGTCATCACTTAATATGTAATTTGTAGCTTTATACATTAGCCTCTAAGCTTCTTTCCTATCATCTAGTGAAATTCCATCCCTTAAAGAATTAGATCCATCTAAGACTTCTCTACCATGATTACCTTGAAACAAAGATCGACATGAACTTCTAGACTACTGTTCGACACATTCAAGGAAAAGTTAATCATTTAGATATGGGAGTTATGTGGAGGCTAACTTAGACAACTTGTTGGTAGCCACATTTTGCACTCTAGATACTTTAATGATATTGGAAAAAGAGAATCCCCCATGAGAATTCATATAATAGATAAGTACTTGCTCATTACCTTATCCTTCACAACATACTCTCCATTCACTTGGTGAATTATTAATTGGGAAATAGAATAAACTTCTAACCTTTCAACTTTAACCTCTTTCACAAACGTCGAGCTAACTATTAATGCCTTGTAGTTTACTTCATTATTACTTACTAAAGCAAGAAATTTCAATGCATAAAGAATTCTATGATTATGTAGTCTTTATAATACAAGACCAATGCTACATCCTTTTATGTTGAGGATCTGTCCATAGATATATTTCACAAAGGCTTCCACCCTGCTCGACAATTTCCTCTTCTCCTATGAATTCTACCATGCAATTTGCCAAAACTTATGCTTTTAAAGCAATTCTTAGTCAGTATTGGACACCATACGCACTTAGCTCACGTGCATGCCCTTCTCACATTCATGCTTTATAAACAAACTTACTATTTGCTATGGTTAGTAGAAAAAGAAGTTATCTTCCTTTCATCAAGATTAAGTAGGTGTTTTTTGTATCTGAATTGATCCAAAGGAATTAAGCTTTTAGAGAGCTTGATGTAACGATTGATATGTGAGAATTGTAACTTGGTGGACCTTAAAATAGGGTTTCAACTTCTTTGTAGCTTTAACCACAACAAGGATAAAATTTTCCATCTTTGTATACCTAAATTGGTTGGTGCTCTTTCCCTTCAACATGTATTAAAATAAGGGAAAGAGTTCACAATAAACTAATAGGTAAAGAAATAACACTTCACTTAGAATGAGCTTCAAAAGTATACGTAGAGATGATACAAATCTCTTCAATTCTTGAAATGTTACCTCACATTAGTTAGTTCAACTGAATCCTTTAGTTTCTTCAATATTTTGAAGAACTCAGCGTATCTATCTACATTCTTTGAAACAAATTTGTTGAGTGTTGCTATCCAACTTGCAAATTCTTGTACTTCCTTGATAGAACTCGAGGATTTCATATCTTTTTAGGCTTTAATTTTCTCTAAATTATCTTCAATTTTTTATTGAATCACCATATAGTTGAAAAACTTTCTAAAGTGGTGCCAAAAACATACTATTGAGGATTTACTTCATGTTGTACTCCCTCAAAGTATTGAAAGTTTCTTGCAAGTTGGCAAGACGACCTTTCTTCATACTCTTAACATTCATATCATCCAAACTTGCAAATTATGATCAATTTAAGGCTTAACCATTTTTGTTACTAGCCTTTAATAGGTAGCACCAGCATTTTTGAAACCAAAAGGCATTATGATATAATAATGCGTAGCAAAATTAGTAACAAATAAAGTATGCATCTCATTCTCCTCTTCCATCTTTATCTAATTATAACCAAAGTTGGCATCTATGAAGTTTAGCAATACATGTCCTGAAGTTGATTAATCCTTGGAAATGGAAAACCATCTTTAGGTTGGCTTTATTTAGGTCTATGAAGCTAATGCACATTCACCATTTGCCATTTAACTTCTTAACTAAGACATAATTGGCTAACTAAGTTAGTAGGGTTCTCCCCTAATAAAGCCAACCTGTAAGAGCTTTTGCACCTCCTCCTAAGACACAACTTACCATTCTAGAGCAAAGTTCCTTTTCTTTTACCAAAAAACCTTTGCATTCGAATCTACTTAAGTTTATACATCATGTATTATCTAGGTATGCCAGGCATAAGATGGGACTTAAGTGCACCAATCAAGTCATAGTATAGTAAAACGGATTTGAATCTAGGTATTGATCTCTTAAGGAATGCTTCTAAATATGAATACTAGTACTTACCCCTTTCCTAATATAAAGACAACTAAATTAAACTATTCTAATTAAAATAAAGCAAAGAAAAAATAACAAAACATAAGATAATTAAAATTAACTATGAACACATGAACTTAGGTCCTCCTATAATAGATATGCAATTTATCAATCTTATTCTCATTTATTAGATCGTAGAGATTCCTCATATAAATTAATTGGAGTTGTATCTCTTAATTAATACCTATCCTTAAGTATACTCTATCCAAATCGCTTTTGCAATAAAGTATTTCAAGATTGCATTAAGATCTTGAATCCCTTTATTAGGTTACCCTAATCTAATGAAACTAAATAGCTAACCGCTTAATCTAATTTCTTCTAATTGCACCAGTATATTTACTAGGATTTCATAAACTTTATAGTAAGCTTAAACATTGAATCAATAGCCCTGATTTATTAATTTAGTATAACAAAACTTAATGTAATTAGATCACAATAACAAGAAATCATAAATTGATGATGAAAGAAAACTGATTACATAGAAAAATATGTTTCATAATAATTGAATATGAAAACTAAATTAAAATATTGAGAAAACAAAGAAATAAAAGGGAGAAGCCTATTCTATTAATTGTCTCTCTCCACACCTAATTGCACGGATTATAGGACAATTTATAGTACAAAAGGAATTTTGAAATACATCACCAATATATCTTTTGCATTTCTTCAATATTTCTTCTTCCCAAATTTGGCTCCAAATAAAAGATATATGAAGACATGACACCTTTAAGGGCTTCAAATTGTTCCAAAAAGAAGAAGATTTACAAGGAATGGTATGTTTACATCGTAGATCATGGCCGTAATATCTAGGTGTATTCTTTTCCTTCATGTGCAACTTTTATATTTCTATGAAATTCTTGGACGTTGGTATATGGCTAAGAAACATAGCCATGTTCTTACATACATTCTTCTGTAGATACTAATTCTTATCTAAACTTCACTTGCTTGAGTAGCTCACTCAATCCACTTCCTTGTTAAAGCTACAAAACGTTATAATGTCATCCAAAAACTTATTGAAAGCTTCTAAAACACTTACAAATTATAAATAATTAACACAAATAATGGATAAAACTATACAAAATTACCTTACAATATATATGCTAAATGAGTATTGTTAATACGTTAGAAAGTGACAATTTAAGCACATCGACATTCAGTTTGATATTTTGTATAAACTCTTGTCTCAACTTTAGTGATTAAGACTTCCCAATACAAGTTGTCCTCTCTAGATCAACTCTAAGATTTCCTTTAGTTTTTTATCTGGACGTACCTCAATGTGAAAGACTTCTTTATGTTTAGGAGCCTTTTAACACAAGTAGCTCATGAGCTTTTAATCTCCTCTGCAAACTCCTACTTCGGTTAGAGTTAGGAATTTGGTCTTAAGGTGCATTATGGATGGTGGCATATAAATAGGTGTTGACTTGGTCGACTTATTATAATATTATAAGGGGACCAACGCTTAACTACAATGTAGTCTACTTTGTCCCCCATTACGTGATTGTCATCTCTGATTTAAATGGGGAGAGAAATGACTGGCAACACATACTGGTTAATTGTTGAAGGCAAACAAATCATGATTATAAGACCTTAACTACATCTAAATCTTGGGCTTCATTTGATCGTAAGCATGTTGAAAGATTATAATTGCCAAACTTTTAGTATCCATAAGAATTTTCTAATCTTTAAACTTCACAATTCTTGTGTTGATCACTAGTGCACCATCATAGGGCACTTGGATGCCATCAAAATCTTTCCCAAAAAAGGAGATTCTATCGTCAACCTTCGATTTCTTGCCCTATGCTTAATAAACATAATTGGGGCCATTAGTCAAGCTCGTATATCAAGATTGGCCTACATAAGAAGGTCATCCTAATTACACCATTTGGAACTCTGTTGTTAGTGTCATTACCATCATCTCCATCATTCTTTATGGGTTGATTAGGTCATTTAGGATGATCTTGGTCATTCTTTCTTCTTCATCAAGTTAGTTGCTCAATGTTCTTAACATCTCGAGCCGAAAATTTCCTCAAATATCTTCACTGAACAACATCTTCTAACACATTCCTAAGTTGAATGCACTCATTGGACTTGGGTCTCCTATCATGGTGGAAGCTAGAGTACTTGGTAAAGTTTTTTCAAGAGAGATTACCCCTCATCCTCTCGATCTACTATAAAATCCCCCTATTTAAGATATCTATTAATGCACAATTGAGGGGAGTGTAAGTAGAGAAGGTTGAAATTTATGACTGTTTCCTATCCTTAGTACTTCCCCCTAGATATTGATCATCTCAATTTCTAAGTTGATTGTTTGCACTAGTTAGGCCTTTTTTATTCTTTTGAACCGTTATATTCAAATCTACTTCTCATCAAGCCTTGATATTGTTTTCTTACTTGATGTAAGATGTTACTTTTGCCATAAGTTTCACAAATGTCTTGAGCTTATTTTTAGCAAATGACATAAGAAAGTCACCATGGGGTTCTACTCCATGAATGATTGTATTGAGCAATATACTCATGTTAGATTCTGGGATATACATTGTAAACTCCACGAATCTTGCTTTCTAAGTATAGAATCAAATACCCAAACTATAGATGATTTCCTAAAGTCAATAGAGCTAGTGAGATTAAAAATCAATTAAAATCTCAATTCAAAACCTAAAGCGAATATGAAAAAACCTTAAATTATCAATCGAACCTCTAATCGCATACGAAGACCTTAAAACCTCAAGTATATGTAATTGCAAAAGTTAACTTCGAACCTCATCAAAACTCTAAGATAAAAATTGAAGATTTAATCGCTTATGAATATATGAAACCCTAAATGTGTAAAAATATTAGAGATTATACCCGAAAGTAATAAAAACCCTAAAACTATAACTTTAAGGATATAAAAGCACTAATTCACAATAATTTACTCTAAAACCCTAATTGATAATATAACCTTAGTATTATACTAAATCATTAGTAAAAGATTATAGATAACCTTCAATTATTCACAAATATTTATAATACTAAAGTAATCCTTTAGAAACTAAGATATTGCATCATAGATCACATTTATCTTCTAAGTATATAACTAGGTTAGTATTACATAGAGTTAAAAGTTTAGCTGATACTTATATTATATTTTGTAGGTATTAGTACCCTAAATGATACTTTTCATGACAATTACATTAAGTAGCCTACTAATGGTATATATAGGATATAAATACCAAAAGGAAGATTTCATTACCTATTTTTATTAATCATTTCACTAAACTCCTTATTTCCTTAATTTTTCTCCTAATTTTCCCTAAATACTTCATTATGTACACTAAATGGCATATAATTTTGAAAAGTTGAACAAGGTCAAAGGGTTGACTAAGTCAACATATGAAAAAGTTAACAAAATGTCCTTTTCAATCTAGAATTATCTCTTTCTTTCTGATAATTTCTTTTCTTTTCTTTAGATCTTTTTTTCTCTTTTCTCTGCCTTTATGCCGTCCATTACTTTCCCATTAAGGACCCCACTTATTATCATTTATAAAACACAAAATACACAACACAAAACCCCTTTTCTTCTCCCATTTCCATACTGTAACCTTCTTGTCCCCCATTCTCTCAAACTTTTCAATTTTACTTCCATATCTCAACAACTTTTCATCTATTAGATAAATTAATACCTCTCTTATATATTATAAGGAGCAAAAGGTATGTTGTTATGTAAATTTTTATCTTGTTCAATTGTTAGATGTATAGATTAGGTTAGTTTAAGAAGTTTATGTGTTGTGTATATATATGTTGTTGAAGGCTTAGAGTTTCAATTGGAATAGCCTTAGTAAATGGAAGAAAGAAGAGCATGTATACATGTATCTAAGTATGTATATATAAGAGTATACTAGATAAGTATATGTATAAAGACTTTTGTACACAAGAATCCATTATGTACATCACACAAAGTAAGGCATATACCAACTAAACATACATATACCATTCCAAATACACCCTTAAAGTACAAAGATATGAAAATTGTGAAGCTTTCTCAAGGGGGGATTTTAAACATACGAAAATTCGTATAAAAATACTTATGTTATCGTATGTGTATATGGGTATATGTACTAATATATGTACAAGTATATAAGTATACATATTAGTATACTAGAAGTATAAGTATATATATAACATATGTATAAAGTATATGAATACATAAGGATAATAATAGATAATGATGTAAGCAATGACATAATTGAATAATGATGTAATTAAATAATGACATAAGCCATGACATAAGCAATTGATGACCTAAGTGATGACAGAAGCATAAGTTTGTAAAATAATAAATTATAAGATTATATAAGAATATAACATATATATGTATACATGTACTTAGTTGTCAAAGATCCTTTAAACCCAAATATACTTCCTAAATTGAATTAAAATTAATTAAGCATGTGAATTAGTAATACCAATGTAAAATTCCCTAAGTATAAGAATCTAAAGGCTAATTAAATTATTAAATAATAGAAAAGGATATAAACATAAGCAATAAGAATAATTAAGTTAGTTAAAATTTCAATAAGTTTAGTTCATATTGTAAAACACAGGTCTTAACATCCAAAACGAACGCCATCGTGTGAACGTATGTCCAAAAATGATGAAAAATGACTGTAAGTTTGTAAATATCGAAATGAAAAATGAAAAGTTACTAAATACATGAAGGAAGTTTCATACCTTACAAATATAAGAAAATAGTTATTATTAATCCCATTGAGTATGGTAAACCCTAGATACATTATTCTTGGGTCATATTAGGAGAACTAGACAAACTACAATAGAATTTTAGTTAACTAAGGAGTCTGAATTCTCAAAATACTTATAAGTTTTACTATTTTTTAGGCGTTCAATATCGAGTTATAGAAACCCTAAAGCTTAGAGAACGAGCAATAATCCAGGTGAGGGAGTTCTAATGACTTACTAATTGCTTGTAAGTGTTACTTATATGAGGTTTTGCTGCTTATCGTTACTTGTTTGTCTGAATAACTACTTTGCTTGTTTGCTATCATTTGTGTGATCACCCTTTTAAATTGATAAATATAAGTATCATACCAAAATAACCAATTATACTCGTCGCATGTCTATGACCCGGTAAAGGTATGAATGGAGAGTGCCAACTTTGCAAAAATCTTGAGATAAGTGTTTTTGGAAAAAGCTTTTCTACTCTTAAACATATTTTCGTATGATCTCTATAAGAGCTCATAGAGCCATAAATAATATTTTAGTGTTAAGGAAAAACTAGCATAGGATCTCTAATTAATAGTGAGAGGACTCACTTTATTATGCCTGTAAGGCCTTCAATAATTTTGGTTGTAAGAGGACTCATATGTTTAAGCTTAAGGGGCCTTGGATGGTAGATAGTCATAGTTTGAGGTCCACCTATTTGGATTGGAACTCTTTTCTCGACTAGGGTAATAGTCAAGTGTTGCCTAGAGGGGTGGTGCCCCTAGGCAACCTCATACGAATAAGTTAAGATGCCCTGTGCGGGTAAGTATAGGAGATAATCAAAGTGTAAACGACGTAATTCTACATCATTCATGGTTCCAAACTCCTATGGATGTGTTGATAACATTCATCACGCTTGCATTCATTTTGTATGTGGATAACTTGCTTACATATGTGATAATATAGGTGATAACTTACTTGAATGGTAATGGTGAGGGATGAACTCATTGAGTTATTTTATGCTCATTCCCCCTTAGTTTCTTTTACAAGTTTACTTACGATGGGATTAGGATAAGTCTTGAGTACCGAGTACATGATGAAGATATGTATACTAGTATTAGAAGTAGCTAAGTACTCTTTAGATGATACATAAACATCTTTTGTGGAAAATATTTATATGTTAGAACTTATTATAATTTAATTTTTCTTGTATATTTTTTTATAATGTTAGTATATCCTGTCTTATTATTTAGTAGAAGATACTGATTCTCTGTGGTTCTGAAGAACTGTAGGATATTGGATATCTATAGTTATTTATATTTATATGTTATGTTATGTTACAAGAAATTAATTACTTAAAAATTAGTAATCTTAGTGATTTATTATTTAAAGTCTTGTAATCTTTGACTTACGAGGTAGTTTTCATATCATGGGTGCATACATGCTATGGAAATTTTAGGTAATCTTACTAGGCCCCATTTAGGGTCCTGACATGCACCATCTTTTCCATGAATTTAGCCAAATACTCTTTTATGGACTTATTAGATTTTTGTTTTGTCATAACAAGGATCAAAGAATCCTTGATTAGTAATTTTCTTGCTAGGAAGTGCTGTAAAAACACCTAAGCTAAGTTGTTAAAGCATGCTATTATGCTAAGCTTCTAATGTTTAAGCCATATACTAGCAACATTCCTCAAAGTTGATGGGAATGCTTGGCATATTGATGAATCACTTAACTTATTTTACCACGAACTAAGAGTATCATTGTCATGGTAGATCGCCGTGTACCATACAAAGGTCTACTATCAACCCCCTTATTGATCGCAGGCCTTTCATACGACACATAAGGTTCCTTCCATTATACGTTATCACTAGGCTCATAGATAAATAATATAGAGCAATTTTACTAAAATTAACTTTTAAGACATAAATTAATCAAGTAAACATGTGGACTCATTCAGTTTTAAATCAAAAAAATATTACAAATAAATGCAGTTTATAATGTGAACTGCATCATAAACTTCAAACTATATTATGAACAAAATAAAGGTAAATAGTTGTCTACAAAAGCAATTACAAAATCTTCTCTCCACTTCTTAATCGCTCCAACCCGTCTTTATACGAAACTCACCTCGAGTATGCCTAGGCCCAAATTAACGAAGAGGTTTTCTTGCAACAAAAGGAATCTATTAGGGTGTAAGCTTAGGTTTAGTAAGATAAATACCCTTATCAATACTGCATGGCAAAATTTATTAAATGCACAATCATATGAATGCATGAATAATCAGTATGTCAAACAATGCATGCAGTGGCTTAAAAACTGCATACGACTCAAAATTACGCCCCCTGTAGTCAAGGTTTGGACATAATTAACCAACCCAAACCAAAATTCGGGTTCTAGACCTTAGGTTATATATATATATATATTTTTTTTTTCTTTCCCAAATAACAAATTATATTTTCAAAATCCCAAGTCTAACAGTGTAGTAGCCCCCTGCATTCCACTGACACATTACCTAAGCAAAAGCCACAAGATACGGCCCCTTGCCAATAGCTAGCACCTCTTGATGCCTAGTAGGCCCATTAGCTTAGGACAGAGACTTAATGGTCATGTAAGTGTATGCTTGGAATGTGGCGGCAAGTGAAGGATTTCGTAGGGTTTGGTTGTTTCTTCTTTTGTGTTGTTTTCAAAGTGAGAGAAAAGGAAGTGAAAATGAAATTGAAAGTGAGAGCAAATGGGAAAAGAGTAGCCAATTGAAAATGGGGTGGGAAGTGTGTTTAAGAAGTTTGACTTTGTCGTCTTGTAGCATATACAAAAATCAACAATTTCAACTCTTGATGTTATAAGCATTAAGGGGTGAATGGTGGAATGTAAGATAAAATGATTGATGAATGGAAGACAAGAGTATGGGCCCCCTTAAAGCCATGCTAGAACCGGCCATTAGGTGTCCTTTTGGGCATGGAATTATCTTGTCTCATTTATTAAAGTTAAGTATGTGAAATCTTGTGATAATTTATCCATATGTAGTATAAGTGAAGAGGTGATAAGGAAAGTGTCTTATCACTAATTTTTGGTAGGTTATCAATTGATAAATAACTCCAACTCTTAATTGATAAGTTATTTAAGGTGAGTAGTTGGTCTACTTATTTACTTGTAAAGCTTAGACAAGAAGATAAGGAAATTATCTTATAGGAAATTATTTTAGGTTTTACTTCTTGAATTGTTTTGTAAATTATGATTTAATTCTTATAAAATTCCGAAATTTTGAAGAGTTGAATAAAATTATTCAAATTAAATTATTGATAGTCTTCTAAGGTTAAAAGTCCTTAATTGTTTTAAGATTTCAAGTTTTAGGTGACTTTAGAGTTCACAATTTTTTAAGTTCGGGTTTTATCGATAATAAGCTTTTGAATTAGAAAAGGAAGTTTTTTTTCAATTGCAAACTTGAGTTCTTAGTTTAGTTGATTCTTAGGAACAATCAAGAAGTACTCTTAGTTAAATCATAGGCCCACTAAAAGTAGGGTTTACTTATTTAACTTGGCTAAACTATGGTAATACTCAAGATGGTCTTCAAGGTTCTTTGTATAATCATAAGTCTCAAACTATAGTAATTTGATATGATGAAGGATAATTTCCTCTAAAATTTATAGCACAAAGGGTGCTTTTTTAGAATGAATTTTCAAACTATTGACGTAGGAACACTAACATGCAATGAACTTGATGTTGTGCTTGTCAAGGAGCCATACCTTTATCTACTTTTCTAAGAGTAAGAGTTGGAGTATTAGTGGTCACTCGAGCTTGCTTAATGGTTTGTATTGGAGAATGGATAAAATCATCAAAATCTTCTACACTAACCTAAGCTACTTGTTCTTGATTTTGATTTAGTAGTATATAAGTATGTGCTAACTCTAATATCTCATCATTCTTTCTTGTCAATTCTTAACTTTATCCAGTTAGGTCAACACAAAGCTTCTACAACCTAGCTAAACTGTCATCCTCTATTGTGTACCTTCTTCATGTATTATTTGAGAGATAGTAGCCCCATTAGCACTCTTCATCAATCTTGTTTTTAGCTACCGTGATGGAGGTTGAATACAAATGGTGCTAAAATGTTGTTGAAGAAGCTTAGGTTAATGTTTGGGATCAATAAGAAAAAAAACGTCAAGCTATAGGTAAGAGAGGGTTGTTACTACTCCAATGCCTAAGTAAGTTAATTGAATGAAGTATTTAAATGAAAATAAAGGGGATTGAGTAGTTTTAGAGTTTAGAGGCTTACAGTAGTTGTTTGCATGTATTTATAAAGCTTTATATGACAATTATGGGATAGTAGTTAAATTGCCATGGATACAGGGCTTCTCTTGAATTTAGGCATGTGTTAGTCATTGGATCTAAAGGTAATTATGAAATTACTAACAGGAGTAACTGAAGAACTATTTGTGCCATAATTTGAATATTTGAATGTTTAAACTTTATGGGCTAAGCCTTGTAGATTTGTGTCTTAAAATCTCAATCGGTACAATTAATTTAATTTACTAAAGCTCCTAAAACAAGTTGACAATTTGAATGTCACCTGTTGTTATTAATTGATTGGATGTTATTATGAGAATATCTAAGGACATAATACTCATCTTGAAGTACTTTCACTTCTTAGATAGGTTAATTATTCACCAAATATCCAAATTAAAATTCACTATCAATAATAAATAACTCTCTTAACCTACATAAGTCTTTCAATAACTCTCTAAGAACTTAAATCTCAACATTATAATAATAAGCTTAATCTCCAACATCTTCATCCTAGTAATAATAATATACATTTCCATACTCATTCCAGTGAACTTAATTGTCTAGAGTGCATGCAGCTAAAAAAGAAGTGGAATGAGCTAATTCCCAATATGAAAACCTATAAGCACATATGCATGTCATGCATCATACATATTCACATACATATCAAAATGCAACAAGAAGAAAAAACATGGAGTAACTCAAGACTTCCTATATGGTTCCTGAGTTAGGATACTAATACTATGAATCCCAACTAAGCATAAGCAGCAAATAGCTTTCATGTTGAATAGTTATTAGTCCAGTTATTAATCATCTAAACTATACAAACACATAAAACAACTAGGGGTAACACATTCATGGCTTCGGTATATCACTCGATGTAACTAACTAAAAACTCCGTTCAATCTCAATACCCAAAGCACAACACAAGATATAACTTCATTTAAAATCTCCTATTAGGTTACATAATCTTAATCCTATGGTTATCTCACTTTACTTATTTTGATTCTTTGAATATTGTTGTTAGCTTAAACTAAGGGTTAGGGATTGTTTTAATCTCCTTAAGTTGTTTTGAAAATATAAGATAGGGTTTGGAAAAGAAAGAAAATGAAAAAGAAAAGAAAAAGGGAAGGGAAAAGATCATGGTTGAGAATTACGATCATGATCTTAGGCTGTGCTTCTTCTTTACTTAACCCTTAAGATCATAGATTATGGTTATGCTTCTCAACTGTAAACTTCTCTTGGTTTAACATTACACCCATCCTTTACTAATCTTTCATGCCTATGCTTCTTACACAAAGGATTTATGATTAGGATTACATATATATTTCTAGCAATGATCTTCTCATCTTAAATTTTCTTTTCAGTCACACACCAAACTAATTACTCCGAAAGGTTTAAAGGTTAGATCACATTCATGATCTAGCCCATGTTCCTCTTGCTCGACAATCTCTCCCTATTCTCTACCAACAACTCCATAAATCCTTCCCAAGTCAACCTTAGTCCATCTTACACTCCTAAAACTTCACTTCTTTTAATCTTTTGTCAATGTATAACAATAGAACACTCAAATGTGTTCTAAAAAAATCAAATCAATAACAATAGATCACAAATAGTCACATAGCTCAATGCTAAGGTTTCAAAAATTATCAATTCTCACAAATAAGGATTCTTGATATTGCTTCAAAAACCTTAAGGCAAAATTTTGATATTATATTTGAAACATTTAAATCCATTACTATCAAAATGCCTTTTACCTCGTCTTTCTCAATTTGCACCTAATATAACTAGTCACATTATAGAGAGTTCTATTAGATGACAAGAGAACTCTTTTCAATATAGATATAAGAGAATGGCCTATGGTTTCTTAAATCGATTAATTAAATCCCTGACTAATTAACAAAATGCCCCTTAACTTATTCTCTTATTATTATTAATATCATGATTTATTATTTTCCATTATAATATCTTATTTCATGAGGTTTTATAATAGCCTATAATCATATCACAATAATTTACTCATAATCATATATGCTTTATATATGTCATATTATAGGCTATATACTTTATGATACAGCTATATAGGCTACTATAGCCTATACTCACATTCTCGCAACATAACTATAAATAAATAATAGTCTGTACATTATAAGCTACAATTTTATATGGTATGGCTATATAGATTGTAATAGCTTACAATCATAGTTTGCTAATCCACATATGACCATATACTAGTAACAAGTATATTATAGGTTATATACTATATGAAATAGCTCTATAAAGTATTTTAATCTATAATCATGGCCCTATAATCCACATATAACCATATATTCATTATAGCTAGCATATTATTGGCCATATACTATACAATATGCCTATATAGGTTATCATAACCCATAATCATAACTATATGATCCATATATGACTATATATCCATACTAGATAGCATAATATAGGTTATATACTATAAGTTATTGCTATATAGACTACTATAGCCTTTAATTATAGCCCTATAATTCAAACATGACCGTGTAGGCATAATAGCTAGCACATTATGGGCTATAATCCTATAGGATGTAGTGTAGTCTATAATCATAGACTTTCAATTCAATTATGCCTAGGTATCAATAATAGCTTCCATATTATAGACTCTACACTACATGGTTTAGCTATGTAGGCTATTACTATGAATAGTCATAACCCTATAATCCATTTATGACCATGTATACATATTAGCTAGCATATTATAGCATATTTATTATATGGTATTGATATATAGACCATTATTACCTAGCCTTATTGATACACCATGCTAAAGGAAAATAAGGATAGTTGTATCTAAGGGATGCGTCCAAGAACAAGAAAGCTCAAAGTGAAGAGTAGAATATGCCAAAATGAACAAATCCCATGAATGAATCCAAGGATATAATGCACTAAATAGATGCATGACTAGCTCAATGGGGTCACTTGCTACGTAGCCTTGCTTAAAGGTTATGATAAGAGTTAGACAAGCAAGTGAAAATAGCTTACAAGGAGAAGATTCTATATATTCAATAATTCAAAAGATGTTTACTGCCACAAAACACAAGATATTTACACTTGAAATTTTAAGGCAACCTACTAAATATGAAAAAGACAATAAAGGGCATTATCCTAAATAAGTATTGTACAAGGAATGTTAAAAGAGGTACAAAAGGGAAATTAGAAAATAGAAGCTTTGTCTAGTAGATTCCATTATATGAGAGGCTTCGACATGTAGCTAGCAAATATTGATAAGCTTTTAATAAAAAGAAATATGGGAATACGATCAAGATAGTTGATATCAAGTTGACTGGTGGGCTTTTCTAAGGTAAGCTTAGCTTGGATGTTATCCAAATAGCTTAAGTCGTTAGGCGAATGGGTTGAACTGTTGACTGAACATTCCTTACATCAGTACTCAAAGATCAATGACAGGCATGCAAGAGCTCGACTTGGTAATGGCAATAGATTAATGGATAGAAGTATCTCAAATTCTTTAAGTGTAGGTTAGTAAAGAAGAATGCACCTTTACTAAGCTCTTAAGTCCTTATGTTTGAGGTCAAGTTAGAGGTCCTATAGCTCGAGTTCCTATCATTCCCTCCCAATTGATTTAGAATCAAATCTAACTGGTCTTCTTATTGTGCTTCATCTAAGTGGTATGGGCTAAGGTCTGCAATATTGAATACATCAAATACTCTTAAGTCTTCTTATAGTTCCAATAGGTAGGCATTGTTGTTGATCTTCTAGAGTATCTTGAATGGACCTTTAGTTCGAGCAAACAACTTATTCTTTAGAAATCTTTCATTACTCAGGTACACCAATACTAGATTGTCAGGTTGAAATTGCTTTACCTTCCTTCCTTTACCCTTTTCCTTGATCATTTTAGCAGCTTAATTAATTTGTTGGGCAACTTTTCTAATAGATCTGTTAGAAGGGCTAAGCTCTAATCCTTACTTCTTGGCCTTCTTGGTTAGATGATGGCATTAAGATGTGATTAAGGGGAAATTTGGGGTTGAAGCTGTAGATGACCTCAAGTAGTATATGCCTAGTGGTGTCACATACTATCCTATTGTAAGCAAATTGAACAATGGGTAAACATACATCACATTCAATCAAGTTCCTTCCTACTATAGCTTGGAGCAATGAACCCAAAGTACAGTTGACTACCTTTATCTAATCATCGGTTTAGGATGGTAGGAATTGTTGAAAAGTAGTCGGGTTCCTATCCAACGCTAGAGAGTCCTTTAGAAATGGCTTAAGAACTTTCGGTTTTGATCTAACACCATGATCTTCGGTATGCCATGCAAACAAATAATCTCTTGCAAAAAGAGAAAAGCAATAGTTGAAGCATTGTTAGTCTTGGCACAGGGCAAAGGGTATAAAGTCTACCATTTTGCAAAACCTATCCATAATAAACATTATTGAATCTTTACTGCAAGTAGTTCATGGAAATTCAAGGACAAAATCCATACTTAAATCAACCTATGGCCTAACCCAAATGAGTAAAGGCATAGCTTTACGTTGCTCAACTTAACATTTCACCCTTTTACAAATTGCACAATTGTTAACCATACAATGCACATCATACCTTATTTTATGCTAAAAGAACCTTACATTCAATCTATGAGCTTTTCTTATTAATAATTTCTTGAAAGAACAAGTTGGCACACATAACTTACCACCTTAGAACAAATATCCTTCCTCCACATGGTAGTTATCTATTGCCCTTCCTTCTTCACAACGTTATGGGACCAAAATGAGGGTCTTGAGGATATTGCGCCTTAATGCTTACAAATCCTAATAGTCTAGTCTACAACTTAGTAAAAAGAACATGTCTCCCTAACAAGGCTTTAGCAACAACATTGGTTTTCCATTATTTATACTTAATCTAAAATTGAATCCCTCAAATAATTCAACTCATTAAGGTTGCCTCTTGGAAAGCTTAGTCTGACTCCAAAGATGTCTAATGGACTCATGATAAGTGTAAACGATAAATGCCCTTGGCATAAGGCAATGTTGTCACATTTAAAGAGTTTAGATTAGCCTAAGGAGTTCTTTGTCATATATAGAGTAATTAAGTTGGAGTCCACTTAACTTCTCATTATGATATGCAACAAGTTGGCCTTCTTGCATCAGCACAACTCCTAAACCAATAGTTGATGTGTTACACTTAAGCTCAAACACTTTCTCAAAGTTAAGCAAAGCTAACACAAGTACAGGGTTAATCTCTCCTTCAACTCGACAAAACTTCTTTCTTCCCTCTCTCCCCACTTGAATTCGACATTATTCTTCGTCGGGCTCTATGAAGGAAGCAACAATGGTATTGAAATTTTTAATAAAATGGAAATAGAATGAAGCTAACCTATGGAATCTTCTCACTTCGATATTAGTGGTCAGAGTTGGCCACTCAATAATAGCTTGGATTTTTTCGATATCAATATGTAAGCCTCCTCCACGTACAACATACCTAAGGAAGACTACTTCTTCCTAATAGAAGCAACACTTCTTTAAGTTACCAAAGAGCTTCTCAACTCTAAGTACATTAAATACAGCTCAAAGGTGGCCATCAAAGTGAACCACAACAAATTTTCTGATTAGATCTCATAGCACATGATTCATTGACCTCATGAAAGTGCTTGGAGAATTCAAAAAGCCAAAGGGCATCACCATCCACCCGTATAGACCATGTTAGGTCTTAAATGTAGTTTTCCATTCATCTCTTTATCTCATGCAAACCTGATGGTAACCGAAATTCAGGTTGTTCGTATTAAAGATTCTAGCACCATTCAATTCATCAAGGATATCATCTAGTCTTGAAATAGGGTACCTATACTTGATTGTGATTTTATCGATAACTTTACTATCTACATACATTCACCAAGTACCATCCTTCTTTAGTACAAGTAAGGTTAGCATAGTACATGGACTAAGACTCTCTCTAACATATCATTTCTCCAACAATTCATTAACTTACCTTTAGAGCTCAACAACTTGCTTGGGATTCATTCAATAAGCAAGTTTGTTTGGTAAGGTGGCATTAGGTATCAAGTCAATACAGTACTTAATTCCCCGAAAAGGGTGCAATCTTTTAAGCAACTGCTCAAGAAATAGATCAACATTCTCATCCAACAGTTTTCTAACCTCTTTAGGTAGTATAGCTTACTCCTTCAATTCCAATAGCCTTCTAATTAGTAAAAAGATCGAGCTATTAGATTTAATAGCTTCTTGGAGGATCAACTTAAAACTAATGTCTTCATGGATCCTTAAGCTAACTTAGCCTATAATTTGCTCACTTGGCTCAGAGTCATGGGATTTAAGGTGATCTTCTTCCTTTCCTTTTCAAACTTATACGTATTCTTGTAACAATCATATATAACCCTTCAATCAAATAACTAAGGTCGATCCAACAACACATGTGACGTACAGATGGATAGTACATCATAGATAATTTTATCAAAATAATTCCCAATTTAGAATGATAACAGTACTTCTTGAGTGACATGTAGTGCTCCCTTCTCATTTAGTTAATGTAGCTTGTATAGTCTTAGGTGTGACAAAGTAGGTAACTTGAGCTTTTGAACTAAGTCAGTAGATACTACATTAGCACAATTCCTACTATCTACAATGAGTGCATACACTTGATCATTCACTTTGCATCTGATATGAAATAAGTTTTCTCATTGCTCTTCTTCAGAAGTTGGTTCAATGCTTAAAGCTCTTTAGACAACTAAAGTTAGCTTATCTATGTCGTTAGGACATATATTCTCTTCAACAAGCTCTTTGCTACAGGCTTTGACCTCCTCCTCTAGTTCAGTCTTCTCTTCAAGCTCTCTATTAGTATTCTCCATTTTAATGCTAGGGACTTCACCTTTAATGATTAGCTACATCAGTTGGGGCACTAGGCAACTAAGTAACTAAAACCTTGGCACTTAAAATACTTAATTTGGCTTGTCTTCCATCCTAATCCTTCAGCTTTCTCAAATGTTCTCTTTGGTACTTCTTAGGCAGTAAGGTGGCTCTTTTACTCCATCATGACATTAGTCCTTCGACTAGGGTTAATAATAAATTGAACTCAGTTGCCACCTTAGACAGGTCGGCCATATTGAAAAGGTTAGCTTAATTGTAGTCGGTTTAGCCTATTCTTCCTTTATCTCTCCATATGCTAAGTAATTCTTATAGCTTCATCTAAATTAACAAACTATTGTCTCTAATTTTTTTCCTCAATCCAGTCAGGAATTTGAACACTATTTGGGCTGAAGGCTCACTTACCTCACATTTGATCATAAGCACTTAGAATTCTTGTATGTATACATCAATAGTATGGCTTCCTTATTTTAGTTTTTAGATCCTTGTAAAAGTGTCATGTAGATAGGTGTTTGACACAAATTTGTCTCTAAGATCTCTTCATTTCAAGCCAAGAGCTAACCTCTTGATATCTATCTCATCTTCTCATGGCCTAAAAGTTTCTCACCTACACTGCCATAAATCTTAAGAACTATACAACAATAGTTATCATAGTCCTCGTACTAATAGTATTTGAAAACTCATTTTGCTTTCCTCTTAGTCTAAATAATCATCAATGTATCTAAAGCCATTAAAGCTCAAAATTTGAAGCTTAATATGGTCGGTAGTTTGTAGAGTACAAGCTCTATCCTTAATTTCATAATACACATCTCTTTCCTCCTTATCTACTTCACTTAAATCTATTCTTTTTTGTATGTGTCCTCCTACTCCTTTACCTCGATCTTGCTGAGTTGGGAATTACTTTTAGGTAGGTTAGAAATTATAGGCTGTCACCCAGCTTTATGAGTGTAAGCCCCAAAAGTAGCTATTCGAGGTTTCTATCGGTTGAAAGACCCGATCGAACCTAAATTATAAACTATTGAGAGAAATATTAGTAAAATGATCTCGTAAACTTGAATTTAAGAAAATAAGTAATAAAATAGGAGATTACAAAATTTTTAAATTTTAAGTATAATACTTGTTAATCATCAAAAAGACAAAAAGTGTAATTTAATAACTAATAAATTACTAAAGATAGATTATATGTATACAAAAAATCATATAATGACCTAAATAATAATTAGGAATGTTCTCATGTATCCCACATGTATTTATGTGTATATGAAAATACACGAAATTACTTAAATTGGCCAAAAACTTAGTAAATAATTAAAGAAAATTATTAAATTAATTAATAAAAATAAAAAAAATCAAACGGGTGTGGATTAATGAAAATATGGTCGTAGTAGGTCAGAATTTGAAAAAGAAAAATTAACCAATTAGAATTAAGCAACACAAAAGCCAAAAATCAAGGAAATGGGACAATATCATGTCTAATGAATACATATTAATTACCACAAAGCCCTATAAATAGAAAGGAAAAATCAAAAGTTTATTTAGACAGTGAGAAATCAGAGAAAATTAGGGAGATGTGAAAATTAAGAGAAAAACCAAAGAAAAAAAAAGAAAAGGAAAACTGTGCAGTTAGGGTCGTAAAAGAAAACCCAGACCCGATGAGTAGATGGGAGTGGATAGCCACCAACACCACACGGTGGTGGCAGCGCCCAGGTGGGCCAACACACCCATGGCCACCGACGATGGCTAGAGCCACCCAAATTGGTATGTTCGATTTCTAGCTAGATTTTGTGTAATTTTGTAAAAATAGTAAAAATTCTTAGAAAATTATGAATTTCGTTATTCTATAATATTTTTGTATTTATTTTTTATAAAAAAATATTATTTTGATGAAAATATGTCTTGTGAAAACCGAGCATGTTTCGGTTTAAAAATAAATGACCTTAGAAATGTAGTTTTGAACCCAAAATTTTTGTGTAGATTACTTAGATGATATAGAACAGTACTATGAAGCCTGTTTTCAAAAATTAATTTTAAAAAATTTTAGATAATTTTTAGGCCCTAAAATGAGGCATAAAATGGGTGATTTAGGGTTAATAAAGTAATTAAATGATTAATTACTAATTTAGTGCATAAGTATATGTTTTAGGATGTTAAAATCTGATAGAGTATGATACTTGTAGCATTTAGGGTATTAGATGTAATTATTAGGTTAATTATGTAGTAAAGAAGTAATATGGAGAAATAGTACATTTTAAGTTAATTTTGTAAATTAGGGTAACTAGGTGTTAAATATGATTTAGGATGAATTTAGAAATTTTGAAATGATAATTGATATTGGGAGATAGTAATTAGAGTAATAAAAGTATTAGATGTGTATTATATACATAATATGTAATAATATATAATTATTAGAAATATAATAAATAGAAAATATTATAATAAAAATTGATATTATAGTAATGATAAAAGTGTATAATAAATCTGATAGAAAACTTGAATTTATGTAATTAGAGGAAAAAATGTAAAAAATTTATAACATCAAGAGTAAATTCGATACACTAATAAGGATTTAAATATACCGGGTAGAATAAAATGCTAATTAGACGTAATGATGTTATTTAGAAGATTGGGAAGTAATGGGATTAATTTCACATTATGAGTTGAAACGAATTTCTAGGATTCAAGTATAAAACAATACTCAGAAATCGAATTAGAATCTAATTTAGAAATCGATGTGGAAACTGAACCCGAACCTAACCCCAAACCTAGAATAATTGTAAAAGATTTAAGACTTAGATAATTAGGCATATTAAACCCTAAACAACACATAACAATAAGCGTTATAGGATAAAATGAACCTATAATAGTTATATGAAAAACTAAAACCACGTTTGTGTTATAAGGATGATCGGCGATGGCCTGAGCAAGTCAGACCTTGAGTGAGTGAGCGAGGAGTCAAGGTAGGTTGGGATTAATATGATATTGTATTTTGGAGGCTTACGATTATGCTTGGTTGTGCTTATTAGATAGTTGGATGTGTGCATGTGCTTAATTATGAGTGATGCTATGATTCTGTCTGTTGTCCTGGCTTGTATTATATGGTTTGTATGAAATGATTGATCACCTTAAACTGGACCTAATTAAATATACGACTTAGAATCATAATTAAACCTACATGGCAACCCATTAGGAGAACTTAGGACTCTCCGACCAAATACCGACCACTTCGAAAGGGATAGTGCAGGATTGCAATTGGTCCCTTCTTCATCCTTAGTTGAACTAAGTGATTGGAGAGGAGGTCGTGGCGATGGTGAAGTCAATGGTTTGAAGGTAGTCGTGGGAGGAGCGAGGTCTCCATTGCACAAGCTTGGGTTTGGTCGTGAGCTGTTGCATTAATGGCAACTCTTCAACCCAGATTAGAGCGGGCGCAATTTCTCTAATCTCACGATGGGCTGGACAACGTTGTGCGATGGCATTTGCTTGAACATGCATTGCACCTAATAAGTTGATTGATAACCTTATTGTATTTGTGGCATAGTTTTAAGTCCTCCATCCTAACTTACTGAGCTGTGATTGCTCATATCCCTATAGATGTCATACAGGTGCTGGCTAAGAAGCGACAAACAACTACTCTGAAGCTAGCAACTATTGGATCTTGGGGAGTGAGGAAAAACATTGAAGAATAAACACATATTTTTAAGGTCTAAGCATTTATTTTAGAATTTCTTTTCATTTCTGAGTAATGTAATAACTAGGAAATATATTACGGAGAATTATTGTAAACTTTAATTGCAATAACTGAATTATAGTATACATATATATATTTCCTCACTTTCTTAGGTAAATAATTTATTTAAATTACAAACTGTTTACTTCAAAACGGGTTTATCATGGACGCCTTGTGTAGATCAGGTCTAAGATAGCGGTTGTAAGGCCAACTTCTATCTTATGATGGTTTACACGGCGGGGCTATTACGACTCTACCACTTCGGGGCGTGACAATGAGTAACTTGAGGGGTGCTATAGATAACTTCAACAGTTTGGGAGGCTAATCTATGGACAACTCGAGTCAAGTCAGCTATTAAGTTAGTCACTTCATGAATCGCTCATCAAAACTTCTAAGGGTGTTTTAGGGTTGCAACTATGGTAAACAACACCACTATTATCGTCTCTAATACCAGCATTAACACTTAAATTAGTCATTTTGATGTGTCTAGAAGTTTAGTTATCATTAGGACTTATCGTAGCAAATTAAAACCAATGGGTTCTTCAAAATATTGAGGAAACTTAGAGTGAG
Organism: Lumnitzera racemosa; assembly: GCA_024138005.1. Lineage (NCBI taxonomy): Eukaryota > Viridiplantae > Streptophyta > Magnoliopsida > Myrtales > Combretaceae > Lumnitzera > Lumnitzera racemosa. Next base: position 48,646,925 of record JAMXBC010000007.1, read on the forward strand.
TAGGTTAATGAATTGACTAGAGTAGTTGACATGAAGTTGCTCAGAGGATATAACCCAACTATGAACATAACATGACTTGATACTTCACCTGATATGACATACAAGTTAATGTCAAGGTCCACTAGACATTAATCTTGACTTGCTAGGTAAGAATAGATAAAAGTGTATGAAATGAACTTTGAGAGGGTTGTCTCATAAGAGCAGCATATTCAATGTCTATCTATAAGGTAAGATGATTTCAGCCTACAAGGAGATGGACTATTTATAGTAAGTCCTAAGGTAATAATACAAATAAAGAAATTGCAAAAAGGTATGCATAAAAGGAGATTCTTAGTACAAACAAAAAAGAGGCAAAAACGAAAAATGATTAAAAGGGGAAAACTAGTACAATATCAGATGAAATGGATAGGTAGTAGTGCAACTTTGGTTCCATAGAAAGATTCTTTGATCACAATAGGCAATAGGAATCGAAATGTTATGGCATTAAAGAGGTCGAGATGAGAAAGAATGCCGTGAGAGATGGAAGGAGGCCAAGAGAGGAGTACTTAGCTAGGAGGAAGTTAGCTCTCATTATTTAGTAAAAACTCTCAACAGTTGAAGGTCAGATCACTTGATACGGAGCCCTCAACCAATGGATAATCAACCTTGGCACAAGTGAGAGAACAGAGCATAGTATAACTCCTCAGAGCTCTTAAGGAATTTAATTGTCCACCATCTATGTATTGCTTCTCATCATTGGTAGGTCGATGAAAGAGAATTCTTTAGGTGAAGGATTGGAGGAACCTAAGGTATACGAGAGTAAGCGAGCCAATGTTTGGTAACCCATCAGCTCCTCGGGGTTATTAGAGATTTTATCCTCAAATCATGATCTTTGTCATCATTTGGTAAGGAGTCAAGTCAACAATGTTCGGTAACCCATCAGCTCCTTAGGGTTGTTGGAGATTTATCCTCAAATCATACTCCTCATCATCCTTTGGCACATAGGGAGTCAAGTTGGCAATGTTGAATGTAGTAGACATTTCATACCCCTCAGGTAGCTTAACTTCATAGGCATTGTCATTAATACGCCAGAGGAACTTTTAAGGTCCATCTCCTTTGGGAGATGGTTTATTCATCGTCATGCTAGGGAAGCATTGCTTATTAAGATAGACCCAAACAAGGTCTCCATAGGTATAAATGACTTACCTCCTTCCTCGGGTTCCTTGTTTATCCTATCGAGCTATAGTCTTGGCCAGTTGTTCAGCAACTCTTTGATGCAACTTCTAGAATTCCTTAGCTTATTGTAGGTCGGGTTAGCTTTCCCCTTATGTAATCGAACTAATAATCAAATCTAGGGGTAAGTTCGGGTTAAGTCCACAAATGACCTCAAATGGAGATTTTCTTATTGAGTTGTAAGCGGAGCTATTGTAGGTAAACTAAATAATAGGCAGGTATAAATCTTAATCATGCAAATTCTTCCCAAGAGTTGCTCATAGGAGGTTGCCGACTATCTTATTTACAACTTCAGTTTGGCCGTTTGTTCAGAGGTTGAAAGAAGTACTAAACATGAGCTTAGTGCCGAGATTCTTGCATAGGGTCCTTTAAAAGAAGCTCATGAATTTTGAGTCATGGTCCAACACAATACTCTTCAATATTCCATGCAATCATACAATTTCATGTAAAAAGAGGTTACTGATGAATAGAGCATCATTAGTTCTATGGTAAGGAATGAAGTGGCTCATCTTATTGAATTGATCGACCACCACTATGATTGAGTCATGTCTTGTCAACATTCAAGAAAGGTCGAGCCTGAAATCTATGCTTAGGTCAGTCTGCGATTACTTTAGTATAAGTAGGGATATGTACTCTCCTTATGACTCTCTCTTTCCCTTTGCATGTTTACATACCTCACACCTCTCTAGAATTTAGCAAACATCCTTCATTATCTTAGGCTAGTAGAAATGTTCTTTTAATATCTCAATCGTCCTTTTCTCTCCAAAATGCTGGCTAAACTCCCAGCATAAGCTTTTTGGATAAGTAGTTCTCTTTTCGAACCACTCAATGCGTAGACTTACTTGCCCTTCATTAGGAACCCCTGACTCAAGTAAAATCCATCTACAGCTCCTCTAACATTGCACTTAGCTAGTAGAGGCCTAAAATGCAGATCATGCTCATACTGATCAGGCAGAGTGCCAAATCTAAGTACCATAGCTTACAATGTTGTGATGAGGGTATGACGACCAGAAAGAATGTCAACTACAGTGTTTGTGCTCTCCTTCTTTTACCTAATGATGTGTTAAAGGGTCTCCAAGAATTCGACCTACTTGTTATGACGTCAAGAAAGTTTTTGTTATCTTCGAAGGTGCTTGAGAGACTTATGATCGGAGTAGATGATGAATTCTCTTGGTAAGAGGTAATGCTACTAATTCTGCAATATTCGGACAAGGGCATAGAACTCTTTATCATAGCCCATGTAATTTAGGATAGCTCCTTTGAGTTTCTCACTAAAGTAGGCAATTGGTTGGCTTTCCTGCATAAGGATTGATGAACTATTGATCACCAATCCCATTACTCATGCATGGCTTCGAGGACTCCAATCCATTTCCTGAAGAATCCTCTCTGAACAACTTGTTGATGACAAGAAACTTTACATCGAAGGAAGGTAGCTGAACTTTCTAAGCTCCCTTCATTGTCATACATTGACCATTCCCTTGCCTAGGACCCTGTGTTGAGTAAACTAACCAACTACTATCGAGAGGTTCTTGCCAAGTGACAAAAGACTTACTTACCGAGCAAATAGTTTTCTCTCGGCCTGTTACCGTTTCTCTCATTACCTTCTTCTCGTCTCAACTTCTTTATTATTGCAACATCTTGGTCCCCCTTGCTTATTGTGTTTAGAGAATCTTTATATGAGACCAATGTTGCACCACTACCTATCCATCTCATCTGATATTGTACTACTTTTCCATTTTTGTCTTTTGTCCTTTTTACCCTTTTTCGTATGTACTAGGATTCCCCATTTTGTATATACTTTCTTATAACTTTTTTATTTGTAATGCTGCCATAAGGACTTACTATAGATAGTCCCTTTCCCTTGTAAGCCGCATATATCTTGACAAATATACATTGAAAATTCTATTCTTGAGAGACAACCTATTCTAAGTTCATAATCTTCATACACTCTTATCTAATCTTACCAAGTAGCTCAAGATTAATGGTAGGTGGACCTTGGCATCAACTTATGCATCATATCAAGTAAGGTGTGAAGTCGTGTTGTGTGAAGTCAGTGAGTTACATCTTTTGAGTAGCTTCATGTTAGCTACTCTAGTTTGTTCATAGACCATTTCCCTCTACTTTTCTTCCATATTTCGGAGGACCCAGTTTGTTTTGATTTGCTACAATAAGTCTTAGTGATAACTAAGCTCCTAGGCATACCATATATTCCTGGTCTTAGAGCTTGAGGTTGAAACCGAAAGATGTGTAGTGATAGTCAATCTGCTGCTCGAGATACTTTTGTATATGTTGAAGGCATTTGTGTGAAGTATGTTTTCTAAAGCTTTGTGTTGAGAATGTCCAATCATAGTGTACATGGATAGATTAACGATGTTGAGAGTGATGCTCATGGTTGTGGTTAAGTTACTAGACAAACACCATGTACTATTGATGAGTAGATACAAGATCTTGCTGCTATAGTAGCCAACTTAGCTATCTTAGTAAATAAAGTCTTAGAGATTGGACTGCGTAAGGAGTCGCTAAGTAGGGCCGAGAGATAAGAGAGAGGCCGAGGAGGCAGATGGACGAGTGAGCTTCAGAAGCCTTTGTAATGAACCAAACACCACCATGACGTGCCAATAGAGTCGCGAGAAGAAGGTTGGAGTTGGATAAAGTGGACAAGTATAAAGAAAGAGAAGACCAATATGATGGGATTAATGAGCATAAGTTTAGAGTGTTAAGAGGTAGCGAGCATCTTAAGTTACAAATTCCAAGCTTCAACAGGTTTGGTAGTACTAGTGAGTACTTAGACTGGGGAGAGAAGATAAGAAAAGATATTTGACTTCTGCGATTATGAAGTTGTTGTCTACATTAGAGTGGTCATGTTACAATTTTCTGGATGTACGATAATGTGGTAGAAGAAGCTACAAAATGTTCGCTTGAGGACTCGACGTAAGGTCTAAACATGGAACGAGATGGAGAGCATTTTGAGAAGTAGGTTCATTCCTAAAAACTATGAACAAGACACTTTCTAATGACTCCAAGACTTGAGGTAAGGTAACAAATTCGTAGATGACTATGTTTAAGAATTTTAGTTTCTCATGATATAATACGATGTTGATGAACCTGAGACATGAACTATAGCACGATTTATCTCTAAACTATGAGCTAAGATTGGTAATATCGTGGAACTGTAAAACCTCATAACTCTTGACAAAACCATCCGTATGGCCTAAAGAGTTGAAAGGCAATGGTAGAACTAGGTTAGTTGAATGTCAAGTAGCCGGACAATGATGCTGAATAGGAGTGGCTTATTGAGCCGACCAAGGAATGATAGAGTGTCAAACGGTTTTAAGGTAGAACATCGAGGTCAGATGCCAAGCCGACGAAAAGAAGGTTGAGGTAATAGAAAGACCAAGGAGCCTAAGATCCAAAGAGACTAGGGTTAAAGTTCAAGAAGGATAACCTAAGAAATAAAATGTTTTAACTGCCTTGGCTATGGAAACATACCTAGTCAATGTCTGAACTACCAAGTCATGACCATAAAAGGAGACAAGCTAGTACGAGATCGAATCTTCGATGCTAAGATGATAAGGAATCAAAGGATTGATCTAGAAAAAAACAGTAACAAATCTAGAATGAAAGAATAGGAATGGGTATTCAAAAGGAAGATGGGTACAAAAAATAGGAAGGTTTTTTATAATGAATGTGAATGGATATAACTCACTAAGACATACTCACTATGACATAAACAAAATCAAGGGTTTGAGCTCAAAGTAGAGTTCGATACGATTTACAAACACTAAATGTTGCTTAGGGTTTCAAATGAAGGTTAGATGCAAAACACAAATCAGTTCAAATGAAGGGGTTCACCAAAATCTAAGAATAAGATTGATAAGAACGTAGGGACAATTAAAGAATCTAATTAACACTCGATAATCTGGCAAATGCTAACTCAAGTATAGCCTTGCTCGAAAGAGGAAAGTTTCAGTCTTTGTATATGTCTCTATATATCTATGTATCTGCCTATTTGTTTGTTATCTGTGTATGTACAATAGTTACTATTTATAGCAAGTCTTAAACTTTAGTGGTAAAGCTGTAAATATGTACATGGCCTTAAACCCTAAAGAATTGAGCCTATAAATAAAATGAAGGAAAACATATATAAGAATACAAAACTGTACGTTTTATAGGATTCGGCATGTCATGAACGGAGGAGTATTTGAACCAGATGAGGTCAGCAATTGGATGTCCAGATCCGAAGGGGTCCCTAACGTCTCACGTATCTTGGTTTAGATACTAGAGAGGTCAGCCGACAATTGGTGAGTCATAGAAACAATCGGCACGAGTTTCTCTCTAATGTGCTAAGTGGTTCTTTGGTTCTAATTACTCGGATGTGTAATATCTCAACACTTCAGCTGATGATAAGCCTAATGCTGAGTGTTCATCTTCCTTCCTCTCATCCTTCTAGCTATAGCTCGGCCTTAGTAAACATTGATAAGCCTTGGCTTAGATGTGGTTGGAGGTTGATTCCCATCATTACCATGGGTTTGAAAGGAAGTTGTCCTCGAAGTGTTGAGCACGAGTCGAAATGCCGAATAAGCTTATCTTCCCTTTTCTCTTCACCATAGGTGTCGAGTGTCCCTAGATTTCCTCAATACTCATTGAAGTTAAGAGATAGCTCTTTCCATCCTTTTGAATAGTGTAAGTGTTGAGGAATCTATCATGGATTACTTTCCAATCAAACTTGTGTGGTTAGCCAAGAAGTAGATTTGTAGCATTCATAGGCATTATGTCAAAATCAATATCATCCTTATATTGTCTAGCCTTGAATGCTATCTGCACTCTTTATGCACATGGACCATACCTTCGTAACAAAACCATTTCAATCCATACGGTCGAGGATGCAAGTAGGTCAGCAACTTCATCTTTTCTACTAATCTAGTAGAGACAGTATTAGTAAAGCTGCCTCAAGTAATAACTAAGGGATAAGTCTTCCCATTCACTAAGTACTGCATGTGAAATAAATTTTCCCTTTATCTAGGATCTACCTTTAAGTTAGCTTTTATCACCATAACCAAGAGTTTATCGAAGTCCTTAGGGTAGACATCCTCTTCCATCAATTGGCCCTCCAAACTCTTGTCACTCTGACATTCAATTTGAGATTCAATCCCTTGATCCTTTAAGACCATGATCCTTTTATTCGAGCATTGGGATGCAATATGTCCATAGCCTAAGCATTTGAAGAACTTTACTTCTCGAGCCTTATTGTCCGGTGCCTTCTCTTTCTCGACAATCTTTTTCTCAGCATGGTTTAGTCGACTAGGCTCTCCTTTCTCTTTCTTCTTTTCTTACCTTCTCTCGACATACCTCTCAATCACTGCCTTATTGAGAGCGGCTACTCGACCTCTGATGCCTTCTTCTCCTCTACCACTCCACTCTTAATGCTAAATTAATTAGCTCATTTAGAGAGTTGAACGGGTGCAATTCAACTAAGTTGGCAATGTCATCTTAAAGTCCACTCATGAATCTAGGAATGGTATGGTCCTGTACCTCAGCAATCTTACACCTTATCATCAAGGTCCAAACTCTTACAAATATTCTTCAACAGTATTTCGACCTTGTCTTCGTTGTTAGAAAGCATGGAGCATCTCCTACTTGAAATAAGTCAACACAAAGCATTGGTTCATCAATCTTTATATGAGCCTCTAAGTTTTGATCGGCTCTTCTCATTCAGCATCTCACATGGCAACCAGCTTATCCCACCATAGACTCAAGTATTCAATAAGGGATAGTGAAGCCAGTTTAACCTCTGTTTGATCATTACACTCGTAGCACTTGAACAATTTCTCGACTTGGGGAACCCAATCAAGGAACTCTTCAAGTTGGCTACTTCCATAGAAGGTCAGCAACATTTATATTGTCAAGTCCTCGGCCAAGTATTCGGGGTCTATCCCTTGCATTACGAGCTATTCAATTCTCCTTAGTTTAGCCACTTCTATTAGAGCTCTACTCAGCCATTTTCCTTCTCGGCCTCGGCTCTCTTCTCTAGGATTCTTGATTTGTTTCGAAGTCAACACTCCTATCATTTCTTCCTCTCGACACCGGATGGTTTTCTTTTCATCTCGACTCGGTAGCTCTTCTTTGCTATCGGTCATCATGATCAAGTTCATTAGAACTACTCCTACTTGTTGGTGTTCTCTCCCTTCTTTCCTCTTAGCCATCCCATTTACGGCCCCTAACTAATCCAATAAGCTCCTGAATAGAGTTAGTGAGAATTTAGATCTGGTATTCTAATTTGTCAACAAGTCACCTCAAGCTTTTACAAAGAGTATTACCAATGTTGTTGACACTATCCTCCAACATTCTTGTATGTACAGTAATTGACTAGAGAATTGAACAAACAATAAAACACAATAACAGTAACATAGAAACAACCACTACTCGGCTTCTATAGCTACTTACGGCTATTACGAATAGTACATTACACTATAAAACAATGATTAATAGAAATGTTAAAACCATAAATCTACTTTAAAGAACACTAACACGCGTATCTCCCCAAAGCTTTGATACCAATATGGTATAGGATCGAATCTCTGATACTAAGTTGATAAGGAGTTAAAGGATTGATCCAGAAAGAAATGGTAGTAGATCTGGAATGAAAGAATAAGAATGAGTATTCAAAAGGAAGATGGGTATGAAGAACAGAAAGGTTTTTTATAGTGAATGTGAATGGATATAACTCACCAAGAGATAAACACAATTAAGGGTTTGAGCTCGAAATAGAGTTTGATATAACTCATAAACACTAAATATTGCTCGAGGTTTCAAATGAAGGTTAGATGCAACTCACAAACCGATTCAAATGAAGGCATTCACTACAATCTGAGAACAAGAATGATAAGAATGCAGGGATGATTAAAGAGTCTAATTAACACTCGATAATCCGGTAAATGCTAACTCAAGTATAGCTTTTCTCAAAAGAGAAAAGTTTTACCCCCTGTATATCTCTTTATATATCTATATATCTATCTATTTGTCTATCTATCGGTGTATGTATAGCAGTTATTATTTATAGCAAGTCCTAAACCTTAGTGCCAAAATTGTAAATAGTGTACAAGGCCTTAAACCCTAAAAAATTGAGCCCATAAATAAAATGAAGGAAAACATATATAAGAATACAAAACTGTACATTTTACAGTACTCGGCATGCAGTCATTCAGCATATCCTGTAAAGAGTAGTATCTGAACTGGATAGGGTCGGCAGTTGGATGTTGAGGTCTGAGAAGGGGTCCCTAACATCTCGTATATCTCAGATGAGACACCAAAAAGGTTGGCACATAATTGCCGAATCATAGAATTAGTTGGCACGAGTCTCTCTCTGATGTGCTAAGTAGTTCTTTAGTTCCGATTACTCAACTATGTAATCTCTTAGCACTTTAACTGACAATAAACCTGATGCTGAGTGTTCATCTTCCTTCCTCTCATCCTTCTGGCTGTAGTTCGACTTCAGTAAGTATTAATAGGCCTCATTTTAGATGTAGTCAGAAGCTAATTCCCATCATAAGCTCCAGTTTGAAGTAGAAAGTACGAGTACGGGAGAGGGAGAAGTGGCAAACAATCAAATGTTGGAAGAATTTCAAGAAGACCCATATGTTAAGAGACCTCCTGAGGGTAGAGCCATGTATTGCTTTGTTATTCGACGATCTCTTAGTGCTTTGTAGCTAACAAGAATGAGTAAAGAGAGAACCTTTTCCATACAAATTGCTGGGTGAATAGCAAGCTATATACCATGATCATTGATGGAGGGAGTTGTACCAATGTCATCGTACAAGGGGTAGTTAAGGCCATGAAATTGCTAAGCCTTCCACACCCCAAGCTGTACAAGATTCATTAGTTGAACGAGAATGGAGGACTACATGTTGTTAAGCAAGTTAAAGTGCCAATTACCATCGGTGATAGGTATAAGGATGACGTACTGTATGATGTCCTTCCCATGACACCTATGAGTCTTAAGGAAGTATAAGAAGCCTAAGAAAAGGTTGCTAGATCCCTATAATGGAAGTCCTTAGTGATTTCCTAAGCTCAATTTGCACAAGAAGTCAACGCCAAGGACTATGTGCTCCTTTTAGTTAGGAGATTCTTAGAGGTTAAAGAAGCTGAGAACTTACTTGCTGAAGTGCAGCGGCTACATTAAGACTTTACTAACCTATTCCCTGCCGAGATGCTGAAAGGTTTACCTCCCTTAAGTTGTATTGAGCATTGCATTGACCTCCATCTAGGGGCTACCTTACCTAACCGACCTACTTACTGGCTCAATCTAGAGTAAGTAGCTAAATTGAAGAAACTAGTGGATGAGTTGATGGATTATAGATATGTTTGTGAGAGCATGAGTGTCACGAACTGAGGACGGCCTAGTCGTAGCAGACGCCGTATACTGTATGAAAAACCCTTGATTGGTTACCCTTCCAATCAAAAACTCTTCACACAATATATAAGGCTCTACAACCACTAGTTTCCAAAGTGCATCTAGATTTACATGATATCATCACACAACATATTTATGTAAAAGTTAAGTTATAAAGCTTACATTACACAGTATTTAAGTATGTCTAAGTTCATAATAATAAGATAAACGTAAGTACATGAGAAGGAATCTACATAAACTATTTTCTCTCATCACACAGGACACCTCGCTCTTGCCCAAGTCCCCAGGCTAACCTGTGGCATCCCTCGTCCTGTCTCTACGAACAGGCTATCCTGCAACAAAAGTCTAAAGGGGTGTAAGCTTAAGCTTAGTGAGCAAAACCCTCAGCCACACAGCAAGCATGTTATAAGTACATTAGTGTCACGCATATGAATGAATGATCAAACAGAATGCCAAACATTACACATACTTAACTAGTTCATATACGTAACTCGGATTTAACGCCCTCTGAAGTCAGGGTTGGAGTTTACACAGTACCAATCAGATCCAGGTATTATACTAGAACTTACTTTACTACGAAACTCCATGTTTCGTACTTATACCAAATATTTCTTTTATTTTTAGAAAAAGAACCCAAGTTCTAGTATAATTGTGAGTGGGCCCCCGCAATCTACACTCACCCCTAAACGGAGGCTTCTAGACTCGACTCTTAGCCAGGCAGTTGGTACCTCCAACACCTAGTGTTCCCGCGGGCCAGGGTAAGGTCATTTTGTATGAGTACACACTACAGAACAAAATAAATCAATAATATCAACCCCCGAATGACCTCTCTTTACCTCCGTGTGATGTGACGGACGGAATAGTATCCATGCTATGCATGTTCCAGTTTCTTTTTATAGGCCGAGTATAATTTAGTTCAAATTATGCTGTGACCATCCACTAATACACACAATCATTTTCTATACTACCATGCAACAAACAAGGCATTCTCTGCATTTAAGGTAAATTCACAACTCAACATACAATTACATACACAAGCATTTCCCGAACCCCACACAGTAGTTAATTAACAATAATATTTAAGTCCATTATCTACAATCACAATCAAGCATCGAATCATAGGGTAAATACTCACTCGGCCATAGCGGTTCGCCCTAATCGTAGTAATCGATTGGGAGGTCCTCGCTCACCTCAAGGTCACCTGATCATTATGCGATAATAACACTAGTAAGTACCTGAATTAACTACTAATTCTAAACATCTAATTACCTAATTCTACTTAAATTACTATCAACTTTTACCCGATAAGACTTTAATTTCAATCGTATGTAACTTTTTCATTTTATTTTTTATATTTATGAATTTATAATCGTTTTTATCGTTTCCAAACATATATTCACATGGTAATATCTGTTTTGGATATTAAGACCTCTATTTTACGTTATGAGCTAAATTTATAGAAATTTTTAGTTATGAACACCTAAGTACTTTTATTACTTAAGTTTATATCTTTTATTCCTTAAATTCTTATAATGAAAGGATTTTACTTTGCTATTACTAATTTATGTAATGAATTAGATATAATCTAATTTAGAAAGTGTATTAAGATTTACTAATTTAGTTACCTAATTACCTACACTTTTCTTAGTTTTCTTATTTTCTAAACTTATGTTTATGTCATCGCTTACATCATCCTTTGCTTATGTCATTGCTTATGTCATCATGTGCTTATGCCATGGCTTACGTCATCACGTGCTTATGTCATGGCTTACGTCATCATGTGCTTATGTCATCACTTACCTCATCATATGCTTACATAAGCCTTTCCTCATGCTTATGTCATATGCATATGTATTATGTACATGTTATCCCTTTCTCTTATACTTATGTACATATACTTTATACATACTTAAACTCATACCTATACTTAGACTTATACCGTATTTATACGTATATACATACCTGTAGGACTTCTCATACCAAAGCTGGATTCAATAGCATTGGTAGTCAAGCCTACTCTTTTCACCAGTTCAGGTGATATAAAGGAATGTGTAGCTCCCGTATCGAACAAGGTATAAATAGAATGTCCATCTATTTGAACATGCCCTAAATCATGATAAAAGTTTTCTCCTTATACTTTTATTATCATAATTCTTATCTTTTACTTATTTCTTAATTCCACATTATCTTTGTACTATAACTATACTTTAAATACTCAAATTTCAATAAATCATAAGGAAATACTTAAAAACAAAACACACATACCTACAATAAGCTCAGTTCCTACCACTTCTTCGGGTTCATCATAATCTTCCAGTTTTTCCCTGGGAATGTCTTCATAGATCCACTCACCCTCCAAATTATATACCCGTGCAGTATTAGCTGGAGCATAATGAGTATTTCCCAAAGTTGGTCCTCCAACTGTTTTCCCTATACCCGGATGTCCAACAACTGGTGGTAGTGGTTTAGCTGCTTGAATAGTGACAGTAGTACGCTGTGGACATGCAGTAGAGAAATGTCCCACTTTGTTACAAATGTAACATGTAACAGTATTTTTCTTTCGATAATCTGTCATCCGATGTGAACTATCACCACAAAAGAAACATTTTCCTTGGAGTTGTAGATAATCCCTCGAATAATGATTTCCTTTAGATCTTTAGCATTTAATAATTCCACCAACTGCTTTCTTTTGAATAGGGACTTGGGGTTTTATAATCCTTCTGAATTTGCTACTACTGCTACTACTTCCAAATCCTTCAAAAGGTCGCTTTCCAAACACATTAACTTTTCTTCTACTTACTTCCTCACTTTGTCTTTTTGCTGTATCCAACACTCTTGCCTTTTCAACCATATCCATAAAGCCTCTTGGTTCAAATTCTATCATCCTTCTCTTCATCCCAAGATCTAATCCTCGAGAGAATATCTGCATCTTCAGTCTATCACTCATCTGATATTCTGGTGGGGCAAACTGCAACAGTCTATTGAATTCAGATTCATTGTTCCCTTCACTATGTCCAACAAGTCTTCACTATATCTTATCCTCAGACTTCCAGGAAAGTAATAAGCCAAAAACTCTCGTCTGAAGTCTTCCCAAGTGATCGGATCTCTTAAACTCCTTTGTCTCGATTCCCACCATGTTCGTGCTCGCATCTTAAGCATATGACTCCCATAAATGAGTCAAAGGTGTAGTGGTACTTCAGAAGCCTCAAACGACCGTTCTATCTGATTCAACCAATCTTCAGCTTCGTCTGGTCGACTAGCATAACCTTCAAAATATTTGTTGCAGCGAATAAACTCTGGCAACATACTACGCTGCTGTCTCAAATCAGGCTGTATTGGTGGTACAATTCCTGCCTGACCTACTGGAGGTGGAGGAGGCAAGGGTACTTCTCTATCAGCTTCTGCTGGTGGTGCAGGTACAAGAATAGTATGTTCCCTTTTCAAAAATGCCCTTAACAACTCATTCTGTGCCTGTATTGTAGCTAGTATTTCATCTGTACGATCCCGCTGCATATGTGGTTCTTCCTCTAGTGCAGGTGGAGCCCCAACTGGAGGTCCTCGTCTATGCCTGTTTTGACTGAAAATTTTATGTCCAACTTTCAATAAGAAATACTTAATCATAAATAATTAAGTTCAACATTCATTATAAAAATGAAAGTAAACATAATTATTTTAACACTTATGGTACATAAACTACAACTTTCATTTCTTATAAACAAAAGGAGTTTACATCCATATAACTTTATGCCCAAAGGACATATTTTATACATAACATAACTTCAGCCAAACCTAACTTTCCACTAATTCTAGTTTTTTATACATAGCATCCTTACTACAGGTAACACTTAGAGTACAAAATGATCCCACATGACCTTAATATTTACAAACAAAAGTGACATGCATGATCGCTCTGAAGTCACATAGCCGCTATAGACTCAAACATTCCATTCTAGTCATCTACCATATACATCCTGGTTAAGATGATGGTCCAGCACTAAGGTCACCTTGGGGTACATACTCAGGGACTCCAAAAACAGAGCCAATACTAGAATTCACTCCTGATTCCTCACTAGGAGCTTGTCGAGCCCATTCTCATGGTAACCAGAACTTTAAGGGATCCGGTTGAATCATCAGCGTCTCATCAGGATCTCCTCCAGCAACGACCTTAGGTGGAAGCCCTAGATCCACTTGGTAGTACTCAAACTCAGGAGTAGGATCTGAAGCAGGATGAACTCTTTGAGGAGGTTCTGGATACAAAGCTAAAGCATCCAATCTGATTTCTAGCTCAGGCTCAGGCTCATTCTCCAGTAGTGGTGGATTAAAATTCCCAGCTTCATTCATTCCAAATCCTGCCACTGTACTAACATGCCCTGGAGTATAAATCCTCGGATGATCGATTCTTCTATCAATCGCTAAAGTAACTCCACAACCTACATCTTCCTAAAGGGCAAATGAAGGGGGCATTGGTCTAGGCTCTCCATGAACCAGAAAGATCAATCTAGGAGGATAACCTAGGTTTTCCTCAGACTCAAGTAAGATCAGCTCCTCATTCTCTGGTATATCACCCGGAAACTGTAGGCTCCAAAAATTTCTTCTTTCTTGCCAATAACTATTCAGCCCATGACCCCAAGCAACAAACACCTCCGATATAGTACGAGGTCTACCTACCAAAGCCAAATCCTCACAAAGGATCCGCAACCGTCGTTGATAACTAAACAGTGTCTCGCTCCACTACTGCCTAAAGACAACCCATCCAGTCATCAACTGAAGTGTCGATTCCTAAATCAACAAGGCTTATATTAGATCTTAAAAAAGAGTTAAAATACTTCATATAATTTAAGCACAAAAGCTTAAATACTTAACCCGGTTCTACCTCCACTCGATCTTACTAGGTGGGTTATCTATATATCTAGGGTTAGTGTTTTCATTGCCCTATTTATATTCAGGCTCTGATATCACTAAATCTGTCATAAACTGAGGACGGCCTAGTCGTGGCAGACGTCGTATACTATATGAAGAACCCCTATTTGGTTACCCTTCCAATCAAAAACTCTTCACACAATATATCAGGCTCTACAATCACTAGTTTCCAAAGTACATCCAGATTCACATGATATCATCACACAACATATTTATATAAAAGTTAAGTTATAAAGCTTACATTACACAGTATTTAAGTATGTCTAAGTTCATAATAATAAGATAAACGTAAGTACATGAGAAGGAATCTACATAAACTATTTTCTCTCATCACACAGGACACCTCGCTCTTGCCTAAGTCCCCAAGCTAACCTGTGGCATCCCTCGTCCTGTCTCTACGAACAGGCTATCCTACAACAAAAGTCTAAAGGGGTGTAAGCCTAAGCTTAGTGAGCAAAACCCTCAGCCACACAACAAGCAAGTTATAAGTACATTAGTACCACGCATATGAATGAATGATCAAACAAAATGCCAAACAATACGCATACTTAACTAATTCATATATGTAACTCGGATTTAACGCCCTCCGAAGTCAAGGTTAGAGTTTACACGGCACCAATCAGATTCGGGTATTATACTAGAACTTTCTTTACTACGGAAATCCATGTCCTGTGCTTATATCAAATATTTCTTTTATTTTCAGAAAAAAAACCCAAGTTCTAGTATAATTGTGAGTGGGCCCCCACAGTCCACACTTACCCCTAAATGGAAGCCTCTAGACTCGACCCTTTACCAGGCGATTGGCACCTCCAATGCCTAGTGTTCCCGCGGGCCAAGGTAAGGTCATTTTGTATGAGTACACCCTATAGAACCAAATAAATCAATAATATCAACCCTCAAATGGCCTCTCTTTACCTCCGTATGATGTGACGGCCAGAATAGTATCCATGCTATGCATGTTCCAGTTTCTTTTTATAGGCCGAGTATAATTTAGTTCAAATTATGCTGTGACCATCCACTAATACACACAATCATTTTCTATACTACCATGCAACAAACAAGGCATTCTCTGCATTTAAGGTAAATTCACAACTCAACATACAATTACATACACAAGCATTTCCCGAACCCTACACAGTAGTTAATTAACAATAATATTTAAGTCCATTATCTACAATCACAATCAAGCATCGAATCATAGGGTAAATACTCACTCGGCCATAGCGGTTCGCCCTAATCGTAGTAATCGATTGGGAGGTCCTCGCTCACCTCAAGGTCACCTGATCATTATGCGATAATAACACTAGTAAGTACCTGAATTAACTACTAATTCTAAACATCTAATTACCTAATTCTACTTAAATTACTATCAACTTTTACCCGATAAGACTTTAATTTCAATCGTATGTAACTTTTTCATTTTATTTTTTATATTATGAATTTATAATCGTTTTTATCGTTTCCAAACATATATTCACATGGTAATATCTGTTTTGGATATTAAGACCTCTATTTTACGTTATGAGCTAAATTTATAGAAATTTTTAGTTATGAACACCTAAGTACTTTTATTACTTAAGTTTATATCTTTTATTCCTTAAATTCTTATAATGAAAGGATTTTACTTTGCTATTACTAATTTATGTAATGAATTAGATATAATCTAATTTAGAAAGTGTATTAAGATTTACTAATTTAGTTACCTAATTACCTACACTTTTCTTAGTTTTCTTATTTTCTAAACTTATGTTTATGTCATCGCTTACATCATCCTTTGCTTATGTCATTGCTTATGTCATCACTTGCTTATGTCATGGCTTATGTCATCACTTACCTCATCATATGCTTACATAAGCCTTTCCTCATGCTTATGTCATATGCATATGTATTATGTACATGTTATCTCTTTCTCTTATACTTATGTACATATACTTTATACATACTTAAACTCATACCTATATTTAGACTTATACCGTATTTATACGTATATACATACCCGTATACCTATACGGTTGAATACGTATTTTATACTAAAATTCGTATGCCTAAGCTTTTCCTTAAGAAAAGCTTTCTAATTCCATGTTTTTGTGTTCTTATGTATATATTTAGTGTAGTATAGGTATGTATAGTTAGATTTGATCTTAAATTAGGTTATGTACATGATAAATACTCATGTACAAAGGTTCATATACTTATACTCTTTTGGTATTTCCTTATGTATACATACTTATAAGCATATACTCATGTCTTCCTTTCTTCTTCTTCAAAAGTTCAAATTTCTACACTTAAATATGGAAACTTTGTTTCCTCTTCTTCAAGACAATACTAAGCCCATAATTACTTATCTAATCTACCTAATTAACTAACTAATGAATAATAGAAAGTAACATAAAGCAACTTAAAGACATACCTTTAATGATGTTGAAGTTATGGAGACAAAAGTGAAGGAATGAAAGGGAAAGAAGAAGAAAGAGGTCATGGCATGAAAAAGGGGTTTTGATTTGTTTCTTTTGTTTGTTTCTCTTAATGGAAGACAACATGTGGTGGGGTTTAGAAGGACAATTGTGGACGGCAACAATAATGAAAAAGAGACAAAGAAAAATCAAAAGGAAAAAAAAAGAAAGACATCATTAAGGAAGAGATATTTTCCTTATCTCTTAGCTTTTGTTGACTTTTCAAAATGTTGACTTAGTCAACATTTGAACTTTGGTCAACATGTATTATCTTAGTCAACATTTCTTAAGTATGTGCAATTTTGTGCACATAATGTAGTAATTATGGGAAATTAGGGGAGAAATGAAGGAAATGAGAAGAAATGAGGTATATGATGTATTGATGTGTAAATATGGTTGATGAGATCTTACTTTAGGTCTTTAGAGTCCATATATCTCATTTGATAAACTACTTTGGATGACAAGTGCAAAAAGTGCTAATTTGAGAATTAAAGTTCACTATATGTAACCTAATCTTCAACTATAACCCTAACTCTAAGTAAGACTATCTTAATCATATATTTAAGTAATAAATATAATCTATGACTCATTATCTTAGTTCCTAATGGATTACTTAAGAATTCGAATCATATAAGCAAGAATGAGGGTTATCTCTAACCTTTTACTAATGATTTAGCAAAATATAAGCATTATATTATCAATTAGGGTTTTAGGGTATATCATGGTGGATTAGTGTACATATGTCTTTAATGTAATCATTTTTAAGGTTTTTATCACTTTCGAATGAAATCTTTAGCTTTTAGAAACATTTAAGGTAGAAAAATTCTTTACGCGATTGATTAATTTTTTTAGGGTTTTCACTTTAATTAGCCTTATCGACTCCTAAATTGTCTAATATAGTTAAGTCTATTTCAAAAACTAGATCGAAACTTTTAGGGGTTTACAATGAGTCCTTGTGTTGTATCCATTGTGCTCATGCTGAAAAAGGATGGATGTGGCGAATGTGCATTGACAATATTAATAAGATTGCTATCAAATATCGATACCCGATCTTATGGCTTGATGATATGCTTGACAAGTTATACAATGATTGCATTTTTCTAAGATTGACTTAAAGAGAAGTGACCACCAGATATGGATAAGACCTAGGGATGAATGGAAGACAACCTTAAAGATAAGGGATGGTCTATTCGAATGGTTGGTGATGCCGTTTGGACTAATCAATGCATTAAGTACATTTATGTGGCTGATGAATCATCCACTAAGATCGTTGATCAGTAAATGTGTTGTGGTTTGTTTTGATGATATTATGGTCTATAGTGCCATTACCCTCATTCATGTCAAACGTTTGTGATTGGTGTTTATCATTCTCTACACCGAGAAGTTATTTAGCAACCTAAAGAAATGTGCATTCTATCAAAACGAGGTTGTATTCCTTAGATATGTCATTTTAAGGAAGGGAGTTTAAGTTGATGAGGAAAAAGTTAGAACTATTACTGAGTGGCCTATACTGACTAATGCTACCAAAGTCAAGAGCTTTCATAGTATAGCTTCATTCTATTAGAGGTTTATTCGAAACTTCAGTTCCATAATTGCACCATTGATTGAATTAACTAAGAAGGTTGAGTTTAGATGGATAAAAAAAGCTTGGAGGAGTTTTAAAGACATGAAGTCTAAGCTGATGTCTACTCTAGTACTCACCCTGTCAGACTTTGAGAAGATTTTTGAGGTTGAATGTGATGCATTTGGTGTTGGCATGGGTGTTGTCCTTATGCAAGAGCACCGACCCATTGCTTACTTCAAGGAAAAACTTCGAGGTGCTGCCTTGAATTACTCAACCTATAACAAGGAGTTCTATGCCCTTGTTTGTATACTTTAGAACTGGCAACATTATCTGTTGCCGAGAGAATACATTATCTATTCGGATTATGAATCTCTTAAGCATCTTCGCGGGCAATAGAAGCTTTCTCGGCATTACACTAAGTAGGTGCAGTTCTTGGAGATCTTTTGCTATGTCATCAGATATAAGATGGGAAGCACCAGCACAGTAGCTGATGTCCTTTCTCGCCATCATATCCTCATCACAACGTTACAAGCTAAGGTACTTGAATTCAGCACTTTACCTAATTAGTATGAAAATGACCTACATTTTGGACCTTTGGTAACCAAATGTACTACTAGAGGAGCTATGGAAGGGTTTTAATTGAGTGAGGGGTTCTTAATGAAGGGTATGTAGATTTGTGTGCCGAGTGGTCCTACAAGGGAGTTATTGAATCAAAAAGCTCATGCTGAGGGTCTGGTCGGCCATTTTGGAGAAAATAGGACGATTGAGATATTGAAGGAGCAATTTTACTAGCTTGAGATGATGAAGGATATGCACCAAATACTTAAGAGGTACAAAGTATGCAAAAGAGAAGAGAAAGCCTTATGGAGAATATACACCCCTACCGATTCCTGAGGGGCAATGGAATGATCTAAGCATGAATTTCATGCTCGACCTTCCCCACACGCCGAAAAGATATAACTTAATCATAGTGGTAGTTGATCGATTCAACAAGATGGACCACTTCATTCCTTGCCATAAAACCATAAAACTAATTATTCTTCATTCATTACTAAACTCTTTTAGCAAAAAATTATTCGATTACATGGAGTACTGAGGAGTATTGTTTCTAACCATCATTCAAAATTCATGATCTTTTTTTTGGAAGACCCTATGGAGGATACTAGGCACTAAGCCCCTATTCAGTACCTCTTGTCACTCACAAATAGATGGCTAAATTGAAGTAGTAAGCAAAACCATTGATAGCCTCTTGACGCCACTGTTGGAAAGAACCTTCATGATTGGGACTTATCCTGCCCATCATTGAATTTGCTTATAATCGCTTAACTCACAGCTCAATTGAAACATCACAATTTGAGGTTGTATACAAACTTAACCTGAACTTACGTTTAGACTTAACTAACAGTTTAACTACACAAGAGGAAAGTCAATTCGACCTACAGCGTGCTAAGGTGTTCCAAAGGTTACATCAGAATATTGTTGAGTAATTGGCCAAAATTGTAGCTCGATAGAAGGAAGTAAGAAACCACTAAAGGAGGTAAGTCATTTATACCCTTGGAGACTTTGACTGGGTCCATCTTAGTAGGGAATGCTTTCCTAGCAAGAGGAGAAACAAACTATCTTCCAAAACAGATGGACCCTTGATAAATGTGTAAAATTGCACATTTGTCTCCATTTAATTACTACACATTGATGCATTTCATGATACTTTTATTATATGTTATGTTTAGAAATCATAAAAAATGCAGTTTTCTTGATTAGTTGCATAAATAGTGGAAAAAAAGGATCAAAATATGACTCAAATAGCTATTATAAACTTATGTATTCATAGCATGATTGGATGCCTTTTTATGTTTGAGTTTATGCAATTTATAACCAAGCAAAGTCTTTATGTTATAGTTGCAATTGAGCAAATAGAAAACTGAGTAGAATTCATGATCAATCCAACCATTGCACTACAAGTAATAATTGAGCTACAACATTTGACAACAGTTGAATTGAGTCTCTTGAAGTAGATTAAAGCAAACAAGCTGCCTTCTATGAGAAATCCAAGTAGCAACTTCTTGAGTGACTAAGCGAACCAGGTCATAGACCTCAGATTTAGTAGCTACAAAATCAATAAGTTCTTTAAAGAAGCACCCCCACTCACATTCCAAGGAAACTGCAGCAACTCATTTCAGACCAGAATTTTTAGGCCGAACACTCCAAAAACACAATTGCCATCAAGGTAACCATCCATTCAAGCTTCTGGTTGGGTTCAATCCATTCAAGCTGTTGAACTTCAATTGCAGCAGTTACAAGTCTATGAAGAGCAGCTCTCTTGGTACTCTCCAAATTGTACATGCTACAGCAGCTTCTTGAGCTGCAATTTTCAGCAGCAAGTTCTCAAGAACCAAGCTATGTTGAATAGCAACTCCTCATATCGAAGCACAAGTCAGGGGATGTATGAGAAGCAAATCTCTAATCAATTGCAGCAGCCCCTAACCCATGACAACAACTGCAACAACTGCAATGCCGAGACAAGACCGATGCAGCAGCTGTCCATTTCTGAACAACAATAGCAGCACCAAGAGACAAGAACTCAAGCTCTAATTATGACAACTCCAGCTTTTAGCAAAAAGATGAATCGAGCTGCATCTTTAGTCTTACCAATTGCGCAATTTAGTTTTCTATCTTACAATTATTTTTGGATGCCAACTTGCATTATCTTTATTTGGCTTGTTACTCCATTTTGGTTGTTTGACAGGTTTATGAGCATGAGTTGTGAAGTCCAGAACTAAGCTTAAATTGTAGCGGCATCTTAACTCCAACACAACCAGCAGCTGTTTAAATAAACTTGCAGGCCGTGGATTCAATTTCAGCAGCAGCGCACCAATCTGAGAACTCCACTTCACTCAGCAGTTGCAAACTCCATGGCACAAGATAGCTACGGCGGGGCCATATTTTCGAAGTAGGACACCATAGGAGCAACTGACTCAAGCTACTGTCCAATCCGAGCCATACAGCAGCAGCCCTGTCATGAGCTCCAATCTCTTCTGCATATGCAGATTTAAACCAACTGAGCTGTTTTCCTTATGCCTAGCAACACGATCAAGCAACAAGCTGAGAACTGAGTAGATGCCAAGCAGTTTCCTCAACCAACTCAAGCACTTAAAAGCCGAAGTAGAGCAAAGCACTCATGTGAGCTACAATTTACAGCAGCTGAACTGAGTTGCCAAGCACAAATATGAGCAACCATTAATTCCTAATTGCAGCTGTCTGAGTTCTTTCTTCAATAATCTACATAAACAATTGATAACTGCAATTCCTAGCACCATCTTTGGACAAATTTAGCAACAGCCAGCAACAATGACCAAGCACCTATCTACTGCAAGCCGAGCTGCACATTTATTCTTCCAATTGCCTAAGTTATTTATTTATTTTTTGAAGTTGCAATTCATTTGTATCAACTTGCCTTATCTTTGTTTGGATTTACTCTATTTTGGTTGTTCGACAGGTTTTATGAGCATTGATTGTGGGGTTCAAGCAACCAAGTAGCAGTTGCGGCATTCCAACCAAACAACAAAGCAGAACCGAATTGAGCCATTGATTTGGAATCGTAGTAGGCGCAATTCAAAGCATGCAGCAGGCCGAGGGCAATTCAATAAACAGCAGCTGAAATATTCCAACCAGCAGCAAAAGTCCACTTCGAGCTCAGCAACTCCAAACCACGAACAACAGCAGCAGCCGAGAGCTCTAAGTGTCACAGCAGCAACTCCACGTGCAAGAACACTCACATAACAGTTGAAACTCCTATCAGTATTGCGTGCTCATTCATTCATAGAGAACTGAATGGAATATAACATTCCAATAGAGCTGAACACATGACTTTCAATTCATTTTGAAGAAGGGCAGTAGCTTATTAAAGTAAAATGGCAAAGCTTCATTAAAAAGGGTAGCTGACTATGACTTCAAAAATTGGATCAAGTTCAGCTTGCCATAGCAGCCATCAAGTTAGCCAAGCTCCTATTCAATTTTATCGCAGTAACTTGGAGTTTCTCCAAGCAAATCAAACACAGGGATATGGATCGTTCAACTAATTTTCCAATCTTACAGGTCTTTCTAGAGGTTAACATGTTCTATCTCATTATTCTATTGGTTTGTATGGCAGGTAACAGGAGGATAAATTACTACGATTAGCCCCTGCAACACTAAAGCCGTGCACTCTACCGAGACCAAGCAGCTGAACTCTACACCCGACAGCAAAGAGTCTCTGGCCGAAGACAACTCCACAACAGCACGAGCAACTCCAAGACAGCAGTGGAGGATATCCCCAGCAGTAAAGCAGTTGAGGCAGAGCAACTCCACCTATGCAACCAAAGACTGAGCTCCATGAAGGACATAACCAAGTCGAGAGCTTCTTGAACCAAGCACTTGAACAACTCCAGCTCCGAGCCATATGAATAGTAACACGCTTGAGATTTACACAACCAAATAGCAAAGCTGCAATTTGTTGTGACGTGAAGAACATATTTTGGCAACGCAAAGATACACTCGTGGGGCTTTATTTTCAAAAAAGGAATTGAAATAAATAGATAAATAAAAGCAAGCCATGAGAATTAAAAAGGGTAGAGGCCGTATGCGGGCAGTGGACGAGAATAAACAGAGGAGCAGCCGAATAGGGAAAAAAAAAAAAGAAAAAGAAAAAGGAGTAGACGGTAGCGAGCCAAAGAAAGGAAGACAGCAGCAGGCGAGAAGAAAATTCCAGAGCATATGGATTTTGATTTTTTTTTATTTTTTAGTTTACTGGAAAACAGAAACTTTATTTTTATTTTATTAATTTTAAATTTCAAGATTTCAAATCATTTTGTTTAGCTCGCTAAAGAACTACCCCAGCTTTTAAATGAATCGAGATATATCAATTATTATATTGAGTTCTAAGATTGAATATACCGATTAAGGTGTTTTTCTTTTCTTATTATTTCAATTTAAATATATCTTAATTTATTTGGATTTTGTGATATGATTTAGTACTTAATTCAATAAGGTTTTGTATTATTGGATTTGATGAATTGAATTGTTCATGTTTTATTCCAATGTCGATTTTGAGTGTCTAAATATTTTTCTTTTATGTTCATTGTCTAGTCATTTAGCACGTAGCCATTATCTTGTTTAGTTAGATAGAGTTGTAAGATATCCGAAAAGGTTTCGTTAACTTGTGTTAAATATATCTTGAATTCTTGAAAAAACTCGTCATAAAGATGTGCAGGTTTTAATTAAATTCATGAACTCAAGCAGTTAATGCGATTGGAAGTATGGTTCGAGTCGTGGAGACATACTTAAACCATATTTCTAACTAGAATAATAAATTCGGTGAGTGTAAATTATTATTTACCAAATAATTATAGATAAATTGCTTATATTGGTGAATTTATGCTATAATTAGAATTCCGCTATTTCGAGAGATGGGTGAGTTTTAGTGAGTTTAGTTAAATCCCTTGCAGTCAACTTCAAATATTGATTTAAGATATCGTATCGATTCAAATGAGAATAGATTTACGAATCCCAATTTGATTTTTTTTATCTCTTAGACCTGGGACTCTCAAAGTACAGCTAGAACATTTGGTTTATTGTTCATCTTCTTATTTAGTTTTCACTCACCTTTAATTCAATTATTAATAACTAAGCTTAAGGAAAAGCTCAGATAATTTAGTACTTGGCAACTAACTCCCTGTAGAATACAACCCTGAATTACTATTTGTACTACTTCCATGACTTGATACACTTGTTAGTTTACATACTCACGTTTTCAGTAAGTTAATCCTACAAGATCTTAAGGTGTATTAATGATAACACGTATGAGATTGAGAAACTTGAAGGTTTTGGCATGTCTACTACATTCAACGTCGCAAATTTGACTTCCTATGTGCTCGATGATGATGAACACCAAGATTTGACTGCAAATCTTTAGCAACCCCGAGGAAATGATGAACTGTCGACCACCGGTCCCATTACTCATTTACAGCTTCAAGGACTCCAATCCCTTTACCGAAGAATCCTTTCTCAACAACCTGCTAATGATAAGAAACTGTACACCAAAGGAAGATGGCTAAACTCCTTAAGCTCCCTACATTGTCATACGTTAATCTATACACTCGGTTGTGATGATGTTGACCATTCCCTTACCTAAGATCCTGTATCGAGTAAACTGACCAACTGCTATCGAGAGTTTCTTGTTGAGTGATGAAAGACTTACTCCTTGGCTGAGTAGTTTTCTCTTAGTCTGTTACCATTTCTCTCATCACCCTCTTCTCATCTCAGCTTCTTTATTATCGCAACATTTTGGTCCCCCTTGCTTATTGTGTTTAGAGAATCTTCATACGGAACCAATGTTACACGGCTACCTATATACCTCATCTAACATTGTACTACTTTTACATTTTTGTCTTTTGTCTTTTTTACCTTTTTTCGTATGTACTAAGATTCCCTTTTTTTGTAAACTTTTTTGTAATTTCCTTATTTGTAATACTGCCCTAGGGACTTATAAATAGTCCCTTTCCCTTCTAAGTTGCATATAACTTGACAAATATATACTGAATATTCTATTCATGAGAGATAACCTTCTCCAAGTTCATTTTATTTTTACACTTTTATCTAATCTAGCTAAGTAGCTTAAGATTAGTGGTAGGTGGATATTGACATCAACTTGTGTATCATATCAAGTAAATCATTAAGTCTTGTTATGTTCATTAATGAGTCACATTCTCTAAGAAGCTTCACATTAGCTACTCTAGTTCGTTTGTAGACCATTTCCCTCTACTTTTCTTCAATATTTCAGAAGACCCAATTTATTCTGTTTGCTACAATAAGTCTTAGCGATAATTAAGCTCTTAGGTATACGAAGTATAGCACTAATGCTAACCTCAAATGCATCACATTGGTCCTTAACAACCTTTTTAAAATCTAGCAGGGCGAGCACTAGGGCAGACATTAATTTTGATTTTACATCTTCAAAACTTTTCTAAGCTTTTTTTGACAACCTAAACTCAGAATTCTTCCTAGTTAGTTTAGTTAAGGGTGTTGTTATGAAACTGAAGCTCCGAATGAATCTTTGGTAGAATGAAGCTAGATTATGGAAGCTCGTAACTTCAGCAGCATTAGTTAGCATAGGCTACTTGAGAATAGCTTTGACTTTCTCGTCATCTACTTAGACTCCTTCCTCCAAAACAACATATTCGAGGAATGTAACCTCGCTTTGATAGAACACACATTTCTTTAAGTTATTGAATAATCTCTCGACACAGACGATGCTAAATACTGATCTTAAATGCTCAACATGAGTGATATGTCAACACTATAGACCAGAATGTCATCAAAATAAACTACAACATATTTGCCAATCAATGTTCTAAGCACATGATTCATTAGCTGCATAAATATACTCGGCACATTAATAAGCTAAACAGCATTACCATCAATTCGAACAGATCATCCTTTGTCTTGAAGGCTGTCTTCCATTCATCCCTAAGTCTTAAGAAGATGTGAGCATCATGTAATACATCGAGCATATCATCTAACTGTAGGATCAAATATTAGTACTTAATGGTAATTTTGTTGATGGCATGGCTATCAATACTCGTTCTCCATAACCTATCTTTCTTAGGTACTAATATAGCTGGTACAACACATGGGCTCATACTCTCTCGGATGTATCTGCGATGTACCAACTCATCTGCTTATTTCTTTAGCTTAGTTGCCTACTCAAGATTAAGCCTATAAGCAAGTCAATTTAGTAAGGTAGCTCTAAGCTAAAGGTCGATGCAATGCTTAATGCCTCTTAAGGGAGGTAAACCTTTTGGCATCTTGGTAGGAAATGGGTCGGCATAGTCTTGAAGTAGCTACTATGCCTTAGTAGGTAAGCTCTCAGCTTCTCTCACCTCCAAAAAGTCTATTGAAAAAGGAGCATATAGTCCTCGGCCTTGACTTCTTGGGCAAACTAAGTTTGGGAAATCATTAAGGACTTCCGCTCCAGCGATCTAGCAACCTTTTCTTAGGCTTCTTACACTTTCTTAGGACTTATGGGTGCTACTATAATTTTCTTCCTATTCTTCTAGAACATGTAGGTGGTGTTCCTATACCCATCAGATAGTACTCTGAAGTCAAACAGCCATGGTCGGCCGAGTAATATGTGAGAAGCGCACATGGGAATGACATCACACAACACCTCGTCCTTATACCTATCACTAATGGAAATCGATACTCTAACATACTCAGCAACATGTAAAGCTCCTTTCTCATTCAGCTAATCAATCTTATACAACTTAGGGTATAGGAGGTTAGCAATTTCATAGCCTTAACTACCCCTTATGCTATGACATTGGTACAACTCCCTCTGTTAATGATCAAGGGACATAGCTTGTCATTTACATGACAATTTGTATGGAAGAGGCTCTCCTTCTACTCATTCTTATTAGCTGCAAAAGCACTAAGAGATAGTTGAACAACAAAACAGTACTTGATACTACCCTCAAGAGGTGTCTCGACATTGGGGTCTTCGTAAAACTCTTCCAACATATGTTCAACACCCATCTTTTCTTCTCCTTCGCTCACACTCTCTAATTCAAATTGACACTTGTCCCCCTTTATAGTCACGACTCTGTAATTTGGATATTGACTAGCTACATGCTTAAAACCAAGATATTTAAAGCATTTGATTTCTCAGGTCTTTCTCCCTAAGCTATGACCTTGATCTATTTGGACCTCAGGTTCCTTGGACTTGCCCTTACCTTGAGCTTCTTCTAGTTGGCCTAACACTAGTCTTCGGTGATCTACCTTGGAACTACTCAGTTCATAGCCATAATCTGGTCGACTCAGCATTTTACTTCGATTCGGTTATCCTTGTCTGCTAGGCTGGCTTCGTCTCTACCTCTCAACCCTATGTGCTACTCAGATGGTCTCATCTAAACTTCTTAGCCTCTGTAATTCCACAATATGACCAATTTTAGTTCTCAGCCTAGAAATGAACCTTGTAATAGTTTGTATCTCGTGTTGGTAGACATCATGTTATATCATGAGTAACTAAAACTCTCCGACATAGTCATCTACCAACCAGTTACCCTATCTAAAATCTTGCAGATGTTAGAAAGTATCTTGCTCGTAGTGTTCAGAAATGAACCTACTTCTCAGAACTCTCTTCATCTCATTCTATGTTCAAACTTCATGTCGGGCCCTCAAGAGAATAGCCTCTTCCACCACATTGCCGTATATCTAGAAAATTTCTAATGTAGTCACTCGAATATTAATAGCATCTTCATAATTGTAAAAGTCGAATATCTTTTCGATCTTTTCCTCCTAATCTAAGTAGTCATTAGCACTACCAAACCTATTGAAGGTCAGAATTTGTACCTTAAGGTATTAAGCTCTTCTAAGCACTCTAAACTTATGGTCATTAATCTCAACAGACTATTCCTATTCTTCTTCATACTCTTCCACTTTATCTAACTCTAACCTTCTTCTCACGACTATATCAGCACGATAAGGTGATGCTTAGTTTATAGGAAAGGCTTTTAGTGCTTCTTAATTCATCTACCTTTTAAGCTTATCCCTTGTTTCTTAGCCTTGTTTAGCGACAATCCTATCTCATAGCCTAATCTTTAAGACTTTTCCATCAAGACAGTTAGATTGGCCATAATAGCGGCGAAGTCTTGTATCTACTCATCAGAAGTACGTAGTGTTTATTAGGTAACTTGACTATAACCATGAGCATCACTCTTAACATCATTAATGTCTCCTTAAACACTAGGATTCAACATTCTCAAAATGAAGCTTTAGAAAATACTCTTCACACAAGAAATCCTTACACACACATATGTATCACACCATCTATAAGCTGTGAACTTGCTCTATTCTTCCAAATGAAAATAGAGTATCTCAAATAGCAAACTAGTAGGGACTATCACCACAGATCTTTAGGCATCAACCTCAAGCTTTGATATTAGGATTATATGATGTGCCTAGGAGCTTACTTATCACTAAGACTTATGGCATATTAGAACCAATGGGTCCTTTGAAATATCAAAGAAACTTAGAGTGAGTAGGTTAATGAACTGACTAGAGTAGCTGATGTGAAGCTGCTTGGAGGATATGACCCACCTACGAATACAACCCAACTTGATACTTCACTTTATATGATACACAAGTTAATGTAAGGTCTACCCACCACTAATCTTGAGCTAATTAGCAAAATTAGATAAGAGTAATGAAATAGACTTCGAGAGGGTTATCTCATAAGAATATTATATTCAATGTCTATCTATAAGGTAAGATAATTCCAGCTTATAAGGAGAATGAACTATTTATAGTAAGTCCTTAAGGCAATAATTTAAATAAAGAAATTACAAAAAGGCATACATAAAAGGGGATTCCTAGTACAAATGAAAAAAGAGAAGTATTAGATGAAATGGATAGGTGGAAGTGCAATATTGGTTCCATACAAAGATTCTCTAATCACAGCAGGTGAAAGGAATCGAGATGTTACGGTATCAAAGAGGCAGAGATGAAAAGGAATGCCATGAGAGATGGAAGGAGGCTAAGAGAAGAGTACTCAACCAAAAGAAAGCTAGCTCTTGTTATTTAGTAAGAATTCTTAGCAACTAAAGGTTAGATTACTCAGTATAAAGCCCTCAACCAGAGGATAGTCAACCTTAACACAAGAGAGAGAATATAGTATAGTATAACAACTCAAAGCTCTCAAGGAATTCAGACATATACCATCTATGTATTGTTTCTAGTTATCAGCAAGTTGACAAGAGAGAATTCTTTGGATGAGGAATTGGAAGACCTTGAGGCGTATGTGAATGAGCGGGCAGTGGTCCATAACCCATCACATTCTTCCTTCTATCTTGTGCTCATGACAAACAGATAACATTCGTAATATTAGAAATAACACACACTACTTCTAATCAATCAATCCATTACTTATGCAGCATACATACATATATACAATGAGAGAAATAAAAACCATAACCTAACTTTTTCTTACTGCCGGGATCAATATTGCAATTAACCTTGTTAAGTCTCACATAGAAACAACCAACTGCCACTTGCTCTATTTTCCACAACTCAAAATAAAGTAAAATAGAGTACTACATGACAACTATTATGATAAAATAAAACCACTACTCACTTAACCTCTTACTACTAACTCACACATAACCTCAACAATTATTATACTATTCAACACACTTTGAACACAAATAGTAATCAACATAACAAAGCAACAACACAGTACAATAGTGACTTACTCAATACAAACCTTTACTCTAATACTAAGATGATATGTCGTATTAAGGGTAGACAAACATGGTCGTATTTAGGGGATGGGTCCAAGCTCACAAGAAAGCTTAAAGTAAAGAGTATAATGCACAAAAACAAGCAAATCCTACAAACAAATCTAAAGATATGATGCACCAAAGAGCTCCATGGACTTCCGAACTAGCTCGATATGATGCATGAGTAGCTCAATGAGGCCATTCGCTGCCTAGCCTTACTTAAAGGTTGAGATAAATGTTAGACAAGCAAACGGAAATAGCTTACAAGTAGAAGATTTTGTATGTTCAATGATTCAAAAGATGATAAAAGATGATTGTAGCTTCAAAACATAGTGTACTTATACTCGAAATTCTAAGGCAACGTATTAAATATGGAAAAGACAAAATGTAATATTATCTTAAATAAGTATTGTATAAGGAAATTTAAATGGGGAACAAAAGGGTAATCAGAAAATAGAAGCTTTATGTAGTAGATTCCATTACGTGAGAGGCTTGGGCATACAGCTAGTATATATTTGTAGGCTTTTGGCAAAAAGTAAACATATGAATATGGTCAAGATAGCTGATGTCGAGTTGACCAATTGGCTCTTCTATGATGAGCTTAGCTCAAATGTTATCTAAGTAGCTCAAAATAAGGTCAGTCGAGCTGCTAGGCAAATGGGTCATATTGTTGACTAAACATTCCTCAAGTCGACGCTCAGAGATCAATGATTGACATAAAAGAGCTTGGCTCGATAGTAGTAGTAGATCGATGGATAGAAGCAACTTAGATTCTCCAGGTGTAAGTTAGGAAAGGAGAATACGCCTTACTAAGCTCTCTAATCCTCACACACAGGCTGGGGTCAGAGGTCTGTAGCTTAATACCTATTACCTATTGTCTACTTATGACTTTACATCTATAATACCTAGCGAATTATAGGCTCAATACCATATGGTAAGCTACATAGGTTATTATAGCCAAAAATCATAACCCTGTAATTTACATATGACAATATATCCATAATAGCAAGAATATTATATGTTATATAATATATTATACAACTATCTAAGCTATGATAGCCTATAATCAATCACTTCCACTTATGACCATATATCTACAAACAACATATTGTAGGCACTACATGATATGTTATAGTAGTATTGGAAAATGTAGCTGTTAATCATTGCCATAAAATTCATGTCCATAGCAACTATTATATATTAAGCTATGTACTTATAGCAATAAAGATTATTATAGTCAATAATCAAAGCATTATGATCCACATATGACCATATATCCATCATAACTAGCATTTTAGATGCCATATACTATATCATAAAGCTACATAAGTGATTATTGGCTATAATCCTTAATAACTAGCATTTTAGATGCCATATACTATATCATAAAGCTATGTAAGTGATTACAGCTATATAAGTTATATCATGTAATCTTAACCTGATAATCCACTTAAGATGGTATAGTATAGCTTACTATAGCTTATAATCACAAGCTCTATAATCTACTTATGATAATAAGTTCATAATAACAAGCATATAATTAGCCATATGCTATATGGTATGGCTATATTGGTAGTTATAGCCTAAAACTATAATCTTACAATTCACATATGCTCATATCCGTAGTTGCTAGCATATTGGAGGATATATACAATATGGAATAATAATATAAACTATTGTAGTATATAGTTATGGCTCTATAATCTACTTGTGACCATATTTTCAAAATAGCAAGCATATCATAAGCTATATACTATATGATAGCTATATGTGCTATTATAGTCAATGATCATATTCCAATAATCCGTTTATAACCATATATCAATAATAGCTAGCATTGTACTAGCTACATACCATATCGTCAAGCCTAAAATTTGGTTTTTATGTTTTTCTTAATTTGGTTTAAACTAAATCCTATGCTTATTTGATTTAAACCCTCGATGAAATTTAAGAAAAAATGGTTCTTTTGGTTTCATAAAATTGGAGTCGCCATCTAGTTAAAACTAGGAGAAAAAAGGTAAATTAAAATAGGCTTTCCCTATTTTAAACATTTTTTTTTATTTTTGACTTTTTTATTTTTAAAATTTTTTTTCTAAGAAAAGAAAGGGAAAATAAAATCTTTACTTTCTTTTTTTTTTTTTATGGTCACCCATCATTCGGAATCATACTGCCATAATTCCTTTATTTGATAAAATTTTAGTGGATGGGTTTATTTTATTTTTCAAAAGATACCATGTTTACATTATTAACAGGTTCATTTTATTTTTAGAAAATCCTAATAGAAGACCCTAATTTTATTGTGTTGACTTAAAAAAAAAACTAATTAATTTTGAATTCTTTTTTAGGAAAGGTTGATTGAATTTCTTTTTTTTTCTTTATTTTGGCAAAAACCTTTCTAGAAGTGATAGATTTTTTTTTTCAATAAAAACCATTTTCCTAAAAGATGAAATTTTTCATTTTTCTTTTTGAAAGGTCTATAGTATTTATTTAAGAAGGAATTTTTTTTTTCATTTTGTTAAAGAAGAACTTTATAGAAAATGATTCATTAATTTAAAGAAAGTTTCCTTTTAAAGAACCATATATTTGGAAAATTATTTGAAAAATAAATTTGTTTTAACCTAATCATTCACAAGAAAATATTTATTATTTTCAAAAGTATTTTTATTTTTTTTAGTCTTTTATTAATTTTGTTTTAGTAAGACTTATAATCCTAAAAGCTGATGGTTATGCCATAGCATATTAAGACTAAAAAATGCCCTAAACATATTTTTTATTTTTATTATTCCATTTTATCATTAAATGTAAGCCTTACTCATTCCCAGGTGTTCATCTTGGCACAGTATAAGATGTAACATTACACAAAAGTACCTGTTTATATTCAATAAATATTCTATTTGTAACAAAAGAGTATTATAATAGAGTTTAGCTTTACACTTGTTTACACAAAACAGTATGTCCTTCCAAGTGTAACTAAGTATAAAATACAGTACCTTTTTTTGTTTTATTACATATGTATACATCCTTCTTGGAACCAAGATCAAAATATATTAAGGCTTCTTTAAAAGTAGCTAACTCTATCCTACATACTCTCAAAAGTCTTTTCCCTAGTTGATGGTGATGCTTAGTTAGTTCTCTTCATGACCTAATAATTCATAAGTATCTCCTTAACTCTCTGTGAGTTAAGTGAGAGCAGATAAAAACAAAAGACGGAACATGCATAACATGTTCATGCTCATGTATGTGTCATGCATTGGTATCGATATGCTATGCTTTTCCAATTTACTTATCTAATTAGTCGACATGCTTAGATATCTAGATACAATGTCTAGAAACATAGAGGCAACAAGGATCTACCTAGGAGTAGGACCCCAAAACTCAGTAAAACAAAACCACTCATTGTGACTTAGAAATCTAGAATATAGTCAGCCTAGCTGAAACCACATGAAGTGAACAAAATTGATTAAGCAATGCAAATCTATATGCTTAAAACCTAGCCTATTAATATTTAAGCTTTTAGAAACTTGTCCTATAGGTCCTTTCATAGCTTACCATGAATCCAGCAACCAAAAAAATAATCCAATATCAAGCTTGAATTTCAAATTCCACAATATAAATATTCGAATTAACTTAACTCCAACTTCGCAACCCAACTTATAATTCATCCCTTCATGGAAGGTTCACTTAGGTGAACACTAAGAAGAATAGTTTATTTTCCAAGTTTTCTAAGCAATAAAATGCCTTGAAAAATTAGTCATTAATGAGGAGACATTTCATTTGATCAATATTCATTCAACAACAAAATCACATATCAAGTTAATCAATCTCATAATTGTAAGTCATGACACAACTAACTTCAAGTCAAGTAGACATAGGTTTACTTGTACAAAAATAAAGATATCCACTTATCTAGGCTTGATAGTATTGAAAAATCTTAAACTACAAGATGTGGTTCTTCTTTACCTACACACTTGAACCAACTACCTCGATGACCCTTCGACCGTTGCACCTTATTGGCCTAACTACACTTATGGTGAACCTTCTAACTAGAAAGTGGCTTCAAGTCAAGTTGTCGATAGCATAATGAACTACCCTAGACTAGATTAGCCCCTGCTTTTTTTTTTCTATTTTGATTTTATTTTCTAGTTTTCCAAAATTATGTTCTTATGTGTCAAGGCTCCTAAAATATTGTAATTGATGTTTAGCCTCCTATTTGTA
The DNA here is from genome assembly GCA_024138005.1 of Lumnitzera racemosa. Taxonomy (NCBI): domain Eukaryota; kingdom Viridiplantae; phylum Streptophyta; class Magnoliopsida; order Myrtales; family Combretaceae; genus Lumnitzera; species Lumnitzera racemosa. Next base: position 48,681,008 of record JAMXBC010000007.1, read on the forward strand.
GATTTTAAGGAGGTTACATAACAAAAAGATAAAAGCCATATGTCATTTTTGATATTTTCCTAAGTATCTACTTGGTCTTAAGTGCTATCCCCTTGTTACTTAGGTGTTGACTCATCATTTTAAGTGATTCTTAAGCTAACACATCATTTGAGGCATCCTATAATTTTTTGATTAATTTTCCTTTATTTTATATTAATTTTCCTTATTTTTATAATTTTATTTTATATATGTATGTTAATACATATAATGTATATTCTATGTAAATACATGTACATTATATATAACTCAACTTCATTTATTATTTTTATAAGTTAAATAACTTATCTCTAATATCTAGCTATATTTGAAAGCTCGAATTTCACATTTTCAATAATTACCAATGCTATTGATTAATTTATGTTTTCTTAAATTAATTTTTTATATGGCTTATTTTGAGAAATTAACTTCACTATAGTACTTTTAACTCTTCTAACCTTACTGTTAAGTTTGAACTAAAACTGATAACGTTACTTAACACCTTAAATTTAGGGGTTTAGAACTTACGGTTATCACATTGGTTCGGAATCTTGGGGTATTACATTCTATACTCCTTATAAAAGTTTTGTCCTCGAAACTTCCGCAATCTAAGACTTTAAATTCAAATCTAACAATGCACTTTCGCTAGCAACTCTGATTCCCACATCACATCACAATCATTAACTATTATTAAGAGTGAAATTCTTTTATGCCAATTTCTGTATCTTGACCCCAAATTTATCAATCCCAAAAACTTTTTGCTTTAACTTACACTTCTTATTACTTCCTTTATCTTGTGTTTCTAACTACTATAGCATGAGCTTATTATAATTAGGTTTGGATATTCGCTAGTTTCATCTTCTGTTATACTCTCTACTTTTCTTATTTTTCATTCCCCTTCTGATTCAAGCCATCTTTTCATAGCAACTAATCCATTACCATAACTTCATTAGGTTTTTGTCTAAATTCTATAGTCATCATAGTACTATCTTACGATATTACTCTTCATCCCTATCTAATGATCATCTCATATTAAAACCAGCATGATTTTGTACTAACCCTTGGCTACCATCTAAACTACTACTTTCATTCAGTTTTCATTTCATTCCCTTAGTTATTTTCCAATTTTCAAATTAGCTATTCCTATAAGGCTCATAGTTATCCCATCTATTATTCCCTTTGTCTATTCCAAATTTTGTTAACATATCTGTTCACTTCATCCCTAATACCTTTGTATGGTCAAGTCCTAATTTCCACTTAATACGATCATAACGTGTTCAATTTCCTCCTATCTACAAGTCTTAAACTATAGCTATCACATTAAATTAGTAGCTAACATCTTAGGTACTTCATATAGTTAGCGCATATATTAGCAAGAATGAGTTCGGTAAATCAAAACTTTCCACCAATTTGTATAGCAAGGAGATAGAGAATGATTCATACTAAGTAGACTTGACTTGATCTGATGGAATTAGAGATAACTTTTGACAAACAGGACTCATAAACACATTGGACACTTTTTTTGCTTGGTAAGTGATACAACAAGGCTCATAAGGACAATAAACTTTGTTATGAAAAATGCAAGAATCATAATAAGCATGAGTTGTTTTGACAAAAGAGTCATGAATGTCATAGCTTTGCCATTCTCTTTTTACTTAATGCATGTGCTAGGGGTATACGAAAGGTATACTCTTGTAGTGTTTGTAGTTGTATTCCCTATTAACTTCATATAGTTTATCCTTATTTGACTCACTAATCTCATAGTTAGCTATTACCTCATGAGTCATAATCTTATTCTATATAAGATTAACCTCTGAATTAGTCTTTGATTATGCCTGTAATAAAAGTTTTGACTTTTTCTTAGAACTCGCTCTTATTTATCTACCTTTAACATTTCCTGACATTCTATTCATTCTGATAACAACTTTAGCCTACCTCACCAAGACCTTCGTATCCTCCTTAGGATCTCCTCCAAATGTTTACTTTCAACTTCTCCTCTTTAGGTTCCTTTTGTTTTGGAAATTTTACCTTAGCACTCAAATTTCTATGAATCTCCCATGATTCCCTTCTCATCAAGCCGCTTAAATTTTATCATCCTTTCCTTATAGTCAGCATTTGCTTTGTGCTTGCTTCCAGTATTACATTAAATCCCTTTCATACTTGGAACAACCAACTATGTAGTCATCTCATAAGTATCTACAGTTACATTCCCCATCCTTCTACTTATATTATACTGCTTGTTCTCCTTTAAGATGGGTTATAACTATTAATTCGTAAACTAAGGTTTCTATAGAAGGTTTATTTCTATCAACATACTCTTTTGAACACACGCATGAGTTACCCTCGTATTAAACAAAGTATGAGTATAACTATCTCCTACACATACTAACCCTAAAAGCAATATATTATATCTATATTACTATTTTCAAATAATTCTTATTTATTAAGTATTAGCTACTTGTTATACATACACTCCAAGTTATCAAGTTCAAAGGTTATGCTAGCCATAACCTGGTCATTTCTTGCTTCATTTTACTGGAAACATATACCTTACCCTGCTTCCTAGGCTTGGGTTCTTCTCCTCTAGGTTGGTTCTTCTAATTACTTGGTCTTGGTCTATTGGCATGGTTTTGCTACTAAATTAGTGTAAACCCCATAAATTTAGCCTTTTGAGCATTGAATTAAATTTGCATATTGTAGATGATTTCCTTAAGCTAATAGAGCAAATAAATTTAAAATCGATTAAAATTTTAATTATAAACTAAAAACGAATACAAAAAACCCTAACTTATTAATCTTAACTCTAATCGCATATGAAAAACTTTAAACCCTAAACATGTATAACTATAAGAGATTGACTTCAAACTTAATAAAAACCTTAATTGTATATGAAAATCCCAAACTTTATACACTTATACATATGAAAAATGGAACCCAAACTTGATAAAAATCCTAAAACTAAAACTTTAATCTTATAAATGTACTAATTTGCAATGAAAGCGATAAAACATTTATTGAGCTAAATAATTGAACAATATGCCAAATCATATAAAATCACTATTGAACAATTAGAATAACTTTTAAATACTCATAAATGTAAAAGTATTAAATTAATTCAGAAAAAATTTATAATATTATTTCATAATTAATATTAACCTTATATTTATATAGATAAGTTAGTATTATGTCAATTTAGACATTTATATGTTATTTAGATAATATATAGTGGATATGAATAACATAATTTAAAATTTACCTTATAGTTATATTAATAATTATTCTAAATATTATTTATAGGGTTAGAACTATGTAAGGAAATTCTAATATATGTTTTAATGATTTATTACACTTGATTTTCTATTTTTACCCTTCATTTTTTTTCTCTATTTTCTTTTTATTTCCAAATAATTTATATATAATACATAAAATATTGTAGAAATTAACCTATCCTTATCAACTGCATTAAATTTCCCTTATCAAATGCATTAAATTTTCTTATCTTTTCTTTTTCTTTTGGCCGTAAGTCCCAATTGTCCCCATTAGAACATTTGTTAGTCTTCTTGATTTGTTTGTAATTTACATGTGTGATTAACTTACCTTCTTCTCTACAAATTAGAATTTAAGAGCGTCAACACAACTCCCATCATCTTCTTCCTCCACTTCTCCTCATTTTCTTACTCACTATTTTAATTTTCAAATATATTATCCAAGTAGTTAATTTCTAACAATAAAAGGAGGGATTTGGAAGAGGATTCTTTATCAAACCAAGTAATTATCTTTCCTTTACATAATATTATTATTTGTCTTTTATGTAAAAGTATGTATTATAGTATATTTTGTACCATCTTATTTTGATATATTTAGCATGTATTTTAGTGTAAGGATTTGGAGATTATATGCAAGTATGTTAGTTTTAGATGTATAATTTATTCATTTTGAGAATGTTGTACATATATATATATGTATATATATATGGTATTATATTAATAGATAAGTAGATATAATTATTTACATATCATTATTTTACTTAGAAACATGAGTATATGAGTAAATATATATATATAAATGGTTTGCATGTATATGTGTATGAATATAGAAATATATAACATGTACATAAATACCTATATATATATATATATGTATGTATTCGCACAAAATGCTTAATATATAAAAATATGTGTGTAGAACCGAATACGTGTGTGTATATGTATAGGTATTGTATATTAAAATTCCTCTAAAAATATAATAAGAAAATATAAAAATACGTATAAACATACGCATATAAAAGTACTTATAAACTTATGTATAAACAAGTATAATAAAAGTATACTACATGTATAAATAAGTGTACATACATATGCCTACATATATAGATACACATTTGTATACATGTATAGGTACATATACTAAGTATGTTAAGTATGGGTATAATTATTGATATATTAAGTATAATGATATAAAGAAGAATACTTATGTACACATATGTATATAAGTGCATATAATAGAATATTAAATATAAGTGCATAGAATATTATAAAATATATATATAATGGGCCGACACCCATAATACATAATCAAGGCCCATAATCTATTAATTAATTAAATATTATAATACATAAATATACTTAACAATAATATAAAACTTAAGAAATATCAAAATTAAGAAAACTCAATAAATTACCACATGGACCAACCAAATTGTACTGTGTCAACAATATATCTCAAATAAATAATTAAACCGAAAATTTCAAAACAATTAAAGATTAATAATAAAATTAATGATAATAACAAAATTAGAATAAATAGTAAATCAAGCTTAAAAAGGGAAAATAATAAAGTGTACATATATTAAATATAAAAGTAAGAAATCTTATAAATATAAAATTTAAAAATTAATTAAGTCATAAAACAATAAAGAAAACTCAAAAATTTATAAATAAAAATATTTAAGACAAAATAATTAAACTTTTAACAATTTAGGCTTATCTTAGAAAATATAGGTTTTAACATCCAAAATAGATCCCGCTACGTGAACATTATTGTTGGTGAATTTAAAGGTAAGGAAATAGTCTTAAAAAAGAGAGTAAAATACTTAGTACCAAGTGTCGAGCCTAATTTTTTGGTTTTTTTTATTTAAAATTAATTTCTCTATTTCCCGATTAATACTAAATCCTAACTCATTTAATATTAATCCCCGACTAAAGAAATTGAGAAATTTAGGTTTTTTTTTTATTGAAAATAATTTTTGGAGTTACCACCTGACCTAAGTTAGGAAAAGAAAAAGAAATCATAACTAATTAGGTGGATTGATTACAATTTGGCTACCGGTTTTTGATTTCAATTTTGAATGAAGAACTAGAGGGTTCTGAATTTGGGGGTTAATCTATTAAAACCTAATGGGTACCACTTTTTATATACCAAAATTAGGATTATTCTTCTAATTACAATAGTTAAAAATAAATAAATAAAAAATCAAAAGAAAAAAGAACCTAAGTTTCTACATATTTTATCGTTGTCCCGAAGGAGCCTATGTACCCACTAGTTGGGATTAGATGATTGTAGTTCTTTCAGAAAATCTTTAGTTTGTTTAATTTTGAAAACCGACAGAGTTTACGTTATTATCAATTTACTTTTTTAGAGAAAATTCTAAAAGAGCCCTAATCCAGTAAATCTTTTATTTTTTTTTTATAAAAAAACACTCTAAAAGTTCTATTTCTATTTATTTATTTTAAAAATGAGGTTTTTATTTTTTTATTCTTATTTATTTACAAAATAAATTTTCTTAAGTGAGAAAATCTTAAAGTCATAATGCTAAAAATATACCTAAGCAAATAAAGACATACACATATATCTATTTACCTATCATGTCATAAACTTAACTAAATAACTAAGGGAATTATAATGATAAATAAAGAGACAAATAAATAAATAAAATAAAATAATCAAAACCGAACCTGACTTAGGCTATTCGGTGAAGTGTTGGTGTTGGTTCGTCAAGTGTGGAGACGTGACAATCAGTGCTGAATCGTGCACTATGGTGTTATTGTACAGAATGTACTGCTGTTCACCTAACGTTGTTGTTTGCTTGGTGTTGCTACTATCCGTCTGGTGTTGTTGCTGTCCGCCTAGTATTATACAGCAGTTTGGGATTCTCGCTGGAGTGTGCAGGACAATCGTTGATTACGACTAGCAACCGTGCTGGAGTGTTCTATCGGTGGAGAGGATGGAACTGTACTGATCGTGTGCCACAGTTACCGGATGTGCGTATGTGAATTGCAGCAGCATATGGGCAGCAGTGACGTGTATTGTTGGCTGTTGGGCATATGCAAATTAGGCTGTGGGTGGGTCGCCAAAGTAGTATCGCGTGCGTTCTGTGCTATTGCAAGCATGGACTGTCGTGCGGCTGATCGAAGATTGCAAGGATTCGATGGAGCTATGGATGGTGAACTTGAGGACCGGTCAACGTTGTTGGGCTTGTTGGCTTCAAGTCTGTAGCGAGTGAAGCGTACGTAGCCTGGAGTGATCAAGCGAAGGATTGTTGGTCGGCGTTTCGTCAGGGGATTGGGGATGTTTTTGGTCTTTATTTAGGTGTGATTCTCCATATGTCTTCGTTAACCATACGGTGCTAACTGTTCAGTTAGAAGGTATTGTATTCCACCATGGGGCATTAAGCAATTCGACTAGGGGATTGAAGACGGTGGACTTAGACTTAATTGAATTGGAGCATCAAAGACTTTGGACTTGGACTTAATTGAATTGGAGCGTTAAAGACTTTGGAATCATTCAAATTTGTGGATGTCAAAGTAGACTTGTATAATGATTGGTGTAGCGGATTAACATGATGTTGGGGCTGTGTCTATTAGTTCGGATCATATGCTTGAAGTATGGGCTAATGACTACGCTGTAGTGAGTCGAGGGCCATGCACTATCAGTTTGTGGGTTGATTAGATCACGAGAGAAGTCTAATGACCGTAGAGTGCTGTTGCAGTTTGGGGTTACGTTTTGCTGTGTGTGTGCATAGACTGCTGCTGTACGAGTGAACTTAATTAGCGACGTGCAGTTGGATAATTGAGGATCAATGCTGTAGTAGAGGTGTATGGATTGTGTCTGTAGTATGGTGATTAGGCACCTCCTTTTTTCTGACTGCGTGCGTATGTTTATAGAGTCTAAATCATATCACATCTTATCATATCTAATTATATCTCATTTGGTAATTAAACTAGATTCAAATGAATTCAAATCCAATTTAACTAAATTCATATGATTTAATTAGATATGTGCATATTGAGACTCGAACCCAAGACCTTGAATTAAATCAAACCCAAACACTCCGATACTTATCCGTTAGGTCGTTGGCCTGTGCCTTGACATTCAGTACAATTAAATTATATTTAACCTATCCGATTCCCTAAAATAAAATTTTTTAACTAAACTAAAACTAAAACTATTTGTTCCTAATATAAGTTACTTCTTAAAAATCTACAAAACTCTTTATAATAATTTTTCCTTTTCTTATTTTTTTGGTATTTTCATTATTTGTTAATTTTTATTATTTTTATCTTTTACAAAAAAATTTTGTTATTTTTATTTTTTTGAATTGGGACCCTTTTTGTAAAAGTAAAAATTAGGATTATAGAGGGGCAAAAATTAGGTGTCTATAGCTGCCCCTCTTTGTGGTGAAGTTTGAGCAAAACTTTACCACAAAGACAAAAGAGGCACCGTTTTTTGCCTCGGGACAACTCTATCCTAAGGAACATTAAGATACTTGACGAAGGTTAGTTTGAAATGAAGAATAGCGAGGGGTAGTGCCTTTGTGGGTTGGCAAAAATCCCTAAAAAGAATAACGAGAACTTGGTTATGCCCTAATGAGCTGACTAACCAAGGCGGTCAAAGCGCCCTTTAAGCTGGCTAAGACCTAAAAACAAGGAAAACTTAGTCGTGCCCTAATGAGCTAACTAACTAAGGCTGTCAAAGCGTCCTTTGGGCTAGCTAAGACCTAAAAGTGAAGAAAACTTGGTCGTGCCCTAATGAGCTGACTAAATAAGGTGGTCAAAGTGCCCTTTGAGCTAACTAAGACCTAAAACATGAAGGAACTTGGTTGTGCCCTTAATGAGCTGACTAACCAAGGTGGTCAAAGCGCCCTTTGAGCTGGCTAAGACTTGAAAACGAGGAAAACATGGTCGTAGCCTTAATGAACTGACTAACCAAGGTGGTCAAAGCGCCCTTTGAGCTGACTAAGACCTAAAAATAAGGGAAACTTAGTCGTGCCCTAATGAGCTGACTAACTAAGCTAGTCAAAGTGCCCTTTAAGATGGCTAAGACCTAAAAGAATAAAAACTTGGTAGTGCCCTAATGAGCTGATAAACCAAGGCGATCAAAGTGTGCTTTGAGCTAGCTAAGACTTGAAAATGAGGAAAACATGGTCGTATCCTTAATGAGGAGACTAACCAAGGTGGTCAAAGCGCCCTTTGAGCTAACTAAGACTTACAAATAAGGAAAACTTGGTCATACCCTTAATGAGCTGACTAACCAAGGTGGTCAAAGCGCCTTTTAAGCTGGCTAAGACCTGAAAACAAGGAAACTTGATAGTGCCCTAATAAGCTGACTAACTAAGGCAATCAAAGCGCCCTTTGAGCTAGGTAAGACCTAAAAGAATGAAAACTTGGTAGTGCCCTAATGAGCTGACTAAGCAAGGCGATCAAAGCGCCCTTTGGGCTGGCTAAGACTTGAAAAATGAGAAAAACTTGGTTGTGCTCCTAATGAGTTGACTAACTGAGGCGGTCAAAGTGCCATTTGAGCTGGCTAAGACCTAAAACATGAAGGAACTTGGTTGTGCCCTTAATGAGCTGACTAACCAAGGTGGTCAAAGCGCCCTTTGAGCTGGTTAAGACTTGAAAATGAGGGAAACATAGTCGTGCCCTTAATGAACTAACTAACCAAGGTGGTCAAAGCACCCTTTGAGCTAGCTAAGACCTAAAAACAAGGAAAACTTGGTCGTGCCCTAATGAGCTGACTAACTGAGGCAGTCAAAGTGCCCTTTAAGATGGTCAAGACCTAAAAGAATGAAAACTTGGTAGTAACCTAATGAGCTGACTAACCAAGGCGATTAAAGTGTCCTTTAAGCTAGCTAAGACTTGAAATTGAGGAAAACATGGTCGTACCCTTAATGAACAGATTAACCAAGGTGGTCAAAGTACCCTTTGAGCTGGCTAAGACCTAAAAATAAGGAAAACTTAGTCATACCCTTAATGAGCTGACTAACCAAGGTAGTCAAAGCGCCTTTTGAGTTGGCTTAGACCTGAAAACAAGGAAAACTTCATAGTGCCCTAATAAGCTGACTAACTATGGTGATCAAAGCGCCCTTTGAGCTGGGTAAGACCTAAAAGAATGAAAACTTGGTAGTGCCCTAATGAGCTAACTAAGCAAGGCGATCAAAGCGCCATTTGAGCTGGCTAAGACCTGAAAATGAGGAAAACTTGGTTGTGTCCCTAATGAGTTGACTAACTAAAGCGGTCAAAGTGCCCTTTGAGCAGGCTAAGACCTAAAACATGAAGGAACTTGGTTGTGCCCTTAATAAGCTAATTAACCAAGGTGGTCAAAGCACCCTTTGAGCTGGCTAAGACTTGAAAACGAGGAAAACAGGGTCTTACCCTTAATAAACTGACTAACCAAGGTGGTCAAAGCGCCCTTTGAGCTGGTTAAGACCTAAAAACAAGGAAAACTTGGTCATGCCCTAATGAGTTGACTAACTGAGGCAGTCAAAGCGCCTTTTAAGATGGCTAACACCTAAAAGAATGAAAACTTAGTAGTGCCCTAATGAGTTGACTAACCAAAGCCATCAAAGTGTCCTTTGAGTTGGCTAAGACTTGAAAATGAGGAAAGCATGGTCGTGCCCTTAATGAGCAGATTAACCAAGGTGGTCAAAGCGCCTTTTGGGCTGACTAAGACCTAAAAATATGGAAAACTTGGTCATACCCCTAATGAGCTGACTAATGAAGGTGGTCAAAGCACCTTTTGCGCTGGCTAAGACCTGAAAACAAGGAAAACTTGATAGTTCCCTAATAAGCTAACTAACCAAGGCGGTCAAAGCGCCCTTTGAACTGGGTAAGACCTAAAAGAATGAACACTTGGTAGTGCCCTAATGAGCTGACTAACCAAGGCGATCAAAGCGCCCTTTGAGCTGGTTAAGACCTGAAAATGAGGAAAACTTAGTTGTACCCTTAATGAGCTGACTAACTAAGGTGGTCAAAGCGCCCTATGAGCAGGCTAAGGCCTAAAAACAAGGAAAACTTGGTTGTGCCCTTAATTAGCTGACTAACCAAGGTGGTCAAAGCGCCCTTTGAGCTGGCTAAAACCTAAAAATGAGGAAACTTGGTCGTACCCTAATGAGCTGACTAACCAAGGCAGTCAAAGCACCTGTTGAGTGGTTAGGACCTAAAAATGAGGAAACTTGGTCGTGCCCTAATGGGCTGACTAACCAAAGCGATCAAAGTACCCTTTGATCTAGCTAAGACCTAAAGATTGAAGAAAACCTAGTCGTACCCTAATGAGCTAACTAACCAAGGCTGTCAAAGCGCTTTTTGAGCTAGCTAAGACCTAAAGACAAAGAAAACTTGGTAGAACCCTAATGAGCTGACTAACCAAGGTGGTCAAAGCGCCCTTTGAGCTGGCTATGACCTAAAAAAAAGGAAAACTTGGTCATGCCCTAATGAGCTGACTGACCAAGGTGATCAAAGTACCCTTTGAGCTGGCTAAGACCTGAAAACTAGGAAAACTTGGCCGTACCCTAATGAGCTAACTAACCAAGGCGATCAAAGCGCCCTTTGAGCTGGCTAAGACCTGAAAATAAGGAAAACTTGGTCGTACCCTAATGAGCTGACTAATCAAGGCAGTCAAAACGCCCTTTGAGCTGGCTAAGACCTAAAAATAAGGAAAACTTGGTCATACCCTAATGAGTTGACTAACCAAGACAGTCAAAGCGCCCTTCTAGCTAGCTAAGACTTAAATATAAGGAAACTTGGTCGTTGATGTGAGGCAAGCGCACCTATCAGTTTTAATATAACGGATGTGAGTCCAAGTCGATCCCTCAGAGATTTTGAGTACTAATATTAACTTTAGCTTTATTATCTAACCGAAAAATTGTGAAAGTTTGAATTAATTAAAAATACTGAAATTAACAACTAAACAACTTATGAGACTTAATTACGCAAATTAGAAAGCAATAAATTACGAATGACTTCAAGTATGCAATAATGTATTTAGGAATTATTTCCCCTAGTGTTTAACATGTAACCTTTTTAAAATATATCCAATTCAATTTCTATTATTCTTGACCGGGGGGATTCACAATTAAAGCTAATATCTTTCTCAAGCATATTAACCCTAATCCTAAATTATTTACCGGAATCTCTTTACTGAGTAATATAATTTAGAATTGCATTAGCGTGTAATGAATTCCCATGCAACCAATCAACTTTCCAGAAGAAACATGTATCTTATCTCTAAATATACATGTAATTCTCTTCAATTATGCCTAGATCTAATTACACATGCAATTTCTCAATTAACAAGCATAATATCATATATTGACACTCTAGAATTATCAATCCATAATTAACGACATAATTGAATCAAGAAAAGGTAGAAACTTTATTGAAATTATAATTCAATCCAAGAGTTACATGAAACCCTAGGTTCCATAATCCTAAACACTTTAATTCTAAGCTATCATAACGAATCTAAAAACGAGTTTCATCAAAAACGTAAAATAAAGCATAAAAACCCCTCTTGATTTGATGAACAATCTCTCTAATCTTGAAATCGATGTTGTTCTTGCTTCTTGATTAATGTTCTTCTCAAATCTCCTCTCGTCTCTTGTGTGTCTTGTTTCTGTAATGTCTCCTCTTTTTCTTTTGAAACCCTAATATGTCTTTTTATAGTGTATCAAAAAGATTTCATTTTCGTCACCCGACATGGCTTGGAACACGACCGTGTCCCCAGGTCGTATAACTTTCTGCACTTAGGCAAATTTTCTACACAACTTCAAAAATTCATAACTTCTTCGTTTGAACTTGGAATTGAGTGAAACTTGATTCCTTTTCTTTGTTTTCGAGCCTAGAATGCGTTTAAACCCTAAAATCAACATTTTACTCAATTAAGTATCAATTTCTTTAAAGAAAACCAAAAATGTGCGGAAAATACTATAAAATCACCCTATGAAATATGTTTAAAATTAGAGTTATCAAATTTCCCCACACTTGAGCATTTGCTTGTCCTCAAGCAAATAAATCAAAACAAAACTTTCGGGACAAGAAACGCTAAAGAAAATTTATCACTATTTAGGAAACCGGTGAACGAATACACTTGACCCCTAGAAAAGTAAGAAAATTATTCTCAATCAACTTGCAATAATAAAGTCAACCAATTTCATCTGACCATATTCAAATGATCCAACAATACTTAATACTAGAGTTCACTAGTTAATTTATGAAAATCAAAGTTTACCCAAGACATTTAACTAAGGATTTTTAAACTAAAAATTAGATTTAACATCTCGCCAACCGAGAAAGAGTTATAAAAATTTTGTCCATTTGACTAAAGTGTATACAATTCTCTCTTCCATCTCACCAAGCACCATAATCTAAAACAAACACATTTTACATCCACTCTTCCTCTGATCATCCCCCTAGTTCATGCTTTTGTTGAGATGTCTTTTTAAATTTACCTTATTTAAGCACAATTGTGTTGGTAGCGGGAAAGAATCTCCCTCTTCTGATGGACCAAGACCGATCCATACCAACTTATTCCTTATATTGATAGCGGGAAAGAACCTTGCTCTTCTGACGGACCAAGGCCGATCCATATCAATTTTTTTTTTCATTTGAATTGGCATTAGGACTCAATCTCGCTCTTTTGACGGACCAAGATGAATCCTTACCAATTTTTCTATTCTTACACTTGTTATTACTTTTGACCTCCAATCATTGTGATTTTTTAGGGGTTTCTTAAAAGAAGAATTTCATTTGTTTGTTTGCTAAAAATTATAGGACTCTTAAAAATTTCTAAGAGAAGGGTATACATAAAAGTAAATTTAAAAATAACTATGACTAACTCTCAACTAGTGATGTTGCTTTAATCTCAAGTCTTAAAATCCTAAGCTAAATAACTCGTAACTTTGCCCTTCCAAAAATTTGACTAATCAATTCTAGTAAAGTATAATAAGATCAATAATAATCAAGATGAAACAGTTAATTTGGCTTAATACCAGTTAATCACCTATTGCAAGTTAACTTAAAAATTAATTGGGTCAAATGTGAATAATTGTCTCCTAAACAATAATAAATTCATATATATCCCTTCCCCACACTTAATAATGTACATTGTTCCCAATGTACAACAAAAAATCATAACAGCACGAAAAAGCAGCATAGGGAAAAAGAAAACATATGTACTAAAAAGAAAACTAATACTTCCTTGCTGTCGAATAGAAGCGCAAAATGAAGAAGCATCATCATCGTATTGAACAACAAAAGTCAACACAAAAAATGAAGAACTAAGAAGAGGGATCAGAATCCGTCTCTTTATGTGCCTCATCAGACGATGCCTTAGCCATCGTAGCATCATCATCGTCATCACTGGCCTAGACATTCTCATCACATTCACCAGCCTAATCATGAGGAAGAGAGAGCAAAATTAAGTAGGAAACTTACTTGGATCAAAATGCGGAATGCAAGAATTGTGGAGAGAAGAGGGAGAATAAGAGAGAATATGAGAGAGATATGTTTGATTTAGAGTGTGTGAGATGGTGTGTTTAATTTAAATAAAACGGGCGTATGCAAAAATCATGTTGTTTTGGACGACACGGGCTGGGACACGACTGTGTCCCTTGCCCGTGTAAAATTCTGTGTGTGTCGTATGGAGTCTGGACGGACACGGGTTAGGGACACGACCGTGTCCCATGCCCATGTAACTTACTGTATGCGGGTGGTGTTTATGGGCGCACACGGGCTAGGTGCACAACTGTGTCCCACGCCCGTGTAACTCTCTGTGGGCGGGTGATTTTACTGGGCGCACACGGCTGGGGACACGACTGTGTCCCACGCCCGTGTAACTCTCTGTGCCCGGGTGGGATTGCTGCCTGGGCGCACACGGGCTGGGACACGACCGTGTCCCTCGCCCGTGTAAATAATAATTATTATTTTTTTAATTAAAAAGATAAAGGAAACTTAGAAATTATAAAATTAAAGAGAAAAGGAAAAATTAAAGCTAAGAGAGGAAAGAATTATGACGAAAAAGATGAAAGCAAAAGAAAAGAAGAAAAGCAAAGTTAGATTGAACAAAAAATAAAATGAAGAAAAATTAAAAAACTAAAGCATAAATAGAGTTAGACATGGGTTGCCTCCCAAGAAGCGCTTTAGTTAACGTCGATAGCTCGACGGGATACGTCTTGTAATTCATGATTCTTCATCCAGGTGGAAATAGAACTCCTCCTGTATCTCGCTTTCGAACTCTCCATACGAGTATAGATTTACCCTTCGGCCATCGACCTTGCCAATTCCATTTCATTGGTGCATAACTTCCATAGTTTCTCTTCTTATCATGCCACTCATCAAATTCATGTAGCTTAAACTTCTTCATTTTGTTCGCTTTTAGCTTAGATCCGGTTGTCATTGGAAGTTTCAAACTTTTCACCGCAAAGACATGTTCCAAATGATTTCCTGATAGTTTTGGTTCCAAAACTGGTGGCTTCTCTTTGAAAGATTTTAACTTAAGATCCTTTGGCTTGTGGAGTGGATTAATTCCCTTCTTGTCCATACTGGATTCATGAACTTCTGTTTGAGCTGCCACTTCTGCACAATTGGGGTTACTCACCAAATTTTCATCTCCCTTTTGTAAGCAATAACTTGAGGAATCCTTGGCAAGCGTTTCCTGCACACATGTAGATATAACAACATTAGTGGCATTAACATTGTGACATATGTCCTTTAGGTCAAGAAATTTGTTTGTTGTCTCTGGAGTTTTAAAAACTATTTCATCATTCCCGACCCGTAATATCAACTTATGCTCACCAACATCAAAAACAGCCTTAGCAGTGGCTAGGAAGGGTCGACCTAAAATGATTGGCACCTCAATATCTTCATCTATATCAAGTACAACAAAATCCACGGGAAAGATGAATTTGTCTACTTGCACTAAAACATCCTCTATGATGCCTCTAGGGTATGTGATAGACCTTTCGGCTAATTGAAAACTCATGCTCGTTAATTTAGGTTCTCCTAACCCTAGCTTTTTGAACAATTTATACGGCATCAAATTTATACTGGCTCCTAAGTCTGCCAAAGCATTATCTACTAACAAATTGCCAAGCATATAAGGAATAGTGAAACTCCCTGGATCATTTAATTTTTGTGGCAGCTTTTTCTGGAGAAGTGCCGAGCATTCCTCGTTCAATGTGACAGTTGTAAGCTCCTCCAACTTCCTCTTATTCAATAAAAGATCCTTTAGAAATTTCGTATACTTTGGCATCTGCAAGATGACAACAACAAGAGGTAAGATAATGTGTAATTGTTTGAAAACATCAAGAAATTTACCGAATTCCTTATTCTGATCAGTGTAACTTTGCTTAATGCGTTGTGGGTAAGGGATGGGAGGCTTGTACTCCTCCACTTTCAGTGGTTCCATACTTTCTTTTGATTTTAGTGGCTTTACATCTTCCTTACGGTTGACTTCCACTTCTTTCTCAATTGCTTCCTCACCATCCTTCTTCTCCACTTGCAATTTTCTATCACTTCTCAAGGTCACAGCATTAACATGTTCTCTAGGATTAACCTCGGTATTCCCTGGGAGTATTCCCTGAGGTCTTTCAGAGATTAGCTTCGCAAGTTGACCAATTTGGTTCTCAAGGTTGCGATTTGAAGCCTCTTGATTCCTCAGCGAGGATTCAATGTTGGATAAACGAGCCTCATTGCCTTGAATATATTTTGTGAGAAGTTCTTCCACACTGGACTTCTTTTCATGAGGAAAAGGAGGTAGGAATGGTCTTTGAAATCCAGGTGGGCCAAAGTTAGTCTTCTGCTGGCCTTGGTTTTGATTTCCCCATGAGAAATTGGGGTAATTCCTCCAGCCTGGATTATAAGTGTTGCTGTAGGGGTTATTTTGTTGCATGGGTGGATTTCCTAGATAATCTACCTGTTCCAATTGTTTTTGTGCTCCATACCCCTGCTACCAAAATCACTTACATCCGATTGCACTTGTTGAGGGCCAACTGAGAGTGCATCAATCTTTTTACTCAATAAGTCCACCTTGGCTGCCAGAGCAATGGTCAAGTCTACATCATAAATTCCCATAGCCTTTTGCTTAGCTCTGGTGCTTTCCCACTGATAATTGTTCATCGCTATTCCTTCGATCAGGTTTTGTGCTTGCTCAAGTGTCTTTGTGTTCAAAGTACCTCCTGCGGATGCATCAATCATCTGTCTAGTAGATAAATTAAGACCATTGTAAAAGGTCTGAATCTGCATCCATAGTGGGAGGCCATGATGTAGGCACCTCCTGAGCAAGTCCTTAAACCACTCCCATGTATCATCTAGCGTCTCCGCTTCCAATTGAGCAAAACAAGAAATATCATTCCGAAGTTTAACGGTCTTTGCAGGTGGGAAATACTTCTCTAAAAATTTCTCTACCAATTCATTCCAAGTTGTGATTGAATTTCGTGGTAGAGAGTTCAACCACTGTTTTGCTCTACCCCTCAAGGAGAAAGGGAATAGCCGCAGTCGGATGGCATCATCCGTAGCTCCGTTGATTTTAAAAGTATCACAAATCTCTAGAAAGCTAGAGATGTGGGCATTGGGATCTTCATCTTGGAGACCGTCAAACTGAACATATTGTTGCACCATTTGTATGATGTTAGGTGCAATTTGGAAGTTGTTAGCTGTTACGGTTAGCCTTGCGATGCTAGAGTCAGCTCCAATAAGTGTAGGCCTTGAATAATTGGACATGGTCCGATTTGCTTCATTCTCGTTGTTAGCCATGTGTGATGGATCTTCCTGCTCGATGAATTGAGTGTTAGTCTCTTCACCTACTTCCTTGATTTCAACAATTGACTCGTCGTCAATGGTCGCCACACTTTGTCTAGGTCGTGATTTCAAATTTTGAAGAGCAGTTCTCTCAATTTCAGGATCAAGTTCTACCAAATCTTCCGGGTTACTTCGAGTCATGCACTGCAAGGGTAAGAAATGTAGAATCAATTGCAGCTTTAGCTAATGAAAATAAATAATGAAAACAAAAGAAAAAAAATGGTTAAAGTAATAAAGCAACTAGTGTTCTTAATATTGAAAATCCTTGGCAACAGCGCCAAAAACATGATGTGAGGCAAGCGCACCTATCAGTTTTAATATAGCGGATGTGTGTCCAAGTCGATCCCTCAGAGATTTTGAGTACTAATATTAACTTTAGCTTTATTATCTAACCGAAAAATTGTGAAAGTTTGAATTAATTAAAAATACTGAAATTAACAACTAAACTACTTATGAGACTTAATTACGCAAATTAGAAAGCAATAAATTACGAATGACTTCAAGTATGCAATAGTGTATTTAGGAATTATTTCCCCTAGTGTTTAACATATAACCTTTTTAAAATATATCCAATTCAATTTCTATAATTCTTGACCGGAGGGATTCACAATTAAAGCTAATATCTTTCTCAAGCATATTAACCCTAATCCTAAATTATTTACCGAAATCTCTTCACTGAGTAATATAATTTAGAATTGCATTAGCGTGTAATGAATTCCTATGCAAACAATCAACTTTCCAGAAGAAACATGTATCTTATCTCTAAGTATACATGTAATTCTCTTCAATTATGCCTAGATCTAATTACACATGCAATTTCTCAATTAACATGCATAATATCATATATTGACACTCTAGAATTATCAATCCATAATTAACGACATAATTGAATCAAGAAAAGGTAGAAACTTTATTGAAATTATAATTCAATCCAAGGGTTACATGAAACCTTAGGTTCCATAATCCTATATACTCTAATTCTAAGCTATCATAACGAATCTAAAAACGAGTTTCATCAAAAACGTAAAATAAAGCATAAAAACCCCTCTTGATTTGATGAACAATCTCTCTAATCTTGAAATCGATGTTGTTCTTGCTTCTTGATTAATGTTCTTCTCAAATCTCCTCTCGTCTCTTGTGTGTCTTGTTTCTGTAATGTCTCCTCTTTTTCTTTTGAAACCCTAATATGTCTTTTTATAGTGTATCAAAAAGATTTTGTTTTCGTCACCCGACATGGCCTGGGACACGACCGTGTTCCTAGGTCGTGTAACTTTCTGCACTTAGGTAAATTTTCTGTACAACTTCAAAAATTCATAACTTCTTCGTTTGAACTTGGAATTGAGTGAAACTTGATTCCTTTTCTTCATTTTCAAGCCTAGAATGTGTTTAAACCCTAAAATCAACATTTTACTCAATTAAGTATCAATTTCTTTAAAGAAAACAAAAAATGTGCGAAAAATACTATAAAATCACCCTATGAAATATGTTTAAAATTAGAGTTATCAGTCGTACACTAATGAGCTGACTAACCAAGGCGGTCAAAGCAGCCTTTGAGCTGGCTAAGACTTAATGATAAAGAAAACTTGGTAGTACCCTAATGAGTTGACTAACCAATGTGGTCAAAATGCCATTTGAGCTGGCTAAGACCTAAAAATATGGAAAACTTGGTCGTATCTTAATGAGCTGACTAACCAAGGTGGTCAAAGCGCTCTTTGAGTTGGCTAAGACTTGAAAATAAGGAAAACTTGGTCATACCTTAATGAGCCGACTAAGTAAGGCAGTCAAAGCATCCGTGGAGCTGGCTAAGACCTAAAAATGAGGAAACTTAGTCGTGCCCTAATGAGCTGGCTAACCAAGGCGGTCAAAACACCCTTTGAGCTGGCTAAGATCTAAAGAATAAAGAAAACTTGGTGATGCCCTAATGGGCTGACTAACTAAGGGAGTTAAAGTGCCCTTTTGAGCTGGCTAAAACCTAAAAATAAGGAAACTTAGTCGTGCCTTGATGAGCTGACTAACTAAGGCAGTCAAAGCTCCTTTTGTGCTGGTTAAGACCTAAAAATGAGGAAACTTAATTGTACCCTGATGAGTTAACTAACTAAGGCGGTCGAAGCACCCTTTGAGTTGGTTAAGACCTAAAAATGAGGAAACTCAATCATGCCCTAATGAGGAAACTTAGTCATGCCCTAATGAGCTAACTAGCCAAGGCGGTCGAAGTGCCCTTTGTGCTGGCTAAGACTTGAATTAGGATAGCGCTTCTTGAGCTTACTAAATCCCTTGAAGAAATTTTGAGTCGGGTAACGTTCTGTGAGTCAGATGATTGGGAGTTTAAGAAACTCTGGATTGGAACTACGCTTTACGAGCTGGGTAGCTCCTTAGGAGATTATAAATTGGGACTGTGTTTTGGGAGCCAGCCAGAAGCTTAAGAAACTTTAGATTGGGACTACGTTCAATGAGCTAATTAGATCCCTAAATGAGAATATGAATCTAGATAGCACTCCATGAATTAGCTGAAGCGCTAAAGAAGATATGGATAGGAACAGTGCTCTATGAGCTGGCTATATCCTTGATAAAATGGATAAAGAGTAAGCACCCTTCGGACTCACTTAAACTCTATTAACTAAGAAACATAGCTGACTTGGAAAAAACTCTTGACTTGAGTAATTTACAAACCAAGGATTTGGTGAAAACTATTTATAACATGAATTGAAAATTTGGCCACTATGGATAAAATGGACTGGAAAATGAATGGAAAAACTTGTAACAAGCCTCCACTTTCTCTCTCTCTCCTATTCATGTCTTTTCATTTTCTTTTTTCCTTCTTTTTCCTTAAAAGTTTGTTAATAGATACAAATTCCTATTTAAAAGGTAAACACTATAATCATGTAGGGTATCTCATATCCACCTTAGTTTGTAACCTGGACAATGAGCCTCTTGGATAAGCCTTAAACATTCATTTTGTAAGGAAAAGGTAACTGACGATTAGTCTAGTCAAAGAGGACTTCCTTACGTACTCTTGGTTTAGATGTCACTCTTGACTACTATTCCGACAATTACAGTCTAATTCACAAGTGATACGCTCTAGGTCTTTTTGGGTTCAGTACTGTAAATTTGGCTTTTGGTCAAATGGTTTCAAAAGAAGTTAACTGAGGGGGCTTATTTTTGAAGAAGTGTTTTCATCTAACTTGGAGGTACAAGTTAAGAACCTTAGCAGTGAACTAGATGTGCGCTTGCCCCAATTTCAAAAATAATTTTTATCTTAGATAAATTATTCTTCAAAATTGGAAGAGCTTTGGGTAGGGAGGTATTGTGGGTGGGAAGGTCTTGTGTTTGAGAATTGAGTGGATAGAAAGGGTTTATGTTTGTGATTTGGAGTGCGATTTTGAACTGAATATGGAGTTTTTGGTTTGTAGTTAAGAACATGATTCTAAATGAATATGAGGTTTTGTGTTTTTGGTTAGGAATGCGATTCAAGGCCTTGTGCTTTTTAAGCAACTTAAGCCTTCTTTGATTAGGGATTTTCTTAAGCTCAATATTTGGGTATTTCATCATTTTCCTTTTTCCTAGTTTTTTCTTTTTCTTTTTTCATTTCATTTCTTTCTTTTCTCTCCCCAAAAATAACTATCTCTGTTGTCAAGTTTTTGTCTCTAGATGAATTAAGGCCCTAAATTCATAGGTATCGGTTCAAGGTACATTGGCTTAGGTAAGGTATGTGTGGCCTTTAGGTATTTGGAAAAATTTTAGCTCTCTTTCAAAGGGAACAATTTATCGAAAATAAAAATTATCCTTAAATTCTTATTACTAGGGTAAGCACAAATCAGTTTTATCCTTCTTTCCTAATCGATGACCTTAACCTCCGAATGGCCATACTATAGGGTGGTTCTTGACAGGGTTTACATTTGAAATAACTCCAAAATAGTTCAATAGGGTTATCAAAGGATAATTGTGTTTGGGATTTGAAAATGAATGCCTAACTTCATTTCGATCTGCGTATCAAATTCAAAATGGACCTCCTTTAAGGAATGAGTCCAAAATATCCTCACCATGATGTCTCAAAGTGTTTAAGGGTTAGTGTATAGGATATAGCTCACCTCTTTTCATTCAAAACTTTTTAAAAGTGAGTTACCAATTCCTTACATAGGGATTGATTGACCTTAGTGTATTGATCTTACTCGTCAATTCCTTAGAACATGCCCTAGTTGTGAAATTTCAAAGACTAAATGCCCTATGCCCTAGAGTTATAGGTCTTAACGCCCTTAAGCTTCCATATGTGACTTTAGGTTAGGTTATTTAGAGTTAGAATGGCTTGGAATTGATAACTTTTGAAGTAGAAGGGACTAATGGATTACCCTTTTTGTTTGTACCGAGGATCAAGCTTATGATAGTGTTTAATGGCTTTGTGTTTTGGTTTAGTTCATGGTTGGACTTGATGGCTCAGGGGCATTGAGTTGGTTGAATCATCTTGATGGGTTAGGGTTCGGGTTTGGTTGCTTATTTTCTCGGGCTAAGTGGATCTTTTTAGGTTAGTTGCCTTAACGGGCCAAGTACTTGTATTTGTCTCGAACCCTATAAGGATTTATAACCGTTAGAAAATTTCTTTTCTTTTCTTTTTTTTCTATAAAGAGAGAAAGAAAATGTGAAGGCTTTCATGTTACAGAGCCTAAGGATGAGATTATAAATAGATGATTAAGGAGGATTGCTTTCATAGAATTCTATACATAAGCTTATACAATTTATCATTACTAAGGGTCTATTTACAAGCGAGGAATTCTGAAGAATAAAAAACTAAACAAAGAAAATATCTAAATCTTATTTATTCTAAATGAAGAAGGCTATTTGCAAAATGTTAGTGGCTAGCCCTTTAGCGTCCCTAATGGAGTCGCCAAATTGTCGAGCTTGATTTTTCGGTTTTTTTTTATTTAAAATTAATTTCACCATTTCCCGATTAATACTAAATCTTAGCCCATTTAATATTAATTATCGACTAAAGAACTTAAGAAATTCCAGTTTTTTTATTGAAAATAATTTTTAGAGTCACCACTCGACCTAAGTCAGGAAAAAAAAAAAGAAACTGTAACCAATTGGGTAGATTGATTACAATTTGGATACTAGTCTTTGATTTCAATTTTGAATGAAGAACCAGAGGGTTCCGAATTTGGGGGCTAACCTATTAAACCCTAACGGGTATTACTTTTTATATACCGAAATTAGGATTATTTAAAAATAAATAAATCAAAAATCAAAAGAAAAAAAAGCCTAAGTTTCTACATATTTTATCGTCACCCCGAAGGTGCCTACGTACCTACTAGTCGTGATTAGACGATCGTAGTTCTTTCAAAAAATCTTTAGTGTGTTGATTGATTTTAATTTTGAAAACCGACCAAGTTTACGTTATTATCAATTCAATTTTTTAAAGAAAACTCTCAAAGAGCCCAAATTCACTAAGTCTTTTATTTTATTTTATAAAAAACTTTCCAAAAGTTCTATTTCTATTATTTATTTACTTTTTAAAAAAACAGGCTTTTTATTTTTTATTCTTATTTATTTACAAAATAAATTTTCTTAAGTGAGAAAATCCTAAAGTCATAATGCTAACTAAATAACTAAGGGAATTATAATGATAAATAAAGAGACAAATAAATAAATAAAATAAAATAATCAAAATCGAACCTGACTTGGGCTATTCGGTAAAGTGTTGGTATTGGTTCGTCGAATGTGGAGATGTGACGGTCAGTGCTGAATCATGCACTGTAGTGCTGTTGTACAGAACGTACTACTGTTCGTCTGACGTTGCTGTCTGCTTAGTATTGTTGCTGTCCGTCTAGTGTCATTGCTCTCCATCTAGTGTTATGCAACAGTTTGGGATTCTTGCTAGAATGTGTAGGACAGTCGTTCATTGCGAACAGCAACTGCGCTGGAGTGTTTTTTCGGTAGAGAGGATGGCCTTGCGCTGATCGTGTGCCACAGTTACCGGATGTACGCGTGTGAACTGCCGCAGCGTATAGGCATCAGTGACGTGTATTGTTGGCTGCTGGGAGTATGCGAATTGTGCTATAGGTGGGTCGCCGGAGTGGTGTCGCGTGCGTTCTGTGCTGTTACAAGCGTGGACTATTGTAAGGTTAATTGAAGATTGCGAGGATTCGGTAGAGTTGTGTATAGTGAACTTGAGGACTGGTCGACGCTGTTGGGCTTGTTGGCATCGGGTCTATCGCGAGTGAAGCGTACATGGCTTAGAGTGATTAGGCAAAAGATTGTTGGTCGGCATTTCATTAGGGGATTGGGGATGTATTTGATCTTTATTCAGGCGTGATTCTTCGTATTTCTTCATCAGCCATGTGGTGCTAACTGTTCGGTCAGAAGGTGTTGCATTCTAGTATGCGGCATCAAGCAATTCGCCTAGGGGATTGAAGACGGTAGACCTAAATACTCCGATATTTATCAGTTAAGCCGTTAGCCTGTACCTTGATATTCAGTATAATTAAATTATATTTAAACTATCTGATTCCCTAAAATAAAATTTTTTAACTAAACTAAAAATAAAACTATTTGTTCTTAATATAAGTTACTTTCTAAAAATCTACAGAACTCTTTATAATAATTTTTCCTTTTCTTATTTTTTTGGTATTTTCATCATTTGTTAATTTTTATTATTTTTATCTTTAAATTTTTTTTTGTTATTTTTATTTTTTTGAATTAGGACTCTTTTTGTAAAAATAAAAATTAGGACTATGTAGGGGCAAAAATTAGGTATTTACACTAAGGTTAGTTTGGTACGCCCACTCCAATGCTTAAGTTAGAATGATGATTTAGTATAGTAAGCATGTGAATAAGAAGTGTCCGAAAGCTCTTGCAGTATTTCTTTTCAATATTTATTGACGATTTTGATGTCTAAGGCAGTTGTTGGGATACTTGTTAAGACACGTGAAGACCACTTAACTTAACATCTCCCCTAATATGTAGGGATAGCAAGCGGTCATAAAATATAAACGTGCTTATGATAACTGTTCACACCATAGATTTGAATTCAAACCAGGAGTATTTCTTATACTCGGCGTAAGTGCCGTGTGTCTTCTATAGAGTGAAAATGCTAAGAAAGTTAATTACCCGGTGTCTCGACCAACAAAAGGACGAGTGTAAGTTGAGCAAAAACTGACTATCAACATTTACCCCCTAACTCCCATGTTCGAATAGTTAACAAAGGGAGTTATATATATGTATATTGCAATAGAGGTCAAGTAGGGAGAGAGATTCTTTGGATTTATGTTAGGTAACATGGGAAGTAAGACAAATCACATCCCAGCCAAAACGTCGCCATTTCAAAACTCTCACCCGTTTAGGAAACAAAAAAGTTGTAGGCATGACATTTATCACCTAAGTCATCATTTTGTTGTAGGCCTAATAACTGTCAGAAAGTTTTCAGCCGTTAGATTTTTGTCATGAGACACACATCAACAATCTGCGAGACTATCTTATCAATGCATCAATACTATCAAAAACAAATTTGCAGTTACGAGAATAGATCATCCATATATAAGGTACTGTTCATAATCAGATTTCACTTCTCTGGTTGTACTTAAAATTTTCGTTCATTTTCTAATCTTCAAAATCTTATTCTTCAACTTCTGTTATTTAATTTCATACAACCGTTTAGGTATGGTTCATAAAGTTGCTCGTTGACTTGTTTTACCTAATTTTGAGGCAATGGAAACAAAGGCTACTCTTCCCCCCTAAAATAGGAGCAAGGTGGCGTATTCTTCGAGCAGTTTAATCAATAGTATGGAAGTAAGGTGGGATAAACTTGCTTGGATTAACGAGCTTCCTATGGATAATTATCCTGAGAATAAGGAAGGAAGGCCTTCAGCAAAATATTTATACAACATAATAGCTTACTTTTGCAATTCTCCTTATAGGACCTCCAGTTCCATCGATAGAGTTCTCGTCACAAAGTACAATCAGTATTGGCAAGATCTTCCTAGAACATGGAACTTAAGGAAGTCAAGAGACGGGGAGAGAGTATGCTTTCTACAAGAGTGCGAGTTCCATATATATATATCTGAAGTATTTAGATTTTGGGTTGTACTTCCGTTTCCTAGCTTTTATTCAAGGCTTCTTCCACTACTTTAGAGTCGTGCTAAGTATGTTCTCACCCAATACATATCGGCTTCTAGCAGCATTTTAGATAGTATGTGAAGAAGTTGAGGTCAGGGCTACGCTTCAACTGTTTAGATTTTTCTTCACTATCCATAGGCAACCTGATAGGTGGTACTTCATTGCTGTAAGGCATGGGCATAAGTTCATGGACGAGTTAGAATCCAAGATTCATAAGTGGCATGATAAGTTCATGTCAATAGTGTCTAATGAGGACTTGAACTTCTAGACCCAATGGATTGAGCTGATACATACAAAAGATGTAGATTTAATGCTAAATGATGTAATAGCAATAAAGAAGATTCAGGAGAGAAGGAGAAACAAAATGTTCTTCTAGAACACCGAGAGAATTACATAGTGTTATGAAAATGGCAAACCAATATTTTTTGAAAAAGAAGGTACACTAATGTGTTACCATCATGCTAAATATAGTTATAAGGAAAGCCATTCTCGAGGCTTTAGGGGAGAATAGTGACCATTTAGCCTTACTTAGTACGAAAAAAGTAAGTTCATATTTTTCCCCTATTTATATTAATTTATTTACTTGTCTTGTAGATATAGGTGTTGGAGAGGTGAATCCTACAAAGCTATTTGCTCAAGCCAAGGCCAGGAAGTCCAAGCAATAGGAGGAGGAACACCTCAGCAGCTACCATATGGCCTGCAGAAGCAAAGAGACCAGCAAAGGAAGTTGCAGCAAACTAGACAACTGTGTAGATCTCTTGTCCTGCCAAGAGAGTGAAAGAGAATGAGAATAAACAGCTGACTGAGGTTCGTTCTAAGGGGCCTCCGGTTGTAATTGTTCAAACTTCCATCGAGTTGAGGAATAGCAAGCGTTGAGAGACATACCTCGATGAAGAGGATGAAAATGTCATTGCCACAGAAGGCTCATCACAAGTGATCACAAAAAGACTAGGGAAGGAACTTTTCGGCTAACCACCTATCAAGAAGTCTAAAGGCATGGATGAAAGGGCGAAAGAAGCAATGCATTCTAAAGCTCCTAGCATCACTAATACCGAATTCTTACCAAATGAAGAGGTCGGTGAGCACTTCATCCCTTGCTAGAGCCATCAGATTTTGGACACTAACTCGACCTTAAGAGATAGGACAAAATCTTTGGCTCTAATAGAAGGGTTATTCTTTCGAAAGACAAAGATATCACCAAGAAAAATGTTGATGGGGTCGGCGGTTGCAATAAGGTTCATGGCGCGGCTAAATTGTATGGTCTAAGTATCCATAAAAATTACTTTTAATTATCGAGCTTGTCCGGGTAATTAATGCATTCTTTTTTTAGATGTGCAACCATATTCTTATAGCTTTGGATGAGGTCAATAGAGAGGTAAAGAAGATAATATCTTTAGTTATATCTGCGTAATATCTAATCATTTTTTATTATAGTAACCAAATTGGCTACAGAAAGTTGAGGATGTGTACAATGCATCAAAGGCCCAAATTGTTACCACCAAGAATGCGAAGATTGGGGTTAAGATGGAGGTAAGAAAGCTTAAGGAAGAGCTTGCTGCTGAAAAATTGGCACATGACCTTGTCGCCGATGAAATCTCTAGCATGAAGGCTAAAATGGAAGAAGAGTACAAAAAGTTTGAAAGCTTGAAAGAGGAGCTGCAAAAGAAGAAGGAAGAGTGCTGGGGCCTTGGCTGGACTATTTGCATGATAAGCGATGATGAAGATAAGCTTAGGATGCAAATAAAGGAGTTAGAGAGTAACAACTTGAACTTACAGAGCCGTACAGCCAAATTACAAGAGGCTATGAGGAAGGGACCTTTAACTAAAGAGGCTCTCGATATAGTTACTCCCAATTGACAATTTGAGAAACTTCTACACAAAAAGTTGTTGCAGGGGGTTCAAGTGATAAGGGAGGAGGTGTTGAAGCTTCATCTTGCTTATGATCTCTTGTGTCTTGATTTTGTCGACATTGATAACAAAGTTAACAATGCCAAAGAAGATGAAGGCAATGAGATAGGTACTGAGAGTGAATGATAGTGACAATGAAGCTAATGCCGAGGAAGTTAACTACTCCAAGAACCCAGTTGTCGAGGAAGTTAACCACTTTAAGAACCCAGTTATCGAGGAAGTTAACCACTCCAAGAACCCAGCTATCGAGGAAGCCCCAGATAAAGATTTAAGAATCACTTCTATTAAATTTGAGAATAGGTCGTAAGACTTGTTGTATTGGCGTACTACATTCTCATGTAATTAATAATTGGAATATAATCAAGGCAATGTTGAGTGCTTATGACTTTTCACGTAACTATGCTTTTACGATTTGTATAGTTTATGCATGTTGTTATGCGCTCTCATTCATTAATACGCTTTAATTCACTCCATTTGTTTCTTGGTATGTTTTATTTCACACACCTTGCTATCTTTTGGCTTATTTCATTTCATAAACCCATCACTTCTATACATGTTTTATTTCACGTACTTATTGTCTCTCGGCATATTTTATTTCATGCGCTCTATTAACTTTCAACCTGTTTCATTTCACAAGCTCATCGCTTCTAAGCATGTTTTATTTCACATGCCCATTGTTTCTCGGCATGTTTTATTTCATACGCCCATCATTCATCAGTATGTTTTATTTCATACACCCATTGTTTTATACTGTCCGTTAACCGTTTGAGGTGTGGACTAGCTGCATTACCCATTCGTATAGTTAATTTTTATAGTTCTTTTACCGTGTTAAGTTAGAACTTAGATTAGTTCGTTTGCCATATAGCTTAGAACTCATTCATTCGACAATTATAACCAAAACACAATGAGACTTCAAATATATAATTGTCATAAATAAGTCTTATAAGCATGTTGGCTGAATCAAACTTACGGCCACGTGGTTAAAAGCTACGTCAGCATGCAAACACGTCAACATTGGCTTGCAAGAAGTCAATTAAACTTTACCAGACATCTGCTAACATGGGTTTTCCTATCCTTGTTGTCTTCTTGGGATCATTTGCTAATGGAATTTCCTCTGTATCATTATTAGCATTTTGTATGCCGACTAACTTGCCTTCTAGGCAAGTTTTTACCTAAAACACTTCTTCTTGCCTTAAAGCCCTTACATATAAGGAGCGTACCAATTGCTAATTCCTTCTACACAAACTAACCCCCATGGGAGTAGAGAACATGGCTTCTAGATGTGCTGTTAAAGGGACGATGTCAAATAAATGTTGGCATGGCCATCCTATTATCATGTTGTAAGGGGACTAATATTTGATGACGAGAAAATCCACTTTATCCATTATAACCTGCTCGTCATCACCAATCTGTATCAGCAATGAGATAACATTGGCTACTTAGATGGGTTGATTATTGAAAGCATAGTGGTCGTACTTGTAAGACCGTAGCTGGGCTTTAATCTTAAGCCTTATTTGATCGAAGGCATGCTAAAAAATGATATTGGCTTAATTTCCCGTGTCAACAAGAATCTTGTTGACCTCAAAGTTGGCAACTCTAACATTGATGATAAGTCCATCATCATGTGGCCTTTGTATGCCCTCAAAATCCTCTTCCTCAAAAGATAATGTATTCTCAATCTTGACCTTCTTTCCGTGAATATTGAAAACGTAATTCTCGGCATTAACTAAGTTCAAATAACTCGATTGGCCTATACTAGGTCTACCGACAATTGTATTAATTACTCTGTTAGGTGCTTTATTAGAGTTAACATCCCTTACATCTCTTACAACCATTGCTGGCTAAATGTCATCCTCATGGTCCTCTCTTCTCCTCTCAAACAATCTTTTGATTCTTTCGACATCATGTGCTAGAAAGTTTCGTAGGTGCCCACGTTATATTGCATCTTCAATTGTATTTTTGAGTTAAATGCACTCATCTGTATTGTGACCTTTGTCACAGTAGAAGTCATAGTACTTGTTCAAATTTCTTCTTAAAGGATTCCTTTGCATTCTTTCCAACTAATGAAGGATACCTCTCTTCCTATGGACTTCCATCAAAATATCTGAGATTGGATGGTTGATAGGCGTAGAAGATGAGAATGTCGGGATCCTTGGTCTCTTCCTCTTGGCGTCTAAATTGTTGTCATTGTCAGTGCTAAGTCTATCTTTAGCATTTTTTTGTTTGTCTTTCTTTCCATCTCCTCTACTTTGATTAGCCACTTGTCGTACCTTTATGTTGTTCTTGTTAAATGTATGAGGTAGCTTTAGCCTTAAACTCAGCAAAAGTTTTTGGCTTGTTCTTTTTGTGAGACTTGAAAAAGTCTCCATGAGGCTTAACTCCATCAATTACGGCATTGAGGGCTACACTCATATCCAGTTATAGGATTTGCACCATCTTGGCCATTTATATGGCCAAATAGTCCTTGATTGGCTCATTGGACCTTTGTTTGATGGTGTTTAAGATTGAACAATCATTAACAGGAAGTTTGGTAGCAAGGAAGTGTTGAAGAAACACTTCTACTAATTCATTGAAACATGAAATGGTATTTGGCTTCAGGTGTTTGAACCATGTGTTGGTTGCATTTCTCATGGTTGAAGGAAAGGCTTGACAGGCCATTGCATCTCTTAAACCATGCAACTTGGCTAGTGTTTGATAATACTCCGAGTGGTCTTCAAGGTCTTTTATCCCATCATATGTTTCAAATTGAGGTAGCTTAATGTACTGAGGTATTACCTCTTCCAAAATCTTTGGGACAAAAGGACTTTTCTTGATTTGGAATTGTTTGGTTATTGAAATGGGGGTGTTGATATGCACAGGTCCCGCATGATGCACATGCTGTGGTTGCTTGCCCTTATCAATCTTTTGGAAGCAAGAGCTATAAGTCATGTTGGAACCTCAGCTTACTTTTTTGGCAATTCAGGTGAATAAATGGAATCATTGGTACTATTGGCATCATGATCACCATGCTCTTTTTCTTGATTCAGGTGCAAACTTTTATGGAGAAAGTCAAGGATTTGTTCGTGTTTTTTGTTTAACTTAGAATTTTGTTTAGATAAATCGAGACAAAGTTACTCAAGTCAAACCGATCATTGTTCATCAACATGTTGACTCCCTCCTTTAGGGTGTTGGGAGGAAGTACTAGCATCTGCACTTTGTGTCATCTTAGTTCTAGCCATGTAGTCATGTTTAGAGAAAAACAGATGGTGACAAATGTTGTTGAAGAATTTTGGGGTAAGGAAATAGTCTTGAAAAAGAGAGTAAAATACTTGGTACCAGGGCCAGTCCGGTGCAGCCACTTCGATGTATAAGTTAGAATAGTGATTTAATAGAGTAAGTATATGAATAAGAAGTGTTCGAGAGCTCTTACAGAGTTTCTTTTCAATATTTATAAACTGTTGTTGGGTCTAAAGCAGCTCTTGGGGTAATTAAGACACGTAGAGACCTCTTGACTTAACATCTCTCCTAATATGTAGGGATAGCAAGCGGTTGTAAAATATAACCGTGCTTATAATAACTATTTGCGCCATAAATTTGAATTCAAACTAGGAGTGTTTCTTGTACTCGGTGTAAGTCCCCTGTGTCTCCCATAGAGTGGGAATGCTGAGAAAGTTGATTACTTGATGTCTCAACTAACGAAAGGACAAGTGTAAGTTGAGCAAAAATTGATTATTAATAAATATATGTTTAAAAATGATAAATATTGACTATAAGTTTATAAATAATGGAATTATAATGAAAAGGTTATATGTAATTTATGATTTAGGGAAAACCGGGAGATATAAGTAAATTGATTATATTATTTAATTGATAAGATCACACAAATAAATAATTAGGAGAAAAATTTAATTAAATAAAGAAATAACTAAATGCAATTATTTACAAGTATATGTATATCAATTCTTATGAAAGGAAACCAATAGATACATATTACAAAGTATGAATAAGACATAACTATAAGAAGAAGATGTATTTATATATGAAATAACAATATACGTTAGTACAAAATAGTAATGATAATAATAAAAATAATAATAGTAACAATAATATAGATAACAATAAGATAAAATCATACATTTAAGGGGAATAAATTGAATAAAAGTATACATACACATACAATATAATCTTAGGATAATACTATAACATAACTAAGTTAAAATTTTTAGTTATTTAAATGTACAATTTCGATATTTTCATCTAGTTCTATTACATTAACTAAGTTAATTACTTTGTCTAACCTAACCTAATATACTATTAATTATTTTGTTATATGTGGAAACTGCAATTAAATTATAAAATAACAATATACTAATATAAAACTTATAAAAAGCAAGAAAATTTGAACTCATATAATGTTATTAATTTAAGTATTATTACTTATATGATTAAATTGGGTACTATTACGTATATGATAAAATAAAATTATGTATACATCACAATAAATAAGTTAAGCAATGTAAAATAACATTAAAAAGTTTAGTCAAACTTTATCACTAAAGAAGCATATTTAAACTTAATAGGAATCTACTATAAAAATGTAAAGACAAAAGGTAAAACGAAAAAGTTACAAATGATATAATACTTTAGTAGAATGGGAATTATAAGATAGATAGTAAATTAGTTTGGCTTATTAGCATTACATCTAGATACTCACTAGGTTTCTGTTATGTCTATTTATTAGGAAATATTGATTAAGAGGGAAAGCAACTTATTAATTGCTAAGATTTGTATCGGCTTTGGTCAAGTGAGTACTCTCGATAACTCTATACTTGTTTTGTTCTTATAGTTAGTGCACTTAAATTAAATATTAATAAGTTGATGCATGGAGATTTGGGTTATGTATGTGTCCAATATTTATTGATTACTGTGTAATATACTATTAAATATGATAATTGAAGATTTGGTTGTATGATTGACTATTGAATGATTTAAATGGTTTACTAACATTAATTGGTCACTCGATAATTTGGTTTATTTTAAATTAAAAGGATAATGTATTAATCATGCATTGCATTACTTATTCTGGCCATCATCTCATGCGGAGGTAAAGAGAGGTCTTACGAAGGTTGTTTCTATATATTGAATTAAAGTGTTTTAGTATAGTATACTTATACAACATGACCTTACCCTTGCCTACGGGCTTACTAGGCATTGTAAATGCCAACCATCTAACTATGGTCCAGTCTAGAGACCTTTACTATTGGACATGACTATGGATTACAGGGGGCTACCTTAGTGTTAAACTTGGGAATTTGTGTACTATTGGATTTTGAAAATGAAAAATATATTTTATGAAATACGGAATTTTAATTATATGTTGAAAAGCCCAAGTGTTAGATCCTAGTTGTGATTAGTATTGATATATCTCCAACCTTTACTTTGGAGCGTGTTAAATCTGATGTTGTATGCAGTACCGATTAACTGCATATATTATTTGGTATACTACTTATTCATGCATTCATATGTTTGTTAATTAATTGTTTGATAACCTGCTTGCTAATATAATACGAAGGATATCTCACTAAGCTTGTATAGCTTACTTCCTAACAATTTTTCCTTTGTAGATTGAATGATAATTATGCATGGGTTAAGAACCAAGTATTGAGTAACAATGTTGAGATTTCATAGAAGGTAGAATTTGAAGGTAGATTGTAAAGTTGATTTGAAACCTTACATGAGTAACAATCTAATCTTATCATTTGGTAGGCGATGCCGATTTTCTGCAATTTTAAGGAACTATGGAATATTAGATATCCATAGTTATTTATATTTTACTGTGAGTTAATAAATTTAAGATTATAAATTTTAGAGATTAATTAAATAGAGTCTTGCAATCTTTAACTTATAAGGTGGTTTTCGTATCATGGGTGCACACTTTATATGTAGGCAATCCTACTAAGCTCCTATTAGGTCTTGATAGAAGTGTTATTAGAGCCTTAGGTTATCAAAGATAGGAAAAACCTAAAAAATGGTGAGATGGGGTATATCTTGGGTAGAACTAAAGTAAAGATTAGAATCCTTAGACACTTAGATTATATACTATATTTAGTATCACTACAATGTAGTGTGTCTATGTTATAAGTACACATACCCTTTTTTCGTTGATCTCTTCCCTATCCTAGATAATGTTGGTGTTATTACTCTCAAAAGACTTACGATTGTAAGATTGAAGGTTTCAACTAAGGATGTAAAGAATAAGTGTTGAAAAGGAAACTAAAAAGGAGATGTTCCTAATAGTGTGAAATTAAGAAGAAATATTTGTGTTAGAGATTAGAAGTTTAAGGACACATCTATTTCATGTTAAAGGTTGGAATTGGGAATTTAATAGCATAGATGGGATTTAAAAATTTTGTTGTAGTAGTTGATTACAAATCTGATTTGGTGGTTGATCAATTTGAAGCATGAGGTGACATTACTAAAATGTGAATCTTTCCTACTTTATTGGATGATTAAAGGATGAAGAGGATGATTGTATAAGGTCTTAAATGATAATTACTTGGGAGCTGTAATGCATAAGAATTATGTAGGAGACATATGATGGATGTAAGAAGTAAGTTATTAAGGCAACACGAAAATAAGTATTCTTAAATGGGTAACTAAAAACAAATGTGTTTTAGAGACTAAGTATATTAAAATGTTTCAACTATATAACTAGAAGTTTTAATTGGCAATAACAACTTGAATGGAGAAATCAAATGGTGTGAATGGAAATTTGAAGAAATGTTGTGATAGTAGGATTGCAAATCCGAATTGTTGACCTAATAGATCAATAAGAATAAATTATGAGTGAAATTACTTAGATTTTAAACATAGTATAACAAGAAGGAAAGTAAGAATGAACATCATATGTACGAACCAAATGGTGATCAAAAGGTGATTACATCTAGAAAATGAATAATGATATAAGGATGATTGAATCATATGTTTGATGAAAGTGAGTTTGAGAATTTGTGAATTATAAAGTTCTTATTTTTTTATGGGAGAAGTGAAATAATTGGTAAGGTGAAAGCGATGATTTGTACGATAATACCTAAAAGTAATGATCGATGATTTGTGTACATAAGTAATACTAATATAGGAAAATATTACTTTGACAAGACTAGGGATGATAAAAAGGATCATGACATCTACCTTACCTTAAGAAACTAAACTAGTTTGGAACATTCAAAGTAATAATCCTAGAGAATCAGAATCACCGAGGAAGGCATTCCTCAATTCTTCCATGGCAAATGATTTCTTTATAAATAAGAAGAATAACCCATTTGAAGCAAGGGATTGGTTAAGCTAAATCAAACTATCATTTGAAGCTTATGAAATTCCCAAAGACCTAAAACTAAAGTATGGGACTTTTATGCTAAAAGATAATGCCAGATTCTAGTGAAACCTTAAAGGAACTCCTATCACTTGGACTATAGTCAAAGAAGGATTTCAAAATGAATATGACTTAAATAGAAAGAGAAAGAAGTTAAATGAAAAATCGAGGTCATACAAATGTGCTAAAAAAGAAAGAGATAGTTAAAGCAAAAATTTGGAGATGTGGTCAATGGCACTACCCAAAGAATTGCTTACAATTGTAAAACAAGTATTTCATTTGTAGGAAGAAAGGACAACATAGGGTTCAACAATGCCCTATGAAGAGAGAGACATGTTATAACTATAAAGATAATAGACATGTCCTTACTTCTTATCTTAAGAAGTAGACAACCCAAAAGATGATAACTCAATATATTTAGCATAGCATTATATAAAGTATTACGAGATGATGATAGCTTTTATCAAGTTATTAGAAGTACAAGGAGGGATAAATGACTATTTTAGAATCTTTTAAGTATTAGAATTAGTGTTGATGATCATGTATTATGTATCCATGAAGAACTAGATGATGATGTATAAAATAAAAGAGGAGTTTTAAGAGGAAGAATGCCTTAATGTGTAGTAACTATAGAAAGCATAGCCATGATATTTCTGAATACCATTAGAAGATAGTAACATAGGAAGAAATCTAATGACTTATTGAGAAACTCTGAAGATTTGATGTAATCAGTATAAGGAGACTATGTATATGAAATATATTATATGGACCTATTATGATGTTTATAAGTATATGCTAAGTACTGATGAGAAGCTTGATGATCATATAAAAACTGCTTGCTTATGAATGATGAAAGGAGTTTTAGTAAGGAACTATTTTAGTCAAGTTTCGAGGATGAAACTTTTTATAAGGGGGGAAGGATGTAAACCACGGAAATCTAGCCTTTTGAGTATAAAATCAAACTTGCGTACTATAAATGATTTCCTTAAGTCAACACAATAAATAAATCTAAAACCGATTAAAAATTTAATTGTAGACATAAAACAAATATGAAAAATCCTAACTTATTAATCGAAACTCTAATTACATATGAAAAACTTTAAACCCTAAACACATGTAACTGTAAGAGATTGACTTTGAACTTGATAGAAACCTTAATCGGGTATGAAAACCCTAAACTCTATATGTATGTACAAATGAGAAATGGAACCCAAACTTGATTAAAATCCTAAAACCAAAACTTTAATCTTATAAATGTACCAATTTGCTATGAAAGTGATAAAACATTTATTGAGCCAAGTAACTAAATGATATGCCAAATCATATAAAATCGCTAACGAATAATTAGAGATAACTTTTAAATGCTCATAAATGTAAAAGTATTAAATTAATTCATAAAAATTTATAATATTATTTTATAATTAATATTAACCTTATATTTATATAGATAAGTTAGTATTATGTCAATTTAGACATTTATTTGTTATTTAGATAATATATAGTAGATATGAATAACATAATTTAAAATTTACCTCATAGTTATATTATTAACTATTCTAAATATTATTTATAGTGTTATAAATATGTAAGTGTTAGTGAATTTCAGGAAGAGGAAAAATCTTGTAAAAGAAAGTGAAATACTTGGTACCAGGCCCAATTCGGTGCGGCTACTCCGATGCCTAAGTCGATAAGGTAACTTAGTAGAATAAGTATGTGAAAAAAGAAGTGTTTGGTCCCCTTATAGAGT
Organism: Lumnitzera racemosa; assembly: GCA_024138005.1. NCBI lineage: Eukaryota > Viridiplantae > Streptophyta > Magnoliopsida > Myrtales > Combretaceae > Lumnitzera > Lumnitzera racemosa. The sequence continues at coordinate 48,717,207 of JAMXBC010000007.1, forward strand.
TTCTTTCTAGTATTTATAAATGGTTGTAGTGTCTAAGGCAGTTGTCAGGATAACTGTTAAGACACGTAGAAGCTTCTTAACTTAATATCTCTCCTCATATCTAGGAGTAACAAGCGGCTGTGTAATATAATTATGCTTATGATAATTGTTCACACTAAACTTAAAGTCAACCTAAGAGCGTTTCTTATACTCAACATAAATGCTGTGCATCATTTGGGCAGTGCGAATGTTGAGAGAGTTGGTTACTTGGCCTCTCAGTAGACGAAAGGCCGAATATCAAAGAATGAAAACTGACTTCAATATTTTCCCCCCTAATTCCCGTGTTTGAGAAATGAACATAGGGAGTTACACATATATTACACTAGAGGCCGAGTAGGGAGAGATTCTTTAAATTTATGGCAAGTAATATGGGAACTAGGAAGGATCACATCCTAGTCGAAAGGTCGCCATTTCTTAAATCCTACCCATTTGAGAAACCAAGAAATTGGAGGCATGACATCTATCGCCTAGGTTATTATTTTATGGCAGGCCTAATAACTATCAGATAGTTTTCAACCATTAGATTTTTGTCATGAGACATGCATCAGCAATTTGCGGGATTACCATATCAGTATATTAATACTGTTAGAAGCAAATTTGCAGTTACGAGGATGGATAGCCCTTATATAAAGTAATATTCACAATCAAAATTGGCCTCTCTAGTCACGACTTAAACTTTCATTTGTTTCCTTATCATCAACCTAATTCTTTGATTTGTATTGTATCATTCAGATAATCATTTAAGTATGGTCACAAAGTTGCTCATCAACTTATGCTTTCCGATTCTTAGGCAATGGAGACTAAGGCCACTATCCCATCCCCCCCCCCCGCCTCCCCCCAACCAAATAAGGAGTGAAGCAGCTTGTTCTTCAAGCAGTTCGATCGACAACATGGAGAAAAGATGGGATAAACATGCTTTGATCAATGAGCTCTCTATAGATAATTATCTTGAAGATAAGGAAGGCAGGTCCTTGGTAACATATCTGTTAAATACAATAGGCTATTTATACAATTCTTTAGATGGAACCGCTAGTTCCATCGATAAGGTTCTTGTCACAAAATATAATCAATACTAGTAAAATCTTCCCGTGACATGTAACTTGAGGAGGCTGAGAGATGGGGAGAAGGTTTGCTTTCCTAAGGAGTACGGGTTCCATATATACCTAAAATATTTGGATTTTAGGTTGCTCTTCCTTTTTTCGGCTTTTATCAAGGGTTTTTTTAACTATTTTAGAGTCGCGTCAAGTATGTTCTCACCAAACACATATCGGCTTTTGGTAGCCTTTGAGATAGTCTATGAAGAAGTTGAAGTCAAGGCTACACCTTAACTGTTTTGATATTTCTTCACTATTCAGAGGTAGCTGAATGAGTGGTACTTTGCTACTGCGAGGCATAGGCATAAGTTTATGGATGAGTTAGAATCCAAGATTCACAAGTGCCACGATAAGTTCATATCAATAGTATCTGATGAGGACATAGACTTTAAGATCCAATTGATTGAGTCGATACATATAAAAGACATAGATCTGATGCTAGATGATGTAGCAATAGTGAAAAAATTTAAGGGAGATAGAGAAACAAAATATTCTTTTAGGATACCAAGAGAATTATACGGAATTATGAAAATGGAGAACCAATATTCTCTGAAAAGAAGGTAGGCTAATGTCATTCCGCCGTCAAGTATAGCTATGAGGAAAGTTATTCTTGGGAATCGGGGGGAGAATAGTGAACTTTGAACTTTACTTGGCATGGAAAATGTAAGTTCATATTTTTTTCATGTTTTTATTAATTGGTGTACTTGTATCACATATATAGGTACTAGAGGGGTGAATCCGGTAAAGCTACTAGCTTAGGCCAAGGCCAAAAAATCCAAGGCTGATAAGAGGGCAACTACCTCAATAGTTACCATTTAGCTTGCTGTTGCAAAGAAACCAACAAAAGAAGTTGTAGCGAAGCAAAGGGCTATGTCGAAGATCTCTTATCCTATTGAGAGGCTGAAGGAGAATGCGAAAACATAGTTGACTAGGGTTGTTCGTTGTAAGGAGCCTCCGATTGTGATTATTCAAACTTCTGTCGAGTCGAAGGATGACGAGCATCGAAAGAAACGTCTTGACAAGGAGGATGAAAATGCAATTGCTATAGAAGGCTCATCGCTGGCAATTGTAGCAACTCCGAGTGGTAACAAAAGACCAAGGAAGGAGCTCACCGGCTAACCACCTATCAAGAAGTCTAAGGGCTTGGATGAAAGGGCAAAGGAGGCTATGCATTCCTAATCTCTCAACATCAGTAACGTCGAATTTGTCCTTAGTAAAGAGGTCGGCGAGTACTTCATCCTTTGCTGGAGTTACCAAATTTTGGACACCAACTCGGCCCTGGGAGATAAGATAAGAACTTTAGCTTTAATAAAAGGGATCATCCTTCCGAAAGATAAAGATATCATCAAGAACAATGTCAATAAGGTCGACAGTTGCAATAAGGCCCATATTATGGTGGCTAAATTATACGATGTGAGTATCCATGACCATTGCTTTTGATTATCAAATTCATTCGAGTAATTAACACATGACCTTTTCCATATGAGCAACCACATTTTGACAACATTGGACAAGGCCAACAAAGAGGCAAAGAAGGTAATATCTTCAGTTATATGTGTAATACCCAACCACTTTTGATTATAATAAATGAATTTGATGTAGAAAGTTGAGGTTACATATAATGCATCAAAGGCCCAGCTGTTGCTATCGAGAATGTAAGGATTAGGATTCAGATGTATTAGAGAAAGCTTAAGGAGAAACTTGCTATTGAGAAATTGGCGCATGACCTTACTGCCAATGAAATCTCTAGTCTAAAAGCTAAAATAGAAGTATAGTGCAAAGGTTCCAAAAGCTTGAAAGAAGAGCTGTAGAAGAAAAATTAAGAGTATTGGGGCTTAGGTCAAACTATTTGCATGATGAGTGATGATGAAGATAAGCTCTAGATGCAGATAAAGGAGTTAAAGACCAACAACTCAAACTTACAAAGTTGTGTTGCTAAGTTGGAGGAGATTATAAGGAGGGGGCCATTTGTTAAAGAGGCTCTCGATATAGTTACTCTCAATTGGCAATACGAGAAGCTTCTACACAAAAAGTTGCTGGATGGAGTTCAAGCGACAAGAGAAGAGGTCTTGAAGCTTCATCCTGATTATGATCTCTCATGTCTTGACTTTACTAGCATCGACAATAAAGTTAGTAGTGCCAATGAAGATGAAGGCGACAAGATAGGTGCTAAGATTATGGATCAAAGTGATAATGAAGCTCAAGTTGAAGAAGTTGCCCCACTCCGAGAACCTAGTTGCCAAGGAAGCCTCATCTAATGATTTAAGAATTACTTCTGCTAAATCTGAAGATAGGACATAAGACTTTTTGTATTGGTACACTAAATTGTGTAATTATTAATTAGAATGTAATAAAGGTAATGCCAAGTTCTTGCTAAAGTTAATTTCACGTACTATACTTTCTCGATTTGTGTGGTATATGCATGCTGCTTTGCAATCTCATTCGTTAACATGTTTTATTTTATGTGCTATTTGCTTCTCAGCATGTTTTATTTTACACAAAATAACTATCTCTTAGCTTGTTTTATTTCACACGCCCAATTTTCTTTCGGCATGTTTCATTTCACACCATATATTTTTTGGCATGTTTTATTTCACACACCATTTTTCCTGGGTGTGTTTAATTTCACACCATATGTTTCTTGACATGTTTTATTTAATACGCCCAACTATCTCTCGGCATGTTTTTTTTTTTCACATGCCTATCTATCTCTCAACATGTTTTATTTCACATGCCCATTGTTTTATAATATCCATTAATCGTTTTAGGTCGTTAACCGCGATAAGCTAGAATGTAAATTAGTTCGTTTGCCATGTAACGTAAAACTCATTACTTTGGTAATCGTAACCAAAATATGTTGAGACTTTAAATGTATAATTATCATAAATAAGTACCAATCCTACAAACATGTTGGCTACCACTAATTAAAGACATAAGAAATCATCTCGCATTAATTGAAATAAAATTTTAAATTCTCAGCATTCTAAGCTCAAGGGAAGATGGATTTATCCAACCTTTTTAATCGGTAAGCCCCTTTGCTAATGACTTCTTGGATCTTGACCAAATCCTCCCAATTCATGCCGAGCTTTCCTTAATTTGATTATGCCCTAGTTGCTTTCATCTTATGTCATACCAGATCTTCGAGTTAGAAAACCTTATGCTTCACTTTTTAATTGTAGTATCTTGCCACTCTATGCTGGTATGTCGCAACCCTAACTCTTGCAATGTCTCAAATTTCCATAATAGTGTCTAGATTTGCTGTCAATTTGACTCAATTGAGCATAACATCAAAATTATGCATTCTTGATTAGGCAACTCCAACTCAATCGGCAACACAACTTCAGTGCCGTAGGCCAACATAAAATGGTATCTCTCCCATTGTGGTTCTATAAATGGTTGTATATCCCCATAGGACGTTTAGTAGTTCATCAGCCCACTTCCCTTTGAGTTGATCTACTTTCTGTTTTTGGTTGTACAATATGATCTTGGTTACAGCCTCGACTTATCCATTTGTCTAAAGGTGCACTGCAGATGTATAGTTAAGCCAAATGCCGTGCCTCTTACAAAATGACTAGAACTTATTGTTATCAAATTACGGGCTGTTATCTATAACTATCATATAGGGAACTCTAAATCTTAATATGATGGAGTTGAATACAAAAGCTTCCACTTTTTGCTCGGTAATCTTTGCCACAGCCTCGACCTCAGCCCATTTGGTAAAGTAGTCAATAGCGACAATGATGAATTAGTGTTGGGCAATAGACTTTGGAAAGGGTCAGAGAATATCGGGTGAAAAGCCAAGGGCTGGTTAGGTTACATAGCTTAGTTGTTGGTACGTTGCTTGGCAACTCGTGCTTTCGGCATTGAGGACACTACTGGACAACGTCTTTTGCATCTTCTCTCATAGTTGGCCAATAATAGCTGAGTTACATTGCTCGAATGTACAATGTTTGTAACATTATATGATTACTGCATGTGCTACAATCTAGTATAGATAACAACCTTTAGACATCCCCCCGGGAAAGGCATCGAAGGTAAGGTTAAGATAGGCCTTGCTTATATAGTTGACCATTAATTAGCATGTAGTTTGTAGCCTGGTTAGCCAATCTTTGTGCCTCCTTTTTATCATCAGTGAAAGCACCATCTTTTAGATAATTTACTAAGGAATCCATCTATGATTCTTCTCTTAGGCAAAGAGCTAACTTATAGCTCCACAAGAGATTGGATAAACTTTTCTGCAGGAGAAACTCTACTAAAAGTTTCTTATTCAACTTAGGGAATGTCATACTGGCCAACTTCGATAGCTTGTCAGTAGCAATATTCTTACTTTTGGGAATTTTGTTAATGGAGAATGATAGGAATTCTTCTACAAGCATTTATACCACCAAGAGGTACTTGCTCATCTCTTCTTTTATTATTGTGTAACTTCTGGTGACTTGATTTATCACTAACTGGGAATCAGAGAACACTTCAAGTTTCTTGACACCAATTTCTTTTGCCAATCTCAATCTGGCAATTAGAGCTTTGTACTTTGCTTCATTATTACTGGCTAGGAATCCAAATTTCAGAGTGTGATGGATTTGGACATTATGTGGGCTTTGAAGGACTAGGCTTGTACCATTTCCTTCTCGTGTCAAAGAACCATCAACATAAAGAAACCAAATAGGTTTCTTGGTGATCTCCATAGAGTCTTCCTATCCTGTGAACTTGGCAACAAAATTCACTAGTACTTGAGCTTTTAGTGTCGTTTTGCGTGTATATTGCATACCATGGGCACTAAGCTCTATGGCATATTTCATCACCCTCCTTGAGAAATTAGAGCATTGCAATGCTTGTTGCAATGGTTGATGAATGAGGATAATACTCTGGTGAGCTTCAAAATACAACTTTAACTTTCTTTTTGAAAGAACCACTGCTAATACAATTTTCAATATTTGTATATTGAAGCTCTAGCCCCTGCAGAACATGAATCAAGTAATAAATAGGTTGATGCTCCTTGCCGTCAATTTCGATAAGTATAGAGGAAAGTGCTCGGTAGTTGACCGATAGATACAAGTATAAATTTTCCCCCTTAATGGGTGTCGCGAGTATTGGAGGTAACACAAGAAATTCCTTGAGCTTATTGAAAACTCTTTCACAATCATCGGTCCAGCTGAATTTGTATGGATTCTTAAAAATTTTAAAGAAGTGCACCTATCTACACTTTTCGGCACGAATCTATTGAGGGCAGCAATTCGCTCGGTGAGTTCCTATACCTCCTTAACTATACGAGATGGTTTCATATTACCTATGGCTTCAATCTTTCTCGAATTGGCCTCAATGCCGCATTGTGTGACCATATATCCGAGGAATTTCCCTAATGTTGTGCTAAAGATGTACTTCTATGGGTTGAGTTTCATGCTATAACTCCTCAATGTGGAAAACGTTTTCTCCAGATCACCAAGATGCTGATCCTCCTTCATGCTCTTCACAATCATGTCATCCACATATACTTCAACATTCTTATGGATTTGAGATTTGAATATCTTCACGACTAATCTTTGGTATGTAGCACCAGTATTCTTTAGCCCAAAAGAAATTACAGTATAACAGTATGTTCCAAAATTGGTAACAAAAGATGTATGGACTTCATCCACCTTATCCATCTTGATTTGATTGTAACCAGAGAAAGCTTCCATGAAAGAAAGCAACGCATGCCTTGCAATTATGTCTACCATCTGATCATTTTTTAGTAGTAGGAAACAATCCTTAGGACATGCCTTGCTAAGATTCATGAAGTCTATGTACATTCGCCACTTGCCGTTAGACTTCTACACTAACACATAATTTGCTAGCCAAGTCAGATAAGGCTCTTCTTAGATGAATCTTATCCGTAATAATTTCTAGACCTCTTCTTCTATTGCCACTTATTATCTCTCTAGTGTAAAATTTCTCTTCTTTTATTGGACCACTTTTTTGTTCAGGTCAATCTAAAGCTTCTGTACCATAACATCTCTCAAAATACTCGACATGGCCAAAGGTGACCATGCAAATAGGTCAAAATTAGCTTATAAGAAGTCAATTAAACTTTGCCGGACATCTGTTGACATAGGTTTTCCTATCCTTGTTGTCTTCTCAGGATTATTTCCTAGAGGAATTTCCTCTGTATCATTCTCGACATTCTCTATGCCAATTGTCTTACCATTTGGACATATTTCAATTTAAAAACTTCTTCTCATCTTAAGGCCCTAATATACATAGACTGTACCAATTGTTGATCCCCTCTGGACAAACCAACCCCCATGGGAGTAGAGAAATTGGCCTTTAAATATGCCGTTGATGGGATAATGCCAAATAAATGTTGGCATGGCTGTCCCTTTATCATGTTGTAAGGGGACCAACATATGATGACAAGAAAATCTACTTTGTCTTCTGCAACATGCTCGTCATCCCCGATCTATATTGGTACAGAGATAACTTTGGCTACTTGGATGGGTTGATTATTGAAGGCATAGAGGTCATACTTGTAAGACCATAGTTGTACTTTGATCTTGGGCCTCATTTAATCGAAGGCATGTTGAAAAATGATATCAGCTGAACTTCCTTAATCAATAAGAATCTTCTTAACTTCAAAGTTGGTGACTCTCGCATTAATGACAAGTGCACCATTATTCGGCCTCTGGATACCTGCAAAATCTTCTTCTCTAAAAGATATTGCATCGTCAATCATGACCTTTTTCTCATGAATATTGCAAACATAATTCTTGGCATTCATTGAGTTTGAACAACTCAATTGGCCTATATTAGGTCCACCGACAATTGTATTAATTACTCTATTGGGATTAACATCCCTTACATCTCTGACGGCCATTTCTAGCCGAGTGTCATCCTTTCTTTCCTCTTTACATATGTTCAAATCCCACACATCTCAGATGTCCTAAAAATTATGGTCCCTAATTTATGCTCTAATACCACCTAAAGGATGTTACATTCCAATATAGCATAAGATGTACCATTACACAGGAATACCCATTTATATTTAACAAAAGTTCTATTTATAGCAAAAGAGTACTATAACGACATTCAACTTTATATTCGTTTATACAAAAGAATACATCCTACTAAATGTAACTAGGTATAAAATGCAATACTTTTTTTTTCTTTCATTACATATGTTTAAATCCTTCTTAGAACTATGATTAGACTATAGTAAGGCTTCTTTAAAAGTAGCTGACTCCGTCTTACACACTTTTAAAAGTCTTTTCTACAACTGATGGAGATATTTAGTTAGCTCTCTTCATAACCTAAGGATACATAAGTATACCCTTAGCTCTTGTGAGCCAAGTGAGAGTAGATAAAAACAAAACACAGGACAAGCATTACACATTTACAAATATCATTATCATAAGATATTCAGTTTCATATTCAAAGTTACTAAGAGAAACTATTTATGTAAGGAATACATGCCATACTTATGTACATGACATATATTAGTACCAATATCCTATGCTCTTCCATTTTATTCATTTGATTAGTAAACATATCCGAACATCTGGATACAATCTCTAGGATCCTAGAGGCAATAAGTAATTGCTTGGGAGTAAGACTACCAAAACTCATGTAAACCTAGAAGCAATAGGGAGCTACCTAAAAGTAGAACCCCCAAAACATAGCAAAATAGAACTACCTGCTATGGTTTGGAAATCTAGCATATAGCCGACCTAGCTAAAACCACATAATGTGGCCAAAATTGATTAAGCAATGCAAATTTATATGCTTAAAACCCAACCTAGAAATATTCAAGCTTTTAGAAACATGACTTGTAGGTCCTTTAGTGTCATTGTATGAATGTAGCAAGTAACATAATAACATTACATAAACATCTTAATTAACTTAACTCTAACTTTGCATTGCAACTTATATTTCACCCATTCATATAGGGTTCACTAAGATGAATACCAAGAATGATAGTTCATTTTCCAAGTTTTTTTAGCAGTTAAATGCATTGATAAATCAGTCATTCATGAGGAGACATTTTATTCCATCAATACACATTCAGCAACAAAATCACATATCCAGTCAATTAATCATACAATTGCAAGTTACAACACAACTTACTCCTAGTCATGTAGACTCAAGTCTATTTGGACAAAAATAGAAATATTCACTTACTTGGGCTTAATAGCTGTGCAAAATCCTAAGCTTTGCAACGTGGTCCTTCCTCACCTATCACACCTGAACCAGTAGCCTTTGATTACCCTTTGACTATTGCACCTTATCACTTACCTCCCCTCGCTATGGACCTTCAACAATAAAGTGGCTTTAGGTTAGGTTGTTAATAGCCTAGTAAACTGTCCTGAACCAGATTCGCCCTTATTTTTGGCAATGATTATATTTTAATTTTCTAATTTTCCAAAAGCATATTCTATTGTTTCAAAGCAACAAAAATATTACAATTGATGTTTGGTCTCCAATTTATTGATTTTGAGGAGGTTTCATGTTAAAAAGATAAATGTCATATGTCATTTTCATATATTCCTAAGTGTCCACTAGGTGCTAGGTATCATCCTTTTGTTATTTAGGTGTTAACACATTATTGTAAGTGATTCTCAAGCTACCACATCATTTATTAATTTATCTTATCATTTTCTATTTAAATTTAAATTATTTTGTATTAATTTTCCTTATTTTTATAATTTTATTATTATCATATATATGTATTTAACATATAATGTACTTTATAAGTTAAATAACTTAACTTTAATATCTTGCTATATCATAAAGTTATAATTTTATGTTTTTGATAATTATCAGTTTTATCGATAAATTGATATTTTTCTCAAATTAATTCTTTTATATAGCTTATTTTGAGAAATTAACTCTACTACGATACTCCCTCTAACTTTTCTAGCCTTACTGTGAAGTTGGATGTAAAATTGATAATGCTGCCTAATGCCTTAAATATAGGGGCTTGGAACCTAAGATTATCACATTGACTCATAATCTTTGGGTCTTACACCCCACCTCCTTACAAAAAGTTTCGTCCTCAAAACTTCCACAATCTAGGACTTTAAATTTGAATCTAACAATGCACTTTTGCAAGCAACTTTGATTCTTACATCACATCACAATCAATAACTATTGTTAAGAGTGAAATTCTTCTATGTCAATTTCCATATATTAGCCCCAAATTTATCAAACCCAAAAACTATTTGCTTTAACTTGTGAATCTTATTACTTTCTTTATCTAGTGTTTTTGACAATTACAGGATGAACTTATTATAATTAGGTCTAAATGTTCTCTTGTTTCATCTTTTGTTATATTCTCTACTTTTCTTATTTTTCATTCCCCTTCTTATTTAAGTCATCTTTTCATGGCAAGTAGTCCATTAACATAACTTCATTAGGTTCTTATCTAAATTCTATAACCATCATAATGCTAACTTATGATATTACTCTTCATCTTTATCCAATGATCATCTCATATCAAAACTAGCATGCTTTTATACTAAGCATTGGCTACCATCCAAACTATTACTTTCATTAAGTTCTCATTTCATTCCCTCAGTTGTTTTCCAATTTTCAAATTAGCTAATCCTATAAGGCTCATCGTCATCCCATCTATTAATCCCTTTGTTTTCCATAGTTTGTCAACATATCTATTCACTTCATCCCAAATACCTTTGCATGTTCAAGTCCTAATTTCCACTTAAGATGATCATAACAAGTTCAATTTCCTCCCATCTACAAGTCTTATACTACAATCATCACTTTACAAACGTAGCTAAGATCATGGGTACTTCATATAGTTAGCACACCTATTAGTAAGAATGAGTTTGGTAAATCTAAACTTTCTACCAATTTGTATACTGAGGAGATAGAGAATAATTCATACTAAGTAAACTTGACTTGATCTAATGAAAATTGACACAACTTTTGACAAATAGGACTTACAAGGACATTAGACACTTTTTTAGTTGACAACTGGTACGACAAGACACAAAAAGACAAGAAAACTTGTTATGAAAAATATGAGAGTTATAACAAACGATAGTTGTTTTGACAAAAGACTCATGAAAATCATAGATTTGTCATTCTCTTCTTACTTAACACATGTGCCAAGCGTATATGAAAGGTATACTCTCATAGTATTTGTAGTTATATTCCCTATTAATTTCATATAGTTTATTGTTATTTAACTTATCAATCTCATAATTAGCTATTACCTCATGAATCACAATCTTATTTTATACAAGATCAACCTCTAAATTAGTCCTTGATTATGCCTCACATAAAAGTTCTGATTTATTCTCGAAACTTGCTCTTGATTATCTACCTTCAACATTTCCTACCATTATATACATTCTAATAACAACTTTACCTTGCCTTACCACAACCTGCATATCTTCCTTAGGATCTCCTCCAAATGTTTACTTTTAACTTTTCCACTTTAAGGTCCTTTTCTTCCTGCAATTTTTCCTCAGCACTTAAATTTCTATGAATCTCCTATGATTCCTTTCTCATCAGGCCCCTTAAATGCTATCATCCTTTCCTCATAGTCAAAATTTACTTTGTGCTTACCTCCAGTATTACATTAATTCCCATCATACTCGATACAACCAACTATGTAGTCATCTCATGATTATCTCAAGTCACATTCCCCATCCTTCAACTCATATCACATTGCTTGTTCTCCTTCAAGATGGGTTATAACTAGTAATTTGTAAACTAAGGTTTCTATAGAAAGTTTATTTCTATCAACATACTCTTTTGAACATACATGTAAGTTAACCCCAACATTAAACAAAGTATGAGCATAACTATCTCCTATACATACCAACCCTAAAAGCAATATATTATACTTATGTTACTATTTTCAAGTACTTCTCATTTATGAACTACCAACTACTAGTTACACGTATACTAGAAGTTATCAAGTTTAGAGGTCCTATTAACCACAACCTGGTCATTTCTAGCTTTATTTTGTTGGATAACATATACCTTACCTTGCTCCTTAAGCCTAGGTCCTTCTCCTCTAGGTCAATTCTTCATCTTACCCAGTCCTAGTCTATTAGCTTAGTTTTGCTAATAAACTAGTTCTTTCTGCTGCTATCCTACACAATGTCAATAAATAAGCTCTTATTGGTGGCATCGATAACAATATATACCTCTTAGATCAGGGTTTTCACATTGCTTGGCTAAATGCCTAATTTCATCATGCCTATAACACTTCCCCCTCAATTCTGGGCATTCCTAAACTCGATGCTCATCGTTACACTTCAAACAAGGTTGTGTTTCTAGTAGGGGCCTTATATTTCCCCCTATAGATCTAATGGACTTCTTTCCTTTAACTAGATTACTTTTACTGCTAGCACCAACATCAAACTTCCTTTTCTTATTCTCAATGTCATTTGTGATTCATTAAAGATTACAAGCTTGTTTGGTCAAGCAAGTTTCATTGACAATATTAGCCTATCTCTACATCCTACTCCTCTTCATCTTTGCTTGGTAATAAAGGTTACGCCCGACCTTAAACCGCTTAACTTTAGAAAGTTCATTGTTCTATACAGCTTTAGGAGCAAACCTTGGTAACCTATTGAATTACTTCTTATATTGCAAATATAGGTGCTAGTGAAGTAAATCTTGCTAAGCTACTAACCTAAGTGAAAGCCAAGAAATCAAAGGTTGACAAGCGTGCATCCCCTACTACTATTACCGCTCAGCCAACTATTGTGAAGAAAGTAGCAAAAGAAGGTGTAGTGAAGCAAGTAGAGTCCCAAAAGAAGCCCTCTTAACTGATTGAGAAGCAGAAGGGGAGTGAGAAGTCTATATCGATCGAGATTGCTCATATTAGGGCACCTCCTGTTCAAATATCTAACTTGCTACTACATTAAGAAAGGGTAGTTAAGAGACCTAACCCTAAAATGAGACTAAACCTACGATAGTTGTTGAAGGGTTGTCACTAATGGTAGAGGCAATACCTAATACTAACAAGAGACTTGGGACGGAACTTACTAGCTGACTACCTATTAAGAAGTCTAAAGATTTGGACCAAAGGATGAAGGAAGCCATGCGCAACAAATCTCTTAACATTAGCAATGCTAAATTCATCCCCAATACAGAGGTCAGCAAGTACTTCATCCCACGCTAGAGTAATACTCTCTTATATATTGTCTTGGCCTTGGGCAATAGAACAAAATCATAGGCCTTAATAGAAGGCATTATTCTTCCTAAAGACAAGGAGATCACAAAGAAAGATGGTGATAGGTTTGGCAATTATAACAAGGCCCATATTACGACCAAGCTATATGATGTAAGTATATATAGCATCCTCTCAACTGCCAAGTTTGTTCCGTTGCTAATACTCTTATTTGTTTTCAAATAAGTAACTACACTTTGATGGCTTTAGACAAGGTTGATAAAGAGATGATAAAGGTAATAACAATAGTAATCTTTATGTATTCTACTAGGTCATCTCTGATATTCGTCATACTAAATGAAATTCTTGCAGAAAATTGAAGATGCGTACAATGCCTCTAAAGCCAAGATTGCGGCTACTGATAATGCAAGGATAAAGGCCAAGAAGAGGCTAGAAAGTACCAGGAAGAACTGGCCGCCAAGAAGTTGGCATATTCTATGACTGCTGATGAAGTCTTGAGCCTTAAGGTGAAAGTTGAAGAGCAGTATAAATAAGCTGAAGGCTTAAAGAAGGAGCTATAGAAGAAGAATGAAGAGTGTTGAGGGTTGGGCTAAAACCTTTGCATAATGAGCAATGAGGAAGATAAGCTCAAAGTGCAAATCAAAGAGCTAGAGACCAATAACAATCTACTGTAGAGCCATGTTGTCAAGTTAGAGGGCATTGTGAGGAAAGGACCCTTTGTTGAAGAGGTATTAAACTTTATCATCCCTAGTTAGCAATATGAGAGACTGTTGTAGAAGAAGTTGTTAGAAGGGGTTTAGGTGATGAGCGAGGAAATTTTTAAGCTTCACCCTAACTACAATCTCTCCTAATTTGATTTTGCTGATGTCAACGACAAAGTCAATAGTTGCGATGAAAATGACGATGATGACCTAAGTGCCGAGATGGTTATGAAGGGTGATAACAAAGCTCAAGTCGAGGATCTAAGGGAAGACAAAGAACATCTATCAAAGGAAATCTGTATGAGTGAAAGGAGAAATCTACTTACTTGGAGACCCCAAGCATCGAAAGAGAGGTTTGATTTGTGAAAGCCCTAACCTCCGATCCAAAAATCGCTTCTGCTCACTTTGAATGTAGGATATAGGATTATCTTGTACTTTGTATGTTGTACTCTAGGCCGAGTGGCCAAGTATTATGTAACTAGATTGTGATGAATGAGAAATACTTAATTCTTTGTGTAACTTTATACTTTCAGTACGTTTTATTTCATGCACTGTGTTTTCTCGACATATATCATTTTTCCTATTGATATACATGTTCTACATCATGTTATTCCTTAGCATGTTTTATTTCACATGGTCAATGTTTCTCAATATGTTTTATTTCACACAACCAATTATTTTGGCATGTTTTATTTTGCATGCCCAATTCTTTTAACATGTTTTATTTCATACGCCTTCCTTATGTCTTTTATAGACATTGTTCATTAGTAATCTGAGATGTAGAGTAGCCATATTACTTAGCTATAGGATTAATTTCTAAAGTTCATTAACCATGATAAGCTAGAACTTACATCAGCTCATTTGCCATGTAGTCAAAACTTATTAACTCATTAGTCACAAATAGATCGAGAAATGAACTAAAACATCAAATATAATTGTCTCAAACAATTAGTTACAAAATAAATGCAAATGAAAATCATCTAGGCAACCAATTGAAATAGAGTTTCAAATTCTCAGCGTTCCATACTCGAGGGATGATTGATCCATCCATTGTCTTTAGTTAATAGGCCTCCTTATAAACAATTTCCTAGACCCTAATAGGATCCTCCTAATTTGTGCCAAGCTTTCCTTAACTTTCTTATGCACCAGTTGCTTCCAGGTTTAAGCAAACCAAATTCCAAAGTTGAAAAACCATGTGCTTTACTGTTTTATTATAATACTTAGCTGCTCTATGCTGGTAGCCGCAAGCTTTGCTCTTGCATTGTCTTTAATTTCTTCAATGGTGTCCAAATTCGTCGTTAATCCAACTTGATTAACCATCACATATTGGTAACAAATGAGGTATAGACTTCATCTTCCTTATCCATCTTGATTTAGTTGTAACTCGAGAAAGTATCCAAAAAGAAAGTAGCACCACTTGCCATTGGACTATTTGACTAGCATATAGTTGGCTAACCAAGTCAAATAAAGCTCTTCTTAAATAAATCTTAGCTTTAATTACTTCTCGACTTCTTCTTCTTTGCCTGCTTGTCTCTTAAGGGCAAAATACCTTCTTTTTTTTTGTTAGATCACCTTCGCATTTGGATCAATCTAGAGCTTATGTACCATAACATCTCTTAGGATACCTAACATGTCTAAAGGAGACCATGTAAACACATTGGCATTGACTCGTAAAAATTGATCAAACTTTGCCGAATATCTACCAAGAAGGGTTTCCCTATTTTCGTTATTCTCCTAGGGTCATCTCTTAATGATATTTCTTTTATATCATCCTCGACACTATCTATGTTGACTAACATTCCTTCCAAAGAGGATTTTACTTAAAATATTTCTTCTTGTCTTAAGGCCCTCATGTATAATGACCTTGCCAATTGCTGATTGCCTTTATACATGTTAACTCCCATGGGAGTAGGGAATTTGGCTTTGAGATGCATAATAAAAGGGACAATGCCGAATAAATGTTGACACAACCATCCTATGATCATGTTGTATGGGGACTAACATTTGACAAGATGGAATTCCACCTTATCCTCTATAACCTAGTCATTTCTAAATTGGCAAAGAAATTACTCCGGTTATCGGGATGGGTTGATTGTTAAAGGCATATGAATTGTACTTATAAGATCTTAGTTGTGCTTTGATCTTCGATTTCATTTGGTTAAAAGCATATTAGAAAATGATGTCTACCGAGCTTCCAATGTCACAAGAATTTTCTTGACCTCAACGTTAGCAATTCTCATACTGATAACAAATACATCATCATGTGGCTTGTATATGCCCTCAAAGTCTTTCTCTGCAAAAGAGATGTATTATAGATCTTGATCATCTTGGCTTAGATGTTGTAAACATAATTTTTGGCATTAGTTAAACTTGAAAAGCTTAACTAGCCTATAGTAAGTTCACTAATAATAGTATTGATTACACCATTAGGTGCTCTATTGTAACTCTTATCCCTTGCATCTCTCCTGGCCATAGTTGGCCAAGTGTCATTATCCTATTCCTCATGTCTCCTTTGAGACGGTCTCTTGATATTCTCGTAATCATGCACTAAGAACTTTCGCAAATGCCCACGTTGAATGTTATCTTAAATCACATTCTTGAGTTAGATGCATTCGTCTACGTTATAGCTTCTAGCATGGTAGAAATTGTAGTACTTATTGGAATTCCTCCTTGAAGGAATTCCTCTCATTATTTTCGGCCATTACAGAACACCTCTCTATTCATGTACCACCATTAATATATCTAAAATTGGATGATTAATAGGGGTATAGGAGAAATATGTTCGAATCCTTGGTATTTTTCTCTCGACATCTTAACCTTAATGGCCATCTCTACCAAGTTTGCCTTTTGCGCTTCCCCTTTTATCATTTTTCCTATCTCCTTTATTTTAATCAACTTTTTGCTGAGCCTTTATGTTATCTTCTTGTCGAATGTACGAGGTGGCCTTCACCTTGAACTCGGCAAAAGTTCACAACTTATTCTTTGCGAGAGACATGAAAAAGTCTCCATAGGGCTTGACTCCATCAATTACAGCGTTAAGGATCACACTTATGTCTAATTCTCGGATCTAGACCATCATAGCCATAAACTTAGCTAAGTAATTTTTTATTGACTCATCTAATCATTGTTTGATTTTGTTAAGGATTGATGAATCCTTAATAGGAAGCTTACTTGTAAGGAAGTGTTGAAGAAACACTTCTACTAGTTTTTCAAAATAGAAAATGGTGTTTGGTTTCAAATGTTTGAACCATGTACTAGCCGCATTCCTCAAAGTTGAGGGAAAAGCTTGATAAGCCACTACATCACTCAAACCATGTAACTTAGCCAACATGCGGTAGTACTCCAAATGATCTTTAGGATCTTTTATCCTATCATAAGTTTCAAACAGAGACAGCTTGATGTATCGTGGTATCGATTCCTCCAAAACCTCAAGAATAAAGGGGCTCTTCTTAATTTATAACCGCTTATTCATTGTAATAGGGGTACTAACATGTGAAGGCCTAACATAGTGTACTTGTTGTGATTTCTTGCCATTGTCAATTTTTTTGTTTGTAGGAGTCGAAGGTCCTATTGCAACCTCAGCTTGCTTTTTTGGCATTTCAAGTGAATTAATTAAGTCATCGCTGTTCTTGACATTGTGATCGCCTTACTCTTTGTTTTGATTTGGGTGAATACTGTTATGAAGGAGATTAAGGATCATTTTCTTTGGCTAAGTTGAGGCAAAATTGCTCTAGCCTAACTAAACGTTGCTTGTTCCTATGCCTACTCCTCCCTTTAAGGTGTTAGGAGGAAGTGCTACCACTTACGCTCTTAGTGATCCTAGTTTTAACCATGTGGTTATGTTAGAGAAAAAAGTCGATGCTAAATAATGTTGGTGGATTTTAGTAGCTGGAAATATCATGCAAAGAGAAAAGAAAAACACTTGGTATTAGGGCCAGTCTGGTACGGCTACTTTGATACCTAAATTAGTAAATAAGTGTAGGGAAAGTTAAGTAAGTGGTTGAGAATTATCAAATATCTCTTATAGAGTTTCTTTCTTGTATTGATAGGCAAATGTTTTATTTGAAGCAATAGTTATTGGGATAACCATCGAGACATATGGAAGATTATTGATTGGACCAATTTCCTAAAATGTCGAGAAAGCAGGCAGTTATGTAATATAACCGTGCTAATGATAACTGTTTATGTCACTTCCCTTGAATTCAAATTAGGAATGGATCTGTGTTACTCGGCTAAATGTTGAGAATGTAAGTCATTCAACCACTCGACCATCGAATGGACGAGTAGGTGAAAATTTGACTATCAACACTTGATAAGTTGAGTAAACGAAAAATGACCATCAACACGTAGGATTCTTCAAGCTTTAAAAGTTACTCTAAGATCTTTAGTTTCATCTTCTAGTGCTTAATTCAAACTTGTTTTCAAAGCATACAAATTAATGCCCTTTTTTGCCTTTCTTTTTCCTTCTCTTGTCTTTTTGTTTCATTCTTCTCCCTTTAGGCTTCTTTTTGCAAACTTTTGATGAAGAAGACAGCCACTTCGTTAATTGTCTCTTATAAGTCAAAATATCGGCTTTTGAATTGAGGTTCTTCTTCCTTTTAAAGTAAATGAATTATCAATGGCCATTCTTACCCATGAATCGATGCAACAAAGGTAAGCACAAACTAGTTTATTCCTTTTCTCCTAATTAATGTCCTTAACCTCCTTTCTAGCCTAATATGGGATTGTTCTTAATAGGTTTTAATTTTAAAAAATCCTTAGGTAGGCTTAATGGGGCTAACAAAGGATACTTATATTCATGGTAACGAAAGGAATGCCAACCATCATTTTGACTTACGTATCTCAAAGTGGATCTCCTTTAAGGAATGAGTTTAAAAATCCTCACAAAGATGTTACTCGTTCTCTTAAAGTGTTTTAAAGGTTAGTGTATGGGTTGTGGTTTACCTCTTTTTCATTCTAAACCTTTAAAATAATGAGTTACCATTTCCAAAGAAGTCCTACAAACATGCTCCGCTAAGCTAGCTAACATTAGAGAGAGAACAAAGTTTACACCAATAATTACTCCATTTAACTTAGGTTTATAGTAAGGATTATTCAAAAAACAACTCTCTAACACACCCTATCTTCATGATGGCTTCTTTCTTATCTTACCCTACTCCTTAGTTATAGCCTTTTGATTCAAGACTATTAACATCATCAACCTGAAGTGCATTCATATTCTAGCATGCCTTCATGTTCTCGATGTCTTCGGAAGATGATTGCCTCATCACTTGGATTCTAGGTTGAATGCCCCTTGACTTAGAACTTGTTTATCCGCTAGTGCCTCTAACTTAAGTTTGATTGGCTCCTATATTAATCTTGAAGATTGAATGATTCAAAGATAGGCCTAGATTTTAGAGTCAAGTGGGCTAAAATGGTATTTGATGTCTTCAAAGCCTATGCTTAAGGTGAGGAAGTTTTTATTTGCCTTTTGTTTGGGTTAAGAGTCATGCTTACATTTGCGCTACTGTTCAACTTCCCTAATAAGGTGATATTTGCATTTTCCTTAATTAAATTAGGACTATGCGTAGGTTGGCTTCCTAAATGGACTCCTTTAAATCATCCCCCCCTTTTTAGGCTTCCTTTTACCTACATATTTGACTTTATCAATCATGATATTCCTATCTTGAACATGCCCCTATTGTAACTTAAGTAAATAATTATAGGACCTAGTGATTTTTTCTTTTTGAAACCTATATGAATTTGTTCTTGCTAATAACTTGCTTATTTTTTTTTTCTATAAGAGAGAGACAGAGAGAGAGAGAGAAACACTTATGATAAGGACATGATTGTAGGCTAGCTCAAATTCCCTAAAAGGGTATTTACAACAAAAGGGCTAAGGCTTAAGATATACATCTATTTATAGGGGGAATAATCCTACTAAAAAGTGCTAGGATTTTGATATTCACAATCCTATTCATAAACCCAATGAAAAACAGAAAAACATAGCACGTAAATATGACAAAATGTTAGCCAAGATGCCTTGAAGTTGAATTATGTAAAGAGAAGGAAGAGAACTATTTACAAGCTATGATTAAAGAAAAGGGAGGTAAATCTAACATGGAAAACACGACTATCTATAATATTTACAAAATAGAAAGTAGCAAAAACCGATGAAGGCCTTGTTTCACCGAAAATGCAAAGAACTCATTTTTTTATAACATAATCACATTGATAGCAAGGGTAACTTACATATAAGTCCTATGAAAGAGGATGATTTGCTTGACTAAAAGATAGAGCATTTTTTAAAGGAAGGAGTTTATGGCTACTAGCTAAGAGAAACTAAATATGGGAATGAAATCTAAGATTGACTAAGATACATTTAAAGATTCATAGATTAAAGGATAAAACTAAAACTTAGGGGAAAAAATATGGCAAAAGAGGAAATATTATTTACATGACGTTGTTTTATAAACAACCAATAGAATACAAATATTTATAAGTCATTGAGTATAATCACATACAAATCTTATTTCCACTTTTAAAATATTTCAATAAGGAATATTAATAATTTACAATTTGAAGTGGCAATAATATTTACAAGTTTTTGAAGAAACGAAATCTTACTTTTCAAAGAAGATAAATATTTAGGAAAATCACGGTGATGCATTTCATAACAATTATTTACAAGTATTCTTTTAAATTTTTCCTCTTCTTTTCATTATAATACAAAGTAAATAATGAAGAAAATAAAGAATAAAGGAAACAATTGAGAGCACACAAATGTAGAAGGGATCAACAACTAAACAATCGTGTAGCAATTTTAAGGATTAGATGTTACAACTTTATCAAAATTTTGTTATTATAATTGAACTAAAATTAAAAGGGAACTTACAAAAAAGAAAAGCCTATAGAAAAACTTCTATGATGTTTTACAATTGTAAAGAAATAATATTGCAAGAAAATGAAAAAAAAGAAACATCAGTATTACATGGAAATTATATAATAAGGAAATTACAATGCTATATGATAAAATGGAACTCCAATGAAGTTGCATTAGCAATATACCACACTATTGCTTATTCATCAATCTAAATTCATGAATGTAAATAGGGTATATTCTAAAAGGTTCTCAAGCACCATGGTATCCCTTATTCTAAAGATCAGATCTACAATCATATTAGCTCAAGTGGGGACCTGCTAAACCTAGATAATGATTGCCTCACAATACCTAAAGCCTATACACTGATCCTTTTGTCCTAAGGCTTCCTAGGTCTAATTTTGAGCTTATCTAACACACATCATGATGTTCCTCAAAACAAACCCCTTCCCTGAAGAAAATTTGGCCCATTAGGCCTATTGTTCCTATAAGTCCAAATAACTTAAATTAGATAAAAACAAACAATTATAAATACAAAGATAAATACATGTGCAATTAGGGATACTTTAAATATTAAGGCCTAATTTATAACTTAATGTGGTTAGCCCACTAAAAGCAGTCCTTAATAGAGTTTGCCAATTTGTTGAACTTAAAATTTGATTTTCTATTTTTCTTAACTTCGTTTAAACAAAACTTTATGCATATTTAATTTAAATCCTCAATGAAAGCTTAGAAAAAAAAGGTTTCTTTCGATTTCGTAAAATTAGAGTAGCTACCCAATTAAAACTGAGAAAAAACAGATAAATTAAAACTGATTAAGCAGACTTGTTTTAATTTAGCTATTGGTCTACATATTGAAAACTTTTTGAAAATGTTTTAAAGAAACCAAAGATAACTAATTTAGGGGCTAACCTATTGAAACTTGAAGGTTACCTTAGTAACATATGAAATAAGGCCTTAACTTTTAAAATACCTCATAAGCAATTTGTTTTTTCACTTTTCTTATTGTACTCTTTCTTATTTTTGACCTTTTTTTTCTAAGGATTATTTTTCTAAGTAAAGAAAGGGAAAATATATATATATATTTTACTTTTTTACAGTTTCCCCATAGGTGCCTATGTATCTATTATTTAGAATCAAATTACTGTAATTTCTTTTTTTTTCGAAAAAAAACCTTTAGTGAATTGGTTTATTTTATTTTTGAAAAGATACTATGTTTACATTATTAACAGGATTATTTTATTTTTAAAAATTCTAAGAGAATACCTTAATTTTATTGTGTTGACTTAAAAAAAAAAAACCTTAATTGATTCCAAATTCTTTTTAAAAATAGTTGATAGAATTTCTTTTTTACTTCAAAACGATTTTCTACATGATAAAACTTTTTGTTTCCACTAAAGACACATTTTCTTAAAGGATGACATTTTTCTTTCGGTAAAAGCCTATAATGTCTATTCAAGGAGGAAAGAATTTAATCATTTTTTTTTCAAAGAAGAAACACATAGAAAATGATCTTATTAGATATCTCTCATATATTTTGATGATAAAAAAGGGATAAATGTTAATGAACCATTAAGAATGTAGGTATTCAAAAGGGTTCTTAGAAGTTTAAAATTATAAAATTAAGTTATCTTTAGAAATTTATTCAAAAGGTTTGATTTGATTAAAAAAGAGAATAGTTTAAAATTATTTAAAAAGTGTTTTAGAAGCTTTATAAGTAGAAGTTGTATAAAACTTCAAAAAAAGAAAAGTTATACACTTCAAAAGGTTATTTAAAAATTTGGTCTGAAAAAATTTGACGATGAAATTTAACTCATATCAAATTTGAATTCAACGAGGCCTATCTCCATTAGATTAGGTATATTAGGAAAACTTAATTCTATTTCACTAAAGTTGGAATTAAAATACATGGGGACTATTTTTGAGCAAATTTATTTTTGATAAATCAAGATATAAACAAAAATGGAAAAGGATAATGTTGATTTAGATTTTGTGCAATTTCAAATTTTTGAATATGAAGTTTATCTAGAAATTGCTGATAAAGCATATCTCTTTGTTAGATTCAAATCTAAAGGTTATCTGATGGTTGCGAATCAAAGTATATCTGATCAAAACAAGATAAGAAGAGCTATTTTGAAGTTCAAAATACTAAGATATTTTCAAAATATCTAAGGATTATCTTTAATAAAAAATTATTCGATAAACATGAAAGTAAAGATAATCTTCAACAAATTAGTCATTGTAAGATTTTAGTATAAAAAGAGAAAGGACTCAAAACGTAAAATACTTCTCTTAGAAAAAAATTTCGTTAGATAAAAATCGTGATCAGATTCTACCTTTTGAAAAGGCATAGAAAGTTTCTCAAATACTTCTTCAAAAAGTTTCATTGAAGCAGATTATACAATAATCGTTATTTCTATTTAGTGAGAAATTAATTGAGACTTGTATTCTTGTTTTCTCTTGTAATTTGTAAACTTAGTTGTTGAGAAATTAGATTATACTCTATAAATCTATATTAGCCTAGATTGTACAAAGACTAGATAGGTAAAGCAAAGTCTTGTGAAGTCTATGTATGATGAATGCTTGTAATCTTTCTATGATTTTAATTTAGTGGATCAAGTGGAATGGCACTGATGAAATAGATTAGGTTCCCCACAGTGGAGTTGGAAGAGAGTAGTAGGTAGAATGTTAAAGCACTATAAATCATGAGCTAGATATTCTCCTTCCTTACTTTTTAAATTTGCGTTATTATTTGTTGTATATTGAATTATTAAAATACCACTGTTCACTAATATAAGTTATTAAGAAGGTATTTTTCTTTTATTGAAAAAGTTTTCAAAAATTTTAAAGATATCAATTCACTCCTCCCCTCTTAATATTTTATACGGGACTAACAGATTTATTGATTTGAGGAAAACCTTTTTTTTTATTTTAATGAGCTTTCCTTCTAGAAAATTGTTAGAGAAAAACCTTCTTTGAATTGTTAAACTTAATAATCTATAAGAAAACATTTATTATTTTCCATAAGTATTTTTCATTTTTCATTTTATTTTTTATTAATTTTATTTTAATGGGCTCTAATAGTCCCAAAGACAATAGTTATCTTACAACATCTTGAGACTACAAAATGCCCCTAACTTATTTTTTATTCTTATTGTTTCTTTTATTATTAAATGTGGGCCTTACTCATTTAAGAGGTGGTCACCATACAAAATTTGGTGACTACGCATGCCCCTGCCCATAGAATTAATAAATGAAACAAACAAAATAATAATCGAAAAAAAGGGATCAAATCTAGGCTAAAATAGGTTGTGCTTAAGTCCAAGGCAGGTTAAGGGTCTTGATCATATGCCAGGCATGTGAGTCGCATGAGAGAGAGAAAGCGTTAGTAAGGGTGGCTTTGTGTAACACCATTGATGGTTGCAAGCGATGTTGGGGGAGGATAAAAAAAGTTAGAAAACAAAGAAAATTATTTAATTAATAAATCTAAACAAACAAATGAACTAATAGAAAAAAACACTAAAGAAGTTCCAATCCTGGATTAAACAACAACTACAACAAGATTGTTTCCTGGTGATTTTTAAGTGATGGTTGATGGTATAGAGTGAAGTGGAAACCATTATTTATAGATATCATAGTTAAATCAAGGATAGAAAATATTAAATGTGGAATTATTTTCTTTCATGTTTAGGTTGGATGTAAGTAGATGAACTTAGATGATATGTGATGCTAAATTCAAAGCATCTTGTCAAAAGCATGATCAACATGTGCTAAGAGTATGTGTACAATACGTAGGAATGTATCGAAGTGTACCAACTAGATGTAAAAGTAAGTTGGTAAATGAAGTGGCGATGACATGGTAATAACATCGTGGTCTGTCAGGGAAATAAGGTAGGTCATGTAGTGACGACATAACAAGCAATGTGGTATGCCGTAGCTATGACTCATTTTATGCCCAAATTAATCCTTTAAGTTAGCCTAAACAAGAAAGACCCATTTCAAGTTTAAATTAATCCATACTTAATTGAACACCTAACTACTAGAAACACCCAATTAAAAATAAATAAGTCAATTGTTCATATAAATTGTATATATATATATATATATATTGAAAATGAGTACAAATTTTAATAGTTTTTCAAGTTTGATTTCAGCACTTATCTAATTAATTCCATATTCGATTTCTTCATAGCTTGATCAACTTAAATCCAATTAAGACCTCATTTGAAGCCACAATTAGTTATTGACCAAATTTTTGAGCTAATTAACCCACTTTAGTAAGAATATTGGATCTTATGAAAAATTCCATACTTTCATATGTAGCTTGGAAGTTATCGAATTGCATATTCATAGTTTTCTTTTAATTAAGCTCTTCAACCTTGAAAAATTAAAGGACCCATGAAATGAAACCTATTAACCCTTATTTCTCTAAAATTTTATATTTTTGTATATTTTTTCCATTTTCTTATATATATTTTTTAATATTTTTCCCATTTTTTTCTTTTTTTTTATATAATTTTTCCATCTTTTTTTTTATGTTTCAAACTTTTTTTTATGTATATGTTTTTCTAAAAGAGGGCCTTTTATTTGAGAACTTTAAAATAATATGAGGGTTAAAATAGAGTGTCCACATATATAATATAGCTACATATTCTATGATAGCCTATAACACATATCCTCAATAGCTCATATAGTAGAAGATGTAGGCTTAATACTATAGCTATGTAAGTTATTGTAGCCTATAATCATAGCCCAATAATCCACTTATAACCATATATTGATAAGAACTAGGATATTATATACTATAATCTTATATGAATAGCCATATAGTTTGTTCTACCATATAATCTAACCTTACATTCCACTTATGACCACATATTCATAATAGCTTGCATATCATAGCCAATATACTATAATGTATAGATATATAGGTTAACATATCTTATAATCACCCTATAATCCACTTATAACCATATTGCTTATAGCTTATTATCTACTTATGACCATATATATATAATAGGTAGTATATCATAAGTTATATAATATATGATACAACTATATAGGCAATTATAACGTGTAATCTTAGTCTTATAATTGACACATTACCATGTATACTTAATTGACAACATATATATATATATAATAGGCTATAGATTATATAGTATAGTTATTAGGCTATTATAGCTTATAATCGTAGCCCTATAATCCACTTATGACCATATAAATATATTGGCTACTATAGCCTATTATATACATAGTTCCATATATCCACAATAGTTCGCTTATTATGTGTTATATCCTATATGCTGCAACTATATAGGCTATTATAATCTATTGACAATTACATTTAGGGATTCGAGATTTAGTTGATGACTTTACGTGAAAGCTTGCAAAGAGAAAGGAAAAATTACACTATAAGGATGTCGAGATAGCTCTAGTGTAACGCCTACATATAAGTATGAGTAGGAAAAGAAGTGAAAGGTATATGTATAACTAGAAAGTGTTGAGAGAGCTTATTATAAAATGCTTCCGAATTATTTATAGTATGTTCATCATAATTGCTGACCTGAAACAGTTGTATTATCTCCACATAGCTCAATTCCTCTTTTAGGTAACTTGATAATTTTATGGAGATGTTGGAACATTAGGTAAAGTGTAGTTAGTAGTGTAGTAACCTCCTAATTGCTCGCACCCATGTTTGAATTCAAATACTTGGTGATTAAGTCCCTTTGGTTAGACTTATGAACTAAAGTTGCCTTTAACTCATCAACTACTTTTCATGACCTATCTTTACATTATTAGTGCTCTATTTCCCTAACTCATGGGCTCCTTCAGTTACATAAAATTGAAGAGTCATATTTGCCAATGTGCACTTTATATTTCATACATTGAGGTTTACACTAATGTGATAGCCATTAGTATGCAATACATACTGGATGTTTATCAGTACCGTTCATTTTGAAAGGTGCATTATTATGGCTCCATATCAGTAGCTGTAGGGTACAGATAGCCAATTAAGGCGTGACGTTAGGTATCATCCTCTAACTTTCATATTAAGAACACCCATACTGATTAAACTATTCACAGGCTTACTATAAAAGGTCAGCCCCTATTCCATCTCCTACATCAAGCCTAGCTAGCTTATCTTCAGGTTATTTTATCTAATGAAGGCTACTTTTAGTTCTTCCTTTCCTATTATAGATGCAAATCCCAATATACATGGTTATAAAACCCTTAACTTTCTCTTTCCTTAACTTCATCATCCATTTTTTACCAGTTATTTAATCTAAATTTCTCTTAAATCTTCTACATTCCTCACTATTCTTGAAGATTCTCTTTCGTTTTCTTTCTTTCTATATCCATTACTCTTGCTACTAAGGTAATTATGCTATTACCTAATTTAACAACATAAACTGTAAGATTGTAATAAATAATCAAAATTGGAATTGGATCACTCCTCCCTATCCAAGAATAGTTAATATGATTCGTATATAGCAAATGCCTAGCACGCGATTGTAGAGGATGATTGATAGGAATCAACCTTCTAGATTGATCAAACATAGCCAAGTTAGAGGACTCTAAGGACTAACTCGAAGAATATAATCTCGAAGTTATATTTAAGATAGGGATTCCTATTCTGAACTAATCTCCTACCAACTTGACTAGACCCTTATGTATGCTAGACTTGCTCCTGCCTAATGGTTGTACTATGGTAGGATATTTGAGAAGACTGCCTCAAGACCATCTAAGCTGAGTTCTTGAGCTGATCACAAGCATCTGACCCCAACTTAAGTTAACCACTCTATAGCAGGACTAGTTGGCCCCCGACCTGATCTAAATTAGGTTAGCCCTTAACTGAAAGCTCTCTATTCTGTTCTTCGCTACTTTGTACCATATTTCTAACATCTAACCATTGAG
The DNA here is from genome assembly GCA_024138005.1 of Lumnitzera racemosa. NCBI lineage: Eukaryota > Viridiplantae > Streptophyta > Magnoliopsida > Myrtales > Combretaceae > Lumnitzera > Lumnitzera racemosa. The sequence continues at coordinate 48,744,957 of JAMXBC010000007.1, forward strand.
CGACATGTATCTTCCGGCATAACATTCCAAAACGATTCTTACTTTTTTGTACTAAATATTCTTTGTCTTTTACTCTTTTTAGTATATGTTATGTAACCTAATTGTAAGAATACCCTTTCGTCTTTTCATACATGTAAGGTAACCCTAGTGGATAGGTATATAAACCCCCACTTGTTTGCACGAATTAATCAATCATTCAAAAAGAAGTTATTTACATTTCCTTTAAGTAATATTAGTGTTCTCATTATCCTTCAACTCTTTTCTATTCCCTTTAGCAAGGAAGAGTGGTGAATGACCCTTTAGTTTGGACTTATGGTCACATTGACAAATTGTAAGCTAAGTAGGACCAAATGGTGAGTAATATCCATTTGGTAGTAGCTTTGGCTTTGCTAGCTTTTCTTTTGTTTCTTTCGGTTCGCTTCATTATAGTACTTCTTCATATGTCAAACCTCAAAGATACATCAGCTTCGTTGGTATCAGAGTACAGTTTCAAGAAGGAGTATGTGAAGTTACAGTAAAGTTTTTTGTTTACTTTACTACTAATGGCTATTGTGTTCCTTTCATAGCTGCTGTAGTGTTCGTGTAGAGTAAGTTTGGAATTATGAGTTGTGTAACGAGGAATCGTGTATTGATAAGTGTGATTTCATTATAAGTTCATTTCTATTTTCTTTAAGTTATTATTGGGTATCATGTTGATAATCCATTTCAGATACATTGTATCATGTCAAACTCGAGTGTTTAGGATGTTATCGGTGATCAGAGTAGTAGTGCTCAACTTGGTTATTGTTATAATGGTAGTAACACCCCTAAGTCAATTGATGACAAACTTAATAGACTCACTAGTGTTGTTGAGAGTCTAATCATAGTAATGCATGTTAATAGGCAACAACCTTAAGGTATACTGCTGCATAACCCACCTGAAAATATTTAAAAGAGAGGTCATGGCAAAGGTGGCCGAGCTTATCACCCAATTCAACCCCGTTGAGTTATAGACCGAGCTACTAGATGAAGATTGGTGTTAACGGAAATTGAGGAAGATGATGAGGAGGTTGATGCCGGGGAGTATCAAGAGGAGGAAGAAGAGGCTGGTTATTATTGAGCACATGAGTGAAGACCCCGAGCTCTTCGAGGACTAAACAATGTCAAGGTCCAAATCTTACCCTTCAATAGAAGTGGAGATGCAAATGAATATTTAGAGTAGGAAGATAAGGTAGAGAAGGTGTTCGATTGTTATGGGTATATAGAAGTTGTGAGAGTCCGACTTGCTACACTTGAGTTTGCTAGGTATACTACTATGTCGTGGAAAAATCCCAATATAGTTAGGGTAAGGGATGGAAGACGAAGATTAGTAAGAGGTAGATTTATACTTAAGACTTACTTATAAGATACATTTGCATAGTTATAGGAACCTTGACCAGGAGGCCAAATAGTTAATGGTTATGTGGGAGAGTTCAAGGTGCTTATGATCTAGGCTAATGTAGAACAACCTAAGGCTCGAATAGTATCAAGGTTCATTTCTAGACTTGGAATTGAGATCTACAACATTATGGAAGTCCTAAGGTTTTATACCTTAGAAGAGGCAATTAAGATAACAAAAAGGATCAAAATGCAAAAGAAGAAGTACTCTGAGTTGACTTGGGCCAGCATTCTCTTAAACCCTAGTTTCACGCCAACCTATTAAAGCCGAGCTAAGGAGGCTATACTAAACCGAGGAAAGGAATAACTAACTAACCTAATGATAGTCAAGCAAGCCAATAGGGCCAAACGAGCCAGTTGAATAGAGCTAAGGCTAAACTGACCCTAAGGACATATGAGATAGAATAAACCTCTGAATAGAAGATGAATGAAGTGGAGTACTTTAAATTCTTAAGCTTTGGACACATGGCTGCTAAGTATCTGAACTGACGTATTACGACACTCCAAGGAGATGTAGTGGATAGCACTAATGAGAGTGAGCTTAAGGAGGAAAATGATGTTGGAAAAGCTATAGCTAAAGAAGAAGAAGAGACTTATGTCTATACCAACTAAGGAGAAATGATGACCCTAGTCTTGAGACGAGTATTAAGTTCCTTACCAAACTCTAAAGAAGATTAGGGAGAAAATTTATTCCATACAAAGGGAAATTGTGCACCATTATAGTAGATAGAGGAAGTTGTACTAATGTAGTTACATAGTCCTTTGTGCAAAGGTTATGTCTATCAACCTCTCAGCATCCCTGACCTTACAAGCTACATTAACTTCACAATAAGGGTGCTTTGCATGTGACTGAGTATGTAATTATGTCATTCAGTGTTAAGAATATATATAGAAACAAAGTAGTTTACGATGTCGTCCCTATGGAAGCTTCATACCTACTGCTTGGATGACCTTGGTTATTCGACCGACATGTTACTCATGGTAGGTATAAGAACATATGTACTTTTGTTAAGGATGGAAAGAAGATTATGTTGCAGACCATGACCCCATCTCAAGTGAATGAGACTCATAATCAACTCACTTGAGTTAGCAAGAAGATGACCTTAGTAATGAGCTGAAGAGAGTTCCAAGTTGCTAAGAAGGCTAATGAGCCTATGTTCCTATTAGTTAGAAGATTGTTAGGGGTGAGAGATTTAGAGGGTGTTCCTTATGTGATCTAAGGCCTACTAAATGAGTTCTCCAATTTGTTCTCTAAAGAATTGCCTAAAAGATTACCTCTAGTCTGAGATATAGAACACTATATTAATCTAAAGCCAAGCGTTACCCTACTATATTGACCTGCATAGAGAATGAAGCCTAAGTAAGCTACCGATCTAAAGAGACAAGTAGATGAATTCATGGGGTAAGGATGCGTAATGGAGAGCATAAGCCCTTATGCTGTACCAGCTCTATTCGTCCCTGAGAAGGATGGTTCATGGCACATGTGCATCAATAACCAAACAATTAATTGAATCACTATCAAACATAAGTACCCAATATCAAGGCTCGATGACATGTTGGATGAGCTCTATGGTGACAAGATATTTTCAAAGATTGATTTGCGAAGTAGCTTCCAATAAATTCACATGAGATCAGGTGATAAGTGGAAGACTACCTTCAAAACTAAGCATAGTCTTTATGAATGATTGGTTATGCCGTTTAAACTTACTAATTTGTCGATCACATTCATGAGGTTAATGAACCATGTGATGTGCCCCCTGTTTGAAAAATGTATGATCGTGTACTTTGATGACATATTAGTATACAATACTGACTTGAACAACTATGTTCAACATCTCTAAGCAATATTTGACATTTTACAAACCAAGAAGTTATATGAAAATTTGAAGAAGTATACTTTTTGTCAAGTTGAAGTGATTTTTCTTAGGTTTGTAGTGTCAAGGAAAGGAATCTAAGTAGATGAAGAGAAGATCTAAGTTGTCTTGGAATGGCCAATGCCAAAAAATACCACTAAAGTTTATAGTTTCCATTGCTTAGCTTCTTTCTATAAGTGATTCATTAAAAACTTTAGTACCAAAGCCAGCTCCTTGATTGAGCTAACAAAGAAGAGTAATGAGTTCAAATGGAATGACCAAGCTAAATAAAGCTTCATAGAGATCAAGGACAACCTTACCTCTACCCCTATCCTATCACTACCAAACTTTGATAAGTCCTTCGAGTTAGAATGTAATGCATTGAGAGTTAGAATTGCTCCTATCCTGATAAAGGAGTAACTACCCATTGTTGACCATAGTAAGAAGCTTAGTGGTGCTACCTTGAACTATTTTATGTACGAGAAAGAAATATACTCTCTTTTTTAAGCCTTTATTTTATGACAACACTATTTACTGCCACAAGAGTTTGCTATTTATATAGACCATAGGTCTTTAAAGCATCTTGTGAGCCAAAACAAACTTTTGAAGAGACAAGCCAAGTAGTTAAAGTTCATGGAAGGTTTTCATATGTAATCTAACACAAGAAGGGAAGCGTAAACAAGGTCGCCGATGCCTTGTCATGATGACAAACCTTGTTGACCACTTTGCAAACAAAATTACTACGATTTTTGTTTATGATCGAGTAGTATTCTAATGACCCTCATTTCGGTCTGATTATTGAGACGAAGTAACTGTTGGAGGATATTATCTTAAGGGTGGCCATCTATTTAATGACTAAAGGCTATGTATACCAAACTATTCTATGCATGAGCTATTAGTCCGAGAAGCTCATAGTGATGGATTATTTGGTCGTTTTAGAGAAACTAAAATAACTAATCTATTAAATGAAAACTTTTACTGGCTTAGTTTGGCTAAAAATGTCCATAAGGTAGTTGGTAGTTATGAAGTATGCAAGCAAGATAAGAGAAAGAGAGAGCCCTATGGAGAATACATGCCCTTACTAACACTAAACTTACCTTAAGCCGACCTCAACATGGACTTTGTCCTAAGACTGCCCTTAATATATAGAGGAAAAGATTCTATATTTGTTGTATTAGACCACTTTAGCAAAATGGCATGCTTCATTATGTGCCATTGAAATAACGATGCTTCATATAATGCTTATTTATTTTTGTAAGAAGTTGTCCGATTACATGGAGTATTGAAGACTATTGTTTCAGATCAGGACAAAGAATTCTTAAGCTATTTATAGAAGACTCTTTAGAGAAAACTTGAAACTAAACTTGTATTTAGCTCCAATAGCTACCCTCAAACTAATGGTTGGACTGAAGTGGTGGACAGGATGCTAGGAAACTTACTTAGAGCTGTTATGGGAAAGACCTTAAGGGACTGGGATTTATGTCTACTAGTTGTGAAATTTGCATATAAATGAACCATCTACAGCACAAATGGGAAGACCCCATTCAAGGTTATTTATAGCTTTAATCCTACTATTCCCCTAAATATGATCAGTACCTTAGTAATTGCTGAAGGAAGTCAATCCGAAGTTGACTAAGCTTAAGAATTGCAAACACTACACCATTCTGTAACTAAGAAGATCATTAAGTTCAATAAGAAAGAACATGAGATTAGTAGCCAAGGTCACTAAACTGTCACTTTTTAGCTAGGAGACTTAGTGTGGATTTACCTTAATCGAGAACGATTCCTACACTTGAGACATAGTAAATTATCTCCACAAGTTAATGGTCTATTCAAGATCTTGAGGAAAGTCAATTGTAACACCTACTAGATCAAGTTACTTAATGACTATGATGTCTCCCCCACTTTCAATGTATTCAATCTCATTCCTCACCAACTAGTAAAAGAAGACCCTATGAGAGCCCCAAAAGAAGGATAACTAGATATCGCTCTAGATTTGTGGACAAATCTTTCCAACCCTAGGAAGTTGATAAGAATTCACCCTCTAGACTAATCATACGTAGTCGAGTTAGAGGACCCCAAGGACTCATTAGGAGAACACTAGCTCGAAGCCATATCCAAGATGGGGATTTCTATTCTGAACTGATCTCCTACCGACTTAACTGTCAGACCCTCATGTATGCCAAACGTACTCCTATCCAGCAGTTATGCTATGGCAAGATATCCAAGAAGATAACCCTAAGACCATCTAAGCTGAGCTCCTAAGCCAGCTACAAGCATCTGACCATAACTCAAGCTGACTACTTTACAACGAGATTAGTTGCCCCTCAACCTAATCCAGATTAGGTTGGCCCTTGATTGAAAGCTCTCTTTTCTCTTCCTTTCCCACTTTATACAATATTTCTAACATCTAACCACCGAGTGATAAGTGTCTTTTAGCACATCGTTCTAGAAGGATTCTTACTTTTCCATACTGAATATTCTTTGTCTCTTTTACCTTTTTTAGTATATAATATGTAACATAAATGTAAGAATACGCTTTCATCTTTTCATACATGTAAGTTAACCTCAATGGATGGGTATATAAACCACCACTTATTTATATGAATCAATCATTCATTCATATAGAAATTATTCACATTTCCTTTGAGTAACCTTATTATTCTCATTATTCTCTAACTCTTATCTATTTCCTTTAGTAAGGTATAGTGGTAAGTGACCCTTTAGTTCGAACCAGTGAATTACATCTAGCAGATTGTAGGCTAAGTAGAATTGAGTAGTGTATCATATCCATTCAGTAGCTACTAGGACTTCACTAGCTTTTCTTTTGTCTCTTCTGGTTTGTTTTATTATGATGCTTCTCCGTATGTTCAACCCTAAAGACACATCAATGACTACCCATGAGATCTTTTTAAATTCACTAAATTTAGGAGAATGTAGGATCTTAATCTTTAGAGAATTTAAAGAATTCCACTTAACGGTTACCTTAACGATGGTGAAGATGAGAGTGTCCCCAAACATCTTTACTTTGGCATTAAGTATAACCTACGTTTGAATGGCAATTTAAGTGTACTAGTTGACAAAGAATTTGGTGATAAGCATTTTCATTTCCATTTGCCCTTTCTTGCTGGAAGATCAAAAGGCTTGAAGTACATGAACATGTCATATTTCTTGGTAGTTAGTCCTCTTCTCCCTTTTCTACTTACCACCATATATGCTCAGGTATGTTGACACTAAACTCCTACAAGTTGATGATAGTCTTTGGATGTATTTATAAAGACTTAAAGGCTAGGGCCACTTTGATCTTATTTAAGTACTTTTTTACAATAAAACATGGTGAAGGTTTTTTTTTATATTAGTGTTAGACCTAAAGGAAGATTTTACTTAGGTAAAATCTTCAATTCATGAATAGAATAAGAAATGTATTGTCACTAGTTTGGAAAAGGATCTTAATTTTCCCACTCTCTAGTCTCATCCAATTAGGTAAAGTGACATTAAGGTGTTGCTAGCAAGTGATAGAATTACTTACAATAAGATCATAGACAAATATAATACCCATTGGTTTGTGAAGGATTTTGACACTATCATAGATTAGTATTATAGTGGTGCTGTGATCTTTTCTAATGAGAATATAGGGGCTTTAGAAGGTGAAAGTGTCATTTGAGGCAATGAAAACATTGTTGATGACACGAAAGAAGATATAGTTTTGGATCAAGAAAATATTGACTTTTGCAATTTAGTATCTTTAGTTAGGCTTATCATAAGGAGTTCTCAACTGATTACTAAAAAGGATAGGTGGGCTATCTTACCCTACTTGACACAACATTTGTAAGATTTCTTCTCCCCCCTTTATCTATTACCGAGTTAATACATGTGTAAATTCTGTAGAGATGGTTTCAAAAAACTCGAATTCTAAGAATTTATTTGCTAGTTTGAAGGTCAATCAAATTTTGAAGAAGGATGGTAGTAGGAAAAATGAAAACCCCCCTAAAAGGAAGGCGACTATTAAGAAGGTCTAAGGGCAAGTTTGAGCTATTTAGGTTAGTAATGCCCAAAAGAGAAGCAAGATTGCTTAGGTTGGACCACCTAAGAAGTGGCTAATTGTCGAAACTTCTATCCAAGACCCCTTGAAGGGATAGGTTACAATCGAAGTTGCCAAGAAGGATGACCACAACATAAGAAACTAATAAAAATAATGGAGTTTTGAAAATTATGATTCTTGGAAAACATGTGAATTAATGAGTATATCGGATCATATATAGCAATAAAACTAGTGAGTAATCGCCAGGTCATTTTCTTAAGGAGAAAGGCTCATCTAAGTACCAGAATTTATCCTATTACTCTAATCTAGGTAAATCAAATAGAAAGTGATAAGCTATAATTCAAAGTAAGTATAGGAGAAACAAGTAACAATTAACAAAAGTATTAAAGACATAGGCTTCTGACATGCTTCCAATATAGTAGTGAGGTTATGCCATTAGGATCTTGAGTATGGTTTTTAATTAGGTTTTGACAGGATTCACTTAAATTAAATCTAAAGTAGGACATCTAACTCAATTATGTAGTAATAAACTCCTCTTGGCCTTATTATCCTAGTCGATCATCTAAACACTTAATTCATATAATGAATTAAGTGTTCTAGTTCTAAAAATTAGGGGGTTAGTCTCCTATCGATCTTATAACCTATCCTAATTCACTAGAATCAAATAAAGTAGTGTGAATTCAATGGAATTTCCAATCCAAATCTCCTTTTGGTCTCATAGTTATAAAACCCATTGATCAATACACTATAAACTTATTGTACAAGTTGGAAATTAAATAACTAATCTCCTCTTAGTCTCATAATTATGCAAATCCATTTAACTCTTAAGGTGTTTCAAAGGACTAATCTCCTCTTGGCCCTATAATCACAAGAACATCCTATAACCATCTCGAACCCATGCAAACTAGATGTTTGGTTAGCTCTTAATCTTCATTGGTTTATAAACTTACCATCATCTTTAAGCATTTATAAACTTAAATAAAAATTGTACATTGTGATTCAAAATAAAGGCATAAATAGATTGTGTAAGTGCAATACAATGCATATCATTCACTTATATATTTATGGGGATAAACAATTTAGTTTTAGCGTATTGCATAATATAAATAAGAGATAAACTTAAAATAAAACGAGATAATTACACCAAGCATGGCCATTACAAGATTCAACATCTTAACACAATCGAAATGTAGAACATAGAAATTAACTATAGACACTAACAAGAAATAAAAATAACTTAAGAAATTCACTCTACCAAATTAACCAAGCGGCCAACTCAAAGTAGGGTCATAGGTTATCTACGTTCCAAACTTGAGGTATAATATGACCATCTAACTTTCAAGTATATAAGCTCTCTCATTTCCAATCACTTCCCTTACCCTAATTGGGTCTTCCTATACAGGAGTCAATTTGCCCTAACTTTCCTTAGTTCCTACGACTTCGAGCTTCTTGTAAAGAAGATCTCTCGATCGAAAATACTTATGCTTTACACTTTTTTCATAATACCATGCAACATATTGTTGATAGGTGTTAAGATGCTACTTAGCCAATGCTCTTGTCATATGAATGGTGTCAACATTTTCTTGAAACCCGATGTCATCATTTTGAAGATCATAAGCATGTACTTCAGTACTTTCTATCTCGAGCTTGATGAGAAGGACTACCTCGAATCCAAAATCTAACTAATGGCATCCCTCTAGTTGAAGTCCTATGGGTAGCTTGATAACCTCATAATACATTTGGCAATTCATCTATCTACTTATTTCCTACTTGAGTTAGCCTTTTCTTCAAGCATTAGAAGATGACCATATTCACTACCTCTGCTTGTCCATTGCTTTGGGGATACATAACTAAGGTATAATATAACCTAATGTGACATTCTTCACATAACTCCCCAAACCAATCATTTTCAATTTATGCTCTATTTTCCATGATTAGAACATACAAAATTCAAAATCTAGTCAGGATATTACATATAATAAAAGCTTAAATGCTATTCTTTGTAATTCTTGCTACAATCTCATCTTTGACCCACTTAATAAAGTAATCTATTGCAACAATAATGACTTATCTTCACTTAGTCATCTTAGGGAATGAACCTAGTACATCTAATTCCCATTAAGCAAATGGCTAGGGGCTGGTAAGCAATATGAGGAATATAATCAAAGCTTGCTCAGTAAGCACATTCCTCTAACATTGATTGCATACATTTATCAACCACAACATATCTTTTTTCATCATTGTCTACTAGTAACCAAGCCTCAAAGTTTTACATACAAAGCACTTACCTTAATATGGTTACTATAGACTCTAGTATATAGGCTAAACAATACTTTTTTAGCCTTAATAGATCGTAAACAACTCACATAAGGCATACGCAAACCTCTTTTGTAAAGCTCTTCATTTATGATAGTAAAATTTGTAGCTGGGTAAATTAACATCCAAGCTTCCTTCCTATCTCCAAGAAACATCCACTCCTTTTATTATACAAGCATGGGGTCCATCTAACATGGCTTCAATTCTTTCTTTTGCATCTCCAAGCACTCCATAAACCTCCTCTCAATCCTTTCATTAAACAAATACTAATAGGAACCATAGCCTTATTATAAGATACTGAACTTGAGTGCTTACTACCTTGGTGTAACAAGTTCTCTAACATGAGCTTACCTAAGAAGAGGCTAAACTCCTTTAAACCAACCTAATTGGATACTTGAGCTCATAGACGTAGTTGATACTCTCTTGGGTGAAGGAACTCAATATAGATGTTAAGGTCCCCCAAAAGCCAAAAGATGCCAAGCACCAAACATCTAACTCCATGTTCCCAAGCCCTTAAGGACCCAAGCTTGAACAATCTAACCAATAGCCTAAATAAACCAACCCGAGCACTCAAGTATCTAAGACCCCAAATTGCTAACCCAATCCAAAACTTGTCCTCTACCATGGTTATGGAAAGGGGTGTTTACAAAACAAAATCAAAGTTTAAGGGATGTCTACATACCAAAATCAAATTTTAAGGAGTGTTCACATACCAAAATCAAAGTTAAAAGGGGTTATGAGGGTTATTTTCTAATTTATAAAAGTTTAGGGACTAAAAACCACACTGTAGTAGTCACACATTAGTATCCAATAATAGAATATCATTTTCTTCTTCCTTGCACTTATATTTGCTAGGAGTAGGCATGGTTCAGTTTGATATAGTTTGCCACCTCTTATCAAACCAAACCTAATTAAAATTGGTTGGGATCTAATTTGAACTATTTATGTAAATTTTTTACTAAACGTTTTTATCTCCAATAACATGTTTTCCTTTCCATTGAACTTTCATATATTTACCATGTGTAATGATTCTTAGTAAAAAGTTGTACAAGATCTAAACAAACTCAACTTGATTGAAAAAATATAAGAGACTATTCTAAAGAATAAACAAATAGCAGGGAGAAGTAATGATATCCATAAAAAAGCAATACAAAGAAAACAAAAGAGACATACTAATGACTAGAAAAGAAATGAGAGATACGTAAAATGAAAACATATAAGAAAATGACAATTTAGAAAAGGAAAATTTCTAAATGTGAAATTTCAGATATAACTCAGTTAACTTAATTTTAATAATTTACCCGAAAATAACATAAAGAAGAAGATATGAAAAATTTGATGAAATCTATAAAGATTAATGAAAAAATTTTAAAAAAATAACAAAACAATTGCATGAAATTGTTTTTGTTTAACCAAACTTTTCAGTTCGATGAACCATTTATATATATCGAATTGAACTGAAACCCAATGGCTTGTAAAAAAAAAAAAAACAATTTTTTTAGTTTAGTTTGGTTTAATTTGTAGTTCATAATTTTCTTGCCCAACCCTAGTGTTTGCCATTATTAAACTAAAGTGAAGTTCTACTCTTATCTATTTAGAGTGAGAGCTAGCAGCAAGTGACCTTGGATGCTAGTTAGTGTCTCATATCAAGCTAGTCATAGAGGTGTCGGTACGCCGTATTTGGTCGTCAGTGTAAGAGAACAACTTAACTTCAACTCTCATTTATTCTTTAGGCCATCTTGTGGTTTAGACCACCCCATTCATGTTCATGTGATATACCACTAGTAATGTGTCTACCCATGCTAATACGTGCATCATTTTGGTATCAAAGCTTTGGCAATGTTAGGAAGATGAAGCTTCATGTACTTTTCTTATATCTAGTATGTATGCTACTATTGTTTGTATTAAGGTTGTGAGTATGTGTAGTTATTGTAATCTCAATGGGTACAAGTTGCTATGGGGAAGTAGTGAGTAATGGGTATCTAATTGGCGATTAAAGTAGTTGTAAGTGAAGTGCTCTAAATTCACTTGTTTCAATGCTTAGAAATAAAGTATGTAGTTATTGAACTAAAAGTATGATTCTTGGTTTGTGTTTGAGTCAAGTAGATGTGGTGGTAGACAAAGTTAGTACTACTAGATAATAGGGTTATGATTATGAAGTAATGTTTTTTGGGTTTGAAGTTCATCTTAGTTGATTGAAAATGTCAAATTTAAGTGTTCATGGAACTAATGGTAACAATGAAAGTAGAGATTAAGGCCAATGACAATAAGGGAGCTACACATCCCGAAGCCATCGAGGGTAGCACAGAAGGGTTACTAATCTAGTAGAGAGCTTAGATACTACTTTAAGGGGCAATAGATAGACCCCCAGAGATGAGCCCAATAGAGAACAGAGCATTGATTTTATTTATTTTATTTTATTTTATTCTTCATAAGATTCCCATGTGCATCTGTTAAACATAATGCAAAAATATTGTTGGATGTCCAAACATGATTTATGTTCAAAGTAGATAATTTAAGTTTTCCCAAAGCTAAAATCGATCTTTCAGTAATTAATTTTATCTTTTTTCCTTTCCTATAAGTTTCTTATTAGGCCTTAAGTATTTAGGTAAAAAGGATATATCTAGTCTTTGAGAAGTTTAAAGCTATTAATATAATTATCATAATTGTTCCAACAATTGGTTACATATATAGGTATCTCTTACCATGGTAGCTATGCCCCCTTTTCATCCCATCTATGAATTATACATTAAATATAGACAAATTGTTATCTAATAGAGAGGAAGATGTAATGTGTCATTTGTGCAATCACTACACTAATGGGGTATTTTATTTCTATTGATTTTGATTGCTATTTTGAAAATTAGCTTATTGTTTTTTGCTATGCTAATTACTTATTTCTTGAAACTTCTTTTCTTCCTTTAGTTTTTAATGCCAAAAGCTTTTACTTTGAAGATTTCTAAACAGGATGATTTTTAGTGGTAGACCTCTAATGTAAAAAAGCACTTTGAAGATATAATCACTATAAAAAATGATGATAGTTCCTTAAGGCACTAGTTAAGAGGTTAGAAGTAGAGACTTCTTGCTTTTTTATGTATTTATTTATTTATTTATTAGTATAATGTGTAATTAACCTAAAAAAATGTATGAAGATTTTTTCTTTTTGGACCTTCTAGCAAGTGTTTTGGGAAATATGGAAACTTATTAATAAGACCCATATTTTAGTTTATATTCAATCTTGTACCTTATCTATGCAATATCATGTTATCTATGTTTTGGATACTTTATTGATAAACTATCAAAATCATCTATTTTCATTTTGGTGTTGTAATTACATTGGTAATGAAGCTATGTTTTTGAAAGTTTATACTAGTTTAGATTTATATGCGTTACACTAAAGTGGCTCCTTCAAGTGAATTAAGTTCAAGTTGGCTTACTAAGGAAACGATGTATGTTTCTCCTTGATTCTTCTAATACTACTTAAACATCACATCTCAATGGCATAATTAACATTTCTCCATAGGTTTTCATAATTAGAAATCATATTGATGCGAAACTCATCAAGGTAAATGTTGATTCTATATCACCTTATGCTGGTTCATGGTAAATTCAAGTTATCTTGCGACATCATAAGATCCTTTTGATTCATAGAACCATCTCTATTGTATTGTGTCATCTACCCTTCTAAAAAAAAAAAGAGAAGCTTATTCACAAATATTATGGTCAATAGAGTAAGATGCTAACTCGTAAGCCCTTTTATTTTCTTCAATGAGTAGACTAGATATTTCTACTACCAAATTGAATGAAGTGCTTGTGATATTCAGCAATTAGGATTCGAGCAAGTAAATTTAGGATATCAGTACAACTAACCCGATTAACTTAAAATTTTATATATGGGCTAAGGACATTAGTTGAAGAGACCCCATAGACCTGAAAATTAAAAATATAATAAAATAATAATAATATAGCTAAAATAGTATGATTTAACTATTTAAGTATTATTCACTGCAATCACGTAAAATAGGTTTTGTTAGAATTTTTAGAGAAAAGTTATATATGTAATAAAATTTATATGGAACATAAAATAATATATATATAATATATATGTACATGTTATGTGTAATTTTTAAGCATGTACGTATACCCATTTTTAGCAAAAATACCATAATATATGAGATTTAAGCTAAAATAACTTTAGAAAGTTAACAAAAATCATTAAAAAATTATAAAAAAAAAATCATGGTAGCTAGAATTCTTATTGATTAGGCATGTAGATGGTTTAAGATAGCTGTCATTATTTAAGGAAGGGATTAACAAGCAAAAGAAATCCATATTAGGCGTAGAAAATTGAGGATAGAGAAAGAAATTTAAATAATGTAAGAAACTCAATCCTAAAAATACAGGAATCCTCTCTATTGGATTATACATGCAAAATAGTGTTTAAGAAAATTTAGTGAGGAATTTGAAGATCAAAGGACTAAATTAGGGAAATTAAACACAATTAAGGTGCCATATGAGCAACTAGGAGTACATCAGCTTAAGGAGCTACTAAAGCATGGTCACTACCACCACCAAAGGCCATGCCCACCACTTAGTGCTGCCGATAAAATGGGAGGGGCTATTGGTGGCCAAAGCTTCAAAATTCAATGAGGACCCAATCTATTCATTTCTAGGAAATTTTGTAAAAACATCAAAATTGCCAAGAAAATGATGAAAAAAATTATTGTTACATATTTTTATGTGTAGAATCTAAGAAAAATATCAATTTGTATAAATTTAGTAGCTAATATATACATCTTGAAGAAATCGACAATTGGACAATTTTTTTAAGTTGAAATAAATTGGTTAAATGATGCAATTTCTATCTCAAATGTTTTCTACAAACTATCTTAAGTTAATACTAAATTGCAATGTCAAATTTTTTTATGTCACTATTTTTCGTATTTTTATTTTTCATTTTTTAGCCAAAAATGATGTATAAAATGTATTTTAGAGAGAATAAAATGTTTCTTTGTATAATTCCATTTAGATACTAAGGTTGAATCATATTTTGGAGTGTATACACTGATCTAGAGTGGTTAGATTGGTTATTGAAGTGAGAAGTGATGAGAAGTTGGTAGTTGGCCTTAAATATGAAAGTTAGTATTTAACTAAATTAGTGTATTTGAAATAATTGATGAATTGTGATGGGCATTGGGAAGAAAGAAAGTTAAAGAAGGTTTGTTCAAGTGGTATTTGTTATTTAAAAACAAATTTCATAACTATAAATTAGAACAAAGTTAGTAAATAAAATATGTTTAGGATATTGTTAAAAGGTAAAGGATGATTCAAAGGTTTTCGGTAATGAACAAAGTACTAAATTGATGCTTGGAGAGTAGGTCAAAGGCAAAAATTCTTAAGTATATATGAAAACGAAGGAAGTAGAGGATTAGTTAGAGGATGATATTATTAAAACTTCTATAGAAAACTAAGTTAGAGCATAACTCTAAAGATTTTTCAATAAGGAGTTTAACTTGGAAAAGCTCAAATGCTATAGTAGTAGATAAAATCAATATAATAAATAAACCCTGAATAACTCAGAGAGAAACTTAGAGGGTTCCCATCCAAAGGAAATTACTATGAATTTACTCAGAGCCAAACTCAAAGGATTTTTAGATTAAAGAAAAGTTCTATAAAACTACTCAAAATCAAACTCAGAGGAATTTAAGCTAAAGAAAGATACTATAGAACCACTTAAATGATAGCTTAGAGGATTTGGTCGATTAAGGTAATTGGTGAAAAACATGAATTAGTCAGGAAAGCATAATCTTTAAGCAAAATTAACTTATGATGATTACAACTAAACAACTAAAAACATATGAAGCAAACTATCGACTATTGAATTAAAGCTTGAAAACTAATCTATTGTGTATTTTTAGGGATAATTGAAGACCAAAGAGGCAACGGTTAGGAGTGGGCTATCTATAAGTGCTGGTAAGTTGGGATTTCTGCTTAGTGGCGTATTGAAGTATCATTTCTAGATACTTAAAGGAGTAAGAATGCTTGTTTGTGGTTATAATTAGTGTGTATGTGCATGTGCCATGTGTGTGCTTGCAATACTAAGTGGTGATTAAGAGTTGAACTCCGAGTTTGCTTCTTGTTTGATGTGTCATGTTTTGTGTGTTTGAACTTGGTTACTTACCTAATAAGCTGGATTATTGCTAAATTGATTAAGGATCTAACCTGATATTTACAATAACCTAATAGGGGTAATAATTAAGTTTTCAGACTAAACACCAATACTCCGATGAGGATAGCAAAAATGGTCCTTTTACCTCCCTTAATTGAACTAAATGATAAGAGAGAAGGTCACAACAAGTTTAGGAACCATGGTTCAAATGTTATCTAAGGAGAAGAAGTGTCTCTATTGTACAAGCTCAAATTTAGTCTGATAATATCACGTTGAAACACCTTAAAATCCAGGTTAGAGTAGATGCAATTACTCTAACTACAGTATAACCATGTTTGTAATGTACTCTTATTACTCTATCTCTTTTTGCTAAGTTAGATTAGCACACATCCCTATATATTTTTTTATAAGTGCAAAGTAGTAGTAGAAGATGCCTCATTATACTTTTCCTTAGGCTAGTTCTAATAGGTTGGGGAGTGAAGCGATAAAGTCTGATGAATGGAATAAAGCCCAAGTCTCTTTTGCTTTTCTTTTGTGGGAGGAATACAAGGTCTTCTTAGGAAGCCTTCTAGTCTTCATTGGCTTATTGTTTTATATATATGTAAAGTAGTCTGTCTATGGTGATGTAAAGTTTCTTTTAAGAACACCAAACTTTTGATTATATAAGGTTATGTGTTGAACTTATCTATTTATAATTATAAAAAAAAAATATGGTGTAAAGTGTTACTCTATAGGTTTTATATACTACAAGTGCCCATTTGACTGCTTCAAAGTTGGTTGATTCATCATTTGCCTTATGTAGACTATACCTATGTCAACAACTAAGGAGATAGCTTCTAGCCTCAATTGGTTTACATGGCGGGACTATTATAACTACTAAGTTTAGAGTGTGACAATGTTGGTGGAGCTAAATTGACATGAGATTGTGAAACTTCATCGACATTTATATTTGAAAATTATTTACGGAAAACATTATTAATTACCTTTCTCTTCAGCTTTTAAGCTACATTTACTTCACAACTCATCTAAGTAATGGATTTTATCTTAAAGCAACATTTTTTCTCGCTTTTCTTTTTCTTTTTCTTTTTTCCCTTTTTTTTCTTTCTTTTTTTTTTCTTGCAAGGATTGTTTTCTTAAAAACAATATAAAAGAACTTTTATATTGACATGTGGATCATATGACTAAATTTATATAAAATTATAATAAGTGTACATTAATTAGAAGAGTCTAGTGATTATTAATATATGTGTTATTGGTTTTTTTTCCCCTCTTGGTAGTCTTGAGCAGTTACAATAAGAACGTTTGCTTGGAAACTTATGAAAACTAGGTACATTCTAAATAAGCAAGCCAACTCTTGCATAGAAAGGGACAAACATAGACAAGGAAGTAACTTGGAGTCTCTCTTTTTGTTCTAATAAAGCTATTCCAAAAGAGAGAATGGAGAAACTTATTAGATTGCCTTTAGTGGAAATAAAAGTAGGAAATAAGCTTAGATAAGGTGATTGTCATGCTAAAGGTGTTATGTCCTTTGTCCCATTTGTTCTATCTGGGGCTTATACATTGATGCTATTTTGAAGAGCTAAGGGATAATTGAAGGATATGGAAAGAGTCATCGAATTGCATAGGCTTTATAGTTAAGCACAAGAAAGGGAAAAGGATGGAATGATGTTATAATGAATGTAATTGATTTTGTATCAAGTAGAAAGAACTTGTATAGGATGGAATATCCATGTCAGGCATGATCATTGTATTGTAACTTGGGCATGTATTTGACCAATGTAATGTCTAATCATGTGTGGCAAATAAAATTAGTTATCTAAATTTCAAACTTCCTGTTGGTGTAATTTGCATTCATTTCTATATGGTAATTCTCTTCTTATATCATGCATATTATAATGAAGGCAAGTGACTATAAAAAATGTGTACCATTTGTGTACACAAAGTTAAAACTTAGAAAAAAATGGTACCTTTACTTATGCAAGAGATTCCTTGATATTTGTTTTACATATCTAAAGACAATAATTGCAAGTTCAAAATTAATTTTTTCTATCCAATCCCATCAATTTAGAAAAACTGGATCCTTAGAAAATTATATGATGAAATATTTAACCAATAACAACTACTACTCTTTAGGTATTCATTGGAACCCAAGTTTGTTATATCATTTATGATCCAATATTACTGAGGATTTTGGAAGGCACGTGACTATCTGTTATAACAACTTGCAAATAAATTGAAAATGGTAGGTTGCTATTGTATGTTATGTTTCAACGCTCCCATTACAAAAGCTACTTCAATTATTTGTATTCCATTTTAAAGGATAAGCAAACTGATATGGATTGCTAAAAGAACAATGAAACATCCAATTCTTTTTTTTTATTTTTTTTATTTTTGCTTTGGCCAAACAAAACATCATCAAGTTGAGGCCTTGAAAAACAAAACATGGAATTGAACTTCGACCAACAACTTCTATTAACAAATCTTCTTTTGATATAAACCTATATTTGTAAGTATATTAGTGACTTAAGCAGATTGCAAGTAAATAAATTTAAAATGCAAATGGCCATTCAATATTGACAAATAGCTATAAGTCCCTATCAATCCATTTCTTCAATCTTATCTATTCTTGTTGTCATCTACAATTTGAGCAAATTGGCTATTGCAGCATACCTTCTTCTAGCTAATTAATGTATACTCAATGAGCATTTTAGATAAGCACACAACTAGGAGAACCATCAACAATGCATGTCATGGTTGAAAGAATCAATCGAAAATTCCATATATGTAAACCTGTTACTTAAGGGACATGTAATTAACTGAGAGTACTTCTCAATCAATCCCAAAGATCAACTAAACTAAGAAGTAAAGTTTGCATTTAAAAATTGAACATAATTTTTCAATTCAATAGTTCATTGTCGATAAAAACTCGAACACAAGAATAACATACCCTAAGTCATCCAAAACCCTAAACCCTAGGATAATTAAGGACTTATGAGCCTAAATGAATAATCAAAAATCTAATTTAAATAAATTTTATTTAACTTTAGAAAATTATAAAATTTCTTAATAAGCAAATCATAACCTACGAATTAATTTTTAAGCCAAACCCTAAAAGAATCACATATGAGACAATTCCCTTATTTCCCTTAAATATGTACATGGATGGTAGAATAACATGTAGGATGTGAAGTATTTGTAGGGTATTTAGAAGTTATTTTTATTTTTACTTGGTTACATATGCTTAAATTGTCAAGACCCTAAATGGGGCCTAGTAGAATTACCTAAAATTTCCACAACATGTGTGCACCTATGCTATGAAAACCACCTTACAAGTCAGAGATTCCAAGACTCTAAATGATTAATCATAAGGTTACTAATATTTTTTTTTAGTAATCAATTTATTGTAGAATACAAATATAAATAACTATGGGTATCCGATATCCCATAGTTCCTTAGAACCATAGAGAATCGGTATCCGCTACCAAATAATAAGATAGGATATACTAACATTATAGTAAGGTTTAATAAATAAATATTTTCTACAAAGGATGTCTATGAATCATCTAAAAAGTGCGCAACTACTTTAATACTAATGTACATATGTTCATCTCGCACTCAACAATCGAGACATGTCCCAATCCCATCGTATGTAAACCTATAAAGGAAACTAAGGGGGCATGAGCATAAAAAAGGTTAGTGAGTTCGTTCCTCACCACTACCGGTCAAGCAAGTTTTCACACATTATTATCACACATGCAAGCAAGCCATCTACATACATAATGAATGTAGGCATAATGAATGCAAGCAACACATCCATAGGAGTCCGGAACTATGGAAGGTGTAGAATTACGTCGTCTACACTTCGATTATCCCCTGTACTTACCCGTACATAGCACCTCAGCTTACCCGCATGAGGCTACCTAAGGGCACCACCCCACTAGGCAAAACTCGACTATTACCCTAGCTAAGAAAAGAGTTTCAATCCAAATAGGGGGAGTCCAAACTAAGACTATCCACCCTCCAAGGCCCCTCGGGTACAAACATGCGAGTCCTCTCACAACCAAAATTTAACTAAGGCCTTACAGGCACAATAAAGCGAGTCCTCTCGCTATCAAGTGGAGAACCCATGCTAGCTTTGCCTTAATGTTAAAAATACTATTTATGGCTCCACAAGCCCTTACAGTGATCATGTAAAAATTTGTTTAAGGATAGAAAAGCTTTTTCCAAAAATACTTTTCTTAAGATTTTTGCAAGGCTAGCACTCTCCATTCATACCTTTACTAAGTCATAGACATGCGATGAGTAGAACCGGTTATTTAGGTCAGACATTTATATTTATCAATTTAAAAAGGTGATCACACAGATGATGGCATACAAATAGAATAGTCATTCAAACATACAAGCAATAGCAAACAACAAAACATCATACAAATAACACGCACAAGCAAGTAACAGGTCATCAGAACTCCCTCACCTAGATTATTGCTCATTCTCCAAGCCTTTAGGGTTTCCAGGACTCGATATCGAATGCCTAAATCAAAATGGTAAAACTTATAAGTGTTCTGAGAATTCAGACTCCTTAGTCAACTAAAAGTCTATTGTAGTTTATCGAGTTTCCTCCAATATAACCCGAGTATAGTATGTATAGGGTTACCATACTCCATGAGATTAATAGTAACCATTTTCTTATATTAGTAAGGTATGGGGCTTCCTTTATGTATTTTGTAACTTTTTCGTTCTGATTCCAATATTTGTGATTTTATAGTCGTTTTTCATCCTTTTCAAATGCATGTTCACACGGTGATATCCATTTTGGACATTAAGACCCGTGTTTTACAATATGGGCTAAATTTATTGACATTTTATCTTATTAAAGTTTAATTATTCCTATTAGCTAGTTTTATGTTCCATTTTAGTAGTTAATGATTTAATTAGCCATTTATTCTTATACTTAGGGACTTTTATATTGGTATTACTAATCTATGTCCTTGATTAAGTTTGATTTAATTTAGGAAGGGTATTAGGGTTTAGAGTTTTGGATCCTAAGTACATGTACATACTTATATTCTTCTTTTATAATCTTATGCTTATCTCATCACTTATGTCATCAATCGCTTGTGTCATTGCTTATGTCATGGCTTATGTAATCTTTTGATGATGTCATGGCTTATGTAATGCTTTGATGATGTCATGGGTTATGTAATGCATTTATTACATTAAATATATATATGTCATTAAGTACTTATACATATACATATGTTATATACCTACCTATACTCATAACATACTAATATGTGTACTTATGTACATATACTCATATACGCATACAGTGATATACGTATTTTTATATGTATTTTCGTATGCCTTATCTAGCCTCTTAAGAAAGCTTCACAATTTCATTCTTTTTTTATTTTAAGGGTATATTTGACATGGTAGACGTATGTATAGTTAGTATATACCTTATTTTAGGTTATGTACATATTGTATACTTATATACAAAGGTATTTATACACGTATTCTTCTAGCATATCCTTATATACATATACTTAAGGACATATGCACATGCATATCCTTCTTCTTCACCATGATTTCTACACTTCAACATGTAAAGATTGCAACTTTAAACCTAGATCAACATATATATATATATATATATATATGTACACAACACATAACCTAACCTTTTCTCCTTCTAAGTAAGAAAGAGGATGAAGTAAGACATAAGAATAAAATAGCATACCTTAAGTTGCCTTTGACTATGGATGAAATGGTTGAAAAGTTGAAAAGCTAAGAAGAGTGAAAGGGGAAGGGAAGATCACGGCATGGAGGGGACTTTTGTTTTGTTTGTTTTGATTTGTTTTGCTTATGGAAGAAGGAGAATGGTGGGGTCTAAAAGGGGAGATGAATGGACGGCAATTTAGGAACAGAAGGAAAAAGAAATGCTAAAGGAAAAGAAAAGGAAGGAAATCATGAGAAGAAGATATTTTCTTCAAATGAAAAGGACACTTTTGTTGACTTTAGTCAACATGTGTTGACTTGGTCAACATTTTGACCTTGGTCAACATGTGTTAGCTTGGTCAACTTTCAAAAAAATAAAAATCCTTTTGTCTACATAATGAACTAATTAGGAAAAATTTAGAGAAAGATTAAGGAAATGAAAGGAAATAAGAAACGTACTGAATTGATTAGTAAAAATAGATAATGAGATCTTCCATTAGGTATTTATATCCTATATACACCATTTGGTAAGCTACTTAGTATAATTAAATTGAAAACTATCATTTATGGTATTAAGGTTTACTATATTTAACTTAAGCCTCAACTAAACCTTTAACTCTATGTACTACTAATCTAGTTATATACTTAGAAGATGAATATGATCTAGAATGCAATATCTATGTTCCTAAGGGGTCACTTAAGTATTCTAAATGTTTATGCATAATTAAGGGTTATCTTTAGACGTTTAGCGATGAAATGACAAAATATGGAGGATATATTATCACTTAGGGTTTTAAGGTAAATTATGGTGAATTAGTGCTTTTATTTCCTTAAAGTTATAGTTTATAGGGTTTTTATTACTTTATAGCACAATCTTTAATATTTTTCCACATTTAGGGTTTCATATATTCTTGCGCGATTAAATCTTCGATTGTTATCTTAGGATTTTGATGAGGTTCAAGGTTTTAGGGTCTTCGTATGCGGTTAGGGGTTCAATTGATGATTTATGGTTTTTCGTATCCACATTAGGTTTTGGATTGAGATTAATCGGTTTTAAATCTCATTGGCTTTTTTGAGTTTAGGAAATCATCTACAATTTAGACGTTTGTTTCTATGCTTTAGAAGCTAAATTCGCGGGGTTTACATAAATCTTGCTTTAGGTAAAGGAAAAACTAATCTATGATGTTTTTACGAGGAAATCTACTCTTTGAGATGTAAATTAAGGTATAGAAGTTATGATAAGTGTGTGATCTATAATTTTTAATCAATACTTAAGCTAAATAATCTTCTTATGGAAGGCAAGTTAAGTTAGAGTTAGAATAAAAGTAGTATAGGTTCTTGATTTATCACTTAAACTTAAGAAATTGATGAAACAATTTGAAAACCCATGTTAGAGAGCCATATCCCTAACCAACCAAATTTGAAACCACAAAGAAAACCCACTTAAAAATATAATAAAACAAAGTGAAAAGACCAATCAAAGTAAGTATAATAGGTGTTAAAATCCTAAAATTCAAAACTAGGCCTGAAAACATTCAAAATAAGCTTAGAACTTCTAGTTATGCCTTCATAGAAATTCTAACCAACACTTTAATTAATCAGGAAAAGTTGTTTTGAGGCCCATAAGGAGTCCACATAAAACTCCATAAGCCCAGCAGAGTCACTAACTTTAGTTTAGACAAAATAAGCCCGTTTAATCACATAAGCCCACTTAAGAGTCCAAGAAAATTTTGATAGCACCAAGGCCATAAGAGAAGGATGGAAATCTAACCTTGAAGAGTGTTTTAAGCTTAGAATAAAGTCCTAAGCTCAAGCTTAAAAGGTTTCCTAAGATAACAAAAAGCCTAACAACTAAACTAAGCCTAAAAGAGCATCAAACGTTGAAGAACCCTACTATTCTGACTAATGAATAGAATTGTAGGTCTTATCTCAAAAATCTAACTACACCACATTAAAGTACACTAAAAAACAATTGGAAATTGACTATAAGATCATGAAAATTGGATGTAAAATGAGAAATTTATACATGATTGAAGTTTTAGGTACAATTGGGAAGAATATGAATACTAAGTTAAAAGTGTAACTTAAAAGATTGTAGAATAGCCTTTTAAGTTTATTCCAAATTCTTATAATATCATATTTGCAATGTTTAGGGGACTCTACCATTGGGGACAATCTACCCCTCGACTACTATGATTAATCAACTATGGATGAGTAAGTGATTTTTGATGACCTCATACTTGATTTTGCTTGTGGAGTAGATGCAATTAAATTTATATAATGAATTTAAATGCTTGTGGGATATAGGAAAAGCATGTGTATGATAATATAATTGAATGCCATGACTTACTAATTAGATAATAATGGGAACTATTTGTGATGATAGTTATGCATAGTGTATGGAATGAAATTTATCTAATCATAACAAAAATTGAATTAATTAAGTATTTGATTAAGAAATTCAATGAGTCATGCATTTCTTATAATTGCATCATAACTATATCGATTGCCACCTCACATAGAAGGTCGGAGGGGCTTAAAAGAGCAGGGGCTCCTACCGAGATTAGGTAATGGTTATGCTATTATTATATATTTGAGTCTCCATCCTAGTTAGTGAACTTACTAGGCACTAAGAGATGCTAATCGTTTGGAAGGAGCCATGTTTTGTGACTTCCACTTAGGGTGTGTGATGTGGAATGCAAAGGCCTCCACACCACTAGACTTGAGAATTTTATCTTAGAGTTTGGTCTTTTTGAAAAGGAAAAAAATGTACATTCATATGAATAGTAAAGTTGTTGTATTATTTATAAGTTTGTGATGTTTGGAGAACGTTGGTGCAAATGGAATAAAAACCTAGGTACTAGAACTCAGTTAATGGTTTGTGTTGGTTAATTATCTCTAACCCCAACTATAGGGGTATAATTTTGAGTTGCATACAATTCTTAGGTCACTATATGTATTGTTTAGCATTTTCATGCATTCATATGTTTATGCATTTATTAAAATTGTTATGCAGTATGATGAGGGGATTAACTCACTAAGCATAAGCCTACATCCCAATAGATTTCTTTTGATGTAGGACTATCCTTTTGTCCATCTGGATCTAGGGATCCCTAAGGTGAGTTTCATGCGAAGATGGAGCTATGTGATTCGGAGAGCAAAGAGAGAAGTTCTCAGTATGGCCAATAGTTGTTTATTCTTTTAGGTAGCTAAATTTTTGTAAGTAGACTGATTAATGATAAGATTTGATGAACTTTTGATGTATTGTAAATATTTTGTCGTGGAATTCTAATTCTACGCTTTGTTTTCCGTAATGCATGAGGTTAGTTAGTAGTTTAAATAAGATGCCTGATATTACTCATCTATATGCCTAATAGTAACATAGAATAGAAGGAGCCTTGTAAGACATATGGAAGGGGTTAATTATAGATCTTTATACGATACATGGCAATCTACCATGTCAATGATACTATTTGGGTCGTGATAATATACCTATTATTTGAAATAAAGAAATGATCAATAATGGCAAAACAGATAAGGAACACATTAACCTCTATTAGTAATTTTTTTTTTAGCTAAACATGAGTAACATATTGAAAGAATCAATTTGGAAAACAAATCAATCTTAAACGACGAACTTGAACTATATAACATTAGTTAAAAGCTCACAATTAAATCTAGTTTCTATAGATTTAGCACCACCCTTTGTACGTTAATCAATGATTGATCATGAAAAAAAAAAAGCTAGCAATGAAATGCAAATCTAGTCCTAAAAAGCTATAAAAATCATTTTAACCACCAAAGGTGTAAAAGCATTACAAAATCAGATTCTTGCACTAAATTAAAAAGAAAAAATTAGACAAAATATAGCAAGTTGTTCAAGCACTTGTTTTTATATCATTGCATGGAAATCTAGACTAGAGAATCTTACAATGAAAGACTAGAGAAAGAGACAAACCATTCATCAAATTGTTGGTAGTACAGAAATGAAAAATAATGATAAACTACCTAGAAAGAATAATAAGTGAATAAATTAGATGAGGTGTCTATCCTTTTCTATTTCAATTCTCTCAAGCTTTCTAAAACCATCAGATGAAAAGTAGGGATCTACAAATCATTATCAGTTGACATTATGCTTTTAATATACCCTTGTAAGATAAGGACATGAAGAAAACTCTTCAAGACTGCATTCACTTTTTTTATCAACAAACTCACGTCTATAGGGAAAAAGAAACTCAAAGTACTCGAACGTTTAAAGGATAAATAACTTATACTTTACCAAAGATTACTTGCTAGAAGTCTACCAAAGAAACTTAGAAGATATGAGATCAAAGGTCAGATCATCTTTAGTTCCTTATGACATAGATAGAGTATTCAATATTGATTTTAAAACATAAAAACAATAAAATATGGTGTCTTTTACCAGAGGGTTAAGTACAAGCATAAGCAAGGTAGGGGTTAGACATTCATAAAGTGTAACTTGAAACCAACCTTTAAAAACTCACTTTCACTTTGACAATAGACACCAATAGCCACTCCTAGAGATTCACTATCTTGTAATTAAAAAATAACACATTTGGAGATATGAAAAAATTATGAATCAAAGCACAACATCAAAAATAATAAAATTAAGGGAATAGCTAAAGTTGAGAAACATAATCTCACAACACTAGACTATTATACTAGTGAAAATAAGTATTGAGAGACTGTTAATATTAAATGAAACATTAGTGTTGAGAGTTCAAAGTTTGATGAAATTAGCAAAGTTGGAGAGAAAACAATGTTATCATTAGGAATCTAAAACCACCATGTTTAAAGAAGTGAAACTATACAGCACAAATAATATTTCAACTAAATTAACATCTATGGTGTGTAATGCATTCACTTCCATTTCAGTGATAGATAAAATCACATGCTTTAGGCAACTCCCACTACATTCTTCCTTAAAGTTCGTGGTTGTACATTATTCCATTGACCTCCAAAAATCACACAAGCTGTATGTAGACATAAAAGGGAGTACTGGTTAGATTTCTCTTAACTTTTAGATAACCTAGCTAGATTATGCACCAGTATAATGGATACATTTTAGGTGAAAATGAATGCACATAGTAACTATAATACTAGAAATCTAACGGCATAGAATATCAACACATCATCACCTACAAATTAATGGAAGAAGCTTACTACATTTCTACGACTAAGTAACAAACATGGAAAAAACCAACAATCTAACAATAGGCATGTCAATTATAACTTCATAGCGATAGAGGAGCTACTACATATGCATTGCACCATTTAACATATAGGCAATGTTATTTATAAGGAATGTAGCTAACCAAGCAAGCTACTTTAAATTTACCTCACTATAATCACGTTTAGGCTTGCTACCATCTAATGTCGGGAGAACCCTATAGTGATTGGGGAGAAAATCTCGAAATGTACTCCAACTATCTCCTGGATTTAATATTGTCAAGATCAAATTTAACAACAAGGATAGCTTGATCTTTATCATTAGTAGTTGTAACTACTTCGTTGATAGGCCCTAATCTATGATCAAATGAGTTATAAGGAAAAGGTTGAAAGATAAACAAAGCAATATCATGTAAGTAAGTAAGGGCTAATAAGTTATACACCAGCTATGAAAGAGTTCCCATAAAATGTAATCTCGTTGTTTTCATGCTCTATTTATATGATCTCTTTTCCAATACGATTTAAAGCAACTGCAAGTACCTATGTTAGGATCATAATACAGATCTTCTATTGAGTGAGCATATTTACTAGAAGGATAACGAAAATGAAAGAAAGCAGACCAAGTTTTATACATGATATCCTTGTTGGATACAAGGGAGAGCATAAACAATACTAAGGCTAATATAAGAGACAATAGCCAAGGTTAAAATCATCATATAAGAAGAAATCCCAATGGTAAGCCCAATATCAGGCCATCTAATCCAAACCTCAGAAATTCATATAACTAAGTTAGGCATATGCAATTTTACACATTTATCAGCTTGTTATGCCATCATATAAGGGCAATAAGAAAGATGCAACTAAAGTGCAAACAATTGTTGATGTTAGGCAATGACCATAAAAAGAGGGAAAGGTTAGCAAAAATAATTAATAACAAAATGGAAATGAAAAGGCTCAACATAAGCTTTTCTAAAAAGGCAAAAAACAGAGGATATACCTTAACACATGCCTTTGAAGGATGGTATTGAAAAGAAAAACATCAAGTTGATTTCCTTCTATGATGACTTAATAAATAAGATTCAAGGTTTCTTCATAATTTTCATTTTCCAATAAAACCTACTTGCATTGCTACTAGTATTGACATCTTTAAAACAAAATGGAATGGTGAATGAGGAAGCATCCATTTCATAGCCAACTGAAAATTCTGCCACGTTCAGAAATTACAAGACACAAATATAAATCTACAAGAGTAATGTAAGCTGTTGTCTCTAAGGGAAATCCATTGGATAACATCTTTGATAGTAGCACACAAGTTGATTTGGATTGTTTTAAGATGCTACAACAATCAATCATGATTAGTATGACATGGGATTCAAGACATGAAAATTAAAGGGAAAAAAAGGAGGTTGTGCTAAATATTGCCATTAATCCCATGATTAGTTCCCTATTTTGACAATATAGAAAGTATTAGTATACTATTTCATTGACATTGCTACAACATGCATATAATAACAAGTCAATAACATCTATGTACATTAATATAGAGGCATAGCCTATGCTTCAAGTCAGAAGTAGTACAGATATATACAATAATATAGAGGCATGGTCTATGCTTTAAGTCAAAAGTAGTACAATAATGGGTTCCATGAAGTATCCCATCAAAATATGAACAACCATATGTTCTAATTGCTTCTATTGACACTAGTGGTCACATTCTGTCATGATCCTAAAGGGAGCTTAGTAGGATTACCTAAAATTTTCATATCATGTGACCCATGATTTGAAAACCATCTTGCAAGTAAGAGATTGGAAGATTCTAAACAATTAGTCACTAAAATTTTTATTTATTTACTTTTTTATTCTTAATTTAATTAATTTATGACCACATATATGTGACTACGGATATCCGATAAGCCACAGTCCGTCGGAACAGTAGAGAATCGGTATCCCCTATCAAACAACAAGATTAGGTAATAAAGTTCTAAAACTTAAACTTATTAAAGTCATAAAATTTAAAGGTAGTATTAATAATTATATATATAATAATTCAAATGAATCATATAGTCTATCCTCAGAGTCTAACTTCTATGTATCTTGATGTTAGCACTCAACTCTTAGTTCTTAACCCATGTTCAAACATGTAGCAACCTGTAAGAGAAAACTACTGGGGAGTAAGCTACGAGAGCTTAGTGAGTTATCCCTCATACTATACTAGCAGACAAGTTATCAAATAGTTTATTACCAAACATTTGAATGCATGAACAAGTAGTATGCCAAACAGTATATATGTAGTTGACCGGTACTGCATACAACATTGGATTTAACGCCCTCCGAAGTAAGGGTTGGAGATACATCGGCACCAATCACAACTAGGCTCTAGCACTTGGGTTTTTAACCTTATATAATTTATGTATATGAATTCCTTGTTTCACAAAATAGGTTTCTATTTCCAATAGCCAATAGTTTACAAATATCCAAATCTAGCGGTGAAGTAGTCCCCGCAATCCACGCTCACACCCTACAGCGATGGTCTCTAGAAGCGACCCCCAGCCACCCATGGTTAGTATCTCTGGCACCAGTAGAACCCATGAGCTAAGGGTAGGGTCTTGTTGTACCAATACACCTATACTGTTCTAATCAAATTATATGGAAATCTATCCCTCGAAGGCCCTTCATTACTAACCGCATGAGGTAACGGTCGGAACATTATATGCAATGTTTGTGCTCTATGCATGATCCATTTAATTTTAGTTAGGTTAAATATGATTAAGTTAATTTATGAGGTGATCAAACATTATCAACAAATTATTAAAATTATGCAACAATCA
Source organism: Lumnitzera racemosa (assembly GCA_024138005.1). Taxonomy (NCBI): domain Eukaryota; kingdom Viridiplantae; phylum Streptophyta; class Magnoliopsida; order Myrtales; family Combretaceae; genus Lumnitzera; species Lumnitzera racemosa. The sequence goes on from JAMXBC010000007.1 coordinate 48,774,489, forward strand.
ATTATATAACCAATTCGTCAACTATCATATTTAACAATATTTTGCATAGTAATCAATCAATATCAGTCACGTACATAACCTAAAACCCCATACATCAAGTTATTAATATTTAATTCATGTGTACTAACTATAAGCACAAATAAGTATATAGTCATTGGGAGTACTCACTTGGTCATAAATAATGTCAGGGATTATAATAGTCCAATGGTAAGTCGGTCTCGATTTTAGGATCACCTAACATTAAGAGAATATGGAAAGTAGTCAATTTAAGAATTAAATAACTAAACTAGTATGCTAAATTGTACTGTTTATTTAAATCGGTTATTGATTTACGTGAAATTATTGATTCAAGTTTTTTATCGAATTGCGTATAACTTTTTCATTTTCGCTCGGATCATTATGAACTTATAGTCCATTTTGATCATTTTCGAGCATATTTTCTTGTAGAGAGGTCCGTTTTGGATATTGTAACTAGTAGCTTGAAATGTGAAATAAAAATATCACAAAATTTATTATTTTAATTTAAAAATTATGAAATATTAATTTTAGCTTTTTCTTAATATATTTATAATTTCATAATTATTTAAATCATATAATTGATATTTTTATTAATTTTAGCATATTTTTCCTATTTTTGAGATTTTAGTCTTATTACAATTATTATTATTATTATTATTATTATTATTATTATTTATTTTCTTATTATTCATTTGTACTTTATGCTTTATATATACATATTTATGTACTTATACTATATTTAATTAATTTTATAATTTACTTTAATTTGTAATCCCTAATTTTACATAATACACACATATATATATATATATATTTATATGGCTACTCTTTACATATTTTTGAATTTATTATTATATTATATATACTGCTTACTTAATATTCGGTATACTACATATATACTATATATTATATATACATTCACTCCACATACATACATACACACACACACACACATATATATAAGAAAAATAGCTTTCATGTGTAAATAAATATAAAAATACAAAACACATGTATATATATATGATATACGTATACTTACACTTATATATATCATATAATTAAATAAATATTATGTATATATATATATATTCATATAGGGTCACATGTACACACATATATATCAATGCCCAAAATAGTAAAAATACAAAATATATACCATATATATTCTTATTTATACATACATATATATACATATGCCGTATATTATACCTATATGCATACATATCTACATACATATCTTTATACATACATATATATATATATATATCTTAATTTAATTACTTATGCATACATACATGTATTGATAATGTAATATTTACTAAAATATAATACAAATACTACATATATACATGTACATACCATATACTACATATGTACTACTAAAATAATTTTACTTACCTATTATTTTTTATTTTTCTTCTTCTTTTTTCTTCTTATTCTTCTCCTTGTTCTTTACGGTTTTGTTTTTGGCTTTGTTTTGTTTTGCTTTTCCTTCTCTCTTTTTTTTTTTTTTTGTATTTGGTTCCTTCTTTCTTTCTTTTATTTTTCTAGATTTTCTTGGACGTGAAGAATACAGATTTAATCCAATAAAATAAAGAAAAAAAATAGGAAACTTATCTTCTTAACTTAGGCATTAATTAGGATAAGATATTTACTTTAGTATTTTGTCATTTCTCCTTTTATTTTGTGACACATGTACATTTATTTATGCACATGGGCTGCTGATTTTTGCAGCGACAGATCATGTGTAGGAGAAGGAAAATAGAAGAGAAGAAGAAAAGAAAGAAAAGAGAAAAAAGAAAGAAAGAAAAAGGAAGAAAATAGAAATTAAAAATAATTATATGTAATTTTTCTAAACTTAAAAATCGTAAAAATAATCATCATAAATTAACTTTGGAATTTTTTGAAAATTTATAAATTTAATTGGTATTTGTTACAATTATAATTTTCACAAGATATCATAACGATTTCATTAAAATTTTACGCGATTACGTGATTTAGTCAATAATTGCAATCGTCTATAATTATATCACTATTGAGTTAATTTTATTTATTTTATAAGCTTAAAGTTATAATTTTAGAGTTTCAATCAAATCCGGGATCAATTTTGGCTAATGGTGCATAAATTAGATTTAAGGTTTTAGTACGCGATTTAGGGTTTTGATTAATTTTTAAGGTTTTTACTACTTATAATATATTTAAATTTATCATTTATTAAATTTTTATCTTGCTCGGCTTTAACAACTCATCAAGTCAGCTACAGTATTAGGGTTCAATTTTACTCTTAAATAGCTAAATTTGTGATGTTTACATATTCATGGACCGTCACACATTCTTACTAAGTTTGAAACATAACAGTTACTTCAAAAAGACATAAAAAATCCTTATGTCTTCCGATGGCTACCATCACAGTAATTTCATTTGAAACATGACATCCTTAAGCTAATTGCTTCTATTTTTAGTAGCTTTCCACCCATTGAACATGTCATTGGCTAATTGTGACCTCTATTAGACCATACATCATTGTTCCCCAATGTCATGATCAAGTCATCGCTCGTATCCAAATTGTTATCCTCTATATTAACCACTTCCTCTTCAAGGGGATTCTTAGGACATTTCTATTCTTATCAAGCAAACAATAGGCTAGGATAATACAGTTGTAGATCCTTACTAAATAAAATGATAGACTTTTTAGAATACTCCACCTCATCTTGAGAAGTCCAAAGAACCATTCTATTACATTACCTGTATAAGTGTATCTTATATTGAATAGTTCTTTAGGGGTTCTTGGCAGATGACCATGACTCTAAAGCCATTCAATTAAATGATACTACTAACCCCTAAAGGGTACGAAGAAGACCTCACAATTTAGAGAACTACCATCTACTAGGTAGTAGTAGCCGATTTGAAGGATGGATTATGATTAGATTGTTTGAAAAAATTTCTAATTAAAGAAGTGCAAAGTTGAATAAATTAGGAAATATTATCCTGGGGAGCTTAAAGGGCATTCTATTGAGTTATTGCATCCTAAAAAACCTTACTATCCATTGCAGATCCCTCCCATCCTAATGGAATGTATATAAGCTGTATGCTTAAGGTCCAAATACCTATGACATTGGTTACAATGTCATTCTTTCAGGTTTTATATCATGGTTTGTCAATCATTGGCACTTTAATAGGTATGTGTATCCCGTCTAGAGTGCTCAAATAGCTCTACATAAGAAGTAAACTATTAGCGTCCTATATGGTGTAAGTTATATATGAATAATAAAAGAATTGTGCATCACAAAGAAGGTTAAGGGCATACCTCAAAATGTCTCCCACGAGTATCTAAACACGTGTTGGAAATCAGTTCAAACTTCTTGAGTAGGTAATTACTAAGATGAAGAGTTGCATTCATAACATCAACTTGCTTGTTAATGAGCAAGTAGCTATATTTACCGATGATAATAGATAAATCACCATGATGGGTTGATTTATGCTATAATTGGAACTTAGCAACTTCAAGAGGTAGGCAAGTTTTTGTGAGTTCAGTTAAATCCCACTTAGTCTATTTCAACTATTGTATTAAGGCATTGCATTGTTTCAAATGAAAATAGATTTGTAAATCCAAATTAATTATTTTTATGTGTTAAACCTAGGACTCTCATAGTATAGCTAGGTCATTTGGTTTAGTGTTTATTTTGCTAATTAGTTTTTAGTCTATTTTAATTTAGTTCTCAATAGCTTAGCTTAGGGGAAAACTCAATTGATTAAATACTTCGTATTTAGCTTCTTGTGGAATACGACCTTAACTCATTTTCTATATTACTTGCATGGCCCAGTACACTTGTCGGTTTTTACTTGCTTCATTGTAATTTTCAAGTGTAGGTTAAAAAGCTAGCAAGTCAAGTTTTTGGTACCATTGCCAAGAAGTTTTAGTTTTGCTAATATTAGATTAGAAGTTGATCCCTTTGGCTAAGCCTCTTTTTATTTTCATTTGTGCATTTACTTCTCAGTAGATTAACTTCATAGTAGTTTTGTTATTTTAGTTGATTTCATATTTCTTAGCTAGTAGCTTTCTTCTTAATGGTTAATTTAGTGATATTGTAGTGCATTTTCATTTAGATTTATCTCCTACTAATTTAGCTTCTTAAGCTAGCTTTTTTATTCGCTTGCTTGATATACTTTTCATCTTGTTGGTTGGATTTTATAGTGAAAAACCAAAAGTTTCTAGCTTTGTGTAGATTACTTAGTTATGTTTATATTTATGGATTTGCATGTGATCCTTATTACTTTTTGTTTAGTATAGCTTCTCGATAGTTTAGCTTTTTATTCTTACCTGATTTGATCCTTGTTTGCTTAATTTTCCAATTTTATGTTTATTTCTTAGTATTGCTTGTCTTAGTTTGTTGCTTGCTATTTTGATAGTTTCATACATAGTTAGCTTCTTGCTGGTTCATATTTCTAATATTTGCTAGATTTTTGCTTGTTTAACCAATTTTTACATCCTTTAAGTTAGTATTTTATATAGAAAAATATAATTTATAACTTTATGCTATTGTTGCATTCTTTGTGTTTTATATATCTTTATTAATGGAATCATGCTTTGACTTGTTGTTTTGCTTTCAGTGATAATAGTTGTGTGCTGAAGTATATAAAGTTTTGATCTTTTTTCATTATTAGGATGTTTATTTATGTTTGTTAATTTCTTAGCCTTTTTTACATTTATTGATTTTGAGTATGACTCTTGTCAATTAGTATTTAGTTTAGGTCTTTGCTAATTTAGGCTTTTGACATTTGCTAGATTTCTACTTTTGTGGTTGGTATATCTTGTTAGTATGGTTTAATTTGCACTTTGTTCACTTAATTTTTCATTGTAGAAGTTTCAATTAATTGAGAAAAACAAAAATTTCCAAGCTAGTCATTAGTTTTTTTGTATTGTTTACCTTAGCTTGTTGCTAGAGATTTCAATTAAGTTGGGCTAAATTTAACTTCTTAGTAGTTTATGCCTTTAAGTCTACATTAATTTAGATATTTAAATGTTTTTTCCATCTTATATTTTGCATTTCACCTAAGAAAACAAAAATTGCAACTTGCTCCCATTATCTTTCATTGTGTTTCGTACATCTGTTATGCAAAATTTGTGTTTTACTTGTTGCTTTTACTATCATAGTGATTATTTACTATAGTACATAAAGTTTCAATCTTTTTACAATTTAGGAGTCATCCATTAGGAATTTTAGTTATTTTAGTTTGTAAGGACTGGAATTTTTGAAAAATCCATAAAAAATTGAAAATTTTTTTAGAAATGGCAAAAGGGTTCTTCCTTCTAGGTTTTGCTAATATATGTCTTGTGATAGAGTGCTTGATTTGACTTTTCTTTATGATCATGAAATTGATTGAAACATTCACTAACATTTGAGAGAAAGAAGAGTGAATCTTAAGCAATTGAGAATTATGGAAGGTATTGGAAATGGAGATGATCGTAATGGGTATAATGAGCAAATTGTAGATAGAAATGAGTATGTTAGATCATTGTAGGAGTACTTCATGCCCACCATTAAGGGAACTACACTAGATGTTGTGTAGCTTGCAATTTAAGCAAACAACTTTGAGTTGAAGTCTACATTGATACAAATGGTACAGGTAAATCAATTTGGATGTAGACCTTTATAAGTCCCACGTGATAATTTGATGAACTTTTTGTAGAACTATATAGCACTCAAAAGTAATGGAGTTTCTGATGATGTGATTTGCTTTCACCTATTCCCTTTCTCTCTTATAGATATGATTAGAAGTTAGTTAAACTCCTTACCAACATAATCAATTACAACCTAGGATCAATTGGTACATAAATTCATGGCAAAGTTCTTTCTACTCAACAAAACTACCCAATTGAGAAATTAGATAAATTCCTTGAGCTAGTATGAAGGTAAAACATTCTAAGTAGTATAGGAAACTGTCCTCATCATGGTATACCTATGTGCTAATTGATTCACTCTTTTTACAATTCATTAGGTGACCAACTAAGGATGGTAATAGATGCGGTTTGGTTTGATGAGGAAAAATGTAGAACAAGCCTACGAACTCTTTGAAGAGATGGCTTTTAATTCTTTTAACTGGTACAATGATAGAATAAGGCTAAGGTAAGTAGTTACTATGCACGAATCAAATACCACTGCTAAGCTTTAAATGTAAGTAGTGGCTCTTACAACTCAATTGAGTCATATGCAGCCTATGCAAAGGGTAGGCCCAAGCTTTAGTCCACTTGAGAGTAGTATGCCTTTTGAAGGTCCTCCTATGGGCTTTTTCAATTGTTTAGTATGGGATCCCTACTCTCCTAGTTTAAGCTCTAGTATGGATTAAGAAAATTTTGTGAATATGTTTAATAAGGGAATGGAGAATTAGAACCCTTACTCAAATACATATAATCCAAGATTGAGGAACTACCCAAATTTTGGTTAAAGAGGTGAAAATGCTCCTAGAGCTCTACTTATGAACTTATAAAACAATAGTAGCGCACTTTGCTATGATCTTGCAAAACAGTTGCCCCTCTCTAAGCAAACCATGGTGAGCTGCTATTAACATCCCAAGCAAGCACTCTACTAACTCTATAACAATAGACCTGAACACTCTATTCAAGTGACAACAGAGCATCCACTCGACAATAGCTAGGTTATATGCTCTAAACACTAGCATCTAAGACACTCCATGACCGACTCATTGAAGCGACAACCAATAACAAAGCAATAAAGCACCTGTAATTTCAAAATCTTACTAAGAAACCACATCAAATACATAGTAGTTCACAATTAATAGTAGCTCTATTGAAAAAATTATAGAAATTTGAGTAATATCTAAGCATGTTTCAATAGCAACCCATGATTAAGTGAAGAATAAGAGTGATTCATTGTTATTGAATTAACCAAGCACTAACCAGTACCAATTAACATAAGATGGCACTTTACGTGTCAGCAATCAATATGAACTATCTTTTTCTTCTTTTTCTTTTTCAAGTTCTAGTTACACTTTAACAGCAATAGCATGTGGCTTCACTTCACTTCTTTTAATTTCTCTTTAGTTATCACAAAAATAAAATACTGAAGCACAATTGGGTAGGCTATTTCCAGTTAAGAAGCTTACATGTAGAGGGCATTCCTAGAGTCCATTTAGTTCAGCTAAATAATTTGGGATTTACTAATGTTTTTAAACAAAATGGAGCAGCTTTGAGATGATCCATTGTCAAATTAGTTAATCCTTATATGGTAGATGATGAGGATATTAGAAAAAGCTTATGCATCTCTTAGAACATATGTATGGAGACTACACCACAATAAGAAATGGGATAAGGAAACAAAGGGGTTTAACAAAACTCAAGTAGCTATTAGCTAGATATGACACACTAACCAATCTTACTTGATCTAACCTCTACTTAACATGAAACATAAGAAAGGATCAAAGTCACTTGCCACTACTCCTTACCAAAAGGAAGATAAAAGTTAAGGAAGAGAGGATACTATTAGTGGTCTTAAAGGAAAATATATGTATTCTCTATTCAATAAGTAATGTATGCATTACAAGTAAGTAAGGCTTACATATGGTATCCTTAGGATTACATTTCTAAGAAAAGACAAAAGTAGGCAAATTACATTACAAAGATTCCTAAGAAAAATACTTAAAAGGATAAAAACGTCATGATATAGTATGATGTACAAAAAATGAGTCATTCTGGGATGTTGCACTAAAGGGCACGTATCATCTAAAGGTTGGCTAACCTAAGTGAGGTAAGCTTGGCTACTCTTGGAGTTGGAGTTATAGGCAATTTGGTTAACTTTACATATATAGGAAATAAGTCAAAGTAAGTCGGGTAAGACTAAATGAATTGGTCGACTAAATACAATTACTTTTCACATGGGGTACTCCTATGCTAGCTACATGTTTCCTAATTAAATTTATCTTTCTTTTACATAATTTGGATTTGCACTCTACACTCAAGCTTATCATAGTCCTAACTCAAATGAACCTACATAAGAAGCTATTGGGGAACGAGCAAAATACAACTCCGTGAGTTCGTTCCTTTCTACTATTGTTTAAGTAAGTTATCAAATATTATTAGCACAGGTGTAAGTTTATCTATACACGAAATGGATGCATATGTAGTGACTACAAGCAACACATCCATAGGAGTCCAAAACTATAAAAGGTGCAGATTTATATCTTCTACACCTCAATTATCCCCCATATTTATTCATATAGGGCATCTCACCTTACTAACATGAGGCTAATAAAAGATAATTCAAGATAAGATTAGGCCAATCCTTTCATTACTCATGATTCGGGCCAATATCACCATAGAGTCCTCTCCAGCAAATCTTTAGGAAAGAAGGATGTAATGTTCTAGATATCACAACTAAGTTAGCAAAGATTTTTAATAAGGTATTGGGCCTCTGTAAGTCCATGATTTGTAAGATGTGAGCACATAATCCTAATAAGAGAATTATCAAGGATGGCAAAAATGGTGCTCCAATTCCTAAAAGCAAAGTTTTACATCCTAATGCTACTAGCCGACATATCGGATCTCTCAACTCCCTTAAGGAGGAAAAAAATGGAGACTTGAAAAATAACATGACTCTTCCTATGCTTTGGTTCATTAACCATATGCGATGTCATAAACTCAACTATCTTCATAAGGAATGTGTTTAAGAAATGAAACCCATTGATGCTTTCAAGCTTCTTGAAGGTATTAATACTTATTACTGGGATAAAGCATTCCAGAAGTTTCATACTGAAGACATCTCTTGGGTTGTAAGATGGATGGAAGTACCTAGATTGAAGAAGAGGAAAAGGGTAGAAGGCAAGTCAGAACACCATAAGAAGAGAAGGAACTAGTCTCTAGGATTTTCTTTCTTGTAATAAAATGATTATATGGTGGAAACTATAAAGTTGCAATATTAATCCATTTCTTACCACATAATGATTTATTCTCACATTTTTATCATTAATTAGCTTTTATTTCATGAGCTGTTTAGGCCCATTATAATGGCAGGTAACTAGTAAGCAAGCAATCAAAGGGGCAATAAGCTACCAGTTGTCCTTAGAATCCATGAACAGCTGTTATAAGCCGAAGTTACCTACTTGAAGCAAAGAGCTACATGTGTTAAAGCTACTAATCGAGCCTTTTTAGCCTAAGTTGAAGAGACTGAAGGACCATAAAATGTGCTTTAAAGATGCTAGACAAAATTGTAGCCTAAATACAAGAGTTAGATTAGGGCTTTTTAGATTGTGGAATAAGTGTCAAGTTTCATTTAATGAATCAATTATGTTAGGCCCTTTTCTTATTCTTCTTTGTCAAGATAATAAAATGTCCCTCTTGTGTATCATTCATTCTTCTTTGGTATTTCACTTTTGTAAATAATTCTTCAATAGTCATTACTTTATCCTACTTAAAGGAAATTTGTAAATAGAACCCCAAGGCCCCCATCCTCAATAGTATTTAAATCACTTGGTTTCTATAAAATAAAGCCCTATCATTCTATTTGTCTCCATAAAGAAAAAAAAAGTGAAAAAGTTACTAATGGTTACAAATTCTTAAGGGACTCAACCCAATCACAATCCACTTGGCTTATTAAGGTAACTAATCTAGACACAAACCTCTTGGCCTATTAAGGTAGCCAACCCAATCATAAACCAATTGGCTTGTTAAAGCAACTAATCCTTAACATAAAACGATGGCCCATTAAAGAAGCCTAACTCCAAACGTAGACCTATGATCGATTCAAAATGGTGGACAAGATTAAAAGGGAAGTAACATTGAACTTAAGATGAATGAAAGGTATCTTCTCACATTAAGGCATATTTTAAGGAATTTCTTTTAGTGATTAAGGGGAAAATTCAATCTCAACCTAAGGTAGATCATAGACTTCTACCTATGGAGATAGTAACTCATTATTAAAAGGTTTGGAATGAAAAGAAGCAAACTATATTCCACACACTAATCCTTAAAAACTCTAAGAATTGAGTGACATCATGGCGAGTGTAGACATCCAATTTTTACCCTCTTTATTATTATTTCTTTTCTCAACAGGCCCTAAATTACGAAAAACACAAAATAATAGGAAATTAAAGAAAACCCAAAAAATTAAGAAATTTAGAAAAAATACGAATTTTATGAAAATAAAAAAATATTAAAAAATAAGAAAATTAGATAAGAAATAATTGAACAATTTAGAAAATAAGAAAATTTGTTTAGAAATTTAGAAAACTGAAAAATTACAAAAAAATTTTGAAAATTTGAAAAACAATAAAAAAAATTTAGAAAATAAAATTTTATTAGGGTATATTTTTAAATAAGTTGAGCCATTGAACTTGAGCTTAAATTTGAATCTAGCCTAGGCCGATTTGGTCCATTTGTGCAATTTAATTGCACATATAGACAAAGCATAAGCCAACGGCATAATAGATAAGCATATGGACTTGGTTTAGATATTAAGTACGAAGTCAGGGGTTCAAATTATGGAGAAGGCATGAAAAAGCTTTTTTATTTTCTCACATTAAGGATTGCCACGTATAAGGATCTTATTGTGCTACGCGTCATGGCAAGACGTAGTGTGCACATGGCATGCCACGTTAGCTGCCACATGTCATACATTGACACATAGCGCACCGCAATATGTTGAATTAGCTAATGTGGAGTTACGTCAGCACTTTCCCTCAATTTTCCCCCATTTTCTCTTGATTTTTCTCCTTTTTCCTTATCAAGAACAGCCCATTCCCTCTACTTTGGCTTCAATTTTCACACAGATTTCATATACTCAAGCTTAATTTCTTGCTCTAATTTCATTTATTGCATAGCTTACTATGAATCGAATCCATTAACATGTCTAAATACAGTCAAAGGAGTATTCAATTTGAGCTAAAAAATTCAAAAAGAAAAAATATTTTCGACCATTTGCATTAAATCCGAATTTGAGCTTTCTATGTTTCTAGGTTAAATTCGACTATAAAATAAGTGTTTGGGGGAGTTCCTTGGATAGACACAACCATCTACAACCTTACAAGAACACTCCCAAGCCCTTTCACTCTCTCAATCTCTTTTTCTCTCTACCCATGGCTATATGCTCTCTCTCTCTAACCTATAGCTATGCTAGAAGGAATTTGAGTAATTCTAACCACCGCCGTGACTCCCCTACGACACGAGCTTCTCAACTTAGCTCCCTCCATCCACAACTATGACCCAAAGCACTTCTACCACTGAAACCCTAACCACAACAACCCCGATCACAGTTGTAAGCAGTTGAAGATAGTGGCCACCACCCCCATATCATGCACGTAACCCCTTTGAGGCAACTACCTCATTGACTTGATCCGATCCACAAATGACCCATTTGACTTGCTCTAAGTCTGACTTGAGCACCTAACTCATCCAAAGTCTTTTTTTTTTCTTTAATTTTCTTTACTTGATTATTTATTTGTTGTTGTTTTTTTTTTATTTATAGTGAATTGAAATGTAATAATAACAAAGAAAAAAAAAGAAAAAGAAAAGATAAGGTAGTTATTTTATTTATTTTTAGTCTAATAGATAAAAAAAATAAATAGATAAATAAGTAAGTAAGTTAGTAAATGAAAATTATTTTTGACACTTAGAAAAATCAAGTTTTCAAAAATAAATTAACCATTTACAAATTAGGACTACTTTTAGATTTTTTGAAAAAAAAAATATATATATATATATTTATAAAATTTAGGACCTTTGTTAGATTTTTTCTTAAATAAACCAAAATGAATTAAAACCACACAACCTACTAAAGTTTTCATTAAGAAAACTACATACGTTTAATCCCGAATAGTAGATACGTAAGCACCTATGGGGTAAAGGTAAAAAATGAAAAAACCTAATTTCCCTTTTTCTTTTAGTTTAGATTATTTTGTTTATGTAATTAGAGTAATAAATAACCAATTTTTGTCTTTCAAACTTAAAAGTTAATTTTTAAGTTTAATTCTAATTTAAGAATGTTAATGGTACCCGTAAGGATTTAAATCTTTAACCCCCAAACCTAAATGTTTGGTTTTCAAAAAGTTGTTTCAAAAATCAATTTTTTCGCAGACTAGTGGCTAAGTCATAACTAATCCACCCAATTGATTATAACTTAACTATTTTTCCTAACTTTGGTCGGGTGATGACTCTAAAGTTGTTTTCAAATTGAAAAAATGGTTTTCTTTAAACCTTAATCGAGATCGATATTAAACAACTAAGATTTAGTACTAATTAGTTTAGAGAAAACTTAATTTTTAAAGAACCAAGAGTGAAAAACCAAGTTTGATAACTTGGTGACTCTACTAGGGACCATCAAGAGGATTAACCATTCGACTTTCCAAAATTAAAATTAATTCCTAAAAATTACCATGATATAATTTATTTATCTTCTTTGTTATTTTTATCATAAATGTACTAACATTTTTGCAGGTTTAGTTTTATGTATTTAATTAACCGTTTCGAGAAGGGAAATTTATTTCTCATACCATGAAAGCATGATAGATACGATCAAACCCAGGCTGCATTAAGACCTTAGCATGGGGAACCATTATGTATGTTCTGGGTATAGGAGGGAAACCACCGTTTAAGGCTGATTATGCTACCCCAATTAAACTTCAATGTGACCAAAGAACTATTTTTTAGAAATACGTGAAGTCACAAAGTTTAGGAACCTTTAGAACCTACCTTTCTTGCATACATTCTTCAAGGTTTAGTGAGTTAGCTAATAGGGCGATATTGTTAAAGCTTCCTTCCTTGTATTTCTCTTAAAATGCACTTCAACTTCTCTTTATCAATTACTAACTTCATGTTTGTGCTATTATCTTTCATGTCACATGCTTTGGGATATGGGGGGACATTTGTTGCATCAAAGGTGTAAGGTAGATGCAATCAAACCTAAGCTGTCTTAGGACACTAAGAGAGGGGGCACTATATAGGGTTTGGGTGCTGTGGTGTAACTACTACTTAGGGTTAATTAAGTCACCTCACTTAAGCTTAATGTAACCAATGAAAATGTTCATCAACAAGGGAGGTCACAAAACTTAAGGACCTTTTCAAAACCTAACCTAATTACATACATACCCCCCTTCCCCTCCCTCCTTGAGTTAGTACACTACTCTTAAGAAATTGCAACCCTACTGATCATTCAAGATTTTTAATACAATCAAGTTCTTAAAAATAGCAATAAGGTTGCAACTTAAGGGGGTAATGTATTAACCCAAACAATCCCAACACCTGCATATTTCCATGTGTTTTCTTTTCTACATTAATCATTGATTATTGGCCATGAAATATATAAAACTATGAATGGTAGGTAACTAACAAGAGAACAATCAATGACTACCAATTACCCTAGGAATCCATGAGCAATTGCTATAAGCTGAAGCTACCTACTGAAAGCAAAAGTCTAGGCTTGCTAAGGCCTCTAACAAGGCCTTGTTAGCTTAAGTTGAGAAAAGTGAGAAGACAATGAATTAGGCTTTAGAAATGTTGAACAAGATTAAGAGTTAGATTAAAAACCATAGATAGAGTTGAATGACTTTGAATAAATTTTATGTTTCATTAGTAAGTTCCCTTTTGCTTTGTTCCATGTAATCTTTCCAAAATAAAATTTTTCTCGTTAGTCATTCTTCATTCTTTCCTTCTTTGTAGACAACCCTTCAATAGAATTTTCCATTCTCCCTTACTCAAGGAAGTGCAATTAAAAAACCAGAAAAATAAAAAAGTAAAAAATCCATCATTTTTATTTAGTTTCTATAAAATAAAGTTTTATCTTTCTCTCTCTTTCAAGAAAAAGAAAAATAAAAAAAAAAGTTGCTAACTAGTAAAGAAATTCTTCCAATTAGGTTCATATGGCATATGATAGACTCACCTCCCAAAAAGGATGATGTAGCAAATGGCCTAACAATGGCAAATTTTATTCCTAATGATCACCACTCTCCAAATATCCTAAGATCCAAACCTGGAAATGAGACTCTCGAATTTGGAAGAAAAGGTAGTTAAAATACAAAAGAGCAGTACAGATCTAGAAACAACAATGGGCCCTATGTTTAGAAGATTCCAACACCCAATGTTTAGTACTAAACAAATGTTAGTAAGCCCAAGTAATAAAGGAGGCCCAATAAGAAAAAAGCTGAAGAGAAGCGAGAAAGAACAAACCCAAGGGACTCAAAGGAGACAATTCACTCAACTGAAGATATCAATCACCCAACTCTTTTATCATTTGAAAGAAGTGAGGCTTATAGCTTGTGAAGCCCCTAACCATATAGCTTTGACCTAGAAGCAAGATGCAACTATCATATGGGTCAAAAGGGATACTCCACTGAAAAATGCTAGACATTAAAAAACAAGATTCAAGACTTGATTGATGCAAAAGTCATTCAGCTAGAGCTACAGCAAGACATTCCTTCTTCAAGTCATGAGGATAGTCTAACTGAGTCACTTAGAGCTCCATTTCTTTTGAGCCTGCCTATGCCTTATGATAAGCTTAAGGGTTGTTTCAAGTAGATTGGATGCTTGTTAAGATAGGGATAGAAAAAAGAAAGTTTTTTTTCAATAAAGTCTGTAACAGCTAGAATAATATAATCTTACTGCCTTTTCAATTATTTTTTGTTTGGAACAAATAATTTCTCCTTGATAAATCGGCAACTCATTTTTAAAAGGTTTAGAATGAAAAGAGGCAAACTATTTTCCATACACTAACCTGAAACACTTTGAGAGTTGAGCGACACAAAGGTAAGGAGACTTTAGACTCATTCCCTAAAGGAGGACCACTTTGAATGTGACACATGGATTAAAATGAAGTTAAGCATTCATTTCTCCATTCCTAAACATAATTATCCCTTATTCACCCCATTAGACCTATTTGAAGAATTTTCAAACTAAAACTTAACGGGAACCACCACATAATAAGGCGATTTAAAGGTTAAGGCCAATGATAAGGAGAGAGGGATTAAAATTGGTTTGTACTTGCTTTAGTAACATTAAATTCAAAAGTTCTAATAAGTTATGTTTTTTGAAATAAGGAAGAGTCACATCCTTTTTAAACATCTCGAGCTTTAACTTACCTCACCCAAGCTTATACAATAGAAATCAATGAATTTAGGATCCTAAATCCCTTAAAAGGTAAAACACTTGGCTTGGAGCCAAAAGAAGGAGAAAGAACAACAAAAGAGTAGTAGGACAAGGTAATAACAAAATAGAAAACGGAAAAGATGAGGAAAAGAGGTTGGAAAATTAGGCTAAAGTATACGTCAAGAGCTAAGTGAAAGCTATCTTAGTAGGGGTAGTCAAATCAAAAGTCGTAAACCCAAATAGCCCCAAAGACGTAAAGCTCTGAGTCACAGTCCAAGCTTATAAACCCAAAATCTCTACATCCACTTTGAAGCCTCTCTCACACTTGGCCTTCCTACCCATAATATTACCCTTACACTAAAGCTCTTCCAATTGTAAAAGGTAATATATCCTTAATAAAAGTAGTTTTTGAAATTGGGGCAAGTATATTTCTAATTGTTCCTAAGGTTCTCGACTTGTACATCCGGGATGAATGTTTATTTCAAAATAGACTTCTCCATTAATTCTTTTGAAACCCTTGGACCAAAAGCCTAAATTCAAAATGTTAAACCAGAAAAGACCTAATGGATTGATTAAGGCATATCATATGAAAAATGGATTATAATTTTAGGACTATAGTCAAGAGCATAATTTGGACTGAAAGTTTGCAAGGAAGTCCTCTTCAACTAAAATAGCCATGAGTTACCTTTTTAAAGATGTTTGAAATTATAAGGCCCCACCAAATGACTTAGCATCTAAGTTAGGGGGAACATAAAAGGCCTCATGATATTGTATCATAGATTACATTCATCTTCTAAGTATATAATTAGGATAGTATTACATAGAGTTAAGGGTTTAGTTGATACTTATGTTACATGTACTAAACCTTAATACCCTAATTGATACTTTTCATACTAGTTATACTAAATAGCCTACCAAATGATGTATATAGAATATAAATACCTAAATTAAGATCTCATTATCTATTTTTACTAATCAATTCACCAAATGTCTCATTTCTTTAATTTTTCTCCTAATTTTTCTTAATTACTATATTATGTATACTAAATGGCATATATTTTTGGAAAGTTGACCAAGTCAACACGTAGAAAAGTCAACAAAATGTCACTTTCACTTTAGAAAATATCTCTTCCTTCTAATGATTTATTTTCTTTTCTTTTCTTTTAGATTTTTCTTCCTTTTCCCTGCTTCTTTACCGTCCACAACTTCTCCACTTTGAACCCCATTTGCTTTTATTTTCAAAACACAAAACAACACAAAACCAAGTTCTTTTCTTCCTCTTCCCAATCGTGGTTCCATTTGCTTCCAAAATTCCAAACATTTTCTTACATACTTTCACACTTTCTACTAACATAAATCAAGGAGAAAGAGGTATGTTATCATTTTATTATCTATTTTATATAGTAGTTAGTTGTGTAAACTAAGTTAGTATAGAAACCTGGTATGATATTTGTATATATGTTGCTAAAAGTGGAAGCTCCATATACATGTGTAGAAGAGTAGGAATCTTTATAAAATGGAAGAAGATACATGTGTATATGTCTTTAAGTATGTGTACATAAGGGTATACTAGAAAAATACAAGTATAAAGACCTTTGTACATAAGTATTTGTTATGTACATAACCTAAACTAAGACATATACTAACTTACATATTTATACCATGCTAAATACACCCTTAAAACACAAAAAAAAAAATGAAATTAGAGAAGCTTTCTTTAGAGGAATTTTAAGCATATGAAAATACGTATAAAAATACGTATGTGACCGTATATATATATGGGTATATGCACAAGTATAAATACGATATAAGTATAAGTATATCTATATAAGTATACTATTATACATATAAGTATAGTAAAGGTATAAGTATATAGTTAACATATGTAAAGTGTACATAAGACAATTAAATATCACTAGCATGAGATAAGGGCTTATGCAATCAAATGATAATGTAAGTGTTACGTCCCGAACAGGAAGAGTCATAACAGTCTCTCCATGTAAACTAATCCAAGATAAAAGCTGATCTCATAGCTACTATTATAGATACAGTTCACACAAGGCACACAACTCAACCAGCTTGAAATGTCTGTTCTAACACCTATTAATAGCCAAACCTATGGTAGAGCTTTTACAAAATACCTGTTCTATACAACCTATTGTTTAGTACCATAATAATATTTATACCAACATTTGACATCCAAAGGTAAGTTTACAATCAAAGTTTATTAAAAGCCATAGGTTTTCTAGTCTATATACAATAAGTTAGGCAACTAGTGGGGTCCCAAGGAATTCCCAATTATTTTCCTTAAAAACTCAAAGACAAAGTCAAAAGCCCAAGTTTAGTTGATTCTCCAATCCTCACTTTCCTAATTAGCAGCACACTAACTTGGGAACGATGGTATCTAAACATCCTGTCCTTACTCAACACCTGTAAAATAGTTTATAGGGATGTGAGCACAACTAGCTCAATAAGTGGGACGGAGTTAAAAGAGTACAGTACAATCATAAATAAGGTTAATAATTATGATGAAATGTAATGCAATTAATTAAATGAAACATCGCATAATGTTATCCGGTCCACTGTAAGGTTAAAGAAATTACATCCGCTCCAACCCGGATTGAGGAGTTTCATCGCTACTCAAGTTAAGCCAAACCCGGGTATGTGCAATGGAGAACACTCTCCTCCTATGACTGTCTTCACACTACGACTCCTAACTTTACTGTGATCGTCTCTCCTGTCACTTAGTTCGGCTAAGGGTAGAGAAAGAACCATTTCAGCTAATTCATCAAAGGATGTCGGTATTCGTCTTGACACTCTTAATCTTTTCCCTTAATGGGTGTTATGCATGTCCAATTTTATTTTAGTCAAATAAATGTTAGTTTTAATCAGTGGTGGCCAACAAGTTCACACAATTTACAATCCATGCAACATGCAGAACAGTAGACCAAGGAGTTGAACTCCTATCACAATCGAGTATCATCCACACACACATCATGCACACAATCAACTAATGAGGTCTCCAAATACTTTAAATAGTACCAAACAAGTAGTGAAGCCACAATCCCATCTTGCTTGTTTAAACGTTCACTATTGCTGACTCCAATTGTCAACCATCTTTGTATTAGAAGGTTTTAATTACACAAAAGACTCAAATTCAGTTTATGTAATAATTACGAAAACATTAGGGTTTAATCTAAAATGGTTATATATATATATATTATTTCCATAATATATAGTTGTATTATTACTATATAGTGAATTAAGTTATTAATTATTGCAACTATACATCATATATACTATTACATATTATATATCGTTTCGATCGTATCGAAATGTATTTTTAATTTATTAATTCACATTTTAATTTCGGTAAGGTTACCAAAATATGTACATTCTTGAATATGATAAAGTTATAGGTTAAATTACTTAAGGTTGTCTAATTTTAACAAAATTAGTGTTATTGAGTTCGTATAGACCTAACCATACTTTTTACAAGTCATATTTCTAGAGACGACTTTTAATGGACAGTTCGAGTTTTTAATACAGTTATACTTAATTATATAAATATGATCATATTATACGTAATTTACGTTATTAAATTGTATTTTATCTAATTTGTCTATATATTATTACAATATAAGTAGTATCCAATTCTAATATACCTAAACTATATCTCGACCATAAAATACGAATAAATGTAATAAAAATATTCATTTAATCTAATCCGATCAGCAATCCTGCATATGGTTTTTATTTAACTATTTAATGCATTTTAATTTATTAATATTACAAATACACTCCGACTATTTTACTTGAGAAATTCGAAATAATTAGTTTTAGTAATCAAATAATTCCTAGAAAATTTCTATAAACTCCTAAAAATATAGGGAATTCAGTTATCACTTGGTTTCAAATTTTCGACCTATTGCCTATATATTCATATTGACGATTTTATCTCTAAATTATTATAAATTACCCAATTATGATTCTTTTTACAGCAAATTAATTTTAATCAGACTCAATACTGTTATTATTTATTATAGGTCAATACATGTCTATTTCATCAATTAATTTCATAATTTCCTATTTAATTCATAATTTCAGCCTATTTTTAGCTTATTTTGAAGACAAAAAATGCACTAAATATTTAAAATAGTCAAATAAAATTTAGCCTATATAGAAATTATCTCTATATCATAAACATCCTACACAAAAATTTTCAGCTATAAACAACATCATTTAGCCCATTTATTTTATAAATCTAAATTCGAGTAAACAGTAAGTTTCTTAAAAAAGTATATTAAATATTACGAATTTTTCAAAAATAAAAATGTTACGTGAAATCATGTTTAAAATAACCTAAGTACATTTTTTCATAATTTTCTTGGTAGATTTAATATTTTTTATAATTTATTGAAAAACTGTACAAGAATTTGCCCTTGCTGATCTTGGTATCTCTAGGAGCCGTGGGGTAGTGGGGATGTGTCGGAACACCTAGACGCTAGGGTTACTCCTTGGTAGTAGAGTGCCTTAACAGTAGAACGACAAGTGCCCTAGGAACTAGCCAAACATGGTAATTGCTTTGTTTTTTCTATAATTTTTTTCTAATTTTTACTTTTTTGCTAATTTTTCTTCTATTTGTTTTTTTATTCTAATTGCTAAACTTCACATATCTGATGGTATTGGCCTTTTATAGTGCCTCCAAGTCAGTTAGACAATTAATTATTTAATTTTTTTTTCAAATTTCTGTTTGTTTTTCCTAAGCATGAGGTGCCCAAATGTTAGTAAACTTACTTTTGAATCAGCATTATAGTCCTATCTCCTACCACGCATCTTTGTCCAACAATCTTCAATGTATTTGGTCAATTTTTTTTCTTTTATTAAATAATTACTTAAATATAGATATTATATGTTAGGATTTAGTTATTTACTTAGTATATAATTATATACCCTATGTAAATAACATGTGAAACATATAAATTTACTCATATAATTAAGTTTCTAACATATCTTTTATTTTTAGGATATGTTCTAAAGTTAATTTCATGAATTCAACACAATATATATAATTACATAATTTGGGGTTAATTTATAGGTATAATTATTATTTATACCGAGTATACTCATAAAATTACATTTATTTTTATATAGTAAATTATACTATATTATCTCATTTTATAGCTCAATTAACTTATCTCTAAGTTCTCGTAGCAATTTGAGTTTGATTTTAGGAGTTCTGAACATTTTAGTACTATATTGATTATTCCTACTTCTTTGGGAAAAATTGTGATTTTAGGTTATTATTTCTAAAATCTAACTTCACTATAATGTCTCGACTAACTTTTTTATTCTAGTCGTAAAATTTGGGCTCAATTAGTTAAGTTTTTCTAAAAGTCCTAAATTTAAGCTCGATTGTCCTAAACATAATTTTAGGAGTTTGCAATAAGTAGTGATGCAATTAAAAGATGACATAAGCAAATGATGACATAAGCGATTGATGACGTAAGTGATGACATAAGCATAAGTTTATAAAATAAGAAATGAAAAGAGTACATAAGAATTAGGTACATAAATTAGTAAACCCTAATACACTTCCTAAATTGGATTAAACTTAATCAAGTATGTAAATTAGTAATACCAATGTAAAATTCCCTAAGTGTAAAAATCTAATGGCTAATTAAATCATTAGATACTATAATAGGATATAAACATAAGCAACAAGAATAATTAAGCTTCAACGTGTTAAAATTTTAATAAGTTTAGTCCATATCGTAAAACATGGGTCTTAACGTCCAAAACGGACATCAGCATGTGAATGTGTGTTCGAAAACAAAGAAAAATAACTATAAGTTCATAAATATTGGAATTAGAATGAAAAGTTACTAAATACATAAGGGAAGTCTCATAACTTACAAATATAGGAAAATAGTTACTATTAATCTCATTGAATATGGTAAACCCTATACACATTATACTTGGGTAATATTAACTAGACAAACTACAATAGACTTTTAGTTAACTAAGGAGTTTGACTTCTTAGAATACTTATAAGTTACTATTTTGATTTAGGCGTTCAATATCGAGTTTTGGAAACCCTAAAGGCTTGAAGAATAGGCAATAATCTAAGTAGGGGAGTTCTAATGACTTGTTATTTGCTTATCGTGTTACTTGTATAAGGTTTTGCTACTTGCTGTTGCTTGTATGTTTGAATGACTGCTTTGCTTGCTACCAATTATACTCGTCACATATCTATGACTCAGTAAAGGTATGAATGGAGAGTGCTAGCTTTACAAAAATCTTAAGAAAAGTGTTTTTGGAAAAAGTTTTTCTACTCTTGAACATATTTTTGTATGATCTCTATAAGAGCTCGTGAAGCCATAAATAATACTTTAGCATTAAGGAAAAGCTAGCATGAGATCTCCAATTGATAGCGAGAGGACTCGTTTTATTGTACCTGTAAGGCCTTAGATAATTTTGGTTACGAGTGGATTCACATGTTTATACCCGAAAGGCCTTGGATGGTAGATAGTCCTAATTTAGGATCCACCTACTTGGATTGGAACTCTTTTCTCGACTAGGGTAATAGTCGAGTATTGTCTAGAGGGGTGGTGCCCTTAGGCAACCTCATGCGAGTAAGCTGAGGTGCCCTATATGGGTAAGTACAGGGGATAATCGAAGTATAGACGATGTAATTCTATACCTTCCATAGTTCTAAACTCCTATGAATAGCTAGCTTGCATTCATCATGCCTACATTCATTTTATATGTAGATAGCTTGCTTGCATGTGTGATAATAATGTGTGATAACTTGCTTGAATGGTAACCGGTCCTCAAGGTTGATTAGGCTGCCTCACTTAAGCTCACTGTAACCAATGAAAGTGTTCTTTAACAAGTGAGGTCACAAAACTTAAGATCCTTTTAGAGCCTACCTTAATTGCATATACTCCCATCAAAGGTTGAGTTAATACAGTACCCTTAAGAAATTGCAACCCTACTAGTCATTCAAGATTTTTAATGCAATCAAGTTTCTGAAAATAACAATAAAGTTGCAACTTAAGGGAGTATTGTATTAACCCAAACAATTACAACACCTACATATTTCCATGAGCTTTCTTTTTCTACATTAATGATTGACCGTTGCCCATGAAATATGTAGACCTAAGAATGATGAGTAACCAATAATAGAATAGTCAAAGATTGCCAGTTACCCTAGGAATCCATAAGTGGCTACTACAAGCTGAAGCTACCTATTAGAAGCAAATGGCTAGGCATGTTGAGGCCTCTAATAGGGCCTTGTTAGCTCAAGTTGAAAAAAGCGGGAGGACCTTGAATTGGGCTTTAGAAATGTTATACAATATTAAAGCCCAGCTGTGAGAGTTAGATTAGAAACTTTAGATGGAGTTAAAAGGCTTTGAATAAATTTTAAGTTTTGAACAATTAATAGGTTTCCTTTTCCCTATACTCTGATCTTTCCAAAATAAATTTTTTTCTCTTTATCATTTCATTCTTTGTTTTTTCTTTCCCTTCTTTGTAGAGAGTCATTCAATAAAGTTTATCTAACCATTTACTCTCTCACTCAAGGAAATGCAATTAAAAAGCCAAAAACAAAAAAAAAATCTACCATTTTTATTTGGTTTCTATAAAATAAAGTTTTATCTTTCTCTCTCTTAAAAAAAATAGAAAAGAAAAAAAATAATAAAAGAAAAGTTGTCAACTAATAAAGAAATTCTTCCAATCAAGTTCACATGGCTGATGATAGACTTGCCTTATTAGAAAGGATGATGCATCAGATGGCCCAACAATAGCAAGTTTTGTTCCCAATAATCACCACTCTCTAGATATCCCAAGATTCAAACCTAGGAAGATGATTCTCAAATATGGAAGAGAAGATAGTCTTGTTACAAAAGAACACTACAGATCTAGAATTAGCAATAGGCCCTATGCTTAGAAGATTTCAACACCCGATGTCTAACATTGATCAAGTGCCTGTAAGCGCAAGTGATGAGGGAAGCCCAAGAAAAAAGCTTAAGAGGAGTGAGGAAAAACAAACCTAAGGGACTTAGAGGAGACAATTCACTCAACTAAATGTATCAATCACCCGACTCTTTTATCATTTGAAAGCAGTAAGGGTTATAACTTGTGAAGCCCTTAATTCAAATTACAAACCACGCAACTTTAACCCATAAGCAAGATGTAATTGTCATATGGGTCAGAAGAGGCATTCCACTAAAAAATGCTGGAGACTAAAGAATAAGATTTAAGACCTGATTGATGCAAAATTCATTTAGCTAAAGCTATAACAAGACAGTCCTTCTTCAAGTCATAAGGATAGTCCAACTGAGTTGCCTAGAGCTCCATTTCTTTTGAGCTTACTGATGCCTTTTAATAAGCTCACGTGTTGTTTCAAGTAATTAGATGCTTGATAAGAGAAGGGCAAAGCAAGTTATTTTTTCAATAAAGTTTGTTGCCTTTCTAATGGAAAATTGAAATGTTATTAGGGCAAATGAATTTCCTCCTTAATGAATTAGTAACTTACTTTTAAAAGGATTAGAAGGAAAGGAGGCAAACTATCTCCCACACACTAACTTGAAACACTTTGAGAGTTGAGCAGCATAAAGGTGAGGATACTTTGGACTCATTCCTTAAAAGAGGTCTACTCTGAATGTGATATGTAGATTAAAATGACGTTAGGCATTCATTTTTGAAATCCTAAACACGATCATCTCTTGTTTACCCCGTAAGACCTATTTGAAGAATTTTCAAATTTAAACCTTGTTGAGAAACACCTCGCAATGGGACAATTCAAAGGTTAGGATCATTGATAAGGAGGGTAGGATTAAAATTGGTTTGTGCTTGCTTTAGTAACGCTAAATTCAAAAGAAACTTTTATTACCAATAAGTTATGTTTTTTGAAATAAAGAAGAGCCATATCCTTTTTAACATCTCGAGCCCGTACAATAGAAATCCATGAATAAAGGGCCTTGAATCACTTATGAGACAAAAACTTGGCAATGGAGACTTGGGGCCAAAAGAAAAAAGAAGAGAATAGTAAGGCAAAATAATAACAAAAAGAAAAAGAGATAAAGAAAAGTGGTTGGAAAATTGGGCTCAAGTGTAAGTCAAAAGCCATATCATATCCTAATAGGGGGCAGTCAAATCAAAAGTGAAAGCCAAAATAGCCCTAAAGACACAAAGCTTTAAATTATAGTCCGAGCTCAAGAACCCAAAATCTCTGCATCTACTTTGAAGCCTCTCTCACAGTTGGCCTTCTCACCCACAATACTACCCTTATACAGCAAAAGATCTTTCAATTTTAAAAGATAATCTATCCTTAATAAAAGTTTTCTTTTTTGAAACTAGGACAAGTATATTTCTAATTGTTCCTAAGATTCTCAAATTCTATACTCAGGATTAATGTTTATTTCAAAATAGGCTTCTTTGTTAGTTCTTTTTGAAACCTTTGGAGCAAAAGACTAAATTCATAATGTTAAACCGAAAAAGACCTAATGGATTTATCAAGGAGTATCACATGCAAAATGGACTATAATTTTGGGATTATAGTCAAGTGTGCAATATGGACCGAGAGTTTGCAAGGAAGTCATCTTCGACTAAACTAGTCATGAGTTACCTTTCCTTAAAAAAATAAGGATGTTTAAAAATCACAAGACCTTACCAAGCAACTCGACATCTAAATCTAAGAGAATTTAAGAAGCCTATGTGATTATTAAGGAAGGGATCTTTACCTATTAGCAAACTAAAAAAAAAAAAAAAGAAAAGAAGAGAAGAAAATATTGAAAAACTATATAAAAAAAAAGAGAGTAGAAAGAGAGAGGGAAAGAAAGAGGAAGTAAATCTTTATTCCGAGTTCTTGTCGGCCTAAATGGAAAAGTTTTTCAATCCATTTCAAAAAAGTTGACAATGATAGTTTAGGTCATTCGCACTCTTTCCCAAATGAAGGAAATTGTCCTTAGTATCTTTTGTTGATGTAAATGGTTTTAACCAAAGTGATCATCTATAAATAGTTTCCTCAAATCGAGTAACCAGCTTTCAAAATGACTATCCCACCTTCTACCCACTCAACTCTCTTTAAGGACTTTAGCAAGTCCTTAAGGTGCTTCTGCTCCTCAATTACCTTTAGCATACCCATAGACCCGTTTAATTTACTAAGTTCTTTTAACAAGCCCACAAGGCACTTCCTTTTTGTAAAAATCTCATAGTAAGCTCATAGGATGCTTAATTTCTTTAGGCAAGCCCATTGGGCCTCTTTGTTCACAAAGTTTCTCTTAACAAGCTCACAAGGCATTCACTGAGCTTCTCTTAAGTGTATTCATAGGGCACTTCAATTCACTAAGCTCTACTAATAGGCCCATAAGGTACTTCTTTTTGCAAAGATCTTATAGTGAGTTTATAGGACGCTTGATTTCTTTACGCGTGTGTACCCATTGGGCTCTTTTGTTCACAAAGTTCCCCTCTTAGCGAGCCCGTATGGAACTTCTCTTCATCATTCTCTTCTGTCCATCCCATAAGACACTCACCTTCCATATCCAAGTGATTAGCAAGTCTTTGAATATGTGATATCAACTCAATCTCTTTTCCAAATTCTTTAAGCAAGCCTATGAGGCATTTGTATTTCAAGCAAGCCCATAGGGCACTTCCTTTCACCAAGTTTTCCTTTAGCAAACCCGTAGGGTACTTCCATGTTTTAGATCCATCCTAGTCATAGGGTTGCTAGTCCTTGAGAGACGCTTTCGCCAAGGTTAGTGAGCCTAGTGAGGCATGACCAGGTTTTAGATTGATCCCAAATCAGGGTTAGTAGTCCCTAAGAGACATTCTCAATTAAGTTAATGAGCATAGTGACGCACGACCAAGTTTTAGATTGATCCTAGTCATAGGGTTACTAGTCTCCGAGAGATGCTCCTACCTAGGTTAGTAAGCCTAGTGAAGTACGAATGGATTTTAGATTAATCCTAATTAGGGTTGTTAATCCTCGAGTGATACTTCTGCCTAAGTTAGTGAGCCTAGTGAGGCACAACCAAGTTTTAGATCGATCCCAGATTAGGGTTGCTAGTCCTCGAGAGATACTTCCACCTAGGCTAGTGAGCTTAGTGAGGTACGGCTAGGCTTTAGATCGATCTCAACTTAGGGTTACTTGTCCCCGAAAGGCTCTTCTACTTAGGTAAGTGAGCTTAGTGAGACACGACTAAGTTCTAGATTAATTCCAGCGCAAGATTGCTTGTCCCTTAGAGATACCCCCTATAAACCCTACTTTTAGTGGGCCTAAGACTCAATTAAGAGTACCTTCTGAACATTCCTAAAGATCAAGTAAACTAAAAACTTGAGTTTATGTTTAGAAATGAATTAAATTTTTACAATTCAAAAGCCAATTGTCGATAAAACCCGAGCTTGAAGAACTACGAGCTCTAAAGCTACTTAAAACCCTAAACCTTAAAACCATTAAGGAATTTTAACCCTGAATAATAAATCGATAATTTAATTTAAATAATTTCATTCAACTTTAGAAAATTTCGCAATTCTACAAAAATCAAATCATAAATTACAAAACAATGTAAGATAAAAATCCTAAAACAATTTTCTATAAGGCTATGCCCTTATCTTCATGTATAAGCCTTACACATAGATAATTAGACCAACCAATCACCTTAGATAACTTATCAATTAAGAGTCGGAATCATTTATCAATTGATAACTTATCAAAATCTAGTGATAAGACAATTTCCTTATCACCTCTTCACTTATACTACATATGGACAATTTTTCACAAGAATTCATAAGCTTAACTTTAATAAAGGAGACAAGACCACTCCATGGCATAAAAAGACTTCCAATGGCAGATCTAAAAAGGGGAGAAAGGGGGGCCATGCACTTGTTATTCAACCATCAATCACTTCTTCTTACACATCATTATTCACCCCTTAATGCTTACATCAACAAGAGTTGCAATTGTTGACTTTATGTAAGCTACAAGACAACACTTTCAAGACATTTAAACACTCCTTCTCTCTCCATTTCTAACTGGCCACACATTCCACCATTTCTCTCCCTTTCAATTTCACTTTCACTTCATCTTTCCCTCTTTTGAAACAAACATAAAAAGGGGAAACAACCTTACCCTACAAAATCAAAATTTTCCATTGAAGCTTCACTCACGGCATTCTTTTCCCTTGTTCTTGTATCATTTTCTTTCACCATCTAAGACCTTTTAAGACCATTAGTCTTCCATAAACCCCATACCAAAAGAACAAAAGATTCGGGTTTCAAAAGGTAGCAAAAAGGAGGCAAAGTTAAGAGCTAAAGTGGAACCTTAGTGCACAACCACCACACTTTGTGTTAAGGACGAGTAAGTATTTCTTGTGATGTGTGGATTAGTATTTATGTTAAGAGACTAGGATTTCTTGAAGATATGAGTAAGGTTTAAGTTATTAGAACACCAAAAATCGTTTTAAGAAACAAACCATAAAACCCTTACATGAAGTTGAAATATGAGCATGTAAAGTTGGTGTTTTGTGAAGAAATTTGTTGAATGCTTTGAATGGAAGATTTTAAGCTAAGAAAATCTTAAAATGAGAACTTTAATGGAGGATAAGCATGCTGGGCGTGAGGGTTCCATAGTCATTTGGATGTTGATTTTGTTTCCATTAAGTTAAATATGCTTAAATCTAGACTTAAGTTAAGGAAAAATCCATCACATGAAGTTTTATGAAAAAACCAACTTTGTATGACATGAGCTATGATATGAGAGTTGTATTAAGTATAAGATCTTTTATTTCTTTATGTGGAGCATGAGTTAAAGGATCATTAATGGAAGAAAACTTAAGATTTGTACACAAGTAGTTAAGTGCATAATCTACCACCTAAACTTGAGGAAATGGTGAAACAAGTTGAAAAACCAAGTAAGGACTCCTTGGAACCATCATGAAAAGATCTGGAACGTGGGAGAATGAAGCCTAAAAATATGATAAAAGTGAAAAGATTAACTAAAGCAAGTATAGTAAGCATATAAAGCCTAAAACTCAAAACCGAGCTTAAAACTCCCAAAATAAGCCTAGAACTCTAAGATGAGCCTTCAATAAAAATCTGACCAGCATCTTAAAGTACCAAGAGAGGTTGTTTTGAAGCCCTTAATAAATCGACCTAAGGCCCCATAAGCCCACCAAAGTCATTAACTTTAGTTTGAACCAAAAACAAGCCCATTTGACAACTTAAGCTCACTAAAAGGCCCAAGAAATGGTTGTTAGCCTTAGGAATATAAATCAAAGTTGTAAATCTGATCTTAAGGAGTATTTTGAACTTAGGATAAAATCTAAAGACCAACCCCAAAGGACTCCTCAAGTTATCAAAAAGCCCATTTACCAAACAAGGCCCAAAAACACTCCAACGTATGAGGAACGCTACTGTTCTGCCCATGGACAGAATTGTATACCTCATTTCAAAAATATAACCTTACCACGTTAAAGTACACTTGAAAATGATGAAGATTGACTACAAGATCATAAAAATCGGATTTAAAACGAAAAAGTTATATGCAATTGAACTTTAGGTAAAAACCGAGAAAAATTACGAAAACTAGTTAAGAAAATAACTTAAGGAAAATTTACTTAGTTTCTTAAGTTTGCTTCAATTCCTTATAAAAATTATTTCAACGACCAAGGGACACCGTTTACAGAGATGACTTGCCTCCGAATTACTTTGATTGACCCATATGGCAGAGTAAGTAAATTCCCAATGACTCTTTACTTGATTGTACTTGTAGAATAGATGCATCTAAACTATATATATAAATTTGGATGTTTGTGGGATATGGGAGATGCATGTGTTTGAATTTATGGATGAATGTGATGAATTTTTTTTATTATATATAATAATGGGAATTGTTTATAATGCATATATATATGTGAATTGTATGGAATGAAATTGTTTAGTCACTCTAAAAATCAAGTTAATCACTTGTACGATTAAGAACTCAAAATGAATCATGCATTCCCCATATTGCATATGGATAACACCGACTGCCGCTTCACGTAGAAAATGGGAGGGGACTCACAGGAGTACAAGTTTCTTGCAGGATTGGGCACTAGCTATGCCATCATATATATTGAGTCTCTAACCTAAGCTGATAGGCTTACTAGGTGCTGGGAGACACCAACCGTCGGCGAGGGGCCGAGTCTTGTGGCTTCTATTTAGGGCGTGTGTTTGTGGATTGCGGAGGCCACCACAGTTCTAGACTTAGGATTTTAAAAGATATGATTCGATTTTGATAAAGGAAGTATATATATATATGTATATATGTAGAGTTTTGTTTTGGTATGAGCACGATAGTGCAAATGAAATAAAACCTAAGGTCTGGAACCCGGATTTTGGTTTGGGTCGGTTAATTATCTCCAAACCTCGACTTCAGGGGGTATAATTCTGAGTTGAATGCAGTTCCTAGGTCATTGCATGCGTTGTTTGGCATACTAATTGTTCATGCATATTGATTGTTCATGCATTCATATGATTGTGCATTTAATAAATTTTTGTCATGCGGTATTGATGAGGGTAATTATCTCACTAAGCATAAGCTTACACCCCAACAGTTCTTTTCCTTATAGGTTGATCGATAGTTGGGAATGGGATAGGAATCGAGCGTAGAGTGCTACCATTAAATCAGTATGATGAAAAGTTTGTATAGTTAATTCGGAATGCTCCGAAAAACGACTAATGTCTCAATTAAGTTTAGTATCTTTAGTAAGTTTAAAATTTTTTAGAATTGTCTATCTTATTTCACTATTTTGTTAGGAGATACTGATTCTTTGCGGTTCTGAGGAATTGTGGAAAAATGGATATCCATAATTATTTATATTATATAATGAGTCAATGAACTAAAATTGAAGACTCTAGCAAATAATTATTTAGAGTCTTGCAATGTCTAACTTGCAAGGCGATTTTCTTATCATAGGTGCACACGTGATATGGAAATTTTAGGCAATACTACTAGGCCCCTCCTAGGGTCGCTACACCCCCACCTAAGTTAGTGAGCTTAAAGAGGTACAACCAAGTTTCATTTCTTCATCCACATCCCCAATAAATCAATTGTAGGGCTCAAGGGCAAAAATAGTGCCTCTTTGTCTTTGTGGTAAAGCTTTGTTCAAACTTCACCATAAAGAGAAGTAGTTGTAAACACCCAATTATTGCCCCCTTTATTTTTATTTTTCTTTCTTTTCTTAATAAGCCCTAAATTAGGAAAAACACAAAAATATAGGAAATTAAAGAAAACCAAAAAAATTAAAATATTTACAAAAAATAAGAATTTTAGGAAAAATACAAAAATAAGAAAAGCATAAAAAATAAGAAATTTCAAAAAATATCAAAAATAGGAAATCTAGAAAGAAAACCAAAAAATAAGAGATTTAAAAAATAAAAAAATTTAAAAAATAAAAGATTTTAGAAAATAACAATTTTATTAAGATAGATTTTTTATTTTTCAATTAGGTTTAAAGGTTAGATTGTTGAACTTGGGCTTAGATTTAAATCTAGTTCAAGTTGATTAAGTTTATATGTGTAATTTAGTTGCACATATAGACAACACATATAGACAAGGCATAGACCAACGGCCTAATGGATAAGCATATGGACTTAGTATTGAGTGTTGTACATGAGGTCTTAGGTTCGAATCATGGAGGAGGCATATAAGGTTTTTTATTTTTCAACACATGAAGGATCACCATGTGTCATGATCTCATTGTGCCGCGTGTCCTGATGTAGCAACGTCAAATTGGATGACTATGTTGATATGGTGACACATAGCATCCACGTGGCATGCAACGTTAGCTGCCATGTGTCACTATTAATATGTAGCATGCTGTGACCGATTGGGTTAGCTAACGTAGCGCCATGTTAGCGCCACACTAACACTTTCCCTCTCTTTCTCTTAGTTTTCCCTCATTTTCTCTAGGCTTTCCTCCACTTTCCTAGTTAAGAACAACCTACTCCCTTCACTTCAGAGCCAATTTTTGTACAAATTCGTCATACACACATGCAATTTCTTACATTGATCTTACTAACTACATGACCTAGTATAAATTAGTACAAGAAACACATCCATATTTGATTGTTGCAAGGATTAAATGAGTGTTGAAAATTTGAAAAAAAAAACTTAATTTTTAGACATTTTCATTTAACCCTGAATTGGATCTTTCCTTATTCAATCGATGATTTCATATATAAATAAGAGGCTTACGAACATCCATAAGGACACAAAAACTAGTACGAGCTCTAGAATCACTCGAAACACCCTCTTTCTCTCATTCAAATCGCTTTCTCTCTCTACCAAACTCTTTCTCTCTTCAAGTTTCTCCTTCTCATCGCTTTCAGCCAAAGTTTACTGCTACGACTGAGACCCCCTACCGCTCAAGCTTAAAAAATTGACCACCCTCATCTACTGCCGTAGCTCCTAGCCATACCACCAAACAACACCACCGAAACCTTAACGTATGACTATCCCCCTCTTGAACTACCACCTCTAACTACTTTTACCCCAAACTAATCACACGACTACACTCTTAGCTACCTTAAACCCTCAACCCAACCACTCATTCACATCTAGCCATCAACCATGCTCACAACCCACTTCCACTACGACCACTCATCTCTAAACACCATTTAAACCACTCCCAAACCCTACGACATGCTTCTTACCCCCCATATCTCCAGTCTAAAACTCACAAATCTCCTTTCCCCCGCTCATTTTCACTTACGGATCAGCTCAAACTGAGCCTTGTCATGTTGTTAAACTAAAGTTGGAGTGATCCAGATCCAATGCTTGAACTGACACAACTTGATCATCTGACTCACTCTAGTTCCTACCTATGTGCACTGGTTTGAAGCATTCCCTATTTGAGTCTTTTCCTCTTTTTGGTTTTGTAATTATTTTTTTCTTTCTTTTCTTTTTTTTTTCTTATTTTTCTTTTCTTCTCTTTTGTTTGTTTATTATTTCATTTATTTCCAAACGTAAATGTAATAATACTAAAAAATAAAAATAAAAAAAAAAGGAAAAGGAAAAAATAAGAAGAAAGAAAAAGTTTATTTTTTATATATTTTTTAGTATAATGGAAATAGATAAAAATAATAAACAAACAAGAAAAATATAGGAAAAAATTAATAAGAAAAAATAAAAATAAGTGGAATGGGGAATGAATGATTTATCACTTAGAAAAGTGTTTTTCCAAATTGGAAAAAAAAAAACTAACCTGTTTTCAAATTTAGGACGTTTTAAAATTTTATTTTAAAAAAAAATTACAAAGAGTTCCAATTTAAGACCCTTTTTCTAGAAAATTTTCTCAAATAAAGCAAATTGAATTAAAGACATAAATCTAGTGTATTTTTAGAATTAAAATGAAACCAACTCACTAAAGTTTTTACAAAAGAACTACGTACGTCCAATCTCAAATAGTGGGTATGTAAGTATTTACGGGGCAACGATTAAAATAAAAAAATCTAATTTTTATTTTTCTTTAATTACTTAAGTCAGTAACATTTAGGTTTTTTCTTAAGAAATTTAAAGGTGATCTTTAAGTTTGATTTTAAATTTGGAAAGTTAATGGCATCCGTAAGAGTTTAAAAACTTAGCCCCCAAATACAAATCTCTAGTTTCAAAAACAATTTTACAAATTGGTTTTAATCATTAGACTAGTGGTTAAGTTATAATCAATCTACCCAATTGGTTATAACTTAATTATTTTTCCCAACTCCGATCGAGTAGTGACTCCAAAAAGTTTTCAAATTGAAAAAACAGTTTTTTTTTTTAAACTGTAGTTATGGGTTATTATTAAATGGGTAGGGTTTAGTACTAATTGGTTTAAATAAGACTAATTTTATAAAAGAATCGAGAAGTGAAAAATCAAGCTCAACACATATTCCTACTGATCAGATTTGATTTAGGTAAATTCCATCATATTTGGCATTAGTTACATAACTCGAGCTATAATATATACGTATTAGGGTAAAATATTGCCAATATTACTAACTTATTTTAGGAAATTATATAAAATATAGCTTATTTATATAATGTGGTCATAATATAATAATGATTATTATAAAGGCATATAGGTATAATAGAAAATAAAAGTATCCTTTAGAAGTCACCTCTTGAGATAAAACTCGTAATACATATCATCAAGTCAATACAAACCTAATGATACTACTTTTACTAAAAATTGGATAATCTTAGGTAATATAGTGTATATTTCTAAAATATTACAAGAATTTACATACTACAATAATCCTATCATAATTGAACTATAACTAGACTGATTAAAAATATACTTCGATATGATCAAAACAATATATTATAAATAATAATATAATTATATATATTATTAACACCCACTAACTTAATATAATATATATCATAAAACTATACTCAATCCTATTGTTAGCGAATTTTGGGATCTAGATTGTCTTGCAAAGAAAGGTAAAAACTCTTGATATTGGGGCTAGCTTAGTGCGACCACTCCAATGCCTAAATTAGTAAATGTGAGTAGGGAAAATTAAAAGTAGTGAGGAATTATTAAATGTCTCTTAGACTATTTATTTTTCGTATTTATAGGCGAGTATTATTTTGAAGATGCAGTTATCGGAATGGTTAATGGAGGCACTTAGAGGCCTCTTCATTAAATACATTCCTAAAATATAGGGAAAATGGGAAGTTTTGTAATATAACTGTGCTAAGTGATAATTGTTCACACTACTTCCCTTTAATTCAAATTAGAAACAGATCTATATTTCTTGGCATTAGCCGAAAATGTAGATTACTCAGCCTGTCAGTAGATGAATAGATGAGTGAACGAAACTTAAATATCAACATTTGCCCCCTAACTTCCGTGTTTCGAGGATTTGACTAAGGAAGTAAATATTTAATGCTCTGGAGGTTAAGTAGGAAACTATTCCATAAACACCAAGTAGGGTAGAAAGACAAATCACATCTTATCTAAAAGGTCACAATTTTCCATTTTCACGTTTGTTGAAAATACTACAATAGAAAGTATGACAACTATCACTTCGATCATCATTACGCTATAGGCCTAATAATTGTCAAAGACTTCATAACAATTGGATTTCTATTTCGAAACACGTGCCAACAATTAGTGCTATTATCTAAATAGCACATCATTTCCGCCAGAGATCTATTGCAGTTACGTGAGCAATTCATCCATATTTAAGGAACCTTTCAAGATTGAGAACAAATATCTTCAATAGCATCCATATGCTATCGTTATTTACTCGACATCTTTTCTTACTTTGAAATTCTTTGACTTGTCCTTTTAGATTCTAAAGCAACTTAGTTTGAAGCTACTTCTCCTCCCCAAAAGAGGACCAAGACAGCATGTTCCTCAGGTAGCTTAGCCAACAATATTGTAGAGCTATAGGATAAACTCACTTAGATCAATTCTCTTGTGGCAAAAAATTATCCAAAAGACAAAGTAAGAAGATTCGTAGTTCGATATCTGTACAATAATATAGTTTACTTCCGTGATTCACCAAACAAAGTGGCCAGTGGTGTCGATAAGGTCCTTGTTTCAAAATATAACAAATACTGGCAAGACCTTCCTAGAGTATTAAATCTTAAGAGGCCGAGAGAAGAGGAAAGGGTATGTTTTCCAAGGGGACGGGAGTTCCATATTTAGTTGAAATTTCTCGATTTTGGGCTACGCTTCCCTTTCTCGACATTTGTTAAGCAGTTCTTCAATTACTTCCGAGTCATGCCGAGTATAATCTTACCAAATACATATTGGCTTCTAGCGGCTTTCAAGATAATATGTAAAGAGGTTAAAGTCAATTCTATGCCTTAACTATTCCAGTACTTCTTTACGATTAAGAGGTAACCTTATAGTTAATACTTTACCACTATGTGGCAGAGGCTAAAGTTTATGAATGGGTTGAAGTCCAAAATCCATAAGTAGCACAACAATGTCTATCATTTCAAACAAAGAGTTCGATTTTTAGACTCAATGGACCGTACCAATCCACACTAAGGACATAGAATTGATGCTAAATGATGTTGCTATAGCAAAAAGGATCCAAGAAAGGAGGAAGAACAAAATGTGTTTCTAGCACACCAAGAGAATAATAAGGCATTATGAGAGTAGAAAGACAAACTTTTCTAAGATAGAATGTATGCTAATGAGTAATCGCTTTGCCGAGTATAGCTACAATATGAAAGACATTCTCATTACTTAGGGGAGGAATTGTTGCCTTTGAGCCTTGCTCAGTACGGAGAATGTGAGTTGTTTCTTAATCCTCGCATTAATATTAATATGTCTACTTCATATTGCAGACATGAGCACTAATGAGGTGAATCCTACTAAGTTATTGGCCCAAGCTAAGGTCAAGAAGTCAAAGACTAACAAACATGTGGCTATCATTGTCACTACCACTAGACCAGCTACTGTCAAGAATGCAATAAAGGAAGGTCCAGTGAAGCAAGTGGCGGCCCAAAAGAAGACCTCCCAATCGGTTGAGAAGTAGAAAAGGAGCAAAAAGCCTATGTTGGTTAAGGTTGCACATACTAGGGCACCTTTTACTAAGAACATTCCATTTGTTACTAAGCCAAGAAAGGGTAGTCGAAAAACCCAACCCCAAAATGAGTTTGAAGCTACTATAGCTACTGAATGGTCATCATTGATGATTGAGGCTGTACCAAGTACTAATAAGAGAAGTGGGAAGGAACTTGCTAGCTAACCCCCTACCAATAGGTCTAAAGAGTTAGATGAGAGGACAAAGGGGGCCATGTGCAACAAAGCTTTTGGCATGAACAATGCGAAATTCGTCCCCAATACAGATGTTGGCGAATACTTCATCCTCGTATTAGAGCCACAATATCATCGAATCTACCTTAGGTGATGGGGAGAAATAATTGGCCTTGATGGAAGGCATTATTCTTCCCAAAGGTAAAGAGGTTGTGAAGAAAGACAACGATAGGGTCGGCCATTGTAATAAGGCTAATATCATGGCCAAGCTATATGATGTAAGTACTTATTGCATCCTTTCAATTGTTAGATTCATTTGGTTACTAACATTCCTATTTGTTTTCAAATACGCAGCTATGTTCTAACAGCCTTAGATGAGGTCAATAAAGAAATGAAGGTAATAACAATAACTTTTCATGTGTTATGCCAAGTGACTTAGAATACTCATCATTTTATGTTGACTTGTCATAGAAAATTGAAGATGCATATAACTCTTCAAAAGTGCAATCTGTGGCTACCAAGAGCATAAGAATAAAGGCTGAGATGGAGGTTAAAAGGTATCAAGATGAATTGGCTACTAAGAAGTTGGCGCAATGCTTAGTTGCCAATGAAGTCTCGAGCCTTAAGGTAAAGGTTAAGGAATAATACAAGGAAGCTAAGTGCTTAAAAGAGAAGAGTGCTGGGATTTAGGCCGAACACTCAATTCTATAAGTGATGAGGAGGACAGGCTTTGGATGCAAATTAAGGAATAAGAGACCAACAGCATTAGGCTACAAAGCCATGTTGCCGAGTTAAAGGAGACTGTGAAGAAAGGACCCTCTATTGAAGAGGTACTAAACATCGTCATTCCCAATCGGTAATAGGAGAGACTATTGCAAAAGAAGTTGTTAAAGGGGGTCCAGGTAGCAAGAGAAGGGATCCTCAAATTTTACCCTGACTATGATCAAGGTGCATGGATTTCATTGATGTTAATGACAAAGTCAGTAGTTGTAACGAGGGAGATGGCGAGTCCCAAGTCTAGTTTTCCACCATTCTAGTTCTTTTGTAAAATTAAGTCTTCTTTAAATCAATCTGTACTAAACTCTACCCATTTAATACTGATCCTCAACTAGGGTTTAAAGAAAACCGTTTTTTTAATTTGAAAAGGTATTAAAGTCGCCACCTGACCAAAGTTGAGAAAAAGAGTTAAGTTATAA
Organism: Lumnitzera racemosa; assembly: GCA_024138005.1. NCBI lineage: Eukaryota > Viridiplantae > Streptophyta > Magnoliopsida > Myrtales > Combretaceae > Lumnitzera > Lumnitzera racemosa. The sequence goes on from JAMXBC010000007.1 coordinate 48,811,538, forward strand.
CCAATTGAGTGGAGTGGTTATAACTTAGATACCAATCTATCGATTAAAAAACCAATTTATAAAATGGTTTTTTAAAAACTAGAGATCTAGGTCAGGTAGCTAATTTATTAAATCCTAAATGCGTACTACTTTTTAACTTCCCAAATTTAACTTCACTTTTCAAATATATCCTTTTTTAGTTTTTAAACAGCTAATTATATTACATGTAACTAAAATTGATCAATCTACACAAATATCTAAAAAAGGAAAAAATAAAACTTTCTGTATTTTAAGTCATCCCATACATACGTACTAGTGCTTACGTATTTGCTGTTCGGAATTAGACTTCCATAGTTCATTCACAGAAAAACATAGCAAGTTGATTGATTTTAATTTTGGAAAAAATGTTGAATTTACATTTTTACCCATTATGATTTATTTGAATAAATTTCCCTAAAGGTCCTAAGTTAGATTTTAATTTTGAACACTCTAAAGTGATCCTAATTTGGACATGGTCCAATTATTTATATTTCTTTTTGAAAAATAAATTTTCTAAGTGATAAAACAATTTTATCATTAACCCATTTATTTCATTCCCATTTTTTAATATTTCCCCTTATTTATCTATATATATATTTTTATTTTATTTAAAAAATAAATAATTAAATAAATGAGTAGACCACTTTTTCTTCATTTTCCTTTTCTTTTCTTTCCCCTCCCCAATACACCCCCCCCCCCTCCACCTCTCCTCCTTTCCCTTTTTTCCCTTTTTATAGGATTTCTTTTTTTTTTTTCTTACAACAAACTAAAAAAAATGAAATAAAATATAATAAATAAATAAACAATAGTAATTAATATGGAAGAGGGTAGGATTTAGACTTGCAGTACAGGTTGGTTTTAGAGCAAGCGCAAGTCAAATCTTCAGGTCAGATTGGGTTTCGATTTGGGTCAAGTCAATTCTGTAAACCCTCCTTTAAGTGGGCCTAAGACTTGATTAAGAGTACTTTTCGAACGTTCCCAAAGATCAAATAAACCAAAAACTTAAGTTTATATTTGGAAACGAAGTAAATTTTTCCAATTAAAAAGCCAATTGTCGATAAAACTCGACCTTGAAGAATTAGAAGCTCTAAAGTCATTTGAAACCCTAAACCTTAAAACCATTAAGGAGTTTTAACCCTAAGTAATTAATCTATAATTTAATTTGAATAATTTCATTCAACTTTAGAAAATTTCACAATTTTATAAAAATCAAATCATAAATTACAAAACATTGCAAGATGAAAACCTAAAAACAATTTTCTATAAGACTATGCCCTTATCTTCATGCCTAAGCCTTACACTTAAATAAGTAGATCAACCAATCACTTTAGATAACTTATCAATTGAGAGTTGAAATCATTTATCAATTGATAACTTATCAAAATTTAGTGATAAGACATTTTCTTTATCGTCCCTTCACTTATACTACATATGGACAATTTTTCATAGGATTTCATATGCCTAACTTCATTAAATGAGATAAGACCACTCCATGGCTCAAAAAGACTATAAATGGCAGATTTAAACAAAGAAGAAAGGGGGGCGATGCACTTGTCTTTCAACCATCAATCCCTTTCTTTTACACATCACTATTTACCCCTTAATACTTACATCATCAATAGTTGCAATTGTTAACTTTTGTGTAAGTTACAAGAAAATCTATTAAAGCTTCTTGCATACACTTCTTTTCTCATTCAAAATCTGCCACTCTCTCCCTCTTTCACTCCCATTTTTACTTCCTTTTCTCTCACTTTAAACGCAAATCAAAAGAAGAAATCTAACTCTGCAAATTCCTAACATTGCCGCTACCATTTTTTACTTCCATACTTACGGCAATTTCTCCTCTTATTCTTATGTCATTTTCTTTCGACATCTAAGATTTTTTAGAACCATTAGAACCTTCCATAAACCCCATTCCAAAAGATAAAACAACTCGAGTTTCCAAAAGGTGGCAAAAAGGAGGAAGCAAAGTAAAGAGCTCAAGTGGAACCTTAATGTACATCCACCATACTTTGCTTTAAGGACGAGTAAGCATTTCTTGTGATTTGTAGGTTAGTGTTTATGTTAGGAGGCTTTGATTTCTTGAAGATATAAGTAAGGTTTAAGTTGTTATAACACCAAAAACCGTTTTAACAAACAAACCATGAAACCCTTACATGAAGTTAGAGCATGAGCATGTAAAGTTGGTATTTTGTAAAGACACTTGTTTAACACTTTGAATAGAAGATTTTAAGTTAAGAAAGTCTTGAAACAAAAACTTGAATGGAGGATGAGCATGCTGGACGCGAGGGTTCCATAGTCATTTGGATATTAATTTTGTTCCCATTAAGTTAAACATACGCAAATCTAGACTTAAGTTAAGGAAAAATCCATCACATGAAGTTTTATGAAGAAACCAACTTTGTATGACATGAGCTATGATATGAAGATTGTATTAAGTATAAGATCTTATATTTCTTTATGTGGAGCATGAGTTAAAGAATCATCTTATGGAAGAAGACTTAAGTTAAGATTTGGATACAAGTAGTTTAAGTGCATAATCTAACACCTAAACTTAAGGAAATGATGAAACAAGTTGAAAAACCAAGTGAGAACCCCTTGGAATCATCACGAACAGATCTGGAATGTGAGAAAAAGAAGCTTAAAAATATGGTAAAAGTGAATGAACAAAGTGAAAAGATCAACCAAAGCAAGTATGGTAAGCATACAAAGCCTAAAACTCAAAACCAAGCCTAAAACTCTCAAAACAAGCCTAGAACTCTAAGTTGGGCGTTTAATGAAATTATGACCAGCACCTTAAAGTATCAAGAGAGGTTGTTTTGAAGCCCATAAGAAATCTATCTAAGGCCCCATAAGCTCACCAAAGTCACTAACTTTAGTTTGAACAAAAAACATGCTCATTTGACAACTTAAGCCTACTGAAGGGCCTATGAAGTGGTTATTAGCCTTAGGAATATAAATCAAAGTTGTAAATCTGATCTCAAGAAGTATTTTAATCTTAGGATAAAATCTTAAGACCAAGTCCAAAGGATTTCTCAAGTTATCAAAAAGCCCATTTGCCATACAAGGTCCAAAAACACTCCAACACATGAGGAACGCTACTGTTCTGACCCATGGACAGAATTGTATGCATCATTTCGAAAATCTAACCTCACCATGTTAAAGTAAACTTGAAAACGATGAATATTGGCTAGAAGATTATAAAAATTGGATTTAAAACAAAAAGTTATACACAATTGAACTTTAGGTAAAAACCAGGAAAAATTTCGAAAACTAGTCAAGAGTATAACTTAAGAAAAATTTACTTAGTTTCCTAAGTTTATTTCAATCCTTTATAAATATTTTTTCAATGACCAGGGGATACCGTGTACGGAGACGACTTGCCTCCGAATTACTTTGATTGACCCATATGGCAGAGTGAGTAAATTCCTAATGACTCTTTACTTGATTATGCTTGTAGAATAGGTGCACCTAAACTTATATATATATAAATTTAGATGCTTGTGGGATATGGGAGATGCATGTGTATGGATTTATGGATGAATGTGATGTCTTGTTAATTATATATATAATAATAGGAATTGTTTGTATTAATATATACATGTGAATTGTATGGAATGAAATTGTTTGATTACCTTAAAAATCAAGTTAATCACTTATACGATTAAGAAATCAAAATGAATCATACATTCCCCATATTGCATACAGATAACACCAACTGCCGCTTCATGCAGAAGATGGGAAGGGACTCATAGGAATACGAGTTTCTTGCAGGATTGGGCACTAGTTATTTCATCATATATATTAAGTCCCTATCTTAAGATGATGGGCTTACTAGGCGCTGGGAGACACTAACCATCGGTGAAGGGCCGAGTCCTATGGCTTCTGCTTAGGGCATGTGTTTGTGGATTGTAGAGGCTACCAAATCGCTAGACTTGGGATTTTAAAATATAATTTGATTTCGATAAAGGAAGTATACATATATATCTATATATATATAGAGAGAGAGAAAGAGAAAGAGGGAGAGAGAGAGAGAGAGAGGGAGAGAGGGAGAGTTTTGTTTTGACAGGAGTGTGATAATGCAAATGAAATAAAACCTAAGGTCTAGAACCTAGATTTTAGTTTGGGTTGGTTAATTATCTCCAAACCCCAACTTTAGGGGAGGTAATTCGGAATCGTATGTAGTTCCTAGGTCACTGCATGCGTTGTTTGGCATACTGATTATTCATGCATTTATATGATTGTGCATCTAATAAATTTCTATCATATGATACTAACGAGGGTAATTATCTCACTAAGCGTAAGCTTAAAGCCAAACAGTTCTTTTCCTTACAGGTTAATTGACAGTTGGGAATGGGATAAGAATCGTATGCAGAGTGCTACCATTGAATCAGTATAATGAAAAGCTTATGTAGTTAATTCAGAATGCTCTGAAAAACAACTAATGGCTCAATTAAGTTTAGTATGTTTAGTAAGTTTAGAATTTTCTAGAATTGTCTATCTTATTTCACTATTTTGGTAGGAGATACTGATTCTCTGCAGTTTTGAGGAATTGTGGAAAAATGTATATTCATAATTATTTATATTATATAATGAGTCAATAAACGAAAATTGAAGACTCTTGCAAATAACTATTTAGAGTCTTGTAATCTCTGGCTTGCATGGCGATTTTCTTATCATGGGTGTACACGTGATATGAAAATTCTAGGTAGTACTTCTAGGCCCCTCTTAGGGTTGCTACAAATTCGAACCGAGTCAAGTTCGAGTAATGTCTGGCAACTAATGCAGTATGCTAGAGGCTATTTTAGGGTGTATTTCAAGTAGATGAAAAGTAGTTTTATGCATTTTTCATTGACGTTTTAAGGTAGAGGAGTGATGCCTCAACTAATAGTAGTTGTTTTGGGTGTCTAACGAAGAGTAGCGGTAGTGGTGTATGCGAGTTCATGACAACGAGGTTTGGCCGCATTAGAGTTGGGTTTGTGTGAGAAGGTAACATTAAGGAGTGTTTATGGTATGGTAGCATTGTATGCGGTAGCTTGTATGATGGTAGGTATGGGATTAGATGGGTTATGCATAGGTGGTCTGCAGTATGGGTGTTTGGGGCTGTAGCGTTGGGGAGTTAGGGATGATAAGGAGGTAATGAAGGGATAGAGGATTTGAGAGTTACACGAGAGGTAGTGGAGAGAGGATATGGCTGGTGAGAGAGAGAGTCTCCGGGTATGGCTGTGGATCACGATGAAGAGGCCATAGTAGTTACAGATGGTGTTGGAGTGTGGTTGTGGTGGTATGTTCAATGGGCCGCACTAAGTGTGGGCTATTGAAATGATTGGTATATGCTGTGATTTAGCAAAACGGGTACAATATGCAATGGTGTGGTAGTTAGTGTGTGGGTTGGTGTTCGGTGGATAAGAGGGAGAAAGTTGGCTGAGTAAGTGAATGAGATAATAAAGGGAGAAAGGGGATCGGTCAAGAGAGAGCGAAGGTGGCAAGTTGGAGCCCTGGCTAAGAGAGAGAACTTAAGTTATTTGTACGAGAGTTTTTCCCCCTATCTGTGTTATGTGTGTATTAAAAAAAAAATTCCCCCTCCCTTTGTTTCTGTATGTGTTTTGAATATGGGTTTTTTCCCTTTTGAAATCCAATCCCTTCCCTCTGTACTGTATGTCCTTTTCTTTTTCAAAATGAAACCCCCCTTATCCATTTGTGTCTATCCTCCCCTTTTCTTATTGTTCAATTAAAATGAAGGGAAGAAGGGGAAAGTAGAGAAGAAAATGGGGAAAGAAAAATGTGCTATCTATATGAATCACAAAGTTCCATGTGTCATGAGTAGACATGTAGTACAGTAATTCTTTGACATGTGGTAACATGTGAGGTGTAGAAAAAAAACAAAATAAAAGGCATTCTCTATTTGTGATGAGATACGAACCTAAGACCTCAAAGCTATATCCATGCGCTTATCCGTTAAGCCGTTGGCCTATGGATTGCACATATGGATGAGGTTAACTTAGGCTAGATTCAAATCTAAGCCGAGGTCAACGGTCCTTTATTTAAAATCTTCTCTATTTAAACTACTTAGAAACTTTCATTTTTTAAATTTCCAACTTTTTATTTTTTATTTTTTTTACTTTTAAAATTTCTTATATATTTTTCTAAATTTCTTCATTTTTTGTATTTATTCTAAAATTCTTATTTTTTTATGCTCTTTCCTATTTTATTTTGTATTTTTCTAAAATTCCTATTTTTTTTTCTAAATTTCTTCATTTTGGGGGTTTTTCTTAAATTTCCTACAACTGTCCATCTTTAAGGTGTAGTTTAAGCAAAACTTTACCACAAAGACAAAAAAGACACTATTTTTATCCTAAGGGTGGATTTTATCCTAAGAATCATTACGACTAGCTAACTATCTTTAGTCCATTCCACTAGGGATTTGGTGAAGAGAGGGGTGGTCCGCTAAGAGTTGGTCGAAAGATGGAAAGAAGAAATAAAGTTTAGTCGTGCTCTTTCACTTGGCTAATACCCTAAAAGAGATGAGAAAACTTGATCATATCCTAATAAGCTAACCAACCGAGGCGGGTAAAACACTCCTAAAGCTGTTTAAAACCCTAAATTGAATTAGAAGGTAAGTGCTCCTAGAGCTAGTTATGACTGTAAAAGAGATGAGATAAATTGGTTGCACCCTAATGAGTTGACAACCAAGGTAGGAAAAGCGCTCCTAGAGCTAGCTAAGAATCTAAACTGAATAAGGAAATTTGGTCATACCCTAATGAGCTGACTAACTAAGGCGAGCAAAGTGCTTCTTGAGCTGGCTAGAGCCCTAAATTAAATGAGATGGGTAAGCACTCTTAGAGCTTGCTAAGACCCTAAAAGTGATGAGAAAACTTGGTCATGCCCTAATGAGTTGACCAACCAAGGCGAGCAAAGTGCTCCTAAAGCTAGCTAAGACCTTAAACTGAAAAAAGAAACTTGGTCATACCCTAATAAGCTAACTAACCCAGGTGGTCAAAGCACTCCCTAAGTTGGGTAAGGCCTTTGGTCATATCCTAATGAGCTGATTAACTAAGGCAGGCAAAGCGCTCCTTTAGCTAGCTAAGACCCTAAACTAAATGAGAAAACCTGGTTGTACCGTAATGAGCTAACTAACCAAGGTGGGTAAAGTGCTCCTAGAGTTAGCTAAGACCTTAAACTAAAACTTAGTAATGCTCTATTGTGCTAACTAAACTAGGCAAGTGCATCTCCAAGGACTAGCAACTTAGAATTTGATCAATTTAGAAGGCCTAATAGTACTTCTTTAAGCTAACTAACCTAAGCGAGAGCATTTCTCAAGGGATGGCATCCCTAAAATTGATCGATTTGGAAAACCTAATAGTGCTTCTTTGAGCTTACTAACCTAAGCAAGAGCGTCTCTTAGGGAACAGCTGCCCTAAAACTGATCTATCTGGAAAACCTAGTAGTACTCCTTTGAGCTAACTAACCTAGGCGAGAGCGTCTTTTGGGGATTAGTAATCTTAAAATTTTATCTATTTGAAATACATAGTAGTGCACTTTTTGAGCTAACTAACTTAGACGAGAGCGTCTCTCAAGGACTAGCAACCTTAAAATTGATTGATCTAGAAAACCTAGTAATGCTCCTTTTAGCTAACTATCCTAAGTAGGAGCATCTCTCAAGGACTAGTAACCCTAAAATTTTATCAATTTGGAAAACCTGGTAGTGCTCTTTTAAGCTGACTAACATAGGTAGGAGCATCTTACAAGGACTAGCTACCTTAAAATTTTATCGATCTAGAGAACCTGGTAGTGCTCCTTTGAGCTAACTAACCTAGGTGAAAGCATCTCTCGAGGACTAACTATCCTAAAATTGATCGATTTGGAAAACTTAGTTATGCTCCTTTGAGCTGACTAACCTAAGTGGGATCGTCTCTCAAGGATTAGCTACCCTAAAATTGATCGATTTGGAAAACCTAGTAGTACTCCTTTGAGTTGACTAACCTAGGTAGGAGCGTCTCCCAAGGACTGGCTACCTTAAATTGGACCGACCTAGAAAACCTGGTAGTGCTCCTTTTGAGTTGATGAGCTTAGGCGAAAGCGTCTCTCGAGGACTAGCAATCATAAAATTTGAAAAGAAGCACCTTATGGACTCGCTACAAGAATGGGAAAATAGAGGTACCTTGTAGGCTTGCTTGAGAGAACCAAGTGAAAGAAAGAACCCTATGGTCTTACTAAAGGAATGGAAGCAACTCACGAGCTTATTAAGAGAATTTGATGAGGAGACGCGCCCTATGGGCTTACTTGAGTAGATTTGATGAGAGAAAGTACCTAACGGGCTCACTAAGGGAAAGTAGATGAGGAGATATCCCTTATAGGCTTTCTAAGAGAAAGTTGGTGAGGGAAGTACCCTACAGGCTCACCAAAGACCTGAAGGAAGATTACAAAAGAGGGGTTGAAAGCCAGCTAAAGCTTAGAAAGAAAGATAAGATGATATACTAAAGGCTAATGGGTTCCTTAAAATGAAAAACAAGATAGCTCCTTAAAGGTTGGCTAAATCCCTAATAAAAATAAAAGAGAAGTTAGTGCACTAAGAGCTTGCTAATACCTTAAAAATACAAGACAGCACCCTCAAGGCTAGCTAGAACCCTAAAAAGAATATAAAAGGGGATTAGTACTCTAAGAGCTACTTAGAACCCTAGATAAATGGGACAACACTCTAAAGGCTAGCTGGAACCCTAAAGAAGGAAAAAAAGAGAGGTCAATGCTTTAAGAGCTAGCTAATACCCTAGAAAGATGGGACAACGCCCTAAAGGTTGGCTAGAGCCCTAAAAAAGAATAGAAAAGGGGACAGCACTCTAAGAGCTGGCTTGAACCTTAAGAGGAAAATGATGAAGGATTGAAGAACTAAAGTTAGGCAAGCAACCAGTTTCAAAAGACTTTTTGACTTGGGAAAGTATTAATAGAGAGATTGTCAAAAAACTATTTATGAAGAAGGAAAAGAGTAGGAATAGGCCCCTTGATTTGAAAAAAGAGTTCAAAGCATGTTAAAAACCAAAATTAGGGAAGAATGACTTAAACTAAAAAAATGACAACCTTGGAAATGAAATGGATGACATCGATTTGAATAAAAAATTTTGTGACAAGCCTTTACTTTCTCTCTCTTCTTTTTTTTTTCTTTTTCTCTTTTTTCATTTTTGAAAGTTTTGCCACTAGGTATAAATTTTTATTTAAGGAACAATCTTACAACCACCCCTATCCTTAGTAATCATATGGAGTTTCTTAATGCCCCTGACCTTCGTGCTTCTCATAGGACTTTTGTGATTTCAAGACATTCCTTTCTTAAAAAAGGTAACCTAAGATTAGTTTAGTCAAGGAGGTCTTTCCGTACTAGCTCTTGGTCTAGATTTCGCTCTCGACTACAGTTCCAAAAATTATAGTCCATTTTGTAAGTGATATGCCTTGATCAATCTATTAGGTCTTTTTTTTTGTTAACCTTGTGAATTTAGGCTCTTAGTCCAAGGGTTTTCAAAGAGGATTAATGAAGAAGCCTATTTTGATAGAAACACTTTTTATTAATCCTAAGTGTACAAATCAAGAACCTCGAGGAAAAATTAGAAGCATGCTTAGCTTAGTTTCGAAAAAAAAAATTATTTAAGATAAATCATCTTTCAAGATCGAAAGGACTTTTACACGTATAAGGGTAGTATTGTGAATAGGGAGGCCTTATGTGATTTAGTATACGTAGGAGAGGTTTCTGAGTATCAGAGTGGATATGGAGATTTGGGTTTTCGAGCTTAAGTGTATGATTTAGGGCCTCATGATTTCTAAGGCTATTTCGGCATTGACTCCCGACCCTTTGGTTTGGTTTAGTTACCTCTATTGGTATGTGAAATATTTCTTAGGGCTTTCCATCCTACACTTTCCAGGCCCAATTCTTTAACCTCTTTTCTTCTCTTTTTTTTTTCTTTTTTAATTTCTTTGCCCCACCACCTCTAACTATTTTATCCCCAAGAGTGATTGTTTCCTTTACCATTTTTTCTTTTTAGACAATTCAAGGCCCTAAATCTATGGATTTCTTTTATATGGGCTTGAGGTGCTTAAAAAGGAATTTAGCTCTTCTTTAAGGAAAAATAATTTATTAGAAATAAAATTCATTTTTGAATAAATGTTACTTATACAAGCATAAGCCAATCTTATCCCTATCTTCTAATCAATGACCCTAACCACTTAATTGCCCTATTGTAGGGTGGTTCTTGACAAGGTTTGAATTTAGAAATTCTCTAAAATAGGTCCAATAGGGTAAACTACAGATGATTGTGTTTAGGAATTAGAAATGAATGCCTAACTTCACTTTAATCTATGTATCACATTCAAAGTGAACCCCCTTTAAGGAATGAGTCTAAAGTATCCTCACCATTATATTGCTTAACTCTCAAAGTGTTTTAAGGGTTAGTGTATAGGATATAGTCTACCTCTATTCATTCTAAAATTTTAAAAAAATTAAGTTATTGATTTCTTAAGGAGGAATATGTTTTTATATTTTCCCAAGATCAGGTTTTGCCTCACCTCCCATTAGTTTCTCAAATCATTCCCTAATATTTGACTTTATGTTTTGGTTCAGTTCATGATTGAGTTTAGATTTCTGAACAAATCAAGGGTCTTGGCTTGGCTTGGTTACTTTTAGGGGCTGAGAATTTCACTCAGGTTAGCTACCTTGATGGGTCATGGTTCATGTTCGAATTAGATGCCTAGCCTATTGGCTTGTGTTTAAGTAAGCCAATTGGATGAGCCTATGGTTTATGTTTAGGTTGAATGCCTAGTCAAGTGCCTGTATTTAGGTAGGTTATTTGAAAGGGCCTAAGGTTGGTGTTAGCTAAGTGGCTTGTGTCTGGATTAGATGGTAACAAAGGGCTTATGTTGGCTTCATTAAAAGAATGAAGGATTTGGTGTAGGTTGAAAGCAAAGTGTTTATGTTGGCTGCTTAAGTAGGCCAAAGGGCTTGTGTTTATTAAGTAGGCCAAGGGCTCGTATTGGCATTAAATTAGCTAAGGGGCTCATATTCAGCTTCCTTAATGGGTCGTGGGACCTCGTGTGTTTTGGAAACCAAGTATCTGGGTTAGTTACTTGAGTGGGCTAGAGGCTTGAGCTTATGTTGGCTCCTTAGTCCTGGAAGGATTTATAGTTGTTGGCATCTTTTCTTTTCATTTATATATATATATATATATATATATATTGTTTTTGAAATTTTCTTTTTTCATTTTTGTAAGTGAAAGAAAAGTAAAAAAAAATAATTTATAAATAAGGATGGTGATTTTTGGGTTTCTATTTACAAATCTGTAGATTTTATTTACATCTCCCTAAGTGAGAAGGAATAATGCTTAGATAAATGTTTATTGAAGAATTATTTACAAAGATAAGAATGTTAAAGAATGAAGGACAATAAACCGAAGAAAACTTTCTTAAAGAGATTAGAATACAAAAATGAAGACAGAGAACCTAGCATTTATTTTGGAACTTTATTCTAGGTTTTTTAGATCTGAATTGAAAAAACCTTACATTAAGTCCCGTATACAAACTTTAAGGTCCTCTATCATCTCATTAGTATCATCAATAACCTGTACTAAAAGGAACCTTAAGGCCCAGTTGTGAGCTTCAGAACACTCGAGATTTTCCTTCAGATAGGCAATTTTATCTTTCAACACTTGCTCGTGAAACCTAAAGGTATCTAGTAGCCTATTATACGCCTAATCATTTGCTTAGTTATCTGTCATCCTAAGTCTATACATTTTAAAGACAAGAGTCAGTCATAAATGTAATAAAAGAAAAGCAACAACACGGAAATATGTAGATGTTAGGGTCATTTGGGTTAATACATTACTCTTTAGGTTGCAACCTTACTGTAATTTTCAAAAGATTGTTTGCAAAAACTCTTGAATGATTAGTAAGGTTGCAATTTTTTAAGTGTAATGTATTAACTCAAACTTGGAAGGAAGTATATGCAATCAAGGTGGATTTTAATAGGTCCTTAAGCTCTATAACCTTACTTGTTTTTAGAAAACACTTTCATTGGTCACATGAGCCAAAGTGGAGTAACCTAATTGGCCTCGAACGGTGGTTGCCCCATTATGCTCGAAACTTACACAATGTCCTCCCTCATAGGGTCCTAAGACAACTTGGGTCTGACCACATTTACCCTGCATCTTTGATGCAACAAATGAACCCCCCATGCCTCGGTGTATGCTATTTGCAAAAAAAATATGTTAATTAAAACAAATATGTATACAAAGTCAATAACAAATAAACAAATGAATATACAAATAAATGAATAAATAAACAAATAACTAAACAAGAAGGGTAATTTGAAAAGCAATTTTAACTTTGGAATGTTTTTAAGTGGTTAAACCTACTTGATATCCCTAGTGGAATCGCTAAGCTGTCAAGCCTGGTTTTTCACCCTTTTGGTTATTTTATAAAATTAAGTCTTTTTTAAATTAATCAATACTAAATCCTACCCATTTAATATTGATCTTCAACTAGGGTTTAAAGAAAACCATTTTTTCAATTTGAAAAGGTATTAAAGTCACCATTCAACCAGAGTTAGGAAAGAAAGTTAAGTTATAACTAATTGGATGGATTGGTTATAACTTAGCTATGATCTATTAATTAAAATACCAATTTATAAAACAGTTTTTTAAAAACTAGAGATCTAGGTCCGAAGGTAAATTTATTAAACCCTAAATGAGTATCATTTTTTAACTTTCCAAATTTAACTTCACATTTCTAATATACCCTTTTTCAGTTTCTAAATAGCTGATTATATTACATGTAACTAAATTTGATCAATTTACATGAATATCTAAAAATGGAAAAAATAAAATTTTCTATATTTTAAGTCGCTCCCATATTTACATACGGGTGCCAACGTATTCAGTATTTGGGATCAAACTTCCATAGTTCATTCACTAAAAACATAGCAAGTTGATCTATTTTAATTTTGGAAAAAATACTAGGTTTACGTTTTTACCCATTCTAATTTATTTAATGAAATTTACCTGAGGGTCTTAAATTGGATTTTAATTTTGAACGCTCTATAATGGTCCTAATTTGGAGATGATCTAATTATTTTCATTTATTTCAGAAAAATCAATTTTCTATGTAATAAAACAATTTTATCATTAACCCATTTATTTCATTCTCATTTTTTATTATTTCTCCTTATTTATCTATATATATTTTTTTATTTCATTTAGAAAAATTAATAACTAAATAAATGAGTAGACCACTTTTTCTTCTTTTTCCTTTTCATTTATTTAATTTTTTTCTTCTTTTTTTTTCTTTTTCTCTCTCTCTCTCTCTTTTTTTTTTTTTTGGAACATCAAACTAAAATAATGAAATAAAACACAATACATAAATAACAATCAACAACAATAATTAAATTAGTAGAAGGGCTATATTTAGACTTATAGTACAGGTAGGTTCTAGAGTAGACATGCGTCAAATCTCTAAGTCAAATTAGGTTTCAATTCAAGTCAAGTTGGTTTGAACTAAGTCAAATCCAAGTTACGTTTAGTGACTAATGCAGCATGGTGGAGGCTATTTTGAAGTGTATTTTGAGTAGTGATAGTGGTTTTATGTGTTTTTCATTGGGTTATGTAGTATAGGAGTGACGCCTCAACTAATGGTGGTTGTTTTGGGTATCTAACAGAGAGTAGTAGCGGTAGTGTATGTAGGTTCTTGATAAGGTGGTTTGGCTACATTGGAGTTGGGTTTGTGTAAGAGGGTGAGGTTAAGGAGTGTTTGTGGTGTGGTGGCGTTGTACTATAGCAGCTTGTGCGATGATGGGCATGGGATTTGATGGGTTGTGTATAAGTGGTCTACAGTATGGGTGTTTGGGGCAATGGCATTGGAGAGTTAGGGCCGATAGGGAGATAGGGGAGGGAGAGAGGAGTTGAGAGTGAGTCGAGAGGTAGTAGAGAGAGTTTGTGGCTGGTGAGAGAGAGGGTTAGAGGGAGAGATTGTCCGTATCTAGCTGTTAGTTACGGTAAAGAGGTGATGGTGGTTGCAGATGGTTAGAGTATGGTCGTAGCAATGTATTCAATGGGCTACACCGAGTTTAGGCTGTTAAGGTGATCATTGTGTATTGTGATTTAGCGAAGTGGGTACAACGTATAGTGTTGCGGTGGTTAAGGTGTAGGTCAATTTTTGGTGGATGGGAGGGAGAGAGTAAGTGAGACAGTAGAGAGAGAGAGGGGATCAACCAAGAGATAGAGAGGGTAGCAAGTTAGAGCCTAGGTTAAGAGAGAGATCTTGAGCTGTGTGTGCAAGAGTTTTTCCCCCTACGTATGTTATATGTGTGTTTTAAAAAAAATAAAAAATTCCCCCTCCCTCTGTTTCCATGTGTGCTTTGAATATGGATTTTTTCCCTTTCGAAATCTAATCCCACCCTCTATACTATGTGTCCTTTTTTTAAAAAATGAGATCCCCCTTGTTTGTTTGTGTCTATGCTCCCCTTTTATTATTGTCCAATCATTTTTTTTTTCAAAAGAAAATGAAGGGAAGAAGGAGAAAGTGGAGAAGAAAAATGTGTAGTCCACGTAAACCATGAAGTGCCACCTATCATGAGCAAACATGTAGCCTAGTGATTCTTTGACATGTGGCAACTGTTACCTATAGGGAAAAAAAAAAATAAAAGGCATTCTTTGCCTGTGATGAGACTCGAACCCAAGACCCCAAAGTTATGTCCATGCGCTTATCCATTAAGCCGTTAACCTATGCCTTATCCATATGTGCAATTAAATTACATATATGGACTAAGTTAACCTGAGTTAGATTTAAATCTAAGCATAGGTCAACGGTCCTTTATTAAAAATCTACTTTATTTAAACTACCTAAAAACTTTTATTTTCTAAATTTCCTACCCTTTTTTCATTTTTTTTTATATTTTATGTGACTTTTCAAATTTCTTATATATTTTTCTAAATTTCTTCATTTTGGAGGGTTTTCTTAGATTTCCTACTTTTTTGTATTTTTTCTAATTTAAGACCCTATAACCTGTTTTAAAAAAATAAAATAGGGGCAAAAATTAGGTGTATATAGCAAGGAATCAGGTGCCAAGATTGATATGAAGGGTAATAACGAAGCTCGTATCAAGGATTTAGGGGAATACGAAGAAAGTTTGTCTAAGGAAATGTCTTATGAGTAAAAAGAAAAATCCACTTATTCTAAGACCCCAAGCACAGAGATGGAAATATGCTCTAAGAAGGCTCTAGCTTCTAATCCTCAATCTGTAAATAAGTCATAAGATTGTCTTATGGATTATCTTTTGTATGGACCGTTCTAGCTGAAAGGCCAAAAGTTGTAATTGTAATTATTTTGTGATGGATGATAATTATCTTTTGGCATAGCTCTGAGTATTTATAGTACGTTTTATTTCACACACTATGTTATCACTCGACATGTTTTATTTCACACATCGATTTTGAGGATCTTATTAATATTATCTATTAGTCATTGAGACATAGATTAGCCATTTTATTCGGCTGTAGGATTGATTTATGAAGTTCATTAACTGGGATATGCTTGAACCTACAATAGTTTGTTCACCGTATAGTCTAAACTTATTAACTTGTTAGTCATGAATAGATCTAAAAGGAAAATAAAACTTCAAATATAATTGTCTCACAAATAAGTAGGTTATCACCTTACAAACAACGAGGTTGTTGCCTTATAAAACAAGAAGCAATGAACATCATCAAAGGAATCAATTGAAATAAAGTTTTAAATTCTTGACATTCCATATACGAGAGATGATTAATCCATCCAACCTTTTAAGTTAATTGGCTCCCTAACAGGATCCTCCCAATTTGCACTGAGCTTTCCTTAACTTTCTTGTACGCCAATTACTTCCAACTTTTGGCAAACTAAGTCCATAGGTTGAAAAACCTTATGCTTTACTTTTTTATCATAATACTTAGCTACTCTATGCCTGTATGTCATTACCTTAGCTCTTGCAATATCTCTAATTTCTTCAATTGTGTCCAAATTTGTTGTTAATCCAATTTGATAAACTATCACATCAGAATTCTATGTTCTTAGATTAGGCAAATCCAACTCAATTAGTAAAACTGCTTCTGTATCATATGCTAACTTAAAGGATGTTTTCCCTATTATGGTTCTATGGGTGGTTCGGTAGCCCCATAAGACATCTGGTAATTCATTAGCCCATTTACCCTTAACTTGATTAACTTTCCTCCTTAAGCCATGCAAGATGATCTTGTTAATAGCTTCAACTTAGTCATTCATTTGAAGGTGTGCTACAGACATATAGTTTAGCTGGATGCCATATTTCTCACAAAATGCTCAAAACTTAATGTTGTCAAACTACAGGCTATTGTCTATGATTATCATAAAAGGAACTCTAAATCTCGATATTATGGAGTTGAAAACAAATGCCTCCATTTTTTGTTTAGTAATCCTTGCCACTACCTCATCCTTTACCCATTTTATAAAATAATCCACAACAACAATGACAAAATGTCGTTGGGTTGTAGACTTCAAGAAGGGTCTAAGAATATCCAATCCTCATTAAGCAAAAGGCCAAAGATTGCATAGGCAACATAATTCAATTAAAGGCATGTAACTTGGCACCTCATGCTTCTAGCATTGTGGACAATGCCAAACAGCTGTCCTTGCATCTTCTTTCATTGTCAGCCAATGTTTATACTTTCACATAGTTCTACATACACTATCGTATAGTTCTGATAACACCTGTTAGGCATCTTTCGGAGGAAAGGATCGAAGATAGGGTTATAATATGTCGCATTTGTGCAGCTTACCATCTATCAACATGTAATTCATAGATTGATAAACCAATCTTCATGCTTCTTTCTTGTCGTTAGGGAGGGTACCATCTCTCAAATACTCTATGGGGAGATCCATCCATGGTTCCTCTCTTGGGTAAGGAGCCAATTCATAGCTCTACGAGATAGTGGATAAACTTTTTTGCGGGAGAAATTTGACAAATAGTTTGTCACTCAAGTCAAGGAATGCCATACTGGCCAACTTAGACAACTTATTGGCAACAATATTCTTAGTTCTCGGAACCTTGTGAATTGAGAAAGATTGAAATTCTTCTACGATACTTACTCATTTCTTCTTCCTTTCCCACATAACTTCCTATAACTTAATTCATCACCAGTTGTGAACCAAAGAACACGTCAAGTTTCTCAACAATGATCTATTTTGCCAGTTTAAGTTCAGCAATCAAAGCTTCATATTATACTTCATTGTTACTGCTTGGGAATTCAAATTTTAAAGCATAATTAACTTTGACATTATGGGCGCCTTGAAGAATAAGACCCACACCAGTTCCTTCTCTAGTGGAAGAATATCTAAATAAAGGTACCATATGGGTTTTTCGGCAATCACCACACTGTCTTCCTTACCAGTGAACTTGGCTAAAAAGTCTACCAGCACTTGAGCTTTTAATGCCATTCTAGGTTTGTACTATAAACCATAAGCACTTATCTCTAGGGCATATTTCATCATCCTCCTAGAAGAGTTTCACCGTTGCAATGCTTACCATAATGGCTAATAAGTGAGGACTACGATTTGGTGAGCTTCAAAATACAGTTTCAATTTCTTTGTCGAGAGAACCACTACTAAAAAAAACTTCTCAATTTTTTTATACTGATGCTTTAGCCCTTATACAACATGACTCAAATAATAAATAGGTCCATGCTCCTTTCCATTAATTCGAGCCAATACAGCAGAAGGAGCTCAACGGTTGACCAATAGGTACAATTAGAAATTTTCTCTAGAGATGGGTATCGAAAGTATCGAGTGTGATACAAGGAATTCTTTGAGATCATTGAAAGCACTTTTCTAATCATCAAGCCATTTGAATTCTTTTGGATTCTTTATAATTATAAAGAATTCTACTTACCTATTCGTACTTCTCGACATAAATTGATTAAGGGTGGCTATTCGCTTAGTGAGTTCCGATACTTCCTTAACCATGTAAGGAGATTTCATGTTTATTATCACCTCAATCTTTCTCAAGTTAGCTTCAATGTCGTACCGAGTCACCATATATCCTAAAAACTTTCTTATAATTGCACCAAAGAGGTACTTCTATGGATTATGCTTCATGTTGTATCTCCTAAGAGTAGCAAACGTCTCTTCAAGATCAACAAGATTTCGATCCTCTATCACTCTTTTCAGAATCATATCGTTAGCATATACTTCAATGTTTTAGTGGATCTAGGGCTTAAACATCTTGGTAACAAGTCTCCAATAAGTTGTACTAACGTTTTTCAATCCAAAAGATGTCACTGTATAACAGTATGTTCTAAAATTAGTAACAAATGATGTGTGAACTTCGTCCTCCTTATCCATCTTAATTCGGTTGTAACACGAGAAAGCATCCATAAAAGAAAGCAATTTATGTCCAACAATTAAATTTACCATCTGATTTATTTTCGACAGTGAAAATAGTCCTTAAGATAAGCCTTGTTGAGATCCATGAAGTCTATGCATATGCACCACTTGCCATTAGACTTCTTAACTAGCACATAGTTAGCTAGCTAAGTTGAGAAAAAGCTCTTCTTGAATAAATCCTACCTTCAGTAGCTTATGCACTTCTTCTTCTATGGCTACTTATCTCTTAGGGGCAAAATGCCTTTTCTTTTGTTAAATCACCTTCACACTTAGATCAATTTGGAGCTTGTGTACGATAACATCTTTAGGGATACCCGGCATGTCCAAAGGGGACCATGAAAATACATTAGCATTGATCTGCAAGAAGTTTATCAAACTTTGACAAATGTTTACTAATAAGGGTTTCCCTATCTTTGTTATTTTCCTAGGGTCATCTTCTAAAGAAATTTCCTTAGTTAGCACTTTATATTCCAACTAACTTTCCTTCCAAACAATTTTCTACCTAAAAAAGCTCTTCTCGTCTTAAGGCCTTCATGTACAAAGACCTTACTAATTATTGATCCCCTTTGTACATGCTAACTCCCCTAAGAGTAGAGAATTTGGCTTTGAGATGTATAGTAGAAGGGATGATGTTGAATAAATGTTGACATGGCTGTCCCATGATCATGTTATATGGGGACCAACATTTGATGACAAGGAAATCCACTTTATCTTCCACAACATTCTCGTCGTCTCCAATCTGAATTGGTAAAGAGATCACTCCGATTACCTGAGTAGGTTGATTATTGAAGGCATACAAATCATAATTGTAAGATCTTAGTTGAGCTTTGATCTTTAGTCTCATTTGATCAAAAGTATGTTGGAAAATAATATCTGCTGAACTTCCAATGTCAACGAGAATCTTCTTAACCTTAAAGTTAGCAATTCTTACACTGATCACTAGTACGTCATCACACGGCCTTTGGATGCCTTTGAAATCTTCCTTTGTGAATGAAATCGTATTGTCAATCTTAACCGTTTTTCCTTAGATATTGCAAATATAATTGATGTCATTAGTTAAACTTAAAGAGCTTGATTGACCTATAGCAAGTCTACTAATAATTGTATTGATTACTGTCACAAACGGAGAACAGTTTAGTTGTGGTTGACGCCATATACTATATGAAGAACCCCTGATTAGTTACCCTTTCAATCAAAAACTCTTCACACAATATACAAGGCTCTATAACATACCGACTTCCCAAAAACATACAAATTCAAAGGATATCATCACATAAAATATTTATATAACATTTAAACTACAAAGTTTATAGTAAGTAGTAATTTAATATATCTAGGTTTATATTACTAACAAAACCAAAGTACATAAGTAAAAGTCTGCATAGTCAGTTCTCTCATCACACTAAATGGCCTACTCTTGCCTAGGTCCCCAAGCTAACTTATCGTATTCTCTAGCCAGTCTCAACGAATAAGCTATCCTACAGCAAAAGTCTAAGGAGGTGTAAGCCTAAGCTTAATGAGTAAAACCCTCAACTACACTATAAGCAAGTTATAAATACATTATATTCACACATATGAATGAATGATCAAATAGAATGCCAAACAATACATATAGTTAACTAGTTAATATACGTAACTTAGATTTAATACCCTCTGAAGTTAGGGTTAAAGTATACACAGCACCAGTCAGATCTAAGTATTATACTAGAACTTACTTTACTACAGAACTCTACATTCCATACTTAAATCAAACAAGTCCTTTATTTTCATAAAAACTAAGTTCTAGTATACTTGTAAGTAGGCCCCCATAGTTCGCACTTACCCTTAAATGAAGGCTTCTAAACTCGACCTTTAGCCAGGCGGTTGGCATCTCCAATACTTAGTATTCCCGTAAGCCAAGGTAAGGTCATTTTGTGCGAATACACCATACAGAACCAATAAATTTATAATAACAACCCCCGAGTAGCCTCTCTTTACCTCTGTATGATGTGACGGCCGGAATTATGTTTATGTAATGCATATTGATGTATGTACCAGTTTCTTCTTATGAGCCGAGTATAGTTAAGTCCAATTATGATGTAACCATCCAATAGTACACACAATCATTATCTATACTACTATGCAACAAACAAAGCATTATTCATACTTAAGGTAAATTCATAACTTAACACATAATAACATACACATGCATTTCCTGACCCCATATAACAATCAATTAACAATATCATTTAAGTCCACTATCTACAATCACATACAAGCATGGAATCATAAGGTAAATACTCACTCAATCATGATAACTTGCTCTAGTCATAGTAATTGATCGGAAGATCCTCGCTCGCATCGGGATCACCCAATCATTACAATATAATAACGATAGTAAGCAATTGAATTAACAAATGATTCTACATATCTATTTACCTAATTCTACCTAGATTACTATCAATTTTTATCCAATTAGACTTTATCACCAATCGTATGTAACTTTTTCATTCTAATTCGAATATTTTCGAATTTATAGTCATTTTTTATCATTTTTAGATGTACATTCATACAGGCATGTCCATTCTGGACGTTAAAATTTGTGTTTTACAATATAGACCAAATTTATTGAAATTCTAACTATTGAAGCTTAATTATTTTTATTGGCTAGTTTTATGTTCTATTTTAGTATTTAATGATTTCATTAGCCATTAATTCTTACACTTAAATGATCTTAAGGTTTATTGTTTTAGAGGCTTATGTCATCGCCTATGTTATCAATTGCTTATGTCATCATTTGATTATGCTATTGCTTACATCATCATCCATTATATATGTATACTTATCCTTATGTATTCATACACTTTATACATATCTTAAATATATACTTATACTTCTAATATACTAATATGTATACTTGTCTACTTATACATATACTAATACACATACCCATATGCAAATATAGTGACATGTATTTTTATACGTATTTTCGTATGCATAAGGTTCCCTCTTAAGAAAACTTCACAAATTTCATATTTTTGCACTTTAAGGGTGTATTTAGCAAGATATATGTATGTATAGTTAGTATATACCTCATTTTAGGTTATATACATAATGAATATTTATGTACAAGGGTCTTCATATATGTATTTATCAAGTATACTCTTATATACACATACTTAAGAATATGTACATGTGTTCTTTTTCCATTTACTAAGGATTCCTACACTTCTAAGCATGAATGTGGAGCTTCCACTTCCAACAACACATATGCACATATTATACCAAATTTCTACACTAACCTAACTGATACAACTAACTACTACTTAAGATAGAAAATTATATGATAACATATCTTTTTCTCCTTGGTTTATGATAGTAGAAATTGTGAAAGTGAAGTGAGAAAGTGTTTGGAATTAAGGGAGCAAGGGGAATCATGGTTTGGAAGTGTAGAACAAGACTTTGTTTTGTATTGTTTTGTGTTTGAAAAGATGAAGACAAATGAGGTCTAAGTGAGGAGGAGAGTAGACGGCAAAGGAGGGGTGGAATTGGAAAAGAAAAATGAGTAGAAAGTTAAAGAAAAGGAAGGAATTCTCTATATAACAATGAAATTTTGTTGACTTTTCAAAATGTTGACTTAGTTAACCTTTGACTTGGTCTACATTTCAAAATTACATATAATCTAAGTGTATATAATGAAGTCATTAGGGAGAATTAGGAAGAAAATTAAGGAAATGAAAGGAAATATGAGGTTTAATGAAATGATTAGTAAGGTTAGGTAATGAGATCTTCCTCTAGCTGTTTATATCTTATATACATCATTTAATAGGTCACTTAATATAATTATTATGGAAATTGTTATTTAGGGTACTAATTTATATGTGTTATAATCATTAATTAAGCTCTTAACTCTATATAATACTAACCTAGTTATATACTTAGAGGATGAATATGATCAATGATGCAATATCTTAGTTTCTAAAGGATTACTTTTGTATTTTATGTATTTATGAATGATTGAAAGTTATCTTTAATCTTTTACTAATGATTTAGTACATTATTAAGGTTATATTATCATTAGGGTTTCAAGGTAAATTATAGTGAATTAGTGCTTTTATATCCTTAAAGTTATAGTTTTAGGGTTTTTATCACTTTCAAATGAAATCTTTAATGTTTACATACATTTAGGGTAGAAAAATTTTATACGCGATTGATTTGTTATTTTAAGGTTTTCACTTTCACTAACCTTGTGAACTCTTAGGAATATCTAACACACTTGAGTCTACTTCAGATATAAGGTCGAAAAATTTGGAGGTTTATAATTACCCCATTGGATGCTCTACCGATACTTTCGTCTCTTGCATCTCTCTTGGCATTAGTGGCTGAGTAACATTTTCATGGTCTTTATATCTCCTTTGAGATGGTCATTCGATATTCTCAGTAGCTTGCACCGAAAACTTATGCAAATGCCCTTATTGAATAACATCCTCATTTGTATTCTTAAGCTAGATGTGTTCATCTATGTTGTGTCCTTTATCGTGAAGAAAATTGCAATATATGTTCGAATTTTACTTAAAGGGGTTCCCTCTCGTCCTCTCTGGCTACTGCAACACTTCTCTCTACCTATGCACCTCTATTAGTATCTCCAAAATTGGATGATTAATTGGAGTATAGGATGAATATGTCTAAATTTGTAGCCTCTTTCTCTTGGCATTAGGACTTTGATCATCATCTGAGTTGAGTCAATCTCTTACACTCCTCCTCATATCATTTTTTTTGTCTCCCCTATTTTGATCAGCCTTTCGACAAGCCTTTATGTCATCCTCCTGTTGGATGTAAAATGTAGCTTTGGCTTTGAACTTAGCAAAAGTTCTTAGATTATTCTTGGTGAGAGACTCCAAAAAGTCTCCATGGGGCTTAACTCCATCAATGATAGCATTAAGGGCTATACTTATGTCCAATTTTAGAATTTAGACCATCTCAGCCATAAACCTAACTAGATAGTCTTGAATAGATTCATCTAATCTTCATTTTATTGTGTTAAGGACTAAAGAGTCCTTAACAAGAAGTTTACTGGCAAGGAAGTGTTAAAAGGAATGCTTCTGCTAGTTCTTTGAAATACGAAATTATGTTCGGCTTTAGGTGTTTGAACCATGTACTTACCACATTCCTTAATGTCAAGGGAAAAGCTTGGCAACTTCTGGCTAGGATCGTTCAGTCCATCATTGGTTTTAAATTGCAACAACTTGATGTGTCGCGATATGACCTTCTCTAAGACCTCAAGAATAAAGGGGCTCTTCTTAATTGAAGATGCTTACTTGCTGTAACAAGGGAGCTAACATGTAAGGCCCCAGCATGGTGTAACTACTACGGTTGCTTGCCTCTGTCAATTTTTTTTAGTGTAAGAGCCAAGAATCCCATCGTAAGCTTAGTGTACTTTTTCGATAATTTAGGGGAATAAATTGAGTCATTGTTGTTCTCAGCATCGTAATCGCCATGTTCTTTGTTTTAGTTTGGGTGAAAACTATTATGGAGGAGACTAAGGATCTATTCATGCTTTTTGTTTAGTTCCTAATTTTCTTTGGCCAAATCGAGGCAAAGTTGCTCGAGCCTAGCCAAACATTGCTCATCAATATGCCTACTTC
This sequence comes from Lumnitzera racemosa, assembly GCA_024138005.1. NCBI lineage: Eukaryota > Viridiplantae > Streptophyta > Magnoliopsida > Myrtales > Combretaceae > Lumnitzera > Lumnitzera racemosa. The sequence continues at coordinate 48,835,600 of JAMXBC010000007.1, forward strand.
CCCTTTTAAGGTATTAGGAGGAAGTACCAGCACCTATACTCTTAGTCATTCTAGCTTTCACCATGTAAGTATTATCATGACCTAATAGTATCGTTGTTACAGTAGGTCGCCATATACCGTATAAAGGTCTACTATCAACCTCCTTACTAATTGTAAGCCTTTCATACGAGACACAAGGCTCCTTCTACTATACGTTACCACTAAGCCTATAGATAAGTAATATAGAGAAATTTAACTAAAATTACTTCTATGGTATAAATTAGCTAATCGTGTTGACTGGTAAGACCTACACCAAAAGAATATTACAAACAGATGCAGTTCATAAGGGAACTGCATTATAGATTTTAATCTATGTTATGAATAAAATATAAAAGTAGCTAGATATCTACAAAATGTCCTCTTTACTCTCTAATCGCTCCAACCCATCCCTATATGAGACTTACCACCAGCATGCCTTGACCTAGATTAGAGAAGAGGTTTTCTTGCAACAATAAAAATCTATCAATGTGTAAGTTTAAGCTTAATGAGATAAATACCCTTGTTAGTACCACATGATAGAAATTTATTAGATGTACAATCATATGAATGCATAAATAATTAGTATACCAAACAATGCATGTAGTGACTTAGGAACTGCATACGACTCAGAATTACGCCCCCTGTAGTTGGAGTTTGGGGATAATTAACTGACCTAAACCAAGATCCGAGTTCTAGACCTAGGGTTTTATTTCATTTGCACTATTATGCTTAAGCCAAAACAAAATTATATATATGTGTGTGTGTGTGTGTATACTTTCTTTACAAAATAACAAATCATATTTTTAAAATTCCAAGTCTAGTAGTATAATGGCTTCCACAATCCACAAACATACACCCTAAGCTGAAGCTACAAGACTCGGCTCCTCGTCATGGTTGGCATCTCCCAACACCTAGTAAGCTAATCATCTTAAGATAGAGACTCAACATATATGATGACATAGCTAATACCCAATCCTACAGGAGGCTCATCCTCTTGTGAGTCCCTTCCCATCTTTTGCATGAAGTGACAGTCGTAGTTATCCATATGCAATATGGGGAATGTATGATTCATTTTAATTTTTTTATCGTATAAGTGGTTAACTCAATTTTCAAGGTGATCAAACAATTTCATTCCATACAATTGCATGTATAAATAAGTACAAACAATTCCCATTATTATATATAATTAACAAGCCATCGCATTCATCCACAAATTCATGCATATGAATTTCCCATATCCCACAAGCATTCAAATCTATATATATATATATATATGTTTAGGTACATCTATTCTACAAGAAAAATCAAGTAAAGAGTCATAAGGAATTTACTTACTCCGCTATGCTGTTAGTCAAAGTAGTCTGAAAGCAAGTAGTCTCTGTATGCAGTGTCCCTTGGTCATCGAAATAATATTTATAAGGGTATAAAAAAACTTAGGAAACTAAGTTAAATTCCATTAATTTATACTCTTGAGTAGTTTTCGCAACTTTTCCCAATTTTTACTTAAAGTTTAACCACGTATAACTTTTTCGTTTTAAATCTGATTTTTATAATCTTAAAGTCAATCTTCATCATTTTTTAGTGTATTTTAATGTGGTGAAGTTAGATTTTCGAAATGGGGCATGCAAATCTATCCATAGGCTAGAACAGTAGTGATCCTCATGTTTTGGAATGCTTTTGGACCTTATTCAGTAGATGGGTTTTTTGGATAACTTGAGAAATCCTTTGGGGCTTGGTCTTATGATTCTATCTTAATCTCAAAATACTACTTGAGATCAGATTTACGACTTTGATTTACACTCCTAAGGCTAACAACCACTTAATGGGCTCTTTAGTAGGCTTAAGTTGTCAAATGGGCTCTTTAGTAGGCTTAAGTTGTCAAATGGGCTTATTTTTTATTCAAACTAAAGTTAGTGACTTTGTTAGGCTTATGGAGTCTTAGGTAGATTTCCTGTAAGCTTCAAAACAACCTTCCTTAATATTTTAAAGTGCTGTTCAAAATTTTAATGAAGGCCCAACTTAGAGTTTTACGCTTGTTTTAAGAGTTTTAGGCTAGGTTTTAAGTTTTAAGCTTTGTATACTTGTCATACTTGCTTTAGTTAATCTTTTCATTTTGTTCACTTACTTTTATCATATTTTTAAGTGTCTTTTACTTATGTTTCTGATCTAGTCATAATGAATCTAAAGGGTTCTCACTTGGTTTTTAACTTATTTCTTCATTTCCTTAAGTTTAAGTGTTAGATCATACACTTAAACTACTTATATTCAAATCTTAACTTAACTTTTCTTCCGTGGGATGATCCTTTAACTCATGCTTTACACAAAGAAATAGAAAATCTTATACTTATTACAACTTCCATATCATAGCTCATGTCATACAAAGTTAGTTTTTTCATAAAACTTCATGTAATAAATTTTTCCTTAACTTAAGTGTAGATTTAAGCATGTTTAACTTAATGGAAATAAGATCAACATCTAAATGACCATTGAACCCTCACATCCTACATGCTCATCTTCCATTCAAGTTTTCATTTCAAGATTTTCTCAACCTAAAATTTTCCATTCAAATTGTTAAATAAATATCTTTACAAAACACCAACTTTACATGTCATATTTCAACTTCATGCAAGGGTTTCATGAGTTTGTTTCTTATGATGGTCTTTAGTGTTATGTCAACTTATAATCATACTCATATCTTCAAGAAATCAAAGTCTCCTAACATGAATACTAACCCACTAATCACAAGAAATACTTACTCGTCCTTAAAGTAAGATATGGTGGTTGTGCACAAAGGTTTCACTTAAGCTCTTAACTTTGCTTCCTCCTTTTACAACCTTTTAGAAGCCCGAGTTGTTTGATCCTTTGGATTGGGGTTTGTGGAAGGTTCTAATGATTCTAAAATAGCTTAGATGTTAGAAGAAAATGACACAAGAAAAATAAATGGAAGTGCTGTGAGTAGGAATTAGAAGTAGCAGCCAAATGAAGGATTTTGTAGGGCAAGGTTGTTTCTTCTTTTATTTTTGTTTCAAGAGAGAGAAATAAGGGAAAAAGTGGCCGGTTGGGAATAAAGGAAAATGGGTGTTCAAGATGTCTTGAAATTGTTGTCTTGTAGCTTACACAAAAGTCAACAATTGCAACTATTGATGATGTAAGCATTAAGGAGTGAATAGTGGTGTGTAAGAAAAAGTGATTGATGGTTAAAAGATAAGAGCATGGCCCCCCTCTTCTTCTTCTTCGAACTAGCCATTTAATGTCCTTTGGGGTCATGGCATTGTCTTGTCTCATTTAATGAAGTTAAGCATGTGAAATCTTGTGAAAAATTGTCCATATGTAGTATAAGTGAAGGCGTGATAAGGAAAATGTCTTATCACTAGATTTTGATAAGTCATCAATAGATAAATGATTCCAACTTTCAATTAATAAGTCATCTAAGGTGATTGGTTGGTCTACTTATTTATATGTAAGGCTTAGACATAAAGATAAAGGCATGGTCTTATAGGAAACTCTTTTAGGGTTTTTATCTTACATTGTTTTGTAATTTATGATTTGATTTTTATGAAATTGTAAAATTTTCTAAAGTTGAATGAAATTATTCAAATTAAATTATCGATTAGTCACTTAGGGTCAAAATTCCTTAATTGTTTTAGCGTTTACGGTCTTAAGTGACTTTAGAGCTCGAAGTTCTTCAAGCTCAGGTTTTATCGATAATTGGTTTTTGAATTGGAAAAATTTAATTTGTTTCTAAATATAAACTTAAGTTCTTAGTTTAGTTGATCCTTGAGAATGTTCGAGAAGTACTCTAAATCAAATCATAGGCCCATTAAAAGTAAGGTTTACAGGTATGTTTGAGAAAAAATAGACAGTACTAAATGTTGTTAGCAGATTTTAGGATTTGAATTATCCTGTAAAGAAAGGAAAAAACTTTTTGTACTAAGGTTAGTCCAGTGCAACTACTCTAGTTTCTAAGTTAGTAAATGTGAGTAGGGAAAATTGAGAGTAGTGAGAAATTATCAGATGTCTCTTATAATGTTTTTTTTCTTGCATTTATAAGCGAGTATTGTGTCTGAAACAACAATAATCAAAATGGTTAATAGAGACATGTAGAGGCCTCTTCATCAGATACATTCCTGAAAGATAGGGAGAGTAGGAAGTTATATAATATAATCATGCAAAGTGATAACTATTCGTACTACTTCCCTTGAATTCAAATTAGACATAGATTTGTATTTCTCGTCATTAGCCAAAAAATGTAGACTTCTTGGCCTATCAACAGATGAATGGACGAGTGAACGAAACTCGACTATCAACAGATCCTATTAGAATTCTATTTATCTTTAATACACCCATATATATATATATATATATATTTATTGATATAATAGTGGTTTCATAACTTTTACGAAAAATAAGTCTAGGTTTTGTATATATATTAGGTCTCCTAGTGAGTAGAGTGTCAATAATACAGGCCTTATTTTTTGAACGTTAGAACAAATAAGTTGAGATCATGGCTTTACTACTTGTTGAGATACTATATCAAAATATTTGGAAGCTTTAGAGTACTTTTTCTTATAGTTGTAAATTAGTTGTTTTTGTACATGCCATGTATGTGATTAGTATTTTGTTTATTGTAGGAGTTGAACTCTTTAGCATACTATTCTACATGATATCATGGTTTTATATTGTGTGAACTTTCCTAGCTACACCTAAATGGAACTAACAATGATTTAACCGCTAATAAAACTGAACATACTTAGCAATCGTTAAGAGAATGGTTAGAAGTGTCAGACCAAATATCGACTTCCTTCGACGATAACAGTTGAAATGGTCCTTTCCCCATCCTTAGTCAAACTAAGTGACAAGCGAAGAGGTCACAACAAAGGTGAGGCCTGTAGTTTGAAAGTGGTTAAGGGAGGAAGGTGTTATCTATTATATAAGCTTGGGTTTGGTCTAATCTTAAGTTACAATAAACTCCTTAATCTGGGTAGCAAAAGTAGTTTCTCTAACCTCACAATGGACAAAATAACATTGTGTGATGTTTCAAGGGATTGATTGCATTGCATTTTATTATAATTAATAACTTTGTTTCTTATTGTATGGTACTCTTTTAAATCTATCTCACTTACTAAGTTAGTTGTACTCACATTCCTATAGACTCTTTTGTAGGTGACGAATGAAAGTTCAAGATGTATAGATATCACTATCCCCAGGTTAGCACGTAGTAGGCTAAGAAAGTGAGGGAAAGAGAATGTAATGAATCTAGGCTTTTGACTTTTCTTTTTGGTTTTGAGGAAACTAACTGAAAATTCCTTGGGACACCCACTAGTTTCCTATCTTGTTGTAAATAAACTTTAAGTCCAATAACTTTTGTAAACTCTTAGTGTGAATGATAAGTCTATATGTGAAATGCTTATATGAGCACTATTGTATTATTAGACAATAGGTCATCTTGAACATGTACTTTTGAAAAGCTATACCATAGGTTTGATTATTGATAAGTGTTAGACTAAATGCTTAAAGATGGTTAATCCGGATATACCTTATGTAGATTGCATCTACAATAGTAGCTATAAGATCAAATTCTATCCTAGATTAGTTTATACGACAGGACTCTTATGATTTCTCTTATTTTGGGTGTAATAGTAGGGCTAGTATATAAACCCCATTTATTTGTAAGTAGACATCATATTACTTCATTATTAAATACAAAAATTTACCCCTTTGAGAGCACTTAGCCATGTCTTCTCTTTCCCGTAACTCTTATATCTATTCCTTTTATCAAAGCATAGTAGCAAGTGACTTTAATTTTTACTTGTATGCCATATCAAGTGGAGATTAAGCTGAGTAAGATCATTTGGTATGTTAAATCTAGTTGGTAGCTACTTGAGTTTGCTAAACCCTTTTATATTCCCACTGTCAAGACTCATTGTGGTGCTACATCCATATATACGACCCCAAAGATGTATTAGCTTTGCTGGTATTGGAGCACTGTTTTGAGAGGGAGTATGTGCAGTTGCAATAAAGTTTTGTTTATGTTGCTGCTAAGAGTTGCTTGTTTTTCCATAGTTGCTGCAATACTGTTCTTGAGTATGGTAAAAGTGTCGTTAAGTTGTAGAAGTAGGTTTTGAAATTGTAAGCTATGGAGTAGTAGTTTAAAAGAAGGTAAGTGTAGTAACTTGTGTTACTCTATCATACTCTGTTTTTCTACTAACAAAAAACAAAGCAAGTTCAATTTCTGTATTACATTGTATTGTATAGGGTATTGAAGTAGTTAGAGCATGTTAGTGTAACTTTGGGTAGTGAGTAGTAATTGATTACATAAGTGGTTGTTCCAAAGTGTTGTTGAGTAGTAGTAGGTAGTAGGGTTTTGTTGAGTTTGTAATATTGAAGTTGTTCCTTTTAAAGAAGGTAGTAACGAGTAGTGTTCCACAATTTCAGATATTAGTATACAAGGCACTATTGGTGACTAAGACAGTGGTGCTCATGGTGTTTGTAAGTAATACACTAGGGTAAGTAGATGATGAGCTTGAAAGACTCATCAACCATGATGAGAGTCTAGTCATAATTATGCAAACAAATAGGCAATAACCCCAAGGAGTGCTTATTCATGGCTAAGCAAAAGAAATGCAAGACAAGAGATATGGCCATACTGGCCGAGCTCATCACTTAACTTAACCCTATAGAGTTGGAAAAGTAGTAAACCAACTTACTAGACAAAGACTTAAGGTAGAGGAGATTGAAGAAGAAGATGAAGATGAAGTTGATGGAGAGGAAGAAGAGGATGGAGGATATGATGAGGTAGATAAAGGAAGGTGTCAACCTCCTCAAGGGCTTGAAAATGTCAAAGTCAAGATTTCAACCTTTATTAGAAGTGGAAATGTCAACGAGTACCTGAAGTATGAGGAGAAATTTTAAACAGTGTTTGATTGTTATAGGTATGCCAAAGTTGATGAAATCTAACTTGCTACCCTTAAATTCTCTAGGTACGCCACTATATGGTGGAAAAAAAGTAAATGCAGCCAAAGCAAGAGATAGATAATGCAGAGTGAGTACATGGGATGAAATGAAGAGGATATTGAGAAGAAGATTTATACTTGAGACCTATTTGCAAGATACCTTTACAAAGTTACAAGAACTTCACCAGGGAAATTGAGTTGTTGATGACTATGCCAAGGAATTCCAAATGTTGATGATTCGAGCTGTTGTGGATGATTCTGAAGCCCATATTGTATCAAGGTTTATTTCAAAGCTCCAATATGAGATTCTAAATATTGTTAATGTACAAAGGTTTCACATATTAGAGGACGCCATTAAAATGGCTCAAAGGGTCGAGAAGTAGAAGAGAAATACCCCGATCCAACAAAGTCGAGCTCTTCATGAACTCCTACTCTATGATGGCCTGGCCACAATGAGCTAAGGCTTTTGAGGAGAAGAGAAGAATGACCAACCTAATGGTAGTCAAGCTAGCTTGAAGGGCTAAGCTGATGATAGAGCATCTTTGAAGACATATGAGAAGGGATAAACTTCTAGTCTTAAGATAAGTGAGATAAAATGCTTTAAGTGTTTAGGTTATGGACTTATGGTTGCTGAGTGTCCTAACTGATGTGCCATGGTTCTCTAGGCTAATAATGTAGACAATATAGATGATAGTAAGCCTGAGAAGGAAGATAAGAATGTTGAAGGAGCTTAAGTGGAGAAGGATGAGGAAGAGACCTATGTTTATGCTAACTAGGGAGAAGTGGTGACCTTAGTATTAAGATGAATGTTTTTACTCAATGACGAGTTGCAAGGAATACTAGAGGGAAAATTTTTTCCACTCCAAGTATTCTATAATGGGACAAGTGTACACAATCATAATAGATAGAGGTAGTTGCACTAATTTTTTTATTTATTCCCCTGCTCATTCCCTTATATGACAAAGGTATTCTATATGTGACTGTACCATTCTGTGCAGGAAATGTGTACAAAGATGACGTAGTATATTGTCCTTATGGGATCTTCACATCTCCTAATAGGAAGACCTTGGTTATTTGATTGACGTATCATACATGATGAATTCAAGAACACTTATGCCTTTACAAAGAATGGAGAAAATTGTACTATAACCTATGATACCAAGCCAAATGAACAAGACTTACAATCAACTGACTTGAACTAGTAAAAAGAAGGCCTTAGCACTTAGTCAAAGAGAGCTTCGAGATGTTAAGAAAGTTAAAGAACACATGTTTTTATTGATTAGAAGGTTATTAGTGTTAAGGGACTTAGAAGATCTACTAAAAGAAGTTTGGAAATTGCTAGAAGAGTTTTCCAACTTATTTCTAGAAGAGTTACCTAAAGGACTATCATTAGTCTAGAGTATTGAGCATTGCATTAACTTACAACTAAGCATAACCCTACTAAACTAATCTACTAATAGAATGAACCCTAAGCATGCTGTCAAGCTTAAAAGACAAGCAATAGAACTTATTGAGCGAAGTTATTTTAAAGAAGGCATGAGCCCTTATAACATGCCCACTCTACTTATCCCAAAGAAGGATGGTTATGGTACAAGTGTATTTATAGCTAAGCTATCAATCAAATCACTATCAAGTAAAGATATCCTATATCGAGGCATGATGACATGTTGGATAAGCTTTATGATGCCTAAGTGTTTTCAAAGATTGATCCATGGAGTGGTTACCATTTAGAGTCTGGACTTACCCTCTTTGGTTCACACAATATCAAGCATCATTTGTTCATCTAAGTTGCACCATATCATCCTATTATCAAAGCCTTGGCTACGTTCAAAAACTAGTTTCCACTACATTATTCTTTGAGTATTTGTTACTGTTTCTATGTGTTCAAAGTCCTATTGCTAAGATTAGGAGTTTTAGTAGGAAAGTAGTGTTGAAGAGTTTCGATCCTCTATCTTCCCTTGTTTCTCATGCATAAAACAAAGTATGGATGTCTACTTTTACATTGTGTGTAGTTGTCTTGTTGTTAGGAAACTCTAAGTGGTATTTTAACTATCAATCTTATGAATTAACCAACAATGTCATATTCAAGTGTTCAAGGAACTCTAGGAAATCAAGAGAGTTGTGCTTAAAATGGCCAAGGTCAACAAGGAAGCTTCACACCTCATTCAATGGGTGACCGACCAGATAGGCTCAACGACCTAGTAGTTAGTTTGGTGACTATTATCAATGAAGATAGACAACAAGCTAGAAATAGCCTGAATAGAGGACGTGGGCAACAAAAGAGAGGCGATGGTCAATTTGGTCAAGTTAATACCCTAGCTCGACTGTCCCAAGCTAAAGGAATGGGAAGGGTTGCTAGGCGAAGGCTAGCAATCGATGAAATTGAAGAAGAAGAAGAAGAAGGAGATAATGAAGCAGAGGAGTACTATGAGCCTTAAGAGAGGAATGTTTAAGCCCCTAGAGTTGAAAGGTTAAGGATGGGTATTCCAACTTTTTTTGGGAGTGGTGATGCCATAATTATCTAGATTTGGTAGATAAGATTAAGAAGCAATTTAAATGCCATGAAGTACTTGATAATACAATGGTTTGACTTGTTATATTAGAGTTTACTAGTTATGCCACCCTATGGTGGAAGAACTTGTAAGCTACCCAAAGAAGAGAAGGAAAATAAAAAATTAGGAGTTGGGATGAAATGAAGAGAGTCATGAGGAGAAGGTTTATGCCGAGCTATTATTTGTAGGATGCCTTCAAAAGATTATAGGAATTGAGGTAAGGAGGATCAATTGTTGAAGCTTATGTTAAAGAATTTCAAATCTTAATGATCTAATGCAAAGTAAGTGAGCTAGAAAACTGAACTATATCTCGATTCGTTGGTAGATTGAAGTATCAGATCGAAGATATTCTAGAAACTATGGACATTAAATCACTTAACGATGCAATCTGAGCTGTCCAGGGGATAGAAAGATGTCGAACAAGAAGGATTCAACCTCTTGTAAGTCGACCTTATAATAGCCAATCTATTCTGAACAAAGCTATGCGAGCAAAACCATGTAAGATTACCAAAGCCTAACCTACTCCAATAGCTCGAGTAGAAGATAAGGAGATTCCAAGGAAGTTTAAGAAAGGTTAGAGCTTAAGAAGGAAGATGAGTGAGATCAAGTGTTTCAAATGCTAAGAATTTGGACACATGGCTGCTTAGTTTCCAAATAGAAGAGTGTGATCTGAGGTGAGGTATCGATTGTTGAAGTAGATAATACTAATGAGGAAGTGTAGGAGCTGAAAGAGGATGGACAGACTAAGCTATCCAAGGAGGAAGTTATCCATAATGAGGAAGGTATCTTTATGCCAACCACTCTATTGTTGAGAAGGACAATGAGTGTTAATCCTGTAGCCGAGGACATGTAGAAGGAAAATCTCTTCCACATCAGATGTAAGGTGAACGAGTCACTATATACCTTGACTATTGATAGTAAGAGCTACACCAATGCAACCTCTGCATTTATGGTTTGGCAATTGAAATTACTAACCAAGCCTTACCCAAAACCTTATTAACTTCATTTGCTTTGTGATAAAGGAGCCTTACTGGTGAGCAAATAGGTGTTTGTATCGATCTACACTGGCAATTATTGAGATGAAGTGATTTCCATGAGTGCATCCTACATTCTACTTAAACAACCATAGATGTTCGATCGAGCTATGAAATATAATGAAAGGAGGAATACATGTTCCTTAAAGCATGAACGTAAGAGCGTGAAATGAAGTTGTATGATTTCCGAGCAAGTAAAGGTCATGTAGACCTAATTAAATCAAACCCTGAAGAAAGAGGCTTTGGTAATGACCTAAGTGAAGCTTAAAAGAGAGATGGATCATGAAGGACTGACTTATCAACTGGTGCAAAAAATACTACAGATGAAATCTACGGAGAAGGAGAAACATACCAAAGGGAAAGCGATATTAGAGTTGTTTACTGATTTATTCCTAAATGAACTACCAAAAGGTTTACCCCCTGTCTAAGGTATAGAACATGCCATTAACCTATAGCCAGGAGCCTACTACAAAACAATCCTACTTATAAGCTGAATCTTGAATAGGTCGTTGAGCCACAAAGGTAGGTAAATGAGTTAATGAAGAAAGGGCTTGTGAGAATCCCTTAATCCCTGTGTCATGTCGGCTTTGTTGGTCCCTAAGAAAGATAGGTCATAGAGAATGTATATAAATAGCCAAGCAATGAATCGAATCACCATTAAGTACAAGTATCCCATGCTAAGGCTTGCTGACATGTTAGATGAGTTGAACGGAGCAAGAGTGTTCTCCAAGGTTGATCTCAAATCAAGATACCATCAGATCCGAATGCATAAGGGTGATATGTAGAAGATCGCATTCAAAACATGCAACAAATTATATGAATGGCTTGTAATGCCATTTGTACTGTCTAATGCACCAAGCTCATTTATGTACTTGATGAATTATGTGCTTCAAGAATTTATAGGAAAGTTTGTTGTAGTTTATTTTAGTGACATCTTATTGTACAGCCTCGACCTAGAGACTCACCAAAAGCATCTCTGAAGAGTCTTTGCAAAACTTTGAGCTAAACAACTTTATGCCAATCTGAAGAAGTGCAACTTTTGCCAATCTAAAGTGATATTCTTAAGATTTGTTGTAAGTAAAGGGGACATACGAGTTGATGAAGAGAATATTCGAGCAATCATCGAATGGTCGGTACCGACCAGTTTGGCTGACGAGAGGAGTTTCCATAGCCTCCCATCATTTTATCGTAGATTTATAAGGAATTTTACTAAAACCCTAGCCTCACTTACAAAACTATCAAACTAGAATGTTGAATTTGAATGGAGAAAGGAGTAGAGGAGTTTTGAGAAAGTGAAAGAAAGGCTAACTATAAACTGTACTTTTAGTGGGCCTAAGATTAGATTAAGATTACCTTCCAAACACTCCCAAGGATCAATTAAACTAACAACTTAAGTTTACATTTAGAAATGAATTAAATTTTTCCAATTCAAAAACTAATTATCGATAAAACCTGAGCTTGAAGAAGTACGAGCTCTAAAGTCATTTAAAAGCCTAAACCTTAAAACCATTAAGGAATTTTAACCATAAGTAATTAATCAATAATTTAATTTGAATAATTTCATTTAACTTTAGAAAATTTCACAATTTTATAAAAATCAAATCATAAATTACAAAACAATGCAAGATGAAAACCCAAAAACAATTTTCTATAAGACCATGCCATTATCTTCATATCTAAGCCTTACACATCAATAAGTAGACCAACCAATCACTTTAGATAACTTATCAATTGAGAGTTAGAATTATTTATCAATTGATAACTTATCAAAATCTAGTGATAAAACATTTTCCTTATCACCCCTTCACTTATACTACATATGAACAATTTTTCACAAGATTTCACATGCTTAACTTCATTAAAAGAGACAAGACCATTCCATGACCCAAAAGGACTTTAAATGGCAGATTTAAACAAAGAGGAAAAGAGGGCTATGCTCTTGTCTTTTAACCATCAATCACTTTCTGTTACAAATCCCTATTCACCCCTTAATGCTTACATCATCAATAGTTACAAGTGTTGACTTTTGTGTAAGCTACAAGACAACACTTTCAAGACATTTTAACCACTCATTCTCTCTCAATTCCAACTAGCCACTTTCTCCTTTACTTCTCTCACTTTCAATTTCACTTTCACATCTTCTTTCTCTCATTTGAAACAAACATAAAAAGGAGAAACAACCTTACCCCACAAAATCAACTTTGCTCCCATTTTTCATGCTTCATTCACAGCATTTCCTTCTCTTTTTCTCGTATCACTTTCTTCCAATATCTAAGCTCTTTTAAAACCATTAGAACCTTTCATAAACCCCATCTTAAAAGATCAAACAACTCGGGTTTCCAAAAGGTGGTAAAAAGGAGGAAGCAAAGTTAAGAGCTTAAGTGGAACATTAGTGCAGAAACACCGTATTTTGCTTTAAAGACGAGTAAGTGTTTCTTGTGATTAGTGGGTTAGTGTTTATGTTAGGAGACTTTGATTTCTTGAAGATATAAGTAAGGTTTAAGTTGTTATAACACCAAAAACCATTTTAAGAAACAAACTTATGAAACCCTTACATGAAGTTGAAACATGAGCATGTAAAGTTGGTGTAACATTTTAAGTTGAGAAAATCTTGAAACAAGAACTTGAATGGAAGATGAACATGCTGGACATGAGGATTCAAAGGTCCTTTGAATGTTGATTTTATTTCTATTAAGTTAAACATGCTCAAATCTAGACTTGAGTCAAGGAATAATCCATCACATGAAGTTTTATGAAGAAGCCAACTTTGTATGATATGAGCTATGATATGGAAGATGTATTAAGTATAAGATCTTCTATTTCTTTGTGTTGAGCATGAGTTAAAGAATCATCTTATGGAAGAAAAGTAAAGTTAAGATTTGGATACAAGTAGTTTAAGTGCATAATATAATACCTAAACTTAAGGACATGTTGAAACAAGTTGAAAAACCAAGTGAGAACCCCTTGAAATCATCACGACCAGATCTGGAACATTAGTAAGAGACACTTAAAAATATGATAAAAGTAAATGAACATAGTGAAGAGGTCAACCAAAGCAAGTATGGTAAGTATACAAAGCCCAAAACTCAAAGAGGAGCCTAAAACTCTCAAAACAAGCCTAGAACTCTAAGTTGGGCCTTCAATAAAATTATGACCAGCACTTTAAAACATTGAGAGAGGTTATTTTGAAACCCATAAGAAATCCACCTAAGGCTCTATAGGCCTAACAAAGTCACTAACTTTAGTTTGAACAAAAAACAAGCCCATTTGACAACTTAAGCCCACTGAAAGACTCATGAAGTGGTTGTTAGCCTTAGGAATATAAATCAAAGTTGTAAATCTGATCTCAAGGAGTATTTTAAGCTTAAGATAAAATCTTAAGACCAAGCCCAAAGGATTTCTCAAGTTATCAAAAAGCCTATTTACCATACAAGGCCTAAAAGCACTCCAAAACATGAGGAACACTACTGTTCTAACCTATGGATAGAATTGTATGCCTCATCTCAAAAATCTAAACTCACTACATTAAAGACTTGAAAATGATGAAGATTGACTATAAGATCATAAAAATCAGATTTAAAACAAAGAAGTTATATGCAATTGAACTTTAAGTAAAAACTAGGAAAAATTACAAAAACTAGTTAAGAGTATAACTTAAGGAAAATTAACTTAGTTTTCTAAGTTTATTTCAATCCCTTATAAATATTATTTCAATAACTAGGGGATACCGTATTCAGAGATGACTTGCCTCTGGATTACTTTCATTGATCCATATGGTAGAGTGAGTAAATTCCCGATGACTCTTTACTTGATTTTGCTTGTAAAATAGATGTACTTAAACTTATGTATATAAATTTAGATGCTCGTGGGATATAGGAGATGCATGTGTATGGATTTATAGATGAATATGATGACTTGTTAATTATATATATAATAATGGGAATTGTTTGTACTAATATATACATGTAAATTGTATGGAGTAAAATTGTCTGATCACCTTGAAAATTGAGTTAAACACTCATATGATTAAAAAATCAAAATGAATCATGCATTCCCCATATTGCATAACACCGACTGCTGCTTCACGTAAAAGATGGGAAGGGACTCATAGGAGGACGTGTTTCCTATAGGATTGCGCACTAGTTATGTTAACATATATATTAAGTCTCTATCCTAAGTTGATGGGCTTACTAGGTGCTAGGAGATACTGACCGTCAGCGAGGGGCCAAGTCTTGTGGCTTTTGCTTAGGACGTGTGTTTGTGAATTGTGGAAGCCACCACACCACTAGACTTGGGATTTTAAAAATAAGATTTGATTTCAGTAAAGGAAGTATACATATGTATATATAGAGAGTTTTGTTTTGGCATAAGCACGATAGTGCAAATGAAATAAAACCCAAGGTCTAGAACCCGAATTTTGGTTGGGTCAGTTAATTATCTTTAAATGCTGACTTCAGGGGGTGTAATTCTTAGTTGTATGCAGTTCCTAGGTCACTACATGTATTTTTGGCATACTGATTGTTCATGCATTCATATGATTGTACATCTAATAAATTTCTATCATGTGGTACTGATAAGGAAATTTTTTTCACTAAGCTTAAGCTTACACCCCTATAGATTTTTATTGTTGTAGGAAAACCTCTTCAATAATTCAGGCCAAAGCATGCCAGTGGTAAGTCTCGTGTAGGGACAGGTTAGAGCGATCAGTGAGCGAAGAAGACATTTTGTAATAGATTTATAGACATTTGGATACTTTTATATTTTTGTTCATAACACAGATTTAATGCAGTTCCATTATGAACTGCATTTGTTTGTTATATTTTTTTGTGTGGGTCTCACAAGCCCACACAATTAGCTAATTTATAACATAGAAGTAATTTTAGTTAAATTGCTCTATATTACTTATCTATGGGTCTAGTGGTAACGTAGAGTGGAAGGAGCCTTATGTGTCGTATAAAAGGCCTATGATCAGCAAGGGGGTTGATAATAAACCTTTATACGGTACACGGCGACCTACTACGACAATGATACTGTTGGGTCGTGATACTAACTACAACCCTTTTCTTAACTCTATAAAGCTTTCACAAAGTATTTGAAGTAGAGTTTGATGCATCTAAACTAGTCATAGGTGCTATATTAATATAAGAAAGCCAACCTATTGCTTACTTTAGTGAGAAACTTTGAGGAGCTACACTTAACTATTCTATCTATGACAAAGAGTTTTAGTCCTTAATCCGAGCCCTAATGGTATGTTAACACTATTTGCTACTTAAGGAATTTGTGATCTACAGACCTTAAGATATCTGAAGAGCCAACCCAAGTTGTCTTGAAGACAAGCCAAATGGGTTGAGTTCATGGAGAGATTTTCTTATATCTTGAAATAAAAGAATGGGAAGAACAATGTAGTAGTCAATGCTTTATCAAGGCGATATTTTCTCCTGACTTAATTATAGACTTGGCTACTTGGTTTATTCACATTAAAGAATTTGTATGTTGAGGATCTACTCTTTGGTCCCATCTACACTAAGTGCGAAGAAGGATAATTACTGGACGATAATCATAGGGAGGACAAATACTTATTTAAGAAGAGAAGGCGATATATATCATAACCTATTCCTTGAGAGAATTACTAGTTCATGATGTGCATAGAGGAAGATTGATAGGATACTTTGGCCAGCAACAAACCTATGAGGTACTAACCTGAAGATTCTTTTGGCAAAGAATGACAAGAGATGTCTAATTCATATTGGAAAAGTGTGCAACATGTTGAAAAGCAAAGAGCTAAGCTGATCAAGGACACTGTCTACCCTTGCCCATCTCGACCAAACCATGGTTTGAGCTAAGTATGGATTTCATGTTAGGGTTACCGAGGACGGCCGAAGGGATGGACTCCATCATGATGATCATGGATTAATTTAGTAAGATAACACATTTTGTGCCTTGTTCCAAAACTAATGATGCTTCAACTATCTCTTTTCTTTTCTTATAGGAAGTAATTAAGCTTCATAGAGTACTAAATCCATTGTTTTGGACCAAGACCTAAAGTTCATAAGCCACCTTTGGAAAACATTATGGAGATGAATGGGGACAAAGCTATTATACAGCATATCTTATCGTCTACAAACTGATGGGCAGACCGAGGTTGTTAATATAATCGTGCGAACTTTACTATGGGTTGCAGTTGGACAGAACATGGCCGACTAAGATCTGTTTTTTCCTACCATTGAGTTTGCCTACAGCAAGACTGCCCATAAAATAACATACATGTCTCCTTTAGAAGCCACTTATAGGTTCAATCCCGAGCTACCGTTGGACCAAGCATCTATGCTAAGATCTGATAATGACCGACTAGTTGTAGAGAGAGTCAAAGCGATCAAGACCATATACTAAAAGGTTGTAAAACAATTAAGCCTAACTACTATCAAGCTCAAGAAGTGAGGTTAAGGATGCAAGAAGAAAGAGTTTCAACCAGGTGATTTGGTCTAGATCTACCTTAGCAATGAACGGTTCCTGAACTTAAGAAATAGCAAGTTATATCCAAGAGTTGATAGACCCTATAAAGTAGTTGAAATGATCAATCTAAATACTCACAAGATTGAACTACCTAAAGGATATGGAGTCTCAAACTCCTTTAACATTACCAATCTCCAATTGTACACACCTAAGGACAAGTCATCTAGAGCTAAGCTAGATTTGATCCCAAATCTTAAACAACCCAAAGGGGATGATAGGGATCGTAGATCGATTATGCACTCCCGAGCCTAAGGGCTTGCTCAAATGGTTTGTTGAGCTATTTAAGGTAAGTTAAATGCCAAGGAGCAATATATTCCTTAGACTGCTCTACTAAGTTACTTTACCCTCCACATTCAAGAAGCTACCAAGATGACCACTTGAGGTGTCGAGCCAACCCCTTCGAAACACTCCTGTTTAAATAATAAATCAAAGTGCTACTGACTACACCTATACTGAGGCCAAGCTAACAGCTGTTAGAAGCTGATCATCCAAGGCCGACCCGAAGATAAGTCACCTATAAACATACCCTTGTCAAATCCTAATTATTTAAGCTATCAAATTGTTGACACCGACCTAGTTGAAGATACCCTTGGTTAACCCACATTGTCATTAAGACCTCAAAATGAGCAAAATGATGCACGTCCTACCATTTTCTAACAATCATACTATCCTTTCTGCAATTGGATGTTCTTTTTTTGCATGATTACATTTAAAACCTTTGTATATTATTCCCCTTTTCCTCAAACTAGTAGGATTCCTTTTTTGAAATTTACTCTCGAGCTAAGTATTCTACTATGTCCTCTCGAGTTACTCTTATTTAACCTATTGAGCATGGATTAGTAGCACGTGACCTCTGACTACACTTATGTGTCATATCAAGTGAAATCTAAACTTGTATGAGGTATTAGTGCATCACATCCTTCGTCGATGCACAAGGACCCCTCTTGCGACCCTCATTTACTTTTCAAACCATCCTATGGTCTAAACCCAACCCCTTTGGTTCGTATGATACTAGGCATCGTATGTTTATCCATGGCGCACTGTATCAAAATGGATAAAAGCACTAGTACTAATTAATTTTCCTATTATTTAGCAACCCAATTTATCAAATGATTAAGTACTAAAATATCCAATTTACTAACTAAAGTACACTAACCAACAAATAGTTTTATTTAACATAATGACTAGAAAAGACAATTAACAATTCTACACTTAACATACAGATTTGCACATCAAATAGCATGATGTCACCCTTGATTTAACCTTAATAATTATTATTTGCGAGGAATTATTAGTTTATAACCATTCTTCTCAAAATTACTTACTTCTAACCTTATTTGTGTCTATTAGATTATCTTCTGAATTAATAACTAATTTAAAGTCTCATTAACAACATGATAACTTATCAATTTCCTTAAGGATGCAGCAATTTTCCTAATAATATCTCTATAATCAGGAGTAAGTTATTCCAATGAGTTAGATCTATTCAATAGAATTATCTCTCGACATGTTCTATTGAAATCTATTCTAAGTTAATGTCGTGCAATATATTATACTTAGATTTATTAAGTTCAATTCACCAGAAATAACAAAAATCAAGAAATCATTAATTCATGCACTTATTTATGCTAAGTTGATGTAGCAAGCCCTAGATTGCTACTCATACATGATGAAATAATAACATGAATCAACAAAACTCATAAATAATAAGAAATAAAACATAAGATTAGTAAAAGAATAAAACCCCTTTTTTGATCCATTGTAGAAATCTTTAAAACACATAAACAATGAATTCTCATCGTCTCTCTCTCGTAATTTTGCGAAAAGTATGGTACAATACTTAAAGAATGTACAGAAAATGTAAAAAAATACAATGGATATAACTTATGTAAATAGATATGTTTGTGGTTAATGTCTAGAGCAAAAAGGTCTAAGATGTCTAATCTAATGAATTTAATCTAATCAAATGTCATGTGATGTGATGTCTAAAAATTGGAGGTGTTTTTATAGTCTTCTCATTAAAAGGTCTAAATACACCATTTAAAGACACCACCTAGTATTTAAATCAATTAAACACACCGATTCGTGTGAAAAATTTAAATAAGAATAATCATGTCCACTCCCATCAAGCTTGTGATATGAGGTGTGATGATCTTAAGAAAAGAATCATCTTAACTCAATAAAGCCATGATGTATGACATTATCATCTCGTCACAAACATTCCAACTCCTCATGGCGGTGATAAATGGAGTAACTACCCTTTTAACATGCTATCATGCTTGTAATTAATAGGTGTATGACAACTTCACCTTTCGTTATGCTCGTGATTGAACGTGTGACCAACAACGCACATTCAAATATTCTTTAATTACGTCCTTAATTACAGTCGTGATCAATCTAAATCTCATTATTCTTGTAGAATTTTGTTTCCTTGCTCTTGAATCATTTGAAATTGATATATTATACAATTAAGTACAAATAACTTGAGAAATAAATACAATTATGATTAATTCATGCCTAAATATGTATTGAAAGTGTAGAGTAATTTATGCCTATCAAACTTCCCTACACTTAAGCTTTGCTTATCCTTAAGCAAACACTTAAGCTTTACTTCAACTAATGAAACTCAATGACTTTTCGATTGCATATTCATTAAGCATTCATAGTGGCTTAACTTCGTTCTTACTACTTAACTTACTACATTTTGTTCTTAGAATACAATAATCAATATTTTAAGACTAATCCAAGTAAAACAAACTTCACCTTTATTATTTAATGATAGTTTCCAAAGGTATAAAGTAAACAGAAAATCAATTAAAATAAAAGAAATATCGTTATACTTTATCTACTTATGTAAGTATATCAAGACCCTTCAATTATTTCTTTAATCATAATAATCTAGAAGAAAAGTATTTTGCATCCATCTTTCTCCTATATTTCTACTTCTTTAATTTAATCTCTCTAAGGACAATTTTACATATTGCGTTTTCAATTTTTCTTTTATTTTTGTACAAGCTCTTCTACTTCTCCTCTTTTGTTCCTCTTTTGCAGGGAAAAATAATGACCAAAGATTAGTAGCAGGGTTAAACTTTGCTCTTCTAAGGGACTAAAGCCCACCCTTACTAACTCAGTTATAAGGAAAAAAATTAGCAATGGGGTTAGACTTCACTCTTGTGAGGAACCAAAGCCCTCCCTTACTAACTTATTCCCTATATGCCCTTAAGGACTTCAATTTACTTTATATTAAAGAGATTCTCAAGAAGCATCAAGAAGTGAGTTATTTCATTTTCCCTTTTTCATTCAAGATTAAATGAGCTCTATGAGTAATTAAAAGGTAAATATACTACTCAATAAGTTTAGAAACACAACTATTTAACCTTAAACTAAAGACTCTTATTCACTTATAATCTCTAAATTCATTCATTAAATGGCAAGTAAGTTTTCTTCACTTAGATTTGATCCTATAATTTTGATCAAGTAAGCTAAGTCTATAAGAAGTAAGTAAGGCACAAAATTGATTGCCACTTTTTGAAATTTACAATTTATTCAGTCAATTCACAACTTGAAAAAAAAAAAAACAAACTACTTAAATGGGAGACTTTTGATAAACAAGTTTAACCCTTCCCTATACTTAGAGAGAGACATTACCCTCAATGTCTCATGACAACAAGTACAGAATAGGCATAGAAAAGGAAAAACTAGAAAAATGAAAAAAGAAGAAACAATGAGAACAAAACTCCCTTGATATATGAAGTTTGATCAATACGTTGAGCCATACATCATCGGAACAAACATCATTCAAATACTATGAAAAATGGAACAAAAAAGAAACCTGACCATTAAACAAGCTAAAATAAACCATAATAAACACTTGATGTGAGAGTCTTCATTGAAATACATCAACAAGGTTAAGCCCTCAAACAGTTAGTATATCTAAATGAAAAACAAGGTAAGATAAAACAAAGAGAAAGAAAATAATGTTAGTCATCATTGGCTTCAATTTCTTCATTCCAGCCATCCTCTTCCTCGCTTGATGACTTTTCTTCACTATCATTCCTACCCTCTTATCCTATTACTTCTAACTAGGCCCCTTAAGTCTCTTGTAATTCATCACTTGCATCTTCCTTCGACCCATCCCCCTCATTACTAGAGTATTCCTCTTCTTACCTATCACCTTTTGCTTATTGGGTAGTAATGGGGGCACTTGTTGGTAAGGGAACTGGAGGTTAATTAGAACTTACATCCTCTTGAGTTGAAGGGTGAGAAAATAGGAGGGCATTGCTACTCCTACTACTATGGCAGTAGTCTTCAAGAATTTAATCATCCCTTTCTGAGTTTCCTTAATTTCAACCACCTCAATTTCTAAACGTTTCATATTTCCTACCAGAAAATTCGAGGTAGCTGGTATGAGATTTAGACTACTGAGGTCCTCAACATCTCAGTTAGGGTAAGAGACTCTTGTAATACCTCACTAATTGAAAGGGGTTCTAGGAAGTGGATCTAGATCAACACAAGAGTCTTTTGGCCTATCATTGCTAGGCCACAACCTCAAATTCCTCAAAATCTGAGTAATTAAACCCCTTACAAAAATACCCTTGCTCCTCTTAAAAGTTAGCTAGCGAATTCTTAATGTAATTAAAATAACAAAATTCACCGGATATCCCTTAAGCACATTGTTTAAGGGTAGTAGATCATATTCCCCCACCACTTTAGGACTTCCATGTTTACCATAGATGGTCTTCACCAAAATATAATGAAAAACTCTAGCACTAGTTATCTTCAAAGTAAAAGCCTTTGGCATACTTACTTAGAAACTGCTCTTATTGGAGATTTCTCTCTAGAATTTATTAAGAGAAGTGCCTGGGGTAGACTCACTAGTAGGTCCTGAAACTCATCCTCCTCCAATTCTTCTCTTATGTATTGACCCATTGCATAAACAAATGTCATCATGTTAAACGTATGGGTTCTTCTAAAGGCAAGGAACTCAACCTTGTTCACCATCTTTGTGCTTATATACTCATATTTAATCTTGAAGGAGGAAATGAAGGTAAGACTTGTCTACTTGTAAGTCTTTTCCTGAACACTAAACAATTTGAGCCATAACTTATTCCCTAGAAGCCTCTGCATAGCTATCTTTAAACCATATTCCCCCAATACATCCTAGTCTACGACATAATGCCTTTTGATTATTTTCTTTTTAGTAAACACCTTGAGTATTTCCTTCTATTCAGTAGTTGTACCAACAGTTGGAGTAACTACTCTACTTGAGCTTGTTAAATCAAATCATCTAGGAGGAGGAGGAGGAGAACGATTAGCTCTTACTTCACATGCTACCATTACCTTCTACCTAACTTTCTAATCCTTACACTAGTAGTTTAAGAACTATAGGTCATCTTCGACTTCAATTTTTCTATAACTCAATGTCTTATCATGAGTAAACTAACTCTATTTTTATGTAACTTCTATAACTTTAATACATTTAGTTCTAAACATTACTTACCTTAGCTTATATAATATCCCACATTCCTACCAAGGCTAGTAGTCTTTAGTTCCATCTCTATTTCGTTTGACTTCCTATAAACTAAATATACCCTCCTTTCTCATCCTATACAGCCTCATACATAAATGTAGCATCATTTTTTCCTTATTGGTTCCATGTTCAAATTAAACACTTTGAGTTTTAGGGTATACACACCTAACTACTTGAAGCCTACTCATTAGAGTTTTTGTGCCCTACTATTCAGATTATCTAGCTCATAATTTCATTATATTAACTCCTTTGAATCAACTTTTGTATACTTATCCAACATAAGATTTTAAGTAACTAAGGTCCTGACCTACTTTTTGAGTTAGGTTCTGACTTTGTTATTACATGATTACTCATTTTCAAACTAAACTTTACTTTTCCCATCTTATAATTTTATGAGCTAAGAATGTCTTATTGGTAAAGTTATTTTTAGAATTCCTAATAAAATAGCTTCTAAAGTATTCTCTACACTATCTATCACGATAACACACTTATTGTCTTTAATAAGAGCATTACTTATGAAAGTCATCTGATCTATTTATGACTATATAAGTCATTTTCAAGTTGACAAACTATTGAAGTTTGATATCACTTCAACTCAATCCTACTTGTTGTACTTTCTAACCTTGGCTCTAAGTTCATACATTCTTTTGTTTTTCAAGTTATGGTACTTTTTGCAGCAAGTTTTAAGTCTTACCAAATTCAAATTATTATACCATAATACGTTCTGACTCATCCTCTAACCTCCAGTTTAATTGGGTTCCACCTTTAAGTACTTCCTGACTAAGTTTCTACCATCTAATTCATATCTCATTTCTTATGTTCACTTAAATCTAGTCTTAAATGTAACTTTTGACCAATTTCTCTCCCCATACATAGTTCTCAATGTATCACAAGTACATCATATGTAAGGACTTGAGTACTTCATATAGTTGGCATCCATATGGTATCAAGTGTGAGTATGGAAAATCTAAACTTTTAGCTAACCGATCTTAAATGAGACTTGTAATGACTCATTGTAGTTGGATTTCATTTGAACCAAACAAGACTGACACAACTCTTGAACCAATAAGATACATAAAAGAACTTACCATTTACTAAGCCTATGATTGATATGACATGATTGGATTAATAGTGAAGACAAAAACTCAACATAAGAGACATTAGAGTCATAATAGTTAGAAGATCAAACAAATGTAACACAAGAATCATAGATTTTTCATTCCCTTCTAAGCTTACTCATGTATGCCAAGAGTGTATATAAAGTGTATTATTTAGTATTGGTTTAACCATATCCCATGCTTTATCCATTTATTTTCTTCTTATGACATGATTATTGGAAGCATATGATTCCTATACTTGTTCCTTGACCTATTCTTACTATATAGAAAGACTAGTCTTTCATTTCCTTAGATTATTCTAGCTACTTTGGGTAGCCTCATACATGCATTCCTATTACTATATTCTTATCTTTAAAGAGCTTCCTTAGCTCAGAACCTAACTTGATCTATTTCTTTTCTATTCTTAACCATTATATGTTTATAAACATATTCTCCATTCCTTTAATACAACAATTTGTTTTCGACGAATATATATCCTTCTTAAATTAACTCATTTGCACCTTGACTGATCTACGAACCCCCCCAATTGATCTTGGTCCATCTCTCTTCTTTATTATTTTGCTTTTTTATTTAAATTATTTTGTGTTATTTTGTTTATGTAAGTCTAGCTCCCCACTTTTTTTAAATATATATTTATGTATGTATGATGATGATAAAAATAAAAATAAATAAATATACAATAATAAATTTTTTTCTATCTTTTTTTTCTTATAAAAAGAACACGTATTGGTTATAAATAGGTAAATAAGAAAAACGATTTTATCACCTAGAAAAATTTTTCAAAAATAAAATCCATTAATGAACTCCTTTCCAAAATTAGGACTCTTTTACGATTTTTCAAAAAGTAATAATATTTAGGACCTTTCCTTTAGAATTTTTTTTTCAAGTAAAAAAAAAAAAACTAAGAAACATAAAGTCAATGGCTATAATAAATTAAAATCAACTAATTCATTAAAGTTTTTAGAAACAAACTACAAGAAGTCAAATCCCAAATAACGGGTATATAAACATTTGTAGACAACTACAAAGCGACTTAAAATGAGGAAATTTATTTTTTATTTTTCCTTTTGTAAATAAATCTAGTTTATTATTCTCCTTTTTTATAAAAAAATTAATTTTATTTATTTGTGAACTTAGAATTATTCTTTTGTGTTAAAAGGGATATTTTAAAAAATGAGACTCAATTTAGGAGGTTCAAGTGGTAACCCAGTAAAATTAGAATTTAAAAAGTTAGCCTTTTCTGTAGACCAACTATTAGGTAAGAATCAATCCATTGAATTAATTCTAACTTAACCCATTTTTACCGACACCAGTTAGGTAGCGGCTCTAATCTTTTCAAAATCTAAAGAAAACTAAGTTTTCCTTAATTTTTTATGGAGGATTTATATCAAATGGTTATAGAATTTGACTTACAATGGATTAAGGAATTCAAAACCAAAAAAAATTCAGGCTTGACAAAACAAAATCCTTAATAAAAAATAATATATATATATATATATATCGAAATGTAAAGACTAGTTTTAGCAAACCATTACTTACATTGATCTTAGTAGTGATACTACCTATAGAAATTTTTTTTAAAAAAAAAAAAAAGAAACGGAAGGCAATAATGAAATCATGAGCAAAAATACATTTTGAATTTTGTGGATCATTGAGAGGAGACAATATTTCAACTCATATTTGGTTGAGAATGAATATCATATGGCCTTGGCCTTAGATATGGAATAAAATAAAAGTTCTTGTAATGTAAAAAAATAAAAATAAACAAAATACTTGAAATACCCCATGAGGAGTTAAGTTCTATGGAAATGAATAACTATAAAAATAATATTCGGATAATAAAATAATACAATATATAAAATATGGGATGGATATATACATAATATTGTCATATAAGGTTAATATCAAATTTCATACCTCAACACTTTGCCCACACATCGAATTTTGAGCTAATATTTTGTTCTTAACAAAGTCACATACTCACATATTTGTTTAGAGTGGATCTTAGATCAATCCACAACATCATTATTTGCAAGAGTTTTAAAAGATCTACCTATCACAAATGGTAATAACAACTTGACACCTATCATATTTAAACTAGAGAAGGATGGAGAACCATACAGCTTAACAACAATTGAAATTTCATTTCTAAGAGGTCGTACTTAATTAGTTATTTCTTTTCCAGGAATGAGATTTCACTGTGTAAAAAAAGGCGAATATCATTTAAGCAGTATAAATTTGACTGCAATAAAAATAAAATGATTTTTTCTTTTTTTAGGAAACTAATCGCATAAAACTAATATTTACAAAAGCCACAATCATAATGTTATAAAATCCGTCCAGCGTCGAGGTTCTGACAGTCCAAATCACGTGTCACATCCAAATGGGCAAAATATTGTGTAGACCAGAGTTTAGTGCCCTAGGTTTTCATATATTATATTCTCTCATTCTATGATAAGTTATCAGCTTTGCCTCTAACCTACCTAAAATATTTATAGGTGCTCATACTTTGAGCGAAAGCACCCTACACTCTTAAGCCTAGATCTGTAAGCACCGATCAGTGAGAGGTTGTTCTAAAATCTTGTGCATTTAAACTTCCAGAGAAGTTAGAGGTAGCGTTTTTAGCACACCAAGAGGCCAGTTTACACCCCTAGGTATTTCCAAGTAATTATTCAGTTGAACTGGTGATTGTCAGATTCTCCACATCTAAATATTTTTCATATGGTTGTTAAGATTAGTTAAGAAAAAAATTTAAATTTCGCTGCGTTTTCTCCAATAGAATCCAACTTTACGTTATATTATATAGCAAAATATTATATCATATGATATTATATATCATGTTACATCTATATTTGTAGTACATATTGAATTTTATCATATATATGCAACTTATATGCTATATTCAATATTAGAAAATTTTTATATATGAAATATAATATAGAAAATTTGATGATTTAAAGTTTGTTATAAACATCATATGTGTTATATTTATAAAAATACATTCTTAGGTTATATACATAGTACATATAGATATATATATTACACTAAATATGATATTTTGAAAGATATATATTTTTATTATCTATAATATCTAACAAACCATACATGTATATTGTATTACATTATGTTATGTTATATTATATTATATTGCATGTGTTATTATAATATTATATAAATGATTTGTTAATTTGTTAAATACATGATGGATATTCTATAGGCTTGGAATAGCTATTCCCATGCTTTCAACGAATATATATCCTTCTTAAATTAGATGTTGTCATGCTTTTGTTAAACAAACATTGGAATAAATGCCATGTGATGCAAGTTAAAAAACTAAGTGATGAAATGAATTGCAATGACTTAACGTTTTATAAACACCTAAGTGATACAAGTCAAAACATCTTTTCCAAGCGACAGATTCTTTTAATTTTAAACTCAATCATTGTAATCTCGTATAATGTTGCTGGATACTTTCATTGATAAGATATAAATGATAATGATGCTTATTTTCTTTTGGGAACACTTCAATGCATGCAATAATTTTATCTAAAAGTCATCAAACACAGATGCATACTTAATCCTAGAGGCTATGTACTTCATTTGGAAGAAGCCTCAACGCTTCATATTAAGGATTTTTAATTCTTTAAGTTTCAAACAACACTCACTTTCATTGAACTAGGTCTGCATTCATTGCATAGAGAAACACAGATTCCGATTACAACAAGATTGGAAAAAACGAAGCTTCTAACTTAATTTGTTCGAAAGAAGTGATCAAATTTGTATGAAACAAGCACACTACATGATGCCTTGCTAGACCAAAATCTTTGCACTGCCGAAGTGCATCACTTGATCTTGGTGTCACTCTAAATCAAATAAAATGTTTCCAAACATATCCCAAATTCATTTAAACAATTAATTAAGTGTTTGAGACTCATGATTTACTTATGAAAACTACATTAAAAAGGCGTAATGCCCCATGACCTAAATGGGCATTACAATCCACCACATATCATAGCTAACCTGAGATATGTTAAGACTTATAAGTCCACAAATCAATAAGCTATATATAATCATACCATAAGTATTACATATAAACCACAAAGGAGTGAATAACCATATTCACTCATAACCTCATAAAAACTTGAAATATCTAGTAGAGTTCAAAAGCATATCAACTCATAACCAAAAACATAAAATAGGTCAAAGTAACTAAAATCTTCAAATATCAAAGAAAAGGAGTCCATCTTCACAAAAAAAAACAAGACTCTCAACGTAACATAATCCTCCAACAAAACAAAAACCAACTCTATCCTAATAATCATCATAATAAAGATACTCTATACCCCACTCCTCTTAGATGTCATCAACAAAAGTCTCCCCATAAATAAGATAATCCTTTGATCTAATACCTAAAAAAGAAAAGGAATAAGTCAAAGTCTAGTATAGGTGTACAAAATAGATACGAATTCCAAGCTCGATCATTCACATGCACAAAATGCAAATATAATAGAATAATAATGAACAACAATTTGATTATCTAACACTAGGTAACAAATAGCAAAAGGCTATTCATAACCCTACCATACCTAATCTTTATCCACAAATATAAGTGGATATAAATATACATTTTCCCTTAAGTACTTTATACGTAGAGTCTAAAGTCTAGAAACCTAATATCCTAGCTACATCGTCCCATATACAAGTCCACTAGGGAATCCTTACACATGATCAACAGTTGCTCTTTTGAAGATCTTCCATTGCGAGCCTTTAGAGTGAGCAGTCAAGCATAACCAATAGTTAAGGTCATTTAGATCATGTATATATATATATATATATACATATATTAGTCCAATTATATTCTAATTCTTGACATACACAACCATACAAGTAAGCACCACATACCTAGAATCGCTCCACAACTGAAAACAAAACTTCAATCTCATAACACAAAACAAAAGCTCAAACCATAACAAGGACAACCAACCACCACCATGAATCTAAATGAAAAGTAAGCAATCACATCAACTTTTAAGCACCCTATGACTAACTTCTACCAAAAATTATATAAGAACCTATAATTTATCCAATCAAGGTCCCAAAGGATATAGTAGAATCAAATAATAAGTTAAAATAGAAATAGAACGTAATATGACTAGGTAAAAAGTTGATAGAACTATATAAGATTACTTATTTAATGTAAATCATAAAGTAAGTTTTATATGTATATATATATATATATAAAAGAAAATATAAAGTAGCACATGATTAAGGCATTAAATATATATATATATATATTAACAAATTGATATGGCAATAAAATAATACGTACTTAATCAAATAATATTATGATTCATAGAATTTTGTAAAGAAGGACGTAGCAATAATCGATGTGTAAAACGGACATAATAAATAAATAATATAATATAATATGCTACACAATCATAATACTATCGTGATAAAAATACTTAGATTGTAATGCCATCAATATTAATAATAACACATACTCATAATAAAATACTATCGCTATACACCAAATCGGCATTAAGAACTTACATATTAAATACAATTATTAACATAACTATATAATTAAATAGAAAATAATGACTTAACTTGAATATAACAGAAAATAGAAATTTTGTGCCTATATATATATCTATAACCATTATTTCAAAATATGATAAAATATTTAATGGTATCTCTTATATAAAATAATACTATATAACATGATAATTGAATAACTTATTAGTAGAAATTAGATACTAACAAATATTTATTTCCACATGAATAATGGAAAATAATAAATAAAAAATAATACTATATATATACGTGGTAAGTATTTATTATTTTATGCTTTCAAAGCATGTTTAAGCATAGAATTGATCATAAATGTGATTTAATTCTGTAGATTGGGTACTTAATTGAATAAAATAATAATTTCAGGTAAATCATGAGTAAAGGGAGGAAACATATACTAGAATAACAACTTTCAAATTAGTCACGGTTGTAAAGGAGAAGAAATAAATGTAACAGCATCAATCACGGGCATGAAAGCAAAGCAATGAAGAATATACCTTGATCATACCTTCAATCATAACCATAATCAAGGGAAGTTTTGTCAATCTCCCTATTCATTACGGTCGTAAATGAATAGTAGAAGGATGACCACGGCCATAGTCACAGGTGTGATGAGATTTCATAATGCAACGAGGAGTTCACAGCCTCAATAATGGTGATGATTGGTGAAGAATAATTATTTTTGAGACTATCACATCCCGAGTCATGGGTGTGATAGGAAGGGGTATAACTATTCTTTTCAACCTTTTCATGTGAACTAGTACATGAGAAATGTCAAGTGGTACCATAAAGAGGTAAATTTGAGTCTTTTGATGGGGAGAATATAAAAAGCTACTGCAACTAGTGAAAGGAGGGGAGATTTTTTTTTTTTTTCTCTTTTCAGAGATCAAATTTTAAGAGAATAGACATCAAGTGGATAAAACACCATCTACAAAGACACACATCCATTCACCCTTTTTGCACCAAGTTCTCTATTGTATAGTTCTAAGTGTTGTATCATGTACTATTCCTGGAATTACTCAAGAGAAACGATGGGAGTTCTTTATTCGTATATTCATCAAACTTCGTCATTAGAATAAAAGAGTTTTTTTTTTTTTTTTACTTTTCACTTATTCCATGATTCATATCTATATAATTATGTTTCATGTTAATTTGTATTATTTTTTCTTCAAGTGTGAGTAATCTATTAGGACTTGCTACATCATTAACTTAATCAAGTGTTTAAAAAGGTAATTTCCTAACGTTTGTTAATTCCCATGAATTATACTTAATGAATCTAAGTATGGTCCAGTGCACTATATCAACTTAGGACAGATTTCAATAGAATATGTAGAGAGATAATTCTATTGAATAAATTTAGCTCATTGGAACAACTTACTCCTGATAATAGAGATATTATTAGGAAAGTTGTTGCATTTATAGGAGAATCGATACATGAACACTATGATAATGCAATCCTAGTTAGTTGTTAATTAGGAAGAGATTCCAATAGTCACAATTAGGATTAGGCGTAAGTAATTCTGAGAAGAATACTTATATACTGTAATTTTCCACAGTTAACAAGTATTAGGATGAAAGGTATATTAGTAAGATGATGCTAATTGATGAAGCAAGTCTTCATGTTAAGTATATTTTCGCAGTTGTTCTCATAATCATTGTTCAATCATTTTAATTTATTGATTAGTGTAGTTTAGTTAACAATTAGAGTCTTAATAATCAATCACTTAGTAAATTCGACTGCTAGACAATAGGAAAATTATTAAGTACTAATGTTTGAGCCATTTTTCCTAGTGGAGACGACCCTATACTCATCCATGCTATAAAACGATAGGTACACTTGCATGTCAAAATGAGTTAAGGATAGGATATAGGTTTGTAAATTATAAAACTGAAAAGCTTTGTTAAGAGGCGATCGAGTTTTTGGCACCGTTGCTAGGGAAAAATCAACATCATCATTAAGAACATTAAGATTCCTATTCTTCTAACCTTTATCTTCTTTTTATAATAATTAATAGCTTAGTAAAAATACTTATGCTCATATTTGATTATTTGTGGAATTGTAGTTCATGACCCGAAGCAGCATAATTGAACTAGCTGACTTCGATCCTGAAGCTGAGAGAACCCTTAGAATAACTTAAGGAAAGTTCAAGAATATTTTGAGAAGCAAATTTCAGCCAGTAAGGAAGTAAGAGCACAAGAACCATTGAAATCTAAGATGAATAACCCAAATCAAAATGGCAAGCTGCTAATAGGAAATCAGTTCTTAATTCTAGAAGATGGTATCTAAGGTGATCTACCATTAAATTTGGACCCACATCTTGATGTGAATCGGAATTAGTATAAGCAAGAATCGAGCCAATAGTAAATTTGCCTATAGCTTTTAGGATAATGTTGGATTATTGTAAGCTTATCTTAGATGGGGCTAGTACTAGTATAGCTCTATCTAGAGTTCAAGCTAATATGTTTGAAATCAAGCCGAACATTATTCAAATGATCCAGCAATGTGTTCAGTTTGATGGGTTTAGTGACGAAGACCTCAACAACCATTTGTAGCAGTTCTTGGAGATATGTGACACATTCAAGATAGGTAACGTTTTTGAGGACGCTATCAGGCTTAAGCTATTTCTATTTTCACTAAGGTCCAATACAAAGTAGTGGCTTAACTCTATGCCAAAGAATTCCATTAATACTTAGTAAGAAATGGCTAAACTGTTTATGAGAAAATACTTTCTACCCTCAAGGACAACTAAGCTAAGGGCAGATATTTATTCTTTCAATCAAATGGATTTAGAGACTCTATATGAAGCATGGGAGAGGTGGAAGGAGTTGTTAAGAAAGTGCCTTCATCATGGTCTTCCAGATTGGCATCAAGTTCAGACATTCTACAATAGATTGAGCTATACCACTAAGCAACTCATTGATGCAGCCACTAAATGAAGCCTAAATCACAAGTCACTTGTGTAGCGACCCTAAGAGGGGCCTAGTAGTATTGCCTAAATTTTTCATATTACGTGTGCACCTATGGTAAGAAAATCGTCTTGCAAGTCAAAGATTGTAAGACTCTAAATAGTTATTTGCTAGAGTCTTCAATTTTAGTTCATTGACTCATTATATAATATAAATAATTATGGATATCCATTTTCTTTTTCAATTCCTCAAAACTACAGAGAATTGGTATCCCTTACCAAAATAGTGAAATAAGATAGACAATTCCAGAAAATTCTAAACTTACTAAGGATATAATAAAACTTAATTGAGACATTAGTCGTTTTTCGGATCATTCCGAATTAACTACACAAGCTTTTCATCATACTGTTTCAATGGTAGCTCTCTTCACTCGATTCCTATCCATTCCCAACTATCGATCAACCTATAAGGAAAAGAATTGTTGGGGTGTAAGCTTACGCATAGTGAGATAATTAACCTTATCAATACCGCATGACAAAAATTTATTAAATGCACAATCATATGAATGCATGAACAATCAGTATGCTAAACAACACATGCAGTGACTCAGGAACTGCATACGACTCAGAATTACGCCCCTTGAAGTCAAGGTTTAAAGATAATTAACTGACCCAAACCAAAATCTAAGTTCTAGACCTTGAGTTTTATTTCATTTGCAGTATTGTGCTCATGCTAAAACAAAACTATATATATATGATGACATAGCTAGTGCCCAATCCTGCAAGAAACTCGTATTCCTATGAGTCCTTTCCCATCTTCTGTATGAAGCGGCAGTCGGTGTTATTCCTATGCAATATGGGGAATGCATGATTCATTTTGATTTCTTAATTGTATAAGTGATTAACTCAATTTTTAGGGTGATTAAACAATTTCATTCCATACAATTCACATGTATATATTAATACAAACAATTCCCATTATTATATATATAATTAACAAGTCATCACATTCATCCATAAATCCATACACATACATCTCCTATATCCCACAAGCATTCAAATTTATATATATAAGTTTAGGTGCATCTATTCTACAAACACAATCAAGAAAAGAGCCATCGGGAATTTACTTACTATGCTATGTGGGTCAATCAAAGTAATCCAGAGGCAAGTCGTCTCCATACACGATGTCCCCTGGTCATTGAAATAGTGTTTATAAGGGATTGAAATAAACTTAAGAAACTAAGTAAATTTTTCCTTAAGTTATACTCTTGTCTAGTTTTTGAAATTTTTTCCAGTTTTTGCCTAAAGTTTAATCGCGCATAACTTTTTTGTTTTAAATCCGATTTTTATGATCTTATAGTCAATTTTCATCATTTTCGAGTGTACCTTAACGTGGTGAGGTTAGATTTTTGAAATGAGGCATAAAATTCTGTCCATGGGTCAGTGTTTTTGGGCCTTATATGGTAAATGGGGTTTTTGATAACTTGAAAAATCCTTTAGGCTTGGTCTTAAGATTTTATCCTTAGCTTAAAATACTTCTTAAGATCAGATTTACAACTTTGATTTATATTCCTAAGGCTAACAACCACTTCATGGGCCCTATAGCGGGCTTAAGTTGTCAAATGGGTTTGTTTTTGGTTCAAACTAAAGTTAGTGACTTTGGTGGGCTTATGGGGCCTTAGGTAGATTTCTTATGGGTTTCAAAACAACCTCTCTTGATACTTTAAGGTGCTAGTAAAAATTTCATTGAAGGCCCAACTTAGAGTTCTAGGCTTGTTTTGAGAGTTTTGGCTCGGTTTTGAGTTTTAGGCTTTGTATGCTTACCATACATGCTTTGGTTGATCTTTTCACTTTGTTCATTCACTTTTATCATATTTTTAAGCTTATTTTTCCCACGTTCCAGATCTGGTCATGATGATTCCAAGGGGTTCTCACTTGGTTTTTCAACTTGTTTCATCATTTCCTTAAGTTTAGGTGTTAGATTATGCACTTAAACTACTTGTATCAAAATCTTAACTTAACTTTTCTTCCATAAGATGATTCTTTAACTCATGCTCCACACAAAGAAATAAAAGATCTTACACTTAATACAACCTCCATATCATAGCTCATGTCATACAAAGTTAGTTTCTTCATAAAACTTCATGTGATGGATTTTTCCTTAACTTAAGTCTAGATTTGAGTATGTTTAACTTAATGGAAACAAAATCAACATCCAAATGAATATGGAACGCTCACATCCAGCATGCTCATCCTCCATTCAAGTTTTTGTTTCAAGACTTTCTTAACTTAAAATCTTCCATTCAAAGTTTTAAACAAGTGTCTTTACAAAATACTAACTTTACATGCTCATGCTTTAACTTCATGTAAAGGTTTCATGAGTTTGTTTCTTAAAATGATCTTTGTCATTATCACAACTTAAATCATAATTATATCTTCAAGAAATCAAAGTCTTTTAACATAAATACTAACCCACTAATCACAAAAAATACTTACTTGTCCTTAAAGCAAAATATGGTAGTTGTGCACAAAGATTCCACTTAAGCTCTTAACTTTGCTTCCTCTTTTGCAACCTTTTACAACCTGAATCGTTTGGTCTTTTGGAATGGGGTTTGTGGAAGGACCTAATGGTTCTAAAAGATCTTAGATGGTGAAAGAAAATAACAAAAGAATAAGAAGAGAAGTTGCCGTGAGTGAAATTGGAAAAATGGAAGAAAAGTTGATTTTGTGGGGTAAGGTGGTTTCTCCCTT
Organism: Lumnitzera racemosa; assembly: GCA_024138005.1. NCBI lineage: Eukaryota > Viridiplantae > Streptophyta > Magnoliopsida > Myrtales > Combretaceae > Lumnitzera > Lumnitzera racemosa. Next base: position 48,870,552 of record JAMXBC010000007.1, read on the forward strand.
TTATATTTGTTTCAAATGAGAGAAAGATGAAGTGAAAATGAAATTGAAAGTGAGAGAAATAATGAAAAGAGTGGCCGGTTTGAATGGAGAGAGAATGAGTGTTTAAATGTCTTGAAACTGTTGTCTTGTAGCTTACACAAAAGTCAACAATTGCAACTATTGATGATGTAAGCAATAAGGGGTAAATAGTGATGTGTAAGAGAAAGTGATTGATAGTTAAAAGACAAGAGCATGGCCTCCCTTTCTTCCTTGTTTAAATCTACTATTTAAAGTCTTTTTGGGCCATGAAGTAATATTGTCTCATTTATTAAAGTTAAGCTTATGAAATCTTGTGAAAAATTATCCATATGTAGTATAAGTGAAGGGGTGATAAGGAAATTATCTTATCACTAGATTTTGATAAGTTATCAATTGATAAATGATTCCAACTCTCAATTGATAAGTTATCTAAGGTAATTGGTTGGTCTACTTGTTTATCTGTAAAGCTTATACATGAAGATAAGGGCATAGCCTTATAGAAAATTGTTTTAGGATTTTTATTTTGCATTGTTTCGTAATTTATGATTTGATTCCTATAAAATTGTGAAATTTTTTAAAGTTGAATGAAATTATTCAAATTAAATTCTTAATTAATTACTTAGGATTAAAATTCCTTAATTATTTCAAGGTTAGGGTTTTACGTGACTTTAGAGCTCGTAATTCTTCAAGCTCAGGTTTTATCGATAATTGGTTTTTGAATTGGAAAGTTTTTTATTTGTTTCTAAATGTAAGCTTAAATTCTTAGTTTTGTTGATTCTTAGGAACGTTCGGACGGTACTTTTAATTGAATCATGGGCCCACTAAAAGTAGGGTTTATATTTATCAATTGATAAGTTATTTAGGATGATTGGTTGGTTTACTTATTCATGTGCACAAATCTTATGCATGAAGATAAGGAGATTGTCATATATGAAATTCTTTTGGAGTTTGTCTCTTAAATTGATTTGTAAGTTATGATTTAATTCTCATAAAATTATAGAAATTTCTAGAGTTGAATAAAATTGTTCAAATTAAATTCTTAATTAGCCGATTAGGGTAAAAGTCCTTGATTGTTTTAGGGTTTTGGGTTTAAAGTCTAAGGTTCTCGTATTCGAGTTTAATCGATAATAGAGTTTCAAATTGGAAAATTAAATTCATTTTTAAACGTAAAATTGAATCCTTAGCTTAGTTTATCCTTGGGAATATTTAAGAAGTGCTATTAGTTGAATCACAAGTCCGCTAAAAGTAGGGTTTACAACTTATCCATATATAACATGGCTTATAAGTGAAAATAAGGAAATTGTTTTATATGAAGTTCTTTTTAGGGCTTGATTCTCAAATTAATTTGTAGGTTATGATTTTGTCTCTTAAGAAATTTTAAAGTTTCCTAGAGTTGAATAAAATTTATTGAAATTATATTTTTAATTATTTATTTAGAGCCATAAGTCCTTAATTATCCCAAGGTTTTGGGTTCGAGTGAGTTTAAGCATATTTTATAGTTCGAGTGAGATTATGTACGTTTTAGGGTTTTTCACCAGCTCAGGAATAATTGACTTATATTCAGGAGCTTAAGGTTCAATTGGCTAAATTATTTAGGAATATTGCTTTATTATGCAACATATATATAACATATAAATATCATACGATAGATTAGGAAAAGTGAAGGAAATTGCTTATTAATATATTTATATGTATATACATAATGTGGAGCTACTTATGTACATAAGTAAAATAATTTTTGTAAATTTATTAATTTATTCCTTTAACTAGTTTAGTTTTGTTGTTTATTATTGCTTAAAATAATCCCTGATTCGTTCATTATCGGTTTTATATGATTTCACAAAACTATTGATAATTTTATTGATTTATGGTTTTTCAAGTTAAGATAATTTTATTGATTTAATTTTTTTTTGTGATTTAATATTTTACAGTTCCTGTTAAGTTTAGGTTTATATTTAAAAAAAAATATATGCATATGTAAGGATTGGGGTTTTCTTGCATGATAGGGTTTTCCAAATCGTATAATTGGGTCTTTCAAGTTTGTTTTAAATTCCAAGTTTAAAATTTAGTCGATTTTCATTTTATGTGGTCTTACCAACTTAGAGAAATATTTACAATACTCGAGTCCAATACTATGTTTAAAAGGTTAAATTTATAGAGTCTACAACTTGAGCAATGCATTCAATTGTTTGAAGACATGGCTAATAATCATTATCAATGGTCATCTACAAGAGGAAGAGAAATAAAGTCAATAGGAAAACATGAATTGGATACCACTTCCACTTTAGCACATAAAGTGGAAGTGTTGACAAGGAATATTGAAAGTCTTATGATGAGTTAGAACAAAGCTTTAGCAATTACAAGTTTAGAGTTGACTAGCCCTTCCAAGATTGATCAAGTGGAGGAAGTTGACTACCTAGGGAACTCGATCAAACTTAGGATTGACCTTATCAGCAACACCTATAATTTGAGTTGGAGAAATCATCCAAATTTTTTATAGGGCAACAACACCAGTTAGAGTTCTAACATGCCACATCCTAGATTTCAAAGACAAGCGCCACCACTACAAAATAAGCTAATGTCCATTGAGAAGATGTTGGCTCAGTACATTAAGACTTTTGAAGCACATCACCAGGCCGTTGAAACCACTTTGAGAAATCAGGGGGCATCGATCCATAATTTAGAAAATCAAATCAAGCAAATGGTATCGAGATTTTTTTTAAGGAACACTAAGACCAACCCGATAGAACAAGTTCAAGCTATAACTTCAAGGAAAAGAGGAGTTTAGACTCCTCAGGTTAAGGAGTGAAGCTACATATTCTAGAAACGTTGAGTTTGAGACATTAAATAAGCCTGTTTTTAGTTATTTATTTATTTATATATATTATTAGACTTTTAGTTTAATTTTTTTTGTTTCAAGTACTTTGAGAATTGTGGAGTTTTGAATTTAATTTACGGTTGTCATTATTAGTAGTTTTTGGATTATTTTAAGTGTTTTATCTATAGTTACATGTACAAGGAAAGAGATTATAGAATAACAGTCATGGAAAATCAAAGAAAAGAGAATAATTCGATAAGTGTGGTGAGGTGGATGGAATTTGGAAGCCCACTACACATCTCAGTAGTGATAAGGTAAGTATTTGAACTTTTCAAGTAAAACATCCATCACAGGATCAATCACGACCATGATAAATTAACAGGGCTAATCCACCTATCAATCACAGCCATGATCAATTCCTTGGGAGTTTTTCATAATATCATGACTGTGATCCAATCAAATATTTTTTAAATTTAATGTTATAGTATCAAGCACGGGTGTCATTATGCCCATGATTAATAAATGGGAAAGGCCATGATGTTTTAAAATTTTTTAGCATCGAGCTTATCATGAGAGTCATCACACTCGTGACAAAGCTTAATAAAGGGGATCATGACCCGAGTCATGACCATGATCATGTTCCTGTCGCCCCACTATGTAATAAATTTCCCTCTCTCTCCTCATTTCTCATATTTTAGACTTCCGCCGCATGATAAAACACTCTCCACACTTGTCCCTCATGAAAACCCACACCATCTTGGCACTTGCTCTATCACTTTCAACACACTAACAAGTTTTTAAGGTATGATTTCCCTCTTTTTCCTTTTCTTTTTCTTTATGTATATAGTGATTTGTTTCATGTAATTTAGGGTTCATCTGTCTTTGTTTGCTATGATTTGTGTTAGTGTTGTTATAGTAGTTTGTTTTTATCATCTTTAGACTTTGAATTTGCATGCATCTATAGAATAAGTTGATTATTTCTAATGGAATCCTAATTCCTTTGGTTAAGGGTAGAATCAAGGATTATTGCAAATTGAGCCTAAAGTAATAAATTTCTCTCGTCCCCGTGCTTGTGTTTTGTAGAACTGCATTGTTAGTTTTTATTTTATACTTACGCATAGTAACATTAATTGTGTTTAGTCGAAGGAAGATATTCATCCTTAGTTGATGTTATGACTTCGAGTTGAGTCATGTTGAATTCGTTTATAGTGAGTACGTGGAAGTTGAATAGGGTTGATCAGGATTAGTCCATAGATACGTTATGTTTGTAAGCAGCAAGAAGTCAAATTAGGTTTGCTTGAATTGAAGTGTGCTTGAAGTTTAAACTAACAATTGATATTTGCAAATGGCACCAAAACATTCAACTACTTCTCAGCATAAACGACCAACAGCTGATAGTCCACCTTCTCCTCTTCCCCAACGTTTAGACGCTGCAAGTTCCAATCAGTCAGTTGCTCTACCAGCCGTTATGACTAATGAGTAAGTAGATAGATTCAAGGAGTTTGCTGCAAAGAAAATAATTAAAAGGCATTGTGTAGTGGATTGGGATGTACTAGGGGAGTATGGCTTAAAGATAGCCATGCAATGATTATTAGGGAATGAACCATGGCTGAAGTTGTTTTCAATGCAAGAAAAGACGTATCGGCAAATAACCCTAGCTTTTCTCTCATCCTTCCAGATTAACTATGAATATATTGGTTCCAAGAGAGACAATGAGGTAGAGTTCTTTACATTTGGAAGGACTCACACCTTTGACATGCTGACATTCATACGAGCAATGGGGTTATATGCTTGAGCTGAGCTTCAAGATGAGGAGTTTGTTGATTTACCTATGACCCTGCCCCGTAGAACTTCAATAACTGAATTTTAGAGAGAAATCTCCAATGAAAACAACTTCAGGGTGAGTAAATCAAGAGCTTCTACCTTAAAGAAGTGCTTGAGTCTTCCATTTTATTTTGGTTAAGACTATCTATAGGAAGCATAAGAGCCTTAGAACAATTGGGTAGCATGATTTATTACCGCTATATAGTGTATTGAAGGGGTTTCTAGTGAATGTAGGCATCTTAATAGCATATCACCAGCAAACTTTCAATAAGAGCAAAGGTATATTCATAAGGGGGCGGATCACTAGGATTCTAAGGAATCTAAGCTTGTAGCCAATAAGTAACAGCTCGAGCGACTCTTGCGCTAATCCTAAACTGCTTCCAAGAACCCATTTTAATGGGGTATTGTAGGAGTCTCGGATCCTGATTTGGATATCAAGGACCCTAGAGCTCTTGAGTTTTCACTTTCAACTTTTAGCTTCTCAGTTAGCAATCTAAAGAGATTAGAAACTAAGGTAGTTGAGATTAAGGAAACTCAAAAGGGGATCGTTGAGCTCTTAAAGAATATAGCTACCAAAGTGGGAGTGACTATACCTTCTTATTTTTCTCATCCCCAAACTCAAGAGGACACTGGTCCCAATCAAACTTCGATTCCCCTACCAAGGCCAACTTCCCAAAAAGAAAGAGGAGGAGATGAAGAGTTTGAAGAGGAGGACGACTCCGATGAAGCTGATAGTAATGATGAAGAAGATGCTAAAGAAGCTCAATAAACACCAGTTGGGCAAGATGCTAAGGATGGAAGTGAAGAGGAGTCTTCTAAGGAGGATGATGACGGGTTGGATGAGGAGACGGTAGCCAATGAAGAGTGACTTGTTTCTTTTTTTTTTTTCTTGTTATTTTCTTTTGTCTTCTTTCTTTTATTTTGATGTTTGTTGTTGATTATGATTACTAGTTCATTAAGAGCTTACTTTTACTAATGTATATTGCTATGGAGACTCTTGTATCATGAGCTTATCATCTTTTGTGTTGTTTTGTCTTAATGTCAAGGTGTATGTTGTTGTTCAAGTTGCCATGGTGTAGAAGCTATATTATCTGATCATTTAGGAAGCAATGAATTACTCTAACTTCATGTTTCAGGGAAGGCCAGTTCTTGTTTTTTTTTTTTTTTTCGTTTTCATCTTTCTAGTTATTTCAATTATATGCCTATTTTATGTTTACTTCCTTCCAACATTAAGGACAATGTCTCTCATTAAGTGTAGGGAAGGGTAAGTAAATTATGTTTATAAAAAACCTTCCACTTAGTTTGTTTATTTTAAAGTATGACTTGATTTAATGGATTGTAGATTTGACAAAATAGTAAACAATTTGGTGGGTTAATTTTGTGCTTCACTCAATTCTTATGAACTTACTTTACATGATCAAGATTATGGGATAGAATCTCAATGAATCACACTTGCTTACTATTAAATGAATGAGTTTAGGGATTGGAAGTGAATCATAGTCTTTGTTTCAAAGCTAATTGGTTATACTTCTATATTTTCTAAGTAAGATATTTACTTTTCGAGTACTTTTTTAAGATCATTTAATCTTAAATGAAAAGGGCAAGTGAAGTGGTTCACTTGTTAATACTTCTTGAGAATCTCTTCAAATTAGAATAAATTGAAGTGTAAGGACTGAATTACTAAGGTCAAGCTTCGGTCCCTTAAAAGAGTAAAGTTTGACCCTACTGCCAATTTTTGCCTTTATAACTTTGCAATAAGAATTTATAAGGATCATGTTAGTAAGGGTAAGCTTCGGTCCCTCAAAAGAACGAAGTTTGACGTAGTTGATAAACTTTGACTTTATAGCTAAATTAGTAAGGGCAAGCTTCGGTTCCTCAAAAGAGCGAAGTTTGACGCCGCTACTGATCTATGGTATTCTTATGAAAAAAAAAAAAAACAAATGCAATATGTAAATCTTATTGGAGAGATTCAATAAAAGAAGTAGAGATATAAGGGAAAGATGAATGCAATAAACTTTTCTTCTAGATTATTGTCCTTAAGAAGTACTTGAAGGTTTCTTATGCACTTAAGGAAGTTAATGAAGTATAACCAATTATCATTGATCTATTTAACTTTGTGATTGACTTTGGACCATTGAAAACCTTTGTTAAAATAGTAAGGGTTAAGTGTGTTTTGCTTTAATTAGTCTTAGAATATTGTTTTTGTATTCTAAGAACACAATAGGGTATGCACAAAGTTAAGCCACTGTGGATGTTTTGTCAAATGTGCAATTAATTGGTTTGAGTGTTTACTTGAGGATAAGCAAAGCTTAAGTGTGGGGAAGTTGATAAGTGTAAATTATTTTACACTTTCAAAGCATGTTTAGGCATAGAATTAATCATTAATGTGATTTAATTCTGTAGATTAGGTACTTAATTGAATAAAATAATGATTTTAGGTAAATCACGAGCAAAGGGAGGAAATATATACTAAAAAAACAACTTTCAAATTAATCACAGCCATAAAGGAGAAGAAATAACTGTAGCAGCATCAATCATAGGCATGATCGTGAAGCAATGAAGAATACACCTTGGTTATTCCCTCAATAATGACTGTGATCAAGGAAAGTTTTGTCAATTCCCCTATCTATCATAGCCGTGATTGAATAGCAGAGGGACAATCGCGGCCATGGTCATGAGTGTAACAAGATTTCATAATGTGACGAGGAGTTCACAGCCTCAATAACGACCGTAATTGGTGAAGAACAATTATTTTCAGGACTATCACACCGTGAGTGTAAACCCCTAAAATTTTCAACTTAATACCCAAAGTAGACCCTAATATGCTAGAAGGCTCTAAAAGCTAACAAGACTAGTTAAGATGAAAACCTTAAGATAACAATCAAAGACTCAACCATATATAAAATATTTAGACCCTAAATGTATGTAAATACTAGAGATTGTACCGAAAAGTAATAAAACCCTAAAATTATAACTTTAAGGATATAAAAGTACTATATCACTATAATCTATTCTAAAACCCTAATTGCTAATATATCCTAAAACCCTAATTGCTAATATATCCTTAGTATCATACTAAATCATTATCAAATAATCAAGATAGTTTTCAATTATTCATAAATGCAAACAATACTAATTTAATTTACTAGAAACTTAAGATATTACATTATAGATCACATCCATCTTCTAATCATATAACAAGATTAGTATTTTATAGAGTTAAGTGTGTAGTTGATGTTTATACTACATGTAGTTAATATTACACTAAGTACTTAGAAGGAGATCTCATTAACTATTCTTACTAATCATTTCAATAAACTCCATATTTTCTTTCATTTCCTTAATTTTCTTCCCAATTTTTTTAATTACCTCATTATGTACATACAAATTACATTTAATTTCAAAGAGCTTACTAAGTCAACATTTAACCAAGTCAAAGGTTGACTAAGTCAACATGTTGAAAAAATCAACAAATGTCATTATTAAACTAGAGTCTTCCCTTTCTTTCTAGTGAATTCTTTCCTTTTCTTTTGGATTTTTTTTTTCCTTTCCTATTCCTTATCTTGCTGTCCACTCTAAAGAAGACTTTAGACCCTACTTGTCCCACTTATAAAACACAAAATCAAGACATAAGAAACCTTTCTTTTTCCCCATCAAAATCGTAAACCCCCCCTTCCCTTTCTATCTCCAACACTTTCTCAATTTCATTTTCACAACTTCAACTACTATACCATATATACTTGCTTTCCTTTTCATATTATAAGGAGAAATAGTACAATTTCATTTTATTTTCTAGTTTAATAGTTCAACCTTATGTTAGTGTAGAAAGTTTATGTAACATGTACTCATGTGTCATTGAAGATAAGAATCCTTATACAATGCTTAGAAGTATAGAAATACTTAGGTATAGAGGTAGAAATACATATGTACATATAATAAGTGAGTACATGCGAAGTGTTTATGTAAGGATTTTAGTGAAATATTTAGTATAAGTATAAGAATCTCTAGATAAGTGGAGAAGGAACACATGTACATATGCTTAAGTATGTGTATACAAGGGTATTCTTAATGTACATGTGTATGGATACTCTTAGACATAAGTATCTTTTATGTACATAACTAAAAAGGAAGAGTATACTAACTATACATACATATACCTTGCTAAATAAGCTCATAAGGTGCCAAAATATGGATTACATGAAGATTTCTTAAGAGAGTATAGAAGGCATACGAAAATACATATAAAATACGTATACTACCATATGTATATATGGGTATATGTATGAGTATAAATACGGTATATGTATAAGTATACTACATACAAGTGTATTAGAAGTATATATATACATAACATAAGTATAAGGTACATAAGTACTTAAGTATAAAAGTTATACATAAATAATTTATAACATAATTATCTAAAATACTATAAGATAGTATAGTAAAATAATAAACTATAAAATATGTACAAATGTATAGATATATGGGCCAAAATTACTTTAAGCTCATAACATGCATCTTAAATTGAATTAGCCTTATTTGAGTACATAAAATAGTAATAACAATGTAAAATCATGTAAGTACAAGAATCTAATGGCTATTTAAATCATTAAGTACTAAAATATGGTATAAAACTAGACAATAAGAATATTCAAGCTTTAACAATTAAATTTTAATAAATTTAATTCATGTTGTAAAACACAGGTCTTAATGTTTAAAATAGACATCATCATGTGAACATATATTCGAAAACGATGAAAAATGATTATAAGTCTATAAACATTGGAAATAAAACAAAAAAGTTACATATGGTTGGTGATAAGGTTCAACCGAATGAAAACTAATAGGAACCTAAGTAGAAATAGGCGAACGAATACCTAGAATAACTAATTCATTCAATTACTCACTATCATTTTTATCATTCAATTACTCACTATCATTTTTATCTTATAATAATTAGGTGATCCTAATGAGCGTTAGGATCTTCTTAAAGACTACTACGACTAGCGTGGGACGTCATCTACAAATGAGTACTCTCGATGACTCTATACTTGTTTTATGCTTACAGTTAGTGCACCTAAATTAAATGTTAATAACTTGATGAAGGAAGGTTCGGGATAGGTATGTGCTTGATATTAATTGATTAGTATGAAGAATATTATTAAATAAGATAATTAAGGATTTGACTATATGATTGGTTGTTACATGATTTGGATAGTTTGCTAATATTAATTGATCGCCACGTAATTTGACTTAATTATACTTGACTTATCTTAAATTAATAAGGGTCATGCATTAACCATGCATTGCATTTCTTATTCTAGCCATCACTTTACGTAGGGGTAAAGAGAGGCCATGCGGAGGTTGTATATATACATTGAATTAAAGTGTTTAATACGGTGTACTCGAACAACATGACCTTACCCCAGCCCACGAGCTTACTGGACGCTAGAGATGCCAACCGTCTAGCTAAAGATCGAGTCTAGAGACCTGCACTGTAAAGTATGAGTGTGGATTACAGGGGCTACCTCACTACTAGACTTGGGATTTTAGTATGTTATTAGATTTCTTAGAAATGGAAATGTATTTTGAGAAATACGAAATCTAAATTTATGGTTGAAAACCTAGGTGCTAGAGCTCAGTTGTGATTGATACCGATGTATCTCCAGCCCTTATCTCAAAAGGCGTTAAAATCCAATATTATATGCAGCACTAGTCAATTGTATATATTGTTTGGCATACCATGTATGCATGCATTCATATGATTGTAATAAATTATTTGATAACTTACTTGCCAGTATAGTATAAGGGATAACTTACTAAGCTCATATAGCTTACTCCCTAATAGTTTTGCTTTTGTAGGTTGATAGATAATCAAACATGGGTCAAGAGCTGAGTGTTAAGTGCAAATATTGGAATGTTTTAGAGGTTAGAATTAGTGGAAGATTGTATAGTTCATTTGAGACTTTAAATGTAACTACCACTTATATATTTAGATTTTAGTAACTTCGAAAAGTTTGAATTTTAAGTTTATGCTATTTGATCTTATCATTTAGTAAGGGATACCGATTCTCTAAGATTCTGAGGAACTATGGGATTTTAGACATCCATAGTGATTTATATTTATATTTTATAATAAATTAATTACTTAAAAATCAGTAATCTTAGTGATTTATCATTTAAAGTTTTGCAATTTCTAACTTATAAGGCAATTTCCATATTATAGGTGCATACATAATACAAAAATTTTCAAGCAATCCTATTAGGTCTTCTTTAGGGTCCTAACGAGTCAAAGGTGTGATAGGAAGGGACATAATTGTTCTTTTCAACTTTTTCATGTGAACTAGTACATGAGAAACATCAAGTGGTGCTATAAAGGGGTAAATTCGAGTCTTTTGATGGGGAGAATATAAAAAGCTATCCCAACTGGTGAAAGGAGGGGAGATTTTTTTTTTTTTTCCTTTTAAGAGATCAAATTTTAAGAGAATAGACATCAAGTAGATAAAACACCATCTATAGAGGTACACATCCGTTCACCCTTTTTATACTAAGTTCTCTGTTGTATAGTTCTACGTGTTGTAAAGTGTACTATTCCTGGAATTACTCAAGAGATACGATGGGAGTTCTTTGTTCGTATATTCATCGAACTTCTTCATTGGAATAAAAGGGTTACTTTTTTCTTTTTCTTTTTTTTACTTTTCACTTATTCCATGATTTGTTTCTATATAATTATGTTTCATATTAATTTGTATTATTATTTCATCATGTGTGAGTAATCTGTTAGGACTTGCTATGTCATTAGCATGATCAAGTGTTTAAAAAGGTAATTTCCTAATGTTTGTTATTTTCAATGAATTGCACTTAATGAATCTAAGTACGTGTAGTGTACGAGATCAACTTAGGATAGATTTCAATAGAATATTTTGAGTGACAATTCTATTGAACAGATTTAGCTCATTGGAACAACTTACTTCTAATAATAGAGATATTATTAAGAAAGTTGCTGCATTTGTAGGGGAATAGATACATGAACAAGACAATATTGCAATCTTAGTTGGTTGTTAATTAGGAAGAGATTCCAATAGACACAATTAGGATTAAGCATAAGTAGTTTTGAGAAGAATACTTATATACTGTAATTTCCTACAGTTAACAAGTATTAGGATGAAAGGTATATTAGTAAGATGATGCTACTTGATGATGCTACTTTGCATGTTAAGTATATTTTCGCAGTTGTTCTCATAGTCATTGTTCTATCATTTTAATTTGTAGATTAGTGTAGTTTAGTTAACATTTAGAATCTTAATAATTAATGACTTAGTAAATTCGACTGCTAGACAATAGGAAAATTATTAAGTATTAGTGTTTGAGCCATTTTTCCCAGTAGGGATAACCCTGTACTCATCCATGCTATAAAACAATAAATACACTTACCTATCAAACCAAGTTAAGGATAGGATATAGGTTTAAAAATTGTAAAACTTAAAAGCTTTTTTTAGAGGTGATCAATATGATATCAAATAAGAAATTGGAATGGCTTACGAAATAAAACTACAACGAAAACACTGAATGGGTATGAAATGATGACGAACAAGAATCTATCATAAATAGCAATATAGAAATTATATTTCATAAAATAATATACTTAAATAATTAATAATAACTTTTTTTGTATTAGCTCAAAATGCATAGAAAACGAGAATAAACCAACCTAACCAAGAGTGAGAAACTAAGTTGAATTCGAACAAGCTAATATTGCAATGAAATGAATTAGGGCTTGATGACAGGCTTTAGGAATTAAGGAGAGAAATTGAGAGAGTAAGGGTAGGGTCGAGAGTTAGAGATTTGGATTAGGAAAAAATTTGGAGAGAAAGGGATGGTGGTTAGATAGATGAAATTAAGAAGTGGAGCCGATCATTAATGGGGGGGGTAAAGATGAGAAATCAAAATGATGAGGTGAGAAAGAGATTTGCAAGGGGTGTAGGGAATTGGATAGGGATAGGGACAGTAAATTTCAAACAGGGGAAAGAAAATGAAGGGGGTAAGAATTTAGTTCAGGCAAGAGTGAGAGAACTTAGTGAGAGCAAATGAATATGTCGAAGGAGAGAGAGAATGAGCTGAGAGAAGAGAAAAACATTTGTGGCTGGGAAAGAAAAAAAAAAAGAAATAGGATTTACGATCAGGTTTTAGGTTAGATCATTCTAGAGCTTTCTAAGATGTAGGACAGATTTATATTTGAAAAAGAAAAATAAAGAATTAATTAAAATAAAAATATTTGGTATTTAGGGAATAGGTCATATGTAAAATATAGTAATGTATATATAGTACTAGGAAAATAACTCATATATATAAATATATATAATATCGTAATGGATAATATTAATAAAATCCTTATACCTTATACCTTATACATAAAATAAAATTTAATATACTTAATATGTACGCAAAATAAAGATTTTATAATAATTAAATCAAAACCTTAATTTAAACTTCTATACTAAAGGGGCGCCCTTTAAATTGAAATCGGAAATGCTTGAAGTTTACTAAATCAAGTAATTAACTACTAAGAAGCAATTTCTAACGATACTAGCATAAAGGATTTTATGATTTAATTAAATTGCTAATTTAACTGGGATGTATGATTCTTCCCCCCTAAAGAAAAACTTTCGTCCTAAAAGTTTACCTCAACTAGAGAATTGTTCTAGATACTTTTGCCTTATGTTCTCTTCCAACTCCCAAGTGGCCTCGCGCTTTGAATGGTTTTCCCATTAGACCTTCATAAAGGGAAGCGATCTACTCCTTTGCGGGTGAACCTTCCTATTAACAATCTTAATAAATCTCTCATCCACTATAAAATTAGGTTGTAAGCTCATGGACCCTAAGATCTCTATTAGTACTAACCAATCACCTTGACTCTAACTCGGATTAGCTACAAACATCTTTAACAGTGACATGTGGAAAACATCATGTATTCTTTCCAACACTACTAGCAATGCTAACTTATAAGCTACCTTTCCAATTTGTTCCAACACTTTAAAAGGACCAATAAACTTAGGGCTTAACTTCCCTGTCATCCCAAAACTTGCTAAACTCTTTATTAGAGAAACCTTTAGTAAGACTTGAATGCCAACGTAAAACTCCAAAGGCCTTCTTCCCTAATCCATATAACTTTTCTATCTATTCTAAGCTGTCAACATCCTTTGTTAAATGATTCTAAGCTTCTCAACGGTTTCTTACACCAAATCTAGACTCAAAAATTGTCTTTTTCCCACTTCATCCCAACGAACGGGTAACTTGTACTTCTTCCCATATAAGGCCTCATTGGGTACCATCTAAATCATTGCCTAATAACTGTTATTATAGGAAAACTTAACCAAAGGAAAGTATTTATCTTAATTTTCCCCAAAGTCCAAAACACAAGATCTCAACATGTCCTCAAGAATCTAAATAATTCGCTTAGATTACCCGCCGATCTGACAATGGAAAGCTATACTAAATTGTAGCTTGGTACCCAACTCTCTCTCCAAACTCCACCAAAACTTACTCATGAATCAAATGTACCTATCAAAAGTTATTGACACTGGTATACCATACAATCTAACCACTTCTCTTACGTAGGCTTTAGCTAACCTTTCTATCTTATAACCTATGTTAATAGGTATGAAATGAGCCATCTTAGTTAACCTATCCATAATCACACATACTATATCATGCTTGCCCTTAGTTATTGAAAGGTAAGTGACAAAATCTATAGTAATATGCCCCTACTTCTACTTAGGTACTGGTAGGGGTTGTAATTCTCCTGCTAAGCTCTTATGCTCAAACTTAACCCTCTAACAAGTAGAACATTATGAGACAAACTCTGCTATATTACACTTCATGTTTCTCTACTAATAGTGACACTTCAAATCCTTATACATGTTTATACTCCTAAAGTGTATTAAATATGCCAAATAGTAAGCCTCTTGCATCGCTTCCTTGTTCAATTCTGAATTCCTTACTAAATACAATCTTATTCCATACTTTAGAATCCCATCAGTGTCTAACCTAAACTTAGGTGCCAAACCAAGTTCTACTTTACCTTTCAAGTCCTAAACTTCCTAATCCTCCATCTATACTACTTTGATCTGATCCATTAAGGTTAGTTAGACGCACAAACTTACCAATCTTGCCTTAACTTCATTAGTCACAACCTCTAAGTCCATCTTAACAAATCCTCTAGTAAATGCTTTTGAGTAGTCAATAAATTGGCAATGTTACCTTGCTCCTTCTAGCTAAGCGCATCTACTACTATATTCACTTTTCTAGAATGATATTGAATATCTACATCATAGTATTTAATCAACTCCAACCACATACGCTACCTCATGTTCAACTCTTTTTTAGTGAAGATATACTTTAAGCTCTTATGATCCATAAATATTTTACATTTTTCACCGTACAAATAATTTCTGCATAACTTCAAAGCCAAAACAACTATTGCTAACTCTAAATCATGAGTCAAGTAGTTCTTCTCATAAGGTTTCAACTTTCTAGAAGCATAAGTAATTACCTTTCTATTGTACATCAACACACAACCTAAACCTTGGCTCAAAGCATCATTGAAGATAGTAAACTCTTCCCCACTCTTAGGTAAAGTTGACATTGGAGTTGTACTAAGTTTTTCCTTCAACTTAAAAAAACTAGCTTTACAATGGTCATCCCACTCAAACTTTACACCCTTTCGAGTTAGCCTCATGAATAGTGCAACTATCTTGGAGAAACCTTGCATAAACCTTCGATAATACTTTGCCAAACCTAAAAAGCTTTTGATCTCAGTTACTGACTTTGGTCTTTGCCAATCTACCATTGCTTATACCTTTGCCAGATCAATAAATATCCCATTCTTGTCCACAACATGACCCAAAAACACTATGCGTTCAAGCCAAAACTTACACTTAGAGAACTTTGCAAACAATTATTGTTCCTTTAACTCACTCAAAACCAACCTTAGGTGTTCCTCATGTTCTTCCCTACTTTTAGAATAAACCAATATATCATCTATAAACACAATAACAAACCTATCCAAAAAGTTTCTAAAGACCCGATTCATCAAATCCATAAAGGTTTCCAGGGCATTAGTTAGCTTGAAGGGTATCATAAGAAACTCAAAATGTCCATATCTCGTATTGAAGGCGGTCTTTTGGATGTCCTCCTCTTACCCTCAATTGATGGTAACCCGTCCTCAAGTCGATCTTAGAAAATACCTAGGTTCCTTTTAACTGATCAAATGAATCATCAATCCTAGGGAGGGGATACTTATTCTTAATAGTGACTCGGTTTAAATCTTGATAATCAAAACAAAGCCTTATACTGTCATGCTTCTTCTTAATGAACAAAATTAAAGCTCCCTAAGGAGAAGTACTCTATCTAATAAACCATTTTTCTTACAAATCTTTTAACTGCTTCTTCAACTCTACCAACTCAATTGGAGCCATCCTATATACTTGCTTTAAGATCGAAGTGGTCTTAAGCACTAAGTTAATGCTGAACTCGATCTCCCTCTTAAGTGGCAACCTTGGTAATTCATCAAGAAATACTTCAGCAAACTTGTTTACCTTAAGGGTATGCTTTAACTTCCTAGAATGATGATGTAAGCGATGATATAAGCATAGGTTTATAAAATAAGAAAATAAGAAGAGTATATAACAATTAGGTACCTAAATTAGTAAACCCTAATACACTTTCTAAATTGGATTATACTTAATTAAGAACATGGATTAGTAATAGTAAAGTAAAATTTTCTAAGTATAAGAATTTAAGGGTTAACTAAATCATTAAGTATAAACAAAAGAAATAAATATAAGTAATAAGAGTAATTAAGTTTCCATAGTTAAAATTTCTACGAATTTAGTCCATATCATAAAACATGGGTCTTAACGTCCAAAACGGACATCATCGTGTAAACATACGTCCAAAAACGATGAAAAATGACTATAAATTCATAAATATCAGAAATAAAACGAAAAAGTTACATATGATTAATAATAAGGTCTAACCAGATAAAAATTGATAGTAATTTAGAATTAAATTAGGTAACTAAATATTTAGAATTATTAGTTAATTCAATTACTTACTAGTGTTATCATATCATAATGATCAGGTGATCCCAAGGTGAGCGAGGATCTCCCAATCGATTGCTACAATTAGGGCGAGTCGCCATGGCCGAGTGAGTATTTACCCTATAATTCCATGCTTGTTTGCGATTGTAGATAGTGGACTTAATTATTATTGTTAATTGACTACCGTATGAGGTTTGGGAAACGTTTGTGTATGATATTGTGTGTTAAGTTGTGAATTTACCTTAAGTACAGATAATGCTTTGTTTGTTGTATGGTAGTATAGAAAATGATTGTGTGTACTATTGAATGGTCACAACATAATTTAAACTTAATTATACTTGCCTTATAAAAAGAAATTGGAACATGTATTAACATGCATCGCATAGATACAATTCCGACAGTCACATCATACAGAGATAAAGAGAGACCATTTGAGGGTAATTATTATTAATTTATTGGTTTTATACGGTCCACTCGTACAAAATGACCTTACCTTGGCCCACGGAAACACTAGGAGTTGGAGGCGCCAACTACCTAGCTAAGGGTCGAGTCTAGAGGCCTCTATTTAGGGGTGAGTGTGGACTGTAGGGGCCCACTCACAATTATACTAGAACTTAGTTTTATGAAAATAAAAGAATTATTTGATTTAAGTACGGAACGTAGAGTTCCGTAGTAAAGTAAGTTCTGGTATAATACCCGTATTTGATTGGTGCCGTATACACTCCAACCCTGACTTCGAAGGGCATTAAATCTAAGTTACGTATATGAACTAGTTATTATACTTATTTTTTGGTATTTTGTTTGATCATTCATTCATATGCGTGAATATAATGTACTTATAACTTACTTGTGGTGTAGCTAAGGGTTTTGCTCACTAAACTTAGGCTTGCACCCTTTTAGACTTTTGCTGCAGGATAGCTTGTTTATAGAGACTGGTCGAGGGATACCACATGTTAGCTTAGGGACTTAGGTAAGAGCAAGCTGTCTTATGTATTGAGAGAGAACAGTTTATGTTGACTCTTACTTATATACTTTTATTTTTATTAATATTATAGACTTAGATATACTAAATTACTGCATATTGTAAGCTTTGTAGTTCAAATTTTATATAAATATGTTTGTGTGAAGATATCATGTGAATCTGTATGCTCTTGGGAAACTAGTGGTTTAGAGCCTTATATATTGTGTGAAGAGTTCTTGATTGGAAGGATAACCAATTAGAGGTTCTTCATATAGTATACAACGTCTACCACGACTAGGCCATCCTCAGTTCGTGACACTTATAGCTGAAATAAGCATCCTATAAACAGTCCCTTGCATTGATAGGGAAAAACTAAGTATAAAACAAATTCTTAAATTTTGGCCAAGTAAGCGGCCTCTCAATCCTCTTAGGCTCACTGGTCCACTAAGTAGCAGTAGCACCAATGAGTTTATAAGCAGCATAGTCAACCTTCCTATCATCAGGTACATGGAAGGCAGTAAAGGTGCTCTCTAAATCCTCCATACATCTATTAGTAGTAAGAAAGTCTTCACCCTTTAAGTTAAAATCACTAACTTACCAAGCAAATTTATCCAAGCTGATGAATCTCTCTCTAAGAGCAATCTACTAAGCTAACACCCTAATAAGATAATTCATGGTCTCAAACAACATAGCAGTAGTGTTAAGAGCTTGAGTCTACCTAGGTTAATCCCTCTCATCTCCAGTATCTCTTTAAGAACTCGAGCCAATCTAAACTCCTACACCTGATGGGAATTAGCCTCCGACCATACCTAAGTCGATGCCTATCAATGCTTACTGAGGTCGAACTATAACTAAAAGGACGAAAGGAAGGAAGTTGAACACTCTGCATCAAGTCTATTGTTAGCCGAAGTGCTAAGAGATCAACAGTCGAGTAATCGGAACCAAAGAACCACTTGTCACATTAGAGAGAGACTCATGCTAACTGATTCTATGACTCAACAATTGTGGGCCGACCTCTTTAGTGTCTCAGCTAAGACACGCAAGACATCAAGGACTTCTTTATAGACCTGAACATCCAACTGCTAACCCCATCTAGTTCAAATACTACTCCTCCTAAGACATGCCAAGTAACTGCATGTTAAGTCTTGTAAAACATACAGTTTTGTATCCTTATATATGTTTTCCTTCGTTTTATTTATGGGCCCAATTTTTTAAGGTTCAAGGCCTTATACATTATTTATAGTTTTTCCACCAAGAGTGTTGATTAGATTCTTTAATCATCACCGCTGTTATGTCCTAAAATCAAATGATGTCTTCTAAGTGTCTATGTTGAGAAAGCATATTAAGAACCTTAATCAAGAGTTAACCTTGGAGCCATTGGAAATAAGATCAAACTTCACAATAATAGAACCAATGTGGATTCTAGAAACAAATGTGCAGAAGTTAAGGAGACGAGATAGAAGGTATGTAAAGATATAGTAGAATAATCAACTAGAAAGGGAAGTTACTTAGGAGCTAAAGGAAGATTAGAAGGAAGTATTCTAAGTTGTTTGAAAATACAGGTAAATAAATGAATAAAAGTAATAAAAGAAGATGGTAAAGTGGGGATTTCACTGAAAGAATGAAGAAAAACTCGTTATGAAAAACATTAGAGACACAATAATTAAGGGAAGGGCTATTTATATAAAACATGTACCTTTTTCTTTCTCCTTCCCTAACATAACTTTTCTAGAAAATCAAAATAGTTCTTACCCTTTAACCATAGAAGAATCAGAGAAGGAAGGTTAGTGCAACATTTTCCTTAGTTATTAAACATTTGAGACACAAGTTCTCTATCCCCCCCCCCCCCCCCCCCCCCCCCCTTCTTCCCAACAAAAAAAAAAAAAGAAAGGAAGAAGAACTCGACAATTTCGTAGGGTTTGAGAGAGAAACTTGAAGTTATTAAACAGGTAAGTGTAAACTTGGACAATTTGAAGTAGGAAAGAGTAGAGCAATGTGATTAAACAAAAATTTGTTGGTGTTACAAAATTATCTTATATGGATTTTTCAAAGAAAATAAGAAAGAAGACGATTCTTGAAGAGATTCATTATCACAAGTAAGCTTCTTTTAATGATTTGTTTCTCATGTAATAAGTGATAGTTTTGAGAGCTAATGGTTTAAAAAGGATTTCCTTGATGTTATGGAAGAATTGAGAAAGTGGAAAATAAGTTTTGAGAGGTTAGAAGTCTAATTCTACAATTTGGGTAGATGTTCGTTGAAAAAACACAAACATCAAAGTGTTACTATTTTGGAATCATCATGACGGTTCTAGGGAGAGCCATTATGATAGTAAGGGCTATTCCTACGCAACTCTATTTTGATTCTATTTTTAGAGCCGTCCCGATGATACTTCCTGATGTTGTCTTAATGGTAGTTATTCAAAATCACCTGATTAATGTACTTTTTAACTCTAAACTTATTCTTATCAAACCAAAGCATGATTTAACCTAAACTAATTTAGAATTTAACCCCAAATCACTAAATAAACACTTATAAAACCACTAAATAGTAAGTTAAAGTTTGAAAGGAATTGAATTAAGACAACTTGAGTTGACTTTAACATGAGAAAAGAGACCTAAAGTTTGATGAAACACATTCTTATCTTAGGTTTTAGAGTTGATACAAGTTGTTTAAAGAATCAACATTTGTATGAGACTATTGGATTAGGTACAAAGTTACATACTTATTGTATGTGTTTACTAGTTTAGTTAATAAATGAATATAGTTATATTTGGCCTTAAATGTTTATTGTGGTAAGTGTGCTTACTTGGCCTAAGGAACAGAGAGTACTAGTGATCTTAGGGTGGTATTCGAGATTGGTAAATGATGTTGTCCTTAGTGGAGTTGCATATCGAGTTGATTTGACTAGGATTTAAGTTGATTTATGGCTCTTGAGTGTTGGAGAGTATTTAACATTAAATATTATTTGGTATATGATAGTTATGTGATTTAGGGTCATGAGTTACCCAAAGTTTTGAGATGCCAAAGCTGTGATGTTTATCAGACTTAAAATGAAGACAATAATCAGCTATATGATACATGATTGCATTTGTATGTGAAATGGATTATGCTTGCTCATGCATGTATGATAGTATAACTCTCATACTAGGAAAATTTTGCTTATCCTTTTGAGACCTTGTTTTTAGATATTGGTAACGCAACAAACCAGGATTATTATGATGGCCTAAGGTACAACTTGGGTGTATAACATGGAGGTTGATGATTATACTTATATGAGGAATAGTAGAAGGATTGCTAGATATATAGTACGAGGTGTATGTTGTGGTTGTACAGGGGATGTAGACTTCTTATCTTGACTATAGTTTATATATTGTTAGTATCCTATAATAGGAGCGAGTAAGACTCCATTAATAGTTATTATGTTGTATAGATTATAGGAGTATAACAAACTCTATAGATAATATTATGATTGTTGATAAGGTGAAACATATAAAGTCGCCTATGTTGTGACTTGGAGTTTTATGTAATGTTAGTGTGGTTTGTGGATTGTTCATTAATTATACTTGAAGATATTATACTTGAAGATATTAGCAAGTTTTGAGCTTTTACATGTCAGTACCTCGGTGTTGATATATGGTAGGCTATAGTAACCAAGGTTATGGGGGTTACACCTTAGCCCTGAGTAGTTGTCTTATAGCTCTATTTAATAGATGTAACCCTTTATACACTTTTTCCTTATTTGTATTTTTTTTCCTTTTTGTTTTCGTCACTACTATATTATAATTTTTTGGAACAGGAAATTAAACATGATTTATCCTATTATAGGGGATCAATATTAATGTCATTAAATTATTACAGCCTTGATCTTAACAATATCTTATTTAGTTTAACCATCGAGTGCAAAGATTGAAACCTCAACTCCTATTCTTGTTTACTTAATCAATTTTCCAATTTCATTTATTGAACCTCGAATTAGTTTGTTTATTATTCTTGATTGAAATATGTAAAACCTTAATTTTCTTATGGTGTAAGGCTAGTCATCATGCTTAACATTTTCACATTTTTAAATTGTATTATACCTACTCCCTAATTATTTTATTCTTAGTGCTTCTTTGTTTTAAACTTCCTGAAACCTAATACGTAATCGGATTATATCTGATTTCTTCTTATTTCATTAGCTAAGGAATTTATTGATATTGGAATCCCAAATTCCGAATACTAATGTCTCTTGATATAACTTTTCTAATTAAGTGTATTTAAATGTTCTATAAATATTGAGTGTAGAAAAATACATTAGTTGAACCTAAGATTTCACTATATTGTAACTCTAGGATATGTGTTTTGTTTCTCATTTAAGATATGAGTTTCTTTATAAAATGTCAAAATAGAATGGCATGTAGGTTAGTGTTGGCAAAATTTGCAACCACGAGTGACAAATACCCCCATTTTAATTCGTCTTGTATTAGTAATTAAACGGTAGGTCGAGAATAACCTAATTTTTTCTAGTGCATTTTTCTCAAAGATTGAACTATGGCCATATTCATACGATAAGCAGAGGAAAGATGCACCAGAACTTCTGCGCCTGTATATATTTTGCAAGTTTGAAGACTAAAGGCAAGAGCCATATGTTACGAATATACTTACTACACATATGGGGGACTTACGACGCGCGTACCACACAGCTCCGGTCCGCAGGAAAGAGGGGATAGAGAGAGAGAGAGTGAGCATACTGTCAGGGCAATAAAGGCAGGGGCATCATTGCGCAAGTACGTCATCATTAGCATGCAAAAAGGATTTTGACTAACGTTGAATCAATGAGACATCACAGCTACTGATCATGTATTGTTTCGTGCATAATGCACAGCCTCATTTTCGATTTACCTGCTGTTGCCTTTTCTCTCCCACATTTTCTGTGCTCCCTTCCCACGTCCCTTCCTAATTCTCAGTCTCAGTATTGGCTTTTGAGTCTCTTCCTTTGGATTTTTCCTTTTCCATTGCAATTTTGATTTATGCATCAAACCGATAACAAAAAGTATATCAATTGTTATTCACGTCCTGCCTCTCAGTATGATCTCTCTCTCTCTCTTCATATCTCCACTAGTAGACCCATATAGAGAGACAGAGAGAGTTAATTCCTTCACCCACCCATGCTGGCTGGGGGGAAGGTTTGTTTTGTCTTATTATTTAGTTGTCCTTCTGCGCTTTGATTTGGAATTTATTTTTGAGTTTAACAGTCTACTCTTCAAGAGACACATCCAAACTAAAAAAAGTTTCAAAGCATTTTACTTCCTGTCGCTTCTTACATTACATATGTACCCACACAAATACCAAGGAATAATCTAGTTAACCACTAGCACCTTCTTGATCCTATAATAATGTCACTTCAAATACTTCATGCCTCGACTGCACTTTGCATACACATAATATCGACAAAAAATTTGGCAAGCTCCATCTACTACCTAGGAAAACGAAAATTAAAAATAAAAATGGGCTCAGCTTTGCTTTTGCGCGGCGGTGAATGATGGATGTGGGGGGTGTCTATATATATATATATATATTACATGCCACGGGGACCATGATTCTCTTTTTTTTTTTATAATAAAATTTTTTTCTTAAAAAAATACCATGCCCACCTATTCATTGTACCTTGATGCCCATATTATTCTAGGGTTTATACATTTCTCTTTGCTTCCATAGAGTATAATTTGACATGAATGTAAGATTGACTAATGACAGAAGGATGTAATTTCGTTATTGTAAGTTTCTTGATATTTGATTTATATATCCTTAACTAGGTATCATACCTCAATATGTTATTTAAAAACATGGCATATGGTATGCATACGAGCATAACCAATTCGGTTGCAACAACATAAAAAAAGGTTTACGACTCCTTTAATTTATTTGATGGTCAATTTAGGCTTCGAGTTGAGATTGAAGGAATGAGGGTTCTTTGCAAGTGCTAATTTAATCGAAAATTTTTAAGAAGTAATTTATATTAGGAATAATTAGTTTAATGTTAGTGTTTATTTTAGTTTAGTTAAAAAATTTTAATTTAAGAATTCAGATAGTTTAAATATAATTTAATGTTAAGGTATAGGCCAACGGCTTGACGGATAAATATCGAAGTATTTGGATTAGATTTAATTTGAGGATATAGGTTCGAGTCTCAATAAGCATCTATGTCTTTATTTTTCTATTTTACAAAAACGAGATGAGAACATGGATGTATATCTAAGATCATTTGAATCTAGTTAATTTTATTAAATCAAATATGAAAGATATGATTTACAAATGATATGAGTTGGACTCTATATAAACACACATGTAGTCGGAAAAAAAAAAAAGAAAAAAAGAAGGATTCCAAATTTCCAAAAACTTATGCCATTATTCAAATTCTGATTTTCTAATCCACGCAATTGGAATCCGAAATCTCTAGAAGTCCGCTGGCGAAAATCAAATTCAACGCCTTTAAATAAGCCGAAGACAACAATCTGACATCTTAATCCCCAATTCCACAATTCAATTCTTCGAAGACTATATGCCACACCATTCCAATTAAAGATCCAAGCCAAAATATGACACCATCCACACCAACGAAGTTCGCATCTCCGCGATTTCCGAAGTCCAACGTCCCAAACCAAGATATACCTGACGCCATTCGAATTCCAAACTAAAACTTGATGCCATCCGAATTCCAACTCCAAAAAGTCCGACTTCAATCCGCAAGCTTTACACGATATGCCAAACCAATTTTGCCAAATTAATCCCAGTCTCTCCGCACAATTCCCCTAACGGATACAGCACCAATCTGAACGCAACTTCGGTGAGCTCCAATAGCGGACACACACGGACAGGAATAGTAGCGACACATTGTGATAACTAAGCGTAAGCTCGTTGTCGACGCGCCACCGCTGGCCATGCGAGATTCTCCATACGCTGCCACTATATTGTTCCAGCCACACGGAGGATACGACAGAATCGGTAAGCATCTCTTTAAAATTTTGAGTTCTTTTAATTATTTATTTATATTGTTATTATTCTTTAGATCTTTGGTTTTAAGAAATTTTTATTCTTAGTCTTACTTAAATAGTTATTAATTTAAGTGTCTTGGTTTTATTGATTATGTAGATTAAGTATGGATTAGATTATATTGATTTAATTGAAGGTTTATTTAATAAGTAGTGATATGTTTTAGTATTAGTTCTTATATACGGGTATCATATGGATTAATTTATTTTTGGTAAATAATTATATATATATTTTTTTAAGATTGTTAGGATTGGTTTTCTTTAGAATTAGGCTTTATTTAAGGATTCATCACATAGAAAGTCCTTTTTCTTTAAATAAAGATTAATAGAAGATCTTTTTTTTTTCAAAAAAAAAAGGGGGATAGTTAGAGTATTTTTTTTTTTATAAAACAAAAACACTCAAGAGTTAGGGCCCTTTTAAATTTTATCTGAATAAACCAAATTAGTAACAACGTAAATTTGGTTAGTTTTAAAAAATTAATCAACACATTAAAAAGTTTTTTTTAAAAGAACTACGATCGTCTGATCCGGCTAGCGGGTACGTAGGCACCTTCGAGGCGACGATAAAATATTTAATTTTTCTAAATTAAAAAAAAATCATTTTGATATTGATAAAATAAAAAAATATTTTAATTGACTTCTTTTCTATGGTTAGATATCTTTTTCATAGTTTAGATGTCTTTTCCATAGTTTAGGTTTCTTTTTTATGATTCAGACATCTTTTCTATGATTTAGATATCTTTTCTATGATTAAGGCACCTTTTCTATGATTAGGAAATTTTTTTTCTTTCTTTCTTTTTTAATATTTTAAGCATCTTTTCTATATAAAAGTTTCATCATGTAGAATACTGCATATTTCATAAAATCTTTAGGGTTTTTTCTTGAAAATAAAAAATATTATCACTTAGTTATTTTTAAATAAAAATTTCAATTTGGCACTTTTCAAAAATTAGGTCTTTTTTTATAATTAGGAATAAAAATTAGGCTTCTAAGAATTTTTCTTAATAAAAATAAAATGGTTAATAAAAACGCAAATTCAACCAATCATTTTCTATAAAAAGAACCAACCCACTAAAATTTTTTTTTTTTAAAAGAACTACGATCGTCTGATCTCGGCTAGCGGGTACGTAGGAACCTTCGGGTCGACGATAAAATATGTAGAAACTTAGGTTCTTTTTTTTTTTCTTTTGATTTTTTTTATTTATTTATTTTAAATATTATAATTAGAAGAATAATCCTAATTTCAGTAAATAAATAGAGGTACTCGTTAAGGGTTTAATAGGTTAGCCCCCGAATTCGGAACCCTTTGGTTCTTCATTGAATATGAAATCAAAGATTGGTAGCCAAATCGTGATCAATCCACCCAATTGGTTACGATTTCTTTTTCTTTTCCCAACTTCGGTCGGGCAGCGACTCCAAAAATTATTTTTAATAAAAAACTGGAATTTCTTAATTTCTTTAATCGAGGATTAATATTAAATGGGTTAGGGTTTAGTATTAATCAAGAAATGAGAAATCAATTTTAAATAATTAGAAAACCGAAAAATCAGACTCGACACCTATTATTGCCAAACATACCGTCTAAAAGAGAATCAAAAGGGAATTAAGGACTTAAAGCACACTAAGAAACCAAGGGAGTTCTGCTCTAACTTTTTCTCTTTTACTTTAAATTGTGCATGTGTTGAATTACTATATATGTTTCTAAACTTAAAGTTGGGGTGAGGAAGGCTAGATATGAACTAAAAAATAATTGTGTAGTTTTAATTGAGTTATTAATAACAGACTCTATGCATGCAAAGTTATTCCTTGTAAGCACCTATGAAAATGATCTCTCAAGTTGAATCCATTTTCCTTTATACTCAATATCTTACACTTCTAGTATGTCATTATTCTTATAATGTTTGTATGAACAAAAATAGAAGGAAGTGATTAGGGCTTGAATTTTGAATGAGTTCCCTTGTGAATAAGTATTGAATACTTTTCAATACATCAATTAACGACATCTTTACTTTGTTTAGTTATGCTTAATTTAAGAGTAGTTTAGAGATTTGGAGTTAAGGAAATATGCAAACCCTACTTTTAGTAGGCCTGTGATTTAATTAAAAGCACCATCCGAACATTCCTAAGAATCAACAAAACTAAGAATTTAAGTTTACATTTAGAAACAAATCAAAATTTTCCAATTCAAAAACCAATCATCGATAAAACCTGAGCTTGAAGAATTACGAGCTCTAAAGTCACTTAAAACCCTAACCCTGAAATAATTAAGGAACTTTAACACTAAGTAATTAATTAATAATTTAATTTGAATAATTTCATTCAACTTTAGAAAATTTCACAATTTTATAGGAATCGAATCATAAATTACGAAACAATGCAAAATGAAAACTCTAAAACAATTTCCTATAAAGCCATGCCCTTATCTTCATGTATAAGCTTTACACATAGATAAGTAGACCAACCAACCGCTTTAGATAACTTATCAATTGAGAGTTGGAATCATTTATCAATTGATAACTTATCAAAATCTAGTGACAAGACATTTTCCTTATTGTCTCTTCACTTATACTACATATGGACAATTTTTCACAAGATTTCATATGCTTAACTTTATTAAATGAGACAAGACCACTCCATGGCCCAAAAAGAGTTTAAATGGAAGATTTAAACAAGGAAGAAAGGGTGGCTATGCACTTATCTCTCAACCATCAATCACTTTCTCTTACACATAACTATTCACCCCTTAATGCAGCATCATCAATAGTTGCAATTGTTGACTTTTGTGTAAGCTACAAGACAATCAATTAAAGCTTCTTACAAATTCTTATTTCTTCATTTAAAATCTACCACTCTCTCCCTCTTTCACTCCCATTTTCACTTCCTTTTCTCTCACTTTAAACACAAATTAAAAAAAGAAATCAAACTCCACAAATTCCTAATATTACCACCACCATTTTTGCTTCCATACTCACAGTAATTTCTCTTCTTATTCTTGTGTCATTTTCTTTCACAATCTAAGATCTTTTAAAACCATTATACTTTGCTTTAAGGATGAGTAAGTGTTTCTTCTGATATGTGGGTTAGTATTTATGTTAGGAGACTTTGATTTCTTGAAAATATAAGTAAGGTTTAAGTTGTTATAACACCAAAAACCATTTTAAGAAACAAACTAATGAAACCCTTACATCAAGTTGAAACATGAGCATGTAAAGTTGATGTTTTGTAAAGATACTTGTGTAGCACTTTGAATGAAAGATTTTAAGTTGAGAAAATCTTGAAACAAAAACTTGAATGGAAGATGAACATGCTGGATGTGAGGGTTCAAAGGTCATTTGAATGTTGATTTTATTTTTGTTAAGTTAAACATGCTCAACTGTAGACTTAAGTTACGGAAAAATCCATCACATGAAGTTTTAGGAAGAAACCAACTTTGTATGACATAAGTTATGATATGGAGGTTGTATTAAGTATAAGATCTTCTATTTCTTTGTGTGAAGCATGAA
Organism: Lumnitzera racemosa; assembly: GCA_024138005.1. Classification (NCBI taxonomy): domain Eukaryota; kingdom Viridiplantae; phylum Streptophyta; class Magnoliopsida; order Myrtales; family Combretaceae; genus Lumnitzera; species Lumnitzera racemosa. The sequence continues at coordinate 48,898,809 of JAMXBC010000007.1, forward strand.
TTAAAGAATCATCTTATGGAAGAAAAGTTAAGTTAAGATTTGGATATAAGTAGCTTAAGTGCATAATCTAAGACCTAAACTTAAGGAAATGATGAAACAAGTTGAAAAACCAAGCAAGAACCCCTTGGAATCATCATGATCAGATTTGGAACGTGAGAAAAAGAAGCTTAAAAATATGATAAAAGTGAAATGATCAACCAAAGCAAGTATGGTGAGCATATAAAGCCTAAAACTCAAAACCGAACCTAAAATTCTCAAAACAAGCCTAGAACTCTAAGTAGGGCCTTTAATAAAATTCTGACCACCACCTTAAAACATTAAGAGAGAATGTTTTTAAGCTCATAAGAAATTCACCTAAGGCCCCATAAGCCCACCAAAGTCACTAATTTTAGTTTGAACCGAAAATAAACCCATTTACCATACGAGGCCCAAAAACACTCCAATACATGAGGAATGCTACTGTTCTGACCCATGGACAGAATTGTATGCCTCATTTTGAAAATATAACCTCACCACGTTAAAGTATACTCGCAAACGATGAAGATTGACTATAAGATCATAAAAATCGGATTTAAAACGAAAAAGTTACGTTAAAGTATACTCGCAAACGATGAAGATTAACTATAAGATCATAAAAATCAGATTTAAAACGAAAAAGTTATATGCGATTACACTTTTAAGTAAAACTAGAAAAATTTATAAAACCAAGGTCCAAAGTATAACTAAAAGGGCTTTAGCTTAGTTTTTTAAGTTTTATTTCAAATCCTTATAATATCGTATTTGTGATGTCCAAGGGATCTAGCTTTGGGGAGATGACCTATCCCGGATTATTTTGATTGATCCGCATGGCTAAGTGAGTAAATTCCCGATGACTCTTTACTTGATTGTGCTTATAAAGTAGATGCACCTAAACATATATAAATTTGGATGCTTGATGCTTATGGGATATGGGAGATGCTTGTGTATGGACTTATGGATGAATGTGATGACTTGTTAATTATATATATAATAATGGGAATTGTTTGTTTTAATCTATATGAATTGTATGGAATGAAATTGTTTGATCACCTTAAAAATCGAGTTGATCACTTATACGATTAAGAAATCAAAATGAATCATACATTCCCTATATTGCATATGGATAACACCGACTACTGCTCACGCAGAAGATGGGAAGGGACTCACAGGAATATGAGTTTTCTGCAGGATTAGGCACTAGCTATGTCATCATATATATTGAGTCCCTGTCCTAAGCTGATGGGCTTACTAGGTGTTGGGAGACGCCAACCGTCGGCGAGGGGTCGGGTCTTGTGGCTTCTGCTTAGGGTGTGTGTTTGTGGATTGCGGAGGCTACCATAACGCTAGACTTGGGATTTTAAAAGATATGATTTGATTTGGGTAAAAGAAGTTTATATATATATATATATTTACAGAGTTTTGTTTTGACATGAGTGCAATAGTGCAAATGAAATAAAACCCAAGGTCTAGAACCCAGATTTTGGTTTGGGTCGGTTAATTATCTCCAAACCTCAACTTCAAGAGGCATAATTCTAAGTAGTATGCAATTCCTAGGTCATTGCATGCGTTATTTGGCGTACTGATTATTCATGCATTCATATGATTTTGCATTTAATAAATTTCTACCATGCAGTATTGATAAGGGTAATTATCTCACTAAGCGTAAGCTTACACCTTAATAGTTCTTTTCTTTGTAGGTTGATCGATAGTTGGGAATGGGATAGGAATCAAGTATAGAGTACTGAATCAATGTGATGAAAAGCTTGTGTAGTTAATTCGGAATTATTCGAAAAATGACTAATGTCTCAATTAAGTTTAGTATCTTTAGTAAGTTTAGAATTTTCTAGAATTATCTATCTTATTTCACTATTTTGGTAGGGGATACCGATTATCTGCTGTTTTGAGGAATTGTGGAAAAATGGATATCTATAATTATTTATATTATATAATGAGTCAATGAACTAAAATTGAAGACTCTAGCAAATAACTATTTAGAGTCTTATAATCTCTGACTTATAAGGCAATTTTCTTATCATGGGTGCACACGTGATATGAAAATTTTAGGCAATATTACTAGGCCCCTCCTAGGGTCGCTACAAAATGTTTTAGCTTTATGTTAGGCTTTTACGTTTTCAAAAGTTGACTTGTTTACATACACCATTCTTTTGAGAAATCGAGTAGTTTGTTAATATCTTTTGAACTCAAACGGGTATTAGATTCTATTGGAATGTTTTCTAATAACTACACAATAAAAAGCCAAAAAGAAAAGAAAAGAAAAATGAAAAATAAAAAAAGAGATGATGGGAATGAAGCAAAAGACATTACAAAGCAAAAATCGCATGCCCATCATGAAAATAAATGAAGTTTAAAAAGAAGAAAATAAAAAGAAAGAATGGAAAAGAAATAGTTGAAAAAATCCAACAATATAAAAAGAAAATAATAGGTAGAAAAAAAAATTATACTAAATTTGAAGAGATAAAGTAAGGTATGATCAAGTGATCACTTTTTTCAAATGGCATTGGCATATTCAAGAGCTTGATAAGAAAGAAGTATATACATGGGTCAACTAATTGAACATCAGGACTTCCCATTTAGGTTGAAATGTTAGACTTGGCTTCAAATTTCTTAAGGTTAAACAAAATGGTAATGTTAACTTTCCTAAGCGTTGTCCTTGAGTTAATTACACGATTTTCGATCTATGTGCATTTGATTCATAACAAGTTGAATAAATTTAATATCACTTCTAAAAATTTTTGCACTAAAACGAATGCATGTAAACTTTGAGCCCTCAATGAGAGGACATACTCTGGATTATGGCCAAGTATAAAGGAAGTGCATGCTTATCCCTTCATTTCTTACAAAATGATTTTTGAAGCTTGATTGAGGACAACCAAGATTCTATAGTTAAGGGTAGTGATCATGGTCTAAAATGCATAAGCTTTCTTAAATTTAAAACCTGCATTTGTGCACAAATTTAGGGAAAATTAGTACATTTTATATAAAATTAGGGTTTATGAACAAGATAAACCAAGTTGAGCAAAATTGATCAAATTATATGAAAAAGATTAATTTTCAATAAAATTTTATTAATTTTATCTTGTACTTATAGGTGCATAGGGGCTACCATGGTCTTAGTAGCCCTTGCCATTCGATCAAGAAAGTCAATAAGAGAAGGCTATGGGAATTAAGCTTACCAATTGATTAGTAGCCATGTTAACAATTGATCAATGTGCTTTGAAGTGTTTAAGGTAAACTAATCCCTTAGACGATCGATTAAGAAGAAAGGTTAAGAAGTAAATGAAAGCTACTAGAAGGGACTCAACCAACCAATCGATAGGTTCCTCCCATATCGATTGGTCGATAAAAGAGCTTAGGGTTAAGGTTTATTTAAGTTAAAACCATATCCCTTAAATGCTACATTTCATAAAATATGCAAGCAAGAAGAAGTTGACATGTGTTTATTGAATGATCATTAAACCCTCTTATCAATTGATCGATAGCTTAAATTTATAAATACTTGTGAAGAAAGTAGTAAGCTACAATTAGATTATGCTAATGTTTAGCTTAGTTTTTGTGAGCTCATGTGCATCTTTACTATTCCATTGATATTTTTTTTTATGTTAGATGACACTTGTTTTAGAGATTTATATGCATGATTCTTGGTATTTGTAAGAAATTTTAGCTTGTTTATCTCTTTAATCTTCATTGTGCTATTATTTTCATTTATGTATTTCATTTTCTTATTTATCTATGGAACTTGCTGTTGTTTCTCCATTTGCTTTAAATTAGAAACTTGAGTGGCCAAGTTTTATTTTGTGATAATACTAATAATGTAGTTGGTGGAAGTATGTAGTTTTGATATGGGTACGTATATTAATTTGGAATTCTGGTGTTTGATACTTTGTTGAACTTTTGAGGTGCTATAAATGATTATCTTGATAGGTTTTTTGGATTATGAGACTGAGAGGAGATTAGTCATAGAAATCCTTTAAGAGATAAATGAGTTTTTTGTAATCATGAGATTAACAGGAGATTAGTCATAGAAATTCCTGCCTTTTTCAATGAATTTTCAGAGTACTTATGAGTAGGTTTTTTTAACCATGAGGTTGAGAGGAGATTGAGAATAGAGATTCCATTGGATTTACATTATTTTATGCAGTTTTAGTGAATTACAATAGGCTATGTGGCTAAAAGAAGATTGACCCCCTAATTTTTAGAAGTAGAACACTTTGTTTGTGACAAGAATTAAGTGTTTGGCTTATCATATAGGAAAGTGAGACTGAGAGGAGATTTCTTGGTACATAGTTGAGTGGGATGTTCTACTTGAGATTAAACTCAAGTGAATTCCATCAAAATCTATTTAAGGACTATACTCAATATCTTAATGGCATAACCTCACCAATACAACAGAAGTATGTCACAAGTCTACACCTTTGTTGAATTGCATTGGTTGCTAATTTCCTACACTTGAATTCACTTTCTTCTACAATTCCTTAACTATCTATTTGATTAGCTTAGATTAAAGTAGCGGATTAGAATTTGGTATGTAACCTATACTCACTAGTATTATTACTAGAGATGATTTGGCTCAATGGTTGATTAACGACTACCACTATTTTCAAAATCTTTGTGCTTTCAAATTTAATATTTTAATCTATGCTTGTATCACCTTTCAATGCAATTACCCATAAAAACCTACTATAAACATGTCTAGTGTTCAATTATATAATAAGTATATGCTTTGGTGAATCCGACTTTTTTGGCATCAATTCTTCTATCAATCATACGGTAACCACAAAAATGTAGAGGTTAGCAATGCTGCTTTTTCACTTTTGAAAGAGCATTGACCACTTTATTGATGTGACCACTTTTAACATGTATTTCATATTCCATCCTTAGTAAATTTGCAAGCTACTTGTATTGGCTAGGTATAACTATCCTCTTCTTAAGTAGATAATGTAAACTATGGTGGTCAATTATGGCTATAAAAAGTTTACCAATAAGATAATACCGTCATCTTTCAACAGTGTAAACCAATGACATCAAATCCTTTTATAATCCTTGCTAGCTTTGTGGTTGTATGTTGCTCAAACAAGCAATGGGGTCTCTATCTTATGTTAAGACAACTCTTAACCTATATGTACTCACATCTATTGCAATAATAGAGGTCTTATTATAGTTTAGAACTTTGAGGATGATGCATGAACTAACAAGTGCTTTAACTTTTTAAGGTCTTTGTCATTCTCTTCTCCCAAAGAAAATTGCCCTTTCATGATATGAGTATCCCATTTTTGTCCTCTTGTATTTTTTATAAAAATAAAAGGGTCTTAATTAGAAAAATATATTAAAAATTTAGAAAAAAAAAAGAAAATTGAAATATATATATATAATTAGAAAATTCATAGAAAAATACAAAAATACAAAAAATTAGAAAACTCTAAAAAATATAGAAATTGAAAATCTAAAAAATTAACAAAAATTAAAAATTGAAAAATTGAAAAAAAGGAAAATTGAAAATTAGAAATAAAAGCACAAAAGTTAAGACATTAGAATAGATAAGGACAATAATAAAGAACTAGAACAATAATAAGGGTTAGGTACTTTAAGTTGGTTTAGGCTTAAACTAAGTAATTTAGATTTGGCCTAAGCCAGCCTAGTTCATATATGCATTTTACGATTTCACTAAATTAATGTTGAAACCACGAAATAGACTTAGGATATTATGGATTAAACCCAATATCATGTCTTGATTCATTAGTTTTATGTCATATCTCGACAAAGCATATGATGTATCATTACATAGAAATACCTGTTTATATTTAATAAAAGTTTTATTTATAACAAAAGAGTACCATAATAGAGATCAGCTTTACACTTGTTTATATAACATATTACATTTGTTAAACTTAACTAAACCTATAATATAGTACTTTTATTTTTAATGTAGAGATCCTTCATGGAATTAAGTAGAAAATACAACAAAACTTCTTCAAAAGTAGTTAACTCAGTCCTATGTGCTATCAAAAAACTTTCCCCCCCAACTGTTGCTGCCCAATAAATTCTCTTCATAACCTAAGGATATATAAGTATCCCCTTAGCTCTATATGAGCTAAGTAAGAGTGAATAAAACAAAACACAAGACAAGCACAACACATATCACATAGATCAATACTATAAAATATTCAATTTCATAATCTAAAATATTAATACAAATTATTTATGTAGGAAATTTGTGCTATGCTTATGTACGTAACATGATCAGCATTGATATCCTATACTTTTCTAATTCCACATCTGGTTAGTCAACTTACCCAAACATTTGGATATTACGTTTAGGTACCTAGGGTAACAAGGAGTTACTTGGAAGTGTCCCATAACAAAAAGCACCTACGATGGTTTGAAAATCCAATACATAGTTTGTTTAGCTAAAACCGCACATCATGGCTAAGATAATTTGAGCAATGTAACTCTATATGCTCAAAACCTAACTTAGTAGTGTTCAAGCATTTAGAAACATGAACCATAAGTCCTTTCGTACCATGCCATGAGTGTAGTAAATAGTACAATAACTCAATATCAAGCACAAATGTTAAGTTACACTTCATAAATATTTAATTATCCCAACTTCAACTTTGTTTCTCAACTTTATAGTACATTTTTTCATATAAGGTTTACTTAGGTGAACACCCTAAAAGACCATTCAGTTTCCAAGTTTTCCAAACAGAAATACGCATCAATGAATCAGTCATACATGAGAAAACATTTCACTTAATCAACATACATTTAATAGAGTGATGAATCCAATCAATCCAATACATCATTGCAATTCACAGCACAATTGACTCTAAGTCAAGTAAACATAGTCTACTTGCACAAAAATAGAAATATCCACTTACCTGGGCTTGATAATAGTGTAAAATCCTAAACTTCACGATATGGTTCTTCCTCACCTATAACACCTTGGAAACACACACATACTTTAAGTCAACTATAGGTCAATACCAAATTCTTATAAGCTTTCACTATCGTGTTTCTCAAGCTTATTTTGATCGTATCTTATTCATTTCTTATTCGATTTTAAGAAACTCTATATCATCATGATTGTTATTTTAAGTACTATTAAGATATCTTAAGAAACAAGTCTAATCAATATTGACCATATGCTATTGTAACTTCGCAATTAACACGAATTAACTCTAATTCCAAATTAAAAATCTTAAATTCCTCATTTTCCAAGCTATTCAGCATTCATTATATGACCAAAAATGCTAATCCATTACATATTTAATAAATATCCCATTAGTACTAATTACTATATCACATATTAGGCAAATTTATAGGTTTATATCATGAAAATACATAATAATTAGCATACAAGCCCAATTAATTCCATGAAAAATCCTATAGACTCACAAAAATATGTAGATTAATTAATGATCATGAATTACACAAAACTAGTTCTTATCTATTTTTATGAAATTAGTGGTTTTAGCTCAAAATTAGTAACAATTAAGCAAATAAGTGAATTTAATCACAAGATAAAAATTAAGTGTCCTAAACATCATTATGAACTTTTTGAAATCATAATACATAGGGCTTATTCTTTGATTTTGTCAGAAACTAATTAATTCAACAAAATAGCAAAATTGTTCAATTTATCCAAAATAATTACAATAAATAGTAATCTTACTTATTTTCAAATATTATTGTTACTAAAATTAAATAAATATATTAGGTATATTATGTACAAAAATTCAACTAAAAAATAAATTATTTACTATTTTTAAAATTTAATCTAATTTTCATCCAAATAGAGCTATTTCTTAAGCACCCTATATTTTCAACAACTATTTAATTAAAATAAAATTACTAAATTAATCTATAAATAAAATAACTCTAAAAAACTAAGTTTTATAATCAACTAACATTATTTTCTATTTTTAGAAAATTAAAAAATATTTTGCCAGAAATTTGATTCACTTAAATCAACTGCCTTCAGCCCCCATTGAACCACTGCACCTTATTGGAAGAAATAGTTGCACCACCCTCTCTTTAACCCCTAAACTACTCTAAGTCAGGTTACTCCTAGCTTAGTGAACTTGCCTAGATTAGATTATGCCCTGTTTTTCTTTTTTCTTTTTTTTTTTTATAATTTTTTTCTTAAATTTTCTTGAGCGATTTTCTTATGTTTTTAGATTTCCAATATGTTGTTTTTAATGTGTTCATGCCTTATTTATAATTTGAAAATGGATTAGATTTTTTAAAAATTAGACATATGCAATACAAATGTCATTTTTTTTTTGTTTTTCCAAGCTTTAGGTGTTAATTTCTTATTAATTTGATGATGGCTCATGTTTTCTAACTTCTCTCATGTTGCCACCTTGGTTTGATGACTCATCCATTCATTTTATTTAATTAATTTCCTATTAATTTATATTATTTTCCCCTATTTTGGTATTTTATTATTAATATGTATATGTATTTAATACTTATAATGTATATCACATGTAAATATATATATTATATATAATTCGAATTCATTTATTATTTTATAAGTTAAATAACTTATTTCAATATCTCACTATATCTAAAACTTGAATTTCATATTTTCAATAATTATTAACTTTATTAATAAATTGAAGTTTTTCTTAAATTAATCCTTTTGTATAGCTTATTTTAAGAAATTGACCTTACTAAAATTACTTCATTTAACTTTTTTAATCTTACTGCGAAGTTTGCACTAAAATGGATAACATAACCTGTCATCTTAAATTTAGGTACTTGGATCCTTAGGTTATCATATGAGCTCAAAATCTTAGAGTATTACATTTTTGGGGTTAAATCTGTCTTTAAAATTTCAAAAGATTATGATCCCAATATATTAGCTTTGTATTGACCAATTTTGATTCTCAAACCATTGACAAGTTTCAAAGCTTTTAATGATTTATTCAGGTAAGAATGAAGCTTAGGGGAATTCATTTGACCCCCTTTTTAGTGGATTTAAGGCAATTTGCAATCTAAATCTAATCAAACTCATTTATTGCGATTTGCCAATTAATGGCCATTAGAGTCTTTCCAAGCTTATTTAAGCATTAATCATTATAAATAATGGCTCTAGGAATCATTTCTATCATCAGCTTTAATCTAAGTTCACTTAAAACACATGCTTGAGCTCTCTCTCTCTAAACTAAAGCATCCTTTCTTGTTAGCTTGTGCTCATTTCTAGTAGTTTTCAAACAAAATTTCTTACTATTTTAGAGTGCTTGAGCTCCCAAATATTGAAAGAGACCATCCCCATCACTAACCATGCCTCCTCCCACTCTACCAAACCTCTACTTACAAACCTAAACATCTATAGCCATTTTGCAAACTAACCACCTCTATTACTTCCCTATGTGAAACCACCATTACCAATAGCTTCTTCACCCCCTAAAACCCCTAGCTACACTATCAACTCACCTCTAACAACACTAAAAGTAGTAACCATAACCACCACATTCGGCCTAACTTTAACGAGCAACCAAACCACCACTAAATGCTATGTTAATTGCAACAAACCCACTATTACCAATAAGATACACATGAAAACCATTTTTCTCAATTAAAATATCCCTTAGAAACACCTTAAACAACCTTTGCCAACATCTTCCTTCTTCCTCAACTTAGCGTGCATCATGTCATGTGTAACCTGAGTCTAACTCGACCTGGACTTGAAAACCAACCTAGACTTGTGCTTTCACCCAACCTTTGACACATATTCTAATCCAAGACCTTATCTTGGTTACTTCCCCACCACATCCCCACCCTCCCCCCTCTTTTCACTTAGTTTTAATTAATAAAAAAAAGGAAAAAAATGATATAAAAAAGAGAAAAATATTCCTCTTTAAACTTTCAAAAGTGCTTATTTTATTCATTTTTTTCAAGATTTTGCTTTTTTGAAAAAAAAAAGTTAAGTTAGAAAAAAAATGTTTTCCTATTTTATAATAAATAACTAAATAATGTTTTTTCAATTAGAAAAAAGGATTTAAAAAAATAATAATAGTAAACCTTTTTCCAAATTTAAGGTTTCTTTTAAAATTATCCAAAAAAAATAAAAATTCAAAAATTAGGACCCCTTTTAGTATTTTTCTTGAACAAAAATAAAATGGATAAAAATATAAACTTGGTTATTTTCAAAATTAAAATAAAAAAACATGCTAAAATTTTATAAAAATGAATATGAAAGTCTGATATTAGATAACGAGTATATAGACACTCGTAAGAAATTATGAGGGTGACTTAAAATATGGAAATTTTTTATTTTTCCCTTTTTTGTAAATAAATCAATTTTACTTTTCAAAATTTCCCCTCTTTAATAATAAATAAAAAAATTTTCTCTTTACCTATAAAATAAAAATATGAAAATATAAAAAAATAAAAACAACATATATTTATTTATTGATAAATGGGTATTTTGGAAGATAAATAGAAACTTGGAAGTTTTAAGTAATACTCATTTAGGGTTTAATAAGTTAGCTCTTAGATTTGAAATCTTTGGTTTAAAAGAGTTGTTTAAAAATTAGTCTTTCTCATAGACCAATGGCTAGATTAAAATCAATCTAAGCAATTGGTTTTATCTTGAGCCCTTTTCCTAATCTTGGTTGAGTGGTGACTTTAAATTTTTTTAAATGAAAAGAAAACCAAGTTTTCATTAGCCTACAGTTGATGGTTAATATTAAATAAATAAGGCTTAATATGAATCAAGTTGAGGAAAATAAAAAAAAAAATTAGGCTCAATAGGATGGTAACTCCATTGGGGACTTTTAAGTGTGCTAACCACCTAACTTTTCAAAATTAGAATTTATCCTTTAAAATAACCTTTTATGTTGCTTTTCCATTTTGCATATATGTTTTGTTTTCTTTATATATTTGTACTAATCTATGTTACTTTTTTTTTCCCATTTTTGCAAATATTTTGTCTATATTAGTATTAACTTTGCTGTAGGTACATTAAGGGGCATGTGTTGGGTGGTTATATATGTGTGATAGATACGATCAAACCATGTTGTTTTAGGATCCTAAGATGGGGGACCATTTTGTAGGCTCTGGTTCCTATATGTAACCACCATTCGAGGTTGATTAGACTACTTACTTAAGGTTTGATGTAACTAATGAACCATTTACTTGAAAATGTGTAAGATTATAAAACTTGTAGACTTATAGGACCTGTAGAACCTATAGAATCTATCTAATTGCATACATCTCCCTTAACGATGGGTTAATACAACATTCTAAAAGTTCTAACCATACTAAGGATTTGGTGTCCTATAAGAGTAACCAATTTTTGTACTTAAGAAGAAAAGATTAGCTACCTTTGTAAAATTTACATATCCATTTTTTAATATTTACAAAATACTAAATCATTATTAGGGTTGCAACTTAAAGAAATGATGTATTAACCCAAATGGTTCTAATATCTTTGTGTTCCCACATGTGTTCTTTTATTTAACTAAATAGTTCTCACCCATCAATTGTACAAGCCCACGTCAAATGCTAAGTGATCAACAAATCAATAATAGGTTATAGGCTGCTGAATATCCCTAGGATTTGTGAATAGTTTCGAAAGCTGAGGTCGTCTATTTGAAAGATAGGCTCAAATGTTTTGAAGCTCATAACTAAGCCTTAATACCTTGTTCGAAAGGATCCTTAAAGGAATTATAGAGATTAAAGTAAATGTCAACTCCTGTTAAATAATAATTGAGAATGTTAGGCTCCTCCTCACCTTGTACTTTGTCTTCCATATTATCAAAATAATAATAATAAAAAAACTTGTTTCCTTTTAGAGTTATTTTTATTGAGTCTTTCTCATCTTTGTAAATATGTTCTTCAATAAGTATTCATCTAACCTTTGAATAAAGTTCATCTTCATTTCCCTTTGAAAAAAAAAAAAATTTGTCTTCATTCCTTATCTATTTCTTGAATTTATCTCTCTCTCTTTCTCTCTAAAAAGGAAAAAGAAAAGAAAAAAAGAGAGTGAAGTTGGTAATGGTTGCAAGTTCTTGTTGGATACAAGAAAGAATATAAGATAATTGGAAGAGCAGTACAAAGTGCCTCATGATTAGCTAATAAAATAGTCCAATCTAAACACAAACCTTGGCCTTGTACTTAACCTACATCCTTTGTCCAATAAGACAAAGAAAAGAGGTAGCCAAATAAAGGCAAAATATTGACCTACTAAGAAAGCCTAGTCTTAAACATGAACGTCAATTCATTTAGACCAAAAACCTAGACATACTATAGTCTCGAACACAAGTAAGCTCATTCTAACTTTTTAACCCCAAGACAATTCGAAACATGTCCACTTAGCCCACTTAACCTTAAAGAACTAGGCCTAAACACAAAAGGGAGCAAACAAGCTTAAAAAGGATCTAACCCATGAGTTTAGGGCAACTATCATCTTTAGCATAGGCATACTTTAGGGGGATACTAGTCAAACCGAAGTAGATAGACATTAAAAAATACCATCAATGTGTAGTATTTTAAATCAAATGAAAAGTGTATTTTTCACATTGAGGCATGTTTTAAGGAGAGATTAGGGGGTCAAGTCAATCCTCACCCTAAGGTAAATCAACACATACTCCTAACTAAGGAAACGATAACTCACTTTTAAAGGTTTGAAATGAAAAGAAGAGAACTATATCCTACATATGCACCTTTAAATACTTGGGAGTTGAGTGACATCGTAGTGGGGATATTTTGGACTCATTCCTTAAAGGAGGTCCATTTTGAATTTGATATACATATTAAAATGAAGTTATACATTCATTTTCAATATCCTAAACATAATTATCCTTTGCCAACCCCATTAAGCTAGTTCATAAAGTTTTTTCAAATTTTATACTCTATCAAGAACCACCTAACAATGGGACAATTTGGCAATTAAGGTCATTAATCAAGAGAGGAGGATAAAACTATTTTATACTTAACTTAATAGTATCAATTCAAAGACAATCTTTTTACTTTAGATAAGTTATTTTCTCTGAAATGAAGAAGAGCATACAAGAAGCTTAAACATAAAATCTAAACTCTTTGGAAAGATGATCACATTTTAGGCTAAAAAGAAAAAAAAAAAGAATGGGGCAAAATAAAATCCAAAAATAGAAAAAATGAAGAAGATAAATAATAGGCCTAGAAAATGGACCTAAGAGAAAAACCCAAAGAATGAAACTCAGATTATAATTGCCCCAATCCACAAAGAAGGTCTAAACTTAAAGCCCAAACAACCCCAAAATACGAAGCCTTCATACCCCTTCTAAGTCACATTTTTGAGCCTTAAAAACACAAAGCCCTAATACCCATTTTGAATCACATTTCAAGCCCTAAAACACAAAGCTTCTGTGCTTATTCTAAACTACATTCAAAATTACTAACACAAACTCTCCTTATCCGTATTGAATCACAAAACATAAGGCCAGCTTACCCATAATTCCACTTACACTCAATGAAAGCTCTTTCAATCATAGCGAATAATTAATCTAAAATCAAAATAGTTTTTGAAAATGGAGTAAGTGCACTTCTAGTCTTTCCTAATGGTTCTTCACTTATAAACCCGGGTTGAACAAGTAATTCCTTCAAAATAGGCTTTCCATATGGACCTTTCTTGAAACCATCCAACCAAAAAGCCTCTTTACAATACTGAAACAAGAAAAAACTTGATAGATTGATAAGAATGTATCACTTATAAGCTGTGTTGTAATTTTGGGAGCAATAGTCAAGTGCAAAAATTTGAACCAAAAGTATGTAAGGAAGTCTTCTTTGACCAGACTGACCATAAGTTACCAATTATTGGGAAGAAATACTCAAAGTCATAAAGCCTTACCATTTAAATTATCATGTCTTCATATTTGAACAAAACTAACCTTAAGGTACTAGATCAAAGAAAAAAACAAAAGAAAAAGTCTTAAGAAATTGAGACGAATGTAAAGTGCCTTACCAGGTTGCTAAGGAAAGGAAGAGTTTTAATAAAAATTTGCACCCATTAGCAAACTTATAATAAAAATAAAAAAATAAAACACACAAAAAAGAGAGGAAAAATGGCAAAGGAAGAGGGAGAGAAAAAGAAGAATTTCTTGCAAATTTTTTTTCAAAAAATCTCTGACATAATTTGTTTTATGTCTTTAAAGTACCCAATGTTGCATGCCCTAATGACTACTTATGTTCCCTTTGGTAGCTCAATCTCATTTTTTAAAGGTCCTTTTCTCTTATTGCCTGATGACCATGTTTGTCCTTTTTCCTAAGATTTAGCCTTGACTTAAGAATAGGTTATGGGATGCAATCATTTATTCCTCTTAAAATAGTTTTTGTTAACTTAACTGACTTAGTCCTTAACAACCATTTGGGGTCATCCTCAGATTAAAAAAAATGAGAAAAAAGGAAACCTTTTTTGAATCTGCTATGATATATCTTTCCTAAGTCGGTCTTGATTGCCAAATTCTAAACACCTTAAGCTAATTCATCATGCCCTCTAGTTTTCGCATTTCCAACTCGTTCAAGAGGAACAATTTATCTTTCAAAGCCTAAAAGGATAGTTTTGCTTGGAGTTTCATTGCATTATCAATCAATCAGTTTTCCCTTTGAAAACAAATATGAAGTCTAATCTTGATGAAAAACCTATAAAGTTGAAATAACTAAATCTAAGTCATTGTTTCCTTATACTTGAGATCTCTTTTAATTAAGTAAGTACAGTGCCTCGTGACGTCTATAGGCTAAAGGTTTCATAAAAGTACATCTTATTCTTCTTGCAAGTGATATGACATGTTTAATGATGTAAGCTATAAAGCATTGCATATGTAATTTCCTCTCACTAAGGTAATGCTTTTTACACCAAGAAAATGTTTTGAGAAATCTTCTACTAAGAGTCATGTGGACTCTTTGTCTAGTAGCATGATATTCTTATGGAAAATGAGTAACTGGTGGGATAAGATCAAGATTTGATTTTCCTTGAGGCAATAATGAAGTGAATAGAAAGATGAAGTTGTTATTGTTGCTTATAGCTTTCTTCTTATGGTAAGAGGAGACAAAAGCATTTGGACATGGGCTATCTTAGAGTTGATATTAACCATCTTAATGGCCACATGGGTGAAAAGGTTGACAAATAAGGTAATGAGCCTACTATAACTCAAGAGGAATTGAGAAAAAGAAGGGAATTTAATCTTAAACTTTTGTCACAATAAAAAAGGAGAAGGAAGAAAAAATAAGAAAAAAGGAGAGAGAAAAAGTTTCCAATGCTAAAAAGTTTGTACCCTAGTGGCTACTCTCGTTTCTCCCTCATGTCCTTATATACCCATTCCTATGGCCCAATTCAGATGCAAACCTAGAGACTTAGGTCCTTAACATCCAATCTTAGGATCCCTACTCTAATTTGTTAGCTTAAAGGACTTAGTCCCTAATGTCCAAGAAGCCCTAGTGGCTCAATCTTATGAATCCACCCTAGTTGCTTATGTTAATTTTTTTTTTCAATTCATGAAAGCACTTAATTCCCAAGTTACCAAAATAGTTATTAGGATTAAGAGTGCTCTAAAAGGAGAAGAGCCTATTCATAAACTTCTCATTAGGATCGAGAGCACTCTACAAAGGGAAGAGCCCATCCACAAAATTTTTGCTTAGCATGAGAGCTTTCGATAAAAGGAGACTCGAGAAAAAAAAAAAAAACCCTTTTCACCCTCAAGATAGTCATTAGCACTCTCTATGTCCTTAGGAGTGAGAGCTTTAAAAAAAGGGAGCCTAATTCTTTTTAGGGTAGTTAGCTCGATGAAAAAATCTATTTCCACTACAGAGATAGTGATAAGCACTATCTCTCTCCTTAAGAGTGAGAGCATTCAAAAAAAGAAGCCTAATCCCTTTTTAGGGAAGTTAACTCAATGGTAAAATACCTTTCCCCCCTCAAGATCGTCATTAACACTATTTCTATTCCTAGGAAAGAGAGCTTTTGAAAAAAGAGGCCTGATCTCTTTTTAAGGTAGTAAGTTCGATAAAAAAATCCCTTTCTGCTCCTAAGATAGTCATTAACATCATCTATCTCCTTAGGAAAGAGAGCTTTTCAAAAAAAGGAGCTCAATTCCTTTTTAGGGTAGTTAGCTTGATGAAAAAACTATCCTTCTCCCTTTAGGATTGTTAGCTCGTCCAAAGGAGCCCTATCCCTTTTTAGGGCAAGTTAGCTCGTCAATGAGCCTTTTCTAATCTTTAGATAGTCTTTAGTACCATCTTCTTCTCTTTAGGATTGCTAGCTTGTCTATAAGAACCTGAGCCCTTTTTAGGGTAAGCTAGCTCATCAAGTAACCCTTTCCACTCCTTAAGATAGTCCTTAATACTATCTTCATTTCTTTAAAATTATTTACTCGCCCAAAGGTGCTCGAGACCTTCTTAGCATAAGTTAGCTAGTTAGGAGCCCTTTTCAATCCATTAATATTCTTCAATATTATCTTTATCCGTTTAGGATTGCTATCTCATCCAAATGAGTCTAAGCTCTTCCTTAGGTAAGTTTGCTCATTTAGAGCCCTTTTCGCCCCTTTTGATATATCATTCACATTACTCTTACAAAAGAGCCAAACTGCCTTTAAGCTCATTTAAAAGTTCCTTATTGAAAGACCGTTAGTAAGAGCCCTTTTTCCTTATTTAAGAATTGTCAGTTTGCTTTCCTAAATCCTTAATGATTTGGGAGCAAAAATGATGTCTCTCTTTGTCTTCATGGTAATGTTTTATTAAAATTTTGCCACTTAGAGGGGAAACTACAGACATCCCTTTTATTCCCACTATAATTTTTAGGATAATAAAAGGGTCCTAATTGGAAAAATAAAAAAAAAATTGAAATTCTAGGAAAATAAAATGTGAGACCATGTAAAATAGGTAACTAAGATTTAGCACATAAATGTAACTTAATCATAAGAGATATCAGGTAAATAAAATTGTAAGCTTCATACTCTAATAAATAGGTCACATTCATTGAGCTTTAAGGTATTCAAGAAAGTGGAATGGTTGAGTTAATATACTACTACTTGGTAAAAAATAAGAATAATAATTATACATATATATATGTATTAAGCAAAATGATCTTTACAAATTTGGATTTTGTATATATAATAACAAAATTATAAAATAGCTAAAAGCTAATCCTTCAATACAATATTTACAATTTATTAAAAGTATGCAAGATGAGTTCTAATAGGTCATGGGGTCATAAAAATAAATTATATGGATATCAGTATTTATAGGAAGATATGAAATAATATTTCGAAGTCATGTATATACATCTAGTATAATTATTGTGTAGGTTCTTACTCTTGTGATTAGGTTTCAAGCAATCAAATTTATAGTGTTTGTGAAAGTAATCTGATTGAGTTATAACTTTAGATGTATAGTAGCAATATTGGACAAAGAGACTTCGTAGGTATGGATCTTGAAAATAAAATAAAATAATAGTAATATATAGCTAAAATTGCCCAACTTCATATGTTTTTCTACAATTATAGGAAATGCGCGGAATAAGAAATGATAGTTAATGAACTCTTAGAGATAAATTACAAGTCATAAAACTTTTAAATAACATGAAATAATATGTAGAAAACATGTATGCACATCAGCTATTATTATTATGTACAATTACATTCACCAAATTACCTAAAATAGCTAAAAATAAATAAACTAATCTAAAATACACAAGAAAAATATTAGGAAAATATGAAAATATATCTAAATAGTTTAGAAACATCATGGAGTAGTGTGTAGGTGCTAAGACAACTGTTGGAAGGTGGGGATTTAGGTAAGCACACCTTGTATTAAGCATGTAGAAGGGATTTTTAAGTTGAGAGAGGAGAAAAAATTATTGAGAAACAAAATCATCACTTACGAGTCTAGAAGAACCTCTCTAAAAGGCCTTCATGTAGTTGGTGAGTTGGGAAAAATATGGAAAGGCAAAGAGCTTGAAGAAGAAAATCAAGGAAAAGTTATAAAAAAAAAGTGTAGATTTAGGTTATGAGAAGTTCAAAGGCCTAAATAGTTGTTGGGAGTGAACTAGCATCACTAGCACAAGGGAAACCCCATGTCTAGGGCTGTTGACAATAAGGGGGTGGTTATTAGTGGTTGGAACAATGTTTTTCATTGAGTTCCTAGAATTACTTTAATTTTTATTAAACCATTTAAAATACTAATTATACCAAGAACATTCTGAAAAAATTTATTCCTAAGTAATCTTTCATGTAGTAAAAATATTATTTTATTAGAATTTCATAGCTATATGCTATACCTTTAGGAAATCACTAAACCTGAGTAGATTTTGATGTTGTTTTAAAACACCCCAATGATGTAGTTTCAAGCTCTAAATTCTTCTATAAGCTATTTTATACTTAAACTATAATGGTATGTAAAGTTTTCCATCAAAACTATTTTCTATGTTTTTCTTAATTTTTGAACCCATAAATTAATATTTTTAGTAAAATTTATGGATTTTCTCAAAAAGCCTTGCTTGGATTCTATACTAAACTAATTTGGGGTGTAAATTATTGTGGATTGGTGGCGTTAGGTTAAAGTCTATAAATAGGAGTTGTTAATTTGAGAAACATGTGACTTCTATGGTTAAGTCTATAATATGTAATCTTATGAATGTTTGTAGATAAGGGGGTTAAATGAAGCTTTGTGAAATAATAGAGTATTCTTACGTTGTTTATTTTGTTAGTGTGCCTCTTGAAGTTGGAGTTGAGGAGAAGAGTGAACAAATTTGTTGATTATAAGGAGTTTGAGCAGCGTTAGAGGATAACTCAAAGGGTTTATTAAGTAAAAATCTTAATAGATGCATACTTAGAGGAAAAATTAGAGGAAATTCATAAGGGAAACAATAACCAAGGAAATCTTAGAGACTAAATTTTAAGAACATTGAAGTTGGTTGAACTTAAGGTGTAGCTCAAAGGGTATTTTGTCAAGAAACTTAAAATTGAGTAGACTACATGACTGTCCCAAAAGGTAACTTAGAGAATATTTGAATAATAGATGAGTGTGAGCACTCAGAAGTTGCCTTAGAGGGTATTCCATGGAAAATATTTAGCACTTATTAGACTTAGAGGTTAGTTCCAAAGTTGATCCTATTATAAACTTTAACCCTGATTGGGTTGAGATGGAGACTCAAAAGCTTCTTGGCTTAAAAATTGTAAGGATGCCTTAATTCAAAATGTAGCTTAAAAGGTACCAAAGGTAAAATTCACTTGTGAAATAACCTTTAACATCTTACACCTAGGTATGAATAACCTATGAAATAAATTCCCAATCAACCTAATCCTTTTAAAAATGAACAAATTAATGGTACTTTACAACTTGTATAGTAACTAAAATAGTAAATTAGATAAACATATAGAGACTTTGGAAGGGGAGATAAGTTCAACAACTAAGTTTAGCAAGCGACCAAATTCTAGGCAGGTAGGAATAATGCTTCATTACATTTTAAAGTATTCTTTCATAATACTTAAGGACCTTAGTATGTATTTGTTTGTGGTTGTAATTTAGTTGCTAATGTGTATGCAGTGCCTATGCTTAAATATTGTTATGATGCTATGCAAGTTAAGTTTTATGTATTGTCGGCTTATGATACTACTTTAGGTAGATTATTTGAAACCTGTTAATCATCCTGGAAAATGATCTAACTTAAACATAGCCTAAATTCTAACTTGAGATGCATTTCAACCCCCCAAGGGTAATGATTAGGATTCTCAAGATAAACATAGACCTTTGTAGGTAGTGGTTTGAAGGTAGTCTTAGTTGAACTAAGTGACAAAAGAGCAGTTTACGGTAAGGTTGAGGAATGTGGTTCGAAGGTAGTCATGGGTGAAGGGTGTTTTCCATTGCATAAACCTCAGTTTAGTATTGATTCATATGTGAAACATCAAACTCCTTAAACGGTATTAGAGTAGGTGCAATTTTTCTGATCTCACAATAGGCTAGATAACTTCATGTGATGGCACATGACTGTATATGCATTGCATCTATTTAACTTGATTGAAAACCTTAATCCTACTATACTAAGTGCATACTTTTGTGTTTGTTTACTTGTTGAGCAAGTTGTTGCTCATTCTCTTATAGTTTATTTTGCAGGTTTAAAGTTGATTTGCAAATACAACATTTAAAACTAGAACATTAACAAAAAGGGTTGGGGAGTGAAAATCAAGAAGAGTTGGCTAGTTTTTAGTTTTTATTGTTGACATTTCTAACTTTTAAGAATACTATTCATGTCCCTTCAAGTTGCCAAATAGTTTCTAATTTATGGTTTGTATACTAAGTAACATGAACCTATAGATTTTATAATTACTCATTTGGAAAAATTAATTTTAAAAGATCATACCATAGATTTATATCAGATAGGCCCTAAATTGGATGCTTCAAAGCGATTAAGTCGAGTATGCCTAGTATAGACTAAGTCTATGGTAGCAATTGTAAGGCTAGTTGTCACGAACTGAGGACAACTTAGTCGTGGTAGACACCATATACTATATAAAGAACCCTTGATTGGTTATTATTGAACCAATAAATTTATAATAACAACCCCCGAATGGCTTCTCTTTACCTCCGTGTGATGTGATGGCCAAAATTATGTCTATGCAATGGATGTTGATGCATATACCAGTTTCTTCTTATAAGCTGAGTATAGTTAAGTTCAATTATGATGTGACCATCTAATATTACACACAATCATTATCTCTACTACCATGTAACAATGAAATATTATTTGTACTTAAGATAAATTCACAACTCAACACATAATAACATACACAAGTGTTTCCCGACCCCCACATAACAATCAATTAACAATATCATTTAAGTCCACTATCTGTAATCACATACAAGCATAGAACATAGGGTAAATACTCACTCAGCCAAGATGACTCGCTCTAGTCGTAGTAATTAATTAGGAGATCCTTGCCCGCATCTAGATCACCTAATCATTACGATATAATAATGATAGTAAGCAATTGAATTAACTAATAACTCTAGATATCTATTTACCAAATTTTACTTATTATTATCAATTTTGATCTGATTAGACTTTATCACTAACCGTATATAACTCTTTCATTCTATTTCTGATATTTATGAATTTATAATTTTTTATAGTTTTCAAACATACATTCACACGATAATATCTGTTTTGGACGTTAAAACCCATGTTTTACAATATAAACTAAATTTATTGAAATTTTAACTATTGAAGCTTAATTATTCATATTAGCTAGTTTTATGTTCAATTTTAGTAGTTAGTAGTTTCATTAGCCATTAATTCTTACACTTTAATGATCTTATGATTTATTACTTTAAAGGCTTATGTTATCGCTTATATCATCATTTAATTACATCATTGCTTACATTATTATTCAATTATGTCATTGCTTATATTATCATCCATTATTGTCCTTATGTATTCATACACTTTATATATATGTTATATATATACTTATACTTCTAACATATTAGTATGTATACTTATGTACTTATACATATACTAGTACACATACCCATATACACATACGGTGAAATACATATGTTTATACATATTTTCGTATGCTTAAAGTTTCCTTTTAAGAAAGCTTCACAATGTTCATATTTTTTGTACTTTAAGGGTATATTTAGCATGGTATATGTATGTAGAGTTAGTATATACCTTATTTTAGGTTATGTACATAATTAATACTTATATACAAAAGTCTTTATACATGTATTTATCAAGTATACTCTTATATACACATACTTAGGTATATGTACACATGCTCTTCTTCCATTTACTAAAGTTATCTTACACTTCTAAGTATAAATAATGGAACTTTATTCCTTTAATAACATATATGTACATAACACATAAACTTCCTATACTAACCTAACCTATACATCTAACTATTAAATAAGATGGAATAATACATAATAACATACCTTTTTTTCTCCTTCAAATATGGATGGAAAGTTTGAAAATTGAGAAAGGGTGAAAGGGAAAGGGAATTACGGTTTTGGGAAGAAGAAAAGGACTTGGTTTTGTGCTGTTTTTATGCTTTGAAAATGGAAACAAGTGGGCTGCTAAGTGGGGAAAGGAGTGGACAACAATAAGGAAGAGAAAAGGGGAAAAATCTAAAAGAAAAGAAAAGAAATCAATAGAAAGGAAAAGAAGATGTTAGTTGATAATGAGATATATGTTGACTTTTCCTTATGTTGACTTGGTCAACATTTCACAATTACATGTAATCTAAGTGTACATAATAAAGTGATTAAGAAAAATTAGGAAGAAAATTAAGGAAATGAAAGGAAATAAAAAGTTTAGTGAATTGATTAGTAAAATTAGGTAATGAGATCTTCCTTTAATTATTTATATGTTATATACATCATTTGGTAGGCCACTTAATGTAATTATCACGAAAAAATTTTATTTAGGGTATTAATACTTACTACATGTAACATAAGCATCAACTAAACTCTTAACTCTATATAATACTAACCTATTTATATACTTACAAGATGAATGTGATCTATGATGTAATATTTTAGTTTCTAAAGGATTACTTTAGTATTATATGTATTTATGAATGTTTGAAAATTATCTTTAATCTTTTACCAATGATTTGGTATAATACTAAAGTTATATTATCAATTAGGGTTTTAGGGTGAATTGTGGTGAATTAGTGCTTTTATACCCTTAAAGTTATAGTTTTAGGGTTTTTATCACTTTTAGATGAAATCTTTAGTGTTTACATATGTTTAGGGTAGAAAAATTTTATACACAATTGATTAGTTATTTTAAGGTTTTCACTTTCACTAGCCTTGTTAATTCCTAGAAATATCTAACATACTTCAGTCTACTTCAGATGTTAGGTCAAAAAATTTAGGAGTTTACACTAGCTTCTACCTAAAAATGGTTCACATAACGAGACTATTGCGACTTTACCTCTTCTGAGCATAATAGTTCTGAGTTGGTATGAGAACATTGTTTTTAAGAACTTGCATAAAGGGCGATTCTTAAAAGTTTACTTTGAAGAGTCATAAATAAGAACAACTAGACATCATAGGTACACACTAAGAGCTGGGAATAAGAGGGTAGTAAAAAGATTTAGACTATAGGTTTATATCTATCATATATATGTAAGAGAATTGTAGGAAGTGTAATTACCAACATTAAAATATGAAATGAATGATTAAATTTTATTAAATTAATTTAGAAAATCTAGGGGAAAGTACTCATAATACGTTGATTGAATCTTGAATAGACTGAGAAGGAGTGGCCTATAGAAGTTATAATGTAATTTTTATAATCGTTGTTAGAGATGATTGATTAAGTAGTGCTTCGCATGACAGGGGAATGTTTAGGTAGATCTCGTTTGGTAAACATAGACTTTATTCTCATAAGGAGAACACATTTCTAGAAGGTAACTACTAATTTTAGACAATTACTTACCATGTTGGCACTTTTGATAAATGTAAAGAATGGCAAGTGAATAGGACCTAAGAAGCCCCAGCATGATATTAAGTTACTTGCTGTACTAAGCATATCACCTATAAAATCATAAAGAATTGTAATTTGGGAAGTTTAGGAGAGTCTAGTAGAAATTGATAAAGAGGAGGATTATGGTGTAATTGAAATATGGAGCATGGTTTTGACTAAATTGTGAGTTATAGATTTTATTAAGTTTAAGTTAACAAATAAAATAAGGCCTACCTCAAAGGATACCTATAAACCATATGGGTTTTCAGCAATTGAAAGCGAGGTCAGATGAAAGGTCTTTGGATGGTTCCTAGAACCACTTAGACATAATAAAAAAAACCTTAAGTAAAAGAATCAAACCTTAAACATTAAACTGAAACCCGAGAGGAAGTGAGACCCTAAGACCCTAGCTATATATGGAAAACCCTAGAAACCCTAGTGCTCGAGAGACCATAGAACAATAATAAAATCCTAAAAAGATTGCTAACTCATAATTAGTTGACCAAATACCTTAACATGACAAATAAACCCTAATAGTAAGGCTAAATCCACTATTAAAAGTGATTGATATTGCTAACAAACTAAAACTCTAAATTCCATGCTCGTATGCAAATTGAACAATGGTAAATGAACATTAAACCCTAAGGAAACCTAAGGCATACGTGTAAGGTATTTAGATTAACTAAAGTGTAATATCAAAACCCAACAAAACCCTAAATATACCATAATTACACTTAATTAGCCTAGTTATGGTTAAATTACCATCAATTACCCTAAACAAACCCTAATCCATAACTAATCTTCATTACATCTTAATTAACTACAAGTTAAACTTAATTAAGGACCAAAGTGCAAATGTACTAATCGCCTTAAAAATATCTTGTCCTTTGGGGAGACAAAACCTTTCCAAATAAGGCAAAAAGGCAACCTAGTACATGGTCTCCATTTGAGCTAAATCCTTTCTTACCTAAATTGCCATAAATTGTCCCCCTATTCTCTTACCATTTGCATTGGCCACTCTCCCCTCTTCTTCACTCATTTTCCTCATTTTCTCAAATACCAAAACACACTCAAACACTCTATAAAATATCTCATTCCAAAATACTCTCAAACTTCCTCCACCCGACCAGCATATACCCTCTATTGCTGACCATTATACCACCACCACCACCTACCATGAAGCCTAATGCTATATGCACATACCTTGCTTGTTGTTTGACACACACAAGGCTCATAGTACACATACATACATAAAGGAGGCCTTCAACACTTCTAGCTTCAGTAAGTGTTTAAGCTTAGTTTTTCTTCTAGGATAATACTAAGAAGTTACATTTTAAATTAGATTACTTACTTTACAACCATGCTATATATGTTTTAGGATGTTTTCATAAAGAATAAGCATGATTAATGAAGGAAAAAAACTCTTTAGTTAGAGTTTTGACACTAACATGTAGAGAAGTTTATTGTCTTGCTAGTTTTAAGGTTAAATCACTAAGGAAGGAAATAAACACTAACTTCCCCCAACAAACCACCCCTCCCTTAACATCACCACACTTGTCTACACAATATTATGTTAAGATCATGGTCATAAGTAAGTAAAAACATAGTCGTAAATAAGAGAAAACACCTTAAAAACAAGTGTTGTGTGAGGAAGTGTGTAGGAACCCCTAAAACACCACCATGGTTGCCACTCTTGTGGGAACCCCAAATTTGAAAATTTAAGTTTATTAGCTTAATAACATGTTTATTTAGTGTTACGTATGATTTAGGACTTAACTATCCGAGATAAATAGACTAATGATGAGCTAAGGCCCCAAACTAACTTAGTTAATGATTAAAGACTTAAAAATGGTATTAATGACCACCCTAATGTTAGTGACTAGATCTATAAACTTAGGAAAAGTGGGCTAAACTTAGGGTCAAAGTTTAGGCTTAAGGTCCTAGAGTGCAATTTAATCCTAAAAAGCCTAAAAGAACCAAGTTTAAAGCCCATTTAGGAAGGTGACCAGATCTGAAATTTATGTTAAGAGGCCCAAAATAAGTTATTTTTAGAGGCCCATTAAATCTAAAGACCCATCTAAGACCACCACCATTGGCCCCTTAATGAGTTAGAGCCTTAAACTTAGAAAAGAGACCATTTAGGCCCATAAGAATATCACTAAGGCCTAAGTTGACAATTTAAAGTGTTGGGCAGAAAAATTTCGTTTAAAATACTTAGAAGGAAGCCTACAATATTACGTGTAAGGTCCAAGACTAAAAACTAAGTCCAAAGGCCATAACTAGGCTTGAACCCTAAAGTGACCCAACTCACCTTTTAAGCCTACGTCTTTGCAAGGCCTAAATCAAGAACTTGCTAACCCAGGAACCCAAAAATGACCATACTAAATGAAAGAAAACTAAAAAAATGATGAAAATGGTTATAAGATCATTAAAAACAGAGTTAAAACGAAGAAACTATATCCAAAATATGAAAACAACTAAAACGAGGATATAAAGCAAAAAAGCTTAGGTAGTTGGTACAAATTTATATACTTTAAATGTACTCTTTTGGTGACGATGATTTAGAGTTAAATGCAGTGCTCCCCCCCCCAAAAAAATAAAATAAAATTATGTTGTTATGTGTTTATAGTTTGTGCACCATCTTATATTTGATAATTGAACTTATTATATGTTAGGGTATACGAAAACTTTTATGTGCTTGCTATGGTTGATTCTTGCTTGCAAAATATCCTAAGAAATTTCAAATTCCCTTGTTTATTGCATTAGAACTTAAGGTATTGCAATGTCTAGAATATATTTGCTTTACCACCTCATGAATTCAGATTAATAAATATGTAGCTTTTAATTGAATCGGACATGCATTGCATCTTATAGCATAAGTTAAAGAGCATCGATACTAGGTAGTAAAGTCAAAGATCATGCATAGATGAATCCATATTGATATTATATGTTATGACCATTTATTGTATGACATATTCATACAAATGTTCTTGCCTCGATCTTTAGGATCTACTAGGCTCTAGGGAGTGCCACTTTTTGCTTGAGGTCGAGCTGTATCTACTGTTAAGGGTGCTTATGTTGCTAAGGGAACTCATATTGGACATGGATACCTAGGTCTTGATGTGTCTAAATACTTCTTAACTTTGGCAATGGTAGGCATAAAACCATACTATATGTAGTTACCGGTTAACTGTATATATTATTTTCATTACATATGCTTATTTATGTATTCATATGTTTGATCAATAACTTGCTTGTTATTTTTTAATAATAAGGTAGGAAGGTTACTCACTAAACAATTGTAGCTTACTCCCCTATGGTTTGTTATTGCAATAGGATCTCTAATTGATGCCACGCTACAGGATGCCTAAGGTTAGTTTTACCAGCTTAAGAATGGTCACCAAGGAGAATAAGAGAGCATGAGAAATCACTTAAATATTATTTAGACTCTCTAAGTTATTGACGTATTTTTAGCAAGATAAGTAGCATAGACTACTAGTACTATTTTATTTTTGTTCTATGACTTATGCTAGGGGAGGCCTTATACCCCATCCTTATTTATGTTTATGTTGGATTTAGATATCATGACATAATTTTATATTGCTT
Source organism: Lumnitzera racemosa (assembly GCA_024138005.1). NCBI lineage: Eukaryota > Viridiplantae > Streptophyta > Magnoliopsida > Myrtales > Combretaceae > Lumnitzera > Lumnitzera racemosa. Next base: position 48,925,912 of record JAMXBC010000007.1, read on the forward strand.
GCTTTGATATTACTTGATATTGGTTCCTAGGAGGATGTTAGAGTTATGAGACCCCTTATGTAGTATGTCAAAGGTTCTTGATCAAGGATGGTACTCAATCTCAGACCTTCCTGTATTACAGAATAGCATTGCCACAACTTGATTCCCCTTCAAGTTGTGACAATATCGTAGAACTTGATTCAAAAGGTTTGGTAAAGGATTATGAGGTAAACTTGAAGATTAAATAGTTGAGAATAATAAGGCTAATCTTTACGTAATAGTTTCTAATCATGCTGTAATTTGAGAATAAAGTATGTATGGTGTTGACTTTCATTAATTTAGTTAAGTGTAAGGAATGATAAGTTGATTATATACCTTCCTATTGATAGTATGACCTCGTCTTAACCTTGTAAATATAAGGAGACATAGTATTTTCAATCTAACTCAAGCTTTCTTTTCATAAAATAGAACGTAGTTTTTCATCAAGACTAATACGATTCAATCCAATAATGGAGTTAAGTTACATGATGTCTTTTAGCTAAAGATAAACTTGTGCTATACCCATATAACTTATAAATTCAAAAATGTAACTAGAAAAGGATAGAGATTGATGTAAAACTAATATTTGACTAAGTTAGAGATGCATATGTAATTCTTACTTTGAAAAATACATAATAAATAAAATACTTATGTTACTATATGAACATAAATGAGGTTTCCTAATTTTAGAATTGAAAAAGTACTACATAGGTTATCACAACCTAACAATATCGTTGTCGTAGTAGATTGCTATAGACCATACAAAGATCTACAATTAAACCCCTCATTGATTGTATGCCTTACATACGACACACAAGGCTCCTTCTACTATACGTTACCACTAGGCCTATAGATATGTCATATCAAGCAATTTAACTAAAATTTATTCCTTGATATGAAATAATAAAGTGAAAGTATGGATTCGTAGAATTCCACACTAAAAAGAATATTGCAACATAAATGCAATTCTTATAGAATTCTACATTAGGAAATTCTATCTAGAATATGAATTGAAAATGATAAATAAATATCTACAAAATGCTATTACAAAATTTCCTCTTTGCTCCTTGAACCTATTGTCTTGTCTCTATACGAAACTCACCTCGAGCATACCTGGTCTGGAGAGACAAAGTGGTTATCCTGCATCAAAAGAAATCTATCGAGCTGTAAGCTTATGCTTAATGAGATAAATCCCCTTGTCAATACCGTATGACAATTTCATTTAATGTAAAAACATATGAATGCATCAACAATTAGGATGCTAAACAATAAATGTAGCGACTTAGGAACTGTATGCAACTTAGAATTATGTCTCCTATAGTCGAGGTTAGAGATAATTAATCGACATAAACCACAATTGGGTCCTAGCACTTGGGTTTTTATACCAATTGCACAATTGTGCTTAAGTTAGAAAAAAATCATATATATATATATATATATATATAACATATACCACTTTTATATGAAAAGTACTTTATCTTTTACATCTCGTACTTTAAACCAAAATTTCCATGTCTAGTGGTATGGTGGCTTCCACAATTACACGCCCTAAGCAGAAGCCACAAGACACTGCCCTTCGCTAATGGTTAGCATCCCCTAGCACCTAGTAAGCCTGCTAGCTTGGGATAGAGACTCAATAATATAGGCATAGCTAATGCCTAATCCTATAGGCAACCCTCCTCCTATGAGCCCCTTCCCATCTTCTGCGTGAGGTGGCAGTCAGTATAGAATGATGTGATTATGAGACATGCATGATTTATTGTTTGATCCTCGTATTTTTCCTAATTTTACTTAAAAGTTCAATCACATATAACTTTCTCGTTTTAAATCTGATTTTTATGATCTTATAGTCAATCTTTATTATTTTTAGGTGTACTTTAATGTGGTGAGGTTATATTTTCAATATGAGGCATGAATATCTACGTATAGGTCAGAATAGTAGCGATCCTCATGATTTGAAGTACTTTTGGGCTTTGTTTGATTATTGGTTTTTTTGATATCTTAGAAAATCTTTTGGATCTTGGGCTCAGGATCTCATTCTAAGATTAAAATACTCCTTAAGGTCATATTTCCAATTTTAAATTACACTCCTAGGGCTAACAATAACTTCTCGGGTTTTCATGTGAGCTTAAGTTATCAAATGGACTTGTTTTTTACCTAAATCAAAGATAGTCACTTTGTTGGGCTTAGGGAGCATTAGGTGGGATTCTTAAAGGTCTCAAAATGACTCTTAATGGTAGATTAAGTTGCTGGTCAGAAAATTGATGAAGGTCCAACTTAGAGTTTATGGCCCGTTTTGAAAGTTATAGGCTCAATTTTGAGTTTTAGGCTTTATACACTTATCATACTTACCTTGGTTAGTTTTTTTACTTTTTTTACTTGATTTTATCATATTTTTAAGTGATTTTTAACATGATTCTAGATCTGGCCGTGGTGAATCAAAAGGGTACTTAATCAGTTTTTCAACTTGTTTCATCATTTCCTTAAGCTTAGGGGTTAGATCAAGAACTTATGCTACATACATTGAAATCTTGACTTAACTTCTCTTCCATTAGATTATTATTTAGCTTATACTCTAAATTGCAATAATAGATGTCATACTTGTCATAACTTCCACAACATCATTCATATCTTACAAAGTTGGTTTCTTCAGAAAGTTTCATGAAATGGATTTTCCTTTACCTAAAGCTAGATTTGAGCATGTTTAACTTAATAGAAGTGAGAATAACATCAAAATGATCCACAAACACTTCATGTCCAGCATGATGTCCCCTCTTTAATGCACTCATTTCATAATTTTCTCAACTTAAAATTTTCTATTCTAAATGTTAAACATATATGTTTACATAACACCAACTTTATATGCTCATATTTCAACTTTCATATAAGGGATTATGAGCTTGCTTCTTGAGGTGGTCTTAGCTATTTCATCAACTTGTGATCATGTTAATATCCTCACGAAAACATGGCCTCCTAACATGTCATACTAGGTTACTAACATAAAGAAATAACTTACTTGTCCTTAAAGCAAAAATAAGATAGTTGTGTACTAAGTATCCACTTATGCTCCTTGTTTTTCCTTCTCTTTGCAAATCTTTTGGAATCTTGAGCTTTGATCTTTTAAAGTGCGGTCTTGGGGATATTCTAGAGTTCCTAAAAGTTACTTTGGAAGTTAACAAATGGAGAACAAAATGAAGCTTTGTGCCATTAGTGTGGGGCTTAGAAGTAGCGGCAATGTTGGGATTTTGTGGGGTTATGTTTCTTCTTTTATTTTGAGTTTAAAGTGAGAGAAAAGGAAGTGAAAATGAAAGTGAAAGTGAAAGTAAAGGGGAAGAGTGTTCGGTTATGTATGGAGAGGGAAGTGTGTTCAAGAAGCTTTGATTTGTTGTCTTGTAGCATGTATAAATGCCAACTTTTGACAAGACTAGATGATGTAAGTATTAAGGGTTGAATAGTAGTATGTAAGACAAGTTAATTGATTGATGAAAGAAAAAGCATGGCCCCCCTTACCTAGCCTTTTAGAATCGGCCATGTAGACCTCCTGTTTGGCATGGAGTTATCTTAGCTCTTAATTAAAAGTTGAACACATCAAATAATGTGATAACTTGTCCATATGTAGTATAAGTTATGGTAATATAAGGAAAATGTCTTATCACTAGTTTTTGATAAGTTGTCAATTAATAAATGATTTCAACTCTTAATTGATAAGTAATTTAGGGTGATTGGTTAGTTCACTTATTCATGTACACAAGCCTTTAAGTATGAAGATAAGGAGATTGTCTTATATGAAATTCTTTTAGAGTTTACTTCTTAAATTGACTTGTAAGTTATGATTTAATTCATATAAAATTATGAAATTTTCTAGAGTTAATACAGTTATTCAAATTAAATTCTTAATTAGTCGTTTAGGGTTATAACTCTTTAATTACTTTAGGGTTTAGGGTTTTGGGTAATTTAGGGTTTGTAGTTCTTATAAACAAGTTTTATAGATAATAAGCTTTCGAATTAGAAAACTAAATTTGTTTTTAGATGCAAACTTAGATTCTTAGTTTAGTTGATCCTTGGGAACATTTGGGAAGTACTCTTAGTTGATTTATATACCTATTAAAAAGTAGGGTTTACATAAGTCATAGTATGCAAGAGCCTAGGAATATTAATTATGCAACATTAGAAACTTCTTTCATATATCTGTCTCATTTCTCTTAAATGTAACTGTTAAGAAGTTGTAAAAGTAAACACTTAAAATTAGTTAGTAAGCACTATATAATTAAGATGTATTGGTACTTGAATAATTTTATAAATTGGAACATATGAGTGAATGCTTGCAAGTGAAATAAGAACTAAATTATTAACTAACAAAATATGTGTAATATCAATTCAAAGTATACTAATACTATTGTCTACATATGTATTAGGACAAGCTAATTATGGGGTAAATCGAAAATTCCTAAGGAATCATCACAATTGTAATATTGTAACTCCACCTATGTTCTTTTCATATCTCTAATGTGTAGGAAACTACATTTACAAAATTAAATTCTATACATATGATTAGTTGAGATTGTAGAAATCACAACTACATTTATGATTTGTACCATAGGAGGAGAACATGAATTGCTTATATATATTCATTTTTCAAGTACTATCCATAGCAAACCATGTATATTGTAGGTATTGTTGTGTTTTTTGATTACAAATAATTATTTAACTAAGCTTGGCATTGCCAAATAAGACATTTATAGACTAAATACTCGATATAATAGAGAATAACCTGAAATTTAATAGTGAATATCACTCCATACATATTATAGAGATAATATCAGAAGAAATTCCTTCTCAAACTCACATACTACTCGTAGTTATGTACTAATCAAGTAAATTTCCACTACGAATTACATGGAGTATAAGACCTAAAATGCCTTAACGTAATATCCTTACTAGGTAAGACATAATGATAAGCTAGCTTAAGAGTGACTTAAGAAGCAATACTTCTACGATACTAACTCATGTCTAATCTTAATATAACCATATGATGTCTCAAAGGAGACATGGTAAATAATAATCTTCGATTTCTAGAAAGGATCAAATGCTAAAAATAGCAAGTATATAACTAGTATGTTATAACCATAAATACTTGGTACGACGATGTTAATTAGAAACAATAGAACTACATGGATAAAACCAATAGTAATAATGAAGAAATCTTATAATTAATTATATAGTTTACTCCACAACTTACAATAGGTACCTACCTTAAAAAAAAAAAAAGAGAAAACTAAGGCTAGGCTTGAAACCCTGAACACAATCATTGTTATGAGAGGAAGTTGATGAGTAGAGGAAGGGATATAGCAATGGCACTATGAAACCCCTCATATGTACATTAGCACAATGGACAAACGAAAAGAGAATGACAAATCTATTATTCATGAGTCTTTTTCTTATTGAGTCTCTTATGTTTGTTGATGATATGCATATGTCATGTTATGTCTTATTCCATCAAGTACTGAGTCTATTTTATTGTCCTTGTGAGTCTATTAATTAAGAATCATATCGGTTCTTATTAAGTCAAATCAAATCAAGTCAATTTAGTTCATGGACCATTTCATTTGAGTTTGAGATGAAGACAAGTCAAGATTTGCGAAACTCATTTATGTAAGTACTTATGCTAAGCTATGTGAAGTATCTAATAATTATGACAGTAGCATAAACACTACAAGATGAAGTGTGTAAATAGAAAATAAAGAATAAGTGGTGTATTACACGAAAAGAACTAATAATGTCATTATTGACCCTTATTAGAACTCAGCTATAGGTAGATATAATAAATGGTAGATCAAAGAATACTTTTGCTTCATTATAGAGATAGGTCCATAGGATAGAAGAAGATGTGATCTAGTAAGTGTTAGAATAACATTGCAAAAGTTAGAACAAGAAGAGAACATAGGTTCTATAAGTTTAAAATCTCAAGGCAGTAGAAGTTAGAGTAAAAAATCCCTTTGACTTAGTAAATTCAATTCATGTAAGCGTAACATAAAGGGAAAAGGTTTAAGTACCTTATTTTAGATATTACTAGGCCCAACATTATGTAAAGGAATATAGTAAATATAACTAAGTGACTCAAAAATTACCTAAAGAGAACTAGAGAAGATGATAATAAAATTTTAGAATATTATTATAAGGAAATGATGGCATCTATAAAAAGAATGCACCTACCGTTACAACTTAAAGCTAAGTTTTGTGCATGTAAACATAATAATAGTTTAATAGAATGGAGAATGGAGAATTGATGTCAATAGGTTATCAACTATCACTTAGAAGGAATAATGAGAAATGAATTACAATTAAGGTCACTATAAGTCTATAGAAGTTGTACTTCAAGAGGGATTGATGCTCATGAGATATTACGAAGCTTAGACTGTGGTAAATGACTAGAAATTAATATAGAATGCAATGGATATCACTCAATATTAGACCGGAATAGAATGTCATTCAAAACCTCACATTAAACACTCATATTAGTAAGTTTTATTGGAAAACATATGGTTCAAATAGTCAAACATATAAGTTAAGTAGGAAACATGTAGTTCTGGCCTTTCAAAATCTATAACTTGTTTGTAAGCAAGTTGTTCATCAAAAACCAAAAAGTCAACTCATTCTAAACATTATCAAAACCATAAACCCCTATAATTCCCTCATTTAATACCCTTGACTGAAAATAATGTAATGAGCAATTAACTTTAGAAGGAACTTTAGTGATAGAAATCCTACCATATTAGTTAACAGGTGATTTTATTGTGATCATATGATCCTCTAATAGGAACATAGATAGTTATTCGTTTTGAACTACATAAAGGATCAAATCCAAAAGCACTAACCCTATAATTATTTCAACATAATTGTAAATATTTGGAATTGATATCATCCATGATCTTTTAAAACATAATAATAATAATAAGTATTAACAAAAGAATAAGAACAAGCATGTAAAATCTAAGTTGTCATCTTGGTGGTGATGGATTCTAGTGACGAACATAATGTAACAATTAGTGTCAACAAAAGCAATAATGAAGTAAAATGCATAAAAATAATAGATACAATGCCAAAAGAGCTATCAAGTTAAGAAAATCATAAGTTTCATACTCTAAAAAATAGTTCCCGTACATTTGGGAGAGTGGAATGGTTGAGCTAATATACTATGACTTGGCAAAAAATAAATAAACAATAATTATATAAATATGTATGAAATAAGCAAAACAATCTCCACAAGTTTGGATTTTGTAAATACATTAGCATAATTACAAAATAACTGAAAGCTAATCTTTAAATACAACATTTATAATTTATTGATAAATCAAAGAAAAATTTTATAAAAAAAAAAACTATATAGATTTAGTTGTAAGAAGTTCAAAGGCTTAAACAATTATTGGGAGTGAATCACTACCCCCACTACAAGGGAAACCCCATGTTTAGGGTTGTTGACAACAAGGGGCTAGTTATTGGTAGCTAAAACATTATTTTCTAGTATGTTCCCCAAATTACTCTATTGTTCATTAAATTATTAAAAATATTAATTCTACTTAGAAAATTCTAAAAAAACTTATGCTTAAGTAAATTTTCACGTAGAATTTAGGAAAAATATTATTTTGATGAATTTTTGTAGCTATATACTATGCTCTTAAAAATTCACTAAACTTGAACAAATTTTAATGTAGTTTTAAAACACACTAACAATGTAGTTTCCAACACCAAATTTTTTTTTGCAAGCTATTTAATACTTATACCGTAATGCTACATAAAGTTTTTTATCAAAGCTATTTTCCATATTTTTCTTGATTTTTGAACCCATAAATTAAATCTAAATTAATATTTTTAGTAAAATTTATGAATTTTCTCCAAAAGCCTTGGATTCTACACCAAACTAATTTGGGGTATAATTTATAGATTGGTGGTGTTAGGTTAAATTTTATAAATAGGAGTTGTGAATTTTAGGAACTTATGACTTATATAGTTTAGTCTCATAATACGTAATCTTATGAATATTTGTAGATAAGGGGGGTTAAATGAAGCTTTTGTGGAATAATGGAGTATTCTTGCATTGTATATACTATTAGTATGCCTTTTACAGTTGGAATTGAGGAGAAGAGTGAACAAATCTGTTAGTTATAAGGAGTATGAGTAATACTAGAGGATAACTGAAAGGGTTTATTAAGTAAAAATCTTAATAAATGCATAATAATAGGCTAAACTAAATGAAATTCCTAAGGGAAGCAGTCATACCCAAAATCGTGGAGTTATAATAGTCTTATTGTGTAAAACAACTTAAGATAAAATCTAGCCATTTTAACCGCTAATGTATGTATGGCTTACAGCAAATAATTATCACTCCACAACTTTGAGTTATTCAGTTCTATACCTGTTTGGTATCACCTTATGGTGTAACTTTCTAAATTAACATTTGAAAAAGATTATGTGATAATAAAGCTTGAGAAGAAATCAAGTCTTATAAGTAACTTAAAAAAAAGACATAATAAGGATTTATAAAAGTCTACAAGTTTATTGAATATAGTAGAGGTAATAATAGTATAAAATTAGAGGGTTACCTAAAGAGACCTTATTAGTTTTCCTAAAGATTAGTAGAATCAATAAATAAATAAAAGTTTACCCAATCAATCTTGTATCTCACTTCTCAACCATATTCTCTAATCTTCTAGAACTTAGAGTGTCACTTGGTAAATCTACTAGAAACCTGCATCTTAGTTATATGGGAATAAGTGAAAACTTGCTCAGTAAATGGGATAGAGACAATATCACTTATTTGACATATAACAACCAAGGTTTTCAAGCAAGTTTAGTTAGATGCTATGCATGAACAAGCAAGTGTCATCATACAATGTTATCTAGTCTATTACAAGATTAGAGAAATTGCATCTACTCTTATTTAGATTGATGATTTCGACGTCACACACATTGTGAATCGAAACCTAACCAAGTCTTGTCCAATGGAGATCATGCTCTGTCTAAGACTACCTTCAAACTACAGTCCCCAACTTTTTCGTAACCTCCTCTCTTATTATGTAGTTTGACTAAGGGTAGGGAAATGATTATTTCAACTATCTTTATTGAAGGGTCTGTGTTTAGCCCAAGAATCTTAGTTGTTTCCCTTAGTTAGTTGCGATATATGATTACTTAGAAGTTAGGTTGAGTTTGAGTTAGTTTTCTTCTTAAGGTGATCAAACAATTTTATATGGTTCAATAAAGTAACGACATAAAGCAACTGATACATAAAGTCTAGCACTTCAGATAGCAAAATAATATTCAAGCACATATCTTACATACATACATGCTAGCAACTTCCAATTATAAGCAAGACACATACTAAAGCCTCTAAGTATTTTTAAACAATACTTTAAAGTCCGGTAAAACATTAATCTCACTTTCTTGGATATGTAACACTTTATATGTGTGCATATATGTCTCCTTCTCTTTGGTTTTCCCCTAAATATGGAATGCGATCACTTTAATATTATTAAATATAAAGTAAATGAGTTAATTTTAATAATTTAAGTATTGCTAGGACTTATCTTTAATGAGTGGAACAAGTTTTTGTATTGAGTTTCAATTTGCTATTAAAGTCTCTAAACAAGGCTTTAAAAACTGCTTAAAACTAAGTTTTGATCTCAAAACCTTCAGTTGAAGTCTTTGGGTGAGTGTCTTTAGACTAGTAACCCTCCATCCAAGTCTCTGATGTTATCCCAATTATATTACTTGCTCTAGACAACTCTCCAAACTATCTTCTAAAGTCATTTCATCTAAGCATGTATTGCCATTCAATTCTCGGATCAAGTCATAAAGCCATTCCTATTACATTTCCCATATCAAAATCTATCCCTCTAATGAAGCCTCTAAACTAAAGAACAAATCTTCCTCTTTATCGACCATCCCTCTAAAGATGTCTATGAAGTGATTTCATCTAAGCCTTCTAAATTAGCCAACCCTTTAGTCAAGTCTATGAAATCATTACAATAACACTTCTTTCACCAAATACTTTCTAAACGAGGTTCCAAAATATTTAGAGTTAAATCCCTTCATTCGCCAACCTTCTAAACATCTCTTTAAAGTCATTTCAACCATGCTTATTTTACCAAATATTATCCTAATGAAGACTTTGACATGGTTATAATTAAGATCCTTACACCAATTAACCCTTTAGCTAAGTATTTGAACAAAGAATTTAAGTCATTCTTTTACTAAATCAACCATATGAAGAACCCTTTGAACAGATCTAATTACATGTTTATTTCAAGTGACTCATTCCATCATCATGTTTCTAATTACAAAAAAGTTAGTACATGATCATTCATCATACTCATTAACATCACGTTACCCAAACTTTCAAATCCTCATATCTTTACCTTAATGCATATATACTATATTTGGTTATTTGTGCATATCTCAAATCCAATTCAATTCATCCCACTTTAGATTACCCTCCATAGTGACATAAAATACAATCAAACTCCAAAACTCTTAAATGTTGTTTTTCACAAAGGTAATTACACAAAATTTCTAAAAAAATTGCATTTTTCTTCAAATTTAGAGGCAAAATATTCGTTAAAAATCATAGAATATATTTTTGGTGAAACTTTTGATAGGATTCATTTATGCAGTATGAGGATAATCTTGAAAAAGTTTGGCTTTAAAACAACAACAATAGGGTTATTTAAAACAACTTCTAAAATTGTTTAGTTTTGTGCGATTTATTAAGGAGATTTTATACTCACTTGAAAATTGTATAAACTAATATTTTTCTTGAAAAGTACATATAAAAATATTCAAAAATAAATTTTTTAACAATTTTTGGACATAATTTCGTATTTTTGGAAAATAGTAAAAAATTGGGTAGAAAATCGAGGCTCATTAGAAGTTGGCCACGTGGCTACCCCCTCCTTGTCGAGCTAATTGGTCACTCCCACCAATGTTGGGTAGTGGTAGTGGTTCACCTCTAGTCACTCTCCAAACCTGCATTTCTTGAAACAATTTGGTTTGCATAATGCGGGTTCTTTTTTTCTTTTCTTTTCTTTTTTAGAATTGTTCCTCACTATGCTTCCCTTTTCCAAATTTTTCTTAGCTTCTTTGAGGATTCTTTAAAGTTCTAGAGAGATTTGGTGTATATTTCCTAGATTGATGGTGTAAGAAATGATTTTTCTAAGCCGAATGTTTTCCACTAATCTTATCATTTTGAATGCTTGTTTACTAATTTTACTAGATAATGTTAATTAATCAAATGCATTTTTTTGGTTATTTAGATTATTTCGAGCACATATTTATCTACAATAATCTCATCCGAGATACACATATGGAATTTATATATTATTTTATGTCCTTTTATAATTTTAATGTCTAAATAATTTATCTCTAAAGTTTGGTTAATTTTTATTACCTAATTTACACGTTTATGATGGATAAATTACAATATAATATAATTTAGTAAAATTATCTATTTTTAGTTATAATAATATTATTTTATTATATTTCTATATCTTGGACTTACAGCTTGCCATTGTCTAACTCTTAGGATTTAGACGTAAAATATCGTCGTGATTCGCTTACTTTCGTATATGTCCTAAATTACTAGCTTAAAATAACCGCATGGAACTAGGGGCTCATAGAAGCGATAATCAAGGAAGTTTCAAAGACTAAATCAAAGGGTAAATTTTATGAACTTTGAAGTTGGTTGAACTCAAGGTATAGTTTAGAGGGTACATTGTCAAGAAATTTAAAATTGAGTAGAATGCATGGTAGTCCCAAAAGTTAACTTAAAGAACATTTGGAATAATTATAGATTTGTGTGAGCAATTAGAAGTTGGCTTAGAGGGTAATCTGTAGAAAATCTTAAGTACTTATCAGACTCAAAGGTTGATTTAGAAGTTGATCTTATTATGAACTTTAACCTTGATAGGGCTTAGACGAAGACTCAAAAGGTACCAAAGGTATATTTCACTTGTGAAATAACCTAAACCTTCCTACACTTAAGTATAAATAACCTATGAAATAAATTCCTAATTAACCTAATCTAGTAAACCCTAGAAAATCGATACTCTAAACCCTAATTTAAGTCCAAGTGTCCTAAACTGTATAATGAGTTAATAAGGCTAGTAATAATAAAAAATTATGAAATTTAATAAATCGAATATAACATCGATAATAAAAACCCTAGAAATTGATTAAAACCCTAAATCGTGTACTGAAACCCTAAATTCGATTTATGCACCATTAATCAAAATTGAACCTGAATTTGATCGAAACCCTAAAATTATAACTTTAAGCCTATAAAATAGTTAAATATCACTCAATAGTGATATAATTATAGTTGATTGCAATTATCGACTAAATCACGTAATAGCGTAAAATTTTTAACGAAATCGTTAAAACAACTTATAAAAATTATAATTGTAATGGGTACCACTTAAATTAATAAATTTTCACAAAATTCCAAAATTAATTTATGATGATTATTTTTATGATTTTTAGGTTTAGAAAAATTACATATATTTATTTTTAATTTCTATTTTCTTTCTTTTTCTCTTTTCTTTCTTTTTTGCTCTTCTCCTTGCTACTACGTCTTAGAAATCAAAAGAAAAATATCAAAGTTAGCAGCCCACATGAGAAAAATCAAGCTATAAGTGTTGGCTTTAGGAAATAAGATAAATTAGATATGATGACCTTATCTTATCCTCATTAATGTAAAAATTAGGATATTATTTTATTTTATCTTATTTTCTCCTTAAAATTGCTGATCACGTGAGAAATAAAAGAAGAAAAGAAATTTGGAGAAAGCCAAACCAAAAACACAAAAAGAAGAATAAGAAGAAAAAAATAAGAAGAAGGAGGAGGAGGAAGACAAAGAAGAAGAAAATTTAATATAGTTAGATAAGTATAATTATTTCAGTAGTATATATGTATTTTATATGGTATGTTCATGTATATACTAAGTATTTGTGTTGTATTTTATTAGATATTTCATTACATATACATGTATGTACGCATAAGTAGATAATTTAAGATATATATATGTATGTAGACATGTATATATATAGGTAGAATATATGGTATGTGTTTGTATCCATAAGACTATATATAGTATATATTTACTATTTTTACAAAATAAATATAGATATATATATATAGTTGTACACGTGAAAATGATTATGCATGTATATATGTATGTAAACATTATTTTCATATGTATATATATATATATGTATTCGTATAGTATATACATGTATTTTGTAGTTATATAGTCATATATTTATGTAAGCTATATTTTATGTATACCTATATATATCTACATATGGCGTGAATATATGTATAATATATAGTATGTGTATAACATATAGTATATATGTAGTATACCAAATATTAAGTAGTATATATGATATAATAATATTTACTAAATAAAATAAATCCATAAATATGTAAGGAGTAGGTATATATATTATCATAAATTAGGAATTACTAATTTAAGTAAATTATAAAATTAATCAAATATAGTATAAGTACATATATATATATGTATATCGTAAAATACAAATGAATAATAAGAAAATAATAAATAATTATAATAAGTCTAAAATCTAAAAAATAAGTAAAAATGATTAACCTATGTAAAATATGCTTAAAATAATAAAATTATTAATTATATGATTTAAATAATTATTAAATCATAAATATATTAACAAAAAGATAAAATTAATATTTATAATTTTTTAAATTAAAATAATAAATTTTGTGATATTTTTATATCACAGTTTAAACTACAAGTCACAGTATCCAAAACGGACCTCGCTATGAGAAAATACGCCCGAAAACAATCAAAATGAATTATAAGTTCATACTAATTTGAGCTAAAATGAAAAAATTATACGCAATTAGATAAAAAGCTCAAATCAAAAATTTCATGTAACTAGGTGAAGTAAACTTTACAAATTACGATACTAGTTTAGCTTTAAATCCTTAAACTTACAAATTTTTATTATTTTCAGGTGATCTTGATATTGACCTTGAGCTGCCACCAGATTATTACGATCTTTGAGTCGACTATGGCTAAGTGAGTTTTCTTGATGATTTCATACTTGTTTGTGTTTGTAGTTAGTAAATATAAGTTATGATCAATAAATGAATGTTGTATGGGATTAGGTTATGCTTGTGTATGATAATTGGTTGCTAACGGTGAATTTACTTTAAATTATAATAATGTATTGATTGTTACATAATAGTTTCACTAGGAATTGATTGTTTGTAACTTTGAATGATCATTGAATAATAAAACCTAATTTTACTCGACTAGAAAAAGTTAACTTGAAACACACATAATTATGTACTGCATAACTAATTCCGACAGTCACATTATATGGAGGTAGCGAGAGGCCATATGTCAGTTGATTATTTGATTATTATAAATTTTGTATGGTATATACGTGGTGCAATATGACCTTACCCTGACTCGTAAGATTACTAGGCGTTAGAGGTGCCAATCACTTGTCTAAGGGTTAAGTCCAAAGGCCTCCATTTAAGGGTGAATGAGAGTTGCATGAACCTACTTACAATCATATGTAGAACTCGTTTTTTATAAAACTAATAATGGATATACCATTACATTATAAATACAAAATGCGAAGTTTCGTTATGAAATAAGTTCTAGTATAATATCCAGATCTGATTGTGCTGATGTATCTCCAACCTTGACTTCGGAAGGCGTTAAATCTAAGTTACATGCAGTACCTGGTCACCTGCATGTATTTGTTTGGCATATTGATTAACATGCATTTATTTGATTAGACTTAATTAATTATTGTATAATTTGATTGCTGTATGGTTGAGAGAATTATCTTACTAAGCTAGTTAACTTATACCCTTATAGTCTTATTTCACTATTAGAGTTATTCGTGGTGTCGAGCTATCACACGGCCGAAGTTAGTGATTCATCACGGGGTTAATGTTGGAGTCGAACGTGATCAAAGTATACTTATCATAGTTTATCTAGATTATAAAGCTGGTTATGTAATCAAATGATACTAGTTTAACTTAAGAAATGCTTTAGATTTCTTATCTATAAGTTCTTATATAAATAAATTATGTCTTATGTTTCTATATTTTATTATTGTTATCATGAAATGATATTACTTATGCTTGTGCAACTCTTAGTTGTTAGTTGTAGCTATAGCCTTATATATCGTATAAAGGGTCATCGATTGTAAGAGAATTCAATCTGCAATCCTTTATATGGTATACGGCAACTGCTATGACTAGCTTCCTCGAGTCGTAACAAATCCTTTTAATGATGAGTAAATTAATGGTACTTTACAACTTTTATAGTGGCTTAAATAGTAAATTGGATAAACATATAGGAATTTTGAAAGGGGGGACAAGCTCAACAACTATGTTTAGTGAGTAACCGTATTTTAGGTAAATGGGATTAATGCTTCACCGTATTTTGAAGTATTATTTCAAAATACTTGGAGACCTTAGTATGCATTTATTTGTGGTAGTAACTTAGTTTTCAGTATGTATGCAACACCTATGCTTGAATATTGTTTTGATGCTATGAGAGTTCAGTTCTATGTATTATTGGTTTGTGATACTATTTTAGCTCGATTATTTGAAACTAGTCAATCACCTTAGTAAACCATCTACTCAAACTTGGCTTAAACTCTAACCTAACATGCATCTTAATCCACTACTAGTAATGGCTAGGATTCTTGAGTGAAACATAAATCCTTCAATGAAGATAGCTAAAATAGTATTTTCTCTACCCTTGGTCAAAGTTACTGGAAAGGAGGTAGTAGCATGGTTAGGGACCGTAGTTCGAAGGTAGTCTCGAGCATAAGGTATTCTCCATTGTATAAGCCTCGGCTTGGTTTCAATTCATGTGTGAGACATCAAAATCATCAACTGGAATTAAAGAAAGTGTAATTTCTCTAATATCGTGACTAACTGAATAACATCATGTGATGGCACATGACTATACATGCATTGCATTTGACTAACTTGATTGAAAACCCTAATTGTATTAGCTTAACGCATACTTTTGTCTCTATCCCACTTACCGAGTAAGTTGTCGCTCATTTCCCTATAGTTTATTCTATAGGTTCAGAGCGAATTTACAAGTACAAATCTAAAACTAAAACGTTAACAAAAAAGATTAGGGAGTGAAGATCAAGAAGAATTAACTGGATTCTAGTTTTTATTATTGGCATTGCTAAATGTTGACATTTTGATTTCTGGTTTTTATACTAAGTAACATGAACCCGTAGATTTTATAACTACTCATTTGGAAAAATTAAACTATAAGTTTGTTTTAATAGTTATTTCAAAAGATAATACCATGGGTTTATTATAGTCACTTCGATTTTCTTAGGGTCGGTCGTCACATCCTCCTTTGTTATTATATATCCTATGTATTTAATTTACATTATTCACAAAACTACTTACTTCTCTTTACAAACAGCTTTTTTCTTCATAATACTTGAAAAAATAACATGCAGATATTCCTCATACTCTCCCATAACCCTACTATACACAAACATAATCTAAAAGTATTAGAAGATACTTTCTTAGAAAAGGTTTGAAAACATGATTCATAAGGTTTTTTGGTGTAGGAAGGGCATTAGTCAACCCAAAATGTATGGCTAAGAACTCATAATGCCCTTCATGTATTTGGAAGGGCATCTTATGAATGTCATTGGGATACATCTTCATCAAATAAATACATCTTAAGTGTCGTTCTTAATCTTAACAAGTACCATCAAGGATGAAAAGGGGCTATGATGTGCCTAAATCCACTGAAGAAGAATCTAGCATAAACTAAATGCACAACTCAAGGATATATATAGGAACTTCGATATTTTATAGTTATAAAATAACAAGAAAGTGATACTTTTATGATTTTTCTAATAATATCATGAGAAATGGATAAATTAAAGGGATATGGACAACTAATCAAATAGGAATTCTTTGGTTGAATTGGAATAAGGTGTAGTTGAACTTCCATAACTAATGTTACACATAGTTTTTGGAAATCAAATGTGATTGAATTGAAGTAGTTGATAGGAACTAAGACTAGATCAATTAAAAGGATCACTACAATTAAAGCGATGATTTGATTGATAAGTTCAACATGGATAAATGATTTCAATAAGGATGGAAGATGTCACACAATATTCAAAAGGAGTAAACAATAATGTTCATTTAAAAAACATGATAAATGATAAGATCTTCCTCTAATCAGTTACATGATATTTATAGATAAACACTAATAACTATCATGAAAGGAAAATAGTAGACAAGATACACTATAACTACCTAAGAAAGAAATAATTATCTAAAAGAAAAATAAGACAATTAACTAAGGGGAAATAAAATAACTAGCTAGATAATTGCATCATATTTTATGGGACTTCATGTTATTTTTACTCCTTATTCAGAAGATTTAAAAATAATGTCCAATTTGAATTGAGATTTTCCTATTCAAATAACTTCCTCTAGACTTTTCTATCAAAAGCTTCCTCGATTTGCTTATTAGAAGCTTTATCTTGAGATGCCTTCTCTTCCTTTAATGAATTAGATCTACTTTTGACTACCTTCTTTGATTCTAAGCTTAATCTTCGGTGACTTGCTTCCATGATCCAAATCTTAGCAATTCTTATCATCATTACAAGACCTTCTTGGCTTTTGAACCTATGCTTTAATAGCATACAAGTTGAAATTACATGGTCAACTGCATCTCCTTAAGCTCTTTTTCAAAGATCTTCCAACTCTAAAGTTAGGATTTTGATTCCCATCATCACCCTTACCTTTGAAAAATATTCACCTCAAATATTGGCTCTTTAAGTTCTTAGGATAGGAATAAAGAAACATTCTAGTAAGCAAAATTTTCACACCTTCCATTGACTTTCCCTTGAGCAATTTTTTCAATCTTTACTTCTATTAGTTTAGAGGAAGTAATATTATCTTCTAACTATATATTTTTAAGAGTGTAAGTATTTTAGAAGCCATTATGTAACATTCCTCTATCATATATCTAAGCTCGTCTTAGCAAAATATTGGGAGCATCTATTAGAGCAACATTGCATTCCACTTTATCTTGACAATTACTTATCTCAAGTAGAACTTTGACCTTCCTATTGATCAGTATTGATCCTTTATCACCAAACCAATATAGATTATATGGCTCCTATTGTAGTATGGCCTTCAATTCAATACTATGGTTAGATGCATATGCATTAGTGACAAGATTAATGGATGTCTATCATCAACAATGATAGAACAAGTCTTACCCTTTACTAAGCTATTAGTATGAAATAAATTTTCTCTTTATTCATCCTGTTCTAAAGAATTGACATGTAACCCTCGCCTACTAAGGATATAACATCTCCTTCTATTTCTTTAGTACCATCCTCTCTTCATCACACTCTTTGAAACCAGCCTTACTATCATCTACTTCTTCCTCTTGACTTTATACTACCATCTTCAAAATTTCATTCTTTAGAATCTGTTTTTTCTATTCTAGCATTTAGAAGTAAGATGCCTAAATATAAGGCATTTGAAACATTTGATCTCACTCAACTTCTTTCATTGGTACTCTTGATCATTCTCTTGCACATGATAAGTGTTAGGCTTACTACTATCACCCTTCTTAAAAACTTTTATTCTCCTTCCTTTCAAGTTCAACATTTAACTTTTCTTTCTTTGTTAGGGCTTCTAATTTCTTAGTAGGATTAAGGGATCTAACTTTGGTTCTTTGCCTTTGTATGTAAACATTGAATTCCAATTTAATTACATTATCTAGACTTTCGTAAAATGGTAGTTCCACCACATTTTCAATCTAATACCTCAACCCTGAACTATGCTATAGTTTCTTATATAAGTCCACTCACTTTGCACCTTATCAAATGCATCTTGTATTGTAAACACCTAGTTTTTACCCTCCTTTTATTTTTCAAATTAGGTTATAGGGTCCTAAACTAAAAAAAGTTTAAAAAAATACAAAATTAAAGAAATCCCCAAAAAATGGAAAAAAATTAGAAAAAATAAGAATTCTAGAAAAATATTAAAAAAATAGGAAAATAGGAAAAAGCACAAAAAATAAGAAATTTAGAAAAAAATAAAAAAATAAGAAATTTTGAAAAGTCACAAAAAATTGAAAAAATAAAAAATTTTAGAAAATAACATTTTATTAGAGTAGATTTTTAATTTTAATCTAGGTTTAGGAGTTAAGTCATTCAACTTAAGTTTATATTTAAATCTAGCCTAAGCTGAACAAGTCTATATGTGCAATTTAATTGCATATATAAATAAAGCATAAGCTGACAACCTGACGGTTAAGCATATGGGTATAATATTAGCATTGAGCATGAGGTCTTAGGTTCGAAACTTAACAAAGGTAGGGAGGCCTTTTTCTCACTTTTTGTTTTTAATCACATCTGAGACTGCCACGTGTTAGGATATAACTGCACCACATATCTTGACATGTGGCATCATTAGATTAGACGTCCTTGTTGACGTAGTACTACGTAGCATGCCACATCAACCACCATATTTGAAGTGTTGATACATAGTAGGTTGGGGTTTGTCGAGATGGCTGATGTGACGCTACGTCAGCGATACGTTAGCACTTTCCCTTTCTTTCCCTCAGTTTTCTCCCACTTTCTCCCGATTTTCCTCCTCTTTCCTTCTCAAGAATAGCTCACTCCCTCCACTTTAGCTTCAATTTCTATACAAATTCCACATATAGGCACATAATTTCTTATATCAATCTCGTATGAGACATGGCATGCTTGGAATTGGTGTTAAGAACAAGTCCAGATTCAGCCAAAATCACATTCAAATCAGCATTCAAAAATTGGAAAAAAGTTAGGTTTTTGAACATTTCTCATTAAATCTGATTCCAACTTTCCTTTGTTTCTGGGTTGAATTTGTGTATAAATTGATTATCATGGGACATAAACAAGATACACAACCAACAGAATCAACTCCCACACTCTCTTTATCCATTTCCAATCACCTCTTCTCTCTACCAATCTCTCTCCTCTCAGGTTTCTCTCTCTAGAGAACTCCAAGCTCAACTACCACCACGGTTGCAACCTCCACTCCATCAGCTCCCGAATGCGACTTCCTTCGACCGCTGTCGTAAGCTCTCACTACTCAACCAAATTGCCACACTTAAACCCTAACCATCGAAGCTCACCCCCCTTAAACTATTACGTTTAGTCATCCTCGGCCTAAACTACTCCTATGGCCATACTCCCCATGTCCTTAAACCCCTAACCCAACGAACCACTAGCCTCTAACAGCTGCGCCGTGTGCTACCCAAACACCATCGCCAACTGCCACTTCCCATAACCGCTAAACAACCACCCCGAGCCTCGGCATTAAACCTACCCCCCTATTCTCAATCCAAAACGTACAAAAAAACTCCTTACCCCCTCGCTTTGGCCACTTGAAATGCCTGAATTGTCCTCTGTTGTCGTTGCTGCTGTTGAAGGCATTGAAGCCCAACCCAAATCCAGCGGAGCCAACCTGACCCATCCAACCCGCCTATGTCCGACTCGTACATCCGAATTTGTCCAAAGTTTTTCTTTTTATTATTTATATATCTTATATGTTTTTTTTTATTTTTTTTATTTGTTTTGTTTAAATGTAATAAAAAATATTAATAATTGAAAGGAAAGAGAAAAAAAAGAAAAAAAAAGTAATTTTGTTTTATTTTATTTTATTAAATAAGTAAGATATAATAAGTAATAAGTGATAAAATAAAAAAAAAAGAAATAAATAAAATAAGAAAATAGAAAAATAAATAAGTAAGTAAAAATATTATTATTTCTTTTTGTCACTTAGAAAAATTGATTTTCTAAAAACAAATGAAATAAATAGACCTCTTTCCAAATTAGGACCATTTTAAAGTTTCCAAAAAATTAAAAAACCGATTAGGATAATTTTAGGAATTTCCTTCAACAAATTAAAACAAAATAAAATGTAAACTTGACTATTTTCAAATTAAAACAAAACCAATCCACTAAAGTTTTACAAAAAAAAAAAAAAGCTATGTATGTCTGATCTCGAATAGGGGGTACGTAGGCACCCGTACGTAAGTATGGGGCGACTTGAAATATGGAAAGTTTATTTTTTCCATTTTTAGTTATTTATGTAAATTAATCCATTTAGTTGCATGTATCATAATTAGATGTTTTTAGAAATTAAAAATTGTATATTTGAAAAGCGAATTTAAATTTGAAAAGTTAAAAAAATGGTACCCGTTTAGAGTTTAATAAATTAGCCCTCGAACCTAAATCTCTAGTTTTCAAAAAAGCTGTTTTTACAAATTGTTTTTTTTTTCTTTAATCAATAGACCAGTAGTTAAGTTATAGTCAATCCACCCAATTGGTTATAACTTAACCCTTTTTCTCGACTCCGGTCGGGTGGCAACTCTAAACCCTTTTTAAATTGAAAAAAAAAATGATTTTCTTTAAATCCTAATTAAGGATCAGTATTAAACGGGTAAGGTTTAGTATTGATCGGCTTAGAGAAGACTTAATATTATAAAAGAACTAAGAGGGTGAAAAACTAGGCTCGACAAGTATTCATAGGGATAATCCTCAATACAAATTCCCCTTTATCTCAAGTTTTGCAATCACATGTATAATTCCTATTTATAAGAATGTGGCGTAGATCTCTTTTTCATAACTCTTTTCATCATTATTTACATAGTTACTTCTACTTCACCATACTCCCATCTCTAAGACCTTACATTCCTCCATTATGGTGACACATACCCAGTATACTCTAAAGTACCTATTTTAACCTTAGTGGGCACATCATACTCATAACATTCAAATATTCCCTCCACTTGTTGCTTCTAATCTAAGTAACTATCTAGTGACTCATGACCATCAAATTTAGGAAATTTCAATTTGACAATCTCCAACTCTTTCACTAATTGATTAACTTCAATGACTCATTTTCCTTTGAAATTGTCTCCTTCTCCTAACAACTCATCATCTTTTTTAATGAACCTACTCTTGATGGGAATTTTGGTCCTAAGCTCGATGGTCTTATGCAACCTAAAATGCTTATGCACTAATTTAGTCTATTAAGGTTCGAACTTGTTTACCATGTTTACCCTTTATGTAGGTGAAGAATGGTTTGCAATTCAACTACTGAAGAGACTTGAGGTAAAAGAGTATAGATCATATGATGTTAGGTTAGGGGACTTCTAGATAGGTTAGTAAAAGTCACTAGCAAGCTCAGGATAGCTTAAAGCCTTTGGTTGAGCTAGTGGCTTAACTGTTAGAGGTTTGAATTCTAACATAGGGTATGAACAATTGGAGGTTACTATATAAGTAACTATCTACTACCCCATGTTCCAAGAATTTACAAGGTTCTCTAATAGGGAATTTGAGTCTTGTGGAAAGAATATAAATGTCTAAAGTTAGCAGTTATCATCAACCCCTTATAAATATATCTTAGATAGCCTTTTAGGCTTTCAATCACCTTAGAGGACTAAGAGAAGACAACATTTACATGTCTTTATGGCTCTTTTGCCTATAAGAGCATGCCGTTTGGCTTCTGTAATGTACCTACAGTGTTTTAGTAGTTTATGATAGAAATTTTTGAAGAACTTATTGAAGGCATCATGGAAGTGTTAATGGATGACTTTTCGGTTTTTAGAGACTCCTTTGATCTTTGTCTCACGTGCATAGAAAAAATGTTAAGAGGATGTAAAGAAACTAATTTAGTTCTCAATTAAGAGAAGTGCCATTTATGGCACAAGAAGGTATAGTATTTGGGAACAAAATACCTCAAAAGGGTATTAAAGCAAACAATGTCAAGATAGCATGCAGTTTTTTTTGGGACATGTAAGATTTTATAGAAGTTTCATCAATGACTTCTCCAAAATTGCTAGACCCGTAACTAGACTATTGGAGAAGGTTAACCCATTCATCTTATTTGGAAGCATTTAATATTCTCAAGGGTAAATTAACACATGCCTCATAATGCTATCACTAGATTAGACTCTCTTGTTTGAACTTGTACAATGCAAATGACTACAATGTAAGAGCAATTTTGGGGCATAGACCCAAAAAACACTTCCAATCAAATATACTATGCTAACAATACCCTCAATAAGCTTAGGAGAATTAAACCACCACTAAAAAGGAGTTGTTGGTAATAGTGTTTGCATTTGATAAATTTAGGTCATATATGATCCTCTGTAAAGTTAATGCTCATATTGACCATTTCGCTTATTGTTATTTGCTGAATAAAATAGATGCCAAGCCAGGATTGAGTAGGTGCATCCTACTACTCTAAGATTTTGATTTGGAAATTAAAGATAAAAAAGAGTAGAGAACTTAGTTACAGATCTTTTATCGTGCTTGGAGAATCCATCTTTAGAAAAGCTAGATGAGTAGGAGATAAATGATGATTTCCTAAAGGAGTTACTCACTAGTTAAGTGCTTAGGAAGTTCTATGGTTTACAAATATAGTGAATTATTTAGTCACTAATGTCTTTCCAAAGGGACTAAATTATCGATAGAAGAAGAAAATATTATTTTTTGGAAAACCCATATTTGTTTAAGATCTATGTAGATCAAATGATTCACAGATGCATACGCCATTTATAATGATGGCAAATCTTAGGCCATTATCATTCAAGACTTACTAGAGGATATTTGAGTGCGAATAGGATAGTACATAAAGTCCTTGAGTCTGGATTTTATTGACCTTAGCTTTTCTAGGATGCTTAGAAATTTGTGTAGCTGTGTAACATGTGCCAAAAGTAGGTAATATATCTAAAAGAGACAAAATGCTATGGAATCTAATCTTGGTCTGTAGTCTTCCATATGTGAAGTATTAACATCATGGGGTCATTTTTGAACTTTAGTGGGAATAAGTATATCCTAGAAGCCATGGACTATGTGTTTAAGTGGGTAGAAGCTCATATCCTACCGAAAAATGATGCTAAGGTGGTTGAACAACTCCCTAAGAGTTTATTCTCTCAATTTGGTGCCCCAAAAACAATTATTAGTGATCAAGGAACACACTTCTGCAATACCTAACTTGAGAAGGTATTAAGGCATTATGTTGTTACTTACAGAATTGCTACTCCCTATCATCTTCAAATAAGTGGACAAGTAGAAGTTGTAGTAGGGATTTGAAAAGGATTTTAGAAAAGACCGTAGGGTACTATAGACAAGTGATAAGTGTGTGAAGCTACACACTTATTTAAAGGATTTCTCTAATGATTATATGTGATTTAACAAAGATATGAACCAAATTGTATTGATTTTTATTAAAATCACTTATAATCTTTCAACATAAGTATAATTCACATATATATATATATATACATATATATATATATTTTATTGCTCAAAAGTCATATATATTTGAAGAATTTAAACTCTCGTTGCTTATTCTTTCCAGTCCCAAGACTACCATGTACCCTACTTAAGAAGCTAGAGAGTAAGAAAGATGAAGACATAGAGTAGGAACTAGTAGCTTGATAGTAATCTTAGTTAACATGAAGTCGAAGTCTGGAATAGAACCAAAGGAAGAGGCAAAAATATTAGAGTATACTGATTAACAATAGCCCTAGTTACCATCCTGCCAATAGAAGACTTGAGGAACTGACTTAAGCTACAATCAAGCTGGTACACTTATTGGCATCCAAAATAGAACATTCACAAGCATCGTAAAGAGTGAAGTATACCATCCTAACAATAGTTCCAATAATTGTCATGATGGTATATTAAAGCCTTGAAGATTAAACATGTCATTTCATTAAGGATAAAAAAGATCAATGGCTGACATGTTTTCATTAGCTTGATGGTAGCCTAACTTACCATCTTGGTAGTAATAGATTGATATAAAAGTCCTTCCTCATTTTGTAACAAAATTTCTTAGGAAATTTCTAGAGTTTATGGTTTTAGCTTCACCACTTTCTTTCTCTTTAGGTTATGGCTTAGTTTTATTGTAGTTTTGTGGTTTCTATGGCATTTTCTTCTATTTTAATGCTTTTAGTGTAGATTTCTATTAGATTCTAGCTCTTTCGAAGATTTAGTTTATGGATTTCCCTTTCATCCATAGAGATTGTTTAGGAAATCTTGAGGAACTCCATTGTTGAAGTTAAGAAGCTTAGTTTCATAATGTTCTCTTTACATTTTCCATGTTCAATGCAATGTTTATTTTCATATTCATGTATATTATGTGATAAATGTTTATCTTGTACAAATATGATGAATAGTGCTTATTATGCTTATGGGTAGTGTGTAAACATGATGAAGTAGTCATAGCTATGGACATTTTTGTATTGTGATAGTGTGAAGTTAGAATTTTACTTCGTTTTATGAAACAATTAGGATTAACTAAAGTGTTAGATTAATGTTGAGCTAGGTGGCAGTTCCCCCATGTTGTACCTCCCTCCCCTATAAACCTAATGGGATCTAAATAATATAATAGGATTTGAAATCCCTAAGTAGAATCTAATATTCCTAATTTAGATGGGTAATTCTTGAGCATTAAGGCTACAATCCCTATACTTACCATAGCCTAAAATTAGTTTAGATGAGAAATTAATTCTAACACAATTATTTAAGTAGTGATTATGTAAACCCTACTTTTAAATGGGCTTATGATTTGATTAAGAGTACTTCTGGTATGTTCCTAAGGATCAACTAAACTAAGAACTCAAGTTTACATTTAAAAAAAAACGAACTTACTTTCCAATTCGAAAGCTTATTATCGATAAAACCCAAACATTAAGAACTGCAGACTCTAAAGTTACTTAAGACCCTAAACCCTAAAATAATTAAGGACTTTTAACTCTAAGCAACTAATTGATAATTTCATTCAGCTTTAGAAAATTTCATAATTTTATAAGAATTGAATCATAATCTACAAAACAATTCAAGAAGTAAATCCTAAAACCATTTCTTATAAGACAATTTCCTTATCTTTATGCCTAAGCCTTACATATGAATAAATAGACCAACTTATCACCCTAAATGATTTATCAATTGAGAGTTAAAATCATTTATCAATTGATAAGTTATCAAAAACTCATGATAAGACACTTTCCTTATCACCCATTAACTTATACTACATATGGATAAATTATCACAAGATTTCATATGCTTAACTTTAATAAATGAGACAACACAATTCCATGCCATAAAGAGACCCTAATGGCTGATTCTTACAAGCAAGAAAGGGGGGACCATGCCTTATCTTTCATCCATTAATCACTTTATCTTATACTCCATTATTCACCCTTTAATGCTTACATCATCAAGAGTTACAACTGTTGACTTTTGTATATGCTACAAGACAACACAAACATACTTCTTAAATACACTTCCACCTTCAATACCAATTGACCACTCTTTCTCCATTTTCTCTCACTGTCAACATCATTTTCATTTCATTTTCTCTCACTTTGAAAACTACTCAAAAGAGGAAATACAAAACCCTACAAGTTCTTACACTTACCACTACATTCCAAGCACCTATACTTACCGCACTTTCAACTTCACCTTATGTCTTACATTTGCCAATTCAAAGCTCCTTTAGGATCCTTAGAACATCCTTCAAACCCCACTTCAAAGGACCAAAACTTAAAGTTTCCAAGAAGGTTGCAAGAAGGAGGAAGTAAGACAAAAGCTTAAGTGAAAACTTAATGCTCAACCACCGTATCTTTACTTTGTGGACGAGTAAGTATATCTTATGTTAGTAGTTTAGTATTCATGTTAAGAGACCACTATTTCTTGAAGAAGTGATTATGACCATATGTTGATAAAACATCTAAGACTACCTTAAGAAGCAAACTATGAAACCCTTGCATGAAAGTTGATGTTTTGTAGAAATACTTGTTTTATGCTTTGAATAGAAGATTTTAAGTTGAGAAAACCTTGAAATGAGAACTTGAATGAAAGGGAAGCATGCTAGATGTGAGGACTTAGGAGTCACTTGGATGTTACTTTCACTTCTATTAAGTTAAATATACTCAAATCTAGACTTAAGTAAAGGAAGAATCCATCACATAAAGTTTTATGCGGAAACCATCTTTGTAAGACATAAACTATGATATGTGAGTTATGAGAAGTATGAGATCTTCTACTTTCATGTAAAGTATGAGCTAAATGATCATCTCATGGAAAAGAAGTTAAGTTAAGATTTGAATACAAGTAGCTTAAGTTCATGATCTAACACCTAAATTTAAGGAAATGATGAAACAAGTTAGAAAACCAAATTGGAGGCCCTCACACCAAAACCGATCAGATCTAGAACTTTTCTAAAAGACACTTAAAAATATAATAAAATTAGGTAAACAAAGTGAAAAGACCAACTAAGGCAAGTAAGATAAGTATATTAAGCCTAAAACTCAAAACCGAGCTTAAAACTCCCAAAACGAGCCTTAAACACCAAGTTGAACCCACCTTAAGTTTCTCACCAGCAACTTATCACAACAATAAAAGAAGTTGTAAGACTCTCAAGAATCCCATAAGGCAAGTTCATAAAAATTGGATTTAAAACGAGAAAGTTATACATAATTGAACTTTAAGTAAGAAACTGAAAAAAGTACGAAAACTAATCAAAAATATAACTTAAGGGGTTTTAGCTTAGTTTTCTAAGTCTTATTTCAAATCCTTATAGTATTATGATTGTGATGTCTAAGGGACTTAGCATTCGGAGACAACTTACCCCCAAACTACTTCAATTGACTTGCATAGCTGAGTGAATGAATTCTTGATGACTCTTTACTTGATTTTGCTTATAAAATAGATGCATCTAAACTTATATATATATGGAAATGGGATGCTTATGGGATATGGAAATGCATGTGTATGAGTTTTTGGTTGAATACTATGGCTTGTTAATCACATAATAATGGAAATTGTTTGTCATAACTTATATGTGTGATTGTATGGAATGGAATTTTCTAATCACCATGAAAAACCGGATTAATCACTTATATGATTAAGAAATTCAATGAATCATGCATTCCTTATAATTGCATTTAGATAACACCTACTATTATTTCACGTAGAAGATCTGAAGGGACTCACTGGAGGAGGGCCTCTTGCAAGATTGGGTATTAGCTATGTTATCATTTTTATTGAATCTCTATCCTAATTTGAAGGGCTTACTAGGTGCTGGGAGACGCCAACCGTCATCAAGGGACCATGTCTTGCATCCTTTGCTTAAGGCATGTATTTGTAGACTACGAGGGCTATTATATCGCTAAATTCGGGATTTTGAAAATATAATTTGTTGTTCAAGAAAGAAAGTATATTAGATATCGTTTTGTTTTAACGTAAGCACAGTAGTACAAATGATATAAAACCCAAGGGCTAAAACTTGGATTTTGGTTTAGGTCGGTTAATTATCTCTAAACCCTAACTATAGGGGGCATAATTCTGAGTCGTATGTAGTTCGTAGGCCGTTACATACATTGTTTGGCATGCTGAATGTTCATGCATTCATATGTTTGTGCATCTAATAAATTTCTATCATACTGTATTGATGAAGGTATTTATCTCACTAAGCTCAAGCTTACACCTCAATAGATTTCTTTTGTTGCATGGAAACCTCTTCATTCATCCGAGCTGAGGAATACTTGAGGTGAGTCTCGTGTAGAGATAGGTTGCAGCGATCAAAAAGAGGAGAGGAGATTTTGTATTAGTTTTTGTAGATAACTATTTACCTTTATTTTTATACATAATATAATTTGAAGTTTATGATGTAGTTTCCTTTATGAACTGCATTTGCGTGTAATATTCTTTTGGTGTGGAACTCAACGAGTCTACATGTTCATTTAATTAATTTACATCATAGAGTCAATTTTGGTTAAATTGCTCCATATTACTTATCTATGGGCCTAGTGGTAACGTAAAGTGGAAAGAGCCTTATCTATCGTATGAAAAGCCTACGATCAATAAGGGAGTTGACAGTAGACCATTATACGGTATACGATGATCTACCACAACAATGATACTGGCGGATCATGATAGATAGGACTTGAATAACTAGTTAAAAGAATAGATTAAAGATTGTTAATACAATGCTCTTATTACATCTTATAATTTACAAAATGAAAGTGGGATAAATTCTATGAGTGAATAGAGACTCTAATAACATGGCTACAATGATCTCAAATGATTTTTTGCTCACTACTCATTTATCCCAAATCTTAAGAAATTTGATAAAATCTACATTTAATTCCATTATAGTCTTTCATTTATTTTAGATAACTTACATGCCTAGATTAAAGTAAAACTATTAAGATATAGTATTTAGTTACGATTCTAAGCTCTAATCTTTTTATTACCATAAAATACGACCTTGGTTACTCTCCCTACACTATCAATGGACTAGTATACTTGTTGACATTCGTAGTTTCTACTAAAATTCAATTGTTTTATTTGTAAGTAAGTCAATTGGTAGTATAGATTTCACTGTTTTTAAAAAGGGGGAAATTCTTATTTGTGTGTGGTATTAGCGAAAGTATGAAGCTTAAGACCAACAAGATTAGTCAGAGAAGGTCAATAATGCTTTGTGGGCCTACCAAATGGCATATAAATCACTTATTGGAACTACTCCGTATTGGCTTATATAAGGAAAAACATGTCATTTACCTATGGAAATAGAGCAAAAGCATATTGGGCCACAAAACATACTAAACTTGATGTTGAGTGTGTAGGTGATCATAGGTGACTTTAGCTCAATGAGCTAAAAGAGTGGCGAGAAATGCATATGAGAACTCGCGACTCTTTAAGGAGAAAGCCAAGAAATACCATGATAGCCAAATTAAGCAAGGAAAGCACTTTCAAGTAAGAGATAAAGTCTTCTTGTATCAATCTTGATTGCATCTTTGCCCAAGTAAACTCAAATTAAGATAGTCTTATCCATATATGGTGACTCAAATATTTCCCTTCGGAGTAATGGAGATTTAATTGGCTAATATCATATTTGGGAGGTGATTTTGAGAGTGAAGATCAAGATGAGTTTAATCTCTTCTCGATGCAAGAAAATGGGTAGTTTCTACCTCATTTCATCTAGCCAATGACGTTAATCAATAATGCATCCCAAGAGGCAACTTAAGCTACTTTTTCTTTCACATTTCTTCTTTGTTTTGGTTTTGAGTTTGTTTTTTGATCATTTAGCATACTTTTCGAACAAATTTTCTATGTTTTGTAGGTAAAAGAAAGTTTTTGAAGGAGTCAAGTGCATGCATGAGAGAGAATTATGGTTAAGACTACACTTGTAAACTTAGGCATGTTCCCTAATAGAGTGAAGAGCGAAAATGTCCATAAAAATGTCATAGTTACAGAATTATGCTTGTAAACTTGGGTGTAATCCTCTTGGAGAAATTTACACAAATTTCATAAAGTTTCATGCCTTAATGATCATGCTTGTGATCTTAGGTGTGATCTTCATTGGGGTTAGGTAAGTGTAAATAGGGCAATCATTATAGCCAAGACCACGTTTGTGATCTTGCTTATGATGATGTTCATATTTCGAAATTACTTTCAATATTGTCAATGATCAGGAGTCATTCCTGTGATCTCACCAATGAACCTTCATATCTAAAATTTTAAAGATTTATTTAAGTGTAACTTTCCTAATATGGCTAAGTTTCTTCAAAAACATGTTGCCTTATTTTTTAAATCTTTCTACAAGTTATATCCACAACCTACAACACTTCTTTTAATCTCAGTATTCCTCTCTATTGTTGCATCTTTGTCTAACTTCTTCTTCAATATTAGGATTTATCTTTGTTGAATTAATATAGTAGGTATGCATTTATTTCTATCTCTCTTTCTTCTTTTCTGTAATCAATTAGTCCTTTTTGCAAGATCATTGACTCTTGATAGCCACTTTATGTTTGAATTGTGTATCAACCTGGCTGGAACTCCTCCTATCAAGGTATTATCCACTATGGCGGAGAACACCACATGGTTTTATCCCTTAGTGTAGTAGCTTCTTAGGAGGTCGCCCATCCTAAGATTGCTTTAGATTGAGCATGCTTAACTCTAGAGTTTTGATGTACTCTGAACCACCATACCAAAAGATACCTCGATTATTAGAGTTCATTCTCTAAGCATGTAAGGGGTATTATAATCCACCACCCTTATAGAACTAACACCCTCATTAGTTACGTTATACAAGTCTAGAATCACCACCATATAGGGCTCTACCCTTCTAGTTAGTGGATTGCTCTAATACAACCTGTAACGACTCAACTAAAACTCTTCCCACTGAGGTATTGTCTGCTTTAGCTTCAAATGCCACATAGTTTTATCCCTTATTGTAGTAGCTTCCTAAGAGGTTACCTATCCTAGGATTGCTCTAGCTCAGTACGCTTAACTTTTGAGTTTTAACATACTCTGAGCTGTTATGCCAAAAGGTGCTTCAATGATTTGAGTTTCTTCTCTTGGCATATAAAGGGTATTACAAATTGCACATAGACAAAATTCTAAGTGTGGAAATCTTTGCAAATTGTATTTCATGAGCTTCTTTACTTGTTAGGATAAGGATGGCTCTCTTAAGACTAAGAGAAAACATACATCGCAAAGGTTCTAAGGACTATCCTAGAAGGCATCTTCAAAACTTATCTCGAAAGAAGAGCTAATTATTGTGTTACTACTGTTGTTAGGAGGATTTTAGGGTAAGGAAATAGTTTTGTAAAAGAGAGTAAAATACTTGGTACCGGAGACAGTCCAATATAGATACTCCAATGCCTAAGTTAGAATGATGATTCAGTATAGCAAGAATGTGAATAAGAAGTGTTAGAGGGCTCTAACAAAGTTTCTTTTTGGTATTTATAGATGGTTGTTGTGTCTAAGATAGTTGTTGAGGTAACTGTGAAGACACGTAGATACCTCTTGACTTGACATCTCCCTTAATATGTAAGGATAGCAAACGGTTATAAAATATAATCGTGTTTATGATAACTATTTGTGCCATAGATTTGAATTCAAACCAGGAGTGTTTCTTGTACTCGACATAAGTGTCATGTATCTTTTGTTGAGTGTGAATGCTAAGAAAGTTAATCACTTGGCATCTTGGCCGATGAAAGGACAAGTGTAAGTTGAGCAAAAATTGACTATTAACAACTACCATATCCAAAACATGTGCTAGAGTTCGAAAAGCTACAACATCTTACCTTGTTTAAGATGCTATCAAAAAACATTTTCTTTAGATCTAGTTTTATCAAATAAGTGAACATTGAAGCGAAGATCTGTAAGATGGTCGAGATTGTGTGTTGAGACAAACTATTGAGTATTTATGAACTAATGCATACATAACTCACTTTAGAGTGTCTCACCTCTCTAGCGATAGAACATGAACAAATTTCTTGTTGAACTAGGAATTCTATTTCTTTTCATTTGCAGAATACATAATTCACTCTTTCAATGGTTAAATTTAGAGTGAACATAGGGCTCTATGATAAGGATTTTGTTTAATCATCCAATTTTTACACATTTCCATGTAAATTATGCTGAGGTGTTACACATAACTCATATTGGATGAAATCAAGTGAAGAAAAGAGTTAAATCTTATATTTGCTATCGAGTCGCACTTGAAAAATCCAGTTCATAAGATTTTCCATTGGTTACTTAATTAGATACTCAATGGGAAAGGAAAGAGTTCTAGGGTAGTTGCTACATAAAAAGTGTTATACCTATATGGTTTGGCTAAAAAATACCTAATTAATCTCATTGTTGCTTTGGCAATCTATATGAGAAATCAAGCAATTGATGTAAGAGTGAAACGAATTA
The DNA here is from genome assembly GCA_024138005.1 of Lumnitzera racemosa. NCBI lineage: Eukaryota > Viridiplantae > Streptophyta > Magnoliopsida > Myrtales > Combretaceae > Lumnitzera > Lumnitzera racemosa. Next base: position 48,958,770 of record JAMXBC010000007.1, read on the forward strand.
GCTATAGACAGTATGTTACTCTATTGGCTAAGTAGTTAAGTTTTTGTTGACAATCTCTTATTGACCATTGTAAGGGATGTTACATCTACAACAATTTCTACTTTTCGCTAGATGAATCTTTTGCTGGATGAATTTCAAAAGGAATCGTTAAAAAGAAAGGAACTTGATATTCCTTCTACCGAAGGTGACTTGACATACCAATTCAAGAGCTAAGAAGTGAGGTTCCAAAGATCATAAGATCCCAAGAGATTTACAGCTAAGCTCTGAAAAGAGAGTTCAAGAGGCAATCTCATTTTGTGCAATTTTGTAACAAAGTGGCTTACCAAATTAATATCAAAATTCCTTTACATATGGATTATGATATCATTGATGTAGCTAAAGGAGAAGATATTGATGAAGAAGATCATGCAAATGAGAATGGAAAAGGCCATGAGAAAGATGTCATTAATCCAAATTCTAATGAAGAAGATGATGGTGAAGACAATGCTAAAATTATTGAAGAAGATGATTTGGATTTCTTTTATTTATTTTATTTTTCAATAGTTGAACTATCTCTTTACTTTCTTTGTTAATAGGTCCTTAGTTTCCAGTACTTTGTTTTAGTAGTGCAACCTTTTCCTATTCTTGTCTTTAACTCGCTATTAATAATATAATAATTACCTTCCTTTTGTATTATAGTCTTTTCCTTTTCTTTTTGATTTTTTTAGGAACTCTCTCTATGCATTGACTCAATGATGACTTCTTCAAACTTTAACTCAAAGGGAATATGTATTGCAATCTAAGCACATCTCAAGGGAGTCTTGTTTCTTTTCTATCTTTTGTTTAAGTACTTATTCAATATGAGCTTTATCGTATGTACAATGGGGGTAATGTACTAAATTAGGTATTGGGGAAGGGAATGCAACTATGGCGCTTATTATTATTTATTAAACCAATTTTGCTATATATATATATATATATATTTTTGTGGTTTATAACCTAATTTTTAGCAAACTTGTGAATATAACTTGTTTGAAACTTATTTCTTTAATCACTTTGTACATCTTACACATTGTTGGGATTGAATATTGAAATCTATGTATGGTAAAGTTATACACTATTTTAGCCCGAGATTTTTAAAGGAAAAAATGAAGTGATATTGTTGATTGAGCATTAGCTATGTGCTACTTTTAAGCTTTGATGTACACTTTTCCTTTTTGACTTTGAGAGGTTTATAATCTTAAGCAAACAAGTAAAAAAAAAAAAAAAAAGGAGAAAACTTATCTTTTGAAAGTTCCCTAGAAAATCTTAAGAAGTTAGAGGCTATTAAATAATGAAATAATTAGTTAAATGAGAAAAAAGGTTCATAGTTGAACCTATACATATAAAACAAAAGTGCTAAAACATTAAAGAGTCAAGTTAAGGGCCTCATGACTTAAGAAATTAAGCTTGTAAGGTACCTCTTTTGTGTGAAATAATTCCTATTAACATTGGTGATAGGCTTGAGATTGTTGACTAAAAGCTAACTATAAGGGTCAGGAGAAAAGACCATTTGAAGGCTAGATTTTCATAAAAATGAAAAGACCAAAATTAGCCCAGTAGCTTAAGATCATTTGGTCTTGTCTGTATTGATCAATGAAACTACTATAGTTTAATGAGAAAAAGAAGAAGAAGAAAAGAAAGAAAGCATTAGAATGAAAGCTCATACTGGGGGAATGATTAGAGGGTGAGTAGATACATGTGTTTGCACTTGATTATGGTGATTGATGAGATTTAAAAGAGACTTTCATACATGTTAGCTAAGTATGAAGGAATTGTGTATGATTCTTGCCTAATCACCTAAAAAAATGCTAAAAGAATGAATCCTTGGTGGTATCGGTAAACCTTAATTTATATAGATTAGCCATTGAATACAAATATTTATGTTTTATGTACATTTAGAAGGTGGTTAGGAAGTGGCTATAAAGGAAGTTGAATGGGGATTTATTGTGCTGCAAAGAATTATAGGTATTCAATCCTTGATCTATTTTAGGTTAGATGAGATATTTTGTCTGTTTTATAAATAATGATGGGTTGAACAAATATTTCTTGTCCTAATTCTTTTGTTTTGATCCTTGATAAGAGTTAATTGATTTGGTTGAGAATAAGCAAATATCTAAGGATTCGGACATTTGATTAGTATAAATTTGCACATATTTATTGCTAAGTTTTGAGTATGATTCTCCTTTATTTTGTTGAAATTTTAATAGTGTAATAACCTATCATTTTGAGCTCATACGATAATTCTAAGATCTAAGGCCCTAAATTTAGGGTAGTAGGTTGTGTTATTTATTTTTGTTTAAACTTCACACTCAAGTTAGAAAAGTTAGAGGAAGTATCATAGTAAAGTCAATTTCTTAAAATAAGCTATATAAAAGGATTAATTTAAGAAAAATATCAATTGATCAATAAAACCGATGATTATAAAAAATGTGAAATTCAACCTTTAAGTTATAGTGACATATTAGAGATAAGTTAATTAATTTTCAAAAATAAAAAATAAAGCTAAATTATATGTAATATACATGTATTAACATAGAATATGCATTATATGTATTATATACATATATATAATAACAAATTATTATTAAAATAAGTAAATTTGTATAAAATAATGTAAAATTAATAAAAAAAACTGAATAGATGAGTCATTAAATGATGTGATAGCCTAGGATTAATTAGAAATGATAAGTCAAAATCCAAAATATAATAAATTGACACCTGGCATATTAAATTAACCAAAATAATGACATATAAGTTAGGAAATTAACACATGGCACGATGACTCATCAACCTAACTCCAAAATTTTAAATAAACCTCCAACATCAAAGATTAGTCCTTTTAGTGAACCAAAATAGGATAGGAAAAATTTAGAAAAAAACAAGAAAATTTGAACAAAAATAGAGTACGGTTCTAATCTAGGCCGATTCAAAAAGTTGTTGATGCCCTATTGTAGTAGCCTTTTGAGGTTAAATAGAAGGTGGCAAGGCAACCTTTTCCGATAAGGTTAGGCGGCCAGAGGTAACTAGTCTAAGTGAACTAAATTTCTAGCCAAAATTTTGTAAATTTTCTAAAAGTAGCAAATGATGTTAATTAATTATGAAATTTGGTTTTCTGAGGTTATTTTATGTGTAGATTAATATAGTAATTTTATTTTAGTTAAATAATTATTGGAAATATAGTGTCCTTAAATAATGCTCTATTTAGACTAGAATTAAATTAAATTTTAGAAATATTAAATAATGTCTTTTCAAGTTGAAAGTTCATACATAATATACTTAATATATTTATTTAATTGCAATAACAAGAATTTTTTAAAATAAGCAAGTTTACTATTTATTATAATTATATTGGATAAAATTGGTAATTTTGTTGTTTTGTTAATTTAATTAGTATTTGAAAAAATCAAACTATGAGTCCTATGTATTATGATTTTTAGAAATTCATGATGATCTTTGGAACACTTTATTTTTATCTTGTGAGTAAATTCACTTATTTTTTCAACTTGCACTAATTTTGAGTTAAAATTGCTATTTTTATAAAAATAGATAATATCTTGTTTACTGTAATTCATGGTCAATAATTAAACTATATAGTTTTGTGAGTCTATAGGATTTTTCGTGGAAATAATTGGGCTTGTGTACTATTTATTATGTAGTTTCATATTATAAACCTATACATTAACCTAATATATGATATAGTAATTAGTATTAATGGGATCTTTGTTAAATATGTAAAGGGTTATTATTTTTGGGTACATAATGAATGCTAACCCACTTAGGAATTGGGGAATTTTAGGATTTTTAATTAGATTAAGGGTTTATTTGAGTTAATTATGAAGTTACAATAGCATACAGTTGAATCGATAATATGAAAGGGTATTTCTGAACTTTTGACAACATTGATTAGTCTTGATTCTTAAGATATCTTAATAGTACTCAAAATAATGACCGTGATGTTATAAATTTTATTAAAATCAGATAAGAAATGAACAAAATACAATTGTAATAAGCTTGGAAATACGATAGTGAAAGCATGTAAAACTTTGGTATCTACTTGTAGTTGACTTGGGGTCTATGTATATTTTCTTAGGTTTAATAGAAGAGGAAGGACCACATCGTGCAACTTAAGATATTACACTGCTGCTAAGCCTAAGTAAGTGGATTTTTCTATTTTTTTTCAAGTAAACCTATGTCTACTTGACTTAGAGTTAATTATGTTGTAAACAGTAATGATATACTAGATAGATTGGATATATGATTCTATTAAATACATATGATTGAGTGAGATGTTTCCTTATATATGATTGATTCATTAATGTATATTTCTATTTGGAAAACTTAGAAATTGAATTATCCTTTAGGGTGTTCACCCAAGCAAACCTTATGTGAATGTATGTAATATAAAGTTGAGATGGTTGAATTGTTTATGATGTAGAACTTCGGTTTATGACTAATATTGGGTTATTGTACTGTTTACTTCATTCATGGCATGGTACAAAAGGACCTACATATCGAGTTTCTAAAAGCTAGAACACTATTGACTTTGCTTTTAAGCATATAAAATTGCATTACTCAACTTATTATGACCATGATGTGTGGTTTTAGCTAGATCGACCATGTGTTAGATTTTCAAACTAAAGTGGGTGGTTTTTATTAAGGTTTCTACTCTCAAGCAGCTTCTTGTTGCTCTAAGTTCCCAGATATTGTGTCTAGATACCCAAGTATGTTAACTAACCAAATGAGGAATTGGAAAAGGATAGGATATTGGTACTGATGCATGTTCGTACATGAGCATAGCATGAATTTCCTACATAGATAGATTGTATTGATAACTTGGGTTATGAATTTGAATTCCCTATGGTATTAATCCTTGCAAATGTATATTATGCTTGTTTTATGCTTTATTTTATCTACTCTCACTTAGCTCAAAGAGAGCTAAGACAATATTTATGTATCCTTAAGTTATGAAGAGAATTGAATGGTCATCAACATCTACTAGGGGAAAGTCTTTTGAGAGCATGTAGAATGGAGTCAATCACTTCTGAGAAAGTCTTCATATATTTTGATATTAGTTCCATGAAGGATTTGTAGATACGAAAAAAAAAAAGGTACTACACTTTTGATTCAGTTAAGTTTGACGGATGCACTCTTTTATCTAATCAAGTGTAAAGCTAAACTCTATTATAGTACTCTTTTGTTATAAATAGAAATTTTGTTGAATATAAATCGGTATTCCTATGTAATGGTACATCTTGTGCTATGTCAAGATGTGACATCCTTTAGGTGGTATCAAGGCATAAATTAGGGACCATAGTATTAGATGAGTGTGAAGTGAGTAGTGTAGTTAAGTATCATATGAACATAACTTTGTTAATAATGACCAATATAAGAAAACTGATTATGTCTATTATGTTTACTGTTATCCAGAAAATGGTGCAAATACGTATAAGTAATCATCTTGGTTCATCAACTACTCTTAGGAGATAGATTAAGGAAGATTAATAATCTCAACCAAATCAAGCTCCGCTTATACAAGTAATGGATGTAGTATAACAACTTGCAGCTACTTTGGCTAGGGCTAGTAAAGCAAATGGGAATAATTTAGTATGGGTACAATGTATAGTGAAATCGTTTGATACGATAAAAACTGACCCTTTAGTTGCAAAAGAATGGATCAATTCATTGGAAAAAGATTTTGAAGTACATGAGGTCAAAGCTAATAAAAGGGTAGAGATTGTTACTATTTTATTCGATGGACATATGAATAATTGGTAAAGAAGTAAGAAATGGACAATGATAGAACCCATAGATTGGATAGCCTTTAGGGATACATTTTTGGAGCAATATTTCCTTGAATGTGTAAAGGAGAAAATGTGTGAATAATATTATAAGTTGAGGCAAGTAGGCAAGACTATTGAAGAATATGAATGGTAGTTTAATAGGTTATTCAAATTTTCCCCATAAGTGATATAAAATAATGAACTTGCTAAGGTTGGCCGGGTTAGGGATGGACTTGGATTTTATTTTCAAGTTGACTCGAAAAGGATAAGGTTGGTGTGATATGCTAATATGATCAATGAGACTTGTTTGATTGAGCAAGCTCGTGACTTATGAAGGGCAGTTAAAGAAATAGAAAGTAAGAAAAGGAAATTTATGGGGAGTTCTAGTAGTAGCCATAAAATGATAAGAGGAAAAAGGGCCTATCAACCCCCTAACAAGAATTAAAGGCTGGATGGAGCTATGCCACTTTGTTAGAAATATAATGGTAGGCATCGAGCTATGTAGTGTCCAGAACTACAAGGAAAATGTTTTAGGTGTGGAGAAGCCAGGCATATGGCTAAGCAATGTCAGAACCCAAACCCTAGAAGCATATATTGTTATAAGTGTCATCAGATGGGACATAATGCCACTTAATGTACTATAGATTAATAGGCAAGACTAGACAAAACTCAAGCCAATAGGCTAGGACTACTAATAGAAATAACCAATCAAGAGAGGCTAGAGCTAGACTTAGCATTTAAGGAAAGGTATATGCGATCTAGGATGAGGAAGGTAGGGATGACAACATAGTTGCAAGTATGAGTCCTGAACCTTAGGACTTGTAGATTTCTTCACTTGATCATGTGTTGTATGTTTACTTGAACTTTGTACCCTAGATTAATGATATAATTGTGATTGTCATTTTAGAATTGGTTCACCTAAAAGATAACTATGCTTATACATTGTTCAATACGAGAGCAATACATTCATATGTATTCAAGGACTATGTTAATAGAAGTAGACTACTAATAGAGATTCTAAGGTGTGATATGATAGTGACAACTCCTTCTAAAGGAGAATAAGTTATGCAACAAAAATTGAAGGGAGGTAATGTGTGTGTTGATCTATATAAATTGCTTATGGAATTAGTATTATTAGATATGAAAGAATTTGATGATATACCATAAAAATGTTGTAATATACTATCCATATGTTGGTGGTGAATTTTGGGATGAGGAAATAGTCTTATAAAAGAAAGTAAAATACTTAGTACTAGGGCCAGTTCAGTACGGCCACTCTAATACCTAAGTTATAATGGTAATTTATTTATTATAATAAGTATGTGAATAAGAAGTGTCAGAAAGCTCTTATAGAGTTTCTTTTCGGTATTTATAGGTGGTTGTTGCGTCTAAGGTAATTATCAAGGTAACTGTTAAGATACATGGAGACTTCTCGACTTGACATCTCTCCTAATATGTAGGGATAGCAAGCGGTTGTAAAATATAACCATACTTAAGATAACTGGCCGCGCCATAGATTTGAATTCAAACCAAGAGTGTTTCTTATATACGACATAAGTGCCATATGTCTTCTAAAGAGGGTGAATGCCAAGAGAGTCGATTAACTAGTATCTCGAACAACAAAAGGATGTATGCAAGTTGACTGAAAAATGACTATCAAAATTTACCCCCTAACTCTTATGTTTGAATAGTCGACAAAGGGAGTTATATATATATATTGTAGTTAAGGTCGAGTGGGGACTCTCTAGATTTATGCCCGGTGACATAGGAAGTAGGACAAATCACATCCCAGCTGAAACATCGCCATTTCAAAACTTTCACTTGTTGGGAAAACCAAGAAGTTATAGGCACGATATCTGTCACCTAGGTCATCATTTTGTTGCAGTCCTAATAACTATCAGAAAGTTTTCAGCCGTTAGATTACTGTCATGAGACATGTGTCCACAATCCGCGAGACTATCGCATCAATACTATCAAAGCACATGTACAGTTATGAGAATGAATCGTCCATATATAAGGTATTGTTCATACTCAGATTTCACTTCTTTGGGTGCACCTAAAATTTTCATTTGTTTTCCAATCTTCAAAATCTCTTTCTTCGACTTTTGTTATTTCATTTCATACAACCATTTAGGTATAGTTTGTAAAGTTTCTCATCGACTTCTTTTATCCAGTTCCGAGGCAATGGAAGCTATGGCCACTATTCCCTCTTAAAACAAGAGCATGGCAGCGTATTCTTCGGGCGATTCAATCGATAGTATGGAGGTAAGGTGGGATAAACTTGCTTAAACTAATGAGCTTCCTATGGACAATTATCCTAAGGATAAGGAAGGGAGGTCTCTAATAAAATATCTATAAAACATAATAGCCTACTTTCACGATTCTCCTGATAGGACCGCCAATTTTGTTAATAAAGTTCTCATCACAAAGTACAATTAGTATGGGTGAGATCTTCTTGGAACATGGAACATGAGGATGCTGAAAGACGGGGAGAGAGTATCCACGAGAGCGTGAGTTCCATATATACCTGAAGTATCTACATTTTAGGCTACGCTTCCCTTTCCTAGCTTTTGTTTGGGGCTTCTTCAGCTACTTTAGAGTCGTACCGAGTATCTTCTTACCTAACATATATCGGCTTCATGGAAAGGTTAAAATCTAAGATTTACAAGTGGCATGATAAGTTCGTATCAATAGTATCTGATGAGCACTTTGACTTCTAGACCTAACGGACTAAGCTAATACATACAAAGATGTAGATCTGATGCCAAATGATGCAACAACAATGAAGAAGATTCAAGAGAGAAGGAGAAACAAAATGTTTTTCTAGGATGCCAAGAGAATTATATGGCATTATGAAAATGGCGAACCAATATTTTCTGAAAAAGAAGGTATGCTAATGTGTTGCCACTGTGCTGATATAGTCACAAGGAAAGCCATTCTCGAGACTTTGGGGGAGAATAATGACCTTAGAGTCTTGCTTAGTATGGAAAATGTAAGTTCATATTTCCCCCCTATCTATATTAATTGATTTACTCATCTTGTAGATATGGGTGCTGGAGAGGTAGATCCTATAAAGCTACTTGCTTAAGTCAAGGCTAAGAATTCCAAGGTTGATAGGAGGAGGATAACCTCTACAACTACCATATGACCTACTGTCGCAAAGAGAACAACAAAGCATACAATTGTGTAGATCTCTCGTCCTACCGAGAGAGTAAAGGAGAATGAGAAAATACAGCTGATCGAGGTTCATTTTGAGAAGCCTCCAATCATGATAATCCAAACTTCCATTGAGCCAAGGAATAGCGAGCATCGAGAGACATATCTCAATGAGCAGGATGAAAATGCCATTACCGCAGACATTACAGGTGGTTATGGTAGCTCCAAGTGGTGAAAAAAGACTAGAAAAGGAACTTACTGGCTAACCACCTATCAAGAAGTCCAAAGGCCTGGATGAAAGGGCAAAGGAGGCAATGCGTTCTTGCTAAAGAAAGAGGTCAATAAGTACTTCATCCCTTATTGGAGCTATTAGATTTTGGACATTGACTCGGCCTTAAGAGATAGGACGAAATCTTTGCCTTTAATGAAAGGGGTCATTCTTCCAAATGACAAAGATATCGCTAAGGATGTTGATAGGGTCAGCAGTTGCAATAAGGTCCATGTCGCAACCAAATTGTATGATGTGAGTATCCATAAACGTTTTCTTTTTCTAACTCCTTCGAATAATTAACACATTTTCTTTTTCCAGATAAGAAGCCAAATTCTTACAGCTTTGGATAAGGCTAATAGAGAGGCAAAAAAGGTAATATCCTCTGCTCTATCTATGTAATATTTTATTCTTCTTTATTGTAATAATTGAATTTGCTACAGAAAGTTGCAGATGCATACAATGCATCAAAGGACCAAATTGTTGTGGCTAAGAATGCGAGGATTAGGGCTAAGATGGAGGCCAGTAAGCTTAAAGAGGAACTTGTTGCTAGCAAATTGGCACAAGACCTCGCCGCTAATGAAATCTCTAGCCTGAAGGCCAAAATGGAACAATAGTACAAAGAGTCCGAAAGCCTAAAGGAGGAACTGCAAAAGAAGAAGGAAGAATGCTAAGGCTTGGACCGAACTATTAGCACAATGAGCAACAATGAAGATAAACTTACAATGCAAATAAAGGAGTTGGAGACCAACAACTCAAACTTGCAGAGTCGTATTACCAAGTTGGAGGAGATTATGAGGAGGGGACCATCTGTTAAAGAGGCTCTCGATATAGTCACTTCAAGTCGGCAGTACGACAAGATTTTACACAAAAAGTTGTTGGAGGGAGTTTAAGCTGCAAGAGAAGAGGTCTCGAAGCTTCATCTCGATTATAATCTCTCGTGTCTCGACTTTGCTGACGTCGATAACAAAGCTATTAGTGCTAACGAAGATGAAGGTGACAAGATGGGTGCCATGGGTATCGATTAAAGTGATAATTAAGCTCAAGTCGATGAAGTTGCCTGCTCCAAGAATCTAGTTACCTAGGAATCCCTAGCCAAAGATTTAAGAATCACTTCTATTGAATCTGAAAATAGGCTATAGGACTTATTGTATTAGCGTATTGCATCCTCCTGTAATTAATTACTAGAATATAATCAAGGCAATGTCGAGTGTATATGCATTTACGTAACTAAGCTTTTATGATTTATATGGTTTATGCATGTTGCTTCGGGCTCTCATTCGTTGGCTTGCTTTAATTCACTTCACTTATTTCTCAGCATGTTTTAATTCACATGCCTTACTATCTTTCAACCTGTTTCATTTCATAAGCCTATCATTTCTAAGCATGTTTTATTTCACACATTATGTATTTCTTGGCAAGTTTTATTCACACTCCATATGTTTCTCAACATGTTTTATTTCACATGATATATGTTTCTTGGCATGTTTTTTTCACATGCCTATTGTTTCTCGATATGTTTTATTTCATATGCACGTAATTTATCGACATGTTTTATTTCATAAACCCTTGTTTTATACTATTCGTTAACCGTTTGAGGTATGGACTAGCCGCATTACTCGGCTGTATAGTTGATTTGTATAGTTCTTTTACCGTATTAGGCTAGAACTTAGATCAGCTTGTTTGTCGTGCAGCCTAGAATTCGTTCATTCAGCAATTATAACCAAAATACAATAAGACTTCAAATATATAATTGTCGTAAATGTCTTACAAGCTTGTTGGCTGTTGCTAAAAGGGTTATGACAAAAGTCATCCGACATTAATTGAAATAAAATTTCAGATTATCAGCGTTTTAAGCTTGGGGGATGATGGATCCATCTAACCTTTCTAGTCGATAGGCCGCTTTACTAACAACTTCCCGGATCCTAACAGGATCCTCCCAATTCACACTAAGCTTTCCTTAACTTGCTCACACACCTATTGCTTCCATCTTATGGCAAACAAGATCTCTAAGTTGAAAAACCTTATGCTTAAATTTTTTATTGTAGTATCTTGCTACTCTATGCTGGTATGCTGCGATCCTGGCTTTGGCAACATCTCGAATTTCTTCAATAGTGTCCTGATTCGCTATCAATCTAACTTGATTAAGTGTTACATCAAAATCATATGTATGTAGATTAGGTAAGTCCAACTCAATAGGTAAGTCCAACTCAATCGGTAACACAGCTTTAGTGTCGTATGCTAACTTGAATGGTGTCTCTCCTATTATGGTTTTATAAGTGGTTCTATATCCCCATAGGACATTCGATAGTTCATTGGCCCACTTCCCCTTGACTTGATCCACTTTCTGTTTGAGACTATTTAGTATGATCTTGTTTACAGCTTTGATTTGTCCATTTGTCTAACGGTACGCTATGGACATATAGTCGAGCCAAATGCTGTACCTTTTACAAAACATTTGGAACCTATTATTATCAAACTGCAGGCCATTATCTGTAATTATCATGTAGGGTACTTGGAATCTCAATATGATGGCATTGAAAACAAAATCTTCCACTTTCTATTCCATGATTTTTGCCACGTTCTCAGCCTTGGCCCATTTAGTGAAGTAATCTACAGCGACAATGATGAACTATCACTGGTTGGTAAACTTAAGAAAGGGTCCAAGGATATCAAGCCCCCACTGGGTGATTGGCCAAGGGCTGGTTAGGCTACATAATTCACTTGCAGGTGCTTTACTCAGCTACTTGTGCTTTTAGCATTGGGGACACTACTGGACAACGCCCTTCGCATCTTCTCTCATAGTTGGCCAATAATAGCCAATCGTAATGCTTGAATATCCATTATTTGCGCTTTCACATGATTGCTACATATGCCACCATGAAGTTTAAATAATACCCTCTAAGCATCCTTTGGGGAAAGGCATCGAAGGTAGGGTTGGGATATGCCACGGTTGTATAGCTAACTGTCACGCTAGAAGTGGCAAAGTTGTAACAACCCTGCTTTATAAATTAATCTAAGATAGAAGTTGGCCCTACAACCGCTATCCTAGACCCGCTTTGAAGCAAACAGTTCGTAATTTAAATAAATCATTTACCTAAGAAAGCAAGAATATATATCTATACACTAGAATTTAATTATTACAATTAACATTTATAATATTTCATCGTAATATATTTCCTAGTAAATACATTATTCAAAAAGGAAAAATTCTAAGATAAGAGCTTAGACCTTAAAAATATATATATTTGTTCTTCAAATGTTTTTCTTCACTCTTTAGGATCCAGCAGTTGCTAGCTTTAGAATAGTTGTAAACTGCTTTTGGCCAGCACCTACAACGATATCTATAGAAATGTGAGTAACTATAGCTTAGAAAATATATATCTAGGTTCTTTTTAGAAGCCCTATCTTTACAAATTTTTGCCCCCTGATTTACTCTCAATTTTGTCTCTCTCTAATTTTCTATTTGTCTCTCTCTAATTTTCTAAGCTTCCTGACATCCAAAATGAGCTTTTGAAAAATTTTGGATGTTTATAAGGATCTTGAGAAATTATTGTGCATTAATTTGATTAGACAATTACCTTATCTTTTTCCAATTTGCCTTTTGTGTTGTTTTAATTTAATTGGCTAATTTTTTTTCTTATTTTCCCCAATTGTCATGATCGAAATCTGGATCATTCATTATTTTTTTTATTAATTAATTATGAATTTTCTTTAATTATTTAGTACTATTTTAGCATATTTTGCGTATTTTAAGTAATTACGCGTATTTTTACTTACATGTAAATTCATATATAGTACAAATAAAAATTTCTAAATATTATTTAGGTCATTCTATGATTTTTAGTATACATATAATTTATCTCTACTGATTCGTTAATTATCAGAATACATTTTATGTATTTTCGATAAATAACGAGTTATATACTTAAAATTTGAAAATTTTATATTTTTTTATTTTATTACTTATTTTCTTAAATTCAAACTTACGGGATCATTTTCACTAATATTTCTAGTTTTACTTTATAATTTAGGCTCAGTCAAATTTTTCAACCGATCGGAACCTCGAGTAATTGGTTATGAGGCTTACACTAACCATCAATCAGCGTATAGTTCATAGCCTAGTAAGCCAATCTTCGTGCCTCCTTTTTGTCGTTAGGGACAATACCATCTTTTAGATAATTCACTAGGGAATCCATCCACAATTCTTCTTTTGGGCAAGGAGCTAATTCACAGCTCTACGAAAGATTAAACAAGCTTTTATGTGGGAAAAATTCGATGAACAGTTTCTCGTTTAGTTAAAGGAATGCTAAATTGGCAAACTTCAATAGCTTATTGACAGTGATATTCTTACTTCTTGAAATTTTGTGAATAGAAAAAGATAGGAATTCTTTTGCGAGCATTTATACCACCAATAGGTACTTACTCATCTCTTCTTCTCTTGCCGCATAACTTCCAGTGACCTGATTTACCACCAGCTAAGAATCAGAGAATACTTCGAGTTTCTTGGCACCAATTTCTTTTGCCAATTTCAATCTGGTGATTAGAGCTCCGTACTTTGCTTCATTGTTATTGGCTAAGAATCCAAATTTTAGAGTATAATGAACTTTGATATTATGGGGACCTTAAAGAACTAGGCCTGTACCACTTCCTTCTCATGTTGAAGAATCATCAACATAGAGAAACCAAATAGGTTTCTTTGCAATCTCTACATAGTCTTCGTCTCTAGTGAATTCAGCTACAAAATCCTCTACTATTTGGGCTTTTGGTGTCGTTCTAGGTTTATATCATATACCATAAGCATTGAGTTCTAAGGCATATTTCATCCTCCTCCTCGAGGATCGGGCCACTATAATGCTTGTTGCGGTGGTTGATCGGTGAGGATAATAATCTAGCGAGGTTGAAAGTACAGCTTCAACTTTCATACCTAGAGAACTACAGCCAATACAAATTTTTTATCTTTATGTACCGAAGCTCTAGCCCTTACAGAACATAACTCACATAATAAACGAGGTCAATACTCTTTGCCATAAATTCAAACCAATACAGAGAAAAGTACTCGATAGCTGATTGTTAGATACAAGTATAAATTTTCTCCTGGAATAGCTATTGAGAGTATCAGGGTCGATGTAAGAAATTCCTAAAGCTCATTGAAAGCTCTTTCACAATCTTCGATCCAGTTGAATTCTTTTAGATTCTTCAAAATTTTAAAGAATTCTGTACACCTATCTGCACTTCTTGACATAAATCTATTGAGGGCGGTAATTGGCCTAGTGAGTTCCTATACCTCTTTAATCATGTGAGGTGATTTCATATTCTTTATAGCTTCAATTTTTCTTGGATTAGCCTCGATGCTACGTTGTGTAACCATATACCCAAGAGATTTCCCTAATGTTATGCCAAAGACGCACTTCTGTGGGTTGAGTTTCATGAAATATCTTCATATTGTGGAAAACATCTCCTTAAGATTTGCGGGATGCTGATCTTCTTTCATGCTCTTCACAATCATATCATCCACATACACTTCAACATTCCTATGGATCTGAGATTTGAACATCTTCATTACTAATCTTTAGTACGTGGCACTAGTGTTCTTCAACCTAAAGGGCATTGCCGTAAAATAGTATGTTCTAAAATTGGTAACGAAGATGTGTAGACTTCATCTGCCTTGTCCATCCTGATTTGATTGTCACCAAAGAAAGCATCCATAGAAGAAAATAATGCATGGCCTGCAGTTACATCTACCATTTGATCTATTTTTGGTAGTGGGAAACAATTCTTAGGATAGGCCTTATTGAGATCAGTGAAGTCTATGCACACTCGCCACTTACCATTAGACTTCTTGACTAATGCACAATTTGCTAGCTAAGTCGGATAAGGTTCTTCTTGAATAAATCCTGCCTTCAATAATTTATGGACCTCTTATTCTATTGCCGCTTATCTCTCTAGTGCAAAATGTCTCTTTTTTTGTTTGACCACCTTTACATTAGGGTCAATCTGGAGCTTCTGTATGTTAACGTCTCTTGAAATACTTGGCATGTCTGATGGTGACCATGCAAATACGTCATCATGGCTTGCAAGAAGTCGATCAGACTTTGTCGGACAATTGCTGATATGGGTTTCCCTATCCTTGTTGTCTTCTTGGGTTTATCTCCTAAAGGAATCTCCTTTGTATCATTCTTGGCGTTTTCTATGCTAACTAACTTACCTTCTGGGTAGGTCTTAACTTGAAACACTTCTTCTCGCCTCAAAGCCCTTATATATAAGGAAAGTGCCAATTGCTGATCCCTTCTACATACACTGACCCTCGTTGGAGTGGAAACCTTGGCTTTTAGATGTACCGTTGAAGGGACGATGCCGAATAAATGTTGGCATGGCCACCCCATCATCATGTTATAAGGGGACCAACATTTAACAACTAGAAAATCCACTTTGTCCTCTGCAACATGCTCATCATCAATAATTTGTATAGAAAAAGAGATAATACCAACTACTTGGATGGGTTGATTATTGAAAGCATAGAGGTCATACTTGCAAGACCGCATCTGCACTTTGATCTTAGACCTCATTTGATTGAAGGCATGTTGAAAAATGATATCGACCGAACTTCTCGCGTCAACAAGAATCTTCTTGATCTCAAAGTTGGCAACTCTCACATTAATGACAAGTGCATCATCATGCAGCCTTTATATGCCCTCAAGATCCACTTCCTCGAAAGATATTGTATTTTCAATCTTGACCTTTCCTTGAATATTGCAAATGTAATCCCTAGCGTTAACCGAGTTCGAAGAACTTAATTGGCCTATACTAAGTCCGCTGTCAATTGTATTAATTACTCCATTGGGTGCTTTATTTGGATTAACATCCTTTGCATTTCCTATGGCCATTGCTGGCCGAGTGTTATCCTCATGTTCCTCTCTTCTGCTCTAAGACAGTGTTTCGATTCTTTCGACATCATGTACTAGAAATTTTCGTAGGTACCTGTTTTGTATTGCATCTTCATTTGCATTTTTGAGTTTAATGTACTCATTCATATTGTGACCCCTGTTATGGTAAAAGTTACAGTACTTGCTCAAATTTCTTCTTAAAGGATTCCCTTACATTCTTTCCAACCATTGGAGGACACCTCTCTCCCTATAGACCACCATCAAAATATCCAAGATTAAACAGTTGACAGGTGTATAGGATGAGAATGTCAAGATCCTTGGTCTCTTCCTCTTAGCATCTGAACTGTTGTCATAGTCCATACTAGGTCTATCCTTAGCATTTTTCCATTTGTCTTTCTTTCCATATCCTCTACTTTGATCAACCTCTTATCGTACCTTTATGTTGTCTTCCTGTTGGATGTATGAGGTGGCTTTAGCCTTAAACTTGGCGAAAGTTTTTAGCTTGTTCTTTGTGAGACTTGAAAAAGTCTCCATGATTCTTGACTTCGTCGATTACTGCATTGAGGACTACGCTTATATCCAATTCTGGGATTTAGACCATCTTGACCATAAATCTAGCCAAATAGTCCTTGATTGACTTATTAGACCTTTGTTTGATGGTGTTCAAGATAGAAGAATCTTTAACAAGAAGTTTGCTAGCAAGGAAGTGTTGAAGAAACACTTCTGCTAATTCATTGAAACATGAAATGTTATTAGGCTTTAGGTGTTTGAATCATGTGCTGTCTACATTCGTCAAGGTTAAAGGAAAGGCTTGATAGGCCCTTATGTCGCTTAAACTATGCAACTTAGCCAGTGTTTGGTAATACTCCAAGTGGTCTTCGAGGTCCTAGGTCCCATCATATGTTTCGAATTGAGGCAGCTTGATGTATCGAGGTATTACTTCTTCCAAAATCTTCAGGACAAAAGGACTTTTCTTGATTTAGAACTGTTTGGTCGCTGAAATAAGTGTGCTAACAAGCGAGGGTCTCGCATGATGTACATGCTGTGGTTGCTTGCTCTTATCAATCCTTTTGAAAGCAAGAGCTGTGGATTGCACTGGAACCTCAGCTTGCTTTTTTGGTAATTCAAGTGAATAAATGTAATTGCCGATATTGTTAGCACCATCATCACCATGCTCTTTTTCCTGATTCGAGTGAAAAATTTTATGGAGAAGGTTAAGGATTTGTTCATATTTTTTGTTTAGCTCAAAATTTTCTTTGGCTAAATCGAGACAATGTTGCTCGAGTCGAGCTAATCGTTGTTCATTAGCAAGCCGACTCCTTCCGTCAGGGTGTTAGGTAGAAGTACTAGCACCTGCACTTTGTGTCATCCTAGTTCTTACCATATAGTTGTGTTTAGAGAAAAATAAACGGCACCA
Organism: Lumnitzera racemosa; assembly: GCA_024138005.1. NCBI lineage: Eukaryota > Viridiplantae > Streptophyta > Magnoliopsida > Myrtales > Combretaceae > Lumnitzera > Lumnitzera racemosa. The sequence continues at coordinate 48,976,299 of JAMXBC010000007.1, forward strand.
AATGTTGGTGGTGAATTTTAGGGTAAGGAAATAGTCCTGCAAAAAAGAGTAAAATACTTAGTACTAGGGCCAGTCCAGTACAGCCACTCTGATGCTTAAGTTCGAATGGTGATTCAGTATAGTAAGTATGTGAATAAGAAGTGTCAGAGAGCTCTTACAGAGTTTCTTTTTGGTATTTATAGATGGTTGTTGTGTCTAAGACAGTTGTTGGGGCAACTATTAAGACACATGGAGACTTCTTGACTTAACATCTCCCTTAATATGTAGGGATAGTAAGCGGTTGTAAAATATAATCGTACTTATGATAATTGGCCGCGCCATATATTTGAATTCAAACTAGGAGCATTTTTTATACATGGCATAAGTGCCATGTATCTTCTAAAGAGGGCAAATCTCAGAAAGTCAATTACTCGACATCTCGGCCGATGAAAGGATGAGTGTAAGTTCAGCGAAAATTGACTATCAACACTATGTACCATCAAATGTAATTTAGTTCCCTAAATAAGATGTTTTCCATTGTAAAATTACAATTTCCATATAAACATAAAAATTCCTTATAAAAAACATTCCAATGTAATAATTTGTTTTCCATATAATTCCAAATTTATTGTAATAATGGAATTCCAGTAAAGTCCTAACCTTAAACCTTAAACCCTTTTATTGCCACATTATTATTTAGTCACCGATCCTTTATATTTGCATTTGCATCTACATCTACATCTACCTACCTTCATCTTTTCTTATATTTATTTATGTTTGCAAATAATCTTATCCATTGCCCTTACTATCTTTGCAAAAATTGCATTGTTTTTCAAATAAAAAGGTTTATCTATACATTATAAAGTAATTTTCTTTTGCCATTAGTTAAGTCACCATTTTAAAATAAGACCATTAGCCTTTTAAGACTTACTTATAGATTATTTTAATTACCCTTTATAATAACTCAACTCATAAATAGTTTTTGTCACTTTAAAATAAAGAGAATTTGACTTAGCTGATAAACTTTTTCCCTCTTTATAACATTTTAGATTTCACCACTCTATAGATTGTCATAGGTTTTCATAAACTCTCTTAACCTTTAAATTTGTCAATTTTTAATAATTTGTCTATATCCTCTCCCCTTCTTAAATTCATAAATCTAAAAAAAAAAAATATTCGTCTATGTAGAGTCTAGCAATTGTAAAATATTTCTTTTCTTAAGAATATAACCCATTACCAACCTTACCCTTTCCACCATATTTTGCCCTTATCATTAGTTCCCACTTACCCATTAATACCTAGATTTTCCAATTAGAAATGACAGTTATTTATTGGGAACCCCATAAAATATTCCTTTGTAAAATATTTATTTTCCTTTAATTGCACTTCTTCTAAGTATTGTAGGTAATCTTTTAAATACCCACAACTTATAAATGCTTTTATTTAGTTGATCGTAAAATTTTGAAATGTTTCCCACTCTAAGGTTTTGCAGGTTTAGAGGAGTGTTGTAAAGAGCATGTCAATTAATTCTACAGACCTAAGATTTTCTCATGTAAATATACCTTACTTGTGTATTTTCAATATAAACCATTCTCTCTTTCTTATCATCCCCTATAAAATAATTTGTAAAGTTTCATTTAATTTCTCTATTCTTGTAAAATTCTCCTTCTAAGAAGATAAGCTACTCTTTTTCTCTTGCAAAATAAAGGCTTTCAAAATTTATTAAAAGAGGAAAAAAAAAGAGAAAGAGAAATGAAGGGTTGCTAACATGTAAGGAATCTTCTAATCAAGTTTAACTGGCCGATGATAAGATCACCTAACTAGAAAAAACCACATATCAAATGGCTCAATAGTTATAGATCTTGTTTCCTATAATCACCAGTCTTTAAGTGTCTTAAGATCTAAGCCTAAAAAAGAAACTTGCGAATATAGATGAAAAAGTGGCAACACTACAAAAGAGTATCACAAACTTAGAAATAGCAATGGACCTTATACTTAGAAGATTTCAATACCCGACTTTTAATACTAACCAAATGTTGGTAAGCCCAAAAACGAAAGTGTCCTAAAAGGAAAAGAGCCAAAGATGAGTGAGGGAAAATAAGCCCAAGGGGATTAGAGGAGACAATTCACTCAACTAAGTATCTTCATGACCTAACTCTTTCATCATTTAAAGGAGGCAAAGATCTTGGGCTATAAAGCCCCTAATCTAAATTATAGACCATACATAGTTGACCTAAAAGCACAATGCAACTATTATATGGGTTAGAAGGGGTACTCCATTGAAAAATGCTGAAGGTTCAAGAATAAGATTCAAGATGTGATTGATGCTAAGGTTATTTAACTAGAGCTTCAAGAAGTTGATCCTTCTTCAAGTCATGAGGGGACTTCAACTAAACCACCTACAACTCTAAATCTTTTGAGTCTTCTAATACCTTCTAACAAGCTTACATGTCATCTTAAATAGTTAGGTGATCAAATGGAGAAAGTTAAAGCAAGGGCAAAGAAGAATTAAGTTTTTTTAATAGAGTCTATAATAGACCTATAAGGGAATGTTCTGCATGACTTTATAATAGCTGATACCTGGAATAAAATTATCTTCTTGGTTATACTATTAGAGGCATTCTTTTAATTAAGTGATTATAATTGATTAATATTAGGGCATCTTAAAGTGAATTGGAAACCATTGTATCCAATGAAATTTACTTAAGGAAAATGTTATTATTTGAAAGGGTTAGGATGAAAAGAGGAAAACCAAATTCCAAATATCAACCCTTAAAAACACTTAAGAGTTGAGTGTCATTAAAGTGAAGACACTAGACTCATTCCTTAAAGGAGGTTCATCTTGAACTTGATATACAAATTAAAATAATGTTAGGCATTCATTTTTCAATATCATAAACACAAAATCCGTTGTTAACCCCATTAAGCCTTTAAAAGGAGTAATTTCAAAATTAAACCCTATCAAGAACTATCCCACAATGGGGCAATTTGGAGGTTGGGGTCATTAAAGAGGAGATAAGGCTAAAACTAATTTGTACTTACTCTAATCACCTCAATTCAACTATAATTATTACTTTTGGTTACTTATTTCCTTTAAGATAAAGGACTTCCATCTTAAATACTATAATTAAACCACATACACCTTGAGTCATATACTAAAAGAAAAGATTATCACTTTTATCTTGAGACGAATTGAAAAAACAAAAAGATGAAGAAGAAGAAGAGGGGAAATGAGAAAATTTGAAAGAAAAAAATGAAATTTCTACCAAAAAACAAAAATAAATCTACAAAATAACAAGGTGATCAATTCCAAAGCCCTAAAGCTTGAAAAGATTAGAAGCATATGCCTCAAAAGGCCTATTCCTAAAGTAAGACCCATCCATCTAAATAAGATCCCTTAGATCTGAAATGGTAGGGGTAAAAACCAAGACTCTAAAAAGTTACTTCTTTAGCAAACTAAGGCTCACCTACACTTTCACCCCTCTTTAAAAGCCCTTCTGATTGGAGAAAATAACTTATCCTTAGTAAAAAATTACTTTTAAAATTGAAGCAAGCATATTTTTAGTTTCATCTATAGGGTTCTTGACTTGTAAACTTGGGTTTAAAATGTGATTCTTTAAAAAATACCACTTCATTAATATCCATTTTTGAAATTAAGGACCAAAAACCTATATTACATTACAGCTCGAAAAAGACCAAACAAATTGATTAAAGTGTATCACTTGCAAATAGGTCATAATTTTTGGAATTGTAGTCAAGATTGGAAATCTGAAGTGAGAAGGTAAGGAAGCCCTCATAAACTAAACTAATTAATTATGAGATATCATTATTGTGATGGAAAAAAATTTAAAAGGTCTTTAAGAAGAGTTATTGCCCTTATGATCACCTTAGCTGATCCAAAAGATCACTCACCCCAAGATTGAAAGCTAGTGCATCAAAGAAGAAACTAGAGTCACTCAAGAAAAGAGGACCACCTGAAGAGAAGATTGTTAAGAAAAGTGTGAATTATGAAAGGCCTGCATATATTGGTGGCATTGGGACTTATGAAAACCCCAAACTTATTAGTAATTCTAAAAACAATAAAAAAATAAAGCCCTAAAGCCTAAAAAGATTAGAGGCATGTACATCAAAAAGCTTATTCTTAAAGTAAGGCTCATTCTTTGAAATAAGATCCCTTAAATCTGAAATGGCAAGGGTAAAAACCAAGACTTTCGAAAGCTACTTCTCTTGTAAACCAAGGCCTACCCATACTTTTACCTTTCCTTAAAGGCCCTTCTGATTAGTGAAAATAACTTATCTTCGATATAAAAAAAAAATTACTTTTGAAACTGAAGCTAGCACAATTATAGTTTAATTTATAGGGTTCTTGACTTATAAACTCAAGTTAAAAAGTGATTCTTTAAAAAATGCCACTTCATTAATATCCATTTTTTAAATTGAAATCTAAAAACCTATATTACATTATAGCCTAAAAAAGACCTTACAGATTGATTAAAGTATATTACTTATAAGATAGACTACAATTTTTGGAATTGTAGTCAAGATTAGAAATTTGAAGCTAAAGAAGGTAAAACCCTCGTAGACTAAACTAATCAATTATGAGATATCATTCCTTTGACTGAAATAAATTTGAAAGGTCTTTAAGAAGAGTTATTGCCCTTGTGATCAGCCTAGGTGACATTAAAAGATCGCTTACCCCAAGATTGAAAGCTAATACATCGAATAAGAAACTAGAGTAACTCGAGAAAAAAGGACCACATAAAGACAAGATTGTCAAGCAAAGTCAAGAAAAGCACAAATTGTCAAAGGCCCATATATATTGGTGACACTGGGACTTTTGAATAACCTAAGCCTATTAGCAATTCTAAAAACAAAAAAAAAAAAAAAGACAATAAAGAATATTAAAAGAAGAAGAGAAGAAAAAAGGATTAGCTTTCATCAAAATAAACTAAAACGCATTTTTCGATCAACGATCTGAGTATATGATTCATCAGCCACATAAATGTATTCAACACATTAGTTAGAACAAATGGCATCACTAACCATGTGAACAAACCATCCCTTATCTTGAAGGTCGTCTTCCATTCATCCCTAAGTCTCATTCATATCTAGGGGTAGCTACTCTTCAAATTAATCTTAGAAAAGATGTAGGCGCCGTATAACTTGTTACGCATATCATCAAGTCGTGGGATTGAGTATCGGTATTTGATAGTGCTCTTATTAATAGCTTAGTTGTCAATGCACATTTGCTACGTTCCATCCATTTTTTTCATGAGCACAATGTGTATGGCATAAGGACTCATGCTCTTATAGACATATCTGCGACCTATTAATTCATCCGCTTGTTTCTTCAATTCAATTGCCTACTCTAGATTAAGCCTATAAGCGGGTTAATTTAGTAAGGCAACCCTTAGTTAGAGGTCAATGCAATGTTCAATAATTCTCAAGGGAGGCAAACCTTTCGTCATCTCGATAGGGAATAGGTCGGCAAAGTCCTAAAGTAGCTATGGCACTTTGGTAGGTAAGTTTTCAGCTTTTCTAACCTCTAAGAATCTCCTAACTAAAAGGACCATATAGTCTTTGACCTTAACTTCTCGTGCAAACTGATCTTGGGAAATCATTAAGGACTTCCTTTGTAGAGATGTAGCAACCTTTTCTTAGGCTTCTTTCACTTCCTTAGGACTCATAAGTGTTAATATAATTTTCTTCCCATCCTTTGGAACATGTAGGTGTTTTTATACCCACCAGGTAACATTCTCAAACCAAATAGCTACAGTCGGCCAAGTAATATATGAGAAGTACACATGGGAAGGACATCACATAGCACCCCATCCCTATACCTATCACCAATGGTAATCAGCATTCTAACTTACGCCGCAATTTGTAGTCCCCCTTTCTCATTCAGCCAATGAATCTTATACGGCTTAGGGTATGGAAGGGTTAGCAATTTCATGGTTTTAACTGCCCCTTATGCAATGATGTTGGTATATCTCCCTTCGTCAATGATTACAATGCATAGCTTTCCATTCACTCGGCAATTCGTATGGAAGAGGTTCTCTCTTTATTCATTCTTGTTAACCACAAAAGCATTGAGAGATTGTCCAACAGCAAAGCAATACTCGACTTCACCCTCAGGATGTATCTTGGCATTGGGGTCTTCCTAAAATTCTTCTAGCATCTGCTCGGTTGCCACTTCTTCCTCTCCTTTACTAGCACTTTCTACTTCAAACTAGGGCTTGTCTCCCTTTATGGTCATGACTCGGCAATTTAAACATTGATTAGTCATATGTCCATAAGGCATTTAAAATATTTGATTTCTCAAGTTTTCCTTTATGAACTCTGACCTTGGTCTCTTTGGATCTTAATTTGCTCAGTCTTGCTCTTACCTCAACCTTCTTCTGGTTGGCTCGGCATCTGACTTCGATGTTCCACCTCGAAACTGTTTGATGCCCTATCATTCCTTGGTCAGTTCGGCAAGCCACTCTTATTTAGAATCATTGTTCGGTTACTCGACATCTAACTAACCTAGTTTCGCCATTGCCTTTCAACCCTTTGGGCTACATAGATGGTTTTATCCAGAGTTGTGAGGTTCTACAGTTCTACAATGTTAAGCTCATAGTCTAGAGATGAACTCTACTATAGTTTGTATTGCAGGTTCGTCAACATTGCATCATATCATGAGTAATTGAAACTCTCAGACATAGTTATCTATAGATCAATTACCTTGTCTTAAGTTTTGGAGTAGTCGAAAAATGTCTTGTTCATAGTGTTTAGGAACGAACCTACTTCTCAAAACTCTCTTCATCTAGTTCCATGTTGAACTTCGCATTAGGCTTTTAGGTAAACAATCTGTAGTTTTGTCTACCACATTGCTGCATATTTAGTAAATTCTAATGCGACCTCTCGAATGCGGATAGCATCTTCATAATCGTGAAAGTCAAATATCTTTCAATCTTCTCTTCCCAATTTAGATAATCATCGGCACTACCAAACCCATTGAATCTCAGAATCTGTACCTTAAGATGTTCAGCACCTTTTGGCACTCTGAACTCATGCTCATCAATCCCAACATGTTGGTTTTCTTCTTCTTCGCACTCTTCCACTTCGTCCAACTACAACCTTCTTGTCATGACTCTATCGACATGTCGCTGTGGTGCTTGGTTTACTGGAAAGGCTTTTGGAGCTCACTCATTCATTTTCTTTCTTGGCCTATCTCTCATCTCTCGGCCCTACTCAATAACTCTCTCACACGGTCTAGTTTCTAAGACTTTGTTTATTGAGATAGTTAACTTAGCCACAATAGCAGCAAGATCTTGTATTTGTCATTAGTAGTACATAGTGTTTGTTAGGTAACTCAACTACAATCATGAGCATCACTCTTGGCATTATAATCTCTCTTTGTACATTAGGATTCGATATTCTCAACATAAAGTTTCAGAAAATGCACTTCATACGGATGACTTTAATACATATATAAGCATCTTGAACAGTAGACTGACTATCATTACACAACACTTTGTCTCAACCTCAAGTTATGATACTAAGATTATATGGTATATGTAGGAGCTTAGTTATCACTAGGTCATACCATAACAAATCTAAACTAAATGGGTCCTCTAAAATATCAAAGAAAATAGAGAGAATTAGTCCACAAACGAACTGGAGTAGCTGATGTGAAGCTGCTAAAAGAATGTGACTCTCCAACGAATATAACACAACTTGATACTTTACTTAATATGACATAGAAGTTGATGTCAAGGTCCACCCACCACTAATCTTGAGCTATTCAGCAAGATTAAATAAAAGTGTATGAAAGAAAATGAACTTGAAGAAGGTTGTCATCCAAGAACAGGGAATTCAATGTGTATCTGTTTAGTTATCTCCGGCTTATAAGGGGGAAGGGACTATTTATAGTAAGTCCCTAGGGCAACATTACATATAAAGAAATTACAAGAAAGTATATACAAAAAGGGAATTCCTAATACATATGAAAAATAGTAAACATGACAAATGACAAAAATGGAAAAGTAGTACATTGTTAGATGAGGTGAACAGGTAGTAGTGCAACATTAATCCCGTATAAAGATTCTCTAAATACAGCAAGCGAGAAGAATAAAGATGTTACTACAATAAAGGGGCCAAGACGAGAAGAGGGTGATAAGAGAAATGGAAATATGTCGAGAGAAAACTACTTAGCTAGGAAGTGAGACCTCTTGGCAGCAATTGGTCAAATTACTCAACACAGGGTCCTAGGTAAAGGATTGGTTGGCATCATCACAACTGAGATATAAATCAACATATAATAATGTAAGGAGCTCAAGGAGTTCAGCCACCTTCCTTCTGTATAAAGTTTCTTGTCATTAGCAGGTTATTGAGAAAAGATTCTTCGGGTGAGGGATTGGTGGCCTCAGAGCTATGTGTGAGTAATGGGACCGATAGTCGACGGCTCATCACTAAACCTGATAAGTATAAATCACTTTATACTTTTTAGGAAAATTTAGGCATAAATTGACTATAATTGTGTTTATATCTCATGTTCTTGGAAATTAATTGTGTAATATATTAATTTTAGATGATTTAAGAGCAAGGAAATGATATTTATTCAAGACAAAGTGAGAAGGAGATGAAATTATATAAGAACAAAGAGATTTGGAGCAATTATGGGTGTAATAAAAGAAAATTTGATTACCTAAGGCTCATCACTCTCTCTATCATGGTTGTGATCAAGGGAGTGATTAAGGCTAAAGTTATTTTTCCACCTATTCATCACAACCATAACTCTACTTTGAAAGGATGATTATGCCCTCAATCATGGGTATAATGAGGTGGAATGTTTGTGGCAAGAGGATCACTCCCTAAGTCATGGGCATGATGGGAGTGGACATGACTGTTCTTCTTTAACATTTTCACACAAATTGGTACATGGAACAAGTTTTAACACTAAGGGGTGTCTTGAGGTTGTGTATTTCAAGCCCTTTGGCAAGAAGAGTATAAATATACTGTAACTTTCAGACAAAAAGGGAGATTTACATTAGATCCTAATAATCAATACCATTAAGAATATCACATCACCAACCCACATCACATTTATTCATCCATCCTTGTACCCATTATGTTTTCATTTTCAGTATAGTTTCTAAGTGTTGTCTTGTACTTTTCCTAAAATTACTCGAGAGAGGCGAGGAGAATTTATTCTTCATGTGCTGTAAAGATTTCTATAGTGGAATTCAAAACGAGGTTGTATTCTTCTACTTGTCTTATGTTAATTTCTTTGTTAATTCCGTATTTTGTTGATACATTTTGTTTTTTTATCATGTATGAGTAATAGTTTAAGACTTGCTTTATCCACTTAGTGTGATTGATTGCATAGATTAGTAAGTTCTTGATATTTGTTAATTTTAATGAATTAAAATTAATTAATCTAAATATAATATAGTGCACAACATTGACTTAGGCCAGATTTCAATAGAATATATTAAAAGACAATTCTATTGAATAGATCTGATTTGTTGAAACAATTTACTCCTGATAATAGAGATATTATTATTAAAGTTGTTACATTCTTAAGGAAAAGGATAAATTAAAATGACATTAATGTGATCCGAATTGGCTATTAATTCAAAAGATATTCTAATAAACATGATTAGGATTGGAAGTAAGTAATTCTTAGAAGATTGCTTACATACCTATAATTTGCTGTAAATAATAAGTATTAGGATAAAAAGTATATTGATAGTATTATACTAAGTGGTGAAGTAAGTTTGTATGTTAATCATTGTAGTGTTAATAATTTTGTTAGCATTTATGTTGGATAAAAGTTGTTTTGGATTAGTGCAATTTAGCTAGTAAATTAGATAATTTAATCTTTTCATCACTTGATAAATTTTGTTGCAATATCATAAGAAGATTTATTAATACTAGTGCTTGTATCCATTCCCAATGGAGACAACCTTATACTTGTCCATGTTATAAAACGATAGGTACACTTACCTATTAAACCGAGATAAGGATAGAATATAAGTTTATAAATTTTAAAACTTGAAAACTCTAATTAAAGGTGATTAAGTTTTTGGTGCTGTTACCAGGAAATAGCATCATTAGGAAATTTAAAATTCTTGTGCATCTGGATTATATTTGTTACTGTTTTGTCATTTCTAAAATTTTTGTGCTCGAATTGATTTAATTTTTTATGCTATTTTTCATCGGCTTCTTGAAGAATATTCTATAGTTGTAGGAGTAGCCATCCCTTCCTATTTTTCTCATCCCCTAAATCAAAAGAATATGGGTCCTAAGTAGTCTTCAGTTACCCTACTAGCAAGTGCTGCCCAATAAGAAGAAGGTGGTATGATAGAAGAAGAAGACTCTAGTGATGAGAAGGATGGTTTTGAAGAAGAAGAAAGTGATGATGAGGAGGAAACTCGAGGAACCTAACAAGAAGTAAGATATGGGGTTGGGAATGAGAGTGAAGAAGAGTCATTTGTGGAGGATGATGACAGCTCAGATGAAGAGATAAAGGTTGAGGATGACTAACTTGTTTTCTTTCTTTTTTTTTTTATTTTTCTTATTTTTAGACTAATTAACTATTTGAGAGCTTAACCTTAATGATGTATTTTTAATGGAAACTTTCATATCATGTGTTTGTTATGTTTTATTTTTGTCTTTTCTTAATGGTCAGGTCTCTTTTGTTGTTCAATTTTTTGAGGTGTTGGAGGATGTATTTGCTGATGGTTTAAGACCTAATGTATTGATCAAACTTCAAATAAGGGAGTTTTGTTCTCATTGTTATTGTCTTTCATTTTGTTTTTGTTTTTGTTTTTGTTTCTATATGCCTATTCTGTGTTTGCTTCTTGAGACATTGAGGATAATGTCCTTCTCTAAGTGTAGGGAAGGTTTAAGCCCGCTTATCAAAAGTCTTAAACTTAAGTTTGTTTGTTTGTTTTAACTTATGAATTGACTTAATAAGATTGCGGATTTGACAAAATAGTAGTCAATTTTGCAAGTTAATTATGTGCCTTACTCACTTCTTGTGGACTTAGTGTACATGATTTAAATTTTAGGATCTAATCTAAGTCAAGCTAACTTACTTGCTATTTAATGAATGAATTTAGAGGTTAGAAGAGAATCGGAGTTTTTTATTCAAGGTTTAATGGGTGTACTTGTAAACTTACTAAGTAGTATGCCTACTTGTCAATTACTTTTAGAGCTTATTTAATCTTAAATGGAAAGGGTAAATGAAATGATTCACTTGTTAATACTTCTTGAGAATCTTTTTAACATAGATTTAATTAAAGTGTTTAAGGACAAAATTAGTAAGGGTAAGCTTTGATCCCTTAGAAGAGCAAAGTTTGACCCCATTGGTAATTTCTATCTTTATTACATTGCAATAAGAATATATAAGGATTAAGTTAGTAAAGACAGACTTAATAAAGCTAATTTCAAAATAAAGTTAATTTATGCCTTTATTACGTATTTTAATCTTTTCATCACTTAATAAATTGGGTTGCTAGATCATAAGAAGATTTATTAGTATTAGTACTAGTACTTGTATCTGTTTCAAGTAAAGATGACCCTATTGCTGTAAAACGATAAGTACATTTGCCTGTTGAATCGAGATAGAGATAGAATATAAATTTATAAATTTTAAAACTCAAAAACTCTAATTAGAGATTATCAAAACCCCTATTGTCCAATAAAACACTCATGAAAACAACTTCACCATCCTAAAAATCGACCCAAAACGTGCTTGTAAAGCACCACTCAACTTTGTCTACCTCCTTCCTTACAGTGCACATGTGTGGCATGTAACTAGGTTAGATGACTCAACTTGTATCCAACATCTAACCCGTTTGCATCTTAACCAACCTATGAACCCCCCTAATTGGTCTTGGTTCATCTATCTTCTTCATTATTTCACTTTTTTTTTATTTAAATTATTTTTTGTTATTTTGTTTATGTAAGTCTAAGTCCCCACTTTTTTAAAATATATATATGTATGTATGATGATAATAAAAATAAAAAATAAATATATAATAGAAATGTTTTTCTATTTTTTTAAGTGTTGGTTATAAATAGATAAATAAGAAAAATTATTTTATCACCTAGAAAAATTTTTCAAAAATAAAATCCATTTATGAACTCCTTTCCCAAATTAGGACTCTTTTAAGATTTTCCAAAAAATAATAACATTTAGGACTCTTCCTTTAGAATATTTTTTTCTAAGAAAAAACAAAATAGCTAAGAAACATAAACCTGAAAACTTTATTAAATTAAAATCAATTGACTTACTAAAGTTTTTAGAAATAAACTACAAGAAATCTCATCCCGAATAGTGGGTATATAGACATCTGTAAGCAACTACAAAGAGACTTAATATGTGGAAATTTTTTTTATTTTCCCTTTTGTAAATATATCCAATTTATTGTTGTCCCTTTTTATAAATAGAATTAATTTTTTTATTTGTGAACTTAGAATTATTCTTTCACGTTAAAAGGGATATTTTAAAAAATAAAACTCAATGTGAAAGGTCCAAGTTGTACCCCATTAGTTAATAACGAGTTAGTCCTTGATTCCAAAACTTTTGGTTTTCAAAAATCATTTTCAATTTTTTTTTTATAGACCAATGGTTAGGTAAGAATCAATTCATTCAATTGATTCTAACTTAACCCATTTTTATCGAATCTAGTCAGGTGATAGCCTAATCTTTTCAAAATCTAAAGAAAACTAAGTTTTCCTTAATTTTTTGTCGAAGGTTTATATTGTATGGTTTTAGGGTTTGACATAAACCGGATTAAGGAAATCAAAATCGAAAAAATTCAAGCTCAAGAAAATAAAATCCATCATAAAAAATAATATATATGTATATGCATATATAGATATTCAACATGTAAAGACTGGGCTTTAGCAAGGCATTACTTGCATTGATCTCGGTAGCAATTCTACCTACAGAAAAAGTAGAAAAAAAAAAAAGAAGAGAGAAAGGCAATGATAAAATCATAACCAAAAATACATCTTGAATTGTGTGGATCATTGAGAGGAGGTAATATTTCAACTCATATTCGATTGAGAATGAATATCATATGGCCTCGGCCTTAGATAAGGAATAAAATAAAAGTTTTTGTAATGTAAAAGAATAAAAATAAACAAAATACTTGAAATACCCCATGAGGAGTTAAGTTCCATGAAAATGAATAGCTATATAAATAATATTCGGATGATAAAATAATACAATTTATAAAATATGGGATGGATATATACATAATATTGTTATATAAGGTTAATATCAAATTTCATACCTCAACCCTGGATTTGCTCACGCATCGAATTTTGACCTAATATTTTGTTCTTTACAAGGTCACATGCTCACATATATGTTTAGAGTGAATATTAGATCAATCCACAACATCATTATTTGCAAGAGTTTTAAAAGATCCAACTATCATAAGTGGTAATAACAACTTGACACCTATCATATTTAAACTAGAGAAGGATGGACGATCATACAGTTTAACAACAATTGAAATTTCATTTCTAAGAAATTGTACTTAGTTGTATCTTTTCCAGGAATGAAATTTACTGTGTAAAAAAAGGTGAATATCATTTTAGCAGTATAAAGTTAACTGCAATAAAAACAAAATGATTTTTATTTTTTTAGGAAACCAAGCGGATAAAACGAATATTTACAAAAGCCATAATCATAATGTTATAAAATCCATCCATGTATATACGTCCAATGTGGACGTTCTGACAGTCCAAATCACGTCTCACATCCAAATGGGCAAAATATTGTGTAGACCAGAGTTTAGTCCCATAGGTGTTCATATATTATATTCTCTCATTCGATGATGAGTCATCAGCTTTGCCTCTAACCTACCTAAAAAATTTATGGGTGTTCATACTTTAAGTGAAAGCACCCTACACAAGGCTAGATCTATAAGCACCGATTAACGAGAGGTTATTCGAAAATCTTGTGCATCTGAACTTCCAGAGAAGTTAGACGTAGCGTCTTTAGGACACAAAGGAGCCAGTTTACCGCCCCTGGTATTTCCAAGTGATTATTCAGTTGAATCGGTCATTATGAGATACTCCACATCTAAATATTTTTAATATGGTTGTTGTTAATTTTCGTTAAGAAAAAAATTTAAATTTCTTTGCGTTTTCTTCAACAGAATCCAACTTTACATCATATTATATAGTAAAATATTATATCATATGATATTATATATCATGTTACATCTATTTTTGGAGTACATATTGAATTTTATCATATATATGCAACTTATATGCTATATTCAATATTAGATAATTCCTGTATATCAAATATAATATAGAAAATATGATGGTTTAAAGTTTGTTATAAATATCATATGTGTTATATAAAAATATATTCTTACGTTATATACATAATACATATAGATATATATTACACTAAATATGATATTTTTAAAGATATATATTTTTATTATCTATAATATCTAACAAACAGTACATGTATATTGTATTACATTATGTTATGTTGTGTTAAATTATATTACATGTGTTATTATAATATTACATAAATGATTTGTTAGTTTGTTAAATACATTATGGAAATATATATTCTATAGGCTTGGAATAGCTATTCCCATACTTTCAAGGAATACGTGTCCGTCCTAAATTAGATGTTCTCATGCTTTTGTTAAACAAAAATTGGAATAAATGCTATGTGATGCATTGAGTTAACGTTTTATAAACAGCTAAGCGATACAAGTAAAAACATCTTTTCCAATTGATAGATTCTTGTCATTTTAAACTCAATCATTGTAATCTCGCATTATGTTGCTAGATACTTTCATTGATAAGATATAAATGATAATGATGCTTATTTTCTTTTGAGAACACTTCAATGGACGCAATAATTTTATCTAAAAGTCACCAAACACAGATGCATAGTTAATCCTGTAGACTATGTACTTCATTTGGAAGAAGTCCCAAATCTTAATATTAAGGATTTTTAATTCTTTAAGTTTCAAACAGCATTCACTTTGATTGAACTAGGTCTCCATTCACTGCATAGAGAAACACAGATTCCGATTATAACAAGATTGGAAAAAACGAAGCATCTAATTTAATTTGTTCGAAAGAGGTGATCAAATTTGTATGAAACAAGCACTACATCATGCCTTGCTAGACCAAAATCTTTGCAGTCTCGAAGTGCATCACTTGATCTTGGTGTCACTCTAAATCAAATAACATGTTTCGAAACATATCCTAAATTCATTTAAACAATTAATTAAGTGATTGAAACTCATGATTTACATATGAAAACTACATTAAAAAAGATAAACATTTGGTTGTAAACTCAAATAGCATATGAAAGGTTTTAGTAGTGGAGAAAAATAAAAAGTAATATTATTAAAAGTTGTAGAAACAAATGATATTACTTTTATGCACTCTGATCACACATAAATGCTGAAATGGATTATGGGGTATTCTATGTGCTACGTGAGTGAAATTTATGGGAGTTTAGATAATAGAGATATAATAATACCCTCTATCTGCACCACTTTTAATAATATTTAACTTCAATTTACAATTTACACCACAAAAATCTTTCATTTCTCACTTGAAACTTGATCCCAAACTTTAATGATGTTGTATATAATTTTTCCTAGTTTATAATCTATACAACATGCATTACCCCAATAAGATGCAACATAAGTGAAGTAGGACACAAATGAGAAGAAAGGTTTATTTTTCGCACTTAATTTCAAGAATCACAATATTCGTTGGATTTGGAGGGTAGGCTTACTTAGTGTGTATTGTTAAGGACTTATGAAGAAAAAAATTTATATTATTCGACAACGATTAAATAAGTACATAAAAATGTAAGAACTTTTTTTATAAGCTTGTTAACATGTACGAGTGGACACCTATTCATATTTTTCTTATTAAGTTAAACAAGTTAGGCTAGTGCCATTTTATAAATCTCTCAACTTAATTGTATACACTGAATCCTTTTCAATATGATTTAACCCATTTAGAAATTAACCCAAATTCCTAAATAAACACTTATAAAACCACAAAATAGTAAGTTAGAGTTTGAAAGGAATTGAATTAAGTCAACTTGAGTGTAACTCTAACATGAGAAAAGAGACCTAAATTTTGGTGAAACACATTCTCATCTAAGATTTTGGAGTTAATACAAATTGTTTAGAGAATCAAGTATTGTACGAGAGTAATGGCTCATGTAGAAGGTTACATGCTTATTGTACATGTTTACTAGTTTACTAGTAAATGAATATACTTATATTCAACTTTAACTATTTAATGTGTTGTATGTGCTTGGTTAGGCTGAAGAGACCAAGAGTAGTGGTGATCTTAGCGTAGTACTTCAGGATTAATAAATGGTGTTATCTTGAGTAGAGTTGCTTACCGAGTTGATTTGGCTAGATTTTAGGTTGATTAATGACTTTAGGATGTTAGAGAGTATTTAACACCAAATATTATATGGTATATAATAGTTGTGTGATTCAGGATCATGGGTTACTCAAAGCTTTGGGATACTAAAGCTGTGATGCTTATCGTACTTAAAATGAAGATAATAATCGACTATATGATACATGATTATATTCATATGTGAAATGGATTATGCTTACTCATGCATGTGTAATAGTGTAACTCTCATACTAGGCAAATTTTGCTTAACCTTTTGAAGTCTTGTTTTTAGATGTAGGTGATGTAAGAGACTAAGATTATTATGATAACCTAGGGTACAACTTGGGTTTATAACATACAGGATGATGATTATACCTAGTATGAGGAATAGTAGAAGAATCGTTAGATATATAGTGTAAGGTCTATGTTATGTTTGTACTAGAGATGTAGACCTATCTTGACTATAATTTCTGTATTGTTGGTATTCTATAATATGAGTGAGTCAGACTCCAATAATGGTTATTATATTGTAAAGATTATAGGAGCATAACAACCTCTATAGATACTAGTATGGTTATTGATGTTATAAAGTAAGACTTAAAAAGCCACCTATGTTGTGACTTGGAGATTTACTTGAATATATTATCTAGTTCTGAGCTTTTGTGTATCAGTACCTCGGTGTTAACATGTGGTGGGTTGTAGCAATAAGGTTATGAGGGTTACACCCTAGTCTTGATTAGCGATCATTTACCTCTATTTAACATATGTAACCCTTTATACAATCTTTCCTTATTTGTATTTTTTTTCCTTTTTTTTTCTAACTACCATATTATAATTTTTCGAGATAGGAAATTGAACGTGATTTATCCTATTATAAGGGATCAATATTAATATCATTCGATTATTACAATCTTAATCTTAATAGTATTTTAATTAGTTTAAACATTCATTACAAAGATTGAAGCCTTAACTCCTATTCTTGTTTACTTAGTCCATTTTCCAATTCATTTATTGAAACTCAAATTAGTTTGTTTATTATTCTTGATTGAAATATGTAAAACCTTAATTTTCTTATGTTGTAAGGCTAGTCGTCATGCATAGTATTTTCACATTTTTAAATTGCATTATACCTACTACCTAATTATTTTATTCTTAGCGCTTATATAATTGGATTATATCTGATTTGTTCTTATTTCATTAGCTAAATATTTTATTGATATTGGAATTCCAAATTCTGTATATTAATGTCTCTTGATATAACTTTTCTAATTAAGTGTATTCAAATGTTCTATAAATATCGAGTGTAGAAAAATGCATTAGCTGAACCTAAGATTTCACTATATTGTAGCTTTAGGATACGTGTTTTTCTTTCTGATTTAAGATATGAGTTTCTTTATAAAATGTCAAGATAGAATGGCATCTAGGCTAGTGTTGACAAAATTTTGCAATCACGAGTGACAAATACCCTCCATTTTAATTCGTCTTATATTAGTAATTAAATGGAAGGTTGAGAATAACCTAATTATTACTTGTGCATTTTTCTCAAAGATTGAACTATGGCCATATTCATACGATAAACAGAGGAAAGATGTACCAGAACTTCTGCGCCCGCGTGTATTTATATGTACATTTTGCGAGTTTGAAGCCTGAAGGCGAGAGCCATATCTTACGAATATAGCCACTACGCATATGGAGACTTACGACGCGCGTACCACACAGCTCCGGTTTGCAGCAGAGAGCAGGAGAGAGAAAGAGGGGAGAGAGAGAGAGAGTGAGTGTACTGTCAGGGCAATAAAGGCAGGGCATCATTGCGCAAGTACGTCATCATTAGCATGCAAAAAGGATTTTGACTAACGTTGAATCAATGAGACATCACAGCTACTGATCATGTATTGTTTCGTGCATAATGCACAGCCTCATTTTCCATTTACCTGTTGTTGCCTTTTCTCTCCCACATTTTCTGTGCTCCCTTCCCGCGTCCCTTCCTAATTCTCAGTCTCTGTATTGGCTTTTGAGTCTCTTCCTTTGGATTTTTCCCTTTTCCATTGCAATTTTGATTTGTGCATCAAACTGACAACAAAAAGCATATCAATTATTATTCACGTCCTGCCTCTCAGTATAATCTCTCTCTCTTTGGATCTTTACTAGTGAACCCATGGAGAGAGAGAGAGAGAGAGAGAGAGAGAGAGAGAGAGAGAGAGAGAGAGAGAGAGTTAATTCCCTCAGAGAGTTAATTCCCTCACCCACCCATGCTGGCTGGGGAAGGTTTGTTTTGTCTTATTATTTAGTTGTCCTTCTGCGTTTTGATTTGGAATTTATTTTTGAGTTTAACAGTCTACTCTTCAAGAGACACATCCAAACTAAACAAAGTTTCAAAGCATTTACTTCCTGTCGCTTCTTACATTACATATGTACCCACACAAATACCAAGGAATAATATCTAGCTAGTTAACCACTAGCACCTTCTTGATCCTATAATAATGTCACTTCAAATACTTCATGCCTTCACTGCACTTTGCATACACATAATATCGACAAAAAATTTGGCAGCTCAATCTACTACCTAGGAAAACGAAAATTAAAAATAAAAATGGGCTCCGCTTTGCTTTTGTGCTGCGGTGAATGATGGATGTGGGGGGTGTCTATATATATATATATATATATATATATATTCTTTCACAGTAGAAACTATATGCCACGGGACCATGATTCTCTTTTTTTTATAATAAAATTTTTTTCTTAAAAAAATACCATGCCCACCTATTCATTTTACCTTGATGCCCGTATTACTCTGGGGTTTGTACATTTCTCTTTGCTTCCATAGAGTATAATTTGACATGAATGTAAGATTGAATAATGACAAAAGGATGTAATTTCGTTATTTCAAGTTTCTTGATATTTGATTTATATATCCTTAGCTACATATCATTCCTCAATATGTTGTTTAAAAACATGGCATATGGTATGCATACGAGCATAACCAATTCGGTTGCAATAACATAAAAAAAAGGTTTACGACTGCTCTAATTTATTTGATGGTCAATTTAGGCTTCGAGTTGAGATTAAAGGAATAAGGGTTCTTTGCAAGTGCTAATTTAATCGGAGATCGCAAGGTAGCTAAAGACCAAATTTAGAAGAAAGGTCAAACTTTAATGTTCTAAGATGACCACAGAATTTTGTGATAATGAATTAAGAAATAGCAATCCTAAATTTCTAACAAATTAAACATTGAAGGACACGTACTTGTCGGCTGAAAAAGGGATTTAACTTTTTTATGATAGAAAGGTGAAATATGGTAAATGGAAGATGACATGCCATGTGATTGAGGTAGATAGTAGAGTCAAAGCATAAAAAGATAGCTCCCAATTCAAAGCTATTGCTCCTAATTCTTAAATGTTGTGTTTTATAGACTATGCAAGTATCAAGAAATCGACACATGTCTATTGATCAATCAATAAACCTTCTTATTTGATCGATTGATAGGCTAAATTTATAAATACTCATGATTTTTGTAGAAAATAATGAGCAACGATTATATTATTTTAGGGTTTAGCTTAATTTTCGTGAGCACTTGCATTTTTACTATCCCATTGCTATTTTCATGTTAGCCAACACTTATTGTTGAAATTTTATATGCATATTTTTTCTTTTTGTATTTGTAGTAGATTTTAGATTTTTATCTCTCTAATCTTCATTATACTCTTATCTTCATTTGGGTCTTTCTATTATCTTGTTATCTATGGAACTCGTTGCTATTTCTCTATTTGCTTTTAGTGTTATTCTTAGAAACGTGAGTGACTAACTTCGTTTTTTAGGGTTTGTGATAATGCTATTGATGTAGCGGGTGAAACTATGTTGTTTTGATATAGGTATGTATATTTATTTGGGATTTCGATATTTGATACTCTATTTGAACTTGCTAAGGTGGTACAAATGATTCTCTTGGTAGGTTTTTGTGACTATGAGATTGAGAGGAGATTAGTTATAGAAATCCTTAAAGAGATAAAACCTACATTTGTGTACAAATTTAGGGAAAATTAGTACATTTTATATAAAATTGGGGTTTATTAACAAGATAAACCAACTTGAGCAAAATTGATCAAATCATATGAAAAAGATCAATTTTCAATAAAATTTTATTAATTTTAGCTTGTGCTTATAGGTGCATAGGGGCTACCATGGCCTTGGTAGCCCTTACTATTCGATCAAGGAAGTCGATAAGAAAAGGTTATGAGAATTAAGCTTACCGATGGATTAGTAGCCATGTTAACAATTGATCAATGTGCTTTGAAGTGTTAGGGGTAAATCAATCCCTTAGATGATCGATTATGAAGAGAAGTTAGGAAGTAAACAAAAGCTACTAGAAGGGACTTAATGAACCAATCAATAGGTGCCTCCTATATCGATTGGTCGGCAAAAGAGCTTAGGGTTAAGGTTTATTCGACCTAAAACCTAAATCCTTAAGTGCTACATTTCATAAAACATGCAAGCAAAAAGAAGTCGACGTATGTCTATTGAACGAGCAATAGACCCTCTTATCGATTGATCAATAGCCTAAATTTATAAATACTCATGAAGAAAATAACAAGCCATAATTAGATTATGCTAGTGTTTAACTTAGTTTTTGCAAGCTCATGTGCATCTTTACTATTCCATTGATATTTTTTTTGCTAGATGACACTTGTTGTAGAGATTTATATGCATGTTTCTTGGTATTTATAAGAGATTTTAGCTTGTTTATCTCTTTTATCTTCATTATGCTCTTGTTTTCACTTAGGTATTTCATTATCTTATTTATCTATGGAACTTGCTGTTATTTCTTTGTTTGTTTTTAATTGGAAACATGAGTGGCCAAGTTTGATTTTGTGGGTTTGTGATAACATTATGTAGTTTGTGGAACTATTGTAATTTTTATATGGGTATGTGTGTTTATTTGGAATTTAGGTGTTTAATACTCTTTTTGAACTTTTGAGGTGCTATAAATGATTCTCTTGATAGGTTTTTAGGATTATGAGATTGAGAGGAGATTAGTGATAGGAATCTTTTAAGAGATAAATGGGTTTTTGTAATCATGAGATCAAGAGAAGATTAGTTATAGAAATTCTAACCTTTCTCAATGAATTTTTAGAGTATTTGTAAGTAGGTTTTTATAACTATGAGGTTGAGAAGAGATGGAGAATGGAGATTCCATTGGATTCACATTGTTTTATGTGGTTCTAGTGAATTATAATAGGCTATGTGGCCAAAAGAAGATTGAACCCCTAATTTTTAGAAGTAGAACACTTCATTTGTGACAAGAATTGAGTGTTTAGCTTATTGTGTAGGAAAATGAGACAAGAGGAGATTTCTCAGTACATAGTTGAGTGTGATGCTCTACTTAAGATTTAACTCAAGTGAATTTCAACAAAACCCATTTAAGGACCATGCCCGATATCCTAATGGCATAACCTCACTAATACATCAAAAGTATGTCACAAGCCTACACCTTTGTTGAATTGCATTTGTTGTTAATTTCTTACACTTGAATTCACTTTCTTAAACAATTCCTTATCTATCTATTTGATTAGCTTAGATTAAAGTAGCATATTAGAATTTGGTACGTGACCTATACTCACCAATATTATTAGTATAAATGATTCGATACAATGATTGATTAAGGACTAACATTATTTTCAAAATCTTCTTGTTTTCAAATTTATTATTTTAATCTATGCTTGTGTCACCTTTTAATACCATTTAACCTTAAAAACCTACTATAAACATGTCTAGTGTTCAATTATACAATGAATATATGCTTTAGTGAGTCTAACTTTTTTGGCATTAGTTCTGCTATCAATCATAAGGTTACCACAACAATGCAGAGGTTAGCCAATGTTGCTCCTTCACTTTTGAAGGAGCATTGACCACTTTTAACTTGTATTTCATATTACATCCTTAGTAAATTTGTATGCTACTTATATTAGCCAAGTGCAACCATCCTTTTCTCAAGTAGATAAAGTAAAGTATGGTGGTCAATTATGGCTACAAAAAGTTTACCAATAAGATAGTACCATCATCTTTCAATAGTGTAAATTGATGACATCAAAGCCTTTTTCAATCCTCGCTAACTTTGTGGTTGTGTGTTGCTTAAACAGGCAATAAGGTCTCTATCTTACGTTAAGATAGCTCTTAACCTATATGTATTCACATCTATTGTAATAATAGAGGTGTTGCTATAGTCTAGAACTTTGAGGATGATGTATGAACTAACAAGTGCTTTAACTTTTTAAGGTATTTGGCATTCTCTTCTCTTAAAGAAAATTGCCCTTTCATGATTAGATATCCTATTTTTGTCCTTGTGTAATTTTATAATAATAAAAGGGTCTTAACTAGAAAAATAAATAAAAAATTTAGAAAATACAGAAAATTAAAAATAAAAAAAAAAACAAAATATAAAATTAGAAATTCATAGAAAAATACAAAAAAATTAGAAACCTCTAAAAAAATATAAAAATTGAAAAAAAAAAAAACTAAAAATAGAAAAATAGAAAAAAAAAGGAAAGTTGAAAATTAGAAAAAAGCACAAAAGTTAGGATATTAGAATAGATATGGATAATAATAAAGAACTAGAACATTGATAAGGGTTAGGTATGTTGGGTTAGTTTAGGCTTAGACTAATAATTTAGATTTAGCTTAAGCCAATCTAGTTCATAAGTGCATTTTGATTGCATATATAGACAAGTCACGGAAATAGCTCGTATAGAAGGAATACATGCACACACATAAGTGGTCTAGGGTTTGAATCTTCTAAGAGGCACTTGAGTGCTATTTCTTTCTTTTTCCAAAATGAACACATGTCAACCCCTAGTTGGCTGATCATACCAGTTTTCCATCTGTTTCACATTTTTTCCCTTTCTTTCTTACGTTTTTCATCCTGCATTGCTCACTTGGCATCCATTCTCTCACCTTCACCAAATTAGTATTGAAATCATGAAATACACTTAGGATATTATGGATTAAACCTAATATCATGTCTTGATTCATTGGTTTTTTGTCACATCTCAGCATCGCATAGGATGTATCATTACACAGGAATGCCTATTTATATTTAATAAAAGTTCTATTTATAATAAAATAGTACTATAATAGAGTTCATCTTTGCACCTATTTATACAAAAGATTACATCTATTAAACTTAGCCAAAGCTAAAATATATATATATATATATTTTTCTTTTATGTATAGATCCTTCCTGGAACTAAAATGAAAATACAACAAGGCTTCTTCAAAAATGGTTGACTTAGTCCTATGCGCTCTCAAAAGACTTTTTCCCCCAACTGTTACTATCCACTTAATTCTCTTCATAACCTGAGGATACACAAATATCCCCTTAATTCTCTATAAACTAAGTGAGAGTGGATAAAACAAATACAGGACAAGCATAACACACATTCACATAGATTAATACTATAAAATATTCAATTTTATAATCTAAATTATCAATACAAACTATTTCTGTAGGAAATTCGTGTTATGCTCATGCATAGAGATGTATTAATACTAATATCTTATACTTTTCTAATTCCACATCCAGTTAGTTGACATACCTAGGCATTTAGATACTACGTCCAAGAACCTAAGGCAATAAGGAGTTACTTAGGAATAAAACTCTCAACAAAAACCACCCACTATGGTTTAAAAGTCCAATACATAGTCGGTTTGGCTAAAATCACACATTGTAGCTACGATAAGTTTAGCAATGCAACTTTATATGCTCAAAACCTAACTTAACAATGTTTAAGCTTTTAGAAACATGACCAATAAGTCCTTTCATGCTAAGCCATAAATGCAATAAATAGTATAATAACTCAATATTAGGTACGAATCTCAAGTTCCACTTCATAACAATTCGACTATCTCAACTTCAATTATGTTTCTCAGCTTTATGATACATTCTTTCATATAGGGTTCACTTAGGTGAACACCCTAAAAGACCATTCAGTTTGTAAGATTTCCAAATAGAAATATATATCAATGAATCGGTCATACATAAGGAAGCATTTCACTCAATCAACACACATTTAATAGAGTCATGTATTCAATCAATCTAACATATCATTACAATTCACAACACAATTGACTCCAAGACAAGTAAATATAGGTCTACTTACACAAAAATAGAAATATCCACTTACTCGGGCTTAATAGTAGTGTAAAATCCTAAGCTTCATAATATGGTCCCCCTCCACCTATCACACCTAGGAAACACATACAAACTTTAAGTCAATTATAGGTTAATACTAATTCTTATAAGCTTTCAATATCGTATTTCCCAAGCTTATTTCGATTGTATCTTATTAATTTCATATCCGATTTTAATAAACATTATATTGTCATGATTGTTATTTTTAGTAATATTAAGATATCTTAAGAAACAGGTTTGTTCAATATTGTCAAAAGTTCAAAAGTACCCTTTTGTATTATCGATTTGATTATATGCTATTGTAACTTCGTAATTAACTTGAATAAACTCTAATTCTAAATTAAAAATCCTAAAATTCCTCATTTTTCAAGCTATTCAACATTTATTATGTGCCCAAAAATACTAATCCATTACATATTTAATAAATATCTTATTATTATATCATATATTAAGCTAATGTATAAGTTTATATCATGAAAATGCATAATAAATAGTATATGAACTCAATTAATTACATGAAAATGCTATAGACTCACAAAAATATGTAGTTTAATTATTGACTATGAATTACGCTAAACTAACTATTATCTATTTTTATGAAAATAGTGGTTTTAGCTTGAAATGAGTGAAAATTAAGTAAATAAGTGAATTTAATAACAAGATTGAAATCAAGTATCCTAAACATCATTATGAACTTCTAGAAATCATAATACATAGGGCTCATTGTTTGATTTTATCAGAAACTAGTTAATTCAAGAAAATAATAAAATTGTCAATTTTATCCAAAATAATTATAATAAATAGTAATCTTACTTATTTTCAAAAATTCTTATTACTAAAATTAGATACTTATATTAGGTATATTATGTACAAAAATTCAACTCAAAGGGACATTATTTAATATTTCTAGAATGTAATTTAATTTTCATCCAAACAGAGCCATTTCTTAAGCACTCTATATTTCCACTTCTACACATAAAATAACTCTAGAAAACCAAGTTTCATAATTAGCTAACATTATTTGCTATTTTTAGAAAATTAAGAAACTTTCAATTGGAAATTTAGTTCACCTAAACGAGCTGCCTCCAACTACCATTAAACTATTGCACCTTATTGGAAGGAATGGCCACATCACCCTCTCTTTAACCCCTAAACTGCTTTAAGTCAGCTTGCTCTTAGTTTAGTAAATCGACCTAGATCAAATTATGCCTTGTTTTTCTTATTTTTTTTCTTAAATTTTCTTGAGCGATTTTCTTATGTTTTTAGATTTCCAAATTTCTTTTTATTCCTTTAAGCCCCATTATTAATTTGAAAATGGATTGGATTTATTGAAAATTAGATATGTGTCATACACATGTCATTTTTTTGGTTTTTCTAAGCTTGAGGTGTCAATTTCTTGTTAATTTGATGATGACTCATGTTTTCTAACTTCTCTCATGCTGCCACCTAGGTTTGATGACTCATCCATTTATTTTTAATTAATTTCCTATTATTTTCTATTAATTTCCCTTATTTTGATAATTTATTATTAATATATATTTGTATTTAATACTTATAATGTATATCATAGGTAAATATATGTATATTAGATATAATTAGAATTCATTTATTATTTTTATAAGTTAAATAACTTATCTTTAATATCTCATTATATCTAAAAGCTCGAATTTTTTGTTTTCGATAATTATTAACTTTATTAATAAATTGACGTTTTTTTAAAACATTAATCCTTTTATATAGCTTATTTTAAAAAATTGGCTTTACTAAAATTATTTCGTCTAACTTTTCTAATTTTATTATGAATTTTAAATTAAAATGGATAACATAATTCGATGCCCTAAATTTAGGTGCTCAGACCTTCAGGTTGTTGTATGGGCTCGAAATTCTAAAGTATTACGTTTTTTGCTTTAAATGTATCTTCAAAATCTCAAAAGATTATGAACCCGATGTATTAGCTTTACATTGACCAAGCTTAAATCTCACACCATAGATGAGTTTTGAAGCCTTCAATGATTTATTTAAGTAAGAATGAAGCTTGGGGATTCATTTGACCCCCTTTTCAATAGATTTAAGGCAGTTTGCAATCTAAATCTAACTAAACTCATTTACTGTGATTTGCCAATTAATGGCCATTAGAGTCTTCCTAAGCTTATTCAAGCATTAATCAATATAAACAAGGGCTTATAAGAATCATTTTTATCATCACTTTTGATCCAAGTTCACTTAAAACACATGCTTAAATTAAAACAAGAGCTCTCTCTCTCTTTAACTTGTCTTCTTTTCTAGTGGTTTTCAAACAAAATTGCTTACTTTCTTAAATTCCTTAAGCTCTCAGATATTGAAGAGACCATCTCCATTGCCAACCATGCCTCTTATTACTCTACTAACCCTCTACCTATAAACCTTAACCATTTATGGCCATCTCACAAACCAACCACCTTAGCTACCTCCCCATGCAAAACCACTACCACCACTAGCTTCTTTACCCTCTAAAACCCCTAGCTACACCATCAACTCACCTCTAACAACTACTAAAAGTAGTAACCACAACTACCACATTCGGCTTAACTTTAATGAGCCACCAAACCACCACTAAATATTGTGTTACCTACATTAAACCTGCTATTACTAATAAGATACACACGAAAACCATTTTTTGCACTTAAAATACCCCTTAGAACCACCTTAAGCAACCTTTGCCAACATGCCCCTTATTCCTCAACTTAGCATACGTCGTGCATGCGTAACTTGAGTCTAACCCGACTTAGACTCAAAAACTAACCTAAACTTGTACTTTCACCTTACCTTTGACACATGTTCTAACCTAATACGTAATTTAGGTTACTTTCCCCCCTCTTTCCACTTAGTTTTAATTAATATAAAATAAAGGAAAAAAAATTGATATAAAAAAGAGAAAAATATTCCTTTCCAAACTTTTAAAAGCGCTTATTTTATTAATTTTTTTTCAAGATTTTTCTTTTTTGAAAAAAAAAAGGTTAAGGAAGAAAAAATTGTTTTCCCATTTTATAATAAATAACTTACTAATGTTTTGTCACTTAGAAAAAGATTTATAAAAAATAGTAATAATAGTAAACCTTTTCCAAATTTGGGGTTTCTTTTAGAATTTTCAAACTTTTAGTATTTTTCTTGAACAAAAATAAAATGGTTAAAAATATAAACCTGATCGTTTTCAAAGTTAAAATAAAACAACACATTAAAATTTTATAAAAATGAATATGAAAGTTTGATACTAAATAGTAGATATGTGGGCATTCGTATGAAATTATAGGGCGATTTAAAATATGGGAAATTTTTATTTCCCCTTTTTGTAAATAAATCAATTTTACTTTTCAATTTTCCCCTTCTTTTATAATAAATAAAATATTTTTCTCTTTACGCATAAAACAAAAATATGAAAATATAAAAAAATAAAAAAACATATATTTATTTATTGATAAATGGGTATTTTGGAAGATAAAGGGAAAGTTGGAAGTTTTAAGTGATACCCATTTATGGTTTAATAAGTTAGCACTCGAGTCTAAAATCTTTAGTTTAAAAAAAATGTTTTAAAATCAGCCTTTCTCGTAGACTAGTGGCTAGATTAAAATCAATCTAGCCAATTAGTTTTATCTAGAGCTTTTTTTTTTTTTTTTTAATCTTGGTTAGGTGGTGACTCCAAATTTTTTAAAATGAAAGAAAAAAACTCAGGTTTTCATTAATCTATTGTGAATAGTTAATATTAAACGGGTAAGGCTTAATATTAATCGGGTTGAGGAAAATAAAAATTGAAAATTTAGGCTCGATAGGATGGTAACTCTACTAGAGACTGTTAAGTGAGCTAACTACCTAACCTTTCAAAATTAGAATTTATCCTTCAAAATAACCTTTTATGCTACTTTTCCATTTTGTATATATGTTTTGTTTATTTTTATATATTTGTACTAATCCATGTTATTTTTTTCCATTTTTGTAAATATTTTGTCTATATTAGTATTAACCTTGTTGCAAGTACATTAAGGCACATGTGTTGGGTAGTTTTATATGTGTGACTGATATAGTTAAACTAGGTTGTCTTAGGTAGCTAAGATAAGGGACCATTTTGTAGGCTTTAGTTCCTGTATGTAACCACCACTTGGGGTTGATTAGGCTATCCCACTTAAGTTTTTATGTAACTAATGAACTATTTATTTGAAAATGTGTAAGATCATAGAGCTTATGGACTTATAGAACTTATAGAATCTATCTAATTGCATACATCTCCCTTAACCATAGGTTCATACACCATTATAAAAGTTCTAACCATACTAACTATTTAGTGTCTTCTAAGTGCAACGAATTGTTGTACCTAAGTAGAAAAGTTTTGTTACCTTTGTAATATTTACAAATACTTTTTGTAAAAGTTAAGGGTACTTAATAAACATTGAATCATTATTAGGGTTGCAACTAAAGAAACGATGTATTAACCCAAATGGTTCTAGTATCTTTGTGTTCTCACATGCCTTCTTTTGTTTAATTAAATAGTTCTTACCTATCAATTGTATAGGTCCATGTCAAATGCTAGGTGATCAACAAATCAATAATAAGTTATAAGCTGCTAGATATCCCGAAGATTCTTGAATAGTTCTGGAAGTGAGGTTGCCTATTTGAAAGAGAAGCTTAAATGTTTTGAAGCTCATAACTAGTGCTTCATATCCCAATTCGAAACGACCCTTAAAGGAGCATTGGTGATGTAGGGAATATTAGAGCTTAGCTACAAGAGTTAGATTAGGAAGTTCTTGAAAGTAATCAAAGAGCCTAGAGTAAATGTTAACTCTCGTTAAATAACAATTGAGAATGTTAGGCTCCTCCTCACCTTGTACTTTTTCTTCCATATTATCAAAATATTAAAAAAGGACTTGTTTCCTTTCAGAGTAATTTTTATTGAGTCTTTCTCATCTTTGCAAATAAGTCATTCAACAAGTATTCATCTAACCTTTGAATAAAGTTCTTCTTTGTTTCCCTTTGCACAAAAAAAAAAAAATATCTTCATTCTTTATCTATTTCTTGAATTTATCTCTCTCTATCTCTACGTAAGAAAAAAAAAAGAAAAGAAAAGAAAAGAAAGAAGAAGAGGGAAAAAAGAGAGAGAGAAGTTGGTAATGGTTGCAAGTTCTTGTTGGATTTGAGAAAGAATATAAGATAATTGGAAGAGTAGTATGAAGTGCCCTATGATTGGCCTGATAAAGTAGTCCAATCTAACATAAACTTTAGCCTTTAACTCAACCTAAATCCTTTGCCCAATAAGACAAACATAAGAGGTAGCTAAACAAATGCAAAATCTTGACCCACTAAGAAAGCCTAGTCTCAAACATGAACTTGAATCCATTTAGAGCAAAAACCTAGACACAACTATAGTCTTGAACACAAGAAAGCCCAATTTTAACTTTTTGGCCCCAAGACAATTCGAAACATGTCTACTTGGCTTACTTGACCTTAAAGAACTAGGCCTAAACATAGAAAGGAGTAAACGAGCTTAAAAAGAATCTAACCCATGAGTCTAGGGCAACTCTTATCTTTAGCATAGGCATACTTTAGGGGGATACTAGTCAAATCGAGGTAGGTAGACACAAAAGGACACCATTAATGTGTAGTATTTTAAATCAAATGAAAAGTGTCTTTTTCACTTTGAGGTATGTTTTAAGGAGAGATTAAGGGGTCAAGTTAATCCCTACTTTAGGGAAAATTAGTACAGCCTCCAACCTAAGGAAACAATAACTCACTTTTAAAGTTGTGAAATGAAAAGAAGAGAACTATATCCCACATACAAACCTCTAAATACTTGAGAGTTGAGTCATATCGTAGTGGGGATATTTTGGACTCATTTCTTAAAGGAGGTCTATTTTGAATTTGATACATAGATTAAAATGAAGTTAGACATTTATTTTCAATATCCTAAACATAATTATCCTTTGCCAACCCCGTTAATTTAGTTCGCAAAGTGTTTTCAAATTTTATACCCTATCAAGAACCACCCAATAATGGAACAATTTGGCAATCAAGGTCATTAATCAAGAGAGGAGGATAAAATTAGTTTATACTTACCCTAATAGTATCAATTCAAAGATAATTTTTTTTTTTTAAGATAAGTTATCTTCTTTGAAATGAAGAAGAGCATACAAGAACCTTATACACATAATCCAAGCACTTTGGAAAGATGATAACATTTTATGCTAGAAAGAACAAAAAAAAAAAAAAGAATGAGGAAAAATAAAATTAAAAAAGATAAAAAAAGAAGATAACTATTGGGCCTAAAAAATAGAACTAAGAGAAAAACCCAAAGAATGAAACTCAGATTATAATTATCCCAATCCATAAAGAAGGTCCAAACTTGAAGCCCAAATAGCCGCAAAAGATCGAGCCCTCATACCCCTTTTGAATCATATTTTTGAGCCCTAAAACACAAAGCCCTCATACCCATTTTGAATCACATTTTGAGCCCCAAAACACAAAGTTTCCATGTCTATTTCAAACGACATTCAAAATCATTAACACAAAATCTCCTTATCCATATTGAATCACAAAACATAAGGCTAGCCTGCCCACAATTCCACCTACACTCAATGAAAGTTCTTCTAATAATAAAGAATAATTAATCTTAAATGAAAATAGTCTTTGAAAATGGAGCAAGTGCACTTCTAGTCTTTCTTGAGGGTTCTTCACTTATAAATCTAAGTTGAACAAGTAATTCCTTTAAAATAGGCCTTTCTACATGGACCATTCTTGAAACCATCCAACTAAAAAGCCTATTTACAATACTAAACTAAGAAAAAAACCTGATAGATTGATAAGAATGTATCACTTACAAGTTGGGCTATAATTTTGGGAGTAGTAGTCAAGAGTAAAAATCTAAACCATAAGTATGTGAGGAAATCCTCTTTGACTAGATTGACCATGAGTTACCAATTATTGGGAAGAAATACTCAAATTCACAAAGTCTTACCATCTAAATCAACATGTCTTCATATTTGAACCAAATTAACCTTGAGGTACTTGATTAAAGGAAAAAAAGAAAAGAAAAAGTCTTGAGAAGTTGAGAGGAATGTAAAGTACTCTATTGGGTTACGAAGGAAAGGAAGAGTTTTAATAAGAATTTTCACCCATTAGCAAACTTCAAAGAAAGAAAAAAGAGAGGAAAAATGGAGAAGGAAGAGGGAGAGAAAAAGAAGAATTTCTCTTGTAAAAATTTTTCAAAAAATCTCTTTGTTTTAAATCTTTGAAGTCCCTAATGTTGTATGCCCTAATGGCCATTCTTGTTCTCTTTAATAGCTCAATCTCATTTTTGAAAGGTCCTTTTCTCTTATAGCCTACTGACCATGTTTGTCCTTTTTCTAAGATTTAGCCTTGACTTAAGAATAGGTCAAGGGATGCAATCTTACTTTCCTCTCAAAATGGTTTTTGTTAACTTAAGCTACTCAATCCTTAATAACCATTTTGGGTCATCCTTAGATTAAAAAAAATAAGAAAAAAGGAAACCTTTCTTGAGTCCACTATGATATTTCCTTCCTAAGTTGGTCTAGATTGCTAAATTCTAAACAGCCAATTTGTCATACCCTCCAGTTTTCACATTTCCAACTTGTTTAATAGGATTAATTTATCTTTTAAGGCCCAAAAGGATACTTTTGCCTAGGGATTTCACCCCATTATCAATCAATTAGTTTTCCCTTAAAAAAAATGAAGTCTAATCTTGATGAAAAACCTATAAAGTTGAACTAACCAAATATGAGTCCTTGTTTCCCTACACTTGAGATCCCTTTTAATCAATCAAGTGTAGTACCTCATGATGTCCATAAGCCAAAGGTTTTGTAAAAGTACATCTCATTCTTCTAGCAAGTGACATGAAACGTTTAATGTTGTAAGCTGTAAAGCCTCGAATATGGAATTTCCTCTCACTAAGGCAATTCTTTATAGCCAAGAAAATGTTTTGAGAAACCTTTTACTAAAAGTCATGTGGACTCTTTTTCTAGTAGCATGATATTCTTATGGCAAATGAGTAACTGTTGGGACAAGAATGGGATTTGATTTTCCCTAAGGCAATAATAAAGTGGATAGAATGATGAAGTTGTTGTTGGTGCTGATAGCTTTCTTCATATGGTAAGAGGAGACAAAAGCAATTGGATACGGGCTGTCTTAGAATTGATATTGACCATCTTTATGGCTACATGGGTGAAAGGGTTAATAAAAAAGGTAATGAGTCTATTACAACTTGAGAGGAATCAAGAAAAATAAGGAATTTCATCTCAAACGTTTGTCACAAAAAAAGGAGAAGGGAGATAACAAGGAGTGGTTACTTTCGTTTCTCCCTCATGTGCTTATATACCCATTCCTATGGCCCAATTTAGCTTCAATCCAAGAGACTTAAGTCCCTATCATCCAATGCTGGGATCCCTTTTTGATTTGTCAGCATAAAGGACTTAGTCCCTAATGTCCAAGAAGCCCTAGTGGCTTAATCCTTTGAATTTGCCTTAGTTGCCTATGTTAATTTTTTTTTAATTCATAAAAGCATTTAATTCCTAGGTTACCAAAATAGTTATTAGGGTTAAAGTGCTTGAAAAGGAGAAGAGCCTATCCATAAACTTCTCATTAGGATCAAGAGCACTCTGAAAAGAGAAGAGCCCATCCATAAACCTCTTGTTTGGTGTGAGAGCTTTTGATAAAAGGAGACTTGAGAAAAAAAAAAAACCCTTTTTGTCCTCAAGATAGTCATTAGCACTCTCTATGTCCTTAGGAATGAGAGCTTTCAATAAAAGGAGCCTGATTCTTTTTAGGGTAGTTAGCTCAACGAAAAAATCCCTTTCTACCTCTGAGATAGTCATTAGTAATATCTCTTTCCTTAGGAATGAGAGCTTTAAAAAAACGAAGCTTGATCCCTTTTTAGGGAAGTTAGCTCGACGGTAAAATACCTTTCCCCCTTAAGATAGTTATTAATAATATCTCTATTCCTAGAAAAGAGAGCCTTTGAAGAAAGGAGCCTGATCCCTTTTCAAGGTAGTTAGTTTGATGAAAAAGTCCCTTTCTGCTCCTAAGATGGTCATTAGCACTATCTCTCTCCTTAGGAATGGGATCTTTTCAAAAAAAGGAGCTTAAATCTTTTTTAGGGTAGATGGCTCGACAAAAAACTATCTTTCTCCCTTTAGGATTTATTAGCTCATCTAAAGGAGCCTTATCCCTTTTTAGGGTAAGTTAGCTAGTTAATGACCCTTTTCTGACTTTAGATAGTCTTTAGTACCATCTTCCTCTTTTTAGGATTGCTAACTTGTTTAAAGGAGCCCGATCCCTTCTTAGGGTAACCTAGCTCATCAAGTAGGCCTTTCTACTCCTTAAGATAGTCTTCAATACTATCTTCATCTCTTTAGGAGTATTTACTTGTCCAAAGGAGCTTGAGACCTTATTAGGGTAAGTTAGCTCGTTCGAAGCTTGTTTTGACCCATTAATATTATTCACTACTATCTTTATCCCTTTAGGATTATTAGCTCATCTAAATGAGTTTGAGCTCTTCCATAGGTATATTAGCTCGTTTGGAGCACTTTTTTCGCCCCTCTTAATAAATCATTCACATCACTCTTGCAAAAGAGCCATACTTACTTCAAGCTCATCTAAAAGTTCCTTCTTAAAAGACCGTTAGTGAGAGCCTTTTTTCTTCATGTAAGAATTGTTAGTTCGTTTTCTTAAATCCCTAGTAATCTGAAGGCAAAAATGGTGTCTCTCTTTATTTTCGTGGTAATGTTTTATTCAAATTTTGCCACTAAGAGGGGAAGCTGTAGGCATCCCTTTTATTCCCATTATGATTTTTAGGATAATAAAGGGGTCTTAATTCGAAAAATACAAAAAAATTAGAAAATCTAGGAAAATATAATGTAAGACCATGAAAAATAGATAATTAAGATTTAGCACATAAATGTAGCATAATCATGGGAGATATAAAGTGAAGAAAATCGTAAGCTTCATACTCTAATAAATAGGTCACAAGTGTTAAGCTTTGGGGCATTTAGGAAAGTGGAATGGTTGAGTTAACATACTACAACTTGATAAATAATAATAATAATACATATATATATGTGTGTGTGTGTGTGTGTCTATTAAGAAAAATGATGTTGAAAAATTTGGATTTTGTATATATAATAACAAAATTATAAAATTGCTAAAAGCTAATCCTTAAATTAAATATTTATAGGATGACATGAAATAATATTTAAAAGGCATGTATATACATCCAGTATAATTATATGTGGGTTCTTACTCTTGTAATTAGGTTTTAAGGCATCAAATTTAAAGTGTCCGTGAAAATAACCCGATTGAGCTAGAACTTTACATGTATGGTAGCAATATTAGATAAAGTGACCTCGTGGGTATGGATCTTGAAAATAAAATATAATAAAATAGTAGTAACATATAACTAAAATATCCTAACTTCATATATTATTCTATAATTATTGGCAATGTATGGAATAGGAAATGATAGTTAACGAACTCTTAGAGATAAATTTATAAGTCATAATATTTTTAAATGGCATGAAATAATATGTAGAAAACATGTACGCATGTCAGATATAATTATTATGTACAATTAAATACACCAAATTACCTAAAATACTTGAAAATATATAAACTAATCTAAAATACCTAAGAAAAACATTAGGAAAATATGAAAATATATCCAAACAATTTGGAGAAATCATGGAGTGGTGTGTAGGTGCTAGGACAATTGTTGGAAGGTGGGGATTTAGGTAAGTGCACCTTATATTAAGCATGTAGAAGGGATTTTTAAGTTAAGAGGAGAGCAAAAATTATCAAGCAACAAAATCATCACTTATGAGTCTAAAAGAACCTCTCCAAAAGTTCTTCATGCAATTAGTGAGTTGGGAAAAATATGGAAGGGTGAAGAGCATGAAGAAGAAAGTCAAGGAAAAGTTTTAGAAAAAAATAGTGTAGATCTAGGTTATGAGAAGTTTGAAGGCCTAAACAGTTGTTGGGAGTGAACTAGCACCACCACCATAAGGGAAACCCTATGTTTAGGTTTGTCAACAACAAGGGGGTGGTTATTGGTAGTCGGAACAAGGTTTTTCATTGAGTTCTTATAATTACTTCGATTTTCATTAAACTATTTAAAATACAAATTCTACCTCAAAAATTCTAAATTAGAATTACTTTGATTTTCATTAAACTATTTAAAATACTAATTTTACCTCAAAAATTCTGAAAAAATTTATTCCTATGTAATTTTTCATGTGTAAAAATATTATTTTATTGAAATTTAGTAGCAATATGTTATACACTTAAGAAATCACTAAACCCGAACAGATTTTGATGTTGTTTTAAAAAACCCTAATGTTGTAGTTTAAAGCTGCAAATTCTTTTGTAAGCTATTTTATACTTAAACTATAATGGTATGTAAAGTTTTCCATCAAAACTACTTTCTATATTTTTCTTAATTTTTGAACCCATAAATTAAATCTAAATTAACACTTTTAGTAAAATTTATGAATTTTCTTGAAAAGCCTTGCTTAGATTCTGCACCAAACTAATTTAGGGTGTAAATTATTGTGGATTGGTGGTGTTGGGTTAAAGTTTATAGATAGGAGTTGTTAATTTGAGGAATATGTGACTTGTATGGTTAAGTCTCATAATTTGTAATCTTATGAATGTTTATAGATAAGGGGGTTAAATGAAGCTTTTGTGAAATAATAGAGTATTTTTATGTTGTATATGCCGTTAGTGTGCCTCTTATAGTTGGAGTTAAGGAGAAGAGTGAACAAATTTGTTGGTTATGAGGAGTTTGAGCAGTATCAGAGGATAACTCAAAGGGTTTATTAAGTATAAATCTTAATAGATGCATACTTAGAAGTTAAATTAGAGGAAATTCATATGGGTAATGATAATCAAAGGAATCTTAGAGACTAAATTTTAATAACTTTGAAGTTGGTTGAACTCAAAGTGTTGCTTAGAGGGTACTTTGTCAAGAAACTTAAAATTGAGTGGACAAAATGACTATCTTAGAAGGTAACTTAGAGAATATTTGGAATAATAATAGATGAGTGTAAGCACTTAAAAGTTTCTTTAGAGGGTATTCCATGGAAAATCTTTAGTACTTATTAGAATTAGAGGTTAGTTTCGAAGTTAATCCTATTATGAACTTTAAACCCAATTGGGTTAAGAGGGAGACTTAGAAGCTTTTCGGCCTAAAAACTATAAGGATGACTTAATTTAGAATATAGCTCAAAAGGTACCATGGGTAAAATTCACTTGTGAAATAACCTTTTAACATTCTATACTTACGTATGAATAACCTATGAAATAAATTACCAATCAACCTAATCATTTTAAAGATGAATAAATTAATGGTACTTTACAACCTGTATAGTAACTGAAATAGTAAATTAGATAAATATATAGAGATTTTGGATGGGGAGACAAGTTCAATAACTAAGTTTAGTGAGCAACCAAATTCTAGGTAGATGGGAATAATGCTTCACTACATTTCAAAGTATTATTTCATAATACTTGGAGACTTTAGTATTTATTTATTTGTGGTTGCAATTTATTTGTCTATATATATGTAGTGCCTATGCTTGAATATTGTTCTGATGCTATGCAAGCTGAGTTTTATGTATTGTTGGTAGGTGATACTACTTTAGTTAGATTATTTGAAACTTGTTGATCACCCTAGAAAATGATCTAACTCAAACTTGACCTAAATTCTAACTTGACATGCGTTTCAACCCGCTAAGGGTAATGACTAGGATTCTCAAGCTAAACATAGACCCTTCAAAGGTAGTCTTAGTCGAACTAAGTGATAGGAGGGGAGTTCGTGGCAAGGTTGAGGACTATGGTTTGAAGGTAGTCTTAGGTGAAGGTTGTTTTCCATTGTATATGGTATTGATTCATATGTGAGATGCTAAACTTAAACCATATTAAAGTGGGTACAATTTCTCTAATCTTATAATGGGCTAGATAAGATTATGCAATGGCACTTGACTGTATATGTATTACATCTAACTAACTTAATTGAAAACCTTAATTATACTACATTAAGCGCATACTTTTGTCTTTATCCACTTATTGAACAAGTTGTCACTCATTCCCTTATAATTTTTTTTGTAGGTTCAAAGTTGATTTGCAAGTACATCTAAAACTAGAAGATAGACAAAAGAGGCTAGGGAGTGAAAATTAAGAAGAGTTGGTTGGTTTTTAGTTTTTATTGTTGACATTTCTAACTTTTAAGAATACTATTCGGGTCCCCTCAAGCTGTTTAATAGTTTCCAATTTTTGGTTTGTATACTAAGTAACATGAACTTATATATTTAACAATTATTTAATTGGAAAAATTAATTTCAAAAGATCATAACATAGATTTATATCAGATAGGTCATGAATTGGATACTTCAAAGTGATTGAGTCAAGTATGCCTGGTATAGACTAAGTCTATAGTAGTAACTGTAAGGTGGGCTTCTAATTGAAAATGGTTCACATAATAGGATTGTTGCGATCCACCTCTTTTGAACATAGTAGTTTTGAGTTAGTATTAGAGCATTGTTCTTAAGAACTTCCATAAAGAGCGATTCTTAAGAGTTTGCTTTGAAACATCATCAATAAAATCAACTAGACATCATATGTACATAGTAAGAACTGGGAATAAGCGAGTAGTAAAATGATTTAGACTATAGGTTTATATCTATCATATAGATGTAAGAGAATTGTAAGAAGTGTAATTACCAACATTGAAATATGAAATGAATGATTAAATTTCATCAAATTAATTTAGAAAATCTAAGGGAAAGTACGCATAATATGTTGATTGAATCTTGAATAGACTAAGAAGGAATGGCTTATAGATACTATAATGTAATTTCTAAGATTGTTGCTAGAGATGACTGATGAAGTAGCTCTTTGCAAAAAAGGGGAATGTTTAGGTGGATCTCATTTGGTAAACATAGACTTTATTCTCATGAGTATAAAACATTTCTAGAAGGTAACTACTAATTTAAGACAATTAATTACCATGTTGGCACTTTTGACAAATGTGAAGAATGGTAAGCGAATAAGACCTAAGGAGCTCAAGCCTGATATTAAATTACTTGTTGTACTAAGCGTATCACCTATAAATTTGTAAGGAATTATAATTTGGGAAGTTTAGGAGAGACTAGTAGAAATTGATAAAGAGGAGGATTAGGGTGTAATTGAAATACAGTTCATGGTTTTGACTAAATTGTGAGTTGTAGATTTTATTAAGTTCAAGCTATCTAAAGTAGTAATAAAATCCTAAATAGATTGCTATGTCCTAATTAGTTGACCAAATACCTTAACATGACAAATAAACCCTAATAGTAAGGCTAAATCCATTGTTAAAAGTGATTGATATCGCTAATAAACTAAAACTCTAAATTCCAAGCTCATATGCGAATCAAACAATTGTAAAAGAACATTAAACCCTAGGTACATGTATAGCGTACTTGGATTAACTAAAGTGTAATATCAAAAGCTAACAAAACCTTAAACATACCCTAATTACACTTAAGTAGCCTAATTATGCTGAAATTACCCTAAACAAACCCTAATCCATAACTAACTTGCGTTACATCTTAATTAACTACAAGTTAAACTTAATTAAGGGACAAAGTACAAATGTACTAATGACCTTAAAAATATCTTGTCCTTCAAGGAGACAAAAACCATTCCAAATAAGGTAAAAAGGTAACCTAGTACATGATTCCTATTTGAGCCAAGTCCTTTCCTACCCAAATTGCCACAAATTATCCTCCCTTACTCTTTCGCCATTTGCATTGGCCACTCTCCCCTCTTCTTCACTCATTTCTTCATTTTCTCAAACACATTCAAACACTCTCTAAAAGATCTCACTCCAAAATACTCTTAAACTTTATCTACTGAACCACCATATAACCTCCATCACTGGCCACTATACCACCACCACCACCTACTACGAAGCCTCATGCCATATGCACATACCTCACTTGTTGTCCTATATACATATAACGCCTATGACACATGCATATACACAAGGAGACCTTCCACAATTTTAGCTCCAATAAGTGTTTATGCTTAGTTTTTCCTTGTTTTTCTTTTAGGATAATGCTAGGAAGTTACATTTTAAGTTATATTACTTACTTTACAGCCATGCTTTAGATGTTTTAGGATGTTTTCACACGGAGCAAGCATGATTAATGAAGGAAAAACACTCTTTAGTTAGAGTTTTGACACTAACATGTAAAGAAGTTTAATATCTTGCTAGTTTTAAGGCTAAATCACTAAGGAAGGCACTAAACACTCACTTCCCCTAACATACCACCCCTCCCTTATCATCACTACACTTGTCTACACAATATTATGTTAAGATCATGGGCATAAGTAAGTAAAAACATAGTCCTAATTAAGGAAAAACACCTTAAAACAAGTGTTGTGTGAGGAAGTGTGTAGGAACCCTCAAAACACCACCTTGGATGCCACTCTTGTGAGGGCCTCAAATTTGTAAATTTTATTTTATTAGCTTAATAACATGTTTATTTAGTATTAAGTATGATTTAAGACTTAATTAACTAATATAAATAGGCTAATGATGACCTAAGGCCCTAAACTAACTTAGTTAATGATTAAAGACTTAAAAATGGTATTAATAACCACCGTAATGTTAGTAACCAGATCTATAAACTTAGCATCAAGGTTTAAGCTAAAGGCCTTAAAATGCAATTTAATCCTAAAAGGCCCAAAAAACCAAGTTTGAAGCCCATTTAAGAAGGTAACCAGATCTGAAATTTATGTTAAGAGGCCCAAAATAACTTATTAGAGAGGCCCACTAAACCTAAAGACCCATCTAAGACCACTACCATAGGCCCCTTAATGAGTTAGAGCCTTAAATTTAGAAAAGAGCCCATTTAGGCCTATAAGAGTATCACCAAGGCCTAAGTTGACAATTTAAAGTGTTGGGTAGAAAAATTTCATTTAAAATAATTAAAAGGAAGCCCACAATATTAGGTGTAATGCGAAAGACTAGTAACTAAGTCCAAATCCCAAAACTAGGCTTGAACCCTAAAGTGACCCAACCTTTTGGGCCCATGACCTTACAAGGCCAAAACTACAAACTTATTAACCCAAGAACCCACAAATGACTGTACCAAGTGAAAGAACACTAAAAAATGATGAAAATGACCATAAGATCACTAGAAATAGAGTTAAAATGAAGAAACTATATTCAAAATATGAAAACAACTAAAACATAGATATAAAGCAATGAAACTTAGGTAGTTAGTATGAATAGGATACTTATATACTTTAATGTACTCTTAGGTGGCGAGGATTTATAGTTGGATGCAGTCGAGGACTATTGAGATTGTTAGATATCATGGCAAAATGAGCATATTGCCCTCCATGTTATGCTGTTATGTGCTTATAGTTAGTGCAACATTTAATTTTATTTGATAATTGAACTTGTTGCATGTTGGGGTATATAAGAACTTGTTTATACTTGCTATGGTAGATTCTTCCTTGCAAAATATCCTAAGATATTTCGAACGCTTTTATTTGCTGCATTAGAACTCAAGGTATTGGAGTGTCTAGAATATATTTGCTTGACTACCCTATGAATTCAAATTAATAAATATTTAACCTTTAATTGAAACAAAAATGGATTGCATCTTATAGAATAAGTTAAAGGATGTCAGTATTATGTAATAAGGCAGGAGGTCATGTATAGATGGATCCATATTGATATTATATGTTGTGATTGCTTATCATATGACATATTTGTGTGACATGTTCTTGCCCTAACCTTTGGGATCAATTAGGCTCTAAGGAATGCCACCTTCTGCTCGAGGCTAAGCTATGTTTAGCGCTAAGGGTGCTTATGTTGCTAAGGGAACTTATGTTGGACGTGGATACTAAGGTCTTAGTGTGCCTAAATACTTTCTATCCCAAGTAACGATGGGCATAAAACCATACTGTTTGTAATTACTAGTTGATTGTATATACTATTTTCATTGCATAAACTTATTTATGCATTCATATGTTTGATCAATAACTTGCTTGTTATTGTTTGATAGTAAGGTAGGAAGGTTACTTAGTAAATAGTTGTAGATTACACCCCTATAGTTTGTTATTACAATAGGATCTCTAGTTGATGCCAGGCTATGGGATGCTCAAGGTTAGTCTTATTAGCTTAAGGAGAAGAAGAGAGCATGAGAGATCACTTAAAAATTATTTGGACTCTCTAAGTTATTTATGTATTTTTAGCAAGTTAAGTAGCATAGATTACTAGTACTATTTTATTTTTGTTTTGGACAACTTATGCTAGGGGGAGACCTTATACCCCATCATTATTTATGTTTATGTTGGATTTAGACATTATGACATGATTTTATATTGTCTACTTTGATATTACGTGATATTGGTTCCTAGGATGAAATTAGAGTTGTGAGACCCCTTGTATAGTGAGTCTAACATTCTTGATTAAGGATGTTACTCGATCTCGAACCTTTTTGTATTACATGGCAGTTCTACAACAACTTAACTCCCCTTCGAGTTGTGACAATACTGTAGAACTTAAGTTAGAGGGTTTGGTAGAGGGTTATGAGGTAAACTTAAAGATCAAATAATTGAGAATAATAAGGCTAATCTTTATGCAATAGTTTCTAATCATGTTGTTAGTTGAGAATAAAGTATGTATGGTGCTGACTTTCATTAATTTAAATAAACATAAGGGATGACAAGCTGATTTTACACCTTCCTATTGATAATATGACATCATCTCGACCTTGTAAATATAGGGAGACATAGTATTTTTGATCTAACTTAAGCTTTATTTTCATAAAATAGAACGTAGTTTTTCATCAAGACTAATACAATTGAATCTAGTAAGCTAAACTTGTGCTATGCCCATAGAGCTTATAAATTCAGAAATGTAACTAAAAAGGGAAAGAGATTGATGTAAAACTAATTATTAACCAAGTTAAAGATGCATATGTAATCCCTACTTGAAAAAATGCAAAAGAAATGAAATACTTGTGTTACTATATGAACATAAATGAGGTTTCCTAAGTTTAGCATTGAAAAAGAACTAAAAAGGTCATAGTGTTCAAGAGCTTAGGAATATTAATTATGCAACATTAGAAACTTTTCCTATATGTTTGTCTCATTTCTCTTAAATGTATATATTAAGAAGTTGTAGAAGTAAACACTTATAACTAGTTAGTAAGCACTGTGTAATTAAGATGTATTGGTACTTGAATAATTTTATAAATTGTAACATATGAGTCAATGCTTACATGTGGAATAAGAACTAAATTATTAACTAAAACAAAATATGTGTAATATTGATTCAAAGTATACTAATGCTATTGTACACATGTATTTTGGACAAGCTAATTGTGGATTAAATCGAAAATTCATAAGGAATCATCACAATTGTAATACCATAACTCCACCTATGTTCTTTTCATATCTCTAGTGTATAGGAAACTACACTTACAAAATTAAATTCTATATCTGTAATTAGTTGAGAATGTGGAAATCATAACTACATTTATGATTTATTCCATACGAGGAGAGCATGAATTGCTTACATATAATCATCTATCAAGTACTATCCATAGCAAACCCTGCATATCATAGGTGTTGTTTTTTTTTTTTCATTACAAATAATTATTTAACTAAGCTTTGCATTGCCAAATAATACATTTATAGATCGAACACTCGATATAATAGAGAATAACCTAAAATTTAGTAGTGAATATCACTCCATACCTATTATAAAGATAATATTGAAAGAAATTCCTTCTTAAACTCACCTATTACTCATAGTTATGTACCGATTAAGTAGATTTCTACTACGAATTATATGAAGTGTAAGACTTAAAATGCCTTAACGTAATATCCTTACTAGGTAAGACATAATTGTGAGTTGGCTTGAGAGTGACTTAAGAAGCAATATTTCTACGATATTAACTCATGTGTAATCTTAATATAACCATAAGATGTTTTGAAGGAGACAAGGGTAAATGATAATCTTGGATTTCTAAAAAGGATCAAATGCCAAAAATAGCAAATGTATAATTAGTATGTTATAACCATAAATACTTGGTACAATGATGTTAATTAGAAACAAAAGAACTACATGGATAAAACCAATAGTAATAATGAAATTTTTTTTTAACTAATTATATAGTTTACTCCACCTGTTATAATAGGTACCTACCCTAAAAAAATGAGAAAACTAAGGCTAAGCTTGAAACCTTAACTACATTCACTATTATAAGAGGAAGGGATATAACAATGACAATATGAAACCCCTCATATGTACATTAGTGCAATAGATAAACAAGAGGAAAATGACAAATCTATTATTGATGAGTCTTTTTCTTATTAAGTCTCTTATCTTTGTTGATGATATGCATGTCATGTTATGTCTTGTTCCATTAAGTATTGAGTCTATGTTAGTATCCTTATGTGTCTATTGATCAAGAATCATATCAATTCTTATTGAGTTAAATCAAGTCAAGTTAATTTAGGTCATAGATCATCTCATTTCAGTTTGAGATGAAGAGAAGTCAAGATTTGTCAAACTCATTTCTGTAAGTATTTATGCTAAGCTA
Organism: Lumnitzera racemosa; assembly: GCA_024138005.1. Classification (NCBI taxonomy): domain Eukaryota; kingdom Viridiplantae; phylum Streptophyta; class Magnoliopsida; order Myrtales; family Combretaceae; genus Lumnitzera; species Lumnitzera racemosa. The sequence continues at coordinate 49,020,507 of JAMXBC010000007.1, forward strand.
TGTGAAGTATCAAACCAGTAATTATGATGGTAACATAACTACTACAAGATGAATTATGTGAATAGAAAATAAGGAATAAGTGGTGTATTACATGAAAAGAACTGATAATGTTATTATTGACCCTTATTAGAACTTAGCTATAGGTAGATAAAATAGATGGTAGATTGGAGAATACTTTTGCTTCATTATAAAGATAGGTCCATAGGATAGAAGCAGGATAGATGATGATGTGATCTGGTAAGTGTTAGAATAACATTGCAAAAGTTAGAACAAGAAGAGAACTTAGGTTCTATAAGTTTAAAATCTCAAGGCAGTAAAAGTTAGAGTAGGAAATCCCTTTGACTTGGCAAATTTGATTCATGTAAGCATAACATAAAGGGAAGTGGTTTGAGTACCTTATTTTAGATATTACTAAGCCCAATACTATGTAAAGGAATACAACGAATAAAAAATTACCTAAAGAGAACTCGAGAGGATGATAACAAAATTATAGAATATTGTTATAAGGTAATGATGGTATCTATGAAAAGAATATACCTATTATTACAACTTAAAGCTAAGTTATGTGCATATAAACATAATGACAGTTTAAGAGAATGGAGAATGGAGAACTGATGTCAATACATTATCAACTATAACTTAGAAGAAATAATGGGAAATGAATTACAATTAAGGTCACTATAAGTTTGTAGAAGTTATACTTCAAGAGGGATTGATGCTTACGAGATATTATGAAGCTTAGAATATAGTAAATGACTTGAAATTAATATGGAATGTAGTGGATATCACTCAATACTGGACCATAATAGAATGTCATTCAACACCTGACATTAAACACTCATATTAGTAGGTTTTAGTAGAAAACATATGGTTTAGATAGTCAAACATAAAGTTTAAGTAGGAAACATGTAGTTTTGGCCTTTTAAAATCCATAACTTATTTGTAAACAAGTTTTTCATCAAAAACCCAAGGGTCAACTCATTCTAAACATTATCAAAACCATAAACCCCTATAATACCCTCATATAATACCCTTTACTGGAAATAATATAATGAGTAATTAACTTTGGAAGGAATTCTAGTGATAGAAACCCCATAATATTAGTCACCATGTGATTTTATTGTGATCATATGATCCTTTGATTGGAACATAGATAATTAATCATTTTGCACTACATGAGGGATCAAATCCAAAAGCACCAAACCCATAATTATTTCAACATTACTATAAATATTTGGAATTGATAGCACCTATGATCTTTAACTACATAATAATAATAACAAATATTAACAAAAGAATAAGAACAAGCATGTGAAATCTAAGTTGTCATTCTAGTGGTGATGGATCTTAGAGAAGAACATAATGCAATGGTTAATGTCAACACAAGCAGTAATGAAGTAAAATGCATAAAAATAAAAGAATCAACAACAGAAGAACTTACAAAAGATAAGTTAGAGGCTTTGGTGATCATAGTAAAAGGTTAGGTAGAAAATAACTTTGATGAACCTAAAGACAACTAGGGAAGTTAAAAGTAGAGACAATAAGAGAACATAGAGGATAACACATAGCAAAGTAAAATCCTTAGCCGTTTGGATAGTGTGATAGAAATCTCTAAACAATAAACAAATTGATGACTAATTTGGAGATGCCGTTCATATGGAACATTTAGGATAAGATAGTATTGAAAGTGAAACTTTGTTTTTTATTTTTTAGGGGGGTGGGGTGGGGTGAGGGATGGGTAGGTTTTGCTAGGGTTGGGTAAGGTGGGGTAGTTAGGAAGGGAATGTGAGACCCTATAAAAATAAGCAAGTAGTATTTAACACATAGATGAAGCATAATCAGGAGAGCTATCAAGTTAAGAAAATCGTAAGTTTTGTACTCTAAAAAATATAGGTCCCATGCATTTAGTTTTGGGGCATTTAGGAAAGTAGAATGGTTGAGCTAATATACTATGACTTAGCAAAAAAAAAATAAATAGTTGTATAAATATGTTTGAAATAAGAAAAATGTTCTCCATAAGTTTATATTTTGTAAATATATTAGCATAATTACAAAATAGCTAAAAGCTAATCTTTAAATACAACATTTATAATTTACTGAAAAAGCAAGGAAAAATTTTAGAAAAAAAAGTTGTACAAATTTAGTTATAAGAAGTTCAAAGGCCTAAACAATTATTGGGAGTGAACCACCACCATAAGGGAAGCCCTACATTTACGATTGCTGACAATTAAGGGGTGGTTATTGGTGATCCGAACATTGTTTTCCAGTAAGTTCCTAAAATTACTTTGTTTTTCAATAAATCATTAAAAATATTAATTCTACCTAGAAGATTCTAAAAGAAAATTATTCTTAAGTAATTTTTCATGTAGAATTTAGGAAAAATATTATTTTAATGAAATTTAGTAGCTATATACTATGCTCTTAAGAATTCACTAAACTCAAACAAATTTTAATGTTGTTTTAAAATACACTAACGATGTAGTTTCCAACTCTAAATGTTTTTGCAAGCTATTTAATACTTATACTATAATGTTATGGAAAGTTTTCTATCAAAGCTATTTTCCATATTTTTCTTAATTTTTGAACCTATGAATTAAACCTAAATTAATAATTTAGTAAGATTTATGAATTTTCTCGAAAAGCCTTACTTGGATTTTGCACCAAACTGTTTTGGGGGTAATTTACAGATTGGTGGTGTTAGGTTAAAGTTTATACATAAGAGTTGTGAATTTTAGGAACATGTGACTTATATGGTTAAGTTACATAATATGTAATCTTATGAATGTTTGTAGATAAGGGGGTTAGATGAAGCTTTCGTGGAATAATGGAGTATTCTTGCATTGTATATACTGCTAGTGTGCCTCTTGTAGTTAGAATTAAGGAGAAGAGTGAACAAAATTGTTAGTTATATGGAGTTTAAGTAGTGTTAGGGGATAACTCAAAGGGTTTATTAAGTAAAAATCTTAATAGATGCATACTCATAGGCAAAGTCAAATGAAATTCCTAAGGGAAGCTATTATGCCTTAAACTAGGGAGTTATAATAGCCTCATCGTATAAACCAACCTAAGTTAGAAGGTAACCATTTTAGTCGCTAATGTATGTATGGCATATGCTAGATAATTATCACTCCACAGCTTTGAGTCATATAATTTAGTACCTATTTGGTATCAACTTATGGTATAACTTTCTAAAAAAACCTTTGAAAAATATTATGTGGTAATAAGGCTTGAGAAAAATCAAGTTTTATAAGTAACTTAATGAAAAAAAGTCATAATAAGGATTTATAGAAGTCTATAGGTTTATAGAATATAGTACAGGTAATAGTAATAGAAAACTAGAGGATTACCTTAAGACACCCTATTAGTTTTCCCAAAGATTAGTAGAATCGATAAATAAATAGAAGTTCAGCCAATCAATCTTGTATCTTACTCCTTAACCATGCTCTTTAATCTTCTAGAACTTAGAGTGTCACTTAGTAAATCTATTGGAAATCTGCATCATAGCTATAAAGGAATAAGTGACAACTTGCTTAGTAAGTAGGATGAAGGCAATAGCACATATTTGACACATAATAACCTGGGTTTTCAAGCAAGTTTAGCTAGATGCTATGCATGAATAAGTTAGATACCATCGCACGACGTTATTCAGTTCATTGTGAGATTAGAGAAATTGCATCTAGTCTAATTTAGGTAAGGGATTTTGACGTCGTACAATTTGCAAATTGGAACCAAACTGAGGTTTTTCTAATGGAGATCACACTATGCCTAAGACTAACTTCAAACTATAGTCCCAAACTTTTCTGTAACTTCCTCTCCTATTACATAGTTTGACTAAGTGTGGGGAAATGACCATTTTAACTATCTTTATTAAAGGGTTCGTGTTTAGCTCAAGAATCCTAATCGTTTCTCCTAATGGGTTGCAATACATGATTGGTTAGAAGTTAGGTCAAGTTTAAGTTAGTTTGCTTCTTAAGGTGATTAAACAATTTCACACAGTTCAATCAAGTAACAACATAATACATAAAGTCTAGCACTTTAGCTAACAAAACAATAATATTCAAGCACATACACAACATACACACATGTTATAAACTTACAATTACAAGTAAGACACATACTAAAGCTTCCAAGTATTTTTAAACAATACTTTGAAGTACGGTGAAACATTGATCCAACTTACCTGGACATGTGCATATGTATCTCCTCTACTTCGGTTTTCCCCTAAATATATAATGTGATCACTTTAGTATTATTAAATATAAAGTAAATGAGTTCATTTTAATAATTAAGTATTACTAGGACTTATCTTTAGTGAATGGTGTAAGTTCTTATATTGAGTTCCAACTTGTTATTGGAGTCTCTAAACATGCCTTTAAAAGCTTGCTTAATACTAAGTTTTGATCTCAAAACCTTTTTGATGAAGTCTATGGGTAAGTGTCTTTAGACTAGTAACCTTCCATCCAAGTCTTTGATGTTCTCCTAATTATACTACTTGCTCCGGACAACTATCCAAACCATCTTTTGAAGTCATTTCCTCTAAGCATTTCATGTCATTCAATCCTTGGATCAAGTCTTATAGCCATTCTAATTACATTTCCCTTATTAAATACTTCCCAACTAAGTCTATGATGTAGGTATAGTTAAGTTTTTTTAACTATCTAGCCTTTTGATGAAGCCTTTGAACTAAAAAAAAAATCTTCCTCTTTATAGACCAGCCCTATAAAGATGTCTATGAAGTGATTTCATCTAAACCTTCTAAACTATCTAACCCTATAGTTAAGTCTTTGAAATCATTACAATCACACTTCTTTCACCAAATACTTCTTAAATGAGGCTCTAAAATATTTAGAGTTAAATCCTTTCCTTCGCCAAACTTTTGGGCATGTATTTGAAGTTATTTCAACCATGCTTATTTTACCAAATATTGTCCTAATCAAGACTTTGACACGGTTATAATTAAGATCCTTGCACTAACTAACCTTATGGTCAAGTATTTGAAAAAATAATTTAACTCATTCTTTTACTAAACCAACTACATGAAGAACACTTTGAATAGATCCAATTACAAGTTTATTTCGAGCCACTCATTCCATCATGTTTCTAATTACAAACATTTAGTACATGATCATTCAACAGGTTCATCATACACATTAACATCATATTACCTAAACTTCCAAATCCCAATATCTTCACCTTAAAACATATATGTTATATCTAGTGATTTGTGCATATCTCAAATCCAATTCAATTCATCCTACTTTAGATCACCTTCCATAGTGACATAAAATACAATCAAACTCCAAAACTGTTGCATGTTGTTTTTTACAAAGATAATTGTGCAAAATTTTCAAAAAAATGGCATTTTTCTTCAAATTTAGAGGTAAAATATTCATGAAAAATCATAGAATATATTTTTGGAGTAACTTTTTGTAGGAGTCATTCATGTAGTATGAGGATGATCCAGAAAAAGTTTGGCTCGAAAATAACAACAATATGGTTATTTAAAACAACTTCTAAAATTGTTTGGTTTTAAGCAATTTATTAAGGAGATTATATACTCATTAGAAAATTATACAAACTAATATTTTTCTTGAAAAGTACATATAAAAATATTTCAAAATAAATTTTTCTAGAATTTTCAAACGTAATCTCATATTTTTGGAAAATAGTAGAAAATTGATGCTCATTGGAAGTTGGTTGTTTGGCTACCCCCTCTTTGTTGGCTCAGTTGGGCTCTCTTACTACTATTGGGTGTTGGTGGTGGTTTACCCCTAGTTACTATCCGGACTAGCATTTCCTGAAACAACTCGGTTTGCATAGTGCAGGTTCTTATTTTTTTCCAAAATTGTTCATTACTATTCTTCCCTTTTCCAAATTTTTCTTAGCTTCTTTAAGGATTCTTTTAAGTTATGGAGAGGTTTGGCATATATTTCCTAGATTGATGGTGTGAGAATTGATTTTCTCTCTCTTAATTTGAGCTTAAATACCCCAAATCTAAGCTTTGCTAAATTGTCTTCTCCAGTTTCTTATCCCGTAACACCTGTCTAGATTAATACCATACCTAAGCAAAATATTTTCCATTAATCTTATCCTTTTTAATGATTGTTTACTAATTTTACTATATAATGTTAGTTAATCTAATACATTTTGTGGGTAGTTTAGATTATTTTAGGCATATATTTATCTATAATAAGCTCGTTTAAGGAACATGTATGGAATTTATATATTATTTTATGTCCTTTTATAATTTTAATATCCAAATAATTTATCTCTAAAGTTCAGTTAATTTTCATTACCTAATTTTTGCGTTTATGGTAGATAAATTATAATATAATATAATATAGTAAAATTATCTATTTTTAGTTATAATAATATTATTTTATTATATTTCTATATCTTGAACTTACAGCTTGTCATTGTCTAACTCCTAGGATTTAGACGTGAAATATTGTCTTGATTGGCTTACTTTCATATATGCTTTAAATTACTGGCTTTGAATAATCCTATGGAGATAGGGGGCTCATAAAAGCAATAATCAAGGAAATCTCAATGAACTAAATTAGAGGGTAAATTTTAAGAACTTTGAAGTTGGTTGAACTTAAGGTGTAGTTTAGAGGGTATTTTGTCAAGAAACTTAAAATTGTCTATAATATATGGTAGTCCCAAAAGGCAACTTAGAGAATATTTGGAATAATAGTAGATGACTGTGGGCACTTAGAAGTTGCCTTAGAAGGTATTCCATAGAAAATCTTAAGTACTTATCGGACTTAGAGGTTGATCCAAAAGTTGATCCTATTATGAACTTTAACCCCGATAAGGCTCAAACAAAGACTTAGAAGTTTTCCAACCTAAAAACTTTAAGGATGAATTAATTTAGAATGTAGTTTAGATGGTACCAAAGGTAAATTTCACTTGTGAAATAACCTTAACCTTCCTATACCTAAGTATAAATAACCTATGAAATAAATTCCTAATCAACCTAATCCTTTTAATGATGAATAAATTAATAGTACTTTATAACTTATATAGTAGCCTAAATAGTACATTGGTTGAACATATAGGGATTTTTGAAGGGGGGGACAAGTTCAACAGCTATGTTTAGTGAGCAATTGTATTCTAGGTAAATGGGATCAATGCTTCACCATATTTTGAAATATTATTTCAAAATACTTAAAGACCTTAGTATGCATTTATTTATGGTTGTAATTTAGTTGTCAGTATATAAGCAGCACCTATGCTTGAATATTGTTTTGATGCTATAAGAATTGAGTTCTATGTATTCTTGGTTTATGATACTATTTTAACTGGATCATTTGAAATTGGTCGATCACCTTAGAAAACTATCTAAGTTAAACTTAGCTTAAATTCAAACATAACATGCATCTCAACCTTTCTCGAGTTAATGATGGACTCTTCAATGAGGATAGCTAAAATAGTCTTTTTTTCACCCTTAGTCAAAATAAGTTACTGGAGAGGAGGTTGTAGCAAGGTTAGGGACCATAATTTGAAGGTAGTCTCAGGTAGAGGGTATTCTCTATTATGTAAGCCTCAATTTGGTTTCCATTCATGTGTGAGACATCAAAATCTTCAACTCAAATTGGAGTAAGTGTAATTTCTCAAATGTCGTGACTAATCAAATAACATCGTATGATGGTACATGATTGTACGTGCATTACATCTGACTAGCTCGATTGAAAACCCTAATTATATTAGCTTAATGCATACTTTTATCTTTATCGCACTTGCCAAGTAAGTTGTCGCTCATTTTCTTATAATTTGTTCTATAAGTTCAAATCGAATCTACAAGTACAACATCCAAAACCAGAACATTAACAAAAAAGGTTAGGGAGTGAGGATTAAGAATAATTAGCTGGATTCTAGTTTTTGTTGTAGGCATTTCTAATTGCTGACATTTTGATTTTTAGTTTTTATACTAAGTAACATGAACCCATAGATTTTACAATTACTCATTTGGAAAAATTAAACTATAAGTTTGATTTAATAGTCATTTTTAAAGATAATACCATGGGTTTATATAAGATAGGTACTAAATTGAATGCTTCAAAGTGGTTGAGTTGAATATACTTGGTATGAACTAGATCCATGGTAGCAACCATAAGGTTAGTTTCTACATTAGGATTGTTCATATGTTGGGATTGTTATGATTTTACTTCTTTAAAGCATGACATAAAAAAAAATAGAAAATTATAAAGTTAAATAAAAATTAGAAATCTTAGAGAAAATACAAAAAAAAAATGAGAATTAGAAAATAGAAAAAAATTAGAAAACATTGAAAAATGCAAAATTGAGAAATCTAAAATATAAAGAAAAATTGAATATTGAAAAATACAAAACAAAAAAAAAAGAAAATTGACAATTGGAAAAAAATAGAAAAGTTAAGATAATAAAATAGATATGGATAATAACAAAGAATAAGAATAATAAAATGGGTTAAGTACTTTGGGTTGGCTTGGGCCTAAACTAAATAATTTAAACTTAGCTTAAGCTAGCCTAGTTTATATATACATTTTTGAATGCATATATGGACAATGCATAGGAATAGCTCAAATGGATGGAATATATGCACACCTTGAGTGTCTTTTCTTTCCAAAATGGATATGTGTCTCCCTTGATCGACTGATTGGCTAACTGTGCTAATTTTCCATCCCTTTCCTACTGTTTCCTTTTCTTTCTCACAATTTTCATCTTGCATAGCTCACTTGGCATCCATTTTTTATATTCTTCAAGATTTTACCAAATTAATGGCGAAATTGTGAAGTGCACTTGGGATATTATGGATTAGACCCAATATTGTGTCTTGATTCATCGATTTTCAAGGTTAAACATGTCCTCACAATCTCAAAAAACTATAAAACCCAAGATATCGGTTTCATATTGAGCAAGCCTAATTCTTACACCATTGATGATTTTCAAAGCATCTAATGATTTTTGAAGGAAACTATTGAGTGACTTAAGAGATAAAAAAATTTTATTTTCCCCATTTTCGTAAATCAATCAATTTTACTTTTCAAATATTTCTCTCTTTTGCAAAGAATAAAATATTTATTTTTGCTTATAAAGTAAAAAAAAGAAAAAAAATAAAAAGCATATATTTATTTTCTAATAAATGGGTATTTAGGAAGATGAATATAATTTTGGAATGTTTAAGTGGTCCTCATTTAGGGTTAAATAGGTTAACCCTTGAATCTAATATCCCCAGTTTTCAAAAATCATTTTAAAATTGGTTTTTCTCATAAGTTAATGGCTAAGTTGGAATCAATCTTCCAACTGAGTTCTAACCTAACACTTTTTCTCAAACTTAGTCAAGTGGCGACTTTAAACTTTTCAAAAATAAAAGAAAACTAAGTTTTCCTTAATCTGTAGATGAGGTTGAATATTAAATAGGTAGGGTTTATTATTAATCAGGTAAAGGAAAATAAAAGTTGAAAATTTAGGATTAACATGTGAGTGATAATGTGTGGGAGTAAAAAATGGTATCATAACCACAAATAAATAGCTTATAATAACCTATAAACCACAAAAATCCTTTATTGCTCTAATGATTTTAGGGTAGGCCTATGCATAGTCACTTTGATTTTCTTAGGGTTGATTGTCACATCCTCCTTAGTTATTATATATCCTATATATTTAATTTACATTATTCAAAAACCTGCTTGCTTCTCTTTACCAACAACTTTTTTCTTCACAATACCTAAAAAAATAACCTGCTGATATTCCTCATACCTTCTCATAACCTTACTATACACAAACATAATCTAAAAGTATTAGAAGATACTGTCTTAGAAAAGGTTTGAAACATGATTCATAAGGTTTTGGGATGTAGGGAGGGCATTAGTCAACCTAAAAGGTACGGCCAAGAACTCATAATGCGCTTCATGTGTTTGGAAGGGCATCTCATAAATGTCATTGGGATGCATCTTTATCTAGTGGTAACCTAACCTTAAGTCAAACTTACTAAAATAGCTACCGTCATATAGTTCAACAAATAAATTTTCAATGATTGGAATTGGAAATTAGTCGTCAACAATTCTCTTGTTCAACTTTCAATAATCCACATGTATACTCAAGTGTTGCTCTTAATTTTAACAAGTACCATTTAGTAGAAACCAGATGTACAACACAAGGATATATATAGGAACTTCAATATTTTATAGTTATAAAATGACAAGAAAGTGATACTTTTATGATTTTTCTTATAATATCATGAGAAATGGATAAATTAAAGGGATAAGGACAATTAGTCAAAGAGAAATTTTACGGTTGAATTGGAATAAGGTGTGGTTGAACTTCCATAACTAATATTACACATAGTTTTTGGAAATCAAATGTGATTGGATTGAAATAGTTGAAACAATCTAAGACTAGATCAATTAAAAGGATCATTGCAATTAGAAAGAGTAAACAATGATGTTCATTATAAAACATGATAAATGATAAGATCCTCCTCTAAGTAGTTACATGATATTTATAGATAAATACTACTCACTATCATGAAAGGAAAATTCTAGATAAGATACACTATAATTACCTAAGAAAGAAATAACTATATAAAAGAAAAATAAGATTATTAACTAAGGGCAAATAAAATAACTAGCTAGATAATTGCATCATGTTTTATGGGGCTTCGTGTTATTCTCACTGCTTATTGAGAAGATTTAAAAATAATGTCCAATTCGAACTAAGATTCGCCCATTCAAATAACTTCCTCTTCAAGTTGCTGTCAAAAGCTTCTCTTGATTTTCTTATTAGAAGCTTTATCTTAAGATGCCTTCTTGTCCTTTAATGAATGAGATTTACTTTTGACTACCTTCTCTGATTCTAAGCTTGATCTCCGGCGACTTCCTTCTATAAACCAAATCTAGGCAATTCTTATCATCATTATAAGACCTTCTTGGCTTTTGAACCTATCCTTTAATAACTTGCTAGTTGAAATTAGAAGGTCAACTACAGCTCCTTAAGGTCTTTTTCCAAGATCTTCTAACCCTAGAGTTGGGATTTTAATTCCCATCATCACCCTTACCTTGAAAAAATATTCACCTCGAATCTTGTCTCTTTTAGTTTTCAGGGTAAGAATAAAGAAACATTCTAGTAAGCAAAATGTTCACACCTTCCATTGACTTTCCCTTGAGCAATTTTTTCAATCTTTACTTCTATTAGTTTAGAGGAAGTAATACTATCTTCTGACCATATTTTTTTAAGAGTTTAAGTGTTTTAGAAGCCATCATGTAATACTCTTCTATCATATATCCAAGCTTGTCTTAGCAAAATATTGGGAACATCCATTAGAACAACATCACATTCCACTTTATCTTCATAATTATCAATCTCAACTAGAACTTTGACCTTCCTGTTGATTGGTACTGATCCTTTATCACCAAACCAATATAGACTATATGGCTCCTATTGTGGCATGGCCTTCAATTTGGTACTATGGTCATATGCATATGTATTAATGATAAGATTAATGGATGTCTACCATCAACAATGATAGAATAAGTCTTACCCTTTACTAAGCTATTAGTATGAAATTAATTTTCTCTTTATTCATCCTCTTTTAAAGAATTGACATGTAACCATCACCTACTAAGGATATAAAATCTCCTTCTATTCCTTTAGTACTGTCCTATGTTTATTACATTCTTTGAAACTAGCTTTACTATCATTTACTTCCTCCTCTTGACTTTATACTACCATCTTTGAAATTTCATTCCTTAGAACGATGTCTCTTCTATTTGGGTATTCAGAAGCAAGATGCCTAAATACAAGGCATTTGAAACATTTGATCTCACTTAACTTCTTTCATTGGTACTCCTGATCACTCTCTTATACAAGATAAGTCTTAGGCTTACTACTGTCACCTTTCTCAAAAACTTTTATTCTCTTTCCTTTCAAGTTCAATATCTAGCTTTTCCTTCTTTCGTAGGGCTTCTAGTTTCTTAATAGGTTTAAGGGATCCACCTCTGGTTCTTTGCCTTTGTGTCTAAACTTTGAATGTCAATTTAATTACATCATCTAGACTTTCATTAAGTGGTAGCTCTACCACATTTTCAATCTCATACTTCAGCCCTAAACTATGCCATAGTTTCTTATATAGGTCTCTTCACTTTGTAACTCATCAAATGCATCTTATATTCATAAGTATAATCCTTTATACACATTCCCCTATATATCAAGTTTTGCAATCTCATGAATAATTCCTATTTATAAGAGTGTGGCATAAATCTCTTCTACATAACTCTTTTCATCATTATTTACGTTATTACGTTTACTTCACCATCCTCCTGTCTCTAAGACCTTACATTCCTCTACTATGGTGACACATACCTTGTAAACTCAAAAGTACCCATTTTGATCTTAGTGGGCATATCATACTCATAACATTCAAACATTCCTTCTACTTGTTACTCCTGATCTAAGTAACCATCTAGTGATTTATGACCATCGAATTTAGGAAATTCCAATTCGACAATCTCTACCTCTTTCACAAGTTGATTTAATTTAACGCCTCATTTTTCTTTGAAATTATCTCCTTCTCCTAACAATTCATCATCTCTTTTAATGCACCTACTCTTGATGGGGATTTTTAGTCCTAAGCCCATTGGCACTAAGTAACCTAAAATGCTTATGCTCTAATTTGGTCTAGTTTACCATGTTTATCCTTTATGCAAGCGAAGAATGGTTTACAACTCAACTACTAAAGAGACTTCAGGTAAAAGAGTATTGATCATATGATGTTAGGTTGAGGGACTTCTAGATAGGTTAGTAAAAGTTACTATCAAGGTCAAGATAGCTCAAATCCTTTAGTCGGGCCAACTGTTAGAGATTTGAATTCTTACATAAGGGGTAAACCATTTGGAGGTTACTATACAAGTAACTACCTATTGCCCTACATTCTAAGAATTTACTAGGTTCTCTAATAGGGAATTTGAGTCATGTGGAAAGAATATAATTGTCTAGCGTTAGCAATTATCAACAACCCCTTATAAATATACCTAGAGGAGGTTTGAGTAAGCTCTCTTGACACATGGATCATTTACTGATACTTTGTTTCTTTCACTTCATACCTTCATGCCTGTATTTACTTAGACATCGAAGTATTAACTCTAGAGTCGCTTGTTATACTTGAGGGTCCTAAACTCCTAAATTTAAGGCTTATATAACATTATTTGTTTTAGTTTAAACTTCACAACATAGTTAGAAAAGTTTGAATGAGTAACCTCTTGAAATAAATTATATAATAGGTTTAATTTGATAAAAATTTAAGTTTATCAGTAAAGTTGATATTCATTGAAAACTTGAAATTCAAGCTTTGAGATATGTTATTTAACTTGCAAAAATAAGAAAATGAAGTGGAATTGTATATAATGTAGATGTACTTATACTAAATATATATAATATGTATTTAATATGTGCATATGTTAATATAAAACTATAAAATAAAGGTAAATTATACCTATAATTATAAAAATTGTCTAAAATAATGTTGATGAATCAGTAACCTTATCCAATTTTGGTTGTGGTAGCTTATTAATAGCCAAGATTGATTCATTCAGCGAGAGTTTGAAACCCTTTATGATATGTGGGAGCATTTCAAGGAATTACTTAGAAGATATTTGCATCATGGTCTTCCAGTTTAGATTTGGGTATAGACATTTTATAGTAGTTTAAATTTTTCCACTAAACAAAAAATTAATGTTGTTATAAGGGGGAACATTAAATATTAAAACACTTAAAGAAGCTTAAACTTTGATTGAGAGACTAGCAGTGAATAGCTATCACGAGAAAAATACATGAGTGATCAAAAGAACTCTAGAAATGTTCGATGAAGAGATTGTTACAACCTTAGCCACTAAAGTTGAAAAACTAAGTTGAAAAATAGATAATTTCCAAATGTCTTCACCTCTACCATATTCGATGACGACAAGCTCTATTAATCAAGAAAGATATGTAGGATAAGATTAGATGAGAAAGGTTGACTATTTTGGAAACCATTGGAGATTTTGACTGATACCCCATAATGATTAGGAAGAGAGATGTAAGAATAGGTTTAATTTTTAGGGGGAATATCCATTAGAAAATAATTAGGCATATTGCTTTTCCTGGAAGCTTTAAAAATTCTCCATACAGGGAAGATATCTCAAGATTAGAAGATATTGTTATGAAATACATGGAGAGTAATGAAGTAAGGATATCGAGTTTTGAAAAGAAAATCATACAACTTGTGAAAATCACCATTGAAAGGCAACGTGTTGATAAGAATAGGTTAAATTAGTAACTCTTAAGAGAGGTAGGGAATTGTAGGTCAAAAAACAACTTGACAAGAAGCAAGTCAATCAAGAACCAATCACAACAAAGTGGAAAACAAGGTTATGGAGACCATAGTTACTCCATGGGAAAGGGTAGTACCTCGAAAGTTAAAAGAATATAAACTACTAATACCATATCCTCAATGCCTTAGAAAAGATAGCTTATATGAGCAATATGGTAAGTTTCTTGACCTTGTTAGGCAATTTCATATTAATTTACCTTTTTTGGAAGTTTTATCATAAATGACAAGGTATGAAAATTTTTTAAAGGAATTGCTATCCAATAAAAGGAAGTAAGAGGAGCTCTCTACGATGATTATGAGTAAAGAATGTTCAACAATTCTGTAGAATAAACTTTTAGTAAAGTTAAAGGATCTAAGGAGTTTCACTATCCTCTATTTAATTGGTGATTTGTCTATTAAAAATGCATTAGCTGATTTAAGAGCTAGCATAAATTTAATGCCATATAAATCATTTAAATAGCCAAGCTTAAGTAAATCAAGACTAACACGAATGAGTTTGCAATTAGTTGATAGATCTGTTATGTACCCTAAAAGTATAATTGAAGATGTGTTCATCTAAGTAGAGAAATTTATCTTTCTTGTAGATTTTGTCATTCTAAACATAGATGAGGACATTAAAGTACTACATTCTAGGAAGACCTACTTAGCCATGGCTAAAGCCATTATCGATGTTAGCATTGACAAACTTATTTTAAGGGAAAGAGAAGAGAAGATGGTATTTCGAGTCAAAGAGGCTCTATGAAAATGTATTAATCAAGGTGACACTTGTTATTGTCTTGATGCCATTGATGCCTTCATGACAAATGTTTTGGAGGAAATAATTGACGACGACGACACAAGACACTAATAAAATTAATGGATTTAAAGACACTTTATAAATGGAGATTTTCAAAACAGTTTTGTCTTAACCAAACAGTGTGCTGGATTATTTATAGTAACAATATTAGTAAGTATTCACTAGGTCAAATTCCATAGGGAAAAGAGATTTGGTTAAGTACCAAATCTTAACTGGCTACTATAATCTAGGTGAATAAAAAAGAGAGTTTGGAATTGTAATTGAAATTAAAATACGAATGAAAAGTAATAAATAACATGAATAACAAAGACATAGGCTTATGACATGTTTTTGAAGTAATGGTGAGGGTACACCATTAAGATATCGGGTATCGTTTCTAATTGGGTTTTGAGGGAATTCACTTAAGCTAGATCTCAAGTAAGGCATCTCACTCAACTATGTAGTAGGAAATCTCCTTTCGGTCTCATTTCTGTACATAATTTACTAGACACTTAATTCTTATCACGAATTAAGTATTCTAGTTCTATAAAGTAAGGTGACAATCAAGTACCTTAAAGAGTTCAAATGAAATACCAATCAACAAAATCCCATATAAATATAGATACCCATATCATAACTACAAGTTATACCATCTACAACATCTGCGTTATCACAAACCTACTAAAAACTACTTAGCCACTCATACTAGGAACAATAATAGCAATAAAAGGTAGAAAAATAGTAGAAAACTTTAGAGATGAATAAAGGAAAATGGTATCTACTCTAGAACAAGAAGATAGATGATAAACAAGATGAGTAACAATTAATAATTAATTCAAATAACTAACAATAAGTAAATGAATCTTCAAAACAAGTATTAAATGTCATAGAAACATCAATAAAATAGTAAACAAAGGAATGAGCTTGTAAAACCCCACTAATACCTAGAAAAAACCTAATTGTTGCTCACATTTTTAGTTGTAAAGGTAACTATATATGTTTTTAGGCTACCAATCAATTGATATGAAGGTTTATTGATTGAATGGTAGACACATATCAACAATCGACCGCCTCCATGTTCTATGAAATGCAATGTTTAGGAAGACTAAGGTTTTAGTAAAAAAACCATAACTCTAATTTCTCCTACCAATCGATCAGTACATATAGTATTGATGATTGACCTGCATGAATCCACCCATGCACATTTTGTTCACTATAGTGTCCTCTTCAATAATCAATCATCTAAAAAGTTGCTTCACCCCTGATACTTTAAGGCATATTGATTGCTATCAATCCATTTGTAGGCTAAATTTACTAACACCCTTCATTTTGGCTTCCTTAATCAAGTGGTGGGGGCTAACAAGACTAAGGTAGCTCTTGTGTATCTGTATGTAAGATATGAAATTGATTAAATTCTTCTAGTGTTAATCCATTTTCATGCATTTTTAATAATTTTACATAGGTTGGTCCATTTGTGCATAAAATCTAATTTCATGTAAAATTAACAAGTTTTTGTTATATTTATGCATAAATGTAGGTTTTAAAGTGGAGAAAAATTGTGTGTTTTGAGTAGTGATTACCACCCCCAACTTTAGAACCGTGCTTTTCATTAAGGGGGAAAAGGTAAAATTTTTCAAAAAATGATAGGACAACCATGCTCTTCCTTAATGCTCACATATAATCGAGATTATGTTATATCATTAAGAGATTAAAATTTTCATGTACTCAATAAGATGCAAAATTCCTAGAAGTGATGTTGAAATTGTTCCACTTATGCTAAATCATATGCTAATAAATCAAAAACCATGTAATTAATTTAGGAATCAATTCCTAGAAAAGTTAGCTTCCCATTTAGGTTAGGCTTATGAAATTTGAAGTCAAGTCTAACATTTCAGACTAAGTGAAAGGTCTCAGTGTTTAATTGCTTGGCTCACATATATACTTCTGTCTTATCAGTCTCTTAAGTATGTTAATGCCATGCAGTAGAGTGCTCATTGAATCATACCTTACTTTGCTTCCCTAACTTTTTGAATAGCTTTCATACTTTATCCATTATTCTTTTTTTGAATTTTTAGATTTTTCAACTTTTTTCTTTTTTCTTTCTATTTCTTTCATTTTTTTCCCAACTACATTCTCTTTTGTGATGGGGTCACACTTTTGATATGTAATGAATTTTGTTAATCCCCATCATTTTTTTGTTTCAACTTTTCTTTTCTTTCTTTTCAGGAATTTTTCATTCATTAATTAGAGAACATTAAGGTAAAATCCAATACCTACTTTGGTTCATACAACATTAGTAAACCACTCAATTCCTCAAAGGAATGGTATATATATGTAAGTTAACTTTTGAATACACAAAAAGCTGAGACTTAGTTAAACATTTCCCTAACTCTAAACTTCTAAATCAAGCCTAAATTGGGCATAACTAGATAAAGCAAAGAAGCTAGTTTTGAGAAATGTTCATGAGTTATTCATAAGGGATTTCTTTCAAAATAAGGCCTTAATCACTTCTTCATACTTTCATTCATGCAATCTTTATTGAAGATAACAAACTCGAAAATTGAGGTTTAGAACATAAAGAAAAATGGATCGAACTTTGAAAGAAAAAGAAACTAGCTTGTAAGTGCACGTAAGGGATTAATTTAGTCAAATCATCAAAGCCCATTCAATCTTACACAACTTCAAATCTTATGTATAACTTCCTTATCCCCAACTTTAATTTAGATATATATTTCTCACTATTCAGTACATATGCAAATGGAAGCAAAAGAGAGAGTTAGAGCATAATTCTTTTGGTTTCTTATTTGAATTCTCAATTCCCTTTTGAATTTGTTGATGGTGCCTTAAGAATGCTAGATACACAAGTGTTTGCATAACATAAAAGAAACATAGATGAAAAGAATCTAGAAATTGAAATGACTTTGACATAAACTAAATAAAAAGATAAAAGAAGATGGTAGGTCAGGTTACCTCCTACTAAGTGCTTGTTTTTAAGCCTTTAGCCTGGCTTTTAGGTGCTAATTCATGGTAGGTTATCATACTTCCTGTAGGGCTCAAATCTTTCTACTTCCTAGCTCATGCTTGACTCTCCTTTCTCATAAATCCTCCTCTTCCTCATGTAATTGCCCTTCTTAAATTCTATTTCTTGGTCTAACTTCTAGTCTTCTTCCTTTAACTACTGTAGTTGTTTCTTAGCTTTCCTTTCTCCACTTCTAGGATAATCACTCTCTCTTCAATACAACTCATGTGATAACTAAAAACAATCTTCTAAAAACTAAAGTTTGCTCCTCATCTTTCATATCCATTACCATGAAATCAATCAAGAAGTCATATGGTCCAACACTAATAGGTATGAAATGGAGTTCTCCTAAAGGTATGGTCTAACTTCTATCGATGGTTTGAATGTAATATGGGGTTCTCCTCATAAAATTCTCCAATCTTGATTCCTACATAGTTTTCCCTGATGTGTAATTATTTGATGCTCTGGTATCCAAAAGCACTATTAGAAAAAACTTATCTAGTATGATGATACGTCATGCTAAGAATTGACAAGGGTAGCGATATCAAGGTGGGCTTGATCCTACTAAAGGAACAAAAATAGAATGGGTTTAGTGAGGGATTTAGTGAATCCGTGAATTACCTAGCTAGACATGATGCACTAACTAGATTCTATATAGCATAAGACTCTTGGATGTGATATACCGGTCTGAGTGATAAGGTTGCTTGCCACAATCCTTGCTAAAGGGATTGATAAGACCTAATTAGAGAGAGTTTTTCAATAGAAAATACTTAAAAGGGTTTTTCATTAAATGTGTAAATCTCCTTAAAACCCTTCAAACATAGACCATTTATATATAGTGGTAATTATGTAAAATAAAATAAATTAAATGGTGCCCTAGTAGCAGTTTCGTAAATACAAAATAAAATACAAGGGTAAACTAGTAAATAATGCATAAGTAATCCTAAAGTCTTACCATCCTGGGTAAGCAAATCTGGCCGAGTTAATAGAGCATAGTAGAGCAAGGTAGATTAGGATATAGTAGAGGAAAATGGCAAAGCAAAGAGAGTAGAGAAGAGAAGTAAGGCAGAGTGGACAGAGCGGACAACATGAGTCATATGTGTTCAGTTGGTCTCTTAGAGCCCAACATCACCCCTCCCTTGAAAAAAGTTTTGACTCGAAACTTGCATTTACTTACTCTAAAATCCACCAAGGTCAAACACGAACCTGCAAAATCAAACAAAAGGATATAAAGATAGCTCGAGTCCATGATCAGTGCTAGCATCATGCTCTACTCCTTCTACTCATCATGAGCATGGTTAACCAAACTCTTTACTAAAGCCCCTTCCTTTTACTCATCATGTATCTGATCAATTATGTTCAAATAATTGCAACAACATTACTCATATGTAATAACACAATGTCTGGTTCAAATATCATGTTAGGAGTTTGGAGTACCTAATCACACAAGGCCTCAACCTAATCTTCTACCTCACCTACTTCTACCCCTTCAATTCTTTCACCACTTAAGTCTTCATCCACTGATAGAATTCTAGCACTTCTAACATAAGATTCGTAGGTAGGAGTACAATACAACCCATATATAAATATCCATCATGATAACCACAATAAATATCAAGAAGTAATATTTAAGATCTCACGGGCATAAGACCACCATAGCTTTCACCAGCCTCAAATAATCCCATTAATGGATTAAGATAAAGAAGTCCAATAGGTAGGAGACGAATGCAGTAGTTACTACGGCCATCCTTAATAGTATAGATGGTCGATAATGGAATCACATCGGGAACATGGACATTTAACTTCAACTCAACATAATCCTATTCCTCTTTACTACTTGCTTCTCTAATAATCATCACCTCCTCAACTCCTCCTTCAATGCTCTCAAATTCGACATTCCTCTATTGTCTCATTTCTTCACTGAATACTTTAATCCATTTTTCAATTATCTTCACCTAATCCAGCACTTCGGAGAGGTTAGCTCCATAGGTAGATTTTCTCTCATACAATTTATCTCGGTGATCTCCAGGTACGAATTTTCTTCACATAAGGTATCTTATCTCTTCTCATGTAATGCTCTCAATGTTTCATCTATCAATTCTTTGATTTAACATTCTCTTCCACTAAGTAGCTACAAAGCGAATCATTAAATTCTTTAAAGCATAGGTACTTTTATGCTCTAGATAAGAATAACTTTTAATAATTTGATTGGCATGAAATTTCCAATTCAAATATTCATTTGGAGTGCCATATTCATCAAATTTTGAAATTTATGATATCATGTCTTCATAATAATATTTATAATGATATCCAACTTCATATTTCATATTGAGTATATCTCAATTCATCAAATTTGAAGAAAAAAAATGATTTAAGAATATGATTGTACTCTATACTTTTGACCAGCTCTTGGCTTTAATTACACCTCACATTATCTATACAAATACATGCTTCATGTAAAAAAAAAAAATTAGTTTGGATGATAGCTTCATTGACCTCCACTTTGGATCAAGAATAGTTCGTATCTACGTGCAATTTAGGTAGCTTGACATGTATACACAAACATAGGTTACACACTTATAGAGGAAGCCTGAACTTGAAAACTAGATAGCTCAGTTATGTAACTAACTTCAACTCAGTACTTTAGAAAGACCATTCAAATTGTAATTCAAACAATATTAAATGTCCTGTAGTCGTGCCTCTGCTTTAATACCAAGATGATATGTTGCTCTAAGAACTGATAAGGGTGACAATATCAAGGTAGGTTTGATCCTATTAGAGGAACAAAAATAGAATGGGTTTAGTGAGGGTTGTAGCGAATCTATGAGCCACGTAGTCGGATATGATTCACTAGCTAGATTCTATAGGCTTAAGACTCATTGGATGTGATGTACCAGTTTAAGTGATAGGATTGTCCACCACAATCTTTGCTAAAGGGATTAATAAGAGCTAATAAGAGAGTTTTTCAAGAGAAAATACTCAAAAGGTATTTCATTAAAGGTGCAAATCTCCCTGAAACCCTACAAACATGGATTATTTATGCATAGTAGCAATTATGTAAAATAAAATAAAGTAAGGGTACCCTCGTAGCAATTCCATAAATACAAAATAAAATACAAGGGTAAATTATTAAATAAAGCATAAGTAATCCAAAAGTCCTATTGTCCTGGGTAAGTAGATATGGTCGAGCCGACCTGACCTAACCAAGCCAGCCTGTCTAAGCTAACCTAACTAAAATTGCTGAGCTGATAGAGCATAACAGAGTAAGGTAGATTAGGATACAATAGAGGAAAACGACATAGTAAAGAGAGTAGAAAAGAGTGGTAGGGTAGAGCATATAGAGCGAATAACATGAATCATACGTGTTTAGTCGAACTCCTAGAGCCCAACAAGTATGGTACATGGTATGGTAAATCTCCCTAGGTTGTCCAATTCATAAGGAAACTAGAAACTACTAGCACCCTTCTCTTCAAGTACCATGTGTATAATCTTGAAATCGTTGATATTAGGTTTCTCTTCTAAAATCGCTTATCCTTCTTGCTTAGGTTCAAACTTCTCAAGATTCTTTTCCGTAGATTCATCAATTTCCATGTCTTCACATTTGTTAAGATCTTCTTTAACTTCCTCTTCAATTGGATACTCTTCCTTACTAACTTCCCTCATTCTAGTTGTCTCCAAATGTACACATCATCACCACTAGGTGCTTCTTCAAATTCCTCTTCCTCTAAGTGCTCATCAATTTCATCACCAATATTTCTTTCAATCATAGCCATTAACTCCTCCTTTGTAAATATCCCTTCATCATTAGGGTTAACTTACTCCTCAACAAGGTCTTCTATTCTCCAATATACACCTCTAAACATTTGTTTTCTGTTAAAGAAAAAAAAATGCCTTTTCTCCTACACAAGCATCCTTACCATTTCCACTTGATGTTCTAGCTTGGTCTCTTCGATTTTGCTTGATATTGTTAAGTAATTGTCCTACGGGTTTGTTTATATAGTATTGAATCATCCATCTATGCATCTCTTGCAAGGTAGCCTCTTGGGCATTCATTCTTGAATCACATTTTTGAATGAAATTTCTTAACGATTGCTCTAAGGATTCTTCCTTTAGACCTTGAATAGGTAAAGGGTAGAGGTTGAAATTGGCATTGGCCAACTTATATCCCAGGTCCTTGAAAACCTCTATTAAATCCTCCTACTTGGTTACTACCCCATGATAAGTTAGGATGGTCTCTCTAAACTATGTAATAAGTGTTTAGGTAAGGGTTATAGTTTCTTTGACCTTGATTGAAATTCCCCAATGCATTAACTTGTTCCCCTTAGCTATCTCTTGATGGGGCAAAGGGGTTTCCAATTTGACAGTTTGTACTCAAAAGCCTTACTCCATCACAAACGCAACAATACTCATGGGGTTTCTTGCTTTTGCAAGGAGTGCTAGCTTTTTTAGCTTTTTCTATTTGAATAAGGTTAGCAATAAGCGAGTTGACTTGTGCCCTAAGTCAATTTAGTTCTTCCTCTTCATTTATACTCATTACCCTCCTTGGTTGAGCTCTTTTAGAATTCTAACCATGAACATGTGAATGCATTTGTTCAAACATGTCACATGCATCTTTAGCACTTTTGTTCATTATGGTTCCCCCAACAAAAACATCAACCATCATCCTTAACTGACTTCTAAGACCATTATAGACGGTATTTACGATACTCTACAAGGGTAAACCATGATGGGGGCGCTTCCTTTATAGCTCCTTAAATTTTTCCCAACTCTCAAATAATGAATTCCCCTCCAATTGTCTAAACATGGCAATATCATTCTTCATTTTCATTATTTTACTCAGTAGGAAGAAATAAGGTAGAAACTTTTGGATTAGGTCATCCTATGTGGTGATGGAATTGAGTGGTTAGGAGTTCAACTAATTTCCAGCCTTATCCCTTAATGAAAATGGAAAATACCCCATTTGTTTTCATTGTAGCATACAATTGCAAAAAAATTTGAAGGTGTTCGTGGGAGTCCTTTGATGATGTTTTACTAAATTGATTGAGTTGCATGATCTAATTCATAAGCGGTTTAAGTTCAAAACTATTTGCTTAATTAGTTGGCCAAGTAATAGGTGGTGTAACCTCATTCAAATTTGGGACACAATATTCCCATAGGTCTCGATTATTACCATTTTCATTTCCATTTCCTTTATGTCCATTAATTCCATTCCTATCATCTTATTCCCATCAACTCCATTAAGGGGTCCTTGTTGATTTTCCATTTCTCTCAACTTTTCTCTCCTTCTTTTGCTACTTTTAAGGTGAAAAGTATGATCTATTTTAGGGTCAAATTCCTCCACTAATTCTCTTATCCCTCTTCAGATATGAGTCGATAATCCTAAATTCTACTCCTTTCTAATCTAACCAAGTTGCTAAACTACAACTTGTAAGTTTCAATGCAAGAATATAAACAATACTCTTCTTAGCTCGATACAAATCGGCTAGGGACACAATTAGCACCTTTCTACAAAATCAATAGTAAAGGTACAAACTTTACCCTTAATCTAGCTCAAATCAATAACAAACCAGCAAAATTAACATAATCAAATAAAAATAGTAAACAAAAATCAAAACTTTAATAACTAAACTACTTAAGATTAACAAAAATTAAACTAAGCTACTAACAATGACATGAAACATTGATAAAATTGATGGATTTAAAGGCACTTTATAAATGGCGATTTTCAAAATAGTTTTGTCTTAATTGATCACTCTTCCGGATTGTCTGCAAAAATAATATCAATGTGTATTCACCTGGTTGAATTCTATAGGGAAAAGGGATTTAGTTACATACCAAATCTTGACTTACTACTCTAATTTTGGTGAACTGAAAAGAGAGTTTGGAATTGCAATTGAAATTAAAATACAAATAAAAAGCAACAATGAACATAAATAATAAAGACGTAGGCTTGTGATATGTTTACGAAATAATGGTTAGGGTATGCCGTTAAGATATTGGGTATGGTTTTTGATTGGGTTTTGATTGAATTCACTTAATCTAGATCCCAGGTAGGGCATCTCACTTAACCATGTAGTGGAAAATCTTCTCTTGGTCTCATTTCCCTACACAACGACTAAACACTCAATTACTATCATGAATTAAGTATTCTAGTTCTAGAGACTAGGGGGTTACTCTCCTCTCGGTCTCATAACCTATTTAAATCTACTAGAACCACATAGCGTAATTGAATTTAAGTGGGAAAACCTAATCTCCTCTTAGTCTCGTAAGTGTAAGAACCCATTATTGATATTCTACTAACTTAAAGACTCAATTAAGGAATTAGGTAACTAATCTCCTCCTATCTTGTAATCATGCAAATCCCTTCACTCTTAAGTGCACTTCTTAGGATTATTCTCCTCTTGATCTCATAATCATAAGGAAACCCATTGAAAATTTCATCAAGCACCTTAAAGAGTTCAAATGAAATACTAATCATCAAAATCCCATATAAATACACATATCTATATCATAACTATGAAGTTACACTATCTACAAGATCTATATTATTACAAACCCACTAAAAACTACTTAGCTACTCATATTTGGAACAACAACAACAATAAAAGATAGAAAAATAGCAACAAACTCTAGAGATGAACAAAGGAAAATGGAATCTACTCTAGAATAAGATGATAAATGATAAATAGGATGAACAACATTCAATAACTACTTCAAATAACTAATAATATGTAAGGGAATCATCAAAATAAGCATTGAATGTCATAGAAACATTAATCGAACATTAAAGAAAGGAATGAGCTTGCAAGACTACAACAATCCTTAAACAAAACCTAATTGCATCTCACATTTCTAGCTATAAATGCAACTATACATATTTATAAGCTACTAATTGATCGGTAGACAAGTGTTAACACTCGGTTGCCTCCATGTTTTATGAAATGCAACGTTAAGGAGTATTAGGGTTTTAGTCCAAAAACCATAACCCTAATTCTTCTATCTATCAATTGTTGCAAATTGTAGACACTAAATTTTTACCTCTTTTATTTTATTTTATTTTCTTAAGGGGTACTAAATTAGCAAAAATACAATAAAAATAGAATATTAAAGAAAATCCAAAAAATTTAAGAAAAAATAATAAATTTGGAGAAATACAAAAAAAAAATAGAAAATTAAGAAAAAGCATAAAAAATAAGAAAACTAGGAAAAATATAAAAAAATAGGAAATTTAGAAAGAAACCTAAAAAATTGAGAAATTTAGAAAAATTAAAAAAAAAATTGAAAATTGGAAAGTTAAAAGAGAAAAAAAATTGAAAAAAAAAAAACTAGAAGATTTTATGGAACAACAATTTAAAAGGATAGATTTTCTAATTTTTAAAATAAGTTTAGAAGTTGGGCCTTTAGGCTTAGACTTAAATTTGAATTTAGGCTAAGCTGCCCTAATCCATATGTGCAATTTGGATAGGGCACAATCTAATGGCCTAATGGATAAGCATATGTATTGAGCATTTGGTCTGAATATGAGGTTAGGGGTTCGAATCTTGGCGTACGCATGTAGAATCCATTTTATTTTTATCACATTAGGAACTGTCACGTATCAATATCTCACTATATCACATGTCTCGACATGTAGCAGCATTGAGTTAGATGACTAGTGTTGATGTGGCACCACGTAGCATCCTATGTGTCACTATTGACATGTGGCACGCTGTGGTTGGTTGGATTGGTTGAGGTGGTCCTATGTCGGCGCCACGTCAGCATTTTTTGTCTCTTTCTCTTTCATTTCCCTTGATTTCCTCCTCTTTCCTAATCAAGAATAGCTTACCCCCTTCACTTTGGATTCGGTTTTTGCACAAATTCTATGTATACACACATGCAATTTCTTACTCTGATCTTGTTTACCACATAGCCTACTTTGAATTGAACCCAATAACGCGTCCAAATTCCTACATTTATTCATTCAAAATCGAACCCCAAAATTCCGAAAAAAAATTGAAATTTCAGAATTCTCAATTAATTCAAATTCAAGCTTTCCTTGTTTTCTAGGTTGTTTTCATGTATAAAAGGGGTGTTATGGGAGCTCATTATATACATACGATGAACAGCTCTCACACAAAACTACTTTCTACCCAATTTTCAACCACTTCCTCTCTCTTTCTACTGAGCTCTCTCTCTCCACTTCATTTCAAGCCGCACCACTACCCTAAGATCACCCCTATCGTCTAAGCTCTTCAACACAACAACCTTCATCTACTACCGTACCCCCTAGCAGCGCCACTGAATGTGCACCACCAAATCCTAGCGACCACCATGATTCACTCTCAAAACACCACCTTCAGCTTAAATTAACTACACGATTGAGCCCCTTGTAAACTAAAACTCTTACCTATACCTCTCCTTCACTTAAAATTGCCACCATGCCAAAGGACCCAAGACTACCATCAGTCGCCCTACCTAGGTACTCTCTAAATTACCCCAAAATGCTAGGGTATCGAACCCACCCACCCTAAACACCATTAGATAATCACAAAAATCCCCTTTTCCTATCGAGTTAGAGCTCTAATGTAAACCCCATAAATCTAACATTCTAAGCATAGAATCAAAACCTCAAAATTGTAAATGATTTCTTAAAGTCAATAGAGCCAGTGAGATTTAAAACTGATTAAAATCTTAATTCAAAACCTAAAGCGAATATGAAAAAACCCTAAATTATCAATTGAACCTCTAATCACATATGAAGACCTTAAAACCTTAAGTATATGTAACTGCAAAAATTGACCTCCAACCTCATCAAAACCCTAAAATAACAATTGAAAATTTAATCATGTAGAAAACTTTTATACTCTAAATATATTTCGATACTAAAGATTTCATTCGAAAGTGATACAGACTCCAAAACTATAACTTTAAGGATATAAAAGTATTAATTTATCATAACTTACTATAAAACCCTAATTGATAATATATCCTTAATATCTTACTAAATTATTAATAAAAGATTAAAGATAACTTTCAATCACTCATAACTACATATAATACTAAAGTAATCTTTTTGAAACTAAGATATTGCATCATAGATCATATTCATCTTTTAAGTATATAACTAGGTTAGTATTATATAGAGTTAAGAGCTTAGTTGTTGATTATACTACATATAGTAAGTATTCGTACCCTAAATGACACTTTCCATGATAATTACATTAAGTAGCCTACTAAATGATGCATATAGGATATAAACACCTATAGGAAGATCTCATTACTTATCCTTACTAATCATTTCACTAAATCCCATATTTCCTTTCATTTCCTTAGTTTTCTTCCTAATTCTCCCTACTTACTTCATTATGTACACTTAGATTACATGTAATTTTGAGATGTTGATCAAGTCAAAGGTTAACTAAGTCAACATGTTGAAAAGTCAACTAAATGTCATTGTCATCTAGAGAATTCCTTCCTTTTCTTTAACTTTCTACTCAATTTTTTTTTTCAAATTCCACCCCTCGTTTGCCATCTACTTCCTACCACCATAGACTCTATTTGTCTTCATCTTTTTAAAACACAAACACAACTCTTTTCTCCCCTTTACTAAACCATAACCCCTTTGCTCCCTTATTTCCACACTTTCCCACTTCACTTTCACAATTCCTATCATCATAAATCAAGAAGAAAAATATATGTTATTATGTAATTTCTTATCTCATTTAGTAGTTAGATATATAGGTTAGGTTAGTGTAGAAAGTTTATGTGATATGTACATATATGTTGTTGAAGGAAAAAAGTTCCATTTTTTTATGTTTGGAAGTATAGAAATCCTTAGTAAATGGAAGAAGAACACATGTACATATGCTTAAGTAGGTGTATATAAGAATACGCTTGATAAATACATGTATGAAGACTTTT
Organism: Lumnitzera racemosa; assembly: GCA_024138005.1. Lineage (NCBI taxonomy): Eukaryota > Viridiplantae > Streptophyta > Magnoliopsida > Myrtales > Combretaceae > Lumnitzera > Lumnitzera racemosa. The sequence goes on from JAMXBC010000007.1 coordinate 49,048,551, forward strand.
GTACATAAGTACCCATTATATACATATCCTAAAATGAGGTATATACTAACTATACATACATATACCTTGCTAAATACACTCTTAACGTGTAAAAATAGGAAATTTGTGAAGCTTTCTTAAGATGATACTCTAGGCATACGAAAATATGTATAAAAATATGTATGTTACTATATGTATATATGGGTATATGTATTAGTATATGTATAAGAACACTAGTTACATATTAGTATATTAGAAGTATAAGTATATATAACATATGTATAGAGTGTATTAATACATAAGGATAAGTATAATTATGCAATGGATGATGATGTAAGTATGACATAATCAAATGCTGACATAAGCAATTGATAACATAAGTCATGACATAAGCCTCTAACATAATTTAACATAAGATCATTTAAGTGTAAGAATTAATGGCTAATGAAATCACTAACTACTAAAATAAAACATAAAACTAACCAATAAGAATATTCAAACTTCAACAAATTTAGTTTATATCGTAAAACATGGGTTTTGACATCCAAAAGAGACCTTACCATATAAATGTACATTCGGAAACGATAATAAACGATTATAAGATTTTTAAAAAATCGGAGTTAAGATGAAAAGTTATATGTGACTAAAGATGTAAGGTAAAGTTGAAAGGAATAAATAAGATAACTAAGTAATAGAATAGTTCCTATAAATTGATAATGAGAAGAAATAAGTAATTAAAAACATAAAATACCATAACTTACAAATATACGAATATAGTTACAATTGATCCCACTAAAGTATGATAAATCCTATATACCCCATACTTGGGCCATATTGGGAAACTAGACAAATTACAATAGCCTTTTAGTTAACTAAGGAATTTGTTTTTCAGGATACTTATAAGTTTTATTATCTTTTAGGCATTTCAATATCGAGTTTTGGAAACCCTAAAGGCTTGGAGAATGAGCAATAATCCAGGTAAGGGAGTTCTAATGAACCGTTATTTATTTGTGCGTGTTACTTATATGATGCTTTGCTACTTGTTGTTACCTATATATCTGAATGATTGTTTTGCTTATATGCCATCATTTATATGATCACCTTTTTAAAATTAATAAATATAAATATCTGACTAGAATAATCGGTTCTATTTGTCGTACGTTTATGACTCTATAAATGTATGGATGGAGTGTGCTAGCTTTGCAAAATTTTGAGGAAACTATTTTATGGAAAAAGCTTTTCTAATATTAAACATATTTTGTACAATTTTGATAAGGATTTGTACAGTTGGAAATAATATTTTATCACTAAGGCAAAGCTAACATGTCTATGACTCAATAAATGTATGCATGATAGATACGGTTGAACCTAGGTTGTCTCAAGACCTTAGGATAGAGAGCTATTGTGTAAGTTCTGGGTGTAGTAGGGTAACTACTGTTTAGGTCCAATTAGGCTATCTCATTTAAACTTTGATGTGACTACAGAATTTTTTTTTTATAAACAGGTGAGGTCATAGAGTTTAAGAACTTTTAGAACCCACCCTTTTCTGCATACATTCTATGGGGTCAATGAATAACTAACAATGAAACAATGTTATACAAAGAAAAAAAAAAGGAACAATGAAAAAAGTCAGAGTTCTTTTCCTTGTATTTTTTCCTAGAATTCATGTACATAGGGAGTCTTTTATAATCTCTTTTCATGTAAATAGTCTTTTCTTTGTAATTTATGTTTGCTTGTAATATATCAGAAATGGCTAGCTCATCCAATGCCAAGGTCTTCGCCAAGGATATTCATGTCCACAAACCTGTAAACCCAAAACCCATACTCAACAAGTGGTTTCGGACCTTTAATCCAAAAGAATTATAGTTTATTACCAACAAGATTAGACCCATACTCTCATTAACCAAAGTGAATGTTAACATTACGCTAGTAAGAGCCTTAGTTTATTTCTAGGTGCCTAAAGAAGTGGCATTTCGATTTGGGCTACACTTAATCAATCCAACTTTGGAAGTGTACAACCAATTGCTCTAAGTTACTCCTTTAGATGAAATATACGTTTTAGAGCTTAGCTCCGATCTAGCCTACATATTTTCGAAATTCTTAGGGGTTTGTAAGACTTAGATAATTGAGGCCCTAAATGATTGCAACAAACATACTATCAAGATATGGTATCTAATCCATTGGTTCCAAAGTGAACCCAGCTCCAATAAACGGATTCTATTTCTTGGAAATTAGAGGGAAAAGGGAATCAAAGCCTATGTGTTAGCAGTATTCGCCATTGTCTTATTTTCCAATGGATCTTTTCTTATACACTTTAGGGTAGCAGAATTAATGGCTCAATTCTAGGAAGGGAAATCTTATATTCTTTTCTTGCTTGTTGAAAATATAAGGAACCTTAATTTCCTTAAAAAAAGAGATTATGGAAATCTTAGGTTGAGCGTGGTACAGTTAATGGTGTGGTTTGTTAGTCACATCAAATGCTTTAGGTTAGGCTTAATAAGGGGTACATTCGCTAATAAGATTGATCTTATTAACTTTTTCATTGATAAGATCAAATTACTAAAAGATATCCCTACCCTTCTTTAGATAAAGGTTCTATAAGATATCCGAGTCACAGACATATTATGGATTGCAAGATGGAGTAATTACACTAAGGTCATACTAATTTGTAAGGATTACCATGCTGTACCATTGATCTGATTAAGTTAATGTACAGTCTACTATCCAAACAACATGATAAGGTAGTTTGGGGGGAGAGGGGTGGGGGGGGGGGGGGGGGTGGGGGTCTAAGACATTGTTTACAAGCCTTCATTGGAGCCATTCACCCTTAACCTCAAAGAGCATTACTCTATAGAAGAGGTATCCAAGCTTTAAAAGATTAAAGCTTGGTGGGATACCAAGACCGTAAGCCCTAACAATGACCTAAGTGAATTCGTTAGAGAAGTGGTCAAACACTAGGTCACAGAAGAGTACTTATATGATTAACTTCACAAGGCAGGCAAGATTCGATATTAGGCACTAGGAGTCCTTCAACCTTCCCTTATACATCCTAGCTTCGAAATGGTGACCTATATAGACTAATTAAAAGCCTGCATGGAGGTCTTCTATGATGAAAAAGACAAGTAAGAAAACCTATTTCGAGAGTCTAGCCAAAGGTCGTACACCCTAAAATACTAGTTGAAGATGACCTAGAAGAAGATTCAAGGATTCGAGGATTCAAGGAAGCAACTAAGCATGATCAAAAGATAGAGAAGAAAATGTCATCCGACCTACAGAAAAAAAGAAAATTAGTATAGATGAATTTGTATCTTTTCCTTTCTTTCATGTAATAAAACTCCGAGAATTCAAGAATAATAAAGAACTTACCGTTCTGTTTATTAATCGTCTATTCCTTCCTTTTCATCCCTGTGGCTCATTTGCATTTCATTTGCATCCTTTCAAAAATTCAAATATTCATATGCTAACCTGTTAAGAAGTGTCTTGAAACAGGTTGCCAAGATAGCTCCAAAACCTCAAACTTTCTAAAGAAGCCCTATCAAAACCCCTTCTTAAACTAGAATGGCCAACTATGGAAATGACAACACCAACACCAATAACAGCAATGTCAAACACGAGGTTATTGATCCCACTAAGCTAAGGTTCTAATCTTTAGAGTGAAAAGTGGGGAAGATCATAGACCAACTAAGCTTTCCTATTGACAGCATTGCCTTGTTCAAGTCTATGTCTCCATTAAATGAAGAAAGTTCTAAATCTTGATATGGAAAGAATGCTAAAGCCTTGCCTTTCGAAGTGGAATAAGCCTACCCTAAGGTCAATCAGGCCTTTGAGTCCTTTGAAATAGAAAGGGTTTTTCCAAAGGTCAACCTAACTTTCAAGCAGAATACTTACTCATTCCTAGTCAATCCAAAGCTTAAAGTTGATTAGGATAGACTGAAAGAGCTTAAGAAGTGGCTAACTCAACAATGTACTGAAAAAATGAAAATGCTTGAGGGGTATGATGGATTCGAGCATGTTGGTATAACAAACTTCTCTAACTATGATTATGGAAGCTTCCTAGAAAAGTTTAAAGTACCTGACTTTGAAAAATAAAATGGGATTGGATGCCTTATGTTGTACACTTGGCTATATGTACACAAAATGGGCAAGTATGTACAATATGACCAGCTTATGGTCCAAACCTTTCAAGATAGCCTAACTAGCCCTGCTTTGACTTGGTACACCTAATTAGATATGAATCAAGTGAACACATGGGAAAAATTGGCCAAAGCATTTTATCAGCAATATATATTTAACGTTAAGGTGGCGCTAACCATGTTAGATTTGGTTGCCTTAAAGAAGAGGCATAATGAATCTTTCAAAAAGTATGCCCAAAGGTAGAGGTCCCTAGCTGCAAGGATATCTACGCTCGTGATTGAGAAAGAGCTAATTACAACTTTTATCAATACTCTTGAGAGACCTTACTTCGCTTACCTGATCGGATAAGCCTATTCTAGCTTTACAGAAGTAGTTATAGTAGGGTATTGGATTGAAAGTGCCACCTCCTTTGGAAAATTATGAGAGACATTAGACAGAAGACTACCTTTTGATAAACTTACTACCAGCAAGCCTAGGGAAGCTACTATCAACATGGTCGATTCAACTACCAAGGCTAACGCCTAAGGTCTCTTTTAGGGCAAATCCTTCACCAGCTCAATAATAGTACAAAAGCTAACCATAGGTTAGTAAGGCCCTAAGGCAATTAACTAAAATACTTGTTCTACTCAATCAGGTACTTGAAAAACTAAGAAGAGATAGTCTACTTCATTCTAAGGCTCCTATTGAAAGGTATTGGCAGAGATTTTTTTATCCTAATGCAAGGTGTTAGTGTCATTTAGGGCAAGTAGGCCATTCAGCTGACTCGCGCTAGAAGTTAAAGAACAAAATTTAAGACTTATTGATGAAGGCACAGTACAACTAGATTTTATGGAGGCTCTTACTATAAATCTCAACAACAACCTTTTACTGAACCATGGGCCCATCATTAGTATGATATTTGATGACTCAGAGCTTGCCATTAACATGATTGGTTCCAATCAAGTGCCTAGGGTTTATAGATTATACATACAAGAAGAGAAGCAAATTCCACAAACTAAATGATACACCATCATGTTCCTGTAGCCCCCTAAAATTATAAATCTACCCCTCTCAACTACTAGGTAGTAAATCAAGGGCAATTAAGCTCACTTGTAGGGGCGATTACATACACTGGTAAAATCTATGATCCAAGGGAAGACCTAAAAAAGAAGGCCGTGTTGGAAAGGCCAAATGATGAACAAATTGAGCATGAAGAAGGATTGTTTGCCTTTACCAAGATGATAAAGTCTAGTAAGTATAAAATAATGGATTAGCTGACTAAGACTCCAGCACAAATATCCATCATAAGTCTATTGATGGCATCGGATCTACACCGGGAAGCTTTGTTCAGAACATTAAGGGAAGTCAAATTCCGTCATGAAATATAAGTTGAAAGGATTAGATCTATCACCAATTCCATCCTCACTATGGATCTGATTTCTTTCTCTGCCAAAGAACTATGAGAAGAAGGTAACTAGCAAACTAAGTCTCTACTAATAATAGTGAGGATAAATAACATCATCATAACAAGAGTCCTCATCTACAACGGGTCATCCCTGAATGTCTACCTTTTAGCTACCCTAGATTTATTGGGCATTGATACGACTACCATTAAGCTAATTTTGACAATAATAAGAGCTTTTGATGAATCCAAGAGAGAAATAATAGGGGAGATTGACTTACCAGTTGATATCAACATATAAACATTCAACATCCCATTCCAAGTTTTGGACAATCTAAGGACCTTCAATTTGTTATTGGGAAGGCCTTGGATATATTTAGTAGGAGTCATACCATCAAGTATTCACCAAAAGGTTAAGTTCATCTCCAATGGCTAGGCCATTATGATTCTAGGTGACCAAGATTACAAAATTGATAAAGAAACGGTTATATCCTATATCAATATTAAGGAGCAAGTAGACTTTGGGCTCTAAATGTTTGAAGAGGTATGCATGATCATTAATCGGATGAAAGACAAGAGGCTAAAGTTAAAAAAAGGCTAATTTAGAACTTATGGACAAGGATACATTCCAACCCCGATGGAGGAGTTGCAAAGAATGTAAGCTAGGGGTAGAAAATGAGATAGGTTGTATCATGCCCCGATGACCTTCCTACCATTGTTAGAAACTTTCACCCAAGCCAATGTCCATAATTCAGAGCTTGCTAAAAAGGACACCTCTAGCAGAAATAAAATAATTGGCCTATCTAACAAGTCTTAACACCTGAATAATTGGTTCTCCATCCTAATAAATAGCAAGAAGTTTTTCTAAGGATAAAAGATGAATCACAGTCCACTATTTTATAGAGTTTTGTAATAAAGTATTTTTATTTTACAAGTAATTGTACTCACAAGAATGTTCCTTTAAATAAGAATCTGTCTCTTTTCTCTTCACTTCTTCCTTACTTACACTTTTTCTTCTACATATTTTTCTTTTTCCTAGATCCAATGATAAGAATAAAGGCCATGGATACTTTGCTTAACTAGGTGATGAAAATATTAATTTCACCTTCGGCCCTACTAGGTTAGTTGTCGAGAGTGATGTCAATGACCATAACGACATGCAAGAAAGCTGGTAAAAACACGAAATAAGTAGAATTTCTGTTGACGAGCCAACTAAGATAATTAATGTTGGGACCAATGACAACCCCAAGGTATTGAAGATTAGAGGAAATTTGAGAGAGGACTAAAAGGTAGAAATGACTACATTACTATTTGAATACTAAGATGTATTTGCATGGTCCTATGAAGACATGCTTGGATTAGATCCATCGATCATAGTCCATCATTTACCCATTCGAAAGGATATCAAACCTAAGAAACAAAAGTTAAGAAGGTTTCGATAGGACGTCTTATTAAAGACCAAAGAAGAAGTTAGAAAATTACCAAAGGTCGATTTTATCAAGGTATCTAATTATCCTAAGTGGGTAACCAACATTGTTTCCATAATGAAGAAGAATGGAAAAGTTAAAGTGTGTGTAGACTTTAGAGACCTTAATTAAGTAACCTGTAAAGATAATTTTCCCTTGCCCCATGTTGATGCCTTGGTTAATAACATAGCTGGAAACCATGTTTTTTCTTTCATGGATGGATTCTCTACATATTATCAAATTTGAATATTTGAAGAAGATAAAGCTAGGACAACATTCATCACAACTTGGGGCACATTTTGCTACAAAGTAATGCCTTTCAAACTTAAAAATGGTAGGATAACTTATCAAAGGTCCATGGTAGCAATCTCTTGATGCATAAAGAAGTTCAAGTATATGTTGATGATATGATTACTAAGTCTAAGGAAGGAGAAAATTATGGAATCTGAGGAGATTGTTTGATAGATTGAGAAAATTCCAATTGAAGCTCAACCTAGAGAAATGTACCTTTGGCGTGAATTCAAGGAAATTATTGGGTTTTATAATCAGCCAAAAGGGCATCGAAGTAGACCCTGATAAAGTCAAAGAAATAATTGACTTACCCCTTCTACGTACACTTAAAAAAATCAAAGGTTTGTTGGGCCGTTTAAATTATATAGCTTGGTTCATATCTAAGTTGGTACCTTATCATTGGTATTTGATTGAATTGACGGGGAAATTCAAAGAAATCACCTTCAATCATGTACTAAGGACTCATAATCATTTGTCGATGGCTTAGTTACTTTAGCATCTATGATCTAAATATCTGGTAGAGTTGAGATTTATCCCCTTACTATAAAAATTGAGATAAGCCTGCCTTTTATCTAACAATTGCAGGTACGAATGACCAAAAGCCATGGTTCCATGATGTTAAAATATTCCTACAATGACGCACGTACCTTCAAGGGGTTGAGAAAAAGGATATAAGGATGATTAGGAGATTGGTTGCTCAATTCTTAATAAGTAAGTCCACTTTATACTGACGCTCTTTTGACGGTACACTCTTAAGGTGTATGGATGACAAAGAAGCTGAAAAGTCGATGAGAGAAGTACATGAAGGAGTATGTAGCCTTCACATGAATGGTTACATGCTGGCTAAGAAAATTATGATGTTAGGGTATTATTGGTCAACAATGGAAAGTGATTGCATCAAACACGTCGAACATTGTCATTTAAGCAAAGTTTATGCAAATAAGATAAATGCCTCACCTTAAGAACTACATACACTCTTAGTACCATAGCCCTTTTCAATGTATGGCATAGATATCTTTAGGCCAATCACTCTAAAAGCATGCAATGGGCATTGCTTCATATTAGTTGTCATTGACTACTTCAGTAAATGGGTTGAAGTCTCGTCTTACTTGAGTGTTACTAAAGGGGTCATGGTTAAGTTTATCAAGAGAGACATCTTGACTTGATACAGGACTCTAGAAATGATCATCACTGACAATGGCACCAATCTCAACAATAAGCTTATGTTAGAATTGTGTCGATAGTTCCAAATCATTCATAGGAACTCTACTTCTTATCAACCCCAAATGAATGGAGCCGTTGAAGTGTCCAACAAAAACCTCAAAAGAATCATCGAAAAGATGGCTTTTATGTATAAGGAATGGTACGAGATGTTACCATTAGCACTCATAGGCTATCGAACTTCCATCGGAACCTCAATTGGGGCAATACCTTACTCTTTAGTATACAAAGGCGAAGTAATGTTACCTATAGAGGTTGAAATCTAGTCACTCAGGGTATTATTAGAAACTCAGTTGGATGAGGCTGATTAGGTATGGAAATGCATTGAGTAGTTTAATTTGATTGACGAAAGGAGATTGATAGCCTTGTGTCATAATCAGTGTTATTAACAAAGAATGTCTCAAGCTTTTAACAAAAGGGTATGACCCTAAAGCTTCAATGAGGGAGATCTGGTTTTAAGAAAGATACTCCCTAATACACAAAACTTTAGAGGAAAATTTGCTCCCACTTATGGAGGCCCTTACGTCCTTAATTTTGTCCTAAATGGATGGTCCAAATTTAAGAGACCCTATAAATGCCAACGCTATAAAATTGTATTACCCATAATAAGTCAATGGAAAATTTTCCTCGAAACACCAAAATGCCAATCATTTTGAATATGAGTGTAGCTTAATTTTCATTACCTATAAGAAAAGTTAGTATCCATAACTGTTGTTGATGTTGGAATAATCATCCTCTCCATTGAAAGGTCTAAATCCCTTTACTCCACTTAATCGAACCTATACATTGAAAACATAAGAGAAGTTGAGAAGTGAGATTTAAGACATTAATAATTCACAAAACTCTTTAAAATTATTTATTACAGATTATTCCCCCTCAATGGGGAGTTTTATTGTCTATTTTTCGAGGAAATGCAATATCCAAGTAGGCAATCACCTAATAGCTGATGTTTATTTGATGAAGATGAGGGCTTCGGCTCATAAAAGTTCCAAAAAGACAAAAACAATAGGTAGCATTCTACATTGACTTAACTTCCATGATTTCTCAAAAAGAGCCGATAGAGTCCTAAACGTTCTATATGATGAACATTTGGGTTGATAACAAAGGACAAAAACAAGAGTTAGTAAATTCTAATGGGGTTTTCAGAAAATGTTTGATAGTTTGAGTGCTATCAACAAAGATCAAGTAAGTACTTCTACCAAATGTTAACACATCAATTTTTGAACATGGCACTTGCATTTTTAGCTATGACCAGTTTTTACTCCCAATAGTCTTTTTTGTTTTTGTCAACCTATAAGGCACTTACCTTCTACATTTAGTGTTTAGCCAACCATTGAAGACATGATCTTAACTCAATCTCTTTTATAAACCCGTAAGGCACTTCTTTTTTCAAAGTTCTTTTAGCGAGCCCATAAGACGGTTGATTTATTTTAGCAGGCCTATAGAGCCCTTTTGTTCACCAAGTCTTGCTTAGAAAGGCCATAGGGCATAACATTAAGGGTTGCTAGTCTCCAAGAGACGCTCTTACCTAAGTTAGTAAGCCTAGTGAGGCACTACCAAGTCCTTTAAAGTGATCCCAAATTAAGGTTACTAATCCCTAAGAGATGCTTTCGCTTAGGTTAGTGAACTTAGTGAGGTATAACCAAGTCATTTAGATCAATCCTAAATTAGGGTTGCTAGTCCCTAAGAGATGCTTTCGCTTAGGCAAGTGAGCCAAGTGAGTCGTGATTAGGTTCTTTAGATTATACCTAACTTAGGGTTGCTAGTCCCTAAGAGACACTCTTACTTAGGTTTTTAAATCGATCCTAGATTAGGTTTGCTAGTCTCCAAAAGATACTCTCACTTAGGTTAGTAAGCCTAATGAGGTATCACCAGGTCCTTTAGACCGATCCCCGATTAGGGTTTCTAGACCTTGAGAGATGCTCTCGTTTAGGTTATTAAGTTTAGTGAAGTACAATCAGGTCCTTTAGATTGATCCCAAATTAGGGTTGCTAGTCCCTAAGAGATGTTCTCGCTTAGGTTATTGAGCTTAATGAGGCATGACCAAGTTCTTTAGATCAATCCTAACTTAGGGTTGCTAGTCCTTAATAGACGCTCCCACTTAGGTTAGTGAAGTTAATGAAGCACAACCAGGTCCTTTAGATCGATCTTAGATTAGGGATGCTAGTTCTTGAGAGACACTCCTACCTAGGATAGTAAGCCTAATGAGGTAATATTAGGTTCTTTAGATTTATCGCAACTTAGGGTTGTTAATCCTTGAGAGACCCTCTCGTTTAGGTTAGTGAGACTATTGCAACATGTTCAGGTCCTTTAGATAGATCTCAACTTAAGGTTGCTAGTCCTTGAGAGACGCTCCCACTTAGGTTAGTAAGCTTACTAAGGCACGACTAGGTTATTTAGATCGATCCTAACTTAGGGTAGCTAGTCCCCTAGAGACGTTCTTGCCTAGTGAGGCATGACCAGGTCTTTTAGATTGATTCCAGCTTAAGCTTGCCAGTCCTCGAGTAACACTCCTACTTAAGTTAATGAGCCTAGTGAAGCATGACCAAGTTCTTTCGATCAATCTTAACTTAGGGTTATTAGTCTTTGAGAGATGCTTTCTCCTAGGTTAGTGAACCTAGAGAGGCATGATCAAGTTCTCTAAATCAATTCCACTGTAGGGGTACTTATCTCTTAAAAACACTCTCACCTAGGTTAGTGAGCCTAGAGAGGTACGACTAGGTTTCATTTCTTCACCAAATCCCTAGTAGATCGAGTTTAAGGTAGCTAATTAGTTGTTTTAAAGTCATCTTAGGGGCAAAAACAGTGTTTCTTTATCTTTATGGTAAAGTTTTGTTCAAACTTCACCTTAAAAAGGGACAGTTATAGACATTTAATTTTTTCTCCCTTTATTTAATTTTTCTCAAGAGGTCTTAAATTAGGAAAAATAAAAAAAAATACAAAATTAAAGAAAATCTAAAAAAATTAAGAAAAAATATGAAGTGTAAAAAAAATAGAAAAGTATAAAAAAGCATAAAAAAAAGAAATATTCGAAAAATATGAAAAAAATAGGAAATTTAGATAGAAGCCCAAAAAATTGAGAAAGTTAGAAAATAATTTTTTTAAAGGTTTAGAAAATTGAAAAATCAAAGGAAACAAAAAAACAAAAAAATTATAAAATTGAAAAAAATAGAAGATTTTAGGAAATAACAATTTAATAGGATAGATTTTATAATTTTTAAAATAAGTTTAAAAATTGGGCCGTTAGGCTTGGGCTTAGATTTTAATTTAGCCCAAGCTATCCTAGTTCATATGTGCGTAAAACATAGGCTAACGACTTAACGGATAGGCATATGGATTAGGTATTGGGTTTTAGCATAAGGTTAGGGGTACAAATCTTAGTATAGGTATGTAGAAGCCTCTTTATTTTTATCACATCAAGAACTGATGTGTATCAGGATCTCATTATGCCATGTGTCCCAACACATAGCAGCATCGGGTTGGATGACTAATGTTAACGTAGAACCACATGGTATGGAACATTAATTGCTACGTGTCACTATTGATATGTGGTACACTGTAGTTAGATGGATTAGTTGACATGGCGCTCCATTAGCACTACGTCAGCATTTTCTTGCTCTCTTTCGCTTCTCTTTCTCTCTCTTTTCCCTTGATTTCCTCCTCTTTCCTAGTCTAGAATAGCCTACCCCCTTTACTTTAGACTGATTTTTGCACAAATTCCTCATATGCACACACAATTTCTTGATATAATCTTGTTTACCACATAGCTTACTCCAAATTGAACCTAATAATGCATCCAAATTTATAAATTTATGCATTTAAATCAAGCTCCAAATTTTGGAAAAAAATTAAAATTTCAAAATTCTCAATTAATCCGAATTTGAGCTTTCCTTATTTTCTAGGTTGTTTTAATGTATAAAAGGGGTGTTTTGGGAGCTCGTTGGACATAGACAATGAATAGCTTTCATGCATAACCACTTTCTCTCCAATTTTCAACCATTTCCTCTATCTCTCTACTATACACTCTCTCTCCTTCTTGGCTCTCTCTCTTTACTCCATTTCAAGCTGCAACACTACCCTAAGATCACCCCTACAATCTAAGCTCTTCAACACAACAACCCCTGTTCATTGTAGTACCCCTTAGTAATGCCACCGAATGTCTACCACTAAACCCTAGCCACCACTGCAATCCACTCTCAAAACACTACCCTAAGCCTAAACTAACAACATGACCAAGAGTGGATCGCCATACCTAAACACCCTCCAAACTATCCACAAACGCCAAGGCATCGAACATACCCCCCTAAACCGCATTAGATAATCACAAAACCCCCCTTTCCTAATCGATTTGGAGCTCCAACTAATTAGAACCACCCTTGCTGATGCTGCTACTACATCTTCTTCAATAGGCGACCTAGATTTGGAGCTGAGCCTAACCTAAGTCCAACTCGCGACTCAAGATCTAACCTAGTGTCTTGCATCAACTCGCGCCCTACCTTAAGCTTGGTTCGGTACCTTTATTTTTTTTTTCCTTTTTCTTTCATGGTTATTTTCTTTCTTTTTTATTTTATTTATTTATCCATGTAAATGTAAATTATGATGTAAAAAGAAAAGAAAAAATAAAAAGAACAAGAAAAAGAAAAAAAAAACAGTTCATTCATTTATTTATTAGTTTAATAAGAATAAAAAGAATAATTAAGATAATATATACAAATAATAATAATAATAATAAAAATAATTAATTAGGCTAGTGAATAAATTTTTTTATGTCTTCGGAAAACGTTTTTTCAGAAAAATAAATAAATAAATTAACCCTTACAAAATTAAGGCCCTTTTAGATTTTTCAAAAAATAAAAAATTCTAATTTAGGTCCCTCTTTTATAAATTTTCTTAAATAAACTAAATTGAACTAAAAACGAAAATCCGACATGTTTTCCAAAATTAAAATCAATGTAACTCGCTAAAATTTTTTCAACAAAAAGAATTACGTACGTTTGATCTTAAATAGCGGATACGTAAGCACCTATAAGCCGATGATAAAAATAAAAAAAAAATCTAATTTTCCTTTTTCCTAGATTACTTAAGTTATCTAATTTGAATAAGTAACAATCAAGTTTTTTGAAATTAAAAAGGTGATTTTTAAGATTAAGGTTAAATTTGGAAAGTAAATGGTTCCCGTAAGAGTTTAAAATTTCTAACCCCCGAATCCAAATCTCCAGTTTTCAAAACCATTTTCTAAAATGGTTTAATCAATAGATCGGTAACTAACTTATAACCAATCTATCCAATTAGTTAAAACTTAACTCTTTTTCCTAACTCTAGTCAAGTGGTGACTCCAAAAGCATTTTTAAGATATAAAAAATCGATTTTCTTTAAACCTTAGTTGAGGGTTAGTATTAAACAAGTAAGGTTTAATATTGATTGGTTTAAATGAGACCTAATTTATAAAAAGAACTGAGATGGAAAAAACTAAGCTTGACATAAATAGTACTAATTAATTGACTTGAGTGAATCTACCACTGTACATTTTGTTTAGTATGTTGTCCTCTTTAGCGATCGATTTTCCGAGAAGTTTCTTCACTCTAGATACTTTAAGGCATACCAATAGGTCAATAGCAAGGCTATTGATTTATCGGTAGTCTAAATTTACTAGAAACCTTCATTTTGGTCACCTTGATTGAATGGTGGGGGCTACTAAGACCATGGTAGTCCCCATGTACCTACACATAGGATATAAAATTAGCTAAATTCTTCTAGAATTATTCCCCTTTCATGCTTTTTTTTTTATACTTTTACATATGTTAGTCCATTTTATGCATAAGCTCTACTTTCATGTAAAATTAAGAAGTTTTTGTTACATTTATGCATAAATGCAAGTTTTAGAAGTTAGGAAAAGTTGTGTACTTTGAGAAATGATCAATAATTACTAAGGATCCTTTGGATTACTATTTGAAGTAGGGTAAGTAAAAGGAGTTAGCAGATAATTGGTCTATATAGAGATAGTGAGACAATTACAAACCTATTTGCCAGTTAAAGAAAGAAGAAGATTCGAAGGGATGGAGTACGTAAGAGAGGCAAATTTAAAGTCCTCTATTGAAAAGTCGCATGCTTGAGTTGACGCAACTACTAAACTATTTGGAATATGCTTTCTTAGAGGAAGATGCAAAATGCTTATGATAGTCTCTTCCAAATTGAAAGATGAAAAAAACAAAAAGGAAAAGGTTTTAAGAGTGCTTAAAGTCCATAAAAAATCAATTGCTTGGAAGATTTCAAACATTAATGGAATTAGTCTATCATCCTACGTGCACAAACTTTTACTGAAAAAAGGGTATAAAGTTAGTGCAACCTAAAAGGCAACTAAACCTAAATATGAAAGAAGTATTTAAGGTTAATAAATCTTATTAATGCGGGTATGATTTATCTGATATTTGGCAGTTTTTGGGAAAATCCTATATATATTAAGCGAAAGAAAGGAGAGATAACCATGTTCTTAAATGAATGTAATGAGTTAATCCCTTTACAAGTAGTTACGAGATGACATATGTGCATAGATGATGGGGCTTATTTTGCACTTATCATGTAATAGTATAGAGAACTTCTAGAGGTTAGGGTTGTTGATTTTATATGGACTAAACATTTACTCACACTAAATTACTCTAATTAAAATAGGTTGCAATAGTGATGAAAATTTAAATGAAGTTTAGAAAATAGAAACTATTAAGAAATTGACTATGAATGAAACAATTAAACAAAACCTAACCAACCACATATAATGATATATATACTCTAATTACCAAGAGATTAACATGTCTGCCTAGGGTTTGTAATGAATTTCTTATTTTTATTAATTAGAGGAATTCAATTACTAATTCAATAAGAAGTGCTTCTCTATTTAATTCTAATTCTAATTGCATTCTACCTAAATGACTTCTAGGATAGAACTCTTTAGAGCAACATTAAGAACAAGAATTCCACAACAGCAAACAAGAAATAACTTTTAATTCTAGAAAAAGTCTATAACTTATTTGTAAGCTTAAAGCAAATCTCTTCAATTACATAGATCCATATATGTATTAGCCTTGCAACATCAATATATAAAATCAGATAATTAAGTTGAGACTCTAGAAATAACCACATAATCTAAACAAAACACATAACTAAATTAACAAGCATAAGAGAACTTTATTAAAATAGTAACAATTAATGTATACCTAAATGTTACCTTAATGGTTACAGGTGTAGATATCATTGCTTTTATGCTACAAACATGATAAAGTTATAAGCTTTCATGTTGAAATGGACTATAACTCGAAGAAAAGACTTATCACTAGCATATCTGTGTCTCTCTTGTCTTGTACATGTATTTTTCATATGTTTATAATGTTTGGAAAAAATAATCTTCAAATAGCAAATGTTTTAAAATCATAGTAAGTCCATGATTATGTACACAACTATGGAGTCTAGGAATATACTTCTTCTATCATTAATTCTTCAAGAAATTGCCTCGAAATTGATTATGATAGGATTATGGTTGACCAAGCAAGGCGTAGTAGTTGACTATGGTTTGTGCTTAACTAAGAATTCTTCAAACTTCGATTAAAAAATTAGGGACGTGAGCCTTATGACCAAGGAACACAACTGTAAAGGTATAACATGGCCATCCCCTTAGCTTAATCCTTGAATAAATTCTCTTTGACACTTTCTATCATTAAATTATCCTCCAAAATAGATGTAATTTCATTTGAAAATTGCTTGAATTCTCATATTTTCGTCTCATTGCTTTATTAGAGTCTTGAAATCAAGAAATAGATGAAAAAATAGCAAATTTAATGAAATTAAATTGAAATAACTTAAAATATTCAAGAAAATAACATAATGGATGAGTATAAAATTACATTCATCAATAGATTATAGGTAACTCGATGATCCCCCAAGGAAAGATCATTTTCCCGTTCTTCCTTTTCATAGCTCAGATGTTGGAATGCCTAGCTAATCATATGTACAATTATATCTTAGATGGCCTTTTAGGCTTTTAATTACCTTAGAGGACTTAGAGAAGAGAACATTTACATGTCCTTGTGGCACTTTTACCTAAAAGAACATGTTGTTTGGCTTTTGTAATGCACCTACAACTTTTCAATAGAACATGATGGGAATTTTTTAAAACCTTATTGTAGACATCATGGAAGTGTTAGTGGATCACTTTTCAGTTTTTAGAGACTCCATTGATCTCTATCTCATGCACATGGAAGAAGTTTTAGCAAGATGTAAAGAAACTAATTTGGTGCTCAATTAGGAGAAGTCCCATTTATGGCATAAGAAGGTATAGTGTTTAGGCATAAAATTCCTTGAAAGGGTATCAAAGCAAACATTGTCAAGATAGTATGCAGTTTTTTTTGGGACATGGAATCTTTTATAGAAGTCTCATCAATGACTTCTCCAAAATTGCTAGACCCTTAACTAGACTATTGGAGAAAGATGCCCCATTCATCTTGTTTGGAAACATTTAATATTCTTAAGGGTAAATTAACACATGCCTCATAATGGTATCACTAGATTAGACTCTCCTATTTGAACTTATGTACGATGTAAGCGACTACACTTCCAATCAAATATGCTATGCTAGCAATACCATTACGTAAGCTTAGGAGAAGTACGCCACCATTGAAAAGGAGTTGCTAGCAATAGTGTTTACATTTAATAAATTTAGGTCATATATGATCTTCTCTAGAGTTATTGCTTATATTTGCCATTTCGCTCATCATTATTTGTTGAACAAGATAGATGGCAAGCTAAGATTGATTAGGTGCATCCTGCTACTCCAAGATTTTGATTTGGAAATTAAAGATAAAAAAGGAGTAGGGAACTTAGTTACAGATCTCTTATCTTGCTAAGATGAGTAGGAGATAAATGATGATTTCCTAAAGGAGTGACTTAATAGGTAAGTATTTAGGAAGTTTCATGGTTTACAAACATAGTGAATTATTTAGTCGCTAATGTCTTTCTAAAGGGACTAAATTATCGGTAGAAGAAGAAAATATTAGTTTTTGGAAGTCTCATATTTGTTTAAGATTTATGTAGATCAAATAATTCATAGATGCATACCTTATTTAGAAGGATGGCAAAGCTTAGGCCATTCTCATTCAGGACTTACTAGATGATATTTGAGTGTTAGTATGTATCACGACTCAATAGTATTGTTGCCGTGGTTGGTTGCTATGTACCGTACAAAGGTCTATTATCAACCCCCTTGCAGATCTCAAGCCTTTCATACGACATACAAGGCTTCTTCCACTATATTGTTACCACTAAGGCCATAGATAAGTAATATAAAATAATTTAACTAAAATTACTTCTATGGTATAAATTAACAAGATGTGTGGAGTTGTAAGACCCACACCAAAAGAATATTACAAACAAATGTAGTTCATAAGGGAACTGCATTAGAAATTTCAATCTATGTTATAAACAAAATACAAAAGTAACTAGTTTTCTACAAATCTATTACAAAATGTCCTCTTTGCTCTTTGATCACTCCAACCCACCCTTACACGATACTTACCACGAGTATGCTTCGGCTCAGATTAGTGAAGAGATTTCCCTACATAAAAAGAAATCTATTGGAGTGTAAGCTTAAACTTAGTGAGATAAATATCCTTGTCAGTACCATATGGTATAAATTTATTAAATGCATAATCATATGAATGCATGAACAATCAATATGCCAAACAACACATGCAGTGACCTAGGAACTACATACGACACATAATTACAACCCCTGTAGTCTGAGTTTGGAGATAATTAACCGACCCAAACCAAAATCCGAGTTCTAAACCTTAAGTTTTGTTTCATTTGTACTATTATGCTTAAGCCAAAACAAAATTGTAAATATATATATTTTTATTTGTATATACTTTCTTTATTGAGTAACAAATCGTACTTTTAAATTCCCAAGTCTAGTGGTGTGATGGCCTCCGCAATCCACCAATACACGCCCTAAGCAAAAGCCATAAGATGCGACCCCTCACTAACAATTGGCATCTCCTAGCGCTTAGTAAGCCCATCAGCTTAGGATAGAGAGTTAATATAAATGATGACATAGCTAATGCTCAATTCTGTAAGAGGCTCATCCTCTTGTGAGTCTCTTCCCATCTTCTACACGAAGCAATAGTCAGTATTATTCGTATGCAATATGGGGAATGCATGATTCATTTTAATTTCTTAATCGTATAAGTCATTAACTCAATTTTCAAGGTGATTAGACAGTTTCATTCATACAATTTCATGTATAAATTATTACAAAAAATTCCCATTATTATATAATTAACAAGCCAACACATTAATCCACAAATTCATACACATGCATTTCCCATAAAGCATCCAAATTTATAGATATATATATATATATATGTTTAGGTGCATCTATTTTAAAAGCAAAATTAAGTAAATAGTCATTGAGAATTTACTCACTTCGCCATGTGATTAGTCAAAGTAATACAGGGGTAAATCATCTCCGTACGTGGTGTTCCTTGATCATCAAAATCATAATACTATAAGGAATTGATATAAACTTAGGGTACTAAGCTAAAATCCCTTCAGTTATACTCTTGACTAGTTTTTGTATTTTTTCCCAGTTTTTACTTAAAAGTTCAATCGTACATAAATTTTTCATTTTAAATTTTATTTTTATGATCTTATAGTCAATCTTCATTGTTTTCGAGTGTACTTTAACATGGTCAAGTTAGATTTTCGAAATAAGGCA
Organism: Lumnitzera racemosa; assembly: GCA_024138005.1. Lineage (NCBI taxonomy): Eukaryota > Viridiplantae > Streptophyta > Magnoliopsida > Myrtales > Combretaceae > Lumnitzera > Lumnitzera racemosa. The sequence goes on from JAMXBC010000007.1 coordinate 49,067,785, forward strand.
TGCAAATCTATCCATGGGCCAGAACAATAGCGATCCTCATGTTTTGGAGTGCTTTTGGCCCTTGTTTGGTAAATGGGATTTTTGGTAACTTGAGAAATCTTCTAGGATTGGTATTAAGATTTTATCCTAAGCTCAAAATACTCCTTGAGATTAGATTTACAACTTTGATTTATACTCCTAAGGCTAACAAACACTTCATGGGCTCTATAGTGGGCTTAAGTTGTCAAATGGGCTTATTTTTTGTTCAAACTAAAGTTAATGACTTGGTTGGGTTTATGGAGTCTTAGGTGGACTTCTTATGGGCTTCAAAATAACCTTTCTTAATATTTTAAAATACTGGTCATAATTTTAATGAAGGTGCAACTTGTTTTGAGAGTTTTAGGCTTAGTTTTGAGTTTTAAGTATTGTATACTTGCTATACTTGCTTTAGTTGATCTTTTCACTTTGTTCACTTGGTTTTATCATATTTTTAAATGGATTTTACTTATGTTTCAGATCTAGTTGTGATGGATCGAAGGGGTTCTCACTTGGTTTTTCAACTTGTTTCATCACTTCCTTAAGTTTAGGTGTTAGATCATGCACTTAAACTACTTGTATTCAAATCTTAACTTAACTTTCTTCCGTAGGATGATTAAAATAGAAGATCTCACACTTATTACAACTTCCATATCATAGCTCATGTATATAAAGTTGGTTTCTTCATAAAACTTCATGTGATGAATTTTTTCTTAACTTAAGTCTAGATTTGAGCATGTTTAGCTTAATGGAAATAAAATCAACTTCCAAATGATCTTTGAATCCACATGTCCAGTACACTCATCTTCCATTCACGCTATTGTTTCAAGATTTTTTCAACTTAAAATCTTCCATTCAAAGTGTTAAACAAGTTTCTTTACAAAACATCAACTTTACATGCTCATATTTCAACTTCACGTAAGGGTTTCATGAGTTTGTTTCTTAGGATAGTCTTTAGTGTTATAACAACTTATAATCATACTCATATCATCAAGAAATCAAAGTATCCTAACATAAACACTAACCCACTAATCACAAGAAACACTTACTCATCCTTAAAGCAAAATATGGTGGTTGTATACAAAGGTTCCACTTAAGCTCTTAACTTAGCTTCCTTCTTTTGCACCTTTTTTGAAACCCGAGTTGTTTGATCCTTTGAAGTGGGGTTTATGGAAGGTTCTAAAGGTTATAAAGGAGCTTAGATGTTGGAAGAAAATGACTCAAGAAAAAAAAAATGAGAGTGCTATGAGTAGAGCTTGGAAGCGGCAGCCAAATGAGAGATTTTGTGGGGTAAGGTTGTTTTCTCTTTTATGTTTGTTTCAAGTGAGAGAAAGAGGAAGTGAAAATAAAATTGAAAGTGAGAGAAAAGAAGGAAAGAGTATCCGGTTGGGAATGGGAGGGAATGTGTGTTTAAGATGTTTTGAAGTTGTTGTTTTGTAGCTTACACAAAAGTCAACAATTGCAACTATTGATGATGTAAGCATTAAGGAATGAATAGTGGTGTGTAAGGGAAAGTGATTGACGGGTGAAAGACAAGAGCATGCCACCACCCCCCACCCCCTCCCCCCTCTTTTTCTTATTCAAACCAGCCATTTAGTGTCCTTTAAGGCATGGAATTGTCTTGTCTCATTTGATGAAGTTAAGCATATGAAATCTTGTGAAAATTTGTCCATATGTAGTATAAGCAAAGAGGTGATAAGGAAAATGTCTTATCACTAGATTTTGATAAGTTATCAATTGATAAATGATTCCAAATTTCAATTAATAAGTCATCTAAGGTGATTGGTTGGTTTACTTATTTAGATATAAGCTTAGACATGAAGATAAGGGTATGGTCTTATAGGAAATTGTTTTAGGATTTTCATCTTGCATTGTTTTGTAATTTATGATTTGATTCTTATAAAATTATGAAAATTTCTAGAGTTGAATGAAATTATCCAAATTAAATTATCAATTAGTCACTTAAGGTCAAAAGTCCCTAATTGTTTTAGGGTTTAGAGTCTTAAGTGACTTTAGAGCTCATAGTTCTTCAAGCTCAGGTTTTATTGAATTGAAAAAAAATTAATTTGTTTCTAAATGTAAACTTAAATTCTTAGTTTCATTGATCCTTAAGAACGTTCAAACAGTACTCTTAATCAAATTATAGGCCCAATAAAAGTAAGGTTTATAGTAGGACACTACATTATTCTTTCCATTCTTGTATTTTACGACATAAGAAAAACTCTCAATGAACTCGACCCATCTGGCTTACCTCTAGGACAACTGGGATGGCTCTTTAGATATTTTAAGGATTCATGATTGGTGTAGATCACAAACTCCTTAGGTAACAGATAGTGTTTCCATACCATCAAGGCTTAGATTAGGAAGTAGAACTCCTTGTCATAAATGGAATAATAATTGAGTATAACTCCTCGAAGTTTCTCACGAAAGTAAGCAATAGTTTGGCCTTCTTACATTAGCATGGTACCTATGCTTAGTTCGAACACATCACACTCTACTTCAAAAACTTTGTTAAAGCTTGGTAGAGTTAAGATGGAGGCTTTGGTTAGCCTCTCTTTCACCTACTTAAAACTTCTTTGTTCCTTCTCTCCTTATCTAAATTCAGAATTTTTCTTTGAGAGTTTAGGGAGTAAGGCCCCGATTGTACTAAAATTTCTTATATACTTGTGATAGAATGATGCTAAGTAATGGAAACTCCTCACGATAGTCGAAGTGGTCGGCACTAGCCATTCGGTAGTTGCTCTAACCTTCTCTTCATTAACTCATATGCCACTACCACTTATAATAAACCCTAAGAATCACACTTCTTTAGATTAACATAGAGCTGTTCAGCTTAGAGTTTTATGAACACTCTTTAAAGATATTGTTGGGGAATCTCTAGGTCGAGACTATACACTAAGATGTCGTCAAAATAAGTTACAGCAAAGTTTCCTAATAAGTCTTGAAGCATATGAGTCATCAAGCGTATAAATATGACCAATACGTTAGATAATCTAAACGGTACTACAAGCCATTCATATAATCCATGGCGTGTTTTGAATGTGGTTTTACACCCATAACCTTTGCACATTCAAATTTGATGGTATCTAGATTTGAGGTTAATGTTAGAGAATATTCTTACTTCGTTTAATTCATCTACCATGTCGTTAAGCCTGGGTATGGGATACTTGTACTTGATGGTGTTTTTATTAATTACTTAACTACTTATACACATTCTCTAAGGCCCACCTTTCTTTTGCACCAGCATGGTTGGCATGGTACAAGTGCTAAGATACTTGAGCACATAGCCCTTCTTCAACAGCTCCTGGCTACAAGTTAATTGCAAGTTCGACGCTTTAGATGGGAGGCAATCCTTCTGGTAGCTCTTCTAGGAACATATTAGTGAACTCTTTCAGTAATGTTTTCACTTCGATGGGTTGCTCCCTCTCCTTGGAACTCATGTCCAGTACCCTTCGAACTAGTAGATAAGTCGATCCTTCGAGCTCCATTTCTCTTTTCAGCTCGACTTGGGTCATTACCAAAGCTTCTTTCTTCAAGGTTTGGCTCACTTGGGATTGCATGAACTTTACTTGCTCAGCAGTCATAGGACTCAATTTCATCCTCTTATCTTCATTCTTCAAAAAACATGCATTCGTCCTTCCATCATATATCATAACTCAATCAAACATTTATGGTTGTTGAAGTAGAATGGGGATGCACTCGTGGGCAATACATTACATAACACTTCATCTTGATATTTTATAATGTAGATTAGGACATATACCTATTTGTTCTCCTATAGGGCTCTCTTATCACTAAGCTAATGAAGCTAATAAGCTTTTAGGTAGGGCTTGGTTGGCAATTTCAATTGCTGGACCATAAATGCAAAGGCTGCATTGGTACAGCTCCCACCGTTAACGATTAGGGCATACAATGACTTATTTACCTTGCATCTAATGTGGAAGAGATTTCCTCTCTATTCATCTTCAAGTACGAAAACGACACTCATTATCTTCCTTCACATTAGAGTGCTTGGCATAAAGTTGTCTTCCTTATTATAGATAACTTCTTCCTAAGACAGCTTAGCTTGTCCATCCTCTTTTAGCTCCTTTACTTCCTCATCAGTACTGTCTACTTCGACAGTTGGCCCTCACTTTAGATAACCATGGTTCTTCTATTCAACCATTGAGTGGCCATGTGTCCAAATCCTTGGCATTAGAGATACTTGATCTCACTCATTTTCCTCCCAAAACTTGGGCCTTTCTTAAACTTCCTTAGGACTTCCTTCCCTTCTACTTAAGTAGTTTGAGTTGGTTGAATCTCAACAACCTTACTTAGTTCCATTCACATAGGTCTACTTAAAACAGTCTGATTACTAATAAGTCAGCTAATGGGTGGTTAGAACCTTCCTGTTTGGGTGACATAGATTGCATCATCAAGTGTCATAATATCCATGGTTTCTAGGATATCTTCGATCTCGTATTTTAATCCACTGATGTATCTATATTTCAGTCTTTTGGCTCACTGACTTTACATTGGATCATCAACATCTACAATTCCTTGACATAAGCCTCAACAGTTAATCCTCCTTGCCTCAGTTCCTATAACCTTTTGAAAGCATCCTGCAAATAGTAGCTCAGTACAAACATTCTTCTCAAGACCTTCTTTATTTCATCCTAACTCCTAATTTCCTGTTCTCCTTCCCTTCGTTGAGTGACTTGTAAGTTTTTCCACTACAAGGCAGCGTAACTAGTGAACTTTAGCACTTCAAGTCTAACTTTTGAATTATTAAGCACTTCATGGCACTCAAATTGCTTCTCAATTTTCTTTACCCATTATAGGTAATCTTTGGCATCTCCACTTCCAAAAAAAGCTTGGAATACGCATCTTCAACCCTTTAACCTTAGGGGCTCATTCATTCCTTTCTTCAGGCTTATAATACTCCTCCTCTTCGTCGTCTCCTTCCTCAATTGCTTCAAGTGCTAGCCTACACTTAGCAGCTCTACCCATTCCTTCAATTCGAGGTGGTTGAACATTAGCTTATCCGAATTGACCATTGCCTTGCTCTTATTGCTTACATCCTCTAATTGGGCTATTTCCAGCTTGTTGTCTATCTTCTTAGACAATAGTCGCCAAACTAGCTTCCAAGTTAGTAAACCTATCTAAGCGATCTCCCATTAACTAAGGCATGAAGCTTCCTTCTTGCCCTTGACCATGTTAAGCATTACTTTCTTGGTTTCTTTAGGTCCCCTAGACACTTGAATTTGACATGTTGGTTTAACTCACTAAATTGATTTTTAAAAATACCACTTAAAGTCCTTTTGTAAATAACAGTAGCAGAATAGTAACTAATGCTCCCTCAACTACATATAGTGAACAAGTTGATAATCACTTTATTTTTGCATATAAGAAACAGGGGAAAATAGAGCATCGAATGGCTATGACACAATTCACCTGCCAAACTACTAGTGTTAATAGAAACCTCGAATACACAAAACGGATAGCAAATTACTCAGTGAAAAAGGTAGCAGAAGCTAGCCTTTGAACATAAACAAGGCTCTGATACTAGGATGATACGATTTTATGGATGAACACATGAACTCAATATCACATGTGACCAAAGAGATGGGTCCAAACCATGAGATAGCTTAAAATGTAAATGATAGTCAATGGTTGAATAGGGGTTCCTAATGTGAATTAGCCTCTGACCATATCCAAGCTAAGGCCTATCAATGCTTATCGAGGCTAAGCTAAAGCTAGAAGGATAAGAGGAAGGAAGATGAACATTTGGCATCAGGTTTGCCATCAGTCGAAGTACCGAGAGATCATATAGTCGAGTAATTAAAACTAAAGAACCACTCGGTACATCAAGGAGAGACTCGTGCCAACTAATTCTATGACTTGACAATTATGGGCCAACCTCTCTGGCGTCTTAGCTAAGACACATGAGACATCAGGAACCCCTTCTTGGACCTGGACATCCAACTGCCAACCCCGTTCAATTCGAATACTACTCTTCCTAGGACATGCCAAGTGACTTCATGCTGAGTCCCATAAAACACATAGTTTTATGATCTTATATATGTTTTCCTTCATTTTATTTATGGGCCCAATTCTTTAGGGTTTAAGGCCTTATACATTATTTATAGTTTTACTATTAGGGTTTAGGACTTATTATAAATAGCAACATTTGTATGGATAAACATATACATAGAGATATAGATGTATACAAAAAAACATATGGAGAGTAAAACTTTCCTCTTTCGAGTTACGCTATACTTGAGTTAGCATTTTTTGGATTATCAAGTGTTGATTAGACTCTTCAATCTTTCCCGCATTCTTATCAATCTTGTTCTCATATTGTGGTGAACCCCTTCATTTGAACCGGTTAGTGAGTCGCATCTAACCTTCATTTGAAACCCTAAGCAACATTTAGTGTTCATGAGTTGTATTGAACTTTATTTTGAGCTCAAACCCCTGATTGTGTTTGTGTCTTGGTGAGTTATATGCACTCACATTCACACTCAAAACTTTCCTATTCTTGATACCCATCTTCCTTTTGAATACCCATTCCTATTCATTCTAGACCAATTGCTGTTTCTTTCTTTCTTCAATCTTATCATATTGGTATCAGAGCTTTGGGGAGACATGTGTACTAGTGTTCGTTGAAATAGATATATGATTCTAACATTTCTGTTCATCATTATTCTATAGTATAGTGTACTGTTCATAGTAGTAAGTAGTTACAGAAGCCAAGTAGTAGTTAAAGGCTCCACAAATTTAACATTCTAAACATGGTGTCGGACTCGAGTATTGTAGATATTTCCCTAAGTTAACAAAACCACGAAACCAACTAAAATTTTGAACTCGGAATTTAAAATGAACTTGAAAGGCCCTACTATATGATTTGCAAACTTTAATCATGTAAGAAAACCTTAATCCCTACATATGCGTTTTTTAAAAAAAATGTAAACATAAACTCAATAGAAACCACAAATATCAAATTGTAAAAATTTTTAAACTCTATAAAATTATCCTTATGTTTAAAAATCCATAAATCAATAAAATTATCAATAATTTTGTGAAATCATATAAAACTGATAACGAAGAAATCAAGGATTATTTCAAGTAATAATAAAAAACAAAACTAAGCTAGTTAAAGGAATAAATTAATAGATTTACAAAATTAATTTTACTTATATGCATAAGTAGCCCCACAATATGTATATATATATATGTTGCATAATAAAGTGATGATCTTGAAGCCAATTGAATCTTAAGCTCATAAGTGTAAATCAATTATTCTCAAATTAGTGAAAAACCTAAAAAAAAATTTAAATTTACTTGAACCCTAAAACTTAGGATAATCAAGGACTTATGACCTTAAATATATAATTTGCATAAATTTTATTCAACTCTAGAAAATTCTAAAATTTTTTAAGAAGCAAATCATAACCTAAAAATTAAGTTGAGAATCAAGTCTTAAAAGAATTTCATATAAGACAATTTTCTTATTTTCACTAATAAGCCTTGTTATACATGGATAAGTTGTAAACCCTACATTTTAGCAGACTTATGATTCAACTTAGTGTACTACTCGAACGTTCCCAAGGATTAACTAAGGTAAGAGTTTAAGTTTACATTTAAAAATGAATTTAATTTTCTAATTGGAAAGTTTATTATTGATAAAACTTGAATGTGAGAACTACAGATTCTAAGTCACTTGAAACCTTAAACCTTAAAACAATTAAGGACATATAACCCTAAGCGACTAATTGATAATTTTATTTGAATAATTTTATTCAACTTTAGAAATTTTCATAATTTAATAAGAATTAAATCATAACTAACAAATCAACTTTAGAAACCAACTTTAAAAGAATTTCATATAAAACAATCTCCTTATCTTCATGCATAAGACTTATAGACATGAATATGTAAACTAACCAATCACCCTAAATAACTTATCAATTGAGAGTTAGAATAATTTATCAATTGATAACTTATTAAAAACTAATGATAAGATACTTCTCTTATTACATTACAACTTATACTATATATGGACAAGTTATCATATTATTTTATGTGTTCAACTTTTAATTAAGTCACAAGACAACACCATGCCTTAATTGCTCACCACATAGCTGATTAGAAAAGAAGGAAAAGAGAGCCCATATCCTGTAATTTGTCCATTGCTCAATTGTCTTATACATCTACTATTCACCCCTTAATGCTTACATTATCTGGTCTTGTAAAAAATTTGGCATTTGCGCATACTAAAAGACAATCAATTAAAGCTTCTTGAACACACTTTTCCTCCCATTAAAAAATTTGCCACTCTCTCTTTGTTTCACTTCCTTTTCCTTTACTTTAAACACAAATTAAAAGAAGAAACCTAACCCCATAAAATCCCACATTACCGCTACCTTTTTGCTTTGTAACTCACAACGCAAAAGCTTGATTTCGTTGCATCCTTTCATCAATTTAAAAAGCTACTTTTAAGAACTTTAAAATATCCTCAAAGCCCCACTTCAAAGATCAAGACTCTAGTTTCCAAAGGAGCTCACAAGAAGAAGGAGGAAAAACAAGGAACATAAGAGGTTACTTAGATTGCACAACCACCATTTCTATGCTTTTCGGATGAGTAAGTTGTTTTCTTGTTAAAGTGACCTAATATGCCAAGTTAGAAGACCATGTTTTCATGAAGATATTAGCATGATCATAAGATAATAAAATAGCTAGACCACCTTAAGAAGTAAGCTTGTGAACCCCTTTACGTGAAGTTGAAATATGAGCATGCTAAGTTGGTGTTATATAAAGATATATGTTTAACAATTAGAATGGAAGATTTTAAGTTGAGAAAACCATGATATGTGTACATGAACGAGGAGACATCATGTTGGACATGGAGTGTACGTGAGTCATTTAGATGTTATTTCTATTTCTATTAAGTTAAAGATACTTAAACCTAGCCTTAGGTAAAGGAAATCCCATTACATGAAGCTTTTATGAAGAAACCAACTTTGTGAGACATAAACTATAGCATGGAAGTTATGATAAGTATGAGATCTATTAATTTCATCTAGAGTATAAGCTAAATAATTACCAAATGGAAGAGAAGTGAAGTTAAAGTTGGAATATAAATAGCGTAGGTTCATGATCTAACCCTCAAACTTATGGAAATGATAAAATAAGTTGAGAAACTAAGTTAATGCCTCTTGGATTCATCATGGCCAGATTTGGAACATAAATAAAAGCCACTTAAAAATATGATAAAACCAAGTGAACAAAGTGAAAAGATCAACCAAGGCAAGTATAGCAAGGATACAAGGCATACAAAGCCTAAAACTCAAGACAGAGCCTAAAACTCCCAAAACGAGCCTAAAACTCCCAAAACGAGCCTAAAACTCCCAAAACGAGCTTAGAAATCTAAGTTGGGCTTTATTAAAATTCTAACCAACACTTTAAAATATTAAAAAAGGTTGTTTTAAAGCCCACAAGAAGTCCACCTAAGACTCCATAAGCCTAACAAAGTCACTAACTTTGGTTTGAACAAAAAACAAGCCAATTTAATAACTTAAGCCTACATAAAAGCCTAAGGAGTTGTTGTTAGCACTAAGAGTGTAAACCAAATTTGAAAATTTGACCTTAAGGAGTATTTTATGTTTAGAATAAATTCTTAAGCTTAAGCCTAAAGAATTTCCCAAGTTACCTAAAAGGCCATTAACCAAATAAAGCCTAAAAGCACTCCAAATCATGAGGATCGCTATTGTTCTGACCTATGGATAGTTTTACATGCCTCATCATGAAAATATAACCTCACCATGTTAAAGTACATCGAAAATGATGAAGATTGACTATAAGATCATAAAAATTGGATTTAAAAACGAGAAGTTATACATAATTAAACTTTCAGTAGAAATCGGGAAAAATATGAAACCAAGTCAAAAGTATAGCTTAAAGGGCTTTAGCTTAGTTTTCTGAGTTTTATTTCAAATCCTTATAGTATTGTATTTGCGATGTCCAGGGGACATGGCTTTTCGAAACAGTCTATCCCCAAATTGTTTTGATTGGTCCGCATAGTTGAGTGAGTGAATTCCTGATAACTCTTTACTTAATTTTGCTTGTAGAATAAATGCACCTAAATTTATATATATAAATTTGGATGCTTGTGAGATATGTGAAATGCATGTGTATGAGTTTGTGAACTAAATGCTATAGCTTGTTAATTATATAATAATGGGAATTTCTTATGATAATTTATATGTGTGATTGTATGGAATGAAATTGTTTGATCACCTTGAAAATCGAATTAACCGCTTATACAATTAAGAAATTAAATGGATCATGCATTCCTTAAAATTGTATTTAGATAACATTGACTGTTGCTTCACATAGAAGATGAGAAGGGACTCACATGAAGAGGGCCTTCTATAAGATTGGGCATTAGCTATGTCATCATTTTATCGAGTCTCTATCTTAAGCTGATAGGCTTACTAGGCGCTGAGAGATGCCAAATATTGGTAAGGGGCCGTATCTTGTGGCTTCTGCTTAGGATGTGCATTTATAGATTGCAGAGGCTACCAAACCGCTAGACTTGGGATTTTGAAAATACGATTTGTTGTTCAAGAAAGAAAGAATATATATATATATATTTATATATGGTTTTGTTTTGACTTAAGTACAGTAGTTCAAATGAAATAAAACTTAGGTTTAGAACTTGAATTTTGGTTTGAGTTTGTTAATTATCTCTAAACCTCGACTATAGGGGGCGTAATTCTGAGTCGTATACAGTTTCTAGGCCACTGCATGTGTTGTTTGGCATACTGATTGTTTATGCATTCATGTGATTGTGTATCTAATAATTTCTACTATGTGGTATTGACGAGGGTGCTTATCTCACTAAGCGTAAGCTTACACCCCAATAGTTCTTTTCCTTATAGGTTGATTGATAGTTGGATAGGGATAAGAATTGAGTGCAGAGTGCTACCGTTGAATCAGTATGATGAAAAGTTTGTATAGTTAATTTGGAATGCTTTAGGAAACAACTAATATATCAATTAAGTTTAGTATCTTTAGTAAGTTTAGAAATTTTTTTTTAGAATTGTCTATCTTATTTCACTATTTTAGTAAAGGATATCGATTCTCTATGGTTCTGAGGAACTATGGAATAATGGATATCCATAGTTATTTATATTATACATTGACTCAATGAACTAAAATTGAACAACCTAGCGATTAAATATTTAGAGCGTTGCAATCTCTGACTTATAAGGTGATTTTCTTATCATGGGTGTACATGTGATATGAAAATTCTAGGTAATACTACTAGCCCCACCCCCCAATAGGGTCCTTATAGTGGTTGTTTATGAGTAACTGTAATTCTATTTTGTTGTTTCTTCAATTTTCTAGTAAATTACTATGCAGACAAGAATGTTGGAAGATAGTGTCAACAACACGGGAGACAATCCTCGTAGAAGCTTGGGGCGACGTATTGATAACAAAGAATATCATATGTAGAATCTCATTGACTTTATCTAAGCACTCATTAGATTAGTTAGGGGCCGCAGATAGGATGGCCAAGAAGAAAGAAGGGAGAGAATGCCCATAAGTAGAAGTGGTACTAACAAACTTAATCATGATGACTGATAGTAGAGAAGAGCTATTGAGCTGAGAAGAAGAGAAAACCATCCGGTGCCGAGAGGAAGAAATGATAGGAGTATTGACTCTAAAACAAATCAAGAAGCCTAGAGATGAGAGTTGAGGTCGAAAAGGAACATGGCCAAGCAGAGCTCTAACAAAAGTGGCTAAATCAAGAAGAATCGACCAGCTTGGAATGTAAGGGATGAACCCCGAGCACCTGGTCGAGGACTTGACAATATAAAGCTTAAGTTACCGACCTTCTGTGGAAGTAGCTGACTTAAACAGTTCCTTGACTGGGTTGGCCGAGTTGAGAAATTGTTCAAGTGCTACGAGTGGATGATTGAACAAAGGTGAAGCTGGCTTCATTATCTCTTGCTGAATACATGCATCTTTGGTAGGATAAGTTGGTTACCAAGTGAGATGCTAAAGGAGAAGAGCTAATTAGAACTTAGAGGCTCATGAAAAGATTGATGAACCAATGCTTTATGCCAACTTATTTCAAGTAGAAGATGCTCTATGCTTTTCAGCACCTACGACAAGGTCCAAATACTGTTGAAGAGTATTTGTAAGAGTTTAAGACCTTGATAATGAGATATGAAATTGTTGATTTATAGGACCGCACTAATGGTAGATTCTTGAGTGGAATCCATGACAACATTGTCTATATAATTGAATTACAACCAGTCAACTCTTTCGATGAGCTAATTAATTCGGGATTAAGAGTAAAGAGGTAGAGGAGAAGAAGGCATCAAAGGTTGAGTAGTTGACCGCAACAAGGTAGCCTTATGCTTGAGAGGTATGCCAAGAGAAGGTAAGAAAAGAAGATGGAGAAAAGAGGGCTTACTTGAATAGCCCATGTTGAGAAAATGATTGCTTAGAAAGAGAAGGCATGTAGCAATAAGGCCCGAGAAGTGAAATGCTTCAAATGCTTAGGCTACAAACATATTGCATCCTAATTCCCGAATAAAAGGGTTATGGTCTTGAAGGGAGAAGGGCCCATTGCTCAAATTGAGAGTTAAAGTGATAAGAGCTTAGATGACCAGTTGGTAGAAGAAGATGTTTATCCCGAGGATCTCAACAAACTCTTAGTTATGGAGATAAGAGCTGACCTAAAGGTAGATCCCGGACAAAGGGAAAATTTGTTTCTTATGCGGTGCCTAGTGCATGGGAAGACCTATTCCCTAGTTATTGATGGAGGTAGCTGCACCAATATCGTCTCTGCTAAAATAATGGAAAAGATTAAGTTACCAACTTACTCGCACCTCCGACCTTATGGATTAAGTTGGTTTAATGATAAAGGTATGGTTAATGTACATAAGCGTGCTCGGATTGCATTTTTGGCGGGACAGTACGAACATCAGATTGAGTTCAATGTGGTCCTTATGAATGCCTTGAATTTACTTCTTAGCCGACCTTAGGAGTATGACCAGAATGTGATCCATGATGGCTTCCTCAATACTTACACTATTCGAAAGGATAGGAAGTGCTATTGATTGACCCCTATGAGTGTTGAGAAAATTTAGAGATATTTAGCACCCATAGTGAAGAGAAAAGGGAAGATAAGCTTATTCAGCATTCCAACCCATGCTCAACACTTAACGTTGAGGATGACTTCCTTTCAAACCCACAGTAATGATAGGAATCAGCCTTCGATCACATCCAAGCTGAGGCTTATCAAAGCTTGCTGAAGCCAAACTAGAACTAGAAGGATAAGAGGAAGGAAGATGAACATTCGACATCAGGTCTGCTATTACCTAAAGTGCCGAAAGATTACACAGCTGAGTAATTGGAACTAAAGAACCACTCAGTACAATAGAGAGAGACTTGTATCGAATAATTATATGACTCGGCAATTAAGGGTCAACCTCTCTAGTATCTTAGCCAAGATATGGGAGATGTTAGGGACCCCTTCTTAAACCTGGACATCCAATTGCTAACCTCATCCGATTTGGATACTACTTCTCTTAGGACATGCTAAGTCCTATAAAACGTACAGTTTTGTATTCTTATATATGTTTTCCTTCATTTTATTTATGGACCCAATTCTTTAGGGTTTAAGGCCTTGTACATTATTTACAGTTTTTCTACTGGGTTTAAGACTTGTTATAAATAGAAACATTTGTATAGATAGACATATACATAGATAGATAGACATCCACAAAAGAACATATGGAGAGTAAAACTTTCCTCTTTCGAGCTAGGCTATACTTAAGTTAGCATTTGCTAGATTATCAAATATTAATGAGACTCTTTAATCATTCCCACGTTTTTATCAATCTTGTTCTTAGATTGTAGTGAACCCCTTTCATTTGAACCGGTTAGTGAGTTGCTTCTAACTTTCATTTGAAACCCAAAGCGACATTTAGTGTTCATGAGTCGTATTGAACTTTATTTTGAGCTCAAACCCCTGATTATGTTTGTGTCTTGGTGAGTTATATCCACTTAAATTCATACTTAAAACCTTCTTATTCTTCGTACCCATCTTCATTTTGAATACCTATTCCTGTTCGTTCCGGATCCACTGCCATTTCTTTCTTTCTTCAATCCTTAACAATTCCTATGCACCAACATTGGATATGATGCACTAATGCTTCATACGAGCTTAAGACGTACTTGATACTATACACAAGTGTAGCCGGAGGCTACATACCATTAGTCTATGCCCAAAGGGCTAGATAAGAGCAGTTTGTGAGTAAGCAATAAAACACCTAACTTAAGAGAGTATTTCTAAAAAGTTTAATCTCATGACTGTTGTAGCAATTATAATGTACTAGTATTTATATGAATCAATCAAGGTAAATCCTAAATGAGAGTAAATTACAAAAAAAGATTCCTACTAGTAAAGGAAAGAGAGAATAATTTATAAGGGTATCCATATAATCGTGTGAAAGAATATCCATTGGCAATAAGGACAGCACAAATGTTAGAAAAGGATAGTGTTGACATAATTTTGCTCATTTTATGGTCCCTATAACACTAAGGGCCAAGCAGGGGGCTGGTCTTGATCAAGTTTGGTCCTTATCTATAGTTCAATAACTTTGATTGTTGAGATTAGATAAGGGTTAGCTCAAGGGTGACTTACATTCAAGTCAGCCTTGGGTAGTTGGCTCTTAGTAGTTGTCAGCCTAGCTTCGATAGTAGTTAGGTTAAAATATTTTGATTTGATGCTGGGAATGTTAGATAATAGAGAGGTTGCCTCGATATGTTGGTTAGTTACCTTGGCAGCTTCTTAGATGATGTAGGAAGTGAAGTAGCTCGACAGGTTGGATTGGGATAAGTATTACTCCTCAATACTTAACTTACCTTGAATAGCTTGGTGAACCATCTAAGTGAGCCCTCAAGTTTAGGAGTACGGGATTGATCCTTGATCCCTATCAACCTTCTCCTAAGTAAACTTAAATCATGATAGTCTTGTCTATATACGGTGACTCAAATTTTTACCTTCAAAGTAATGGAGATTTAATTGACTAATATCATGTTTGTGAAGAGAATTTGAGAGTGAAAATTGAGATGAGTTTAACCACTTCTAGATGCAAGAAAATGGGTAGCTTCTAGCTCATTTCATTTGGTCAACGACGTTAATCATTAATACATCTTGAGAGGCAACCTAGGCCACTTTTTCTTTTACATTTCTTCTGTGTTTGGGTTATAAGTTTACTTATTGATCTTTCATCATGCTTTTTGAACAAATTTTCTATGTTTTACAGGTACGAGAAAGCTTTTGAAGGAGTCAAGTGCATGCATGAGGGAGAATTATGGTTAAGACTACGCTTGTAATCTTAGACATGATCCTTAATGGTGTAAAGAGTGTAAGTATCTAGAAAAATATCACAACCATAGAATTACACTTGTGAACTTAGGTGTAATCCTCTTGGAGAAATTTACGTAGATTTCATAAAGTTTCATGTCTTAATGATCATGCTTATGATTTTGGATGCAATCTTCAATAGGGTTAGGTACGTGTAAATAAGGTAATCTTTACGGCTAAGATCACGTTTTCGATCGTGCTTATGATCATGTTCAAATTTCGAAATTACTTACAATATTGTCAATGATTAGGAGTCGCGCCTATGATCCCACCAGTGAACCCTTATGTTCAAAATTTTAATGATTTATTTAAATGTAACTTTCTTAATATGGCTAAGTTTCTTTGAAAACATGTTGCCCTCTTTTATTAATTTTTTCTACAAGTTATATCCACAACTTACAACACTTCTTTTAATCTTGGTATTCTTCTCTATTGTTGCACCTTTGAATAACTTCTTCTTCAATAGTAGGATTTATCCTTGTTGAATTAACATAGTAGGTATACGTTTATCTCTATCACTCTTTCTTCTTTTTCCATAATCAATTAGTCCTTTTTGCATGACCATTGACTCTTTATAGCTACTTTATGTTTGAATTGCACATAGACAAAATTCTATGTGTGGAAATCTTCATGAATTTTATTTCATGAGCTTCTTTACCTATTAGGACAAGGATGGCTCCCTTAAGACCAAAAGAAAACATCCATTGCAATGGTTCTAAGGACTATCTTAGAAGGGCATCTTCAAAACATGCCTCGAAATAGGAGACAATTGTTGTGTTACTACCATATCCAAAACATGTGCTAGAGTTCGAAAAGCCACAACATCATACCTTCTTTAAGATGCTATTTGTTGATAGGTGATTCTAGTTCCGGTACACAAATTTCTATAACATGAGAAAACGGCTACAGGAGTTATCGAAGGGTACTCCAGTATAGTCACTCTGATGCCTAAGTTAGCTTTCTTGTAATGAGGGTGAAATTATTCCATGGTTACGAGATTGAGAGAATGGAGAAGGGGGTCCCTTTACCTGAGGGTCTTGCTTGATATTTATAGTAAGTCAATGGAGATTGTCCTTGGATTAGGTCGTTAGACTGAGCTTAGATATTGGGCCTACTCATATAAGCCCATAAAATAATTATCCAAGAATACCTATCAACACTTGTCAGAAAAGAGAGTATTTAGGGAGGTTGATTTGGTAGGATATCTAAAAAGGTTTGTGATTGTAACCTAAGAGGCTAGAGTGCTTGAAGAAGTAAAAGCTTGAAGAGGCAAAAAAGAAGGAGTAACTAGAGTGCTAGAAATGGCAAGGGCCTAAAGAGGCTAATATGCCTAAAGAGGTTGGAGTGCCTATAGAGGCAAAGGCCTAACAAGGCCAATACGCCTAAAGAGATAAGGGCTTAATGAGGCTAAAGCACTTGAAGAGGCGAAAACTCCTGAAGAGGTAAAGGCCTAGCGAGGCTATAATGCTTGAAGAGACGAAGGCTTAATGAGGCCAAAGCACTTGAACAGGTAAAAATGCCTGAAGAGGCAAAGGCTTAACAAGTCTAAAACACCTAAAAAGATGAGGGCTTAATGACGCCAAAGCACTTGAAGAGACAAAGGCGTAATAAGGCTGAAACACTTGAAGAGACAAGGGCCTAATGAAGCTGGAGCACCTAAAGAGGCAAAAATGCCTGAAGAGGTTGGAGCGCTTGAAGAGGCAAGAGTGCTTGAAGAGGCAAAAACACCTAAGGAGGCAGTGGCCTAAAGAGGCTGAAGTGCCTAAGGAGGCAAAGAAGCATGCAGGTTGTCCTAGCTAGGTATGACCTGTACTAAGTAAAGCTGTAAAATTGGCTGGTCGATCTCTAGTCTATTAATGTATAGGACTTGTGTACCATATGCCAGATTTGAATATTTAACCCGTTACCATTTGATGACTGAAGGTTTTCAAGTGGCTCATTGTCCATTTACTAGACATAGCATTTGAGTTTACACTAACTTGTCATCCATAGTGTGTAGGACTTAAAACTATTAAAAATTTCCTATTAGTGGATTATAATTATGTAGGCTTAAAATGGGGGCATTTGTGTAGCCCTCGTTTGTTTTAGAGTTCTCACACTCATTTCTAAAAGAGCAAAAATTAGTTTGCTAAGAATTGAATTAGTGCTTTTGATTATCAGGCTTGTTGGAACCCATATCATGGAGCATCATGCATATAGATAATATATGAAGGATGGATCAAGTATGAATGCCAATAAGTGATCAGTACGAGGCACAATATAGGGACACATTAAAAACAAATGATTGAATGAACTATAAATAATAGCAATGGAAGTTACTCATCATTTATCAATAGGAGTGAGCAAAAGAGTAGACCTCGATGTGTGGTAGTTTTAGTATTAGTATGTTTAGCAAGATTGTTTGCTAACTATTAGCTGTAGAGCTTGGCAATCAAATTTTGAAACTCTTAACAAATTCAAATGGGGTTTGTAAACACTTAATTTTTGCCCCCCTTTTATTTTTCAAATTAGGTTATAGGGTCCTAAATTAGAACAAGTTCAAAAAATAGAAAATTAAAGAAAGCCCCAAAAAAATGAAGAAATTTATAAAAATAGGAATTCTAGAAAAACATAAGAAAATAAGAAATTTAGAAAATACAAAAATAACATATATAAGAAATTATGAAAAAAAACTAAAATGAAATAAAAATAATAATAAATAAATAAAATATTTTAGAAAATAACATTTCGTTAGATTAAATTTAGGTTTAAAAGTTGGGTCATTAAAGTTAGGCTTAGATTTAAATATGGCCCAGGCTGACTAAGTCCATATGTGCAATTTGGATAAAGCACAGGCTAACGGCCTAATGGTTAAACATATGGACATAATACTAGCATTAAGCATGAGGTCTTGGATTCAAAACTTAGCAAAGGTAGGAAGGCCTTTTTCTTACTTTTTGTTTTTCTTACATCAAAGACTGTCACTTGTTAGGATCTGATTGTGTTACGTGTTCTGATAAGTGGCATAATCGGATTGGACGATCTTTGCTGACGTAGTGCCACATGTCAACTGTGACACATGGTAGGTTGGGGTTTGTTGAGTCGGCTGACGTGGCGCCATGTCAGCACTTTCCCTTTCTTTCCCTCGGTTTTCCTCTATTTTCTCCCGATTCGCCTCAACTTTCCCTTGCAAGAATAATTCACTCCCTCTACTTTAGCTTCAATTTTTGCACAAATTCTATACATAGGCTCATGGTTTCTTACATCAATCTCATACTAGACATAGCCTACTATGAATTGGTATAGAAAACGCATCCAAGTTTGGTCAATTACGCATTCAAATCGAGCTTCAAAGATTGGAAAAAAAAAACTACAAATTTGGCCATTCCCATTAACTTCAATTTGAGATTTTCTTTGTTGTTAGGTTGAAATTCAAGTATAAATAAGGACACTAACAACTAGGAAAGGTATCCCTGAGCTTCAGAATCAACTTTCAAGCTCCCCTTCTCTTTGGCGATTCTCTTTCTCTCTTTAGCTCACTCACTCTCTCTTCGATTCCCTCTCTTCACTCCAACCTAAGCTAAGCCACCACTCTAAAAAGATTACCCATGACTCAGGCTCCCTATTGCAGCTCCTTTTGACCTCCGCCGCGACCCCTAGCCGCGCAACCGAACCACCACCCTTAAACGCTAAACCACTAAAGCTAACCTCCCTTAAACCACCATCGTTAGTCACCCTCGACCCAAACTACTTCTACGGCCGAGCTCTCCACACTCCAGAAACCCTACTCCAATCAACCATTCATGACTAGTAACCCCCTTCAATGCCACTCGAGCTCCGACGCTAACCACTACCTCCAACGACCCTCTTATTCGCCACCAAACATCAAGGTATCAAACTAACCCCCCTTAAACCTAATTAGGAAATCACAAAAATCCCATTTCCTAATCAAATTGGAGCTTTAATCTATTGTAATCACCTCTGCAACATTGTTGTTGTGGAAGATCGACTCGGAGCCAATGGATCCAATCCGACTAGTCTGATCCGACCTAACCCGATCCGACCCGTCCGATTAGCCTAGGTCCGACCCATACATCTGAATTCGTCTAGAGTTTTATTCATTTATTTTTATATTTTTATTTGTTTTATTTCGTTTATTTGTTTTATTTAAATGTAATAGAAAATAAAAATAATAATAGAAAGAAAAGAAGAAAAAGAAGAAAAGAAAAAAGAAAAAAAGAAGAAGGTAATTTTGTTTTATTTTATTAAATAATTAATAAATGATAAGTGATGAATAAATTAAGAAAAAGAAAAAAAATTTGAAATAAATAAAATAAAAAATAAATAGGTAAATAAAAAGATTATGATTTCTTTTTGTCACATAGAAAAAAAATTGACTTTCTAAAAAATAATGAACATAAATAAACCTTTTTCCAAATTAAGACTATTTTGGAGTTTCCAAAAATAAAGTACCAATTATGACACTTTAAAAGGATTTCCTTGAATAAATTGAACTTGGTAAAAACGTAAATGTGACCATTTTTCGAAAATTAAAATCAAACAACCCACTAAAGTTTTTTATAAAAGAACTGCGTACGTCTGATCTTGAATAGCGGGGTTGTAGGCACCCAAACATAAGTACTGGGCGACTTAAAATATGTAAAGTTTTATTTTTTTCCATTTTTAGATATTTATGCAAATCAATCAATTTAGTCATATGTATCATAATTAGATATTTTTTAGAAATTAAAAAGGTATATTTGAAGAGGGAAGTTAAATTCGGAAAGGTAAAAGTGATACCTATTTAAGGTTTAATAAATTAACCCCTGAATCCAGATCTTTAGTTTTTAAAAACCGTATTTGTAACTTGGTTTTTTAAATCAATAAACCGGTAGCTAAGTTATAACCAATCCACCTAATTGGTTATAACTTAACCCCTTTTCTCGACTTCAATCAGGTGGCAACTCCAAATCTTTTCAAGTTGGAAAAATGGTCTTCTTTAAACCCTAGTCGAGGATCAATATTAAATAGGTAGGGTTTTGCACTGATCGGCTTAGAGAAGACCTAATTTTATAGAAGCACCGCGAGGGTGAAAAACCAGGCTCGACCACTTAGTGACTCCATTGGAGACCGTTAAGGAAGCTAACCACCTAAAAACAATTCGAAATGAAAATTGTTTTTCAAATTACCCGCATTGTTTAGTTGTTTATTTATTTATTTATTTCTTTATATATTGATTTATTTATTTATTGTTTGCTTCATGTACATATTTGTTTTAATTATGCATATTTATTTAGTAGCCATGAGATTTATTTTGTTGCATCATGAATACAAGATAGATAAGGTTAAACTCGGGCCATCATAGGACCTTAAGACAAGGAGTCGTTGCGTACAGTCTCGGATGTAGTAGGGCAACCACTGTTTGGGGTTGATTAAGCTAACCCACTTAAACTTCGATGTGACCAAAGAACCATTTAATTTTAAATGTGTGAGGTCACAAAGTTTAAGGACCGTTAGAACCCACTTGTCTTGCATTATACTTCATAGGGTCAACAAATAATTAACAAAATGGCAATGTTACATAAGAGGAAAAAAGAAAAAGAAAATATTGATGAAGATTCCGGAGTTTTTCCTTGTATCCTTCTTAGAATTGATGTACTTAGGAAGTCTTGTATATTTTTTCTTCTTGTAATTAGCCTTTCCCTTGTAATTTATGCTTTCTTTGTAATGTTTAGAAATAGCTAACTCATCTAATACTAGGGTTCTCGCCAAAGAGATTCATGTACACAAACCTATAGTCCCAAAGCCTATACTCAACTAGTAGTTTCAAATCTTCAATCCGAGAGAGCAACAGTTCATTACTAGCAAAATTAAACCCATACTCTCACTAGCTAAAGTGAAGGTTAACATCACGCTAATAAGGGCCTTATTTCATTTCTAGGAGCCTAAAGAAGTGGCTTTCCAATTTGGACCACATCTAATCAGCCCAACTCTAGAAGAGTACACCCAATTGCTCCAAGCTCCTCCTTTGGATGAAATATATTTCTCGAAACTCAGGTTCGGCCCAACATATATCTTTTCAAGATTCTTAAGGATCCATAAGACTAAGATAAATGAGGCCCTAGACGATTACAACAAATACACCATCAAGATATGGGATCTAGTCCATTGGTTCTAGAATAAGCCTAGCTCGAACAATCAAGTGCTGTATTTTGGGAATTAGAGAGAAAACTGAATTAATGCCTATGTGCTGGCTGTGTTCTCTACTATCTTGTTCCCAAGTGGGTCTCTTCTTATATACTTTAGGGTAATAGAGTTAGTAGCTCAATTCTGAGAAGGTAAATCTTACATTCTTTCCCTACTTGCAAAGTAGATAAGGAATCTTAATTTCCTTAAGGAAAGGGGCTGCGGAGATCTTAGGTCAAGCATGGCACTATTAATGTTTTGGTTCGTCAGTCACATTAAGTGCTTTAGATTAGATTTAATAAGGGGATCATTCGCGAATAAGGTTGACCTTATTAATTCTTTCATCTATAAGATCAAATTACCAGAAGATATCCTTACCCTTCTCTAGATAAAGGTTTTACATGATTTTCAAGTAGAAGACATATTATGGACTGTCAAGTAAAACAATTACACTAAGGTCATACTGATTTACAAAGATTACCATACTATACTACTAATCGGGATGAGCTGGTGTATAGGCTACTATCCAAGCAACTTGGTAAGACAATTTGGAGGGATCTAGGATATAGTTCACAAACCTTCATTGGAACCATTCACTCTTAATCTCGAAGAGCCTCATTCTATAGAAAAGGTATCCAAACTTCATAAGATCAAAGCTTGGTAGGACACTCGGACCATAAACCTAAACATCGATCTGAGTGAGTTCATAGGAGAAGTGGATAAACACTGAGTTACTAAAGAGTATTTATACAATCAACTTCACAAGGTAGGTACAATGCGATATCGGGCACCAGAAGTCCTTTAAACCTATCCTATGCGCCCTAATTGTAAAATGGTAACTTATATGGACCAAATGAAAGTGCGTATGGGGAGATCCTTCATGATGAGAAAGATGAATGGGTGAACCTATGTCGAGAATCTAAACAAAGGTCATACGCCCTGGAAAACCAACTAAAGATGGCTTAGAAGAAAATTCAAGAGTTTGAAGAAGCAACTAAGCATGACCAAAAGAAGAAGAAAATATTATTTGGCCCATAAAAAAGAAGGAAATTAGCATAGATGAATTTGTACCTTTTTCTTTCTTTTATGTAATAAGACTTTATGAATCCAAAAATAATGAATAACTTTCCACTCTGTTAATCATTTATCGATCCTCTCCTTTTCACCTATGTGATTCACTTGGATTTCATTCATTTTCATTCTTTTTCAAAATATCCCTATGCTAACTTGTTGAGAAGTGGTTTTCGCCTAGATTGCCAAGATAGCTCCCAAATGTCAAACCTTCCAGAGAAGCCCCATCAAAACTCGTTCTCAAGCAAGAATGGCTAACCAAGGAAACAACAACAATAATGGCAATAGCAACCCTGAGGTTATTGACTCCATAGAGTTGAGATTCTAATCTGTGGAATGAACAATGAGAAAGATAATAGATCAACTAAGCTTCGTTGTTGATAGCATCTCTCTGCTTAGGTCTATAGCCCCATTAAATGAAGAGCACTCCAAAGCCTAATATAGAAAGAATGTTGAAGCCCCACCCATTAAAACAAAAGAAGCTTACCCTAAAGGCAATCAAGGCTTTGAATCCTTTGAAACTGAAGGGGTATTTCCAAAGCCCAACCCAACCTTTGAGCCAAATACTTACTCATTCCCAATCAACCCGAAGCTTAAAGTTGACCAAGACAGATTGAAGGAGCTTAAAGAGCAGTTAACTTGACAAATCATTGAAAAAATGAAAACATTTGAGGGATATGATGGATTTGAGCACGCTAGAATAACAGACTTCCCTACCTATGATTATGGAAGCTTCCTAGAAAAATTTAAAGTACTTGGCTTTGAAAAATACAATGAGACTGGATGCCTTAAGCTACACACCTGGCTATATTTACGTAAGATGGGCAAGTATACATAGTATGATTAACTCATGGTTCAAACCTTTCAGGACAACCTGACATGCCCTGCCTTAACCTGGTATGCCCAATTGAACTTAAATCAGGTGAATACATGGGAGAAGCTAGCTAAAGCATTCTATGAGCAATATAGATTTAATGTCGAAGTGGCACCAACAATGACGGATTTGGTTGCCCTAAGGAAAAGTCACAATGAGTCCTTCAAAGAATATGCTCAAAGGTGGAGGTCCTTAGCTGTAAGGGTATCTACCCTTGTAATTGAAAAAGAGTTGACGACAACTTTCATTAACACTCTTCAAAGGCCCTACTTTGCTCACTTAATTGGACAAGCCTCTTCTAGCTTTGCAGAAATAATGGCAGCAGGGTATTGAATTGAGAATGCCATTTCCTCTGGCAAGCTGCATGAAACAGTAGATAGACGACCACTCTCTACTAAACCCACCACCAATAAGCCTAGAGAAGCTATTGTTAGCATGGTCAACTTGAATGCAGGACCTAATTCCTAAGTTTCTTTTAGGATGAATCCCCCGCCAATTCAACCATAGTATAGAAACCAACTACAAGCTAATAGGGCCCCAAGACAGTTCACTAGAATACCTGTTCCACTTAGTCAAGTGCTTGAGAAGTTAAGAAGAGATAATTTGCTACATTTTGAGGCTCCTAGTGAAAGCTATAGGTCAAAGTTCTTTGATCCCAATGCAAGATGTCAATATCATCTAGGGCAAGTAGGCCATTCAACTGATTTATGCTGGAGGTTGAAAAACAAAATCCAAGATTTGATCAATGAAGGTATAGTGATAACATAAGCACATGATGACATAAGCCATGACATAAGCAAGTGATGATGTAAGCGATGACATAAGCATAAGATTAGAAAATAAGAAAACTAAGAAAAATGTAGGTAATTAGGTAACTGAATTAGTAAAACCTAATACACCTTCTAAATTAGATTATACCTAATTGAGTACATGAATGAGTAATAGCAAATTAAGATTCTTTCATTAGAAGAATTTAAGGAATAAAAGATATAAACATAAGTAATAAAAGTACTTAGGTGGTCATAACTAAAAATTTCTATAAATTTAGCTCTTAACATAAAATAGAGGTCTTAATATCCAAAACAGATATTACCATGTGAAAATATGTTCGGAAACGATGAAAAATGATTATAAATTCATAAATATCAAAAATAAAACGGAAAAGTTACATACGATTGAAATTAAAGTCCTACCGAATAAAAAATTAATAGTAATTTAAGTAGAACTAGGTAATTAGCTGTTTAGAATTAATAGTTAATTCAAACACTTATTAGCATTATTATCACATAATGATCAGGTGACTCTGAGGTGAGCGAGGACCTCCCGATCGATTACTACGATTAGGGCGAACTGCTATGGCCGAGTGAGTATTTACCCTGTGATTCCATGCTTGATTGTGATTGTAGATAGTGGACTTAAATATTATTGTTAATTAACTGCTGTATGGGGTTCGGGATATGCTTGTGTATGTAATTGATTGTTGAGTTGTGAATTTACCTTAAATTCAGAGAATGCCTTGTTTGTTGCATGGTAGTATAGAAAATGATGGTGTGTATTAATGGATGGTCACAGCATAATTTGAACTAACTTATACTCGGCTATAAAAAGAAACTGGAACATGCATTAACATGCATAGCATGGATACTATTCCGGCCGTCACATCACACGGAGGTAAAGAGAGGCCATTCGGGGGTTGATATTATTGAGTTATTTGGTTATGTACGGTGTACTCGTACAAAATGACCTTACCCTGGCCCGCGGGGACACTAGGCGTTGGAGGCGCCAACCGCCTGGCTAAGGGTCGAGTCTAGAGGCCTCTGTTTAGGGGTGAGTATGGACTGCGGGGGCCCACTCACAATTATACTAGAACTTGTGTTTTTTTGAAAATAAAAGAGTTATTTGATATAAGTACGGAACGTGGAGTTCCGTAGTAAAGTAAGTTCTAGTGTAATACTCGGATTTGATTGGTGCCGTGTAAACTCCAACCCTGACTTCGGAGGGTGTTAAATCCGAGTTACGTATATGAACTAGTTAAGTATGCGTATTATTTGGCATTCTGTTTGATCATTCATTCATATGCGTGACTATAATGTATTAATAACTTGCTTGTTATATGGCTGAGGGTTTTGCTCACTAAGCCTAGGCTTACATCCCTTTAGACTTCTGTTGCAGGATAGCCTGTTCGTAGAGACAGGACGAGGGATGCCACAGGTTAGCCTGGGGACTTGGGCAAGAGCGAGGTGTTCTGTAGGATGAGAGGAAAACAGTTGATGTAGACTATTCCACATGTACTTATGTTTAACTTGTGTTTACCTTATTATTATGAACTTAGACATACGTAAATACTGTGTAATGTAATCGTTTGAGCATAACTTTTATATAAATATGTTGTGTGATGATATCATGTGAATCTGGATGTACTTTGGAACTAGTAGTTGTAGAGCCTTGTATATTGTGTAAAGAGTTTTTGATTGGAAGGGTAACCAGTTAGGGGTTCTTCATACAGTATACGGCGTCTGCTACGACTAGGCCGTCTTCAGTTCATGACAAATTTGGTTAGAATATATTTAAGATTAGGAGTTAATAAGTGAAGTGATTCAAACTAACCCATTAAAAGGAATTCTCTTAGTTGATAAAGTTAGGTAACAAGTTAGATACTTTTGGTTATTACATGTTAATCTCTAGGTGAAATAATGTCTAGATATCTATATTATCATTCTAGGGTTTTTTATTTTACTAATACGTCTTTCAAATTTTAGTTAAATTTACTTTATTTCCTTTGAATTGCAAGGGCATAATTAAATTGTATTAAACTTTAATCTAATAATTCTCTTAATTTGATAATATAATTAGAGTAATTATTAATGCGTATAATCTATGAGGGATCTACAACTTGGATTTAATATCTTTACTATATTACAATTTGATAAGTACACTTGCCTTTGAACATTAAGCACTCAAGTTTGGATTTTTAGCTATCTATAGTGAAATGGAATATGAAGTACTAATAGTTAGCTTGAGGCATGCAACAGAGGTTAGAGTTGAAAGGCTTGAGGTTTTTCCTTTTGTCTTATTTTCAATTGCTAGTCTAATAGGTAAAAGGAGAGTATGCTATGAAGCATGAAGTAGTGAGTAAGTATTTATCTATAGTATAAATGCTTATAAGGGGATTTCTATCTTTCAACATCACCAAAGTAGCTTGGGTGTAAAACGTTACCCCTAACAAACTACCTAAGTTGGCCTCTACATAACTCCTTGATTTGAATGATCAGGTCTTCATTGAGTAATTGTTGAATAAAAGTTTGGAGATGCTTACTAAACAATGTTTTAAAGTCTAACCTATCATGAAAGAGAAATCTTAGATGGATTCAATCCTTGATTATCTAAAGGATGAAGTTTTACTTAGTAGTAGAAAAGAAGCTTATCTGTTAAGCTACAAACTATATAATGATTGACGACTAGTTGTATAAACGTAACTACACTCAATCCTATCTTCATTGCTTGCCTCCTAAGGAAGCACAGCAAGTCCTCTATGAGCATCATGTAGGGGTTGATAGTAGCCATGTGAAATCCTAAATGTTATATTTTTAAGCTCCTAAGCTTAGTTATTATTAGCTTACAATCGAAGAAGATTTGTGTAACCTATTACAACATTGCCTATAATACCAAAAGCTTGGAGTAATTAATTCAACCTTGTCTAGCAAGCTTCAAATATGACTAATCCTTAGCCCTTTGTACCATGGACGATGGATATCCTTAGACCCTTCCTGAAAGCCAGTAGACAATGGAAATATGTATTAATTGTAGGTTATTTTATGAAGTAGGTTGAAGTTGAAGTTGTAGTAAAAATCACTTAACAGAAAGTGGAATATTTTGTGCTCAATTTCATTATTTTAAGGTTTTAAGTTCCCTTCATGATCATAATAAACAATGGATCACAAATTGACAACGATAGGTTCTAAGCATTTTGTGAGAAGCATGTAATTCAACTTAACTATACATTAGTTGCACATCTTCAAACTAATGGTTAGGTTGAAGATGTGAACAAGATTATCATAGACAAAAGAGATGAGTAGACCAAGCAAAAGGGAAATCAGTTGATGAGCATCCCAATAGATTATAGAGGTATAAGACTGCCTAAAGGACTTCGATGAGTGAAACCCCATTTAGGTTGGCATTTAGATTTGAAGCTATCTTACCCATTGAGTTAGAGCATATTAACATAAAAGATTACATAGGTAGATCATCCCCAAAGCTTGGAATGTTAAAATCTCTTTACTGATTGTTTATCTTTCTATATTGATTGTTTATCTTCAATGTCACTTAATCATTATTAATCTCTCTCTTATATGCTTGTTCATTGTTATTATGTTTGCTCATGTTCATACTATAATTTTGGCATTATGTTATTTTCATGGTTTAGGCATTATGTTATTTTCGTACTTTAATGAAGTAGAGATATCTATTAATTGTTTACGTAAACTTTTTTGTTACATCTTAACCTAATGACAATTAATGGACTAGCAAATCTAAAATTTGAAAAGGTTCTAACAAGTTTGTCTATTGAACTAAGTAAATGGTTCCAACTTAATTCAATTAACAAACAATTGTAAACTCAACACTCAAAATAAGCTTAGAACTCCAAGTAAGGCCTTTACCAAATTTATAACAAACACCTTAATATATCAATGAAGGTTGTTTTGAAGCCCATAAAAAGTCCACATAATACTTCCTAAGCCCAACAAAGACACTAACCTTAGTATAGACAAAAAACAAGCCCATTTGACTACATAAGCCCACAAAAGAGTCCAAAAAAATGTTAATGGCACGAAGGTCGTAAGATAAGGATGGAAATTTGATGTTGAAGAGTGTTTCAAGCTTAGAATGAAGTTCTAAGCCCAAGCCTAGAAAGATTTCCTGAGGTAACAAAAAGCATAACAACCAAACTAAGCCCAAAAGAGTAGCAAACCATGAGGACCACTACTATTCTAACCCATGGATAGAGTTGTGTCCCTTATCTCAACAATATAACCATGCCATGTTAAAGTACACTAGAAAATTATGAAAATCAACCATATGATTATAAAAATCGGATTTAAAACAAGAAAGTTATATATGATTGGAGCTTTAAGTAAAACCAAAGAAAAATATGAAACTAAGTTAAAAGTATAACATAAAGAGTTTTAAGATTAGCCTTTCAACTTCACCTCAAATTCTTAACTTTTTCATTTTTCTAATGTTTAAAGGACTTGACTGTTAGAGAGGACCTACCTCTAGACTACTACGATTGATCCACTATGGCTGAGTGAGTGATTCTCAATAACTTCATACATGGTTTTGCTTGTAACGTAGATGTACTTAAATTTATACCATGAAATTGAATGCTTATGAGATATAGGAAATGCATGTGTATGATATGATTGAATGCCATGACTTACTAATAAGATAATAACTAAGATTGTTGTGATGATAGTTATGCATAGTTGTATGGAATGAAATTTGCTCGATCACAATAGAAATTGAATTAATTAAGTATTCGATTGAGAAATTTAATGAGTTATGAATTTCTCATATTTGCATTATCATATAAGCACTCGTAATAAGAAGACCGCCTTGTAAGTCAAAGATTGCAAGACTCTAAATAGTTAATCGTTAGGGTCTTTAATTTTAGTTCATTGACTCATTGTATAATATAAATAATTATTGATATCCATTATTCCATAGTTTCTCAAAACTATAAAGAATCGATATCCCCTACCAAAATAGTGAAATAAGATTCCTGAAAATTCTAAACTTACTAAAGATACTAGATGTAATTGAGATATTAGTTGTGTTCCGAAGTATTCTAAATTAACTACACGAGCTTTTCATCATACTTATTCAATGGTAGCATTATGCACTCGATTCGTATCCTTATCTTAACTATCAATCAACCTACAAGGAAAAGAATCGTTGGGGTATAAGCTTATGCTGAGTAAGATAAATCTCCTTATCAATACTACATAACAAAATCTTATTTAATGCACAAACATATAAATACATGAACAATCAGTATACCGAACAATCAGTACATGCAATGGCTTAAGAACTGCATGCAACTTAGAATTATGCTCCTTGCAGTCGAGGTTGGAGAAAATTAACCAACCTAAACCAAAATCCGGGTTCTAGCCCTTGGGTTTTATATCATTTGCACTATTGTGCTTCAATCAAAACAAAACCATGTATATATATATATATATATATATATATATACGTAGATTGTATATAATATACTTTCTTTTCGAACAACAAATTATATCTTCAAAATCTTAAGTCTAATGATGTGGTGGCCTCCATAGTCTACAAACATACACCCTGAGCAAAAGCCACAAGACATGGCCCTTCACCAACGGTTGGCGTCTCTGAATACTTAGTAAGCCTATCATCTTAAGATAGAGACTCAATAAAAATGATGACATTGCTAGTGCTCAATCCTGCAGGAGGCCCTCCTTCTGTGAGTCCATTCCTATCTTCTGTATAAAGTGCCAGTCAATGTTATCTGAATGCAATTATGGGGAATGCATGATTCATTGAATTCCTTATTCATAAAACTGATTAATCCGGTTTTTCATGGTGATCAAACAATTTCATTCCATACAAGTGCATGCATAAGTTATAACAAAAAATTTCTATTATTATATGATTAACAAGCTATAGCATTCAATCACAAATTCATATACGTGCATTTCCTACATCCTATAAGCATCTAATTTCTACATATAAGTTTAGGTGCATCTATTCTATAAGCAAAATTAAGTAAAGAGTCATTAGGATTTCACTCACTTAGCCATGCGGATCAATCAAAATAATCCCGGTGTAGGTCGTCTCTAAAAGCTGGGTCCTCTGGATATTATAAATATAATACTATAAGGATTTGAAATAAAATTTGGAAAACTAAACTAAAACCCTTTAAGTTATACTTTTCACTTGGTTTCATATTTTTGCTAGTTTTACTTAAAAGTTCAATCACGTATAACTTTCTTATTTTAGATTCGAGTTTTATGATCTTCTAGTCAATATTCATCGTTTTTTAGTGTACCTTAACATGATAAGGTTAGATTTTTGAGATGAGGTACAAAAAACTGCATATAGGTTAGAACAGTAGTGATCCTCATGATTTAGAGTGCTTTTAGGCTTTGTTTAGTTAATGAGCTTTTTGGTAACTTGGTAAATCCTTTAGGCTTAGGCTTAAGATTTCATTTTAGGCTCAAAATATTTCTTAAGGTTAGATTTATAACTTTGATTTACATTCCTAAGGCTAATAACTACTTCTTAGGCTCTTAAGTGGGCTTAAGTTGTCAAATGGGCTTGTTTTTAATCCAAATTAAAGATGGTCATTTTCTTGGGCTTAGGTGGTGTTATGTGGGCTTCTTAAAGGTCTCAAAACAACTTCTATTGGTGGGTTAAGTTGCTGGTCAGAAAATGAATGAAGGCTTAACTTGGAGTTTATGGCTCGTTATGGAAGTTTTAAGCTCGATTTTGAGTTTTAGGCTTTATATACTTATTGTACTTGCCTTGCTTTGTCTTTTCACTTTTTCTTAGTTGGTTTTATCATATTTTTAAGTGACTATTATTGTGGTTCCAGATATGGCCATGATGACTCTACAAGGCACTCACATGGTTTCTCAACTTGTTTGACATTTCCTTAAGTTTAGGGTTTAGATCATAAACCAATGCTATTTATAATCTAACTTTGACTTAACTTCTCTTCCATATGGTGATTATTTATCTTATACTCTAGATGAAAATAATAGATCTCATACTTATCATAACTTTCATGCCATAGTTCATATCTCACAAAGTTGGTTTCTTCGTAAAAGCTTCATGTAATGCATTTTCCTTTACCTAAGGTTAAGTTTGAGCATCTTTAACATAATAAAAGTGGAAATAACATCTAAATGACTCACATACACTCCATGTCCAACATAATGTCTCCTCGTTCATATACATATTTCATGATTTTCCCAACTTAAAATCTTCCATTCTAAGTGTTAAACATATATCTTTACATAACACCAACTTAGCATGCTCATATTTCAACTTTCATGTAAAGGGGTTCACAAGCTTACTTCTTAAGGTGGTGTAGTTATTTTATCATCTTATGATTATGCTAATATCTTCATGAAAACATGGTCTTTTAAAATGGCATATTAGGTCACTTTAACAAGAAAACAAGTTACTCGTCCAACAAGCATAGAAATGGTGGTTGTGTAACTAAGGATCTTCTTATGTTCCTTGTTTTTCCTCCTTCTTCTTGGAATCTCATTTGGAAACTAGAGTCTTGATCTTTGAAGTGGGGCTTTTAGGATACTTTAAAGTTCCTAAAAGTGGCTTTTGAAGTTGACAAAAGAAGGCAACAAAATCAAGCTTTTGTGTTGTGAGTTATGAAGTAAAGAAGTGGTCACATTATAGGATTTTATGGGGTTGGGTTTCTTCTTTTGATTTGTGTTTAAAGTAAGAGAAAAGGAAGTAAAAATGAGAGTGAAAGTGAGAGAGAGTGGTATGTTTTTGAATGGGAGGAGAAGTGTGTTCAAGAAGTTTCAATTGGTTTTCTTTTAGAATGTACAAAAGTCAACAATTGACAACTATAGATAAGGTAAGCATTAAGGGGTAAATAGTAGATGTGTAAGACAATGGAGTAATTGAAAGTTGACAAGGTATGACCTCCTTTAGGCTCTCTTCCCAACCAACCATAGGGTGTCTTTTTTGGGGATTGAGTAGTTTTGTCACTTAATTAAAAGTTGAACACATAAAATAATGTAATGTCTTGTCCATATGTAGTATAGGTTATGGTGATATATGGAAAGTGTCTTATCACCATTTTTTGATAAGTTACCAATTGATAAATGATTCCAACTCTTAATTGATAAGTTATTTAGGGTGATTGGTTGGTTCACTTATTCACATGTACTTATTCATTAAGAATAAGGGAATTGTCTTATATGAAATTTTTTTAGAGTTTGTTTCTTAAATTGTCTTGTAAGTTATGGTTTAATTCTTATAAAATTATGAATTTTTCTAGGGTTGGTTAAAATTATTCAAATTAAATTCTCAATTAGTCGCTTAATGTTACAGGTCCTTAATTGTTTTAGAGTTTGAGGTGACTTAAGGTCCATTGTACTTGTATTTGAATTTTATTGATAATAAACTTTAGAATTAGAAAACTAAATTCGTTTTTAAATGTAAAATTATATTCTTAGTTTAGTTTATCCTTAGGAATATTCAAGAAGTACTTTTAGTTGAATCAGAAGTCTACTAAAAAGTAGGATTTATTACTTATCCATGTGTAATAGGGCTTAAAGTGAAAATAAGGAAATTTTCTTATATGTAATTCTTTTAGGGTTTGGTTCTCAAATTAATTTATAGGTTGTGATTTTCTTCTTAAAAAATTTTAGAATTTTCTAGAGTTAAATAAAATTTATTCAAATTATATTTTTAATTATTTATTTAAGGTCATAAGTCCTTGATTATCTCAAGGATTAAGGTTCGAGTGAGTTTAAGTATGTTTTAGGGTTTTTTTTTTTACCAATTTAGGAGTAATTGGCTTACACTTAAGAGCTTAAAGTTCAATTGGCTTACTTATTTAGGATTAGTTCATTATTATGCAACATATATGCATATCATATGATAGATTAAGAAAAGAGAAGGAAATTGCTTAGTAATATTTATATATATACATATTATGGGGCTACTTATGTACACAAGTAAAATTAATTTTGTAAATTTATTAATTTGTTCTTTTAACTAGCTTTAGTTTAATTGTTTATTATTACTGGAAATTATCCTTGATTCATTTGTTATTAGTTTTATATGATTTCACAAAATTAATGACAATTTTATTGATTTATGAATTTTCAAGCATTAAGATAATTTTATAGAGTTTTAAAAATTTTTATGATTTGATATTTATGGTTTCTATTAAGTTTAGGCTTACAATTTTAAAAATACGTATATGTAGGGATTTGGGTTTTCGAACATGATTAGGGTTTTCAAATTGTATAATAAGATCTTTCATGTTCATTTTAAGTTATGAGTTTAAAATTTCAGTTGGTTTTCATTTTATGTGGTTTTGTTAACTTAGGAAAATATCTACGATACTCGAGTTTGATACCATGTTTGGAAAGTTAAATTTGCGGGGTCTACATACATGGAAGTTAGGAAGGGGCTTATAGGAGTAGGGACTATTAGGATTAGGTAAATGTATGCCATTTATATTATTGATTCTTTATCATGAGCTATCGGGCTTATTAAGCATTAAGAGACACTAACCGTAGCAAAAGGCTGTATTTTGTGACTTTCGCTTAGGGTGTGTGATGTGAACTACAGGGGCCACCACGCCTTTAGACTTAAGATTTTGGCATTAATCTAATTATAGGAAGGAAAAGTATATTTTCCATAAAAAAGGTAAAGTTTGTATATATTATAAATTTGTTTGAGTTGACTTGAGCACATTGGTGCACGTAGAATTGAAAAACCTAGGTACTAAGACCTAGTTGATGGTTTGTATCAATTAATTATTTCTATCCTCAATTATAAGGGGTATAATTCTGAGTTGTGTGTAGTTCTTAAATCATTGCATGCATTGGTTGGCATTCTGAGTGTTCATGCATTCATATATTGTGCATTAAATTATATTGTTTGTATGGCATGACAAAGGGATTAACTCACCAAGCGTAAGCTTACACCTTAACAAATTTCTTTTGTTGCAAGATTACCTCTTCGTTCATTTAGGCTGAGGAATGCCCAACGTTAGTCTCATGCCAAGATGAGATTGTATGTTGAGGAAGCAAAGAGGGAATTTTGTAATAATAACTTGTATATATATTTACTTATTTAGTTAATTCTATAATTAGACTTCTTAAAGTAGACATTCATACGACTTATGAATAAGTTTTAATATATTTTTTTTTCATGGTTTTCTATGAATCCTTACTGTAACTTTAATTCTTTTGTAATTAAATGTTAATTTTAGTCATCCTACTTAATATTGCCTTTGTGTGGGCTTAGTGGTAACATAGAGTAGAAGGAGCCTTATGTATCGTATAGAAAGCCTATGATTAACGAAGGGGTTGATGGTAGATCTTTATATGGTATACGGCAATCTATCATGATAATGATACTATTTGGGTCATCATAAATCTAAGTGGTATGAGAGTGAAGTTTAAAACAGTAATAAGGAAAGTAAAAGTTGGCCCTAGACATTAAGATTTCCTACTAAGTGAGATGGAGAGGGGTTGAACCAGGTTAGGACTTCTAAACAATTAAGCAGATGACTTAACCTTTTTAAGAATATGTAACACCTAACAAACTTTTTATGTTAATTAGGGGAATGTGAATAAGGTTTGCTGGAACTTAGTATTCTTGCTAATGCATGAAAGCGAAACCCTCATCGAGTATTGCCATAGACTAAGAATCCTCTATGAAGACATAGCATTAGTTGGGATGCCATGTTGACTATGAGACGTATAGACATCTTAAAGGTTAGGACTAAGCCACTATTGGAAAAGCCGTTACCAAGATATTTTAAGTCGAACGCTTGGACCAGTCTTATCTGATGTAGAGTTAGCATATCTAATGGAATGAGAGGAAGGAGTTAGCATAGAAGCCAAAATCGTATTGCTGGTTCTAAGTGGTGAAAGGATGATTGTACCTAGTTTTGTGCACTAGCATCAACCGAGGTATAGTTATGCCTTAGGACATGATCTTAAGGCTAACTACCCTAAAGTGGTTTAGTTGGATACGTAACATAGGATTACTTTACTAGTTGCTCCTACTAACATTTAGTTTCCCTATGTGGAGCCTAATGTCATTGAGATATGTTCAGATTAGGAGGAAGATATCAAGATCCTACCTATCATTCCAAGAGAGTATCAAAGGGAAGTGAACCTCAAGCCTGAACCTTGTAAATTTTCGCTACCTCAAGAATTATATTGAGTAGTTTTACATTAAGGTTCATTACCTAACCCAAATGTGAAAGCCTCATTGCTACTTCTAAGGAGGAGCTCTTGATAATCAGGTTAGTTAGATAATGATGCAGTTGGACCTTCGACGAAGCATCATTAGTCATGGATGTTTTGACATCTACAGTATTCCAACTGGTGTTGATGCTTCTTTTGAGGGAAAATTGTAGTGACATCTTTATGTATTATGTTATGCATGCTTTTAAATCATGGTTATATTAAGTAATATTGTAGTACTCGTAAGAAGTATGTGTAACCCTAGAAGGGTATGTATTTGAACCTTATGTGTATTTAGAGAACCTATGAAAGAACTCATTATGTATTTTATGTGATTTAATTCCGATTCTAGTGGTGCAATTAAAGAGAAGTATTCTATAATGAATGAATTGAACAAGAATGTTATAATCTCAAGTAATGAAGTTGTTTTATCCAAATAAAGGATTGGAATGAGTAAATTGTGATTTGAATTAATCAAATTACACCTAATCTTAGAAATTTTATTTTCACCAAATAGAAATGCAGGAGATGACGCTTAAGAGATAAAGTGCCATTAGTGCAAAATCTAGAACAAAATGCATCAGTTGATCGCATTGATGAAATATTAATGGCTATACAAGCAAACAACTCTCTATTAAGAACTTTCTTAGAAAGAACTCAATCACTACCATTGTTATTACCATAAGAGCATGTTCTATAAATGCTTGTATAACTACCTATGGCTATGGCAAGACAGTATGTAGTAGCACCACTACCTCCACTACCTCTACTACCATTAGTAAGGCTAGCCAAAGACCCTTACCTAGTTCCTTATGAGCGTTGACAGCAAAGGAACCTATTGCTTGAGTTTTTGAAATGCAATAAGTATGTTGATGGAAATGTGAGTCAAGCTGATGAGGCTGAGGATTGGTTAATTGATGAGCTACCAACTATTAGTCCTCTTACTCACGCACAACTCTAAGGCCCATAGTCCTTCACCTAAAGAATTCTTTCTCCTCAAGCAGCTGATGACAAGAAACTTTATGCGAAAGGAAGATGGTTGAACTCTTTAGCAGCACTAGAAGGTTACACTGATCTCTAGTACTGATGCTAACTACTCCTTGGCTGAAGACTATGCTAAGTGATCTAACTTTTCTGCCACTAAGAGTCCTTAGAGTAATGTAAGTTGCCCTCACAATGGCTAAGTACTTCTCTCTCAGCATCCTTCTTGTTCTCACGGCATCACTTTTAGTCACAATCTCTTTGTTATGGTAACACCTTGATTTCCCTTACCTTCTGTGAATAGAGAATCTATGTATAGAACCAATGTTGCATTGCAACTTATCCATTCCACTTAACATTATACTATTTTTTCCTTTTTTTCATTGGTCCTTTTTACCCTTTTTCATATGTACTAAGAATTTCTCTTTCATATGCTTTTTTGCAATTTTCTTTATTTGTATTATTATTCTAGGGACTTATTATAAATAGTCCCTTCTCCTTGTAAGCCAGAATCATCTTACATTATAAAGATGCATTGAATATATTGTTCTTATGAAACAACTCTCTCCAAGTCCATTTCCTATACACTCTTATCTAATATTGCTAAGTAGCTTAGTATTAGTGGCAGATAGGCCTTGACATCAACTTATGCATCATGTCAAGTCAAGTTGTGTTCATTGGTGTAACATATCCTCTAAGCAGCTTCATGTCAGCCACTTTAATCGGTTCATAGACCTACTCACTTTACTTTCTTCAACATTTTGAAGGATCCATTGGTTTAAATTTGCTACTGTAACTTTTAGTGATAATTGAACTCCTAAGCACATCATATAATCTTGGAAATAGAGCTTGAGGTTATGATTGAGAGCTATGTGGTGATAGTCCATACACGTTTGCTATTCGAGGTACCTTGCTTTCATTTAGAAAAAAAGAGCATGTTACAGTTCACAGTTTGTGTAGCATTTATGTATGTGTGTAAGGACTTCTTTTGTAGAGAGAAATTTCTAAAGCATTATTGTTAAGCCTAGTTTTTCATCCTCTTAGTTCTTTTATAAAATTAAGTTTTCTTTAAATCAATCAATAGTAAACCCTACTTATTT
Organism: Lumnitzera racemosa; assembly: GCA_024138005.1. Lineage (NCBI taxonomy): Eukaryota > Viridiplantae > Streptophyta > Magnoliopsida > Myrtales > Combretaceae > Lumnitzera > Lumnitzera racemosa. Next base: position 49,105,417 of record JAMXBC010000007.1, read on the forward strand.
AATATTGATCTTCAACTAGGGTTTAAAGAATATTGTTTACTCAATTTGAAAAGGTATTGGAGTCACCACCTGATCGAAGTTAGAAAAAAGAGTTAAGTTATAACCAATTTATAACTTAGCTACTAATCTATTGACTAAAAAACCAATTTATAAAATAGTTTTCTTAAAAACCAGAGATCTAGAGTTAGGGGTTAATTTATTAAACCCTAAACGGGTATCACTTTTTAACTTCCTGAATTTAACTTCACTTTTCAAATATAACCTTTTTAATTTGTAAAACAACTAATTATGATACATGTGACTAAATTAATCAATTTACACGAATATCTAAAAAAGGATAAAAAAAAATTCTATCTTTCAAGTTGCCTTGTATTTTTGTATTGATGCCTATGTATCTGTTACTCGAGATCAACTTCCGTAGTTTATTTTGTAAAACTTTAGTGGGTTAGTCTTATCTTAGTTTTGAAAATATGCTGGATTTACGACTTTAATTTAATTTGGTTTATTTGAGAAATTTTTTTAAAAAGGTTCTTAAATTGGAACTCTTTGTTTTTTGGGAAATTCACAAACGTCTTAAATTTTAAATATTGGTTTGTATATTTTTCTTATTTGGAAAAATATTATTCTAAGTGATAAAACAATTATCTATTCCTTAATCTACTTAGTTTTATTTTAGTTATTTTTCCTTATCTATTTATTCATTTATCAAATTTTTTTTTCTTACTTTACTTTTTTTTTTAAAAAAATAAACTATTCTTTTTTTTTCCTTTTTTATATTCTTTTCTATTTCTATTTCTTTTTTTTCTTCTTGTTTTTTTTTTATATTGCAATTACACTAACAATTAAAAAAAATATGATAGAAATATAACTAATAAAATAATAAAATGAATAAATGCAAAAGAAAAAAAAAAACAACTACATTGGATGAGAATCGAACCAAGGGGGATGCATGGGTCGGTTGGATCGGTCACGGATCTATGCTGAGTAGGTGGGTTTGGTCAGCTAGATCGGTCAAGTCGTCTCCAAGCTTTCTTCTAACAGCTTGCCTGGGTTGATTCAAACTGATTTGGACACCAAATCACGTGGGAAAAGTGGCTTTCGTGGATATTTTATTGAGGTATAGGGGGTATTTTTAGGTCATTGTGTTTGGTAGTAGTTTAGAGGTGTTTTGGAAGTCGGCTACTGGTGATGGTGGTGGTTCGACTGTGTATGGGTTATTGGGTGTAAGTAGGTAATTGGTTTTGGGGTTAAGGAGGTCGAGGAGTGTCGTGGTGAGGTTAGTTTGGTTTGGGTAACAGTAGAGATGGCAGTTCAAGAGGGTGGAGTATGCTAGTTAGGGTTTGGCGGTAATGGTTCGGTGGTGCCGTTAAGGAGCACAGCAATAATCGAAGGTGGTTAGGTTAGGAAGCTAGTAGTGTGGGGAACGTTCCTAGGGTATTCGATCGTAATAGTGAGCTTGGGAGAGAGAGATTCGAGGAGAAAGAGAGAATGATTCAAATGAGAGAAAGGGGGCTTGCAGATTGATTCTATAGCTCTTAAGTGTTTTGTGTGTTTGTAAGAGTCTAATTTACAGTGATTTCGGTTGGTGTAAACTTGGAAAGTCCTTTAATCATGATTTGGGTGTGAATTCAAACTTTCGAAACTGCTTTTTTCTAAACATGGGAGCTCAATTTGACTGTGTTAATGGATGAATGTGGATGAGATTCAGGTAAAAAATAAAATTAGGTCATGCTTAGTTCCAATTTCACCGTTGATTTAGCAAAATTTTAACAAATAGAGGTTCAAAAATCGCATCAAAATTGGTTGCTTGAGGAGTAAATGTGTTCAAAAACTAGAGAAAATGAAGGAATAAGGGGGAAAGAGAAGGAAAGGGTAGAAAATAAAAAGAAAAGGAAGGAAAAATGCATTAACGTGGTACAATGCCAGTTGACCTGACTAATCCTGACTTGCTACGTGTCATCGCATGATAAGTGGCAATTGATGTGGCATGCCATGTGGCTGACACATGGTACCATGTCAACATGTCAACTAATCCCAACCTACTACGTGTCAAGACATGTGGTGCAATTAGATCTTGACATGTAGCAGTCCTTAATGTGATGAAAAATAAAAACTTCGTATGTCCCCTCCAAGATTTGAACTGAAGACCTCATGCTCAATACTCAATACTAAGTCCATGTATTTAATTGTTAAGCCGTTAGCTTATGCCTTATGCATATGCGCAATTAAATTGTACATATGTACTTGATTAACTTAGGCTAGATTTAAATCTAAGCTTAGGTTCAACGGTTAAACTTATTTCAAAAATAAAAAATCTGCCCCAATTAAATATTATTTCCTAAATTCCTAAAAATCTTCTATTTTTTCAACTTTTTTTCTTCTGTAAATTTTTTTAATTTTATTTTCTAAGCTTCTTATTATTTTGGGTTTCTTTCTTGACTTTCTATTTTTGATATTTTTCCAAATTTCTTATTTTCTGTGCTTTTTCTTATTTTCATATTTTCTTAAAATTTATTTATTTATTGGCTTTTCCTTTATATTCTATTTTTCATATTTTTCTTAATTTAGGACCTATTGAGGAAATTAAATAAATATTAAAACTATGAAAAATAAAATAAAATACAAGGGGAAAAAAATTGGGTATTTACAGTTACTCTTCTTTGTGGGGATGTTTAAATATAACTTTTCTATAAAGATAAAGAGATACTATTTTTACCCTAAGGGTAGATTTTATCTTAAGAAGCACCACAGCTAGTCCACTGAGGATTTGGTGAAGAGAGGATTGGTGCTCTGAGGGTAGGCCGAAAGATTAAAAGAAGAATTGAAGTTTAGTCGTGCTCTTATGAGCTAATGAATCAAGGTGAAACGATCAAAGCACTCCTTGATTTAGCTAAGGCGGGTAAAGTGCTCCTAGAGCTAGCTCAAACCCTAAATTGAATCAAGAAACTTGGTCGTATCCTAACAAGCTCACTAACTAAGGTGGGCAAAGCACTTTTAGAGCTAGCTATGCCCTAAACTAAATGAGGAAACTTGGTGGTGCCCTTATGAGATGACTAACCAAGGTGGGCAAAGTATTCCTAGAGTTGGCTAAGACCTTGAACTGGATGAGGAAACTTAGTGGTGCCTTAATGAGATAACTAACCAAGGTGGGCAAAGTACTCCTAAAGTTGGCCAAGACCTTGAACTGAATGAGGAAACTTGGTTTGCTCTAATGAGCTGACTAACTTGGGCAGGAACGTCTCTTGGGGACTAGTAACCTTAAGTTGGGATTGTTCTAAAACTTGGATGTGCCTCATTAGGCTCACTAACCTAGGAGGGAGCATCTTTTGGGGACTAGCAACCCTAAGTTCAGATCGATCTAAAACTTGGTAATGCCTTACTAAGCTTACTAACCTAGGTGGGAGCATCACTCAAGGACTAGCACCCTAATTTGGGATTAATCTAAAACCTAGTCGTGCCTTACTAGGCTCATTAACTTAGGTAGAAGTGTCTCTCGAGGACTAACAACCTTAAACTAGAATCAATTTAAAACCTAGTCATGCTTCATTAAGATCACTAACCTACGCGGGAGTCTCTCTTGAGGACTAGCAACCCTAAACTGGGATCGATCTAAAACCTAGTCGTACCTTACTAATCTCAATAACCTACGTAGGAGCATATCTTAAGGACTAGCAACCCTAAGTTAGGATCGATCTAAAACTTGGTTGTACCTCACTAAGCTCACTAACCTAGGTAGGAATATCTCTTAGGGGCTAGCAACCCTAAGTTGGGAATGATCTAAATCCTAGTCGTACCTTATTAGGCTAATTAACCAAAGTAGGAGGGTCTCTTAAAGACTAGCAACCCTAATTTAGGATCGATCTAAAACCTAGTTGTGCCTCATTAGGTTCACTAACCTAGGCGGGAGCATCTTTCGGCGTGTAGCAACCCTAAATTGGGATCAATCTAATACTTGGTCTACCTTACTAGGCTTACTAACTTAGGTGGACGCGTCTCTTAAAGACTAGCAACCCTAATCTAGGATTGATCTAAAACTTGGCCGTACCTCATTAGGCTCACTAAGTTAGGTAGGAGCATCTCTTAGGTACTAGCAACCCTAAACTGGGATCAATCTAAAACTTGGTCGTGCCTCACTAGGCTCATTAACTTAGGTAGGAGCGTTTCTCAAGGAATAACAACTTTAAGTTGGGATCGATCTAAAACCTAGTCCTGCTTTATTAAGCTCATTAACTTATGAAAGAGCGTCTCTCGAAGGCTAGCAACCCTAAGTTAGGATCAATCTAAATCCTAGTTGTACCTTACTAGGCTTACTAACCTAAGTAGAAGCTTATCTCGGGGACTAGCAACCTTAATTTGGGATCAATCTAAAGCCTAATCATGCTTCATTAGGCTTACTATCTTAAGTAGGAGCATCTCTCGGGGACTAACAACCTTAATTTGGGATTAATCTAAAACCTAGTTGTACCTCACTAACCTAAGTAGGGGCATCTCTTAGGGATTAGCAACCGTAGGTTGGGATCGATCTAAAATCCAATTGTGCCTTATTAAGTTTACTAACCTAAGTAGAAGCATCTCTCAAGGACTAGATTTCATAATATAGGGTATAGCCATCTCTTTGTAGATTTCATAATCCAGGTCACCTAGAATTGTGATGACCTAACCATTGGAGATGAACTTACTTTTTTGGTGAAGACTTACCGGTATGGTCCCTACTAAAAGCAACCAAGGCCTTCCTAATAACAGATTGAAGGTCCTTGGAATGTTTAAAACTTGGAATGGGATGTTAAACGCTTGTCAATCGATATCAACTGGTAAGTCGATCTCCCTAATTATTTCTCTCCTATCAAAAGCTCTTATTGTTATTAAACATGACTTGATAGTGGTCGTATCAATGCCTCATAGATCTAGAGTAGCTAGAAGGCGAACATTCAGGGATGACCCATTGTTAATGAAGACTCTTGTTGTGATGATGTTACTTATCCTCACAATAATGAATAGAGGCTTTGTGTGCTGGTTACCTTCTTCACCTAATTTGTTAGCGAAGAGGGAAATTTGATCCATGGTGAGGATAGAATTGGTGACAGAGTCAATCCTTTCAGCTGAGATTCCATGAGGGACCTTGACTTCCATTAGTGTTCTAAACAAAGCTTCCCAATTTAGGTCCGATGCCATCAATAGACTCATGAGGGATATTTGTGCTGGAGTCTTATCGAGTTGATCCAATATTTTATACTTACTAGATTTAATCATCTTCTTAAAGGCTATCAATCCTTCCTTATGCTCAGCTTGTTCATTATTTGACATTTCCTACACGACCTTCTTTTTTAGGTCTTCTTTTGGATCGTAGACTCTACTGGAGTGAGTAATCCCCCCTACAAATGAGCCTGACTACCGTTGTTTTATTGCTCGATAGTTGAGAGGGGTAGTTTTGTAATTTTCAAGAGCTATAAGCACATGGAAGGTATACCGTTTAGTTTGTGGAATTTGCTTCTCTTCTTGTTTATAGAATCTATAAACCTTAGGCTGTTAGTCTAGATTTCACTTAATTACAGTTCCAGAAATTACAATCCATTTTGCAAACGACACACCTTAATCAATTCATTAGGTCTTTTTCGGTTCAGCCTTGTGGATTTAAGCTTTTGGTATAAAGGTTTTAAAAAGGACTAATTAGGAGGCCTCTTTTGAAAGAAATGTTTTATTTGTCCTAGGTGTACAAGTTAAGAACCTTAGGGAAAAAATTAGGAGTATACTAACCCTAACTTTAAAAAACAATTTTTATTAAGGATAAATTATCTTTCAAGATCGAAAGAGCTTTTACATGTGTAAGGGTGGTATTATAGGTGGGAAGGCCTTATGTGATTTAATAAGTGTATGAAAGGCTTCAAAGTGTTAGAGTGGATATGGAGATTTGGGTTTTTGGGCTTTAGAGCATGATTTTAGGCCTCGTGTTTCTTAGGGTTTTTGGGGTCAAATTTCTTGCCTTTTGATTTGGTTTGGTTACTCCTACTAGGATATGAAATACTTCTTAAGGCTTTTCATCCTACACCTCCAAGCGCAATTCTTTGGCCTCTTTTCTTCTTTTTTTTTTTTTAATTACTTTGCCCTACTATCTCTTACTATTCACTCTCTTCTTTTGGCCCTAAGAATAATTATCTCCATTATTGATTTTTTTAAATGATTTAAGGCCCTAATTCCATGGTTTCAAGTGTATGGGCTTAAGGTGGTTGAAAAAGAAAACTAGCTCTTCTTCATTTCAAAGAAAATTAATTTATCAAAAATAAGTCTTTTTTTAATTAATGTTACTTAAACAAGCATAAACTAATCTTACCCTTATCTTTTAATCAATGTGACTATCCTCCAGATTGCCCTACTGTAAAGTGGTTCTTGACAAGGTTTAAATTTAAAAATTCTCCAAATAGGTCCAACGAGGTAAACAATAGATGATTATGTTTAGGATTTAGAGATGAATGCCTAATTTGATTTTAATGTATGTATCATATTCAAAGTGAACCTCCTTTAAAGAATGAGTCTAAAGTATCCTCACCATTATATTGCTTAACTCTTAGAGTGTTTTGAAGGTTAGTGTATAGGATGTAGTTTGCCTCTTCTCATCCTAAACTTTTGAAAAGTAAGTTATCAGTTTCTTACGGAAGAGTCAATTTTTTATTTGCCAAGGATTAGGTTTTGCCCCATAGTTTCGCAAATCATGCCCTAGTTTTTGACTTTATGTTTTGGTTCAGTTCATGATTGAACTCGGCTTTCTAAATAGATTAGGGGTTTTGGCTTGGCTTAGTTACTTTTAGGGGTTAAGGATTGTGCTAAGTTGGCTACCTCAATGGGTTGTGGTTTATGTTCGAATTGGCTACCTAGCTTAGTAGCTTATGTTTAGGTAAGGTGGTTAGATGAGCCTAAGGTTGGTGTTTAGGTTAAATGCATAGCTAAGCAGCCTATGGGCCTAAGGTTGGTGTTGTCTAAGTGGCTTATGTTTAGATTAGATGGTAACAAAGGGTACGTATTGGCTTCTTTAATAGATTGAAGAATCTGGTTTGGGTTGAAAGCCAAGTGTTTAGGCTAGCTGCTTGAGGGGGCCAAAGGGCTCATGTTTGGCTTCCTTAATAGGTCAAGGGACCTAATGTGGTTTGGAAACCAAGTATTTAGGTTGGTTACTTAAGTGGATTAGAAGCCTAAGCTTGTGTTGGCTCCTTAGGCCCATAAGGATTTATAACCATTGGCAACTTTTCTTTTCATTTTATTAATATATATATATATATATATTTGGTTTTTCATTTTTTTATTTTTTTTAAAAGAGAGAAAGGTAAAGTTTTATTTTGAAAAGATAATTTACAAATAAGGATGGTAATTTTTTTGGTTTATATTTACAAGCTTATGTATTTTATTTACATATCCCTAAATAAAAACAAATAGTGGTTAGATAAATGTTTATTGAATGACTATTTACAAAAATGGGAATGTTAAAGAACCAAGAATAATAAACTAAAGAGAGCTTTATTATTTTGAAAAAAGATCAGAATACAAAAAGAAAGACAGAGAACCTAACATTTATTCAAGAAATTGATGTTTATTCTAGGTTCAAAATTTGGAAAAAAAGAAAAAGAAAAAACCCTACATTGAGTCCTATATATGGGCCTTAAGGTCCTCTATCATCTCGTGATTATCCTTAATGACCTATGTTGAAAGGGACCTTAAGGCTTGGTTATGAGCCTCAGAACACTTGAACTTTTCCTTCAAATAGCCAATTTCATCTCTTAGCATCTACTCACAAATTGCAGAGGTATCTAGTGACCTATTGTTCGCTTGATCATTTGCTTCGTTGTTTACCATCCTATGTCTACACATTTCATGGACAAGGATCAATCATCAATGCAACAAGAGAAAAAATAAAACATAGAAATTTGCAGATATTAGGGTCATTTGGTTTAATACATTACACCTTAAGTTACAACCGTATTGTAATTTTCATAAACTTGATAGCAAAAACTCTTGACCGATTAGTAGGGTTGCAATTTCTTAATGGTAATTTATTAACTTAAGCTTGGAGGGAAGTATAAACAATTAGGGTAGGTTCAAAAAGGTTTTTAAGCTCTGTAACCTCACTTGTTTCCTAAAAAACACTTTTAATTTGTTACAATGAGCTTAAGTGCGGTGGCCTAATTTGCTCCAAATGGTGATTACCCCATAATGCTTGGAACTTACACAATGGCTCCCCTCCTAGGATCTTAAGACGGTTGGGGTCTGATTGTATCTACCTTACGTCTTTGATGCAATAAATGTATTTACCTTGCATCTTTGATCCGATAAATCAACCTCCTATGCCTTGACATTTGTTATTTTCAAAATCAATATGCTAATTAAAACAAATATATATACGAAGTCAACAAGAAATAAACAAATGAATAATCAATAAAATAAATAAATAAACAAACAACTAAATAATATGAGTAATTTGAAAAGCAATTTTAATTTCGGAATGTTTTTAAGTAGTTAGCCTTCTTAACATCCCCAGTGGAGTTACTAAGCTATCGAGCTTATTTTTTCATCCTCCCGGTTCTTTTATAAAATTAAGTTTTCTTTAGATCAATCAATATTAAACCTTACTTATTTAATATTGATCCTCAACTAGGGTTTAAAGAATACTGTTTTTCTAATTTGAAAAGGTATTGGAGTCCCACCCAACCAAAGTTAGGAAAAAGAATTAAGCTATAATCAATTGGGTGGAGTAGTTATAACTTAGCTACTGATCTATCGATTAAAAAACCAATTTATAAAACAATTTTTTTGAATACCAGATATCCAGATCCGAGGGCTAATTTATCAAACCCTAAACGGGTACTACTTTTTAACTTTCCTAATTTAACCTTGCTTTTCAAATATGCCATTTTTAATTTCTAAAACAACTAATTATTAATCATATGACTAAATTAATCAATTTACATGAATCACTAAAAATGGAAGAAAAAAATAAATAAAACTTCCATATTTTAAGTCATCCCATATTTATGTATAGGTGCTTATATTCCTATTATTCTGGATCAGACTTCCATAGTTCATTTTGTAAAACTTTAGTAGGTTAGTTTTAATTCTAAAAATACGCCAGATTTATGTCTTTAATTCAATTTGGTTTATTTGAGAGAAATTTCTAAAAAGGGTCCAAAATTGAACTCTTTGTCTTTTGAAAAATTCTAGTACATCCTAAATTTTGAATACGGGTTGGTTTATTTTTCCTTTTTGGAAAAATGGTTTTTTAAGTGATAAGACAATTATCCAATCACCAATTTACTTATTTCTATTTTGTTTATTTTTCCTTATTTATTTATTCTTTTATCCTATATTTTTTTCTTATTTTACTTATTTTTTTAAAAATAAATGAATAAACAATTCATTTTTTTGTTCTTTTTTTAATATCCTTTCTATTTCTTTTGTTTTTTCTTCTTCTCTTTTTTTTTATATTACAATTACACTTACAAATTGAGGAACAAATAAAAAAATGATAGAAATATAATTAATAAAATAATAAAATAAATAAATGCAAAAGAAAAAAACAACTAAATTGCATGAGGGCTAGACTAAGGGGGATGCATGGGTCAGTCAGGTCAACTAGATTGATTAGGTCGTCTCCAAGCCCTCCTTCAATAGCTTGCCTAGGTTTATTTGAATTGAATCGACCACGAAATAAAGTGGGAAAAATGGCTTTCGTGGATATTTTATTGGGGAATAGGGGTTATTTTTATTGCCACATTGTTTAGGGGTGGTTTTGAGGTGTCTTGAAAGTTCACCACAAGTGGTGGTGGAGGTGGTTTGGCCATATGTAGGTTACTGGGTATGAGTGCGTAAACTTTTTCAGGGTTAAGGAGGTTGAGGAGTGTCGTGGTGGGTTGGTTTGGTTTGGGTAATGGTGGAGATGGTGGTTTGAGAGGGTGAAGTATGGTGGTTAGGTTTTAGGGGCGATGGTTTGGTAATGCGGTTAAGAAGCATGGTAGTAATCAAGGGTGGTTAGGTTGGGAAGTTGGTGGTACAGGGAACGTTCCTAAGGTATTCGGCTGTAGTAGTGGGCTCTAGAGAGAGAGATTCGAGGAGGGAGAGAGGGGCTTGTAGATTGATTATGTAGCTCATGACTATTTTGTGTATTTGAGAGAGTTCGATTTATAGTGATTTCCGTTGGTATAAGCTCAGAAAGTCCTTTAATGATGATTTGGGTGTAAATTCAAACTTTTGAAACTTAACCTTTTTTTTAACTTAGGAGCTCCATTTGATTGTGTTAATGGATAAATGTGGATGGGATTTCAATAAAAATGAAACTAGGTCGTACCTAGTTTCATATTTCGCTATTGATTTGGTGAAATTGCAACAAATAGGTTAAAAAATCACGTCGAAATTGGCTGCTTAAGGAGAAAATGAAGGAAGAAGGGGGAAGAGAAGGAAAAGGAGGGAATGAAAAGGAAATGGGAGGAAAAAAGGGCTAATGTAGTGCTATGTCAACTGACCCAACCAACCCCAACTTGCTACGTATCATTACGTGATACATGGCATGCTATGTGGCTGATATGTAGTGCTACATTAGTAGATCATCTAATCTCAACCTACTACGTGCTAAGATACGTAGCCCAATTAGATCATAATACATGGTAGTCTATTGATGTGATGAAAATTAAAAACTTTGTGTGCCCCTTCTAAGATTCGAACCTAAGACCTTATATTCAATATTCAATACCAAGTCCATGTGTTTAATTATTAGGCCGTTAGCTTGTGCCTTATCTATATGTGTTATTAAATTGTACCTATGGACTTAGTCAGCTTAGGCCAAATTTAATTCTAAACCTAGGTTCAACGGCTAAACTTATTTCAAAAATAAAAAATCTATCCTAATAAAATGTTATTTCCTAAATTCCCTAAAATCTTCTATTTTTTTACTTTGTTTTTTTTTTTGGTAAATTTTTTTAATTTTATTTTCTATACTTATTATTCTTTTGGGTTTCTTTCTAAACTTCCTAGTTTTGATATTTTCCAAAATTTCTTATTTTTTCTGCTTTTTCTCATTTATATATTTTTTTGTATTTTCCTAAAATTCTTATTTATTTATAAATTTCTTTATTTTTTGGGTTTTCCTTTATTATTTTTTTTGTTTCTCCTAATTTAAGACCTATTGAGGAAATAACATAAAAAAAAATAAGATAAAATAAATGGGACAAAAATTGAGTGTCTAGAATCGTTTTTGAGAATGTTGAATCTTGGTGTTCAGGGTGAGATTGACGATGTTGAAAATGATTCTTATGGTCTTGGTCTAGTTACCTAACAAACACCATAACTAATGAGCAGATACATGACCTTGCTACTATTGTAGCCAGTTTAGCTATCTCAGTAAACTGACTCTTGGAGACTGAGTGGCATAAGAGAGTTGCTAAGTAGGGCTAAGAGATGAGAGATAACCTTAGAAGGTAGATGAATGAGTAAGCATGAAAACCCTTTCTTGTGAACTAAGCACGAGGGGGTCGTACTAATAGAATGGCTAGAAGGAGGTTAGAGTTAGACAAAGTGGATGAGTTTGAAGAAGTAGAGGAATAGTATGTTGGTATTGATGAGTATGAGTTTAAAGTGCTGAGAGGTACCAAACACCTTAAGGTATAGATTCTAAGCTTTAACGAGTCTGGTGGTGTTGACGACTACTTTGATTGGGAAAAGAAGATCGAAAAGATATTTGACTTCTATGATTATGAAGACATTGTCGGTATATGAGTGGCCACATTGGAATTTTCTGGCTATGTAACAATGTGATGGAAAAAGCTGCAAAATGTTTGCTTGAGGGCTCAACTTGAAATCCGAACATGGAATGAAATGAGGAGTGCTCTGAGAAGTAGGTTTGTTCTTAAATACTATGAGTAAGATACCTAAAGACGCCTCCAAGACTTGAGACAAGGTAACAAATCTGTAGATAACTATGTATGTGAATTTCAATTACTCATAATCCAGTGTGATGTTGATTAACTCGAGACAAGGTTCATTTCTAAACTAAGGACCGAGATTGGTAAAATAGTGGAACTGTAGAGTGTTGTGACTTTGGACAAAGCCATCAAAGTACCAAATAGAGTCAAAAGGCAAAGGTGGAACCTAGTTAGCTAGATGTTAAGTGGCCAACCTATGCTGTCGAATGGAAGCAGCATGCCTAGCTAACTAGTCAATGACCAAGCATCAAACAATTTCGAGGTAGAACATTAAGGGTAAGTACCAAGTCGACCAAAAGAAGGTCGAGGTAAGAGAAAGGCTGAGGAACCTGAGGTCTGAAAAGACTAAGTTCAGAGCTTAGGAAGAAAGACCTAAGAAATCAAATGCTTTAAATGTCTTGGTTATGGGCACGTAGCTAGTCAATGTTCAAACTGTCGAGTCATAACCATAAAGAGAGACAAGCCCCAATTGAAGTAGAGAGTGTGAGTGAAGGAGATGAAGAGATGGGAGTTAAATAGATGTTGGAAGAGTTTCAGGAAGACCCTGATGTTGAGATACCTCCTAAGGGCGGTGCTACGTACTATTTTGTTGTTCAATGGTCTCTTAATGCTTTTGTGGCTAATGAGGATGAGAAAATAAAGAACCTTGTCCATATAAATTGTCAAGTGAATGGCAAGCTATATGCCTTGATCATTGACCAAAGGAGTTATACCAATGTCATAGCACAAGTGATAGTCAAAGCGATGAAATTTCTAACCATCTTATACCTTAAGCCGTACAAGATTTACTGGTTGAATGAGAAAGGAGGCTTGCACATTGCCGAGCAAGTTAGAGTACCAATTACCATGTGCACTTCTCACATATTACTCAACTGACCATGGCTATTTAACTTGACAGTATCATATGATGGGTATAGGAACACCTACATGTCCTAGATTACTATAACGGAACTCCTTAGTGATTTCCCGAGCTTAGTTTACCCAAGAAGTCAAGGCTGAAGACTATGTGCTCCTTTTAGTCTAGAGACTCTTGGAGGTTAGAGAAGTTGAGAGCTTACCTATCGAGGTACTACAGCTACTTTAAGTCTGTGATGACTTATTTCCTATCAAGATACCAAAAGGATTACCTCCCTTAAGAAGCATTAAGCATTGCATCTACCTCTAACTTAGAGCTACCTTACCGAACTGACCTGCTTGCAGGCTCAATCTTGAGCAGGTAGCTAAGTTAAAGAAATAAGTGGATGAGTTAGTAGATTGTGGATACGTTAAAGAGAGTATGAGTACACGTGTCATACTAGCTGTATTAGTACCAAAGAAAGATGGGTCATAGATGATGTGCATTGATAGCCATGCCATCAAAAAAATTATTGTTAAGTACCAATATCCAATCCTATGGTTGGATGATATGCTTGATGAATTGCATGGTGCACACATCTTTTCAAAAATAGATCTAAAGAGTGGCTACTAAAAAATACGAATGAGACCACAAGATGAATGGAAGACGGCCTTTAAGACATGGGATGGTCTATTTCAATGGATGGCAATGCGATTTGATTTGACGAATGCATCAAATACTTTTATGCAGCTCATGAATCATGTACTAAAGGCATTGATTAGCAAGTGCATTATGGTTTACTTTGATGACATTCTCGTCTACATTTAAAATCGGTGTTTGACATCCTTTATACCGAGAAATTATTTGGCAACTTGAAGAAATGTATGTTCTATCAAAGTGAGGTTATATTCCTCAAATATGTTGCGAAGAAATGTGTGTTCTATTAAAGTGAGGTTATATTCCTTAGATATGTTGCTTCAAGGAAAGGAGTTCGAGTTGATGACGAGAAAGTCAAAGCTATTCTTGAGTGGCCTACGCTGACTAATGCTGCCGAAGTCAAGAGCTTCCATGGTTTAGCTTCAATCTATTGGAGATTCATGTAGAACTTTAGTTCCATAACTATGCTATTAATTAAATTGACTAGGACGGACACTAAGTTTAGGTGGTTGGAGAAAGCTCATAAGTATTTTGAAGATATGAAGTCTAAGTTGATGTTTGCTCCAATACTCACTTTATCGAATTTTAAGAAAGTTTTTGAGGTTTAATGTAACGCGTTTAGCATCAGCATTGGTGATATCCTTATGTAGGAGTGCTAACCAATAACCTATTTTAGCAAGAAACTTTGTAGTGTTGCCTTGAATTACTTAGCTTACGATAAGGAGTTCTATGCCCTGGTCCAAACAGTATAGAACTAGTAGTATTTTCTTTTGCCAAGAGAATTCATCATCTACTCAAATCATGAGTCTCTCAAGCATCTTCATAAGCAATAAAAACTTTCTTAACATCATGCTAAATGGGTTGAATTCCTGAAGACTTTTTACTACATCATCTAGTATAAGAAAGGGAGTACCAACATTGTATCCGATGCTCTTTCTTATCATCGTACTATATAAGCTAAGGTACTTGGTTTCAGTACCCTGCTCGATCAATATGAGCATGACTGGTATTTTAGGCTCTTAGTGGCTAAGTGCAATGTTGGAGATGTTATGGATGGATTCTACTTGAGTAAGAGGTTCCTGATGAAGGGCAAGTAAGTTTATGTGCCAAGTGGTTCAGCTAGAGAACTACTCATCTATAAAGCTCATGCTATAGTCTTAGCTAGTCATTTTAGAGAAAAGAGGATGGCTAAAATACTAAAGGAACATTTCTACTAGCTTAGGATGGTAAGGGATCTGCCCCAAGTTCTTAATGGTGTGATGTATGTAAACATGCAAAAGGAAGGAGAGAGCCGTATGGAGAGTACACACCCTAGCCTATACATGAGCGCCCATGGATTGACATAAGCATAGATTTCATGCTTGGCTTACCTTGAATACCGAGAAGATATGACTCAATTATGGTTGTAATTGACCATTTCAATAAGATGAGCCACTACATTCCTTACCAAAGAACTAATGATTCTTTATTTATCACTAACCTCTTTTTGTAGAGAATTATACATTTGTATAGGCAATTGAGAAATATTGTATCTAACTATGATTTGAAGTTCACAAGTTTCTTCTAGAAAACCCTATGAAAGAAACTTAGCACTAAGCTTATGTACAGTATTTCTTGCCACCCTTAGAGATGGCTAGACTTAGATAGTAAATAAGATAGTCGGAAAACTTCTATGAGCGATTGTGGGAAAAACTTGGATAATTGGGACTTATGCCTACTTGTCGTTAAGTTCGCTTACAATTAATCAGTTCACAACTCGACAAGAAAGTCACCCTTTGAGGTTATCTATGAACTTAACCCAAACTTGCCCCTAAATATAGCTATTAGCCTAGCCATATAAGGGGAAAGTTAATCTGGCATGCAGCTCATCAAGGAATTCCAGAAGTTGCATCAAAAGGTTGTCGAACAACTAATATAGACTATAGCCCAGCATAAAGAATAGGGAAGCCATAAAAGGAGACGAGTGGTTCACAACCCTAGAGAGCATATCTGGATCTACCTCAGCAACGATCGTTTCCCTAGGAAGAGGACGAATAGGCTTTCGTTTAATCAAACGAACCTTCTAAGGTCCTTGAGCGCATCAACGATAATGCCTATGAGTTAAAGCTTCTTGATGGATACGATGTATTTGCTATTTTTAATGTAGCTGATTTGACACCCTATGTACATAATGAAGAAGAGGGCTAAGATTTGAGGGCAAATCTTCAACAACGTTGGGGAACTGATGAGTTGTCGACCACTAATCCTCTTACTTATGCACAAATCCAAGGCTTATAGTCCTTCACCTGAAGTATTACTTCTCATCAACCTGCTGATGACAAGAAACTCTATGTAGAAGGAAGATCGCTAAACTCCTTGGTAGCATTAGAAGGTTATACCTAGCTTTGTTCCCTCTTTAATGTTGATGTCGACTATTCCTTAGCCAAAGACTATGCTTAGTGATCTGACTTTTTTGCCCCCGAGAGTCCTTATTAAGTAACGTATGCTACCTTCACCATTGCTGAGTACTCTCTTGGCAACTTTCCTATTCTCATGGCATCACTTCTATTCATGGTCTCTTTATTGTCGTAATACCTTGATTTCCCTTGCTTGATATGAATAGAGAATCTATGTATAAAACAAATGTTACACTACTACCTGTCCATTCCACTTGATACTGTACTATTTTTCCCTTTTTTTTTGTTTATCCTTTTTACCCTTTTTCGTATGTGCTAGGAATTTCCCTTTCATATGCCTTCTTGTAATTTTCTTTATTTGTAATGTTGTCCTATGGATTTACTATAAGTAATCCTTTTTCCTTGTAAGCTGGAATCATCTTACCTTACAGATATACATTGAATATATTGTTCCTGTAAGACAACCCTCTTTAAGTCCATTTCCCATATACTCTTATCTAATCTTGCAAGTAGCTCAAGATTAGTAGTAGGTGGACCTTGACATCAATTTATGTATCATATCACGTGAAGTGTCAAGTCGTGTTGTGTATTGGTGTGTTATATCCTTTGAGCAACTTTACGTCACCTACTCTAATCAATTCATAAACTTACTCACTTTACTTTCTTTGATATTTTAAGGGACCCATTAGTTCAAATTTGCTATGGTAATTTTTGGTGATAATCGAGCTCTTAGGTACATCGTATATGACTTGTGGTACTTATCTACTACGTTTGAGAGCAAAGACATAGTAGGAGATAAAGAGAGGAAACTTAAGAAACCTCATTACCTAGGAAGATTTCAGAGAGGAGTTTTTGAGGCATTACTTTCTGGAGAGCTTGTGGGTTAAATGTAATGATGAATTGCTTAGAATTAGAAAGGGAAACCGTGAAACCGTCTCTCATGCACTATCAGGTAGAATTTACTTGCCTACTCTAGTTTGCTCTACTTGAATATCATGATAGTGATTGGATAAAGAAACAAATTTTTGTCAAGGGATTTGACCCTAAAATGAAAAGGAAGTGTTTGGAATTTTAGCCAAGGACGTATATTGAAGCTATAGAGAAAACGAAAGTGTTAGAAACTACAAAGAGGTAAGGAGAAGAAGTGATGAAGCCAAAAGTTACTATTTTTGATGTAAAGCATGGAAGACCTGGAAGCCTAAGTTCCAAGGTTAAGAAGATTCTGAGACCCCATAATGTGATCTATAAGAAAAATGGAAATAGAAATGGGAATGGAAAAGTCACCTGTTGGAAATGCAAGGGGAACCACTATCCTTGAGATTATGCTCAGCTTAGAAACAAGTGTTATTTCTATGCATAAGGAGGTCACTTGGTAGCAGTCTATCCAAAGAAGGCTACTGCGACTTTCTATATCTACAAATAAGTGGTACATTTTGCTAATACCTAGCTTCAACATCAAAATGCTACCATATAAACAGCGGGATGCCCTATGATGGGGAAGATTACTAGACTAAAGTTTCATTTGACCAAGTGTCTCACCTTAGGGAGCACCTATACTATTCATTAAGAAGAAGGATAATTCTCTTAAACTCTATATCGACTATAAGGAATTGAACAAAGTCACCATAAAGAACAAGTATCCTTTACCTCATATTGATGAATTATTTGGTAAACTACATAATGTGGGTGTATTTTCTCATATTGATCTAAGATTATGATATCACTAATTGAGGATCAAACCAATGGATGTACCTAAAACAGCATTCATGATAAGATATGAACATTACAAGTTTTTGGTGATGCCATTTAGATAAACCAATGCACCTGTAGTATTCATGGATTTAATGAACTGAGTATTTAGGGCATACTTAGATCAGTGTGTAATTGTGTTCATCGACAATATGTTAGTATACTCATCGACTCTAGAACAACATCAAGAACACTTGAGGCTAATGTTACAAACTTTGAGGGAATATAACTTATATGCCAAGTTATCCAAGTGTGACTTTTGGTTGAAGGAGATATCCATTTTAGGGCATATAGTTTTAGGAGAAAGAATAAAAGTAGACCTTGAAAAAATAAGAGCTATCATTGATTGGAAAAGGCTTGAAAACATTAGTGAAGTGTGAAGTTTTCTTAGTTTGACTAGATATTACTAAAAGTTTGTGAAAGACTTCTCAAAAATTGTTAAACTACATACTTAGTTGACTCAAAAGAATGAGAAATTTGAATGGAATGAGGAAAGAGAAGAGAACTTCCAAGAATTGAAGAGGGGATTGATTTTAGCAACAGTTTTGGTTTTGCCTAATAATGAAGAACCTTTCTTGGTGTACAGTGATGCTTCTAAGAACAGTCAGGGTATGTACTAATGCAAAATGGAAAAGTAATTACTTATGCTTCACGATAATGTGACCACACGAGTAGAATTACCCTACCATGAATTGGAGTAGTAGTGGGTACCGAGCCAAACCGACCTTGAACGACCAGTTCGTGGGTCGGTGACATAGTGAACCATGGCCGACCCGTAAGATAGCGGTTCAAGGCCAGTTCATTAGGCTCAGCGATTCAATGACCGATTTGAGGCACTTGATTCGTTTTTTGTTTTTTTAATTTAAAACATTTAATTTTTTATTAATTTCTTTTTTAATACATTAATAATTTTTACTAATGTGGCATCCTTTCTCCTTTTTTTAAAGTTTACTAATAATTAATAATTTCTAATTTTTTTAAATTAATTTCCAACTTAATGTGATTCAAACTTTTTTATTTTTTTCCCTCAAAATTTATTTCATTTTTCTCATATTTAAATACTTAATATTTGATAAGTTTTACAAAAATGACTTATATTAATTGAAATTGAATTTTTTATCTATCCTTAACACATAATTAATTATAATTAGTCATCTATCATTAGGTTAGTGATATTATTTTAAAAAAAATTATCATTCATCATTGTAAATAAAGTAGCTTTTATATACAATGACTTATTGGATATTATCAACTTATTTTTCTTGACTTAGTGACCTCTTTTTCCTCTTTCTTTTTGTTTTTTCTTTCTAAGATGGTGAATTAGCTGAGCTAGGCGGTTCCGCCTTCTTAAATCGCTTGGGCCCTTAAAGCCCGACGATTCACCATGCCTACTTTTGGGTCAAGCCAATTCAAGGCTCACTTAGGCCTATTTACGGTTCAGAATCCAGCCCTTGCTTAGGTCTAACCTAAAGTTAGCAATTATAATGTTTGCACTAAAGCTATGGAGGCATTACTTATATGGTGTTAAGTATGACATCTACACTGATCACAAAAGCTTGAAATATCTGTTCACTTAGAAGGAGTAGAACATGAGGTAACAGTGTTAACTGGAATTGATAAAGGATTATGATCTCAACATCGATTACTACCTTAAGAGACTGAATGTAGTAATCGATGCCTTAAGATGGAAGAACCATACAGAAGTTGCATCCCTTCTCATTGAGCAAAAAGAACTAATTAAGGAATTTGAGAGGATGAACTTAGAATTTTCATGGCTTAGAGCATATTTTGAATTATTAAACCTAGTCCTTGAACTAATGTTATAATAAAGAATTTGAGAAGCATAACAAGAGGACCCTACTTTATAACATGTGAAGGAGTAGATGCTACTTGGAAGGTATACGAATTTCAATTAAGACGAAGATGGAATGATCTAGATGAAAGGACGTATGTATGTGCCTAATAACCTTGAACTTCAAAAAGAAATTTTGAAGGAAGCCCACTATTCTGGACATACGGTACATCCTACAGGAAGTAAAATGTTCCATGATCTCAAGAAGAATATTTGGTAGAGTAGGATGAAACAGGATGTTGTAAACTATGTGCTTAAGTGTGACACATGCCAAAGAGTTAAGGATGAACACCAGTAACCAAGTGGGTTGTTGCAACCATTGTCAATCCCTAAATGGAAATGAGACCAGATCACCATGGATTTTGTGTGTGAATTGTCCAAAACAACAGCAAACCATGATGCTATATGGATAGTAGTAGATCGGTTCATCAATATACTTTCTATCCATCAATATGACCTATTCCCTATAGAAGTTGTCTCGAATATATTTGAAGGAAATAGTACGTTTGCATGAAGTGCTAGCTAGAATAGTATCTAATAGAGATCTAAGAGTTGTATCCAAATTTTAGAGAAGTTTGCAAAAAGTATTAGGAATGAACCTAAAGTTTTACGTAGCATATCACCCCTAAACAAATGGACCATCAAAGTAGACAATTCAAACACTGAAGGATATGCTTCGAGCCTATGATATGGAATATAGGGGAAATTGGGATTCTCATCAACCTTTGGTTAAGTTTGTATACAATAATAGATACCATTCATCCATTTAGATGCTACTATACGAAGCTTTATGTGAGAGAAAATGTCAATCCCCATTATTTTAGATTGATGTGGAGAAGGCAACTTGGGACTAGATTTGGTTCAGGAGGTAGCTAAGAAAGTAGCTATCATCCAAAAGCGAATGAAAGAAGCCCAAGACAAACAAAAGAGTTAAGCTAACTTAAAGAGAATAGAATTGAAGTTCAATGTAGGAGAATATGTGTATTTGAATGTAAGTCTGATCAAGAGCATACGTCAGATAAGGACTCAAGGGAAGTTAAGCCCCAAGTACATTGAATAATTTGAGATTCTCGAAAGAGATCTTGCGTACCACATAGCATTGCCCCCAAATACGACTAGAATACACATTGTGTTCTATGTGTTAGTGCTGAGAAAACATATACCCAACTTGAACAATGTCATTGAGCTAGAACTAATACAACTTAAGGAAAATCTAACATATGAAGAGTACCCAATCCAGATCACGAATATGAAAGTTCATAAGTTGAAAAACAAGGAGATTGGGTACGTAAAACTACTCTAGAGGAAGCACAAAAGAGAAGAAGTCACTTAGGAAGTTGAGGAAGATGTGAGACGAAAGTACCCCCAGTTATTTGAAGTTTCAGGTATGTCTCTAAGTTTTGAGGACAAAACTTATTTTAATGGGTGGGGGGGGGAAGGGTAGATGTAAACCCTATTATTTAAAGGACACATGAATCAACTAAGAGTACTTCTCGATCATTCACAAGGATTAACTAAATGAAGAATTTAAGTTTACAGTTAAAAACGAACTCAGTTTTTCAATTCAAAAGTTCATTATCAATAAAAACTTAAATACTAGAATAATGGGCCTTAAGTCACCTAAAACCTTAAAACCCTAAACCCTAAGATAATTAAGAATTTGTGACCCTAAGTCATAAATTAAAATTTTAATTTACATAATTTTATTCAACTCTAGAAAATTCTAAAATTTTATGAGAAGTAAATTATAATTTACAAATTCATTTAAGAAGCAAACTCTAAAAGAATTACATAAAAGATAATCTCCTTATTTTCACTTATAAGCTATGTTGCATATGGATAAGTAAGCCAGCCAATCACATTAAGTAACTTATCAAATTATAGTTAGGATCAACTTTCACGTAATAACCTATCAAAATCTAATGATAAAACCATTTCCATATATTACCATAACCTATACTACATAAGAATAAGTTATCACTTTAACTTATCAATTTAATTTTTAAATAAGTCACAAGATAGCACAATACACCAAAAGGACACCCTTATGGCTGGTTGAAAGAAGAGGGTATGGGGGGCCAGACTTTGTCAATCACACATCAAACTAATTGTCTTTCATGAGTAATATTCACCCCTTAATGCTTATATCATCTAATCTTACTAAAGTATTGCACATGTAGTTGATAAAAGCCAACAAAAGGAAGCTTGTTGGATACATTATGCACACATATCTAACAGGTACACACTCCCTCACTTTCTCTCCTCTTTGATTCCTTTTCTATACATTAAACACATAAACTAACAAAGGAAACCAAACCCCACAAAATCTACACTTGCTACCACATTTTGCACCTATAACTCATGATACAATTTCATATTTGTTGGCTACCTTTTGTCAACTTCAAAAGCCATTTTAGGAATCCATACAACATCCCCAAAACTTAAGTTAACCATCAAGATCTTGGTTCCTAAAAGAACTTTCAAGAAAGGGAAAGAAAACAAGGAGCAAAAGTAGACTCTTAGTTGCACAACTACCCATTTTTACACATTAAGGATGAGTAAGTTTATTTCATTGTCAAAGTACTCTAGTATAACATGATAGGAGATTAAATTTTTGTGAAGATATTGGCATGAACATAAGGTGATAAAATAGGTAGACCACTTGAAGGAGTATGCTTATGAATCTCTTACATAAACGATGAACAACGAGCATATTAAGTTGATATTATGATTGATACATGTCTAATGCTTAGAGTAAAAGCTTATAAGTTAAGAAAATCATGGAATATATATATATATATATATATGTAAATATATATGAACAGGGGAGTAACATGCTGGACGTATAGAGTATATATGGTATTTAGATGTTATTTTTGACTTCATGTGGTCACATATGCTCAAATCTAACTTTAGGCAATGGAAAGTCCATTACATGAAGTTTTTATGAATAACAAACTTTTAAGATGTAAACTAAGGCATAGGGTTTATGATAAGTATGTGATCTATCATATTTATGTAGTGCATATGCTAAATAATCATCTCATGGAAGAGAAGTTAAGTTAGAGTTGTAATATGAGTAGCATAGGTTCATGATCTAACACCTAAACTTAAGGAAAAGATAAAACAAGTTGAAAAACTAAGTTAGAGACCCTTGAACCAAACTGACCAGATTTAGAACTATAATGAAACTCACCTAACAATATAATAAAACCAAGTAAAAAAAGTGAAAAAACCAACCAAAGTAAGTATAATAAGTGTACAAAGCCTAATACTCAAAACTGAGCTTAAAATACTCAAAACAAGCTTGGAACTCCAAGTTGGGCCTTCACCAAATTTCTAAACAACACCATAATATATCAATGAAGGTTGTTTTGAAGCCTATAAAGAGTCTACATAATACTTCCTAAGCCCAACAAAGTCACTAACCTTAGAATAGACAAAAAAACAAGCCTATTTAACCACTTAAGCCCACATAAGAATCTAAGAAAATGTTAATGGCATGAAGGTCATAAGGCAAAGATGGAGATCTGACGTTGAAGAGTGTTTTAACTTTAGAATGAAGTTGTAAGCCCGAGCTTAGAAAGATTTCCTAAGATAACAAAAAGCTAATAGCCAAACTAAGCCCAAAAGAGCACCAAACCATGAGGACTGCTAATGTTCTGACCAGTGGATAGATTTGTGTGCCTTATCTTGAAAATATAACTACACCATGTTAAAGTACACTTGAAAATGATGAAAATCTACTCTAAGATCATAAAAATCGGATTTCAAATGAGAATGTTATACATGATTGATGTTTTAAATAAAACCAAGGAAAGATACAAAACTAAGTTAAATGTATAACCTAAAGAGTTTTAGGATTAGCCTTCCATCTTCATATAAAACTCTTAACTCTATCATATTTACGATGTTTAGCGAACCCAACTGTTAGAGATGACTTGCTCCTAAACTATTATAACTGATCCGCTACAACTAAGCAAGTGATTCTTGATTGCTTCATGCTTTGTTTTGCTTATAATGTAGATGTACTTAAATTTATACCATGAACTTGAATGCTCATAGGATTTAGGAAATGCATGTATATGATATTATGATTGAATGGCAGGACTTGTTGAGAAGATAATAATGAGAATTGTTGTGAAGATAGTTATGCATAATTATTTGGAATGAAATTGCTTGATCATATTGGAAATTGAATTAATTACGTATTCAATTAAGAAATTCAATGATTCATGTATTTCTCACATTTTCATTACAACTATACCGACTGCTACCTCATAGGAAGGAGCTCATAAGAGCAGGGACGCCTTCTAGGATTAGGAAAATATGTGCTATTTATATTATGGAGTCTCTATTATGAGTTATCGGGCTTACTAAGTACTAAGAAATGCTAACTATACTTAGGGTATATGACGTAGACTATGGAGGCTGCCATACTACTAGACTATAAAAAGGAAAAGTATATTTTCCATATAAGAAGGTAAAGTTTGTATATCTTATAAATTTGTATAAGTTGACTTGAGCACATTGGTGCAAGTGGAATAAAAAAAACCCATGTGCTAGGACTAGGTTGATTGTTTATGTTGGTTAATTATCTCTAACCCTAATTATAGGGGCACAATTCTGAGCTTCATGTAGTTCTTAGATTGCTACATAGGTCGTTACATGTATTGGTTAGCATTCTAATTGTTCATGCATTCATATATTATGCATCAAATTATATTATTTGTATGGCATGGTGGAAGGATTAACTCACTAAGCATAAGCTTATACTCTAATAGATTTCTTTCATTGTATAATCACCTCTTTGTTCATCAGGGTCAAGGAATGCCTGAGGTAAGTTTCATACCGAGATGGGATTGTGTGTTCAAGAAGCGTAGAAGGAATTTTGTAATAGTGACTTGCAAATATATTTACTTATTTTCTTAATTCCATAGTTAGACTTTTTTAATGCAGAATTTCGTAGGGCTTTAAATATGTTGTAATATATATTTTTATGGGATTCATTGAATCCTTACTCTAACTTTAATGCTTTTGTAATTTAATGTTAATTCCAGTCATCTTGCTTGATATTACTTTTCTATGGGCCTAATGGTAAGATAGAGTGAAAGGAGCCTTGTATGTTGTATAGAAAGCCTATGATGAATGAGGAGGTTGATCGTAGATCTTTATGTAGTACATGGTAATCTACCATGACAATGATACTATTTGGGTCGTAATAAATCCAATTCATCTATATAACATTGTTCTTCATTTATTCAATTGATCGTATTTACTATTACAATCTATACATTGTTCTTTGATGTGTTGAATTGACATTTCTGGGTTATTAATTTAATGTTTAAGTTTACTACAAAGTTTACAAGATTCTATAGTTAATAGATTGGTATAATTAGAAGGAATTAAAATGGACTAAGTAATTAGCTATTTTATTTCTCTAGATTAGGGTGACTGTCACATCTTGGTATAGCACACGATGTACCATCACATAGGAATATCTGTTTATACTTAACATAAGTTCTATTTACAATAAAAGAGTATTATAATAGAGTTTAGCTTAAAACTTGTTTATACAAAAGATTACATCTAACAAACTTAACCAAACTAAAAATATAGTACTTTTTTTTATAAGTACAAATCCATAATAGAACTAATAACAAAATATAACAAAACTTCTTTAAAAGTGGCTGATTCTATCTTACGAACACTCAAAAGACTTTTCCCCTAGTTGATGCTATCCCTTCAGTTCTTTTCATAACTTGAGGATACACAAGTATCCCCTTAGCTCGCTATGAGCTAAGTGATAGTGCATGAAACAAAACATAGAATGCACATACATACATTCACACAGATTAGTACTATAAAACATTCAATCTCTTCACCCGAGTTATCAATACAAACTATTTATGAAAAAAATCCATACTATGCTCATATATGTGACATGCATCGATACCAATATCCTATTCTTTTCTAATTCCTCATTTGGTTAGTCGACATACTCAGGCATCTGGATACAACATCTAAGAACCTAGAGCAATAAAGAGCTACTTGGGAATAGGACCCTTAAGAAAAATCACCTATTATGGCTTGAAAATCCAATACATAGGTTGTGAACCCCTAAAATGTTCGATCTAGCATTTGAAATAGATTCAATTATGTTAGACAATTTAGGAGTCAACAAGGTTAATGAAAGAGAAAACCCTAAAAGAATTAATCAAGCGTAAGAAACTATTCTACCCTAAATGCATCTAAATGCTAAAGATTCTATTCAAAAGTGACAGAAACCCTAAAATGATCACTTTAAAGACACATGTGCACCAATTCAACATAATAAACCCTAAAACCCTAAATTAATAATATACCCTTCATATTTTGCCAAATCATTAGAAAAAGATTAGAGATGATTCTAATCATGCATATAAGTGTTGAATCCTTAAGTAGTCCTTTAGAAACTAAGATAATGAATCATAGCTTACATTTATTGCTTAAGAATATGATTAAGATAGTCTTACTTAGAGTTAGGAGTATAGTTGAAGATTAGGTTACATATAGTGAACTTTAATACTCGAATTAGTACTTTTTGCACTTATTATCCAAAGTAGTTTATCAAATGAGATATATAGGCTATAAAGACTTAAAGGAAGACCTCATCAACTATGTTTACTAATCAATTTACCAAATACCTCATTTCCTCTCATTTCCTTCATATTTCCCTTAATTACATATGCTTAAGGAAAGTTGACCAAGTCAACACATGTTGACTAAAGTCAACAATTTGAAAATTCAACAAAAGTGTCCTTTTCATTTGAAGAAAATATCTTCCTTCTCATGATTTCCTTTCTTTTCTTTTCTTTTAGCCTTTCTTTTTCCTTCTTCTCCTAGCTTACCATCTACTTCTTTCCTACTAGACCCCACCTTCTTCTTCATTCCAAAAACAAAACAAAACAAAAAGAAACAAAGTAAAATCCCTTCCTCCATTTCCATAAGCTTCCATCTTCCATTTCACTTTCAATACCTTCTTTTTTGTCTCCATAATTCCAACACAAATTAAGGTATATACTTATGATACTATGTCTTGCTTCATCTTCTTTAGTAGTTAGAAGAACAATTAGGTTAGGTTAAGTAGTTATGTGTTGTGTATATATATATGTTGATTTAAGCCTAAAGTTCAAATCTTTACATATGGAAGTGTAGAATTCTTTAGGAAAGGGAAGAAGATACATGTGTACATGTCTTTGAGTATGTGTACATAAGGGTATGCTAGAGATATACATGCATCAATACCTTTGTACATAAGTATACAATATCTACATAACTTAAAATAAGGTATATACTAACTATACATACATATACCATATCAAATATACCCTTAAAATACAAAAATAATGAAATTGTGAAGCTTTCTTAAGGGGGTAGATAAGGCATACGAAAATATGTATGTCACTGTATGCATATATGGGTATGTGTATAAGTATATGTATATAAGTACACAAGTATATATATAGTATCTTAGAAGTATAGGTATGTATATTACATATGTATAAAGTGTGTAAATATATAAGGATAATAATTGAATAATGATGTAAGCAATGGTGTCATTAAAGGATTACATAAGCCATGACATAATCAAATGATTGCATAAGCCATAACGTCATCAAAGAGATTGCATGAGCCATGACATAAGCATAAGCTTGTAAAAGAATAGATTATAAGATGACATAAGAATATAACCTATATTATGTATACATGTACTTAGGAGTCGAAGATCCCTTAAACCCTAATACACTTCCTAGATTGAATTAAACTTAATCAAGTATGTGAATTAGTAGCACTAATGTAAAATTTCCGAAGTGTAAGAATCAAATAGCTAATTCAATCATTGAGTCTTAAATTAGGCATAAACATAAGCAATAAGAATAATTAAACTTCAATAAGATAAAATTTCAATAAATTTAGCCGATATTGTAAAACACGGGTTATAACGTCCAAAACAGACATCACTGTGTAAACATGCATTCGAAAACGATGAAAACAACTATAAATTCATAAATATTGAAAATAGAATGAAAAAGTTACGCACGATTAGCAATTAGGTTTAATCGAGTAAGGGCTAATAGTAATCTAAGTAGAATTAGGTAAATAGATATCCATAACCATTAGTTGAGTCAACTACTTATTATCTTTGTTATCTCGTAATGATTAGGTGATCCCAATGAGGGCGAGGATCTCCCGATCGGTTATTACGACTAGAGCGAGTCGTCATAGTCAAGTGAGTATTCTCGATGAGTCGATACTTATTTATGCTTGTAGTTCATGCACTTAAATTGAATTTTAATAACTTGATGCATGGGGTTTCGGGATATGTGTGTGCTTGATATTGATTGATTTTTATAAGAAATATTGTAAAATACGATAATTGATGATTTGATGGTATGATTGATTTTTATATGATTTGGATGGTTTGTTGATATTAATTGATCGCCTCATAATTTAACCTAATTATATTTGGCTTCTCTTAAATTAAAAAGGGTTATACATTATCCATGCATTACATTTACTTATTCCGGCCATCACTTCACGCAGAGATAAAGAGAGGCCTTGCGGGGGTTGTTTATATATATTAAAGTGTTTCTATATAGTGCACTCGTACAACATGACCTCACCTAAACCTATGGGCTTACTAAGCAATGGAGACGCCAACTGTATGGCTGAGGGTCGAGTCTAGAGATCTCCGCTGTAGGGTGTGAGTGTGGACTGCGGGGGCTACCTCACCGTTAAGCTTGGGACTTTGTGAACTACTAGATTTTTATAAATGGAAATGTAGTTATTTGTGAAATACAGAATTCAAAGTTATGGGTGAAAACCTACGTGCTAGAGCCCGGTCGTGATTGGTGCTAATGAAACTCTAACCCTTATCTCGGTAGGCGTTAAAATCTGATATTATATGCAGTACCGGTCAACTGCATATATTGTTTGGCATACCGTGTGTGCATGCATTCATATGGTTATAACAATTTGTTTGACAACTTGTTTGTCAGTATAGTATGAGGGATAGCTCACTAAGCTCTTGTAGCTTATTCCCCAATAGTCTTTCTTTTGCAGGTTTACATACGATGGGATTGGGATAAGGTTAGAGTGCTGAGTGCGAGATGAAGATATGTACATTAGTGTTAGAATTAGTTGAGATCTTTATAGGTGATACATAAACACTCTTTGTAGAAAATATTCACCTATTAGAATTTAATATAATTTAATTCTTCCTGCAGTTTTATAATGTTGGCATACCCTGTCCTATTATTTAGTAGAGGATACCGATTCTCTACAGTTTTGAGGAACTGTGGGATATCGGACATCTATAGTTATTTATAATTATATATTATGTCATGTTACAATAAATTAATTACTTGAAAATCATTAATCTTAGTGAGTTATTATTTAGAGTCTTGCAATCTCTAACTTGCAAGATGGTTTTCATATCATGGGTGCACACATGTTATGAAAATTTTAGGTAATCCTACTAAGCCTCCTATAGGGTCCTGACATAGTTGGTTATACTATATGGCCAGAATAAGTTGAGTAATGTAGTCTATATGCTCAAAAGCAAACACAACAATTTTTTAAGCATTCAGAAACTCGACTTATAGGTCCTTTCATGACATGCCATGAATGTATTGAATTATACAATAGTCTAATATAAAGCACGAAACTCAAGTTTCACGTTATGACCAATTCAACTATCTTAACTTCAGCTTTATTTCTCAGCTTTATATTGTATTCCTTCCTATAAGGCTCGCTTAGGTAATCACCTTAAGGAATAGTTCAGTTTTCAAGTTTTCCAAATAGAAATACATATTGATGAATCAATCATACACAAGGAAACATTTCACTTTTTCAATACACATTCAATAGAATCAAGTATCCAATCAATCTAGCATGTCATTACAATTCATAACACAATTGACTTTAAGTCAAGTAGACATAGGTCTACTTTCACAAAAATAGAAATATCCACTTACCCGACTTCAATAGTAATATAAAATCCTAAGCTTTACAATGTGTTCGTTCCTCACCGATCACACCTAGAAAAACACACATAGACCCTGTCACGAACTAAAGACAGCCTAGTCGTGGTAGACGTCGTATACTGTATGAATAACCCCTAATTAGTTACCTTTCTAATCATGAACTCTTTACACAATATTCAAAGCTCTACAACCACTAGTTTCATAAGAACATACAGATCCATATGGTATCATCATACAAACATATTTATATAAAATTTGAATTACAAAGTTTACAATATACAGTAATTTAGTATATCTAAGTCTATAGTACTGGTAAAACAAAAATACATAAGTAAGAGTCTATATAATTTGTTTTCTCAATACACTGGATAGCTCGCTTTTGCCCAAGCCCCTAACCTAACCTATGGCATTCTCATGTACTCTTCTTATTTCTTATTTTATAAACTTATGCTTATGTCATCACTTATGTCATCAATTGCTTGTGTCATCGCTTATATCATGGCTCATGTCTTCATATGATTACATCATTGCTTACATCATCCTTTGCTTATATAGGCTTTACGTCATGCCTTAGTATATTATGTACACATATATATGTTAAGTATATACTTATATCTTTACTCTACTTATATGTATGCTAGTATACTCATACGTATACTTATACTTATACCATATTTATACTTATACATATACACATATATACATGTGGTCACATACATAGTTTTATACAAATTTTGTATACCTAAAATTCCTCTTAAGAAAGCTTCTCAAATTTCATTTTTTTTTTGTGTTTTAAGGGTGTATTTAGCATGGTATAGGTATGTATAGTTAGTATATGTCTTAGTTTATGTTATGTACATAATGAATACTCATGTACACAGGTCCCTATAATTGTACTTCTCTAGTATACCTTTATGTTCACATACTTAAAGACATATACACATGCATCTTCTTCCACTTTATAATGATTTCTACTCTTCTACACATAAAAATTGAAACTTTTAAGCCTTCTTCAACATAGATGTACATAACACATAACTACTTAAACTAACCTAGCTCTTCATCTAACTAGTGAATAATCTGAAGCAATACATAAAAAATAATAACATACCTTAGTTTGCTCTTGAATTATGGATGCAAATTTGGAAAGTTAGGAAAGTCAAAGGGAAAGGGAAGGTTACGGCTATGGAGGTAGGGTAAGGGCTTCATTTTTGTTTTGTTTTATGTTTAAAAAGAAAAAGAAAGTGGGGTTTAGAAGGGGATAAGGTGTAGATGGCAATAATAGAAAGAAAGAGAAGAAAAAGATAAAAGAAAAGAAAAGAAAAGAAATCATTAGAAGAAATAGATATTTTCTAATGTCGAAGTAACTTTTTGTTGACTTAGTCAACTTTTTGACCTTGGTCAACTTTCCAAAAGCATATGCCATTTAGTATACATAATGCAGTAATTAAGGAAATGAGACATTTAGTGAATTGATTAGTAAAAATAGATGATGAGATCTTACTTTAGGTATTTATATTCTATATACATCATTTGATAAGCTACTTAGTATAACTACTATGAAAAGTATCAATTAGGGTATTCAAGTTTACTACATATAACCTAAGCATCAACTAAACTCCTAACTCTATATATTACTATGCTAATTATATATTTAGAAGATAAATGTGATCTATGATTCAATATCTTTGTTTTTAAAGTATTACTTAAGGATTCTAAATATGTATGCATGATTGAAAGTTATTTCTAATCTTTCATAAATGATTTGGCAAAATAAGAAGGTTATATTATCAATTGGAGTTTTAAGGTATATTATGATGAATTAGTGCTCGTATATCTTTAAGGTTATAGTTTTAGGGTTTTAATCACTTTCGAATGAAATCTTTAGGATAGAAAAATTTTAAACACAATTGACTAATTATTTTAGGGTTTTCACTTTTATTAGCCTTGTCAACTCCTAGATTATCTAATATACTTAAGTCTACTTTAGAAGCTAGATCGAAAAATGTAGAGGTTTACAAACCCAAGTCAATTACAACTCAATACTAAGTTCCTATGCTTTTTCGTAATTGCGGTTCCAAGCTTAATTCGATTGTATCTTATTCATTTCTTATTGGATTTTGATAAACTTTTTATCATCGCAATTGTTATTTTGAATATTATTAGGATATCTTAATAGTTGGGACTTATCAATTTTTGTGAAAATTCCAATAATATCCTTTCGTGTTATCGATTTGGCCATACGAGAATATAACTTTGTAATTAACTCAAATAAATCCTAAATCTAAATTAAAAGTCATAAAATTCCTCATTCCCTAAGTTGTTCAACATTCATTATGTACTCCAAAATACTAATCCTTTGCACATTTAACAAATATCACATTAGTGCTAATTACTATATCAAATATTAAGCAAATATATAGTCTTGTATTATGAAAATACATAATAAATAGCGTACAAGCTCGATTCATTCCATAAAAAATCCTATAGACACACAAAACTATTTAGTGTAATTATTGACCATGAATTATACTCAAACATATATTTTTATAAAAATAGTGACTTTAACTCAAAATTAGAAAAATCATAATATATAGGGCTCATACTTTGATTTTGTTAAAAATTAATTAATTCGCTAAAATAGTGAAATTGCCAGTTTTATCCAAAATAATTACAACAAACAGTAAACATACTTATTTTCAAAAATTCTTATTACTGCAATTAAATACGTATATTGAGTATGTTATGTACAAAATTTTAACTTGAAAGAACATTATTTACTATTTTTAAAATTTAATTCAATTTTCGTTCATACAGAGGCATTTCTTAAGGACCTTATATTTTAAATAAATATTTCACTAGAATAAAATTATCAAATTATTTTACACATAAAATAACTCTAGAAAAAAAAGTTTCATAATTAAATAATATCATTTACTTTTTTATTTTAAAATTACAAAGTTTCGGCCGGAAGTTTGGTTCACCTAAACTGTCCGCCTCCGACTACCTAACCTCATCGAAACACCTCCTTTGGTGGTCCTTTCCTTGACCTCAAATGGCTACTAGAGCAAGACACCAATAGCCTATTGAACCAATCTAATTAGATTTCGAACCTTATTTTTGATGTAATTTTCTTATTTTTTTCTAATTTGTTTCAAAATTTTATTGAGTGATTTTTTATTTTTTTTAGACTTCCAAAATGTTATTTTTGAAGTTTACAAGCTCTATTTATATTTTCCAAATGGGTAAGAATTTATAAAAATTGGACATATAGCTTACACATGTTATTTTTTTTTATTTTCAATGAATGAGGTGTCATTTCCTTATTTTTTTGCTTTTAACTGATCATCCAAATTAATCTTATGCTACCAAGCAAGTATGATGACTCATCGTTGCATTTTTTATTCATTTTTCAATTTTTTATATTAGTTTACCTTATTTAAATAATAATTTCTTATTATATATGCGTATTTAATACAAATAATGCATGTTTTATGTTAATACATGTATAATTCAACTTCATTTATTATTTTTATGAGTTAAATAACTTATCTCAAATATCCTATTATATTCATATGCTCTAATTTCATATTTATGATATTTATCGACTTTAGTGATAAAATGACATTTTCTTAAATTAATATTTTTATATAATTTATTTTGAGAAATTGAGTTTACTTGAATGAATGACTTCATCTAACTTTTCTAACCTTACTGTGAAGTTCGAAATTAAACTAGTATCTTAGACCAATGCCCTAAATTTAGGAGCTCGGATCTTAGGGTAATCGTATGAGCTTGAAATTTAGGATATTACAATGACCTAATAGTAGAATTCACGACTTAATGTGATCCTAAGATATTTTATTGTAGAAGCAATTCAAGTAAAATCTATTTAAAGCTATGAGTTGATTTATTGATGCAATTTCAGTTAACTTATATAAGGAATTACTATGGTCTATTAAGTAATTAAGATTAAAAAGTTGCACATGGCTAGGTAGTAAATAATAAATTTATTTAATTTATAACATTTTATCATGTCATATAGTTTATGCTTATTCGGGTTTATTTATTTAGTTAGGGTTTTTAATTAATTTGAATTGAATTATTGAGTTAGATATTTAGCAAATAGGGAGAGTTACTAGTGATTCAAGTATTTCATATTAGTTACATAGGGTTCCCTAAGAGATCAACACTTGAACTCAAATCTATTTTACTGTACTATAATTTGATAGGTCTACTTGCCTCCCATCACACTTTTTGGCACTGTTGCTAAGGATCCTCTTTGTTAAAATTACTTAGATATTAGGAAAATCACCTTAACCAATTATTCTAACTGTTTTTTATTTATATGATATATCCTTCTTATTCTTATGATCGTATATTCTTTTCTTGGTTACCTTTAACTTTTAACTTTTTCTAGTTTACGACTATCAGTAGCAGAGCCGATCATATAGAGTTTGATCCTAAAGTTGAAAAGAGCACTCATTCTTTATGAAGGAGGGTACGTGAAATAGTTGAGTTAATCAATCAAGGTTCTCCACTCCAGTTTAAAGAAGAAGAAGAAGATTTGTAAGAGATGGTTTGAAACAAAGATGATGCCAACAAGACAATGTTGGAGTATACTAAGTCTATTGTCATGCTTGAGTTCAAGGGGCAATTCTATCCATCCTATAAGTCATTTAGCTTAAGTTAGGTCAATTGTTCAATTTGCTATAATCATAAAAGTTCTAACATAACCTATCAACTACTAAATATTTTATAAAGAATGAATTATAATTAAAAATGCCTTTTAAAATATTATAGGGCATCCTTGTTCTCATATGAATCGTTAGGACCCTAAGGAATCAAAACCCCTTACTAAACAATAAAATGAGTAGGAAAAAAATTTTAAAGCTAGCTTTCCCTTTAATAACGAACATTCACAATTCCACATCTTGGCATAGTTTCTTTTGTTAGATTTGCAAAAACTATCATACACTCAGAATCCTAGCCTATCACATGCTTTAGTTACATGAACCTAAAGAAAACAATATGGGAATGAGCTAAAGAACTATGGCTTAGTAAAGGGTAAGAGGCATAAAGTATATATAAGCTAAGTAAAACAATTGAGTTGTTAATCAATTACTAAATGCAGTACATGAACAAATAAATACCATTCGTACGACATTATTTGGTCCTTCATAAAGTTAGAGAAATTCCACCTATAAACCCTTAAATTTTTTAACTCAATATCTAAAGTAGACTCAAGTGTATTAGATATTCTTAGGAGTTGACAAGGCTAATTAAGATAAAAATCCTAACATAATAACCGAATATTTAATCGCGTATAAAACTTTTATATCCTAAATGTATATAAACACTAGAGATTATATCCAAAAGTGATAAAACCCTAAAACTATAACCTGAAGAATATAAAAGTACTATCTCACTATAACTTACTCAAAAACCCTAATTGGCAATATATTCTTAGTATCTTACCAAATTATTAGTATAAGATCAAAGATAACTTTCAATTATTCATAAATACATACAAAACTAAAGTAATCCATTAGAAACCAAGATATTATATTATAGATCGCATCCATCTTCTAGTTATATGACTAGATTAGTATTATATAGAGTTAAGAGCTTAGTTGATGATTATACTATATATAGTAAGTATTAATATCCTATATGATGCTATTCATGATAATTATATTAAGTAGCTTACCAAATGATATGTATAGGATATAAATACCTAAAGAAAGATCTCATTACCTATTCTTACTAATCATTTCAATAAACTCCATATTTCCTTTCATTTCCTTAATTTCTCTCAAATTTTCCTTAATTACTTCATTATGTATACTTAAATTACATGTAATTTTAAAGAGTTGACTAAGTCAAGGGTTGATTAAGTTAACATGTTGAAAAGTTAACAAATATGTCATTGTCATCTAAAGTTTTCTTCTATTTTCTTCAACTTTCTACACAATTTTTTTTTCTAGTTTCACCCCTTTGTTGCCATCCACTTCCTCCCATAATTAGACCCCACTTGTCTTCAATATAAAACACAAAAGATACAAAACAAAATCCTTTCCTTCCCTACCATTCCAAACTATCACTCTCTTGTCTCCTCCCATTCTCTCAAACTTTTCAAATCTACTTCCATATCTCAACAACTTTTTATACACTAGATAAATTAATACCACTCTTACATATATCAAGGATAAAAGGTATGTTGCACGTGATTTTCCATCAAAAGTTAGATGTATAAGTTAGGTTAGTGTAGAAACTTTGTATAATATGTACATATGTGTTGTTGAAGGTAGTAAGCTCCATATACATGTTTCGAAGTGTAGGAAATCCTTTAATAAATGGAAGAAGAACACATATACATATGTATATCTGTATACAAGAATACACTTGATGAATACATATATGGATACCCTTATACATGAGTACCTTTATGCATATAACCAAAAAGGAAGAGTATACTGACTATACATACATATACTTTACTAAGTAAGCCCTTAAAGTGCAAAAATATGAAATTTACGAAGCTTTCTTAAGAAAGTATACTAGACATACGAAAATACATATAAAAATACGTATGTAACTGTATGTATATATGGGTATATGTACTAGCATATGTATAAGTAAATAAGTATACATACTAGTATATTAGAAGTATAAGTATATACATAACATATGTATAAGGTACATAAATACATAAGGATAAGTGTGGATATATGTAAGCAATGACATAAGCGATTGATGACATAAGCAATGATATAAGCCGAAGATGATATAAGGAAATAATATATATATGTATATACATACACATGGGCCGAAACTTCTTTAAGCTCTTAATACACATCTTAAATTAAATTAGTCTCAATGTAACACATAAATTAGTAAAGGCAACGCAAAATTATTGAAGTATAAGAATCTAATGGCTAATTAAATCATTAAGTACTAAAATAGGATATAAACATAAGAAATAAGAATATTTACACTTTAATAGCTAAAATTTAAATGAATTTAGTCCATATCGTAAAACACGGGTCTTAACATCTAAAATGGATATCACCATGTGAACGTACGTTCGAAAACAATGAAAAATGACTACAAGTTCATAAGTGTTGGAAATAAAATGAAAAAGTTACGTATAATTAGTAATATGGTTCAATCCGATAAAAATTGATAGTAACCTAAGTAAAATTAGGTACATAGATATCTAGAACCATTAATTAATTCAATTACTTACTATTGTTGTTTTATCATAATGATTAGATGATCTCGATACAGGCAAGGATCTTCCGATTGATTATTACAACTAGATCAAGTCATCATAGTCAAGTGAATATTTACCCTATGATTCCATGCTTGTATGTGATTGTAGCTAATGAACTTAAATGATTATGTTAATTGAATGTTGTGTAGGTTTAGGAAATGCTTGTATGTGCTATTGTGTACTGATTTGTGAATATACCTCAAATATGGATAACAAATTGTTGTTACCTAGTAGTATAAATGATGATTGTCTGCGATTTTTTTTAGTCACAATATAATTAGACTTAACTATACTTGGCTAATAAAAAGAAACTAGTACATGCATTGACATGTATCGCATTGACCTAAATTCTAGCTGTCACATCACATGGAAGTAGCAAGAGATCATTTGGGGATTGTTATTATAAATTTATTGGTTCTATACAGTCCACTCATAAAAAATGATCATATCCTAGCCTACGAGAATAAGGCACCAACCACCTGGCTAAGGGTCAAGTCTAGAGGCCTCCATTTAGGAGTAAGTATGAAATGTAGGGGCCTACTCATGATTATACTAGAACTTAGTTTTTATGAAAATAAATGATTTGTTGATTTAAATAAAGAATGTAGAGTTCTATAGTAAAGTAAGTTCTAGTATAATACTCGGATCTAACTGGTGCCATATATACTCCAAGCTTGACTTCGATGGTCATAATCTAAGTTGTGTATATTGACTAGTTAACTGTATGTATTGTTTGGCATTCTATTTGTTCATTCATTCATATGCATGAATATAATGTATTCATAATTTACATGTGGTGTGACTAAGGGTTTTACTCACTAGACTTTTGCTGTAGGATGGCTTATTCGTTGAGACTGGCCGAAGGATATCAAAGGTTAGCTTAGAAACCTAGGTAAGAATGAGCCATTTAGTGTGTTGAGAGAACTAATTATGCGATTTTTTATTTATGTAATTTTGTTTTATCAGAAAAATAGACCTAAATGTACTAAATTACTACTTACGATAACCTTTGTAGTCTAAATTTTATATAAATATGTTTATGTGATGATATCATGAGGATATGAATGTTCTTAGGAAACTAGTGGTTAGAGAGCCTTATATATTGTGTGAAGAGTTCATGATTGGAAGGGTAACCAATCGGGGGTTCTTTATATAGTATACAACATCTACCACGACTAAACCATCCTCAATTCATGATACTACCCCCTCTAACCTGGGTTAACGAGTTTACATAAGGAGGCTACAATGACAACATAAAGGCTATAATGCCCTTATGGCCAAACTTAGGCTTGTGTAATGTAACCATTGCTCCTTTAGCAACTATCTTTAATCTGAAATCCCTAGCCTTGTCATGACCTCCTCTTTTGTCACTCAATTCAACTAGGTCTAAGGAAAGGCCAACACATTACACCTCGTCGAAGGGGTCAAAATTTGATAGAAGAATCTTAACAATCCTTAATCGGATATCATGCATGTCCTTTTAAAGTTTTAGTCATATTTATATTAATTTGAGTAACAGTGATCAATCATTTTGTGAATACACTAGATAAAGTCAGTTTCATATAAACATAGCAAAACACTTAGCTCAATTAGAAACCAGCACTTCAGTATCCAAGCATAAGCATAGCATAAATACATTTAGCCAATAATAACCACAAGCAAGTATATACTCTATTTTCTAAAATGCTAAAAGCATTTATCCCACTTATTTGGCCTTCTAGCTAATCATTCCTAGATGCCTCAAATAGGTTATAAAATTGGCTAGGTTTCCTAATATTTGAATTATTCCTCAATACCAGGTTCCTATAAGGCCATTATGAGTCCTAGGTTTTGCTATCTACTTGACACATCATGTTGTATGTTCAAGTCTTTTATGGTCTATTATAGTATTAAGATACTTACTTATAAATACAAGTATCATATATATGTAGGTATAAATTACTAAAAGCAATTAATATGTGTATTGAAATAGATATATGTAGAATATGTTCGTAGGAAAGTAAATATTAATGGAATATATCATAATATTTCTAACGCCTAGAACCTAACATGTCACAAAACGTTATGTAGCCTTAGTCCTCCACTACTGCGTCAAGCTTTAAAACGGCTACTAAACATCTTAAGCTTTGCCATTAATAACTACAAGTATTAGCAATCTCTTAGACTCTAAATTTCATAATATTCAAATTCCATAATAAATGCTCCATAAGTATCAACAAAATTAAATAACTTGCTTATCACTCTTAACAGAAATAACATAAATAAAATCAAAAGACTTAGTTCTAATAAAAAACTACAAAATTAAACAAGACTGAACAACAAAATTCTTAGTACTATCGTCAATACTACCGATTTTAGTCATAATAACAATAATCTCCATAACCGTCTTCTTGGTAGTAATAACTATCACTCGAATCCTCAAATCCAAAACTCTCATAACTAACAAAGTTTTCATAATTAATGTACTCTCAATAGACATCATTCAGTCTTATAGTTGGGGAAAAACAAATGTAAAGGTTATTTGAAGCTCGATATGTAATATATAACCACATGCATGTGATCAAACAATACATAATCACATGCATTTAAATGCAAAACAAGTAAACCATACAATTACCTTATTTATGTTTGCTTTTAAGCTAGTCACATAACACAGAGTAGCGGTCCTAATGACCCCATCACATCACAATCCATATCATAACCTAGCTTTTGGGCATATCTCTTTAAGTCTTTATTACTAAGCGTTGGGAGTACCACTTGTGTTGTTGGTGGATTTTAGTAATTGGAATTATCCTGCAAAGAAAAGAAAAGCTCTTGGTATCGGGCTAATTTGGTACAGCTACTCTAATGGCTAAGTTAGTTAATGAGAGTAAGCGAAGTTAAGTGAGTGATAAGGAGTTATCAAATGTTTCTTATAATGTTTCTTTACTGTATTTATAGGTGAATGTTATGTCTGAAATAATAATTATTAGAATGATTAATGAGATATGTGGAGGCCTCTTGATTAGACACATGCTGAAAATTTAGGGAAAGTGGACAATTATATAATATAATCGTGTCAAAGAATAACTATTCGTACCACTTTACTCAATTTAAATTTGATGCTGGTCCATGTTACTCGGCATTAGCAGAGAATCGAGTTACTCATCAAGTTGATGTCACTTGATATGACTGGGAATAGAGTCTCTTGACATGTAGGCAACCAAATAGTTAAGTGATGGAAATTCAACTATTAATGTTTGCCCCTTAACTCCCGTGGTCGAGTATTCAGCTAAGGGAGTAAATATCTTGATGTTCTATGGGGTCAAGTAGGTAATAATTTCCCAAATGATAAGTAATTAGAAAAGTATTTCAATTTTCAAGAGATGGATTGTGTCCTTTGTGAAAGGTTGCAACTTTCAATTTTCCCGCTTGTCAAAAGCTCAAGTGTTAGCGTGAATGACAATTGTCTCATTCACTATATTTATACTACAGGCCATAATAACTACTAGAGCCTCGGCAACCATTGGATCTCTATCACAAAATATGCATTAGTAATCCATGACATCTTCTATTTAGCATGTCATTTCCAACAAAGTATAGAGTTTTTCAATAGTAGAATCAAACTTTACAATTACTTTCATATTATATGGTTAAAAGCTACGTGTTCTATCGACTGAGCTAAGATGATGCCAAATGTTGTTAGTAGATTATGGTAATTGGAATTATCTTTCAAAGAAAGGAAAAGCTCTTGGTACCCGAGCCAATTTGGTACAACAACTTATATTTCCTAAGTTAGTGAATGAGAATAAGAGAAGTTAAGTGAATGGTAAGGAGTTATCAAGTGTCTCTTATAATGTTTCTTTCTTATATTTATAGGCAAATGTCATGTCTGAAGTAATAGTTATCAAAATGATTAACGAGGTATGTAGAGGCCTCTTGATTAGACATATGCTAAAAATGTAGGGAGAGTAGGTAGTTATATAATATAACCGTGTTAAGTAATAACTATTTATGCTACTTTGCTCAATTTAAATTAAATGCTGGTCTACGTTACTTGGCATTAGTAGAGAATTGAGTTACTCATCAAGTTGGTGTTACATAACATGATTAGGAATAGAGTCTCTTGACATGTAGGCAGCCAGGTAAGAAATTGATAGAAATTTGACTATCAATGTTTGCCCCCTAACTTTCGTGGTTGACTATTTAGCTAAGGGAGTAAACATCTTGATGTTCTACAGGGTCAAGTAAGGAATAATTTCCCAAATACTAAGTACTTAGAAATGTTTTTCGATTTTTGAGAGATGGATTGTATCCCATGTGAAAGGTTGCAACTTTCAATTTTTCCACTTGTCAAAAGCTCAAGTGGTGGCATGACTGACAATTGTTACATTCGCCATATTTATATCGCAGGCCATAATAACTATTAGAGCCTTGACAATGATTGGATCTCTATCTCAAAATATGCATTAGTAATCGGCACCATCCTTTATTTAGCATGTCATTTCCAACAAAGTATTAAGGAGTT
This sequence comes from Lumnitzera racemosa, assembly GCA_024138005.1. Classification (NCBI taxonomy): domain Eukaryota; kingdom Viridiplantae; phylum Streptophyta; class Magnoliopsida; order Myrtales; family Combretaceae; genus Lumnitzera; species Lumnitzera racemosa. The sequence continues at coordinate 49,146,674 of JAMXBC010000007.1, forward strand.
TCTCGATAGTAGAATCAAACTTTACAACTGCATTCATACCATGTTGTTAAAAGCCACATGCTCTCCTAGCCGAGCTAAGATGATGCCAAATGTTGTTAGTAGATTTTGGTAATTAGAATTATTCTATAAAGAGAGGGAAAGCTCTTGGTACTTGAGCCAGTCTATTGCAGTTACTCTGGTGCCTAAGTTAATGAATGAGAGTAAGGGAAGTTGAGTGAGTGGTAAGGAGTTATCAAGTGTCTCTTATAATGTTACTTTCCCATATTTATAGGTGAATGTCGTGTCTGAAGTAGTAGTTGTTAGAATGATTAACGAGACATGTAGAGGCCGCTTAATCAAACACATGTCGGAAATGTAGGGAGGGTAAGCAATTATAAAATATAACCGTATCAAGTAATAACTGTTCGCACTACATTACTTAATTTAAATCAAATGTTGGTCTACATTATTCAGCATCAGTAGAGAATCAAGTTACTCATCATGTTGATGTTACTCAACTAGGAGTAAAGTATCTTGACATGTAGGTAACAAAGTATCTAAGTGATGGAAATAAGACTATCAACAACTTGGGGCCACTCTATAATAATCAAGATCTACTATGAATCAGTTGCATGTGAGATAGTATGAGGGACATTGTATTACATGGATCATTAGGGCTGCTTTCTAAGGATCTACCATTACAGGCACCTAAGATAGGCTAAGCATAAGTAGGAAATAGTTACTTAAGTTGGATGTACATTTAGTCAATTTTAAATTTACTATCTTAACACCCATATACAATAAGTACATGTTACGTACCTAGATAGTTAGAACCAGTTAACAATGAACTATGCTGAGCTTTAGAATCTAAAAACATTAGATGTACATTGAACTCTTAACTCTTGAATAAGTAATTTTTTTTCTTTATTAAAACTTACTTTTAAACCATTTAATTTTGCTTAAATTCACTTAACAAAGTACTAAATAGATTTACTTTTGACGTGATAATGGAACATTGCAAATAAAGGAGAAAACTTAAAATTGGTGGGACATAACCTATGATGCAGTCATGTCATAGTGATTATGTCACTTTCTATCCACCTAGGTAGATACGATCTATGACATGTTCATGTCACTCATTAAACCCCCTAGGTACAAATGACCTGTGATACATTCGTGTCACTATAACCATATCACTTATTACTGTTTTACCCAAAATATCCCTTTCTCGACATGATCGTATCAACAACCTATATTCAATCCCTTGTACTTTGAAAAAAATACCTTTTCACCCACCAAAACTCTTTCTAAACTCAATCTAGCCTCCAGAAACTACAACATGTAATTCTTTTATTTTTAATACACCCTTAATTTCTTAAAACAACTCAACTCCACATCAAAAACATCAACTATAACTCCTTAAAAACTCTATATCTCTAAACCCTTGATTCATATTCAACATTTACTCTAACAACAACATAATTTTCCATTGCTTTATCAATTTAACCACTAAATTCATCACCTAAAAGCTTATTAAAATAAAGACTTATAGATAATCTATGGTGTAAGCGATACTTTGCCTTGATTTTGACGGTCCTTTAAAGTTTCTTTATTTTCCTTTCGTCAATCAATGCATAACCTTAAAAGATCAATGTATATTGCTTTGGTTCAATTAATAACCTCAATTCCACAATTAACTCTTCACTTACCGATGAAAGTATCCTATGGTTGTGTAAGCCTTGCAATCCCTTTCTTCACACAACTTTCACTTACACTACCATTAAATATCTATTTAATTAACCTTTTTGCTAAAAGCCAACAAGTGTAAATACAATTTCCCAAGTTATATTAAGGGTTTATGAAGTTTGCAAAGAAGGAATCTAATTCCGTTGTTAATAAGAAGCTTAAATGAGCTTTTGGTAGAAACAACATAGTATTTTGTGCACTGGCTAGGTTAGAAATTTTATGTACTTCCAACTTCACCCTTCATAATACCATTGCTAAAGACCTTAGTACCCTTTGCTTATAACTTAATTATCTTTTAATTTATTTTTATGCCCTTTATTATTTTATATCTCCCCCCCCCCCCCTTTTTTTTTTCTTTTACTAGGGTATTACATTCTTTCTCATAGTAAAACATTCATCCTCAAAATTTGCCTAATTCTTGGACTTTTATAATACCTTAAGGTTTTGAAACCTTCAATTTTAAGCCATTGGGCAATGTCAATATAATTAAGTGAAACTTTATGGCTAGGCTAAAAAATAAGAAGAAGTTATTCTATGAAGTCGAATCGCCAAAATACTATACATATGAGAAATATTTAAATAAAGTCCTAAGATGATCAAAATTAAAAGTCGCCTTATCACTTAGCTTGGAATATTATTTAGAGGTGATATATGCTTGGCAAATGTGACTTATATTTTAAAAGCATATATATCAAGAAGGAAATATGATTCGGAATGGATCCTTGTAAAAGCTCGGACACCTTCTTGTAAAAGCTTACACTTATATGGGTTAAATATAAAATAATTAAAGAATAAGTTGAATAAAATAATTAAAAGTGGTTTCTTAGGGGAAAAAGGAGCTACAAGTGGTTTTGTTTTATAGACAAGAAGCATCACATGGTTTAGAAAATAAATAACAAGGTATGGAACATGTTACTAAACTAAAACAAGGGGAGTTAGCAGTTTTTAGTACATGGTTTCATAAAACTGAACAACACTTAGTAAGCTTTTCTCCTCTACTACCCACTATAGAAACCCAACTCTTTTCATTTTACATTCTTTAGATAGTTTGAAGGTCTTGAAAAAGAAAGAAGAGGCTTAATTTGGCATATTTTGGAAATTAAGAAAAACAATTGAAATTACTATGGAATCTGGGTTTATATAGAACACAATGCAAACTTTGCCTTAGGAACAAGTAGCCACCATCACTAGGCTCTAAAACTAATGCTTAGTATGGCTAATATACCTTTAGTGGTTCATACTAGCTAGTGTCGATATAAGTTTCTCCTTAAGGTCAAGATTAACTTGAGCACAATGGTATCTGACCTGCTGTAAAACCATATCTTCCTCTTTCATTATTCCTAACCTCCTTAAGACTATGGATTAATTCGGAAAAGATGATGAGCTAAATGCCTCTCAAAAAGATAGAACAACCCTACCATAATAGATTGGATTAACTTCACTCAATTGGGAATAACTACCTATATATCATACATTGACTAGGTCATTCCTAAAGGGTTCAAATTCTAACACCAGGTATGAGTAGTTAGGTCTTTGCCTAAATAACTATTCATTAGCTACCATGATGTTAGCTATATCCCTTAGGATTGGGAAGTAGTGCTAAATTCAAATTGAATGCACGTGCTAAGTTTTGGAAGCAACAATTACCAAATTTAAACATACCGTTGGCTATACAAGGAGATTGGGATGAAAACAATAGGTTCTTCTGGATACTCTTACGCTTTCTTTTAGTTCTTTTACCTCTCTCAAAATCTTTAACTTACTTAGGCATCAGAGTAGTCATGCTAGAATCACTCTCTTACTCCCTATAGGTTTACTTCTTTCATTTGCCAGAGCAATTATGAGCAAAGTGTCCACTTTATTTCTCACCCTAATTTTGAGTATCAACAATTGGCACTATCTATTTTTATACACCTACTATGGCTAGAACTAAGTTTAAGGATAACAACACTTTAAGGAGGAGTAGGGCCCCTTGAGAAAATCAAGAAAGAACAATCATAGCAACAATGCACCTCCAAGGTGCCTCGAGTTGAACTTTATAGCTAGACATCTTAGCATCAAGAATAGGAGGATGGTGGTTCGCGTATAGCATGGTTAGAGGCTTTGTGTGCTAAGTTCACAAAAGAGCTCAAGGAAGTCTGAGCCAACAAAAGAGAATTGTATCATAGCCTCCACAAGAGGGATGTCACCTCTTCTTCGATCCCTCTCTATAGAAAGTTATGTGAGAAGTTAATTTAGTCACATTAGAAGAAGCTTTATGACAACTACGAGGAAAGGCTCATAGGGTAGACAAGAATGACTACAAAAAAGATAGGAGCCATGAGTAGAAAAAAATTGCCAACTGACATTATTATATGCTCCCATTGGATGACATGTGCAAAAGCCTGTAGATGGGAGGATTGAGCATGTAACTACTCTTTTGCCATAAAGAGTTATAGAAAAAATGGGTTTATAAGATCTATAAGATTGTGTCAAGAAGTTGATGATAGAAGGGGCTTTTAAGAAGGATACTGATGTGAAAGGTAGAGAGGCAAGCGCCTTCATACAAAGTATTATAGATGAGATACTTCTACTTAGTGTTCGTGTACTATAGTTTGACACATATGATGGAAGGACCCAAATGATCATATGATAACATTCTAAACAATGAAGTAACTTTATGGCCTATCTAATGCTATTACTTACAAGGTCTTCCCTTCTACTGGAAGGAAGTTTATAAGCAACTGGTTTAATTCATTGAAGGTGGCCTCTATCTCTTCCTTCAACCAATTAGTTGATGAATTCCATCAATATTTCTTGGCTAGTAAAACTTCGGCTAAAGATTCTTCGCTCCTGACATCAATTAGATTGAAGCAAGGAGAGTTGATTAGGGATTATGTCCATAGGTTCAATCATTCGATGATCGAAATCACTAATTGTGACAAAAAGTGTGGCACTGTTTGCCATTTATAGAGGAGTTAGGGAGGATTCAAACTTCTTCAAGTCCCTCACTAAGCACCCACTAACCTCTTTGGATGACTTTACCAAGAGGTCAAAAAAGTTCATTCGCTAAAAAGACCAGAAGTAAGCCAAAAAAGACTTGGGGAAAGATAAGCATAAGAGAAGGTTAGAAAAAGATAAAGGATGTGTGAAGGATAGGTTAGCAAGGAATTTTGATGCTCATAGTATGCTTAGCCAATCCTTAAGAGTTCAAAATAGGCTTATTCCAACCTTTGCTAAGCACACACCCCCCCCCCCCCCCCCCCCCCCCCCCAAACCAACCTATGTTGGATATTTTGATGGAACTATGCAACTAAGGTTTCTTGTCTTGGCTAGAAAGGATGAAGAATAACCCCGTAAGGAATAACTCTAATAAGTATTACCATTTCCATAGAGATTGAGGTCATAATACAAATGAGTGCATACATCTTAAAAAAGCACTCAACAATGTTGTTTAAAGGGATAATTAAGGAAGGGATACTTAAGGAAGTTTGCGGCTGATAGAGAGGAATGCATTGAGTGACCTCTGTAGAGGAGGAAAATTGTATAGTAGCCTCAAAATGTGGAGACCTGACTTAATAATTGAGCATTGGTGTTATAAGACAATGAAAGAGAGAACAACTAAGCTTCCTAAGGTGTTGTTAATGTGATCTTTGGTAGACCAATAGGAGGGAATGCTTTGTCTACAATGAGTTCATTAGACATGCAGGGAGATCATGCGCTAAATTTAAGAGGAAAGAGGCATAGAATTGATGGTGTGATCCTTTTCTCAAAGAAAGATATGCAAGTAGTTCGGTTCTCATATGAAGATACCCTAGTCATTATGACTCGGGCAGTAGATTTTGAGGTTAGGAAAGTAATGGTTAATATTGGAAGCTTGTCCAATATCATTTTTAAGCATGCATTTAATTAAATGTGACCTCAACATAAAAACATAAAGATGCCAACCTACAAATACAATCTTTATGGATTTAACAATCAATTGGCTAAGGTATAAGGAGTAGTCACCTTGGCCTTATAGATTGAGGACAATGAGAATGTAGTTGAAAAGGAAACTAATTTTTGATAGTAGATTGCCCTTCGCCTTATAACGACATAATGGGCAGACCTTCCACCGACACATTCAAGATGGTAGTATTAATTGCTTATTAGAAGGCGGAATTTCCTACTCTAAATGGGATAGGAACAAGTTACAAAGACTAATACTTAGCTCAAGCTTTATATTTGAAGGACTTGAAGAGGGATTAGATCTACAATGTTTTTGAGGCCTAGCAAAATTAGCTAATAAGCTTATAACCGATCAATCTAGAATCAACCCATAAATTTTAGGGTAATTGGGGAAGCTACCTAATTGAGCTTGAATTTTACAACAAAGCTTAGATTATTAGTGGAAGTAACCCTTAACCGGTTAGATTTAAGAAAATAAAATAACAAAATAATTAAATTCTATATTAATAGGTTATATGTAAATTACCTGTTATTTATCAAAAACGTGTAAAACGAGTTTCGATAATTAACGAGCTATTAGAGATAAAATATATGTACACCAAAAATCATAAAATAACATAAATAATATTCAAAAGGATTTATATGTATTAAATATGAATTTTCATGTAAGGAAATGTACTTGAAAATATCTAAATATACTCAAATGATTAAAGAAAGTTGCAAATAAATGAGGGAAAATTCGTGTCATAGCTAGGAGACATGTAAATAGTCATGGCAACATTAGAGCAGTGATTTAAAGAGCTTAAGCAAGTCTTAGACACTTAGGAATTTGATAAAGCAAGTACATGGATGCATGGAGTACCTAGAAAAAAGATACAACTGACCTTAAACTTATTATAAAAATCATAATCCACCTCCGTTTGCTATTAGATGGAGTAAGGTTTAACAAAAATAGGTAAGGCGAAAGATCAGTTAAACAAAATTTAGAAAATAAGTGCATTTAGCATTAAATAGGAGATTAGCTAGTAAAATAAAATCTAAGGCAAAACTACCACCATCACCACTTAATAGTAGAGGTTGCACTAGGGGTCGTCGACAACAGGAGAAGAGCTAAGGGCGACTAGAAGCTCAAATAATGGCAAGTTGCTAAGTTTCATCTTTTTTATAATTAATTAAAAATACTAAATCATATCTAAAAATTGTAAATGATGGTTTTCCTAAGTAATTTTGTGTTTAGATTTCAAAAATCAAACCAATTTTTCACAATTTTTAGTGCATATATATGTTCTTTAGGAAATCACATGCATGCGCTGATTTTTCAATTGAATTTTAAAAAGGTCAAATAGTGTAGTTTTGATCTCCATATTTGAATATAAGATGTTCACATATTAGATTTTCATGCTATGTGATCAGTTTGTTGAAATTTTAAGGTTGAATTTTGAAGAAATTTTGATTTAAGCAAAAACATTACAACATTATGGTATTTTCTAAAGGCAACCTAACTAATTAGTATAGTCTATGTTACAATCAAAATATTAAGAGGTTTTAAAGATATTTAAGTGAGAAGAAATAGAGTTTCTTGGAGTAAAATGGTCATTTGTTTAGTTTTATTACGCATTAGAATGAAAGAGTTACATAATTTCTTAATTTAAGGTTGGTAAATAATGTAGTTATGAGTATGAGCATAAGATAAGGCAAAAGTTGGAAGTAATATTTGGGTACTAGCCTTAGTTATAGAAGTGAAATTATATGTAGAAGTTGTGGAAATTTTTACTAAAAGATGGGATATGTTCTTATCAAAAGTTGATTCAAAGGCAAAATAAAATATAGGGTTAGCAATAATGCATTAGGAAGTTGTTTGAAACTTGAATTAGTGATTACGTTCAACCAAGCAAGAGTGAGTTCAATTCTATAGAGTAGGTTACCAGGTCTTTTTAAGAATCATGAATAAAATGTAATTAGGACCTAAATTAGAACCTGATTCAAAGGATGAATTAGAGATGAAATTAGAGGCTAAATTAGAATCAAGCTAGAAATGAGAATAACCACAAGGAGGCTTGGAACTTAAATAATTAAGTATAATAAAATCCTAAACTAAAGATAATGATCTATGTTCCAAAATAAAACCTATATATGTTAGTTATAGGAATACTAAAACAACATTTGTAAAATAGGAACAATCAATGAAGGCTTATCGTAAGTTACACCTTAAGTAAGCAAGTGTTAAGTTCAAGTAAGTTTGAGATCAATATGTAACTATATTTCAGTGTACTATTTCATAGTACTTCGAGTAAGTGGTTTGATTGTGTACATGCCTATTTGTGTATGTTCCTAAATATAGTTGTATGCTGTTAGCTTGCTGTATTAGTTTGAAATTGTTTGCATTGTGTGTTATGGATTAATCACCTTAAATTGGACTTACAATATTTGACATGTAATCTTAACTAAACATGCATTGCAACCCATGAGGGGATACTTAAGATTCTCTGTCAAATACTAATGCCTTTGAAAGGGATAACACTTGAGCATAATGGTTTTTTCTTCATCCTTAGTTAAGCTAAGTGATAGGAGAAGAGGTCGTAGCAAGGGTTAAAGGCAATGGTTAAAAGGTAATCACAAGAGGAGCAATGTCCCCATTACATAATCTTAGGTTTGATCATGAGTTGTTGCTTGTATGCTAAAACTCCTTATCCTAGATTAGAGCGAGTGTAATTTCTTTAGTCTTACAACAGACCAAACAACGTCGTATGATGATATTTATTTACTAAATTGCATATAAATAACTATTTGATAACCTTATCTATGCTTAACATTTAGTCTTGTGCCTCTATCTTAGCTTATTGAGTGGTTAGTTGCTTACATCCCCATAGATGCTGTTGTAGGTGCTAGCTAGGAGGTAGTGTTATAGTTACCTTAAAGCTGGTGTCTGTCAGATCTTGAGGAAGTAAGGATATACTACTTATGAATAGTTACACCTTTGAAGCTTGGTTCTTATCTTTTAAGCTTTTCCTACCAAACTATGAATTACTTAAGTAAATTAGGTTTTAGAACCATGAAAATATTACATGAGGTAATTGAATCTTAGTTTGTGCTTCCTAGTTTCTATAGGCAAATAACATCATTATTTTGTGAACTGTTTACTTCAAAGTAGGTCAGTAGTAGGTGCTTTACGTAAATCAAGTCTATGAAAACAGTTGTAAGATTAGCTTTTATCTTAAATTGGTTTCTGTGGCAGAACTATTACAACTTTGCCGCTTTGGGGCATAACAATATTGAGCAAGATTTGAGCAATCTTTTGTAAGTAAGAGGAGAACCTATAGAAGAAACATTAACAATTCAACTTGGTGACAATCTTGAGCATATTACCAAGGTTAGAGCTAGTATGCCAATTGACTTGAGGGAAAGCATAGTCCATTTTGTTCGAGCTAACGAAGACAGCTTTACCTGGTCCCCTTCTAACATGCTTGGAACTTTTAAAGAGGTTATCACCCATAAACTGAATATTCACCTAAGTGTGAAATGTTGGACAACAAAAGAGGAGAAATTTTGCCTCGAAGAGGCAAGTAGCTATAGAGGAAGAAGTGTAGAAATTGTTAAAGGCAAGTTTTATTAGGGAAGAGACTTATTTACTTGGCTTGTGAATTGTGTTTAAGTGAAGAAGGTGAATGGAAAGTGGAGTATGTGCATTGACTTCATCGACCTAAATAATGCATGGTCAAAGGATTATTTCCCCTAGCCTCTAATAGATCAAATGGTTAACTTAACCTTTAGACATGCCTTTTAAGTTTCATGAATATGTTTTCTGGGTATAATCAGATACAGTTGCATCCCTCTGATTAGGTACATTCCTCTTTCATTACAAACTTTGGAACTTAATGATATAAAGTCATGTCACTCGAGTTAAAGAATGTGGGTACTACATATCAAAGATTGGTCACAAAGATTTTTTTACCTTTGATATATAAGAACATTAAGGTTTATGTAGACGACATGATAGTTAAAAGTAAAACAAATGACAACCACCTAACTGAATGCTAAGAGACCTTTGATACACTGAGGAAATACAATATGAAATTGAATTTACAAAAATCTTTGTTTGGTGCTTCTTCAGGAAAGTTCTTAGATTTTATAGTGACATAGTGATATGCTGGCCCAAGGGCAGATAGGGATAGCCATATCTAGGGGATGGGTCTAAGCTCATAGAAAAGCTAGAACTGAAGGTTGGAATGTGCGAAAATAAGCAAATCCCATAAATGAATCCAAGGATATCATGCACCAAGGAACTCCATGGACTCATAGCTAGCTCAATATAACATATAAGTAGCTCTATGAGGTCACTCACCACCTAGCCTTGGTTAAGGGTTTGGATAAGAGTTAGATAAGGAAGCAAAAATAGCTCATTAGGAGAAGATTATATATATTCTATGATTTAAAAGATGATAGAGATGATTTTAACCACAAAACATGGGGGTATTTATACTTGAAATTTTAGGGCAACCTACTAAATATGGAAAAAATACAAAGGGGTATTATCCTAAATAAGTATTGTACAAGGAACGTTAAAAGGGCTACAAAAGGGAAATTAGAAAATAGAAGCTTTGTATAGTAGATTCCATCATGTAAGAGGATTAGGTACATAGTTAACAAATATTAGCATGCTTCTGGTTAAAATAGACATGGGAATATGTTCAGGATAGTTAATGTTAAGTTGACATGTAAGCTCTTCCAGGCTAAGCTTAGTTTAGATGTCATCTAAGTAGCTTGGAATAGGGTTAGCCAATTTGTTAGATGAGTGCATCAAACTTTCTACTACAAATTACTTAAGTTAGCGCTTAGAGATTAGTGATAGGCATGGAAGAGCTTAGCTTAATAGTGGTAGCAGATCTAATAGGAATCAACCTATGATAACCCTCAGGCTAAGGCTGATTTGTTAGAAGTCAAGGACAACCTACAAGAAGCTGAAGCTGACCAATCTTAACTCAAAGTTGACTTACTCTTACCGAGGTTGAACTGGTGATTGAAGGCTAAAGGGAGGAAAAGGAAACATTCGGCATTAGACCTATCATCTACTAAGACAACAAGAGACCAAACAGTTGAAGCCTTTAGGCTAAGGAACAGCTCGATACAGCATAGGAAAGCTAACACTAAGTAATCTATGACTGTAGCAATTGTGGGCCAACCTCACTAGGAGCTTGGCCAAGCATAATAAGACTTCCAAACATCCCACCCTAGCTTGGACACTCAACTGCCAATTATCCCTTCCTCGAGTCTGATCCCATAGATAGCTCGAATGATTGTATGTTGACCACTCTCTTAAATGAGCAGTTTTTTATACATTGTAAGTGTTTTCCTTATTTCAATTATAGGCCATTCTTTAAGGCTTAAGGGACTTCTATATTATTTACAATGTTATTACTAGGGTGGTTTTTGAATTTATTACAAATAGCAACTTTTGTAATTAGCCACATATATACAAAAATATAGAGAAATAGACAAACATGAATATTCTTAAAGTTGGAATTTTATTCTTTCTAGTAAGGTTACTTTGATGCTCCTAGAGCTTACCTTTACTGGATCATTAAGTGCTGAACAAACTCTTTAATTTTTCTCATATTCTTATCAATCTTGTTCTCAGGGTTATGGTGAACCCTTCATTTAAGCATATTAGTGAGTCACATTTAACTTCTCATTTGAAACCTGAATGTCATTTAGTGCTCGTAAGTTGTCTCGAGCCCTATTTCTAGCTTATCCCTTGGTTGTGTTTATTTCTTAGTATGTGATATCCATATACATTTACCATCAAAACTCCCTTCTACATCTTATTTCTCATCCCACTCAAATGTCAAATACTTATTCATGGTTCGTGTTTGCTGCATATTGATGGATTCACATAAGCTTTACTAGTACCAGAGCTTTGAGGGGATATTCATATTAGTGTTCTTCAAAGTTTGATTTGTGGTTTGAACATCTTTTAGTCATCATTCTATAGTATAGTATGTTGTTTGTGTTTTAGTAATCGTAGTATTGTGCTGTAGTTGAGTCCAATAACATTCATTTCAGTATCTGTCAGTTGTTGGTAGCTATAGAAGTTAAGTAGCAATAGTTTCTGGGTTACTATAATTGTGTTGTGTTGTTTGTTCAATTTCCTTTAGAAATTCCTATACAGACCACAATGTTAGAAGATAGTGTCAATAATATTAGAGATAGCCCTTATGGAAGCTTGAGGAGATGTTTTGGTAACATGGAATATCAAATTCAAAATCTCACTGATTCTATCCAAGAACTTGCTAGATTAGTCAGAAGTTATAGACATGTTGGTTAAGGTGAATGGAGGGAACGAGCAACTACCATTCTAAGTGGTTCCAATGAGCTTAATAATGATGAATGACAACCAAGAAGAGCTGTCAAGCCGAAGAGAAGAGAAAAGTAACTTGAGGAGAGGAGAAGCAGTAATAGGAGCATTAACTCTGAAGTGAACCAAGTAACTCGAAGAAGAGAGCCGAGGTCATGAAGAGATGTGGCCGAGCAGAGATCTAATATAAGTGGACAATTCGAGGTAAATCGTATAGCTCTGAATGTAAGGGATGAACCCCAAGCGCATAGCCAAGGACTTGACAACATCAAGCTTAAGCTGCTAACCTTCAGTAGTAAGTGCTAACCAGAAGAGTTCCTTGAATGGGTTCCCTAAGTAAAGAAGTTATTTGAGTGCTATAAGTATGTTAACACAACCACGGTCAAGCTAGCCTTGTTAGCCCTTGTTGAATATGTAAGTCTTTGGTAGGATAAATTGATCATGAAGAGAGTTACTAAAGTAGACGAGTTGATCAGAACTTAGAGGCTTATGAAGTGGTTAATGAATTAGCGCTGCATGCTAACCTACTTTAAGCAAGAGATGCTCTGTGCTTTCTAACACCTAAGGTAAGGTAGAAACACTTTTGAAGGGTACTTACAAGACTTTGAGACCTTAATGGCTAGATGTAAAATTATCGAGCCATAGGATTATACAATTGCTTAGTTTTTGAGTAGACTATGAAATGACATTATTGATGCAGTCGAACTACAACCGTTTAACTCATTTGATGAGCTAATCAATTTAACATTAAGAGTAAGGAGATAAAGGAGGAGAAGGCACTAGAGGCCAGCCATCTGACCTCAATAAGGTAGCCATGAGCCTGAGAGGTATAAAAAGAAGAAAAAGCCTAAGAAAAGGATGGAGAGAGGAAGTCTTGTCAACCTAATGAAGTTGACGTTAAGAAAGTACAGAAGGAGGGAGAATTTAGCACTAATGCTTGAGAAGTTAAGTGCTTCAAATGTTTATGTTATGGACATATCGCCTCCTAATGGTCAAATAAGAGGGTAATGATTTTGAAAGGTGAAGGAACTGATGCTCAAGTAGAAAGCCAAAGAGATAAGAGCTCTAAGAGTGAGGAAATAATTAACGTCTATCTTGAGATAGGAGAACCCTTAGCCCTGATAAGCAAATGAGCCAACATTAAAGAAGACCTAATTCAAATGGAGAACTTATTTTAAATCTGATGTTAGGTGAATTGGAAAACCTGTTCCTTGGTAGTTGATGAAGGTAGTTGCACCAACATTGTTTCTACCGAGCTAGTAGGGAAGATGAGATTACCAACCTACTTACATAGGAGAACTTGGATAGCATTTAAGGCTAGAAAACATGAAGATGAAGTTGACTTCTACGTAGTACCCATGAATGTAGCAAATTTGCTTCTTGGCCAACCTTGGGGGTACAATTAGAAAGTGATCTACGATGGCTTCCTTAATACCTACATAGTTTGAAAGGATGGGAATAGCTATTGCTTGACCACTATGAGTGTAGAAGAGACTTAGAAAAGTCCAATGCCCATGATAAAGAGAAAGGGGAAGAGGAGCTTATTCTACATCCAAGCTTACACTCACAACCTAAAGTTGAGGACAACTTCTTTTCATCCTTACGGTGATGATAGGAATCAGCCTGAGACAACCTTCTAGCCAAGGTCAATTTTTTAGAAGTTAAGGATGACTTACCAGAAGCTAAAGCCAACCAACCTTAACTCGAGGCTAACTTACTCTTGCTGAGGCTGAACTGGTGATTGAAGGTAGAAGGGAAGAAAAGGAACCATTCAACATTAGACTTATCGTCTATTGAAACTATAAGAGACTAAAGAGTTAAGGCCTTTAGGCTAAAGAATAGTTCGGCATAGCATGAGAAAGCTAGCGCCAAGCAATCCATGAGTGCAGCAATTGTAGGTGAACCTCATTGGGAGCTTGGCCAAGCATAACAAGACTTCTAAACATCCTACCCTAGCTCGGACACGTGATTACCAACCATCATGTTTGATCCCACAAACAACTTGGATGACTACGTGCCGACAACTCTCTTAAATGCACAATTTTGTATACATTGTAAATGTTTTCCTTATTTTAATTATGGGCCATTCTTTAAGGATTAAGGGCCTTGTATATTATTTATAATTTTGCCACTAAGTTTTTAGAATTTACTATAAATGGCAACTTTTATAATTAGCCGCAGATATATAGAAACACAAAGAAATAAATAAAAAAGAATATTCCTATACTTAGAATTTTATTCTTTCTAATAAGACTACTTTGATGCTCTTGGAGCTTGCCTTTATCAGATTTTTGAGTGTTAAACAAACTCTTTAATCTTTCTCACATTCTTATCAATCTTATTCTCAAAGTTATGGTGAACCCTTCATTTGAGTGAGTTAGTGAGTCACATTTAACCTCTTATTTAAAATTCAAGTGACATTTAGTGTTTATGAGTTGTATTGGACCCTATTTCAAGCTCAACCCATGATTGTGTTTGTGTCTTGGTGTATAATATCCATACACATTCACCGTCAAAACTCCCTTCCACTTGCTATTTCTCATCCCACTTGATCTGTGAATACCCATTTGTGGTTTGTGTTCATTGCATGTTTATGGATTCGCATCAAGATCTATGGATAGAAGTAGCATAGTTTCTTTAGGTATAGGTTAGGAAAGGTGAATATGCCTTCTTAAGCTTTCAAGTCCTTACGCTTCGGCTTAAGTTAGAGGTCCTATAGTTCAATTCCTATCATTCCCTCCTACCTGATTTAGATTTGGTATCAAATCCAACTAGTCATCTTGTTGTGCTTTGTTTGAGCTATATGGGTTAACGTCAACAATGTTAAATATGTAAGATACTTAGAAGTCTTCTAGTAATTCTAGTTGATGGGCATTTTCATTGATCTTCTAGAGTTTCTTGAATAGGCCTTTAGCTCGATTGGACAACTTATTCTTCCTCCTACTAGGGAACCTTTCTTTGCTTAAGTGTAACCTTCCTTGGTTCTTTGGTTGAAATTGCTTAAGCTTCCTTCCTTTCCCTTTTTCCTTCATCTTCTCAGCAACTTGGTTAATCTATGGGCTAACTTTTTGGTAGATCTATTGGAAGGACTAAGCTTTGGTTCTTGCGTTTCAATCTTCTTGGTTGGATAATGGCATTGGGGTGTGATTAAGGGGAAGTTTAGGATTAAAGAAATAGATGACATCAAATGGTGTATGCCCGTTAGTGTCATGTACAGTCCTATTGTGAGCAATCTCTACTACAGGTAAGCATATATCCTTATTAGTTAAGTTCTTCCTTATTGTAGGTTAGAGTAATGAATCCAAAGTATGAATGACTACCCTTATCTAACCATTGGTTTAGGGATGGCAAGAAGTGCTAAAAAGTACTTTGGTTCTTATTTAAAGCTAGACAGCTCTCTAAAAGTGGCTCAAGAACTTTAGGTCCCGATCTGACATTATTCTCTTTAGTATACTATGCAAATAAATGATCTCCTACAAAAAGAGAAAAGTAATAGCGGAAGCATTAGTAGTCTTCATATGGGGCACAAAGTATGCCATGTTGTTGAACTTATCTATGACGATTATTATAGAATCATTGCCTTGGTAGTTCGAGGTAATTCAGGTATAAAATCTATACTTAAAAGAACCCGTGGCCTGGCTAGGATAGGTAGAGGCATCATTTGCCCTTGTTTAGCTAAACTTTTTGCCATTCTATAGATTATATAACTCTTAACCATACGGTGCACATCATGACTTATCTTAAGCCAAAATAACCTTGCATTTAATAGCTCATAGGTCCTTGTTTCTCCAAAATGTCTACAAATCCTACCATTATGAGCTTCTCTTACTAATAATTCTTTAAGAGAATAGGTTGGAACACATAACTTACCACTTAGGAACAGATGTCCTTCCTCTACATGGTAATCATCTATTGTCCTTCCTTCTTTATAGCATCCATATATGGGACCAAAATGAGGGTCTTGAGGATGTTTCTCCATGATGCTTGCAAATACTAACATTTTAGACTACAGTTTGGTAAGAAGAGAATGTCTCCTTAATAAGGCATTAGCAACCATATTGGTTTTTCCTTGTTTATACTTAGTTGAAAAATTGAATCCTTCTATTAATTTAATCCATCAGGCTTACCTCTTAGAAAGCTTGGTTTGACTTCCATGGTATCTCATAGACTTGTGATCAATGTACCTGACAAACTCCCTTAGTAAAAGGTACTATTGCCACACTTAAAGAGCTTGAATTAGTATAAGGTGTTCTTTTTCATATATAAAGTAGTTCAATTGGGGTCCTCTAAACTTTTAACTATGATATGCAATAAGTCAGCTTTCTTGCATCAACATAGCTCCTATACTAACACCTAATGCATCACACTTAAGCTTAAACACTTTCTTGAAGTCCAGTAGAGCTAACATAGGTGCAAAGGTTAATCTCTCCTTCACCTTAGCAAAACTTCTTTCTTCCCTCTCTCTCCACTTGAATTGTACATTCTTCTTTGTCAACTTAGTAAGGGGTACAAAAATGTACGAGAATTTTTAATAAAGTGATTGTAGAAGCAAGCTAACCCATGGAAGCTTCTTGCTTCAATAGAACTAGACAAAGTTGGCTACTTAGTAATATCTTAGATTTTCTTAATGTCACCACATAAGCCTTAACTACTTATAATATACCCTAGGAAGACTACTTCTTCTTAGTAGAAACAATACTCCTTTAAGTTACTAAAGGCTTCTCAACTTAAAGTACATTAAATACAGTTCAAAGATGGTTAGACTGACTCAGTAGATCGATACTATATACAAGGATGTCTTCAGAGTAAACCATCACAAATTTTTTTTTATCAAATCTTACAATGCATGATTCATTAACCTCATGAAAATGCTTAGAGCATTTGATAAGCCATAGGGCATCACCATCCACTCTTATAGACTATGGTAGGTCTTAAATGCACTTTTCTATTCATCTCCTTGTCTCATACGAATTTGTTGATAACTAGACTTTAGGTTGATCTTACTAATTATTCTAGCAGCATTTAGTTTGTCAAGCATATCATCTAATCTTGGGATAGGGTACATATACTTGATTATGATTTCATTGATAGCTCTACTATCCATGTATGTTTAGCAAGTAAGATCCTTCTTTAGCATAGGTAAAGCTAGCACAACAAATGAACTAAAACTTTCTCTCACGTATCCCATCTTTAATAACTTGTTGACTTGCCATTAGGACTTGACAACTTGCTTAAGATTCATCCAATGAGCAAGTTTGTTTAGTAAGGTAATACTAAGTATCAAGTTAATATAGTGCTTAATTCCTTAAAAAGGGGGCAGTCTTCAAAGCAATTACTCAGGAAATAGATTAGCATACTCATCCAATAGTTCTCTAACCTCTTTAGATACCTCATCTTGCTTCTTCAATTTCAATAGCCTTCTAATCAATATGAAGCTTGGCCCATTGGATTTAGTGGCTTCTTAAAGCTTGGATCAGCTTAGAACTAATGTCTTCTTGGTTCCTTAAGCTAACTTAGCCTACAATTTAATCACTTGGCTCGAGGTTATGGGGTTTAAGGTGATCTTCTTCCTTTCCTTTTCAAACATATACATATTCTTATACCCATCATGTATGACCCTTTGATCAAATAACCATGGTTATCCCAATAACACATGTGATGCATACATAGGCAATACATCATAGAGAATTTATTAGAATAATTCGTAATTGAGATCAACAATAGTACCATGACCCTTTGATCAAATAACCTTGGTCAGCCTAACAACACATGTGATGTACACATAGACAATACATCATAGAGATTTTCATTAGAATAATTCCCAATTGAGATTGGTAGTGATACCTACCGAGTGACGTGTAACGCTCCATTCTCATATAGCTAATATACCTTAAATAGTCTTAGGTATAGGCAACTTGAGCTTTTGAACTAAGTTAATAGATGCCACATTAGTGCAACTTCCACTACCTACAATGAGTGCACACACCTAATCATTCACTTTGCATGTGATAATAAATAAGTTTTCTCGTTGCTCCTCCCTAGAAGTTGGTTCAATGTTTAAAGCTCTTCGAATAACTAAAGTTTGCTTATCTAAGTATCTACATATACATTCTCTTAAACAAGATCATTGCTACATACCTCAACTTCCTCCTCTACTTCAGTCTTCTCTTCAAGCTATTAGTACTCTCTACTTTAATGCTAGGGGCTTCACTATTAATGATTATGGTATGTCAATTGGGGTATTGCGTGGCTATGTGACCAAAACCTTAGCACTTAAAACACTAAATTTAGCTCATCTTCTATCCTAATCCTTGACCATTTACAAACATTCTCTTCAACACTTCTTAGTCAATAAGGCAACTCTTTTACTCAGTCATGATGTTAGTCCTTTGACTAAGTTTAAATCCGGTTTTTATGATCTTATAGTCAATCTTCATTGTTTTCAAGCGTACTTTAACGTGGTGAGGTTAGATTTTCGAAATGAGGCATACAATTCTGTCCATAGGATAGAACAGTAGTGTTCCTCATGTGTTAGAGTGTTTTTAGGCCTTGTATGGTAAATGGGCTTTTTGATAACTTAAGAAATCTTTTGGGCTTGGTCTTAAAATTTTATCCTAAGCTTAAAACACTCCTTGAGATCAGATTTACAATTTTGATTTATATTCCTAAGGCTAACAACTACTTCATAGGCCCTTTAGTGGGCTTAAGTTGTTAAATGGGCATGTTTTTTGTTCGAACTAAAGTTAGTAACTTTGGTAGGCTTATGAGGCCTTAGGTGGATATCTTATAGGCTTCAAAACAACCTCTCTTGATACTTTAAGGTGCTACTCAGAATTTTATTGAAGGCGCAACTTAGAGTTCTAGGCTTGTTTTGAGAGTTTTGGGCTCGGTTTTGAGTTTTAGGCTTTATATGCTTACCATACTTGCTTTGGTTGATCTTTACACTTTGTTCATTCACTTTTATCATATTTTTAAGCTTCTTTTTCTCACATTCCAGATCTGTTCATGATGATTCCAAGGGGTTCTTGCTTGGTTTTTCAACTTGTTTCAACATTTCCTTAAGTTTAGGTGGTAGATTAAGCACTTAAACTACTTGTATCCAAATCTTAACTTAAGTTTTATTGCATAAGATGATCCTTTAACTCATACTCCACACGAAAAAATAAAAGATCTTATACTTAATACAACCTCCATATCATAGCTTATGTCGTACAAAGTTGGTTTTTTCATAAAACTTTATGTGATGGATTTTTCTGTAACTTAAGTCTAGATTTGAGTATGTTTAACTTAATGGAACAAAATCAACATCCAAATGACGATGGAACCCTCACGTCCAGCATGCTCATCCTCCATTCAAGTTTTTGTTTCAAGACTTTCTCAACTTAAAATCGCCCATTCAAAGTGTTGAACAAGTATCTTTACAAAATACCAATTTTACATGCTCATGCTTCAACTTCATGTAAAGGTTTCATGAGTTTGTTTTTTAAAATGGTCTTTGTCGTTATCATAACTTAAATCATACTTATATCTTCAAGAAATCAAAGTCTCTTAACATAAATACTAACCCACTAATCACGAGAAATACTTACTCGTCTTTAATGCAAAATATGGTGGTTGTGCACAAAGGTTTTACTTAAGCTCTTAACTTTGTTTCCTCTTTTGCAACCTTTTGGAACCCGAATCATTTGGTCATTTGGAATGGGGTTTTCAGAAGGTTCTAATGGTTCTAAAAGATCTTAGATGGTGAAAGAAAATGACACAAGAAGAAGAAGAGAAGTTGCTGTGAGTGAAGTTGGAAAAATGGAAGAAAAGTTGATTTTGTCGGGTAAGGTGGTTTCTCCCTTTTATGTTTGTTTCAAATTAGAGAAAGATGAAGTGAAAATAAAATTGAAAGTGAGAGAAATAATGGAAAGATTGGCTAGTTTGAATGGAGAGAGAATGAGTGTTTAAATGTCTTGAAAGTGTTGTCTTGTAGCTTAAACAAAAGTCAACAATTGCAACAATTGATGATGTAAGCATTAAGGGGTGAATAGAGATTTGTAAGTGAAAGTGTGAAAGACAAGAGCATGGCCCCCCTTTCCCCCTTGTATAAATCTGCCATTTAAAGCACTTTTTGGGCCATAGAGTGGTCTTATCTCATTTATTAAAATTAAGCTTATGAAATCTTGTGAAAAATTGTCCATATGTAGTATAAGTGAAGGGGTGATAAGGAAATTATCTTATCACTAGATTTTGATAAGTTATTAATTGATAAATGATTCCAACTCTCAATTGATAAGTTATCTAAGGTGATTGGTTGGTTTACTTATTTATGTGTAAAGCTTATACATGAAGATAAGGGCATGGCCTTATAGGAAATTGTTTTAGGGTTTTCATTTTGCATTGTTTCGTAATTTATGATTTGATTCCTATAAAATTGTGAAATTTTCTAAAGTTGAATGAAATTATTCAAAATAAATTATTGATTAATTGCTTAGGGTTAAAATTCCTTAATTATTTTAGGGTTTAGGGTTTTAAGTAACTTTAGAGCTTGCAGTTCTTCAAGCTTGGGTTTTACCGATAATTGGTTTTTAGATTGGAAAAATTTAATTCGTTTCTAATTATAAACTTAAGTTTTTGGTTTAGTTGATCTTTGGGAATGTTCGGAAAGCACTTGTGCTCAAATCTTAGGCCCACTAAAAGTAGCGTTTACAAATTGTGTGTATGTATATGTGAAATTTATGCGAAAATTGACTCCAAAGTGAAGGGTAGGCTATTTTTCAATCGAGAAATGAGGAGAAAATTCCAAGAAGAGGATGGAATGAGAGAGAAAATGCTAATGTAGGCCCACATCAACTAACTCGGTCACCTACAGCTTGCCACGTGTCATTGTATGACAAATGGCATAATCAAATCCTGATATGTAGCAATCCTCAATGTGATAAAAAATAAAAAAGGCTTTTACATGTCTTCACCAAGATTTGAACCCTTAACTACCTACTTAAACTAATTGCTAAGTCCATATGTTTATCCGTTAGGCTTTTCACTTGTGCTTTATCTATATGTGTAATTATATTGCATATACAAACTAGGTTAACCTAGGCTAAATTCAAATCTAAGTCTAGGCTCAATAACTTAACATCTAAACTTATTTTAAAATTAAAAAATTTATCCTATTAAATTGTTATTTTCTAATTTCCCTAAAATATTCTATTTTTCAATTTTTTTTTCATTTTCTCAATTTTTTCAAATTTTTTATTTTCTAAATTTCTCACTTTTTAGGTTTCTTTCTTGATTTCATATTTTTTATATTTTCCCAAATTTCTTTTCTTTTGTGCTTTTTCTTATTTTTGTATTTTTTTAAACTTCTTATTTTTTCTAAATTTCTTTATTCTTTTGGAGTTTTCTTTAATTTCCTATTTTTTGTATTTTTCCTAATTTAGGACTTATTGAGGAAATAAAAATAAAAATAAAATAAATTGGGCAAAAATTGGGTGTCTATAATAAGCACCTAAAATTCTCGCATGTACTCATCAATATGCGACTTCCTTATTTTAGTTCTTGAAGCCAAGCAAATGTGTCCTATAGATAGGTGTATAGCAAAAATCTTACTTTAAGAACTCACTTAATGTTGAGCCATGTGCTAACTTCTCAATATCCATCTCATCTACTAAAGTTGCTTCACCTTATTGTAGCATAACCTAAGAACTTTACACTAGTAGTTCCGACTTTATCGTAGTCTTCATATTAATAATAGTTGAAAACATGCTCTACTTTCTCCTCTTAGTTTAGATAATCTTCAACATTTCTAGAGTCATTGAAACTTAGAATTTAAAGCTTAATATAGTCAATAGTACATAAGGTATGAACTCTATCCTCAACTTCATAATACTTATCTCTTTCCCTCTTTATCTACTTTATCTAAATCTATTCATCCTCATACGTATCCTCTTACTCCTCTACCTCAGTTTTGTTGAGTTAGGAAATGTCTTTAGGTAAGTTAGACATTACGAGTTATGACACTAACTTTAGGAGTAACTTGAGGGGTATATAGATGGCTTCAATAGGTTGGGAGACTAATGCATGGAAGCTTGAGTTAAGTTAGCTATTAAGTTAGTCGTTTCATCAAATTGCTCATTAGAACTTCTAATGGTATTTTAAGGTTGTTGACTACGAAAACTCCATTATTGTCTAATGTAATACCCATTAACACTTGAATCAATGCTCACAACAAATAGATTACACTTCTATTACTAAAAACAACATACATCACTTCCAGTAAGTTAATCCACCACTTAAATGGAACACACATACAATGAGAGAAACCAAAACCAAAGCCTAACTTTGTCATACTACTGGAATCAATAATGCAATCAACCTTATCAAATCTCATACAAAAACAACCAACAACTACATGCTCTATTTTCTACAACTCAAATTAGTGTATAATAGAGTACTACATAGCAACCACTATGATAGAATAAAACTACTACTAACTTTAATAATTACTACTAACTCATACACAAACTTAATAGTTATTACACTATTCAACACACTTCGAACACAAATAGTAATCAATGCAACAAAGACACAACATAGCACAATAGTAACTTACTTGATATGAATTTTCGCTCTAATACCAAGATGATAAACCACACCAAAGGTAGACAAGGATGGCCATATTTAGGGTATGGGTCCAAGCTCATAGAAAAGCTCAATGTTAAGGGTATAAGGTACAAAAATAAGCAAATCCCATGAATGAATCCAAGGACATAATGCATTAAGGAACTTTGTAGACTCATGAACTAACTCGATATGACAAACGAGTAGCTCAATGAGGTCACTCATCACCTAACCTTACCTAAGGGTTACAATAAGAGTTAGACAAGCAAGTGAAAATAGTGCATAAGGAGAAGATTCTATATGTTTTATTATTCAAAAGCTGATAGTGGCTATAAAACACTAGGGTATTTATACCTAAAATTCTAAGGCAACTACTAAATATGGAAAAGATGAAAAGAGGTACTATCCTAAATAAGTATTGTATAAGGAATGTTAAAGGGGTATAAAGGGGAACGTAGAAATAAGAAGCTTCGTACAACAGATTCCATCGCGTGAAAGGCTTGGACATGTAGCCAGTAGATATTAGTAGGATTTTAATAGAAATAGTCATGAGAATATGGTTAAGATAGTTGATGCTAAGTTAACTTGCTAGCTCTTTTGGGGTGAGCTCAACTTAGATGTTATCTAAGTTGCTTATAATAGGGTTAATTGATTTATTGGTTGAGTAGGTTGAATGATTTATCAAACATTCCTTAGGTTAGTGCTCAAAGGTCAACATTAGGCATAAAAGAGCTCGACTTGGTAGTAGTAGTAGATTTGTAGATAGAAGCAGCTTGAATTCTTCAAATGTAAGTCAGGATAGGAGAATGTACCTTACTATGCTCTTATGTCTTCATGCTCATGTTCATTTTAAAGGTCTTCTAACTTGATTCCTATCATGTAGTATGGAATTGAAGCCTATCTAAAGAAGATTTAAGCCATGCTTGACATGGAGTCACTGAAGTCTATTAAGGAGGTCCAAAGGCTTACTAGATGTGTAGTAGTGTTAAATAGGTTTGACTTTACAAGTGATGAAAAATGTATAGAGTTTTTCAAAGTTTTAAGAAATTTGTTTGAATTTCAATGGATTGAAGATTATGAGAAAGCTTCTAAGGCCTTGGAAGGATTTTTAATAAAACCTCCAATCTTATCAAAGCTTCTTGAGGGAGAGACTCCTTACTTATATTTGCCTATAAGTGATCGAGCTCTCTCTTCTATGCTAGTATAAGTAGAAGGTAGATGCATATGCTAGTTTATTATGTAAGACATGTTTTGCAAGGACAAGAGTTAAGATACACAAAGTTAGAGAAGTTTGTTTTAGCTATTGTTGTAGTCACTAGGAAGTTTCGACCTTATTTCAAAGCTCATCAAGTTATAGTTTTGATTAATTAACTATTGAAGCAATCTTTACATAAGCTTCATGCTTTAGGATACATGATGAAATATGCCTTAGAATGTAGTGCTCTTGGGATATAATATTGACCTAGAGAGGTGTTTTATAAGTATTGAGAGTTCTATCCTAGGTATAGAACAACCATCTTAGAAGTTGTACGTCGATAATTCATCGACTAATGAAGGAAGTAAAGTAGGTTTAATCCTAATATGCTCGATGGAAGCTCAAATCTCTTACCCTTTGAAATTTGGATTCCGGCCATCAACAATGAAATGAAGAATGAGGTACTATTGGTTAGGATGAAGTTGACTAAAAAGGTCGGAACAAAGCATTTAAATATGTTTTTTGACTCCTAACAAGTAGTTAATTAAGTTGCAGTGAGTAGCATAGCTGAAGATGAGAACAAGATTAAGTATTTATAAATGGTAAATGTGACTATACCAAATTTTGAGACTTAGAAAGATAAATGTTTCAAAGATGAAGAATTGTCCAGCATGCAAATTATTAAAATTAACCTCTACGTGCTTACTGAATTGGGAGGAAAGGATCTTCATTGAATACTTCTTGGAGAAGAGCATAAAAAGATTACTAATAACATGTTTAGAAATTCAATAGAAGGATTAGGAGTACCATTGGATGGATATTATTTTAGAATAACTAATGAATGGAACTTTTCCTCAAGATACTAAGAAGGCTCGGCAACTTATATACAATGCAACTAATTTCATGCTAATTGATAGAAATTTTTACAAGAGAGGCATGATCATGTTGTACCTAAGATGCCTACAACCATCTAAAGTAGAGTAAGTTCTTTCCAATGTATAATCTAGGGTAAGTAGTAACCATATTAAATCCTTAGTTTTATATGTTGGAGTGCTATAACCAAGGTATTGGTGGCCTTCAATGAGAAAGGGTGCACTTTATTTAACTCAAACATGTGATTGGTGTCAGAGGAATGCTTTCATTGAGAGAACCCTTAGCTGATACTTGATTCATTTCATAGTCCTAAGCATTTTGCCCAATGGGGATACGATATACTTAGTTCATTCCTAAACACAACTAAGTAGTAGTGATATATAATTGTAGTAGTTGACTACTTCACTAAATGGGTCAAGGCCAAGGCTATAGTAAGCATAATAGAATAGAGCATTAAGGCTTTTGTAGTTAGTAACACTTTAAGTAGGTTTAAGATACCCTACCCTATCAAAATAGATAATGGGCCATAGTTTGATAATGATAAATTTAAGGATTCTTTGAAGCTTGGTAGAATAAGCTATGCTATACATCTATTGCACATCCCTAAAGCTATGGTTAGGTAGAGATGGTGAATAAGGTTATTTCACAAAGTTTGAAGAAAAGGGAGGACCAAGTGGGAAGGAAGTGTGCAAATGAGCTGCTCAATGTTTTGTAGAGGTATTAAACTACACAAAGGACCTTTATAGGTTATACCGTATAGTAATTGGCTCTTAGTTTAGAGGCTATATTGTTTATTGAACTTTAAGTAGAGGGTGCAAGGGTTTACGCTTAGAACCTTAAATATAATGACATTAGCCTCCTTGCTAATCTGTAAACTGTTCATGAAACATGTGCATTGGCCAAAGCTCACCTCACTGCTTATTAGTAGCATGCAATTCGATACTATGATCTAATATGTTGGAAACTTAAAGCATTAGGAGCAAGGGAGTATCAAGGGAAACTTACCCCTTATTGGGAGGAACTTGTCAAAGTGAAGGGGAAGGTAGGGAACAAACATGCTTACAAGTTGTAAAGGATTGATGGACAGCTAATCGCAAGGGCACAGAATGCTTACTACCTCATACCATACTTTGGATGGACATTTGGAGAAGAGAAGAAGATATGTCTATTTGTTTGTTTATATATTTTCTTTTTATTATTCTTCAATGTTAGTGCTTGTGTAAACTATGATGTGATTATAAGTAGACCTATTACATAGACTTGCTAAAAAGTTTGTTTATTTTTTATTGCCAAGTTTTATTTATCTCTTTATGTATGTGTTAGTGCTGAAAGGTTGGATGCAATGGACTAATCTAATTCTTTTCGAATATTCCATATGATGAAGTGATTGTTTATTGTTGACATTGTTCTATTCCTTACTTTGCCTTATCTTACTATAACACCTATTGCAAGAATACAAATTTAATGATAAACAAAGATGTAATCTTCACTTGATCTCTCTAATAAGAGAGAGTTTTAAGGGTCTCTTAGGCTTATTAAAAGGAAACAAGCAAACTATAAAGTGCTAAATCCCTAAGTCTTATATTTGATGGACGATTGGAAAATGATATCTATTGATCTCTAATTCCTAAGAAAGGATGACAAGACATTAAATAAGAGTGGTAACTATAAATCCTATTAAGGATGATGAGGTTAGTATGTATCCCTAAGTCTTTAACTAACAACATGAATGATGTTGTAAGTTTAGGCGATGAGCTCTTACAAACTTAATCACTTTAAGTGCAATAAATGGATGACAAGCTATTTGGAAGCACTAAGCTATTAACTAGTGATGGACCTAATGTTCTAAATTTATTGGGTTAAGAAACTAGATTATTAGAGGCATAAAGGCATTAATAAACCTAAAAAAAAAATATATTGTTGTTGTGAGGATTTTAAATCAATTACATGGGGATCCTACAAAGGACTCCTAAGCTACTAGAACACAAGGAATTTTACTTAAAGTCCTATAAGAAATATAGACAACAATGTAATGAAACGAGTTAATCAATGAGTAGGTTAAGAGTTTATGAAAGTAACTAAAATTTACCAAAGGAAGTTAATGAGCAAGCATACAAATATTCAATAATATAAAAAAGATCTTAAAGTTTAGAAAGAGAAATGTTGGAAGGGGTCTCAAAAAGTCATTACATAATGTTAAATTTGTCATATCAGCCTAAGAAAAGATCTTTGTTAATAGTAATAAAAAAAAGGAGAAAAACATTTCTCTTAAGCTTAGTTAGTAGTAGCTGTTTGATTGTTAGAGTCTTAAGTAGAGCTAGATTAATGATCAACCGATTGGATTAGGAGTAGGCACTTTGAGGATCTTAAGGGCATCACTTTGTTCTTATATGTTGTTGGACTCAACTACAAGGATACCATATATCTTGACTTGGTTGTTCCTATGTTTTGGCCTCACTAATGCTGGCTTTGTCAACAAAGGTTTCATTCTCTTAACCTTGTCTAGCAAAATTTAACCAACTTAAACCATATTCAAGATGGTGGATAAGGATCTACCTTTGAGCTAAATTTATTCCATCCAACATTTTTGTTGCATCAAGCTCTTATACTCCTCACTCTCCTTGATATCGTTGTGGGCCTTATCATAGGCCCTTTGGTAAGTAGAGCTCCATTCCTTCTCAGCCGTAGTTATCTTAGTTTTTAGCTCCTCATAGGAGCTTTATAGGTGAGCGACCTCCATAATATGTTTGCTCTTGACGGTTTCACCCTTATTTTGTATCCCATGAAGGTCTAACACCAATTGACAACATTTCTTCTACTCCTTTGCTAAAGCTACCTCTCTTTACTACTACGTTTTGGTTTCTCTCTCTACTTTTCTCTCTAGGCCTTAAGTTCTTTTGCCATCTTCATTTTTTCCTCCTTTAGTTTTGTCTTTTTGTAGCCCAATTTCTCTTAGAGGTTCCTCTTCTCAACCTCTACACTAGCTACCTAGTTCTTGGCTTCTTCAATGATTTAGAAGAGAAAGAAATTGTTAGTTTAAGGAAATTAAAATGAATAGAAGATAAGTTAGAATAGAAAACTTATGGGCTTCTTATCTTCATTTAGAGCTTCTACTATCATCATTAGGCATTAGGAGTTATGGGAAATTTAAGCAATGTTAGAGAATGAATTTGCTAACCTAAGTTTGAAAGATTAGAAAAAGTCTCACATTGTAATGATTGGATGTGATGAGAGGAAATAAACTATTAGATCTAAAGTTTTGAAAAAGCTTGGCCATGTTTATTAAGGGCTAAATGTCTTAGGTAGGCAAATGCCCCTGATCAACTCAAGTGGTACTTAACCATTCCTTAAGGCTTGGTCGATAATACAAATGTTCCAATTGAGGAAAAACTATAGGACCTTTATGTTTTGCACCTAGGGAGGAGTAATTAAGCTTGGAATACTAAAGGGGGGCTCTTCACCCTCATTGGGGTTCTCAAAATTGCCCTTCTAACTTATCATTCTAGGGGGTTTTCCCCTTCTTGGCATCTCTCTCCAAGGGTAGACATTCATAAGTATTAGGTCACTTCTTGGGTTTGGTAACCCTAGCGACCTTTCTTTTGGCAACAGTCATAGCTTGCTAAGTGTCCTTGGTCCCCTTGGTTTAATAGCTCTCTTTTTCCTTGGTGGCTTAAGAAGAAGTAGACTTTACTGCTAGCTTCACTAGAGCTTTTGGCAGTACTTTGGTTGGTGGCTGAGTATGAACTTGTTTAGTAAATGTCTTTTTAGGTTCCTCTTTCCCTTTTAACCCACTAGCTTTTAGCTCAAGAAATAAATCCATTGAGCTATAGTCTTTAAGTGACATATCTGCAATGAAAGGTTCAAGAAAATAGATTATAGAAATGCCAAAACACGAGCAATGGAACTTATAAATGCCATATCAAGCACATGCAAAGAAGGCCACTCAACTTCTAAAGTGGATGTGGTGGTCCCTCCTCTTATAAGCCCCTCTCAACATGATAAGAATACAAAAGCCTATACCTTGGTCGACATTATTGCCCACATATGTATCCTCAACATTTCCATCAAAAGTGCTACTAGCACTTTCATCTACCCTCACCTCATATTTGGGGAAGATTAGAGCACCATTAGAGTATTTAGAAATGATGATGTCCATATCCTGTGGTTATAAGCCTCCATAATCATGTTATGGTCCCTTTAGTCATTAGGGAGTAGGTACTTAATGTCTTATAGCCAAATTAGCTTGTTGTTAGTTGAAAGTAGTATTGAAAGTTTGTTCTTAAAAGACATAAAAGAATTAGGCTATGAGGTTACTAAGGCTAATCTAGTATAGCCACTCAAATGTCTAAGTTAGTGAATGATAAAGAGAATAAGTAAGTGAGAATTATGTAAAGAGTCCTCATAGTGGTAGGGTAGGCACTTAGATGTCTATTTGAGCATAGAGGTAAGTTTGGAGGTGTTTCCCAATTGATTAGCAAGCAAGCCATTTGTACTTATCTTCTAGTTTGCAATGTAGTTATAAAGTAATGCTACCATACTTTCAATAACATTTCCATACTTCACTCAATCTTTACTGTTAAAAGCCGTATGGATTCCTAACTTAAACGTGACAACTTTTTGTTTTCTCACTTCTTTGTATACTGCATGCACATGTAACGTAGTTGTCAATTTAGTCATTGTTACTTTGCACATTCCTGCAACTGTCGGTGTTATTGCATCCATTGGATTTTTAGCATGGTGTACATGTCCCTTATTGATACCTAGCAATTGAATCATACTAAAATCCCAATATCTTCCCCTCTATTCTTCAAGGAAAGAATTAGCTTTAGGCAATACTTATAAAAGTCCTTAAAGAGTTTCATCACATACTTTTCTAGCCACTCATCCTAACATCATATTATCTTTCCTCTTAGACTGCTTTCGAAAAATTCCTAAGTTCTTCGATTCCTTTCTTTTGAATTCATAACATATAATCAAATATAGCTAGAAGAAAGATATGTTCTACTACTCCTACTCTAACTCCAAATGATTTTGAAGCCACTCCTTTTAGCCCCCTATGAGACAACTAAGTTGACTTCAAATTCTAATAGCTAGGTAGAGAGTGTAATCAAGAGGTGGGAGAAGCTTGCTCGTATAGTTGCTTGTGGATATTTATCTTGATGACAATGAAGGTAGGTCAACTGCTAGATACACTTACAATATGTAATGTATAATACTAGTTCACTAAATGGACTATAAAGTAATGCCATTAGGGCAATTGTGTATAGGTATAATAAATATTTTGAAGATCTTCTAGTTGAGTGGAAGCTTTGCAAGCATAGGGAAGATGAGAAGGTGTGTTTTCTAATTGAGCTTAAGTTTCATGTTTGCTTAAAGTATTTTAAGTTTGGTTTATGTTTTCCTCTTTCTTCTTTCTGAAAAGATTTCTTCAATCACTTCCATGTTTCACCGAGCATGTTCTCTCCCAACACATATCAAAACCTTGTTGCTTTTGAAATATTTGCGTAGAGCTCGACATTAGGGCCATCACACCGTTGTTTAGGTTTTTCATTACCATTTAATGTCAACCAGATGGGTGGTTTTACCCAATAACAAGATATGGCCATATATTCATGAACTGTTTGTAGTCTAAGATTCATAAATGGCAACATAAGTACATATTAATCAAGCTAACTATGGATCTTAACTTCTAGACTAAGTAGACATAACCCATTAGGGCAAAGGACATTAAGTTATTGGCAAATGAGGCCACTACTACTAAAAAAGATTCAAGATAAGCAGCATATTGAGATGTTTTAGTAAGATGTTGAGAGAATTATTAAGCATTACGAGAATGGGGAGCCAATATTTTCTAATAAGCAAGGTAGGGCTTGCTTTACCACAATGTTAAGTTGAGTTATTTAAGGGAAGCCAATCTTTACAACTTATGGGGGGAGATCCTTTGCCATTGAGCTATGTTCAGTATGGATATGTAAGTTACGTACTTTTAATGTCTTAAGTTATAATATTCTTTCTCTTTTTTTTTTTTTTACACACATGTGTAGGTAATGTTGACTCAAGGAAGTTGTTGGTGCTTGCTAAGGCTAAAAAAAAAAGCTTCATTGTCATGCCGCTAAGATCAATTATAGTTAGAGTGAGATACAAAAACAAACTACCAAAGGTTCCGTTGTTAAGGAGAAGAAGAAGGAAACAACCTAATAGGATGGTAAGGAGACAGCTTAGAAATAGAATGTTCTTGAATCCATATAGGAGAAATGCCACCTCTGCTAGAGAATGTTGTAGAAGAACGGCTAATTGGCGATCAATTTGTTTCTCATGGTGATGCTATGGAGATTGCTCTTACGAATACAACAGCAAATAGCTTAGCATTAGCAAAGCCATCATCCTTGCCAAGCCCTAGAAAGAGGAAAGGAAAAGGCCGTATTGGAGAGCCCCTAGCTAAGAAGGGCAAAGGATGGATCAAAATGCAAAGAAGGCTCTACAAGAGAAAGCTCTAACTATCAGACTAGCTAAATTTACTCCCTAACCAAAGAGAGTTACTATTATGTTCCTTGTTGGAATTAGACCATTTTGAACATTGATTTTGTGTTAAGGGATGGAACAAAGTTCTTAGCTTTATTGGAGGGAAGTATTTTACCTAATGATAAGGAAATTATGAGGAGAGATGTTGATAGAGTTGGTAGTAGTAATAAAAGCCATGTTTCTATTAAGTTGTATGATGTAAGTTTTTAAACCATTACTACTAAGCTTTAATCTATATAATCTATCAAATTGCTAATCTTTTATATTTGTTCTACAAACTAGTAACCATGTTTTGATGACCATGGACAAAGTTGAGAAGGAGATGAAAGGATGATAGATTGTATACCCCCCTTATATAGATATATGTAATTGAAAGCTCATTAGCACATCAATTAATCATTCCCATGTAGAAAGTGGAGGATAGCTCAAACTATTGTACCAAAAAAATGGAAGGATTAAGGCTAAAATGGAAATTGAAAAGCTAAGAGGAGAGCTTGAGTCTACATAGAAGGCTTATGGAGAAGCATTTGATGAAGTGTCAACCTTAAAGGCACAGATCGAGGAGCTCTTCAAAGAAACTAATAAGATGAAGGATTAGCTAAGGGAGGGAAAAGAGAAATGCCGGAGCCTAAGGTAAACAATTACTATGATGAGTAAAGAAGAAGACAAACTAAGGGTCTAAGTTAAGGACATGAAGACTAAAAACTCCAAAATTGAGGCTTAGTTAGTTGAGCTAAAGTAGGCTTCCAAGGATGAGCCTTTTATGGATGAGGCTTTATAAATCGTTACTCTTAGTCAACATATGAAAAGCCACTTTACAAGAAGTTGCTAGAGAGGGTACAATTGGTCAGAGAGGAGATTTTGAAAGTTTACCCTAATAACAAACTCTCTAATCTCAACTTTGCCAATGTGGATAATGATGATGTTGATAGCAATGAAGATGTAGAGATTAACAACGAGGAAGGAGTTGAGAGTTAAGGATAAGACAGTGACCAACCTACAACCATTGAAACCCCTATCCCTATCGAGGACCTTGCTACAAAAGAGACCCCTTACATTTGAAAAGAGTCTTCTAGTGCTCCAGTTGAGACAGTTAAAGCCAACAAAGATCCTAACTCCATCAATGTTAGAGAAAGTATGCCAATCGAAACCTTAGTTTCGTTAAATATGTTAAAGAAAACATCTCAAACCTGCAATTTCACTAACATTTCCTAGACTTTCTATATTTGATCAAGTTGGCATGTCAACCATTTGTTACCTATAGTGAGACTTACTTAATTTTTGATGACATTTTGCTATTTAGTTTTGTTGCACAATTTATTTCATGCATGTTTTAATCATCTATTTCTCTATAGATATGGATAAGTAAAGTTCGTTAATTGTGTGAGATTTGAACTTATTTTAAATGTTAAGAGTTTGTTAATCAAACTAAATTGGTCTATCAAAGGTAATCAAGTTCATTAGCTGTATTAGGTTATAACTCTTAGATGAATTGGGCTTATAGATCATTTAATGCAAAGTTTATTAACCATTATAAGTTTAAACTTTGTTGGTACTAGTTTGTTTGCTATATAGACTTGAACGATATTATCCATTAATCATAGTTAGATTAGGAATTGTTGAAAACATCAATAGGGATCCAAATGTTAGATGGGAAAACAAGTACAGAAAAAGATAAACACACTACATTCTCAACTAATGAAGAACATCTACTTGAAATACAACTTGAGGTTATCAACATTCTAAGCTCATGGAATAACTAGTCCATCCAGTGTCTAAATCTATAGGCCCCTTTTCCTATGACTTCCCAAACCCTTACTTAATCATCCTAATTTGTGATGAGTTTCCCTTAGTTATCTCACTTACTAATTCACCCCTTTGCAAACAAAATCCCCTAGTTGAAAGATTTTTTGTTAAACTTTCTCATTGTAATATCTTATTGCCTCGTATTGGTCAGCAACAACCCTTTTCTCTTATAATATCCTATATCTCTTCTATAGTATCTAGATTAGCTATTATGTTGACCTGATTTGTCGTGATGTCAAACTTATGAGTGTGTAAATTGGATAGTTCTAATTTGATTGCTAAGATAGCCTTTAATCCAAAGGCTAACCTAATAGGAGTTTCTCCCATTGAAGTTTTGCGAGTAGTTTTATACCCCCAAAAGATGTTAGGAAGCTCATTAGCCTACTTTCCCTTTACCTGATCAACTCTTTACTTTAAACTATGTAGGATATTCTTATTAACAACTTCCACTTATTCATTGGCTTGGGGATGAGCCATCAAATTGTAGTTCAATTAGATGTCATGCTTTTCACAGAAAGCTCCTAACTTATCATTATTAAACTATGAATCATTGTCTATGATGATCATGTAAGGGACTCCAAATATTGATGGAATAAAGTTTCTTATGAGCAATTCAACCTTTTACGTAGTTATTTTTGCTACTGCCTTGGCTTTTACCTACTTGGTGAAGTAATCCATTGTAGCTATGCTATTGGGCCTAGTTAAATTATGTAGCTCGCTAGAAGGTATATGGCTCAAAACTTCATGCTTTTGACATTGTTGGCATTGTCATATTGCATTCTTAGCATCTTCTTTCATGGTTGGCCACTAATAGCCAAGCCACAAAGCCCAAACATATAAGGTTTGAGCTTTTCATGGTTGTTGCATTCCTTTGCATGTAGATTCGAAAGAATTGGTTGTGTGTCCTTTGGTACTAAGCAACAAAGATAAGGTTGTGTAAAGCCACATTCATACAACTTGGAATCAATCAAGTATAATTTGTAGATTAATATACAAGCCTTAAAGCTTATTTCTTGTCTATAGGTAATACCCCATCTCTTAGATACTCGATAATCGGATCTATCCATGATTTCTTTTTTGGGCCAATCTTGGCCTCATAACATTGTTTCATCACTTCTAGACTCTTGCTAGTAAGTATTTAATGAAGAGTTTGTCATTCAAATAAGGAAGCAATGTATTAGCCAATTTTGAAAATTTATCGATGGTCATGTTTTGAGCTTTAGGAATCTTCACAATCATGAAGGACTGAAATTCCTCTAAGATCGTTTGTATTATAATAAGCACTTGCTCATTACTTCTTCCTTCGTTGTGTAGTTTCCTTTAACCTAGTTCAAAATCAATTGTGAGTTTGAAAAAGTTTCAACTTTCTCAATTCCAACCTCCTTTGCTAACTTTAGACCAATAAATAAGGCTTCATTCAGCCTTGTTATTACTTACTGAAAACCCAAATTTTATTGCATATGGTATCTTCACATTATATAATCCTTATAAGATAAGTCAAGCTCCTCTTCCTTCTTATGTAGAGGAGTTATCTACATATAAGTTCCAAACAGGCTTCTTAACCATCTCAAAGCTATCCTCTTTTTTGGTAAATTTAACCACAAAGTCGACTAATGCTTAAGCTTTTAGTACCTTTCTAGGCTTATATAACACTCTGTAAGCACTTAGTTAAAGAGCATATTTCATCATCATCCTTCCCAAGGAGTCAAGTCATTGTAAGGCTTGTTGCAATGGTTGGTCAATAAGAACAATTATTTAATGTGCTCCAAAATATGGCTTTAACTTCCTTATTGAAATCACTATTGTTAATATAAATTTCTCAATCTTGGTGACTTTGCTCTAGACCTTGCATGACATGACTTACATAATAGATTAGCTTATGGTCTTTTCCCTCTATGCAAATAAGGCCATTTTGGTAATAGTTTCCAAAAGCACTAGTAGAGATGGTCAAAAATCCTTTGACTCTTTGATTGTGACTTCACACTCATTAGCCCATCTAAAATCTTTACAGCTCTTCAAAATCTTGAAAAACTAGGCACATCTATTGCTGCTCTTTAAGAGAAATCTATTCAAACCAACAATCTAACCTATTAATTCCTAAACTTTCTTAATTGTACTTGGGGATCTCATATTCTTTATTGCGTTAGTCTTTCTTGGATTTGCTTCAATGCCCTGTTAGGTCACCATATACCTTACAAATTTGCTTAAGGTAGCTACGAAAACACGTTTCTATAGATTCAACTTCATGTTGTACCTCCTCAATCCATGCTCTTCGAGACAAATTTGTTCAGTATGGCAATACAACGTATTAATTCTTAAACTTCCTTAATTGTACTTGGGACCTCATGTTCTTTATTTTATCAATCATTCTCATATTTGCTTCAATTCCCTATTAGGTCACCGTGTAACTTAAGAATTTGCTTGAGGTAGCTTTAAAAACAAATTTTTGAGAATTCATCTTCATGTTGTACCTCCTCAATGTGTTGAATGGCTCATGTACACTGGCAAGGTGTTGATCCTCTTCTTTGCTCTTGGCTATCATATCATTAGCATACACTTTGAAATTGTAGTAGATTTAGGTGTGAACATTTTCATGACTAGTCTTTGGTAGGTTGCACCAAAGTTCTTTAACCTGAAGGACAAAACAATATAGCTGTATGTTCTAAAGTTCATAATGAATGAGGTTTAAACCTCCTCTTCTTTCTCCATTATGATTTGATTATAGCTGAAAAACACAAACATGAAAGAAAGTAGGCATGCCTAAATGTTGAATTGACCATCCATTTAATCCTTGGCAAGGGAAAGTAGTCCTTAAGGAAAGTCTTATTCAAATTGGTGAAGTCTATGTACATATGCCACTTGCCGTTTGACTTCTTGACTAGCACATAATTGGCTAACCATGTTAGATGAGGTTCTTCCCTTATGAACCTTGCTTCCAATTACTTTTGATCTTCTTCTTCGATTGCTACTTGCTGTTTTGGGGTTAAATGCCTTTTCTTTTGTTAGATGACCTTTGCATTAGGATCTATATGTAATTTATGTGTTATGACTTCTCTTAGGATGTACAACATGTTTGAGAGAGCCTATACG
Organism: Lumnitzera racemosa; assembly: GCA_024138005.1. NCBI lineage: Eukaryota > Viridiplantae > Streptophyta > Magnoliopsida > Myrtales > Combretaceae > Lumnitzera > Lumnitzera racemosa. The sequence goes on from JAMXBC010000007.1 coordinate 49,182,766, forward strand.
AAAACATTGGCATTCTCCTAAAGAAACTTTATCAAATCTTGTCATATCTTCATCAATAATGGTTTCCTTGTCTTTGTTACTTTATTAAGGTCATCCTTAAGTTGAATTTCTTCAACCTCCTCTTTAGACACTGCTAGGCTTACTATCTGGATTTGCCTTAATATGAAAAACTTCTTTATGCTTAAGCAGCCTTAAATATAACAACTTTACTAACTACTAATCTCCACTGCACACTCTAACTTCAATAGTTGTAGGGAATTTTGCCTTCACATATGCCGTTGAAGGCACCATGCCAAATGAGTTTTGGTCAAGGTCAACCTATGATCATACTATAGGGTGATCAGCAATTGATGTTGAGGAAATCCACTTTATCCCCAGCTACATTCTCATCATCTCTAATTTGGCATGGGAGAGATATCACCCTAATCACTTGTAAGGGTTGATTATTGAAAGCATATAAGTCATAATCATAGGGTCTCAATTGTACTTTAATATTTGGTTTTATCTAGTTGAAGGCATGCTAAAAAAATGACATTTGTTGAACTTCCAATGTCAATTAAAATTTCCTTGACCTTGACATTGGCAATCCTCATATTAACTACCAGTGCATCATCGTAGGGTCTTTATATGACTTTGAAATCCCTTTCTATGAGGGGAACGGAATTGTCAACTTTCACCTTCTTACCCTACACATTACAAACAAAATATATGGCATTAGTCAAGCTCAAAGAGCAAGATAAGCCTAAATTGGAGGGTCTACCAACAATGGTTTCACTTCTTCTTTAGGTCAACTATTAAACATTCTTGGAATTGTGAGTTGAGAACTTGCTCAAATAACACTTTTAGATTGCATCTTCAATAGCAATTTCTAGCTATATACATTTGTAGGTGTTGTGGCCTCAATCATGATGAAAGTCACAATATTTATTTGACTTTCGTTGTGATGGGTTTCCCTTCGTACATTTAGAAAATTACAATACTCTCTGATTCCATACCTTTTCTAATATATCTAATATTGGATGATTAAGCGGAGTGTCTATGAACTAGGTCAAACTATGTGGCCTCTTCATTTCACCACTATTACCTTCTGAATATTGGTCATCATGCCCATTAAGTCTATCCTTTACACTTTTCTTGTTCTTGTCATTTTTTTTATTACCCTTGCCTTAATCAACCTATGCCGAAGTTTTATGTTGTTCTCTTGCTAAATGTATGATGTAGCCTTAGCCTTGAAGTAAGAATACGTCTTTAGATTATTTTTAGCTAGAGATTTGGAGATATCTCCATCTGGCTTCTATCTATCAATCACTACATTTAAGGAACCACTCATATCTAATTCTAAAATCTAAACTACCTTAGCTATAAACTAAGCCAAGTGATCTCTAATGGATTCATCAAATCTCTGTTTAATAGTGTTAAAGACAAATGAGTCCTTAATCAAGAGTTTGCTTATAAGGAAGTGTTGCAAGAAAACCTTTACTAAATCCTCAAAACATGTAATAGTATTCGGCTTTAAGTGCTTAAGCCATGTACTCACAACATTTACCAAAGCTAAGGGGAATGCTTAACAAGCCACTACATCACTCAAGCCATGTAACTTGACAAGAGTGTGATAACATTCAACATGATCCTCTAGGTCTTTTGTCCCATCATACGTATTAAATAGCAGCAATTTGATATGCTATTGTTTCACTTCTAAAATTTTTGGGAGAAAAGAACTCTTAATCGTAAACTGACAACTAGTAATGGTAGGAGAGCTTACATGCGATGGATTGACATGATGCACTTATTGTGGTTACTTTCTATTATCCATTCTTTTAAGTACAAGGTTCGAGGTTCCATGCATCACTTTGACCTAATTTCTTAGCAATTCAAGGGAATGGATTGAATTGCTAAAGTCTTCAGCACTATTGTCTATGTACTCTTGATAATGATTAGGCGAGCTTTTTTTAAAAATAAGATTAAAGATCCCGTTGTTCTTCTTAGATAACTCTTGGTTTTCCTTAGGTAAATCAACACAAAGATGGTCTACTCTAGCTAAACGACCTTCATCAGGGTACCTACCCCCCCCCCCCCTCCCTTTTGAAATTGCTAACGAGAATGTCTAACACTAGCACTTTTGGTCAAATGAGTTTTAGCCATGGATAGAAAGGTTTGAAAATAGATGGTAGCAAATATTGCTGGTCAAAAGTTCGTTCCAAATAAAAAGAAAAGAACTAGGCTAAGATGGTACCAAGGCTAGTTTGGCCTAGCTACTCTAATGCTTAAGTTAATGTTTATAAGAGTAAGATAAAGAGAATAAGTAAGTGAGCATTTAAAGTGTCTAAAGAGTCCTTACAGTGGTGGTGTTCCCTTATTTATAGGTGATTGTCCAATAACTATAGTGATAAGTAGCTCAGCTGCATTAGATAGGTAATTTTCCATTAATTTTGTTACATGACAAAGAACATGGGAATTTAGTAGTTTTGCAGTGAAGCTTGGAAAATGCTAAAATATTCACACCTTTATTCAAATTAAAAGTCCATGGTTCAAGTGGCCCAGGCTTTCTAGCCCATTAGGTGGCTAAGCCCAAGATCCCATGGGTTGTTGGACTTAGCTGTACTAAGGACCTTTGTAAAAATATAATAAGTCGATAGGCAATGTATCGAGCAGTACCTAAGGAGGATAAAATCTACTATCATCATGAATGACTCTAAGTAATAGGAAATTCTATTTAGCAAGCTGACTTAACTATAACCCATTTCTATTTCTAATCATGGATTGAGGACTCTAACCCTACTAAAAACTTTTTATAAGATCAGATACATATGTAAAACCAACCTTCCTTCTTTTTCAATGTGAAAATTACCTAAATAAAGTACTCATGGCCCTAACCTCTAAATCTTCACAAATATATTCAAAGGCCACTAACAACTTATAAGAGTTTAGGGTAAGCATGGAAGGACACATGTGATGATAAGTAAAATAAGACCTCTAAAAAATTGACAAGGGCAACCTTAAACCAACTTTAAAGTACTTTTTGAAAAGAGTAAACTCCTAATTTCTGAGCGTGGTAATCCATTCATGTGGTAGAGGCCTCTCGCTTATCCACGCTTAGGGGGCACCATGAAACCTAAGCCTTAAGGTGTTGAATTCTTGCTCAATTATTATACTAGCAACACAATTTAGACTCATGTCATACTCAATTCCTATATAAAGAGGAAGATCATGAGAATTACATTGTTATCTAGAGGGTAAACTTTGGATGGGAGTTTCTTAACCTTCCATGACTTAAGAACATAGATTTTGATTGGCCTGGTTAGCCTTATAAAATGCCAAGGACAATCAACAACATCAAGGTTTACCATACCGGGGGTTCTTCATATGGAAGGGAATTGCCTACTTGATGTGCAATGGACAATTCCTAGCTCCCTTGTTGTGTGTAAGTTGAGTTGTCAAATTCAATGGCCAAATTGTATACCTTAGCAATTGCAATAGATGAGCACTAGAGCAATGAGTGAATAAGCGACATGTAAATCAAGGAAAAGGAAAATTAGAATAAGAAGTTGCATAAGCGATTTGAAAATTTATAGTAGAAAGAAGAAGGAAGAAGAAAGAGAGCATAAGAATGGAAAGATGAAAGATATGAGCAGTTTTAGGATTTTGGGGATTTGTATAAATTACAGTAACAATTGTTATGGTCCATCCTATCAACCATGCACTATTTAAATTAGATGGTTCCTGTTGAATGACATTTACCAAAAAAAAGCACGTGGGCTCTAACGTAACTGTGTGCATCTTAATTGTAAGGCATTAAGTGTCACTTATGGTAGATGAAAGCTTCACTAATAAGCTAACTAAAAGGTAGAACAATATTTAGAGAATACTTTGCAATCACTATAGTTAAGGGCAGAATGTGATGCCCACAACTTAGAATTGAGTGCTAACATAATCTTCTGAAACTACTTTTCCTATTGAAATAGTATGATTAAAGACCTAATTAAAGATTATCATTACTCCCCTTGATATACCCATCAAGAGGAGTTGAGGGGCAAATGTTCTCCCTTAAGTTAAGATCAACCTAAGCAAAATAGTATCTAACCTACTATATGACCATATCCTCCCCTTTCATTATTCCTAACCTCCTCAAGTCTATGGATTAGCTCGAAAAAGATGATGAGCTAGGTGCCTCTAAGCTAAACAGGATAACCTAACCAAAATAGATTAGATTGACCTTGCTTAGCTCGAAATAACTACCTATAGATTGAACTTTGTCTCAATCAGCCCTAAAGGGTTTGAATTTTAACATTAAGCATAAATCGTTAGGCTCTTTGCCTAAATAACCATTCACCAACTACTACAATGTTAGCCACATCCCCCAGAATTGAGAAATGGTCATAAATTCAAAATAAACGCATGTGCGAAGTTTTAGAGGCAATGATTAACAAATTGATATTGATTGATGGTTATAAAAGGAGATTGGAATGAAGATAGCATGTTCTTCTAGACACTCTTAAGCTTCCATTTAGTTCTTTTTCCTTTCTCTTAAAACCTTTGACTTACTTAGGTATTAAAGTGGTTAAGACAAAGTCTCCTCGGTACCCTCCATAGGCTTACTTTTTTCATCTTATAGAGAAATTATGAGCAAAGTGTCCAATTTATTTCTTACCTCAATTTTCAGTATCAATAGTTAATGATTGGGATGTCATTAAGTCTTAGTCTTTACCCAATTTCTACTAAATCATTAAAAATAATAAATCAAGTTGAAAAATTATGAAAATTTTATTGTTAGGTTAATTTCATTATACCTTCATGGAAAAATGTCATTTTTTCTAAAATACGTACGTTTGATATATCTACTTAAAAAACAAGTTGCTTCTAGTGAATTTTCAATCTAATTTTGAAAGGGCTAATGACATTGATTTAAGTTCAAACTTTTTCTATGGCCACCCTATAATGTCTATTTACAATCTACATAAAAAACTTTCACAAATTTTCTTATTAGATTTTTATTAATTTTGAATTATTGAAAAATGCAAAATTTAAAAATTTCCAAAAAGGATTGATTTTTAGATATCTTTGGTCCAATATGATTTTTATTCACCTTTTGGTTTTAAAATGATGTTTCATAAAGTTTCATGTGATCTTAAAGCCAAATGTAGTCAAATATGTGATATATCGCTATTTTTAGAAGCTAAAAGTGTCATTTTTGCAAAATCGAAACAATGCTATGTTGAAAACGAGCATATGAAGGTTTATACAAAATTGTTCGAATTTAAAATCTGATATTTAGATTGCTTTTGCTACTATTTGTATGTAAAGCTTTGTAAGTCTTAATAGTTAAATGAAGTTTTAGTAAGTTAAAGCATTAATTAGCCTTGTAGAAGCATCCATAAAAGGCTACCCATAACTAGGTTAAAAAAATGACTTAGAATAAAATATAATATAATGAGGACTTTAATAAGATAATCTACAAAAGCTTTTGTAAAAGATTCTTGGAAGACATCAAATGGAGAACTAGAGTTAAATATAAGTAAAAGCATGAATAGATGTTTCCAGGGTAAAATATAAAGTGGAAATTAAAAGTAAATTTAAGTAGAAGCTTCCTTAGCGATAAATCTTTAGACTTATCTTAAGTAGATGGTTGACTAGAAAGTACAAGCAATGAATGTGTAAGAAGCCTCTCCTAATAGAAGATTAAACAACAAGGACCAAAATAAAGTGGATCATATAGAATATTATGCAGAAGGTCTTAAGATCTAGTAAAGTACTCTTATCTAGATGTTCTAGGTTACCTGAGTAACATGGAACTCGAAGGTGCTATTCAAAGTAAAGGACACTACTCTTAGGTAAGTAGGTAACTCTTTCCTTTGTTTTCTCATGTATAGCATGCCTAGGCAGCTCATTTCGAGCTGTTTGCTTCAAAATTTCTTCAAACTAATGGTGAAATCATGAAGTAGTCATGGAATACTATGGAATGGCACTCATTTTACATCTAGATTAATTCATTAAATGGGTCAAATTAAAGGTTAAAGTTTAAGAAAAAGACGAATGAGCAATTTTCATCTAAGCTTAAATCTTCTAGTTGATAAATTTGGCAAAAATGAAGCTTAAGCATATGGTTTTGATAAGTAATTAACACCAATTAATCACAAATCAAGGCTGGTCAAAGTAGGTTTTATTTTTGCATTCAAAGCAATTCATGATTTTCCTTCTTGAATTCAAGCTATAAGGAGGTAGAGGAAAAGCTTCCCGAGGGAGAAGGCATCGAAAAGTCTACTCCCAAACCCTTTCTCTCAAATGCTAAAACTCTTTCTTCAAATTTTAGAGCTCTCTTTCGCCAATCACTTTTGAAACATACCACCACCATAACCAAATCTCCCTAAACTAAAGCTTCCTAATACAACCAAGCTTAGCTAATATTGTGCCCCCTAGCCATGCCTTTGAACTCCCCACCGTGAATCCTTAAACCCTTTGTGTTACCCACTTCAAACACCACCCTACCCACTATCTTATATCAAAACAACACCACAACTGTAATCCTTGCATCTTAAAACCCTTAACCCAACTGCGCAATCACACCCAGTAACAACTATGCATGCCAATCACCATCACCTTCGTAGGCCACATTCCTACACTACCTAAATGGCCACTAAACTTGGCGGTGCTTCTCTTACCCCTCAAGCACAACCTAATACATACAAAACCTACTTAACTTACTCAATTCGCTGCTCGAATCATCCTAAGGAACCCCGTCATTGCTATTGCTTTCTTCTTCAACTACAACTCGAATCTGACCTGTAGAGCTTTGCATTTAGCCTAACTAGTTCCAACCCAAACCGCTGCTCTAAGATCTACATTGTCCTTTCCCTTAGTCTAAAGCTTTGTTTATATATAGTGGTTTTGTTTCTTTTGTTGTTTAGTTCATAATTTCTTTTTATTCCAATTGTAATTGTAAAAATAAAAATAGAGAATAAAATTTGTAAAGGGAAAAGGAAAAAGAAATCAAAAAGAAAAAGAAAGAAAAAGAAAAAAGGTAAAGTAGCTTATTTTTAAATTTTTATGTATTTTCTCGGTTAAAACTTAAATAAAAAAATATATGACAAAATAACAAAACTAAGATTAAATGAAACAAATAAAAAAAAGAAACCTTCAGAATTTCCTAAAAATAAAACTACAGTTAGGACCTTTTAGACAATTTTCTTAATTAACATCAAACCAGGTAAAAAACATACAGTTAACCTTTTTTTTTACTAAAATTAACCAGTGTACCTAAAATTTTCATAAAAGAGCTACATACATCTTATCTACAATAATGGGTATGTGGATACCTTTGAGGCAATGTAGAAAACCAAATAATTAGTTTTACCACTTTTAGCTCAAATTAATAAAAAAAGAAATCAATTTGTTTAATGTAATTTATTGTCCTAAAAGGTGATTTCAGGAGATTAAATCTAAATTATGAAAGTTTGTGGTACTCGTAAGGGTTCAAAGAACTTAACCCCCAAACTCGATCTGTGGTTTTTTTTTTCTCCCTTTTTAAACACTTTTCTTTTCAAAATTGATTTTCTTACGTAAACCAATGTCTAAATCAAAACCAAATCTACCTAAACCATTTCCCGACCTTGGTTAGGTGGTGACTCCAAAAGTTTACAAGACTCTTTTAAAAAAGCTAGTTTTTATTAAACCTTAGTTGACGATGAATATTAAATAGGTAAGGTTAAGTATTGACGTGTTTAGGGAAAACTCATAAAAACTAAGAAATAATCAGGCTCGACATACCAACCTAAGAAAGCTTTTCATTTTAATCACTATTTAGGGTCTGGGCTAGTCTACCATTGCTTTAACTTTTTCTGGGTCAATAAAAAAACCCTCTTTCTTTAGTATGTTCCTCTAAACAGATACCTAATCAAACTAAAACTCAAATGCTTTTCATTCTCTTCTTTGCTTTTAGAATATATTAAGATGTTATCTATGAAAACAACCAAAAACTTGTCTAAGAAATCTTCAAAGACTCTATTCATTGAATCCATGAATACCGATGGTGCATTTGTTAAGCCAAACGAAATCACTAAAAACTCACATAGACCATAGTAAATTCATTATGTTGTCTTTTGAACATCTTCTTCCTTGATCCTCAATTGATGGTATCCTAATCTAATATTAATTTTAGAGAATACGTAAACTCTTTATAACTAATCGAACAAGTCATCAATTCTAGAGAAAAGATACTTACTCTTTATGGTCACTTTATTCAACTCCCTATAATCGACATAAAGCCTCATGTTGCCATCTTTCTTCTTAACGAAAAGCACTTGTATGCCCCATGGTGATATACTGGGCCCAATGAAATCCTTTGCCTTTAATTCTTTTAACTAAGGCTTTACATCCATAAACTCCAACAATGCCATTCTATATGTAGACTTTGAAATCAGCTTAGTACCTGAGACCAAATTGATATTGAACTTGATTTCTCTAACTGGTGATAAATAGGGTAAGTTTTTCGAAAACTTATCTATGAATTCATTCACTACTAGAACTCTTTAACTTTCTTATCGTTACTTATTGATCGCTACTCAAAATACACAATTTTGCTTAACTTAAAAATCTACATTTATGCATAAATGTAGCAAAAACTTATTAATTTTAGATGACATTAGAGCTTATGCATGAAATAGATAAACTTATGTAAAATTATAGAAAATGCATGAAAATGGATTAATTTTAGAAGAATTTGATTGATTTTATATCCTATGTACAGGTACATGAGGGTTGTTATGGTCTTGGTAGCCCCCAGAATTTGACCAAAGAGGCCTAATTCAAGGGAGCTAGTGAATTTGGCTTACCAATTGATCCGTAGCATTACTACTATCGATTGATATGCCTTGAAGTATCAGAGATGAAGCGATTTCTTAGATAATCGATCACTAAAGAGGATAGCATAAAAAGTAAAAGGTCTAGGGGTGGATTTACTCAAGCCAATCAATCAATACTATTTACACCAATCGATTAGTAGAAGAAATTAAGATTAAGATTTTTTTATTAAAACCCTAATCCTCCTGAACATTGCATTTCATAAAATATGAAGGCAACCTAATGCTAACACATGTCTACAAATTGATAGACCTTTACACCTATTGATCAATAGCTTAAATATATATATATATATATATTTGCATTTACATCAAAAAACGTGAGCTACAATTAGGATTTGGTTAGGGATTAGAGTAGTTTTGCTAAATTATTCCTTTGTTTACTATTCTATTGATGTTTCTACAACATTGAATGCTTATTTTCGAGATTCCATTGCATATTGTTAATTATTTATAGTTATTGATTGTTATTCATCTTATTTATCATCTATGTTCTTATTCTTGAGTAGATACCATGTTCTCTTGTTCATCTATGGAGTTTGCTGCTATTTTTCTATCATTTATTGTTGTTATTGTTCTTAATATGAGTAGTTAAGTAGTTTTTAGTGGGTTTGGGATAATGTAGATGGTGTAAATTTGTAGTTATGATATGAGTATGTATATTTATATGGGATTTTGATGATTAATATTTCATTTGAACTCTTTGAAAAACTTAATCATGAAATTTTCAATGGGATTCCTTATGATTATGAGATCGAGAGGAGATTAGTGTTGTAATTCCCTAATTGAGTCGTTAAGTTGGTGGAATATCAATAATGGGTTCATATACTTATGAGACTGAGAGGAGATTAGGTGTTCCCCATTTAGTTCACATTGCATTTTTTTGTTCTAGTGGATCATAATAGGTTATGAGACCGAAAGAAGAATGGGCCTCTAATCTCTAGGATTAGATTACTTAATTCGTGACAAGAATTGAGTATTTAGCTAATCGTGTAGGGAAATGAGGCTAAGGGGAGTTTTTTCACTACATAATTAAGTGACATGCCCAGCTGGGATCTAGCTCAAGTGAATCCCTTCAAACCCCAGTTAAAACCATCCTCGATATCTTAATGGCATGCCTTCACCTCTACTTTGGAAGCATGTCACAAGCTTACATCATTATCATTTGTGCTAGTTGTTACTTTTTGCTGGTATTTTAATTTTAATTTCAATGCCACACTCTCTTTTTGATTTGCTTATATTAGAGTAGCAAGTTAGGATCTGGTACTGATGTACCTAGGAGCTCAATTATTACTAGGACTTATTATAACATATTAAAACCAATGGGTCCTTCAAAATATCAAAGAAACTTAGAGTGAGTAGGTCGATGAATTGACTAGAGTAGCTGATATGAAATTGCTTGGAGGATATGACCCACCTATGAACACAATACAACTTGATACTTCACTTGATATGATACATAAGTTAATGTCAAGATCCACCCACCACTAATCTTGAGCAACTCAGGAAGATAAGATAAGAGTGTATGAAATGGACTTGGGGAGGATTATCTTATAAGAACAATATATTCAATGTCTATTTGTATGGTAAGATGATTTCGGCTTACAATGAAAAAGGACTATTTATAGTAAGCCCCTATGGCAGTAACACAAATTAAGAAATTACAAAAAGGAATATATAAAAAGGGGATTTCTAATACATACGAAAAAGGGAAAAAAGGACAAATGACAAAAAGGGAAAAATAGTATAGCGTTAGATGGAATGGACTTATGGCAATATAACATTGGTTCCTTACAAAGATTATTTAATCATAACAGGTGAGAGTAATCAAGATATTGTGACAATAAATAGGTCGAGATGCGAAAGAATGCCATGAGAGTTGGAAAGAGGTTAAGAGAGAAGTGCTTGGCTAATAGGAGGCTAGCTCTCATTACTTGGCAAGATCTCTCAATAGTTGAAGGTCATAACACTTGGCATAGAAACTTCCACTAGAGAATGGTCAACATCAATAGAAGAGAGAGAATAGAGTGTATTATAACAACTTGAAGCTTTCAAGGAATTTAGCCATCTACCTTTTGTGTATTGTTTCTTATTATCGATAGGTTGGTGAGATAGAATTCTTCGAGTGAGGGACTGGAAGCTTCTAAGGCGTATGCAACTGAGTGGGCTTATGGTCGGTAACCCATCAACTCCCCAAGGTTGTTGGAGAATTGCCCCTAAATCATGATTTTCATCGTCATTTAGCACATAAGGAGTTAGTTTAGTGACATTAAACATGGCCGACATGCCATATACCTTAGGTAGCTTAACCTCATAGGCATTTTCGTTAATATGACTAAGGATCTTATAAAGTCCATTCGCTCTAGGAGATAGTTTGTTTGTTCTCTTACTAAGGAAACATTTTTTACTAAGATGGATCCAAACAAAGTCTTTAGGGGTATAAATGACCCGTCTTCTTCCTCAGCTTCCTTATTCCTTCCATCAAGCCACAATTTTCATTAATTGTTCGACAACTCTCCAATGCAACTTTTGGAATTCCCTAGCTTGCTATAGGTTGGGTTAACTTTCCCCTTGTATAGTTAGACTAATAATTAAATCCAAGGGTAAGTTTAGGCTAAGTTCGTAAATGACTCAAATGGAGATTTTCCTATTGAGTTGTAAACGGAGCAGTTGTAGGAAAACTTTATGACAGGTATGCATAAATCCTAATCATGTAAATTCTTCTTAACAACATCTCGTAGAAGGTTATTGACTGTCCTATTTATAGCTTCAGTTTGGCCGTCTATCTAAGGGTGACAAGAAGTACTAAACATGAGTTTCGTGCCGAGCTTCTTCCATAGGGTCCTTCAATAGAAGTTATGAACTTTAAGTCGTGATCTAACAAAATACTTCTTAATACTCCATCCACTTACACAATTTCCTATAGAAAGAGGTTAGCGACGAATAAAGCATCATTAGTTCTATGGCAAGGAATGAAGTAGCTACTCTTGTAGAACCAATCAATCACTACTATGATTAAGTCATGTCTTTTCGGCATTCTGTGAAGGCTAAGCATGAAATTCATGCTTAGGTTAGTCTACGACCACTCTAATATAGGTAAGGGTGTGTACTCTCCATACAACTCTCTCTTTCCTTTTATATGTTTACACACCTCACACCTCTCTACAATTTGGCATGCATCCTTCATTATCCCAAGCTAGTGGAAATGTTCTTTCAATATCTTAACCATCCATATTTCCCCAAAATGGCTAACCAAATCCCTAACATGAGCTTCATGGTTAAGTAGTTCTCTTACTGAACAACTAAGTACATAAACTTGCTTACCCTTCATCAAGAACCCTTGATTTAAGTAGAATTCATCCGCAACTCCTCCAACATTGCACTTAGCCACTGGGGCCCTAAAATACAAGTCATGCTCATACTGATTAAGTAGAGTGCCAAATCCAAGTACCTTAGCTAGCGATGTTGTGATGAGGGTATGACGACGAGAAATCATGTCAACTATAGTGTTTGTGCTCCCCTTCTTATATCTAAATATGCAGTAAAAGGTCTCTAAGAACTCGACCGACTTCACATGATGTCGAGAGAGTTTTTATTGTCTTTATAGGTGCTTAAGAGACTCATGATCGAAGTAGATGATGAATTCTCTCGGTAAGAGGTAATGCTGCAAGTTCTATAGGGTTTGGATAAGAGCATAGAATTCCTTGTCATAGATTGATTAATTCAGGGCAACTCCTTTAAGTTTCTTACTAAAGTAGGCAAGTAGTCAATGTTCTACATAAGGATAGCACCAATGTTGACTTTAGATATGTCACACTCCACTTGAAAAACTTTCCTGAAATCAGGGAGGGTAAGTACCGGGGCTAATGTCAACTTAGATTTTATATCTTCGAAACATTTCTAAGCTTTCTTTGATCGTCTAAATTCAATGTTCTTCCTAGTCAATTCAGCCAAAGGCGTAGTTATGGAACTGAAGTTTGGAATGAATCTTCGATAGAACAAAGCTAGGTCATAGAAACTCTTGACTTCAACAGCACTAGTTAGCGTAGGCCACTCAAGAATAACTCTGACTTTCTAGTCATCCACTCAAACTCCTTCTTCTAAAATAGCATATCTAAGGAGTACAACCTCAATTTGACAAAACATACATTTCTTTAAGTTGCTAAATAATCTCTCTATACGGAGGATGCCAAACACCAATCTTAAATGCTCAATATGAGTGCTAAGGTTGGTACTGTAGAATAGAATGTCATCAAAATAAATCACAACACATTTGCTAATCAGTGCCCTCAATATGTGATTCATGAGCCACATAAAAGTACTTGGCACATTCATTAGACCAAAGGGCATCAGCATCTATTTGAACAGACTATCCCTTGTCTTAAAGGCCATCTTCTATTCATCTCTAGGCTTCATTCGTATTTGATGGTAGCCACTCTTCAAATCAATCTTTGAAAACATGCGGGTACCATGTAACTCATCAAGCAAATCATCTAACCATAGGATCGGATATCGGTACTTAATGCTAATTTTGTTGATGACACGGCTATCGATATACATTCTCTATAACCCATCTTTCTTAGGTATTAGTACAACTGATATGACACATGGGCTCAAACTCTTTTGAACATATTTGCGGTCTACCAACTCATCCACTTGTTTCTTTTTTGGGTTACTTGCTCAAGATTGAGTCGGTAAGCAAGTCAGCTTGATGAGGCAGCTCCAAGTTAAAGGTCAACGAAATGCTTAATGCCTCTTAAGGGAGGTATACCTTTTGGCATCTCGGTAAGAAATAGGTCAACATAGTATTGAAGTAGCTGTTGGACCTCAATAGGTAAGCTCTTGGCTTTTCTCACTTCTAAGTGTCTCCTAACTAAAAGGAGCACATAGTCCTCGGCGTTAACTTCTCAAGCAAACTAAGCTCAGGAAGTCACTAAGGATTTCTATTGTAGTGATCTACTAACCTTTTCTTGGGCTTCCTACACTTCCTTAAGACTCATGGGTGTCAATATAATTTTCTTCCCATCCTTCTAGAACATGTATATGTTCTTATACCCGTCGTACAATGCTCTCAAGTCAAATAGCCATGGTCAACCAAGTAAGATGTAAGAAGCACACATGGGAAGGACATCACATAATACCTTGTCGTTATAATTATCACCAATGGTAATTGGTATTCTAACTTGATCGGCAACATGTAAGCCTCCTTTCTCATTCAACCAGTGAATCTTGTACAGCTTAGGGCAGAGGAGAGTTGGCAATTTCATGGCCTTAACTACCCTTATGCTATGACATTGGTACAGCTCTCTCCATCAATGACTAAAGCACATAGCTTGCCATTTACTCAGCAATTTATATGGAAGAGGTGCTCCCTTTACTCATTCCCAGTACTAAGAGACCATCGAATGACAAAACAATACTTAACACCACTTTAAGAGGTATCTCGGCATCGGGGTCTTCTTGAAACTCTTCCAGCATCTATTTAACTCCCATCTCTTCTTCCCCTTCACTCTCACTCTTTACTTCAAACTAGAGCATGTCTCCATTTATAGTCATGACTCAGCAATTTAGACACTAACTAGCCAAGTGCCCATAACCGAGACATTTAAAGCATTTGATTTCTCAGGTTTTTCTTACTAAGCTCTAACCACGGCCTCTTCGAACCTCATGTTCCACATCCTTGTCCTTACCCCGGCCTTCTTTTGGTTAGATTGGTACTTACCCTTTACATTCTACCATAAAATTGTTTGATGCTTGGTCATTCCCTGGTCAACTAGACATGCTGCTCCTATTTGGCAGTATAGGTCGACTACTTGGCATTCAACTAACCTAGTTCTACCTCTACCTTTTGACTCTCTATTCCACCTTGATGGCTTCATTTAGAGACACAAGACTCTGCAGGTCCACTATGTTATCAATCTTGGTCCTTAGCTTAGCAATGAATGACGCTATAGTTTGTGCCTCGAGTTCGTCAACATCACATTGGATCATGAGTAACTAAAACTCTCACACGTATTCATCTACTGATCTGTTACCTTATCTCAAGTCTTAGAGATGTCTGAAAGTGTCTTATATATAATGTTCGAGAACAAACCAACTTGTCAAGACTCTCTTCATTTCATTTCATGCCTAAAATTCTCGTTGGGCTCTCAGGTGGACATTCTATAACTTCTTCCGCCACATTGCTACATATATAGAAAATTTCAATGCATCCACTTGAATATTAACAGCATCCTTATAATCATTAAATTCGAATATCTTTTCTATCTTATCCTACAAGTCTAAGCAGTCATCAACACCACCAAACCTATTGAAGCTAGGGATCTATAATTTGATGCCCGTAAGAGCCTTAACTTCACACTTGTCAACTTTAACCTACAGTTCTTCCTCTTCATACTCCTCCACTTCAACCAATTCCAACCTCTACCTTGCCATTCTTTTGGCATGTCGAGGTGATGCTTGGTTCATAGGAATAGGTTTTGGTGTATGCTATTCCTTCATTTGTCTTCTTGACTAATCTCTCATTTCTCGACCCTATTCAACAACTCTCTCTCTCGCGGCCTATTCTCTAAGACTTTCTATACTGAAATAGTTAAATTAGTTACAATAGAAGCAAGTTCCTGTATCTAGTCATTAGTGGTACACGGTCATCATAAAAGCATCACTCTTTGCATCATTAATCTCCCCTTGAACACTAGAATTTGACATTCTCAAAAGGAAGTGTAAGAAAATACTCATCACATAGGAAATCCTTACATACACACAAAAGTCACACGACTATGAACTATAAGCTTGCTTTGTTCCCCTAAACGAAAACAAAGTATCTGAAATAGTAAATTAGTAGGGACTTTCACTACACAGCTCTTGGCCTCAACCTCAAGCTTTGATACCTAGAATTATATAATTTACTTAGGAGCTTCCTTATCACTAGCACTTATCGTAGTAGATTAGAACCAATGGGTTCTTCAAAATATCAAAGAAACTTAGAGTAAGCAAGTTGATGAAATAACTGAGTAGTTGACATGAAGCTACTCGAGGGATATGACCTACTTACGAACACAACACGAGTTGACACTTCACCTGATATAACATACAAGTCAATGTCAAAGGTTACTCACCACTAATCTTGAGTTACTCCGCAAGATTAGATAAGAGTATATGAAGTGGACTTAGGGAGGGTTGTCTTGCAAGAACAATATATTCAATGTCTATCTGTAAGGTAAGGTGATTTTGGCTTATAAGGAAAAAGAACTATTTATAGTAAGTCCCTATGGTAGAAACACAAATTAAGCAATTAGAAAAAGGCATACATAAAAAGGGGATTCCTAGTATATACGAAAAAAGGAAAAAAAGACAAACGATAAAAAGGGAAAAATAGTATAGTGTCAAATGAAATGGATAGGTGGCAGTGCAACATTAGTTCCATACAAAGATTCTTTGATCATAACAAGTAAGAGGAATCAAGATGTTGTGGCAACAAAGAGGACAAGATGGGAAGTAATGCCATGTGAGTCAGAAGTTGGTAGTTGAAGGCCAAATCACTCGATACAAAGCCGTCGGCCAGAGAATTGTAAGCATTAGCACAAGAGAGAGAATAGAAGGTAATATGAAAACCTAGAACTCTAAGGAATTTAGCCATCTACCGTCTATGTATTGTTTCTCATCATCAGTAAGTTGGCAAAAGAGAATTCTTTAGGTAAGGGATTGGAGGCCTCTAAGGCATGCATAAGTGAGTAAGCCAATGGTCGGTAACCTATCAAGTACTTAATTGAATCCCTTTTCCCCGTAGAATTTGACTTAGTGAATACTCACCAATATTATTACTATAGATGACTCGACATGCTGGTTGATTAAGACAACACTTTTTTGAAAATCTCCATTTATAAGGTGTCTATAAATCCATCATTTTTATCTGTGTCTCATGTGATCATCACTTGCCTCTATAGTCAATGCAACTAACCTGCCTTTACTCCATAATTCATATGTAGGATTACTTATCTACTTATTGGCCTTTGAGCTTCTAACTTTAAAAAGAACTGTTCTTCTATTAGGGGATCAAAATATACCACTATTTTATGGCAATCTATGGTGGCATCATGCATACATAGCAAGTACACTCCAAGAATCACATCAAAGTCCACCATGTCTAAAACCCATAAATCTATAGTTAACACTTGTCATTAGACTTCTATGTATATGTCTTTATAAAGTTGGTTTAGCACTACTCCTAATCCTAAAGTAGTTTTAACACTTGAAGGATCATGTGGCAACTCGGGTTTTAAATCACATATGTACATAAACATATTAGATATACATGAACACATAGTACCAATAATGGGAATCAGGAGCCTAGACCCTTAACCTGAGCTAGAGCAAAAGGCTTAGCAAACTTAACCTCTCAGACACCCAATTACTAAGCTGATCTTGACCACTTCAACCTTCAAGCTAGTGCCAATTTGTGTGACCTTTTGAGCTACCAACCTATTTGGTGTACAACTATGACTAACTTAAGTCTATCCAAGCTGATTAAGGTGCCTAATCTAGTCTATCCAACTTGTTCTAAAATAGTCGAGCTGACAGAGTCTCTTAGATGCCAGCATAATCAATTCTTATCGAAAACTGTTAGCAGCCAACCTCTGCAACAACTACGTAAGGCATTACATCAGCATGCAATACTTGACAATTAGAATCTTCCCTTTCTAGAAGGATTAAGAGAATGTCCATCTACTTTTGTATTAACACTTACATGTATTTGTTGCCCTTTTTAGTAAATTCCATGGTAATTCAACTTAGAGTCGTTAGGTATAAATACCCTATTATCCCATTTGTTGTAATCTAGATTTTTTCTACTTTTTGATGGAATAATTCTCTAAGTATTCCACTTTCTCAAATAGAGATTTGTTGAAAATCATAGCTCATAGCAACCCTTAAGCAAGGTTGTGCCAATAAGTAACCCATCATATTCAACTGATGAGTCACATATCGTGACATGGTGGTTCATAAGTGCTTGAGTGGTGAGTCATATCTGTAAGCAGCTTGCAATGCTTAATTTTTTCCCTTTTTTCTTTGCCTCCCCTTCCAATATCCTACCTTACATTTCTATAGTAGTTTATCTCTAAAGGACCTATCCATACGTAGGTAAGCCCTCTTCTGAGGCATACCATCCTATTATTAGAGCTTGAGGTTCTAAGTAGGGTCATAAGCTTAAGTAATGTACAAGTGAGTTCTAACATTATTAAGGTGTTTATGTTTGCTATACACGTAGTAAGCAACTGTGTTGGAATATTTTGGTTATTGTAGGTTGTTGAAGGTGAAGTAGTCACTGTTTAGCATATTTATTTTTTCTAGGTATTTGGTGACCGCAGGTTATGTACTATTGTGCTTTGTTTTCCCCTATTTCAACCTTATGTGATAAGGTAATAAAAGAGGTGTAGTAGTGATTTGCAGTAGTTATTTTTGGGGATTAGGTTGGATTTCTAAGTTACAGTAGGATTGTAGTCATTGAGAATAAAAAATGATTGACCTAAGTGTAAATACGGTAATAGGATACAATGATAGTGATGTCCCTCACCGTGGACACCATGTAGAGTAGACTACTAATGAGCAGTTGGATCATATTGCCACTACAATGGAGAATATGATGTTGTTAATGCAAGAGGTAGTGGTTACAAGAATAGATGAGGCCTATAAAGTTGATAGATGTGCTGAATTAAACACCTAAACTAAGAATCAAGCTGACTAGGGAATTCATCGAGCTTACAATTGTCATCATAGGGGAGTAGAACATGTAGCTTAACATACATGAGTTGGAGAAGTTGAGTGACGAGTTAATAGAAGGTTATAGCTAATTGAAGAGGATGAGAGTAACATAGAAGAGTTCTATAAGGCTAAGGAAAGAGCTTCTTGAGCTCCCAAAGCTAATAAGAAGGAAAACCAACCTAATTAAGTACCCCATAATGCTCTAAGCTTCCTAAGATGAGTTGATCAACCAATTTGATTAAGGATAAACAATGGATAGGTCAAAATAGGTAATGAATAGGTTGAAGCAGAATATGATGAAGAAGAATGATTTCTTTGATCTCCTAGGGATACTAACCAAGTGAGGATCTAAGTTTTAAGCTCTTTGGGGAGAAGGTTATGCTAGTAGGTTCATTTCTAAATCATATTATCAAGACACCTTTGTAAAGTTACAAGAGAATAGATAAGGATACTAAAGTGTTGAAGAGTATGTGCAAGAGTTCTAATTGTTGATGATCAAATGTGAAGTAGAGGAGCCTAAAGCTCGAACTGTCTATAGATTTGTTACTTAACTGAGACCAAAGTTTAGGTAAATTTCAAAAGTACTATCTGTTAGCAACTTTGAAGAAACTATTAAGGTCACCCAGCAAGTTAAGAGGCAGAGGGGAAACCAATCTTATTATGCTTTTAATTCCCGACCTATTCAAGCTATCTAACCTATGCAAGAAAATAACTCTTATCTTATCCCTTGATCAAGGTTAGTTAGCAAGTAACCTCTCTAAGCTACTTGTATGACATATCGAGTTAGTTTGTAAGTCTATGAAGATTCTTTGGTACGTCATATCCTCAAAATCATTCATAGGATTTGCTTCTTTACTTTATGTTATGTACATTTCCATCATTGTTTTCAAACTTTTAGCAAGCTTGGACCTCCTCTTGATACGGATGACCTTGTTTGCCCTAGCCTAAGCTTATCAAACTAGTATTAAAGTAGTGGTTCATTTAGGTAAGTTACATTTCAAGCCTTGTTATTACTGTATTATGAAGAGCGTTGGTTGTGGTTATGAAGGGATTAACCATAGTGTTTTTAGTATGTAATGGAAGTTGTATTACTACTTTACCCTGTTTCAAGCCTTAAGAAATAAAGCAAGCTCCATTTGGGTTATATTTTCCTTTGAAATAATAGTCTGAGGTCAAGGTTTACTTAGATTTAAATATTTGAGTGGAGAAGTTTACATGTATGGAGTAGCTAGTTGAAAACAATGATTATTGTCTTTAGGAACATTAAAACCCCAATTTTGTTGTTGAGTTTGCTGTAAGATCAAATTGAATTAAGGAAAGAATGACTAATTTGAGTGTAAACACCTGTATTGAAGATGATAACAATGTTTTCATCTATAATGGCTAACAACCCCAAGACTCTCCTAGAAGCATAAATGAAATAATCAAAGAAATGGCTAACTTGATAGCCAACCTAACTAGAGTTATTCATGCATAGCTTTTTGACCTATTAATACTGCTTAAAACACCCCTTAAGCTGCCTAGCCAGTAAGAGGACAAGTACTAGCTCAACAAAATTAAGGTAGAGGAGTAAGAGAGCATGTGTGGAGGAGAATGGACTTAAGAGAAATGGATGAAGAGGATAAGGAAGAGTATGCTAAGGTAGAGGAGCGAGCTCAAACACCCTATTTGCCAACCATCTAAAGTTTTAGATCTCAAGCTTCAATGGTTTTGGAGATGATAATGAGTACTTAGATTAGGAAGAGAAGGTGGAACAAATCTTTGACTATTATCAGTATGAGGACTATGCAATGATGAGAACTGCAACTGTAGAATTCTTAGGTTATGCTACCATGTGATCAAGGAATTTCCAAACCATAAGGAAGCAAGAAGGATATAGAGAGGTCAGCACCTAGCTTGAGATGAAGAGGGTACTTCTAAACAGATTTGTGCCTGATACTGATTTGCAAGATACCTTTGCTCGACTTTAAGAACTGAGGCGAGGGAGCCGAACTATTGATGAATATGTAAGGGAATTTTTTATGCTCATGATACGTTATGAAGCTAATGAGCTATTAACTCGAATAGTATCTAAGCTCCTTACTATGTTGAGGAATGATATTCAAGGTATAGTGGAGCTTCAACAATTTACCACGTTAGACAAAGCTATAAGAATAGCCTAGTATGTAGAAAGATAAAGGAAAAACAAGCTAATTTGACCTCAATTTAGCAGAATAGCTCAAAGTGACAACCAAACACCTCAAAATACTAACTTTAGTAGGAGAGCCGAAGTTATGATTTAGTAGAAGAGTTGTATTACTGACTAGGAATTTTTTAAGAGAACTTAAGAAAAGGGACAAGGGCCTACATGAAAGATGAACCAAATCAAGTGTTTTAAGTGTTAGTGATTTAGGTACGCGACTGCTCAATTCCTAAACAGATAAACCATAATTATTAAGGGTGATGCACCGAAGATTGAAGTAAATAGTATAGATGAAGAAACTAAAGAGAAAGGAGTATTAAAGGGAGAAACTAAGGTTAATGATGAGCTAGTTGAAAAGGATGTGTTTGTTGAGGACATGAACAAGCTAACCTTAGCCATTTGATCTACAATGAGCATTGAACCATTAGTCGAAGAAAAGCAACATAAGAACTTGTTTCACATCACTTATGAGATGCACGAATAAGAATGTGCGCTTATAGTGGAAAGTGGAAGTTTTAATACTGTAGCATTTGCTGACTTGATTAAAATACTCAAATTGCTAACCATAACACATTCAAGGCTATATAAGCTACATTGGCTAAATGAGAAAGGAGCATTACATGTCATTCAACAAGTGGTATTACTGATGTTAATTATAATTACCCTAATGAAATCATTTAAGACTTGCAAACCATGTGTGCATCCTATGTGCTATTAGGCCAACCATGGCTCTTTGATTGAAGAGTCATTCATGTTTGCTTTAGAAACACATACGTATTTGAGAAAGATGGGAGGAAGATCAACTTAAACCTTATGACCCCAAGCCGAGTAAGTAAGTTAGAAGATAAGTTAGTTAGAGGATCAAAGAATGCTTTGGTTCTAAGTCGAGTTGAGATCTGAGAAGCCGTCAAGTCTAACATACCTACCTTCTTATTAATCAAAATCCTATTGGAGTTGAAGGAGAAAGTTGTGCTACTTATAGAAGTCTAAGAGCTAATGGATGAATATGCTAACCTATTTCCTAAGCAACTACTTGAAGGGTTACCCCTTTTTCGAGGAATTGAACACTACATTAACGTAATACTTGGTGTTACTTTATTGAACAAGCCTACTTATAGGATGAACCCCGAGCAAGCTATTGAACTCTAAAGATAGGTCAATGAGCTACTAAAGAATTGGTATATAAGAGAAAGTCTTAACCTTTGTGATGTGGTTACATTACTTATGCAAAAGAAGGATGGAACTTGGAAAATGTGTATGGATAGTAGAGTTATGAATAAGATCACAATCGAGTACGGATACCTCATTTCGAAGCTAAAAGATAAGTTAGAAGAACTAAGCAATGCTAAGGTGTTTAGTAAGTTCAACTTAAAGTCAGGATACCATTAGATTTGCATGAGACAAGGTGATGAATTGAAAATTGTGTTTAAGACTCAACATGGTGTTTGCAAATGATGGCCTTTTAGCTTATCAAACGCCCCGAGCACTTTCATAGGGTTAATGAATCGTGTTAAGAACTTTGGTCAAAAAGTTGTATAGTCTACTTTGATGACATCCTTGTGTACAATGCCCATGCACTAAGCCATTCAAACCATATTTGAGGTGTTTTGAGCCAAGCGATTATTTGGCAACTTGAAGAAGTTTTGTTTCTACTAGAAAGAAGTGGTTTTCCTAAGATATTTAATTAGTGGTGAAGGCTTAAAAGTTTATGATGAGAAGGTTTGAGCAATTATCAACTGGTTAGCCTCGACCACTTGTATCGAAGTGAGAAGTTTCCATGTATTGGCATCCTTTTACTGATTATTCATTAAAGGTTTCAATACCATTATTGCACCCCTTACCAAGCTAACAAAAAAGAATATTGACTTTAAGTAGGGCGAGAAATAAGAAAGAAGTTTTGCCAAGGTGAAGGAGAGACTAACCTCTACACTTATATTAACCATACCTAACTTTGAGAAAACATTTGAGCTTAAATGTAATGCATCAGATGTTGGCATAGGCGTTAAGCTGATATAAGAAGGCCAACCTGTTGCTTACCATAGTGAGAAGCTATGAAGACCTCATTTGAATTGCTCAGTATATGATAAAGAACTCTTAACACTTATTCAAGCCCTTCAAGTGTGGCAAACTATCTAATGCTAGGAGAGTTGTCATTTATACCAATCATGAGTCCCTAAGGCATCTCAAAAGTTAAACCAACCTATTAAAAAGACTAGCACAATGGGTTGAACTCTTAGAAGGTTTCATTTTATAATCAAGTATAAATAGGGAAAAATGATTGTGATTGTCAATGCTTTATCAAGAAGACATATCCTTCTCATTAAGCTATAGACTAGACTCTTGGGATTTACTAGCATTAAAGAGCAATATCCTCAAGACCCCCATTTTAGTGTTATTTTTTAATAATGTGAATAAGGAAGAACAATGGATGATCATCATATGGAAGATAGATATCTATTTCAAGGAAGTAAGTTAAGTGTGCCAATTTGTTAATTGAGAGAGTTTCTTATAAGAGAAGTTTATTCTAGTAGGCTTTCTGGACATTTTGGAGAGATACGAACATATGAGTTATTGAATGGAAGTTTTTTTGCCTAAGATGTGACAAGATGTGCATCTAATCGTTGAGAACTATGCTACCTGAAAAATGCTAAGTTGAAAAAGGGAATGTAATGCCTTGGCTAGTCTTAACCAAACTCTAGAGTGAGTTAAGCATGGATTTTGTTCTCAAATTACCACGAACTGCCTACAACAAAGATTCAGTAATGGTCATGTAAATAGATTCAAAAAAATGGCACACTTTGTACCTTATACTAAAACTAATGATGTTTTGGCTCTTGCTTATCTCTTTTAGGAAGAGATTGTTTGTTTATACGGCATGTTAAGAAGTGTAGTGTCAAAGCGAGACCCATAGTTTTTAAGCCATTTCTATAAGACTCTTTAGCATCAAATAATGACCAAACTACTCTTAAGTACTTCTTGTCACCTCTAAACTGATGGCCAGGCAAAGGTTATAAACCATACTCTAAGTTCACTACTCTATGCTACAATAAGGAACAATTTATCTAATTGGGCTATCTATTTGCCCATGGGAAAATTTGATTACAACCGAATAGTGCACAGCACCACCAAACAAACACCCTTTGAAGTCTTCTATGGCTTTAACCTAGAGTTACCCCATGATTATACACTAACACCCATGCTCAAATAAGAAGACCCTAAAGCAAGAGCCTAAGCATAATCCTTTCAACAAATCTATCAAACGGATGCTCGGCAAATTGCCAAGAATTTGAGGGAGAAGGGTAAAAGAAGGAAGATAGTATTGTTCCAGCCCAACAAATTAGTATGGTTACACTTGAGCAAAGAAAGGTTTCCAAAGAAGAGGAAAAGTAAGTTATTTTCCTAAGCCAATGGTCCATTCAAAATATTCCAAAAGGTCAATGACAATGCCTACCAATTAGAGTTACCTAAAGACTATGGAGTTTCTAATACTTGTAATGTTACCAACCTTAGCCCCTACCAACTTGAAGGTGAACAGACTGAAGAACAACTAGATTTGATCTTAAATCCAAATCAAGCTAAATGAGATCAAAGGAATCAAGCAAGTGTACCTTTGACTCGAGCCTAAGCTTGAGACCTTGAAGGGCTAACAAATCGAATTCTCTTGTTCTAGCCAACGTTAGAAGAGGCCAAGCTAATCCTATTTGCTAATCAACTCCAATTGCTAAGTTGGACAACTTCCTTTCTATTGGTTACAGTATGTTCATTTGAATCATACCTTACTAATAGCTCAATTGGCTCTCCTGTCTACTTTGTTATACTTGTATCGAGTAGCAATACATGTGTCGATTACCCTTGAGGGCATCTAAGCTAACATAAACCTTAAAAGATCTTTAAGTTTGCTCAACATCTTAGCACAACAACAATCAAACTAATCATACGATTTTTGTCTATTTCTTCTAGAAGCACAACCACTATCTATCAGCCATGTGTCCAAACAACCACATGATAAAATCTATTGCATCAATCATTTGTTCTCTTGATTTTTTTTTATACCCTTTGCATTCCTTATATTTTGCTTCTTTAAGGAAATACCCTTTTTGTCTTTTTTTCTTTTAGTAAGTTGCCCTAGAAAGTTGGGTATAAATGCCCTTGTATAGTGTGGCCACAATGGCAGTTTGCTATTGAATACACTGCACCTTT
Organism: Lumnitzera racemosa; assembly: GCA_024138005.1. Taxonomy (NCBI): domain Eukaryota; kingdom Viridiplantae; phylum Streptophyta; class Magnoliopsida; order Myrtales; family Combretaceae; genus Lumnitzera; species Lumnitzera racemosa. Next base: position 49,207,759 of record JAMXBC010000007.1, read on the forward strand.
CCCTTTTTGTGAGCTACTTTACTTACTTTTTCCATAACTCTTATCGTATCCCTTAGGTAAGGTTAATTGGCCAGTAACCTTACTAAGCTATTTCTGTATCATATCAAGATAGTTTATAAGTCTGCAAAGGTTCTTTGGTGTGTCATCTCATTGGAATCATTTGTGGGAATTGCTTCTCTACTTTCTATTCTATACATTTCCATCCTCGTTTTCAAGCTTTTGGTAAGCTTAGACCTATCCTTCATATGATTAGCCTTGTTTGCCTTAGGCACGGCCTATTAAGATATCTTGTAGAAAAGCAATAAGATTGGAATGAGGAGGGAGAGAGAAGGAACTTAAAAAGGGGGTAGACTTCTAGACGAAAGGCATACAAGATAAAGTGCTTCAAATGTAAAGTTTTTAGAGACATAGCACCCTATGTCCAAATCGATGAACTATAGTCATAAAAGGAGGCATTTCGAAGAAGTTAATGAAACTGCAATTGAATGACATGATGGAGCAAAGGTGGAAGTTACAAGTAAAGAGATCTATCTTAAAGAAGGAGACATACTTACACTAATGATTTATTGAGCTTTTATTAAATAACATGATCAAGAAGAAAATTAGTGAGAGAATCTCTTTCATATTACTTACAAGGTAAACCATTAACTATGCCCTTCAGTCGTTGATAATGGTAGTTGCATGAATGTTGCTTCAACTATGATGGTTAAACAATTAAAGTTACTGACCACTATATACCCTAAACTATATAAATTGCATTGGTTAAAAGAGAAGGGATCATTGCATGTTACTATGCAAGTAAATTTACTAATCAACATTAAGAGTTGTAGGGATGAGATTATCCACAATGTGTTGCCTATGTGTGTGCCTCATATTTTATGCATGATGGGCATCATAATACCTATAGTTTCGAGAGGGATGGCTAACCTATTACACTATACCCAACAATGGCAAGCTAGGTCAATAACATGCAATCTAAACTCATCCAAATGACTAAGAAGACCTTAGTGATGAGTAAATCAAAGTTGAGAAGAACTGTGAAGGAAAATGAACAGACTTTTTTGTTGGTACAAAGATTGTTGCAAATGTGGAAACAAAGTGAACTATCAAAGGAAATTGAGAGTTCGTTAAAAGATTTTGCCGATCTATTTCCTAATGAGTTGCTGAGAAGACTACCTCCAAAATGAAGAATCGAGTATGATATTGAGTTACAACCAAGAGCTACATTGCCCAATCAACCAGCCTATAGTATGAACCTTAAGTAAGCAATTAAGTTGTAATGATAAGTGAATGTGCTTATTGAAAGAGTATATATCTAAGAAAGCATGAGTCTATGTATTGTGCCTACACTACTAGTCCCCAAGAAGGATGGGAGTTAAAGGATGTATGTTGATAGTCAAGTTGTTAATAGCATGACCATTAAATATTGGTATCCCATTTCTAGATTAGATGACATGTTAGATGAGCTAGATGGAGCGAGTGTATACTCCATGATTGAATGAAAGACTGCCCTCAAGATAAGAGATAGATTATATGAATGGCTTGTTATTCTATTTTGATTATCTAATGCCCTAATTACTCTTATGAGGTTGATGAACCAACTATTGAGAAATCAAATTGGAAAGATTGTTGTAGTGTATTTTGATGACATCCCTATATATAGCTTCAACATATCTAACTACATAAATCATCCGTGAACCGTTTTTGAGGTTTTAAAAGATGAATAGCTAAATGGCAATCTGAAGAAATGTTGTTTCTACCTAGAAGAAGTTGTGTTCCATGGATACATCGTGAGTAAAGAAGGATGTAGAGTAGACAAGGATAAAATACAAGCTATTGTAGAGCAGTCTACATCGACTTGCTACACAAATGTTAAAGTTTTCATGGTCTAGCTTCTTTCTGTAGAAGATTTATTCAAAATTTTAACTCTATCATTACGGCACTCACTAAGCTCACTATGAAGAACATCATATTTCGATGGGGAGATAAGGAGGGGAAGAGCTTTGCTGAGTTGAAGAAGTGGTTGACCTCAACACCTCTACTATCACTACCTGATTTCAACAAAGGTTTTTAAATAGAATGTGACGCTTTGGGCATAAGAATTGGAGCAGTTCTCATGTAAGATTGCCGACCTATCGCCTATTTTAGTGAGAAGCTCAAAAGACCTATGTTGAATTATTCGATATATGCTAAGGAGTTATATGCCTTAACTCAAGCTATACAAACCTAGTAGCATAACCTACTGTTGATGGAGTCTATAATGTACTCTAATCACCAAAGCTTGAAATACTTGAGGAGCTAACCAAAGCTATGGAAGTGGCAAATCAAATGGGTTGAATTCTTGGAGGGGTTTATATTTGCGATCAAGTACAAGCGGGGCAAGACAAATATATTCACAAATACCATATGTAAAAGACATGTATTACCTTCTAAGCTCTAGACATAGTTGTTGGGACTTATGAGTATAAAAGAATAGTAATCTCAAGACCCCCACTTTAGACCTATCCTTGCTTAATGTAGGGAAGTCAGAACACTGGATGATTATTTTATAGAAGAAGGATGTCCCTTCTATGCTAGAAGATTATGTGTACTGACCTGTTTGGTGTAAGATTTCCTTATCATACAAGTGTATTATAGAGGATTATCTAGCCATTTAAGAGATAAACAAACATACGAGCTGTTCAAATCAAGGTTTTTCTAGCTTAGAATGATAAGGGATATATACCGAGTTTTTGAGAGATGTACAACTTACAAAGAGTCTAAGAGCTAAGCTGAACATGAGCAAGATATGCCCTTGCCTATGCCCACCAGACATTAGGTTGATGTGAGTGAAGACTTTATGCTTAGGTTGCCAAGGATAATGAGAGGAAAGGATTCAATTATGATTGTGGTTGATAGGTTCAGCAAGATATTACACTTTATGCCTTGAACAAGAGTAATGATGCTTCAAATATTTCTTTTTTGTTTTTGTAGGAGATCATGAAATTATATGGGGTCCTAAGTATTATCATATTTGATCAAGATCCTAAGTTCTTAAGTCAATTCTAGAAGTCCCTGTAGTAGCAAATAAGAACAAAATTGTTGTTTGGCACATCTTGTTAGGCTTGGGCCGATGGACAAACAAAGGTCATCAATTGAACTTTATGATATCTTCTGCAAGGTATAATTAGAGGAAATTAAGATAGCTGGGATTCTTACCAACCAATGGTGGAGTTCAACTACAATTGTTTTGTGCACAACATAATAAAGAAGGCTCCATTTTAAGTAATGTACAATTTCAATCCCAAACTGCCACTTGATCAAACACCAGCACCAATAACCATTTAAGATGACCTAAGACCCTTAGACTGAGCTACAACCCTTCAATAGATCTATGAACGAGTGATCGAGCAATTAACTTGAGTTGTTGAAAAATTAGTGCACGAAAGCTAAGGAAGAAAAGGACCAAAATAGTTCTAATCAAGCAAGCTTATCTGGCTATATATTAGTAAGGAAAGATTCTCAAATAAAGAGAAGAATAAGCTCTTACCTTGAGCAAAAGGCTCATTCCAAGTACTCTAGAAGATAAACGCCAACACCTATAAACTCAAGCTTCCGGATGGGTATGGAGTCTCCGACATCTTCAATATATTCGACATGAGTGCTTCTATTCCTAGCAAAGATAATTTAGTAAAGCACCTAAATGATTTGATCCCAAATCCTAAACAACGAAGAGGGGATCATGGGACTCAAGCACCTAGACCTTTAACTCAAGCTAGAGCAAAAGGCTTGGCAAACTTAACCTCTTGGATATTCAACTATTGTGCTAATCCTATCCACTCTAACCTTCAAGCAAGTGATCGATTTGTATAACCTTCTGAGTTGCCAACTTGTTTGGTGTACAACTTTGATCAACTCGAATCTTTCCAAGCTCATTGAGATGCCTAATCTAGTCTATTTGATTTGCTCTAAAATAGCTGAGTTGATATAATGCTCTTCAAATGCCAACCTAATTTATTCTTGTTGGAAACCATTAGCATCATGTACGCCAACCACTCTACCAGCTACACGTATCCCTACATCCACATACAATACTTTACAATTAAAATCTTCTCTTTCTAAAAGGATTACGAGAATGTCCTTCTACTCTTGTATTAACACTTGCATGTACTTATTTCCCTTTTTAGTAAATTCCATTATAATGTAACCGTAGTATAACTGGGTATAAATACCCTATTATGCCATTTATTGTAATCCATATTTTGCTACTTTTTAATGAAATACTTCTTTAAGTATTGCCCTTTCTTACATTAAGATTAATTGAAAAACTTAGCTCATAGCAACTCTTAAGCAAAGTTATGCTAGCAAGTAGTCCATCATATCAAACCAATGAGTCACATCCAATAACATGGTGGTTTATAAGTGATTAAGTGATGAGTCATATCCACAAGTAGCTTATGAGGTTTAATTTTCACCCTTTTGTCTTTGTTTCTCCATTCGATACCTTACCTTACATTTCTTTAGTAGCGTATCTTTAGAAGATCTACCCATAAATAGGTAATCCTTCTTTTGATTCACACTAATCGTATCAAACAACAGGAAAGAACTAGCAGAGTATTTAAAAAGCATAACTACTACAATTTCTTACTTTAGATATTCTTCATGTTGTTGCTACTGAAAAGCAAACACTCTAGCTAGAGCTCTCTATCTTAGTTCCTAAGGTCAAGCAACTAATGATCTAACCTATACCCCTATTAAATGCAGCACTAGAGCCTATTATGGAACTATAGATGTCTATTCTCTTGTTACCTCATAATTAACTACCTTATGGCCCCTTTGTTTACATATGTTACAAAAGATCTATAGAATGGACTTCTGATCACATGTCCCTCTAAAAGGCTCAACCTTATAACATAAAAAATAAGCCCCTACTAGCCAATTACATCAGCTCAAATTATGAGGCCTCATACGTTATAACCATCTCTACACTAAGATTACAATTAGTGGTAAAGGTAGAGCTACAAATGGATAAGCTATCCAAGGATGGAAAGGCCTAACAGGAATGGCTATAGGTTTGGTTGGCAACATCAAGTACATAGGTCTCTTACCCCTATATTGATGAGCAACACTCAACCTATGTCTCTTAACAAGAATTTCACCTGCTTTACAGGACCTATGTTCTACTCTTCTTTTCATGTATTACTCTAGCCATTTAACTCTTTCTACAATATTTGCATAAGTCATCAATTTAAAAGAACTCAATTCATAATATACGTTTACCAGTCTCATAAGAAATGATGAGCTCATGATTGATCCTTAGGTCAAATAACTTTAGGCAAAAAGTAGCTTAGGGTGTTCAACTCCACTTCACACTTAATGATGACTTATTGCCCTACTGGAAATTATATTATGCATTCTCAATAGAATCATGCTATTCGAAAAGTACCTCTCATAGAATAGGTCCTTGAATCTCTACTAATTAACCAGTCCCCTAGCCAATTTACTTTCATTATTATAAGAGAAAAGTACTTTTCATAAGGCTGCCTTGCCTCTTAACATATAAATAACATAACTAACCTTTCTTTCTTCTAGTATTCTAAAAGCAGCAAAGACCTTCTTTACTTCTTCCATCCAATGGTTTACTTCAATTGCATCTTCCTTTTTATGGTTAACGAGATTTATTTGCTTAGCAAACTTATGTAAGGTGGCTTGTTCTTATCGTTGCATTGCTAGATACCCTATAATGTTGTTCATAGTATGAAGCTGTTGGATACTATCCACTACCCCGTGACCTTAACCTCTTGAGGTAACTATCTATCCTATAGTACCTATCCACCTTACATGGAAAAATCAACTAATAGGAACTAAACACCTTACTGCGGCCCTCCTACATCCTTGCCATTAGGGTATCCTACTAAGTTCTAATGTTGTTGCTAAAAAGAAGGATTATATTAGGTGGCATTCTACAAGAGGTACAAGAAATAGAAAAGAGATGAATAACTTAACTTTAAAGAAAAGAAATAAATAAATTTATTAAGGTTAGTTTACATATTTTTATTATTGTATTTTACAGTGATTTTCTTCTATTTTGATGTGGATTTTAATGTTTTGTTACTTAGATGAGTAATTTGTTGATTTCAAAACTTAGGAGTTATTAAAGTAAAAAGAATGAAAATTATCTAAGTTTTGAGAAGAATTTTACTTATTTTAAAAAACTAGTTAGAGATAGTAAGCTTTAGAAGACAATTTTGTTGAAGATCAGAGCCTAGAGAAGATTACTCCCAATAACATGGCCATATCCTTTGGCCATGATCTCCATGTCAAAAATTTTTCATAGATTTCTTAAAGGATTATTACAAGGAGAATATACCTAATGTATACATCCATGTTCATGCTTGTGTTTCTAAGGTGTGGTCATGTCATGACATTTAAAATTTTCCATAATTGAGTTAATTTTACTTATTCTTTTAAATAGGAAGTCAAATACTCATTCAGAAAAGAGAGAAAATGAAAAGAGAGGTTGTTATTCTTAAGGATTTTCATTTTAGTCTTATGGTTTTATTGTAAGGTCATCTTTTCGGCACGAGCGTAGTATAAGTTGTAGATATCTAGAATTATGAATCCTTGAATTAACTTACAAGATGTGTACTTTGTTTTATTATAATGAAATTCCTTATTTCTTATTAATTTGATTATGCGTTTTACATTAAATTAGGTTGTTGTTTCTAAAGTCTCAATCTAATTATTTGAGAATGTATATTGAGGTTACAAGACCTAGGGTATAATTAAGTCTACCATAGTTAAAGAGAATTTTCTATAATCTTTGTAATAATTTATACAATTTTTCCCAATATCATTGTAGTGTTTGTGAGGGAATTCTTATTCTTATTGCTATCTTATTTACTCTATCGTAGAACTAATTAAAACAGAGTATAATTAAGCTTAAGAGTTGATAAGTGAAGCAACTGTAACTAAATCAACAATTGAATTCTCCTGGTTAATATTAATATGAAATGAAATAGAAATCTTCTATATTATTTCATGTTAATTTCTTGGTGAAACAGAGATTACATATCCATATGATTGTTTAAGGTTTCTTGCCGTGTTTTTGCATTGTTAATTCATTGTTATTTGATTTTGTTTCTCTTTTAATTGTTAGAGTTTAATTATTCCATTATGTAACTAGAGTTCATTATTTCCTTATGAGTAGAATAGTAGAGTAAGAGTAAGTAGTTGATAACAAGTACTTAGTACACTTTTTTGAGAGTGATTTAGTGAGATTTTGTATATTAATTCAATTAATTCTATAGCAAATTAGAGCTTAATTTGCTTAATTTTCATTTTCAGGCATTATGGAACCATTTGATGAATTTTTGGAGACTTTTATCAAGTTTTTTAGCTCATTTGAACAAAAGCATGAATTAAGAATTTGGTGAGGAAAATTTTCAAGCAAGAAATAAAGTCCTATAAAGACTATAGGTAAGGAACACGACATGATCCCTAATTATGTATCTCTCGTAATTAATTTTAATTGAAATTTGAAGATTTTAGACTATATACAAGATCATACCCTATCTCTACGACCACAGACCTTAGGCATGGATATTCTATAATTTATAAATCTTCTAATTTTGTCGAGTTTTCTTTGTAAATCTAAATCCAACTATTATAAATAGGTGTTTAGGCTGAGCTTTATAGGGAGAGCCCCCTTAAGAAGACTCATATAGTAGAATTAATCGGGGGTTTCTCATCTCCCATCTTCTTTTATTTCATCTTGTCATTGCTTTAATTATTCTTAGTGAATTGCTATTGAATCCTAGTTTTTGTTACAACAATTATTTTCTTTATTCTATGATATTACCTTTGAAAATCTAATTAACTATGCATATTGTTATTGAATTAACATTTACCCAGGTTACTAATTTCATGTTTAAGTTTGCTATTGAGTTTGTGAGTTCCTATAATAGACAAACCTATGCAATTAGAAAGAATCGAGTAGATTAATCCTAGCTTGTCTAGATTAGGGTAACCTAATAATGGGACCTAAGATCATCATGTGAATTTAAGATGCCTTATTATAGAAGCTATTCGAATAGAGTAATCTTAAAGTTAGTTATATGGCCTAATGTGGATGAACATACGAGTCCGGTATTGTATGAACTAAGGGGATAGGTCCAACGCTCGAGATTATCCAAAAAAGATAATTGAAGGTTAAGCAGGGATCCTCATCCACCAACAATGGATATGATGCACTAATGCCTTATATAAGCTCTGGTCATACTTGATATTATGCACAAGTATGATCGAAGGTCACTAACCACTAATCTACACTCAATGGGCTAGATAAGAGTAGTCGAGAGTAAGCAAAAAATACTTAACTCACATGAGTATGTCTAAATGTCACAAAAATGTATTCATCATTGTAGCTATTACAATACATAAGTATTTATATGATCCAATTAAGGTAAATCTTAGGTTAATGTAAATTACAAAAATGATGCCCATTAGTAAAGGAAAAGGAATAATTTGTAAGGGCAATGTAGTAAACAAGTATAAAGAATATACAATGAAAAAAAAGGATGGTTTTGATGTCGAGAAAGATAGGGCGCATGTCAATTGCCATTCGGTCGTCCTGATGATACACTGGTTAAGTAAAGTCGGTTCTAAATAGATTAAGTTGGTATTGATAGTTCGACAACTCGGTAGCTCAAATGGTTGGAGCTAGGAAAGAGTTGGTTTAAAAGGTTGCTTATTGTCAAGTTGACCTTAGGAGGTTAGCTTCAAGATAAGGTTAACTCAGCTTCGATAAGCATCAAGTTGGTAGTATACCAGTTCAATACTTAGCCTTTGACAATTGTATTATAGAAGGGTTAGCTCGATGCATAAGTTGGTTACCTCATGAGCTTCTTGTCGATGTAGAAGGCAAAGTAACTTTGTAAGTCAGATTGGGGAATGCACTACTCTTAAGTTCAATGCTCCTCAAACATCTTAGCAAAGCTTACTAGCAAATTTTCAAGCTCGGGAGTGCATGATTGGTCTGTAATCCTTATCATGCCCTCTAAATTGTTTGAGATTTGGGATCGAATTTGGTTTTGCTCCTCGTTGCTTGTCTTTAAGAGTATGTGGGTGAAGGTCAGCAATGTTAAAGGAGTAAAAAACCCCATACTCTTCTAGTAGTTCAATCCTGTAAGTATTAGGATTGATCTTTTCAAGCACTTAGATGGTCTATCAACCCTAGGAGGTAACTTGCTCTTCCTTAAGTGTGGAAACCGTTCCTTACTAAGGTAACTCCAAAACTAACCACCTGATTGAAATTCCTTATTCTTCTATCCTCAACCTAATCTTACGAGCTTGGTAACAACTCAGCTCAGTTCTTCTATAACCTTCTGGTGCATAGCTTTAATGGCTTCGACTCTTTCTATAGCTAGCTAGTCATCATCTAGGCTTAGAAGGAGTGTTTGGTCCATTGAGAGCTTAGGGTTGAACCTATAGGTGAGCTTAAATAGTGACATTTGTTACACTATAGGCAGTCATATTGTAGGTAAACTCTATAATTGGCAAACACAGATCCCAGTTAGCCATGTTCCAATCAATGGCAACCTAAAGTAAAGTTCTTACTATCTTATTGATAACCTTAATCTATTTATCCATTTGTAGATGATAAGATGTGTTGTACAATAGCTTAGTTCCTATTTGTCTCCATAACATTCTCTAGAAGTAGCTCATGAACTTTGGGTCCTGATTTGAAATAATGGTTCGGGTACTCCATGAAGTTTGACTATTTCTTGTAAGAAAAGAAAAGAGATAGTTGAAGCATCGTTAGTTTTAAAGCAAGGTCTAAAGTGTTCCATCTTACTGAATCAATCCATGACTACCATGACGGAATCCTCCCCTCAAGACTTCCAGACAACTCTAACATAAAGTCCATACTTAGCTTTCGGGATAAGCAATGATAAATAATGTCCTTGCTTAGCTCGACTCTTCGCTTTTTTGTAAGTAGTACACCTTTCCAACACTAATCAAACATCCCTCTTCATTTTTTGCTAAAAGAATGTTGAGGATAATGTCTCATGAGTTCGATGCTGGCTAAAGTGTCCAAACAATCCACTCCCATGTGTTTCATGCATGAGTTCTCACATTTATGGTTACTCATAGAATCAACACTCATACTCACCTTCATTTTACTATAATTTAACTTGACTAGGTATACTTGCCGACCGAAAACTAGTAGTGTATGCAGTCTTCAAGGGATTGATAAGCTAGACTTTACGAGTCCATTATATTATAACTTGATAGGTACACTATTAACTAATCAAGTTTTTGGCACCATTGATGAGGATGTTACTACGATGTTAGTAGCTACTGTTAAGGTACTAAGCTGAAGGTTAGAGTATTTATCTTAAACTCTACAATAACCTATGATAATGAACTCTATAAATCCAAAAGGATATGGAAGACACTATCACACAGGATAGAAAGATTACTTTATGAAGCAATGGGGATTTCAACACATACCTTATAACAATCATGAAGATGTAAGGATAGGTTAAATCTTCAAAGGTAGTATCCATATGGAACAAAACCAAAGTATGCAAATTTTCCCTAAGGATTTCAACGCTTCCTACCTCGAGAAGAAAAGTTATGGTTAGAAAAGACTCTAACTAAGTATGTTGAAAGTAATGTAGCTAGATTGATAAGCATTGAAAGACAAATTGAACAACTTGCAAAAATTATTGTCGAAAGGCAACAAGAACCACCTCTTTATGAACAAGCAAAACTTATAACTCTCTAGAGTGGTAAAGAATTATAGGTAAGTAAATAAGTTGACAAGAAATAAGTCAGTTAAGAGCTGGCAGTAGAAGAGTAGGAAAAGTAAAGTTGAGGAGACCCTAAAACCCTCAACAGAGAAGGCAGAACCTCAGAAGGTGAAAGAATATAAGCCACCAATACCTTATCCTCAATAACTTAAGAAGACGCACTTAGACAAACAATAGCGTAATTTCTTAGACCTTTTCAAACAACTACATTACCTTTTGTAGAAGCTTTACCGTAGTTGCCTATGTATGCAAACATTTTTAAGGAGTTGTTATCCAACGAAAAGAATGTAGAGGCACTCTTTAAGGTGATCTTGAGTGAAGAATATTTAGCAATACTTTAAATAAGCTTCCAACAATGTTGAAGGATCCATGGAATTTTACTATCCTTGCTTAATTGGTGATTTATCTATTAAGAAAGTATTACTTAATCTAGGAGCTAACATAAACATAATGCCATATAAATTGTTTAAGAAGTTAGGCCTAAGAGAACTGAAACTAACTAGATTGAGCTTACAGTTAGCCAATTGACCTATAACGTACCCTAAGGGGTGTAATTGAAGATGTGTTAATTAAGATAGATAAGTTTATTTTTCCTATAGACTTTGTAATTTTGGACATAGATGAGGACATTGACTTACCACTCATTCTAAGGAAACCCTTTTTAGCTACAGCTATAGCCACTATCGATGTTAGTGATATTAAGCTTATCTTAAGGGTAAGAGCAGAAGAGATAATATTTAAAATTAAAGAGGTAATGAAAAAAATCATTTAACGTGATGTTGCCTTAAATTACTAATGCCTCTATAACTGATGTTTTGCAAGAACTACTAACAAAGGGTCCTTTAGATTATTGCTTGAAATAAGGAGAACATGTAGAGTTAGCAAGTGATTCGACTTATGCTAAAGTAATAACACAACTAGAACCCAATCTACCAACTGTTGAGAGGAATAGGTTTAAAAGGATAAAGTAGGAAAAAGAGGAAAAGCTAAAGCCTTCCATAAAAGAGCCACCTATCCTAGAATTGAAGCAACTATCAGAATACCTGGAATATGCTTTTATAGAAGAGGGTGCAAAATTGGCCATTATAATGTCTTTTTAGTTAAAGATAGGACGGAAGGAAAAGCTTTTAAATGTGCTTAGGAAGCACAAAAGAGAAGATTTCAGTTATAAACAAAATTTACCCATCCTTCTATGCTCATAAAATCCTATCGAAAGAAGGGCATAAACCAATGATGCAACCACAAAAGTGACTGAATGGAAACATGAAAGCAGTGGATAAAGCCGAAGTAATAAAACTTCTCAATGTAGGTATGATTTACCTAATTTGTAATAGCTCATGAACTAGTCCTACACAAGTTGTACCAAAGAAAGAAGGAATGATAGTAGTTCTAAATGAATGGAATGAGTCAACTCTTATGTCAACAATCATGGTATTGAGAGTTTGCATAGACAATGGGAAACTCAACAATGCCATAAGAAAAGATGATTTTCCTCTACTATTCATTGATCAAATGTTGGAATACCTATTGGGTCATATGTATTATTGCTTTCTAAACGATCTTTCTAGTAATTTCCACATTTCAATTACCTTAGAGAACCAAGAGAGGACTTCATTTATATGTCCCTATGGTACCTTTACCTATAAGGGGATGCCATTTGGCCTCTTTAATGTCATATCACATTTCAGTGGTATATGATGGCAATCTTTGTAGATTTCATTGAAGACATAATGGAAGTGTTTATAGATGATTTCTCGGTTTTTAAGAACTCTTTTAATCAATCCCTTAAGAACTTATAAAAAGTGTTACATAGATGTGAGAAGACAAATCTAATGTTGAATCAAGAAAAGTGCCATTTTATAGTACAAGAAGGCGTAATACAAGGATATAAGGTGTCTTAGAGAGGTATTGAAGTAAAAATTGCAAAAATTAACACCATTGCAAAGTTGCCTCCTTCTAGTTCAATTAAAGCCATTGATAAGTGTGTGGACCATACACTTATGTAAAGGATTTCTCTAATAACTACATGTAATTTAATAGATTTTTGGAGCAAAAATGTATGAATTTTTATTAAAATCACATATAATCACTTAACATAAGTGTAATTTATATTTGTGGGTTTTAATGCTTAAAAGTAACATATATTTAAAGAATTTAAGCTTTTCATGCTTGATCTTGCAGATCCCAAGGCTACCATGTAATGGTAGCCCTAATTCAAGAAGCTAGAAATGAAGAAAAAGAAGGAGACTTAGAGTTAGAATTACTAACATGATGATAAGCCTAGCTACCATCAAGCCAATACCTTGAACATAATCGAATCAAGTTGTAAAACTAGAAAGGTATATTGGCATGACAGTACCCAACTACTGTCGTGACAGTTTGCTTGAGCTCTAAAGCAAAAACGTGTCATTTCATTAAAAGAAAAGATAAGAAGTACCTAAAATGTGTCTACCATCATACCGGTACCCTTGCTTACAATCATACTGGTTTCTACATCATATAAAAACTTCTTCATTTTCTATAGATTTTGCATTGCATTTTCTAAGGTTTAATGTTCCAGTTTCTGCCATTCTCTCTTCTTTTAGCTATCTTAGGTTGCTTTTAATAAAGTTTTATGATTTCATGAAGTTTTCTTGTATTTTAATGATCGTAAGATAAACTTTTAGTAGATTTTAGATCTTTTCATGGGTTGGGTTTGTGGATTTCCATTGCATTCATGGAGATTGTTTAGAAAATCTTGAGGAACTCCAATGTTGAGATTGAGGAGCTCGGTTTTATAGTGTTTCTCATACATTTTCCATGTTTAATGCAATGTTTACTTTCATGTTCATGTGCTTTATCTGTTGAATGCTTATTCTCCATGAATGTGATAAATAGTGCTTATTATGCTTATGGGTAGTACATGAACAAGATGAAGTAATTGTGGCTATTAATGTTTTTGTATTGTGATAGTATAAATTTGGAACTTTACTTAATTCTATAGTGTAATTAAGTATAACTTGAGTGTTGGGTTAATATCAAGCTAGATAACATTTCCCACATATGGGTCTTCCTCCTTGTTATCCTAATAGAGGCAAGATATCGTAATAGGATTAAAAAACCCATATTTAAATAGGTAATTCTTAAGAATTAAGACCTAAATCTTTATACTCACCTAAAGCTAAAAATTGGTTGGAATGCAAAATCAATTCTAATATAGTTATTTAAGTAATGATAAGACTTGAATAGTTAGATGATAGAATAGATGAGACTTGATAATACAATGATCCTATTATACAATAGAATTTATAAAACAAGAGTTGGATAAATTTTGTGAGTGTGAGTAAAATACATGTTTAAACTATCATAAATACTCTAATTGCATGGCCACAACGAATTTACTTGATTGTTTACTCATTACTCATACATCTTTTATAAAGAAATCCATATCTCAATACCAAGAAATTACTAAAATCCACACTTAATTAAATTATAGTTTTTTACTTCTATTTGGATAACTTGCATGTTCTTTTCTTTAAAAATACTTAATCAGTTGCCTAGATTAGAGTAGAAATAATAGAATCTAATACTTAGTTATCTTTCTAAACTCTACTCTTTCCTTCATCATAAAATACAACCTTAGTTACTCTCCCTGTTCTATCAATAATAGATCAGTATGCTTGCCATTTGTTCATAGTTTCTACTAAAATTTAATTTTTTCTATCCATAAGTAAGTCCATTGATAGTATAACATTCCACTATTTTAAAAAGGGAAAAATTCTTATTTATGTGTAACATTAGTAGAGATGAGATTGCGACACCAGCTGTATACATTTTCTTATGCCATAAAGGATTTTATAAGAGATTATTAATGACTTCTCAAAAATTGCTAAACCATGACTCGGCTATTAGAGAAAGATGCTTTACTTGTTTTTTCAAAAGAATGCTTAATGGCATTTAACATTCTCAAGGATAAGCTGACACATCCCTCAATAATGTTAAAACTAGATTGGAATTTTCTATTTGAACTCATGTGTGATGTAAGTGACTAATCTATAGGCGCAATTAAGAGAAACACTTCCTACAATATATTATGCTAGTAAGACCAACATAAGCTTAAGTGAACTACACTACCACTAGAAAAGGAGCTACTAGTAGTGGTTTTCACATTCGATAAATTCAAGTCATATTTAATTCTTTCTAAAGTGATTGTTTATGTTGACCATTCTGCTTTGTGTTATTTATTAAATAAGATAGATACTAAGCCAAGATGAATCATGTTGATATTGTTGCTTCAAGAATATGACTTAGAGATTTAAGATAAGAAGGGAATAAAAAAATTGGCTTTACATCATCCATCCCACTGGGATAATCCATCCTTAAAGAAGTTAGAGGAGTGAGATAACAAATTCCTAAAAGAGTGATTTTACTAGGTAAGTCCATGGAAATTTCCTTAGTTTGTTGACATGGCAAATTATTTAGCTATTAGCATTTTCCTTAAAGGACTAGATTATTGATAGAAGAAGAAATTCTTCTATGATGTAAAAAATTAATTTAGGGAAAACATGTATTTTTTTAAAATATGTGAAAATCAAATGATTCATTGATGTTTATCCCACTTAGAAGGTTGGCAAATTTTGGGTTACTATTGTACAAGACCAACTAAAGGGCATCTTAGTGCAAATAGAACAACATAAAAAGTCTTTGAGTCTAAATTTTACCAACCAACACTTTTCAAGGATGCCTAGAAGTTTGAAGAGCTATGTGATAGTTGTCAAATAATAGGTAATATTTCCAAAGGAGATGAAATGCCTTAGAATCAAATCCCAACATATGAAGTCTTCAACATATGAGGTATTAACTTCATGGGGTCATTTTCAAAATCCAAGGGAAACAAATATATCCTAGTAGTAATGGATTATGTATCCAAATGGGCAGAAGTTCAAGCTGTACCAACAAATGATAGTAGGTAGTGAACCAATCCCTTAAAAGTTTATTTTTTAGATTCTGTGCACTTGGAGCAATTATCAGTAATTAAGGAACTCACTTTTGCAATGTTCAACTTGAGAAAGTGTTCAAGTAGTTTGGCATTACTCATAGAATCACCACACAATACTACCCAAAAATAAGTGGACATGTAGAAGTTGCCAATAAGGATTCAAAAAAGATCTTAGAAAAGACGATTGAGCACAATAGATGAGACTAGTAAAAAAAGCTCAACAATGTTCTATGGCCATATCAAATAGCATACAAGATACCAATAGGCACTACTTCATATAGCTTGGAAGTTGGAAATAAGGCTTATTAGGGTATAAAGCATGCTAAGGGGACAATTAGAGGATGAGTTGATGTAACATGCATCTTGTCTTAGTTTTGTAACAAAAATAGTATAAGGAAGGTTTCTTTCTTCTTACGTTAGAGTGGTGAAATTCTCATAACTCTTTCTTTGTTTGTTAACACTTGGTTTCATCTCTGTTTAGCTTCTATTAAAGTGATAAGGCTAACTCTAGATTGTTTGGTTTTATTGTTGGAATTTCGTAGCTCTTCAATGTTAAAATCTAAGTGCTCTAAGTGAATTGTAAAGAAAGAAGAAGGAAGTGCTTTTAAAGAAAATTTATGAAGCATGTTGAATTGAGAATTCACTTTTCTAAGTTATAAAAGATTTTGTTAACCGTACCCTTGTCTTATTTTAATTATTTTGCTTAAAGACAAGTAAAAGCTTAAGTGTATGGGGATAGAATAACACTCATTTAGCGCATATATTTTAGGGTGATATTATGTGGTTTTATCCATTATCAATGTTAATTATTGATGATTTTGAGCTTCAACAAAGAACTACATTGATCGAACCACTCAATAGACTAAAGTTTATCCAAGAATTAGTATCTAAAGAAGAACACATACTTAAACACAATTGTATACCTTATCCATATAACTCTCGTCAAAGAATTTCATTAGAAGATACAAGTTGCACATGAAGAAGAAGATCACATCTAAAACTACGAGCATGTTCCTAGAGCATGTACTTGTCATAATTTGTGAATCTTCTATTTTCTGAAGACTTCTTTTTGTAACCTTAAGTCTAAGTTTTATTGTAGAGTCTTAAGTTTAGTGTTAAAGGAGAGATAACCTAAAAAAGGAGTAGTGTAAGGTAAAATATAGGGGGTCTCTCATATCACTTAGCTTCTTCTATTTTATTTTCATGTCATAATTTAATCATCTTATTGAATTTTTTATTAAACCCTATTTCAATGTAACAATTATTTTGTATTCTATTTGTGATATTATCTTTTGCGATCTAATTGCATTGCTCTGTATTGCCTTTAATTCAATATAGCTGTCTATTGAATTAATGTTTAAATTGACTACAAAATTCGTAAGATCCTATAAATGATGGACTGATGGAATTAGAAGTAATTGAATAGGCCAAGTAATTAAGTATTCGATTTCTTTGGATTAAGGAAACCTAATAAAGGGATTCCAAATCTTAATGCAATCTTAAGGTACTTTATTGCATAAGTGATTCTTATAGAGTATCTTAGTATTAGCAATTAATAAAGAGATGCAAGTTCAATTAATTCATTTTACGATTCTCTATGGTCTCAAAGTATAATTAAGATTGAAAGTCACATAGAATTAGGTAGTAAATAATAGTTTTACTAAGGACTATAGATTTACAATTTGATTAACTTTGCTTATTTAATTCATTATTTATTTGGTTTTATTTCATTATGTCAATGTGTTATTTTGTCATAACTATTTAATTAAATTGATAAGTTAGATAATTGGTATTTTTTGGGGCAACTGCTAGTAATCTACGGTTTCCCGATATTCATGTTTCCATGTGAGATCGATAACTCGGACTTAATCCATGTTTATAATGTAACTTTGACTAGGTGTACCTACCTAAGGGTGGTATTTGTCCCCATACTGCTAGAACCTAACCATGTGTTAGCCTTAAACTTGAGTATGCAGGTGAACACAAGAAACTTCAATTTATCGAGCTAGAAGAATGGTGCAAAATGGCCTATGAGAACTCAAATATTCCTATACGGAGTCATGGAGATTTTGAACCTTGAGTGAGGGATAATTAAGGCAAACAATCACCAACTCAAGCTATGCTTTGGAGGAGATTTTGGTTAAGAAACCATGTTGAGTTTGAACTCTTTCTAATACAAGGAAATAAGCATTTTTTTATCCCAATTTGTCAAGTAAACGACGTTCTACCAAAGTGCTTCTTAGGAGATAACCTATGTTACTTTTGTTTTGCTGTCAAGGTTCTAATTTTTTATATTTGATAGTTCAGCACACCATGCTTTGCACATTTTTTTTAGTATTTTAGCTTCGAGAAGCTTAAGAAGAGACTGAATATGCCACGGGGGACAAGTTAAGGTCATGATCATAATCTTGGACATAAACAACATCAAAGTGAAGGTTTTAAAAGGATCGAGAGAAGACTACAGCTAAGGATCGTAGCTATAATCCTCTTGTGAGAAAATTTAGCCAACAAGTCAAAGAGAAACATACCCAACACGTCATGCCCATGATCTTAGGCTTGATCCTCTCTAGAGTCAGGTACGTATGATTAAGAACAAAGACATGGCCAAGATGATGCCTATGATCTTGCTCATGTTCCTGCTTAATTCTTAAAAAAATTTTCGCATTCAGGGAACTCCCTTGTAATCCCACTTGTGAACACTCTTACCCAAAATTGTCCTTGATTTTGTTGCTTAAAACATTCCTAATATAACTCACTTCTCTTTCAAGCTCACTTTCTTTTTTTTTTCCATTCTTCTTTAAGCTACTCCTAAAACTAAATGAAATCTTTGTTCTTACCTATTCTAGTGTTCCCTTACTTACCTTTTCTTATCAAAAGAATAGGTTTCCTCTTTGTATATTAGCAACAATAGGTACACTTATATTTACACTTCTCTTTATTAACACATGAATTATCTATCCTCTTTGATACCTTCTCAAAAAGGATCGAGAGAAGACTACAGCTAAGGATCATAGCTATAATCCTCTTGTGAGAAAATTTAGCCAACAAGTCAAAGAGAAACATACCCAACACGTCATGCCCATGATCTTAGGCTTGATCCTCTCTAGAGTCAGGTACGTATGATTAAGAACAAAGACATGGCCAAGATGATGCCTATGATCTTGCTCATGTTCCTGCTTAATTCTTAAAAAAATTTCACATTCAGGGAACTCCCTTGTAATCCCACTTGTGAACACTCTTACCCAAAATTGTCCTTGATTTTGTTGCTTAAAACATTCCTAATATAACTCACTTCTCTTTCAAGCTCACTTTCTTCTTTTTTTTTTTTTTTTTACATTCTTCTTTAAGCTACTCCTAAAACTAAATGAAATCTTTGTTCTTACCTATTCTAGTGTTCCCTTACTTACCTTTTCTTATCAAAAGAATAGGTTTCCTCTTTGTATATTAGCAACAACAGGTACACTTATATTTACACTTCTCTTTATTAACACATGAATTATCTATCCTCTTTAATACCTTCTCATCACTCTAACCAAGACTTTAAGTATATGGAAAACTCTTATTCACAATCATGGCTCCCTTAAAACCTAAATTCAATACATATCACAACCTTAGAAAGGTATCCTCTCACCCTATATTGGAAAAAGATCCACTAACCACCACACCCAAAACACATGCTTAAGTTTGAGACACCAGAACACCAAGCAAGGTTTGATATGCTAAGAAAAAAAAAAGAATTTTTCAAGATTTAGCTTTTTAGATTAGGAAACCATCAAATAAGCAAATATGAAAATTGAATCATAGATATGTTTGAGACAAGGGGTTGGAACAAATTTTTGAGTATCCAAGAACTATCTTTGTAAGAACTCACCTTAGAATTCCTGACTACCTTAACAATGGAATATGACCAACTTCCTTGTAGAACCTGAAGCTAGCTCTCTTTCTACATGAGAAACACTAAATTCATACTCTCCATAGCTGAATTCGGAGAGTTCATGGGACTCTACAATAAAAAGTATGCTCAATCCCCTGAGTTCTATACATTACCCTATGAATTCCCTCGTAGAGTCACCCCCTTGACCTATTAGCAAAAGTTGAATGGAGAAAAGAGCTACAACCCTAAATTTGCTAAAGTATTTTACCTAAAAACCCTTACAAATCGAATCGTTCGTTAATTATTCATTCATACAATTAGTGGGAGATGAAAAAGTACCATGGTGGTTACAATACATGAGTTATTCTATTTCTGTAGCTAAGCTAAAGATACCTATTAATTTGGTTATTGCTTTAGCGTTCTATTTGTGGCATTAAGCCACTAATGCTAGAGTCAAACAAATTGGATGTAAGCCACATGTTAGTTTTTCGACAAAGAAATTGAAGCACTTTTTTGACAATCCCTGATTGACCATGGTGTACGTTATCGCCCTCATGTCAATTTCCACCTTCTGCCAAATAGGCTTTTATCAAATGATTTTGGTAAGGAAACATCTAAGAGAAAGGAATATGATGCATAAATAGTGCTTGTATGAAATTTTCTTAATTATTGTTGCACATTTTACATGTTATTAGAATTGATTAGTGGAATCTATGTAATGCAAAGTTATGTCGCATTTAGCTTAAGATTCTAATGCATAAATAAAATAATAATTTTTTCGATTAAGCAATAGCGTATGCTATTTCTAAGCTTACTTAAATAAATACTTATCCATTTTTAATCTTTAGAGCTTTATAATCTTGAGCAAACAAGAAGACATAACTTATCTTTTGTGAAACCTTTGTGCATAACTACCATATTTCACTTTAAGGATGAGTAAGTGTTTTTTATGATTAGTAGGTTAGTGTTCATGTTAGGAGACTTTGATTTCTCGGAGATATGAGTATGATTTTAAGTTGTTATAACACCAAAGACCATCTTAAGAAACAAACTCATGAAACCCTTGCATGAAGTTGAAACATGAGCATGTAAAGTTGGTGTTTTATAGAGATACTTATTTAACACTTTGAATGGATGATTTTAAGTTGAGAAAATATTGAAAAAAGAACTTGAATGGAAGAGGAGCATGCTGGACATGAGGATTCAAGGGTCATTTGGATGTTGATTGTATTTCCATTACGTTAAACATGCTCAAATCTAGACTTGAGTTAAGGAAAAATTCATCACATGAAGTTTTATGAAAAAACCAACTTTATATGACATGAGCTATGATATGAAAATTGTAAAAAGAGTAAGTTTTTCTATTTCTTTGTGTAAAGCATGAGTTAAAGGATCATCCCATAGAAGAAAAGTTAAGTTAAGATTGACATATAAGTAATTTAAGTGAGTGATCTAATACTTAAACTTAAGGAAATGATGAAACAAGTTGAAAAACCAAGTGAGAAACCTTTAGATTCATCACAACCAGATCTCGAACATAAGTAAAAGACACTTAAAAATATGATAAAAGTAAGTGAACAAGGTGAAAAGATCAACTAAAGCAAATATAGCAAGTATATAAAACCTAAAACTTAAAACCTAACCTAAAACTCTCAAAATAAGCTTAGAACTCTAAGTAAGGCCTTCATTAAAATTCTTACTAGCACTTTAAAATATTAAGAGAGTTTGTTTTGAAGCTCACAAGAAATCCACCTAAGACTCTATAAGCTCAACAAAGTCATTAACTTTAGTTTGAACAAAAAATAATCCCATTTGACCACTTAAGCCCACTAAAGAGCCCATGAAGTACTTGTTAGCCTTAATAGTATAAATCAAAGATGTAAATCTGATATCAAAGAGTATTTTGAGCTTAGGATAAATTCTTAAGACCAAGCTCTCTCAAGTTATCAAAAAGCCCATTTACCAAACAAGGCCCAAAAGCATTCCAAAACATGAGGATCACTACTATTCTAGCCCATGGACAGATTTGCGTGCCTCATTTTGAAAATCTAACCTCACCACATTAAATTTCACTCGAAAATGATGAAGATTAACTATAATATCATAAAAATCGGATTTAAAATGAAAAAGTTATACACCATTGAACTTTAAGTAAAAACTGGGAAAAGCTACAAAAACTAGTCAAGAGTATAACTTAAGGGAATTTAATTTAGTTTCCTAAGTTTATTTCAATCCCTTATAAATATTATTTCAATGACCAGGGGACACCGCGTACAGAGACGACTTGCTTCCAAACAACTTTAACTAACCGCATAGAGGAGTGAGTAAATTCCAGATGACTCTTTACTTGATTTTGCTTGTAGAATAGATACACCTAAACATATCTATACAAATTCGAATGCTTGTGGAATATAGGAAATGCATGTGTATGAATTTTTGGATGAATGCAATGGCTTGTTAATTATGTATAATAGTGAGAATTGTTTGTACTAATTTATACGTTCAATTGTATGGAATTAAAATTGTTTGATCACCTTAAGAATCAAGTTAATCACTTATACGATTAAGAAATTAAAATGAATCATGCATTCCTCATATTGCATACGGATAACACTGACGGCCGCTTCACATAGAATATAGGAAGGGACTCACAAGAGGACGAGCCTCCTGCAGGATTAGATACTAGCTATGTCATCATATATATTGAGTCTCTATCCTAAGCTGATAAACTTACTAAGTACTGAAAGACGCCAACCGCCAGCGAGGGGCTGGGTCTTGGACTTTTGCTTAGGGCGTGTATTTGTGGAATGTGGATCGTAGAGGCTACCATACCGCTAGACTTGGGATTTTAAAAATATGATTGTTATTCGGTAAAGAAAGTATATACATACATACATATATATATATACCTTTGTTTTGGCTTAAGTATAATAGTGCAATTGAAATAAAACCCAAGGTCTAGAACTTGGATTTTGGTTTGGGTCAGTTAATTATCTCTAAACCCCAACTATAGGGGGCATAATTCTGAGTCATATGCAATACCTAGGTTACTACATGCGTTGTTTGGCATACTGATTGTTTATGCATTCATATGATTGTGCATCTAATAAATTTCTACCACGTGGTACTGGCGAGGGTATTTATCTCACTAAGCTTAAGCTTATACCTCGATAGATTTTTGCTGTTGCAAGAAAACCTCTTCTCTAATCTAGGCCAAGGCATGCCTGTGGTAAGTCTCGTATAGGGACAAGTTGAGCAATCAGAGAGCGAAGAGGACATTTTATAATAAATTTATAGATATTTAGTTACTTTTATATTTTTGTTCATAACATAGATTAAAATCTCTAATGTAGTACCTTTGTGAACTACATCTGTTTGTAATATTCTTTTAGTGTGGGTCTTACGAGTCCACACGATTAGTTAATTTATGCAATCGAAGTAATTTTAGTTAAATTGCTCTATATTACTTATCTATGGGCCTAGTGATAACAAATAATGAGAGGAGCCTTATATGTCATATAAAAGGCCTACAATCAATAAGGAGGTTGATAGTAGACATTTATACAGTACACGGCGACCTACTACGACAATGATACTGTTAGGTCATGATAATCCTCTAGTTACATGATTAGGTATAAGAAAGTGAGTGTAAATTCAATAGCAAAAGCTTTATCAATGAGGTAAGTTGTTATTCGAATCTAGATTAGTGTTTAGGAATTGCTAGAAGAGCAAATGTAAGGCTAGGGGTATACTGTAACTATCTAGTATTGCTACTCCAATGCTTAAGAAAAGTTTTTGATGTTCTAAGTAAAGGGAAAAGAGTGGGTAATAAGTGAGTCTAAAGAGTCTTACAATAGTTTTATAGACATATTTATAGAGTTTTGTTTGATAACTGTATAAAGAAGGAATTGAACTACCTCTGACATGTGTCACCAATTGAACTTAAGTATGTGATAATTATGTAAACAAGTAGGCGATTAGGCAATTACAAACTAAAGCAACTGTCAAATTGTTTATGCCCTTATTCAAATACTTGAACATTTAAACTTCAGGGGCTAAGGCTTTGATGATTTAACCTCTAGATTCTTGTTCAATGATACAAGTTAGTGAAGCTTTAGGACTAGGTCGACAATTTAACTGCTGACCAATTGACAATGACTACAGATATCGTCTAAGTAACTAATCTAGAAATGAAAGTGTTCAACTTGAAGTTTCCCTTAATACCAAACAAGGCAATAGTTTGTTATGCTTTTGTAAAAAATTCCAGTATCAACATTTAGCCTTGACTCCCATAATTGATCTATCGGACGTAGAAGTAATAGTGTTTGACTAGGGATTTCATTAAAGTAAGAAAGTAATCATAGTTATGTTATTTATTCCAAGAACAATCATTGAGTTGCTTTTATGTGCTTTGTAGTTCTCCTTCGTTCTCTTGTGTTGAGCTAAGCTATCAAGGAATAGGAGATTTTCCTTTCAAGAAATTTGCCTTTTCATTTTTTCCACATTTTTTGAAACATGCATAACAACTGTTATATTTGTAATCATCACACTTGCACACCTACAATTGTTTTAGGAATATAGACCCTTAGATGGGCCTTAATGGCATAAATCAGCTTATGAATCCTCTTGTAATCATACCAACATTAAATCCATGAAAAACTACCATTTATCTACCTTTATTAAAACCCCAAAATTCTTTTAATTTAAGAATAAATAGATTGAGTTAGAAAATAGAATACACGATTTTTGTGTATCTGTATGACTTTTTTTGTTACATTTCCTTCCATTATAAATGATCCTATGTTTGAAACCTACTTCTTTACATTTCCACTAAAGTTTTAATCTTTTCTAGAGTACTCTTTCAACAAAGGTATGGCTCATTTGTGGGTAGTTCATTCTTTTAAGCTCTCTCTAAGTTCACTCTCCCCTTTTAGACGACAACGACAACTTAATATGGTGGCAACAAGGGTAGCTTGGTAGCATTGAGTTATGAGAGTGCAATTAGGTGGTAAGAGAAAGTAGCGAGGATTGAACCAATGCTTTAAGATGAATACTTCAATGATGGAGAATATAGGAAGTTCATGGCTTATTTGCTCAAATCCATGAGTACAATATGATCACTCCAGATGGACTTGGGAGTTGTGTGGATTGAAAGGATGTAAACAAGTATGAAGATTTTTTTTTACGAGTATTTAGAAGATAGAAAACCCTCAAGGCTATGAACAAGTAATATTTTCGAATGATGATGAGTTTCATATATGTTTGAAACATTTTGAGTTTTGAATGATGCTTCCTCTCACCAAGCACTTACTAAATTTTGGTTGCTTTTGAAATAATTTGTAGGGAGTTACAAGTATGGATTTGAATTGTTTAGTACTTTTTTGTAATAAAGTGGGATAGTGATGGTTGGTATTATGCTACTGTTACATATAGAAGAAATTTCTTAAGTATCTTAGAGTACAAAATTCATGATTAGAGAGAAAAGTTTGTTGTCATTAGGTCGGTAATAGATGTAGATTTTTGGAATCAGTGGTTAGAGCCCATTAAAGTCAATGATGTTAAGCTCCTATTGAATGGTGATAAGGCTACTGAAAGGATAAAGAAGAAAAGAGAAGATAAGAAGTTCTATAGGGATGCTAAATAGATCATATGAAAATACCATGACGACAAGCCCATCTTTTCAGATGATGAGGATAAAGGTACTATCCAACCTCTTCATCGTGTCGAGCTAAATTAGTTGAATAGTAGCCTACCAATTAGTCTCGTAAGGGGGATTTTGTTCTCTAAGCTTTACTTGGTACGGTCTTGTAAGTATAATTTCTCCTTGTTTTAATTACTATTCCTAACTCTTATGTATTGCAAAAATGAGAGCTAAAGAGGTTAACCCAAAAAAGCTATTAGCTCAAGCAAAGGTTGAGAAAAAGAAGCTTACAAGTGAGTTTCCATAGTCGTAGGAGGACAAGAGACTCTTTTAAAGAATACCAAAAAGAAGAGGGTACCGGCTAAGCCTAAGTTGGCCTTAGTAAGAAGAATAATAGGAAGGCCATCCCTTAGAACAGTTATGTTGTTGTCACCGACACTAATTAGGGCGTTTCCAAGGGGTTATAAGAGGAAGGCCATTGAAGAACTTGTCGTTAGCAAGAAATCCCAAGATTATCATTCATCAGGCATTGCCCCTAATGTGAATGATAACTTAACTAGTCTATTGCCTCTATGCCCTATTCGAGAGGTAAAAACTCTTGGAATCCTCATTACCACTTTCATCTCCCAATAAAAGAAGGTATATGACTTTGTCCCCTTGTAGGATAAAATAACACTAAACATTGACTCTATGCTCAAGGATGGAATCAAATCTCTAACTCTAACGAGGGGGAATATTTTACCTCAAGACAAGTAGATTCTCTAAAAGGACGTAAAGAGAGCAAGGGCAAATGTTAAGGAAATGACTACCACCAAGCTATACAACATGAGCCATTTGTTATTTGGCAAGTTCATTGTATTTCCAAAGCTTCCTCTTAACCTCTACATTTACTAACTTATACATGTACTAATGCATATGAATGGCCACATTATTAATGCATTGGATAAGGTTGAGGCCAAAATGAAGAGGGTACTGATTCTTCTTTTTTGTGCTAAAATGCTCAACTAAAATTTGTTCTAACATTCTTATTAATGCTCATAGAGAATTGAGGAGGCCGTGTGATGCGTATGGGATAGCAGTGGGCCGAGCGAACAGAATGGGTATTCGTAGGTTTGAGTGAGTATGAAGAATAGGAAGTAAAATAAGAGTTTTAATTGTAAATGTGTATGGATATCATGCACCAAGACACAAACACAATCAGGGGTTTGAGCTCAAAATAAGGTTCAATACAACTTATGAACACTAAATGTTGTTCAAGATTCAAATGAGAGTTAAGTACGACTTACTAACTCACTCAAATGAAGAGGTTCACCACAATCCTTAAGAACAAGATTAATATGAACACAAGAAAGATTCAAGAGTCTAATCGATACTCAATAATCCAGCAATGTTAGCTCGAAGAGCTTAGAAGTAGCCTTGCTCAAAAAGGGAAAGCTTTACTGTAAAAATGATTGTCTTCTTCTATATTCTCATCATCATTGCTTCGATGTTTACAAATGTTGCTATTTATAGCATGGCCTAAACCTTAGTGGTAAAACTATAAATAATACATAAGGCCTTAAACCTTAAAGAATTGGGCCCATAAATAAAATAAAGGAAAGTATGTATAAGAATAAAAAACTGTGCAACTTACAGGGGAAGTTAGCATGTAGTCACTCGACATGTCTTAGAAAGAGTAGTATCCGAACTAGAAAAGGTCGGCAGTTAGATGTACAAGTTTAGGAAGGAGTCTTTGAAGTCTTGTAGTATTTGGTCAAGACACTAGAAAGGTTAGCCCTTAATTGGTGAGTCCTAAAATCAGTTGGTATAAGTCCCTCGATACGATATCGAATGGTTCTTTGGTCTCAAGTACTTGGCCTTATGGTATCTTGGCACCTCAACTAATGACAAACTTGATGTCGAATGTTTATCTTCCTTCCTCTTGTCCTTCTGGCTTTAGCTCAGCCTCAGCAAGCATTGATAAGTTTCAGTTTTGGATGGGTTTGCCTCAGCTTAGATGTAGTTGGAGGTTAATTCCCATCATTATTGTGGGTCTAAAAGGAAGTCATCCTCAACGTTAAGTGTTGAGTATGGGCTGGGATGCCAAATAAGCTCATTCTCCCTTTTCACTTTACCATAGGTGTCGAGTATCTCTGGATTTCCTCAATGCTCATTAGGATTAAGAGATAGCTCTTCCCATCCTTCTGAACAATGTGAGTGTTAAGGAATCCATCATGGATCACTTTACGATCAAAACTCCTATGGTTGGCTAAGAAGTAGATTTGCAACATTCATAAGCACCACATCAAAGTCAATCTCATCCTTATATTGTCTAGCCTTGAATGTTATCCTCACTCTTTTATGTACATGGACCATACCTTTGTCATTAAACCATTTCAATCCATAAGGTCGGGGGTGCAAGTAGGTCGGTAATTTCATCCTTTATACTAACTCGATAGAAACGATGTTAGTACAATTACCTCCATCGACAACCAAGGAACAAGTCTTCCCATTCACTAGGCACAGCATATGAAATAAATTTTCCCTTTGTGTAATATCCACCTTTAGGTAAGCTTGTGTCGCTATAACGAAGAGTTTATCCAAATCCTCAACATAGACATCTTCTTCTATCAACTAGTCTTCCGAGCTCTTATCACTTTAACTCTCGATTTGAGCCTTAAGCACTTTGCCCTTTAAGACAATGACCCTCTTATTCGAGCATTAGGACGTAATTTTTTTGTAGCCTAAGCATTTGAAGCATTTCACGTCTCAAGCCTTATTGCTAGGTGCCTTTCTTTTACAGCATTCTTCTTCTCGGCATGGATTGATAGACTAGGCTCTCCTTTCTCCATCCTCCTCTCTATCCCTTTTCTCTTGGCATTCCTCTCAAGCTCAGGGTTGCCTCATTGAAGTTGGCTACTTAGCCTCTAGTGCCTTTTCCTCTATCTCTCTGCTCTCAATGCTAAATTAATTAGCTCATACAGAAAGTTCAACAGCTACAATTCAACTATGTCAGCAATATCATCTCGGAGTTCACTTAGGAACTTGGCAATGGTACAGTCCTATGGCTTGGCAATCTCACATCTCGTCATCAAGGTCTTAAACTCTTGTAAATTCTCTTCAACATTATTTCAACCTTGTCTCAAGTGTTGGAATGGATGGAGCATCTCTTGCTTGATGTATGTCAACATAAAGTGCTAATTTATCAATCACTTCATAAGCCTCTATGTTTGATCGTCTCCTCTCCTTCATCGTCTTGCTTGGCAACCAACTTATCTTACCAAAGGCTTGCATACTTAACAAGGGATAATGAAGCTAGCTTAACCTTTGTTTTTTCATCACACTTGTAATACTCGAACAACTTCTTGACTCGGGGAATCCAATTAAGGAATTCTTTAAGTCGACTACTTCTATTGAAGGTTGGCAGTTTCAGCTTGACATTGTCAAGTCCTTGGCCAGGTGCTCGAGGTTCATCCCCTGCATTCCGAACTAGTCGATTCACCTTGGTTTAGCCATTTCCGTTAGAGCTCTACTCAGCAATGTCTCTTCTCAACCTCGGTTCACTTCTCTATGATCCTTGGTTCAACTCAAAGTTAACACTCTTGTTATTACCTCTTTTCGGCTCAATAGGTCTTCTTAGTTGTCGCTCATCGTTGTTAAGTTCATTAGAACCGCTTCTACTAGTGGGTGTTCGCTCCCTTCTTTCTTCTCAACCATCATGTCTACAACCTCTAACTAATTCAGTGATTTCCTAGATGAAGTCATTGACATTCTGAATCCGATATTCTAAGTTATCGATACATCGTCTCAAATTTCCATGAGGACTGTCACTAGTATTGTTGACACTATCCTCCGACATTCTTATCCATATAGTAATTTTCTAGAAAAATCAAACAAACAATAAAACACAATTACAGTAACCTAAAAGAAACCACTACTCAGCTTCTATAGCTACCACAACTAACAAACACTTTCACAACAACTAAGATCAACTATTGAAATTAATGTTACCGGACTTAACTGCAACATAATACTATGACTTCTAAAAACACGAACAACACACTACATTATAGAATGATGACAAATAGAGTTCAAATGGCTAAACAAACTTTGAAGAACACTATTATGTGTATCTCTCCAAAGCTCTGATACTAATATGATAGATATGGGATGGCAGCGGGCGAAACGAACATAATATGTATTCATGGATTCGAGTGAGTATGAAGAACAAGAAGTAAAATAGGGGTTTTGAGTGTGAATGTCTATGGATATCATGCACCAAGACACAAACACAATCAAGGGTTTGAGCTCAAAATAGGGTTCAATACAACTCACGAATACTAAATGTCGCTCTAGATTCAAATGAGAGTTAGATACGACTCACTAACTCACTTAAATGAAGGGGTTCACCACAATCCTTAAGAACAAGATTGATAAGAACACAAGAAAGATTAAAGAGTTTAATCGATACTCAATAATCTAGAAATGCTATCTCAAAGAGCTCAAAAGTAGCCATACTCAAAAAGGGAAAACTTTACTGTAAAAATGATTGCCTTCTTCTATCTTCTCATCATGATCTCTCTAATGTTTATAGATGTTGCTATTTATAGCAAGTCCTAAATCCTAATGGCAAAACTATAAATAATGTACAAGGCCTTAAATTCTTAAGAATTGGTCCCATAAATAAAATAAAGGAAAACATGTACAAGAATACAAAACTATATGTTTTACAGGGGAAGTCATCATGCAGTTAATTAGGATCTCTCAATAGGAGTAGTATCCAAACTGGACGAGGTCAAGAAGTCCTCAAAGTCTTGTAGTGTTTGGCTAAGACACCAGAAATGTCAGCCCATAATTGCTAAGTCTTAGAATCAATCATCACAAATCTCTCAATGCAGTACCGAATGGTTCTTTGGTCTTGAGTACTCGGCCTTATAGTATCTCGATACCTCGACTGACAACAAACTTGATGTCAAATGTTTATCTTCCTTCCTCTTGTCCTTCTGGCTTCAACTCAACCTCAACAGGCATTGATAGGTCTGCTTCGGCTTGGATGTAGTTGAAGGCTAATTCCCATCACTTTGAATGGATTAAATGCCCAAGCCATTACTATGGAGACAATAAAGAAAGAGGCTGAGGTAAAGGTCTAAAAGCTATAAAACCTTTTGTGCTCTAAGAAGGATCATGTAAAGAGACAATAGAGGAGCTTCTTGTTATGAAGAGGTAAAGGACCTTAACTATTAGGTTACTATGCAAAAGGAGAATTATTCATCTATGAGTGATTCTTATACTACTCTTAGGAAAAAGGAAGCTGTAGTGAAGTAAGAGATTAGCTAATTGAAGGACAGATCCGATCATTAACAAGCTTAGATCGCTAAGCTAAAGCAAGCTTCTAAGCTCGAGATATCTAATAAGTCATGCCAAGAACCGACAAGGGCATCAATATTGATGGTAGGTTCAAACCTATCTGAGGAATGAAAAATAGTATGGGGCATTTGCATGGGTTTTAGCAAATCTGTAAGCTACCTAGTAGGATATGATGCATCAACTAAATGTTACACAACCCAACTATCACCTTGGTATGATTCACAAAGCAATAATCAAGGTTGCACCACAATTCTTGCTAAAAGAATTGATAAGAGCTTAGTGTTTGATGGACTTGTAAAATACAAGTCTAAGTTATAAAATAGAAGCTTAGGATTTAGTTTGTTGTTGCCTAGTAAATTGCCCTATTACCATTCTATGATAGTTTTGTCGACTAACCTAGTTAGTTCTCCAAATTATGTGTGATGCCTCCATGTTCCTTAATGTAGCCTTAGTAACTTAGAATCTAGCATTAGATTACTCGTATACTGGTTTAAAATCTCCTCTAAATTTGTATTCCTAATCTCCTACTAAGCTTCATATTCACCAGATGGAGCATTTCTATTCTACTATTGACCTCCTTAAGAGAAATTGGGGTGATTTCTCCATCTTGGATCATAGGTGTTGTTGAAGGGATTATTTTGTGGCCTAAAAGTAAAAAGGTTGACTTGTTCTTGATGTTTAGTTAGTGTCTCATCATATACCACATGCATAGATTTCATTAGACCAACTAATTTCTTACCAAGACTTTCTACCTTGGTTGTTAGAGCTGCAATCAAGTTCACTTCAACTTTGCTAATCACTTTCACTTTGCTCTTACATTATCCCATTGAGAATCATTTATAGCTATGCTCTCAATCAACTTCTAAGCTTCATTTAGTGTTTTTACACTCAAATTCCTCCTGTTGCAGCATTAATCATCTACCTAGTAAGAACCACTATAAAAGGTTTGATTTAGCATCTAGAATAGAAGACCATGATGTAGACATTACCTCAAGAGATCCCTAAATCTTTCCCATATTTGATATAGAGTCTCATCATTGATTTCAACATAAGATGATATATCATTCCTAGACTTGGCTATTCTAGTAAAGAAAAAATATTTCCTTTAGAGCTTGCCAACTAAATCATCCCATATGATCATGAATCCTCTTGGTAACAAATTTAACCATTGCTTACCTTTTCTCCTAAGTGAAAATGGAAATAATCTTCGCTTAACCACATCATGTGTAACACCACTAATCTTGAAAGTTTCACAAATCTTAAGAAAACTATAAATATAATTATGTGGATCTTCATCAGCTAAACTGTCAAACTAAATAAACTATTGCAGTATCTAAATTATGTTTAGCTAAATTTGGAAGTTATTTGCTTAAACTATGAGTTCAGTAATATTGGAATCAGCTCCAATCACAATGGGTGTAAGCAATATAAAATTTAGTACTTAAGATGCCCAGACAAGAAATATAGATATGTAGCAACATTTTTTTATTTAAGTTAAACTTTATGACAAGGTAGTAAAAATTAAAAGAAGTAACCACTTAGGGCTACCAAAAAAAGAAAAAAAAATCTTCTAATTAACACTAATTATATTGTAACATATAGTTTCAAAGGCACTTTCCATGTCTAGTTTTATAATCATAATGCATTTCATTATTAGTTTGAAATAACCATTTGATAATGGCAACTAACTTTTGCGAATTAATATTTTCTTCTATTTCATTATGATACATTAATTTTGCAGATAATAGAGTAAATACATAATTAACTCAAATTATTACTCTTGAATTTATTTTAGCATGACATATATATCCACTTACTTCCCCTAATATAATTCATAGTTATGGTTAAGACTCTAGCAATAATTAAGGTCATAAAATTTTTTCAAAGATGGCAATGAGACAATGAAGGATTGAAGGTGGCAATAAGATTAAAGATCATATCTTAAGCGTTTTGAATCGAGTTTTGAAGGGAAAAAAATATATTATAATTAGTATGCCAACACCCTATTTTGCCCATTAGATTCCATTTAGCATTAATTTATTTTGTTTTCCCTTTTGTGGTCCTTGTATTTACTTTCTAATCTTGGTGATTTTGGTTGAATATTAATGAAGCACTTCTCTTTCTAGCTAAAAAAAAAAAAGAAAGAAAAAGAAAAAATATCACTGCCTCTTGATTTGCCTTTTATGTATAATGTACAATTTCTTTTTTCCATAGTTTGCTTATCATTAGATGGGAAATGATGAAAACATTTTTTCTTATATTTAAGTCAAATCAGAGAAAAATTATCTTCATATTCTAAATCTATGATGAAGATATTAATAAATATGTCTCTACATCAATGTTAGAAATTATTATTAAACACTTTGTAGGAGATGATTCCGAAAATGGGAATTTAAAGGGTTATGTTTATCAAACCCTGACCTTTAACCAACTAATATAGACTCAAAAAGACATTATATTATTATCAGTGCATGAAACATAGAAGGTCATAGTAGGAAATAAGTAAATTTGCCGACTACCAGCAACTCAAATAATGACCTATGTTTTACATCGAGACCTTATGAATAAATTATTTAGTATAAAAATAATAATAAATAATGTTATAATTAAAAAAATATGACAACTAATGGTCTTGTATACTTAATAGATATACATATTCTTTTACATATATACACATAAATTCCTACAAATAGTTTGATATAGGTAAAATATATATCAAAAATCCCAAAATGATTAAAATATAGCAATTTATTTACTCCAATCTTAGTTTATCAAGGTCATGGAAGTAGTTTAAGGGTTGTTTGGGGATGAGTCACCTAGTATTATTTAATATGAAGGGACACTTAGCATGTATATCATACATGTAAGTTAACATTTGGATAATTCCCTAACTTATCATCGACTCAACCTATTATATAAACATTATAGCATAGCATTTGAGAGGTTTGGCAAAGCAACAAATGAAGATCAAGTGCTTAAGAAAATTAACTTTGAATTAGGAAAAGAAAAATAATAAAATAGAATAAATAACAAAAGAGTTTTTATTCAATCATGAATAAAAGGGTTATCATGAATTTGCTATTATGGGGCTTCAATGGACGAAGGATGGTAGGGAGTGGAATCTCACATATATGCCATTGCTGGTGGTGGAGCTCCAATCACTAAAGAAACATGACACACTCGATGTTCGCTTATAAGTTCTTAAATTTACTAAAAATACTAAATGACACAAAAAAATTATGAAACTTAGTATTCCTAGGTATTTTTATATGTAGAATCTAAATATCAAACTAGAATTTTCAAATTCAAAGTAGAAATATAGGGTCCTTAACAAATCAAGCCTAAAAACCAATTTTGCATGAAATTTTTGAAATGGTAAATGATGTAGCTTCAATCCTAATTTTCATATACTAGTTCTTAGAAAGGTTTCATGTAAAAAATTATGAACATTAAAAAATTAGATTTTGAGTGATTTTAATATTTTGCAGGACAATGAGCTACAAATGCACTAGAGTGATATTCCTTTAAGTAATTTAATTTATAGTTGTTGTAACCTAGTTATAATTGGGTTTTGGAACACTAAACTAGTCTAGTAGAGTGTGGAAACAAGGGAGTTGATGTCAAAGTTGAGTAATGATTTACAAAGTGTTTTACTCAAGTTATAAGTTGAGTTAGAAAGTGAGTCAAAAGCTTAAGTAAATAAAAATTCGAAATAACTCGATATTTAAATACTAGGTCAAAAGTTGCCTTAGAGGATTGAGTGGTTTTGTATATGTATATGTGTTTTCGAAGTAATATCATATAATTTCTACATACGCTTAGTGACATAGTTAACTTAGGATATATACTAAGAAGATTGTAGTTAATGGACATTAAACAAGTGTTTTATTGAAATCTCTTACTTTAGAATTAAAATGGTCTAGTAAGAAAAGGAGATATAGTAGTATTTATGCAATAGTTAACGTAGTTAGATACTACAATCAAATGTGCATTGGAAAAATCATATACAAAGTAGGTAAATCAGAAACTATGTTAAAAAGCATCTTAAACAAAGGGTGTTTCAAAAAAATAATAATAATAACTTTAAGACGTAAACCCTAAGTATAAGTAAGTTTATAATCCTATTTATAATCAACATAGAAGTGACTCAAGTGTCATACACATCTCATTTAGGTGATGAGGGTGAAGAAAAACCTCGGAAACAAGATGTAAGAGTTTAACTGATTTTGTTAAGTGGCCTTGGTAAGTAGATTCGCTTATGTGATACGAAGAGATTATATCTAGCCATGGACTTACTAACTAGCTTAATTATGATTATTTGGATTGAGTTGTATATAAGTGTGAAATGTTGATTGATGATCTATGGAGTGACCTAAGACTTTTTTGGTATTTCTTGTTGGATGAAGTGTGCTTGGTTATTGACTTTGATAATCTCAATTGAGTTGTTGCTAGGTTATGATTATTTATTGAGATCTATATCAAGTTGGATAAGAAGTTAAGTATTAACTACTAACCCTATCTCTTAATGTATTCACCTAAGTGAACCAGATACAAAGGTCTTAGAGATGAAATTGAAAAAAGATATTGGTTTGGTAAAAAAGAAAAAGAGTAAGCTTGCTTGTATTACTTGATGATTACTTAGTATGCGATTAATGCATTCATGGCATGGCATGAAGAGGTCTTATGGGTTGAGTCTTCTAAAATTGGGATTTTGTTTGGTTAAGCCATATTTTAAGAACCTAAGCTTTGTCAAGAAAACAATTTAGTTTTCGAAAACTTAGTATTATAAAGAAAACAACTTGGTTTATAGAAATTGGCTTCTAAGCATATAGAGATTGCATACCTTTCGCTAGGTTAAGTTCTTTCTAGATTCCTAAATAATTAATTTAGATGCTCAACAATGTCAACTACCTAAAAGTCCAAGGCTAAGGCTAAGCTAAGATATCGATGCTAATGTATGTCACAAGCATTAGTAAGGCTCACATGTGTTACTTTTGTGTTGCTTGGTTGGATTGAAGTTTATTATAAATGAATTGATGGATTAATGCTTATAATGATATGTTGCTTGAGCGATCATTTGTTATCCACTCTCACTCATCTTACAGTAAGCTAAGAAGATAAGTTGTCTTATCCTTAAGTTAAGGAACATGTTAGACAAGGCCTTACATCATGGGAGTAAGAAGACTTTAGATTGATAGGTGGTGTACTTGAAAAGGAACAAGCCATTGCAGGATTTAACTTAAGTTTTGAGATAAAAATTGTAAATTTGTCATGTTAGCTTTGTAATGAAATCATGTATAAGACTATGTAGTTATAATACGTTGAGTATAACTCACTAGTGTAAAGATTTCCACTGTGCTTTGTTATATCAAATCAAAAGAGGTTTGGAAACAAGTATTTCAAGTTGTTGAATGATAGATTGATTGCAAGTTCTAGCTTATCCCTAACTCAATGATGGCAATAACGTACCATCTTCAAGCACCAATAGACAAGAAAAAGTTTTAAGCAAATACATGGAAGGTAGGGCATGATAAGACGGTATCAAAGTAGTGTTTGTAAATGGACCTTAAGGTATAACAACTTATCTATGGAAATAGTTTAGAAGTGCAATGGATTAAAGAATTGAAGCGTTTGTGTAGATTAGATTAGTTAAAAGTAAAGATGGAGACAAAATTTAGTGTTTGTTAAGAACATGGAACCTAATTATTTAATGTAAGTGGGTGAAATGTATGAGAAGCAACTTGGATTTGAAGAGAGTTTTAAAGAAAACACCTTAAGAATGTTGTTAGGAATTTGAAGGATTTGAGCAAATATTGAAAAGAAAATCTCAAGAACTCATAAGGAAGTAACATAATGAAGGAATCAGGTGGAAGATTTAAGTGCATATAACAGTTGGAATTAAAAAAGAAATGGATAGAGTCACATTATGAGCTAGGAAAACTCGATAAAGATGAAAATAAGGCAATAGGAATGTATGCATGAGGCTATCTAAAGTAATAAGATTAACTTAAGGAGGAAAAGGAATGGTTTCCTTGTAAAGTAAGAATAAGTTAAGGAATGAGTAGAGAAGGTTATACATTCCCACTAATAGTTGTTGTGAGGAGGAAAATAAATGAATATAAAATGGGATATAGTTAAACTAGAACAAAATGGCACTCTTCATATATGCCTTAGCATACATGACTAAACTTAGAAAAGAATGGCAAAATTATGACTCTCGTGTTTCTTTCATTCAATACTTTTAGTGTTATGCCTCTAATGTCTCTCATATTGAATTTATCATCTTTACTGCTATATTAGTCATGTTATGTCAATCATATGATCAATAACTAGTCAATTTCTTCATATGTCCTATTGATCTAAGAGTTGTCTCAATCTTATTTGATTCAAATCAAACCCTACTAGCTTGAGTCATTCTCTATCTCATTTGAGTTCAAGCTAGCTAAAAGCTCAAATTTGCCAAACTCATACTTGATACCATATGTGTGCTAACTATATGAAATATCTAAGACATTAAGTATGATGGAGATATGATACTTAGAGAGTTATAAAAGTATATATATGGAAAGGGATTAATCATATGTTATACTTTAATGACAATATTGTTGTGACCTAAACTGAGTAAAAAAATCATGTTATGTTTATTATATTGAAGTTAAGTAAAAGGTAAGGATTAGCTTAACATGTATAACAACCCTAGGAGGGGCCTAGCAGTATTACCTAGAATTTCCATATCACGTATGCACCCATGATAAGAAAATCGCCTTGCAAGTCAAGGATTGCAAGTCAAGGATTGCAAGATTCTAAATAGTTATTTGCTAGGGTCTTCAATTTTAGTTCATTTACTTATTATATATTATAAATAATTATGGATATCCATTTTTCCACAATTCCTTAGAACCGTAGAGAATCGGTATCACTAACCAAAATAGTGAAATAAGATAGACAATTCTAGAAAATTCTAAACTTACTAAAGATACTAAACTTAATTAAGACATTAGTTGTTTTTCAGAGCATTCCGAATTAACTATACAAGCTTTTCATCATACTGATTCAATGGTAACACTTTGCACTCAATTCCTATCCCAGTCCTAACTATCAATCAACCTACAAGGAAAAGAATTGTTGGTGTGTAAGCTTATGCTTAATGAGATAATTACCTCATCAATATCGCAAGATAGAAATTTATTAGATACACAATCATATAAATGCATAAACAATCAATATGCCAAACAATGCATGCAGTAGCCTAGGAACTACATACGACTCAGAATTATGCCCCCTATAGTCGGGGTTTGGAGATAATTAACTGACCCAAGCCAAAATTTGGATTCTAGACCTTAGGTTTTACTTCATTTGCACTATTTGCTTAAGCCAAAACAAAACTATATATATATATATATATGTGTGTGTGTGTGTGTGTATGTGTATATGGGTGTATGTGTGTTTGTGTATGTATACTTTCTTACTGAATAACAAATCATATTTTTAAAATCCTAAGTCTAGCGGTATGGTGGCCTCTGCAATCCAGAAAAACATGCCCTAAGCAAAAGCCACAAGACTTAACCCGTTGCCGACGGTTGGCGTCTCCTAACGCTTAGTAAGCCCTTCAGCTTAGGACAAAGACTCAATATATATGATGACATAGCTAGTGCCCAATCTTGCAAGAGACACGTCCTCCTATAAGTCCCTTCCCATCTTCTACGTGAAGCGACAGTTGATGTTATCCGTATGCAATATAGGGAATGCATGATTTATTTTGATTTTTTAATCGTATAAGTGATTAACTCAGTTTTTAAAGTGATCAGATAATTTCATTTCATACAATTCACATGTATATATTAGTACAAAAAATTCCCATTATTATATATAATTAACAAGTCGTCGAATTCATCCACAAATTCATATACATGCGTTTCCCATATCCTACAAGCATCCAAATATATATATATAAGTTTAGGTACATCTATTCTACAAGCAAAATCAAGTAAAGAGTCATTGGAAATTTACTTACTTAGCCATGCGAATCAATCAAAATAATCCTGGATAGGTTGTCTTCCCAAAGTTCGATCCCTTGGACATCGCAAATACGATACTATAAGGATTTGAAATAAAACCTAAAAAACTAAGTTAAAACCCTTTAAATTATATTTTTTGACTTGGTTTCATAATTTTTTCCTGGTTTTGCTTAAAAGTTCAATCGCATATAACTTTCTCATTTTAAATCCAATTTTTATTATATTATTGTCAATCTTCATCATTTTTCAGTGTAATTTAACGTAGTCAGGTTATATTTTCGTGATGAGGCATGCAAAACTGCCCATGGTCTAGAACATTAGCTATCCTCATGTTTTGGAGTACTTTTGGCCCTTATTTGGTAAATAAGCTTTTTGATAACCAGAGAAATCTTTTGGGCTTGGTCTTAAGATTTTATCCTAAGCTCAAAATACTCCTTGAGATCAGATTTATAACTTTGATTTATACCCTTAAGGCTAACAACCGCTTTATGGGCTCTTTAGTAGGCTTAAGTTGTCAAATAGGCTTGTTTTTCGTTCAAATTAAAGTTAATGACTTTAGTGGGCTTATGGAGTCTTAGGTGGATTTCTTGTAGGCTTCAAAACAACCTTTCTTAATATTTTAAAGTGTTGGTCAAAATTTTAATGAAGGCCCAACTTAGAGTTCTAAGCTTGTCTTGAGTGTTTTAGGTTTTGTATACTTGCTTTGGTTAATCTTTCCACTTTATTCACTTACTTTTATCATATTCTTAAGTTTCTTTTAGCTATGTTCTAGATCTAGTCGTGATGATTCCAAAAGGTTCTCACTTGGTTTTTCAACTTGTTTCATCATTTCCTTAAGTTTAGGAGTTAGATCACGCACTTAAACTACTTGTATCCAAATCTTAACTCAGCTTTTCTTCTGTAAGACAATTCTTTATCTCATGCTTCACATAAAGAAATAGAAGATCTTACACTTATTGCAACTTCCATATCATAACTCATGTCATACAAAGTTGGTTTTTTCATAAAACTTCATATGATGAATTTTTCCTTAACTTAAGTCCAGATTTGAGCATGTTTAACTTATTGGAAATAAAATCAACATCTAAATGACTTTTGAATCCTCATGTTGAGCATGCTCATCTTCCATTCAAGTTCTTGTTTCAAGATTTTCTTAACTTAAAATCTTCCATTCAAAGTGTTAAACAAGTATCTTTACAAAACATCAACTTTATATGCTCATGTTTCAACTTCATGTAAGGGTTTCATGAGTTTGTTTCTTAGAATAATCTTTGGTGTTATAACAACTTAAAAGTATACTCATATCTTAAGGAAATCAAAGTCTCCTAACATAAACACAAACCCACTAATCACAAGCATACTCTCATCTTAACTTTGCTCCCTTCTTTTGCAACCTTTTGGAAACTCGAGTTGTTTGATCCTTTGAAGTGGGGTTTGTGGAAGGTTCTAATAGTTCTAAAAGAGTTTAGATGTTGGAAGAAAATGATACAAGAAAAAGAAATGGGAGTACCGTGAGTGGGACTTAGAAGTGGCTGCCAAATAGAGGATTTTTATAGGGTTAAATTTCTTCTTTTGATTTATGTTTAAAGTGAGAGAAAAGGAAGTGGAAATGAGAGTGAAAGAGGGAGAGAGTAGTAGATTTTTAAATCAGAGAAGAAGTGTGTGCAAGAAGCTTTAATTGATTGTCTTGTAGCTTACATAAAAGTCAACAATTGCAATTATTGATGATGTAAGTATTAAGGAGTGAATAATGGTATATAAGAGAAAGTGATTGATGGTTGAAAGACAAGAGCATGGCCCTCCCTTTTCTCCTTGCTCAAATCTACCATTTAGTATTCTTTGGGGTCATGGAATGGTCTTATCTCATTTAATGAAGATAAACATATGAAATTTTATGAAAAATTGTCCATATGTAGTATAAGTAAAAGGGTGATAAGGAAAATATCTTATCACTATATTTTGATAAGTTATCAATTGACAAAATGATTCCAACTCTCAATTGATAAGTCATCTAAGTTGATTGATTGGTTTACTTATTTATGTGTAAGGCTTAAACATGAAGATAAAGCATGGTCTTATAGGAAATTGTTTTAGGATTTTCATCTTACATTGTTTTGTACTTTATGATTCGATTCCTATAAAATTGTGAAATTTTCTAAAGTTGAATGAAATTATTCAAATTAAATTATCGATTAATTACTTAAGGTTAAAATTCCTTAATTGTTTTTAGGGTTTAGGGTTTTAAGTGACTTTAAAGCTCGTAGTTCTTCAAGCTCAGGTTTTCTCGATAATTGGTTTTTGAATTGGAAAAATTTAATTTGTTTCTAAATGTAAACTTAAGTTTTCAGTTTCGTTCATCCTTG
This sequence comes from Lumnitzera racemosa, assembly GCA_024138005.1. Lineage (NCBI taxonomy): Eukaryota > Viridiplantae > Streptophyta > Magnoliopsida > Myrtales > Combretaceae > Lumnitzera > Lumnitzera racemosa. The sequence goes on from JAMXBC010000007.1 coordinate 49,248,775, forward strand.
GGAACGTTTGGATGGTACTTTTAATTGAATCATGGGCCCACTGAAAGTAGGGTTTATATTTATCAATTGATAAGTTATTTAGGAAGATTGGTTAGTTTTCTTATTCATGTGCATAAATCTTATGCATGAAGATAAGGAGATTGTCTTATATGAAATTCTTTTGGAGTTTGTCTCTTAAATTAATTTGTAAGTTATGATTTAATTCTTATAAAATTATGAAAATTTCTAAAGTTAGATAAAATTGTTCAAATTAAATTCTTAATTAGCAGCTTAAGGTTACAAGTCCTTAATTGTTTTAGGGTTTAGAGTCTATGGTTCTCGTATTCGAGTTTTATCGATAATAGGGTTTCGAATTGAAAAATTAAATTCATTTTTAAATGTAAACTTGAATTCTCAACTTAGTTTATCCTTGGGAACATTTGGAAAGTACTCTTAATTGAATCACAAATCTACTAAAAAGTAGGGTTTATAATTTATCCGTACGTAATATGGCTTATAAGTGAAAATAAGAAAATTGTCTTATATGAAGTTCTTCTAGGGTTTGGTTCTCAAATTATATTTTTAATTATTTATTTACGGCTATAAGTCCTTGATTATCCTAAGGTTTAGGGTTCAATTGAGTTTATGTATGTTTTAGAGTTCGAGTGAGATTATGTATGTTTTAGGGTTTTTCACCAACTGCGAATAACTTACTTATATTTAGGATCTTAAGGATTAATTAGCTTAATTATTTAGGAATACCGCTTTATTATGCAACATATATATATATATATCATATGATAGATTAAGAAAAGAGAAGGAAATTGCTTCATAATATATTTATTTATATATATATATATATTGTGGGGCTACTTATGTATATAAATAAAATAATTTTTGTAAATTTATTAATTTATTCCTTTAACTAGCTTAGTTTTGTTGTTTATTATTACTTGAAATAATCCTTGATTTGTTTGTTATCAGTTGTATATGATCTCATAAAATTATGGATAATTTTATTGATTTATGGCTTTTCAAGTATTAAGATAATATTATAGAGTTTTTAAAATTTTTTATGATTTAATATTTATGATTTCTGCTAAGTTTAGGTTTACATTTTTAAAAGTACGCGCATGTAGGGATTGGAGTTTTCTTACGTGATTAGGGTTTCCAAATCGTATAATAGTGTCTTTCAAGTTCATTTTAAGTTCCAAGTTTAAAATTTTAGTCGGTTTTCATTTTATGTTGTTTTGTCGACTTAGGAAAATATTTACGATACTCAAGCCCGACATCATGTTTTAGAAGGTTAAATTTATAGAGTCTATAATGTAATAAACATTAAAATGTAGAAGTTAATATAGAATGTAAAACAATCAATGCCTAAAGCAACTATGTTAGATATGAATACATAGAAGTTGAAGTTGAAGATAAAAATTTTCTTTAATATTGTAAGTGTGAGACTTAAAAAAATTAGGAATGAAGGTCTTGCTAGCTTGGGTAAATTATTAGAGATTTGGCAAAGTGAAATATATATATATATATATCATAGTTAGTGATAGACAAGAAAGTCACTATTGCCTCTTGAACCCTATAATATAGAAAGAGTTTGGTAAGAGATCAGGAACTCAAGAGTGAAGACTTGTATGATATAAGCAATGACTAAGAAAACTAACAAGAGAAAGTCTTAAAAGAAAAAAAATATGATTATATATAGAAGATATACCCTCAACAAAAGTTTATCAATGTTATTGGATGTGAAAATCAAAATTTGCAAAGTATAAGCGTAATGGTGAATTCAAAACTTATTTATCCTAAAGTGTGAAAGTTTTGAGGATGAAATATAATGGTGAAAGGACATTACATTCTTATCAACACATGGAACATAGAACATTAGAATATGTAGTGAGGGAATTTACCTACTACAAGCAACTCGAATAATGAGTATAGTTTAAACCAAGAACTTCTAAAAATAATAATAAATAATATACTAATATAAAAAAAGATGACAAATAATGATTATGTATACATAATAGATATACATATTCCATTATGAATATGCTCGTATGCAAGACCTTATATGAGAGTTAGGACATTTCATACAATTTAAAGCTTCTAGAAAATGTAGTCTAAATTAAGCTAACTTCAATATAAGGTTACAAAAGTTAGAAGAAGACTTTTAGTAAGGTTTATTTTCTAAAATGATGTACATATAAATATTAATTTTAATAAAACATATTTGCAACTTGATCATTCAATAATTATCAGAAATTCAAAATTTAATCTTCAAAACATAATAAGCCCTCAAGGATAAATTATTTAACTTATAAAAATAATTTTAAGAGTCAAATAGCATATATATTTATGATTATACAACCACACTATATGTACTCGAAATGTATATATATATATATAATAAACTAAATAATGGATAAAAATGTATTAAATTACAAGAAAAATATAAAATATAAAAACCAAATTGTAAACATCATGGACAAGGTATAGCAATGATTTCCCAACATTAGGATGCTACTTGGTGGCTTGTCAAGTCACAAATAAGCATGATGTGGGGATATTACGTTTAATAGAGCTAAGAAAATGACACTTAGAAATTCCCTTTTTCTTTCCCATTGACCTATTACCTATAAATAAGGATTTAGGGTGAAACCTTAGTCATTTTGCAAAACTAGTAAAACATGAAACCTTCTAAAAAGTTTATGGTGAGAGAAAAACAAAAAATATGAAAAATTAGGGCAAAATTTGGAAAAATAGTAGCGCATTATGGTTCTTACAGTCACATGAGACCTGATAATGCATGGCTTTATATTTGATTTTCATTTCTTTATAAAAATATTAAATCATATTAGAATGTTATGAAAAAAAATTTCTTGAGGTTATTTTGCATGTACTTTCATGTAATAATTTTAATTTTTATAAATAACGATGATTTATACCACTTGCTTAAGAAAATATTCTGTACCAACAAATTTTAACTCAATATTTCAAAATATTAAATGATGTTGTTTTGAGCAAAAAAATTTTGTATAGAAAACTTATATTATGTCCTAAATCGAGACATCAAGAATTGTTAAAAATTTCTATTTTTACTAATTATTGCAAATTATCTGGATATTGTTGCCAATTTTCTTAAATCAGGGAAATGATTAGTTTTTGGTATAAATTATGATTAGAATTAACATATACAAATTCCTGGTGATTACTAGTGATAAGATATATGTTATGTTCTATTCCTAGGATTTAATATGATTATTTATGAATTATTTTCTAGTTATTGTCAAAATCAAACTAAAACTAATACTTTTTGAAATACTATGTATTATGTCAATATGGTACTTTTCATGATCAAAGCTTAACAAGTACAATTTTTTAGGTTTAATATGTTTTTCTTAGATTTAATTGTGTATAGATACTAATTATTGAGTAATTCCCTATTATTTATGTATATTTGAACTAGGGATAGGCAAAAAAACTGCAACTGTGGGTTAAACCATCCACCGAACCAAACCGAATAAAAAAATAAGTTTTTTTTACAAACCAATTGATTGATGGTTCGATTCGGTTATATATAAATGGTTCACGGTTTGATTTAAGAAGATGGACCGAAACATACTATTTTAAACTGAATTGAACTATTTAGTTAAATAAAAAAACTTTATGTAATTATTTTGCATTTGTTAATTTTTTTTCTATCAATCTTTATAAATTTTATCAAATTTTTTATATTTTCTTATTTTTCATCATAATTTTGTACTAATTATTAAGATTAAGTTCAGTAAATTTCATTTGAAATTTTATATTTATTGGAGATAAAAATGTTTAGTGAAAATTTGATATAAATAGCTCAAACTGTGGACCAAACCAAACAAAACCAGTTTTAATTTGGTTCAAAAAATTTACAAACCGAACAATATGGTTAGGTTCGACTTTAAAAAAAAAAACGAAACCGTTATATTAGGTTTGATTTGATAAGAGGGGGAGAACCGTACTGAATTGAATCGCGCCTACCCCTAATTTTAGCAAATACAATAAATAATGTAATTCATATTTTTAATCCATAAGGAAGGGAGCCTTAGCTAATATTACATCTAACTATCCTTTACTAGTCCTAACTTGGCATGATTGAGCAGTGCAAATTATATAAGTAAATATAGTAGTTGGAATAGATCGGAGGAAATATCAAAAAGTTTGTATAGTGGTAATCCTATAAATCAGGTTAAAGACTGAATCAAGTGATGAGATTGAAATTAGTAATTAGTTAGGAATGAACATATATGTTGCATATTGTTCATTTGTTAACTTTAGAACTTATCTAACTTAGGAGATAATTTAGAGGATAAATCGAAGGATAATTAGAGGAAGTCTAGGACAAATATTTTCTAAACAAAATAGACTTAAAGTATAAGTAAGTTAATAATTAGATGGAATATACATATATATTAATGCATATATATATATATATATATATATATAGATAGATAGATAGATATCACGATCTTTAAATGACTTTGGTAATATTTATCCTTATTAGGTAAAGCAGCTGAAGAGGAGGCTTATGTTAACTAGTAGTACCAAAGTGATTAGCAAGTTTATGTAAGTAGATATGTATGCAAAGTGTAGATCTATATCTACTCAATAAGGAGTAAGTTTTTCTTATATAAGGTTATTGTGACTGTTGAATAATGATTGAACTTATTATGCAATGATGATCTATGGTGTCTGATTTTGTGTACATAATGTTGGCTAAAACATGATTTGATAATGTGCTACTATCTAAGCTATGCTAAATTAAACAAATGTTAGGTACTAACCCCCAACATCGAGGTGTTAGAAATGAAAACGAAGTAACGCAAAGATTTGGCTAAAAGGTTAAATAAATAAGCTTATTTGCTTTTCTTGGTGAATATTTGAGATATGGTTAGTGTAGTCATGGTATGGCACGAAAAGGACCTAAGGGTCTGATTTTCAAAACTTATAATTCTGCTAAGATAAGTTTTCAATTAAAAAGTTGGGTTTTTATACATATAGATCTACATTAACCAAAGATCTTAACCACGTACCATAGTTAATGATAAGCTAAATTATTACAAGGTTCCTTGATATAATATCCAGATGTCTAGATTGGAGTTGATCAACTAAATGAGTGCTAGGCTACGCTAGGCTAGAATATGGGTAATGATGCATGTCACATGCATTAGCATGGCATACTATTGTTGCTTCTCCCTTTATTTGGCTGAATGATCTTATCTAATGTGATAGATGTCTATGCATTGTATTTTATTGTATTGCTATTTATTTATCTACTTTCACTCAAGTTATAGTAAGCTGAGGGCATAAAAGTATTTTATCTTAGCTTAATAAGTAGGAACTAGGTACCATCATGAGTGGAGGATAAACTTATAAGAGAACTAGTAGAGGTAGCTATTATGGAAAAGTTAAAGTCTTACAAATTAAGTATAATAGGGATGAAGATGTCTAGTACTGGTAAATTAGGTTTACAACTTTTAGTCTTTTTGATCTATAAATATGTTACATATTTGTTTGCTTTACAGCCTAAAGTTGAACTCCTTTAGAGTGTTAAATGTATAAAGTTTGCCTTATTATCAAAATTGTGTATAGTTGAAGTAGGTAATCCCATATGATGGACTATCCCATGAGATGCTAGGATGTGACATCCATTAGGTCGCATCAAAGCATAAATTGGTGACCATAAGTTTGTATGCGCATATAAGATGTGCAAGATAGCTAGGTAATAGGGTGTTATGAATTAATGAGATCATAACGATTCATAACACTCATTATGTAAGTTTTTTTTTTTTTTGTGATGTTCATATGAGGACATGGAAGATCACCAATCAACTGTAAACCACAAGAGCAAAGGGTAGATACACAACAATAGCCACAACCTAATCCGGCTCCACCTCAAAGAGTAATGGAACTGGTACAACATTTGGCAACTACTTCAATTGGAGCTAAAGGAGGTAATAAGTAGCCTTGAGCACAACAAATAGTAAAATTATTTGATGGTAAAAGTTTTGATCCTTTAGTTGTTAAAGAATGGATTAGCTCCTTAGAAAAAGCATTTGAAGTACATGAAGTAGAGGAGAATAGGAAGGTATGAATTATAGCTATTCTATTAGATAGGTGTACAAATCATTGATGGAAGCATAAGAACTAGTTCTTAGCACAACCCATTTAGTAGAATGCCTTTAGGAACACATTTTTGAAGTAATACTTCCTTAAGTATGCAAGGGAGTAAATGTGTAAGGATTATTATAAGTTGAAGCGGGGTGGTAAGGTAGTTAAGGAATATGAAAGGGAGTTTAATTGGCTGTTGAAATTTGCTTGAAAGGCTATTTAGAACATGAACTAACTAAGGTTGGGATATTTAACGTTGGACTTGATTTATATTTCCAAGAAAAGTTGAAAAGAGCTAGAATAGTAAGATATGCTGACTTAGTTAATGAACCTCAACTGACTGAGCAAACTCATACTTTATGAGAGAAAGCTAAGGAGATAGAAAATAAGAAAAGGAAATTCGTAGGAAGCTCTAGTGGCGATAACAAGTTAGCAAAAGGGAAGCAAGTTAAATGAACCATTAATAAGAACCGAGAGGTAACGAAATTGCAATACTATGTTGGAAATGTAATGATAGGCATCGAGCAATGGATTTGCTCGAGTTTGTGTAGGAAATATTTTAGGTGTACAGAAATTGGATATTTGGTGAGAAATTATCAAAACCTGAACCTTAAGGATATGTTTTATACTACATGTCATAAGACGGGTCATAATTCAACCTAAGGAAGGCCTAAGGTTCAAGTAGGGGTTTATAGGCTTGAATACAAAGTAAGGGATGCTCATGTTGTGGTAAGTAAGTACAATTTACATTCTTTAAATTGTGGTGTTCTTAATGGTTAGTTAGGATTAATTTACTGGTATCACATATGTATTTGAAATAATATAACTATAAATTATTAGTTTAGGACTAGTATGAGTAAGAGATAATTATGTATACACTTTATCTAACATTAGAGCAACTCATTCGTATGCCTTAAAGGAATATGTTGATAAAAATAAACTTTCAGTAGAAACTTTAGCATATGAATTGGTAGTTACAACCCCTTTCGAATGAGAACAAGTTATGTATCATAAGTTAAGAGATGGAAATATTTATATAGATGCTCATAAGATGCCTGCAGACTTAAATGTTTTGGACATAAAGGGATTTAATGTAATACTAGGGATGGATTAGATCACCAAGTATAAAGTAAATCAAATGTGAAGGTAAGACGTAATGTTCAAGTTGTCAAATGGAAATGAGTTTTGTTTCAGAGGAGGTTCTAATGATGTAGTCCCTCGGTTTTTTTTTAGCAAGTAAGGCGCAAATGTTGATATTTAAGGGTATTATAGGTTACTTAACCTTGGTAATGGATATACAATAAAAGGAAACCAAATTAGAGGAAATACCTATAGCGTACCTGAAGTTTTCCCTAAAGACTTGCTTGGATCGCCTTGATAGGGAAATAGAATTCACCATTAAGCTCATCTTAAGGGCTATGCTTATTTCAAAAACCTCGATTGTATGGCACTAGCTAAAATGGTGGAATTAAAGAAGCAAATTTAAGAGTTGTTAAACAAAGGATTCACTCGACCTACTACATCACTGTAAGGTAAACCAGTACTCTTTGTTAAGAAGAAAGATGGAAGTTTAAGGCCTTGTATAAATTATTACAAATTGAATAAGATAACAATTAAGAATAAGCACCTGCTCCCTCATATCAATGATTTGTTTAATCAATTAAAGAGAGCCACTATGTTCTCAAAGATAGATTTGTAATTAAGATATCACCAGCTAAAGATTAATGAAGAAGATATACCTAAAACAATTTTTAGGACAAGATATGGACATTATTAGTTCTTAGTGATGCCATTAAGCTTTATGAACACAACAACCACTTTTCTAGAGAGGATGAACCATGAGTTTAGAAAATATTTAGATGAGTTTGTACTAGTGTTTATAGACTACATTCCAATATACTCAAAAGATAAGGAAGAACATACAAGGCATCTAAGGAAAGTACTCAAAACTCTAAAGGAAAATCAATTATATGTTAAATTGAAGAAGTGTGATTTTTTTGTTAAAGCAAGTTAGATTCCATGGGCATATTAAGTTAGGTGCTAGAATAGCTATTGATCCTATAAAAGTGAAGGTGATATTAGAATGGACAAGACCAACTACTATAATGGAAGTTAGAAGTTTCTTAAGAATAGCAAGCTACTATTGGAGATTTGTACATGATTTCTCCAAAATTACTATGCCATTAATACAGTCAACTTGCAAAAAAGTTAAATTCAAGTAGATGATAAATGTGAGAGGAGTTTCTTGGAACTTAAGAAGAGGTTTGTAATTGCTCCAATATTGACACTACTTAATGGATCAGGGGAGTATACAATCTATTATGATGCCTTATGAAATAGTCTAAGATGCATATTGATGTAGAATGACAAAGCAATAGCTTATGCATCAAGATAGGTTCAATTACATGAACGGAATTATCAAACCCATGATTTAGAACTGGCAGCAGTAGTGTTTGCCTTAATGATTTGGAGGCACTACTCATATGGAGAGAGGTATAGAGTATACGAATCACAAAAATCTTAAGTACATCTTCATACAAAAAGAATTAAATCCATGATAAAGGAGATGGTTAGAGATACTAAAGGATTATGATCTTTCTATTCATTATCACCTAGGAAAAGAAAATGCGGTCACAAATGCCTTAAGCAAGAACAAGTTCAATAATTGTTCCATATTACTTATAGATAAGTGAGAGTTGATTGAAGAAATGGAGAAGATTACTTTAGAGGTTCTAATCAAGAGAAGCAAACCTATGTTAGCAAGTCTAGAGATGTAACCTACAATATTGGAACACATAAAGGAAGATTAGAGGGAAGATGCAAAAATATAAAAGATTCAGGATAATATGGAAAAATACCATGACTACTAGATTGATGATAAAGCAAGAGCATGTGTTATTAAGGATGAAAAAGTCAAGATGGTGATCTTAAAGAAAGCTCATGATGTGAGGTATTCTTTACATCCTAGAAATAACAAAATGTACAAAGATTTCAAGCAAAAGTTCTAGTGGATAGGAATGAAAGCAGATGTGGCATAATATATTTTGAAGTATATGACCTTTTAGAAGGTGAAAGAGAAACATCAAAGGTGAGGTAGGTTATTACAACCTCTACCAACACTCGAATGGAAGTAAGAGCATTCGATGATGGACTTTAAGGTAGACTCCCCTTAATAAGGAAACAACATGATTTGATTTAGGTTATAGTGGATAGGCTTACTAAGTCCATTCATTTTCTAACAATAGATCAAACTACGACTGTACCTATGTTGGCAAAAGTGTATATCAAGTAAATAGTTAGTTTGATAATCAAAATGTACCATACAAACACTAGAGGACATACTGAGAGCATGTATGTTAGAGTTTAGTGGAAATTAGGACGATCACTTACCATTAGTGTAATTTGCTAATAATAATAGTTATCATAATACTATTCAAATGGCCCTTTATGAATCTTTGTATAAACGTATGTGTAGATCTCCATTCTAATGGGATGAAGTAGGGAATAGACAAACAATCGAAATAGCAATGTTATAGGATCCTAAGGAGAATGTATAGGTAATAAGAGAGCACACGAAGATAGCCTAAAGTCAATAGAAAAGCTATGCATATGTTAAAAGGAAGCCGTTTAGAATTTCAAGTGGGCGATTAAGTATTTTTTGAAGTTTCTCCAATGAAAGGTGTAAGGCACTTTAGTATTAAAGGAAAATTAATTTCTCAATGTGTAATACCCTACCTAATGAAGGAAAGGATCAAGAAGGTAGCTTACAAATTGGAATTGCCAAAAGAAATGGTAGGTATTGATAATGCCTTCCATGTTTCAACTCTAAGGAAGTTTATAGGGGATATAGTGACTACAATAGACATACCTCTCATAATGCTAAAGGAGACTCTTACTTATATAGAGAATCTAGTAAAGATTCTAGATACCAAGCTACAAAGGTTGAGGAATCGAGACATTGAATATGTTAAAGTATTTAGAGTCTACATACCATATACGTGGTAACTTAGGAATCTATAGATCACATGAGACATACTATAGGCAAAGTGACTTGGGAGTCTATAGATCGTATGAGAACTCAATATCTCGAGTTATTTACTTAAGGTTAGTATTCTGTTCATGAATGGTTATCTATAGTAGGATGAAGTCCTATGTATATGAATTGTTTACCACATAAGTAAGTTTCAAGAATGAAACTTTTCCAAAGGAGGAAGAATGAGATAACCTAGCTACTTAATACCAATACAAGTTAGGATGTTCAATACAATTAAAGCCTTTCGAAAAAACTTATCCAAATTGAACCAAAATTCCATATGAGCTCACAAAAGTTAGAAAATGAGTTTTAGTAAGGTTTATTTTTTGAAATGACATATAAAGAATATTTAATTTCAATAAAATGTATTTTTATTGAGATCTCTTGATAATTATCGGAAACTCAAAATTTGAGCCTTCAAACATAATAAGCCCTTAAAGATAAATTATTTTACCTATACAAATGATATTTTAGAGTCAAATAGCACATAGTGTGATTATATAACCATACTATATATATTATATGTACCCAAAATGTTTGTATATTAATAAAATAAACTAAACAATAGATTAAAAATTTATTAAGTTAGTAAAAAATTATAAAAAAAAGTATAAAACAAATTGTAAACATTTAGGATCGAGTGTCACAACAATTTCCTAACATTAGAATACTACATAGTGAGTTATTAAGTAGCAAATAAGCATGATTTACGGGGTATTAAACCTAATGAAGTTAAAAAATGACAGTTAGAAATTCCATTTTTCTTTCCTACCAACCTACTACCTATGAATAAGGATATAAGGCGAAACATTTTTCTTACAACACTAAGATAATAGGAAACCCTCTCAAAATTTTCAATTGAGAGAAAAAACAAAAAGAAGGAAAAATTAGTGCAAAATTTGGAAAAATAGCAAGGCATTGTGGTTACTCTAGTTACACTAGACTTGACAATGCATGGCTTTGGACTTAATCATTTAGTGGTGAGAGATGTTATGCCAACACATAGTGGTTGTGAAAGGGTAGCTATACCACCATATATTGGTAAGCCCAAATTTGTTTCTTAAATTTTATTTTACTTCTAAAAATATTCAACGCATTAGAAAATTGTGAAAACTTATTTCCTATGTTACTTTCATGTAATAATTTTATTTCATTGAAATAATGATGATTTACAATTGCTTAAGAAAATATTCTATTCTAAAAAAATTTAATTCAGTTTTTCAAAATATTAAAATAATGCTATTTTCAAATAAAAAATTTGTACAACATACTAATATTATGTACTAAATCATGATATCAAGAATTTTTAGAAATTTCTACATTTACTAATTATAACAAATTATTTGGAAATTGCTAACAATTTTCTGATATTAGGGAAATAATAATTAGCTTTTGATATAAATTATGATAAAATTAACATGAAAAGATTCCAAGTGAGTAGTAGTTATATGTTATATTCCTAGGATTTGACATGATCATTTACCTATTTTTGGCTAATTTTCACCAACGTTGAGCTAAAACTAGTATTTTTAGAAATACCATATGTTATCTCAATACAGTATTTTTCATGACAATAGCTTAATAAGTATAATTTTATGAGTTTAATATATTTTTTATGGATTTAATTGAGTATAGATACTAATTTATTGAGTAATTTCTTATTATTTACATATATTTTGGTAAATATAATAGATCATGTAATTCATATTATCAAAACTATAATGAAAGAAGCTTTAGCTAGTATTACATTTGACATGTCCTTTACTAGTCATAACATAGTTTAACTAAGAAGTAGGAACTATATAAGTAAATATAGTAGTTGGGCTGGATTAGAGAAAAAATCAGAGGCCTGCATGGCAGTTTTTCTATAAATTGGGTTAAAGATTGAATTAGAGGGTAAAACTAAGATTCTCAGTTAAGAATAAACATTTATGTGGGATAGTGTTTCTTAGGAACTTTAGAACCTGTTTGATTCAGGGGATATTTTAGAGGATAAATAAGATCATGAACCAAAGAAAGTTTATGATGGATATTTTCTAAACATTATAATCTTAAAGTATCAATAAGTTAATAATAAGCTAGAATATATGTATATATCTACATAATCTATAGTTGAATTTGGTAATATTTATCCTTATTATGTATAGCTAAAGAGAAGGCTCATGTTAATGAGTAATGTTGAAGTCATCAATAAGCCTAGATAATTAGATATGTGTTGAGAGAGTAGATATACATCTACTCAATAGGGAGTGTGCTTTTCTTATATGAGGTGTCATGATTGTTGTGTAATGATTTAACTTATTAGGTGATGATGCTCTATGATGTTTGATTTGTACCTAATGTTAGCTAAAACATGGTATGATAATGTGCTACCCTTTGGAGCTATCCTAACATAGATAAATGCTAAGTATTAACCCCCACTTCCTAAGTTGTTCACTTGAGCGAATCTAACACAGAAATGCTAGAAATGGACAATGAAAGTAAAGCAAAGTTTTAGCTAAAAGGTTAAATAAAAAAGCTTGTTTACTTTGCTTAGTGAATATCTAAGATATGGTTGATGCATTCATGGCATACCATAAAGAGGACCTGTAGGTCACATTTTCAAAGCTTATAATTCTACTAAGATAAGTTTTCAATTGAAAAGCTAAGTTTTCATGTATATAGATCTACATTGACCAACAATCTTTAATGTTTTTTGTGGTTAACACTAAGTTGAATTATTACTAAGTTCCTAGATATAATATCTAAATGCTTGATTTGAAGTCAACCAACTAGATGAGTACTAGGTTAGGTTAAGATATTGGTTAAATGTATGTCACATGCATTAGCGTAGCATATAAGTGCTGCATCTTCATTTATTTAGCTCAAAGATCTTATCTAATGTGATAACTACATGTATGTTCACCATATTTCATTGGATTGCTATTTGTCTATCTACTTTCACTCAACTTAGCTTATAGTAAGCTAAGGGGATAAGGTGTTTTATCTTCAGATTAAGAAGCAAGAACTATGTACCATCATGAGAAGGGGATAAGTTTTTTAAAGTGCTAGTAGGGTTGATTATTTGGTAAAGTTGAAGTTTCATAGATCAAGTATAATAGGGACAAAGATGTCTACTTTTAATAAATAAAGTTTACAACTTTTGGTCTTCTAGATATATAAATATTATACATATTTGTTACTCTACAACTTAAAGTTGAATTCCTTTAGAATGTTGAATGTACAAAGTATGGTTTTTTATCAAAATTATATATAGTTGTAGCAAGAAATCCTGTAAGATGGAAATCCTATGCAATGCTAGGATGTGACAATGTAAATAGCTACAAATGATTATATATAGGTAAAATATATATCAAAAATCCTAAAATGATTAAAATGTATGAATTCATTTCCTCCAATCTTAGTTTATCAAGGTCGTACCAGTAGCTTTAGGGTTGTTTAGGGATGAGTCACCTAATGGCATTTAACATGAAGGAACATCTAGCATATGAATCATCCATGTAAGTTAACATTTGGATAATTCCCTTGCTTATCTCCAACTCAACCAACTATATAAACATTATAGGAGAACATTTAAGAGGTTTAAGGAAGTGCCAAATTAGGAGCAAGAGCTTAAGAAAATTAACTTTAAATTAGGAATAGAAAATAATAAAATAGAGTAAATAACAAAGGAGCTTCTACTTAATCATGGATCAAAAGGTTGTCGTAAATTTGCTATTATGGGGATTCAATAGTCGAAGGATGGTGGGAAGAGGAATCTAATAGATAAATTGCTACTTGTAGTGGAGCTCTAGTGGCTAGAGAAACGTAACGCACTAGATTTCTACTTGTGTGTTCCTAAATTCACTAAAAATACTAAATAGTACTTAAAATTTATGAAACTTGGCATTCTTAAGGTTTTTTGCATGTAGAATCTAAATGTTAAACCAAAATTTTGTAATTCAAAGGAAAACTATGGGGTCCTTCATGAATCAAACCTAAAAATCAATTTTGTATTAAATTTTTAAAATAATAAATGATGTAATTTCAACCCCAATTTTTGTATACAAGTTCTTAAAAGGGTTTATTTGGATTCTATGTAATGAATTGCGAAAAAAAAAAAAGTTGGATTTTGAGTAATTTTATTATTTTGCAAGATAATAGGCTGAAAATGCACTAAAGTAATATTCCTTTAAAGTAATTTAATTTTCAAGTGTTATAACTTGGTTTGTGATTGGGTTTTGGAATACTAAAGTAATATAGGGGAATATGGAAACAAGGGTGTTGATGTCAAAGTTGAGTAATTTAATGATTTAATTTTCAAGTGTTATAACTTGGTTTGTGATTGGGTTTTGGAATACTAAAGTAATATAGGGGAATATGGAAACAAGGGTGTTGATGTCAAAGTTGAGTAATTTAATGATTTAATTTTCAAGTGTTATAACATGGTTTATGATTGGGTTTTGGAATACTAAAGTAATATAGGGGAATATGGAAACAAGGGTATTGATGTCAAAGTTGAGTAATTTAATGATTTACAAAGTGTTTTATGAAGTTGGGTCAAAAAGTGAGTTAGAACCTTAGATAAATGAAAAAGTGAAATAACTCGATGTTTAGAAACTATGTTAGAAGTTACCTCAAAGGGTTGGCTAGTTTTGTATACATATATGAGTTTTTGAAGTAACTTAGGATATATACAAATAAGATTGTAGTTAATGGACATTAAACAAGTGTCTTATTGAAATCTCTTACTTTAGAATTAAAATGGAGCAATAAGAAAATGAGATATAGTAGTATTTATGTAGTAGTTAATTTAGTCAAAAACTGCAAGAGAGTGTGCATTGGAGAAATCTAATTTAAAGTAGGTAAGTGAGAAAGTAGTTAAAAAAGTATTATGAACAAATGTTATTTTAAAAAGAATAACTTCAAGATCTAAACCCTAAGTTTAAGTGACTCAAGTGTCATATGCATCTTCTTTAGGAGAAGTAGGTAAGGAAAAGCCTTGGAAACAAAATGTAAGAGTTTAGGGGATTTTGCTAAGTAGCCATGATAAGTGGAATCATTTATGTGTTAAGAGTAGATTACATCTACTCATGTGACTCACTTATTAGTTTGGTTATGATTGCCTTGATTAAGTTATGTATAAGTGTAACATGTTGATTGATGAGCTATGGAATGATTCAAGACCTTTTCGGTATTGCTATTAGATGAAGCATGCTTTGTTATTAACTTTGATAATCTCAATTAAGTTGTTGCTTAGTCATGATTATTAATTGAGATCTGTATTAACTTGGATAAGAAGTTAGGTACTAACTGGATAAGAAGTTAAGTACTAACTACTAACCTCACTTCCTAAAATGTTCACTTAAGTGAAGCCAATACCGAAGTCTTAGAGATGAAAATGAAACAATATAAAGGATTGTCTAAAATGTAGATGAGTAAGCTTGCCTGTATTGCTTGGTGATTGCTTAGTATGTGATTAATGTATTTATGGCATGGTACAAAAAGGTCCTATTGTTCAAGTTTTCTAAAATTAGGATTTTGTTTGATTAAGCTTTATCTTAGAAATCTAGATTTTATTGAGCAAATGGTTTAGTTTTGAAATACTTTGTTTTATAAAGAAAACAACTTGGTTTATATAAATTGGATTTTAAGCATATAGAGATAGCATCACTTTTGTTACGTTAAGTTCTTTTCTAAGTTCATGAACAATTAATTCAAATGCCCTACAATGTCAACTACCAAGAAGTCTACGGCTAAGGCTACGTTAGGATATTGATGCCAATGCATATCACATGCATTAGCATGGCATGCTTGTGTTACATTTGTATTGCTTAGTTCAGATGAACTATGTTGTAATTGAATTAATGGATTGTTTATATCTTATGATATTATGTTGCTTGTACTATTGTTCATTATTAACTCTGACTTAGCTTATAGTAAGTTGAGAGGATAAGTTGTCTTATCTTCAAGTTAGGGAAGATGTTAGATAGGGCCTTATAGCATAGGATCAAGAAGACTTTGGAGTGCTTGATAGAGTAATTTCACTTGAAAAGGATTAAGCAATTGCATGATTTCACTTAAGTTCTAGGAAGTAACATTTTAAGAAGTATCAACATATCACTTGTGGATTACAACATAAAAATTGTGAATGTGTAGGCTTTGTAATGAAATCATGTATAAGATTATGTATTTATGATACTTTGAGTATGGCTCATTATTATAAAGAATTCCACTATGATTTTTTATACCGAATGAAAAGAGATTTGGAAACAAGTGTTTCATATTATTGAATGATAGGTGGATTATAGGTTCTACCTTATCCTAACTCAAGGATGACTATAATGAATTGTCTTTAAACAATAATAAATGAGAAAAAATTGCAACCAGACACTTACAAGGCAAGGCATTACAATATTGAGTTCAATAAAGTAGTACAATATTGCAAATTTTAATAATGGGTATTAAGGAAGTAAACAAGTTTATCATAATTACGAAGATTCCCTTAATAGCAAGTTTAATTTTTATTGTTTTGGATCATATTTTTTTTTATCCCTTTTCGAACTAACTATGTTAGTTTGGCCAATACATTTTTTTTATATATATTTTCCTCTTTCAACAAATGTTCAAATTAGACAAATGTTTTATCAGCTCAATATAGTATAAGAATATTTCTATGTAGACCTAATCTATTGCATTGTTTTCTTTTAATTCTAGCTTACATAAATTGTTTTATTTTCTTATAATATTTCAAATAATTTGTTATAGAGTTATGATTATATATATCACATATTACATGAATATTTGGACGTATTATATGTATATATTTTATATTGCTTTTGCACACTTAGAGAAACTAATGATAATGAATATGAATATTTTTTTTTCTTTTACCAATATGTTGATAGGTGTTCTCTATATGAAAAATAATAGAATGCAAAATTGTAGAAAGGAAAAAATGTCACATCCTGGCATTGCCCAAAATGTACCATCACAAAGATAAACCTATTTTAAAAATACATAAACCAACAAAAGATCATATTGTTGTATATTTAATGCTTAAAAAGAGTACAACTATCGCCTTTTAGTTTACAAATATGTACAATATTTACAAATCTCAAAAACTCCAAAAGATATAACTTCTTGAAACCAAAATTCCATGCTTCTATTACATTTGTTTTGCAAAATTTCAATTTCCAAAATAGTTAACTTTAACTAGTACTCTTAAAATTCCACTACACTGACGATGGTGCCCAAAAATCCACTTATTAACTTGAGGATAAAACACTTTATCCCCATAGCTATTATTGAGCTGAGTGAAAGTGGATAAATAAGCAACAGCACAACAAGGCACATAGCAAGCATACAAATATCAAATTAAGTTAATAACCTAACTAGCAAATAAGATAATGTAGATAGTGTATGCTATGCTAATGCAGATGACATGCATCAATACTATTATCCAAACTAGCCTACCAACTCATATGGTTTGATCAACTTCAAATCCAAGCACTTAGATAATATATCCAGGAACCTAGTTATAGTTCAACATAACAAAAACATGAAACATGGTTGAAGTTTTTGGTTAATGTAAATCTATATGCATGAAAGCCTAACTTTGGAAACTTATCTTAGCAAAATCATAATTTCAAAAATCTAACTTGTAGGTCTTTTTCGTGCCATGCCAAGAATGCATCGACTAATTCTTAGACGAATACCAATCAAGACAACTAAGTTTATTTGGTTTTTCATTTAGCTAAACTTAAGCTTTATTCCCTTTCCCTTTTCAAATCTAGAAACCTTAAGGTCGAGTTCACTTAGGTGAACACTTTAGGAGGTGGGGTTAGTACTTAGCATATATCCAAGCTAGTGTAGTACATTAATATAGTCATGTTCAACTAGCACTAAGTATATAGAACACAACATTATGGTGCAATTTCCTATTATTAGTCAAAAACGATTGTAGCTTAGATCCAGTAAAAGAAAGAAAGTTAGGCTAGGGGGTATAAGGGCTAGTCCGACGTAGCCACTCTAATACCTAAGTCAATGTATATGAGAGTAAGCAAATAAGCATACAAAGAGTGTAGAGAGTTCTTACAACATTTATGCATCCATATTTATAAGCCTTTGTCTAATAGCTATAGTGATAGGTAGCCTTTGATCATGGATGTAGACACCTAATTTTTGCACCCCTTTTATATTTAAGATTAAGTTATAGGGTCATGAATTAGAAAAAAAATTCAAAAAAAATAGGATATTAAAGAATACCCAAAAATTAAGAAATTTAGAAAATATAAAAATTTTAGGAAAATAAAAAAAAATCAAAAAATGAGAAAAGGCATAAAAAATAAGAAAATTGGATAAGAAACAATTAAGAGATTTAGAAAATAAAAAAATTTAAAAAAAAAAAACTATAAAATAGAAAAATTAGAAAAAAAAAAAAAAAATTGAAAGAAGTTAAAATATTTTTTAAAATAACATTTCATTGGGGTATAGTTTTTATTTTTTAATTTAAGAAATTAGGTCGTTAAATTTAGGCTTAAATTTAAATCAAACCTAAGCTAATTGAGTCTATTATACATATGGACAAGGCACAGGCCAACGACTTAATGGTTAAGTAGATGGACTTAGTTTAGGTATTGAGTATGAGGTCTGGGTATTGAGTGTGATGTCCTAGGTTTGAATCTTAGCAAAGGCAAGGATGCCTTTTTTTTTTTTTTTTTTTTTTTTGTTAACTAACATGTTGTTACATATTAGGATCTCACTACACCACCTATCTTGACACATAGTGTAAACCTTACTTTTAGCAGGTTTATGATTTGACTAAGAGTACTACGTTCCTAAGGATCAAATAAACTAAGAACTCAAGTTTATAATTAGAAACGAACTTATTTTTTTCTCCAATTCAACAGCCTATTATCGATAAAACCCAAACTTGAAAAACTGTGAACTCTAAGGTCACCGAAAACTCTAAACCCTAAAACAGTTAAGGACTTTTAAACCTAAGGGACTAATTGATAATTTAATTTGAATAATTTCATTCAACTTTAGAAAATTTCATAATTTTATAAGAATTGAATCATAATTTATAAAACAATTCGAGATGTAAATCCTAAAACAATTTCCTATAAGACAATGCTCTTATCTTCATACCTAAGCCTTACGTATAAATAAGTAGACTAACTAATCACCTTAGATTACTTATCAATTGAAAGTTGGAATCTTTTATCAATTGATAACTTATCAAAATCTAGTGATAAGACACTTTCCTTATCACCCCTTCACTTATACTACATATGGACAAATTATCACAAGATTTCACATACTTAACTTTAATAAATGAGACAAGACAATTCCATGCCAAAAAGGACACTATATGGCCGGTTGTACAAGCTAGAAAAGTAGGGCCATACTTTTTTCTTTCATCCATCAATCACTTTATCTTACACTCCACTATTCACCCCTTAATGCTTACATCATCAATAGTTGCAATTATTGACTTTTGTGTATACTAAAAGACAACAAAATCAAGCTTCTTAAACACACAATCACCCCATTCCCAACTAGCCACTCTTTCATCATTTTTTCTCATTTTCAATTTCATTTTCACTTCCTTTTTCACTCACTTGAAACCAACCTAAAAGAAGAAACAACCATACCCCACAAAATCAACTTTACTACCACTTCCAAGCTTCCACTCATGGCACTTTCAACTCTTTCTTATGTCTTTCTTTTCCAACATTCAAAGCTTCTTTAGGACCTTTAGAACACTCCCTAAACTCCACTTCAAAGGACCACAATTTGGGTTTCAAAAAGGGTGCAAGAAGGAGGAAGTATGATAAAGAGCATAAGTAGAACCTTAGTGTACAACCTCCATACTTTTGCTTTGTGAACAAGTAAGTGTTTCTTTGTGTTGATAAGTTAGTATTGTTAGGATACTATGATTTCTTGAAGATATAAGTATGATCATAAGTTGGTATAACATCAAAAGCCACCTTAAGAAACAAACTCATGAAACCCTTACATGAAGTTGCAATATGAGCATGTAAAGTTGGTGTTTTGTAAAGACATTTGTTTAGCACTTTGAATGAAAGGTTTTAAGTTGAAAGAATCTTGAAATGAGAACTTGAATGGAAAAGAAACATGCTGGATGTGAAGATTCAAAGGTCATTTGGGTGTTGATTTTACTTCTATTAAGTTAAACATGCTCAAATCTAGACTTAGGTTAAGAAAAAATCCATCACATGAAGTTTTATGAGAAAACCAACTTTGTAAGACATGAATTATGATATGGAAGTTGTAATAAGTATGAGATCTACTATTTTCATGAAAATTATGAGTCAAATAACCTTCTCATGGAAAAGAAGTTAAGTTAATATTTGAATACAAGTAACCTAAGTTCATGATCTAACAACTAAACTTAAGAAAATGATGAAACAAGTTGGAAAACCAAGTCGAAAGCTCTCATATTCAAATCGATTAGATCTGGAACATCCTTAAAAGGCACTTAAAAATATGATAAAAGTAAGTAAACAAAGTGACAAGACCAACCAAGGCAAGTATGATAAGTATATTAAGCTTAAAACTCAAAATCGAGCTTAAAACTTCCAAAACGGGCCTCATACACCAGGTTGAACCACCCTTAAACTTCTGACTAGCAACTTAAAGCATCAATAAGAGTTATTTTAAGACTTTCAAAAAACCCACAAGTCACTCCCTAACCCCAAGAAAGTGGTTAAATTTGAGTCGGATTAAAAACAAGCCCATTTGACAACTTAAGCCCACTTAAGAACAAAAGAAGTGGTTGTTAGCCTTAGGAGTGTAAATCAAAGTTGTAGATCTAACCTCAAGGAGTATTTTGAGCTTAGAAAGAAATCTTAAGGCCAAGCCCAAAGGATTTCCTAAGTTACCCCAAAAGCTTATTAACTAAACAAACCCCAAAAGCTCTCCAAACCATGAGGATCGCTACTATTTTGACCTATGGATAGATTTACGTGCCTTATCTCAAAAATCCAACCTCACCATGTTAAAGTACAATCAAAAACAATAAATATTAACTATAAGATCAAAAAATAAGATTTAGAATGAAAAATTTATACATAATTCAACTTTTAAGTAAAATCGAGAAAAATACTAAAACTAGTCAAAAGTATAATTTAAGAGGTTTTAACTTAGTTTCCTAAGTTTTATTTCAATCCCTTATAGTATTATGATTTCGATGACCAGCGGACCCCACATTCGAAGATAACCTGCCCTCAAACTACTTTAACTAACCCGTATGGTAGAGTGAGTAAATTCTCGATGACATTTTACTTGATGTTACTTGTAGCATAGATGCAACCAACCTTATATATATATATATATATATATATATAAATTTGGATTGTTGTAGGATATAGAAAATGTATGTATATGAATTTGTGAATGAATGCTATAGCTTATTAATTATATAATAATGGGAATTGTTTGTGATAATTTATACGTGCGATTGTATGGAATGAAATTGTCTGATCACCTTGAAAATCGGGTTAATCACTTATACGATTAAGAACTTAAATGGATCATGCATTCCCCATAATTGCATTCAGATAACACCAACTGCTGCTTTATGTAAAAGATGGGAAGGGACTTATAGGAAGAGGGCCTCCTACAGGATTAGGCACTAGCTATGTCAACATTTTTATTGAGTCTCTGTCCTAAGCTGATAAGCTTATTAGGTGCTAGGAGATGCCAACCGTCGGTGAGGGGCCATGT
This sequence comes from Lumnitzera racemosa, assembly GCA_024138005.1. Taxonomy (NCBI): domain Eukaryota; kingdom Viridiplantae; phylum Streptophyta; class Magnoliopsida; order Myrtales; family Combretaceae; genus Lumnitzera; species Lumnitzera racemosa. Next base: position 49,270,673 of record JAMXBC010000007.1, read on the forward strand.
CTTATGGCTTCTACTTAAGGCTTGTATTTGTAGATTGCGGAGGCCATCACACCGTTAGACTTAGGATTTTAAAAATATGATTTGTTATTCAATAAAAAAAAAGTATATACATATATATATATATATATAGTGTTTTGTTTTGGCTTAAGTACAATAGTAAAAATGAAATAAAACCTAAGGTCTAGAACCCGGATTTTGGTTTAAGTCGGTTAATTATCTTTAAACCCTAAGTACAAGGGGTATAATTTTGAGTCATATGCAGTTCCTAGGCCACTGTATGTGTTGTTTGGCATATTGATTGTTCATATATTCATATGATTGTGCATCTAATAAATTTCTGCTATGTGATATTAATGAGGGTATTTATCTCACTAAGCTTAAGTTTACACCTTGATGAACCTCTTTGCTATAGGAGAACCTCTTTGCTAATCGAGCTGAGGCATGCTAGAGGTGAGTCTCGTATAGAGAGAGGTTAGAGCGATTAGAGAGTGTAGAGGAGATTTTGTAAAAGTTTTTATAGATAGTTATTTACTTTTATTTTATTCATAACATGGTTTAAAGTTTATGATGCAGTTCCTATTATGAACTGTATTTGTTTGTAATATTCTTTTGGTATGGAACGTAACAAGTCCATACATTTAATTAATTAATGTATTTCTTAAAAAAAAAAGGTTAATATGAGTAAATTGCTTTATAATACTTATCTATGAGCCTGGTGGTAATGAATAGTAGAAGGGGTCTTATGTATCATATAAAAGGCTTACGATCAACGAAGGAGTTAGTATTAGACCTTTGTACGGTATACGGCGATCTACTATGACAACGATACTATTGTGTTATGATATGTAGCATTGTCGGATTAGATGAGCTTGCTAATGTAGCATGCTACATCAGTCGCTACCTGTCACATGTTGACACGTAGCGCATTATAATAGATTGGGTCCACGTCTACCGATTTTCTATCCCTTTCCTTTTCTTTTTCCACTCTTTCCCCTAATTTCCTCCAATTTCCCTAGGATTTCCCATGTTTTCTTTTCCAAATAAGCCACTTTGTGGGTAGATTTGATCCCTTCTTCATTGCAATTTCATCAAATTAGTGATGAAATCGTGAAATACACATGGCCTAGCATTAATAGTGATTAAGAACACATCTAGATTCATACATTAACACAATTAAATCGAGCTACAAAAATTGGAAAGAACTTAAATTTCGGGTTTTTTCATTCAACTTTGATTTCAACTTTCCATGTTTCTAGGATTAATTCATGTATAAAAGTGTGTTCGGGGGGAGGGTATTCGAGGCGGCGGGGGGGGGGGAGGGGGGGGTTGTGCTCACATAATCACATTAAACCATATACGATCAACTCCTAAACCCTCTCTTTCATTTTTGCAATCTTTCTCTCTCTAACTCACTCACTCTCTCTTCAATTCTCTCTCTCCATTCAAGTTCGAGCTGAATCACTACCATAGGAGCACTTCCCATAGCTCAAGCTACCCATTCCAAACCTTCTCGACCATCGCCGTTCCCCCTAGTAGTTATGCTGAACCACCACAGTTCAAACCCTCACTACCCCCCTCTCTCTTCAAACCACCACTCCAGTAGCCCAAACTAATCCCACAACCGAGCTCCCTATATCCTAAAATCCAGAACCACTCTTCTTTCACCCTTCCAACAACTACTATGGGGCTTATGAACTCCACTATCGCTGCGACTCTTGAGAAAACCACTAACTCGAGCTCCACTAGTCTCAATACTTTGATTACCCCCTATAAACCCAACAAAATACTCACTAAAATCCCTTTTCCCTATTGTTTAAGTGGTTGGAAACGCTTTTGTATAGTGCTGTCTTTCCTCCATCTGCAACCCCATTCAAGTGCTTGAATCGACTCGACCCAGATTTGAGATCCACTCCAACTGACGTGACCCATGTCCACTTCCTAGTCCGATTCTCTTCAAATTGTTGTTGTTTTTCTTTTATTTATTTACTTATTTGTTTGTTTATTTTATCATTATTATTATAATTTGATGTAAATGTAAAAGAAAAAAAGAAAGAAAACAAAACAAAAAAGAAAAGAATGAGAAAAAGTAAAGGAAGAAAAAAAGAATAGTATATTAGTTTATTTATTTTAATAAATAATATATATATAGGATAAAGAAAAATAAATAAATAAGTAAAATAAGAATAAATAATTTTTTTGTCACTTAGAAAAAAAAAACATTTTTCAAAATAAAAAAAATAAATTAATCCTTATTAAAAAATTAGGGTATTTAAGAATTTTTTAGAAATAAAATCCAATTTACAACTCTTAAATTTTATTAAATAAATCAAAATAGGTAAAATTATAAACCTGGCTGTTTTAAAAACTAAAATTAACTCATCCTACTAAAGATTTTTCATCAAAAAGAACTACATACATTTGATCTTAAATAGTGGGTACATAGGCACCTATAGGATGACAATAAAAATTTAAAAAAAAATATTTTCCTTTTTTCTATAGTTTAGATCATTTCATTTATCTAATTAAAGTAACCAATAATTAAGTTTTGTCTTTCAAAATTAAAGGTGATTTTAAGTTTAATTCTAATTTTGGAAAGTCAATGGTACCTGCAAGGGTTTAAAATTCCTAACCCCTAAACCTAAATCTTTAGTTTTCAAAAACTATTTTCACAAAATTTGTTTTAATTGTTAGACTAGTGGCTAAGTCATAATCAATCCACCCAATTAGTTATAACTTAACTATTTTTCCCGACTCCAATCAAGTGGCAATTGTAAAGTTGTTTTCAAAATAAAAAGAAATGGTTTTCTTTAAACCCTAGTTGAAGGCTAGTATTAATCGGGTAAGGTTTAATACTAGTCGATTTAAAGAAGGCCTATTTTATAAAAAGAATCGAGAAAGTGAAAAACCAAGCTCAATAGCTTAGTGACTCCGCTTGGGACGTCAAGAGGGTTAATCATTCGACTTTCCAAAATTAAAATCAAACTCTAGAAATCACCTTATTGCAATTTATGTACTTATTCATTCTTTGTTTGTATGATAACTATACTAACGTTTTTGCAAGTTTAGTTTTATTTATTTTATTTTTTTGAGGGGGAGATTTATTTACTATGAACAAATGATAGATATGGTTGAACTCGGGTCATCTTAGGACCTTAGGACGGGAGCCATTGTGTAAGTCCAGGAATAAAGGGGCAACCACCATTCGAAGCTAATTAGGTTACCTCACTTAAACTTCAATGTCACCAAGGAACCGTATTTTCATAAATGTACAAGGTCACAATGTTTAAGGACCATAGAACCCACCCTTCTATCATACATTCTTTAGGGTTTAGCAAATAGCTAATAGGGTGGCATTGTTGCAAAATAGAAAAAGAAAAGACAAACCTAAAATTTCTTTCCAAGAGTTCACTCTCAGCTTTTGTATCACACGCATAGGGATATAGAGGATCATCTATTGCATCAAAGATGCAAGGTAGATGTGGTTAAACCCAGGCCATCTTAGGACCCTAGGAGAGAGGCCATTATGTAAGCTCCAAGTGTGTGGTGTAAGCACCATTCGAAGTTGATTAAGCCACCTCACTTAAGCTTAATGTGATCAATGAAAGTGTTCTTTAACAAGTGAGATCATAAGGCTTAAGGACCTTTTCAAAACATACCCTAATTATATATACTCCCCTCCTTGAGTTAGTATACTACCCCTAAGAAATTGCAACCCTATTGAATGTTCAAAAGTTTTCATGCAAGCAAACTTTTAAAAATAATAGTAGGGTTACAACTCAAGGGAGTAATGTATTAACCTAAATGATCCCAACACCTGCATATTTCCATGGATTTTCTTTTTCTACAATGGTGATTAATTATTGTCCATGAAATATGTAGACTTAAGAATGGTAAGTAACTAACAAGAGAACAATCAAAGACTACCAGTTGCCTTAGGAATCCATGAGTAGCTGCTACAAGCTGAAGGTACCTACTGGAAGCAGAGGGCTAGGCATGTTGAGGCCTCTAACAAGGCCTTGTTAGCTCAAGTTGAAAAAAGCAAGACAACCATGAATTAGACTTTAGAAATGTTGAACAAGATTAATGCCCAATTGCAAGAGTTAGATTAGAAACTCTAGATGGAGTTGAAGGGCTTTGAACAAATTTTAAGTTTCGTATAATTGTTAAGTTTCCTTTTCCCTATGCTCTGATCTTTCCAAAATAAAATTTTTCTCTTTATCTTATCATTCTTTGTTCTTTCCTTCTTTATAGGTAGTCATTCAATAAAGTTTATGTAACCATTCACTCTCTCACTTAAGGAAATGCAACTAAAAAAAATAAAAATAAATTTAAAAAAAAAAACAAATAAAAATCCTTGATTTTTATTTAGTTTCTATAAAAAAAAAGGCTTTATCCTTTTCTCTCTAAAAAAAAAAAAAGAAAAGTTGCTAATAGGTAAAGAATTCTTCCAACCAGATTTGCATGGCTAACAACAGACTTACCTCCTTAGAAAGGATGATGTATCAGATGACCCAATAATGACAAGTTTTGTTCCCAATAATCACCACTCTCCAAATATCTCAAGATTGGAACCTAGAAAGGAGACTCCCAAATCTGGAAGAAATGGTAGCCACAATATAAAAGAGCATTACAAACCTAAAAGTAGCAATAGGCCCTATGCTTAGAAGATTCCAACACCTGATGTTCAATATTGATCAAATGTCAGTAAGCCTAAGTAGAAAGAAGTCGAGGAGAAATGATAAAGAACAAACCTAAGGAACTTAAAGGAGACAATTCACTTAATTGAACATATCAATCACCCAACTCTTTTATCATTTGAAAGCAGCAAAGGTTATAGCTTGTGAAGCCCCTAATCCGAATTACAAACCATGCAGCTTTGACCTAGAAGCAAGATGTGAATATCATATGGGTTAGAAGGGGCACTCTACTGAAAAATATTAGAAATTGACAAACAAGATTCAAGACCTGATTGATGCAAAAGTCATTCAGCCAGAGCTATAACAAGACGTGCTTCTTCAAGTCATGTAGCTAGTTTAACTGAGTCGCCTAAAGCTCCTTTTCTTTTGAGTTTGCCTATGCCTTTTGATAAACTCACGGGTTGTTTCAAGTAATTGGGTGCTTGTTAAGATAGGGGCAAAGAAAGTTGTTTTGAATAAAGTCTATAGTAACTAAAATAATACATTTGTCTTTTTTAATGGAATGATTGCAATATTATTTGGGCAAATAAATTCCTCCTCAATAAATCGGTAACTCACTTTTAAAAAGGTTTAGAATGAAAAGAGGAAAACTATTTTCTACACACTAACCTAAAATACTTTGAGGGTTTGAGCAACACAAAGGTGAGGATACTTTAGACTCATTCCTTAAAGGAGGCCTACTTTGAATGTAATACGAAGATAAAAATGAAATTAGGCATTTATTTCTTGAATTCTAAACACAATCATCTCTTGTTTACCTTGTTGGACCTATTTAAGGAATTTTTCAAATTTAAACCTTATTGAGAACTATCCTATAATGGGGTAATTCAAAGGTTAGGGTCATTGATAAGGAGAAAGGTATTAAAATTGGTTTGTACTTGCTTTAGTAACGTTAAATTCAAAAGAAAATTTTATTTCTAATAAGTTATGTTTTTTGAAATAAGCAAGAGCCACATCCTTTTTAAACATCTCAAGCTTTTACTTACCTCACTTGAGCCTATATAATAGAAATCAATGAATTTAGGACCTTAAATCAATTAAACTTAGCTTGGTGCCAAAAGAAGAAGAAAGAACTAAAGAACAGTAAGGCAAAGTACTAACAAAATGGAAAAAGGAAAAGATGAGGAAAAGAGGTTGCAAAATTGGGCTCAAGTATAAGCTAAGAGCCAAGTAAAAGCCATATCATATCCTAGTAGGGGCAATCAAATCAAAAATCAAAGCCTAAATATCCCCAAAGACACAAAGCCCTAAATCACAGTCCAAGCTCAAAAACCCAAAATCTCTACATGCATTTTGAAGCCTCTCTTACACTTGGCCTTCCCACCCATAATACCACCCTTATACAAGTAAAAACTCTTCCAATCTTTAAAGATAATTTATCTTTAATAAAATTTGTTTTTGAAACTGGGGTAAGTATATTTCCAATTGTTCCTAAGGTTCTCAACTTGTACACCTGGGATTAAAATTTATTTCAAACTAAGCTTCTTTGTTAGTTCCTTTTGAAGCCCTTAGACTAAAAGCCTAAATTCATAATGATAAACCGAAAAAGACCTAATGGATTGATCGAGGCGTATCACATGCAAAATGAACTTTAATTTGGGACTATAGTTAAGAGTGTAATATGGGCTGAGAGTTTGCAAGAAAGTTCTCTTCAACTAAACTAGTCATAGGTTACTTGTTAAGGAAGCTTAAGATCACAAGGCCCTACCAAACGGCTAGGCATCCAAGTTAGGGGGGACATAAGAGGTCCCATGTGATTATTAAAGAAGGGTTTCTTTACCTGTTAGCAAACTAAGAAAAAAAAAAGAAAAAAGAGGAGACAAAAAAAGGGAAAAAAAAGCAAAAGAAAAGAGAGAGAAAGTATTTCAAGTCCATGTTGGCCCAAGTAGCCAAGTTTTCAGTTCATTCTAAAAAAAAAAAGAAAAAGAAAAAAGTTGAGAGTCAGGGTTTATCTCATTCTTTTCAAAATAAAGAAATTTATACCCAACGTCTTTTTCAACATAAATGGTTTTCACCAAAAGGGTCTTTCTGTAAATAGTTTCCTCAAAAATCAGGTTATGTTTTTGAACAAGTTTTTATCCGAACCAGCACTCAAATAAGCTATCCTACCTTCCATCCATTCAACTCTCTTCAAGGTCTTTAGTAAGCCCGTAGGGTTTCTCTATTCCTCAAATTACCTTTAGCATGCCCATAAGGCCCTTCAGCTCACCAAGTTCTTTTTTACAAAGTTCTTGTAGTGAGCTCATAGGATGATTGATTTCTTTAGGCGAGCCCAGTTGGGCCTCTCTATTCATGAAGTTTTTCTTAAATAAGCCTATGAGGCATTTACTAAGCTTCTCTTAAGGGTGCTGATAGGACCTTTCAATTCACTAGGTTCTTTTAATAGGCCCATAGGACGCTTCTTTTGCAAAGATCTTATAGTGAGTTCATAGGACGCTTGATTTCTTTAGGTGTACCCATTGGGCCCCTCTATTCATGAAGTTTCTCTTAGCGAGTCCGAATGACACTTCTCTTCTTCATCTCATCTATCTACCTATAAGACACTCAAATTCCACATCTAAGTGATTAGCCAACCATTGAAGACACAATCTTAACTCGATTCATCCTTCTGATCCATAGGGCACTTCCCCTTACCAAATTTTTCTCAAGCAAGCCCATTGGGTCCTTCTGTTCACCAAATTTTTCTCAAGCAAGCCCATTAGGTCCCTCTGTTCACCAAATGTCTCTCAAGCAAGCCCATAGGGTATTTCGCCTCAGTTCGCTAAGTTCCGTATGACACTTCTCTTCATCAATCCCTTTTGGTAAACCCGTAGGGTATTTTACTATGTCCACATTAAGGTTGCTAGTCTTCAAGAGATGTTCCCACCTAAGTTAGTGAGCCTTGTGAGGCATAACCAGGTATTAGATCGATCCCATTTTAGGGTTACTAGTCCTTGAGAGACACTCCTGCTTAGGTTAGTGAGCCTAGTGAGGTACGATTAGGTTTTAGATTGATCCCATTTTAGGGTTGTTACTCCCTAAGAGATGGTCCCTCCTAAGTTAGTGAGTCTAATGAGGCATAACTAGGTTTTAGATTGATCCTACATTAGGGTTATTAGTCCCTGAAAGATACTCCCTCCTGGGTTAGTTAGCCTTATGAGGCACCACCAAGTTTTAGATCAATCCCCTTTTAAGTTTATTAGTCCCCAAGAGATGCTCCTACTTAGGTTAGTGAGCCTAGTGAAGCCCGACCAGGTTTTAGTTCAATCCTAGATTACGATTGCTAGTCCTCGAGAAATGTTTCCACCTAGGTTAGTGAGCCTAGTAAGGTACGACCTAGTTTTAGATTAGTTCCAAATTAGGGTTGCTAGTCCTCGAGAGAAGCTCCTTCTTAGGTTAATGAGCTTAGTGAGGCATAATCGGGTTTTAGATTAATCCCATTTTAAGGTTACTAGTCTCTAAGAGACTCTTCCATTTAAGTTAGTGAGCCTTCTAAGGCACAACTAGGTTTTAGATTTATCTCATTTTAGGGTTGCTAGTCTACAAGAGATGCTCCCGACTAAGTTAATAAGCTTAGTAAGGTACAACCTAATCTTAGATCGATCTTAACATAAGATTGCTTGTCCCTTAGAGACACTCTAACCTAGGTTAGTAAACCTAAAGAGGTATAACCAGGTCTCTTTTCTTCATGCAAATCAATTTTAGGATTGTAATAGTTATTTTAGAGTCTTCTTGAGAGAAAAAATAGTGTCTATTTTATTTTTGTTGCAAAGTTTTGCTCAAACTTTACCACAAAGAAGGGCAATTATAGACAACTAAATTTTGTTGTATTTTTATTTTTCAGATTAGGTTATAAGGTCCTAAATTAGAAAAAATTCAATAAAATAGGAAATTAAAGAATACTCAAAAATGAAGAAATTTAGAAAATGTAAGAATTTTAGGAAAATACAAAAAAAATTCCAAAAATAAGAAAAGGCATAAAAAATAAGAAAATTTGATAAGAAACAATTGAGAAATTTAGAAAAGAAGAAAATTGAAAAAAATTTAGAAAATTGAAAAATTACAAAAAATAAAAAATATTTTCCAAAATAACATTTCATTAAGGTATATTTCTTATTTTTAAATTTAAGAAATTGGGCTGTTAAACCTAGGCTTAAATTTATATCTAGACTAAACTGACCAAGTTCATATGTGCAATTTCTAAAGCACAAGCCAACGACTTAATAGGTAAGTAGATGGACTTTAGGTATTGAGTATGAGGTCTTAGGTTCGAATCTTAGCAAAGGTAGGGAGGCATTTTTTGTTAACAAATATGCTACCACGTATTGGGATCTCATTAAGCTACGTGTCTTTATATGTGGTATCATCAAATTAGACAACCTTATTGATGTAGCCTACCACATTAGTCACTACGTATCACGTGTTGATATATGGCGCACTATGATACGTTAGGTCAGCTGACGTGGTATGCCACAATAGCCAATTTTCTCTCCCTTTCCTTTTCTTTCTCTCTTCATTCCCTAAATTTCCTCTAGTTTCCCTAGGATTTCCTGTGTTTTCCTTTCCAAACAGGGTACTTTATGGGTAGATTTAATCCCTTCTTCATTACAATTTCATCAAATTAATGATGAAATCGTGGAGCACACATAGACTAGTGTTAATAGTGATCAAGAAAACATCGAGATTCACATACTGTCAAATTGAGCTCCAAAAATTGGAAAAAAAACTTAAATTTTAGTTTTTTTTTTTTTCATTCATCTCCGATTCGAACTTTCCATGTTTCTGGGATTAATTCATGTATAAAAGGGTGTTAGGGGAGCTCATACAATCATATAGAACCACTCATTCACGATCAACTCCCAAACCCTCTTTCTCATATTTGCAATCTTTCTCTCTCTAGCTCACTCTCTCTCTTTGATTCTCTCTCTCCACTTAAGTCTGAGCTAAATCACCACCAAAGGAGCATTGCAAGTAGCTTGAGTTACCCATTCCAACCCTTCTCGACCATCATCGTACCCCCTAGTAACCACGCTAAACCACCATAGTTCAAACCCTTACCGCCCTTCTCTCTCCTTGAACCACCACTCCAGCCACTCCAATAGCCCAAACTAACAGCACGATTAAGCTTCCCATATCCTAAAGCCTATAATCACTCCTCTCTCACCCTTCCAACAACCACTACAGGGCTCATGAACTCCACTACCACCACAACGCTTGAGAAAACCACCAACTCAAGCTCTACTAGTCTCGATACTTTGTCTACCCCCCATAAACTCATTATAATACTCACTAAAACCCTTTTTCCCCATCGTTTAAGTGGTCAGAAATGCCTGGAGCTTCTTCTTTATATGCTGCTACCTTTCCTCCATCCATGACCCCATTCAAGTGCTTAAACCAACTCGACCCGGATCTGAGATCCACTTTAACTAACCCAACCCATGTCTACTTCTTGGTCTAATTCTCTACGAATAACTGTTAGTGTTGTTGCTTTTATTTACTTATTTGTTTGTTTATTTTATTATTATTATTATTATTTGATGTAAATGTGAAAAAAAAGAAAGAAAAGAAAAGAAAAAAAAAAAGCAAAGAACAAGAAAAAGAACAGGAAGAAAAAAAGAATAGTATATTAGTTTATTTATTTTAATAAATAAAAAATATATATATAGGATAAGAAAAATAAATAAATAAGGAAAAATAAGCAAAATAAGAATAAATAATTGTTTTTTCACCTAGAAAAAAAAATTAAAAAATAAAAATATATAAATTAATCTATATTAAAAATTAGAGCAATTTAGAATTTTTTAAAAATAAAATCCAATTTAGGACTCTTTAGGAAATTTTATTAAATAAATCAAAATGGGTATAAATGTAAACCTTACTATTTTAGAAACTAAAATAAACTCAACCTATTAAAAATTTTTCATCAAAAAGAACTACGTACGTTTGATCTCGAATAGTGGATATGTAGGTACTTATAGGGTAACAATAAAAATTTTAAAAAAATTCCCTTTTTCATTAGTTTAGATCATTTCATTTATCCAATTATAGTAACCAATAAACAAATTTTTTCTTTTAAAATGAAAAGTGACTTTAAAGTTTAATTCTAATTTTGGAAAGTCAATGGTACCCATAAGGGTTTAAAATTCTTAACCCCTGAACCTAAATCTTTGGTTTTCAAAAATCATTTTCACAAAATTGGTTTTAATCGTTAGACTAGTATCTATGTTATAATCAATCTACCCAATTAGTTATTACTTAATTTTTTGGGTAGTGACTCCAAAATTGTTTTCAAAATAAAAAGAAACGGTTTTCTTTAAATCCTAGTAAAAGACCAGTATTAAGTGGGTAAGGTTTAACATTGGTTGGTTTAAAGAATGCCTATTTTATAAAAAGAACCAAGAAGGTGAAAAACCAGGTACGACAATGGACCACATGGTGACTTCTCAATTTAAGCATATGCCTAAAGATAAGGAATAGTAGGTAGTTATGTAGTTAGATGGGATAGATGCTCAACTTTTCACGTCACTTTTCAAATTCAAAGCGCTTTAGTAAGTAAGCTAAGCTCTTTAGCCCATTAAATTGGTTAGACTCAAAGTTTCCCAAGTCGTCAACATAATTCACATTATTGACTTTCACAAAGCAGGTAAGCTCAATAAGTAACTTGTTGAGCTATAATCTAAGGTAGAATCCTATTATCATCATTTTCCCCTGAAACTACCATAATTCATAATTTGACTATGGGAGTATACGTAGGAGTGCTACTCAATACACTTGATCAGCAAGTAGGCCATTCAAGTTTATGCTTGCAGTTAATTATGTAGCTACCAAACAGTTCTATTGATGCTCTTATACTTCATCTTTTATTCACTGAGACAGACCATGTTAGTCCTTCATCCAAAAGTTACAATCTTTTTGTTTATGCCAGTTCACTTTCTATAATTGCGCTTCAGACAACTATCAAATCTATCATCATTGCACTACACACTTTAACAACTACCGACGATATTGTATCCTTTATATCTCTAATGTTAACACATATCTTTCATCGACGCTTAGCAATCAAATCGTACCCTAAATACCAATTAACTCTATTTTCATTTTCTGAAAAGACAATTGTTTATATCTTATGACTTGAGTTTTGAGTCTTTTTAACTTCAAAATCTTTTTAGTTATGTCTCTTTCATGTTATGCAGGCACATGTAAATAAATAAAAGAAGTGTTGAATCCATCAATCTTAAGAGATTGTGAATGAGCTTAAAAGGGAATTGGGAATTTAGACCACATCAAGAAAACAAGGGACTTCTATTCAACTTTCTCTTTCTACTTCCTATCACATATGCATTGAATTGTGTGATATATACATCTAAATTAAAGTTGGGGGTAGGAAAGTTAGACATAAGAATTGATCTAGCTCCCCTCTTTCCTTATCAAAAAACCAACCCAACAACATTTGTTGTGATTATGAATGGGCTTTGATAATTACATTAAATTCATGATAATCAATCCTTTCAATGCACTTATAAGATAGTTTCTTTTTCAAAAGTTGGGTCCATTTTCCTTTATGCTTTATGCCTTAATTTTTGAGTGTATTATCGATAATAAAGTTTACATGAATGAAAGTAGAAAGAAGTGATTAGGGCCTTCTTTTGAAAGAAATCCCTTGGGAATAAGTCATGAATATTTTTCAAAACTTTGTAATCAATTCATGGTATCTTTGCTTCGTTTAGTTATGACCAATTAGGTAAGATTTAAAGGTTTGAAGTTAGGGAAATATACTAATTAAGTGTTAAATTTTACTGTTTTGGGAAATTGACCTGCATTGAGGAAGTAAGTGGTCTATTAAGATTGTGTGAACCGAAATGGGCACTGGATTTTACCTAAACATTCAGATCAATGCACAATAAATGCCCAAAAATAAAAGAAAAGTTTAAAAGAAAAATGATGGGGATCAAGAAAAATCATTACATATCAAAAGCATGACCCCATCATAAAAGAAAATGTAGTTAAGAAAATGAATGAAATAGAAAAAGAAATAAAAAGTTGGAAAAAAAATTCAAAGAATAATGAGCAAAGTATGAAAGTTATTCGAAGAGTCAGGGAGTCGAAGCATGGTACGATTCATTGATCACTTTCTGTTTACATGGCCTTAGCATACTTAAGGGATCGATAAGAGAGAAGTATATATATGGGTTGACTAATTAAACACCAAGAACTTTCACTTACTTTAAAATGTTAGACTTTACTTCAAATTTCATAAGCCTAACCTAAATGGAAAGTTAGCTTTTCTGGCATTGATACAATTATCAGTTTGTGAGAATTTGACTTAGCACAAGTGGAACAATTTAACATCACTTCTAAAGGATTTTTGCATCATATTGAGCACATGCAAACTTTGAGCTTTTATTGGTAAGCAAATTCCTCATTATATTCGAGCATTAAGGAAGCGCATGCGTGTGTTATTATTTTCTAAAAAATTTGATGTTTTCATGGTTGCACAAGGACAAGCAAGGTTCTAAAGTTGGGGGTAATGATCATGGTTCAAAATATATAATTTTTTCCAACTTTAAAACTCGCATTTGTGCATAAATTTAACAAAAACTTGTAAATTTTACATGAAATTAGAGTTTATGAACAAAATGGACCAACACGTATAAAATTTCTAAAATTGTTGGAAAAGGATTAATTTTAAATGAATTTGATTATATCCTACATTCAGGTTCATGAGGGTTACCTTATCTTGGTAGTCCCCATCATTTAATCAAGGAAGATAAAGTTGGAATCAAGGATTTTGGCCTATTGATCGATCAGTAGTCTTGCTAATGACCGATTGGTATGCTATAAAGCCTATTAGAAGCTACATAATATTGTTTGTCCTCACGTAAGCTTACTCTTTCTTGATTATGTAAAATCATATAAAAACATGTTGTCTTAAAGGCTTAACATAAATAGTTCTATGCAAGTAGCAAGGAAACTTGTAGATTGATTTAGTACTTTATGTATGCTTAACACTTAGAGTAATCAAGTTGAAGTAAAAGGAGGAACCTAATTTCAGTTCTTTCATAAGTGGAAAAAGCTATAATATTCAGCTTGGAGCTCACTACTATCTATAAAGTAAATAAGTGAATATGGTGGAATCTAAATTATTTTTCAATGGCAGATTGGTTTAGAAGAAAACGAGTACCATTTAACTCATGATAGATGTAGTTCAATTCTTCAAAGATTGCACAATAATTTTGGTCTTGTATTTGCTTTGCTTCAATTGTGAATGACTAGGTAAAATTTCTCTATACATATTTAGACGATGGTTAAAGTTCATTTCTAGTGGTGATGGGTCAATTCCATATGTAACAGTAAATTCAGCTCAACTACCATATGCAGCTACATTGTTCCGATGTGTGAAACGTTTGTTGTGCTCAACATGTTGAATTGCTACATTCAATGAGGAATAGAACTTGGGATTAATGTTGCCAAAACTTAGATGACCGGCCTTTGTATGGAACTATTTTTGTATCGATCAACTAAATTATAGAAACTTCAACCTCATGAGTAGAACATGTGGATGGACTTGATGGAAGAGCTTTTAAATAGCTTAGTTCGGCACTACAAAAGAAGGTCATGAATGTCAAAAGCTTGACATGGAAAAGTTCTCGAGATCTCATCTATATGGAGTTTAGTAACTTAAACTATTGGAGCTAGATACGGGATAGAGCTCAATGATTGTTGTCAAGATTCAACTCGACCATGGATAACACAGCTAGCAAACTATGTCGCATTCACCTATGGATACAAGAAAGAAGCTCAATTGAGTTTGTTACAGGCATGAACTTAAGGGCATAAGTGCTCGACAAGTATCAACCCAATCTTAGTGTTACATTCGATAATCTTCAAGGATTTTCTTGGAAGAGCTCATCTCACCATACGCTTGGAAAAGGAAAGCTTGACTTTACACTACATGGGCAATTTGGTTACCTTTACTACTTAGAAGCTGAGATTGATCAACTCGGACTACTCCTAATATCAAAGCTTGATCGTTGTAGTGTCCTTTAAGAGTAGATCAAAATTTGTTTGATTACTCGTGTAAACCCTAGGAAAAACAATAGTTGAACCTTAACTCGAGTCCGAATGTTCTAAACTGTACAATAAATCGATAAGGCGAATGATAATAAAAGAATATGAAGTTTAATGAATCAAATATAACACCGATAACAAAACCTTCGGAACTTATCAAAACCCTAAGTCGCTTACTAAAACTCTAAAACTCGTTTATGCATCATTAATCGAAACCGAGCTCAAAATTGCTCGAGACCCTAAAATCATAAACGTAAACCTATAAAATAGGTAAATATTACACAATAGCAATAAAATTATAGTCGAATGTAAATTTTGACTAAATCAACTATTTATACGACATTGTAATAAAATTTTCATAATAACTTGTAAAAATTATAATTGTAACGGGTACCAGTTAAATTGATAAAAATTTCACAGAATTTTCAAAACCAATCTACGAGGAAATTCGTTATAATTTATATGATCCGAAAAATTACACATATTTGTTAATAAATTTCATTTTCCCTCTCTTTTAATTTCAATTTATCTCTTTTCCACTTACTTTTCTTCCTTTAAGTTTCACGTTCTGCACTTTGTCATTTGCTTTTCTTTCTTTAAGCTTCCACGTGATGTTTTGTTTTGTTTTATTTACTTTAATAAAAAGTAACTTAGCTTAAAATGGAAGCCAATATCACGTGAGGAAGGAAAGATTGATATAACTATGGAAAGAGAAAGAAAATTCTGCACAAATACACACATACAATTTACAAACCGTGAGCAAAAAGGAGAGAAAAAGAAAGAAAGAAGAAGAAAAAGAAGAAGGAAAAGAAGAAGGAAATAACTAAAAGAAAAAGGTAAATATTTATTTATGTAGATGTATATTACATATAGTATACATATGTATAAAGATAGTATTTGTGGAGTATTTTCTTATAAATATATGGTATATGTACACTAATACATAAATTAAATAGTGTATGTATGTATAAGATTAGATATGTATACATATATGTACAAAGGTATATTATACATGAGTAGATGTATTATGTATATTTGTTGGAATACATATGATGGGTATTATGTATTTTATACTATAGTATACATGTATGATTTATACCCAAAATATATATATGTGATTATTCTTGTATAAATATTTTAGTATATATATACATATATAATCGTATAATATAGTACATATATACATACTTCCATAAGTAGTAGTATGAGACACATAAATATATATAATATAGGCTATAAGTAATATAGTATACGGTATATGTATAAAATGTATTGTATATATATATATATATATATTTATGATAAATACTATATATAAGCATATGTATACCGCACATATATATATGTATATATATGAATGTATGCCGAATATATATATATTTATATATGTATAAGAGTATGTTTTCAATAAATACATATACATATATCATATGAGTAATATATATATAGTATATATGTATATATATAATACCGTAATTCATGATTTTACAATAACATAAACTATAAACTATATGTTATAATTATTGGAATACATATATACGTATAACCGTAAGGTACATAAGAAGAAAATAGGAAAAGGAGAAAAATAGGAAATATACCCAAAATAACAAATATATGATTTAAATAATTAGTAACTTATAAATATGTTACGAAAAAGAAAAAATCAATATTTTATAATTTTTAAATTTAAATAATAAATTTTGTGATATTTACAATTTAAGTTACGAGTCACAACGTCCAAAACGGACCTCAGTACGGGAAAATACGCTCGAAAACGATCAAAATGGACTATAAGTTCATAATGATCCGAGCTAAAACGAAAAAGTTACACGCGATTCGATAAAAAGCTCGAATCGACAGTTTCACGTAACTAAGTGAAATAAACCTTATACATTATAACTTTAGCTAGTTTTAAAATTCCCTATCTTACAAATTTTCCTTATTCTCAGGTGATCACGATATCGACCCTGAGTTGCCCACTGATTATTACGATCCCTGAACTAGCCATGGCCGAGTGAGTTTTTCCTTATGATTCCATACTTGTTTGTGTTTGTAAGTAGTGAACCTAAATTATGATGAATAAATGAATGTGTATGGGGATTGGGTTATGCTTGTGCATGATAATTGTTGTGAATTGTGAATCTACTTTAAAGTTCAATAATATAGTGTTTGATGCATAGTAGATTCAACAGATTATTTGTTTGTGACTTGGAATGATCACTGATTAAATATGACATAACTTTTATTCTACTAGAAAAGTTAACTTGGATCATTCATAAATCATGCACTGCATAACTATTTCCGGGCAGTCACATTACACGAAGGTAGCGAGAGGCCATACTTGGGTTGATTATTGAATGTTAGTGATTTCGTGCGGTGCACACGTGCGATATGACCTTACCCTCGCCCGCGGGATGACTAGGCGTTGGAGGCGCCAACCGCCTGGCTACGGGTCAAGTCCAGAGGCCTTCGTTTAGGGGTGAGTGAGGGCTGCGTGAACATACTCACAATCATATATAGAACTCGTTTTGATAAAGCTGGTAATGGATGTACCATTACATTTTAAATACGAAACGTGGAGTTTTGTTATGAAATCAGTTCTAATATGATACCCGGATCTGACTGTACCGAAGAATCTCCAACCCTGACTTCGGAGGGTGTTAAATCTGAGTTACATGCAGTACCTGGTCACCTGCATGTATTTGTTTGGCACACTGCTTGATCATGCATTCATTTGGTTGAATTTAACTGTAGTATAACTTAACTGCTGTATGGTTGAGGGAAAATATCTCACTAAGCTAGTAAGCTTATACCCTCGTAGACTTCTTTTGCAGGCTGACTTATTCATGGAGTCAGACCGTTGTATACCCGGGGTTAGCTTTCTATACGGGATCCTGGTGGGAGCTGTTTGAGGACAGAGAGTACTTTTGGCTAAATGTAGAGTTGAATGTGAAATTTCCATATAGTTGACTTTAGGCATGTTTCAAACGCTATATCTGTAAATCTTTATACACATAAAGTATGTGTTATGTTTTCTATATTATTATTCGTCATGAAATGCTATTTCTTAAGCTTGCGCACTCTTGGTAGTTAGTAGTAGTTGTAGCCTGGTGTATCGTATAAAAGGGTTGTCGATTGTAAGGGAGCTCAATCTACAATCCTTTGTACGGTATACGGCGACTACCACGACTAGCCCCCTCGGGTCGCGACAACTCGGCAAGGACAAAACTTGCTTTCAACATTTGTAAGTGCTTAATAAGATGTGGTCTTTAGTAAGGTTATCAATTCGACATCATGTTATACTTAATAGCTTAGTAATCTATGAGCTTCTTTAACTTGGCAAGTTTAGAAAGCAAGTCAGCAATTTAACCATTGGGCTTGGAGCTTAGAGATACTTAGCACACTTTGAGTTGCTCAACAAGTGCGAAAAATGAAATGATGAACAAAATAATTTGACATGACATACCATGTGATGAACATCTTGAGTCAACATGACACGTGAGCTAGTCACTAAGTCAGCAATCACCTAAAAGTACGGTAACTCAATAGGAGTTAGTAACTTGGCATTTGCTATACATGTAGGGAGCTCAAAGCTTGTACAAAGCTATCATTGATGTGCAAAAAGCTCAGTACAAACACTGTAATTCTCAAAGCTTGTATGGAGCTTAGATGTCAAAGTAAGTTTGGGCACTTTTGCTACATAGTAAAGTCATCAGTAAAATCCAAATGATTACTCAAGCATTGCTGAATATCAAGGTGCTTCGATCATCTAGTTCGGCTCATTCTTCTATCAAATAATTAGATTCCTCATGCAATTTGCAACTACTATGGACCCTAATTAATGTACAATTATATCTTGCTCGGATCTTCATCAAATTACCACATTTGATCAACATTAAACTTTCTTTTTACTAAGGTTAGATTTTCCACTACATTGATGCAATGTTAAAGTGATATTGATTGGCATCTAAGTGTCTTAACTGCTCACAATTGCCATACATAAGTGTAGATCTAGGTTGTTACAAATTTAGGCTTTCACTTGTCATCTTAGTTGAGTGATCAGATTTTGTAGATGCTCTTGTCATCGTAAAGCTTATCTTGGAGAACTCGACATGCCATGGGGTGGTTATGATTGCTAATTGTCAATGAAAATTAGAGAAGCTTGTAGCTACTGACTTGCTTGGAAAATTTTGATCATAGTAGCTATAATGAGTATAGTCACCATGAGGATGATAGCTTAGCAACTAGCTATTCATTTAACACATCAAAGTTCCTCGAAACATTGTTGTTATGCTGTATGGCTATAGAATTAAGTCAACATCTTAGTAAATAGCTCAGTAGAATTGCTGTTCAAATATGTGAAGATGATTGTCTCGATAATAGATTGCTCGAAACTTAGTTAGTGGAATTCTTGGCTCCACTCCCTATCATTCAAATCTAATTTCAAAGCTTAGATTCCATTGGAATTGGTTAGCCTTCACTTCAGCAAAACGGACGGCATGTAGAGATGTTAGATTACTTGGCTACTAGTGTACGGAGTGCTGATCAGAGTTGTGTGTGGCTAACAAACTTGGTGACTAATTATCTATGAGCACGTCAAAGTTGCTCCACAAATTGGTACGACTTGGACATGCTTGGCTTCTCAGCAACATTACAAACTAATAAAAAGGCTCAACATTAGTTTATCGAGTAGCTCCTAGATGACTCGACATGGAGCTGAGAGTTCTCGTTTGGCAAACAGCTCGACCAAAAACTTCTCGACATGAGTAACACTTGTCTAGAGGTGAATCATATCTTAGATGTGAAATGTATATGAGTTCTCATATCAACCTCAAAGTTTGAAACCCCTTTGTTTGGCCTCATCCTTAGAGTCTTCTTCATGCATTTGCTCTTCAAATGAGCTCAAAACACGTTAGCGGAGGTCGACATGGATGTGCTCAAGCAGTCTTCATTACTGCATGAGTATAAGGCTCAAAGTTTAGGCAATAAAACTCTTATCATAGAGTTGAACATGATGAAGTCAAATGCAAATTTTTGATCTATTGTGTTAAGTACGAAATTTCCAAAAACACTTAGAAAATGAAAAGCACAACATAGTCCTTAAGATTCAATGGGGTAATCTAAGCAACGACTTAAAAGTTCAATAATCAAGTGACTATGAGTACAAATATATAGGCGGTGTATGAATATGTAGTTATCAATTGAAAGGTGGCGGTTATCGTCTACTAAAGACGGTACTACGGTTACTCAAATACAAAATTTGCATGAAGGAAGCATTTGTGTTCATGTAAACTCACAAATTCCTAAAAACATAGATGCGATATGGCAATTATGCTACCCAAAAAGAGAGATTTCTCAAAATTCTAAAATCAAGTACTGAACATCGTTGCATTAGAATTATAAAATACTTTCAAGCAACATTAGAGTTACAAGCGATTTTGGACTATGATAGCATGGAGTTATGATATTTACACATTTAAAGTGGTTATGAACCATCCATAGTTGTTGTTGGTAAACCTTTACAAGAAGGAAACATTCCTATATAACATTTGCAAAATGATCAAAATTCCAAGTTGGCAGCATTTAAAGCCATAGTCCTCTAGAACAAAGAAAACCAAATGATGATTAAAGTTGTAGTCCTTTAAGTATGCCAATCAAGACATCTCCCATCATAGGAATGTGAACAAAAGAGATATCAATGCAAAAGAGAAAGAGCAAAATTGTGATAAATTGTCAAAAACTATAGGGATGAATTGCTTGTTTCCTATAAATGGTACCAATTGTTGACTAATGATTTTTATTGAGAGTGCATGAACACCTACATCAAGAGAAAATGGCTACGAGAACCACCGAAGGGTGCTCCAGTACGGCCACTCTGATACCTAAGTTAGCCCCCCTTGTGATGAGAGTGAAGTTGTGGCATAATAAGAAGAGTGAGAGAATGGAAGAGGGTCCCCTTATATGGTGTCTTACTTGGTATTTATAGCGAGTTAATGGAAATTGTAACTGAATTAGATTATTGGATCGAGCTTAAGTATTGGGCTGACTAATATAAGCCTACATAATAGTTATTAGAAAATGTCTATCAATACAATAGCTTATCCTAATTAACCATAGCTTAAATCTCTTATTCTATGTTAGCTTGTTTTATGATATCCTAATCTAAGAAGTTGGATCTTAAAAAATCCTTCATGGATAACATGTCCAACCTAGCATGGTATTATGGTGTATCAAATTCATGCTTATATTTAAGGTGAGGTGGTAGGGTAGTTAATAGCTCATCTTCAAATATAGGTTGGGAATAGGTTTTTCTAGGACTACAGTAGGTGTTGTATCTAGGCTTTGAAGGAGCCATCTATTCATCGTGATGTATGCAAAGTTTCCCCATAATTAAAGCCTTAGTTAGAGTAGCCAAGCAATATTCGAGAGGTTGAATTGATCATGAATAATAATGAAGAGGGGTATAAATAGAGACTTAGCTATTTTTGTGGGCTCACTAGAAGGAAACTTGATTCTTGTAAAAGAAGTTAAGAAAAGAAAACAACAAAACAGGTAATTAACAAGACTATAAGGATTGTTCTAGCTTTAAAAAGAGCTTTAAGACACATATAATAGAAAAAGTAAACTTGAGAGGGAAGTTAGCCAATGTAGTAAAGTTTTAAGCAATTAAATGTAAGAAATTTTGAGCAAGAAGGTTTATAAGTAGAATCATAGTTGTGATCCTTGGGTGCAACAATATTGCAAAAATTAAGCATAAGCATGGGTAAGATCACGGAGGTGATCTTGACCATATTGTTTGCTTATGGTCACACTTACCTGGCTTCACTAAAGATAGTACCTAAGAGCATGGATTTAATCTTTAGGGTGTGATTTTTTATTATTTTTTAGTGAAATTCCTAAAGAGAGGATCATAGTCCAAATCACCAGCATAATCCTTGGCCCTGATCTTCTTTATGTTTCTTTCACTTCCTTGCTTTAGTAAAGGCCATATCCAAGATCATAAGCATAAACTTGACCTTATTTCCCATGGCATATTTAGGTATTCTAAGAATACCTACACCTATAACACTTGAAACGAATGTTCAATTCAAAGTATGTAGACTACCAATTAACAAAATTAAAAACAAGATAAAATAAAAAAGAGAAGTTACTTAGGTAACCTCCTAAAAAGAGCTTTTAATTAATGTCGTTTGCTTGATGGAGTGGGATGAAAAATAATGATTGTCTTGAACTAGCAGAATATCTAACTTTGTATGGTCTTCTTAACCAGAATCTCCTCCTAACTACAATTTAATTCAATGATCATTTACCTTGAACGTACCATACTCAAGCTTTAAAATCTCTACCACTCCATACGGAAATATTCGAGTTACCTTTTAGGGATCGGACCATCATGATTTGAGTTAGGAAAAGTCATAAGTAGGATTGACAAAAGAGGACCTTATCCCTTACTTGGAAGTGCTTCCTTTGCTTAATTCAACGGTCATGTCATCTTTTAGCTCGCTATTTGAGCAATCATGAGTTCTCACAAGCCAACTCACACCATTCTTCTAACTTATTAAGTTAATGTTTTCTGCAATCACCTACACACTCAAGATTAATGTTAGTGCATTTTGTAAAGCCTTAAGTTCAATTTCCACAAGTAGATGGCATGCTTTTCGAAACATAATCCAATATGGAGTGATTCTTATAGGTAGGTTTTTGTTTTTGCAAATTGATATACCCATAGAGCAATATTAAGCTTATCTGACTAATCTCATCTATTGTGCTCTACTATCTTTCCTAAAAATCCTTTTTAAGTCTCTATTTACAACTTCTACTAGTCTACTTGTTTCTAGGTGATAAGGTGTGGTGATTTTATAGATGACACCATAACACTTTAACACTTTCCTAAGCTATTACAAAATATGTTCCTTGATCACTGATAATTGCTCTAAGTGCACCAAATTTTAGAAAATAAACTCTTAATGAGCCATTTCACTACCCTAGCATCGTTTGTAAGTAGGGCCTAAGCTTTTATCTATTTGTATACATAATTCATAGCTATTAAGGTGTATTTTTTTCCATTAGATTTTGGAAACGACCCCATAAAATCAATGCCCTAAATTGGATTCTATAGTAGTTCATCTCTTTTGGATATGTTCTTACTTTTTAACACCTATTATGTAGCTCCACAAATTTCTAAGCATCCTAGAAGAGTATGGGCCAACAAAATTTGGATTCAAAGACCTTGTGGCTATTCTATTTGCATTGAGGTGCCCTCCAATAGGTCCTGAATGATAATGACCCAAGATTTGCCAAACTTCTAGGTGAGGTACACATCTACATATAAATTGATATGCATAAATCTAAAATAAGTATGGGTCTTCCTAGAAGTAGCTTTTAAAATCATGAAAGAATTTCTTCTCTTTGTTGGTAATCTAACCCTTTAGGAAGAATATTGGCAACTACAGTTCAATATATTAGCAATCCAAGGCACTTCTTAAGGACTTATCTTGTAAGTTCGCTATTTTAGAAATTCATCATTGATATCCTGTTCTTCTAGCTTCTTTAAGGATGGATTCTCCAATAAAGATAAATGGTCTATGGTTAGATTTTCTGGTCCCCTCTTATATTTAATCTCTAAATCAAATTCTTAAAGCAAAAGTATTCACCTAATCAATCTTAGCTTTGCATATGTCTTATTCAATAAATATTGAAGAGTATAATGGTTAGTGTAAATAACAACTTTGGAAATAATTAGATATGACTTGAATTTGTAGAATGCTAAGACTATTACAAGTAGCTCCTTCTCTATGGTATATTTATATTAAGATTCCGTAAGACTCTTACTGATGCATCTCTAGGGTTAGACACACGGAGAAGCACTACAATGAAGTAAACCAAAAGAAACGAAAGAAAAGTTAGGAAAGTATGGCAACTACCAAATAGATATGACACACCACTTGATTCTACTTGGTCTACAATCTGTCAAATGTGACTCACCAATCCAAACTTAAGGGTATCACTCGCCACTACTCCTTACTAAAGAGAATAGATAAGAGTTTAAGGATAATGGGAATACTAAGGTTACTTAAAGGAAACATAAATAATTTCTATATGAATGATTGATTGATTTGTACAAACAAGTGGGGTCTTATATACCTATCCATTAAGGTTACCTTACATATATGAAAAGACAAAGAGTATTCTTATAATTAGGTTACATAATATATACTAAAAAGGTAAAAGAGATAAAGAATATTCATAACCAAGAAGTAAGAATTCTTTCGAAATGTTGTGCCAAAAGACACTGTTGCTTAATGGTTAAATGTTAGAAATATAGTACACAGTAGGTGAAGAAGAGAAAAAACCAGTCTAGATTAGGTCGGGAGCCAACCAGTCTTGCTATAGAGTAGTTAGTTGAGAGGTCAAATGTTTGTGGTTGACTTGAGAGCTTAACTTAGGTAGTCTTGGAGCTACCTTCTCAAATATCCTACCATAGCATAGCAGCTGGGCAAGAATAAGTTTGGCATATGTGAATGTCTGACAATCAAGTTGGTAGGAGATCAATTCGGAATAGGAATCCTCATCTTAAATATAGCTTCGAGCTAATATTCTCCAAGTGAGTCCTTAGAGTCCTCTAGCTTGGGTATGTGTGATCATTCCAAGGGGTTAATTCTTATCACTTACTTACATTACATATTGGCTAGAAATGTTTTTCTCAGCTCTACCCTAAAAATGAGCCTACTATATAGTCATTTCCATCACACATAAGTTTGAACAATGAGGTCTAATCAGGTGCTACCATTTAAGGACATGTGTTAATTTGTCCTTAAGAAAATTAAAATGCTACTGTAACTTCTTTTGAAAAGATAAACATAGCATCTTTCTCTGACATGTCCTAGAAAACAGCGTACTGCCATAATTAAAGTAAGATGGGCTAGCTTTGCAATGGTATTGATTTTAACCTATCCACTTCAATACCTTTCTTAGATATTTTACATCCCAAGATTATACTATCTTGTGCCATGAAATGACACTTTTCCCAGTTGAGCACTAAATTGGTTTCTTCACATCTTGCTAACACTTTTTGCAAGTTTAAGAGCCAATGATCAAAAGAATCACCAAAAATAGAAAAACAAATAAATCATCTAGAAATACTTCAATAATGTCTCTAATAAACTCTTCAAAAATTACCATCATGCATTGTTTAAATGTCGCAGGTGCAGTAAAGAAGCCAAATGGCATCTTCCTATAGGCAAGGGTACTGCAGGGGTAAGTAAAGGTTGTCTCCTCTTAGTTTTCTAAGGTAATTGTTATTTGAAAATAACTAAAGAGGCCATCTATGAAACAATAGTCAATATGGTCTGCTAGTGTTCTCGCATGTAATCCATGAAAGGGAGAGGAAAGTGATATTTCCTTATGGCATCATTAAGTTTCGTATAATCTATATAAGCTCACCATCGTACAACTGCTCACATAGGGCTTAACTCATTTCGTTCATTTGGAACTACAACTATTGACTACTTTTTCATATTTGGATTCAATCCTTTTTGGGGCTATATTATTAGCTTATACTCTTCTTCCACTAGAATCTTATAAGTTTAGAAGGATGGACTAATTCTCTTAATATTGGAGATCTTCCAAGCAACTGCTCCCTTTCACTTCCTAAGCAAACTCAAAAGCTTCTCCTTCTTTTTTTCTGTTCTCAAATTAGAGGAGACTATCACAAGTAAGATGGCATTCTCCTCTAGGAAAGCATACTCTAAGTGATCTAGCAATTATTTCAATTTTAGCTGAGTAACTCTTTAATAGAGGGCTTCGACTTTTCTTCTTTTACCTGTTATATCCTTTGGAATCTTTTTCTCTCCTCAATTAGCAAATTGGCTTCTAGTTATGCTATGGCCTTAGCAAAAAATGGAACTCTTCTTATTCACTTGGCTTTAAACAATAATCCAAAGATTCCTTAGCAAGTAATTCCTACAAAAAATTAGTTAAATAGGCATTAGTAATATCAAGACAATAACAAGTATCATCCTTTTCATAGCCTCTTTTATTTTGAATACCACCTTTTCTCTTAATACACTCAAAATTAGCTTACTGTCACTCACATCAATAATGACTCTAGCTTTAGCAAAGAAATATCTCCCTAGAATGAGTAGTACTTCAATATCTTCATCTATGTCTAAAATCACAAAATCCGTAGGAAAAATAAATTTATCTACCTAAACAGACACATCTTTGAGAATACCTCTATCAGCTAATTACAAGCTCATTCTCGTTGGTTTTGGTTTTGTTATGCCTAGCTTTTTAAATAATTTATATGGCATAAGATTTATGATAGCTCCTAGATTAGTTAATGCTTTCTTAATACAAAAGTCACCACTCAAGCAAGGGATAGCAAAACTCCCTAAATCCTTCAATTTTGTTGGAAGCTTGTTCTAAATAATTGCTGAACACTCTTCACTTAGTGTCATTGTAGATAGCTCCTCTATTTTCTTCTTGTTAGATAATAGCTCCTTTAAAAACTCTGTGTACTTTGGCATCTCTAACAAAGCTTCTACAAATGGTAAATCGATATGCAATCCCTTAAAAAGGTCTAAAAACATACAGTAGTGCTTGTCTAAATGATCTTTTTTCAGCATTGAGAATAAGGCATTATAGGCTTATATTCTTTCACCTTTTAAGGTTATACCTTCTCCTTTGAATTTTTTGACATTTCCTTAATCTTGTTTTCTTGTTCTTCTACAATTGACTCTTGATTGACTTGATTTTTATCAGCTTGCTTACTTATAATTCCTTACCACTCTTCAGAGTTACAGCTTTTGCTTACTCCTGTAAGGATGATTCTTGCTACCTTTTAACAGTGATTTTCACAAATTGTTTAATTTGCCTTTTGACACTAGTTAACCTGGCTTTGCCACTTTCCATGTACTTGGCCAAAATGTCTTCTAACCTAGGCTTTTTCTTCTCTAGTTAGAAAGATTTGAAAACCTTAAGGAAAATTAAATCGCTTCTACTCCAAACTAATACTCTTCCTAAACGTTTAACTAATCCTTACACTTGTCATCAAAATCACTATGGGGCATTGATTAGAATCCCTATTGAATCCTATAGTAATCATCCTTTCTCATCTAATACAATCTCACATATCCTTCTTGATTTTCAGAGTTTATCGTCATTGGGGATATTGTAGAGGCATTGAAAAACTCTGTCCTTCAACTTAATGCTTTAAACTTAGCTACTATGCCATGGTAACATTTGTATTGTATAAGCTTGGATTCTTTTTATTCGCTCTGGTATCCTCCTATCCTCCCAATGATAGCTATTCATTACTAATCTCTCAATCAATGTTTGAGCTTCTTTAAGAGTTTTCACATTTAATGTTCGTCCTACAGCTGAATCAATATATTGTTTAATGGAAAAATTTAAACTATAATAACAAGTTTGTACCTACATCTAAAGAGAAAGGTCATGATTGTCAAAATTTCTTAGCAGTTCCTTAAAACGCTCCCAAGCATCATGAAAACTTTCAAATTTACATTGATTAAAAGATGAAATGTAACTTCAAAGCTTAGTGGTCTTTGCTAGAGGAAAATACATTTCTAGAAATTTATCATTCAACTCAACCCATGAAGAAATAGAATCCCTTTGAAGAGAAATCAACCACTGCTTCACTTTCCCTCATAGTGATAAAGGCAATAATCTCAACCATATTGCATCATCAATAGCTCCATCACTTTTGAAGGTGATGCATATTTCTAGAAAGATAGTAATATGGCCATGTAGATCTTCATTTAGTAATCCTTCAAAATGTAGTTGCTGTTGTACCATTGAAATTATTAAAGGTGAGATCATGAACTTAGTTGCAATTATCATTGGCTCTACTATATAGGAGTCAACTCCATCAATTGAAGGCTTAATGTGATCAAATAAAGTTTTTAGTATTTCCCCATTGTTGGTCATTACTCTAAATTCCTCGTATAAAAAAGAGAAAAATTAGAAGTAATTTAGAATAGAAAATATTGTGAAAAAAAAAATAAGAGGGAACAAGTAGAATAATAAAGTCATGAGCTTTCTTAATCTCATAGTTCTTGACAACAGTACCAAAAACTTGACTAAAGGTAAGTACACTTGTCAAGTTATTGTATAGTCCACCAGTAAAGTCCAAGTTATAGTATATTACCCAACTTGCAATGTTCAAGTTTGAGGAGTTGAACGAAGAGCTAGTAGAAGGATGGAAGCAATGGAAGAAGCAAAGAGTGATGAAGAAGAGTTTTATGAGGTAGTAAAGAAGAGACTGACCTAATAGAGTTGAATATCTTCTTTAGCTTCCTCAAAGAAGAGCAAAGCAACCAACTCATAGATGGATTGATTTAGATGATGTCGGTGAAATTGATGAGGATACTATGAAGTAGAGCATGCTATCTGAGCACCTAAAAGTGTTGATAATGTAAGAGTCCAAATTTCAAGCTTCTTAAGAAGTGGTAGCACCAATAGGTACTTAGATTGAGAAGAGCAAGTTGAAAAGCTATTTGACTGCTATCATTATACTAAGGGTGACAATGTTATACCAACTCATCGAAGGATCAATTTAGATAATGTTAATTATTATAAGAAGGCCTCTTGCATTTTGCTTTGTATCCATCCTTAAAGAAGGCTTTATATAAGTTTGCAACATTCAATAAGCAAATCTTGTTTCTATTCTATAAGGTACATATCAATATTATTCTTTAGAAACTCTTCAACCTTATTTTCACTCAAGTAATAGGTTAACATTAATGGAGCTATTATAGCTTATACTATTGTAATTTTTCACATTATAGTTATAGTGCATTTAATTTGTTGAATAAAATAAGGGAGGAATAGAATTGCGATTACTAAGAAATGGAATAAAGATGTAATGAGTCATACATTCATATTATGGTGTATAGTTAAACCAAAGTGAATTGAAATTACATTGTTCACTTCATAGAATTTAGTAGGGATTAGCACATGAATTAATAATGAAATACCAATAATGTCCATACTTAAAAGAATAATAAATAATTTAAAAACCAAATCCAAATAAAATATGTAATCGTAGCCCCTTCCAAAATTGAATGTTAAACCCTAAACCCCAGATCCCATCTTTACGTCAATTAAAACCTTAATCCCAATTTCAAGAGAAATCAATAGCACACAATATTAAGATCGGCCTAACAAAGCATCTCTTGAGGTATGAATTTCGAATCATTCTTCTTTTTTCTCTCCTTCAATTAGTAAAAAACAATTGTCTTCCTATCTTCATTCATTTTAGTTTCTTTCAAATCACAATGCAATAGCATGTACATTCAAATTGCGTATACTTCCATTTTCTCATCTGTATGTTGTCCTTTCCTTTTGTCATAGTGCTAGCATGTGCTACTCCAGGTTCCTATTCTACTCAAGGATCTTCTCATTCTTTTCAAAAACTATACAAATACTTTAAGTACTTACAATATTTCATATGTTCTTTTTAGTTAAGTTATTACCAGGTTCCTATTCTACTCAAGGATCTTCTCATTCTTTTCAAAAACTATAGAAATGCTTTAAGTACTTACAATATTTCATATGTTATTTTTAGTTAAGTTATTAGTGCATACATTTCATAATATGTCAACAAGGTACATGTAAAAGAAAGCCTACATTTTAAAGATTAATCAAAGATATGAACTTTGTGAAACCCTAATCAAGCTATAGGGGGCTTAACTTATGACATTCATCTACACATTTAAGGAAAAATCAATGCATTGCAACAAATTTCTTTGTTTATAAATATTTGCATAAACCAAGAAGAACATTTTGATTTTCATGCTTTACTTTTGATTGATGTTTCTTTGAGGCTACACCAACTTCATGCACCTACAAATGTAGAGTCTTGAAATCTTAAATTTTCTCATCTATGTAATGTGTAATTTGTTATTTATTTGGTTAATTTCTTTAACCATGGAATGATTTGCAATGGGAAACTGTAACGTGAAATTGATTTTAAACTGAATTGATGGGGCAAGGATATGCCTCT
Organism: Lumnitzera racemosa; assembly: GCA_024138005.1. Taxonomy (NCBI): domain Eukaryota; kingdom Viridiplantae; phylum Streptophyta; class Magnoliopsida; order Myrtales; family Combretaceae; genus Lumnitzera; species Lumnitzera racemosa. The sequence goes on from JAMXBC010000007.1 coordinate 49,300,442, forward strand.
AACTTGAGTGTTTTTAGATCTTGTCTATATATATATATGTGTGTGTGTATAATATACATATATGCAGAAAATTCTACCACAATCTAGAAACATTGATAATCTCTAATTTTGTAGGTCATCTTTTAAATAAGAATTATTACAATCATTCTTTCTAATTAACTGAATCCTTGTAAGAGTTCTTTTTTTTTTTTTTTTTTTACTCCTCTCTTAATATATAAACCTTCAAATCCATGAAATTTTTATATAATATACTCATTGAAGTGAATGATAGCCATATATTACATAATCCGTATATTTTGCAATGTGTTGTCATGTCAAGCTATTCTAATTCATTCACTTCCTTGAACACAAGTGGCAAAAATGTGAGTTGTAATTATGGTTAATAATCTATCCTTCTAACATCTTAGAAGCATGGATTGTTTGGGAAAAGATTTTGTGGATATCCGAAATTTTGGATAAAATTCTACTCCTAATCAAATAGATTCAATAGACTTATATATCAATTTACTTAAAACCATGCTCTTATAACATGTAGATGGGAAACGAATGCAAATTCTTCCGATAGGTAGATCCTTTGACTTATTGTTATGGCTAAGAGCTTAGAAGAAAGGTATTAAGTCAAATTGAGACACTGTTGACATGAGGTATAAGGAAAGGATAATTTAACTAGAGCACAAATTGCAAGTGTCATGAGAGAGAGAAAGGTTGCTCCAATGGGTGCCGATCATTATGATGTTGGTTGTCTTTGCAATGGTTATATTATACATTGCACATGGAAGGAGAATCAACTATAGACTTCAATATCAATGTATAGCGTGATGTTGCTCTTAGTAGTGATGCTTATTAGGGAAGTAAGAAGGAGGATGTGTAGTTGCTAATTGCAAGGGTAAGATGTGTAACTACAATTATATCTTGATAAAAGAATTATGTGATGACAGTTGTGTATTGAATTCTGATGTTTTACATATATTCCAATTAGTCTAAATAATATGTCTTGTCACTAAATCACCCTTTTTGCCTTCTCTTACATTCTATCACTTAAGTTTTTGTCCTAATTACAATATCTTTTTTTTTTCACCTTTAATAAGCTTAGAAAATTTTTTTTCTTTTTCCTTTAAAATATTTACTTTCTAGTTCTCCTTTATAGTAACAAATATCATTAGCACTAATGTAGCCTTCAATATGACGAATTAAACTTTGAAATCTCCATACATAATATGTTGTAAATTAGCAAAGCATTTAGATAATGTCAAATATGCGGACTCATTTTCATTTTAAGCATATATACTTTTAGCAACCTTTCTCCCAAGAAGCCATATGTTCACGTTAGTTTTGTTTCATGCCTTATGAACCCGATAGGTAACCTAAAATCAAAAGCATCTTAAGAACAACGTACATGGTTGGTTCTAAGTAGGCAGCTTATCAAAACGAACCCCCTAAACCATTTTTTAACCAAAATTAATCATCATTAGTTCCCTACAACATCTCGTACTGGAGCTAAGCTTTGAACGATTAGCATGTTAGTATATAGTATGAATTTTGTGATAGGTACCTTTTAGAGAGTTAGCTATAATAGCTAAAATAGCTACAATAGCAACTCATGTATTAAGACAAATTATTTGTTGCTTTCAATACCTTCTTTTCACCAACATAACCGGTTACTGTCACCTTTTAATGTTTCCTATTTACTTCTACCGATTTAACTCCCACACAAGAAGCATAATGCAACTACATAATGTAAGCTTATGATGTTGGCATAATATTGTTACTTCAGAATAAAATGAGTGTAATGTTGTCCTTCCACAAAACTTTAGAATATGGTTACTTTTGGTTATTAGTGTTGGAAACTTTCTTTATCTAAACTTTATAAAGCAAAGCTACTATTGGGTTTCTCCATTAGCTTTGCTTATTCTACTGACAGTGGGACTAAATAGCCACTATAAAAAAAAAATACACCTTAATGTTATGACATTTTTATTGCATAAATTTATAAGCAATTATTTTGATAGTTTTTCTTTTAAGTTTCATAAGGAAAACTCAAAAAGTAACTTCCTCATATAAGGACTGCTACATATAATATGTAGGTAATGTGTATGCATCATAATAATCCAAATAATACTACCATTTGCTCAAGAGTTCTATTAAACCAAGAAAACATTTGAAGCTTTAATACTAATAGATTTATACTAATGTAATTTCACTTTCTTTGCTACATCTTCTTTAAAAAACTTGCCGGGAGTTTAATCGAATCCTTTTAGGATTGGTCAATACTTCTTCATCTTCTCCCATTTTCATTAGCTACAATATATGTAAGGTACCCCATATTAAGAATACATATAATGTAGTTAATGAATTAAAAAAGAAATTTCTGGTCAAGTGGATAAAGCAATAATTGACATGCACTATCTACTCGTTGCATAAAGTGAATAACATGCTTCCAATAATGTATATCATCACATGATGAACAGTAAAGACATGACAAATATGAACAACTTTCTTTAAACCAATCTTCCTTTTTTGTCGTTGAGTTTATACAAACATAATCAATAATTCATAAAGACATATCAAACAATCTACTCCTGCTCATTAATTAAAATAATAATGAAATGTAACTACATTTGTCGATGTAGTTATCCAAAATGGGGCCGGGCTTCTTCAAAAGGTGGTTGCTAAGATGTAGTGTTGCATTTAATACATTGTGGAAATGGTTACTAACTTGCTCTAATCTCTTGAAATTATGTTTTACTATCCTAATCTTTACACAAAAGGCAAGAATATGCAAGAACATTACAACTTGCTCATCAATTAGTATGTTTCTAGATGGCTTCAACCCTATTATACCCTCAAAAATTTAGCAAGGTTTAAAGAGTATAATCCTATCTACTCTCAATTGTTCGATACAAGTAACATCATCACTCTCCATAGGCCTTCTAATGTATTGCTTATGTTGGTAGAAATTTAACTTGTAGGACCGAACTAAAAGACAATAGATATAGTGGACTAGGGAATGCAACATAAACAACAAACTATAAGTAAAGCTCTAATATTCCACTCATAATACTAGTAGTAGGTAAGAAAATTTCTTTCTCTTTTGTGATTATTACCGTATAGCCTCAAGTGATCCATTACTTAAAAAAGAAAAAAACAGCGTTGTCATTGAAATTATATCACCCTTTTTAGTACTATGTACTATAGGAAGAAGAGGAAAACTAAAGCAATTGGCTTACACACAAACATATTACAATTGGTACAAATCCATTCACAAATTTTACAAATCGTGAATCAGCTTACACATAAACAAGTTAATATTCCCAATGATATGAGTGAAACATCATCAATGTAGGAAAAGTGCTCAACATAGTTATTTAGATTAGCAAATTTTACAAATTAATCTTATAGATTGTTAGGTATCATTATATTTAAAAGATTGTGGGTGTGGCAAAATGTAAACTCTACAATATTCTTTCTAACTAAAGTAATGTGCCTATTAAATGTTTTGTTGTTCCTTTAAACTAACTTAAGGTAGGGATCTGATCTTGCTTTAAATAAGGAAAGACCCAGGCTTTATTCTACATAAAAAATTTATGAATTTTGAAGTGATTGACAGATAATAGAAAATCATCAAAGCTAAAGTTGTCTTTTGTGTTAAGGTTACTAAGAAATGAAAAAGAACACAAAAAAAAAACAAAGAAAAAGAAAAGAAAAGACATTTAAAAGATTTGATTATGTTATGAATTTCTAACTAGCTAAGTTTTTCCATTTACAAATGAAACTTCACACTTCTACATCTAAGAAATAATTATCTTGCATATAAGCAAAAATCACTTTCAAATACTTATGTTTAATATTGCAACTTCATTTTATAAGGCCATTGTAATTTTTGAATCACACATAATATGTACTTTTGTTAATTAGTATTTTTTATTGTGGTTCAAAACACACAATTTTTCCTAACTTTAAAACCCATATTTGTGAATAAATTAAGTAAAAATTTGTTAATTTTATATAAATCACAATTCATGCACTAAATGGACCAACTTGTGTGATATTGCTAAAAATGCATGAAAAATGATTAATTTTAAATGAATTTGATTGATTTTGTATCTTACGTATAGGTCCGTAAGAGTTACCATGGTCTTGGTAGCCCCCACCATTTGATAAAGGAGGCCAAAATGAAGGGAGCTAGTGAATGTGGCCTACCAATCGATTAATAGCCTTGCTAACAACTGATCAATAAGCCCTAAACCATTACAAACATAACAACCTATTGGGCGACCAAGCAAAGGATAGGATGGTGAGTGAACAAAAAGTAGAGGGGTAGATTCACTTATGCTAATCGATCAGTACAGTCTATACCAATTGATGGATAGAGGAAGTTAGGGTTAGGGTTTTTTAACTAAAACCCTAATCCCCTTAAATGTTGAGTTTCATAAAACATGGAGGAAACCAAGTACTAACATATATCTACAGATCGATCGATAGATCTTCACATCAATCGATCAGTAACCTAGAATTATATATGCTCACAAGTCGCATTTGCTGCTAGAATTGTGAGTCACAATTGGGTTATTAGTATTATTTAGTTTAGTTTTGCAAGGTTATTGTCTTTGTTCATGTTTTATTGACTTGTTTATGATATTTGGTAGATATTTTTATGATTTTGATGCACATTTAAGTTTGTTTATTGAGTATTTACTACCTTCTCTTCACTAATCTCTTGTCCATTTATTCCTATCTTGTATACTTGTTCTCTAATGGAAGTTGCTGCTATAGTTTCATTTCTTCTAGCTGCCATTGTTAATATTATGAGTGGCTAAGTAGTTTTTAGTGGGTTTGTGATAATATGGAAGTTCTATGGTGTAAATTTGTAGTTATGAGATGGGTATGTGCATTTAATTTGAATTTTAATGATTGATATTTCACTTAAACTCTTTGAGGTGCATGTAAATGAAATTTTTAATAGGTTTCCTTACAATCATGAGACTGAGAGGAGACTAGTCTTAAGAAGTGCCTTTGAGAGTCAATGGGTTTACATAATTATAAGACCAAGAGGTGATTAATTGTGTAATTCCCTAATTAAGTCATTGATTCGATGAAATATTAATAAAAAGTTCTTAAAACTATGAGACTAAGAGGAGATTAGTTGTTTCCAATTGAATTTATAGTATGTTATGCAGTTCTAGTAGATTAAGATAGGTTATAAGACCAAAAGGAGATTGACCCCCTAATCTCTAGGACTAGAATACTTAATTCGTAATAGGAATTATGTATTTAGCTAATCGTACAGGAAACGCTATAGAGTTGAGTGAGATGCCTTACTTAAGATTTAGCTCAAGTGAATTTTGTCAAAAACCAATTATAAAACATCCTTGATAGCTTAACATCATACCCACATCACTACTTTGGAAACATGTCACAAGCTCACGTCTTTATTATTCATGCTAATTGTTGCTTTTTGCTTGTGTTTTAATTTCAATTGCAATTCTAAATTCTCTTTTTGATTTGACTAGATTAGAATAGCAAGTTAGGATCTATTACTCAACCAAATCCATTTCCTTAAGGAATTCGACCTAGTGAGTACCAACTTTATTATTATATATGATCTAGCACACTAGTCAATTAAGATGAAAATTTTTGAAATTCTCTATTTATAAAATTTTTGAGTTTATATGTTGCCTCAAGTCAGTTGTTAGCGCTTTTTTGCTAGAGACTAACTTATGTTTTCTAAGTTATTATTTTATTAGTACACCGTATTGTGATCACATAATTTGAAATAAGAGGATACAAGTGATATGTTTTCGACATATTCAATGAAAACTAATGTAAGTAAGCCTTAAATAGTAATTAACAGTGTCAACTTTAGGAAAAGACAATCAAAAGCTTCAATTATGCTAGTAATCAACATTGTAAAACTAAACATAAGCTTTGTTCTTATGCTAGAAAATGGTAGTTTGAAACATTATGCTAGCCTTATTGAACATATAAATGCAAGACAAGATTGAATGATAGCAGTGTGGAATGTAGTTGTATAGCAAAATGCAATAAGACATAATCAAAGCAAAGGGCATAATTGACTTAGTATAGCTTGAAAATCAAATTAAAAATCCCAGGTCAAACAAACAAATTAATTTCACTAAACATAAGAACAACATAAGTGAAGACATTAACATACCTTTTTGAATGTGATGAAAACCTTCCTTTGTTTACTAGATCATAAGAGAGGAATACATAAGTGGGAGGTGGGTAGGTGGGGTCAAATTGTTGCAAATCGAATGACACAGTAAAGGAGTGAGATAGAGGTAATGGTTTAGGGTTTCATCATTGTAGAATATAAAGTGGTAGTGGTCTAGGGTTTAGGGGGCAATGTTAGAAGGAAAGAGCGAAAACATCTACCAAATTGAGATTCAAAGATTGGAGGTACAAATGTGTATTTCCTGTAATTTGTTGTAAAAAGCTTTTCCATCAAATCCTAATTTAATGTAGCAAAAATGAATTGAATACGATAATGAGGACCCTATAAGGAATGAGGATAGAATGGATCCATTTCCCCTAAGTAAACATGGTGCTAGTGTTAATAAACTGGCTTGTAATCTACTATGTTATAGTAACATCACTAACAATTCGCATTGATAGGTTCATAACTTTGTTAGTTTGGTGCCAACAATTTGCAAGAAGTTATTATTATAGGTTTTATCATCGGAAGGTCTCAATTCCAAGGCTTCATTTAAGGTAATACAATTATAGTTTTATTTGTTTATCACTTGGTAAAATTTCATTGCTTGATATTAGAAGAAATCGATTAATATTTTACCAGCATTATGGGATCACTATTCCTTATAAAGGTTATTCTTTGTGATTACAGTTCTTAATTATTTAACATGCATAGTTATGTTATTTAGAGTTGACAATTACTGGTTTCCAACCTTTGATATGTTATTCTGCTATTAGCTTTAGTCATTTGTTTTTAGAATAATTTAACATGTGCTTTGAGGGAAACATTAAGTTGCATATGTTATCACATCATTATAGAATTATTATGGCTGTAGTTCAAGAAATTGAGACATCTAAAAACCTAATAACTAATGTTTTATATAAAGCTTCTCCCCTTTTTTCCTCTAATGATTTAGATGGACTGGCAAAGTATGTTGTCTTTATCCCACTATTATAAGCTCCGTAAAATTAACATTCTAAACATGGTGTCGGACTCAAGTATCGTAGACATTTCTCTAAGTCAACAAAACTATATAAAATGAAAACCAACTAAAATTTTAAACTCAGAACTTAAAATAAACTTGAAAAGCCTTATTATACGATTTGGAAACCTCAATCATACAAGAAAACCACAATCTCTACATACGCTTACTTTTAAAAATGTAAATCTAAACCAAATAGAAACCGCAAATATCAAATCGTAAAAATTTTTAAAACTCTATAAAATTATCCTAGTGCTTGAAAAGCCATAAATCAATAAAATTATTATTAATTTTCGTAGAATCATATGAAACCGATAATGAACGAATTAAGGACAATTTCAAGTAATGATAAATAGCAAAACTAAAGCTAATTAATACAAAATTAATTTTACTTATGTACATAAGTAGCTCCATAATATGTATATGTATATATATATATATATATATATATATTACTAAGTAGTTTCCTTCTCTTTCCTTAATCTATCATATGATATATATATATATATATGTTGCATAATAAAGAAATGATCTTAAATAATTAAGCCAATTAAATCTTAAGCTCATAAGTGTAAGTTAATTACTCTCGAATTGTTGAAAAACCCTAAAACATACCTAAACTCACTTGAGCCCTAAAACTTAGGATAATCAAGGACGTATGACCCTAAATAAATAATTGAAATATAATTTGAACAAATTTTATTCAACTCTAGAAAATTCTAAAATTTTTTAAGAAGCAAATCACAACCTATAAATTAATTTGAAAACCAAACCCTAAAAGAATTACACACAAAACAATTCTTTTATCTTCACTTATAAGTCATGTTTGTAAGCTCTACCTTTTAATGGGCTTGTGAATCAACCAAGAGTACTTTTCAAATGCTTCCAAGGATCAACTAAACTAAGAATTTAAGTTTACATTTAAAAAAAATTTAATTTCTAATTCGAAATCCTATTATCGATAAAACTCAAATACAAAAACCATGGACTTTAAGTCAATCAAAACCCAATACCCTAAAACAATTAAGGACTTGTACCCTAAGCAACTAATTAAGAATTTAATTTAAATAATTTTATTAAACTCTAGAAATTTCCATAAATTTTATAAGAATTAAATCATAACTTACAAATCAATTTAAGAAATAAACTCCAAGAAAATTTCATATAAGACAATCTCCTTATCTTCATGCATAAGACTTATGAATACGAATAAGCAAACCAACCAATCACCCTAAATAACTTATTAATTGAGAGTTGAAATTATTTATCAATTGATAACTTATCAAAGACATTTCCCTTATCACACCACAACTTATACTACATATGAATAAGTTATCACCGTTTTTTATGTGTTCAACTTTTAATTAAGTAGCAAGACAACACCATGCCCTACTTGTTCCTTACTTGGCCATTTGGAAAAAAAAAAAAGGAAAAGGGAGGCCATGCCTTGTTATATGTCCATCACTCAAATGTCTTACACATCTACTATTCATCCCTTAGTGCTTGCATCATCTAGTCTTGTGAAAAAGTTAGCATTTGTTCATACTAAAAAACAACCAATTAAAGCTTCTTGAACACACTTCTCCTCTCATTCAAAAATCTGCTACTCTCTCTCTTTTTCACTCTTATTTTCACTTCCTTTTCCCTTACTTTAAACACAAATCAAAAGAAGAAACCTAACCCCACAAAACCCCACAATGCTGCCACCTTTTTGCTTCATAAGTCATGGCACAAAAACTTGATTTTGTTGCCTCCTTTTGTCAATTTCAAAAGCCACTTTTATGAACTTTAAAATATCCTCAAAGCCCCACTTCAAAGATTAAGACTCTAGTTTCCAAAGAAGTTTGCAAGAAGAAGGAGGAAAAACAAGGAACATAAGAGGATACTTAGTTATACAACCACCATTTCTATGCTTTTAAGATGAGTAAGTTGTTCTCTTGTTAAAGTGACCTAATATGCCATGTTAGGAAACCATTTTTCATAAAGATATTAGCATAATCATAAGATGATAAAACAACTAAACCATCTTAAGAAGTAAGATTGTGAACCCTTTTACATGAAAGTTGAAATATAAGCATGCTAAGTTGGTATTATGTAAAGATGTATGTTTAACACTTAGAATGGAAGATTTTAAGTTGAGAAAATTATGAAATGTATACATGAACGAGGAGACATCATACTAGACGTGGAGTGTATGTGAGTCATTTAGATGTTATTTCCATTTCTATTAACTTAAAGATGCTCAAACCTAACCTTAGGTAAAGTAAAGGAAAATCCACTACATGAAACCTTTATGAAGAAACCAACTTTATGAGATATGAACTATGGCATGAAAGTTATGATAAGTATGAGATCTATTATTTTCATCTAGAGTATAAGTAAAATAATCACCATATAGAAGAGAAGTTAAGTGAAAGTTGGAATATAAATAACGTAGGTTCATGATCTAACCCTTAAGCTTAAGGAAATGATAAAACAAGTTGAGAAACTAAGAGAGTGCCCCTTAGATTCATCACGGCCAAATCTAGAACATAAATAAAAACCACTTAAAAATATGATAAAACCAAGTGAACAAAGTGAAAAGATCAACCAAAGTAAGTATATAAAGCCTAAAACTCAAAACTGAGCCTAAAACTCTCAAAACGAGCCTAGAATTCTAAGTTGGGCCGTCATTAAAATTCTTACCAGCACTTTAAAATATTAAAAAAGGTTATTTTGAAGCCCACAAGAAGTCCACGTAAGACTCCATAAGCCCAACAAAGTTACTAACTTTAGTTTGAACCAAAAACAAGCCCATTTGACAACTTAAGGCCACATAAAAGCTCAAGGAATTGTTGTTACCACTAAGAATGTAAACCAAAGTTGGAAATCTGACCTTAAGAAGTATTTTAAGTTTAGATCAAAGTCCTAAGCCTAAACCCAAAGAATTTCCCAAGTTACCAAAAAGCCCATTAACCAAAATAAAGCCAAAAAGTACTCCAAATTATGAGGATAGCTACTGTTCTGACCTATGGGAAGTTTTGCATGCCTCATTATGAAAATATAACTTCACCACATTAAAGTATACTCAAAAACGATAAAGATTGACTATAATATCATAAAAATCGGATTTAAAACGAGAAAGTCACGATTAAACTTTAAGTAAAAACTAAGAAAAATTGTAAAACCAAGTCAAAAGTATACCTTAGAAGGTTTTAGCTTAGTTTTCTAAGTTTTATTTCAAATCCTTATAGTATCATATTTGCAATGTCTAGGGGGGCCAACTTTCGAAGACGACTTACATCTAGATTACTTCGATTGACTCGCATAGTTGAGTAAGTGAATTCCTGATGACTCTTTACTTAATTTTACTTGTAGAATAGATGCACCTAAACTTTTATATATAAATTGGATGCTTGTGGGATATAAGAAATGCATGTGTATGGATTTGTGACTGAATGCTATGCCTTGTTAATCATATAACAATGGGAATTGTTTGTGATAATTTAAACATACAATTATATGGAGTGAAATTGTCTAATCACCTTGAATAATCAGATTAACCACTTATATGATTAAGAAATTAAATGGATCATGCATTCCCTATAATTGCATTTAGATAATACCAACTATCGCTTCACACAAAAGATAGGAAGGGACTTACAGGAGGAGGGCCTCCTACAAGATTGAGCACTAATTATATCATCATTTTATTGAGTCTCTATCCTAAGCTGAAGGGCTTACTAAGTATAGGGAGACTCCAACCGTCGATGAAGGGCCATGTCTTATGGCTTCTGCTTAGGATGTATATTTGTGGACTATGGAGGCCACCACACCGTTAGATTTGGGATTTTGAAAATATAATTTGTTGTTCAAGAAAGAAAGCATATATATATATGGTTTTGTTTTGACTTAAGCACAATAGTGCAAATGAAATAAAACCCAAAGTCTAGAACTCGTATTTTGGTTTAGATTGGTTAATTATCTCCAAACCCTGACTACAGAGGGCGTAATTCTAAGTTGTATGTAGTTCTTAGGCCACTGCATGCGTTGTTTAGGTATACTTATGATTATGCATCTAATAAATTTCTATCATGCGATATTGACGAGGGTATTTATCTCACTAAGTGTAAGCTTACAATCCAATAGTTCATTTTCTTACAGATTGATCAATATTTAGGACAGGAATAGGAATCGAGCGTAGAGTGCTACTATTGAATAAGTATGATGAAAAACTTGTATAGTTAATTCAAAATGCTTCGAAAAATGACTAAAATCTCAATTAAGTTTAGTATCTTTAGTAAGTTTAGAATTTTCTATCTTATTTCACTATTTTAGTAGGTAATACCAATTCTCTACGATTCTAAGGAACTATGGAACAATGGAACAATGGATATCCATAGTTATTTATATTATACAACGAGTCAATGAAGAAAAATTAAAGACCTTAATAATTAACTATTTAAAATCTTACGATCTCTGACTTGTAAGGCGATTTTCTTATCATGGGTGCATACATGATATGAAAATTCTAAGCAATACTATTAGGCATCTCTTAGGGTCCTTATAATTATAGTTTTATCTAAGTAGTCTTCTTGCTTATTCTATTTCTCTCTTAATATTTAAGGGTGTCATCATTAGTAAAATTGTGAATGCTTCTAACCTACAAACTCATAAAAACACTACTGCATTGCTTTTTTTTTTTTTCTTTCTTCCATGTTGAAAATAGATATATTGTTGTTTAGAGATCATTTTAGTATGTGAAATATATTTATTTGTTGTAATTAGTCTATTTTTAGAATTAATTATTCTACAATGGATTTGACGTAATATTATGAGAAATACTTTACTTAATTACTTCTCTAAACACAAGTAATTGGCACATTAATCCAATTACATTCAACTTAAGAGATATAATTCTGAGGCCCTAGTTTGACTATCTTTTATATGATACATCCTTTTTGAGATTCTACATTTACTAGTTGAAGGTAAGATTGTTAATTTGGCTTACTTCATTCATAAATTCCATTTATTTACTCATCATCTTCACTTGGTTCATGATTTTCTTATATTCTCTAAAATGTTGGAGTATGTTTATCAAGATACTATAACTAAACATAGAAACGAAAAGACACCTATCATTGTGATCTTGTCGAACATTTCGTAAAACAAGGGTGACAAAAAGTTTATCTAATTTGTTTGGGAATTGAAACTGATGTTATATATGATGTGACTTCCAAAATAGTGGGAAACGATATATTTTGGCATAACAGCAAAGCTAAAATGGTTAAAACAAAAGCTGCTGAATAAACTTTTATTTTTATATCTAGCAAAGGCTGTAAGCATAGAAATTGACATGTAAAACTCACTGTACACACCAAAGGAAAACGTTTGCAAATAAAGCTCTAAGGTGTTGTCTTTGATTTTATTAGGAAGCTTTGTCCTTATTGAGTCATGCCTTGTAAGTGTCAATCCTTCGCCTAGAATTGAAAGGGATTCAAATGTGAATTTGATTGACTTCTACATAGTGAGATAGAGCTTTGAAGTGTGTTATATACGCCTAGAATGAGTCTAGTAAACAATGAAGATGTATAAAGAATATATGACTCTATTAAATGTATGTTCATTTCCATTGATTCTAATGGCGAACTAGTGAGATTGAAAGAATATTGGTTTCTTAGTAGTAATGCAATTTGAATAATCTCTAGAATTGTTAGTGAAATCATTTTACCATCATTAAAAATTAAATGTCAAGAACTTCTATCTTTTTGTCCTTAGATGTATCATTGTTGATAGACCTATTGTAAAAATAAAAATTACATCTTTTTATCCCTATATTTCTCTCACAACCTAGGCTTTATTAAGGATGTAGAGAATTCAAATAAACTCTTTTTTTGACACTTCCAATGTAATCCTTGAAAAATGCTAACTTGTAAGTTTAAATATACTTGAAGTCTCAAGTACATGCATACATATTTTTTAATTTTTTATATGTGCCTTAATGTATCATCATGGAAGTTCTAAATTTTGTCTATCTACTTCTACACTTATGATCATGTATTTCTTTTACCTTGTCATTAAGTGTTCTTTAATTAGTAACATGTCAAAGTCAAGCTCTATCTAAAATATGTAAAAGAAACCATCACGTTCTTAGTGCAAACTTAAATATTATATACTTAACTTGTAGTATATATAATTTTTTTTCTCCTAAAAACACAATGCATAAAACTTATCAGTTATAATTTTTAGTTTTATTTATTGCTAAAGTTATAAATTTTTATATCTTGCCTTTCTCTTCTATGCAAAATCTAATGTTCCCTCATATTACTATAAGTCTTATTTTAGGCATGTGCTTCTTACAAACATATTGTTATTGCTATGGATTAATCCTATCATTACAAACATGGTGAAGAAGATAGGTGACTTTTTATGTACATAAATATGCTGATTTTTACAACATATCTATCGCGATTGAAAAGGGTTGAAGATTTTTCTAATTGATTGTATTCATGTTTTATAAGTTTGTAATTTAAAAATAATTTGTAATGAATATATGTATTATTTGAATGGTTGTACATGTTTTTCAATAGTGAAAAATTTTTACTCTTTTTTTTTTTTTTACACTTCTAACTATAATTTCTTATACTTATTTGACATGTTGGTTCATTAGGAGGTTACCTAAATTAAAAGTCATGTTATATAAATTGTGATTGGTCAAAACACTATGTTTCAATATACAAATAAATAGAATTTTTATGCATTGACAATCAAAACTAAGGAAAATTTGCAACAAAATATATTAACGGATAAAATTTAAAGGGAAATTGTTACTAAAATATAGATAAATTTGCAACAGAATTTCAATAATATATTTTTTTATTGATTACCAAAATAGTGATAAATTTGCATAAAGATTTATTAATATGTACAAAATTAGTTTCAATCTTAAGACAAAGATGGATTTGAGATAAAAACTATCAATAAATAAAAATTTAGTTGTAATTTATTAAAATAGAGACAATTTTGTGTCAGATAATTTTAATTGAGTAAATTTCATACTCATTTGCGACGGAATTTTTAAGTGTTAGCAACAAAGATGTTCTTATATTTTTGAAATGGATATGTAATTAGTTGCAAAAATAGAATTAGCAATGACGAGTTTTTACAATAAAAATTTATGATAAAATATTTATCTTGAAGTATTTTGTGATTAAAGTTCAACTTCTAGAGACAAAAAATTTCTATCTCTAAAGCTGTAATTTTTTTGTAGTGATATAGGTTTAGAGCTCAACGATGAAGGTTTAGAGCTTGGTGGCACCACATCAATAGTTAGAGGTTAAAATCTCATTAAGGTTCATTGGAAAAAAATAAAATATAAAAAATTTATGCCAATAGTTAAGACACCAAAGTTACTTCTTCCATTTTAATATTCTATATGAAAGAAGCTAAAATAATTCTTTATATATCTAATATGACTCAAAGAATCTTTGCTTTTGAAATCCACCCTTTTAGAATATTGGCACAAAATTTATAATCAATTAATAGTTAAAATGTATGAGGCATATTTTGTTGCATTTATATCCACTTTCAATCTTGTCATTTATAGTAGCTAAATGAGATAAAAGAATAACGAGTTATTCACTTAAGAGGAATAGAATAGCCATTCCCCCAATTCTTTATCTAATCTTTATTATGGCATTCAATAGGTCTTTTACCATCATAAATGATAGCTAAAAGATAAAAATTAGGAGCCAAAAGTATTTGCTACTAATTTTTAATTGGTAGCAATTGTGAAGTTGATAAAAGATATAGGCAACCAATTATAGTTTAGTAGCAAAAAGTCATGCCTTTTGCTACCACATTTTAGTAGCTAAAAACATTACAAAATGGCAGCAAATAATAAAATTTGGTAGCTAGAAGTTTTGTCATTAACTACTAAATATGTTTAGTAGTAAAAAAGTTATATCTCTCACTATCAAAAATTCATAGCTAAAGCTATTATAAAATAGTATCTAACATTGGTATTTGGTAATTAAAAGCCATGATATTAAATACCAAATATGATTTAGTAGCGAAAAGTTTGTATTTCGCTACTAAATTTGGGTGTTTGAAAATATTTCTTAATTACGATATTTAATAGCTAAAAGTCATGATATTGGATGTCAAATATGACTCGATTAATACATAAATGTTGATTAGCTATCATTAGTCCAATTGCTAAAGCACATTATCTCTTATTGTTTTGTTAAAATATTCATAATATTATCATTTACTTTGTTTGCAAAATGTATGTCATGTAATGTATCATATTAATTATTCATATAAATTTGTTGTACCTATTAAATTTAGCTGTTTGAAAATATTTCTTAATTACGATATTTGATAGCGAAAAGTCATGATATTGGATGTCAAATATGACCCAATTGTTACATAAATGTTGATTAGCTATCATTAGTCTAATTGCTAAAGCACATTATCTCTTATTGTTTTGTTAAAATATTCATAATATTATCATTGACTTTGTTTGCAAAATATATGTCATGTAATATATTAAATTAATCTTTCATATAAATTTGTTGCACATACTTTTTCAATATATAGAACTCAAAATAAAGTGACAACAATCATTTGAAATCATCATTAACAACATAAAGTATAAATATAACTTAATCCCGAGTAACTAAATATGAGTTTCTAAACTAATCGCAAAATATCCGATTACAAGGTAGCATTCTAAGTTATAAAACTCATTAAGAACGAGAGACAAAAAAAATAATATTGACATGGCACTTTGAACTTGACATATAAGATCATATAGCCATGTCATATCTAGAAATCTATATTGAAAAAAAAAATATAAGACTTTTTACTCAACGATAAATATATTTTCAATAAAAAATAATTATTATACATTTCAATAAAACTACTTTTTCTTATATCATAAAATATATTAAGATTATTTGTAGTTAGTTATACAAAATAATTACCATTTTGCATAAATCATTCTATCATCATGACAGATGACAAATGAAATTTCAATATCCAAACAAAAATAGATGTGAAAATTAAAATCCTTACATAAAATTGAAGAAAGCAATAGCAGCTTAGATTCTTTGTATCCTTAGCATTCTTATTTTTCATATTAGATTTCCTTAGCATCGTAATAGATCTTTCCTATTCATTAAAAGCTCAATAGAGAAAAACAACAAAAAATAAAAATTCTAATTTAACCAAATCAATTTCACCCAAAAAAAGAAAAAGAAAATCCATACAAGAAGCAACAAAATAAGAAAATGAGCTTAAGCAGCTAAATCAAATCTTAGAAGTAGTTTTAAATATTTTAACAAAACTAAAAATCACTCTACATACCATTATTAAACCTCATTAAAACACTAAAAGAAAACCTATAAGTTACTTTGAGCCATAAAAAACAAATTTCCAAAATTGCATGAAAATCCAAAATTAAATCTTAGAAATTAGATTATAGCATAAAAATTAAGCCTCTTGAATAACCTTAAACACCAAAACAAATGTAAAAACCATTCCATACATGAAAAACAAATCCTAAAAGATGCATGAAACATTGAAACACAAAAATAAGACAAACTAATTACATCGTAAAGTACTTGATTTATGCAAATGAAAGCCTAACAATTCCTAAACTGGTTTTAAAATGAAGTTTCAATAACAAGGTAGAAAATAGAAATGAAAACCAAACTTATATTGCTTTTTTTCTATGTAAGGCTTTGATTTAGCTCCTTTAATAATAAACTCTACAATAAAAGCATCAAAGCAAATAATCAAAATCAATAAAAAATCGTTGAAAACATTAAAAAAATGATAACAATCACTTAAGTGCATATCAACTTATTGGTTTGATATCTTGGGGATAAAAAAATGTGATGTAGGGATTTAATTTTGTAAAGAGAACATAAAATGCCAAAACATTAAGCAAGATGAAGTTTTAAATTGAAATTTAATTGATTTTTAAGGAATGGATTTAGGTTTAGGCAAAATTTGAAAATAAATATAAAATGAAAACTTAGAATGATTTTTAAGGATCTATTGGAAACTCAAATAGTATTTAACTATAAGCAAAAATTGATGTGTTGCGTGATATGTATTATATAAAATGGAAATCACTATAATATCTCACTAATTCTTATATATATATATATATATATATGTACATATATATATATAAGCAAAGTTATCTTTTTTACTATGTTAATGTGTATTTAAGGTTTTTTTATTAAAAAAATAAATAAATTGTATTAGTACAACTTATCATATGAAGATGTTCTATCCTATGATACATAAAATTAATATATACATATATATAATGGGAAAAAGTTTACATTATCATAGGCTTTCATTTTAAAAATAAAGCATTCCTATTAGTTATCAATCAAATTATAAAGTTATTTAAAAGATTATTATAGCTAACTTATTCATATACATTTATTATATTGTAATCTATTATTGTATATAATCTTTGAAGATTTTTCATTAATGTATCTTCTCAGTAGTACTTTCTTTTTTAATAATGTCTCTTCGATGTTAGCTTTAGAGGTATGTGTGTGTATATTTATATATATATATATATATATTTAAATCCATTGTAACTTTAATAATACATTTATCTTTAATAGTATTTTTTTAGTATTTTTTAAAACTAAAGAGGCACTATTAAAAGAAAAAGGTAAATAAGTTTTGATATCAGTGGTAGGTTTATAGAAACACCAATAATTAAAACTTAATATTGAAGAGGAATATTAAGATAAAAATTAATACTAAAGAGTTACTTAATAATAATTAACATCAATGAAGCACGATTATAAGAAAAGAGTACTGAAAATGTACATCAATAGAAAAGCTTCTAAAATTCTATATATTGTCAGACCATAAAATTGATATATAGTATTTGCATGTTAAGTGTAATAAGCTCTTTTAATAACTTTACAATTTCACCAATAAGTATATTCCTTTTCTAAAATGATAACTCACGTATAACATACACTTTTATCAATAGTACATAGAAATTTTGGAAGTTTTTTTATTAAACTACCTTTTCAATATTGCTTTTTTTTTTTAATGGTTCCCCATTAGCTTTTAGTTTTAGTAAGTGCCTCTTTGGTACAATATTTTAATCTCAGTATCTCTTCGTCATTAACTTTTGCTTAATTAATATTTTAAAAAAGTCACCATATGTCAAAATTAAATTTACATATTTCTTTCAATAATGTCTCTTAGATATTAACATTTGGTAAGGTAACTCACAATAAAAGAAAAAATATTGAAGAGTTACAATTAAAAATAAAATGTATTGTTGAAAAAGATATTTTCAATGAAAAAGGTAGTATCGAAGAGATATCTTACCAATAATTTGATATCAAATAAGCACTTAATAGAGAAAATAAAATTGAAAAGGTATATTATCAAAAGTTAATACTAAAAAGGAACTATTAAAAGAAGAACGTACTATTAAAAAGATATGTTAATGAAAAATCTTCCAAAATTATATTTTTCAATAGATATTTACATATTAATATATATTAACAGGTTTGACATGTAAGTACATATGCCTACATAGGTATACATATACGCATACACATAATATATATATATATAATGACGATTGAAAGAAATCTTCATATGTATTTCAAGTCATAAGGATTAAAAATTACATTTCATACTTGTAGGCTTTAGTGTTAGTGTTGTTCTTTCCATCTTCTTTCCCCTTCTAAGTAGAGACATTGTCCTTTTTTTTTAAAGACTTCAAGAATGGTAAATTGCATAAAGCAAATTTTAAGGTTATTGATTATTTATATAATCATCTATTTATGAGAGTCGAATAAAATCGTGATTTTGATTTGTAAGAGTACATAGAAAAATGATAAAGAGAATCGAATTAGGAATTTTGATTCTATTTAAAGTTCTTCCATATACTAAATGTGTTATAAAATTAGTAACCAAAGGAACTTTTTAGACACCATTTTAGATTTAATTTTTTCTTTTTCAAGTGAAAGGCTTTTGACTATCAACTTTGAGATTTTCTAGTTAATTGTATTATATTTAGCAACCAAATTATTAATCTGATAGTTAAAAGATGTTCCCTTTACTTTTAAATTTTAATTCTAATGTATTTGCTACCATATGACTAATTTGGTAGCTTTAATATTGTGCTACTATAATATATTGGTAACTAATAATATGATAGCTAAAGATTGAATTTATTGTAGTATAATAGCCTTTCGTTAAGAATCCTAGTTCTTAAAATCTCAAGATACCCATTCTTATACTCTATCTAAGATTGCAATTCCTAATTTATAGCTTTATCTTTCTTCCTAAAAAACCCTTATGAAAACTCAAAAATTACACACTTTATTCTCTCAAAGAAAATATTAACCACCTACTCCATCATTCTTCCCCCTTGATTAGAAACCTAGCGTCATCACTCTCTTCCTCATGATCTTTCCTCTTTCTCGATCTCTCCTCCTCTCTTACTTAACACCAAATTAGGGTTATATTGTCTCGATTTCTCCTCCTATCTCACTAGATAGAAATATTTCCTTCCTTTTGATCCTGACACAAAATTAAGGTTAAGTTATCTCTATTTCTCAATCTTCCCTTCTCTCTCACTTGATAAAGATCTCTCATCCCTCAAAATCTTGACTAGAAATTAAGGTTAGAGTCACTTGATCTCTATATCTACCATCTTTTCTCACTTGACATGAAATTAGGGTTAGGGTTTCAAATTAATAATTCAAGACTGGAGATTGGGTTAGGGTTTCAAAACTAGAGATTGGGGTTTAGGTTAGGGTTCATGTCTTCTTGATTTCATATTAAGGTTGATGTGTACTTAATTTAAGGTTAGGGTTTTTGGTTATTTATTTATTTAGGTTAGTTCATGTCTTCTTCAATCTTTCTGATCTTGCTTAAATTTTATTATTTAATTAAGCTATGTGATTTTTTTGTATGTTATCTCTTATTCATTACTTATTTCTATTTGAATTATGTGGAGTAAATAATGTATTGGTAACTCCATTAGGGTAGGCGTAGTTTGGTTTCATAAGATTTGCCCCTCCTTACCAAACCAAACATAATATAACAATTCGATTTTTTTTTTTTTAAAATCAAACATAACCATACAGTTCATTTTGTAAATTTTTTAAACTTAATTAAAATTAATTTGATTCGGTTTGAATTGCTTATGTTAAATTTTAGCTAAAATTTTTTATCTTTAATAATATGTTTTCCTTTCTATGGAACTTTCATATATTTTCAATTAATTTCTTATATATTTATCATATGTAATGATACTTAGTAAAAAGTTATACAAAATCTTAACAAACTCAACTTGATTAAACAAAACTAAAAGACTCTATTCTAACAAATAAATAATGAGAAGAGAGAAGTAAAACTACTCATCAAAAATCCACTAAGATGAGACCCTTGATTTGAAAACATATAAAAAAAACAATAATTTAAAAAAAGAAAATTTCTAAATGTAAAATTTCAAATGGAACTAAGTCAACTAAATTTTAATAATTTACACAAAAATAAAACGACAAAGAAGAAGATATGAAAATTTTGATAAAATCCATAAAGATTGATGAAAAAAATAGCAAAACAATTGCATGAAATTATTTTTGTTTAACCAAACGATTTGATTCGGTTCGCTTTTTTGAATGAAACCGCAAACCGTTTATATATAACTAAACCAAACTGTAACCATATGATTTATAAAAAAAAAAAAAAACCTATTTTTTCGGTTTGTTTTATAATTCAATCCACAGTTTGCAGTTTTTTTACCTAATCCTAAACTCTGTTACACTTGAGTAAACCCTAAATTGTCCATTCCTTCCTTATTACACCTTTATTCCATTCCATCGC
This sequence comes from Lumnitzera racemosa, assembly GCA_024138005.1. Taxonomy (NCBI): domain Eukaryota; kingdom Viridiplantae; phylum Streptophyta; class Magnoliopsida; order Myrtales; family Combretaceae; genus Lumnitzera; species Lumnitzera racemosa. Next base: position 49,321,510 of record JAMXBC010000007.1, read on the forward strand.
AATATGAATTCCAATCCCCCTTATTCCATCATGTGAAATGAATAAGTAATAAATGTTAGCTATCAAACTAGATATGATAGAACTATTAACGAACCCTTTATCTAAAACTAATACTTAGTTAACACCACATTATTGAGCTCTCTAAAGTTTGTTATAAAAGCTCTCTTTTTTCATCTCTCATCTTTACATATGTAATCCAAATGTAAACTTCAAAACCTTCTCTCTCTCTCTCTCATCCATACTTATATGTATTTATTTGCATTCAATTTTTCTAATGCTTGTTTATAAGGTACTCTTTGAAAGTTTTGTTGCCTTTTAAGCCAACTATACTCCAAAAAGAGATAAGAAGATCAGGTTCTAATTTTCTAAAGTTGTAATTCAATATTTGCTTTTCTCCCTTTTTAACTTTATTTACATCTTGATGATAAATGTATTTTAAAAGAAGTTACATTACAAGTAGTTATTTCCTTCCTAAATTTTAGTACAGATAGAGGTGTGCAAGTGAGTTAGACGGGCCAACCCAACCTTGCTCACTTTGACTCATAAGTTAAACGGGCTAGGCTCATTTGGCTCCCTTTATAAATAGATAAAAAAAAACTTCTACCCAAACTCAATTAAAAGGCAAGTTAAACAGGTCTATTCTTGAACTAAAAGCGTAAATGTGCTAAATGAACTGACCTAACTCAGCCCACTTTGGCTTGCATGTTAAATGGACTAAGTTTATTTGGCTCGCTTTTTAAATAGGTTAAAAAAACTTGGCTCGAACACATTTAAAAAACCAATTAAATGGGCTAGTTCGTAGACCAAAACCCACTTATACACCTTTAAATGCAGATACTATGTAGTATTACATATGTAATTTTTCTACAAATCTTATACATGTATATAAATTTCTATATTAAATATTACCTTCATGCCACGTTGGCACTTTCTTGGTATAATTAAAGCTGGTTGTAATAGTTGATGTGTCTAGGCATTTAGAGATTTTCAATTGGATGTTGCCTCATTTATCAAATTTAGTAATTAGGCATTTTCTTTATAGTAACACTTAAACTAATGAAATTCTTTATTATGTGCTAATTGTTATACATATATTATATTTTTATAGTCTTGTCCATATTTTTTAAGAGATTAATGCGGCTTTTTATCTTATCATTAATATAATATTTATTAGATTTGAATCATTGACTTCATTGTATTTCTAATGATTCAAATATAATAGATATTATATCAATTGTTGGATAAAAAATTAGACTATCTCATAAAAAACATGAACCGAGCCTTAGAATTGTCCTATTATCTAATATGATATTATAAAGCCGCACAAAAACCAAGGTAGATGGAAGGAGTAAATTTGTAAAACAATAAAGTGCCATTAAGTTAGGTAATAAAAAGTATAGCAATTTTCTCCATCATTATTCTATATAATGATGCCATAATACAAGTAATTATTTCTCTGTTAGTTCTATTACACATCTATTTCTGCATATATAATTTTTAGAAAAATCCTTTACATCTACGTAAGTTTCTATATTACATGCCATGTTGGCACTTTCTTAGTCCAATTGGGGCTGGTTGTAATATTTGCCATGGTCCGATCGTTCAAGCTGTGTTTGTTCAATTGTCGTGATATGGTTTTGGTTTATGGCCAGACTATTGAGCTAGGATTCCACTAGTAGAATATGGTAGTTTGTAGTAGACTAATTCTTTGACCCTTAAATTGATTAATTGAATTGCAATTTCTTATTTGATAATAATAGACATTCAATAAAATATTTCTTCTGTAAACCATGTGCAGTAAATACCTTATGTTTATTCCATTTGGCCGTATATAGTTAATTATAAATGTTCAAAGACTTTATAGGCATACACTCAATAATTACTTCAATTGCGAATTCTAAAACTTTTGATTTCCCTGCTTTTCGAAAGTTTCAGTGGGTCTTTTCTTAATAATTAGGCAATTTCTTCATTGATATAGATAAACTAGCAATTTGTTTATTTTGCTGCTAGTTGCCGTACCTACATTAGCAAGTACGAAAGTACATAACGATATGAAAACAAGGTAGATGGATGACGAAAATCTATAAAACAATAAAGCGGAAATAAGTTAAAAAACATATAGCAGGTTTCTCTATAAAATTGTATTGCGGTCGAATATCTGTGAGACAACAATAGCCCTCGTTTCCTATCTCTCTCTCCCCTCGTCTCTTCACACACAGGACTTCGGACCTGTATAGAGCCAAAAAAGTGGCAATATTAAAAAAAAAAAAGTCGGTATATGAATAAAGATAAACAAATATAGACTTTGCAAGATACTTTTCTTCGCTCATGATGTCGATGCAGGTATACAACAAAGAAAAAGGGTGAACCTTAGAAAGACCTCGAAGAGGACACTACATTAGCTATAATGTCGTTAACTATGGTCGTAAATTTTGTTTTTGGAATCATAGTGACTCAAGCAATGCCCTTGATAAAACCGTCTAACTCGCCATGATATCTATAATATCATATCTATAAAACCATAGCAAATTTGGTTTTGCAAGATACTTTTCTCGTAGAATAACCACGAGAAATCTTATTTAAAAAATCAGTTATAAATTTCTAGTATCAGATTTCCTATGTGACGTTTGTATCTAATTCTGATGCAAGATTATTGGAATTTCCAGCATGTCTCGTCCACTTAATATTAACTTCTGTATGGCCTGTGTTTAAAATTATATTCCTTCCGATGAGTTATTTATTAAAAAAAAAAGAAATAATATATTTACTTATGGGAGGTTTAGTAAGGAAATTTAAGGCATCATGCTACCAAAAATAATGCTGCTAAACATAAATTTAGTATTTCATTTCTAGTCCAGAAAAGTTTGACTTTTAATGGTCATGGGTTATCTAACAACAATCAAACTTTAAACCTAGTAAACTGCTGTTTTTATTTTTATTTATATTTTTACCTATAGTTGATGAGACAATTCTCACCGGATGAAACCCTAAGATGGATCGATGCTCTTGCGGTCATCCCCAGCGGCGGCTCTAGGCTGATGAAACTGTCCAAGTTGTCCAAGGCTCGCCGACACGTTCATTGCTAGGAGACTGGTGTCGTAACCACCACCAGTGTCAAACCCTCGGAGCATCTGGTGCTGATCCCTAGGGAAGAATTGGTGATGGTACAGGTGATCCCGTGGGCCTGATCCTATCAAGTTGATTCCTAGATTTTGTTGGTGGTGGTTGTGGGTGGTGGCTGTGGCTGCAGCAGCCGCAGCAGCGATGAGTCCATGTCCGGCAATACCTAGGTTTTGGTATTTGGAAAGTTCCGATTTGGCACAGGTTAGGTCCATTTGAAGCTGCCGAAGTTGGTGCTGGAGGAGAGAGATGACCCCAACGCAGCCGTAGACGGGGTCACGGAGCCGCATATCAGCTTCGTAGGCTAGGGAATTGACAGCGTCTTCACGCTGGTGGGGATGCAGTTCGTTCAGCAGTTTAGTCACATTGCTCGCACCAAAGACTTTGTGCACATTGGCGAACTTCTGAGGCTGGTCCGGTGGGAAATACGGTGCGAAGACGCACTCCGGCTGGCACTTCCGCCGCAGGAACTTGCACGCGGCGCATGGGGACGTTGACGACGATGCCATCTTAACTCTAGACTGATGAAATTAGAAAAGTTGAGAAGTCAACTTTCAATCATATGACGCTCCATCCATGTACACGATAGAAAGCTAGTAGTTTTAATTACCTTGGATGTGACCAATATATGAAGCCCTAGGCAATAGCCTGCCAATCCAAACTTCTGATTCCGGCGTTTTGTGACTCTTGGGTACGAAACAAACGAAAAGTATTAGAAAATTTTTACGCTGACATTCACCACGGAAAATATAAAAGAAGAAAAGGAAGTGAAAACTAAATAAATAGGGAGAAATCAGGCAATGAGTTCAAGGTGGTGAAGCTTTCATTTATAATTAAAGATCAAAGTTGCAAAAATGGATGACATGTAAAAGAATACACTGTTTGGGTCGAGACAATTTAGTATAACATACAACCTAAACTGCAAATTTTGATTTATTAAAAGAAACGATATCCTTCTGATTTTTAAAAATTTTTTTTTTTCCTTTTCGTGGATCAAGAAAAATAATTATGAAGGTGTAATGCAATAAAGAATAAATAATTAAGATTAAAGTGGTAACAGAAGCAAAGGGATTTTGGTTGAAGATTTTAAAATATCCCAAGTGATATGAAAAATTTAAAAGAAAATGATAGGAATAATCAGTAAAGTTGGGGGATCTGGGAGTAATGATCCCACTCTGATTCAGTTTTTATAGTTTACATTTAAAAAGTATCAGCAAAATGGATTTTTTTTTTTCATCTCAAATTTCAAGAGATCTAACAATCTTTAAATGGAAAGATTCTCTTCCTTCATCAACATATGCACATACATATCCAGAAAAGTAATCCAATCAAACCACCCAAAATAAACTAACAAAAAAAAAAAACAGTCAGAGACTTTGTAGTTTTACACCATGTCGAAAGCCTAACAAACATATAAAAAGTATTTAAAAAAAAAAAAAAAACAAAAAAGAAGAGGAAGGGAAATAAAAAGAAATACCTTTAGGAGGAGACAAGTTTAGCTCCAGGTAAAAAAGACTACTACGAATCATAGGATGTTGTTTTCCTGAGTTTGTTTCATGGGTATAAAATTTGGATCTGGTGAAAAAATACTATATAAAATGGAAGATCTTATGTTAGACTTTTAGGTTCGCTATGTTCGAAGAGAAAAAGTTTTCCAAGAAGTAGATCTCGCGTCACGAGCAATAATTCTACGCAAAAAAAAAATATATTATATCTAACTAGGAAGCTTGGAAATTTATCTAAAGATGTGCCATTTGGATCATCAAGGGATGAACAGGAGATAATCCTGGGATTGATGAACAAACTCAAAAGCAAACACTCTTTAAAAAATATTTAAAAAGTCATATAGCAGATAATTTGGACGTGGGGGATGTTGTAGAAACAAGTGAATGACTTTGACTCTTGAGGTAATTATAGACTAATAGTATTGGGATGGACAACCATTTTCTTGTTATTCAATTATTATTACTTGTTCTCATCTTGGGAGAGTAAAAGTTGTAATTTAAATATTCATACAACCAAAAGAAAGATTAAAAAAAAAAATAATGAAACCCCAAGGGAGAGGAGAATTATAATAGGAGTTTGTACTAGTAAATCATTGCCATGTGAGTTGGGTTCATGAGTCAAACCTTTTTTATCACTTCAAAGTTGTATGCTTATTTTTGGACTCCTTACGCCTTCCTTTTCACACTCACTCACGCAATCCTCCTCTTTTACTGCTTCTTCTTCTTTCTTCTCTTCTTCTTCCTCCTTTCAGTGCTGGGTCTTCAGTATAATTATTAAGTAACAATCCTTGTCCTTTAGAAACTTCTTTTTTTGTGTGTTAACCAAGCTGGAAATAATAAGCTAGAAGTTGTAAGTATGTATGGACCACTGAGTGGCTACTTAAGCGTTCATGCAAAACTGGCTTCTTTCTACCTTCCTTTTTGGTCTATATGTGTTCGGAAGGAAAAAAAAAAAAAGAAAAAAATAGCCGAGGAATTACAGAAACATAGAAAGAGGATGAGGAAAGAGAGAGAGTATGTTGGAGAGCCGGGGGGAAATTTCCCTAGTGCAGAGGCTGAGGGAACGCGGAGAAAGCAAACAACTCCCAGAGAAAGGGTGAGAGGTTTTGATGGTGAATATGATAAGGAACGAAGAAATGATGTGTAGGGCTGGCTCATTTAAAGAGGGCCAAGTAAAAGAGAGCAGATATAGTATAGCGTTGATTCATATGTAATTTTCATCGATATTTTGCATTAACGAACCCGTTCAAGTTCAACAATATAATAAATTAAATGGCTTATTCAATTGAAAAAAGAATACCAAAATCTAACAAAAGGATTACAATCAATGCACTTCTCACTGCAAAAAAAGTCCCTCAATTAGGTCACTTTTATCACAGTTTACGAATAAATGCCATCTCTACAGAGGCAGAGCCTAACCTGTATCTCGTCAAATGCTAGACTTAACCCCCTGAGACCAAGGCGATCATTGTCTTTTTAAATATTTTATGTAAGAGTTTGAGCTGCTATAGATACTACTTCCTGGCAATCAATTTCAGTCAGTTTTGCTGCGCACGTGAATGCAAATACAAGATGTAGTTCCAAAATGCACTAACTATGGTAATTCGGTCCTTTCCTCTAACGTCCCAAAATGCAACCAGGATTTCAACAGTCGGATGATGAACGAGATTTTGACCAATGAAATCACGGAATAATCATTTTCGATATTACCTTGTAGGAAATTAAAAGTTTCCAATGTAAGAACTCTCATCATCTTGGAAACTTTAGGTTAATTGAAAGGTCTTCTTTTTATCATTTTCGTTTTTGGCCATGACAAAAAAAAATTCTCTTCCTAAATTATTAATCTCAAGTTCCCTTTCTTTTCATCGACTAAAATTCATAAGCCCAATTTCACATGCAATGAGCTAGGTAGAATCTAAGTCTGTTCTGGATCTATTCATAGTACTCCCAGATGAATGAAAACATGTATAGATGCCTATATATACCAGGACCACTAATTGCCATTGATTTTTACTCTGATTGCCGAGTATTTTGGGATTCTGTGTGATGTTTCGACTTTCGGGTGGGGTGATAGATGGGGAAGTATTGCGGATTTCCTCGTGACATGACACATGACCCGTTGGATGTGCCCTATTGATGGAGTCTATAATGATATATATTTGCATAAGAAAGCCGCCTTCAGGGGTTAGTCAAGAAACTAAAAAGAAATCTTTTCATTTTTTTTTTCTAAAGATTTTTTATTTACTTTGTGAAAAGCTAAATGCAATAAAAAATGAAAATTTTGTCTTAATAAGTGACGTACCTTACGTATCTATCTATAATTACAAGTAACAGGATGGAATAGGAGAGAAAAACATTTTTTTTCCCCTTCAACTCTAGGCTAACCTCTAACATCATTTGTCCCTCCTTTAATGGCCGAAGCTTTTATCTTTCATGTCATGAATCTGCCCCGCTATGACTATGGGGTATCCCACCAGGACGGACCAGTAAAATCACAATTAAGGAAACCAATCACGTTGCTTTTTCGTCTTTCTACCTTTTACGATATGATTGGGACGAATGAAGGAAGTTAAAAGGTAAAAAAAAAAAAAAAAAAAAAGAAGAAAAAAATTAGAAAATAAAGGCAAAAAATCACTTATATGGATTGAAAGGAAATAAGATAAACTAATTATATTTGGAAAGTTCAATAAAAACTTTTTAAGCTTGTTAAAATACCACAAAGTTTTTAAAAACTTCAAGTGTTCTTTTAGTAAAATAATATTTAAACAATTTTATGTATTTTTCTCCTACTTTCTCTCCATATGCGGAGTTAAGAGTTTTATATGATACCAAGGAAAGTTTTTTGAAATACAATCTTTTATTTCATTTTACTCATTAAACCAAACAAAGCAATGAGAACTTTTCTTTCTCAATTCCTTCCCTTTCTTTCATCCTATCTAAACATAATGTTAAAACACAAGATAGGAAAATTCTTCAAATGCATAACTATGCTTTCTCTTTAAAGTAAATTTGACTTCATATTTGAAGTTCATGAAAATGGTGAAGTTAGAAGATATATGAAATATATTTGGTGTTAGGGCAACCTACTATAGATGAATAAGATATAAAATCTTGATTGAAATAAATAAATGTTTGAATAGTGAATAAAAAACATTATAATAACAAGCTAATGAAACATTAGTAAGAGATAAAAAGATTAAAAAATCAAACATAGAAATTCCCCTTACTTATGTAACTTAAATGGATGTGTAGTTTGTAATGTTAAAGTGCAAGAAATTGGTTGTTTTATATATTATTTAACTTTTAATCATTGAATTTCTTTACATGCTTTTCAAATTAAAAGGGTGTCACATCCAATCTTAGCCCTTAATGCAACACCCATAACTATACTATAAATCAAAGGACAAGATTATATAGCAAGTTTTACTTACAAAAGAGGGTTACAATAGAGTTTAGTCTTAAAAGTGATATTTCACATATTTATAACTATGTACAACCAACTATCATAGTCTTTCAAACCTTTATTTTTTTTCTCCCTCCAAAAATTCTTTTACATAACTTCTTTCTAAGATTAACATCAAAATGAAAGTCATCCAAAAGTAATTGGCACCAACCTCATCACTCTAAAAAATCTCCACCCAATAGTGGTAGTGCCCCTCCTAAACTCAAGCTTCATCTTCACCTATGAATACAACACGTATCCACTTAGTTCATTATGAATTGAGTGAGAGTAGATAAACACATATAAGTAGGAGCAAGTTGAATAAATAAACAATAACCATAATGGAGGTTAAACATTAACATTACCTAGCCGAGACATTCATGCAAGAATGAACCGTATGCCATGCTTATGCACATGAATAAATGTATTAATACCAATATCCTAACTTAACCTAAGGTAAGTGAAAATTGCTAAGGTATCCCTAAGTTGGTTTAAACTTCTAGATAAAGTAACTAATAACTTATTCTTAGCTGAACAATTTTAGTGGTTAGAAGTTGTTAATGCATTTCTATATGCTTTAAAAGGAGACTCGGATTGTCTTATTTTTTTAAAAAAAAACTTGACTTGGAGGTCATTTTCGTACCATATCATGAATGTACTAATAATATGTTAGCATAAATCTAAGGATAATTTCCAAGTTACAAATCCAAATTCAAATTCTTATATCACCTAGATAGCCTAGTCTTTCTTTTAGTGTACTAAAATTATATCCAACACAATGTCTAAGTTCCATAGTAAGTACTATTTAATTATCCCAATCTTACTTTAATGTCTCTTATCATAAACTAAAATCTTGTATCAGTTTTGCTTAAGCAAACCTCTTGAAGGTTGAACCATTTCTAAGTGTTTTTCTAAGATAAAATCATATCCTAGCAAACATCATCATACTCATCGAGTAGCACATCCAAGTTTCATAACCAAAAAGTACATAAACACCACATATTTAGTAAATATCAACCTAGCATATTACAATGACACTACTCATGGCCTAATGAGTAGACATAAGTCTCCTCCTAACATACAATATCCACTTACCTAAAGCTAGAGCTCCTCACATTACGTATCTTCTTTAGGTTCTAAGTAATCCCAATGACCTATAATTAAGATTCATACTTTAGTGTTTAATCGAGTATCATGAATGATTTATTTAAATTTGAAGTGTCTTTATTAGTTAAGAATGCGTACCTAATGTGTTTAGATAAGAACACTTTATTAGTATGTAGTTACTTTTACACCATGTTCTACATGATCTTTTTGTTCAGGTCCTTATCTTCTTAATAACCTTCTATTGGGGTGGAGTCTTTATTTGCTTCATTAATAGTACCTTCTACTCAACATTCCATTTGAGTTCAATTTTAAGGGTCATTAGTCATAGAAGTATCTACTCATTTTCGCTTTTTGGTTTCTATTTAATATCTCATTAGAGAAGCTTCTACTAACCATCACATTAAAGTCCTTGTACATTATATATGTTACTCCAAGCGAATTGCTCACCTGGTTATAGGTTACCTTCTATAGAAACTTCTATAGGGCCAACTAGTGCCTAAACTTGTTAAAACTCCATATAGCAATTTTGGACACAAACTAACAAATTGACTATGCTAAAAATAAATTTATATGTTTTGAGAAGTCTTTTGTAAAGTTCATGTGGGCGCATTTAATAGCACATTATCATATCACCTTTGTAAAACAACATTTTGAAGTTGTGAAAATGCAGCAATCACATGCATTACCACTTTTCCATTTAGAAACCCTTGAAATCATGTAAAACATTATTTTAATATAAAAAATGTGAAAAAGAATTAGAATGGTTCACAAATAATTGAAAATCAACAATATTTCTGAAATTTCTAAACTTTGCAGTTTTTAGCAAATAAAAATTAACAAAAATATATCAAGCAACTCCAGAAAAACTTTTGATGTAGCTTCAAAATAAGCATCATAGGGATTATATAGAAAAGTTTGAGCTTGAGACAACATCAATAGCCCTTTTAAAGATCAAATCGAAATTTGCTCAAGATTGCCGATTTCCTAAGAGCAACATAAGAAACATACATATTTTGAAAAAATAACATTTTTTCATGAAGCTTGAAAATAAGCATCATAGGGATTCTAAAAAAAAAGGTTTAACCTTAAGAAAATTGTTTTTGTGTCTAGTGGTAATGTCCTCTTATTTCTAGGTGGTTGTTTACCTAGGGTTCTATACATGCTTAGACTTTACACTAATTTTTGTTTATTTTCCCTAAAATCTCATAAAACCCAAATAAGCTCTCTAAATTTTCCTTAATATGATATCTAGCCAAAGTGTATAATTTGAAGGAGAATGGGGCTTTTATTTTAGATGGGTAAGGGAATATGGTTGGCAAGTGGCTTTGGAAAAACCATGTTCGGATATTGTATGCTAACTATGTTTTGTCCTCTAATACCATACAAATCCATGGCTTTGATTCCCAGATCTAATATGTAGTCCTTAGTTTGCTAAAAACCATTTTTGAATATTTAATTCCATTTATCTTTTAATTATTTTATATTATTCTCTATCAACACAAGCTTCTATAAGGTATTTTCTAAGCTTCTATAATGGTTTTCTTATAAATCATACTCCTTCCTTTTTCATATGTATTCAACATATTTTAACATACTAATTACATTTTCCAATGATAAATAAACATTAGATAAGATTCCATTCCTTGTCAATGACTTTGCTATTTAAATGATTTTTTGTTTCGATTAAGTCAATGCTTTATATAATAAATTACCCACGTACAAAATTATTTGAGTGATCTAACTTTGTTGGATAACTTTCTCAAATTTTTTTGTAGCTTAGTCGTTAAGTTTCATCTAGTTTAGTTAACGTTAATTGGCATCCTAAATTTTAGGGCTCATAACCTAGGAGTTATCACAAAGGACATCTTTGCTCACAAACAATTTAAGATTAATTCTAATAAATTGGTAAGTTTTTTTTTTTTATCTTGGTAATTTATGCTTTTTTTTAACTCTTATGGTAGCTTATATTTTCAATATGTATTGCTTTTAATCTTTTTATTTTATTCATGCACATTACCATATGCGCCTACTAGGAGTATAAATAAGTCAAACAACTTCTAAATTGTTGGGGTTATGCTCATTTTTTACTTAAGTTCAACTCGAGAATGGTTGAGTTGAGCTTATGCTCAAACTACTCAAGTAGTTAATAAAGTCGAGCTTGAGTTTTATAGTATATAGATTTAGCCAAGTAGTAATCTTAGTCGAGTTCGAGTTGAGTTTTAATATTAATATTATTATAATTTGAAGAAAGCATGATTTTAAATAAATCAAGCTTAATAATTGAGTCCAGCTCAAGATTGTTGAATGCCAATTTGAGTCGAACTTGAGCTCAAAATCCTCTACTCAGCTAAGCTCAAGTCTAGCTCGAGTTTTGAGATTTTGAGTTGAGCTCTACTGTATCATCTAAACTCAACTCTTTTACAACCCTAATGTCTATATAGTGAAAATTAAAAGGAAAGAAAGTAGATAAAAAGGAGAGTCTCCCCTTTCATTAAAGTAAAGAAAAACACAAACTTTAAACATGAATAGAGAGCTATTTTATGGTACATTAACTTTGATGAGTAAGGAGAAAATGAATTTGTTATCCTCTTATTCCAATGCAGACATTTACTCTTTCTTTCAACTAATAGCTATTTAGCAAATTTATCCTAGCATCCTTATGTACATGAGCTACAATTAAACTACCTCAACACTAGATCCACACTTGAAAATCAATCTAAAACCACCTGTATATGAATGACAATTCAACTTGTACTCGACCTATCCTAGCTTGCAATATATGATGCAAGCCCAATTTTTTTTAAAAACAGGATGGGGATAAGGATTTTCAACAACCAATACTGTTAAATAGTATGAAGATGGGTATTTAGTAAACCTATGCCTTACCCATAACCTAAAATTATATGTTTAAGGTTATCTTCTTCTACTTCCTAATAAGTCAAAGTATAGTTGGGATTTTCTATAGCATTAAACCTTAAATATTATAAAATGTTTTATTTTTACAAAGTTTTTTACCCTAAAACTCATTCTTGGATAGTAGTAATAGCGTGAGTGTAACATATTCATAAGCATATTGATAACGGTTTTAAAATTGTGATCTTTCATTTTGTTAAGTGCAAACATTTAGGTTAGGGTTTTAGGATAGAATACTGTCTTTTTCTTAGTTTTTATTGTTTTATTACTTTTCTTAGTGGTATCCGACATATTTTGTTAGATTTTACACATATTTCCTCATTAAAATAATATGTTTTAGCTTGTTTTCTACATTATACTTGAATATCTACTTTATTCGTTATTTAGGTTTGTTATATTTTGTGCATAAATGGAATTTTCTACTATATTTGTATTCAACGTTGTTGTTATTATTATGTAAGCATGGCTAACTGATTTCTTATAGGTTTGTGATAATATAGAACGTGTCGATTATGTCAATATGTAGTTTTGATATGGGAATGGTGTTTAAGTAGGATTTAGATGTTTGATACTCTATTTTAAGCATATTGAAGTGCTATAAATGATTCTCTTAATGAGTTTTTGTGATTATAAGATCAAAAGGAGATTAGTCTTAAAAATCCCTTAAGAGTTAAAGGGTTTTCTATAACTATGAGATCGAGAAGAGATTATTTATGGAAATTTCTACATTTTTTGATTCATTTTTCAATTATTAATGAATAGGTTTTTACAACCATGAGACTGAGAGGGGTTTGGGTATAGAGATTTTATTTAATTCAAATACCTTTATACTTTTCTCGATACTAAGATTATTATGAGATTGAAAGTAGATTGACCTTTTGATATCTACAATTAGAACACTTTGTTTGTGACAAAAGTTGGAGGTTTAGTTGATCGTATAGGAAATTGAGACTAAGAGGAGATTTTTCACTATATAGTTGAGTAAGATGTCCTACATAACATTGAACTCAAGTGAGTTGTATCAAAACCCAATAAAAGACTTGATAAAGGTATATTTTAATGAGCAAATTAGAGAAAATTTTTATTTACTTTATAGAAATCATGTAGAATTGGTACTTATGTATTCTCATTTGAACATTTTTAGATGATGAAGGATTTAGAGTGGAAATACAGATAATTTAGGGGAGTTTTACACAAATAAAGAATCTTGAATCGAGCTATAGCACGATTGGAATTTAAGGCAACCGGCCTACATTCAACACCAGCAACTTTAGAAGTCAACATCGGCTGCCTTTAGAGTCTACGCTGCCGGCCTTGAAGCTTACATCGCTGGCCTTTAGCGATTGATTATTCACTAAGACATTAGGACTAATTGATTTAGGACATTAGATAATCATAGTATCAGGAGGTATATTGTAGACTCTGTAAATTTAACTTTCTTAATATAGTGTCGGACTCGAGTATTGTAAATATTTCCCTAAGTTGATAAGACCACATAAAATGAAAACCGACTAAAATTTTAAACTCAAAATTTAAAACGAACTTAAAAGACCCAGTTATACAATTTAGAAACCCTAATCATGCAAGAAAACCTTAATCCCTACATACGCGTACTTTTAAAAATGTAAATCTAAACTTGACAAGACTTGTAAATATCAAATCATAAATTTTTTTTTTTAAAAAACTCAATAAAATTATCTTAATGCTTGAAAAGCCATAAATCAATAAAATTATCAATAATTTCGTAAAATTGTGTAAAACTGATATTGAACGAATCAAAGATTATTTCAAGTAATAATAATCAACAAAACTAAACTAATTAAAGGACTAAATTAATAAATTAAAAAAAATTATTTTACTTGTGTACATAAGTAGCCCCATAATATGTATATATATAAATATATTATTAAGCAATTTTCTTCTCTTTTCTTAATCTATCATATGATATATATATATATATATATTGCATAATAAAGCGATATCCTTAACTAATTAAGCCAATTGAACCTTAAGCTCCTAAGTATAAGTCAATTATTCTCGAGTTGGTGATAAACCCTAAAACGTACATAATCTCACTCGAACTCTAAAACATACTTAAACTCACTCGAACCCAAAACCTTGGGATAATCAGGGACTTATGGCCCTAAATAAATAATTAAAAATACAATTTCAATAAATTTTATTGAACTCTAGAAAACTCTAAAATTTCTTATGAAGAAAATCATAACCTACAAATTAATTTGAGAATCAAGCCCTAAAAAGAACTTCTTATAAAACAATTTTCTTATTTTCACTTATAAGCCATGTTATATATGGATAAGTTATAAATCCTACTTTTTAGCAGACTTGTGATTCAACTAAGAACACTTCTCAAATATTCCCAAGGATAAACTAAGCTAAGAATAATACGAGAACCATAAACTCTAAACGCAAAACCCTAAAACAATTAAGGACTTGTAACCCTAAGCGGCTAATTAAGGAATTTTAACCCTAAGTAATTAATCGATGATTTAATTTGAATAATTTCATTCAACTTTAGAAAATTTCATAAATTTATAAAAATCAAATCATAAATTACAAAACAATGCGAGATGAAAACCTAAAAACAATTTTCTATAAGACCATGCCCTTATCTTCATGCCTAAGCCTTATACTTCGATAAGTAGATCAACCAATCATTTTAGATAACTTATCAATTAAGAGTTGGAATCATTTATCAATTGATAATTATCAAAATCTATTGATAAGACATTTTTCTTATCACCCCTTCACTTATACTACATATAGACAATTTTTCACAAGATTTCATATGCCTAACTTCATTAAATAAGACAAGACCACTTCATGGCCTAAAAAAACTTTAAATGGAAAATTTAAACAAGGAAGAAAGGGGGGCCATGCTCTTGTCTTTCAACCATCAATCACTTTCTCTTACACATCACTATTCACCCCTTATTGCTTACGTCATCAATAGTTGCAATTGTTGACTTTTGTGTAAGCTACAAGACAACACTGTCAAGACATTTTAGCCACTCATTTCCTCTCAAATCCAACCGGCCACTTTCTCCATTAATTCTCTCACTTTCAATTTCATTTTCACATCTTCTTTCTCTCATTTGAAACAAACATAAAAGGGAGAAACAACCTTACCTCACAAAATCAACTTTTCTTGCATTTTTCAAACTTCACTCACAGCAACTTCTCTTCTTGTTCTTATATCATTTTCTTTCACCATCTAAGATCTTTTTGAACTATTAGAACCTTCCACAAACCCCATTCCAAAAGATCAAGCAACTCGGGTTTCCAAAAGGTGGCAAAAAGGAGGAAGGAAAGTTAAGAGCTTAAGTGAAACCTTAATGCACAACCACCATACTTTGCTTTAAGGATGAGTAAGTGTTTCTTTTGATTTGTAGGTTAGTTTTTATGCTAGGACACTTTGATTTCTTGAAGATATAAGTAAGGTTTAAGTTGTTATAACACCAAAAATTGTTTTAAGAAACAAACCATGAACCCCTTACATGAAGTTGGAGCATGATCATGTAAAGTTGATATTTTGTAAAGACACTCGTTTAACACTTTGAATGGAAGATTTTAAGTTAAGAAATTCTTGAAACAAAAACTTGAATGGAGGATGAGCATGCTGGACGTGAGGGTTCCATAGTCATTTGGATGCTGATTTTGTTTCCATTAAGTTAAACATACTCAAATCTAAACTTAAGTTAAGGAAAAATTCATCACATGAAGTTTTATGAAGAAACCAACTTTGTATGATATGAGCTATGATATAGAGGTTGTATTAAGTATAAGATCTTCTTTTTATTTGTGTGGAGCATGAGTTAAAGAATTATCTTATGGAAGAAAACTTAAGTTAAGATTTGAATACAAGTTGTTTAAGTGCATAATCTAACACCTAGACTTAAGGAAATGATGAAACAAGTTGAAAAACCAAGTGAGAACCCCTTGCAATCATCATGAACATATCTGGAATGTGGGAAAAAGAAGCTTGAAAATATGATAAAAGTGAATGAACAAAGTGAAAATATCAATCAAAGCAAGTATGGTAAGCATACAAAGCCTAAAACTCAAAACCGAGCCTAAACCTCTCAAAACAAGCTTAGAACTCTAAGTTGGGCCTTCAATGAAATTCTGACTAGCACCTTAAAGTATCAAGAGAGGTTGTTTTGAAGCCCATAAGAAATGTACCTAAGGCTCCATAGGCCCACCAAAGTCACTAACTTTAGTTTAAACAAAAAACAAGCCTATTTGACAACTTAAGCCCGCTAAAGGGCTCATGAAGTGGTTGTTAGCCTTAGGAATATAAATCAAAGTTATAAATCTAACCTTAAGGAGTATTTTAATCTTAGGATAAAATCTTAAGACCAAGCCCAAAGGATTTCTCAAGTTATCAAAAAGCCCATTTATCATATAAGGCCCAAAAGTACTCCAACATATGAGGAATGCTACTGTTTTGACCCATGGATAGAATTGTATGCCTCATTTTGAAAATCTAACCTCACTACGTTAAAGTACACTAAAAAACGATGAAGATTGACTATAAGATCATAAAAATCAGATTTAAAACGAAAAAGTTACACGCGATTGAACTTTTGAGTAAAATCGGAAAAATTTATGAAACCAAGTCCAAAGTATAACTTAAAGGGTTTTAACTTAGTTTTTTAGGTTTTATTTCAAATCCTTATAGTCTCGTATTTGCGATATCCAGGGGACCTGGCTTTAGGGAGACAACCTATCTCGGATTATTTTGATTGATCCGCATGGCTGAGTGAGTAAATTCCCGATGACTCTTTACTTGATTTTGCTTGTAGAATAGATGCACCTAAACTTATATATATAAATTTGGATGCTTGTGGGATATGAGAGATGCATGTGTATGGATTTATGGATGAATGTGATGACATGTTAATTATATATATAATAATGGGAATTGTTTGTGCTAATATATACATGTGAATTAGATGGAATGAAATTGTCTGATCACCTTAAAAATCGAGTTAATCACTTATACGATTAAGAAATCAAAATGAATCATGCATTCCCCATATTGCATACGGATAACACTGATTGCCGCTTCACGTAGAAGATGGGAAGGGATTCACAGGAATACGAGTTTCCTGCAGGATTAGGCACTAGCTATGTCATCATATATATTGAGTCTCTGTCCTAAGCTGATGGGCTTACTAAGCGCTGGGAGACGCCAACTGTAGGCGAGGGGCCGAGTCTTGTGGCTTTTGCTTAGGGTGTGCGTTTGTGGATTATAGAGGCCACTACACCGCTAGACTTAGGATTTTAAAAATATGATTTGTTATTCAATAAAGAAAGTATACACACACACATACACATGCATATATATATATATATTGTTTTGTTTTGGCTAAGCACAATAGTGCAAATGAAATAAAACCCATGGTCTAGAACCTGGATTTTGGTTTGAGTCGATTAATTATCTCCAAACCCCGACTTCAGGGGGTGTAATTCTAATCGTATGCAGTTCCTAGGCTACTGCATGCGTTGTTTGGCATACTGATTGTTCATGCATTCATATGATTGTGCATTTAATAAATTTCTGTCATGCGGTATTGATGAAGGTAATTATCTTACTAAGTGTAAGCATATACCCCAACAGTTTTTTTCCTTGCAGGTTGATCGATAGTTGGGAATGGGATAGGAATCGAGTGCAGAGTGCTACTATTGAATCAGTATGATGCAAAACTTGTGTAGTTAATTCGGAATGCTCTGAAAAATGACTAATGTCTTAATTAAGTTTAGTACTTTAGTAAGTTTAGAATTTTCTAGAATTGTTTATCTTATTTCACTATTTTGGTAGGGGATACCGATTCTCTATGGTTCTGAGGAACTGTGGAAAAATGGATATCCATAATTATTTATATTATATAATGAGTCAATGAACTAAAATTGAAGACTCTAGCATATAACTATTTAGAGTCTTGCAATCTTTGACTTGCAAGGCGATTTTCTTATCATGGGTGCACACGTGATGTGGAAAATTTAGACAATACTACTAGGCCCCTCCTAGGGCCGCTACATATATGATTGTAATTTAAAGTCCACTAGTAATTGGAGATGCGAGAGTTGATTGATTAATTAGGGGTTAAAATTCTTAAGTTTTAAGGCATAATAATTTCACTTAAATAACCATATAACTAATAATCTATATAACATGATCATAATTTGATTGGCATAATTTAGGGTAGATTATATTTTTCCTACAATTTTCAATTGATTGCTTAGTTTTAGAAATTTTATAGTTATTTTCTTTTCAATAGTTTTAATATATTTACTAGATTAGTTAATTTATTTTTGATTGCCTGAATATAGATAAGAACTATCATAGGTTTAGTAATATTATAGTCCTTGAGGGATCAGCAACCTTACTTGCTCTATATTACTTGATTCTGACTTAGTATACTTGCTACAGTATTCGCATTTCAATTATAAATATATATATATATAAACAGTGCCAAAAACTTGATTCGCTTAAACTATATATATATATATCTATATATACTGTTTCTAGGGACTGGAAATATTAAACCTTTTAATTCTATTGGTAATTCAGGCGCACTTGACGACGTGTGTTATTTTTGTTCTCTTTGCAAGTGTTTTATGCGTAGGACTAGAAGTACTAAAATTCTATCACTAGATTCTAAAATGGAGCGCACTTTGCATTAGTTGAGGCGAGAGAACAAAAGGAGGATAGAAGAGATGGCAGGTAACGAGGATAATAATTAGATATAAGGAGTTCTGCAAGCATTATGAGACTCTACAGTATTCATGGTGATGGGTTCGGCTATAAAGAGGCCCACTGTCTAGGCTAACAACTTTTAGTTGAAGCTATCCCTCATTTTGATGGTTCAAACGAATCAGTTTGAAGGTTATCCTAATGAAAGTCCTAACAAACATAGTGCAGGATTCCTCCAATATTGCAATACAATTAAGATGAACAACGTGATCGACGAGATTATCATATTACAACTCTTTCCCTTTTTGCTAAGGGATAAAGCCGGAGCTTGGTTTCATGCACTATCACAAGAGTCTATCACTACCTAGGTTGACCTTTCATCAAAGTTCTTAAGGAGATATTTCCCACTAGCTAGGACTACAAAACTAAGGAACGACATCACCAACTTGACTAAGTTTAGTGGTGAGTCACTTTATGAGGCATGGGAGAGATTTAAGGAGGCAATCAGAAAATGCCTACATTATGGCTTGCTAGATAATCTCTTGATTAAGATCTTTTATCTCAGTTTGGATGAGATACTAAGGTCCCTAGTTGATGCTGCAACTGAAGGTACTCTGATAGGTAAGACATATAATGAAGTAAGTGCACTGATAAAAAAGATGGCCTCTAGTGTACATGGCAAAACGAGAGAAGTAAGGTAGGAGTAGTAGCAGCCAATGATAATAACATTATATCTCAATTAACAGCTTGAATTGCAGCTCTCACTACTTAGGTAAGTAAACTTACCTTAACATAGTCTTTTAACGCTAATCTTATTGTTTTTTATAAGTTATGTTTTGGACCACATTTGGCTCTTGAGTGCTTAACTAGGAATCACTCGGCTCTAATTAGTAAAGAACAGGTGAATTTTGTCAACAATTTTCAACATAGTAATCAAGGACCATATTCGAATACATACAATCCTAGGTAGTATAATCATCCAAATTTTTCATGGAGAAACTAGAACAATGCATTTCAACCACCACCTAGATTCCAAAAGCAACGTCTTACTCAAAGCGCTCCACTTTAGCAAAATCAATCTAGAATGGAAGAACTCATGTTGAGTTATATGCAAAAGACTGACACCATGTTACAAAATCAACAAGTCATTATTTGGAATTTAGAGAATCAAATTAGTTAGATCTCTCAACACTTAAGTAATAAAACCATTAGGGTCTTTACCCAGTAATATTGAAGAAAATCTTAAAGGTGTAAATGCTATTATGCTAAGGAGTGGAAAAGCAATGGAAATAGTTGACAGACGAGTTGAAGAAAAGGTAGAGATTCCAAAGGAAGTAAAAGGGAAGTAGGTGGAAGAGGAACCAAAGTAGAAGTCATTAGAAGTGAAATCGTATGTTCCTCCAGTCCCTTTTCCAAAATGATTAAAGCAATAGTAGATAGACGGTCAATTCACTAAATTCCTAGATGTCTTCAATAAGTTGCAAATCAACAATCCTTTTGCAGAGGCACTTCAACAGATGCCTTCGTATGCTAGATTCATAAATGCTCACTAAGAAGAGAAAGATTGATGGGGATGAACTAGTAATGCTTACAGGAGAGTGCTCCATGATCCTTTAGAAAAATTTATCTACCCTACTTAGAAAACAAAGAGATCAAGGGAGTTTTACTATTCTTTGTACTATAAGAAATTTTCACATTGATAAGGTTCTATTGATTTAGGTGCAAGTATAAATTTAATGCTTTTATCTATTTTTAGGAAGTTGGGACCTAGAGATTGCAAGGAGACTTATGTCACCTTACAACTTACTGATAGGAGTATCAAATACCTAAGGGGTATTATTGAAAATGTCCTGGTGAAAGTAGACAAATTTATCTTTCCAGTCAACTTTATAGTTCTAGAGATGGAATAGGACAGAGAGGTACCCATGATCTTCGGCAGACTGATTCTTGCAACAGGTAAGGTATTGATAAATGTGGAACAGGGTAAGCTTACTTTAAGAGTTATAGACAATCAAGTAACGTTTAATGTTTATGAAGCCATAAAGCATTTTGATGATTGCAAATTCTGTTAAACTATTGATATTTTTTATGAGATTACCTATGAGTCTATAGAAGAGAAAGTAGGAATGGATATTATGGAATCAGTTCTTAGGGATCTGGATGATTGGAGCGATGACAACAAGCCTCAAGAAGAAGGTAGGGAATAGGTGTCAAAAATCAAAACTTAATATTATGAAGAGTTAAGCACTAGTGAGAAGAAGCCAGTCCCATCATTGACACAACCCCTAGTACTTGAACTTAACCTTAAACCTTTATCTAATCATTTAGAATATGCTTATCTTAGAATAAATAATACTTTACCAATAATTATCTCCTCTTCTTTGATAGGTGACTAGGAGAAACAACTTCAAGGAGTTCTAAGAGAGCATCAAGAAGCCATCGGGTGAGCCATTGTCAATATTAAGGGGATTAGTCCCTTAATTTACACTCACAAAATATTGCTTGAGGTAGAGTGCAAACCTATAGTATAACCATAGAGACAACTCAACCCAACTCTCAAGGAGGTAGTGAAGAAAGAGGTACCCACATTGCTGAATGCAGGTATTATCTACCTTATCTCAGATAATAAGTGGGTTAGTTCCATTCAGGTTGTACCCAAAAAAGGTGGTATGACCATGGTGAAAGATGAGGATAATGAGTTAATCCTTACTCGAACTGTAACTGGGTAGACAGTTTGCATAGATTATAGAAAACTAAATGATGCTACCTATAAAGACCACTTCCCACTCCCTTTCATAGATTACATGTTAGAAAAACTTTTAGGGCATGATTTCTATTGTTTTTTAGATGGATATTCTGGTTACAATCAAATTTATATCGAACCCGAGGACTAAGAGAAAACTACCTTTACATGTCCTTATGGAACTTTTGCCTTTAGGAGAATTCCTTTTGGTCTTTGTAATACACCCACTACTTTTCAAAGATGCATGATGTCTATATTCTCTAACGTGTCAGAAGATTTTATTGAAATATTTATGCATGACTTCTCTATCTTTGGGAAGTCATTTGATTCATGTCTGACTAATTTAGGTTGTGTGCTTAGAAAGTGCAAAGAGACTAATCTATTTCTGAATTGGCAAAAATGCCATTTTATAGTAAGAGAAAAAGAAGTCTTAGGTCACAAGGTGTCAAAAAAGGAGATTGATGTTGATAAAGCCAAAGTGGAGATAATAAAGAAGCTACCACCACCCACTTCAGTCAAAGGAGTTAGGAGTTTCCTAGGGCATGCTGGCTCCTACAGGAAATTTATCAGGGACTTCTCTAAAATCTCTAGACCTTTTTGTAATTTACTTGAAAAGGATTCTACACTTGTTTTTTATGACAATTGTTTGCAAGCATTCAATTTATTAAAGGAGAACCTTACTTCAGTACCAGTGATCATTGCACTTGATGGTGAGCTTCCTTTTGACATGATGTGTGATGCAAGTGGCTAAGTTATAGGAGCAGTACTTAGGCAAAGGAATGGTAAGTTATTTCATGTTATATACTATGGGAGTAAAACCTTGAATGAGGCATAGAGAAACTATGCCACAATAGAGAAAGAACTTCTAATGGTTATATTTGCTTATGATAAGTTTAGGGCTTATCTCATAGGTTTTAAGATCATAGTATACATAGATCATGCTGCTCTAAAATATTTGTTTGCTAAAGTTGATGCTAAACCTAAGTTAATTAGTTAAATCTTATTATTGTAAAAATTTGACTTTGAAATTAGAGATAAAAAGGGAACTGAAAACTTAATTGCTGATCATTTATCTTGTTTATAATTTGAGTGTTTAGAGCCACCCATTAATGAAAAGTTCCCTAATAAACAATTGTATGCAGCAGAGATCTGAGGGTTACCTTGGTATGCTGATATAGTTAATTACCTAGCTAATAAGATCATACCATACGATTTATCATTGCAAAAGAAAAAGAAGTTTTTATATGATGTGAAATTTTATTTCTAGGATGAACTGTATCTATTTAAAAGTTATGCTGATCAAGTAATTAGATGTTGTGTGCCCAAAACGAACATCTTAGCATAATTTAGCACTGTCATTTTAAAGAAGCAGGAGGCCACTTTGGTATGGAAAGAACTGTAGCTGAAATTTTATCTTGTGGATTTTATTGGCCTAATTTGTTTAGTGATTATAGGAATTATGTAATGTCTTGTGCTCAATGCCAAAGGATCGGTAATATTTCTAAGAGATATGAATTACCACAAAATAGTATTCTGGTAATTGACCTTTTTGATGTGTGGGGAATAGACTTCATGGGTCCTTTCCCTTTATCTCTTTCAAACAAATATATACTTCTAGCAATAGATTATGTATTGAAATGAGTAGAAGTAGTTGCTCTATAAACTAGCGATGCTAGAGTGGTAATTAAATTTTTGAAAAAGAACACTTTTTTTAGGTTTAGGGTACCTAGGGGTATTATAAGTAATAGGGGGTTACATTTTTGCAATCAGTAGTTTCAAAACTTGTTAACAAAATATGGAGTCACTCATAAAATTACTACCCTGTATCATCCATAAACTTATGGACAAGTTGAGGTGTCCAATAAGGAAATAAAGCGTATCCCAAAGACGATTATCAACGCATCTAAGAAAATTGGTCTTTAAAACTAGATGATGCATTGTGGGCTTATAAGATAGCTTTTAAAACCCCTATAAGAATGTCCCCACACAAAATCGCTTATGGTAAGTCATGTCACCTACCTGAAAAGCTCGAGCACAAAGCCTATTGGGCCATAAAATACCTCAACTTTGATTTACAAGCTGCGGGTTAAAAGAGATTACTCCAATTGAACAGCTAGCCGAGATTAGAGAAGCAGCTTATGAAAATGCTAGGATCTATAAGGAGAGAGCTAAACGATGGCATGACAAGAACATGCAACAATGGGAGTTTGTGCTTGGTCAGAAAGTGCTATTATACAACTCTCGACTAAAGCTGTTCCTAGGTAAGTTAAAATCTCGATGGTTTGGGCCATTTGAAATAGCTAACATTTTTCCTTATGGTACAATTGAGTTAGAGGCAAGAGACAATCACACTTTCAAGGTAAATGGTCATCTCTTCAAACACTATTTTGAAAGAGAAAACATGGATAGTGACATAACTATGGTGGTAAGCGAGAATTCACAGTAAGATTGGAAAAGTCAAGCCAACAACTATAAACTAAGTGCTTTAGGAGAGGCAACCTATGTCTAATTAAACTAATTTTTTATCTTATTTATTACTAGTTTTCTTTATTATTTAAAAAAAAAAAAGTTAAAGAGCTGACCATTTGCATTAAGGCTACTAGCCTATAAAAAAGAAAAAAGAGAAAAGTGTGAAACTTTGAACTCAAGGCTATCGCCTTATCAACCAGCCTACTTATATACGCTTGCAATGTACGCTACCGACGTACAGAGGAAAGAGTCAACATACAGTGCTTTTTAAAGCACGATCATCAATTTTCTCTCTCTCTTCTCACTCATTTTCTTCCTGATTTCTCTCTCTACCTTCTCTCTCTCTCTCTAATTCTCTCCTTCTCCATTACTCTATCCTTTACATACATTTTTCATCACTCCGTCTTACATTCACTCATTATCTTCATTTTTTTCCATACCCGTTTTCATTTTTTTTAGCTCAGTTCTGTGACTCACCATGCCACCTAAGAAGATGCAACTTGAGTGAAAGAAATAGAAGATGACAACCACTTCATCTTCCAAAAGTTCAAGCAGTGATCTACTTTCACATTAAGAGTAGGAGGAAGTTATAATGAATGACATTCATAAATCAACAATAGCTAGATTAGACTCTTTTGCAAGAGTATGGAATCGATGATAGAATCCAGCAAATGGTTCCTGATAAAACATGGTTTCAATTATTTGAGGGAAAAGAACCCACTTTTAGAAATATAGCTATTGATTTTTTGTCTACTTTACAGTTAGAGAGAAGTGGGTGAATGTCCACTTTCACTTTTCAAGTTTATGGAGAAATTTTTGTAATTGAATTGAGTCAAATTGGTTATTTTCTAGGTTTATATAATAAGGAGGTAGTTAGATATTTGTACAATTTTCTAATGATTTTTTTATGTATTTTATTTTTAGTTTTCTTTTATTTTCACTTTATTGTTAGATTATTTTGTTTAGTACCCATCTATTTAGGTAACTCTGGATTATGAACTCTACTATGTACTCTTGAGTGCACTTTTGTGCTATCTTTGCTATTTCATGTTTTTTTATGTTTGATGAAACTGGTCAAATTTGAATTCTATGCTAGCAATGATCTTACGCTTTGAATTTTCCTTGTTGAAAATTTGAATCTAAGGGAGTACTAGTTTTTCATTTCTTATTGCTACGAATTTTTATTTCCCCTTGAATATTGAATAGAAGATAGTGTGGATACTGTCTATTCTAAAGTAGGGGAAAGAAAATATAGGAAATGAATTTTGAATTAAATTGAATATCAATGTTGATGTTGGTTTTTGTTTATAAATAGTTATACTTTCCTATCAGTTCGAACTTTATTTATTCTTAAGTATTTGGCAATGTTTAAGCAATGATTTTTTTTTTTCAAAATTTTGAATTTGTTGTTTAGAATCTAGAGATTATATAAAGAAAAAAACGTGTTAATAGCATCTGATTGTGATTTGAATAATTGACTCACTAAGGAGCCCTACTCACCAATGTTGAGATTTTTGTACTCAGTTAAAATTAATTAGTCAGTTCTTTAGAAACCTAATTTCCCTAGTTTTTAGCCTTAGAATTTGAAGTTTAAGAGTCAGTCTAGTCCTTAAGTGAAAAGTAATCAGGTTCACTTCTATGCAAAGTTAGTTAGTACATGGTCTTTTTAGTTATTCTAATGGTACTTTAACACTTAGTGAAAGAGGTAAGTGAAACTTTGAACTTAGTGATTCTTATAAAAGAAGTCTAAAAAATTTTAGTGAGCATTAAAAAATAAAGATGAAATGAGAGCCTTTACTCCAATAACTCAAGAAATTGAGTTAAGAGTATCTTAACATGAATGTTAGAATGAGAAAGAGTTCGTAGGGGTCTCTTTAAAACCTGGTTACTTGGGTGATGAGCTTAAGATGTGCCAACTCAATGCACTCACTATAACTAGAAGGGTGAAAAGGCAAAATTTCAGTGTCTAAACTAAAAAGAAAAAAAAAAGAAAAGAAAAAAAAAGGGAATGGAAAATGGAAAATTTAAATGCAATTCAAGAAATAAATTAAGGCCTGTAATAAAAATGGAAGAAAACGTAAGGATAGAGTAGATACCTTATGCTTTCACTATTTTGTTAACTTGTTTGTTGAAATAATTAGAGGGATAATATGTTTGCTAATAGTTGTGAAGTTTAAATAGGTTTTTTTTTTTCCTTTTAAGATTGAGTAACTTCTTTTAAAATAGAACTCCTAGGTTAAACACTTAGATTAAAAATTTTTTTCTCTAGAGTGGTGGTTAATTTCAATTATAGTACTCTGATCACATATTTCAGTTTGATTCGAGTGGTGGGTATTATAAATTAGTGAGTCTGAAAGTATGAAATATTAGATGTGCTGGATTAGCAAATTTGTATTTTCAATGATAGATTTCTTTAGTTTTATTTATTTTGCTTGAGGATAAGTAAAAGTTCTACTGTAAGGGAGTTGATAAAGGCATATTTTATTCATATTTAAATGAGCAAATTAGAGAAAATTTTTATTGATTTTATAGAAATCATATAGAATTGATACTTAAGTATCCTCATTTGAACAGATGATGAAGGATTTAGAGTGGAAATACAGACAATTTAGAGGAGTTTTACGCAAACGAAGAAGCCCAAATCAAGTTATAGAACAATTGGAATTTAAGGCAACCGACCTACATTCAACACTGGCAGCTTTGGAAGTCAGCACCGGTGGCCTTTAGAATCTACACCATCGACCTTGAAGCTTACACCGTCGACTATGAAGCTTACACCACCAGCCTATCAACTAGCCTTCATTAAAAAGAAGCCTTACGTGAGCCAACCTTAGTTTTTCTTATAAATAGTTTTATGTTTCACCGTTTGAGAGACTTGTTTTTGAGACACATACTTTCCTTAGACGTAGAGAGTCATAGAACAGTTATTAGATAGTTCTTGAAGAATTCTTATGTAGAATCGCTTAGATCATTGAGAAGATTTTGCTTTGGAGACTAAGTTTTGGAGTTACAATTGTAGTTTATCTTTTCCAATTATAGAATTGGTGATATCTATTTTAATTATATTTATGCAATTTTGCTAATTATTCATACTTTCAATTATGAATTTTCTTGCAATTTCAATTAGTAGTTGCGCTTTTGTTTCAAATACCATGGTTGGTTAAATTTATTTATGGGAATTGATGAAACCCTAGATAGCT
Organism: Lumnitzera racemosa; assembly: GCA_024138005.1. NCBI lineage: Eukaryota > Viridiplantae > Streptophyta > Magnoliopsida > Myrtales > Combretaceae > Lumnitzera > Lumnitzera racemosa. Next base: position 49,348,730 of record JAMXBC010000007.1, read on the forward strand.
AAGATGATGATTGTGTTCATGTTATAAGATTAATAGCTATAGGGATGATTCATGATTGCAATTTCTATGATTTCAATTATAGTGGTTTAATTTATTATAATTGTTAGAAACCCTAGTGATATGACAATTGATATAAGGTTTGTTAAAAATTCTTAGTTAATTTGATTAATTAATGTGGAAGCAGTATTAATTGCATTAATTAGAAATTATTTAGAGATTAATGTGATGTTTGGTGATTGATTATTCATTAGACATTAGGAATAATTGATTTAGGACATTAGACAATCATAGTATAAGGAGATATATGATTGTAATTTAGAGTTCACTATTAATTGGAGATACGGGAGTTGATTGATTAATTAGGGGTTTAAATCCTTAAGTTTTAAGGCATAATAATTTTACTTGAATAACCATATAGCTAATAATTTATATAACATGATAACAATTTAGTTTGCATAATTATACTTGTTAGAGTATTCGCAATTTAATTATATATATATATATGTTTAAGCGAATCACCTTGTATCCCAATAACATAACCTTACTACTATAACAACAACATGTTATAAGTCTACACCTTTATTAAATTGCATCAATTTTTATTTTTTGTTCCAATATTTACTTTCTTTTAAAAGTCCCCAATTGCTTTATTCAATTGGACTAGATTAGAGTAGTGAGTCAAGATCTTGTACTTAAATAAGCCTTTCTCCTCAAGGAAATGGCACGGTAAATACTCACTAGTATTATTACTATCTACGATCTGACATGCTAGCTAGTTAACATGATCCACTTTAAAAACCATCATTCTCAAATAGCTATTAATTTTACTAATGGCCTATGCCATAGTGGTGGCTAGTTTTTGTCGTCATTGCCCAAGAGAAGAAAATGGAGCTAATATCAAATAAATTGAGGACTTTAAGACTAGGCACTTGTTTAGTTGTAGTTGATAGTTCTAATCCATAGTTTAGTGTAATTTATGTTTATTTGAGTAGCTTAGCTATCCATAGTTTTAAGCTTTTTAGAGTATAAATTTTGAATCTTTACTATTGAAATAAGTTGGTTGAATATAAACTTATCTACAACCGATCTAATATCAAGCTAAGATTATGTTGGATATAATTATTGTGCTATTTACAAGTTGTAGTTTTGGGGTTTAATTAGGTTGGAAAGGAGTAGAATTTAGGTGAAAAGACATGGGAGATAATAGAACCTTTTAAGGTTATTATGTTTTATCTCCTAGAGATGTAACCTCCATTATTGAACCACTTGAGATTCAAGTAGAGAATTGTAAGCTCAATCCTGAATTGTTGAGACTTATATAAGATAGGCAATTCAAGGGACAACTACATGATGACTTGATTGGATATAATTATACCTATCAAATTATAGTATAATAAATGGATTAAGTCTAAGTTGTCAATCCCTTAGGAATTGTACACATTAATGATCATTCTAACTCTCTTACCTAGCCAAGACAATTATTAGATTTTAAAGTGTAACACAATTTAATTAAACTGTTGTAATTAAATGGAAAAAAAGTAAATACAACTAAAATTAAAAAGAGATAATAATAAAATAAGAAACTTTGAATTTACAATATGGATATTTAGACATTGTTTTAGCTAGAGATTAATATACAATAACGAAAAATATCTAATTTCTTCCATAACTTTATTAATTAGGAGTACTCCTTTTAATAATTTAATAGGAGTCACTTCATTATTAACTCCTAATTCTAACTATAGTCTACTCAAATCGCTTCTAAAATAAAGCATGTCAAGATAGCATTAAGAACATGAATTCTCTTCACAAATCTATAAAAACATCCAAAAGAATTTTATAACTTATTACTATGACTACAAATATTCTCTTCAATCATGTTAGGTCTAATTACAAGCTTAGTCTCACAACCATCATGCATAATATCAAATAATTAGGATTGAAACCCTAGAAGTAATAAGCTAATCAATTAAGAACATATGATTGAATCAATAAAAATTAGCAAATTCATTAGAGTATACATAATAACACTTTATTTGTTAACTTTAGGATTCACAAGTCTAGATATCAAAGATCTACACCATAACCATGATAAAAGAACAATATTTCATAAAAACTACAAAAGAGGTCAAAACTAATTGTAATACAAAGAAAACCCTAACAAATCCCTAAGAATGGTTGCTTTCTCTCTATCTCTCTTCTCATATAGAAATTTAACTTCCTATTTTTAAGGAATGGTCAAAAGGATTCAAATGAGGAAACTTCTTTATGGAATTTCATGATCATAACCTAGAAGAATAAGCGAGAACCCTAGGCATGATTCTCCCTACAATTAAAACTCTTGAAATTCCTTGTAATTTTTGGATGAATGGATCACAATGAAAAGCATGACCATAATCTTCTCTAGTTATTTATATCAAGCAAAATTCTTCTCCATGAGCTACTATCTTTGATTGCTTCTTCAAATAAGTGAAAATCTTATCTAATTTTAAATGATTTGTGGAAAAATTTCTCTCCTTTCACTTCAATAGTTCCTTGAAATCCTAAAATCAATAAATTACTTAATTAAGCACCAAATCCATTAAATTGTAACAAAATAAAGGAGAATCATTATGAAAACTTAGCAATTCATATGAGCAAATTTATACTCATCAAATGTCCCCACACTTATATGTTTTCTTGTCCTCAAGCAAGTCACTTAAGCTTTATCAAGGATTAAAACAAAATAACTAGGATAAGAAATATTTGTCCAGCCCATTACTATTCAACAAACCAATGAAAAATCTCGTCTAACTCAAAACAAATTAGAAATTGAATCCGTATAAGTCTTTGCAACTAATAGATTGTCACTCAATAACCTTTATAACCTCTTTCCAATGACCTTCTAAATATACATAGAATACAATTCTCTTTTCAATCTCTTTAAGTACAATAATCAGGATCAAATATATGTTATATTTACCCATCATTTGATCATTCCCTTATTACGAGCTTTCATTAAGAAGCTTTCTTTCTTTTATTCTTTTCTTTTTTCCCATTAAACTAAAGTGGTTTCATCGTCAATGCATCCCATAATAGATGATAGGTTATTGGGCGTTAAGATACCCCTTTCAAACCATTTACTATATAACCGATTTTGGTCTTTTCATTGTCATGCGAATCTAGCCTTAACATGGACTTTTCTCTTAACCCTTGTAGCAAGCTTTTAACTAGCAATCCTAAGTTTGTTAGCTAAGTTGCTAGGTGTCATTTTACATGAAGGAAGCTTGCTGCAAGCTTAATTGCCGGAGTCAACGAAGCCCATAGCTAGACTTTTAATGTTTTAGCAATTTTATTTTACATGTATAGGTTCAACTTTGAACCCTTTTTTCATTCACCCATTTCTTTTATTATTTAGTTGCCTCCAACTTCTTAAGAATTTTTAGGGAACTTTGGGAAGACAAGTTTCTTCTAGTTATTTGCTCAAAATTGTAAAGCTCTCAAAATCAAAAATGAAAAAGTATAAATCTAAGTAAGCTTAAAAATAATACATGGCTAATGCTCAATCAACAACATCACTTCATTTTACTTTTTCTCTTTTTAAAATCCTAAACTAAATAGTGTGTAACTTTACCCCACATAGATTTCACTATTAGTTCCATCAACATGTAAGACACACAAAGTAATTAAAGAAATGAGCTTCAAACAAGTTCTATTCATAAGGTTACTGAAGACTGGATTGTAAATAAAAAAAAATTAGGTTTAATGAAACAAAATAGTAAGGTTAGTTTCCTAAATAATAATAAGCAACATAACAACATACCCTTTTCCTACACTTAATTAGTACATTTTCCCTAATATGCATACAATAAAGCTCATATTGAATAGGTACTTAAACAAAAGATAGAATAGGAACAATATGGAAAAGAAACTGGACTCCTTTGAGATATGCTTGATTGCAATGTATATTCCTTATGAGTTAATGTTTGAAGAAGTTAATGAGCATATATATGTATATATCTTATAATTGATTTCATGATGCTCTTATAAGAATTTTTTGGGTGTTTATATTGAATCTAATGCTTAATTCATTTATATATTGATTCTAGGCTTTGTTTGATTGATTTAAAGAGTTTGATGATTTTTTTCCAAAGTTTTAGATGATTTAGAGATGGATTAGATGAGTTTTCAAGCTTTGCAAAGGATTATACCCATAGATAATGATCATTAATTGAAATCCTAAACAAAAGAGCAAGGAAATAAGAAAGAAATTGGTTGCTTAGAACATAACAGGGAAAGATTATAGGTGTGATCCCCCTATTTCATTAATTTATGATTTTTGAAGCATAAAGAGAGCATAGGCAAGGACCACAATCGTGATCCTAAACATGAACATGCTATTCCTTATGAATCTTCTTATTTTTAGAAAGATTTGAAGCCCAAAAGTTGGCCTACACATGTACTTTTATAGAAAGCCTTGTAAACACAATATAGAATAGAATATAGAACAAATTGCAACTTATTCTTGTTCCTTTCATTAAACTAGAATTAGCTTTTAAGAACATCCTTTAAAATAGTTTTACCTTCTCTTTAGAATTCAACATTGAAAATGATAGAAGCAATATTTGATCTTAAGTTAGGGTTTAGAACTCCTTCAAAGCTTATATTCATTCCCTTCTAAATATTCTTAATTTGGATATTGTCTACCTATCATTTCTCTTATGGTTAATTGATATTGCTCATTGGATACCTTAGATTATCAGTTATTGAATTGTGTTTATTATTTTAACCCTTTAATTCTCTAATCTTGACAACATAAATTATTATTTTTTTGGAATATATTTTTATTAGAATTGAGTTAAAAGACCTTTTCTAATTGATTACTATGAGCTGGATAATTTAGATTAAAAAAGACATAGTGATATGCTCTTTAATTCAATTAAGGATTAGGATTAAGAGAGGATTAATTTAGTTTAGTGTTAGAGAGGATAAATTGGTTGATCATGGGTATTTATTCATTATTAATAGTATTCTAATTATCTTTTTACAGTTGAATCCCTTAAGATGTTGAATATCCTAATTAATTAATTTTCCTTGCGTAATTAGTTTTTAGATTTTAATTATTTCATAAATCTTTGATTTTATCTACCTAGAATTAGATGGGACTAATACTAATAAAAGTTAGACATAACTCCTTGTAGATTCACTTGGTTCTCACTAGATTTATTACTGCAAATGCAATCTAGTGCACTTGCTAGTAAAAACATATTTTTGTTATTTGCTATAAAAAGGTAGCATTAGATCAAGTTAAAAATATGCTTTTGTTATTTGTTATAAAAAAAAAGTAGAGTTAGGTTAAGCGTATCAAATTTTTGGTTTAGTTACTAGTGAATTTTTTCCCTAATTTTGGCATTTAAGATCGTTTATAGCTAGGTGCTTTGCTCTATTTGTTTGTTTTCTCTTTGTTTTTGTTTTCTTTGTTTATTTTCTTTTAGTTTCTTTTTAGTGTCGAATTTCTCCTTCATTTTATTTTATTTTATAGGCACTTTTTCTAAAGGACCAATGTATACAAACTTTTCCATTGTGTTGCATTGCAGAGCTTCAAATCAAATCCATTCTTTTAAGTAACATGAGGGTAAATCTTATATGAGGCACGATTAAGGTTTTAAAACTTAATGACCAGATGCCCACATCATGATACTCCTACTAAGAATCAATTACTAATATTCTAAGATGGGATTTGGTGTCATGATAAATTCATGGTAAGAGGACCATTAACAACAATGCTAGTGATGCAAGCAATTAAAATAATTAAAGAATTGGCATATTACAAATATGGTGAACGACATCCTTATGCAAATGTTGTGATCTTGACTCTAAAAAAAGAGAGGAGTATTAAATAATTATTAACAAATTTAGAGTAGAAGTAGGAATAAAGATTTGAAAGATAGAATTCAACCATCTAAAGGTTAGTGAAGGTAATTGAGCTTTTGACCGCCACATTAGTGGGTGTAAAGGTGAATCCTCCTAAGTCTATAAAGCATGAAGAAAAACTCAAATTGCCAGCAACTGCCACTAAGGAATCACAAGCTGATTGTAGCATTTAAGTAACGAGAGAGGTAAAGAAACCGGCTTGAGATGAATTTAATTTCTTCTCTTCCTTTTATTTTCCATTATCTCGCGTGTATACTGTTAGGACCTTAAAGGGGCCTAGTAGGATTGCTTAAAAATTTTCATGTCACATGTATACCTATAATATGGAAACTACCTTGCAAGTCAAAGATCGAAAAACTCTAAATGATAAATCACTAAGATAATTGATTTTTAAGTAATTAATTTGTTATAATATAAAAATATAAATAACTATGGATGTTCGATATCCTACAGTTCCTCAGAACCGAAAAGAATCGGTATCCCCTACCAAATAATAAGACAGGATATACCAAATTTATAAAATTACAATAAAATTTAATTATATGGAATTTTAACATACAAATATTTCTGACAAAGGATGTTTCTGTATCATTTATAAATGTCTCAACTCATTCTATTACTATCATATTTATCTTCACCTTACGCTCGACACTTGAGACTTATCCCTATCCCAATCCCAACATAAGTAAACCTGTGAAAAAAACTAAGGGGGAATGAGCATAAAACAGCTTAGTAAGTTTATTCCTCACCACTACCATTTAAGCAAGTTATCAAACACTATTCATACACATGTAAGCTATCTACATACAAAATCAATTTAAGCATGATGAATGCAAGCAACACATCTATAGGAGTCTAGAACTATGAACGGTATAGAAGTACGTCGTCTACACTTTAATTATCCCCTGTACTTACCCACACAGGGTACCTCAACTTATCCGCAAAAGTTGCCTAGGGGTACTACCCCTCTAGGCACACTCGACTATTAACCTAGTCAAGAAAGGAATTCCAATCCAAATAAGTGGATCTCAAACTAAGAGTATCCACCATCCAAGGCTCCTTAAGCACAAACATGCAAGTCCTTTCACAACCAAAATTATCCAAGGCCTTACAGGTACAATAAAGCGAGTTCTCTTGCTATCAATTGGAGATCCCATGTTAACTTTACCTTAATGATAAAATATTATTTCCGGCTCTACAAATCCTTATCAAAATCGTACAAAATATGTTTAATATTAGAAAATCTTTTTCCATAAAATACTTTTCTCAAAATTTTACAAAGCTAGTACTCTCCATCCATACATTTACTGAGTCATAGATAAGCGATGAATAAAATCGGTTATTCTAATCAAATATTTATATTTATTAATTTTAAAAAGGTGATCACATAAATGATGGCATATAAGCAAAATAGTTATTCAGACATACAGGCAACAACAAGTAGCAAAACATCAGATAAGTAATATGTACAAACAAGTAGTAGGTGATTATAACTCACTTATCCTGATTATTGCTCATTCTCCAAGTCTTTAAGGTTTCCAAAACTTGATATCGAAACACCTAAAAGTTAATAAAACTTATAAGTATCCTGAGAAATAGATTCCTTAGTTAACTAAAAGGCTATTGTAGTTTGTTTAGTTTCCCAAGTATGGCATATACAAGGTTTATTATACTTTAGTGGGAACAATAGTAGCCATATTCGTAAGTTAAGGTAGTTTATGTATTTAATTACTTATTTCTTCTCATTATCAATTTATAGGGTTTATTCTATTACTTAGTTATTTTATTTATTCCTTTTAGTTTTATCTTACATCTTTAGTCATGTGTAGCTTTTTCATCTTAACTCCAAATTTTTTTTACAATTTTATGGTCATTTCTTATCGTTTCCGAATGGACGTTTACATAATAAGGTCTATTTTAGACGTTAAGACCTGTGTTTTACAATATAGACTAAATTTATTGAAATTTAATTGTTAAAGCTTGAATATTCTTATTAACTAGTTTTATGTTCTATTTTAGTAGTTAATGATTTCATTAGTCATTAATTATTTCACTTAAATGAACTTATGGTTTATTATTTTAGAGGCTTATGTCATCACTTATGTCATCATTTGATTATGTATCATCTATTACATATGTATACTTATTCTTATGTATTCATACACTTTATACATATGTTATATATATACTTATACTTCTAATATACTAATAAGTATACTTGTGTACTTATATGTATACTAGTACATATGCCCGTATACATATACGATGACATACATATTTTCGTAAGCCTAGAGTACCCTCTTAAGAAAGCTTCACAAATTTCCTATTTTTGGACTTTAAGGGTATATTTAGCAAGGTATATGTATGTATTGTTGTATATAACTCATTTTAGGTTATGCACATAATAGGTACTTATGTATAAAGGTCTTCATACATGTATTTGTCAAGTGTACTCTTATATACACCTACTTAAGCATATGTACATGTGTTGTTCTTCCATTTACTAAGGATTCCTACACTTCTAAGCATAAAAAATGGAACTTTCTTCCTTCAACAACATATATTTACATATCACATAAACTTCCTACACTATTCAACCTATACATCTAACTACTAAGATAAGAAATTACATAATAACATACCTTTTTCTTCTTGATTTATAATAGTAGGAATTGTGAAAGTGAAGTAGGAAAGTGTGGAAATAAGGGAGCAAAGGGGTTATGGTTTGGTAAGGGGTAGAAAAGAGTTGTGTTTGTGTTGTTTTGTGTTTTAAAAAGATGAAGACAAGTGGGGTCCATGGTAGGAGGAAGTGGACAGCAAAGGAGGGGTGGAATTGGAAAAAAAATTGAGTAGAAAGTTAAAGAAAATGAAGGAATTCTCTAAATGACAATGGCATTTTGTTGACTTAGTCAATATTTCAAAATTACATGTAATCTAAGTATACATAATGAAGTAATTAGTGAGAATTAGGAAGAAAATTAAGGAAATGAAAGGAAATATGGGGTTTAGTGAAATGATTAGTAAGGATAGATAATGAGATCTTTCTCTAAGTATTTATATCCTATATACATTATTTTGTAGGCCACTTAATGTAATTATCATAGAAAGTGTCATTTAGAGTACTAATACTTATTATATGTAGTATAATCATCAACTGAGCTCTTGACTCTTTATAATACTAACCTAGTTATATACTGAGAAGATGAATGTGATCTATGATGCAATATCTTAGTTTTGAAAGGATTACTTTAGTATTATATGTAGTTATGAATTATTGAAAGTTATCTTTAATCTTTTATTAATGATTTGGCAAGATATTAAGGATATATTATCAATTAGGGTTTTATAGTAAGTTATGATAAAATAGTACTTTTATATCTTTAAAGTTATAGTTTTAGGATTTTTAGCGCTTTCGAATGAAATATTTGGTTTCTAGATACATTAAGGGTATAAAAGTTTTCTATGCGATTAAATCTTCGGTTGTTATCTTAGGGTTTTGATGAGGTTCGAGGTTAACTTTAGCAATTATATATACTTAAGGTTTTAAGATCTTCATATGTGATTTGAGGTTCAATTAATAATTTAAGGTTTTTCACATTCGCTTCAGGTTTTGAATTGAGATTTTAATTGATTTTAAATCTCACTAGCTCTATTGACTTCAGGAAATTATCTACAGTTTTAGGGATTTGATCCTATACTTAGAAGGTTAGATTTATGAGGTTTACATATACAATCTACATGAATAAATTCGATAGGCCAAATCATTCTATCACTATTTGAGTAATTTCGAAGTTTATGTATTTTTTTTATTTTTATCATGTTTCTTTAAATCAAATTAAAAATGAAATAGAATTTTCTTTTTCTTTATGTGATAGAGAGGTTTGAAAGATTAGAAAATCAATTCGAAAATATTATGAAAGCCTCTACCCTAGCTAAGCCAATTAATGCAATATATCTAATATTTGGTAAGAAAGCTGAATTTTAGGAAACTCCTGCTTCTACATCAAAATCAAAAGATGATGAAGTATAACAAAAGCGTATTCTTAGCGAACGTAAGCTTACTGCTAAACAAGGTATACCCTCTATACCATTTCCAAACACTTACTTAAATGAAAAATTGACAAAGAATTTGAGTAGTTTTTGGAGATATTTAAGAAGTTGATGATCAATATTCCCTTGGTCAATCTATTAGAGGAAACACCTCATTATAGATATTATTTGAAAGAAATTATGGCTAAGAAAAGGAAAATTAATGTACAAGAGACAATTATGTTGATTGAAGCATTCATTGAAGCATTGAAGGACACCTTACCCTTAAATTAAAATATCTAAGGAAATTTGCTTTAGATTGCACCATAGGAAATGAGAATCTTAAGAGCACATTTTATGATTTAGGTGTAAGTATTAATGTCACACCCAAAATGAAGTAGTAAGACACAACAAAACACCTTATAATATTTAGAAACTAGTGATCAACACCTATGTTGCCACACTAGCTTCACCATAATGTACATCGCTCTATACACAAACTACTGGAATGAGGAGAATGCATACAACATTTATAGGTAAGAGTTAGTATACTTCATAAGCAATATTTTTACTTTAAATAAGTTTAGTTAATTTAACAAGTTTATCTTCTATAGTATATGTAATCCATCATCAGTATGTGAATCTATCTTCTATGTAAAGTAGTATAAAAGAGTACATAGCACCATCTCTATGTAAACTGGAGAAGTTATTCCTCAAAAGATATTACAAACATATCAAATCTATTGATCTATAATGCATTTAGAAGTCTTCTATTTGTTGCTTCGCTCAACTTACTTCCCATCAAACAAGTTGCTAACCAATACACTACGTAAGGTATAGTGCGGCCTAGAGAAGCCCAATAGAGGCCCTGTAAAATACCGTAAGGGTGTAAGCTAGATCCAAATTAGTGAGAACCATTTCATATTGCTCACAAACAAGAGCAAACAAGCCATCAAGCATATGAATGTATGCACAAGAAAGTGAATGCAGCATCACATATAATCAATCGAAAACCATATGAAGATAAAGGTTAATGCCCCCTTTAGCTCAAAGGTTAAGGGTTATAGTTCTACTAAGTGCCCAAGCTAATCTAATTATTGTTTATCTCTTAGCATGTATCCTTGGTTATGTAAATCATTTGTTCATTTAAACACTTCAAGAATAAATTCCTTAGCTATATACACCTTCAAATATATGCATGCTCACAATAACATAAGGAACTCAGCTTATTTAATTACATGACCATCCTCTTAGTCTATTTAGTTTGCAGTTAAATGAGAGAACCTTAACTTAAGACACTCCTTCATTATGTATGCGATAGTTGGTAGCAATGTACATGCAAAGTACCATGCATGATATAATTTTATTTAAGTTTCAATATACTCATGTCTATTTTTCTTAGGTGCTTAATCAATTTCCTGCAATACATGCAATAGCCAACCTTTACTTTCCACTATCAGTTTGGTCATTTTGTCATCACGTCAATAGACAAACAAACACATGCATAATCTTAATACCCCACTCATCTAATTATTGTTTTCTTTTAAATGCAACTATCATACAATCATAAAATAGAGTAATAGTCATTAAGATACTCACTTGTCCATTTGACTTAGTCAAAATAATCCTCATGATATTCAAAGATTCGTCCACACCACCTGTAGCACAATTTATCAATAGTAAAAATAACTATATCAATGACTATAATCACAAAATTCCTAAATTGATTCTTTCTTACTCACTTCTCTATATATGGTGCAATTAGTTCATAATTAATAATCTTCTCTTTATATGATGCTCTTATTCATATTTTTAAAATATAATACTTCAAAATTGATTAGAATTTGCTTAAATTAACTTATGACTCAATATAATTTTCTTATTAATCCTTATTAGAGGAGCATGTAATTAGCACTAAAGGCATCTTGAAATTGTTTTACTTATCTTGTAATCTCTCATTTTCCCTAGATTTTTATAAAATTAGTATGTTAGTATTATAATGTGAATGATTTCCATAATTTCTTAATTATCTCATTTTAACTGTAATTTGTGCCAAATCACTTTCTTAATGATTTTTACATATTTTATCTATTTTGATCATAGAAGTCTTTTATCATATCATAAATCTTACCTATTATTATGCCTTAATCAAAATTTAAAATTAATAAACCCTATTTACTAATTGTTGGCTGAAACCCTAAGCATCATCTACCCTATATTTTCATCATCTTATTATCCTTCTCTAAGCATTAATCTTTTAAAATATCTCATACACATACTATAAAATGTGAATTAGAGTTCATATGATAGAGGAAACATGTATACTAGCATATATATGTGTGTGTGTATATATATATATATATATATATATATAACGCCAACATAAGGGTAGGAGTATAAATACTTAACTTAGTATTTTCTTAATCTTAAGCAAGATATGAGAACTTATTATATTATTATATTAGGATCCTCATAAGTATTGGATGATTATAATAATCATGTACATACAAACAACAATATATAGTTTTATGCACTAACTTATATGTAATCTATGATCCTTTCTAAAGCTTTATTTATTTATATTAACTTTAAGTAGTTAGTAATACTTACTAAATTTAGATGATCTTGTTGAATCCTTGAAGTCTCCTAAATGGGAATGGATGGCGGAGAGTAACGAAAAGAATGGAGAGGGTTTGGGACCACAATGAAAATGAAACACCGGTGAAAAGGAAGAAGGAAAGTTGGTTAGGAAAGTAGGAAAGAAACCAAGACATCAAAACTTCTATAAGAAGAGATTAACAGCTTAGAATGGAAAATGATTGCTATCACTTTCTCAACAAGATATGCATAGTTTTTTTTTAATTTGTCAATGCTTTATTTTTACATGTGCTCATGGCAAGATGGAAGAATTGTTTCCATTGTGTTGTCTTTCTTATATTTTATTATATTTATTTTAATTAACATGAGACAAAAGTTGTAACTCCTCCCCTTATTCCCATTCAACTCATGGTATATATTGAGTGTTATGTGATAACTTTTATTTTAAATACATTTCATACGGTGATTTTATAGTATTTCCCTTACATCTTTGGTTTTCTTTAAAGAAATTAATACTTAATTGAGTAAAATTTTGATTTCAAGGTTTGAATGCATTCTTGGATCGAAAACAAAGAAAAGGAATCAACTTTCACTCAATTCGGAGTTCAAATGAAGGAGTTATGAAGTTTTGAAGTTACACAGTCTAGGACATGACTGTGTACCTAGGCTGTGTCCATCTAGGAAAATAGGCTGAGGTCAGAAAGTTACATGACTTGAGGACACGACCGTGTCTGGTGACGAAATGAAAACCTTTCAATACACTATAAAATGACATACTAGAGTTTCATATTAAGGATTGGACATTTAAAAGAGAAAAGACTTGAGGAGAAGGAGAGGAAAAAGGTGAAAGCAACATTCAACTTCAAGATTGAAGAGATTAATCATCAACAAAAAGGGTTTTTCATGTTTGATTTATTAATTTTGTTGGAGCTCATTTTTAGTTTCATTATGATAGTTTAGAATTCGTATATTTAGGATTATGGAACCTAGGGTTTCATGTGACTCTTGGGTAGATTTATAATTTTCAACAAAGTTTCTATCTTTTCTTGATTCAATTATGTTATTTAATTGTTAATTGATATTTCTAGAGTATTAACATATGATATTATGCATGATGATTGAGAAATCACATGTGTAATAAGATCTTTACATAATTGGAGAGAATTACATATATACTTAGAGATAAGATATATGTTTCTTCCAGAAAGTCATTCTTTTGTGTGGGAATTCATTATACATTAACGCGATTCTAAATTATATTACTAAGTGAAGAGATTCCGGTAAATAATTTAAGATTAGGGTTAATAGGCTTAAGAAAGGTATTAACTTTAATTGTGAATCCCTCTGGTCAAGAATAATAGAAATTGAATTGAATATATTTTAAGCGGTCATATGTTAAATACTAGGGGAAATAATTCCTAAATACATTATTACCTTCTTGAAGTCGTTCTTAGTTTTATCGCTTTCTAACACCATAACTGATATTACATATAGACAAGATATCATAAGATTTCATGTATTCAACTTTAATAAAGAAGACAAGACAATTCCATGCCATAAAGGAAGCCTAATGGTCGGTTCTTACAACGCTAGAAAGGGAGGTCATGCCTTGTCTTTCATCCATCATTCACTTTGTCTTATACACTACTATTCACCTCTTAATACTCACATCATCTAGTCTTGTCAAATGTTAGCATTTGTATAAGCTATAAGACAACAAATCAAGCTTCTTAAAAATACTTTCCTACACCCATACAATCAGCTACTCTCTCTCTCATATCCCTCACTTTCACTTTCATTTTTACTCTCATTTCTCTCACTTGAAAATCAACCCAAAAGAGGAAACACAAAAACCCCACAAAATCAACATTGTTGCTACTTGTAGCTCTAATCCATACAGCACAAAAGATCCACCTTGTGTACTCCATTTGTCAACCTTTAAAGCCACTTTTAGGATCCTTAGAACACCCTCTAAACCCCATATCAAAGGACCAAAACTCAAGTTTCCAAAAAGGTTGCAAGAAGGAGAAAGTAAGACAAGAAGTTTAAGTAGAAACTTAGTACACAATCATCATACTTTTGCTTTGTGGACGAGGAAATGTTTTTTTTGTGTTAGTAGCTTAGTATTCCATGTTAAGAGACCATGTTTTCTTAAGGATATTAGTATGATCGTAAGTTGATGAAATAACTAAGACCACCCTAAGAAGCAAACTCATGAAACCCTTACCTGAGAGTTGACTTATGAGCATGTAAAGTTGGTGTTATGTAGAGATATTTGTTTAATATTTAGAATGGAAGATTTTAAGTTGAGAAAATCATGAAATCAGAACTTAAATGTAGAGAAAGCATGTTAGACATGAGGACTTGTGAGTCATTTGGATGTTACTTTCACTTCTTTAAGTTAAACATGCTCAAACCTAGACTAAGGTAAAGGAAAATCCATCACATGAAGCTTTTATGAGAAAACTAACTTTGTAAGACATGAACTATGATATAGAAGTTGTAATAAGTATGAGATCTATGATTTTCATGTAAAGTGTGAGCTAAGTAATCATCTCATGGAAGAGAAGTAAAGTTATGATTTGAATATAAGCAACCTAAGTTCCTGATCTAATACCTAAACTTAAGGAAATGATGAAACAAGTTAAAAAACCAAGTGAGAGCCCTTAGGATTCACCATGACCAAAATTGGAACCTTGTTGAAAGACACTTAAAAATGTGATAAAAGTAAGTAAACAAAATAAAAAGATCAACTAAGGTAAGTAAGATAAGTGTATATAGCTTAAAACTTAAAACTAAGCTTAAAACTTCCAAAATGGGCCTCAAACTCCAACTTGAATCCTCATTAAATTTCTTACCAGCAACTTAGCCTAACAATAAAAGTTTTTTTAAGACTCTTAAAAAGCCCGTAAAACACGCCCTAAGCCCAAGAAAGTGACTATCTTTGATTTGGATAAAAAACAAGCCTATTTGATAACTTAAGCCCATTTAAAAGCTTAAGAAGTAGTCGTTAGCCTTAAGAGTGTAAATTAAAGTTGGAAATCTGAATTTAAGGAGTATTTGAAGCCTAGAATGAGATCCTAAGCCTAATCCCAAAAGACTTCCCAAGTTACGAAAAAGCCCAATAACTAAACAAAGCCTAAAAACACTCCAAATCATAAGGATCGCTACTATTTTGACCTATAGGCTAATCTGCATGCCTCATGTAGAAAATATAACCTCAATACATTAAAGTATACTTGAAAATGATTAATATTGATTATAAGATCATAAAAATCAGATTTAAATGAGAAAGTTATACAGTATTGAGTCTTTATCCTAACCGGACAGGCTTACTAGGTGCTAAGAGATGTCAATCGTTAGTAAGGAGCTGTGTCTTATGGCTTTTGCTTAAAGCGTATGTTTGTGGATTGTGAAGGCTACTACACCACTAAACTTGGGATTTGAAAATAACTTGTTGCTCAGAATGAAAGTATATTATATACGTTCTATATATATATATATGGTTTTGTTTTGACTTAAGCACAATAGTGCCATTGATATAAAACCCAAGTGCTAAGACTTGGATTTTGGTTTGTGTCAGTTAATTATCTCCAACCCTGACTACAGGGGCAGTAATTATAAGTTATGTGCAGTTCCTAAGCCACTGCATGTATTGTTTGGCATATTGATTGATCATGTATTCATATGTTTATGCATTAAATAAATTTTAGTCATGCAGTATTGATTAGGAGATTTATCTCACTAAGCATAAGCTTACACCTCAATAGATTTTTGTCAATGGAGGACCATCTCTTCATTCATCTGAGCTGAGGAATGCCCAAGGTGAATCTTGTTTGGTGACAAGATGGAGTGTTCAGGGAGTGGAGAAGAGATTTTTTTCTAATAGACTGTTATAAATAATCATTTATCTTTATTTTTCAATTTATTTTATAGATAGAAGTTTTTTAATGCAGATTCTTATATGAACTATATTCGTTTGTAATATTCTTTTGGTATGGAATTCAATGAATTCACATGTTTGTTTAATTAATCTACATCAAAGAAGTAAATTTTAGTTAAATTACTCGATATTACTTATTTCTAGGCTTAGTGGTGATGTATAGTAGAAGGAGCCTTATGTGTTGTATAAAAGGCCTACAATCAACAAGGGGTTGATTTCAAATCTTTATATAGTATACGACGATCTACTACGACAACAATACTGTTGGGTCGTGATAACTTTCCTACACTTAAGCTTTGCTTGTCCTCAAGTAAATACTCAAAAGAATCAATTGCACATTCAACAAAGCATTCCTAGTAGATTAACACACTTTATTCTTACTATTTAATGATAGTTTCCAAAGGCACAAAGTTACCACTAAGTTAAATAGATCAAACGAAAATTGGTTACACTTCATCTATTTCCTTAAGTGTATATAAAAAAAGTTTCAATCACTTCTTAAGAACATTAATCTAGAAGAAAATTACACCGCATCCATTTTTTTCTTGTATTTCTACTTCTTTTATTGAATCTCTTTGACAACAACTTACTCATTACATAGAGATTAGTAGCAGAGTCGGACTTTGCTCTATTGAGAGACTAAAGCCTACCCTTACTAATTTAGTCCTAAACACTTCAATTTACTCTATTTTAAAGAGATCCTCAAGAAGTATCAACAAGTGAATTACTTCATTTATCCTTTTCATTTAAGATTCAATGAACTCAAAAAGTAATTGAAAAGTAGACATACCACTTAGTAAGTTTAGAAACATAACCAATTAACTTTGAACTAAAAACTCTGATTCACTTCTAACCTCTAAATTCATTCATTAAATAGCAAGTAAGTTTAGTTCACTTCACTTAGATTTTATCCTACAATATTGCTCATGTACACTAAGTCTATAAGAAGTAGTTAGACACAAAATTGATTGTTTCTATGCCAAATTGACAATCTACTTAGTAAACCCACAACTTGAAAACCAACAACTTAAGTGGAAGACTTTTGATAAATAAGGTTCATCCTTCCCCACACTTAGTGAGAGACATTGTCCTTAATGTCGAAGGAAAGCAAACATAGAATGAGCATATAAAAGGAAACAACTCGAAAGATGAAAATTAATAAACAACAAGAATTGGGCTTCCCTGAAATATGAAGTTTGACCATTTCACTAAGTCGTAAACTATCAGACAATACATCCTTTAAACACCATGACAATTTGAACAACAAAAGATACCTGACCATTAAGACTAAACAAAAACAAAATACAAAAAATACATAATATGAAAGCCTCCATTAACAATACATCAGTGAGGTTAAGCTCTCAACCAGGTAAGCATTCTAAAAATAACAAAGTACAACAAAAGAAAAGAAAAGAAAGAAAACAAATTAGTCATGCTTGGCGTTCATCTCTTCATTGGAGCTATCTTCCTCTTCCTCGGATGACTTGTCTTCACTCTCAATCCCAACTCTTTGTCTTACTACTTCTTGCTAAGCTCCATGCATTTCCTCCTCATCATCATTGTCTTCTTCTTCTAACCCTTCCTCCTCATCACCAGAGTCTTCTTCTCCTGACTCTTCATATCCTTCTTCTTCTTCTTCTGGTGCACTTATTGGTAAGGAACAAAGGTTGACTAAGACCCGCGTCCTCCTGTGTATGAGCACGAGAGAAACAAGAGGAAATAGCCACTCTTATTTTCATGGTGATGTTCTTCAAAAGCTTAACAATTCCCTTCTTAGTCTCTTTAATCTCAACTACTTTAGTTTCTAATCTCTTCAAATTACTAACTAAGAAGCTCGATGTGATAAGCATGAAATCCAGAGCACCAGGGTCCTCAATGTCCAAATTAGGATCTGAGACTCTTGTAATACCCTACTGATTAAAAGGGGTCCTTGGAAGTGGTTCTAGATTAGCATAAGAGTCTTTTGGCTTGTCATATGTAGGCCACAACCTTAAATTGCTAAGGAATCTTGTAATCAATCCTCCTACAAAAATGCCCCTGCTCTTATCAAACGTTTGTCAATGAAGTCCAAATGCAGTTAGGATTCTCATTTTCACCGGAAACCCCTTAAGTACACTGTATAAGGACAGTAAGTCATACTCCCCCACTACCTTAAGGCTCTTGTGTTTCCCATAAATCATCTTAACAAGAATGTAGTGGAAGACTCAAGCACTAGTCTTCTTCAAAGTTGAAGCTTTGGACTTACTCACCACTAAACTACTCTTATTAGAGATTTCTCTCCAAAACTCAATCACTGAAGTTCGTCAAGGAAGACTTATTAGTAAATCTACAAACTCTTCATCCTCTAACTCAGTGCAAATATACAATCCCATCGCCGATACAAAGGTTCACATATCAAAGGTATGAGTGCTTCTGAAAGCAAAGAACTCCACCTCATTATCCATTTTTGAACCAATATACTTGTACTTGATTTTGAATGATGAGAGAAAAGTTAATGTTGTTTGTTTGTAAGTTTTCTCCCTAACAGTGAATAGCTTCAACCATGTCCCATTTACTGACAATCTCTGCATGGCTATCTTTAAGCCGTACTCTCCCAATATATCCCAATCGATAACACAGTGTCTCTTGATGATCTTCTTAATAGCAAATTCCTTAAATCTCTCTTTTTTCTTTGCAATCATACCAGCTGGTGGAGTAACTACCCTACTTGAACTTGTAGCATTGGATTGCCTAGGAGGAGGAGAAGAAGAAGAACGATCAACCTTCAATCTCTTGTGCTGGGAAGTCATTGATGATTTCTTGGGTGCTACCTGTAAATGTCCACATTAGTTCAAACTCATGTACAATTTAAGTACAATTTAGACTAAGCAAACCCATTCCAACTTCCTTGAACTTACAAGCATAAAGTATCAATCAAATAATCATGATCAACCCTAACTTATATTAAAGCATGTATTACACAAGTGAATTCATAATAACTCAACTTATAACCCGAGCTTTAACTAAGGATTCGTATTTCCACTCAACTATACAACACTTTACTTCACAAAATTAACACATAAACACAATACAATTCCTAAATGGCTTACAACACGTCAACATATAGAAAACTAACTATCAACGCAATCTTACATAACACTTAATCACTACAACTAAACTACATCACCAAATTAAGCTCAATTTGCAAAAATCCCTAATTCAATCATTGTCAATATAAATTAAGGTTTAAGCTTAGTATCATAAATTTCAACACAATGTCATGCAAATTAAAGTCTAATTGTGATACAAACACAACCACTAGTACTATAACAACACTTTTACAAAGTATAGTATACACACATATATAAACCCAAAAGTTACATGAAAAAAATCACTATAAATGTAGAAAAATGAATGAAAAAGAGGAAAATCATACCTTAGAAGAGTGTAATTGGGATGAGAGTGATTGTATAAGTGTTAGAATGGGGTGGAATAAGAGTTAATGTGAAGAAAATGGTGATAGATATTATAAGGAAATCGGCGTAGAGAATGTTATCACTGTGTGGAGTTTTTAAATGTGAGAAATGAGGAAAGAGATAGGGAAATTTCTTATATAGTGAGGTGGTAGGGACATGGTCACGGCTGTGACTCAAGGTGTAATGCCTCTTTTGAGCTTGATTATAGGCATAATAAGTTGTGATTAACACTATGCTTAAAATTTTTAAACTATCACAACCTATACTCTTTAATAGTTACGGGTGTAAACAAACCCGTAACTAGCATTGTGGTAAAAAATTTCATACCTAACTTATTTTATCTTGGCTATGATTTAAATGAAAACTTCCTAGGGTAGTAATCATGTGATGGAGGTATGAAATTTTCTAAGGAAGTGATCACGGCTGTGATGGATAGGTAGATTAACCTTATTAATTAATCATGGCCGTGATTGAATCCATGATCAATGCAGTGCTTAAAAAAATAAATATTTACCTTTATTACAGCTATGATGCATATTGACCTTTCGTCCTTCGTCTATGGCCCCACACTTTGTGAAATTCTTCTCTTCCCTTTTTATCACCATGACTTCTACTTGATGTTTCCTTTCTTTTTGCGTCAAACTATAGAAAAATACACGTTAAACAAACCAAACAAATAATGACAAAAACAACAAATAATTTAAACTTAATAACTTCAAAGTGCTAAATTAATCATAAGAGTAAAGCTAATTAAAGGATACATGCTTGGTTAACGCCTTAAGCTTGTTGTCATGACCCTATAGGGGACCTAGTAGGATCACCTAAAATTTTCATAACATGTGTCCACCCATAATATGAAAACCTCCTTGCAAGTCAGAGATTGCAAGACTTTAAATGATTAATTACTAAGTTTACTGATTTTTAAGTAAATAATTTACTATAAAATACAAAGATAAATAACTATGGGTATCCGATATCCTACAGTTCATCAAAACCGTAGAGAATCGGTATCCCCTACCAAATAATAAGATAGGATATACCAATATTACAAAAGAAATATAAGAAAATTAAATTATCAACAAAGGTTGTTTATGTATTATCTAAAGAGTACTCAACTATTTCTAATACTAAGTTACATATCTTCATCTCACACTCAACACTCGAGATTTATCCCAATCCTAATGTAAGTAAACCTGCAAAAGAAACTATGAGGGAATGAGCATATAACAGCTTAGTGAGTTCGTTCCTCACCACCACCATTCAAGCAAGTTATCAAATATTATATCACACATGTAAGCAGGGTATTTACATACAAAATGAATGCAGGCATGATAAATGCAAGCAACACATCTATAGGAGTCCAGAACTATGGAAGGTATAGAATTACGTCGTCCACACTTCGATTATCCCCTGTACTTACATGCACAGGGTACCTTAACTTACCTGCATGAGGCTACCTAGGGGCCTCACCCCCTAGGCTTCACTCGACTATTACCCTAGCCGAGAAAGATTTCAATTCAAATAGGGGGATTCCATTCTAGGACTATCTACACTCCAAGGCCCCTCGGGCATAACTTGCGAGTCTATCTCGCAAGCGACAATTAACTAAGGCCTTATAGGCACAATAAAGTGAGTCCTCTCGCTATCACATGGAGAACCAATGCTAGCTTTGCCTTAACAATAAAATACCATTTCTGGCAGTACAACCCTTATCAAATTCGTACAAAAGACGTTTAAGATTAAGAAAACCTTTTTCAACATTTTACAAAGCTAGCACTCTCCATCCATACATTTACTGGGTCATTGACATGCTACTAATAGAACTGGTTATTTGGGTCAAATATTTATATTTATCAATTTAAAAAAAAAAAAGGTCACACAGATGATGGCATACGAGCAGAACAGTCATGTACTAAAGATACTGGTTATTTGGGTCAAATATTATATTTAATAACAAAATTAATAAGGTAAAAATCCTACAAGATTATGTCATTCAAACTTTGATCAAACAGCATTAAACTAATATAATAACACTATAGTATCATGTAAAATGACTCCCATTAATAAAGTCATTAAGTTTATTGTTCGCCCTTTCCAAGTATGTTGGGATTTATAACTCCATTAGTTAATCTATACTATTTTCTCATATTTAAGTTATGGACTTTTTTAATAATTTTTGTAATTTCGTTTACTCATTTATAACTTATTGTCATATTTTGCGTATATAACAGTTTTGACTTCTGTTAACTAAAGGTTATATAAATATCAATATTTAAGTTATAAAATAATAATGTATTGGATTTTCATACATTGTTATCTTAACTATTTTCTCATGATTAATAATTATTTAGTCAATATTTGATATTATATATTTTGATAATTTCCTATTTTGAGATTTTTAACTTATTTATTGACGTTATCATTATTTTTATAGACCGTTTTATTTTTGATTATTATTTTTAAATTTCATTATTATTTAAGTTTAAATTAAACCTATCTTATTTTTAACATATCTATATTATATATTTCTATATAATATTTTATAATTTATTTTGAAAAGAAATATTTAATTACTATTATATATATATATAAATATATATACATATAACCTTACATATATTTCAAATTTAGTAAATATATTATATGTCCTAATACATATTCGGTACTTATATTATACATTATACGTATTATATATGTATATGTATTTATTAAAAATAAACATACTCCTATATACCTATTCATGTATTTATGTATTTGTATTTATTTATATAGAAGTCTTACATATGTACATACATTTAAATACATACATATATATATTCGGTATACACACATATAATTACCACTCATTAATATATATATACTACACGGTTATATATATATATATATACTAAAATAGTTATACATGGATACACACACTGAAGCGACCCTAGGAGGGGCCTAGTAGTATTTCCTAAAATTTCCATATCACGTATGCACACATGATACGAAAATCGCCTTGCAAGTCAAAGGTTGTAAGACTCTAAATAATTATTTGCTACAGTCTTCAATTTTAGTTCATTAGCTCATCATATAATATAAATAATTATAGATATCCATTTTTTTTTTCCACAGTTTCTCAGAACCACAGAGAATCGGTATCCCCTACCAAAATAGTGAAATAAGATAGACAATTCTAGAAAATTTTAAATTTACTAAAGATACTAAACTTAATTGAGACATTAGTCGTTTTTCGGAGCATTCTGAATTAACTATACAAGCTTTTCATCATACTGATTCAATGGTAGCACTCTGTACTCGATTCCTATCCCATTCCCAACTATCGATCAATCTGCAAGGAAAAGAATTGTTAGGGTGTAAGCTTACACTTAGTGAGATAATTACCCTCGTCAATACCGCATGATAGAAATTTATTAAATGCACAATCATATGAATGCATGAACAATCAGTATGCCAAACAACGCATGCAGTGACCTAGGAACTGCATACGACTCAAAATTACGCTCCCTATAGTCGGGGTTTGGAGATAATTAACCGACCCAAACCAAAATCCGGGTTCTAGACCTTGGGTTTTATTTCATTTGCACTATCGTGCTCATGCCAAAACAAAACTCTCTCTCTCTCTCTCTCTCTCTCTCTCTCTCTATATATATATATATATATATATATGTATACTTCCTTTACTAAAATCAAATCATATCTTTTAAAATCCCAAGTCTAGCGGTATGGTGGCCTCCGCAATCCACAAACACACGCCCTAAGCAAAAGCCACAAAACTCGGCCCCTCGCCGACGGTTGGCGTCTCCCAGCGCCTAGTAAGCCCATCAGCTTAGGTCACAGACTCAATATATATGATGGCATAGCTAGTGCCCAATCCTGCAGGAAACTCGTATTCCTGTGAGTCCCCTCCCATCTTCTGCGTGAAGCGGCAGTCGGTGTTATCCGTATGCAATATGGGGAATGCATGATTCATTTTGAGTACTTAATCATATAAGTGATTAACTTGATTTTTTGGGTGATCAAACAATTTCATTCCATACAATTCACATGTATATAAGACAACAAACAATTACCATTGTTATATATATAATTAACAAGTCATCACATTCATCCATAAATCCATACACATGCATCTCCCATATCCTACAAGCATCCAAGTTTATATATATATATATATGTTTAGGTGCATCTACTTTACAAGCACAATCAAGTAAAGAGTAATCGGGAATTTACTCACTTAGCCATGTGGATCAATCAAAATAATCTAGGATAGGTCGTCTCCCTAAAGCCGGGTCCCCTGGACATCGCAAATATGATACTATAAGGATTTGAAATAAAACTTAGAAAACTAAGATAAAACCCTTTAAGTTATACTTTGGAATGGTTTCATAAATTTTTCCGATTTTACTTAAAAGTTCAATCGCGTATAACTTTTTCGTTTTAAATCCGATTTTTATGATCTTATAGTCAATCTTGATTTTTTTTGAGTGTACTTTAATGTAGTAAGGTTAGATTTTCGAAATGAGGTATACAATTCTGTCCATGTGTTAGAATAGTAGTGTTCCTCATGTGTTGGAGTGTTTTTGGGCCTTGTATGGTAAATGGGCTTTTTGATAACTTGAGAAATCCTTTGGGCTTAGTCTTAAGATTTTATCCTAAGCTTAAAATACTCCTTGAGATCAGATTTACAACTTTGATTTATATTCCTAAGGCTAACAATTACTTCTTGGGCCCTTTAGTAGGCTTAAGTTGTCAAATGGGCTTGTTTTTTGTTCAAACTAAAGTTAATGACTTTGGTAGGCTTATGGGGCCTTAGGTGGATTTCTTATGGGCTTCAAAACAACCTCTCTTGATACTTTAGGGTGCTATTCAAATTTTTATTGAAGGCCCAACTTAGAGTTCTAGGATTGTTTTGAGAGTTTTAGGTTCGGTTTTGAGTTTTAGGCTTTGTATGCTTACCATACTTGCTTTGGTTAATATTTTTACTTTGTTCTTTCACTTTTATCATATTTTTAGGCTTCTTTCTCCCATGTTCCAGATCTGTTCATGATGGTTCTAAGGGGTCCTTACTTGGTTTTTCAACTTGTTTCATTATTTCCTTAAGTTTAGGTGGTAGATTATGCACTTAGACTACTTATGTCCAAATCTTAACTTAAGTTCTCTTCCATCAAATGATCCTTTAACTCATGCTCCACATAAAGAAATAAAAGATCTTATACTTAATAAAACCTCCATATCATGGCTCATGTCATACAAAGTTGGTTTCTTCATAAAACCTCATATGATGGATTTTTCCTTAACTTAAGTCTAGATTTGAGCATGTTTAACTTAATGGAAATAAAATCAACATCCAAATGACTATGGAACCCTCACGTCCAGCATGATCATCCTCCATTAAAGTTCTTATTTCAAGATTTTCTTAGCTTAAAATCTTCCATTTAAAGCATTAAACAAATGTCTTCACAAAACACCAACTTTACATGCTCATATTTCAACTTCATGTAAAGGTTTCATGGTTTGTTTCTTAAAATGATTTTTGGTGTTATAACAACTTAAACCTTACTTATATCTTCAAGAAATCAAAGTCTCCTAATCATAAACACTAACCCACAATGATAAGAAATACTTACTCATCCTTAAAGCAAATTATGGTGGTTGTGCACAAAGGTTCCACTTAAGCTCTTAACTTTGCTTCCTCTTTTGCAACCTTTTGGAACCCGAATCTTTTGGTCTTTTGGAATGGAGTTTGTGGAAGGTTCTAATGGTTCTAAAAGATCTTAGATGGTGAAAGAAAATAACACAAGAATAACAAGAGAAATTGCCGTGAGTATGGAAGCAAAAATGGTGGAGGCAATGTTGGGAATTTATGGAGTTTGATTTTTTCTTTTGATTTGTATTTAAAGTGAGAGAAAAGGAAGTGAAAATGGGAGTGAAAGAGGGAGAGAGTGGCAGATTTTGAATGAGGAAAGAAGTGTGTGAAAGAAGCTTTAATTGAGTATCTTATAGCTTACACAAAAGTCAATAATTGCAACTATTGATGATGTAAGCAGTAAGGGGTGAATAGTGATGTGTAAGAGAAAGTGATTGATGGTTGAAAGACAAGAGCATGGCCCCCCTTTCTCCCTTATCCAAATCTGCCATTTGAAGTCTTTTTATGCCATGGAGTGGTCTTGTCTCATTTATTAAAGTTAAGCTTATGAAATCTTATGAAAAATTGTCCATATGTAGTATAAGTGAAGAGGTGATAAGGAAATTGTCTTATCACTAGATTTTGATAAGTTATCAGTTGATAAATGATTCCAACTCTCAATTGATAAGTTATCTAAGGTATTTGGTTGGTCTACTTATTTATGTATAAGGCTTATACATGAAGATAAGGGTATAGCCTTATAGGAAATTGTTTTGGGGTTTCTATCTTGCATTGTTTTGTAATTTATGATTTGATTTTTATAAAATTGTGAAATTTTCTAAAGTTGAATGATATTATTCAAATTAAATTATTGATTAATTACTTAGAGTTAAAATTCCTTAATGGTTTTAAGGTTTAGGGTTTTAAGTAACTTTAGAGCTCGTAATTCTTCAAGCTCAGGTTTTATCGATAATTAGTTTCTAAATGGGAAAAAATTTAATTTGTTTCTAAATGTAAGCTTGAATTCTTATTTTTGTTGATTCTTAGGAACGTTCGGATGGTACTTTTAATTGAATCATGAGCCCACTAAAAGTAGAGTTTATATTTATCAATTGATAAGTTATTTAGGATGATTGGTTGGTTTATTTATCCGTGTGCACAAATCTTATGCATGAAGATAAGGAGATTGTCTAATATGAAATTATTTTGGAGTTTATCTCTTAAATTGATTTGTAAGTTATGGTTTAATTCTTATAAAATTATGGAAATTTCTAAGTTGAATCAAATTGTTCAAATTAAATTCTTAATTAGCCACTTAGGGTTATAAGTCCTTAATTGTTTTAGGGTTTTTCACCAGCTCGGGAATAATTGACTTATACTTAGGAGCTTAAGGTTCAATTGGCTGAATTATTTAGGAATATCACTTTGTTATGCAACACACACACACATATATATATCATACGATAGATTAGGAAAAAATAAGGAAATTACTTATTAATATATTTATATGTATATACATATTATGGGGCTACTTATGTACACAAGTAAAATAATTTTTTGTAAATTTATTAATTTATTCCTTTAACTAACTTAGTTTTGTTGTTTATTATCGCTTGAAATAATCCCTGATTTGTTCATTATCTATTTTATATGATTTCACAAAACCATTGATAATTTTATTGATTTATGGCTTTTCAAGCATTAAGATAATTTTATTGTTTTAATTTTTTTTTTATATTTAGTATGTACAGTTCCTGTTAAGTTTAGGTTTATATATATATATATATATATATTTTAAAAAATACGCATATGTAAGGATTGGGGTTTTCTTGTATGATTAGGGTTTCCAAATCGTATAATAGTATATTTCAAGCTCGTTTTAAATTCCGAGTTTAAAATTTTAGTTGGTTTTCATTTTATGTGGTTTTATCGACTTAGGGAAATATTTAAAATACTCGAGTCCGATACTATGTTTAAAAGGTTAAATTTTATAGAGTCTACACACACACACACACATATATATATAGATTTACGGTACACCCATATATATATATATACTATAATTATTTATTAAACTACATAATACCCATTATTTATATTTATAAAAAAAAAAAACACATAACACATGTTCCTACGTATAATATACTTATGTGTATACATGTATACATACCTAGCCTAATATATATATACATATATATATATATAATCCAATTTTTGTGTTTATGCTCATATACATGAACTTAGTAATATGATATGTACAAAATACTATACAAATACTATCTTTATACATGTATCTACTACATAATATACATCTACCCTAGCAAAATAAATGACTTACTTATTTATTTTCCTCTTCTTTTCTTCTTCTTTTTCTTCATTCTTTCTCTCTTTCTTTCTCTTTTCTTTTCTCTCACGGTGATTTGTGCAGGATGTTCTTTCTTTTTTTTTTTCTCTCCAGATTTTGCTTCTACGACAGTTTTGTTTTCTTTCTTTTTCCTTTTCCTTTTTCTTTTTTTTTTTATTGAGTTAGCTTAAAATTTAAGATAAGTAATTATCCAAATTTGTTTTTCAATTTTTTTCTTTTATTTTCCACTCAACACGTGGCACATTTTTCTTCACGTAGGCGGGTTCAATTTCAATTCCCATTTCCAAAACATAAAGTTGGAAAAAGAAGAAAAGAATGAGAAGAGATAAATTGAAAATGAAAGAGAAGGAAAATGAAAATTAATAATAAATATATATAATTTTTCGACTCATATAAATTATAACAAATCTCATCATAAATTAATTTTTAAATTTTCATGAAATTTTATCAATTTAATCGATACCCGGTATAACTATAATTTTTACCAGTTATTATAGCGATTTCGTTATAATTTCATGTGAATAAGGTATTTAGTTGAAAATTGTAATCGACTATAATTTTATCACTATTGAGTAATACTTAATTATTTTATAGGTTTATATTTGTAATTTTAAGGTTTCAATCAAATTCGGGTTCAATTTTGGTTAATGGTGTGTAAGTCAGTTTTTAGGGTTTTAGTATGCGATGTAGGGTTTTGATTAATTTCTAAGATTTTTACTATTTATAATATATTTAGATTTATGATTTATTAAATTTTTACCTTGCTTTACTTTGATGACTCTTCAAGTCATCTATGTCTTAGGGTTCAATCCTTCTCTTAAATAGCTAAATTTACGGCATTTACACTTGATGTCTCCATAAGCTTTCGACTCAATTCCTTGACTAAAGAAGTCTTAACTCCTCCTTGCCTTAAAGTTATAGGTTAACCTTGTTCTCTTGGGTTTGCCTCCGTATTTCCAAGAAGAGATCCTTACACCCTTTTTGAAAGTGCTTTTGCAATCTACTTAACTTGGTTTTCTAAGTTATGGATCGATGCCCTTTGATTTCTCAAGATCCTAAAACCTTTTTTGAAAGTGCTTTTGTAATTTGCCCAACTTAGTTTTCTAAGTTAAGGATTAATGTCCTTTGATTTCTCAAGGCGGTTTCAACAGTCTGGTGACATGCTTCAGATGTCTTAATGTACTAAGCTAACATCTCCTCAATGGGCATTGGCTTACTTTGAGAGGGAGGCAATTGTCTTTGAAATCCAGGAGGTTACATGTTAGAGCTTTGACTGGCGTTGTTGCTCCATTTGAGATTAGGATGATTCCTCCAACCTAGATTATACATGTTATTGAAAGGATCATTTCTTGGTTTGATTGGGTTCCCCATGTAGTTAACCTCTTCCATTTGATCAATCTTTGATGAGCTTACCAACTTAGAATCTGAAATTGCTAAAGCCTTGTTTTGACCCATTATAAGACTATCAAACTTCCTTGTCAATGCCTCTACCTTATGTGCCAGAGTGGAAGTGGCATCCAATTCATGTTTTCCCGTTGACTTTATTTCTCTTCCTCTTACAAATGACCATTGATAATGGTTATTGGCCAATCTTTAAATAATTGGATACATTGCTCTAGTGACTTATGGTTTAGGTTTCCTCCAATAATTGCATCAATAAGCTACTTGGTTATATGGTTCAAACCATTATAGAAGGCCTAAACTTGGTGCCAATTTGGAAAACCATGATGGGTACACTTCCTTAACAATTCCTTCTACCTCTCCCATGTTTCATACTGAGTTTCTGAATCCATTTGACCAAAAGAAGAGATATCTGCCCTTAGCTTAGCCATTTTTTAGGATGGGAAGTATTTTCTCATGAATAGCTTAGCCATCTCTTACTTAACAATTCCTTTTGACCATCAAACCATGATGGGGTTGTGTCCATAACAATTCTTTCCACCTCTTCTATGCTTCATATAGTCTTTCAATCTATCTGTCTAAAAGAAGAGATATATGCCCTTAACTTAGCTATTCTTAAGGGTAGGAAGTATTTTCTCGTGAATAGCTCAACCATCTTTTGCCAGGTATTGATGGAATTCTTTAACATAGAGTTGAGTCACTGCTTAGCATTAGATCTTAATGAAAATGGAAATAGGCTAAGGTAGATAGTGTCCTTTGAAACTCTACCTATCTTAAAGGTATCACAAATCTCTAAGAATTGTTGCAAATGGTTGCTAGGGTCTTCATTGTTGAACCCATCAAACTGAACACATTGCTAGATCATTTGAATGAAACTTAGCTTGATCTCAAAAGTTTTAGCTTAAACTCTAGGTCGAGCGATGCTGGTACTTGCTCCATCCAAGTTAAGCCTACAATAATTTAACATTGTCCTTAAAGACATAGGTGGATTTACACCTAACTCATTTCACGCTTATACTATATTTCGATTTCCATCAAGAGGTGGGTCAAAATTCAATGGTGAATCTCTTTGAATACCATCTTTTGGATGCAAGAATTGGTTTTCTAATGGTGGCTCAACATTTTGATTGTGATTATTCATTTTGAATAACCTAAATGACTCTATTTTGATTCTCAACGGTTCTCATGCTCTTACTTCCTCAATATCGATGCATGCTTCTCAAAATACTCTCAAACTTTCTCCAAGTTACCTCTAAGTGTTCTCTCGGGTTTAGGATCGAAGTTAACTAGATTAGTCATATTGCTTTGAGTCATAAACTACAAATCAACAAATAAGCTAATGTGAGCATAAAGATCTTAAGTAAACTAATAACAAATAGAAAAGAAAACAAATTCAAGAAGAATAGGAATCATAATTTTCTTAATGATGATGCCTTTTTCCCTAATAATGGCGTGAAAAACTTGATTGCCTCTTAATAGAGCTACTGAGTCTTACAATTTAAATTCCTATATTTTATCCTTTACTTGGTTAAATAGGTAAGTGTGCTAATCGTTCGTTAATATAGATAAGTATAGGGTTATCTCCACTAAGAAAAGGATTCAAACATTAGTACTAATTGTTTTTTCTATTAACAAGCAATCGAATGATTTAATGAACTAATTTAACTGATCTCTACAACTAAACTATACTAATTCTAAGATTTCACCAAGAAAATAAAACAAATAGAATTATAACACAAAACAAGTTGCAAAGCAAGTATACTTCATCATATTAACATGGCTTAAGAACTATTCATCATAAAAATTACTTATCTATAGGAATTCTCTACTCATGAATATTCTTCTCAGAATTACTCAATTCACAAGTATACTTCATCATATTGACATGGCTTAAGAACTATTCATCATAAAAATTACTTATCTATAGGAATTCTCTACTCATGAGTATTCTTCTCAAAATTACTCAATTCTAATCCTAATTATGTACCATAGAATCTCTTCTCAAAGAATGGAGAAGTCAAGATTGCATTAGAAGCTCACTAATCCTTGAATTCCATACAACATGTAGCAAACTTCATAAAAATATCTCTATTAGCCAAAGTAATTCATTTTAGTACTTAAGATCTATTCAGTGGAATTGTTTCTCGACATATTCCATTAAAATTTACTAGAAGATTGTGTTGTACACTACACTATCTCAACTTGTATGAAGTTTTAATCACTAAAAATTCATAATTATTAGGAATAATAACAATTCACAATATATTCATGTTAAAATGACTATGTAAATCCTATTTTTTCACTTACACATGATAGAAACTAAACAAATATAGAGCAATAGTAAAAAGGAAGTAAAACACAACATAACAAAAAAGAGAAGAATAAAACCCTTTTTATTCATTTGAAGGATTCTAATATATAATACACAGATACTAGATTTTTCACAATTCTCTCAAAATTAATGAAGGATGTTGCACAAAAAACTCTCATTTCAATATCATTACTTAAGAACACAAATAAGAAACTTAATGGTCTTGATTCTAATGGTCTGTTACGTTTCTTGATGGTGTTTGTTCTAATGTAATTCCCTATCTCAATCTGGTGTTATCTCTTCTCTTATCTAAAAGTCATGATATATTTATACTTGATTCATCAAAGGACTTGAATTATACCACTTTAAGACACTACCTGGTGTTAAGACATGTTTTATGTACTAATTTGTGTGAAAAAGCTAAAGAAGAACAATTGTGTCCACTCCCATCATGCTCGTGACTTAGGAAGAGATAGTCTCGAAAAAAAAAAAAAGAATTGACACTAATCACAGCCATGATAATGGACGTAAATTCCTCATCGCAACTCATCACACCTGTAATTAATGGTGTGATATCTTACTATTATATAATCATAGCTATGATTGATAGGGGAATCATCAGAACTTCCTCAATTACAATCGTAATGAAGGGCATGATCAGTACTAGCCATTCCAATATTTTATTATCATGCCTGTGATCAAGTGAATCTTGCTTTTACTTCAAGGTTTTCTTCTCCTTACGGTCGTGATTGCCTTAAAAGCCATTGTTCTTGTGTAAATTTCATCTACTTGCTCGTGATTCATTTGAAATTAATACATTATACAATTAAGAACCAAAACTTAAGAACTAAATCACAATTATGAACAATTTATGTCTAAATATGCCTTAAAAGTATTGAGTAATTTACACTTATGATATATCTAATGTTGGTTAATCATGATCTGTTGATGTGCTTTGCTAACTTGGATAAATGTTTGATCTAAAATAAAGGGTTCACCACAATCTTGAGGATAAGATCAATAAGAACATGGAAGGATTAAAGAGTTTGTTCAACACTCAATAATCTAGCTAAAAGGCAAGCTCTAAGAGCTCAAAAGTAGCCTTGCCTAAAGGGGAAATTCCAAGTGTAGTAATATTCTATTGTCTATTTTCTTCGTCTCCCTCTAATCTTTATAAAATTACAAGAAATATGAAATTATATTGAATTCTAACATACAAATATTTTCGACAAAGGATGTTTCTATATCATTTATAAATGTCTCAACTCATTCTATTACTATCATATTCATCTTCACCTTGCGTTCGGCACTCGAGACTTATCCCTATCCTAATCCCAACATAAGTAAACCTGCAAAGGAAAGTAAGGGGGAACCGCATAAAACAGCTTAGTGAGCTCATCCCTTACCATTACCATTTAAGCAAGTTATCAAATATTATTCACACACATGTAAGCTATCTACATATAAAATGAATTCAAGTATGATGAATGCAAGCAACACATCTATAGGAGTTCAGAACTATGAACTATGCAGAAGTACGTCATCTACACTTCGATTATCCCTTGAACTTACTCGTATAAGGCACTTCAGCTTATCCACATGAGGCTACCTAGGGGTACCACCCCTTTAAGCAACACTCAACTATTATCCTAGTCAAGAAAAGAATTCCAATATAAATAAGGAAATCCTAAACTAAGACTTTCTACCATCCAAGGCCCTTCGGGCGCAAACATACGAATCCTTTCGCAACCAAAATTAGCTAAGACCTTACAAGCATAATAAAGTGAGTCCTCTTGATATCAATTGGAGATCCCATGCTACCTTTGCCTTAGTGA
Organism: Lumnitzera racemosa; assembly: GCA_024138005.1. NCBI lineage: Eukaryota > Viridiplantae > Streptophyta > Magnoliopsida > Myrtales > Combretaceae > Lumnitzera > Lumnitzera racemosa. The sequence goes on from JAMXBC010000007.1 coordinate 49,382,206, forward strand.
TAAAATATTATTTCCGACTTTGCAAATTCTTATAAAAATCATATAAAATATCTTTAATATTAGAAAAGTTTCTTCCATAAAATACTTTCCTCAAAATTTTGCAAAGCTAGCACTCTCCATCTATACATTTACTGAGCCATAGACATGTGACGAATAAATTCGATTATTCTAGTAAGATATTTATATTTATCAATTTTAAAAAGGTGATCACACAGATGATGGCATACAAGCAAAACTGTCATTCAGACATATAGGCAACAACAAGTAACAAAGCATCATATAAGTAACATGCATAAATAAGTAGCAAGTTATTAGAACTCCCTCACTTAGGTTATTGCTCATTTTCCAAGCCTTTGAGGTTTCTAAAACTCGATATCGAAATACCTAAGAGATAATAAAACTTATAAGTATCTTGAGAAACAAATTCCTTAGTTAACTAAAAGGTTATTGTAGTTTGTCTAGCTTCCTAATATAACTTAAGTATAGCGTATATAGAGTATATCATACTTTAGTAGGATCAATAGTAACTATAGTTGTATATTTGTAAGTTATGATACTTCATGTATTTAGTTATTTATTTCTCCTTATTATTAGTTTATGAGTCTATTACTTAGTTATCTTACTTATTTTATTCAATTTTATCTTACATCTTTAGTTGCATGTAAATATTTCATTTTATCTCTGATATTTACAAGCTTATAGTCATTTTTCATCGTTTTCTGACATATGTTTATACGGTGATATCCATTTTGGATGTTAAGACCTATATTTTATAATATCGATTAAATTTATTGAAATTTTAACTGTTAAAGCTTGAATATTCTTATTGCCTATTTTTTATATCTTGTTTTAGTATTTAATAATTTAATTAACCTTTAGATTCTTATATTTAGATGATTTTACATTATTATTATTATTGCATGTACCAAAATAAGGCTAACTCAAATTGAGAAGTGTGTTATCGGCTTAAAGTAGGTTCGACCCACATATGTATACACTTGTACATATTGTATATTTTATTATTTTACTATACTATCTTTTAGTAATTTAAGTAATCATGTTGTAATTTACTTATGTACTTATATATTCTATATGTATATTATGTGTATATATACTTCTCACACACTTATATGTATACTAGTATACTTATACATATACTTGTACTTATATCTGTACATATACTCGTATATGCATATGGTGGTATATGTATTTTTATATGTATTTTTGTATTCCTTCTATACTCCCTTAAGAAATCTTCATAAAATCCATATTTTTGTATCTTATGGGCTTAATTAGTAAGTTATATGTATGTATACTTAGTTTACTCCTTATTTTTGGTTATGTACATAAAAAAATACTCTTGTATAAGAATCTTCCAACATATGTACATGTGTTCTTCTACACTTATCTATATATATACCTACACTTATACCATGTATCTTACTAAAATTCACACATAAGTATCTCACATGTATCCATATGGTATATATACTCATGTATTCTACTCTTATACCCAAGTATTCCTACACTTAGATACATATATATAAGAATCTTATTTGTCTCAACATACATGTACATATGACATATGAACTCTAAAACTAACCTAACGTATACAACTAATTACTATTTAAGATGGAAGAATCACGTAAAACATACCTTTTTTCCTTGAAAAATGGAAGTAAGTTTTGAAATTTGGAAAGGGATGAAAGGGAAAAGGGGTGACGGTTTGAAGATGGGGGAAAAGAGCTTTGTTTTATGTAATCTTTTGTGTGTGAAAATGAAAACAAGTGGGGTCTAGATGAGTCCATGAAGTAGATGGCAAAGATAAGGGAAAGGAAGGAAGAAAATGGGCATGTGTTAATTGAACGAAAAATCAAGAAAATGGAAGAAGACTCTAGATGAAAATGATACTTTGTTGACTTTTCAATATGTTGACTAAGTCAACATTTGACTTGACTTAGTCAACTCTTTAAAATAACATGTAATCTAAGTGCACATTATGAAGTAATTAGGGAAAATTAGGAAGGAAATTAAGGAAATGAATGGAAATATGAGGTTTATTGAATTGATTAGTAAGAATAGGTAATGAGATCTTCCTTTAGGTATTTATATCCTATATAAATCATTTGATAGGCTATTTAATGTAATTATCATGAAAAGTGTCATTTGGGGTACTAATACTTACTATGTATAGTATAATCATTAATTAAGCTCTTAACTCTATATAATACTAACCTAGTTATATAATTAGAAGATGGATGTGATCTATAATGCAATATCTTAGTTCCTAAAAAATTACTTTAGTATTATATGTATTTATGAATGATTGAAAGTTATCTTTAATCTTTTACTAATGATTTGGCAAGATATTAAGGATATATTATCAACTAGGGTTTTATAGTAAGTTATGATTAATTAGTACTTTTATATCCTTAAAGTTATAGTTTTAGGGTTTTTATCACTTTCAAATAAAATCTTTGGTATCTAGATACATTTAGGGTATAAAATTTTTCTACGCGATTAAATCTTAAGTTGTTATCTTAAGGTTTTGATAAGGTTTAGGGTCAAACGTTTTAAGGTCTTCATATGCGATTAGAGGTTCAATTGATAATTTAAGGTTTTTCATATTCATTTTAGGTTTTGAATTAAGATTTAATCGGTTTTATATCGCATTAGCTCTATTGACTTCAAGAAATCATCTACAGTTTAGGAGTTTGATTCTATATTTAGAAGGCTAAATTTGTAGAGTTTACACCATTATTAGTAAGGATAGACTTTTGAGAGCATTAGTAGATTTCGCTATTCTAGAAATATTGAAGTTTTATGGTTTAAGTACAATAGGGACAAGGATGTTTAGTCCCAATTAATGAAGTTTACAACTTTTTGGTCTTTTGAGATATGTAAATATTATATATATTTGTAACTTTAAAGGGTAAAGTTGAACTCATTTCAAGCACTAAAAGAATAAAGTATAGTCTTTTATCAAATTTGTGTATAGTTAAAATAGGTACTTCTGTATGATGATATATTTCGTACTATACTAGGATGTTGCACTCTAATTGTCCTTCATAGGTGTTATACTAGAGTTTTCATGTTAATTATTCACACTTGTAGAGTTTTGTACATTATACTAAATTCAAGTATAGGAAAGATGTCCCCATAGATAGGAGCTTATGTTTTCCCAATTTCATAGAAACATGCCAAGCAATCCAAAGATGAGTAGGATGTGCTTTCATAATTTAATTTGCAAACTTTTTTTTTTTTAATTTTATATTGATATGTTTTGCTGTTAGCTATAATTCTTATTAGTTTTAATGTTGTTTTTTTTTATTGAACTTCTCCTATCTGTAGATGGAATAGTTTGGGAGTAATTTTAGTTTTTAATTTTCTTTATACATTTTATACTTTCATGTAACCACAATACTCAAATAGTTGAACTATATGAGATGTGATGACTTCTGAATTTAGTTATATGCCAAATTCCAGGTAGAGTAGATCGTTGTTCTATTAATGGTTGGTTATCATTAAATTGTTTATGCCCTTCCTTTTGAATTTCAATATTTAATTAAAGCAAGCCAAGCTTTCTAGCCTATGAAATGGTCAAGCTCAAAGTCACTTTGGTTATCAAACTAGGTCGGGTAGATTGGAACTAAGCCAGCTAAATGACGAGCAAAATTGAAGAAGAAAATCTACTATCAATACTATATATCTACTAAAGATTTTCACTTACTAGTATTTTTCTCAAATAGTACATGCAAAAATATTCTAGAATAAATTTTTATAATTTTTGGATTTAATATAATCTTTTTAAAAAATTATGGAAATTCGAGTAGAAATTTAGACTCACTAGAAAAATAGTTATCTAGCCACCAGTAGCCTGTACCACTTTGTTAACTTAAACTAGTGCCGCCTCCATTGTTAGGTGATGGTAGTTTGCATCCAGTATCTCCTTAAACTTGTGGTTCAAGAAATCTCTCAGTTTACATTATCTTCTTATAAATTTTCCAAAATTTTCCTCCCTTGTTATTTCTTCCCAAAATTTTCTACAATTCTTAAGATTTGGATGAAGTCATAGAGAGCATTTAGTGATGATCCCAAAGTTGCCTTACTGAAAATGAAGGTCTCTCCAAAAGTCTAATATACTTCTTTGAATCACTATTGTAAGTCTCCTTAGTCTAAATCTTCCCCTTAAAACTTACCTGTGAAGTATCAAATTGGCTAAGTCACTTTTGTATATACCTTAAATTACTAGCTTGGAACAGATATGTAAAACTACGAGGCTCACACTTATTATTTTTTCCAATTTTCAAAACTTCTTAGTTTATGATTTTTTTGTGTTATTTTCATTTTCTAAGGCGATGACATGGTATCCTACCTTCCAGACCAAAATAGGTAAGCTTTACTCAATCCTTGTTATTATGATACTTTAAGGGTTATTTAATTAGGAGTTTAGGACACTTAGAAATACAAAAACATCTCCTTTATGTGCATGTATTATTTAAGGTTTACAAAGAATTTTTATTGACATTTGCATCTAGAAAAACACACTGTAAATCTCGCAAATTTAGCTATTTCAAAGTAGAATTAAACCCAAATACTATAGATGATTTCATGAATCGTTAAAGCCGAGCAAGATAAAAATTTAATAAACTATAAATTTGAATATATTATAAGTAATAAAAATCCTAAAAAAATCTATTGAAACCCAAATCGCATATAAAAACCCTAAATTTGATATACATGTAACTACTTGAACTTGATTGAAACCCTAAAACTATAATTTTAAACTCATAAAGTGAATAAATATCACTTAATAATGATATAATTGAAGTCGATGACAATTATCGATTATCGACTAAATCGCATAATCGCGTAAAACTTTTAATGAAAATTTCAAAATAAACTTATAAAAATTATAATCATAACGGGTACCAATTAAATCGATAAATTTTCATAAAATTCTAAAATTAATTTATAAATGTTATTTTTATGTTTAGAAAAATTACATAAAATTATTTTTATTTTCCTTTTTTCTTACCTTTTTTTATTTTTCTATTCTTTTTCCTTCTTATTTTTTTCCTTGTTTTCTACGTAAATTTTAGCTGCAATGTTCAGTAGCCCATATGCTAAATTATCTCATCCAAGTATTGTCGAATTAAAGGATAAAGGACAAATTATATAAAGCAAATGTTCTTTCTCAATTAATGAAGAAATTAATCAAGATTTTTTTTCTTTTCCTTCTTATTCTTTGATTTTAATTATTGAATTTGTTGCTTACCTCTAGAACTTTCAAAATAGGAAAAAAAAAAAAAACACACACACACAAACCAAAATTGAGAAGAACAAAAGGGAAAAACCAAACAATTGGAAGAAGAAGAAGAAGAAGAAAGCCTAAGGAAATTAATCAAATATTTTACTAAAATAATTAGGTAAGTATTTATTTAATTGTTGTACATATGTATATCACATAATTTGTACATGTATATACTAAGTATTTTGTTATATATTTAATTACATGTATATATGTGTATGCATAAATAGATATGTATATAGGTATTAAGTATTTTCTCTATTTGTGTACAAACATATGTATGTAGGCATGTATATATGTATTATTATGTATAACATATGATATACGTATTTGTATATGTATGTATGTATAAATAAGAATACATATAGTATGTATTTAGTATTTTTACTATTTAGGTATTGATATATATATATATATGTATGCACACGAGAATTATATATATATATATATATAGGTCTGTATATATGTACATAGTATTTTTCTTAAGTATAATATGTATGTATACTAAATATTTCCATTATATACATGCATATAAATTTGGTATTTTACTTAATTACTTATGTATATATACATGTGATTATATATATATATATGTAATTATTATTATTTTTACTATATGAGGTATATACATGTACACGTATATAGTAAATATATGTACATACACTTAGTATTTTCAAAGTATAAGAATTTTTTTATATATAGTATATGTATATTGCTGGACGTGAAGATGTATATATATTATTATTATTAATATCTTTTTTGTTTTAGTATATATACACATATATATTAAAACCCTATAGGTACATAAGTATAAAAAATATAAATAAGTGTATATTATACTCGTACATAATGTATAAGAAAAGTTAGAATAATTTATTATATAAAGTATTTTTATGGATAAATGTACGTATACGAATAGTAACGTATATGTAAAAGTAAAAATATGAGTATGTGTAAATATTATAATATTAATTTAATAAATAAAGTAAGTTAATAAATATATATAAATACATAACTACCGTAAATTAGGAAAAAGGATAATAATTAAGTAAATTAGAAAAATTAATGAAGTATAATAATAATTATTTATATATATAATTATATTGTAAAATAGGAAAATAATGGAAAATTATGAAAAATATGTAAGTATGACACGTAGCACTCTCACATGCTGCCACATCATCATATATATATAAATTAAGTAATTTTCATGATTAATAATAATGAATAATTAATTAAATAGAAAAATTCGAATTAATAAATATTAAACCCCAAAAATAAGTAAATATAGTAAAATATACTCAAAATAAGAAAATTACAAAAACATATGATACAAAGAATTATTAATTCATAATTATACTAAGAAAAGCATTATTTGTTATTTTACAAATTTTTAAGTCAAAATAATGAATTTTGTGATATTTTTATATTTCAATCCAAATGGCAAGTTACAATATCCAAAGCGGACTTCGCTACGAGAAAGCACGCTAAAAAAATAATCAAAATAGACTATAAGTTCATAAATATCCGAGCTAAATTGAAAAAGTTATATACGATTCGATAAAAAACTTAAATCAATGAGAGTTAAGTAAACAGTATGACTTAGCAAACTAGTTTAGTTATTTAATTTACAAACTTACTGCTTTTCATGCTCTCTAAATGTCAAGCGATCCCGATCCCGATACGGATACTAATTTACTAAGTGGATTACTACAACCGTTGATAGATTCAATGACCAAGTGAATACTTCCGATAATTCTATACTTGTTTTGTGCTTGTAATTAATGGGCCTAAAGTAAATATTAATAACTTGATATATGGGGGTTCAAGTTATACATGCGTATAATATTGATTGATTTCTATGCAAAATATTATTAAAGGTGATAATTAAAGATTTAGTTATATGATTGATTGTTACATAATTTAAATGACTTGTCGATAATGTTTGACTATCTCATAAATTGACTTAATCATATACAACTTAGCTTAAATTATATGGATTATGCATAAAGCATGAACATTGTATATAATGTTTTGGCTGTCACCTCATGTGGTTGGTAATAAAGGGCATTGGAGGGATGGATTCCCATATAATTTGATTAATATAATATAGGAGCACTGGTAAAACAAGACCTTACCCTTGGTTCACGGGTTTACTTGGCACTAGAGACACTAACCATGGGTGACTGGGGGTCACGTCTAGAAACTACCGCTATAGAATGTGAGTGTAGACTAAGAAGGCCACCTCACTACTAAATCTGGATATTTGTATACTACTGATTTTTGGAAATAGAAATATGTTTCGTAAAATAAGAAATTTCTATATATATTTATATATGGTTAAAAACCTTAAGTACTAGAACTCGATTGTGATTAGTGCCAATATATCCTCAATCCTTACTTAGGAAGGCGTTAAATCTGATGTTGTATGCAACATCAATCAACTACAGTTGTGATTGAATTTTGGACTGAAAATGTCTTCTCATCACTAAAATTTGATGCATAAACTCGCTAAACACACTATTAATGCAATACATAGAAACTTTATGTTTCATGTTCAAGGCATATCGATAATTGATACCTTCCTAGCAATGAAGGGTTGAAAAAAATCTCTAAATGGTTGTGCATGGGAGAATTTCATCCCCGACATCAACTGGCGCTCTTTATCATTCACTGCTAAGTGAAAATTTTATATATTTTGTCTTAAGTTTATATTACATGAATGTGCATATTTTTATACTAAATGTGTAGATTAAAAAATATACATGAAGATATTTTAAGTATAAAGATTATATAAAAAATGGGGACAATTCAACCACATTCCAACAAAATTTGATGGCAGTCCATTCCATGTCAACGTGCGTCTTTCTATGATGAAGTCAACAGGTTGCGTTAATAATGCCACAAGACAGGACTAATTGAAAAAAAAAATGGCCAGCCCATTGCGAATTGCGAGTCCGATTACTGAAGCCCATCGTTATACTGTCCATTAGTTGCATGTCAACATCCAAGCAAAAGTCAAAGGTCCAAACTGTATTCCACAGGCAGAATCCAGCCCATTGCAATTACACGGGTTTGTCTGACATAAAACAGAAAGTCGGCACGAGTGAATATATATATATAAAATGGGGAAGACTTTTGGCATTACGTTCTTTAGTTTCTGGAGTCCTGCACGTAGAGGTGAACAAAGAGTTCTAGGGTTTAGTCCCAAAGATATAAGAAAATCAAGCAAGATGGGATTAAAAGACGAAATTGTGCTCTAAATATTTATCAAAGTTGTTATATTCCTTTTGTTTTGAATTGTTATCATTTTCCTTGAATTTTTTTATATTATGCTTGCACTCGTTATTAACTAAATTTATCTATATAGGATTTTAACTTTGTTTGATGATATAATTCATATATGATTTTATTATATGTTAGTATTTAATTAATCGTAATTTTTTATCATCCCATTTTCATGATACATAGTTTTATTGTTTGGCAAGCAATTTTTTTTTAATAGAACTTGAAAAACTCAAAAAAGAATAGATGATTCATGTGAATTTGAATTAAAATTAATTTAATTGTTATCATAGACACATGTGCTTTAGATTAATTTTAGAATTCACATACAATTGATATTAAATTTTATGACATAGATATATGCATAATTTTTTATATCAGTTAAGGTAGAAATATTTATGAGAGGAATTTACTACTCAACTGATAATTATAGATAAACCACTTGAAATGGGTGTTTTTGCTATAATTAGAGCAATATTGACTCAAAAGGGAAGTTAGTCCCTATGAATCTAATTAAAAACCAATTAATTTGTGCTAATACATCTTATGAGTATATGTTAATTGGTCAAATAATGGCATAATTAAAATCTCATGTTATTGAATTAGTGAATTCTTTCTCTATCACGTTAGTATTTTATTTTTATTAGTTAATTTCATAATTTTAGTTAATTCTCATTTCTAGTAAATTAGTTTCTTTTATTTTAATTTGTTTGATTATTCCATTACAATTACCTAGCTAAGAAGAATTGAAATGATCTTGTATTTAGTTTCTAATCACTAAAGACAACTTGATCTTACCAATTAATTATACTATTGTATACGATTTAGTTTTGCTTGCTACAGTGTTTTTATTGAAAAATTATCTTTTAAAAGAATTGTACACATCATCCACATCAGCTATACATAGCATATTTATCAAGTTCATCCTCCTCCTCAAAATCAATTAAGCTTTGCAAATCATCATCAAGAGGAAACTCATCCCAATCAATCCTTGTATAATCTATTCCTTAAACCTCAACAACATTACCAATTGAATAAACCATGTCATCCTATAAACAATCTGAAGCCACAATCACAAAGTCTTTCTTGATTCCATCATCACTTAGATATTCATTAGGATTATGGCAAACATCATTACTAATGTTGCCACTAATGCCATCAATATCATTCCCCACATCCTCCTCCATGTCAATATGCTCATTCAACACATCATTTATACGCTCACGTTTGGCTTGATTCAACTCCTCTTTTATAATCTCATCTAAAATGTTTTTCCTACTATTCATATCAGGTGGAATTATGGCATCTAAAACTACTGGATAGACATCAATGTATAGGATCATGCTATAAAATCCTAAAGAGTTGTGCAATTCTAACATGGCAACAACATCGGTGTAATTTTCAATAGGTGGCCTTTGTCTAATGACTATCTAGGGACTAAATAGTAGAAAATGCATTCTTTACTTCTTGCAACCCTTAACAATCCCTTAAATCTAAGGATAAAAAATGAAAGAAAACATTATCAAATCAGGGTCTGCATTGCTCCTTACATCAATAAACTTGTTATCATATGTTCGGATCACCATTTTTGTAAACCTTTCGCCATAATGGATATACAAATTCAAAGGATTTGGAATAGCCATAACTTAACCTCATAATATATTACAAAAATTATAAGTAACATGAGAAAAAAAGATTAGTGGATAACATAAAATTAATTGCACATTTTATTGAAAGTAAAAAAGAAAGAAAATAAATAAATAAAAATAGTAGTTGCATCTTAGCACTCAGTAGCAATTGTATTACATGTGCATGCAATTATTTTCTTTCTAATGATAGGGCAAGAAGTATATTGTTTAGATAGGGTTGAGTTGTGTAATTAATTCATGTGCATCAAACATTGACATTCTTCTAGATTTGCTAGTTGACAATAAGGAAATTTAAGTGAAAAATTAGGAAATAAGAAGCTATTGAAGATAGAGTTAATCTCTAGAAAAATGAAAGGAGGATTGCAACAATCGTGAATCATTTTAAGGGAATTTACAAGTGCAAATGTGGCTTAGAAGAAAAAAAGAAAGAAAAAGAGAAAATTCTCTATACATATATGCTAAGTCTAATGCTCATAAATAAGGAGCTTAACAATTATGTTATGTCATTTTCACATTATGTAAACTTGACTATCCATAGATATAAAAATATATTTTATTTGTTCTACATTATTAAATCATATCTAACAAATACTATAAGCACCACCATAGTAACTTCATGATCACCAATGTAAGGTTAAGGTTTCATTTAGAAGTAGAAAGTGAATTAGGATTAAGATTAGTAATTTCGATTTACGTTACGGTTTACAAACATTGGCAGTTAAGTGAAAAAGTGTAATGCTTCAAATAAAAAATAGTGAATAACTAAGTCATCAAACAATAATAAGTTAATTCAACCGCTTGGCCCGAAAGTTGAAACCATGTATTGATAAAATATTTATCATGCCTTTATAAACTAATACTACGATCTACATGGGACACTTAACCATGAGATATTACAATCCATCCCAATTATAAGACCTTACAGTTGAGCCTAACTCTTCCCCCTTTTGGTGTATTATTCAAGTCACTTACTATCTATAGGTCATCCTATAAGCATATCAATAGTCACCACTTTATCCAACTGTCCTACCCTCTTTAAATATCTTCTCTAAATTGGAGCTAGACTTGAATCGTCCACCTAAATAGGGAGTCAGCTTTGATACCATTTGTAATGCTTAAGCCAAAAGTAGTCGGTAATCAAGTCAACAAACATTAATGGGCTCATTTCAACCACTTGACCTAAAAATTGTAACCGTGTGTTAACATGGTATTCACCACAACGACCTTATAAACTAGCATTACTAATATGCTTTGGAAGAGATCTTACCTATGATAGATGAATCTCCTATAGAGTAGCTACTAGAGAAAGGAAAGGTATGGGTTCGAATGGATAAGTATAAGGAGAAGAAAAGATTTAATCTTTGTAAGCTACTTGTAGATGTGACTTATCGCTCAAGAACTTAAGAAAAAATACCATACTAAATGTAATGCACCAGTCTGAAATGTTGGGTTGCTTCTTGGCACAACTTTGTGCAAGGCTTGCTATGAGCTAAGGTAAAGAAGAGCTTTACACAAAAGAACTTAAAGATGAAATTTTCATTAATATCAAAGAGAAGAATTATTATAGCTATTGTCCATAAGTGGATTTATTATCTTATGCTCCCAACAATTCACCCAATTGGTTATAACTTAACCCCTTTTCTCGACTTCAGTTAGGTGGCGATTCCAAATCTTTTCAAGTTAAAAAAAAATGGTCTTCTTTAAATCCTAATCGATGGTCAATATTAAACGAGTAGGGTTTAGTATTGATCGGTTTAAAGAAAATCTAATTTTATAAAAAGAACCGGAAGGATGAAAAACTAGGTTCGATAGTACTTTTATATACATATATATATATGTATAATTATGTTTTCTTAGTATATTTTTAAAAAAATCCCATATATAACATATGTACATATACACATAATTTTTTATTTTGTATATATATACATAAATACTTAATATTTATTTTATGCAAGTTTATGTACCTGCATTATAGTGTCGTGTATGTATGTATGTATATATATATATATATATATTCCATATCTTATGTGTTTAAGTAATTAAACACTTATATTTACTTATTTATAATTTAAGATATAATTATGTATATACATAAATCTAGAAGGAAGAACTTGTACATTTCATATAATATACTTATACATAATAATTTATTGCAAAGGTCGAAGTACATGGAATTCCCAATATATGTTATACTAAAATATATACTTAATGCCTATCCATACATACTAATACAACAAGAATAATATACACAAAATTATACAAAAGAAATACATGTAATATTATATACATAAAAGTATTAATACTAAAATTAAATCAAGAATATATATTTACTTGCCCTGATGTATTCTTGATGAATAATTTTTCTTTTTGTTTTTTTCTCTTCCTTTTTATGTTGTTATGATATGGAAGGTTAGGTGAAATTGTAAGTGAAAAATTAGGTAGAAGAAAGTGGAGGGAAGTAAGAGAAACTAAGTGAAGAAGATGTAAAATTGAGGGAAGGGGATTGCGGTCCAAAAAAAAAAAAAAAAAGAAAATGAGCATGTTTCATTTTCATGCATTAATTAGGAAATTTCAAGAAATTTAGAAGAGATTCTCAATAGGGTTTAGGTATTATGGAAAGGAGAGGGAGAAAGAAGAAAGAAAAAGAAAAAGAAAAAGAAAAGAGAAGAAAAAGAATGAAAAGTCTAGATGATGTTGACACTTTGACTTAATCAATTCCTAGAATATTATATGTATTTATTATATATATTTTAGAAATAAAAAAATAGAGGAAAAAACTGAATAAAGAGGGAAAATAAAGAATTAAATGTAATAAATAAATAAAACAAATATTTGAATTTTCTCCAAATATTTGTAACCTTATAAATAATATTCATAACAATAAATAATATAACTATAAGGAAAGTTATAAATTATGATGTTTATATGTACTATGCATTGTCTAAGTAACAAATAAATGTCTAAATTGACATAATAATAATTTATCTATATAAATATAAGGTTACTATTAATTATTAAATAATATTATAAATTTTTATGAATTAATTTAGCACTTTTACATTTATGAGTATTTAAAAGTTATCTTTAATCGTTCGTTAGCGATTTTACATTATTTACCATATCATTCAGTTATTTGTCTCAATTAGGATTTTATTGCCTTTGTAGCAAATTAGTACATTTATAAACTTAAAGTTTTGTTTTCAGGGTTTTTTAAAATCAATTAAGGTTTTTACTAAGTTTAGGGTCAATCTTTTATAGTTACACATATTTATGGTGCAAGATTTTCATACATAATTAAAGTTTTGATTAATAAGTTAAGGTTTTTCATAATCATTTTAAGTTTAAAATTAAAATTTTAATCAATTTTAAATTTATTTGCTCTGTTGACTTAAGGAAGTCATTTACAGTAGGTAAGTTTGATTATATACTCAAAAGGCTACATTTATGAGGTTTACAACCTTAACATGCCTAAATATGGTTGTGCTATCAAAAGCTCTCGCATCTAACCTTCTAACCTTTCTTGAAGGTTATCTCCAATTCTGAATCCCATGTATTACCTATGCAATCTACTGAAGCCCACTTATGTAAACATGTCAAAAAATTGCTTTTAGTAAGCACTCTAACCTCTTTAGCGAAGTCATATGTCCCTTTTGCCATGTGCATAAACCCGATAGAAGAAATTTCTCTTTCTAGAATGATTACTTAATTATCATTTTCCCTTTCATTCTTGATATCATGTAATCATTACCCTTTTTAGTAAATTAGCACATTTATAATCATAGGGAGCATAAGATAATAAATCCAATTATGGACAATAGCTATAATAATTCTTCTCTTCGATATTATTGAAAATTTCATCTTTAAGTTCTTTTGTGTAAAGCTCTTCTCTACCTTAGCTCATAGCAAGCCTTGTACAAAGTTGTGCCAGGAAGCAATACTAAGAAAACATAATTATACATATATATATATATATATATACACATATATTAAAGTACTATCGAGCCTGGTTTTTTACCCTCTTGGTTCTTTTTATAAAATTAGATCTTATTTAAACCGATCAATACTAAACCCTACCCGTTTAATATTGACTATCGATTAGGGTTTAAAGAAGACCGTTTTTTCTAACTTGAAAAAATTTGGAGTCGCCACCCAACTGGAGTCGGGAAAAGGGGTTAAGTTATAACCAATTGGGTGAATTGGTTATAACTTAACTACTGGTCTATTAATTAAAATATCAAGTTATAAATACAGTTTTTGAAAACTAGAGATCTGGATCCTAGGGCTAATTTATTAAACCCTAAATGAGTACCACTTTTAACTTTCTAAATTTAACTTCGCTTTTCAAATATACCCTTTTTAATTTCTAAAAAAGATCTAATTATGATACATACAACTAAATTGATTAATTTACATAAATATCTAAAAATGGAAAAAATAAAACTTTTCATATTTTAAGTCACCTTGTACTTACGTATGGGTACCTATGTACTCATTATTCAGGATCAGACTTCCGTAGTTCGTTTATAAAAAAAACTTTAGTGGGTGGTTTGATTTTAATTTTTGAAAAACAGATGCATTTACATTTTTACCCAGTTCAATTTATTCAAGGAAATTCTTTTAAAGGGTCCTAATTGGTGTTTTATTTTTGAAAACTCTAAAATAGTCTTAATTTGGAAAAAGGTCTATTTATTTTCATTTATTTTTAGAAAACTTAATTTTTTTAAGCATAAAAATTGATATTTGTTTACTAACCTATATAGTTATTTTTATTTTTATTATATTATCTTATTTATTTTATACTTATTCTATCTATTTCTATCAAAATAAATAAATATACTCATTTTTTTCTTTTTTTTTTCTCTTTTTGTTTTTCTTCTCTTGCTTTTTACTTTTTTGTTATTTTTTCTTTTTCTCATTTATAACATTTACAAATAAACAAATGAATAATAAAAAAAAAAAACCAAGTCAGCTCAAATTGGCTCGGATTGACTCTCTTCGACTTGAATCGGCTTGGATAAGCTCGGATCGACTTGGTCAACTCACATCGGCTCGGTCGGCTCACTTTGGCTTGGATCAGCTTGAATTGGCTTGATTGGCTCACTTTGGCTTGAGTCGGCTCACTTTTGGCTTGGATCGACTTGGAGTCAGCTCGATCGACTTAAGAAATTTGATGGTGGTGGTTTTCGTAAAAAAAAAAAAAACACCGTAGGGAATGCTATCCGAGAGAGAGAGGAACCGTGCTAGAGAGAAGCAACTTCGATTTTTGTTTTGTCTAAAGTGTTTCGAAGTTTTCATTGTGTTTTGAAAATGAAAAGTAGACCCCCATTTATAGGTATCATAGTCGAGTTAAGGATGGAAAAAATTAAATGCAATATGATTTTCTTTTAATTTGGTATTGGATAAACTTAGACAATATGTGGTGCTAAATACATAGCTGTGTGTGTATGAATGTGCCGGAGTATGTCGGAGTGTGTTTACTATACTTAGAAGTGAGTTGGCAAATGACATAGCGATGACGTAGCAATAAAGTGAGAAAAGAAAATAAAAGATATATTTTGCAATATCAAGTCCAAATGCTTATCCAGCTAAGCTATTAGTTTTTCCTTATTCATATATATAATTAATTGCACATATGGATTAGGTTAGCCTAAGCTAGATTCAAATCTAAGCTTAGACCTAACAGTCTTTTATTCAAAACTATTAAAATTAAAATTATATTCTATTTAAACAACCTAAAAATTTATTATTTTCTAAATAACCTATTTTATTTTGTGACTTTTCAAATATCTTATTTTTGTATTTTTTTTCTAAATTTCTTAATTTGTACCATTTCCTATTTTCCTATTTTTTTTATATTTTTCTAGAATTCCTATTTTTTCTAAATTTCTTCATTTTTTAGGGCCATTTTTAATTTTCTATTTTTTTTGAAAATTTCCTAATTTAGGATCATATAACCTAAATTTAAAAAATAAAAGGAGGGCAAAAATTAGGTGTCTACAAATACGTATAACACTAATATAAATACATATATATGTATATGTACAAGTAGATAAATATGTATACTAATAGTATACTAGAAGTATAAATACATGTATATACGTATGTACATATGTATAACTATATGTATTATATTGGTATAATATAAGTATACCTACAAGTAAATACATATAATAATATATTAAGTATAAGCACATAATATAATATATTAATTATAATAAAATGAATATGAATACATAGATATATATGTATATGCATATAAGTATACACATATAACGAATATATTTAATATAACATAATAACTATATATATATATATAAGTACATGTGGGTCAAAACCCATAAGATTAAATAAGGCCCATATAAGTAATAATTAATTAATTTTAATATCATATAAATATATGTAGTAATAATATACAATTTAAGAAATGTAAGTATTAAGAAAATTCAACAAATTGCAACGTGGGCAAATGAAAACATGTAATGTCAACAATTTACTAAAATAATCAATTGAACTAAAAACTATAAAATAATTAGAAATAATTAATTAATTAGAAAATTTTCAATAATAATAAAATTAATGTAATTGGTAAATTAAGCTTAAATATGAAGAAATAATGAATTATATGTAAATTAGACTTAAATATAAAATATTATGAAAATATGAAATTTATAAATTAATCAAAATATAAAATAATACAAGAAAACTCAAAATTGATAACCAAATACATAATAATTTAAAATCCATATTGAAAAATATGGGTTTTAACATCTAAAACGAACCCTACTATGCAAAAGTACATTGAATAATAACAAAAATCAATTATAAGTTCATAAAGCTTGAAATTAAAACAAAAAAGTTATCTGGGATTGAAAATTTAAGGGAAAATGAGAAATGTGAGCGAATTAATGATAATATTCAAATGATAAGATTTTAAACTCCCACTAAATAAAGAAATATTCGAATAAGATTATTTACAAGTGTACGTATATAATTTCTTATGAGAAGGAAACCAATAAACACGTATTATAAAACATGGATAAAACATTATTATAAGATAAAATCATACACTTACGGGAAATAAATGGAATATAAGTATACATACACACATAATATGATCTTAGAATAATACTACAACATAACTTAGTCAAAGTTTATGTTATTTAAATATTCGATTCAAATATTTCCACCTAGCTCTATTACTTTAACTAACTTAACTATTTTATCTAACTTAACCTAATATACTACTATTTACCTTGTTATACGTTGAAATTACAATTAAATTATAATATAACAACATATTAATATAAATCTTATGAAAAGTGAGAAAAATCCAAACTCGAATAATATTTACTAAGTTAGATATCATTGCTTATAAGATAAAATAATATATATAAACATCACAATAAATAAGTCAAGCAATGTAAAATAACACTGAAAATTTTAATCAAATTTTATCACTAAAGAAATGCACTCAAACTCAATAAGAATTTATTGTAAGAATGTAAAAGTAAAAGGTAAAATGAAAAAGTTACATGCATTTTAATATTTAAATAGAAATGGGAATCATAAGATAGAGGTTGAACTGGTTAGATCATTTAGCACCATCTCTAGATACTTTTATGTTTCTATCATTTCTATCTTTCAAGAAATATTGATCAGGAAGGCAAGTTGCTTGTTGGTTACAAGGATCCATATTATCTTTGGTTAAGTGAGTACTTTTGATGACTTTATACTTATTTTGTACTTGCAATTCGTACACTCAAATTTTATATATTAATAAATTGATGCTTGGGGTTCGGGAATATTCATGTGAATAAATACTGTTTGCTTATTGTGTAAAATGTGGTTAAATACGGTAACTAAAGAATTAATTGTATGATTGCTCTTTACATGATTTGAGTGGTTTCTTGATATTAGTTGATCACTTAATAAATGGACTTAATCATATTCAATTTACCTTAAATTAAATGGATCATGCATAAACATGAACATTGCATATAATGTTTCGATCATCATCTCACATGAATGGTAATGAAGGTAAGGATGGGATTCCCATATGATTGATTAGTACAATATAGGAGCACTGGTACAATAAGGCCATACCCTTAGCTCGTGCGTTTACTTAGCATTAGAGACGCTGATCGTGAGTAGCTAAGGGTTGAGTCTAAAGACCATTGCTATAAGGCATGAGCTTGGACTGCATGGGCTACTTCACCGATAGACTTGGGATTTTATGTACTACTAGATTTCATTAAAGTGAAAATGCATATCCTAAAATATGAAATTTAAGTTATGGTTAAAAACCCAAGTGCTAGAACCTGGTTGTAATTAATACCAACGTATCTCTAACCTTTACTTCGAAGAGAATCACATTTGATGTTGTATCCAACATTAGTCAATTGCATATAATTGTTTGATAATAATTTGTTTGATAACTTGCTTGCCAACATAGTACGAGGGATATCTTACTAAGCTTGTATAGCTTACTACCTAATAGTTTTCTATTGTAGGTTAATAAATAATTGGGCATGGGTTAAGAGCTAAGCATTGAGTACAAAATATTGAGATGTTTTAGAGGTTAGAACTAGAGATAGATTGTATAGCTTATTAGAAACATTAAATGTAAATACTACTCTTGTATTTAGATTATATAACTTTGGTAAGTATAAGTTTTAGGTCTTTATTACCTGATCTTATCATTTGGTAAGAGATATTGATTCTCTACAGTTTTGAAGAACTATGAAATATTAGATATTCATATTTTTTTTATATTTTATAATGAGTTAATAAATTTAAGATTAGAAACTCTAGCCATTAATTATTTAGAGTCTTGCAATCTCTAAATTGTAAGGCAGTTTTCGTGTCATGGGTACACACGTGATATGAAAATTATAGGTAATCCTATTAGCCTCTGCTGCCCCCCACACCCCACCTCCTTAGGGTCTTAACAAAGATAACATACCAAATGGCTCGAAATTTGGAAGGTCACATAGGTCAGCATCTTCAAATTTTCAGTTGGGGCCTATAAAACTAGCTTAATAATGGAGAATTTGAGAGACTAGGTTAAGTGGACCTCTAGCTCTTACTTGAGTAAGGGGTTTAATTGGTGGTCCTGTCCTTCCCTCTAAGCTGTTCAGGATTTAGGAACAAATCCTTAGGATGCTCTACTGGAGAATCTTCGTTTGGGACATTTGGGCATAAGTTTGCAATGTTGAAGATGTTGGAGATTCCATATCCTTTCGAAGGTTTAAGCTTATTGGTGTTGTTGTTGACCTTTTGGAGTGCTACATAAGATCCTTATGCTTGAGTTGAAAGTTTACTTTACCTCTTATTGGGGAACCTTTCCTTGCTAAGGTGGACCTACATAAGTTCTCCTAGTTAGAACTGCTTCTTCTTCCTTTGTCTATAGTTTCCTTGCATTAGCTTCTTAGAAATTCGGTTTAGTTAATTAGTAACCTGATGGTAGGTCTGTTGTATAGCTCTAGCTTGGTCTTCGGCTCTTGGGTCACTTTATTTAATGCTTGATATTGGTGTTTGATCAAGTGGTAGCTTAGGATTGAATCCTCAAATGGTGTTTTCTTAGTCATGATCTAAATAGTTCGATTGTAGGAAAATTCTACTATGAGTAGGTAAGAATCCCAATTAGCCTAATTTTGTCCAATAACAACTTAAAGAAGAGATCTTAGCACTTGGTTGATGACCTCTGTTTCACCATTAGTATGCGGGTAGCAAGATGCACTAAATATCAATTTAGCCTTAAGTTAGTGTTGCAAGATCTACCAAAATTGACTAAAAAACTTTGAATCTCTATCAAATACAATACTTCTAAGAACTCCATGCAATCTCACAATGTGTTGCAAAAATAGAAAAGAAATAATTGAAGCATTGTTAGTTTTCCTACATGGCACAAAATGTGCTATTTTGCTAAATTTATTAACCATAACTATGATAAAATTCTTTTTGCATACTATCTTTGGCAATCTAAGAACAAAATCCATACTCAAGTTTTCCTATGGCTTGTTTGGTATGCTTAGCTTGGCTAGTAGCCTCTTGGTACCTATAATTTTCAATTCTAAATTTCAATGGGCACATGCAGGTGACTAGGTACTACATGCAACTCAGATTTAACGCCTTCCGAAGTCAGGGTTGGAGATTCATTGGTACAGTCAGATCCGGGTATCATATTAGAACTTATTTCATAACGAAACTCCGCGTTTCGTATTTAAAATGTAATGGTACATCCATTACCAATTTTATCAAAGTAAATTCTACATATAATTGTGAGTAGGTTCACGCAGCCCTCACTCACCCCTAAATAAAGGCCTCTAGACTCGACCCATAGCTAGACGGTTGGTGCCTCCAACGCCTAATCATCCCATGGGACAGGGTAAGGTCATATCACACGTGTGCATCATATGAAATCAATAACAATCAATAATCAACCCATGTATGGCTTCTCGCTACCTCTGTGTAATATGATTGCCCGAAATTAGTTATGCAGTGCATGATTTATGCATGGTTCAAGTTAATTTTTTCTAGTCGAATAAAAAGTTAAGTCATATTTAATCAGTGATCATTCCAAGTCACAAACAATCAATCTATTGAATCTACTATGCAATAAACATTATATTATTGACATTTAAAGTAGATTCACCATTCACAATAGTTATCATGCATAAGCATAACCCAACCCCATACACATTCATTTATAAATCATGATTTAGATTCACTAATTACAAGCATAAACAAGTACGGAATCATAAGGAAAAACTCACCCTGCCATGGCTAGCTCAGGGATCGTAATAGTTGGTGGGCAGCTCAAGGTCGATATCGAGATGACTTGAGAATAAGGAAAATTTGTAAGCTTGGGAATTTAAAGCTAACTAGTGTTATAATGTGTAAGGTTTATTTCACTTAATTACGTGAAATTGTCGATATGAGCTTTTTATCGAATCAAGTGAAAATTTTTCGTTTCAGCTCGGATCGTTATGAACTTATAGTCCATTTTGATAGTTTTCGAGTGTATTTTCGAGTAACGAGGTCTGTTTTGGATGTTGTGACTTGTAACGTAAATTGTGATACAAAAATATCACAAAAATTATTATTTAAATTTAAAAATTATAAAATCTTGATTTTCGCTTTTTCGTAACATATTTATAATTTAATAATTATTTAAATCATATGTTTGTTATTTTTATTATTTTGGGTATATTTTCCTAATTTTCTCATTTTCTTATTTTTCTTATGTACTTCACGATTATACATATATATATTCCTATACTTATAATATATAATTTATAATTTATGTTATTGTAAATTTGTAAAATACGGTATCATATATATATATATACACTATACATTATACGTATTATATAGGTATATGTATTTATTTAAAACATACTTTTATACACATATTCATATATTTATATATACTTTGTATTTATTTATTTATGTCTTACATGTATATATACCTATAAATACATACATATATATACTCAGCATATATATACTTATATAGTATTTATCATTTATCACAAAATATATAGTATTTTTCATAAAATATGTATATTATACATTACATACATAATATGCCGTATATTATTATATATATATATTCATATGTCTTATATACATACTTATAAAAATACCCCACTATATACTGTACAACTACACATACACATATATATATATATATATAATCATATATGTATACCCATATATATATAGTTACGATACATAAATATATACTTATACTATAGTTATGTAAATTAGTTATGTAAATTACTAATTAGATGTATTAAAAAAAAAACAAATACATAATACATACTATATACTTATGTTCATACATGTATACATACCTCACCTTATATATACACATATAATTAAATTTAAGTATTCATATACATTGACATATAATAGCAAGGTTATATGTAAAAATACCATAAAAAATACCATGCACATACTATATTTATACATGTGTATACTATATAATATACATCTATACTACTAAACTAAATTACTTACCTATTAATTTTGTTTTTATTTTTCTTCTTCTTTTCCTTCTTCTTTTTCTTCCTTCTGTCTCTCTTTTCTTTCTTTCTTTTTCTTTCTTTTTCTTTACCGTTTGCTTGCAGATTTGGTATGTGTGTTTGTGTAGATTTTCTTTCTTGTTTTTCCAGATTTTATATGGCTTATTTTGCTCACGTAAGTTTAGCTTAAATTTTAAGCTAAGGTAACTTTTCATTAATGTAAATAAGACAAAAAAATAACATTACGTGGTTGTTAATTCTTTGTCCTAATTTGCTGACTTTGGTTCATATTTTGCGTAGGGAATGAAGTGAATTGGAAATGAGGAAGGAAAATGAGATAAATTGGAAATGGAAGAGAAGGAAAATGAAAGTTATTAATAAATATGTGTAATTTTTCGAATCATATAAATTATAACAAATCTCCTCATAGATTAGTTTTCAAAATTTTGTGAAATTTTATCAATTTAACTGGTACTCGTTACAATTATAATTTTTACAAGTTATTATGGTAATTTCATTACATTTTCATATAAATGGGCGATTTAGTCAAAAAGTACATTTGACTATAATTTTATCGCTATTGTGTTATATTTAACTATTTTATAGGTTTATGTTTATGATTTTAGGGTTTCGAGCAATTTTGGGTTCAATTTTGATTAATGGTGCATAAACTAGTTTTAGGGTTTTAGTAAGCGATTAAGGGTTTCGATAAATTCCTGAGGTTTTGTTATTGGTGTTATATTTGATTTATTAAACTTCATATTCTTTTATTATTATTAGCCTTATCGAATTATTGTACAATTTAGAACACTCGAACTCGAGTTAAGGTTCAACTACTATTTTTCCTAGGGTTTACAGATATAAGAGGCATACATTAGTAATACATCATACATAGCTCAAACTTTTGACCTTATTTAGAATCTTAAGCTTTGCTACTAAGATGATGTGCCTTGAAAGAGGTCTTACCTACTCCTAGATAGGTCCTCTAGAGAAAGGAAATGTATGACTTCAAATGGATAAATACATGGAAAAGAAAAGATTTTAGCTTCGTAAGTTACTTGAGAATGTGACTCACCACTCGAGCACTCACAAATGAAGACTTTACTGAATGTGATGCATCGGTCTGAAGTGTTGGGTTGCTTACTAGCATAACCTTATTCAAGGGTAACTACGAGCTAGGGTAGAGAAGAACTTTATATTGATAAACTTAAAGAGGAAACTTTCATTAACATCAAAGAGAAGACTAATTACAACTAATGTCCATAAGTAGGCATTTATACACAATGCTCCTTAGATTTACAAATGTGTTAATTTACCAAAAGGGTAAATATTACATGATGTCAAGAATGAAAAGGAAAAGGCAAATTAAGTAAACCTTCTAGAAAGAGAAACTTCTTTTGTCACGTTTATGTGCTTAGGAAATAGGATACATATCTGAATGTGAGAGTTTGAAACGCCTGTTGATAACTTTTTTCTAAGATGTTTAGATAAGGTTGGCTTCAATGGACTCCTTAGGTAGCTTAGGGTAGGAGATTTGAAATTGAAGATGACCTTCTAGAAAGGTTAGATGGTCAAATGCGAGAGCTATTGATATCTTAGCCATATCTAGGCCTATTAAGGTAACACACGAAAGGGCTTAGAAGCAAGAGAGGTCATATAGGTTAGCGTCTTCAACTTTTAAATTGAGGTCTAAAGAACTAGCTTGACAAAAGAGAATTCAAGAGACTAGGGTAATTAAAGCTTTAGATCTTGCTTGGGTGAAGGGTCTCGTTGGTAGATTCTTATCAACCATAACCTCCCACAATCCATATAGAAGACTTAACTATAAGATATCACAAAAAGTAATGGTAATTTTAGTAAGTATGTTTTAGACCAATAGAGGATATGATGGAGGTTAGTTTTTCATCGTTTATTAAAACAAGGGTCCCTTAAGTGTTGAAAAAGGTAACATAGGTACCAAAAGTGAAAAGGAATAACAACATAGATACCCAAAGTGTAATTTGGCCTAATGAAAGTTACTCCAACTACTGCTTCTTTAATGTTCAAGCCTTTGATTTTAGAAAACCCATATCATTACCAACCTTGATTGCATCAATCTTGTCTTCAAATGTTTTTCCAAATCTTTTCTTCATCATACTATATTGCAAGGACTTCCTTCATGACATCTTTCAATATGGCATCTTTGTACCATGGAAATCCATAAAATTTGCTCTCTTAAGTTATCCTTTGCTCATGAATTCCAAAGTGAAGATTTTATTGTACAAAGGACAAACTTCAAGTTAATTGCTTACTCTTACATTATCTTCAGGTGATACAACTAAAGGTGAACTCACATTTTCTTTTCAACTTTGCAAAGGAAATAAATTTTATGGTTTTAAGTTTGAAATTTGAAATTAGAACTATGTTTTAGAGGAAATGGGACTGTTTTTTAGAGATTTATGGATGGATGATATGAGTTTGTAGATGTACACATGAGCCCAATATTATGCGTAACAAAAGGGTGGGTCCAGGCTACATGGTGGTCTAAAAGATAAATGATAGTCGAAGGTTGAACAAGCATTTCCTATGCACCGACGTGGGATATGATGCACCGATGCGGGATATGACTCATCGACACCTCACATGAGCTTAGGGCACACTAGATATGACATACAAGTGTAGTTGGAGGTTACTTGCCATTAGTCTACGCTCAAAGGGCTAGATAAGAGTAGCTTGAAAGTAAATAGCTAAACACTTAGCTTAAGATAGTAAGTTTGAAAAACTCAATGTGATAACTATTGTGGTTATTACAACATACAAGTATTTATATGGCCCGATTAGGGTAATCTTAGGTGAGAGTAAATTACAAAAAGATTCCTACTAGTTAAGGAAAATAGAGAATTATTTATAGGGGTAACAGTGTAACCATGTAAAAAGAATATTTAATGGTAGAAAGGATAGCACAGATGTTAGAAAAAGAAAAGTATGTACGTAGTTTGCTCATCCCATGGTCCCTAATGACACTGCCAGTTAGGCAGGGGCAGACCCCGATCAAGTTAGGTTGACGTTAGTAGTTTGGTAGCTTAGACAATTAGGATTGGACTATGGTTGGTTTAAGGGCAACTTATTCTTGGGTCGGCCTCAAGTGATCGACTCTTGATTACTGTCAGCTCGGCCTTGGCACCGACGAGCTTAGTAATATCCTAATTTGATGCTCGGATTAGTGTGTAGCGGTGGGGTCGGCTTGATAAATCGGTTGGTCACCTTAATAGTTTCTTAGATAGTATGGAAAGCGAAATAACTCAACTGATTGAATTGGGGATTGCATTGGTCCTTGATACTCAACTCACCTTAAACAACTTGATGAACCATTTGAGTGAGCCCTTGGGTTTAGGAGTGTGACAGAGATTAAGGATCAATTACATACTCTTGAACCTGAAGGTTAGCTTAGATGGTTCACTAAGCTGTCTAAGGTGAGCTAAGCTTTGAGGAGTAGTGCTTACCCTAATTCAACTTACCAAGCTACTTCATTCTCCACACCATCCAAGGATGACCTGCTAAGGTGATCAACTGATGTATCAAGCTGACTTTACTACAACATACTAATCCAAGCACTAAATCAGGTTACATCCAACCCTACAGTACTAAGGCCAAAATAACAATTATCAAGAGCCGACTATCCAAGGCTAACCTAAATGTGAGTCATCCTTGAGTGAACCCTTGTCTACTCTCAGCAATCAGAGTTCCCGAACTACTAATGCCGACCAAACCTAATCAAGGCCTACCTTGCTTAGCTCACAGTATTATGGGAACCACAGAATAAGCTAAATTTTGTATGTATTGTCGTTTTTGACATCCATACTATCCTTTCTCAAAAAGATATTCTTTTAGTACGATTACATTTATACCCCTACAAATTATTCCCCTTTTCCTAGCTAGTAGAAATCCTTTTCTATAATTTCCTATAACCTAAGACTTATCCTAATAAGGTACAATAAATGTTTGCTTATTGTAGCAACTGCATAAATTAATATATAGAGAATATGCCAAACTTTCTTACTTTCTCGAGCTAAGTAACCTTTTTGCTTACTCTTAAGCTACTCTTATCTATCCCATTGAGTGTTGACTAGTGGTGAATGCCTTCCGACCATACTTGTACATCATATCAAGTTTGACTCGAGCTCATATGAGGCAATGGTATGTTATATCCATCGTCAGTACATGGGAACCCCTGATCATCCTTAGATTGCCATTAGTCTTTTAGGCTATCTCGCGATCTAGACCCAGCCCCCCTTTTTAGCTATGCGTAATATGGGCTTATCTATTCATCAACGAGTCCGTATCATACTAGTATCAGAACTTTGCTACATTCGAAGTTAGATTTTTCTACTGTATTCTTTGAGTGGTTTGTAATTGCTCTTATGTGATAGAGGTTTTATTGTTAACATTGGAGTTTGGTAGTTGAGAAGTGTTCTATACTCTATTCTCCCTTCTTTTCGATACGCAAAATAGAGTGTGGTTAACTATTTGTTTGTTGTATAATTGTCGTGGTATTGGAAGTATTGGTTATTGATCTACTATTGTTATTTATGGAAAGAACTTTAAGTAGTATTATTAGTTGTCAATTTTGTAAAGTAACCATCATTGTTAGATTCGAGTGTTCAAGGAACTTTAGGAAAGCAAGAAAGTGAAACTCAATATGGCTAAAGGAAAGATGGAAGCTTCACACCTTAGTTAGTGGGTGATTGCTTGGATAGGCTTACTGACTAGGTAGCTAGTTTAGTGATTGTTATCCAAGAAGACCGATAGTGAGCTAGAAATAGCCATATTAGAGAATGTTAGTAGCAAAGGCAAGGTAATGGTCAGTTTGATCAAGTTAATGCCTTAGCTCGACTACCCTAAGTCAAAGGAATTAGTAACAATGCTAGATGAAGGCTAGTGCTTGAAAAGATTGAGGAAGATGTAAAAGGAGATAATGATGTAGAGGAATACTATGAGGCAAAAGAAAGAAATGTTTGAACCCTTAGAATCGAAGGATTAGGGATGCGTATTCTAATTTTTTTTGGAAGTGGTGATGTCGAAGATTAACTAGATTGGGTAAATAAGATTGAAAAGCAGTTTGAATGTCACGAAGTGCCTAATAATGCAAAGGTTAAACTTATTGTACTGGAATTTACTAGTTATATCGCCATGTGATAGGAAAACTTGTAAGTTACTTGACAAAGAGAAGGAGAATGAGAAATCAGGAGATGGGATGAAATAAAGAGGGTTATGATGAGAAGGTTTGTGCTAAGCTACTATCTTTAGGATGCCTTCAAAAGGTTACAGGAATTAAGGCAAGGGGGATTGATTTATCGAAGCTTAAGTTAAGGAATTCCAGATGTTGATGATTTGATGCAAAGTTAGTGAGCTGGAAGACCGAATGGTATCTCAATTCATTAGTAGACTAAAGTATGAGACCGAAGATATCTTGTAAACCATGGAAGTTAGGCCACTTGATGATATGATTTGAGCCATCCAAAGGATAGAAAGGCACCGAACAAGAAGGTTGCAGCCATTAGTTAGCTAACTAAGTAGCAATCGAATTATTTCAAGCAAACCTATATGAACGAAACCAAGTAAGGTTACTAAGAATTGACCCACTTAGATTACCTAAGTAGTAGAGAGGGAAGTCTCAATGAAATTTGAGAAAGGCTAGAGTTTGGGTAGGAAGATGAGTGAGATCAAGTATTTTAAATACTAAGGATTTGGACATATGACGGCTCAGTGTCTAAATAGAAGGTCTATGTTGTTTTGAGGCGAGATGTTGACTCTTGAAGTAGAGAGCATTGACAAAGAAGTAGAGGAGCTGAAGGAGGATAGATAGACTGAGCTATTTGAGGAGAAAGTTATCTACAGTGAGGAAGGCAACTTTATGCTGAGTACTCTAGTAATGAGGAGGACAATGAGTATCAGTCCTATACCTAAAGATGAATAGAAAGAAAATCTCTTCCACATTGGATGTAAGGTGAATTAGTCACTGTACATCCTGATAGTTGATAGTGGGAGTTGTACCAATGCAGCCTTTACATTTATGGTCCAGCAAATGAAATTGCTAACCAAGCCCTACCCAAGATCTTATATGCTTCATTGGCTTAGTGATAAGGGAGCCCTACAAGTGAACAAACAAGTTTCTATGCCAATCTACATTGGTAAATATTGAGATAAAGTACTTTATGATGTGTTACCTATGGGTACATCCCACATTCTACTTGGACGACCATAGATGTTCGAATGAGTGGTGATAAATGATTGAAGGAGGAATACTTATTCCATAAAGTATGAAGGTGGGACGGTAAAATTGAATCCTATGGCTATCAAGCAAGTAAAGGTCATATAGTCCCAACTGAGCCGAACCTTGAAGAAAGAGGCTTTGGTATTAACTTGAGTCGAATTGAAAAGAGAGATGGAGCTCGAAGGATTAACCTATTTATTGGTTCAAAGAATTCTAGAATTGAAACTTGAGGAGGAGGAGTTACCTACGAGGTAAAAACCTTACTAGAGGAATTTGCCAACCTATTTCTAGAGGAGTTATCGAAAGGTCTACTACCAATCCGAGGCATCGAGCATGCAATCAACCTGTAGCCAGGAGTCGCACTGCCAAACAAGCCTACCTATAGTTTAAATCCTAAACAAACCACCGAGCTGTAGAAGTAAGTAGATGAGCTGATGAGGAAGGGGTATGTGTACGAGTCCCTTAGTACCTATGTAATGTTTACATTGTTAGTATTGAAGAAAGATGGATCTTATAGGATATGTGTAGATGATCGAGTGATCAATCAAATCATCATAAAGTACAAGTATCCCTTACCCAAGCTTAATGACATGTTAGAGAAATTAAGCAAAGCAAGAGTGTTCACTAGGATCGACCTCAAATCAAGACACCATCATATTCAAATGCGCGAAGGTAATGAGAGGAAGACCACATTCAAAATGCACTATGGATTATATGAATGGCTTATGATGCCGTTTAGACTATCTAATGCATTGAGAACATTTATGTACTAGATGAATCATGTACTCTGAGTCTTCTTAGGGAAGTTTGTTGTAGTTTATTTGATTACATCTTAGTATATAGTCCCAACCTGAAGACCTACCAATAGTACCTTTGAAGCGTCATTGTGAAACTCCAAGTTGAATAGCTCTACAGAAGTGTAACTTTTGCTGATCTGAGGTGATATTCTTAGGATTCGTTATAAGTAGTGGTGGCATAAGAGTCGATGAAGAGAAGATTAAAGCAATCACTAAATGGCTAGTGATGATTACTTTGGTTGATGTGAGGAGCTTCTACGGCCTAGCATCATTTTATCACAGATTTATAAAGGATTTTAGTATGATTGTAGCCTTACTCATTGAACTCTCAAAGAAGAATGTTGAATTTAGATGGGGAAAGTTTTGAGGAGTGAAGGATAGGTTGACCACAGCCGCTATCTTAACTCCATTTAGATTCAACAAAGTAATTGAACTAAAGTATGATGCATTTGGACTAGGCATAGGTATTATACTAATGCAAGAAGGCCAACTTATTGCTTACTTCAGTGAGAAACTTTGAGGATCTATACTCAACTATTCTGTTTAGGGTAAGGAGTTCTACTCCTTAATCCAAGCCCTAATGGTATGACAACATAACCAGTTGCCTAAGGAATTTGTGCTCTATACCGATCGTGAATCCTTAAGATATTTAAATAGCTAACCCAAGTTGTCTCAGAGGTAAGCCAAATTGGTCGAGTTCAGGGAGGGTTTTTCTAATGTTGTAAAATACAAGAATGGGAAGAACAATGTAGTGACTAATACCTTATCAAGATGACATGCTCTCCTAATTGAACTGTAGACCAAGATAAAGAATTTATATGTTAGGGATCTACAATTTGGTCTTATCTATGCCTAATGTGATGAAGGATAACATTGGATAACTATCATAGGGAAGGTGGATACTCATTTAGGAAGAGGAGGCTATGTATCCTGACTTATTCTATGAGAGATTTATTAGTGCACAAGGTGCATGGAGGAAGATTAACAGTATACTTTAGCCAACGCTGAACCTATGAAGTACTAACTGCAAGATTCTTTTGGCGAAGAATGATAAGAGATGTGCAATTCGTCTTGGAAAGGTGTGTGACTAATTGAAAAGCGAAGAGTTGAGCCTAGTAAGGACACTATCCCTACGAAATTATAGTCCAAGCTAAGTATGGATTTCAAGTTAGAATTTCCAAGGATGTCCTAAGGGAAGGACTCCATCATAATGGTCATAGATCAATTTAGCAAGATGGCACATTTTCTACTTAGTTCTAAAACTAATGACACTTCGACTATCTCTTTTCTTTTCTTGCAAGAAATTATCATGCTTCACAGAATACCCCAAACCATTGTTTTGAATAGAGACCTAAAGTTCATGAGCTACTTTTAAAGGACGCTATAGGGGTGAATGGGAACTAAGCTATTATTTAGCACGTTCTACCATCTACAGACTGATGGATAGACCAAGGTTATCAATAGGTGTTGTGGGTTGCTGTTGGATGAAACATGGTCGATAGGGATCTGTATCTGTCAATCATTGAGTTTGCATACAATAGGACCACCCACAGCATAACAAACATGTCTCCATTTATGGTTGCCTATGGGTTTAACCCTAAACTCTTGATGGACCAAGCACCCTAATTGAGACTTGATGATGACCATCCAGCCATAAAAAGAGTTGAGACCATCAAAGCCATGCACTAGAAGGTTATAGAGCAATTGAGCCGACCTGTTACTAAGCTCAGGAAGTGAATTCAAGGATGGAAGACGAGAGAATTTCAACTAGGTGATTTGGTTTGGATACATCTCAACAAGGAACTATTCCTAAACTTAAGGAAGAATAAGTTGTCTCCTAAAGCTGACAGACCTTTCAAAGTGCCTGAAAAGATCATTCCTAATGTCTATAAGATTAAATTACTTGAAGGATATGGGGTCTCAAACTCCTTTAAGATTGCCTATCTCAAACCATACATTCTTAAGGATGAGTAACCTAGAGCTAAATCAAATTTGATCCTAAATCTCAAACAACCTGAAGTGGATGATAGGGATCAAGAATTGATTACATGCTCCCGAACCCGAAGGCTAGCTCAAATGGTTCACTGAGTTGTTTAAGGTAAGTTAAGTATTGAGGAGAAATGCTTATCTCAGTCTGACCTGCCTAGCTACTTTGCTCTCTATACTATCCAAGGAACCACCAAGGTAATCGGCTAATGTATCGAGCTAACCCCATTGAAACACACCAATCCAAGCACTAAATTGGGTTACATCCAACCTTATAGTGCCAAGGTCGAACTAACAATTATTAGGAGTTGACCATTTGAGGCTGACCCAAATGTGAGTCATCCTTGAGCGAACCCTTGTCTAGTCTCAATAATCAAAGCTACTGAACTACTGACACTGACCAGACCTAATCAAGGCTTACCCCTACTTAGTTTATAGTATTATTAGGACTATAGAATAAGCAAAATTATGTATGTACTAACCATTCTGACATCTATACTGTCTTTTCTAACAAAGGATATTCTTTTAGCATGATTACATTGATACCCTTATAAATTATTCCCCTTTTTCTAGCTAGTAGAAATCCTTTTCTATAATTTCTTGTAACTTAAGATTCACCCTAATTAGGTACCATAAATACTTGTATATTATAATAGCCACATAAATCAATATATAGAGAATATATTGAACTATCTCACTCTTTTGAGCTGAGTGACCTTTCTAATTACTCTTGAGGTATTCTTATCTCGCCCATTGACCATAAACTAGTAACGAGTACCCTCAAGCCATACTTATACATCATATCAAGTGTGACTCGAGCTCGTATGAGGCGTTGGTGCATCATATCCATCGCTGGTATAAGAGAAACCCTGCTCAACCTTCGACTACCATTTATCTTTCAAGCCATCTTGCGGTTCGAACCTAAACCCCCCCACCCCCCTTTTTGGTTATACGTGATACTAAGCTTGTGTGTTCATCCACGAGTTTGTATCAGGAACATGTAAGTAGTCCTTGATCCCTATCATCTCCTTTGGGTTACTAGAGATTTGGGATCAAATTTAGCTCAACTTTAGGTTACTCGACCTTAAGAGTGTAAGGGTAGAGATCGGCGGTGTTAAAGAAGTTCGAGACTCTATATCCCTTAGGTAGTTCAATCCTATAGTCATTAGGATTGATCTTTTCAAGCACTTCATAAGGTCTATTAACTTTAGGAGACAACTTACTCTTCCACAAGTTTAGGAATTAGTGTTTGCTAAGGTGTATCTAAACTAGATCTCCTAGTTGAAATTCTCTCTTCTTCCGTCCTCGACCTCGCTTCTTGAGCTTAGTAGTAGCTCGGTTCAATTGCTCTATAACCTTCTAGTGCATAGCTTCGATAGCCTTAACTCTTTCGGCAACTATTTAGTCATCATCAAGCCTTAGCTAAGGTGCTTAGTCCATCAAGAGCTCGGGGTTAAGCCTATAGGTGACCTCAAATGAAGACATGTTTGTTACGTCGTAGGTGGCCCTCTTGTAGGGGAACTCAGTGATTGGCAGACACAGATCCCAATCGGTCATGTTTTGTCTGATAGCAACCCGCAGCAAAGTTTCTACAATTCTATTGACAACCTTAGTCTGTCCATTGGTTTATAGATGATAGGACGTACTGTACAATAGTTTGGTTACCATTTTCCTCCTTAGTGTCTTTAAAAAATGGCTCATGAACTTTGGGTCTTAATTCGAAACAATGGTTTTGGGCACTTCGTAAAGTTTGATCACTTCTTGCAAGAAAAGAAAAGCGACAACTAAAGCGTCATTAGTTCTAGAACAAGGCATGAACTATGCCATCTTGCTAAATTGATCTACAACCACCATGATGGCGTCCTTCCCTCAGGATGTCTTCGATATTCCTAACGTAAAGTCCATACTTAACTTAAACCATGGTTTGGTCAAGATGGGTAAGGGTAGATAGTTTCTTTGTTCGCCTTGCTTTGGCTCTTTGCTTTTTGGTAGGTCGCATACCTTTCCAACAAGAACTATACATCTCTCATCATTCTTGGCTAAAAGAATCTTGCAAATAGTACCTCATGGGTTCGGCGTTGGCTAAATTGCCTTGTTAATCCTCCTCCATGCACCTCGTGCACTAATAATTATTGCATGGAACATGTCGAGATACATAGCCTCCTCTTCTTGAATAAGTATCTATCCTCCTTATGATAGTCATCCAATGTTCTTCCTTCCTCACATCTAGCATAGATGGGACTAAAGAATGGATCCTCAGTATACAAATTCTTTGTTGTCGTCTGCAGCTCGATTAAGGGAGAACATTGTCTCAATAGGGCATTGGCCACTACATTGTTCTGTCCATTCTTATATTTGATGACATAAGAAAAACCCTTCATGAACTTGATCCATTTAGCTTGTCTCTAGGACAACTTGGGTTGGCTCCTCAAATATCTCAAGGATTTATGATTAGTATATATTGATAGGTAATTTTCGTTCTGGTACATGAACACCTATAACATGAGAAAACGGTTACGAGAGGCACCGAAGGGTGCTTTGATGTAGCCACTTCGATATCTAAGTTAGCCCCCTTATGATGAGAGTAAAATTGTTGAATAGTTATGAGAGTAAGAGAATGGAGAAGAGAGCTCCCTTACTTGAGGGTTTTGCTTAGCATTTATAATGAGACAATAAAGATTATACCTAGGCTAGATAATTGGATCGAGCTTAAGCATTTGATTGATTAATATAAGCTTACATACTAACTGTTAGAAAATGCCTATCAACACTTGCCGTCCGCCGGCCATCCCCCCACTAAACAAAAAAAAAAAAACTCTCTTTGGTGACAAAGAAAAGAGAGTATCTAAGGAGGTTGATTATGTGGGATTTCTAGAAAGGTTTGTAATCCTAGCTTGAAGAGGTTAGAGTACTAAGTGAAAAATGGGAGTAATCGAAGTACTTATAAATATTGGTATGCCTAGAACGGTGAAGACTCGATGAGGCCGATGTGCTTAAAGCTTGAAGAAGTGAAGGCTTAAAGAGGCTGATACGCTTGAAGAGGCGAGAGTGCATGAAGAGGCTAGTATGTTTAGAGAGATGAGGGCCTAAAGAGGCTAAAGTGCTTAAAGAGGCCAAAGCCTAGAGAGGCTAGTATGCTTAAAAAGGCTAGAGCACCTAAAAAGGCCAATGTGCTTGAAAAGGCTTGATGAGCAAGTAGGTAGTCCGAACTGAACATGACCCGTACTAAGTAGATCTATAGAGTAAGCTAATTGGCTTCTAGTCCATTAAACTATAGGACTTTTGGTTCATTTACAAAGTGTTGGATTAAAATAATTAACTGATCGTCGTTTAGTGGCTTAGGGTTTTTAAATGGTTCATCATCAATTAAATTGAACTCAACCAATTAAGTTTATATCAGTTCATTTTCCGTAATGTGTAGGACTTTGAGCCATTGAAGAGAAGCCTGTTAGTATATTACATTTGCATAGGCATACAGTAGAGGCATTTCGTTAGCCCTAATCTATTTTAGAGTTTTCATACTCTTCTAAAGAAGTAGAAATAGGCTTGTTAAAGTTTAAATTATGGAGCATGATGTAAATAGATAATGCATCATCCATAATTCAATGTGAACATTGTAATTGATTGACACGGGAAACAATGATCAAGCACATGTCGTAAAAATAAATTATTGAATGAAGCAAAAATAATTAATAGAGAAATTTTACTTGTCTTTTCTCAATAAGATCAATGCATGAATAGGGCTTGAAGTGTAGTAGCCTTAGTGTTGCCTACTCAAAGTAAATCTGATAGTGAAATCTTACAAAGGATGGCTCAATAAGGTGCTGCTCAGCCACTTGGCATTGAGCACCTCAGCCACTTGGTAAGTTGCTCACTCTAGACAACTCGACAACTGATCTTCGACAAAATCCCAAACATCGTCCTGGCCTTTGCACTAAATTGCTTGGTAGCTCAATATAGAATTGAACTTGGATACTGATGTGAGAAGCTTGAAGTTTGTACGA
This sequence comes from Lumnitzera racemosa, assembly GCA_024138005.1. Lineage (NCBI taxonomy): Eukaryota > Viridiplantae > Streptophyta > Magnoliopsida > Myrtales > Combretaceae > Lumnitzera > Lumnitzera racemosa. The sequence continues at coordinate 49,417,523 of JAMXBC010000007.1, forward strand.
TGCTTAGACATGGAAACTCTATGAATTCACTGTGATCAACACAAGCATGGTACAATTGACGTAGAGGTGGGGATCGATAGCAGATGCTCGTGATATTAAAGAAGATAGAGGAAGCTCATTGCTCTGCATCGAATGACTCGGCTTTGCTCTAGTTAGCATCGTGACCAGCATATTAATGGACATCTTAGATTTGTCTTTGCAAGACGCTGTTTAAAGCTCAGTTCCCTAGTTGGCAATTCCTACTTTGATCAGCGTTACGGCTCGGTTGTCGAATTTCATTTGGAGACAGCATGGCGCTTGAGAAACTATCAGCATTCAAAATGAAAGGCACACTAAGCAGCTACCTTCATATTTACTTCACTGAACACCAGATATTAAGCTTGGCTTACACAAATAATAAGCTCAGTAAATTATCCACACCAGTCCAATACTTGGCGCACTTAATTTGACACGACCCAAGAGTAAGCAATAGTTCGGTACATACACAATATCATGTAAATAGAAGACCAGTTTGGCACATGTATTTGACAATAAATTTACCACAACAAGCTCGGAAAAGAGTAGTTCGGTCACTATATCTACGAACATGGTGCAATAAAAGCTAGTGCGGAATGTGAATAGCATTGTCCCGATGGTGGAAAGAGCTCGGACTTGATCATTGGGGTGGTTGTTCCGCCCTATCGCTGCAACTTCTCAGCCGTTTAGCATGAGGCTTGAAGTTTCTATTTGTGAACAACTCAGCACAAAAGCTTCTCGGAAATTCGACATAACCATGGAACTTTGACTACTCGGCCAAAAGGAGCTCACAGCGCAGACGGTCCATTGGCAGGCCGATAAAAATCTCTCGGCATGGCCTTGTGCTCTGGAATTTGATTGCTTTGAAGTACTTGACCTCTCGACTACTCGGAGGCTGATAAAAATTGCTCAATATGGTATGGACCATAGACTTTATGATTCAAAACGAGGCCGACTGGGCAGTGATCTAAGGCAACAAGAAACTAAACGCCGAACTGATACACTATAGTGATCCAACTGATGTTGATGGCTCGACACTTAGTGGATAAAGCTTTGGATTTGCTCGGCCTTCTTAAAATACAGTGTATGGATTTGAATAGTTCCACACTGTGGATGGAAACTTGAACTTTGTTTTGTTCGGCTCGTAATATATTTTATCAGTGTGTGCGTTGAGCTTGGCCCTTGTGTAGTTGGCTTCTCGGCAATCGTTGTAGGCCAATAAAAATAATTCAATATCAAAGGCTCAACATCAGTTTCTCGGCAACTCGGCATGGACGTAGTCTTTTCGATACTCGGCAAATATTTTTCGACAGTAGATTGCCGAGATAATTCAAATGCCGACCAAGTATTCAAGAGCTTAGAAGCTCGGAACATGCTTGACATGTCAGCAAAAGCTCCGTGTAGAAGTTGAGAAAGGCTTGTACTCCATTTGTTCGGATACTTAAAGTCAGCTTTGTCTGATTGCTACTCTTCTTTCATTGTGATCTGAAATAGCTCGAAACTCAGTGAGCAGACTAGCCGAGTTGGCTATTCAGCTACGGAGCTCGACGAGTCATTGACTCGGATAGACTTGGCTGATAGTTGAAGTGCATGGCAACTATACCAAACAGTGGTTTGTCTGCAAATTTAGAGTTTGGGGCTGTCATGCGGCAAACTCCTGCTAGGTTGGATTTGTAGTCATTTATAAGTGCTTGGTAGAATAACTTTGATCGATACGGCAAAACTTCGTGTCGTCATGCCATTATCTACAAGAACTTGAGTTGTACAAAGCTAACCGAAGCTTGGATTCTACCCTTGTCGGTACACGTAGCTTGAACCTATGATTTGACTTAGATGAAAGAAAGTTTCATTGATCAGAGCCTATTATTCATCTTGTATGAAACTCGAGGAAGGAAATCTCACGCGCTTAGTGCACATGATTTGGGTTAGTTAAGTTAATGCAAGATCTCAATGCACTGTGAATCCTTCATTGATTGATATCCCACGGTTTGAATATTGACCGAAGTTTAGAAAAACGTCCAATTCGTGGCCATTAACGTATATATAAACCGCTGGACATACCGAAAACCAAAAATGGCAGTTGAGTAAGGCAATTTTTTATTTTTTATTTATTTATTTTTATCTTAAACTGCAATTTTTTTCAAAGTGTATTGCCATGGCAGTAATCTAAAGTGGTTTTTCTCCTTTCATGATGCAAACAAATCTTAGAAAATATTGAAAAGGAGAAAAAAATCTGTCCTTCGTGGAATGAAAAATAATAATATCATTTCCAAGTAGTCTTTACATACTTTTGGAAGTAGGAATCATAATAATCAAAAGGTTGTAAATTTCTTGCCCATATCAAAGATGAAAAGGTCATAAACAAACCATAACAATGGTTGTTAAAGTTTAGCCAACATACATGATTGCAGTGGTCATAGATCATCTTTATCTTGCCATCTCATAACTGCAACTTCCAAAAGTCATGCTCCTTTTGATAATCGGCCATATTCGAAATCTTATATTGGTCTCGAACAAAGGACTCTTCTATACAATAGATGGATGTGGATTTTGAAAGAAAACCAAAGGGTGAAAAATTTCACTTGAGAATTATGATAAGAATCATCTCAATTCTTATAGATGATACAAATTATTGGTGAGTGATTCTTGTTCCGGAACACAAACACCTAGAACATGAGAAAATGACTATGGGGAGGTGCTGGAGTGTGTTTCGACGTGGCTACTTCGATGCCTAAATTAGCCTTTTTATGATAAGAGTAAAATTGTTGAATGGTTATGGAAGTGAGAGAATGGAGAAGAGAGTTTTCTTACCTGTGGGTTTTGTCTGGTATTTATAATGAGACAATGAAGATTATACCTAGACTGGATAATTGGACTGGGCTTTAATATTGGGCTGATTAATATAAGCACACATAATAACTATCGAAAAATGCCTATCAACAGTATAGATCACAATTCCTTAGGTAATAGATAGCATTGCCACACCATCAATGCTTGAATTAAGGAGTAAAACTTCTTATCATAGATAGAATAGTTGATTGTAGCTTCTTGAAGTTTCTTGCTAAAGTAAGCAATAGGTTGTCCTTCTTGAATTAGCACGATACCTATGCTTAGTCCAAATGCATCACACTCTACTTTAAATACTTTGTCAATGTTCGATAGAGCTAAGATAAGGGTTGTAGTCAGTCTCTCCTTCACTTCCTTAAAACATCTCTGCTTTTTCTCTCCCCATTTGAATTCAACATTCTTCTTTGAGAGTTCGGTAAATAAGGCCACAATTATACTAAAATTCCTTATAAACCTATGATATAATGATGCGAAGCTGTGAAAACTCCTCACGTTTGCTGAAGTGGTCGGTACCAGCTATTTGATGATTGCTCTAATCTTGTCTTCATCAACTTGTATACCACCACTACTTATAACAAATCCTAAGAATATCACTTCAAATCTACAAAAATCACATTTCTTCGAATTGGTGTAGAGCTATTTAGCTCAGAGTTTTGCAAAGGTGCTTTGGAGGTGCTGTTAGTGAGCCTCCAAGTTAGGGCTATACACCATGATGTCATCAAAACAAACCATGACAAACTTCTCTATTGATTCTTAAAGCACATGATTCATCAAGCGCATAAATGTGCTCAGTACATTAGACAATCCAAATGGCATTACAAGCCATTCTTAAAATCCATGGCGTGTTTTGAATGTGGTCTTCCACTCATCACCCTTACACATTCAGATTTGATGATATCCTAATTTGAGGTCAATTTTGGAGAACGCTCTTGCTCTACTCAACTCATCTAGCATGTCATCAAGTCTTGGTATAGGATACCTATACTTGAAGGTGATTCAATTGATTGCCTGGTTATCTACACACATTCTTTAAGACTTATCTTTCTTTGGCACTAACAATTTCGACACTGTAGAGGGGTTAAGGGACTCGCACACATACCACTTCTTCAACAATTGATCTACTTACTTCTACAGCTTGATGCCCTATTCAAGGTTTAGCCTATAAGCAAGCTTGTTCGACAGTGCGAGTCTTGGCTCTAAGTCAATTGTATGCTCGATGTCTTGGATAGGGGGTAAACCTTTCAGTAGTTCCTTTGGAAATATGTTAACAAACTCTGCTAGCAATGTTTTTACCTTAGCAGACAGCTCCTTCTCTTTAGGTCTCATCTCCATAATTCTTCGAACTAGCAGATAAGTCCATCCTTTGAGTTCCATCTCTCTTTTTCAGCTCAGCTCGGGTTATTACTAAAGCCTCTTTCTTTAGGGTTCAGCTCAATTGGGATTGCATGACCTTTACCTGTTCGATAGTCATAGGACTCAATTTCATCCTACTATTGTCATGCTCTATAGAACATGTATTCCTTTTTTTTGTCATATATAATCGCTTAATCAAACATCCATTGTTGCCTTAATAGAATATAGGATGTGCTTATGGGTAGCACATCATAAAGTAACTCATTTCGGTAATTACCAATGTAGATCGGTATAAATACTTGTTTGTTCACCTATAAAGCTCCTTTATCATTGAGCCAATGTAGCTTTTAAGGCTTCCAATGGGACTTGATCAGCAATTTTAATTGCTAGACCATAAATGCAAAGGCAACATTGGTGTAGCTCTCATTGTCAACGATCAATGCACATAGAGACTCATTCACCTTACACTCGATACTGAAGAGATTTTCCCTTCTATTCATATTTGGACATAGACAGACGCGCACTATAATTCTCAACATGAGAGTAGCCGGCATAAAGTTGCTTTCTTCACTATAGATAACTTCTTCGTTGGATAGTTCAATCTGTTTGTCCTCTTTCAACTCCTCTACTTCCTAGTCAGTACTATCGACTTCAATAGTTGGCACCTCACCTCTGATTGGCATAGTTATTCTATTTGGATACTAAGTAACCATGCATCTAAATCCTTGGCATTTATAACACTTGATTTCACTTATCTTCCTCCTTATACTTTAGCCCTTCTCAAACTTCCTCGGAGGTTCCTTCTCTTCTTTTAGGATAATTGGAGAAGGTCAAGCCTCGGTAATCTTACTTAGCTCTATTTACATAGGTTTGCTCAGAACATATCGACTATTGTCAAGTCAGCTATGGGTGGTGAGAACCTTCTTATTCAATACCTTTCTATCCTCTAGATAGCTTGGATTGCATCATTAAGCATTCCAATATCTAGGGTTTCTATCTATTGTTGAACCGAGATACAATTCCATCCTCTAGCTCCACGACTTCACATTGGATCATTAATATTTAGAGTTCCTTACCATAAGTATCTATACTCGTCCCTCTTTGCCTTAACTCCTACAATCTTTTGAAGGAACTGTACAAATAATAGCTAGGCACAAACCTTCTCTTCATAACCTTCTTCATTTTATCTCAACTCCTAATCTCTCGTTCTCCTTCCATTCTTGGGGTGGCTTATAAGTTCTTCCATCATAAGGTAGCATATCGAGTGAACTGCAATATAGCAAGTTTACCCTTTGCATTGTCAAATACGTTGTAGCATTCAAACTACTTTTTAATCCTTTCACCTAATTTTGGTAGTCCTTAGCATCACCACTCTTAGAAAACTTGGAATATGTACCCTTAACCCTTCAACTCTAGGGGCTCAGCCATTCTTCTCTTCTTCCTCATAGTACTTCTTTGCTTCATCGTCTCCTTCCTCTTCTTCCTCAATTTCTTCAAGTGCTAGCCTCTACCTAACATCCTTACCCATTCCTTCAACTTGGGGTAGTCAAGCTGGGGCCTTAACTCGGCCAAATTGACCATTACCTTGCTCTTGTTGCTCATACCCTCTATTTGGTAAGCCTATCCAAGCGGTCACTCAGTAACTGAGGTTTGAAGCTTCCTTCTTACCCATAGCTATGTTGACTACCACTTTCTTAGTTTCCTAAAGTTCTTTGAACACTTGAATCTAACATTATTGGTTAACTCACAAAACTGTTGTTTAAAACTCTACTTAAAGTTCTTTTTGTAAATGATAACAGTAGAACAATAACTACCACTCCCACTACTATGACAACTATGCATAGTGAATAAACAAACAACTACACTTTGTTTTACGTATAGGAAATAAGGGAAGATAGAGTAATAAAGGCATATGTTTTATGTTTTGAAGTGCAAATTAAGGTAGAATTGTTATTGATTTTGTAGAAATCATTAAGAAATGGTACTTAATTATTTTCATTTGGATATTTCAAGAATTAGAGGATTCAAAAGTAAAATTACGGATGATTTAGAGGAATTTAAAGTAAAGAAACGAAAATCAATATGCATAAGATGGAATCAAAGGCAACCGACCTACAACGAACACCAACAGTCCTTGATGTCTATCCCGCCAACTTTGATGGCTACGCCATCAACCTACAAGCCGACCTTACACTTATACTATCAGCCTTCATGAAAAAAGAAGCTTTACGTAAGTCAACCTTAATTTTTTTTTATAAGTAACTTATGTTTTACAGTTGAGAGGACTTAGAGGTTTTTTTTAGAGACTCTTGAACACACTTTCCTTAGACTTAGGGAGTTGTAAAATAGTTTTTAGTTAGTTCTTAAAGAATTTATAGGGAGAATTGATTGGATCATTGAAAAGAATTTGCTTTTGCTATGGAGACCAATTTGAAGTTACAATTGAAGATTATCTTTTTCAATACAGAATTGGTGACATCTATTTCAATTATTTTTATGCAAGTTAGTGAATTACTTATGCTTTCAATTATGAATTTCTTTTTAATTTCAATTAGTATTTTTGTTTTTGTTTTGAAATCCATGACTGGCTAAATTTTACTTGTTGGAATTGATGAAACTCTAGATAGCTAAGATGATGATTATGTTCATGTTATAGGATTAAGAGATATATAGATGATTCATGATTGCAATTTCTATGATTTCGATTATAATTGTTCAATTGATTATAATTGTTAGAAACTGTAAACCCCTAAAATTTTCAACCTAATACCCAAAGTGGACCCTAGTATGCTTGAAGACTCTAAGAGTTGACAAGGCTAGTTAAGATAAAAACCCTAATATAACAACCAAGGATTTAATCACGTAGAAAACTTTTATATCTTAAATGTATATAAATGCTAGAGATTGTGCTCGAAAGTGATAAAACCCTAAAACTATAATTTAAGGATAGAAAAGAACTAAATTACCATAATTTACCCTTAAACCCTAACTAATAATATCATCTTGGTATTATACCAAATCATTAGTAAAAGATTAAAGATAACTTTCAATCATTCATAAATACATATAATACTTAAGTAATCCTTTAGAAACTAAGATATTGCATCAAATATTACATTCATCTTCTAAGTATATAACTAGGTTAGTATTACATAGAGGTAAGAGTTTAGTTGATGCTTAGGTTGCATGTAATAAACATTAATACCTTAAATGACACTTTTCATAATAATTATACTAAGTAGCTTATCAAAGATGTATATAGGATATAAATACTTAATGGAAGATCTCATCATCTATTTTTACTAATCAATTCACTAAACTTCATATTTTCTTTCATTCCTTAATATTTCTCCTAATTTTCCCTAATTACTTCATTATGTACACTAAATGGCATGTGCTTTTGGAAAGTTGATCAAGTCAACATATGTTGACTAAGATCAAAAGGTTGACTAAGTCAACTTATGAAAAAGTCAACAAAATGTCCTTTTCACTCTAGAAATATCTCTTTCGTTCTAATGATTTCTTTTCTTTTAGATTTTTCTTCCTTTTTCTATTCCTCTTTGCTGTCCACTAGTTTTCCACTTAAGACCCCACTTGTTTTTATTTTCAAAACACAAAATCAAGTCCCTTTCTTCTTCTTCCCAACCGTAATTCCTTTTGGTTCTAAAATTCTAAATATTTTCTTTCTTTACTTTCACACTTTCTACTGACATAAATCAAGGAGAAAGAGGTATGTTATCATTTAACTTTTTACTTTACGTAGTAGTTAGTTGTGTAAGTTAGGTTGGTGTAGAAAGTTGATATAATATGTACATATATGTTATTAAAGAAATAAAGTTCCAATCTTTATGCTTAGAAGTGTAGGATAGCTTTAGAAAATGAAAGAAGAGTATGTATACATATATCTAAGTATGTGTATATAAGAGTATACTTGATAAATACATGTATAAAGACCTTTGTATATAAGTATCCATCATGTACATAACCTAAAATAAGGCATATACTAACTATACATATATATGCCATGCTAAATACACCCTTAAAATACAAAAAGATGAAATTTGAGAAGCTTTCTTAAGAGGAATTTTGGGCATATGAAAATACGTATATCACCATATGTGTATATGGATATATGTACAAGTATAAATGTGTTATATGTAGAAGTATATGTATGAGTATACTAGTATACATATAAGTATAGTAAAGGTATAAGTATATACTGAACATATGTGTACGTGTACATAAGACACTTAAGTATGAGGTAAGGGCTTATGTAATCAAATAATGATGTAAGCAAAGATGCAATTAAAAGATGGCATAAGCCATGACATAAGCAAATGATGATATAAGCAATGACAAAAGTAATTGATGACATAAGTATAAGCTTATAAAATAATAACTTATAAGATTACATAAGAATATAATATAAGTATGTACTTGTACTTAGGATCTGAAAATCTTTTAAACCCTAATACACTTCCTAAATTGAATTAAACTTAATTAAGTATATGAATTAGTAATACTAATGTAAAATTCCCTAAGTATAAGAATCCAACAGCTAATTAAATAATTAAGTCCTAAAATAGGATATAAATATAAGTAATAAGAATAATTAAGCTTGAATAGTTAAAATTTCAATAAATTTAGTTCATATCATAAAACACGGGTTTTAACATCTAAAACGGACATCACCATGTGAACGTACGTTCAAAAACAATGAAAAACGACTATAAATTAAAAAATATTAGAAATAGAATAAAAAAGTTACATACGATTAACAATTAGGTTTAATTGAATAAAAACTGATAATAATCTAAGTAAAATTAGATAAATAGACATCTAGAACCGTTAGTTAATTCAATTACTTATTATCCTTATTGTCTCATAATGATCAGGTGATACTGATAAGGGTGATGATCTTCCAATCAATTATTACGACTAGAGTGAGTCGTCATAGTCAAGTGAGTCCTACCAATGACTCTATACTTGTTTGTGCTTGTAGTTAGTACACTTAAATTGAATATTAATAACTTGAAGCATTGGGTTTCTGGATATGCATGTACTTGATATTGATTGATTATTGCAAGAAATATTGTTAAATATGATAATTGATGATTTGATTGTATGATTGACTATTATATGATTTGGATGGTTTGCTGATATTGTTTGATTGCCACATAATATGACTTAATTATACTTGGCTTATCTTAAATGAAAAGGGTCATGCATTATCCATGCATTACATTATTTATTTCAGCCATCACTTCACACGGAGGTAAAGAAAGGCATTGTGGAGGTTGTTTATTAATATTAAAGTATTTCTGTACGGTGCATTCATACAACATGACCTTACCCGAACCTACGGGCTTACTAGGCGATGGACATACCAACCGTATGGCTAAGGGTTGAGTCTAAAGATTTCCGTTATAAGGTGTGAGTATAGACTGTGGAGGCCGCCTCCCCACTAGACCTGGGATTTTATGGACTATTAGATTTCTTAGAAATGGAAATGTATTTTGCGAAATATGAAATTCAAGTTGTGAGTAAAAACTAAGGTGCTAGAGCCCAGTCATGATTGGCGCCAATGTATCTCTAACCCTTGTCTCGGAGGGCATTAAAATCCAATATTATATGTAACACCAGTCAATTGAATATATTGTTTGACATACTGCGTGTTCATACATTCATATTGTTGTAATAATTTGTTTGATAACTTATTTATTAGTATAGTATGATGGATAGCTCACTAAGTTCTCATAGCTTATTCCCCAATGGTCTTTCTTTTGTAGGTTTACTTAGGGATAGCTAATTAAGATATGTACATTAGTGTTAGGATCCGTTGAGATCTTTATAAGAGATACATAAACATTCTTTGTAGAAAATATTTATATGTTAGAATTTAATATAATTTAATTTTTTTTCTTGCAGTTTTATAATGTTAGTATATCCTATCTTATTATTTAGTAGGGGATACCAATTCTCTGTGGTTTTGAAGAATTTTGGGATATCTGATATTCTTAGTTATTTATATTTATATGTTATGTTATGTTACAATAAATTAATTACTTGAAAATCAATAATCTTAATGATTTATTATTTAGAGTTTTGTAATTTCTAACTTGCAAGATAGTTTTCATATTATAGGTACACATATGTTATGGAAATTTTAGGTAATCCTATAAGGCCCCTTTTAGGGTCCTGATTGATACAGGATTTGCTAAAAATTCTTAGTTGATTTGATTAATCAATGTGGAAATAGAGTTAATTGAATTACTTAGAAATTATCTAGAAATTAATGTAATGTTCGGCGATTGAATATTTACTAAGACATTAGGGATAATTGATTTAAGACATTAGACAATTACAGTATGGAAGATATATGATTGTAATTTAGAATCTATTGTTAATTGGAAGATGAGAGAGCTAACTAATTAAATAGGAGTTTAAATCCTTAGGTTTTAAGGTATAATAATTTCACTTGAATGACCATATAACTGTTAATCTATATAATAAAATAACAATTTGATTGGCATAATCTAAGGTGGATTCTGTTTTCCTACAATTCTCAATTGATTGCTTAGATTTTAGATTTTTCATAGTTATTTTCTTTTCAATAGTTTTAGAGTAATTATTAGATTAATTAATTTAAATTTGATCGCTTAAATATCGATAAGAATTAGTAATTTTTTAGTCCTTAAGGGATTAACAACCTTACTTTTTCTATATTACTTGATTTTGGCCCAGTATACTTACTGGAGTATTCGCAATTTATTTTTATATACATATTTTAAGTGAATCATGGAGCATAGAACACCTCGCAACTTCTAAACTACTATGTTAACAATAGAACTTTTAACACACAAGAATAGCAACAAACCACTCAAAGAACATGGTAACATAATCCATCTTTGAACGTAATTATACTTTGATACCAAGATGATATGGTTCTATGGATGAACATACGAGCTTAATATCACGTGTAACGAAGGGGTAGGTTCAAGCTATAAGATGGTCCAAAAGATAAATGATATTCGAATGTTGAGTAGGAGGTTCTCATCTACCAATGCCTTATACGAGCTCAAGGCACTCTTGGTATGATGTATAAATATGGCTAGAGATTACTTACCACTAGTCCATCCTTAAAGGGCTAGAGAAGAGTAGCTTGAGAGTAAGCAACTAAACGCTTAACTAAAGAGAGTCAGTTTGAAAAATTCAATGTAATAACTGTTGCGGCTATGACAATGTACAAGCATTTATATGAGCCAATTAGGGTAAATCCAAGGTAACAGTAAATTACAAAAAGTTTTCTATTAGTTAAGAAAAAAGGGGAATAATTACAAGTATAAAAATGTAATCATGAAAAAAGAATATCCAATGGTAAAAAGGACAATATGAATGTTAAGAAAAGGACAATACGCGTGCGATTTGCTCATTTCGTAGTCCCCAATGAAACTGCTGGTTGGGTAGGGGTAGATCCTGATGAAGTCAAGTTGACATAGGTAGTTCAATAGCTTGGATAATTGGGACTAGACCGGGGTTGGTTAAGGGGAAACTCATTCTTAGGTCAGCCTTGGATGATCAGCTCATGATCATTGTCAGCTTAGCCTCGGTACTAGTAAGGTTAGCAATATCTTGATTTAATGTTCGAACTAGTGTTTGGCGGTGAGGTCGGCTCGGTACGTTAGCTGGTCACCTCAATAATTTCCTAAATGGTGTGGAGAGCAAAATAACTCAATAGATCGGAATGGGGAGTACATTTCTTCTTGGCACTTAACTCACCTCAATATAAGCAAGCCCTTAGGTTCGGGAGCACATGATTGGTCCTTGATCACTATTAGGATTGAAGGATTTAGTTCTTTTCTATTGAATCAAGGTTAGAGTTTATGGAATTCAACAATTGCAATTTTGATTTAAGGTTTGCTTTTTATTTTAGAGGCTTAGAGTTTCAAATATAGTGTTAGGTTAAAAGAGAGATTAAAGAGAGGGGGAGATAAAGAAGTGTTCTTTTTTTCTTTGTTAGCATTGATAAAGTAGGAAAAAAATTGAAGAGAGAGAAAGAAACTTAGAAAAGAAAGTTAATCAAACAATATAAAAGTTGAAAATTTGAAGAGGAAAATTATAAAGAGAGAAAAAATAGCATCGTAATCTGAGTTGGACATATACATAAGCTATTCTAGCATCTACTAATGGTGGATGGATGGAAGTCCTTAAATGATAGTAGTTTACAAATATAGACTTTTAAATGCATATTTTATAAATGTTAGCGCGCCCCCCCCCCCTTTTTTTCAAAAGATACACACATTCAAGCGCTCCCTTCAAATTTCTATATGTTTAAGTGTATTCATGTATTTTCTTTATGATAATTCAAGGATTTCATTATGGATGTATTCACATGTCAAGGGCAACTCTCAAGAGAATAATGGTGTATTTCAAATTTGTATGTAGGATAAATTTTGAGAAATTGGTCAAAAATTCATAGTAAAACATGGAATTTCACCAAGATAAGATGGTGCTGATTGTGAATTTATTGCTCTTATCTAAAATTTTATTTCCTTTAAAACAAGCATATGCATAATATATGAATGTACGTCATCATCTAGAGGGACTAGACACAAAAAATGGTTTAAAGTCACTAACATAGAGTTTGTATATGCAAGTTGACTCAACTAAATTGATAAGATGCATGAGTCAAATAAAGAAAATGAAATAACTTGTATAAAGAAAGTTTCTTGTTAATGAAGATTTGCTTGATATGTTGATGTTATTTCAGGGACACTATCACTCTAGAAAGCTTAAAGTGATAAATGCAACTAAACAATACCATATGCTTGCATAATAAAAGATACAACAAACAAGTTTATAGTGTTGGTTTTAGGATCATATATTTTGATTTATAAGAAAAGAAAAGAAAAAGTAAAAATTAGTCTTGAAAGTTTACTATCTATTCTATTTGAGTCCTTTGAATTTTGAGATTTCTATTTAAGTACTCAATATTTGTAAAAGTTTGTAAATGAGTCTTTTTAATAAATGACATTAAAGTTTTCGTTACACATTGATACTTGTCACTATCTAAGTAGTTAACATAATTAATTTAAGTAAGAACATAAGACTAAGTAAATTATTAAAAAATATAGAAAAAATAAAAAAGTAATTAAAAAATAAAAAAATAAATAAAAAGTGTCAAAAATTTGTAATAGATAAAAGTAATATCATGATATAATATATATTATAGGAGTAAATAACTAAAAATTTAGAAATTTTCAAAAATAAAAAAAGGAGTTGAAAATTGAAAAAAAAAAAGAAAAGGAAATCTAGTTACTAAAAGGTAAGGGTTAGTTGGCAACTCGTAGGGAGGTAAGGTTACGCAATTTCTAACATGTTGCACTAGCTATCCCCTACCATTATGTGGTTGGATTTTGTTGTAAATGGATAGTAGGTAGTGTGACCTATTAGTAGTCGTCCACAACCTAGGGAAGGGTTGTGAGACTCCCCTATTGTGATATAGATAGCCACCTTTGACCATTAAGATGTAAAAATAAAAAATATAAGAAAAAACTCTAGTAGGTTGAACTCAAGTTATGTCACCCATTTCCACCCGATTAAGATCTTCCTATTATTACCCCCCATGAGTAGGCGACTTCCTATGTTTAATAATAGGTAGATAAGGGCATTTATTAAGTGGCCATAGTAGCCTTTCTTGAAAGTTATATCTTTTTTGCAAATTTTTTAATTTTTAGTTAATTTACATGAAAATTAATATTTATATAAGTATAAATATTATATGTATTAGTTTATAGTTTTCTTTTTCTTTTTTCCAATTTTCTTATGAACTATTATCATTATTATTTTTTAATATTTTGTATTACTTTATTTATTTTTAACAATATATTATATTATTTATTTAATAAAAAAATGTAGACTAATAAAATATTACCACGTGTCATGGTTAAAGGGAAAACTAACCAAAAACTAACAGAGGATTTGTCTCCTAACATTTGCAAATGTTTAGGGTTTAAATAGAAAATTTAAAATGTTGAACTCATATAGAAAAATGTGCTAAAAATTGAAGAATAATTTATGGTTTTCCCAAACAAAAATCAAGTCTTTAACTATATGGGTATCCATAGCAATAGTATAGTTAGCTTTACAACATACATGCACTTAGTAGTCATTTAACTATACTTAGCACCCTATTGATGCCTAAAATATTTTGATTTTATTAAGAATTTTGGTTAAGGGTAGAAAGTAAAGAAGCTAATTTTCTCTACTAAAATATTAGGGTAAGCCTATTATTGATTTGAATTTTGACTTCTCTTATTAGGTGATAAGACTTACGGAGTCCAATTTATACTGGGATTATTCAAGGAGAACCATCAACATTAGGAGTGATATCAATAGGTTAATCACTACATTGACTATTTTGAGTTGAGTTAGGTATAGAGTAAAGATGCAAGATTGCAAATGTAGTACAACGGTGTCTTATTTTAGCTTTATTATATAGTGTCCTCCAAGTGGAGAATTATTATATGCATGCCTATATACATAGTTATTTGTCACCTAGGAACGATAGAGTGAAACACTCATATTTGGCTTGTAAATCTTCTCTATTCTCTTTCACAAATCAAGCTTATAATAGGTACTTTTAATTAATAGTTGATAAATATCAAAGAAAGTCAATTCATTATTCATTAAACTCCTTTTCTTCTACGCATCAAGCATGAAACAAGTACTTTGAATCAATAGTTGCTATATATATATAAGTCAATGCATTAACCATTAAACTCCTCCTCACCAATCCCTTAACATATATTCTGCTATTGTTTTACGTTAATTCTATAGATGAATTGAGGAATACTATGCTGGAATATTATTATAATGTTAAGTATAGGTACTAACTATGATCCTAGAAGTAACACTTGTTATAAAAAAGCTTCATTTAAGTTACATACATATTTTATTTGTAAATATGTATATATATGTATATATATGTATATATATATGTGCATATATATATTTACATATATGCCCATGCACATGCACAACACTATTTAATTGTGTATTATTGATGCTTGATTGAAAATAAAAGCATTTATTAACTTTTAAGTTGTCATCATTAGTTCTTATCAGTATTTTAACATCTATATATATGGACCTATATGACTGCATCTATAATGATATACACACTAGGTAAATGTTGAATATTTCATATTGTTTCTATTTTTTTTTTTTTGATAAAACTTCACTATAAATGAAACATAGTTCAACAACACAAACACGTGCTATCCACCAAAGTAACTAAATGAGGAAGAAACAAAGTTTTTCGAAACAAAGTCTGAGAAAAGGATAGGACAACAATTAGTAAAAGATAGGTTGGTATTCTCTTAGAGCCCATATTTCACCAAAGCATCCATTGCAATATTCACATCATAAGAGCCTTGTAGAAAACAACATTATCAAATAGCACAATTTTAGTTCCACATAAGGCTAAAGTTGGGTGGCATATATTTAAATTTATATCCATATTTTGAATCCAATATATTGCTTAGGATGAATCCATCTTAACTATGATTTTCCTTAGGAAAAGATAATTAGCCATTTTCAACCCTTCGTAAATAGCACACGGTTCCACTTGTAGAGGTAAGGCAATCACAATGCTCTTAGTCAATCCCTCTATGATTATACCATCATTATTTTTGCAAATAGCACCTACACTGGCTTTATTACTACTATTACAAATAGCTCCATCACAATTGACCTTATACCATCATTGTTTTGGTGGTTCCTAAGTCGGTGGTAGTTGTTGGAATTAGCTTGATCGCTTCTTAGCACAATTTATAGTCTATTACACATATACCTCCATATGTATTCATTGCCAATCCTTTTGCTGCTCTTGTAGTTTGAAGATAAACCTATTCCTTTCTTTCCATATAGCTTTGACAACAAATGACACTAGAGATTAAATTGGGGAGATATGAGATGTCTAAGATTTTTTCTTCCAAGATGTCCTCACCTTTAGCCAAGATAGAATTCTTGAAAAGACAACTTGAAAATTGGGGTCTTAATAGGTAATTATTGCTAAATCCCTTTGGTCCATCTACAATTTAAGAAAAGATGTTGTATTGACTCTTCTTTCTCTTGGAAGAGAGTATATTGTATAAGAATGTCAATGCCTTTTTTTCCTAAGGTTTTCCTTTGTAAGAAGCCCATTATGTATGATTTTCCAAAGGGGCATCTGAAACCTAGGGATTGTAGGAGTAAACCATATCTAACTCTAATCTACATTCATATTTATATCCATAACATTTTGATTAAGGAGCTTATATGCTAGTTTTGATGAGAGTTCTCCATCTACTGAATCTTAACAATAACTAACTTCCTCCAAACCTTCTTCCTTTAGAAGTGAATATAACCGAGTTTCTCTTAAATTTGATTATTGATAGGGTACCCAACTATATCTTCTCACCAACGGCCTGGTTCAATCCATGCTTAACTAACCTTTATTAAGTCATCATATTTGTTAAGGGGCCCATATAGCTAGCTTACTACCTTACCTTATTTCGTCCAATTGTCCAATCGAAAGAAGCTCATTTTGCCATTTCTTAACTTGAACCTTGCCTTGTCATCCATCCAATTCAAAGCTTTAATCATTTCTCAAGCAATTGGAGATCCATTTGTCACTATTCATCTCTTATCATACAGCTTATATTTCTGTCTATATAGAGCTTCTCATAGTACATTTTTTATCCTCAGTTACTATGTTGCATTAGCTAGATTTTCCTTGTTGCAACTCTTTATATTCATGGCCCTTAGACCTCCAAGTTCCTTATCCCTTATCACTTTCTCCTATCTAAACTAATGGATTTTCCAGAACTCCTCTAATGATCCCTAGAGGAAATTTCTATGTAGCTTTTCTAGCTTCCTTGCTACTCTATAAGGAAACGATATTGCTTATGAATAGTAATTCATGATACTTTCTGAAAATAAAGATAAAAATAGGTTTCATGTAGACATGTTTGGTAATTTTGATTTATAACCTATAAATTTTGCTCTTACTTTGTCTAGTAAGAATGCAAAATCTACTGAGCACAAAGCCTCCTCTCTTGATAGGAATTCCTAAGTGTTGCCCATATCAGCTTCAATATGGATGTTAAAAAGATCATAGAATTTTTCCATAACTGAATGGGGCTATTCCTAGAAAAAATGTTTCAAGATTTAGAATAACTAACCTTTTTCTTAGACATTGCACAAAAAAATTCATCACATTGGGCATAACATAGGCATTTTTTTTCAGTTGCTTGGCTTATGAGAAGAAGGTTATCCACAAAAAAGAGGTTATAGTGACATCGAGTCACCCTATCAGAGTCTATAGCTTGAGGGAAATTCATCCATCATGACTCTGTTAAGAAGCAATAGAAAACTGGCAGACGCTAAATATGATCTAATTAGCTTAATCCACTCAATCTTGCACAATCTCAATTTTCCACCCTATCATAAGCCTTTGTTAGATCAAGTTTCAAGACCATCCAATACTTTTTCCCCTACTTTCTATCCAAAAGATTCATCAACTCTTGGAAGATGAATAGGTTATCTTTTGCATTCTTACCTAAGATAAAGCTAGACTATTTTGAGCTTATAATCTCGTTTAGATATGGTCTAAGTCAATTGACAAGGAGCTTAGTAACAATTTTTTATACTGTTGTGCAAAGGTTGATCGGTTGAAAATCCTTAACCTTATTTGCGCCTAACATTTTTAGTATGAGGATTATCAGTGTTTTATTTAACTCTAGCAATATAATACTAGATCTTAAGATAAGATGTATGTCTCGGCACAAAATTTTCCCCACAATATCTCAATACTCTTTGAAGAACAAAGCATTGCATCCACCCACCCTTAGAGCCTGATAATTACCAATGGACCATAGCGCTTTTCTTATCTTCTCATTAGTCCACTCTCTTCCTAAGTCATTATTTTCTTCATTTAGGAGAATTATTTGTCCCCCCGACTAACATGGTACATCCATTTGAATAGAGATCCTTTCAGTCCTAAAGAGGTCCCAAAAGAAGTTGATAAAGAGATTTTGAATTTCATCTTCTTTAGAGATCCAGCTACCACATTATCAAAAAACCCATAACCTTAGATTTCGCTCTTCTTGTCATTACACTCACATGAAAAAACTTTGTATTCCTCTCTCCATCCACTAGCCATGATGACCTCGCCTTTGCTGCCTAGAGTTTTTCCTCTTGTTTAAAAACCTACTCTAATTCAACTTTTAGCATATGCTCTTGATCTATAAGGGATTAGCTCAATCTTGAGTGGAGTTTAAGCTTAGTATTCTTTAGCTTCAACTCAATAGCTTTCCTACATTCTAGAATAATTCCAAAGTAATCCTTATTCCAATTCTTGATAGAGAGGGTTAATTTCTCAACACCTTTTGAAAAATAAAAATCAGGCCATTTCTAGCTATTTGCAATAAGGTCCTTAAAGGAAGGATGGCCTAACTACATCGGTTGGAATCTAAAGGGCCTAAGGAGCTTAGGACTAACTCCAATACTAAGGCAAGAATTGAGAAGTAAAGGTAAGTGATTAGAATGTGAAGAAGTTAGGTGAAAGGCTTTTGCTTCTAGAAACTTGATTGTCCATACATAATTCCCCTATGCCCTGTTGATATAGCACTATACTAGATCTATAATATTTTTTAATCTCTTGGACTAGGTAAAACTTGATCCTACAAAGCCTAGATCCATCATTTGATAAACATTTATATAGTATTGATATCTCTCTATACAATTTTAGTTTATCCTAATGTGGCCTCACTTCTTTGTTACACCTCAAACCATGAAGTCATAATAGTTTTGTTGTGTAAACCAATCTAAGCTAGAAGCTAGTTTTTTTAGCAGCTAACATAAGTATGATTTACACCAACCCTTTACCACTCCATAACTTTGAGTCATCTAATTCAATCGATGATGTAACTTTCTAAAATAACTTTTGTAAGAGATTATATGATATAAAAGTTTGAGAAGAAAACAAGTTTTATAAATAACTATAGAAAATCAACAAAATAAAGATTTATAAAGTCCATAGGTTTATAGAATATAGTACCCGCAACAATAATTGAAAACTAAAGGGTCACTTAAAGAGGCCCTATTAGTTTTCTTAAAGGTTAGTAAAATTAATAAACAAAATAGGAATTCAGTCAATTGGCCTTTAATCTCACTCTTTAACCCCATTCTCTGCATTTTGGGAACTTAGAGTTGTACTAGAGTATCTATTGGGAAACCTGCAAAACAGCTATAAAGGAATGAGTGATAATTTGCTCAATAAGTGGGATAGAGACAATAGCACATGTCTAATACGAAGCAACTAAGGTTTTTAAGCAAATTTAATTAGATACAATGATGTTTAAGCAAATACCATCACATGATGTTGATTAATTATCGTAACACTAGAGAAATTGTACCTGCTCTAATGTAGGTTTCAAGGAGTTTGATGTCGTACATTTCACAAATCAAAACCAAACAAAAGCTTGTGTAATGGAGAAACATGCTCCACTCGAGACTACCTTCAAACCACAGTCCCCAACCTTACTTCAACCTCTTTTGCTATTACTTAGTTCGATAAGGGTGGGTAATGGACCATTCTTTCTATCTTCGTTTAAGGGTCTAGGTTTGGCTCAAGGATCCTAATAATTCCCTTAGTGGGTTGTAATGCATGTCCAGTTAGAAGTTAGGTCAAGTTTGGGTTAGATTACTTTTGAAGTGATCAAACAATTTCAAATGGTTCAAAGTAGCAACATCATAAAACAACTAATACATACAGTCTAGCACTTTGTTACAACAATACAATTTTTAAGCACATACGCATAGGTTGCTAACTTACAATCACAAGCAAGATACATACTAACGCCTCTAAGTAATCCTAAGTAATATTTCAAAGTGTAGTGAAGCATTGATCCTACTTACCTCAACATGTGACACTCCATACATGTGCATATAAGTCTTGTCTACTTCAGTTTTCCCTAAACAAATAATGCAATCACTTTAGTGTAATTAAATATAAGGTATATAATTTCATTTTAATAATTTAAGTGTTGTTAAAACTTATCTTTAGTGAGTTATGTAAATTTTGTATTGATTTCCAACTTGCCATTGAAGTATTTGAATAAGGTTCTAGAAGCTCGCTTATTACTGAATTTTGGTCTCCAAACCTTCTAATGAAGTCCTTGAGATTATTCTAGCTGTGCTCCTTACTATAATCAATTCTCTAAATAAGCCTCTAAAATTACTGTCCTTAAAAAATTTTACACCAATCAAACCTCGGCTCAAATCTTGAAACCATTTTTACCACATTTCCTTTGCTAAATATTTCCCAAACAAGTCTATCATAGGGGCATAGTTCGGTGTCTATTACTATCCAACCTTCTGATCTAACTTCTAAATCAAAGAATCAAATTCTCCTCTTCACGGACCAACCGTCTAAAGATGTCTTTGAAGTGATTTCATTTGAGCCTTCTAAATCAGCCAACCCTCTAGTAAAGTCGTTGGACTCAATACAATCATCCTTCTTTTACCAAACAACTCCTTTACATGAGACTCCAACATAATTTGAGTTAAAGTCCTTTCATCCATCAACATTTTGAACATGTCTTTATAGTCATCACAACCGTGACTTTACCAAATAGCTTCTCAAGCAAGGCTCTAACAAGGCTATAATTAGGATCATTTTGCCATCTATCCTTCTGATCAACTATCTGAACTAAGAATTTAGTCCCCCTTCTACCAATTCAACTGTTTGAAGAACCCTCTAAAAAGAAAAAATCAATTTATAAGTTTACTTCCATTGACTCATCCTAATATGCTATTCTAGTTTACAAGCATGATAAAACAAGAACATAAAATAGGTTCCTCATGCTGATACTCACCATATCGCTCATACATCCTAATCTTCCTATCCTCAACTTATTGCATATATACCATAACTAGTGGTTTATGCATATCTCAACCTTAACTTAACCTATACAACTCTAGATTATTCTTCAAAGTAAAATATTATCCAAATAAACTTTATAACCTAATTCCAAGGTTTTTCAACAAGCTCAATATATAAAATCTTCAAGAAATTGTTATTTTTTTTAACCAAATTTAAAGGGCCAAAAAAATCCAAAAAATTATAGAAATAATTTTTATCTGAAAACTCTTCTTGCAATGCTTATACGTAATGTAAGGACTATTAGGACCCTAAAGGAGGCCTAGTAGGATTACCTAAAATTTCCATAATATGTGTGCACCCATGATATGAAAACCACCTTGCAAGTCAGAAATTACAAGACTTTCAATAATAAATTACTAAGATTACTAATTTTCAAGTAATTAATTCATTGTAATATTATATAACATATAAATATAAATAACTATATATATCCGATATTCTACAGTTCCTCAGATTCGTAGAGAATTGGTATCTCCTACTAAATAATAAGACAGGATATACGAACATTATAAAAAATATATATATACAAGAAAAATTAAACTATAGTAAGTTTTAACATATAAATATTTTCTATAAAGGATGTTTTTGTATCATTTAAAGAGTACTCAGCTATTTCTAATACTAGTATATATATCTTTATCTCGCACTTAACACTCGAGACTTATCCTAATCCCATCATAAGTAAACCTGCAAAAGAAACTAAGGTGGAATGAGCACAAAACAGCTCAGTGAGTTCGTCCCTCACTACTACAGTTCAAGTTATCACACATTATTATCACATATGCAAACAAGCTATCTATATATAAAATGAATACAGGTGTGATGAATACAAGTAACACATCCATAGAACTAAGGGGGAATGAGCATAAAATAGCTCAATAAGTTCGTCCCTTACTACTACTTTTTAAGCAAGTTATCATACATTATTATCACACATTTAAGCAATCTATCTACATAAAAAATGAATGCAGGCGTGATGAATGCAAGTAACACATCCATAGGAGTCCGAAACTATGAACAGTGTAGAATTACGTCATCTACACTACGATTATCCCTTATACTTATCCGTACAAGGTACCTCTACTTATCCGTACAAGGTACCTCAGCTTATCCGCATGAGGTTGCCTAGGAGCACTACCCCTTTAGGAAACACTCGACTATTACCCTAGTCGAGAAAAGAGTTCCAATCCAAATAGGTGAATTCCAAACTAGGATTATCCATCATTTAAGGCCCCTTGGGTACAAACATGCTAGTCTTCTTACAACCAAAATTATCTAAGGCCTTACAAGCATAATAAATCAAGTCCTCTTGCTATCAATTAGAGATCTTATGCTAGGTTTTCCTTAACGTTAAAATATTATTTATGGCTTCATGAGCCCTTATAGAGATCATATAAAAATATGTTTAAGAGTGGAAAAGCTTTTTCTAAAAACACATTTCTCAAGATTTTTGCAAAGTTAGCACTCTCCATTTATACCTTTACCGAGTCATGGACATGCGACAAGTATAGTTGGTTATTTTGGTCTGATACTTATATTTATCAATTTAAAAAAGTAATCATACAGATGATAGCAAACAAATAAAGCAGTCATTTAGGCATACAAGCAATAGCAAGCAACAAAACCTCATACAAGTAACACGTACAAACAAGTAGCAGGTCATTAGAACTCCCTCACTTGGATTATTGCTTGTTCTCTAAGCTTTGGGGTTTTTAGAACTCGATATGGAACACTTAAAAAAAATACTAAAACTTATAAGTATTCTAAGAAGTCAGACTCTTTAATTAACTAAAAGTCTATTGTAGTTTGTCTAGTTCCCTCAATATAACTCAAGTATAATGCATATAGGGTTTACCATACTCAACGGGATTAATAATAACTATTTTCTTATATTTGTAAGTTATGAGACTTCCTTCATGTATTTAATTACTTTTCATTCTAATTCTGATATTTGTGAACTTATAGTTGTTTTTAATCATTTTGAGATACACATTCACATTGTGATGTCCGTTTTAAACGTTAAGACCCATGTTTTACGATATGGACTAAACTTATTGAAATTTTAACTCATTGAAGTTTAATTATTCTTATTGCTTATGTTTATATCCTATTATAGTATTTAATGATTTAATTAGCCTTTAGATTCTTTCACTTAGGGTGTTTTACATTGGTATTACTAATTCACATACTTAATTCAATTTAGGAAGTGTATTAGGGTTTAAATAACATACGTATTTTTATACATATTTTCATATGCCTAAAATTCCTCTTAAGAAAGCTTCTCAAATTTCATCTTTTTGTATTTTAAGGGTATATTTAGCATGGTATATGTATATATAGTTGGTATATGCCTTATTTTAGGTTATGTACATATTGGATTCTTATGTACAAAGGTCTTTATACATATATTTCTCTAGTATACTCTTATATACACATACTTGAGACATGTACACATGCATCTTCTTCCATTTTATAAAGATTCCTACTGTTCTATACATGTATATGGAGCTTCCACTTATAACAACATATATACACATATCATACCAACTTCCTATACTAACTTAGCTTATACAGCTAACTACTATATAAAATAGATAATCGAATGATAACATACCTCTTTCTCATTGATTTATGTTAGTAAAAAGTGTGAAAGTAAAGCAAGAAAATGTTTGGAATTGTGGAGGCAAGAGGAATCATGATTGGGAAGAAGAACAAAGGGACTTGATTTTGTGTTGTTTTGTGTACTGAAATTGAAAACAAGTGGGGTCCTATGGGAAAAAGGAGTGGACAGCAAAAGAGGAAGAGAAAAGGAAGAAAAGTTTAAAAGAAAAAAAAAAAGAAAAAAATCATTAGAATAGAAGAGATATTTCTAAAATGAAAGTGACATTTTGTTGACTTTTCCACATCTTGACTTTAGTCAACATGTGTTGACTTGGTCAACTTTACAAAAATAAATACCATTTTAATGAAGTAATTAGGGAAAATTAGGAGAAAGATTTAGGAAACGAAAGGAAATAAGAAGTTTAGTGATTTGATTAATAAAAATAGATAATGAGATCTTCCATTAGGTATTTATATCCTATATACACTATTTAGTAAGCTACTTAGTCTAATTAAGATGAAAAGTGTCATTTAGGAAATTAATGTTCACTACATGTAACCTAAGTATTAACTAAACCCTTAACTCTATGTAATGGTAACCTAATTATATACTTAGAAGATGAATGTGATCTATGATGCAATATCTTAGTTTCTAAAAGATTACTTTAGTATTATAAATATTTGTGAATGATTGAAGGCTATCTTTAATTTTTTACTAATGATTTAGTATAATACTAAGGTTATATTATCAATTAGGGTTTTAGGGTAAATTATGGTGAATTAGTGCTTTATATCCTTAAAGTTATAGTTTTAGGATTTTTATTACTTTCGAGTATAATCTCTAGTGTTTTTATACATTAAGGGTTTAATATATTCATACGTGATTAAATCTTCAATTGTTATCTTAGGGTTTTGATGAGGTTCGAGGTTAACTTTTATAGTTACATATACTTAAGGTTTTAGGGTCTTCGTATACAATTAGAGATTCAATTGATAATTTGAGGTTTTTCATAATTGCTTTAGGTTTTGAATTGAGATTTTAATCAGTTTTAAATCTCACTGACTTTATTGACTTTAGGAAATCATTTACAGTTTAGGGATTTGATTATATACTTAAAAAGGCTAGATTCGTGGGGTTTATAAGGACTCTAGAACAATTTTTGTTTAGAAACTATGTTAATAGGGTCATTTTAAATAACATTAAAATTTGGTTGATTTAGTGTGATTTCTTAGGGAGGTCCAATATCTACTTAAAAAATTTAGAATATGATATTTTCCTCAAAGAGTATTGTAAAAATATTTCAAAATAATATTTTTTTCATAATTTTAGGTGTTAATTTAATATTTTTACTAAATTAGAGAAATTTAGGTTGAAATTGTAACTCACCAGAGGTTAGGCATTTGGCCATCACCACTATGTCAGCCCCTTTTGGTGCTACCTTTATTATTAGGTGGTGGTTTACCTCCAAATGCTCTCCAAACTTAGGTTCCATGAATTAGCTTAATTTATGTAGTATTAGTTCCTGTTTTCTTTTTTTTTTTCTAGAATTTTCTTTTGTGTTTTTCCATTCCCTAAATCTTTCTTAGCTTCCTTAAGGATTTGTTTAAGTTTTGGAGAGGATTGGTGATGATCCCCAATCTTGTAGAGTGTAAAATGAACTTCTCTCACCCACTTTATGCTTAAATACCCTTGTTTCTAAGCTTATTATGTGTCATTAGGATAGATTATTTGATCAACAGTTGTCCTCGATGATTCCATACCTAATACATTACAATTCTAATGGTTTACAAATTTTTATAAATTTTTTATTGTTTTTCTTATAAATCTTTATGTAATTATACGCATTTTCAATTATTTTAGGCATTTTTTGGTATATAATTATATATAATAATTACATAGAAGTACACATATTAGATTTACATATTATTTTATGCCATTTTATGGTTTTATAATGCAAAGTGTTTAACCCTAGTTTGGTTAAGTTTTGTTTCATAAATCGTGCATTTACAGTTGTTAAATTATAATATAATATAATTTAGTGAAATTAATTACTTTTATCTATAATATTATTTTATTATATTTCTATAATCTAAACTTATAGCGTATCCTTATATAATTGCTAGGACTTATACATGGAATATCATCTTGATCG
Organism: Lumnitzera racemosa; assembly: GCA_024138005.1. Lineage (NCBI taxonomy): Eukaryota > Viridiplantae > Streptophyta > Magnoliopsida > Myrtales > Combretaceae > Lumnitzera > Lumnitzera racemosa. The sequence goes on from JAMXBC010000007.1 coordinate 49,443,482, forward strand.
GCTTACTTTTGTATACACCCTAATTACAAGCTCGAAATAACTACTAAAAGTAATGGTACTCACATTTCTACCCCCCTTCAAAAAAAAATTGTCTTCAAAACTTCAATTATCTACCTTATCTATTTCACATCTAAATACTTTGATATTCATCCTTATATCATTAATTTGGATTATAAATGTATCATTAGCTTAATCTCTAGAATATCCACATCTTAATCTTACAGTTATCAAGTATCTGAATAAGTCACTCTTCCATTGTATTATCCTATTGTAATTTTATCAGCTTTCTTATCAATCAATTCAGCTTAAGGCTATCTCCTTATTATACTTTCACATACTTTACATTTTCAATTCTTGATTTTGGAGATTTGTTCATCCTGTATTTGCTTAAATGGTTTCTTTAGTATATAATTCTATAGTAGATCCGTTAATTTATCCTTAACACTATTTTTGAATTCTTTCTAAACTTATATATTATGACTAGATAGCACATTTGATGGTATTTAACTAAACTCATGGGTAAAGTAGGTCTACATATCATGTTTAACTTTTCCTACCAAATATCTTTTGGTATTTTCTATATATCACCAATTCCCATTATCTATGTACTGCCTTACATAAATATTATAAATCCATCTATTATTACATAGATCACTTTTATGTCAATAAGACCATAGAGTTTCTCTTCATTTAGTGCTTATCTCCTATCTTCTTGTACCTTCTAAACTAGTTTTTGAAGTAGTACATTCACTTGGTTCCTGATTTTAATCACTTTTTGAATCTGTTCTAAGTCTTTTAGATCCATGGTTCTTAAATATAACATTTTCTAACCATCTTCTAATCCTTAATCTAAATAAAATCTCATTGATTCTCATTATCTATGTACTTTCCATTGATTCTTATACAAGTACATAAATACTGTAGATCCATCAAATACTACATAGAACACCTTTATGTCAATCAGTCCATACAGTTTCTCTTCATTTAGTGCTTACCTCCTATCTGCTCGTACCTTCTGAACTAGGTTTTGAAGTAGTATATTCACTTGGTTCTTGATTTTAATCACTTTTTGAATTCTAGTTCTAAGTCTTTTAGATCTATGGTTCTTAAATATAAAAGTTTTAGACCATCTTTCAATCCTTAATCTAAATAAAATCTTACTTTCAACAATCTTGCAATCAAATTCTTACCACTCATGCATATTTTATCTTCCATCATTATTCCATATCTTACTCATTAGCTTTCTAAATCCCATTATCCCTTATGTTGATGGGTCATCTCCTATCATGAATTCTTAGTTATGTCTATTGATCTTTTTACTTTACCACATTAGTTAGATGCCATATCATAATTTCTATTGCTTTTGCAATTTAAGATTTAAGGACTCTTTCAATCAGTACGTACCATTTCAAAGTTGAGTTTGACAAATCTTAATCCCCTTACAACATACTTAGAAGAAGATAACATTGACTCAATAGATGAATTCGACTTGAAACTACTAAGATTTTGATGAGTTTCATGATTAACACAATATGTTTGAGTTAACTCAAAATAAAGAATTCATAGAATGAGGCAAATGCCTTTTAATAGATTTGATAAGGAAAACATGGGAGTCCATAAATTTGCCATCTTCATCTTATATATTTACATATACTTAAGAGATATTGGAAAGTTATAGTGATTCCCAACATCATATTCCAATCTAATAATATCTTCTTACTTCTTTTCTTATCTTCATGATCAACTAGAAAGTGTACAACCTCATTGTTTATTTCACAACCTTATCTTGCTACACTAATGAATTACTTTTTTTATTTCCATAAATCATTTTAGTTCATTTCAAATATCTTTTCACACATTTTCTTGTGGTAACATACTTTACCATTAACTATTTTTCATTTCTCGAAACATGGCTCCAATCATCTCCTCCTTGATTTTCATCCTATATATTTACTAAATTCCTTGTATAACTCTCACAATTTTCTTAGAATCTCCCTTTTTATTCTCTATTTAACTTTATTAAGTCTCTTGAATGTCTTTTAATGTGTCCATCCCTATTAAAATTTACTTTCATCTATGTTGTTCTTTGCTATAATTCATCCATTTTCCCTAGACAATCCAGATTCGATTCCTAGTCATGACTTAGGTCTCCATTTTACTCTTACTTCTAGTCCTTAAAATCATACCAGTGTCTAAACTTTGTAATCCATCATACTCTTGACCTTTAGTTTTGTTGACCTATTACAATGAACAATATCATATAATAAAGAACTTTTAACTGACTCAATTATGCTTCGACCGAGGTAAATTTAAACCTTATCTTTTAAGTAGTTAAGGTTCATACTTCATATCATGTCATCATTTTCTTAATTATCTTAGAAGTACTCCTTTCAAATATCTTCCTAAATATTGAACAAATTATTGACATGTTTAAATCTCGGTGTTCTCAAATCCTTTTAGAATCTAACTCCTATATTTGTCTTAATTGCTTTATATATCTTCTTTAAACTGAGAAATTCCAAATACTTTTGTGTCAACTTGATTTAGTCTATTTGGTCCTTAGTGAAAGTAGATTTTTCTTATCTCATCCTAAAAATCTCAATTTATCTAAACGAATTCAAAGAGTTTGATTCTTCTTAAAATCTAACTCCTAGTGCACTTTTCATTGTACTTCCATCTCTCATTACCCATAAATATTATGGTGACTACCCTTACTATTTTGTATTGACTTAGTTATCATCTATTTAACTTAAATTGAGTCTATCATCTTCTAAAAGTGATAACAGTTATTCCTTGGCAAGTCTTAAGGTATAAAAGTACTTAGAAATAAGTTTACATTCTCCATTAGTTTCCTTAGGTGTCTCACCACTTCGTTAACCAAATATCTCATTTCTAACAAGTGATTGTTTATGCTACACTCAATCATATATGACCTATAAATAAGTACACAATCCCATTTTTAATTGACTTTTTTGAGTGAAAATCTCCTATTATGCTAATATCATACAAATTTCACCATACTTACTTTAATAAGCCTTTCTTGATATTCATATAGTACCTGTGATAAGCATGTTTTCCTTTACAAGTATCATAAACCAAGTATACTTGAGTAGTAATTAATTCGTATATTTAATCGTGTAGCTCAACATAATATTCATGTCTCTGAACGACCTTCTGAAAGAGTTATTTCTTACTGATCTAATGCCATCTAGTTCTTAGCAATAAGTCTTCCATTAAGATTTCAGTGTCCACAAATCATTCATCTCATACATATTTTTTATTCCTTTAAATATCATGGAATATTCCTCGTAATGTTGAAGTCTCTGCTTATTAGGAACCAAATACAAATCAACACTTGTCAATATCATATCACTTGTATTCATTTATGTATCACATTAGTATTTACATCACTAGAATATCATCATATCTTCTAATTAATAGATTGAAACAAAAGTTCCCTTATCAAATATCATGTTTTAAATCCGACTATCTTGTGTTCTATCTGCTTAAGCCAATCTCCACAAATATAGTTTCTAGCACATTTAGTATTATCTAGAGTCACACACTTCTTACTTCATTATCCTTTAAATTTTTGTTCTCCCTTGCTCATCTTACTTTCTTAAACTTTCATATATTCACCTCAAAATACTTTTAGCTTCAATTGAGATCATATACTTCAAGTCTTAGCTTAAAATTTCATAAATTTACATCAAAATTCGAACTCATCTTAGAAAAGTGAACTTTGAATTTACCTCAACACCTAAGAAAACTTATGTTATCATCAACTTTCATCTAACAAGGATTTGCATATAAGCTTCCCTACATATGAAAGATCATATATCCTCTTCTTAGATACTAGTTTCTAACTATATCCTTAATTAATCAATTATAGTTACATGACTAAATCAGCAAGAGAATTGAAATACATCAGAATTTGGACTTTGCTTCACAAATTATATCAAGTCTTAATTTCATATCCAAAATAAATAATATTAGAATTAATCCTTCACATAAACAAGAATCATATAGATAACTTCCTCATAAATTTATCAAAAGATCCCATATTTTTCTTCCAAGTTCTCTATATCCAGTTATCACTACAGCTAGTTGTAAAGATAAGATAACGTCTATGTTATTAAAAGAGTTAAAACATTATAGTCAGTATAAAGCTCGCCAACCACCAAAGTTTAGTATGAAAATTATAACCACTGCATGTTAAGCAAGATTAAGTTACAAATCCATGATTTTGTTGAAAAGAAGTTAATCATTGAGAATTAATGCAAAATCCTACTAACTATTAAATTCACTAGCTACTCGAATCTTCAAAAATCATTACATTATTGAAGGAAAATCAATTCCATTCCTATTTATATGCATCTCACTTTTTCTAAATCGACATCAAAACTTAGTACTACCTCTTTTGAAATCTAGAGTGTTAAACTTTCTATATTTCCCTATAATCCTTAATAGTTACATTGTTAAGTTCCTTTATAATTTAACCCTTTTCAATTCATAAGTAACTTGCTACCTTAATTTCTAGAAACAATCTCTACCTATGGCTCTACTATATCCTCTATTTTATATTTCTATATTTGTATACCTATCTATTTCCATTCTTCAGTCATTACAAAATCTAAAGCAATTTTTGGAAGCTTCTCTAGAAATTTTTAGTCAATTGCCTTTACATTCTTAAAGTACTATAGGGGTTTTCTTATAATTCAACTGGGTATGCTAGATTTATTAAAGTAGTTTTTCTATACTAATATTCTCCAAATAAAAGTTTATAAGGCACCACACAATTATATAATGAGAAAGTCTTTGAAAATGTAGAATACTTTTAGTGTCTCTTAGTTATAGCTTCTTTAATAACTCCCCTTTTTAACTCTTTAATCATTGAAAATGTCATCGTTAACATTAATGCAACTTAGCCTCCTATCTTAACAAGTATTCTTTCTCCAAATAGTAAAAGTTATATAAATCTTCAATTATTTTCTAATTCCTTAAATCATTCTAACGTCTATAAGATGATTCTCTCAATACATATATGCATATCATATAATTTCACTAGAAAAATAGAACAATACCTAATTGTTCCATCTTAAAACAATTCTTGTAATTTAACCTTATAATTCCTAAACTTTTCACCATCTATTGTTGTGTCAAAGCATGAATAAGTCAATGATTTAGAATCTAAAAGAAAACACGACATAAGTTAGATTAGCATTACCAATTACTCATTATTGCTTTACATTATATACAATCTTATACGCATATGCAACTTACATCTAACCTTACAAATCTAGGTCTTTTACGTTTCGTTTACTTTCCCCAATTCTCAATGTTCCTAAAGTTTTCTAATTCAATTTTATTATGACATCTTCAAGCTAATATAGAAGAGTCGCGCTTTAATCAAATGGTTGAGAACCATGCCCTAATACCACCTTGAAATATAATGCCCCAAACCAAGGAGTCGTAACAGTCCCGTCGTGCAAACGAACTTCAGCTAGAAGCTAGCCTCTTTAGCCATAAACATAGGTATGGTTTACACTAAGCCTTTACCACTCTATAATTTTGAGTCATCCAATTCAATACTTGTTTGGTATCAATCTATGGTGTAACTTACTAAAATAACTTTTGAAAGAGATTCTATAGTGCAAAAAGCTTAAGAAGAAAACAAGTTTTCTAAATAACTACATAAAATTGACATAATAAAGATTTATAAAGTCTATAGGTTTACAAAACATAGTACCGATAACAATAACTAAGAACTAGAGGGTTACTTAAAGAGACCCTATTAGTTTTTCTAGAGGTTAGTAAAGTCAATTAAAAAAATAGGAATTTGGTCAATTGGTGTTAAATCTCACTCCTCGACTGCATAGTAAGTGGGATGGAGACAATAGCATATATCAAATACAGAGCAATTAGGGTTTTTAAGTATGCTTAGTTAGATGCAATGCATATTCAAGCAAATGCCATTATACTAAGTTAATCGATCATCATGAGATTAGAGAAATTACGCTTGATCTAAATTGGGTTTTGAGGAGTTTAAAGCCATGCACTTTGTAGATCGAAACCAAACCGTAGATTGTGTAATGGAGAAACATGTTCGATTCGAGAGTACCATTGAAACATGGTCCCCAACTTTATTATAACCTCTTATTCTATCATTTAGTTCAACTAAGGGTAGTGAAAGGACCGTTTTTGTTATCCTCATCTAAGGGTCCGTGTTTGGCTTGAAGACCCTACTTATTCCCTTAGTAGGTTACGATACATGTTTGGTTAGAAGTTAAGTTGAGTTTGGGTTAGATTTTTTTTGAGGTGATTAAGTAATTTCAAGCAGTTCAAAGCAACATCATAAAACAACCAATACATACAATTGAGCCCTCTGTTATAGTAATATAATATTCAAGCACACATGTATAGGTTGTTAACTTACAATCACAAGCATGACACATATTAAGGCCTCCAAGTATTCCCAAGTAATACTTCAAAGTATGGTGAAGCACTAATCCTACTTACCTAGAAATGCGACACTCCATACATGTGCATATGGGTCTTATCCTCTTTAGTTTTCCTTAAATATGTAATGCAATCACTTTAATATTATCAAATATAAGGTATATGAGTTCATTTTAATAATTTAAGTGTTGTTAGAACTTATCTTTAATGAGTTATGTAAATTTTGTATTGATTACCAACTTGTCATTGAAGTCTCTAAGCAAGGTTCTAGAAGATCACTTATTAACAAATTTTAATCTCCAAACCTTCTGATGAAGTCTCTGAGATTATCTTAGTTATGCTCCTTACTCTAATTAATTCTCTAAACAAGCCTCTAAAATTACTCTCCTTTAAGAACTCTATACTAATCAAAGCTTGAGTCAAATCTTGAAGTCATTTCGACCACATTTCCTTTGCTGAATACTTCCCAAACAAGTCTATGTGGTGGTATAGTTCGGTATCTATTACTATATAACCTTCTAATTTGGCTTATTCACTCTCGTACGCCTTAGAGGCCTCCAGTCCCTCACCTAAAGAATTCTCTCTCTCCAACCTACCAATGATGAGAAATAGTACATAAAAGTTGGATGGCTAAATTCCCTAAGGGCTCTAAGTTGTTATACTATGCTCTGTTCTCTCTCTTATGCTAATGCTAACTATCCTTTGACCGAGGGCTCTGCGTCGAGTGATTTGACCTTTAGCTACTGAGAGTTCTAACCAAGTAATGAGAGTTAGCTTCCTACCAACCAAGTACTTCTCTCTCAAACTCCCTCCAACTCTAATGGCATTCCTTCTCGTCTCAGCCTCTTTTTTGCCATAACATCTTAATTCCTCTAGCCTATTGTGATCAAAGAATCTTTGTACAAAACTAATGTTGTGTTGCCACTTATCCCTTTCATCTAACATTGTACTATTTTTCCCTTTTTTGTCTTTGCCCTTTGTGGCCTTTTTTTGTAAGTGCTAGGAATTCCTCTTTTTGTAATTTCTTTATTTATATTGTTGTCCTAGGAATATACTATAAATAGACCCTTCTCCTTCTAAGTTGGAATCATCCTCACTTTACAGATAGACATTGAATATACTATTCTTGTGAGACAACCCTCTCTAAGTCCATTTTCATACACTCTTATCTAATTTTGCTGAGTAGCTCAAGATTAGTAGTGAGTGAACCTTGACATTAACTTACGCGTCATATCATGTAAAGTGTAAAGTTTATATTGTGTTCATTAGTATGCCGTATCCTCCAAACAACTTCATGTCAGCTACTCTAGTTAGTTCATAGACCTACTCACTTTACTTTCTTTGATATTTCGAAAGACCCATCGATTCAAATCTGCTGCAATAAGTTCTAGCGATAATTGAGCTCCTAGGCACATCATAGCCTTTGTATCAAAGAATCAAATTGTCCTCTTCACTAATCAACCCTCTAAAGATGTCTCTGAAGTGATTTAACCGAAGCCTTCTAAATCGACCAACCCTTTAGTCAAGTCTTTGAACTCAGTACAATCATCCTTCTTTTACTGAACAACTCCTTTACCTGAGGCCCCAACATAATTCTAGTTAAAGTCCTTTCATCCACCAAATTTCTAAACATGTCTCTATAGTCATCTTAACCATTCTTCTTTTACCAAATAGCTTCTCAACAAGGCTCTAAAAAGGTTATATTTATGATCATTTTGCCATCTATCCTTGTGATCAAGTATTTAAACCAAGAATTTAGTCCCCCTTCTAATAGTTCAATTGTTTGAAGAACTCTCTGAACAAAATGAAGTTTTAAGTTTAGTTATAGTAACTCACCCCAACATTTTATTTCGATTTACAAGTATGATACAACAAGATCATATAATAAGTTCCTTATGCCGATGCTCACCATATCACCCATATTTCCAAATCCTCCTATCCTTAACTTATTGCATATATATCATAACTAGTGGTTTCTTCATATCTCAATCCCAACTAAACCCACAAAACTTGAGATTACTCTTCATAGTGGAATATAATCTAAATAAACTTTAGAACCTAATTCTAAGGGCTTTCATTAAGCTCAATATATAAAATCTTCAGGAAATCATATTTTTTTACCAAATTTAAAGGACCAAAAGTTTTTAAAAATTATAGAAATCATTTTTATCAAAAAATTCTTAATGCAATACTTTCATGCAATATAAGGACTCTCCCAAAAAAATTTTAGTTTAGAAACTACGTCAATATGATCATTTAAAACAATTTTGAAATTTAGTCAATTTCATACGATTTCTTAAGGAGGTCCTACATCAACTTAAAAGTTTTATAATTTGATATTTTCCTCAAAGGGAACTTGTAAAAATATTCTAAAATAACTTTTTTTTCCATAATTTTAGGAGTTAGTTTAATATTTTTACTCAATTATAGAAAATTAGGTCAAAATTGTAACTTACTAGAAGTTAGCCGTCTGAGCATGACTATTGTATTGCCCCTTATGGTATTACCTCTACTATTAGGTGAAGGTGGTGGTCATTTACCTTTAGATTTCCTCCAAACTTAGGTTCCATGAATCAACTCGATTTACAGTGTATCAGTTCTTTTGTTTTTCTAGAATTTTCTTTTATGTTTTTCCCTTCCCTAATTCTTTCTTAGCTTCCTTAAGGATTCATTTAAGTTATGTAGAGGATTGGTGATGATCCCAATGCTTGTAGTGTAAAATGAACTTCTCGTACCTACTTTGTGCTTAAATACCCTTATTTCCAAGCTTATTACATGTCATTAGGATAAATTATTTGATCAACAACTGTCCTTGATGATTCCACACTTAATACATTGCAATTATGATGGTTTACAAACTTTTATAAATTTTATATTTTTTTTCTAATAAACTTTTATGTAATTATATGCAATTTCAAGTATTTTAAGCATTTTCAAGTATATAATTATATATAATAATTACACTAAAGTACACGTATTAGATTTACATATTATTTTATGTCATTTTATGGTTTTAGAATGCAAAGGGTTGCCCCTAAAGTTTGGCTAATTTTTGTTTCATAAATCGTGTATTTACAATTGTTAAATTATAATATAACATAATTTAGTGAAATTAATTATTTTTATCTATAATATTATTTTATTATATTTCTATAATCCAGGCCTACAACATGTCCTTGTCTAACTCTTAGAACTCATACGTAGAATATCGTCTCAATCGACCTACTTTCATATACAACTTCATTAAAGTCCTTAATCATAGCTACGGAACATCAATTATAGAAGCATAACTTTCTAGTTCTTCCTAAAGTTTTATACTTTCCTCAAGCCTAGGACTATCATATATAACAAAAAGGTACCAAGAAAATGAAGAGTAACATACTTGTATTTCAAGAAGAATTTGCTAGTAAGATATACGATGCTTTCGAGTAGAGAAATTGTAAGTGTTCCAAAGCATGAGGATCCTTCTATTCATTCCCTTAACTTCTAAGCATGCCACTTTATCAAATTTCAACGAGGTTCCAAGTACCTCTACAACAATAGTAGAAAGTTTTGAATAAATGATTACTATGACTTCTACCTCACACTAAGTAATCAAGTCTCTAAGAGCTCTCTTCTTCCCTTCAAAGTTTTATGTACGAGCATTCTAAGCTTGTAGGTTGAAAGGCCTAGCAACCATAGAGGTAGAAAGGGTGTCTTCTAATTCCAAACTCATCATGGAAATAAGGATGTAGTAATAGGTGTCCCAGGAGAAGGCTGGATGTTTCCTTTCAACATTCAGCTTCCATTGCAATGGTTTGAATAATGTTCTAAACACCATGATTTGCATTTCCCATGATGTCAAGAGCCCTTACTATTGATGATCCTTCTTTTGATTCACTACAAAAGGTACCCTCTAGATGTTTGGTGGGAAGAATAGGCCCGTCATAACCCTCTCCACTACAACCCTACATGTCTACTCCATTGTATTCAAAATCTTATCCCCTTTTAAGTCCTCTTAAAATAGGGGCATTTTCATAGATAACACTCCCTCCATCATCATGATTAAAAGCCTTTCACCTTGTATGTAGTGTTGAACCTCTTGAGTTAATGGCTAAAAGATGATTGCTGGAATTCTTCACTTTTGTAGGTTGAAAGGCCTAGCAACCTCCGTCATGATGATGGCTCGAACTTTTGCTACTACTCACCCCAAAAACAAATCCATCTGGATTTGCTACAATTGGATATTCGGATGTAATACTAGTTCGTACAGGACTTGCAAACACATGTCCACCTCTAGCATTGGCACCATTCTTCTAGCCCAATCGCTTGAATTCAAGAAGACACTTTTCTTGAGAATTCATAAGGGTAGGGGCTCGAGGATATTTTCGTTGTTTTGGAAACTAAAGTTCTTAGTTTGAGAGGTATTTATGTCTTGAAGCATCACTGAGGTGTTATGTCTTGTGAAGGAACCAAGCAGGTGCACCTTTTTAGTTGGAGGGGCAATATTCTTGTTTGCATTGATATCAAAGTCAATGATCTCTCTTGATCCATAGTTCCCAGTACCTTCATTAATATTGAACTTAATAGCATTGAATGCGTTATTCTATGCTACTTTTTGTTCCTTGTGCTTCTTAGTTAAGACTTTAATCCATTCCCCATACGGGGAATCAGAAGTCTTAGTAATTTTAGGGTTATCGCTTGTCTTATAGATACTTCATTCCTATTTACCAAGGTGTTTTGAATGTTCTTTCCCTATGGGAACATTATTCTATGGTTGACTCTCTTGTTTACCCTCATTATTACACATATCTTGTGGAGATACACTCTTTATTGAAGATCCCTCCATCAGTCTATTTAAGCAATTGGTGTAATTATGATTAATATGACAACAATATCCATAAAGACATGGGGGGTCCTCATATTGGATCTTATAAGGTCTATTATCAATGAAGATGGTATGTTTCAAAAAGGAATCCATATCAACCTAAACACAAATTTTAGCAAAACTTTGACGTTTTAGTCCTACCATATTAGAGTTAGAATGGAGAATGGGACCAATCTTTTCACTAATTACTCAAATTGCCATAAGGGAGAAAAATTCAATAGGCAATCCACAAATTCAAATCTAAACCGCTACTGCTAAGAAACTTGCTATCTTAGGATGAAAGCTCGGTTCCCACTTTTTTAAAACAAAATAGTGGCCATTAATGGACCACGGTGCATTCCTAATAATCCATTGAAAGTCATTTTCTACCAAAATTATCTAAAATCTCGAGCCAACATAAATTAGTTTAAAGTCATTCAAGCCTTTCCACATTTTATTAAGTCGATCCCAAATAATCTTGTAACCTAAATTAGATCCTATTACTTTTGTAATAAAGGCATTTTACCATGGGGCATATAGAATATTTTTCTTAGATCGTGTAAAATTGACATAACAGTGTCCTGAGTCTACCTTCTCATTCAAATCAGCCTCCTCTTCCCACTACGTGACATCTTCCTCATGATGGTCTATTAAGGAATTGTTTGTTACATTCATAAGGCAAAGTTTCGTATATGCTCCTAGTATGTTGGTAAGGACCATGTCTCTAAATGAGAGTTTTTTTCATATCCACCACTATTAGATCGAGGTTTTGAGACTATCTCTAAAATATTACTTTCTTCATTGATTGCTAGCCATTTCTTACTCCAATGAAGCAAATCTCTACCATTGTCTTTCAAGGGGCTTTTGCTGTTAGGGTTTTTATAGGGGAGAACCATCATGCTTTTGCCTAAAGTTATTCTCTTATATTGTTTCTATTGTTGTGTCATACATGTATATAATATACTAGTGTAAGTTTGTTGTTTAAAATTTCATTATTTAATCTTAACATCACTATATGGTATTTCTTATTAGCCTGCTTGTTATATGTTAGTTTCAATTTTCATATTCTAGTCCACATCACAATAACATAAATGCTCCAAAAATAATAAAAATTTCAATATCATAAATATATATCATCAAGTAATACTTTAGTATGATTTAGTTTTATTTGCACATTTATCTTACTAATTGGTTTGTTTATATTCTTAATTCAAGAGATCTGATAATAATATACCTTAAATTTGGATTTTAGTAAGGGAAAGAAAGAGAAAAAAATATGGATAGAAATAAAAATCATTGATTGTGATTTCTCCCAAAGGTTAGTATCTACCTAAATGGAGGAACGTTTGACCTATCTATTTATTCTTAACTTCACTTTACATCATTTGTAACCTCCCTTAAGCCATTCTTAATGAATTAGATAGCCTAAGAAGAAAGCTAGCGAGCTAAATATGTTTAAGCAATACATGATAACCTAAGCAAAGTAGGTTAGATCAACCTTGTTTAGTTCAAGGTAACTACTTATAGCTCGGCCATGACTTAGTCAACCTTAAGGAATTCAAATTTCAAATGCATGGTATGAATAGTTAAGCCTCTAGCATAATTATTTTCGACCTAGTAATTTGGTTTATAGGAAACTGGAAGCATTGAGACCAAGAGAATTTCAAAGGAAAGTAACCTTTGCTTTAGAGGATCTTGTCAAAGTGAAGGAGTTGGTAAAGAATGGACATGCCTATAGATTAGAAAGACTTGATGGGCAACCAAACCTTAGGGCATAGAATGCTGAAAACCTTAGGAAGATATGTTTTTTTGTTTGATGAAGATATGTTTATCTGTATACTATTATTATCATTGTTTGTAAGTTGTTTACAAGTATTTTTGTAAGAGGATTTGCACTACATAATTGTTTGATGCTTGCTTATTTCTGTTAATGTGTTATGCAAGGTCTCTAACCTTATCCCTTTCTAGTATTCCCTGTAGTGAAATTGTGTTATATGAGGTCAGAGCTAACGAATTGACCTTGCTTCTTCTTGATGCTTCATATAATGAAGTGTTTACTAATTCGATACTGCTTAAATTTATACTTTACTTTGTTTTAATATAGCACTTTTCGCAAAAGCATGAACATAATAACAAATAATGATACTATCTTTATTTGATATCTTAGATAAGAGGGAACCCAAAAAATCTCTAAGCGCTATCAAAGGGTGACGAGCAAGTTATAAAACACTAAATCCTTAAGTCTTGTATTTGACTAATGATAGAAAAGGATATCCTAAGATAGAAGTTCTAAGAAAGGATGACAAGATGTGAAAGCCATAAACTCTTTCAAGAGCAACAGGTATAGTAGCTATAAATCTTCCTAAAGGATGACAAGCTATTTGTAAGTCCCTAAGTTTTCAACTGATGATAAGCATTATGCTCTAAGTCTAATGAATGGATGATAAGCCGTTATAAACCTAACCACTTTAAATCCAACAAATAGACGTAGAGCCATATGGAAGTCCTAAGCTATCTACTAACGACGTGTGTAAAACTTCAAATCTGCTAAGTAGGTAACAAGCTATTTAAAGGCCTTAAAGTGTAAGGACTCTTAAGTATGGCTAGTGGACGAATAAGCTACTATCAACTTAGGTATTGTAAATCAATTGCATAGGTAGTTCTTGAGAGGCTCTAGAATTACTAAAATGTAGGCATAATACTCTTAGCCCCATAACAGACAAAGGTGACAAGCTAAGTATGGTTTAGATTATTCAATAAGCGAATTAAAAAAGCTTATGGGAACTATAAAGGAAATTCACTAAAGGGATTAATGAATAGATATATACATGTTCAATAGCATCGGAGCTATTCAAAGGTTTAGAGTAAAGAAATAAAAGAGGTTTTTCATAAGTTTTATGTAACAGCTAAATAGAGAGTTCATTATAAAGATTGAAGGTTAGCATATCAACCAAAAAACATGTTAAAGATAACAATCAAATAGACAGAAAATAATCACTTCTCTTGAGTTTGATCAATAGCTAAGGATTGGTCTTTAGAAGCTTGAATAGAGATGCATTGAAGATTAGTGGAGGGATTAGGAGCAGGAGCCTTAAGGACTTTAAGAGTGTCACATGCTTCTTGTATGTCGATAGAGTCAACTATAGGGGTATCAACACCTTCACCTAGCTAGTTTTCCACCATGGCAATGTTCCCATTAGTCTCATCAACGGAAGTCTTTTTCTTACGATCTCATATGGCAAAGTTTAGACAACTTAATTCATAATCAAGATGGGGGATAAGGACCTGGTCCCGAACTATGTTTATCAAATCAAGCATTTACTATGACATTAGGCTTTTGTACTCTTCACTCTCTTAAATGTCCTAATAAGCCTTGTCATAAGGCTTTTAGTGCATTGAACCTTGCTTCTTCCTCATGCTGACCATTTTAATCTTTAACTCTTCATATGAGCTTTACAAGTAGGCAATCTCCTTGCTATGTTTGCTATTAGGGGATTTTACATCATTTTATGCCTGTAGGAGGTCAAACACCAATTATGAGCATTTCTTTTGCTCTTCCACCAACTGTTTCTTTCTCTTCCTTAGCCTTCGCCTCTTACTCTACCTTCTCTTTCCAATTTTTAAGCTCCTCCTCCACCTTTGCTTTCTCTTTCTCTAACTTGGCCTTCTCGATACCCCATTTTTCCTAAGGGTTCTTCTTCTCAGCTTCAACATTAGTGACCTGGTTTTTATCCTCTTCAACAATCTAAAGGAAAAAGGAGTTGTTAACTGAGGGAAATTAAAAGAAAGTAAGAATAGATTAGAGTAGAAAGCTTACAGCCTTCTTCTCTTCATCGAAGGCCTTGACTACCATCATCAGACATTGAGAATTCTAGAAAAATAAAGCAAAGTTAGATTAAAATTAGATAACAGACAGCTGACCTTAATTATAATAGGTCGAGAGAGGTTATACATCATAAATTCTAGAGGCAACGAAGCATAGTAGGCTATTAGATCTAAAATTTTAATAGAGCTTGACAATATTTGTTAAAAGCTAAATGTTATCTGGAAGATGAATACCTCTAATTAGCTCTAAAGTAACTCGACCATTCCCTAGACCACGATTTACTATGGTAACATTTTAACAAGGAAAATACTATAGGAATTTTGTGTTTTCTTTTTTAAAGGGAGTAATGGAACTCAATATTCTAAAGGGGACCTCTTTAGCCTCATTCAGATTTGTAGAGCTACCTCTTGGTTTATTATTCTTAGGGGTTTTCCCCTTGTTTGAATCTCTCTTCAACGACTAGTAATCATGGGTACTATGATATAAATTGCTGAGAAGGGCACATACAACTACAGATATCATACAAACCAATAAGGGTAGGTTTGAATCCTTAGATAGCCCAAAGGATAAATGGAAGTCGAAGGTTAAGTAAGGGTCCTTGTACACCGATAGTGGATATGACTTGCCAATGCCTTATACGAGCTCGAACTATACTTGATATGACGTATAAGTATAACACGAGATTGCTTGCCATTAGCCTACACTAAATGGCCTAAGTAAAAGCTCTTTAAGGTCTCGGTCCTCTTCAAGAAAAAATAAGCTCAAGAAGAAGGAAGGGTAAAATGTCTAAAGTTTAATGTCACTATTCTCATTAATTCTTGCTATTACATTTTATAAATATTTATATGGCTCAATTAGGGAAAGTGCTAAGTATATGTAATTTACAAAAAAAGATTCCTATTGGAAAAGGAAAGATACAAAGTTTACAAGGGTAAAGTTGTAAACAGGAAAAAAGGATATTTGGTTACAAAAAGGATAGTATAAACATCAGAAAATGGGGTATGTGTCAATTGTCTATTTTGTGGTCCCAAAGATGTTGTTTGTTAAGTAGGGAAAGTTCTAAGCAAATCAGGTTAAGCTTAGATGCTCGGCAGCTCAAGTGTTCTAGACTAAAGAAGGATTGGTCTAATGATTAACTAATTGTCTAGTCAACCTCAGTTGGTTAGATCAAGATCGAGGTAGCTCAACTACAGTAATGTATTAAGTTGACAACAAGTAGGTTCAATGCTTGACCTTAGACTAATGTATTGAGAAGGGGTTAGTTTGACAATAGGTCAAGCACTTTGGGAGTCTCTTTAATGAGATGGAGAGCAAAGTAATTTGGTAGGTCGAATTAGAGAATGTAGGGTTCTTCAAAGTTTAACTTTCCTCGGATAGTTGAGTGAAGTATATGAGTGAGTCCTAGAGCATGGGAGCAAGTGATTGGGCCATGATCCCTTTCATCCCCTTCAGGCTGTTTGAGAGTTAAGATCAAATCTAGCTTAGCTGATTGTTGCTCATCTCTAAGGACATATGGATGGAGGTCAGCGACGTTAAAGGAGTCTAAGACCTGATAGTCTTCAAGTAATTCAATCCTATAAGCATTGCGATTGATCCTTTTAAGCACTTTAAATGGTCCATCAGCTCTAAGTGATAACTTACTTTTCCTCAAACTTAGAAATCAATCTTTATTGAGGAAGATCTAAACCAAATCACTAAGCTAAAATTTTTTGTTCTTTTATCCTTTGCCTTATCTTTATTGTTCTATGACCTTCTGGTACTTTGCCTTGATGGCCTTGAATCTCTTTATGGTTAGTTGATCTTCATTCTGGCATAGAAAGGGCACTTGATCTAATGGAAGCTTATAGTTGAATCCATGGATGATCTCAAATGGTGACATGCTAGTAGTACTATGAGTGGTCCTTTTATAGGTGAAGTCAATTATAGGCAAGCATTGATCCTAATCAATTATGTTTTGATCAATAGCAACTCAAAGTAGAGTTCCTAATGTCCTATTGACAACCTTAATCTATCCGTCTATCTGTAGATGACAAGACATAATGAATAACAATTTAGTACCTATTCACTTCCATAATGTCCTCTAGAAGTAGCTCATGAATTTTGGTTCTTAGTTTGAAAAAATGGTCATGGGTACTCTACAAAGGTTGACGATCTCCTATAAAAAACAAAAAGAGATAGCGAAAGCATCATTAGTTTTGGAATAGGGCATGAAGTATGCCATCTAACTAAACTAGTGTATGACCACCATGATGGAGTCCTTTCCTCAGGACATCCTCAGCAATCTTAACATAAAGTCCATGCTTAGCTCGAATCGTGGTTTGGTCAAGATTGGTAAAGGTAAATATTGCCTTTGTTCAGTTCGACTCTTTTCCCTTCAGTAAGTAACACATCTTTCTCATATAGTTTGGACATCTCTCATCATTCTTAGCTAAAGGAATCTACAGGATAGTACCTCATTAGTTCGGTACTTGCCAAAATGTCTAGATAATCCTTCACTATGAGCTTCATGCACCAGCAATTTTCGCATAAAACAAGTCGAGATACACAATCTCCTCTTTCTAAACAAGTATCTATCTTCCCTATGATAGGCATTAAGTATTCAACCTTCTTCACGCATAGATCGAACCAAAATGTAGATCCTCAGTATGTGAATCCTTAATCATAAAGAAACCAAGCAACTTGGTCTACAGTATAGTTAAGAGGGAATGTCGTCTCGATAGGGCATCAACCACTACGTTGTTACTATTCTTGTGCTTTATGGCATAAGAAAATCCCTCTATGAATCTACTTACTTGGCTTATCTCTAAGACAACTTAGGTTAGCTCTTTAGATATCTCAAAAATTCTTGATTAGCATAGATCACAATTTTTTTAGGTAACAGGTAATATTGTCGGACAGTTAGAGCTTGAATCAAGGAGTAGAACTCCTTATCATATACAGAGTAGTGGAGTGTAGCTCCTCTAAGCTTCTTACTGAAGTAAGCAATAGGTCGATCCTCTTGCATCAATACGGCACCTATGCCTAGTTTAAATGCATCATACCCTACTTTAAATACTTTATCAAAGCTTGGTAAAGCTAAGACAGAGGTGGTAATCAACTTCTCCTTTACCTCTTGAAAACCCTTATGTTCCTTCTCTCTCTACCTAAACTCAACATTTTTCTTTGATTGCTTAATGAGTGGGGTTATAATAGTACTGAAATTCCTTATAAATTGGCCATAAAATGATGCTAGGCCATCGAACCTTCATATGTCAGCTGAGCAGGTCAGCATAGACCATTAAGTAATTGCTCTTACCTTCTCATCATCAATTAGTATACCACCACTACTAACAACAAATCCTAGAAAGATTACTTTAGGTCAGTAGAAGTCATATTTCGTCATTTTGGCATAAAGCTTCTCAACTCGAAGTTTTGAAAAGACTACTTAAAGGTGCTTACAATGAGTGTTCAACTTAGGACTGTAGACTAAAATATCATCAAAATATACCATCATAAATTTCTCTATTAGTTCTCAAAGCACATGGCTCATCAGTTTCATGAATGTGTTCGGTGCGTTCGATAGATCGAAAGGCATTACGAGCCATTCGTATAATCCATTATAGGTCTTGAACATGGTCTTCCTTTCATCTCCTTCTCATATTTAGATATGATGATATCCAGATTTGAGATCAATCTTGGAGAATATTCTTGCTCCATTCAATTTGATAAGCATGTCATCATGCCTTGGTATAAGGTACCTATACTTGATGGTAATGTGATTAATTGCATCACTATCCATACACATCTTCCATGTCTCATCCTTCTTTAGAACCAACAGAGTTGGTATGACACTTAAGCTTAGGGACTCTCATACATACCTTCTCTTAATTAGCTCATCCACCTATCTTTATAGCTTAGCAACTTATTCAGCATTCATCCTATAAGCAAGCTTATTTGGTATAGCAACTCTTGGCTGCAAGTCTATCGCATGTTCAATGCCTCGGATGAGAGGCAAACCTTATAGTATATCACTTGGGAACAGGTTAGCGAACTCATCCACTAAGGAATTTACCTTAGCAAGTAGCAGTTCCTTTAATCCCCTCATTTTAAGTAACTTTTTGACTAGTAGATAGGTAAGCTCTTCAAACTTCATCTCTCTTTTCAACTCAATTTAAGTCATTACTAAAGCTTCTTTCTTCAGAACTTGACTCAGTTGAGCTACATATTTTTAACTCGTTAGCAATCATTAGGCTTAACTTTACCTCACTACCTCATTCTCTAAGGAACGTGTATTCTTCCATCCATCATATACTACATTTACTTCAGCTGTTAGACCATAAATATGGATACTGCATTAGTGTAGCTACTACTATCGGTAATTAATGCACATAATGACCCATTCACCTTATAACCATGTGGAACAAATTCTCTTGCTATTTATCTTTTGGCATAAGACTTAGGCTCATAGCTCTCCTCAATACCAAAGTTGTGGGTATAAAATTACCTTCCTTACTATAAATGATCTTCTCCTCCTTTGACAGATTGATTTATCTAGTCTCTTTCAGCTCTTCTACCTCCTCATTAATACTATCTATCTTAATGGTCAACATTTCTCCTTGGATCACCATAGTTATTTTATTTAGACATTGAGTAACCATGTATCAAAAACCTTAGCACTTGAAGCACTTGATTTCACTCATTTTCCTTCTTGAGCTTTGACCTTTCTCAAACTTCCTTAGGATCTCCTTCTCCTTTGCTCAAGTAGTTTAAGTAGGTCTGGCCTTAGCAACTTTAGTTAGTTTCAATCACACAAGTCTGCTCAAAACAGGTTGACTGACAGGAGCTCAAAATCTTCCTACTTAATGCCTTTTGATTCTTTAGGTAGCTTAGATAGCTTCATTAGCTTCATCAAGTGAACCAATATCCATGGTATCTAGAATATTTCTAGTATCATACTTCAACCCACAATGAATTGGGATGCAGTTCGATCTTCAGGCTCAACAACTTCACAACGGATCATTAACATCAAAAACTCCTTTACGTATGCATCAACACTTGATCCTCCTCGCCTCAACTCCCGTAACCTTTTGAATTTGTCCTACAAATAATAGATGGAACAAATATTCGTCTCATGACTCTTTTCATTTCATCCTAATGCCTAACTTCATGTTCTCCTTCTCTTCTACGGGTGGCTTGCAGGTTTTTCCACCATAGGCAGCATAGCTAGTAAACTTTAGCACAATAAGTCTAACCTTAGTATGATCAAGTACTTTATGATATAATACCCTAGGATTTAAAGCCTATATGATGACCTTAAGATCTAAGCTCCTAAATTTAGAGTGCTAGGCTATGTTATTCATTTTAGTTTAAACTTTACAGTAATATCAAAAAAGTTAGATAAAGTAATTTTAATAAAGTTAATTTCTTAAAATAAACTATATAAAAGGATTAATTTAAGAAACATATCAATTTATCGATAAAGCTAATAATTATCGAAGACATAAAATTCAAGCTTTTAGCTATAGTGAGATATTAGAAATAAGTTATTTAACTTATAAAAATAATAAATGAAGTCTAATTGTATATAATATACATATATTTACATGTAATATACATTAGAAGCATTAAATACATATATATTATAACAAATTATCAAAATAAGGGAAATTAATATAAAAATTAATGGATGAATCATTAAACCTAAGTAATAACATGAGATAAGTTGGAAAACATGACTCATTATTAAATTAACAAGAAATTAACATCTGAAGCTTGAAAAAACAAAAAAAAAAAAGACATGTGTGTGCCACATGTTTAATTTTTAATAAATCTAATCCATTTGCAAATTATAAAAAGGGTATGAACATATGAAAAAAAAAATTTGGAAACTTAAAAACACAAGAAAGTCACTCAAGAAAATTTAAGGAAAAAATAGGAAAAATAGGGCATAATCTGATCTAGGCTGGTTCACTAGGCTAAGAGCCACTTGACTTAAAGCTGTTTGGGTGTTAAAGAGAGGATGGTATGGCCATTCCTTTTGATAAGGTACGATGGTTTAGTGGTGGCCAGAGACGGTCGATTCAAGTGAACCAAATTTCTAACGAAAAGTTTCTTAATTTTATAAAAATAGCAAGTAATGTTAGTTAATTATAATACTTAGCTTTCTAAAGTTATTTTATGTTTAGAATAATAAAGTAATTTTTTAATTAAATAATTAGTGAAAATATAGGGTGCTTAAGAAATTACTTTGATTGGATGGAAATTAGATTGAATTTTAGACACATTAAATAATGTCCTTTCGAGTTGAATTTTTGTACATAATACATGTAATATATATATTTAATTTTACTAACAATAATTTTCGAAAATAAGTAAGATTACTATTTATTATAATTATTTTGGTTAAAATTGGCAATTTTGCTATTTTGATGAATTAATTAGTTTTGGACAAAATCAAAGTATGAGCCCTATGTATTTTGATTTCTAGAGGTTTATAATGATGTTTGGAACAATTTATTTTTATCCTGTGATTAAATTCTCTTATTTTCTTAATTTTCACTAATTTTAAGCTAAACCATTATTCGTACAATTGTAGTCAATAACCTATTTTAGTACAAATGATGGTCAATATCTAAAGTGAATATTTTTGTGAGTTCATATTATTTTTTGTATAATTAATTGGGCTCCTATACTATGTATTTCCCTTGTATAAAGCTATATATAAGTCTAATATATGATGTAATAATTAGTATTAGTGGGACACTTGTTAAATTTGTAAAAGACTAATATTTTGGGAACGTAATAGATGCTGTTTAATTCGAGAAATATGGAATTTTAGGATTTTTAATTTATTTTAAGTTTATTTGAGTTAATTATGAAGCTACAATAACATACGATTGAATCGGTAATGCCAAAGGGTATTTTTAGGCTTTTCACAATATTAATTAGTCTTGATTTTTATGATATCTTAATAAGACTCAAAATAGCAATTGTAATGATACAAAGTTTATTAAAACTGGATAAGAAAATAGTAAGAGACGATTGGAATATGTTTGGAAATGCAATAGTAAAAGCTTGCAAGAGTTTAGTATCGACCCATCGTTAACTGAGGGTCTATGGATATTTTCCTTAGTGTGAAAGTTGAGGAAGACCATATCATAAAGCTTAAGATTTTATGCTATTGTCAGGACTGAGTAAGTAGATATTTCTATTTTTGTGTAGGTAGACTTATGTCTACTTGACTTAGAGTCAGTTGTATTGTGAATTGTAATGATGTATTGGATTGATTAGATACATAATTTTATTGAATGTGTGTTGACTGAGTGAAATGTTTTCTCATGTATGATTGATTCATCGATGCACATTTTTGTTTGGAAAACTTGAAAACTAAATTGTCTTTTAAAGTGTTCACTTAAGTGAATCCTATATGAAAAAATGTATTATAAAGTTAAGAAACAAAGCTGCAGTTGAGATAGTTGAATTGTTATGAAGTAGAACTTGAGATTTGTGCCTAATATTAAGTTGTATACTATTTACTGCATTCATGACATGGCACGAAAGGACTTATGGGTCATGTTTCTAAAATCTTGAATACTACTAAGTTGGGTTCTAAGCATATAGAGTTACATTTATTGAGTTTGATTTTTTCACGATTTTTATAAATTAGTCTTCTTTAAATAGATTAATATTAATCCTTATCTATTTAATTTTGACCTTTGACTAAGGTTCAAAGAAAACCGGCTTTTTTTAACTTTAAAAACTTTTTAGAATCACCACTCGATCAAAATTGGGAAAGAGAGTTAAGTTATAACTAATTGGGTGAATTAGTTGTGACTTAGTTACTGGTCTATCAATAAAACCAATTTTTAAAATGGTTTTTAAAACTAAATATTTGGATCCATAAGCTATCTTGTTAAACTCTAAATGGATACCACCTTTTAACTTTCCAAATTTAATTTTACTTTTCAAATACCTTTCCAATAATATTTATTTACAAGTGATAACTAAAATTATATCTATTTACGAAAAAATAAGAATTTAAAGAATTATCTACTAAAGGAAGAAAATAAAATTTTTCCATATTTTAAGTCGTCTTCTATATATGGCTACTTATGTACCCACTATTTGGGATTAAACTTCTCTAGTTCAATTATCGAAAACATTAGCAAGTTAATTGATTTTAATTTTTGAAAGAAATTGGGTTTACATTGTTAATTTTATTTGATTATCTAAGGAAAATTTCTAAAACAATCCTAAATCAAGGTTTTATTTTTAGGAAATAGGTCATAATTTTGAAAAAGGATAAATTACTTTTATTTATTTGAAAAATAATTCTTCTAAGTGATAAAATAACTTTTTTATTTTTATTAATTATTTTATTTTTTAGTACTTATTTATTTTTATTTTTTTGTTAAAACGTAAAAATAAAACTAAGCTTTTCCTCTTTTTTATTTTTTCTTTCCTCTCTTTTTTTTTTCCTTTCTTCTTTTTCTTTTTCTTTTTCCTTTTTCCTCTTTTTTTATTACAACTACATTTAAAATTGGAGTAAAATTAAAGTCAAACCTTGCTCAAATTGAGTCGGCGCATGGATCCAAGTCGAGTTTGGAGCAAACTTTTGAGTTGGGTTGTACACAATTCGGATCTTAAAGTAATAGGCAGTGGATTGGTGTGTTGGAGGTTGTTTTGGTGATTAAATTGATAGTGAAAAGAGCTTTTTATATATTTCAAATTAGACTTAAGGGGGTTTGGACCAATGCCACTATAAGGGACTATCATTTAGTGGCAGCACATGAGATCAAGGGTTATAAGTTACACAACGAGGGCAAAAGAGGATTGAGGAGAGGGTGGTTCACAATCAAAAGCAAGAGAGTGAGTGAACTACATATGTAGGCATTGGGATTGCAACAATGAATGGAGTAGTTCACATAATGGTGGAGAGAGAGGGTCGTTGGTGGGTATATAAGAGTATGGGGCTTACTTGTAGTGGTGTGGGTTGTAGTATTTAGGTTCGGTCAAAAAATTAGGGTTAAAGATGGAGTCGGGCATGATGGTAGAGTTTATCAAGAGAGAGGATGTATGGTCGGTATTGGTTTATTGTTTACATTAAGCAAAGATGGAGATGGATCTTGGTTTTGGTCAATGATTGGTTCATGTGACAGATCTGTATTGTACGTAGGGGGTATATTGGTTTGACAAGAGAGAGAGAGAGAAAGGTCGGGGATGGATTGATGTTAGGTACCATGGTAGGAGTCATTGAGCATGAGAGAAATGGAAGTGCTACTATTCTTGTATCGATGTTATGTGGTCTGGTCGAAGTGAGGAGAGTTTGTGTCTTCTGTTATTCAGGCGATGTGCATTGCTGTCCAAGTTAGGTTGTAAGTAATCGAGGAGTGAAGGCAAATTGTGGATGTTTTAGCAAGAGAGAGAAAGGTTAGGTCGTGTATATGTTGTCTTTGATTTAGATTTGTTATTAGGTCATTTATGAGAATTGATAAATGAATGACATATAGCATGTTTTCCTCTTTTTTTCCATTTTTCAAATCATAATTTGAATGAGGATATGAATGAATCTGGTTTTGAAATTAACCCTAATGCAAACTAGGCTATGCTATCTTTGAGATTTCACCATTAATATGGTGAAATCTCAAAGGAAAAGGTGCCAAAAAAGGCCTTAAATTGAGCTGCTTGAACTTATAAGGAGGATGAAAACTTGGGGAAAACTAGGAAATGGTAAGAGAGGCAAAGAAAAGGCTATTAACGTGGCACCACATCAATTGTATTATCTAATAGGAGAATACCACATGTCTCGTTGTGATACTTAGTAGCTTACCATAGTGTGTCGAGTATGTAACGCCCTAAAAGGGCACCTAGTAGTTTTGCCTAAAATCTTTATATCACTTATATACCCATGATATAAAGACTACCTTGTAAGTAAGAGGTTGCAAGGCTCTAATTTAGTAAATTTCTAGGGGTGCTTAGTCAATTTACATGCCTCTATTTAACTTTATATATATATATATATCTACAAATGATTCAACAATCCATAGTCACCAGAATTGTAGAGAGTCAGAATCACCTGCCAAATAATAAGAAAGGGTATCTAAACTTCAGCAATCATGAAGCTACCAAAAACTTTTAAAAGTTTAATTCAACTGTCCCACTTGTTTTTCTAAACTTATAATTCTGTTTTCTTAGCTCGATAGAGCACTTTGCACTTGGATCCTAGCTTAGACCTAGCTTTGTAAGACCTGTAAAAGAAACTATTAGAGGGCAAGTTACATCTAGCTTAGTAAGTAACCTTCTTACCTTCCTAACAAACAATATTAAATAAGTTATTAATCAAATATACGAATGTATGGACAACCATATGCAATGCAACAGTATATACAATCTACCAATATCTGTATACACTATGGTTTTTATGCCTACCATTGCCCGGGTTAAGAAGTATTTAGGTATGTCATGACCCAAGTATCTACATCCAATATGAAATCCCTTAATAATATAACCAGCCTTAGCAATAGACATGGCTCGACCTCAAGTAGAAGGTAGTACTCCATAAAGCCGAGTAGTTCCCAAAGGTTGAGGTAAGAACATGTCATATGAAATACATTGTACAATAAGCAATAACAATACATAATATCAATATAGATCCATCTAAGCATGATCTCTCACTCTACTGCATGGTGTTGACACCCTTTTGACTTATGATATGAGATATAATTCAAGTCCAATTTAATTAAAGGCCAAACATTTATTAATTTCGGATTCATGGGGTACTCAAGCAAGTATATTCCAGACACTCTAATGCCCTTTGTTCTAATGCAGTAAACAGGAGTATTTGAAATATTGTAAGATATTTTGCAAGCATAAATCAACCATAATAGATACAAACAAGTTCCCACATACCCCAACATGTATCAAGTTCGGTTATCATATATAATTACATAGTACACTAACTACAAGCATAAAATCGAGTAAAATAGGGGGCAGTATTGTCAAGACTCTTAAGGGGGCCTAGTAGGATTGGCTAAAAATTTCCATATCACGTATGCACCCATGATATGGAAATCGTCTTGCAAGTCAAAGATTGCAAGACTTTAAATGATAAATCACTAAGATTATTGATTTTTAAGTAATTAATTTATTATAACATATAAATATTAATAATTATGGATGTCTGATATCCTATAATTCCTCAGAACTGTAGAAAATTGATATCCCATACCAAATAATAAGACATGATATATCAACATTATAAAATTACAATAAAATTTAGTTATATGGAATTTTAACATACAAATATTTCCTACAAAGGATGTTATGTATCATCTCAGCTAATTTTAATACTAACATACTTAGCTTCACCTTGCACTCGGCACTCAAGAGTTATCTTAATCCCAAAGTAAGTAAACCTACAAAAGGAACTAAGGGAGAATGAGCATAAAACAGCTCAATGAGTTTGTTCTTCACTACTACCATTCAAGCAAGTTATCAAACGTTATTTATATACATGCAAGCTATCTATACACAAAATGAATGCAAGCGAGATGAACGTAAGTAATACATCCATAGGAGTCTGGAACTATAAACGATATAGAATTACATCATCTATACTTCGATTATCCCTACATAGGGTACCTTAGCTTATTCGCATGAGGCTGCCTAGGGGCACTATCCCTTTAAGCAACACTCAACTACTATCCTAATCAAGAAAAGAGTTCTAATCTAAATAAGTAGATCTCAAACTAGGATTATCCACCATCCAAGGCTCCTCAACTGCAAACATGCGAGTTCTCTTGCAACCAAAAGGAACTATAAACGATATAGTATTACATCATCTATACTTTGATTATCCCTTTTACTTACCTGCATGGGGTACCTTAGCTTATTCGCATGAGGCTACCTAGGGGCACTATCCCTCTAGGCAACACTCGACTACTACCCTAATAAAGAAAAGAGTTCTAATCTAAATAAGTAGATCTCAAACTAGGATTATCCACCATCCAAGGCTCCTCGAGTGCAAACATGTGAGTTCTCTTGTAACCAAAATTATCTAAGGCCTTACAGGCACAATAAAGTAAGTCTTCTCGCTATAAATTAGACATCTCATGCAAGCTTTGCCTTAATAATAAAATATTAGTTTTGGCTCTACAAATCCTTATCAAAATCGTAGAAAATATGTTTAACACTTGAAATTTTTTTCCAAATGTTGAGCTTGGTTTTTCACCCTCCCAGTTCTTTTTATAAAATTAGGTCTTCCTTAAACGGATCAGTACTAAACCTTACTGGTTTAATATTGATTCTCGACTAGGATTCAAAGAAAACCTTTTTTTTTTCAACTTCAAAAGGTTTGGAGTTGCTACCCAACTGGAGTCCGAAAAATGATTAAGTTATAACCAATTGGGTGGATTAGCTATAACCTATTTATAAATACGGCTTTTTGAAAACCAAAGACCTAGATCCAGGGGGCTAATTTATTAAACACTAAACGGGTACCACTTTTTTAACTTTCCAAATTTAACTTTGCTTTTCAAATATATCCTTTTTAATTTCTAAAAAACAACTAATTATGATACACGCGACTAAATCAATTAATTTACATAAATATCTAAAAATGGAAAAAATAAAAATTTCCATATTTTAAGTCATCCCAAACTAACGTACAAATACCTATGTACTTGCTATTTGAGATCAAACTTCAGTAGTTCGTTTACCGAAAACATAGCAAGTTGATTTATCTTTGGAAAAATTGCCGGGTTTATGTTTTTATCCATTTTGATTTTATTTGAGAAAATTTCCTAAGGGTCCTAAATTAATTTATTTTTTGGAAAATCTAAAGCATATTAATTTTGAAAGGATTCACTTATTTTTATTTATTTTTGAAAAAGTAAATTATCTACGTGATAAAAAACGATTTTATTATTTTTTATTTGTTCATTATTATTTATTTATTACCCTATCTTGTTATTATTATTTTTTTTCTTTGGTTTTTTTTGGTTGAAATTTGCAAATAAAAATAAAAATAAAATACTTCTTCTTCTTTTTTTTTTTTTTACAAAAGACTACAAGCATGAATTAAAATGCAATAAATAAATAAAACAATAACAATGAGGCCAAACCCAAAGTAATGCGGGTTAGATCTGAAGGGTGGGTTTGGATGCGAATTGTGAGTGTGATCGGAGCACTACGGGTCACATCCAGTGACTAGAACAGTACGGTAGAGGCTGTTTCGGGTCGTATTTTGAGCAGGTGAAACTGGTTATGTGAGTTTGGTATTGGACTTTGGGGGGTATTTTCAATGCTATTATGTTTGGTGGTTGTCTCGATGGTGCTGTTACAGATGGTGGCTCGGTTGCACAAGAGAGATAGTAGAGAGAAGCTGATAGATAGTAGTGCTTGCTGGGGTTGGGTTTAGTGAGTATGTGTGTACGTTGTAAGGTGGAGTGGATGGGGGCCTTGCGATGGTGAGTGTAGGTTTGTGATATGAGGCAAGCGCACCTATCAGTTTTAATATAGCGGATGCGAGTCCGAGTCGATCTCACAGAAATTTTGAGTACTAATATTAACTTTAGCTTTATTATCTAACCGAAAAATTGTGATAAATTGAATGAATTAAAAATACTGAAATTAACAACTAAACTACTTATGAGACTTAATTACGCAAATTAGGAAGCAATAAACTACGAACGACTTCAAGTATGCAATAATGTATTTAGGAATTATTTCTCCTAGTGTTTAACATGTAACCTTTTTAAAATATATCCAATTCAATTTCTATTATTCTTAACCGGAGGGATTCACAATTAAAGCTAATATCTTTCTCAAGCATATTAACCCTAATCCTAAATTATTTACCAAAATCTCTTCATTTAGTAATATAATTTAGAATTGCATTAATGTGTAATGAATTCCCACATAAACAATCAACTTTCCGGAAGAAACATGTATCTTATATCTAAGTATACATGTAATTCTCTTCAATTATGCCTAGATCTAATTACACATGCAATTTCTCAATCAACATGCATAATATCATATATTGACACTCTAGAATTATCAATCCACAATTAAACAACATAATTGAATCAAGAAAAGATAAAAAATTTATTGAAATTATAATTCAATCCAAGGGTTACATGAAACCCTAGGTTCCATAATCCTAAATACTCGAATTCTAAGATATCATAACAAATCTAACAACGAGTTTCATCAAAAACGTAAAATAAAGCATAAAAACCCCTCTTGTCTTGAAATCGATGTCGTTCTCGCTTCTTGATTAATGTTCTTCTCCAATCTCATCTCATCTCTTGTGTCTCTTATTTCTGTAATGTCTCTCTCCTCTTTTGAAACCCTAAAATATCCTTTTATATGTGTATTACAAAGATTCTATTTTCGTCACCAGACACGGCCTGGGACATGGCCGTGTCCCCAGGTCGTGTAACTTTCTGCACTTAGGCAAATTTTTTGCACAATTTCAAAACTTCATAACTTCTTCGTTTGAACTCGGAATTGAGTGAAACTTGATTCTTTTTTTCGTTTTCGAGCCTAGAATGCGTTTAAACCCTGAAATCAACATTTTACTCAATTAAGTATCAATTTCTTTAAAGAAAACCAAAAAATGTAAGGGAAATACTATAAAATCACCATATGAAATATGTTTAAAATCAGAGTTATCAAATTTCCCCACACTTAAGCATTTGCTTGTCCTCAAGCAAATAAATCAAAACAAAACTTTCGGGACAAGAAACACTTAATCAAAATTTATCTCTATTTAGGAAACCTGTGAACGAGTACACTTGACCCGAAGAAAAGTAAGAAAATCATTCTCAACTAACTTGCAATAATAAAGTCAACCAATTTCATCTGACCATATTCAAATGCTCCAACAATACTTAATACTAGAGTTCACTAGTTAATTTATGAAAATCAAACTTTACCCAAGATATTTAACCAAGGATTCTTAAACTAAAAATTGTATTTAACATCTCGCCAACCGAGAAAGAGTCATAAAAATTTTATCCATTTGACTAAAGTGTATACAATTCTCTCTTCCATCTCACCAAGCACCATAATCTAAAACAAACACATTTTACATCCACTCATCCTCTGATCATCCCCCTAATTCATGCTTTTGTTGAGAGGTCTTTTGAATTTACTTTATTCAAGCACAATTACGTTGGTAGCGGGAAAGAATCTCGCTCTTATGACGGACTAAGACCGATCCATACTAACTTATTTCTTATATTGATAGCGGGAAAAAACCTTACTCTTCTGACGGACCAAGGCCGATCCATATCAATTTTTTCATTTTTTTTTTCATTTGAATTGGCATTGGGACTCAATCTCGCTCTTCTGACGGACCAAGATGAATCCTTACCAATTTTTCTATTCATACACTTGTTATTATTTTGACCTCCAATCATTATGATATTTCAGGGCTTCTCAAAAGAAGAATTTCATTTGTTTGTTTGCTAAAAATTATGGGACTCTTAAAAATTTCTAAGAGAAAAGTATACACAAAAGTAAATTTAAAAATAATCATGACTAACTCTCAACTAGTGATGTTGCTCCAATCTCAAGTCTTAAAATCCTAAGTTAAATAACTCGTAACTTTGCCCTCCACAAATTTGACTTATCAATTCTAGTAAAGTATAATAAGATCAATAATAATCAAGATGAAACAATTAATTTAGCTTAATACCAATTAATCACCTATTGCAAGTTAACTTAAAAATTAATTGGGTCAAATGTGAATAATTGGTCTCCTAAACAGTAACAAATTCATATATATCCCTTCCACACACTTAATAATGGACATTGTCCTCAATGTACCACAAAAATCAGAGCAGTATGAAAAAAAAAACAGCACAAGAAAAAGGAAACATATGTAATGAAAAGAAACTAATACTTCCCTGCCAGTTGAAAAGAAGTGCAAAATGAAGAAGCATCATCATTATTTATAGCGGAGTTCACAAGTCTTGATCAACAAAAGACAGCACAAAAAATTTGGAACTAAGAAGAGTGATCAGAATCCGTTTCCTCAGCCTCCTCATCAGATGATGCCTCAGCCATAGTAGCATCATCATCGTCATCACCCTCCTCTTCATCCTCCTCATCTTCATCACTTTCTCCAGCCTCCTCATCATCACCCTCCTCATCCTCCTCTTCCTCACTACTCTCATCCTCCTCATCCTTTTCTGCACTTTCCTCTTCATTAGTAGCCGACACTTTCATTTTAAGAAATTCTTCCATTCTATCCTGTCAGAGATGAAGTTTATCCATACTCTCTCGTATATAACGAACCTCAAATAGCAACAAATCAAATTTATCGTCTAAGCTGGCTGAAGACGTTTGGCCCCGAGATGTGCTGCTGCGAGAGCGTTGACCTTGATGTCTTGATGGTAGGAGGTTCATGAGGTGGAAGGAATTTAGGCGCATAGGAGTAACTTGGCTAATGAAAGTAAGTGAGGGCTAAGCAACAACCTTAGTTCTCATAGCCTACACTAGTAATGTAATATAAGGGCCATAGCAAATATGCCCTTTCTTCCGAGTAGTGGTGGCTTAATGGTTGAAGAGCTCCCAAACGGTACCATCCAAGAGCTCCTTCATTTCAGTAGGGAGCTCTAGTTGAGCGAGAACATCCCAATCCAACTGAAGGTTCTCGCTAAAGGGCTTAGACTGAAGCAATTGGTAGCGTTGTACTTGGTAGTCCTCCTTGAATTGGAGCATTGGGTGCTCCAAAAGGGGAAGAGTCGCCAGTGGTTCAATAATTGTGCCGGATTGGGACGAAGAGGATGCCGCAAATTTGGATTGCCGGCAAACGGAAAGCTTAGATCGATTAGCCATTTGAATACCTGAAAAAAAAAAGGCAACAATCCAAATCAAACACGGACATCCATATCGCACATAGTTTGAAGCAAACAGAACAACAGGAATGACAATGGGTAAGATTGTGAAAGGAATGCTCATTGGGGCATTTCATCAAACATATGTAGTGTAGCGAGAAAACGAGGTGGTGGAAAAGAAATGAGTGGCAAACACTTCCAACGAAGTCCACTGCATACTAAGTAATGAGGAAAAACAAGCATCTATACATATTAGAGACGCGAAATGACCCAGAAGAATGATCGCCCATTGCTAACCCTAACTAGCCTAAATGAAGAATGAAAATCGAATTAACCAAATAAATTTGGAATTGACAGAGCATAATGTAAGCTAACTAGATGAGGCAGCATTTATAATATATGAGATCAAGAAACTCAAAGCAATGATGCATAGCATTGATGAATAAGCAAAAGAAATTGGCAGGTCAAAAACAATATGCATAAAAGGAAGAACATACATAACCCAATTGCTGCAGCATAAGGAAGAGAAAGGAAAATTAAGGGGGAAAACTTACTTAGATGAAAATGAGGAATGTAGGAATTGTGGAGAGAAGAAGGAGAATAAGAGAGAGTATAAGAGAGATATGTGTGATTATGAGAGTGGGAGAGGGTGTGTAATTTAAATAAACTGGTCGTGTGTGAAAACCGTGTTATTTAGGTCGACACAGGCTAGGACACGACCGTATCCCTTGCCCATGTAAATACTGTATGAGTTGTGTGGAGTCTGGTCGGACACGGGCTGGGACACGACCGTGTCCCACGCCCGTGTAACTTACTGTACCCGTGCGTGAAAACTGGATGGACACGGGCTGGGACACGACCGTGTCCCATGCCCATGTAACTTACTGTATGCGGGTGGGGTTTCTAGGATGCGCGGGTGGGATTGCTAGGCGCACACGGGCTAGGGACACGAACGCGTCCCATGCCTGTGTAACTCTCTGTGCACGGGTGGGATTGTTGGGTACACATGGGCTAGGGATACGACCGTGTCCTATGCCCGTGTAACTCTCTGTGGGCGAATGAGATTTCTGTCTGGGCGCACATGGGCTGGGACACAACCATGTCCTTCGCCCGTTTAACTAATTTTTTTTTTTAAATTTAATCTAAAGATAAAGGAAACTTGAAATAATAAAATTAAAGAGAAAAGGAAAAATTAAAGCTAAGAGAGGAAAGAATTGTGACAAAAAAAATGAAAGCAAAAGAAGAAGAAGGAAAGCAAAGTTAGATTGAACGAAAAATAAAATGAAGGAAACTTAAAGAACTAAAGCATAAATAGAGTTAGATATGGGTTGCCTCCCAAGAAGCGCTTTAGTTAACGTCGATAGTTCGATGGGATACGTTTTCTCACGTTAGTTCCGTCAGATGGAAATAAAACTCCTCCCGGCCAACATGCTCCAAGTTTCCACTAAAGTATAATTTCAACCGTTAACCGTTGTCCGTTTACCTTAAATGTGCCCTTCTCCGAGTGTGTAACTTCAACAGTCCCATGCGGGAAAACTTGTGTAATTGTAAATGGTCCAAACTACCTAGATTTTAACTTACCTAGGAATAGACGAAGGCGGGAATTATACAAAAGAACATGATCACCTTCTTTAAATTGTTGACCTTGTTTGATGCATTGATCATGATACTTTTTGGCCCTTTCTTTGTATAATTTGGAGTTCTCGTATGCATTTGCTCGCCATTCCTCTAGCTCGTTCAATTGAAGCTTCCTGTGAGAACCTGCATGCTCAAAATCAACATTAGCACGCTTAATCACCCAATAAGCCTTATGCGCTATCTCTACCAGCAAATGACAAGCTTTGCCATATACAAGTCGGTAGGGTGTGGTGCCGAGTGGTGTTTTGTAGGCGGTTCTATATGCCCATAGAGCATCATCCAACTTTTCTGACCAATCTTTCCTATGATACTTTACAGTTTTTTCAAGAATTCGCTTAAGATCGCGATTGGCAACTTCCACTTGGCCATTACTTTGGGGGTGGTATGGGGTGGCTATCCTATGTGTAACGTCATAACGTTTCAATACTTAGTCGAGTTGAGCATTGCAAAACTGTGTTCCCCTATCACTTATAATTGTCCTAGGGGTGCCAAATCGAGAAAATAGGCCTTTCAAAAATTTTTTTACTACCCTAGCATCATTAGTAGGTAGGGCTTTAGCTTCCACCCACTTAGAGACATAGTCTATGGCTACTAGGATATATTTGTTTCCAATTGAATTCGGAAAAGGACCCATGAAATTGATCCCCTACACATCAAATACCTCAATCTCGATGATGGGGTTTTGTGGCATTTCATCCCTACGGGATATATTTCCCACTCGTTGGCAACGATCACAACTCTCAACATATCTCTGGGCATCTTTGAATAGGGTAGGCCAATAAAATCCTGCCTCTAGGACATTATGAGCTGTCCTATTGGCACTATGATGCCCACCCGTAGGCCCTGAATGATAGTGGCTCAAAATTCGCTAACCCTCGAGGTGTGGTACATACCTTCGAATGACATGATCTGCACATACTTTAAAAAGGTAAGGATCATCCCAAAAATAATATTTCACATCAAAAAAGAATTTCTTCTTTTGTTGGTGTTGAAGTCCCTTCGGTATGATCCTAGCAGCTAAAAAATTAGCAATATCTGCGAAGCAAGGAATTTCCATATCACTTACCTGGGCGATGGCATAGAGTCGCTCCTTAGGGAATTCATCCTTGATCATGTTCTCGTCAAGCGATTCCAAGTTTGGATTCTCCAATCGGGATAGGTGATCTGCTGCTAAATTCTCAGCTTCTTTTTTATCTTTGATCTCCACATCAAACTCTTGCAGCAACAGGATCCACCTAATCAATTTTGGTTTTGCATCCGGCTTTGCTAACAAGTACCTAAGGGCAGAATGATCAGTATAAAAAATCACCTTAGATAGAAGCAAATAAGAGTGAAATTTATCAAAGGCAAAAACAACGGCTAGCAACTCTTTTTCTGTATTAGTGTAGTTCTCCTAAGCATTCGTAAGAGTTTTGCTAGCATAGTGAATTGGTTGAAAGTGCTTATCTCGCCTATGCCCTAGCACAGCCTCGACTGCGTGATCACTTGCATCACATATAAGCTCAAAGGGAAGAGCCCAATCAGGTACTACCATGATTGGAGCATTGGTAAGTTTCTCTTTAAGGATATTGAAAGCTTTCACATACTCCTGAGAGAAAACATAAGGCACATCCTCTCTAAAAGCTTAGTCAAAGGGTAGGCAATTTTCGAGAAATCCTTGATAAATCGCCTGTAAAAACCTACATGTCCTAGAAAACTTCTTATGGCCTTAGCCGAAGTTAGAGATGGGAGTCTTGCAATCGCATCCACTTTGGCAATATCCACCTCAATTCCTCCATAAGAGATCTTATGGCCCAGCACAATACCTTCTTGTACCATGAAATGGCACTTTTCCCAATTGAGGACAAGGTTGTTCTCTTCACACCTGGTAAGTACCCTGTCCAAATTATCCAAACAAAGGTCAAATGATTGCCAAAAATTGAAAAATCATCCATAAATACCTCCATTATGTCCTCAATCAAATCATCAAAAATAGCTAACATGCATCGCTGGAATGTAGCCGGTGCATTGCAAAGACCAAAAGGCATTCTGCGATAAGCAAAAGTTCCATAAGGACAAGTGAAAGTGGTCTTTTCTTGATCTTCCGGTGCAATAGGTATCTGAAAATAACCAGATAAGCCATCCAGAAAATAATAAAACATATGTCCAGCTAATCGTTCTATCATTTGATCAATAAAAGGTAAGGGGAAATGGTCTTTTCGTGTAGCATCGTTTAACTTTCGATAATCGATACATATACGCCAACCTGTTACTGTTCTCATTGGGATCAATTCATTCTTTTCATTAGGGACTACTGTCATCCCACTTTTTTTTTAAACTACTTGCACTGGACTTACCCATGAATTATCAGAGATAGGATATATCATACCTGCATCAAAGAGTTTGATAACTTCCTTTTTTACTACCTCTTTCATGTTTGGATTCAAACATCTCTGAAGCTGCACAACCGGCTTATAGTTTTCTTCCATTAAAATCATATGAGTACAAAAGGAGGGATTGATACCTCGAATATCGAATATTTTCCAAGCAATGGCCCTCTTATGCTCCTTGAGTACTTTCAGCAACCTTTCTTTCTGTTCTTTTTCCAAATTGGATGCTATAATTACTGGTAATTTGAAGTCCTTCTCTAAGAAGGCATATTCCAAATAGTTAGGTAATTGTTTTAGCTCCAATACTGGTAGCTCCTCAATCGAAGGTTTTAATTGTACTTCCTTCCTCTTTCGATCTCTTCAAATCCTATCTCCACAAAGATAGGTTTATTTGCCTCCAGTTGGGCTATCACCTTGGATTTAACAGGATCTTTCGAAGCTTTCTCTATGCCTAATTGCAAGCAACTCTCCAACGGATCCTTAAGAAGAACTTCCTACATATAACTTGAAGCAAAAGTGTCAATAACATCAAGAAGGTAGCAAGTATCATCCTGATCGACAGACTTTTTCATAGCCTTCGAAATTTTAAACACAATCTCTTCATCTCTGACTCGAAGAATGAGCTTGCCATCATTAACATCAATGATAGCCCTAGCGGTAGCTAAGAATGGTCTACCTAGGATAAAGGGCAATTCAAAATCTTCATCCATATCCAATATCACAAAATCAACTGGAAAAATAAATTTACCCACTTGAACTAATACATCCTCAAATATACCTCTAGGGTATGTCACAGATCTATCAGCTAATTGCAAGCTCATGCGTATGCGCTTAGGTTCCCCTAATCCTAGTTTCTTAAAAAATTTATAAGGCATTAAATTGATGCTAGCACCCAAATCAGCTAAGGCTTTGTCAATTAATAGATTACCAATATGGCAAGGAATTGTAAAACTTCCTGGGTCTTTTAGTTTCTTGGGCAACTTGTTTTGCACGATCGCTGAACACTTTTCATCTAAGATGATTGTAGAAAGCTCCTTAAGCTTCCTCTTGTTAGATAACAAATCTTTCAAGAACTTAGCGTACTTCGGCATCTGTGACAGGGCATCAACAAGAGGTAAGTTAATATGTAGTTGTTTAAAGAGGTCAAGGAACTTACTGAATTGTTGGTCATTTCGATCTTTTTGGAGTCTTTGGGGATATGGGGATATTCCTTCACCTTTGATGGCTCTACATCTGCCGTTGCTTTCGTCCCCTCCTTGCTCTTGCTAGTTTCCTCGCTGGATTTCCTCTCAACATGCAACTCCTTCCCATTACGAAGTGTCACTGCCTTAACATGTTCCTTTGGATTGGGTTCTGTATTTCCCGGTAACGATCCCTGCGGTCTTTCAGAGATTAGCTTCGCAAGTTGACCAATTGGGTTCTCAAGATTGCGATTTGAAGCCTCTTGATTCCTCAGTGAGGATTCAATGTTGGATAAGTGAGCCTCATTGCCTTGAATGTATTTTGTGAGAAGTTCTTCCATACTGGATTTCTTTTCTTGAGGGAGAGGAGGTGGGAATGGTCTTTGAAATCCAGGTGGGCCAAAGTTAGTCTTCTGCTGGCCTTGGTTTTGGTTTCACCATGAGAAATTGGGGTGATTCCTCCACCTTGGATTGTAAGTATTGCTGTAGGGGTTATTTTGTTGCTTAGGTGGATTTTCTAGATAATCCACCTGTTCCAGTGGTTCTTGTACTCCATACCCCTGCATACCAAAATCACTTACATCCGATTGCACTTATTGAGGGACAACTGAGAGTGCATCAATCTTTTTACTTAATAAGTCCACCTTGGCTGCCAAAGCAGTGATCAAGTCTACATCATAAATTCCCATAGCCTTTTGTTTGGCTCTAGTGCTTTCCCACTGGTAATTGTTCATCGCTATTCCTTCAATCAGGTTTTGTGCTTGCTCAGGTATCTTTGTGTTCAAAGTACCTCCTGCGGATGCATCAATCATCTGTCTAGTGGATAAATTGAGACCGTTGTAAAAGGTCTGAATCTGCATCCATAGTGGGAGGCCATGATGTGGGCACCTCCTGAGCAAGTCCTTAAACCGCTCCCAAGTATCATAGAGCGTCTCCGCTTCCAATTGAGCAAAACATGAAATATCATTCCGAAGTTTAGCGGTCTTTGCAGGTGGGAAATACTTCTCCAAAAATTTCTCTATCAATTCATTCCAAGTTGTGATTGAATTTCGTGGTAGAGAATTACCACTGTTTTGTTCTACCCCTTAAGGAGAAAGGGAATAGCCGCAGTCAGATGGCATCATCCATGGCTCTGTTGATTTTAAAAGTATCATAAATCTCTAGAAAGCTAGAGATGTGGGCATTGGGATCTTCATCTTGGAGACCGTCAAACTGAACATATTGTTGCACCATTTGTATGATGTTAGGTGCAATTTGGAAGTTGTTAGCCGCGATGGTTGGCCTTACGATGCTAGAGTCAGCTCCAATAAGTGTAGGCCTTGAATCATCGGACATGGTCCGATTTGCTTCATTCCCATTGTTCGCCATGTCTGGTGGATCTTCCTGCTCGATGAATTGAGTGTTAGTCTCTTCACCTTCTTCCTTGATTTCAACAATTGACTCGTCGTCAATGGTCGCCACACTTTATCTATGTCATGATTTCAAATTTTGAAGGGCAGTTCCTTCAATTTCAGGATCAAGTTCTACCAAATCTTCCAGGTTACTTCGAGTCATGCACTACAAGGATAAGAAATATAAAATCAGTTGTAGCTCTAACTAATAAAAATAAACAATGAAAACAAAAGAAAATAAAAAAAAGGTTAAAGTAATAAAGCAACTAGCGTTCTTAATATCAAAAATCCCCGGCAGCAGCGCCAAAAACTTGATATGAGGCAAGCGCACCTATCAATTTTAATATAGCGGATGTGAGTCTGAGTCGATCCCTCAAAGATTTTGAGTACTAATATTAACTTTAGCTTTATTATCTAACCGAAAAATTGTGATAAATTGAATGAACTAAAAATACTGAAATTAACAACTAAACTACTTATGAGACTTAATTACGCAAATTAGGAAGCAATAAACTACGAACGACTTCAAGTATGCAATAATGTATTTAGGAATTATTTCCCCTAGTGTTTAACATGTAACCTTTTTAAAATATATCCAATTCAATTTCTATTATTCTTAACCGGAGGGATTCACAATTAAAGCTAATATCTTTCTCAAGCATATTAACCCTAATCCTAAATTATTTACCGGAATCTCTTCACTTAGTAATATAATTTAGAATTGCATTAACGTATAATTAATTCCCAC
Source organism: Lumnitzera racemosa (assembly GCA_024138005.1). Lineage (NCBI taxonomy): Eukaryota > Viridiplantae > Streptophyta > Magnoliopsida > Myrtales > Combretaceae > Lumnitzera > Lumnitzera racemosa. Next base: position 49,482,766 of record JAMXBC010000007.1, read on the forward strand.
ATAAACAATCAACTTTCTGGAAGAAACATGTATCTTATATCTAAGTATACATGTAATTCTCTTCAATTATGTCTAGATCTAATTACACATGCAATTTCTCAATCAACATGCATAATATCATATATTAACACTCTAGAATTATCAATCCACAATTAAACAACATAATTAAATCAAGAAAAGATAGAAACTTTATTGAAATTATAATTCAATCCAAGGGTTACATGAAACCCTAGGTTCCATAATCCTAAATACTCGAATTCTAAGCTATCATAATGAATCTAAAAACGAGTTTCATCAAAAACGTAAAATAAAGCATAAAAACCCCTCTTGATTTGATGAACAATCTCTCTAATCTTGAAATCGTTGTCGTTCTCGCTTCTTGATTAATGTTCTTCTCCAATCTCCTCTCATCTCTTGTGTCTCTTATTTCTGTAATGTCTCTCTCCTCTTTTGAAACCCTAAAATATCCTTTTATGTGTGTATTACAAAGATTCTGTTTTCGTCACCAGACACGGCCTGGGACATGGCCGTGTCCCCAGGTTGTGTAACTTTCTGTACTTAGGCAAATTTTCTACACAATTTCAAAACTTCATAACTTCTTCGTTTGAACTCGGAATTGAGTGAAACTTGATTCTTTTTTTCGTTTTCGAGCCTAGAACGCATTTAAACCCTAAAATCAACATTTTACTCAATTAAGTATCAATTTCTTTAAAGAAAACCAAAAAATGTAAGGGAAATACTATAAAATTACCATATGAAATATGTTTAAAATCAGAGTTATCACTCTGGTCGTACAACAATAATATGGATATGTGATAGTAGTGTGGTCATGTGAGTTTTGAGAGTGAGAGAGCACAGTGGAGTGTATATAGGTTACATGGCCGAAGGAGGGGTGTTGTGTGCTTATATGGGAGAGAGAATGTGATGCTGAGAGAGAGGGAGCTTATGCGGTGGGCAGTTAGAGAGAGAGTGAAAGCAAGAGAGAGAGGTGTTTGGTAGAGAGAAGGAGATAGCTGAGAGAGAGAAAGAGAGAGAGGGATCGGATGGTGGGTGTGGGTAGAGAGAGAAGGGGAGTTATGAGAGAGTGGAGGAGTGAAAGAGGGATTGGATGGTGAGTGTAGGTGGTTTGGCCAAGAGAGAGAGAGTCGATTCAAAGAAAGAAAGGTCTAGTTGAGAGGGAAAGATAGATTGGACGGAGGGAGAGGGAAAGAGGGATTGGATGAGAGATAGAGAGGATCAATCCGAGAGAACAAAAGTGAGAGAGAGTGTGGGTCGGACGATGGTAGGTCCCCCTTGCTTGTGTGCATATATGGATTTAAAAAATTTCCCCTCTATTGTTTTCTTTTCCTCATTTTCTATTTTCTTCGCCCCTTTGTGAATGTGAGTATGAGTTTTTATAATGAGAAAATAAGGAACAAAAAGGAAAAGGAAGGGAGAAAAAAAAAAGGGAAAGAAATTTTGTTATCGCAATAAATCATAACGTGCTACGTATCATAAGTAGACACGTAGCCTAGTGATATCTTGACTTGTAGCAACGCAACGAGTTAAAAAAGAAAAAGACAAAAAGGCATTTCTCTATGCCTTTAGTGAGTTTCAAACCCCTGATCTCCAGTTAATCCCAATTGCAATGTCCAAATGTTTTACTAATAGACTGTTGGCCTATACATTGTCCATAGGACTAGATTTAAATCTAAACTCAAGTCCAATGATGCTTTCAAAGTCTAATTAAATTAAATCTAATCTATCCAGGTAACTTAAAAATTTATTATTTTCTAAATTCCTTATTTTATTTTATTATTTTTGTGACTCTTGCAATTTCTTATTATTTATTGATTTTTTATTTTTTTCTAAGTTTCTTATTGTGCTTTTTCCTATTTTCCTATTTTTTGTATTTTGCTAGAATTCCTATTTTTCTAAATTTCTTCATTTTGGGGGTTTTCTTTAATTTCCTATTTTTTTTGAACTTTTTCTAATTTAAGACCTTGTAACCTAATTTGTAAAATGAAAGGAGAGAAAAAATTGAGTGTTTATAGTTACCCCTCTTTGTGGTAAAGTTTGAGCAAAACTTTACCACAAAAATAAAACAGACACTATTTTTTCCCCAAGAGTGGATTTTTTTTCTAAGAAGCGCTAAAACTAGCTAACTATCATAAGTCCAATCTATTAAAGATTTGAAGAAGAGACGGGTGGCGCTTTAAGAGATGATCAAAAGACTAAAAGAAAAATTGAGGTCTAGTCATGCTCTTATGAACTAAGGTAAAATGGGCAAAGTGCTCCTAGAGCTGGCTAAGACCCTAAATTGAGTTGAGAAAACTTAGTCATTCCCTAATGAGCTAACTAACTAAGGTAGGGAAAGAACTCCTAGAGCTAGCTAAGCCTTAAACTAAAACCTAGTAATGCTCTACTATGCTAACTAAGTGGGTACATCTCTCGGAGACTAACAACCCTAAAATTGGATCAATCTGGAAGACCTGGTAGTATTCCTTTGAGCTGACTATCCTAGGCAGGAGCATCTCTTGGGGACTAGCAACCCTAAAAGTGGATTAATTTGGAAGACTTGGTAGTGCTCCTTTGTGCTAACTATCCTTAGCGGAAGCGTCTCTCGGGGACTAGCAACCCTAAAATTTAATCGTTTTGAAAGACCTACTTATACCTTACTAGGCTTACTAACCTAGATGGGAGTATCTCTTAAGGATTCATAATCCTAAAATTTGATCGATTTGAAACCTTGTAATGCTCCTTTGGGATGACTATCCTAGGTGGGAGCGTCTCTTAAGGAATAGCAACCCTAAAATTTGATCGATTTTGAACCTGGTTGTGCCTCACTAAGCTCATTTACTTAGGCGGGAGTGTTTCTCAAAGACTCGCAACCCTAAAATTTGATCTGAAACCTAGTAGTGCTCCTTCTAGCTAACTATCCTAGGCAGGATGGGCGAAGTGCTCCTAAAGCTAACTAAGACCCTTAATTGAAAACAGATGAAGAGAAGCGCCCCTTAAGCTTGCCTAGGAGGATTTGATGAGAGAAGTTCCCCATAGGCTTGCTAAAAGACAACGGATGTGGAGACACACCCTGTAGGCTCGCTTGAGTAGATTTGATGAGAGAAGTGCCCTATGGGCTTGCTAAGAGATAGTTGAAAGAAAGTGCCTAATGAGCCCACTAAGAAGATAAGATGAAGAGAAGAGCCCAATAAGCTTGCTAAGAGATAGTTGATGAGGAGAAGCACCCTATGGGCTCGCTACGAAATTGGTGAAAGAGAAGCACCTCGTGGGCTCGCTTGAGAGAACCTAGTGAAAGAAAGAACCTTATAGGTTTGCTAAAGGAATAGAAGCACCCCAACGGGTTGATTAAGAAAATTTAATGAAGAGAAGTACCCCATGGGCTCGTTAAGAGAAAGTTGATGAGGAGAAGTGCCTTATGGGCTTACTAAGAGAAAGGTGAAAGAGAAGCGTCCCGTGGGCTCACTAAGAAAAAGTTGATGAGGAGAAGCGTCCCATAGGCTTGCTAAGAGAAAGGTGAAAGAGAAGCGTCCCATAGGCTTGCTAAGAGAAAGGTGAAAGAGAAGCGCCCCATAGGCTCGCTTAGAGAAAGTTGGTGAAGGAAGCACCCTACGAGCTCGCTAAAGACTCCATATGGAGTTGATGATAGAGGGGTTGAAAGCTGACTAGCAGCCTAGAAAGAAAGATAAGATGATTCTTTAAAGGCTTACTTGAAGCCTAAAAAAAATAAGAGAGGTTAGCGCTTTAAGAGCAGACTTGAACCCTAAGAGAAGGATGGGACAGTGCCTTAAACGTTAGCTGGAACCTTGAAAAGAATAAGAGAGAGATCAGCGCTCTAAAGGCTTGTTAGAGCCCTAAAAAGAATAGAAAAGGGGACAGTGTTCTAAAGGTTAACCTGAACCCTAAGAAAAAGATGAGACAGCACCCTAAAAGCTTGCTGGAACCCTGAAAAGAATAAGGGAAGGATTAGTGCTCTAAGAACTGGCTTGAACCCTAAGAGAAAAATAGGACAGCGTCCTAAAGGCTAACTAGAACCTTAAAAGGAAGAAGAAGGGTCAGCACTCTAAGAGCTAGCTAATACCCTAGAAAGAAGGGATAGCGCTTTAAAGGCTAGCTAGATCCCTAAAGGGAAGAAGGAGGGTTAGCACTCTAAGAGCTAGCTAATACCCTGGAAAGAAAGGACAATGCCCTAAAGGCTAGTTGGAACCTTAAAAAGAAAAGAAAAAAAAAGAGAGTTTAGTGCTCTAAGAGCTAGCTAACACCCTAGAAAGAAAGGACAGAACCGTAAAGGCTAGCTGGAACCCTAAAATGAGGGATCAGTACTTTAAGAGTTGGTTTGAACCTTAAGAGAAAGACAGGGTAGTACCCTAAAGGCTAGTTGGAACCCTGAAAGGAATAAAAGAAGGATTAGTGCTCTAAGAGCTGGCTTGAACCTTAAGAGGAAGATAAATGAATGAAGAACTAGAGTAAGGTAAGCAACTAGTTTCAAAAGACTCTTTGACTTGGAAAAACATTTATAGAGAGATTTGTTGAAAAACCATTTATGAATAAGGAGATGAGTAAGGATAGGCCCTTTGATTTGAAAAAAAGAGTTTGAAGGATGTTTAGAAACCATAACTGAAGAATGACTACCTTGGAAAGTAACCAGATGACATGGATTAAAAGCTTGGCTATTCAATCAACATAGATTTGGACCAAAATTTTGTGACAAGCCTTTACTTTCTCTCTCTCCTTTTTTTTTTTTTTGAAAGTTTTGCCAACAAGTATAAATTCTTATACTGAAACAATTTTATAGCCACCTCTATCCTTTCGTAATGCCCCTAACCTTAGGGCTTTTGTGATTTTAAGACATTCCTTTCTTAAGGAGAAGGTAACTCAAAATTGGTTTAGTCAAAGAGGTCGTCTTCCTTACTAGCTCTTAGTCTAGATTACACTCTTGACTATAGTTCCAAAAATTATAGTCCACTTTGTAAGTGATTCTCCTTGATCAATCCGTTAAGTCTTTTTTGGTTTAACCTTATGAATTTAGGCTTTTGGTTTAAGGGTTTCAAAAAGGATTAACAAAAAGGATTATTCTGAAAAAATTGCTCTTATTACTCCTAAGTGTATAAATCAAGAACATTAGGGGAAAATTAGGAGTAGGCTTATCCTAGTTTCAAAAACATATTTTATTAAAGAGAAATTATCTTTCAAGATTAGAAGAGCTTTTACATGTGTAAGGGCGGTATTGTAGGTGGGGAGGCCTTATATGATTCAGTATAGATAGGAGAGGCTTCAAAGTATCAGTATGGATATGGAAATTTAGGCTTTCGAGCTTAGGAATGTGACTTAAGGCCTTGTGTTTTTTTAGGCTATTTGGGCATCGACTCCTAGCCCTTTGATTTGGTTTAGTTGCCCCTATTAAGATGTGAAACATTTCTTGGGGCTTTTGTCCTGCACTTCTGGGCATAATTCTTTGGCCTCCTTTCTTCTATCTTTTTTTAATTGCTTCACCTCACTATCTCTTACTATTCTCTCTTCTCTTTTGACCCCAAGAGTGATTGTCTCTATTGGTAAGTTTTTTTTTTTTTTTAAAATGATTCAAGGTTGTAATTCCATAGATTTCAAGTGTATTGGCTTGAGGTGGTTGAAAAAGGAAATTAGGTCTTTTTCATTTCAAAGAAAAATAATTTATCAAAAATAAAAGTTGTTCTTAAATTAGTGTTACTTAAACAAGCATAAACCAATTTTACCCTTATCTTCTAATCAATGATCCTAACCTCCGAATTATCCCACTATGGGGTAGTTCTTGATAGGGTTTAAATTTAGAAATTCTCCAAATAGGTCCAATAGGGTAAACAACAAATGATTGTGTTTAAGATTTAGAAACGAATGCCTAACTTCACTTTAATGTATGTATCATATTCAAAGTGGACCTCCTTTAAGGAAAGAGTTCAAAGTATTCTCACCATTATATTGCTAAACTCTCAAAGTGTTTTAGGTTGGTATATAGGATATAGCTTGCCTCTTCTTATCCTAAACTTTTCAAAAAGTGAGTTACCAGTTTCTTAAGGAAGAGTCCATTTTTTATTTACCTAGGATCAGGTTTTGTCCCCTAATCTCTTAAATCATGCCCTAGTATTTAACTTTGTATTTTAGTTTGATTTACGATTGAGCTTATCTTTCTAAATAGATTAGGGGTTTTAGCTTGGTTACTTTTAGGGGTTGAGGATTGTGCTTAGGTCAGCTACCTTGATGGGTCATGGTTTATGTTTGGATTGGCTAGCTAGCTTAATGGCTTGTGTTTGGGTAGACCAGTGTTTAGGTTAAAAGCTTAGCTAAGTGGCTTGTGTTTAGGTAGGTTACCTAAATGAGCCTAAGGTTGGTGTTAGCCAAGTATCTTGTGTTTAGATCAGATGGTGACAAAGGGCGAGGTCTGGTGTAGGTTGAAAGCAATATGTTTGGGCTGGCAACTGAAGTGGGGCAAAGGGCTTGTGTTTGTTCAATGGACCAAAGGCCTCGTATTTAGGGTTAAATGGGCCAAAAGGCTCATATTTGGCTTCCTTAATAGGTTGAGGGACTTCGTGTGGTTTGAAAACTGAGTATTTGGGTTGGTTACTTGAGTGGACTAGAAGCCTGAGCTTGTTTTGGTTCCTTAGGCCCATAAGCATTTATAGTCGTTGGCAACTTTTATTTTCATTTTTACGTTGTTTTTTTTTTTTTCAATTTTTCTTTAGAGAGAGAAAAGGTAAAGTTTATTTTCAAAAAATAATTTACAAATAAGGATGGTGGTTTTTTTCTATTATTATTATTATTTTGGAGTTTCTATTTACAAGTTTATGGATTTTATTTACATTTTTCTAAATGAGATTAAGTAGTGGTTAAATGGAAGACTATTTACAAAGATGGGAATGTTAAAGGATGATGAATGATGAAATAAAGAGAGGTTTATTTTTTTGAAAACGGAAGATCAGAATACAAAAGCAAAGTTAGATAACCTAGCATTTGTTTTAGAACTTTATTCTAGGTTCTTTAGATTTGAATTGGAAAAACCCTTCATTAAGTCCCATATACAAGCCTTAAGGTCCTCTATCATCTCAAAAGTATCCCCAATGACCTGTGCCAAAAGAGACCTTAAAGCCTCGTTGTGAGCTTCAGAACACTCGAGCTTTTCTTTTCGATCAACACCTAATCGCGAAACCTAAAGGCGTCCAGTAGCCTATTAGTCGCTTGATCATTCACTTGGTTGTCTACCGACATAAGTCTACACATTTTATGAACAAAGATCGGTCATCAATGCAATGATAGTAAAACAAAAACATAGAAATATGTAAATGCTAGGGTCGTTTAGGTTAATATATTACTCCTTAAGTTGAAACCCTACTATAAATTTCAAAACTTATTTGCAAAAACTCTTGAATGATCAACAAGTTTACAATCTTTTAAGGGTAATGTATTAACTCAATTTCGAAAGGAAGTATATGCAATTATGATGGGTTCTAAAAGGTCCTTAAACTCTATGACCTCACTTGTTTTCAGAAAACAATTTCAGTGGTCACATGAGTATAACTGGGGTGGCCTAATCGGCCCCGAACGATGGATGCCCCACTACACCCGAAACTTACACAATTGCCCCCCTCCTACGGTCTTAAGATAGCTTGGGTTTAATCGCATTTACCTTGCATCATTGATGCAACAAATGAACCCCCATGCGCCAGTGTATGCTATTTACAAAATAAATATGCTAATTAAAACAAAGATATACATGAAGCTAACAAAAAATAAATAAATAAATCAATATACGAAGAAATAAATAAATAAACAAATAACTAAATAATACAGGTAATTTGAAAGTGATTTTAATTTCAAAATGTTTTTTAAGTGGTTAGCCCTCTTGACGGTCCCTAGTAGACTCGCTAAGCTATCGAGTTTAGTTTTTCACCCTCCCTGTTCTTTTTATAAAATTAAGTCGTTTTTAAACCAATCAGTACTAAACCTTACCCATTTAATATTGATACTTAACTAGGGTTTAAACAAAAACCTTTTTTTTTTTTAACTTGAAAAGATTTGGAGTCGCCACCCAACTGGAATTGGAAAAAAGGTTAAGTTATAACCAATTGGGTGGATTGATTATAACTTAGCTACTAATCTATTGATTAAAAACCTATTTATAAATATGGCTTTTTGAAAAGCAGAGACCTAGATCAGGGGGCTAATTTATTAAACCCTAAATGAGTACTACTTTTTTTAACTTTCTGAATTTAACTTAACTTTTCGAATTTAACTTTACTTTTCAAAAAATAGCTAATTATGATACACGTGACTAAATTGATTAATTTACATATATATCTAAAAATGGAAAAAATAAAACTTTCTATATTATAAGTCTCCTCGTACTGACATACTAGTGCCTATTACCTACTATTCGAGATCAAACTTTCATATTTCGTTTACCGAAAACATAACGGGTTGATTTAACTTTAGAAAAATTGTCAGGTTTATGCTTTTATCCATTTTGATTTTATTTGAGAAAATTTCCTAAGAGTCCTAAATTGGTTTATTTTTTGGAAAATCTAAAGTGCACTAATTTTGAAAGGATTCACTTATTTTTATTTATTCTTGAAAAAGTAAATTTTCTAAGTGATAAAAAACGATTTTATTATTTATTTATTACCCTATCTTGTTATTATTTTTTTTTCTTTGGTTGAAATATAAAAATAAAAATAAAATACTTCTTCTTCTTTTTCTTTCTTTCGTCTTTTTTTTTTCTTTACAACAAAATACAATCATGAATTAAAATACAATAAATAGAACAACAACAATAAGGCCGAACCCAAAGTAGTACGGGTCAGATTTGGAGCTCAAGTTTAGATGCAGGTCATGGGTCAGATCAAAGCACCATGGGCCAGGTCAGTTCGGATTGAGTTGAATCAAGGTCGCATCAAGTGACTAGAATGGTACAATAGAGGTCGTTTCAAGGTGTATTTTGAGTAGGTGAAAGTGGTTTTGTGAGTTTGGTATTGGACTTTAGGGGGTATTTTCAATGCCACTGTATTTGGTGGCCATCTGGTGGTGGTTGTAGTGGTGAGGTTGCGAATGGTGGCTCCATTGCACGAGAGAGATAGTAGAGAGAAGCCGATAGACAATGGTGCTTGCTGCAGTTAGGTTTAGTGAGTATGTATGTACGCTGAAGGTGGAGTAGCTGAGGGTCTTGCGATGGTGAGTGTAGGTTTGATCATACGATAATAATACGGTCGTGTAATAGTGGTGCTGTCGTATGAGTTTCGAGAGTGAGAGAGCATAATGGAGAGTACATGGGATACGTGGCCGAAGGAAGGGTATTATGTGCTTGTATGGGAGAAAGAGTGCAATGCCGAGAGAAAGGGAGCTTGTGTGGTAGGCGATTGGAGAGAGAGTAGGAGTGACAGAGAGAGCTGTTTGGTGTAGAGAGGGAGATAGCTGCAAGAGAGACTGGAGTCATGCGAGAGTGAGATAAAGAGAGAGAAAGGGATCAAATGGTGGGTATGAGTAAAGAGAAAGTGATGAGAGAGGGGGAGTTATGCAAGAGTGAAGGAGTGATAGAGGGATCGAATGGTAGGTGTGGGTGGTTCGATTGAGAGAGAAAGAGACTTGATTCAAAGAGAGAAGGGTCTAGTTAAGAGGGAAAGAGAGATTAGATGGAGGGAAAGGGAAAGAGAGATCGAATGAGAGACAGAAAGGATTGGTTCAAGACAACGAAAGTAAGAGAGAGTGTTGGTCAGACGGTGGTGGGTCCCCTTTGCTTATGTACATGTATGGATTTAAAAATTTCCCCCCTTCTGTTTTCTTTTCCTCTTTTTTTTTTTCCTTCCCCCCTTTGTGTGGGTGAGTATGAGTTTTTATAATGAGAAAATGAGGAGCAAAAAAGGAAAAGGAAGGGTGAAAAAGAAAAGGGAAAGAAATTTTGTTGTCGTGACAAATCATAACGCGCCACGTATCACAGTTAGATACGTAGCCTAATGGTATCTTGACATGTGGCAATGTAATGAGTTAAGAAAGAAAAAGACCAAAAGGCATTTCTCTACGCCTTTAGTGAGCACATATGGATCAGGTTAGCTTGGGCTAGGTTTAAATCTAAGCCTAAGTCCAATGGTACTTTATTCAAAGTCTAATTAAATTAAATCTAATCTATCTAGGCAACTTAAAAATTTATTTTTTTCTAAATTCCTTAATTTGTTCTATTATTTTTGTGACTTTTCCAATTTCTTATTATTTATTAATTTTTTATTTTTTATTTTTTTCTAAATTTCTTATTTTTTGTGATTTTTCCTATTTTCCTATTTTTCTAGGATTCCTATTTTTCTAAATTTTGTCATTTTTTGGGTTTTCTTTAATTTTTTATTTTTTAAAAATTTTTCTAATTTAGGACCCTATAACCTAATTTGAAAAATGAAAGAAGAGCAAAAATTAAGTGTCTATACCATAAAATATTTTTCTCAAAATTTTTCAAAGCTAGCACTCTTTATCCATACATTTACTAAGTCATAGACATGCGATAAATAGAACTGGTTATTCTAGTGAGATATTTATATTTATTAATTTTAAAAAGGGGATTACACAGATGATGGCATACAAGCAAAACGGTCATTTTGACAAACAAACAACAACAAGTAGCAAAGCATCATATATGTAGCTCGTACAAATCAGTAGCAGGTCATTAGAACTCTCTCACTTGGATTATTGCTCATTCTCTAAGCCTTTGGGGTTTCTAGAACTCAATATTGAAATTTCTAAAAGATAATAAAACTCATGAGTATCCTGAAAAATAGATTCCTTAGTTAACTATAAGGCTATTGTAGTTTGTCTAGTTTTCTAATATAACTCAAGTATAGCTTGTATAGGATATATCATACTTTAGTAGGATCAATAGTAACTATATTTGTAAGCTTTGATACTTCATGTATTTAGTTATTGATTTCTCTGTATTATTAGTTTATAGGTCTATTACTTAGTTATCTTACATATTCTACTCAGTTTTATCTTACATCTTTAGTCATGTAACTTTTTTCATTTTATCTCCGATATTTACAAGCTTATAGTTGTTTTTCATTGTTTTCGGATATACAGTTACACGATAAGGTTTGTTTTGAACGTTAAGAGTTGTGTTTTACGATATGGACTAAATTTATTGAAATTTAATTGTTGATGCTTAAATATTCTTATTAGCTAGTTTTATATTCTATTTTAGTAGTTAATGATTTCATTATTCATTAATTATTACACTTAAATGATCTTATGGTTTATTATTTTAGAGGCTTATGTCATCAATTGCTTATGTCATGGCTTACATCATCATCCATTACATATGTATATTTATCCTTATGTATTCATACACTTTACACATATGTTATATATATACTTGTACTACTAACATACTAATATGTATACTTGTGTACTTATACTTTTACTAGTACATATACTCGTATATACATATAGTGATATATGTATTTTTGTATGCATACAGTACCCTCTTAAGAAAGTTTCACAAATTTCCTATTTTTGCACTTTATGAGTGTATTTAGTAAGGTATATGTATGTATAGTTAGTATATATCTCATTTTAGATTATGTACTTAATGGGTACTTATGTACAAAGGTCTTCATACATGTATTTATTAAGTTTACTCTTATATACACCTACTTAAGCATTGTACATGTGTTCTTCTTTCATTTACTAAGGATTCCTACACTTTTAAGCATAAAAAAAATGGAACTTTCTTCCTTTAACAACATATATGTACATATCACATAAACTTCCTATACTAACCTATCCTATACATCTAACTACTAAAAAAGATAAGAAATTACATAATAACCTGCCTTTTTCTTCTTGATTTATGATAGTAGGAATTGTGAAAGTGAAGTAGGAAAGTGTGGAAATAAGGGAGCAAAGGGGTTATGGTTTGGTAAAGGGAAGAAAAGAGTTGTGTTTGTGTTTTAAAAAGATTTGAGTAAAAAGTTTAAAGAAAAGGAAGGAATTCTCTAGATGACAATGGTATTTTGTTGACTTTTCAACATGTTAACTTTAGTTAACATGTGTTGACTTAGTCAACCTTTGACTTGGTTAATATTTCAAAATTACATGTAATGTAAGTGTACATAATGAAGTAATTAGGGAGAATTAGGAAGAAAATTAAGGAAATATGGGGTTTAGTGAAATGATTAGTAAGGATAGGTAATGAGATCTTTCTTTAGGTGTTTATATCCTATATACATCATTTAGTAGGCCACTTATTGTAATTATAATGGAAAGTGTCATTTAGGGTACTAATACTTACTATATGTAGTATAATCATCAAATAAGCTCCGAACTCTATATAATACAAACCTAGTTATATACTTAGAAGATGAATATGATCTATGATGCAATATCTTAGTTTCAAAAGGATTACTTTAGTATTATATGTAGTTATGAATGATTGAAAGTTATCTTTAATCTTTTACTAATAATTTGGCAAGATATTAAAGACATATTATCAATTAGGGTTTTATAGTAAGTTATGATGAATTAGTACTTTTATATCCTTAAAGTTATAGTTTCAGAGTTTTTATCACTTTTCAATGAAATCTTTAGTGTTTAGATACATTTAGGGTATTAAATTATTCTATGCGATTAAATCTTCAGTTCTTACCTTAGGGTTTTGATGAGGTTTGAGGTCAACTTTTGCAGTTACATATATTTAAGGTTTTAAGGTCTTCATATATGATTAGAGTTTCAATTGATAATTTAAGGTTTTTCATATTCGCTTTAGGTTTTGAAGTGAGATTTTAATTGGTTTTAATACTCACTGGCTCTATTGACTTTAGGAAATCATTTACAGTTTTGGGTTTGATTTTATACTTAGAAGTTTGATTTACGGGGTTTACAAGTATACTCACTCAACCTTGAAGTCAAGTATTTCTAGTAGTCCTCACTAGTCTCGAACTTAGTATCCCCAATCACCTGAGTAAGGTAACTAAAGTAAATAAGACTCATCTTAAACATAATCTATTCACTAGCCTCTGCTATAATTTCCTTATTTTCTCTTATTTCATATCTTAGTCATAATTTTCTCGTTTGAAATCAAAATTTCACATTCTTATAGTCAATTTTCATTGTTTTCGAGTGTTTTTTTTTCATTTGGTGAGGTTATTTTTGGGCTTCTAGGTTAGCAAGGTCTCACTTTAGGCCTTACAATTTCATAGGCCTAAAAGGTAAGTTTGGTCCCTTTAGGGTTTGGGCCTAGTTTTGGGGTTTAGGCTTAGCTTTTGATCTTTGTCCTTACACTTAATATTTTTGGCTTCCTTTAAAATATTTTAAGTGGACTTTTCTACCCAGCACTTTAAATTTTCACCTTGAGCCTTAGTGTTGCTTTTGTGGGCATAAATGGGCCATTTTTACTAGTTCAAGGCCTTAGCTTACTAAAGGGCCTATAGGGGATCGCTTTAATTAGAACTTGGATTTAATGGGCCTTTTTTATTTTATTTTATGAGCCTTTTAATTTAGAGATCAGATTTGGTCACTAAGTTAATGGGCTCTATTCTTGGTTCTTTTACGGGATTTTAGGCATATCTTGCATTTTAGGACCTTAAGCCTAACTCTACTTTTTATTTTAGGCTTAAGCTCACTAAAAGCCTTAAGATAAGTTCATTTTCTATTAGTTCATATCTGGTTCTTTTCTTTTATTGGGATCCTAATCATGTTTCTAAGGCTTTAATAACTAATTAAGCTAATTTAGGCTTAATTTGCATTATAGAACCCTAAACTTGATTGCAACTTATTACAATAAGCCAAATATCCTAATAGGTCTACTAAATAACCCATTTTACTAAGTTTTTCAAATCTAGTTCATTTCATTAGTAGGTTTCTATCACTATTCCTAAGGCCTTATTCACCAACTTAACTAGTTTAGATGATTAACTCATCGTTACCCTACTTAACTTAGTTAATTACATCCTAAATCATACTTAACACCAAATAATTATGTTATTAAGGTAATAAATCAAAATTTACAAATTTGAAACTTTCATGAAAGTGGTGGCCTATGGGTTCTTCTAGGCTTTCCTTTAACTTTTTCTATCTAACACTTATTCTAGTGTGTTTCCTTATTTTAATCTAATAACATCACCAAATATTGTGAAAACAAGACGGATACATATCAAGGAAGGGGAAGTATGGATGGTACTTAAGGTTTCATGGGGTTTAATCAACATTTTTTCATGTTATCTACATAAAACTATCTCCTATACCTCTAAAATATAAATAGCAAACTAGATAAGTACATGAATGAATGTGTAATTATAAGACTCTAAAATAATATTTGCATGATTATTACATATTTATATAGTATTTCTAATCTTAAACTATCAAGATATCATAAGTATAACTTATGTGAACAAGAAAGTCAAGTTGGAGGAGCTTTACCTTGGGCTAGCCTGCATAAGTTCCAACTTTTCTACTAAAAAACGAAGTCAAAACTTACTCCTTTAAAAGAAAATGTTTGTCATAAAAAAACTATGGTGTATGTGTAATCTTTTGATGGAGGTGGCTTGTCATTTGGTTGCCTGTGGTGGCAAAAAAATCAAAAGGCACTAAGGTACTCAGGTAGGGTTTGACAGTTCCTTTTGTTTTCTTCCCTTTCTTCTTTGTTTTTGTTTAGGTTTCTTGAGACTATTTCCTAGGGTTTTCTATTCATAAAGAATGGTGTCAAATGAGATCTTTGGAGAGGTGAAATGGCAAATATTGAAGATGGATTAAGGGGGATAAGAAGTGGCTACTTTGGGATAAGGGTACATGATCCCCCCTTAGTGCTATTGTACCTTATTTGTTTTTTGCCAAATGAGGAGAGATTTTGTCTCCTTAAGGACAAGTGTCCTTTGATTATCAATTAATCATATGTCTTTTGTTTTTAATTGAGTTTAGCTTGCTACTACTTAAGATGTAATGAGAGTTAGCAAATGGATTAATGGGTAATCAAGCTAATTAATTGTGATTGCACTTAATTAAGCAATTTAGGCCTAATTAGGGTATAATTAGGGTCTTGCCATATTTTATCACTTTAATTAAGTTCATTGATCTATATTACTCCATTTATTGAAGTCATTTATTATTCAAGATTGATTAGGGTTTCTAGACTGCTTACGAAGATGGCAATTTAGGGTTTCTAAGCTATTGGAGAAATTATTTGCGATTAGCAAATAGCTTAGGGATACACTTAGAGTTTATTAGTTGAATTAGGGTTTTATACTTCTAATTAAGGTTTTACTTAGTCTATTGATATTTTCCAATCGTTTTAAGGTTTCTCATGTATTAGTGGTTTTATACTTACAATTGAGGTTTTAGGGTTTTTTGACTTATTATTTAGAGTTTGAGACTTATGATTTAGGGTTTAATCTTTTCATTTATGGATTTTATTATTATATATTGAGCAGTTCTAGGGATTACTTATTAACTCTTGTATCTGACTTAGAGTTTGGATCTAAAATTTTACAAGGTTCATATTGCCTCTCTAAGTAAAAGGTTGGCATTTTTAAGCAAATATTTTTTGATAATTCCCTTGGCTTTATGTGATTAATTGCTCTTGACTTATAGTTAATTATGCTGCAAAACCTTGATTAGTGAATTAAGTTGTAATTATGCTTGACACAAATTGGGTGCATTTTAGGGCTTAATGACTTAAATTAAGTTGGTTAAGCCCATTGGGTTATCTTGTCTAATTATTTTAAGGAATTGAGATAATTATTGCTATTCGAGTACATTTTAGAGGGTAGATTAGGGTTTTAGGGCAACTAAGCAATTAGCTTTCGATTAATGAATAGTTTTACTATTTAATTATAGTACGCTAGTTAAATTAGGGTTTTCGACTGTAGATTAAGGTTTTATAATTTAAAGGCTTATACGTACTAGGTTTTCAATTAGGATTTTAGCATTTGAAGGTTCATTTAAGGGTTACAATATTCATTTTAAGGTTTTGAATTCATTGTTTAGATTATCTATTCTTGTTGATAGTCAATTTTCGCTCAACTTACACTCGTCCTTTCGTTGGCCGAGAAGTTGGGTAATTGAATCTCTCGGCATTCCTACTCTTTAGAAGACACTCAGCAATTATGCTAAGTAGAAGAAACGCTCCTAGTTTGAATTCAAATCTATAGCGTGAACAATTATCATAAGTATGGTTACATTTTACAACCGCTTGTTATCCCTACATATTAGGAAAGACGTCAAGTCAAAAGTGCTCCATATATCTTAATAGTTACCTTGACAACTACCTTAGACACAACAATCGTCTATAAATACTAGAAAGAAACTGGGTAAGATCTCTCGAAGACTTCTCATTCTCATACTTACTATACTAAATCACCATTCTAACTTATGCATTGGAGTGGCCGCACTGGACCGATCCCAGTACCAAGCATTGTTACTCTCTTTTGCAGGACTATTTCCTAACCTCAAAATTCATCAACAACGTTTGGTGTCGTCTGTAGGAATCGAACCTACGACCACATGGTTAAAAGCTATGCATGCATATTTTATCTTTGCAAGACTATCTTTATGTTTTGCACTGGAAAGATAGGTGGCAATAGAAGAGGAGGTCTAGAAATTGTTGACGGTAGAATTCATCTAAGAAGAGCCTTATTCGACTTGGCTAACAAATTGTATGCTAGTTAAGAAGTCTAACGACAAATGGTGAATGTGCATAGACTTTAGGGATCTTAATAAGGCTTATCCCAAGGACTATTTCCTACTACCAAAAATCGATTAGATGGTAAATGTAACTGGAGGACATGCATTGCTTTCTTTTATGGATGCTTTCTTCAGTTACAATCAAATTAGGATGGACAAGGCCGATGAAGTCCACACATCTTTCGTTACCAATTTTGGAATGTATTGTCATACGGTGATGCCGTTCGGGTTGAAGAACACTTGTGCCACATACCACATATTAGAAATGAAGATGTTCAAATCTCAAATCCATAGAAACATTGAAGTATATGTGGATGACATGATTGTGAAGAGAATAAAGGAAGATCATCATCTCGCTAATCTAGAAGACATGTTTTCCATACTACGGAGATATAGTATGAAACTCAACCCATAGAAATTCGTTTTTGGAGCAACGTTAGGAAAATTTCTTAGGTATATGGTCATATGATGCAACATTGAGGCCAATCTAAGAAAGATTGAGGCCATAAAGAATATGAAGTCACCTCGCACTATCAAGGAGGTGTAAAAACTCACTTAACGAATTGTTGCCCTCAATAGATTCGTATTGAGAAGTGCAGATAAGTGCATAGAATTCTCTAAAATTTTAAAGAATTCAATTGGACTGATGATTGCAAAAAAGCTTTCAACGAGCTCAAAGAATTTCTTGCATTGCCCTCGATACTCTTGACACCCATTCTTGGAGAAAATTTATACCTATATCTATCAGTTAGCTGCCGAACACTTTCCTCTATATTAGTCCAAATTAACGGCAAAGATCATCAACCTATTTATTACATGAGTCATGTTCTGCAAGGGATAGAGATTTGATACACAAAGATAGAAAAATTTGTATTGGTAGTGGTTCTCTTAACAAGAAAACTGAAGTTGTACTTTGAAGTTCACTAGATTATTATCCTTAAGAATCAATCACTGCGATAACCATTATAGAGACTCGATTCTTCACGGAGGACAATAAAATATGCCTTAGAGCATAGTGCCCATAGTGTACAATATAAAACTAGAATGGCACTAAAGACCTAAGTACTGGCGGATTTTCTAGTTGAATTTACAGGAGACGAAGACTGTATAGAGATTGCTGAGAAACCTATCTAGCTTCTTTATGTCGATGGTTCTTCAACACGAGAAGGGAGTGGTACAGGCCTAGTTCTCTAGGGCCCCCATAATGTCAAAGTTCATTACATTTTGAAATTTAGATTTCTAGCCAGTAATAATGAAGCAAAGTATGAAGCTTTATTACTAGATTAAAACTAGCTAAAGAAATTGGTGTCGAGAAACTCAAAGTGTTCTCTGATTCCCAGTTAGTGGTAAATCAAGTCACCAATAGTTATGCAACAAGAGAAGAAGAGATGAGTTAGTACCTATTGGTGATACAAACGCTCATAAAAGAATTCCTATCTTTCTTGATTCACAAAATTTTGAGAAGTAAGAACATTACTGTTGACAAGCTGTCAAAGTTGGCTAGTATGGCATTACTTGAGTTGAACGAGAAACTTTTCATTAAATTTCTCTTGTAAAAAAGTTTGTCCAATCTCTCGCAAAGTTGTGATTTAACTCCCTACCCAATAGAAGAATCATGGATGGATCCCTTAGTAAATTATCTAAATGAAGGTTCTATCCCTGACAACAAAAAGGAGGCGTAAAGATTGACTTACTTAGTTGCGAATTACTCGCTAATTGATGGTCAGTTGTACAAGCGTGGCATATCCTAACCCTACCTTCAATGCCTTTCCCTAAGGAATGCCTAGAGGGTATTATCTGAACTTCATGGTAGCATATGCAGTAATCATGTGAAGGTACAAACACTATATATTAGGGCACTACGACTCAGCTATTATCAGCCAACTATGAAAGAAGATGCAAAGGACGTTGCCCAGTAGTGTCCTCAATGCCAAAAGCACAAGTTGCTAAGTAAAGCACCTGCAAATGAATTGTGTAGCCTAACCAGTCCTTGGCCTTTCGCCCAATGGGGGCTGAATATTCTTAGACCCTTTCCCAAGTCTATTGCCTAGCAACAATTCATCATTGTTATTGTAGACTACTTTACTAAATGGGCTGAGGCCGAAGCTGTAGCAAAGATCATTGAGCAAAAAGTGGAAGCTTTCGTCTTTAACTCCATCATATCCAGATTTGGAGTTTCCAACATGATAATTACAGATAATGGCCTGCAGTTTGATAACAAGTTCCAAACATTTTTCTAAAAGCATAGCATTCAGTTGAACTGTACATTTGTAGGTTAAAGCCGTAAACAAAATCATACTATATAGCCTAAAGTAAAAAGTGGATCGAGTCAAGGGCAAATGGGCCAATGAACTACCAAACATCTTATGGGGATATAGAATCACTCATAAAACCTCAATGGAAGAGACACCATTTAAGTTGGCCTACTACACTGAAGTCGTATTGCCGATTGAGTTGGACTTGCCTAGTCTTTGTATACATAATTTTGAAGTTATGCTTAATCAAGTCAGATTGACAGCGAATCTGGATACTATTGAGGAAATTTGAGACATTACAAAAGCTAGGTTTACAGTGTACCAGCATAGAGCAGTAAGATACTACAATCATAAAGTGAAGCATAAGGTTTTCCAACCTAGAGATTCGGTTTGCCATAAGATGGAAGCACTAGGTGTACGAGCAAATCAGGGAAAGCTCGGTACAAATTGGGAGGATCTGGGAAATCATTGGCCAAGGGGCCTATCGACTAGAAAGATTGGATGGATCCATCATCTCATGAGCTTAGAATGTCGAGAATTTTAAATTTTATTTCAATTAATGTTGGATGATATCTATCATCACTCATCTTATGGCAACCAACGTGCTTGTAAGATGTATTTATGATACTCATATGTTTGATGTCTTTGTGATTTGGTTATAATTGCCGAATGAATGAGTTATAAGTTGCACAACAAATGAACTAATCTAAGTTCTAGCTTAACACAGTAGAAGAACTATACAAATTAACTATACAGCCAAGTAATGCGGCTAATGTACACCTTAAACGGTTAACGGACTGTATAAAAATGGGCATGTGAAATAAAACATGCCAAGTAAAAATGGGCATATGAAATAAAACATGCCAAGGAAAATGAGCATGTGAAATAAAAAATGCTAAGTAAAAATGCACATGTGAAATAAAACATGTTGAGAAAAATAGGTGTGCAAAAAAAAATATGCCAAAGAGCAATGGGTGTATGAAATAATACATGTCGAGAAAAAAATGAACTGATCTAAGTTTTAGCCTAATGCACTAGAAAAACTATACAAATTAACTATACGATTGAGTAATGCGACTAGTCCATACCTCAAACAGTTAATGGACGGTATAAAAATGGTCATATGAATTAAAACATGCCATGTAAAAATGCACGTATGAAATAAAACATGCCAAGGAAAATGAGTGTATAAAATAAAACATGTCAAAAAACAATGAGTGTGTAAAATAATACATGTCGAGAAAAAAACGAACTGATCTAAGTTCTAACCTAATGCACTAGAAGAACTATACAAATTAACTATACGATCGAGTAATGCGACTAGTCTACACCTCAAACAGTTAATGGACGGTATAAAAATGGGCATGTGAAATAAAACATGTCGAGTAAAAATGAGCGTATGAAATAAAACATGCCGAGAAATAGATTGAGCATGAAATAAAACATACCTAGAAACGATAGACTTGTGAAATGAAACAGGTTGAAGGATAGCATGGAATGTGAATTAAAACATGCCGAGAAATAAATGAAGTGAATTAAATCATTTCGACAATTGAGAGCACGAAGCAACATTCATAAACCAAACAAACCATTAAAGCTCAATTACGTGAAATTCACATACACTCAGCATTACCTTGATTATATTCCAGTGATTAATTACAGGAAAATGCAATATGCCAATACAACAAGTCCTTCGGCCTATTCTCAAATTTAGTAGAAGCAATTCTTAAATGTTTCACTGGATCTTCTTTGGCAGCTGGTTACTCAGAGGGGGCAACTTCCTTGGCTTAAGCTTCATTGTCACTTTGATCTATACTCTCAACACTCGTCTCGTCACCTTCGTCTTTGTCGGCACTACTAACTTTGTCATCGACGTCAACATAGTCGAGACAAGAGAGATCATAATCAGGATGAAGCTTTAAGACCTCTTCCTTTACCGCTTAAACCCCTTCCAACAACTTCTTGTGTAGAAGCCTCTTGTATTGTCAACTAAGAGTAACTATATCAAGAACATCTTCAATTGAAGGTCCCTTCTTCAAAGCCTCCTACAATTTGTCTACACGGCTTTGTAAGTTTAAGTTGTTAGTCTCTAGCTCCTTAATCTAGAT
The DNA here is from genome assembly GCA_024138005.1 of Lumnitzera racemosa. Taxonomy (NCBI): domain Eukaryota; kingdom Viridiplantae; phylum Streptophyta; class Magnoliopsida; order Myrtales; family Combretaceae; genus Lumnitzera; species Lumnitzera racemosa. The sequence goes on from JAMXBC010000007.1 coordinate 49,503,806, forward strand.
CCTGAGCTAATCTTCATCATTGCTCATCGTGCAAATAGTCCGGCCTAAGCCCTAGCACTCTTCCCTTTTCTTCTGCAATTTCTCCTTTAAGCTTTTAGACTCTTTGTAATGTTATTCCATTTTGGCCTTCAAGCTAGAGATTGCATCAGCGGTGAGATCTTGTGCCAATTTCTCAGTAGTAAGTTCCTCCTTAAGCTCTTTTGCCTCCATTTTAGCCCTAATCCTCACATTCTCGGCTGCGATAGTTTAGGCCTTTGATGCATTGTACGCATCCTCAACATTCTGTGACAAATTCAATTATTATAATTAAGAACGATTGGATATGACACAGATATAGCAGAGGATATTACCTTCTATACTTCTCTATTAGCCTCGTCCAAAGCTATAAGAATGTGGCTGCTTATCTAAAAAAAGAAAAATGTGTTAATTATCCGAAGGAGGTGGAGAAAGACAATGTTTATGAATACTCACTTCATACAATTTGGCTGCAACATGGGCCTTATTGCAACTGTCAACCTTGTTGACGCCCCTCTTGGTGATATCTTTGTCTTTCAAAAGAATGGCTCCTTCCATTAAAGCCAAAGATTTTGTCCCATCTCCTAAGGTCAAGTCAGTATCCAAAATTTGATGGCTCCAACAAGGGATGAAGTACTCACCGACCTCTTTGTTTGCCACGAATTTGGTACTACAAATGCTGAAAGCTTTAGCATGCATTACTTCCTTTGCCCATTCGTCCAAGCCCTTAGATTTCTTGATAGGCGGTCTATAAACCCCGCAAATTTAGCTAGTTAAGAGTAAGATCGAACCCTAATACTATAAATGACTTTATAAGTCATTAGAGCCAAGGAAAATAAAATTTAATAAATCATAAATCTAAATATATTATAAATAGTAAAAACCTTAGAAATTGATCAAAACCCTACATTGCATACTAAAACCTTAAAACTGACTTTTACACCATTAACCAAAATTAAACCCGAATTTGATCGAAACCCTAAAATTAAAAATATAAACCTATAAAATAATTAAATATTGCTCAACGATGATAAAATTATAGTCGATTGCAATTTTCAACTAAAATGCCTATTCACGCGAAATTATAACAAAATCGCTATAATAACTTGTAAAAATTATAATTGTAACGGGTACCAATTAAATTGATAAAATTTCACAAAAATTTAAAAATTAATTTACAAGGTGAATCGTTATAATTTATATGATTCGAAAAATTACATATATTTGTTAATAATTTTCATTTTTCTTCTCTTCTATTTTCAATTTATCTATTTTCTTTCTTCCCTTTCCCATTTCAATTCTTCATCCTGCACAAAATGTAAGCAAAATCAGCAAAATGAAATCAAACAAGCCGCCCACGTGAAGAAAAGAAAAGTTACAAGTGTTGAATGGAAAATAAAAGAAAAATGAAAAATAAAAAATTAGATAAATACTTAGCTTAAATTTTAAGCTAACCCATATGTATAAAAGGAGGAAAAAACAAAAGAAAAAGAAAAAAAAATCTGCACACTGAAAAATTCTGCATACCAAATTGTGAGAGAAAAAGAGAGAAAGAAAGAAGAAAAAGAAGGAGAAAAGAAGAAGAAGAAGAAGAAGAAGAAGAAGAAGAAGAAGAAGAAGGAAGAAAAGAAGAAGAAAAATTAAAATAAATAGGTAAGTAAATTATTTTCTAGTATAGATATATATTATATAGTATATACAAATATAAATGAAGTATTTGTATAGTATTTTTATACATATAACATTACTAGTACATATTTATGTGCATAAATACTTAGATTTAGTTAAATATGTATGTATAAGGTTATGTGTCTATATATGTATGTACATAAGCATATGATACGGGGGAGTAGGTATTATGTATTTTTTTTAGTATACTTATGATTAGTATTAAGTATTTCTATTAAATAACTATAGTATGTCTATGTATATGTGTGTACCGTGAGTTATATATATATATGTAACCATGTATAATTATTTTCCTACATATATATATATATATGTAACCGTATAGTCTATATATATAATATAGAGTATATGTTTTATGGTATATGGCATAATATATATAATATATAGTATATGTACTATATAACAAATACTATATAAATATATATATATACCGACTACATAAAATAGGAATAGGTATTTGTAGATTATTTATATATATTTAAGTATTCAAAAATTACATAAGTAAATTATTATGTATAAATACAAATACATGAGTATATATATATGTACATAAGAGTAGGTTTATTTTCATATAATAAGTATATACATATATATATAGCATATAACATATATTATATGTATATAGTATACCGAAAATATATATATAGATATATATATGTATGTATAAATCTTGAAGGACATAAATACTAAGAAAATGAAAAACAATAAAAGTAATAATAGTCATAAAAATAATAATAATCATAATAAAGTTAAAAATTTCAAAAATAGGAAAATATACTTAAAATAATAAAAATATCAATTATATGGTCTAAGTAATTATTAAATCATAAGTATATTTAGAAAAAGCTAAAATTAGTATTTTGTAATTTTTAAACTAAAATAATAAATTTTACGATATTTTTATGTCAAAACTTAAATTACAAGTCACAACGTTCAAAACGGACCTCGTTACGAGAAAATACGCTCGAAAACGATCAAAATGGACTATAAGTTCATAATGATCCGAGCTAAAACGAAAAAGTTACAAAATACATAAATAAAGTCTCATAACTTACAAATATGAGAAAATAGTTATGATTAACCGCATTGAGTATGATAAACCCTATACAAATTATACTTAGGTTATATTGGGGGAAACTAGATAAACTACAGTAGACTTTTAGTTAACTAGGGAGTCTAACTTTACAGAATACTTACAAGTGTTATTATATTTTAAGTATTCAATAGCGAGTTTTGGAAATCCCAAAGGTTTAGAGAATGAGCAATAATCCAGGTGAGGGAGTTCTAATGACCTGCTACTTGATTGTACGTATTACTTGTATGATGTGTTGCTGCTTGCTGTTACTTGTATGTTTAAATGAGTACTCTACTTGTATGCCATCATCTGTATTATCATTATTTTTTTTAAATTGACAAATATAAATATCTAAACCAAATAACTGGTTCTATTCGTCGCATGTCTATGACCCAGTAAATGTATAGATGGAGAGTGCTAGCTTTGCAAAATGTTGAAAAGGGTATTTTTGGAAAAAAATTTCCTAATCTTAAACGTATTTTGTATGATTTTGATAGGGGTTGTAGTGCTAGAAATGATTTTTTATCGTTAAGGCAAAGTGAGCGTGGGTTCTCTACTTAATAGCGAGAGGACTCGCTTTATTGTGCCTGTAAGGCCTTGGTTAATTTTGGCTTGCGAGATAGACTCGCAAATTTGGTTAATTTTGGCTTGCGAGATGGACTCGCAAGTTGTGCCCAAGGGGCCTTGAAGGGTGGATAGTCCTAGAATGGAACCCCCCTATTTGAATTGAAATTTTCTTTCTCAGTTAGGGTAATAGTCGAGTGAAGCCTAGGGGGTGAGGCCCCTAGGTAGCCCTATGCGGGTAAGCTGAGATGCCCTGTGCGGGTAAGTAAGGGAATAATCGAAGTGTGGACGATGTAATTCTACACCTTCCATAGTTCCGGACTCCTATGGATGTGTTGCTTACATTCATCGTGCCTGCATTCATTTTGCATGTAAATAGCCTGCTTGCATTTGTGATATAATGTGTGATAACTTTCTTTAATGGTGGTGGTGAGGAACGAACTCACTGAGCTATTATATGCTTACTCCCTCATAGTTTCTTTTGTAGGTTTACTTACATTGGGATTAGGATAAGTCTCGAGTGCCGAGTGTGAGATGAAGATATGTAACTTACTATTAGAAATAGTTTAGTACTCTTTAGATAATACATAAACAACCTTTGTTGATAATTTAATTTTCTTATATTTCTTTTGTAATATTGGTATATCCTATCTTATTATTTGGTAGGGAATACCGATTCTTTGATGTTTTGAGGAACTGTGGGATATCGGACACCCATAGTTATTTATCATTGTATTTTACAGTAAATTATTTACTTAAAAATCAATAACCACAGTAATTAATCATTTAGAGTCCTGCAATCTCTAACTTACAAAGCAATTTTTATATCTTGGGTGAACACATGTTATGAAAATTTTAAATAATCCTATTAGGCCCCCTATAGGGTCATGACACGGTCGGCGAGCAAGTTCCTTCCCTAGTCTTTTTTCAAAACTTAGAGCTACCGCATACACTTATGATGTGCCTTCTACTGCAATTACATTTTCATCTTGCTCATCAAGATATGTCTCTCAGTGCTCGCTATACCTCGATTTGACAGTAGTTTGAATAATCACGACCGGAGGCTCCTCAGAATAAACCTCAGTTGGTTGTATATTCTCATTATCCTTCACTCTTTCAGCAGGATGAGAGATCTGCGCAGCTACATGCTTTGCTATAGCCTCCTTTGATGGTCTTTTTATGACAGCAGCCTGTATGTTAGTTGTAGAGAGGGTCCCCCTCCTATCAGCCTTGGACTTCTTAACCTTGGCCTGAGCAAGTAGCTTTTCAGGATCTATCTCTCCAGTACCCATATCTGCAAGAGAAGTAAATCAATTAATATAAACAAGGAAAAAATATGAACTTACATTTTTCTGTAGCAAATAAGGCTCAAAGGTCACTATTCTCCCTTAAAGTCTCAAGAAAGGCTTTCCTTGTGGCTATACTCGGCATGGTGGCAACACATCAGCGTACCTTCTTTTTTAGAAAATATTGGTTTGCCATTTTCAAAACACCGTATAATTCTCTCAGTATCCCAAAAGAACATTTTGTTTCTCCTACTCTCTTTAATCTTCTTTGCTACTACTGCATCATTCGGCATTAAATCTATATCCTTTATATGTATCGACTTAATCCATTCAGGTCCAGAAGTCTAAGTTCTCATCAGATACTATTGACACGAACTTGTCATGTTACTTATGAATCTTAGATTTTAACCTATCCATGAACTTATGCTCATGCCTTACACCAGCAAAGTACCACCCATCAGGTTGCCTATAGATGGTGAAGAAAAATCTAAACAAATGAGGCATAGCCTTAACCTCAACCTCTTCACATACTATCTCAAAAGCCCCTAGAAGCCAGTAAGTGTTAGGTGAGAATATAATCGGCGCGACTCTAAAGTAATTGAAGAAGCCATGAACAAAAGCCAAGAAAGGGAAGCACAGCCCAAAATCTAAATACTTTAGGTATATATGGAACCCGCGCTCTATTGGAAAGTATACTCTCTCCCCGTCTCTCAGCCTCCTCAAGTTCCATGTTCTAAGAAGATCTCGCTAGTACTGATTGTGCTTTGTGATGAGAACTTTGTCAATGGAACTGGCGGTTCCATTAAGAGAACTGTGAAAGTAGGCTACTGTGTTGTGCAGATACCTTACTAATAACCTCCCTTCCTTATCTACAGGATAATTATCCACAGGAAGCTCATTAATCTGAGCAAGTTTATCTCACCTTAACTCCATACTATTGGCTAAACCACCCGAAGAACATGCTGCCTGGCTCCTATTTGAGGGTGAAGAGTAGCCTCTATTTCCGTTATCTCAAAATCAAACAAAATAAGTCAATGAGCAACTTTGTGAACCATACCTGGATGGTTGTATGAAATGAAATAACAAAGTCAAAGAGTAAGACTCTAAAGATTTGAAACCGAATGAAAATTTTAGATGCAAGCAAAAGAGAAACCTAATTGTGAATAGTGCCTTATATATGGATGATCCGTTCCCGTAACTGCAAATCTTCTTTTGAAAGTATTGATTTATTAATATGATATTCCCATGGATTATTGACACGTGTCTCATGACAAAAATCTAACGGATGAAAACTTTTTGATAGTTATTAGGCATGCAAAAAAATGATAGCCTAGGTGACAAATGTTATACCTACAACTTTTTACTTTCTCGAACGGTTGAGAGATTTGGAATGGCGATGTTTTAGCTGGGATATGATCCATCCTACTTCCCCTGTTACCCAGCATAAATTCAAAGAGTCTGCCCCCATCGACTGTTGCCATAATATATATATACATAACTCCCTTTGTCGTCTATTTGAACACGGGAGTTGGGGGGCAAATGTTGACAGTCAATTTTCAATCAACATACACTCGTCCTTTCAATGACCAAGAAGCCAAGTAATCGAATCTCTCGGCATTCCTACCATTTGGAAGACACTCAGCAATTATGCAGAGTAGAAGAAATGCTCCTAGTTTGAATTTAAATCTATAGCGCGAACAATTATCATAAGCACTGTTATATTTTACAACCGCTTGCTATCGATACATATAAGAGGAGATGTCAAGTCAAGAGCGCTCCATGTGTCTTAACAGTTACCTTGGCAACTGCCTTAGACACAACAACCGTCTATAAATACCAAAAAGAAACTCAGTGAGATCTCTCAAACATTTCTCATTCTTATACTTACTACACTAAATCACCATTCTAACTTAGGCATCGGAGTGGCCACATCGGATTGGCCCTGGTACTAAGCATTGTTACTCTCTTTTGTGGGATTATTTCTTGACCCCAAAATTTACCAACAACAATACCAATATTCATTTTTAGCTTAGCTTACCCTTTATCAATTTTTAAAAACTTTCATGGGCTTCAATTATCAATCGTTTTCCCATTAGGGTTTAAGGTTAGTTTCATTAAATTAGGTTGACCTTAAGAGTTAATATTAGTTATTGGCATTTGTCTATAGGATTTAAAAGCTCTTGAATGTAAGGGTTAAAATAGGGTTAAGATTGTCATTTAGGGTTTTAGGGGCTTGCATTTGAGTGTAGCCTCTTATGTTCAGGGTTAGTTATCTTGCCAACACTAAGGGTATCTTTCGAAGAAAACTTATTAACTTATAACCCTTATTTTAGGAATTTGTAGGTCTTACATCCTTCCCCCCTTGCAATAAGTTTTGTCCTCAAAGCTTAACGATAACAATTTCTCGTTCCAATACTCTTGTGGTATCCTTCTTTTGTATATATGAGCCCTTAATTCTTAGTTCCAAGTCAAGCATTCATATATATATATATAACCATCTAACTTCTACCACACATAATACATAGTCTTCAATACCAATACTGTTTCACAATCATCATGATAAGTTCGTATAATCTCCTTCTAAGTTACATTATCATCTTATATTATTTAAGTTTACTCCTTAAAGTTCCTTAAAAGGTCACTTGTTTGTCTTCTGTGTAGCTTACTTTTAGGCACCTAAAAAAGACAAGTCAATGATTTTTGTAGTTATAACACACCTTAATTCTTCATAGGATATTACTTATACTTATGTCCTACCTTCCTATAACAATAACATTTATGTTGTCCATTCTAAAAGGCCTCTTTTTTGTTGACTCACCTAAAGATAACATTGATTCCTCAATCGACCTTTTTCCTTTACAGCATGAGTTATATTCTTTTTAAAATTCTCTTCTGAATTCACTCCAAGTAATGGGTTGAGGCAAAGCTCTTTTCTTGGAATTTCACTACAATATAGCACCATGTTGCAACATGAAGGTACCATAGGCCAACCTTAAGTCTTCATGGATCTCATAAGCCTCAAATGATAGCTTAACTCAAGCTAGCTAGTTTTCTACCTAATGATTGTCATTTCTCTTTCCCATGAAGAAGCTATTTGTCTGGACAAAGTTGAGAAACTTCTTCCCTAATGGTTCTAGTTCCTTCGATATATCCTTCATATGATCTAAGCTACCTTGGTCTTTTGGTGTCATGTGGTAACCTTGTTCTTATGAAAACCAGCGCCGTAAAGGCTGGCTAGAACACTAGAAAGAATAATAAGGGGATAAGCGCTCTAAGAACTGGTTAAAACCCTAAAAATACAAGATGATACCTTAATGGTTAGCTAGAACCATAAAAAGAATAAAAGTGTTGGGGGGTAGGTTGAGTGTAACACTTTAAGAGCTAGCTAAAATCTTAAAAATGAAAGGTAGGACAATGCTCTAGGAGCTAGCTAGAATTTCAAAAGACAGGATGGTGCCCTAAAGGCTAGCTAAAACCTGAGAAACAAATTTAAAGAGGCATCAATGCTATAAGAGCTAGTTAGAACTCTAAAAATAAAATACAGGTTAGCACCCTAAAGGCTAATTAGAACCCTAGAAAGAAAGAAGAGAGGTTAGTGCTCTAAGAGTTGGCTAAAACTCTAAAAAAAATATGGGACAATGCCCTAAAGGCTAGGCAAACCCCTAAAAGTGAATAAAAAAGGGGTTAGCGCTCTAAGAGCTTATTAGAACCCTAAAAATGATGAAAGAGAGAAGGAATAGTGCTCTTAAGAGATGGCTAGAACCCTAAAAATGATAAAAGATATAGGGGATGATGCTTTTAGAGCTGGCTAGAACCCTAAAGAATTTTGATGAAGGATTGAAGAAGTAAAGTAAGAAATGTAACTAGTTTTTCAAAAAGGAACTTCCTAGCTTGAATATATTTATAAATAAAGAATTTGGTGAAAAATCATTTAATGACAAAAGAGACAACAAGGATGGTTCCTTGATTTGGATTAATATGATCAACTTAAAATGTATGACCACATTGAAAATGAAACAAATGACCTAAATTAAAAGTTTGGCTATCAAGCTGACAAGGATTTAAAAAATAGGCCAAAAAACTATAACAAGCCTTTATGTTCTCTCTCCTTTTTTTTTTTTGCCTCCTTTATTTTTATTGAAAGTTTGCTAACAAGTACAAATTCTTATTTAAGGAATAAGCTTATAACCATCCTTATCCTTAGTAATCATATGGGGTTTCTCAATAGCCCTAACTAGAAGGCTTTCTCATAAGGCTTCATGATTTTAAATATTCCTTTCCTGAAGAAAGAGTAACCTATGATTAGTTTAGTCAAAGAGAGTTTCCTTGCTAGCTCTTAGTCTAGATTTCACCCTTGATCTACCTATTAGGTCTTTTTTAGTTCAATATTATGAATTTAGGCTTTTGGTTAAAGGGTTTCAAAAGGACTAATGAGGAGGTATATTTTAAAAGAAATACTTTTATTCATCTCGAGTGTATAAGTCAAGATCCTTCAAGAAAAATTAGAAGTATGCTTACGCTAGTTTCAAAAACAATTTTTATTAAAGATAGATTATTTTTTAAGATCAAAAGAGCTTTTACTGTGTAAGGGTGATATTGTTGGTGGTAAGGTTTTATGTGATCCAGCATAAGTAAGAGAGGCTTTAGAGTGGATATAGAAATTTTAGGTTTCTGGGTTTTTGCAGGTAATTCAAGGCTTAATGTTTTTTGGAGCTATTTCGGCTTTGATTCTCAGCCTTTTGATTTAATTTGGTTGCCCCCTATTAGGATGTGATATGTCCTTTAGGGCTTTTGTCCTACACTTAGGCTTAATCTTTCAACCTCTTTTCTTCTTCTTTTTTATTATTATTATTACTTTACCCTATTATCTCTTACTATTCTTTCTTTTCTTTTGGCCCTAAGAGTTATTGTCTTCATTGTTGAGTTTTTGCCCTTTAAGCCATTTAAGGCCCTAAATTCATGCATTTCTAGTGTAGGCTTGGTAAGGTAAGTATAAGATTGAGGTGTTTAATGGGTATCGATTCTTCATCATTTCGAAGAAAAATAATTTATCAAAAATAAAAGTTGTCTATGAATTTGATGTTACTGAAGCAAGCACAAACCAATTTTATCCTACTTTCCTCATCAATGACCTTAACCACTAAATTTCCCCATTGTGGGGTAATTCTTGTAAGGTTTAAATTTGAAAATTATCCAAATAGGTTCAATAGGGTTAATAAGAGATAATTATGTTTATGATTTAAAAATGAATGCCTAACTTCGTTTTAATCCATGTATCACATTCGAAGTGGATCATCTTTAAGGAATGAGTCCAAAGTATCCTTACATTAAGTCACTCAACTCTCAAAGTGTTTTAGGGGTTCGTGTATAGGGTATAGTTTGCCTCTTTTTAATCTAAACTTTTTTCTTTAAAAGTGAGTTACTAATCCCTTAAAGAGGAGTCTATTTTTTTATTTGGCCTGTGGTAGAGATTAACTTTGCCTTCCAGTTTCTCAAAACAAGCCCTAGTATTTGATTTTATGTCTTATCTTGGTTCATGATTAGGCTTGGCTTTTTAAATAGACCAAGGGTTTTGGCTTCGCTTGGTTACCTTTATGGGTTAAGGATTATGTTTGGGTCAGCTGCCTTAATGGGCTGTAGTTTATGTTTGGATTAGCTAGCTTAATGGGCTAAGTGGCTTGTTTTTAGGTAGGTTGCTTGAATGGGCCTAAGGTTAGTATTTAAATTCAATAGGCCAAGGGGCTAGTATTTATGTTGAATGGGCCAAGGCGTTCATGTTAGCTTCCTTAATAGGTCAAAGGTCTTGTATGGGTTAGAAGCCAAGTGTTTGGATTGGTTGCTAGAGTGAGCCAAAGGCCTAAGCTTGGGTTAGCTCCTTGAGCCCACAAAGATTTATAATCGTCAGCAACTTCTCTTTTCATCTTCATTTTTTTTTTATTTTTGTTTCCTTTCTCTTTCTTCTTATTTTCTTTTTTTTTTAGAGAGAGAGAAAGATAAAGTTTTATTTTACAGAAACTAAGAAAATTATTTACAAATAATGATGGTGATTTTTAGGGTTCTATTTATAAGTTTATGAGATTTTACATTTCCCTAAGTGGGACGGAAGAGTAGTTAGATAAATGCTTATTGAAGGAGTATTTATACAGAAGAGAATGCTAAAGAATGAAGAACAATGAACTAAAGAGAACTTTTATTATTGTGAAAGATTAGAATACAAAAAACAAAGGCAGAGAACCTAACATTTATTTTGGGACTTAATATTTATTCTAAGCTCTTTACATATGAATTGAAAGAAAAAAAAAAAAAAACCTAAATTAAGTCTCACAAAAGAACCTTAGGGTCCTCGAACATTTCATAAGTTTCCCTAATGACCTATGCTAAAAGGGCCCTTAAGGCTCGGTTGCATTAAAACTCTTGAACAATTAGTAGGGTTGCAACTTTTAAGAGTAGTGTATTAACTCAAGCTTAAAGGGGAGAATATATGATGTGCTTAAGAGCTCAGTTATCACTAGGACTTGCATTGGCAAATTTGAACCAATGAGTCCTTCAAAATATCGAAGAAAGTAAGGCAAGTACGTTTACTTAATATGACTTGCAAGTTGATGTCAAGGTTGACTCACCACTAATCTTGAGCTACTTGGTAAGATTAGATAAGAGTGTATGGAAAATGAACTTAAAGAGGGTTGTTTTGCTAGAACAATATATTCAATGTATATTTGTAAGGTAAGATGATTTCAACAACGAGGAGAATGGATTATTTATAGTAAGTCCCTAAGGCAACATCACAAATAAAGAAATTACAAAAAGGCATATATAAAAAGGAGATTCTTAATACATACGAAAAAGGGTAAAAAGAATAAAAGACAAAAATGGAAAAGTTATACAATATGAGATGAAAAGGATAGGTTGCAATGCAACATTGGCTCTATACTAAGATGCTCTGAGCACAGTAGGCAAGAGGAATTAAGATATTGTGGCGGTAAGGAAGTCGAGATGGGGAGGAATGCTATGAAGGTTAGAAAGATGTTGAGAGAGGAGTATTCGGCCATGGTGAAGGTAGCTCACGTTACTCGGCAAGGACTTCCAGCAGTAAAGAATTCAGGTCACTCAGTACAGCCTTTAGCCAGGGAAGAGTTGACATCGACACTAGAGAGGGAATAGAGCTATGTGTAACCTTTCGACACTATCAAGGAGTTCAGCCATCTTCCTTCTAGATAGAGTTTCTCGTCATCAGCAAGTTGATTGGAAAGAATTCCTTAGGTAAGGGATTGGAGGCCTTATAGTTGTACACGAATAAGAGGATTGATGGTCAGTAAATCATTAGTTCCCCAAGGCTATTTAAGATTTGCTCTCAAATCATGGTCCTCTTCATTGGGTACATAGGGTATCAAATCAGCCACATTAAAGTAGTAGATACACTGTATCCATTCGATAACTTTAACTCATAAGCATTGTCGTTGATGGGCTTAGGGATCTTAAAAGGTTTGCCTAATCTAGGGGAAAGCTCGTTCATCCTCTTCCTAGGGAAATGCTCATTGCTGAAGTGGACCCAAATAAGGTCTTCGAGGTTATATACCACTTATCTCCTTCCATAGCTTCCTTATTCCTTTTTTTGAGCTATAATCTATACCAGTTGTTCGGCAACCCTTTAATGCAACTTCTAGAATTCCTTGGCATGTTATAAGTCGGATTGACTTTCCCCTTATACGGCTGTGGTGACAGCTATATCTAGGAGCAAGTTTGGGTTAAGTCCATAGACGACCTCAAAAGGTGACCTTCCGATCGAGTTGTGAACTGATCGGTTGTAAGAGAACTCAATGACAAGTAGCCATAAGTCTTAATCGTGTAAATTATTCCCCATAACTGCTTCTAGAAGGTTGTCAACTATCCTGTTTACTACCTCGATCTGGCCATCTGTTTGAGCGTGGCAAGAAGTGTTGTACATAAGCTAAGTGTCGAGTTTCCCCCTATAGGGTTTTCTAAAAGAAACTTGTGAACTTCGAATCATGGTTGGATACAATACTTCTTGGTAACTCATACAGATGTCAATTTCTTATAAAAATAGGTTAGCGATAAATAAAGTATCATTAGTTTTATGGTAGGGAATGAAGTGGCTCCTCTTGTTGAAATAGTTGACCACAACTATAATTGAGTCATGTCTTCTCGATGTTCGGGGAAGGCCAAGTATGAAATCTTTGTTTAGGTTGATCTATGGGTGCTCAGGTATAGGCACCTAAGCATGGGTATGTACTCACTGTATGGCTCTCTCCTTCCTTTTGTATGTTTACACACCTTTCACGAACTCAGTGTACTTCCCTCATTATCTCAAGCCAATAAATATATTCCTTTAGTATTTCAATAGTCCTCTTTTCTTCGAAATGGCCAACCAAGCCTCTAGCATGAGCTTCATAGAAAAGTAGCTCTCTAACCAAGCCACTCAACATATAAACTTGCTTACCCTTCATTAGGAACCCCTGACTCAAGTAAAATCCGTTCAAAACACCTCTAACATTACACTTAGCCACTAAGGGCCCAAAATACTAGTCATGCTCATATTGATCATATCCTAAAGGTCATCTTCCATTCATCTTCTAGTCTCATTCATATTTAGTGGTAACCACTCTTTAGATCTATCTTTGGAAAGATGTATGCACCATGCAACTCATGGAGCATATCATCTAACCATAGGATTAGATATATGTACTTAATAGTAATGTTGTTTATGGTGCAGCTGTCAATGCACATTCTCCATCACCCATCTTTCTTTGGTACTAACATAGCTAATATGGCACATAGGCTCATACTCTCTTGGATGTATCTACGATCTATTAACTTATCCACTTATTTGTTTAGCTTAGCCACCTGCTCAAGATTAAGCCTGTAAGCATGTCAATTCGGTAAGGTAGCTCCTGACTAGAGGTCGATACAATGCTCAATGCCTCTTAAGGGAGGTAATCCTTCAGACATCTCGGTAGGGAATAAGTTGATATAGTCTTAAGGTAGTTGCAGCACCTTAGTAGGCAAGCTCTTGGATTCTCTTACCTCTAAGAGTCTTTGGACTAAAAGGAGTACATAGTCTTCAGCCTTGACTTCTTGGGCAAACTAAGCTTAGGAAATCACTAACATTCGCTGCATGATCTAATAACCTTCTTTTGGGCTTCTTAGGCTTCTTACACTTCTTTGGGACTCATAGGTGTTAATATAATATTCTTCCCATCCTTCTAGAACATATAAATATTCCTATACCCATCGTATAATACTTTCATGTCAAACAGCTAGGGTCGGTCAAGTAATATATGAGAAGCGCACATCAAAAGGACATCACAGAACACCTCATCCCTGTACCTATCACTAATGGTAATCGGTACCCCAACCCACTCGATAAAATGTACGCTTCCTTTCTTATTCAACCAATGAATCTTATATGGCTTAGGGTATGGGAGGGTTGCAATTTTATGGCTTTGACTACCCCTTGCGCTATGATATTAGTATGGATCCCTCCGTCAATGATCAAGGCACATAACTTGCTATTCACCTGGCAATTCATATGAAAAGGTTCTCACTTTGCTCGTTCTCTTTTGCTACAAATGTCCTAAGAGGCCGTCAAATGACAAAACTGTATTCAGCATCACCTTCAAGAGGTGTCTCAGCATTGGGATCTTCCTCAAACTCTTCCAGCATCTATTCAACTCCCAACTCTTCCTCTCCTTCGCTTGCACTCTTTACATCAAACTGGGGCTTGTCTCCTTTTATAATCATGATTCGACAGTTAAGACATTGACTAACTACGTACCCATAATCAAGACATTTAAAGCAATTGATTTTTTGAGTTTTTCTCCAAAGCTCTGACCTTGGTCTTTTTGAACCTTAGGTTCCTTAGCCTTACTCTTACCTCGGCCTTCTTTTGGTCAGTTCAGCACTTGCCCCCAATGTTCTACTTCAGAACTATTTGATGCTCAGTTATTTACCATCGGTTCGACATGCCACTTCTATTCCATAGCATAAGTCTGCTATTTGGTGTCCGACTAACCTGGTTTAGCCTTTGTCTTTCAACTCTCTATATTACTTTGATGGCTTCATCTAGAGTTGCAAGACTTTACAGTTACACTATGTTATCAATCTCGATCCTTGGTCTAGAAATGAACCTTACAATAGTTCACATCTTAGGTTCATTGACATCACACTAGATTATGAGTAATTGATATTCTTGGACATAATCATCCACCGATTGATTACCATATCTTAGATCTTGTAGATATTAGAAAGTATCTTGCTCATAGTGTTCGAGAACAAACCTACTTCTTATAACTCTCTTCATCTCATTCCATGTTTAGATTTTTTCGTCGGGCCCTTAGGTAAACATTTTGCAGTTTCTTCTACTACATTGCTGCATATCAAGAAAATTCCAACATAGCCACTTGAATACAGATAGCATCTTCATAATCATAAAAGTTAAATATATTTTCGATCTTCTCATCCTAATCTAAGTAATCCTTAGTACTACCAAACCCATTGAAGCTCAGAATCTATACCTTAAGGAGTTCGGTACCTCTCAGCACTCCAAACTCATGCTCATCAATCCCAACATATAGTTCCTCTTCTTCTTCATACTCTTCCACTTCATCTATCTCCAACCCCCTTCTCGTGACTCTATCGGCATGACGAGGTGGTGCTTGGTTCATAGGAAAGGCTTCTAGTGCTCATTCATTCACCTACCTTCTCAACCTATCTCTCATCTCTCGGTTCTTTTCATTAGCTCTCTCACACTGCCTAGTCTCTAAGACTCTATTTACTAAGACAGCTAAATTAGCTACAATAGCAGCGAAGCCTTATCTGCTCAATAATACATAAGGTTTGTTAGGTAACTTGACCATAACCATGAGCATCACTCTTTGCATTGTTAATCTCTCCTTAAACATTAGGATTCGACATTCTAAAAAAAAAATTGACGCTTTAGAAAATACTCTACACAAGAAATCCTTATACACATACATACATAAATACCATACAAACTGTAAACTGCGACTTACTTTGTTCTTATAAATGAAAACAAATTATCTTGAATAGAAAATAAGCAAGGACTATCACCACGTAGGTCTCGATCACAACCTTAAGCTTTGATACTTGGATTATATGATACACCTAGGAGCTCAATATCACTAAAACTTACCTTAGCAAATTTGAACCTATGGGTCCTTCAAAATATCAAAGAAAGTAGGGTAAGTAGGTCTATGAATTGATTAGAGTAGCTTACATGAAGTTGTTTGGAGGATATAACACACCAACAAATACAACACGATATGACACTTCAATTGATATATAAGTTGATGTCAAGGTCTGCCTACTACTAATCCTGAATTGCTCAGTAAGATTAAATAAGAGCGTATGGAAAATGGATTTGGAGAGGATTATCTCACAAGAACAATATATTTAATGTATATCTATAAGGTAAGATGATTCCGGCTACAAGGAGAAGGGACTATTTATAGTATTTTCCTAGTGCAACATCACAAATAAAGAAATTACAAAAAGGCATATACAAAAAGGAGATTCCTAGTATATATAAAAAAGGATAAAAAGGACAAAAAAGACAAAAATGGAAAAATAGTATAATGTTAGATGAAAAGGATAGGTGGCAATGCAACATTAGCTCTATATTAAGATACTCCAAGCATAGCAGGCGATAGGAATCAAGATGTTGTATTGACAAGGAGGTCGAGACGGAGAGGGATGCCAT
The DNA here is from genome assembly GCA_024138005.1 of Lumnitzera racemosa. NCBI lineage: Eukaryota > Viridiplantae > Streptophyta > Magnoliopsida > Myrtales > Combretaceae > Lumnitzera > Lumnitzera racemosa. The sequence continues at coordinate 49,520,172 of JAMXBC010000007.1, forward strand.
GAGGGTTGGAAGGATGCTAAGAGAGGAGTATTTGGCCATAGTGAGGGTAGTTCATGTTACTTGGTGAGGACTTATAACGGTAGAGAAGTTAAGTGACTCAGTACAGTTTTTAGCTGGGGAACAGCTGACATCGACACTAGAGAGGGAATAGAGCTATGTGTAACCTTCTAGCACTGTTAAGGAGTTCAACCATCTTGCTTCTACATAGAGTTTCTCCTCATCTGCTAAGGTTGATGAGAAAGAATTCTTAGGGTGATGGATTAGAGGCCTCGGAGTTATATGCGAGTAAGAGAACCGGTGGTTAATAGCTCATCAATATATAATTAGGGTGGGTTCTAAAAAGTTCTTAAGCTTTGTGACCTCACTTGTTTTTACTAAAAACTTTCATTAGTTACATCAAGCTTAAATGGGGTGACCTAATCAACCCCAAGTAGTGGCTACACCACTACACTTGAAGCTTATATAATGGCCCCCTTCCTAGGGTCCTAAGACGGTTTAGGTTTGATTACATCTACCATACATCTTTGATGCAACAAATGATCCTTTTATATCCTGAGTATAATGTGTGTAAGATGAATGTGGCAATTAAAATAACATTTACATGAAATAAATAAATAAATGAACAAATAAATAAATAAAGTAAGGATTTTGAAAGGAAAATTTAATTTCTGAAAGTGTCTTAAGTGGCTAGCCTCCTTGACGTCCCTAGTAGAGCCGCTAAGTTGTCAAGCCTAGTTTTTTTCTGGTTTTTATAAATTAGTCTTCTTTAAACTGATCAATATTAAATCTTACTTGTTTAATATTGATCAACGAATAGTGTTTAAAGAAAACCGATTCTTTTAACTTTGAAAACATTAGGAGTTGAGAAACAAGTTAAGTTATAATCAATTGGATAAATTGGTTATGACTTAGCTAACAATCTATCGATAAAATCAATTTTTTAAATGGTTTTTAAAACTAAAGATCTAAATCCAAGGGCTATCCAATTAAACCCTAAATAGATGCCACCTTGTAACTTTCGAAATTTAATTTTGCTTTTTAAATACCTTTTCAATAATGTTTATTTATAAGCGATAACTAAAATTATGCCTACTTACAAAAAATAAGAATTTAAAGAATTATCTACTAAATGGGGAAAATTTTTTCCATATTTTAAGTCACCTCATACATATGGATGTTTACATAACCATTACTCAAGATTAGAATTCTATAGTTTATTTATCAAAAACATTAGCGAATTGATTGATTTTAATTTTTGAAAAATATCGAGCTTATGTTTTTATTTGATTTGATTATTTAAGGAAATTTTCTAAAACAAACCAAAATTGGGGTTTTATTTTTGGGAAATAGGGTCCTAATTTTGAAACAAGGATAAATTAATTTTATTTATTTGAAAAATAATTTTTCTAAGTGATAAAATAACTTTATTGTTTTTATTATTTGTTTTATGTTTCATTATATTATTATTTTTTAATTTTATTATTATTTACTTATTTTATTATTTTATTAAAATGTAAAAGTAAATAAAAATAAAACTAAGCTTTTCTTCCTTTTTTCTTCTTTTCTATTTTTTCTTTCCTCTCTTTTTTTACCTTTCTTCTTTTTATTTTTCTTTTTCATTTTCACTTTTTTTTATTACAATTACATTTATAATTGGAAAAAAAATTTTAAAAAAAGAAAAAAAAAAAAAAGTCGAACCAAAGGATAAGGCACGTGGTCGTGTTGCTCGAATTGGGTTAACGTATGGATTTGGATCAGGTTTGGAGTGGACTTTCGGTCGAGCCATGTGTAATTTAGATCTTGAAGCAATTAGGTAATGGAGTAGAGCATCAGAGGTTGTTTCGATGGCCTAATTGATCATGAAAAGACCTTTTTTATATATTTCAAATTAGATTTAGAGGGATTTGGATCAACACCATACCCAAGGATCGTTGTTCAATGGTGGTAAGTGAGATTGAAGGTTGTAAGTTGCACGACAAAGGCAGTAGAGGATCGAGGAGAGGGTAGTTCACAGTCGAGAGCGAAAGAGTGAGTAAGCATTGCATGTAAGCATTAGGGTTGCGATAGTAGATGGAGTAGTTCACGTGACAATAGAGAGAGAGGGTCATCATAGGTATATATGGTCAATCATGTTTTAAGCTTTGTCATAATTTCTTAATAGCTACTTAACTAATATGAATATTCTTATATTTATTATTTCATGATCATTATAATTCCTATTTTATCAATAATTAATTACTAAGGGTTTTTAATAAGTGATTTATTATATATATTTATTCACGTATTTTTATTAGTAATTTTAATACTTTTATGGATATTTTGTAAATATTTGGTGCTTAATTAAATAATATTTTGACTTCACTGTTTAAGAAAATAATTGAAAAGATTTATATTATGCCATCCAAATATTCCAGCTATATCTCTTTTAATTGCGTGGACAATTGGAAGATCATTTTAAAAAGATATGAGGGAGTTATATTTTAAGATTCTATGCTATATAAATAGATTACAAAGACCTTGTAAACATGAGCATTCATTCATAGGGCCGACTTCATCTATATTTATGTAGAGTAGTTTATTTTTTTTTATTTTCTTGTAAGTGATTACTAGGATCGACACCAATTACAAATGGAGAAGTTTATTCATGTAAAGATTGAATGCTAGGGATTTCCAATTTCTATGATAAAGACCTCCATCCTTTTCTTGAATTTTATTTATGAATTTTTTATTCCCTTTATAGTTTTTATGCTTTATGCAATTATAAATTAGCTTTATTTGTTGAGATATTAGATTGATGGATCATTGATATTTTTATATTAAAGATTTGAATATTGATATTCTTGATATTTTTTTCATTGAGTGTGAGTTTTATCAATTGTAGAATACATGTTAGATTAGGTTAAAATATGAGAAAAATAAAATTGATTCAATTGATTCCATGGCAAACTAACATCGAATTACAAGTAAGACGTTAGAGATAATGCATTGTGATTAAGGTAGGGTTTAGAACATAAATGATTAATTAACTAAATAATATTTTTTAGAGATAAGAAGACTTAGTTAATTAATTAAGGTAATTTACACTTCAAGAGAAGGTGATTCTATGCTTTATTACTTTGATAACTTGAAAGGAAATTTAAATGAAATAATCTAAACCAATCAAGAATTCAATAGTCAAATATGATACATTTTAACATCATTATCCTTAACATCAATCCAAGATTCTAATTTGCTAATTCATTGATTTAATCTTTCAAGCATTGATTTCCTATATCTTTTATATTAATTAGGAGTAGATTTACATTCTTTTATTTTAGTATATTTTGATTTGCCTAGATATAGGTAAAACTAATATAGTTAAGAGCCAGTCCTAATCCCTATATGGGAACGACTTAGTTTGACCAATCATTTATTATTGCATACATGACCTAGTACATTTGCTAGTATAAAATTTGCTTTTATTTTAAAAGTAGTGGTTAGCGTATCAGTTTCAGAAATATCTACAAATAGGTACCTACAACCTTAAGTTTATAAGTTTATTGGCTTCTAATGTATTAAGTTCTTATAGGGTAACAAAACTATGTTGCTATACTATTTGAATATGCTCTTAAATATATTTACCCATTTACCTTTCTCTAAATGATTTAAGCCTATTACAATACTAATGCCTTCAGTACATTTATCATCTCCAAAGTTTGAGTACAATAAAGAAAAGTCTCTAAGACGATTCAAAATATCCAATAATAACTATAATATAAATTTACCAAGAATCCACATAAAATAACAATACATAACATGAACATTAAAAGGGCAAACACTAAACCAATATCTACCTACTCTTATCATCTCATTACCTTAGAGATCATTTTCCTAATTTCCCCATAGATTATGAACCTATGCTCTCATACCATTAAATTTGTAACCCTTTAGAATTTAGGATGCTACAGACCATCACGTGTCCTTCATCCTCTAATGACACATTAGGCATACAATCAACAATAATCTTTGAATTATACATTTGTAAATCCACTAATGATAATAAATTACAAGTCTTTATAATTTAAAATATACTAAGCAACCTCTAACCAATTTATGTAGTTGTTAGCAAACTAGAACTTAACTACTACAAATACACATGAAAATTCAATTATAATCCAACTGGAAATTAACAACTACTCCTATTGATCATCCTCATAGTAAAATAATAGCATCACTCACCCCATCCTGATAATTACTATATTGCCTCCTATACTTATCAATTTAACCTACAATTGTAAAAATTAAAGGAGTGAACCGAAGCTTAGTAGTAACACATAAGCACATGAGAAGTAATCATACATAACCAAACTCATATGCACTTAAATGCAAATAGGTAAATCATACAAAATAGTTCAATTATCTTCAAATTAGCCAATCACACATCACACAATAGAGGTCCTCATAACCCTCGTCATAACATAGATTGACTCAACATCCTAGTAGTTAGGCATGCCTTTTTGGGCCTATATATAACGTTACATTAAGCGTATTACTTCAAGACCCATCTATTCAACCAAAATCTATCCTATATATTTTTAAACGAAACTCTACTATGGACAAATGTTGTAAGGATAATTGGGGTTGCTCTTTAAGGATCTACTACTCTAAGCCCCTAGGTTAAGCTATACATAAGTAATAAGTAATAATTAAACTGAATATTTACTTAGTCCATTTGCAACTATATAAAACCAAGAATAAATTTTAGTCCAACAATCACACGTAAGATACAATGTCAAGTACCTGGGATCTAATTATAGAACTTAATCTAATTTAAAATAAAAGAATGATTTGTAATGAAAATAAGATAAAATTTTCTTTAATAACCCTCTACAACTTCTTATAGGTTTTCTAAAGGATTTAGACAAGAATCCCAAGCTAGATAAGATTAAACATAGGTTATGATGAAGAAATGAAGTGAATGCAAAGACTACGACTAAGGATCATGCTCGTGATCCTAGCACAACCAATATTTAAGACCACGCTCCTAGACCATGACTATGTACTTTGACCTATTTGTCTTTAGAAACTCTATGGTTCTGAGCACAGCCATGATCCCCTCATCTTGAATTTCTCTCAAATTTTTCCTCCCATCTAACTTTTATTAAAGGAACACTAGGACCATACCTATGGTCCTTAGCTGAGGCTATATTCATGTCTCTAGATACTTCTTCTCTCTTTTCTCCAAAAATAACTCTCAACACCCTAGATCCAACTTTTAATCTCATTCTCAACCCATAACACTGCAATCTTCTACACTAACTCAAAAATTTTTTCCTCAACAACTCCACATTACAATCAATTTCATAAATTTTATAAAAGAATCAAGATTATACGGAAAAGAATATATTACCTTATGTTGTAGAAATTCTAGAGAGAGATCATTTACAATCTTCTAGTTGAATCAATCATTTAATACCTTGAAAATCAAAATCAAGCTTTTAAATTTAATCCTATGCTTTGCCATAACATCAAATTACTTACCATTGGGAATTCTAAGGTTACAATTTAGTCCTGCACAATAGCCCTTCCACCAAGGCCTTTTTATTACTTTACCAAAAGAGTCACAAACAAATTTTGTAATTCAACAAACTAATAGTCTTAAGAATTCATGTCTCACCTTTAAGATTGGCGGTGTTCACTATGAAAAAGTCCTGTTTTATAACATAATAAGAGACTAATGGGCCTTTTGAAAAGAGATGCTTTAAAGTTAGGTTAAACAATGTAACTCTAACATTTGCAATCGCTAAAGTATCATTTACTAAAATTATTTAATTACTTCACTATCATGACTTCTTTTCTTTTCTTTTCTTTTTTTTATCTTTCCTTTGAATTTCTGTCGGTATTACAATATGTAATTAAAATGAAACTCATATACGTAGAAAATTATTTGTTTATTTGGTAAATGCCATATCATGTGGATATGTAAATTACTATTGTCATTATATATCGTTGTTAATAGTAGTATAATAGATGTTCTTGTATTATTAGATAGAAACTAATCCAAATTAATTTTAGAAGGTTTGCGGCTGAGTTATGTTAATATTATTCTCAATAAAAGAACCACATCCAAGTGCCAAAATACAAGCATTTATCATGTAAAGCTAATTAAATTTGGTAAATTTAATTCAACACTAGAGGACAATATTAACTACAAATGATATTGTAATTACAATTTAGAAGTAAACTAGTGATCATCAAAATCCTTAAAGTTCACAATGAAGCAGAAAAAATTAGAGGTACATACATGTGCTTTCCGATATTGACAAGACTATGCTTAGCTGGAGAACTCCAGATCCACGCCGCCTATATTTGAGCCAAAATGTAATGTAACTTAACATAATTGCATTCGGTAATCAAAGAAAAAGTAAACATATAGCTGTAATTTCCTAGAGTAATATTTAATTCCGCACTGTCAAGACATAAATTTTTAAAAATTGCAAAATTACTTTTTCAACAGGCTATGCAAGCTATTATTTGAATTTAAAAAATGCCAAAAATTGCCAGTATCATCCGCAAATACAAAGAAGACAGAAACTAAAACTGAGGACACCCTGGAAAAAAGACACATATAGAAAAATGAAGATGATAACAGAATAGGAAAACATAAACATCTCTCAAAATAAATCAGACATTCTCCTAAAATCTCTCCCCTCCACAGCATCCCCACCGTTTTCTACAGTCTTCTGAGATAGCTGAAGCCCTTTACCCATGCAATTACATCACCGCCTTCATGCATTTTCATTCCTAGGGAAAAAAAATTTTTAAAAAGTCAAGCTTAGAGGAAGTAGGTCGCCTCCCATCCCCTCCTTCACCCTCAAAGCTATGGCTTTAACAGAATTCTCTCTGATATTGTCCCTTTCCTTATTCCTCATCACACGCCCTCTCTCTGAAGCCCAGTTCCAATTCACAGGCCCTCTCCCTACATCTGAAGCGGAGCAGCTAACCCCTGAATATTACAAGAAAACATGCCCTAATTTTGAGAACATTATCAGAGAAACCATTACCACCAAGCAACTCGCCACACCCACCACTGCGGCAGCCACCCTCCGGATGTTCCTCCATGATTGTTTAGTTGAAGGTTGTGATGCCTCCATCCTAATAGCCTCAAATGCCTTCAATAAGGCCGAGCGGGAGGATGATAGTAATCTCTCCCTTCCTGGAGATGCATTCGACGTCATCACACGTGCCAAGATGGCTCTCGAGCTTGCGTGCCCCAAGATTGTCTCTTGTGCGGACATATTGGCTCAAGCGACACGTGACCTCGTCACCATGGTGGGAGGTCCTTTCTACACGGTCAAGTTGGGTCGTAAGGATGGCCTCGTATCAAAAGTTGAACGTACAATTGGTAACATTCCGAAGACGAGCATGACCATGGACCAGATCATGGAGATTTTCACTTCCAGGGGCTTCACAGTAGACGAAATTGTTGCCCTAACCGGAGCACACACCATTGGCTTCTCCCACTGCAAGGAATTCAGCAGCAGGATATATAATTTCAGCCCTCCATCCCAGATCGATCCCTCCATCAACCCGCAATACGCTGACGGGTTGAGGAAGCTGTGTGCCAATTTCACCACGGACCCAACCATGTCCGCCTTCAATGACGTGATGACACCAGGAAAGTTTGACAACATGTATTTCCAGAACTTACCTAAAGGTTTAGGGCTACTGAAGACGGACACTATGATGTATGAGGACCCAAGGACAAGGCCATCTGCGGAATTGTACGCAAGAGATCAAGCAGCATTTTTCAGAACATTTGCTCAAGCGATGGAGAAGCTTAGTGTTTATGGTGTCAAAACTGGTCAAGATGGAGAGGTCAGGAATAGGTGTGATGCCTTCAATGAGAGGACCCATTAAATTGATTTAATCCTGCCATGTGATTCGTGAGGAATGTTCTGGAAAAGGATGGATCAACAAGCTTTATGTATCATTTTATGGATTATTCTTAATGGCCTTCGTATTCATCATTGCGGTTGTTGAATAATTAAATTTATGTATCAGATATTGGTTTAAGAAAAAAATTAAGTTATTACATGGTCAAGATTAAGATTACTGGTTTTTTACAAGTGTACAAAAAGAAGTTCTTAGTATATCGTGTTGTACTTTTGGAAAGTTTTCGATTTAATTATTTGAAATTCTTTTTAAGGTTTCACTTACATCGATTTATTGATGGATGCTCCGCGGAAGTACTTTCTAACACCTAAAAAATAAACTCTTCTGCCTTTTTGGCTTTTTAATATGCATCTTACAAAACAATCATGTGTATGAAAAGATAAAAAATTTCTTGTTCAAATTTACGCTAATTTACTCTTTGAATGCTACAATATAGCAAACAAGGATGTTTTACAAATGTAGCAAGGGCAAAAAGGGCAATGTATTAGTGGCCATGTTTAACATCTCACAAAAATTAACTTACACAGGAAGATTGGAAGCAAATTGAATTAAACTTGCATTGTTGTGATAGGCAATGTTGATTAGGCTAGATTGGAAGGTTAGTTTGAAAATAAGGAGTTAAGAGTTGAGAAGGTTGATTTCGATCCTAACTCAAATTCAATTGAGGTAAATAAAAATATTAAAGTATAATCTATAAAATAATAAGATTATCCACATTCAAAAAATTCAAAAGTTAAAATTTTTTGTGGTTTAGTTATGGTCTTTTTTTTTTTTAGGTCTAGTTCTTTTTTTTTTAAATAAATTAGTGCATTCTGTAAGAAAATATAAAATAAATAAAAAAATGGTACATTCAAACATGAAAACTTGACCAAATGTTATAGGAACTAGGTTGGACAAATTGGGTCAAACAATCTTTCTAGGTTTATTATCAATAAGGGTTAAAGGAGTGATCTTGATTTTATGGTGAGGTTAAGTCAAATTAAGTTAGATTAGTGAGTGGCTTAAGTTTTGAAGGGATTAGTTATTAACATACATTATGTATACTAGCAAATGTGGTACCCGTGATTCTTGTACAAAAACCAAATACATAAGTTTGATATAATTAAACTATATTATAAAGTAACTAATTAAATTGTTGCAAAAAGAAAAATCAAAATAATATAAAAAAAAATAAAAATAATAATCTTGTTCTAAAAGTTAGGATTGGTGGTATAGGGGGGAAAGATGTAATAAGTTTAGTAATTAATATCAAACTTGAATGAACATGGTTATATCATAATGAGCACAAAAATGGAAGACTAGTTTTTCTTTCATAAATAAACATTTCTATTGTTGCAAAGTATAATGCGAATTTATTGATTTTACCATTTTTTATACTTTTATGTTGATAAAAGATTTGTTATGTCATATTGCTAACAAAAGAATACATGGAAAGGAAAAATATAAAACATTTATATCTTTTAAACAACCCAAACACAATGTGAAAAAAAAAAAACAAAAAAAAATCTCCAATTATTATCAAATGAAGGGAGCAATACCATAGTTAATGTAAACCTCTAAAATTTTTAATCTAAATCCTAGATTAGACATAAATGTACTACATAACCTTAAGAGTCAATAAGGCTAGATAAGATAAAAAGCCTAATAAAACAATCGAAGACCTAATTATGTATAAAAACTTTAAACTTTAAATGCGTATAAACACTAGAAATTATACTTGAAAGTAATAAAAACCCTAAAACGCCAACTTTAAGCTTATAGATATACTAATCCATTACAATCATGATGAAAGCCCAATCAACTATAAATATTTAACTATATGTTAAATCACATAAAATCATTAACTAACAATTAAAGATAACTTCTAATTACTCATAAACGAGTATATACTTAATTAACTTATAAGAAACTATAGTATTATTTTATAAATAATATTAAGCTTATAATTGTACAAATGAGCTAATATTATATAAATTTAAGTACTTAGTTGTTATTTAGTCAATATACAACACTTATTAATATTACTTATAATTTTCTTTGTAGTTATGTTAACTATTATGCTAAATATTATTTATAAGATTATAAATATTTAAGGAATGCTATAATAATTGTTTTACTAATTATTTCATTTAATTCTTTATTTTCCGTTTTTCTTTAACCTTTTTTCTAATTATATTTGTTTCTAAAAATATATATAATAAATATATGTAATTTTGCAAGAGTTGACCAAGTCAACATTTGATAAAATCAAAATGTTGATAAGGTCAAAATATTGACTAAGTCAACACATTACTTTTAATTAGAAATTTCACCAACTTTCTTCATATTTCTTTTCCTTTTCTCTTTCATTTTCCATTTTTCTTTCCCCTTTTTGTGGTCCCCTTTAGAATACTCTAGACCTCACTCCAACTTTCTTCAAAACTACGATTAAACCACAGACGAAATCTCCCTTTTTTCATCCCTCCCCAACCGTAACTTTACTATCACTCTTTTCCTTCTTCATCTCTTTAACTACTAGCCTACAAACTACCACATCATACACTTAAACTCCTCATCCATATTTACATAGAGAAGGAGGTATATTTTCATTAAATCCTTCAGTACAACAATTGATTAGTTTGTTTATATTATGTTAACATTAGGATTCTTATGTAAGATAGAGATATGTCCTTCTTTTGAGTAATTTTTTAAAATATCACACTTAGTATATTAATATGTATTTAGCATGTATTTTAGTATGTTAAACTAAGCTTCTATGTACATGTAGTGAAATTATACATATATATATATATATAACCTTATTTTCTTAAAAAATCTTATATAAATACACATATACATAGATAAGATTAGGAATACACATGTACATATACTTAAATGTCCTTAAACATGAGTACTCCTTTATGTACATAACTAATTATAATAAGAATATTAAGTATATACATAGGAGTATACCAATCGAAACTATAAACATATGTATATATAGACTATATGAAAATTCCTTAAAATTATACTTTGAAAATACGAAAATACATATAAATATACATATACAATAGTACATAGATACATGTATGGATATTCGTATAATAATATTATGCACTTAAGTATGTGTATAAGTACATATACTAATGTACTAAAAGTATATTATATATATATATATATATCTATATATATATATGGACATACATATAAGATACTTAAATATGTAGACATAAGATGAGTACATAAGCATATTACGATACAAGTATTTAATATAATATAGTAAACTAATTACATACACATATATATGTATGTATGGGTTGAAACCCATAACGATAAAGTTTAAGCTGATAAAGCATTTGTTAACTTAGTCTAATATTATACAAGTATAAATGATAATAAGATAAAATTTAGGAAATATAGAAATTAAGAAAATCTAATAAATTACTACGTGGACTAATAAACCTATGCCACATAAGCAACTAACTCAAATAATCTAATTAAATTGCAAATTATATTAATAATACCAATACATAATAGTAAAAGTTCACAATTTTATGAACATCACAATTTAGAAATTACTTAGATCATAAATTAACAAAATAAGATATAAAAGTAATAAATAAGAATATTGAAGACAAAATAACTAAATTTATAACAATTTAAACCTATATTGAAAAATGTGTATCTCAACATCCAAAATTGGTCTCACCATTTGAACGTATGTCCGAAAACGATGAAAATCGATTATAAGCTTATAAATGTTGGAAATAAAATGAAAAGGTTATATACAATTAATAAAAGAGTTTAATTGAGGGAAAACTAACTGAAAATGTAAGTAGATTTAGATAAGTAATTACCTAGGATAACTAGTTTACTTAGTTACTCATTGCTATTTCTATTTTATAATAATCAGGTGATCTTAACGCAGGTTCGAATCTTCTTGAGGATTACTACAATGCGTAAGAGACATCATGGCTGAGTGAGTAATCTCTATGATTCCATACTTGTTTATATTTATAGTAAGTGAATTTAAATAATGCTGTTAATTCAATGTTGTATGGGGTCGAGAAATGTATGTGGATGGTATTCCTTGCTGAATTATGAAACTACTTTAAATGCTAATAACGAATTGTTTATTGCGTATTAGATTGGATGGAAACTATATTGTTTGTGACATTGTCTAGTCTTATAATAATTAGATGTAATTATATTTCACTTATTAAGTAAATTGGAACATCCATTGACATGCAACGCATAAATTAATTCCGGCCACCATATCACATGGAGGTAGGGAGAGGTCATGCAAGGGTTGTTAATTTTATAAATATAATGGTTTAGTGTGGTGTATATGTATAATATAACCTTACCTTAGCCCGTAGGAACACTAGGCATTAGAGACACCAATTGTCATATCTAAGTGTAGCATAAGATGTATCATTACGCATTGTACTCAACAAAAGTTCTATTTATAACAAAGGAGTATTACAATGAAGTTTAGCTTTATACCTGTTTATACAAAAAGTACATCCGTCAAACTTATCTAAACCTAAAATACATTATTTTTTTCTAATATGTATAGATCCTTTATAGAAATAAGAACAAAATATTGCAAGATTTCTTCAAAAGCGGTTGACAATGTCTTAAGCTCCCACAAAAGACTTTTTCCCTTGACTGATGTTGCCCTATCAATTCTATTCATAACCTAAGGATACACAAATATCCCCTCAGCTCTCTATGAGCTAAGTGAGAGTAGATAAAAGAAAACATATATCAATCACAATACATGTTCACCTAGATCAACACTATAAAATATTCAATTTCATAATATAAGTTACCAACACAAATTGTTTATGCAGGAAATTCGTACTATGGTCATGCACGTAACATGCATCGGTACTGATATTCTATACTTTTCCAATTTTATATCCGGTTAGTCGACATACTCAGGCATCTAGATATTACATCCAAGAACCTAGGGCAATGAGGAGTTGCTTGAGAGTAGGATCGCTAACAAAATCACCTACTGTGGTTTGAAAATCTAATACATAGTTAGTCATTCATCGTTCTAGAATAAGTTGAGCAATGCCGTTCTATATGCTCAAAAGTCAACTTAGTAGTGTTTAAATTTTTAGAAACTCAATGCTTTGGTCTTTTCCAGCTATGCCATGAGTGCAAAAGATGGTACAATAACCCATTATTAAGAACGAATCTCAACTTCCACAGTATAAACAATTCAACAATCTCAATTCCAACTTTGTTTCTCAACTTTATATTACATTCTTTCATATAGAGTTCACTTCGGCAAATACCCTAAAGAACAATTCAGTTTCCAAGTTTTCCAAACAAAAAAAAATATCAATGAATCAGTCATATATGAAGAAAAATTTCACTTAGTGAACACACATTCAATAGAATCATATATTCAGTCAATCTAACACATTATTATAGTTTATGACATAAGTGACTCTAAGTCAAGTAGACATAGGTCTACTTACACAAAAACAAAAATATCTACTTACTTGAGCTTGATTGAAACATAAAATCCTAAGCTTCATGATGTGGTCCTTCCTTACCTATTACATTTAGGAAAATACATACAGACCCTAAGTCAACTACGGGTTGATACTAAGTTCTTATGTGTTTTCACTATTATATTTCTAAGCTTATTTCAATTGTGTCTTATTCATTTCTTATTCGATTTTAATAAACTTGATATCATCACAATTGTTATTTTGAGTATTATTAAGATATCTTAGGAATCAAGATTAATCAATATTGTCAAATGTCTAAAAATACATTTTCATATTATCGACTCAACCATACGTTAATATAACTTCGTAATTATCGCAAATAAACCCTAAATCTAAATTAAAAATCCTAGAATTCCATATTTCCTAAACTGAACAGCACTTATTATGTTCTCAAAATATTATTCTTTTACAAATTCAACAAATATCTCGTAAAGACAGATTACTATATCATATATTAAGCCAATATATAGGTTTATATCTTAAAAATACATAATAAATAGTATACAAGCCCAAATAATTCCTCAAAAAATCATATAAACTCACAAAAATATGTAGTTAAATTATTGACCATGATTATACTAAACTAGCTATTACATATTTTTATAAAAATAGCAGTTTTAACTCAAAATTAGTAAAAATTAAGCAAACAAGTGAATTTGGTCACAAGATAAAATTCATGTATCCAAAACATCATTATAAACTTTCAAAAATCATAATACATAGGGCTCATATTTTGATTTTGTTAAAAACTAATTAATTCAATAAAATAGTGAAATTGCTAGTTTTATCCAAAATAATTATAATAAATAGTAAACATGATTATTTTTAAAATATATTATTACTACAATAAAGTAATTATATTAAGCATGTTATGTATAAATTTTTAACTTAAAATAACATTATTTATTATTTCTAAAATTTAATTCAATTTCATCTAAATAAAGCTATTTCTCAAAGACCTTATATTTTCAATAATTATTTCACTAAAATTAATTTACTACATTAATCTACACACAAAATAACTCTAGAAAACTAAGTTTCATAATTAAATAACATCATTTGCTATTTTTAGAAAATTTACAAAGTTTCGACCAAAAATTTAGTTCAATTGAATTGGTCACCTCCGGTCGCCGAACTTTATTAGAACACCTCCTATAGTAATGCTTTCTTTGACCCTAAATGGCTGCCACAATGAAACACCAATAACCTATTGAACCACCTTAGATTAGATCCGTATCTTGTTTTTGTTCTAATTTTCTTATTTTCTTCTCTTTTTTTTCAAAATTTTCTTAAGTTATTTTCTTATATTTTCATACTTCCTAAATATTGTTTTTGAAGTGTTCATGACCTATTTATATTTTCTAAATGGATTAGGATTAATAAAAATTGGACATGTGACATACATATGTCATGTCCTTAAATTTTCAATGTATGAGGTGTTAATTTCTTTTTTTCTTTTCCCTTTTAACTCATCAATTGTAATTGATCCTAGGCTAGCACATTATTAGATGACTCATCTTTTGAGTTTTTTAATTAATTTTAAATTATTTTATATTAATTTTCCTTATTTTAATAATAATTTCTTATTATATATGTGTATTTAATACAAATAATGCATATTCTATGTTAATACATGTATATAACATTTAACCTAACTTCATTTATTATTTTTATAAGTTAAATAACTTATCTCTTATATTTCACTATATTTAAATGCTCGAATTTCACATTTTTAATATTTATCAACTTTAGTAATAAATTGATGTTTTCTTAAATTAATATTTTTATATAGCTTATTTTAAGAAATTTACTTTACTTAAATTACTTCGTCTAACTTTTTTTACCTTATCGTGAAGTTTGAATTTAAATGGATAACATAGCTCGGCACTTTCAATTTAGGGATCCGAATCCTAGGATAATCGTATGAGCTCGAAATCTTAAGTTATTATATCTTACCCCTCTTACAAAAAGTTTCATCCTTGAAACTTAACTACGAGTGAAGAAAATATTAGTTTTTAACTTTATTCTAGAAAAAGAATAATCAATGACGATATTACTAACCTTTTGCAAACAATTCTGGATACTAGGTTCTCATTGACTTGGGAGATTCCCATGTCCCTTCTTTCGTAGTGTGTCGACTCCACAAGACTTTCACATACTTAATGTCTCAATTCCTCAATTTTTAAACCTTAGTATATAAAATACAAATTGGATGCTCTACATATATAAGATTTTCCTTTAATTCTATTGGAGGTACATCCAATATCTTTGTAGGATCACCTACAAATTTCATTAAAGTTGAGACATGATATACATTATGAATTCCAACCATCTCATTGGGTAATTCAAATTTATAGGCAACTTTCCCAATGTTTTTCTTAATTTGATATGGTCCAACATACCAATGACTTAACTTTCCCTTAATACCAAATTGCCTTGCACCTTTCATTGGGAATATCTTTAAAAATACCCAATCACCTACTTAGAATTCTAATGGCTTTCTTCTAATATCCATATGACTTTTCTAACAGCTCTCGGTAATTTATATCTGTTCCCTTATTATGTGTACCTTCTCCTTAAGATCTTTTAAATTGATGGTCTAATGGCTTGTTTGTTTCCTACTTCATCCCAATACACAAGGGATTTGCATTTATGTCCATACAATGTTTCATATGGAGCCATCTGAATGGTACTATGATAATTGTTATTGTAAGTGAATTTTACCAATGGCAAATGGTCATCCCAACTACTTCCAAAGTCTATCATACATGCCCTCAGCATATCTTGTCATGACTTAAGGGAGGTTAGTCATGATAGTCGCCGTATGCCGTATAAAGGACTGTAGATTGAATTTCCTTACAATCGATAACCCTTTATACGATATACAAGACTACAATTATAACTAATAACCAAGAGTTATACAAGTATAAGCAATATCATTTCATGATAATAATAATAAGTTAAGGAAATATAAAAAACAATATATTTATATAAGAATTTATAGATAAGAAGTCTACAATACTTCTTAACTCAAACTAATCTCATTTATTACATAATCAGATCCATAATCTAAATGAACTATCATGAGTACACTCTAATCACGTCTTGCTCCTACATTGACCCCCTGATGTATAACTAATCTCGAGCATGTGGCGCCTCGACTCCACAAATAACTCGCCCTACGAAAGAAGACTATAAGGATATAAGCTAACTAGTTTAGTGAGATAATCCCCTTCACCATACAATAATCAAGTTATATATTAATTTAATTTAATCAAATGAATGCATGCCAATTAGTATGCTAAAAAAAATACATGTAGGTGACCAGGTATCGCATGCAACTTAGATTTAACGCCCTTTGAAGTAAAGGTTAGAGATACTTCGACATAGTTAGATCCGAGTATCATACTAGAACTTATCTCATGACGAAACTTTGCGTTTCGTATTTAAAATATAATGGTATATCCATTCTTAGTTTTATCAAAAAGAGTTCTACGTATGATTGTGAGTAGGTTCATGCAGCCCTCACTCACTCCTAAACGGAGGCCTTTGGACTCAACCCTTAGCCAAGCAGTTGACGCCTCTAATGCCTGATAATCCTGCGGGCCAGGATAAGGCCATATCATACGTATATACCATACGAAATCTATAACAATCAAATAATCAACCCATGTATGGCTTTTTCGCTACCTCCGTATAATGTGATGGCCGGAATTAGTTATGTGGTGTATAAGTATGCGTATTTCAAGTTAACTTTTTCAAGTCGAATAAAATTAGATCTTATTAGTCAGTGATCAATAAGGTCACAAACAATTAGTTCCTAGCGAATCTACTATGTAATAATTAATATGTTATCGTACTTTAAAGTAAATTCACCATTAACAAACAGTTATCATACATAAGCATAACTCAGCTCCATATAATATTCAATTATTAATCGTAATTTATATTCACTAATTACAAACACAAGCAAGTATGGGATCACTAGGAAAAACTCATTCAACTATAATTGACTCAAGGGTTTTAATAATCCAATAGCAGCTCAAGGTCAAGGTCGAGATCACCTAAGAATAAGGAATATAGAAAATTATAAGTTTGGGAACTTAAAACTAAACTAGTATCGTAATTTATAATGTTTACTTCACTTAGTTACGTGAAATTGTTGATTCGACCATTTTATCGAATCGCATACAACTTTTTCGTTTAAGCTCGGATCGTTACGAACTTATAGTCCATTTTAATTGTTTTCAAATGTATTTTCTCGTAACGAGATCCATTTTGAATGTTATAACTTGTAGTTTGAACTGTAATATAAAAATATCACAAAATTTATTATTTTAATTTAAAAAGTTATAAAATATTAATTTCAGCTTTTTCTTAGTATATTTATGATTTAATAATTATTTAAATCATATAATTAATAATTTTATTATTTTAAGCTTATTTTACCCTAGTTACTTATTTTACCTATTTTTCGAGATTTTAGAATTATTAAGTCAATTTTTTCCTACTTTATTAATTTTCTTGTATTTTATGATATACATATATATATAAATTCTTATTATTATATTTGATTAATTTTTTCCCAATTTACTTAATTATTAATTACTTTCCTAATTTATGGTACCCATATATATAGTTATTAACTTACTTTATTTATTAAATTAATATTATCATATATCATATATACTATTTAATTATACACATATTTTTTGTCATATTTGTATTTTCATATGTATACCATACACTATATACTAAATTATTCTAACTTCACTTATACATTTCATACAAGTATATTATGCACTTATTTATACTTTATATACTTATGTACATATATGGTTATATTAAATATGTATATATATACATTAAAACAAAAATATTATTAATAATATATATGCTTATTATTTTATATATACACTTATATATATATATATGAAAAATATGCAATTAGGTATATATGAACATATGTACACACACACACACATATATATATACAAAATTGTATATTACATATAGATACATATTAATACTAAAATAATTATTATATACATATGTACCTCTCTCTCTCTCTCTCTCTCTCTCTCGCTATATATATATATAATATATATATATATATATATATGCATGTATAGACATAGTTAATTAAATAATATGCTAAATATATCTACACGTACATAAAAGGAATATTGGGTATATATACATATAGTATATAAGTATTCTTACATATATTATATACCAAATACTAATTATTCATACATATATAATACATACATACATAGATATCTTTTTGTGTACATGCATATATATATATATATGTCTAGCAATACTTAATTAGTAAAAATACTAAATACTTAGTATGTATTCTTATTTGTACTTACATATATATATATATATACATATACCATATCTTCTAAATAATTTATATATACATGTCTACATACATATGTTTATACACACATAAAAGATATATATATATATTAATTTATCTACTCATACATATATGTACATGTAATAGAATAATTCATATATATATGCACATACTATATAATACACATATGTATAAATAAATTAAATATACTTACCTAAATTTGTTGGTAATATTCTTAATTTTCCTCTTCTTCTTCTTCTTTGTTCATGGTTTTCTTTTTGTTTTGCTTCCTTTTCCTTCTTCTTTTTATGTGTTCGGTTTATATATTTTTTTTCTAGATTTTAATCTTCCAACTCTAGATGTGTACAACAATGTGATTTAAGGAAACAAATGAAAAAAAGAAAAATAATCTAACCTAATCTCTTCATTAAATTGGACAAGACATATTCCTTAATTATTTTGTCCTTTGTCTCTTAATTTGTGACACTTGTAATTAAAATTTACACACATGGGCTATTAACTTTGCAACTAGAAATCATGTGAGGAAAAAGGAAAAATAGAAGAGGAAAAGAAAAGAAGGAAAAAGAAAGGAAATAAAATAGACAAAATGGAAGAAAAAGGAAATTAAAAATAATTATACGTAATTTTTCTAAACATAAAATTTATAAAAATAATAATTATAAATTAATTTTGGAATTTTATAAAAATTTATCTATTTAATTAGTACCTGTTACATTTATAATTTTTACAAGTTATTTTAACTGTTCCATTAAAAATTTTACATGATTACACGATTTAATCGATAATTGCAATCGACTACAATTATACCACTATTGAGTAGTATTTACTTATTTTATAGGCTTAAAGTTATAGTTTTAGGATTTCGATCAAGTTCGGGCTCAATTTTGGGTAATTGTACATAAATCAGATTTAGAGTTTCGATTAATTTCTAGAGTTCTTATTATCGGTGTTATATTAGATTTATTAAATTTCATAAACTTTTATTGTTACTAGCCTTATCAACTCATGACATCCTTTAGGATACTTGGACTTAAATTAAGGTTAAGACTACCAATTTTTTAGGGTTTATATATCATCAAGAGTTTAGATTGTTCATTTCGATTACCCATTGCTTTGGGGATGATAAATAGTACTAAAGTTCTGCTTATTTTCAATTTCTGCTTGTAAGGATTGCCAAAATCAAGACATAAAATGAGAATCATGGTTAGATATTATCGATACCGAAACACCATGTAAACGAACTATCTCCTTGACGTAAGCTTCTACTGGTTGAGAGAATGTCGTCGTTTGCCTTATGGCTAAGAAATGCACTAATTCTGTGAGCTTATCTGCTATAACCCATATCATATCATGTTGTCTCCTTGTCCTTGGTAAACCACTCATAAAATCTATTGTTATGTGCTCCCATTTCCACTCGAGTATAGGTAAGGGTTGTAACAATCCTTTCAGGCTTTGATATTCAACCTTTACCTTCTGGCAAGTCATACAATGTGATATATACTATGCCATATCTCCTTTCATCCCTATCTACCAAAACTTTTGCTTTAAGTCCTTGTATATCTTATTATTCCCAAGGTGTAGGGAATATCTTGTACTATGAGCTTCATTCAATATCACCTCTTTAATTTTCGAATCCTTTGGTAGATAGTCATTCTTTAAATCCTAACATTCCCACATCATCAATTCTAAAGTTAGGGTATTGTCCAATATCATTTATGATCCTTTGTAGCTCTACATCTCCCTTTTGAGCTTCCTTGATGCTCTCAATAATGTAAGTTCCATCCTCATATTAGCTAGCATATTGCTTTCTTCTTTTGTTACAACTTCCAAGCATAATTTCTCTATTTCTTTGATTAATTTCCATTGATTTGTAATGAGTATAGCGACATTACTAAACTTCTTCCTGCTTAATGCGTCAACTATTGCATTAGCTTTCTTAAGATGATAATGAATCGTAAGATCATAATCTTTCAGTAATTCCAATCACCGCCTTTACCTCAAATTCAACTCTTTTTGGGTAAAGATAAAATTTAAACTTTTGTGATTGGTATTTACTTTACATTTCTCTTCGTATAAGTAATGCCTCCATATCTTTAAAAAAAATATTACAACTACGAGTTCCAAATCATGAATTAGGTAATTTCGCTTATGTGGTATGAGTTGTCTTGAAATGTAGGAAATTACCTTATCATTTTGCATTAGTACGTACCCTAATCCACTTTTAAAAGCATCACAATAGATCACATACTCTCTAGACCTATCTAGTATCATCAACATTGGAGCAGTTACTAATATTCTTTTAAGTTCTTAAAAACTCTCATTATACCTATCATTCTATTCAAATCTAACGCCTTTTCATATCAATTGGGTCATTGGCATAGCTATTTTAGAGAAGTGTTGTGCAAATCTCTTATAGTAACCAATCATTCCTAAGAAAGTCCTCACTTTTGTTACAAAGGTTGGCCTTGTCCATTTTATTACTTCTTTCACTTTTGCATGGTCAATTGCTATTCCTGTACTAAATACTATATACCCATGAAATCTTACTTAATCTAACCAAAACTCATACTTCTTTAGGTTTGTGTAGAGTTTGTAGTCTTTAAGAGTCTGAAGTACAATCTTCAAGTGATGCACATGTTCCTCCTTACTTTTTGAGCATATTAAGATATCATCAATGAACACCACAACAAACTCATTTAAGTACTTTTTAAATACATGGTTTATCAAATCCATGAATGCAGTAAGAGTATATGTTAGCCTAAACAACATCATTAAAAATTCATAATGCTTATAACTAGTCCTAAAGGAACTCTTATGTACATCTTCTTCCTTAATTTTCAACAAATGGTAACCAGATTATAAATCTATTTTTGAGAATACTACAAATCCTTTTAGCTGATCAAATAAGTCATCAATCCTATGAAGTAGGTACTTGTTCTTTATCGTCACTTTGTTCAATTCTTGATAATTTATACATAACCAAAGACTTCCATCTTTCTTCTTAACAAATAACATAGGTGTACCTTACAAAATGTACTTAGCCTTATGAATGCTTTGTCCAGTAGCTCCTCTATTTGCTTCTTCAATTCCACCAATTTCATAGGAGCCATTTGATAAGGTACCTTAGAGATAGGTGTAGTACCTAGTATAAGATCTATGGTAAATTCGATCTCCCTATTTGGTAATAGTCTAAGTAAGTCCTTAAGAAAAACCTCAGGATATTCAAACACTAAACACTTCTAATATATCTTTCAATCTCACTTCTTGAACTTAGGTATCTACTATTGAAGCTAGAAATCTTATGTTATCATTTCTTACAAGCTTCTAGGCTTTTCTTGTTGAAACTATTCAAGGGGTTATCTTTCTAGAACTTCTTTTAAAATGAAATTCTTCTCCATCAAGCTTCTTAAATGCCACCATCTTTCCTTCACAGTCCACATTTGCTTAATGTTCAGTTAGTCAATCCATTCCCAATATAGCATCAAAATCTTTCATATCCAATACTACTAATTCCATAAGCAATTTATATAGATCTATACACACATTGCCTCCCATTAACTTTTGTTGCACAACTTGCTCTCTTCTAAAAGGAGTTGTCACTATCAAATCATACCTTAGAATCTCTATTGGAAGTCTATTCCTATCAACATAGTCCTTGGATACATATGAATGTGTTGCTCCCATATTGAACAATGTATAAGCATAGTTATCTTCTAAGCGAACTAATCCTAAAGATAACAATTACAATTATATCATTATTCTAGGGTATAAAGTTTAAGTAAACATACATCATATGGTCATATAAAGAAATCTTAGAAATCATAGGGTTCTAGACTCATACTTGCAATATGTTGTCATCCTTACCTTCTTCATCCTAGATCGCATACACCCTTCCTTAAACTTTAGATCTGGCTCCAGCATCTTCTACTCAGTTATTTCTATTGGCAGGTCTTAGCCTATTAGCTTAAGTTTGGTCTGGTCTTGCCAATTGATCTCTAGTATACTAAGTGGCATTATGTCTCATCTGATGATACTTATAGTAGTATATATTTGTAGGGTTCAAGTTTTAGCATTGCTTAACCATATGCCCAACTTCTCCACCTAAAACATTTCCCTTGTAATTTCAGAAACTGCATAGCTCGTGCCTACCATTGCATTTCTAGCAAAGTGGCATAGCTCCACCTAGCCTCTGATTCTTGTTAGGGGATTGATATGCCCTTTTTCCTCTTATCATTTAATGGCTACTACTAGAAATCACCATAAATTTCCTTTTCTTACTTTATATTTCTTCAACTGTCCTTCATAAGTCATGAGCTTGCTTAATCAAATGAGTCTCATTAATTAGATCAACGTATCCTACTAACCTTATTCTTTTCAACTCAACTGAAAATAAAGATAAGTCCAACCCTAAATCGACTAACCTTAGCAAGTTCATTATTCTGGACTGCCTTTAAGGAAAATTTCAACAACCTATTAATCTTTAGTTCATATTCTTCAATCATCCTACCTGCTTGTCTCAATTTATAATATTCCTCACACATTTGCTCTTTCATACATTCAGGGAAATACTACTCCAAAAATATATCCCTAAAGGCATTCCAATCTACGGGTTCTACCATTGTTTGTTTCTTACTTCTCCATCAATTATTCGCACACCCATCCAATAAAATAGAAACAATCCCTACCCTTCTATTATCTATGACCTCGTGTACTTCAAAAGCTTTTTCTATCGGTTGATTCATTCTTTTGCAACTAAAGGGTTAGTTTTTGTCCCGTCAGACAGTTTAACTATACGTTACAACTAAGCTAACTTATCCCCATTCGCTCCACTAACCCCCATTAAAGTAGTCGTAAGTTGCTATACTACATCCATTACTTGTATAGGTAGAGCTTGATTTCGTTGAGGTTGTTGTTCCTCCCTAATTTGTCTCTCAGGAGCAGTTGATGTTGCAACTAAGATAACTTATCCCCATTCGCTCCACCAACCCCTACTAAAGTAGTCGCAAGTTGCTGTACTACATCCATTACTTGTATAAGTAGAGCTTGATTTAGTTGAGGTTGTTGTTCCTCCCTAATATGTCTCTCAGGAGCAGTTGATGAATTGGGATCCCCACTTATATGTATTTGCACCATTTTTTGGATAACAGCAAATACAATAGCCATAATCAGTTTTCTTATATTGGTTACTACTAACTAAGTTAGGTACATATGGTACTTAGCTACCCCAAACACCTCACATGTGCCCAGTACTACAGTCCCTAATTTATGCTCTAATACCACCTAAAGGATGTTACATCTCGACATAACACATGATGTACCATTACACAGGAATACTTGTTTATACTCAACAAAAGTTTTATTTATAGCAAAGGGTTCTTACAACAAAGTTTAGCTTTATACCTGTTTATACAAAAAATACATCCGTCAAACTTATCCAAACCTAAAATACAATATTTTTTTCTAATATGTATAGATTCTTCATAAAAATAAGAACAAAATGCTATAAGATTTCTTTAAAAGCAGTTGACAATGTCTTAAGCTCTCTCAAAAGACTTTTCCCCTGGACTGATATTGCCCTATCAATTATATTCATAACCTGAGGATAGACAAATATCCCCTCAACTCTCTATGATTTAAGTAAGAGTAGATAAAGCAAAACATAGAACAAGCACAATATATGTTCACCTAGATTTGTACTATAAGTTACCAATACAAACTGTTTATGTAAGAAATTTGTGCCATGCTCGTGAACGTGACATGTATTAGTACCGATATTCTATACTTTTCCAATTCTTCATCCGGTTAGTTAACATACTCGGGCATCTAGATACTACATCCAAAAACCTAGGGCAATAAGGAGCTACCAAAGAGTAGGATACCCAACAAAACTACTTACTGTAGTTTGAAAATCCAACACATAGTCGGTCACACATCGTACTAGAATAAGTTGAGCAATACCGTTCTATATGCTCAAAAGCCCAACTCAACAATGTTTGAGCTTTTAGAAACTTAACCATTAGGTCTTTTCGTGCTATGCCATGAGTGCAATAGATAATACAATAACCCAGTATCAGGTATGAATCTTAAGTTCCATAGTATAAACAATTCAACAATCTCAATTCCATCTTTGTTTCTCATACAAATCTTAAGTTCCATAGTATAAACAATTCAATAATCTCAATTTCATCTTTGTTTCTTAACTTTATATTATATTCTTTCATTTAGGATTCACTTAGGTGAACACCCTAAAGAACAGTTCAGTTTTCAAGTTTTCCAAACAAAAATGTATGTCATTGAATCAGTCATATATGAGGAAACATTTCACTCAGTCAACACACATTTAATAGAATCATATATTCAATCAATCCAACACATTATTACAATTCATGACACAAGTGACTCTAAGTCAAGTAGACATAGGTCTACTTACACAAAAATAAAAATATTAACTTACTTGAGCTTGATAACAGCATGAAATCTTAAGCTTCATGATGTGGTCTTTCCTTACATATCACATCTAGAAAAATATATACAGACCCTAAGTCAACTGTGGGTCAATACTAAGTTCTTATGTGTTTTCACTACTGTGTTTCCAAGCTTATTTATTTTTTATCCGATTTTAATAAATTTTATATCATTACTATCATTATTTTGAATACTATTAAGATATCTTAAGAATCATGATTAATCAATATTGTCAAATGTCCAAAAATACACTTTCATATTAGCAATTCTACCGTATGTTAATATAACTTCATAATTATTTCAAATAAACCCCAAATCTAAATTAAAAATCCTAGAATTCCATATTTCTCAAACCAAATAGCACCTATTATGTTCCTAAAATATCATTCTTTTACAAATTCAACACATATCTCATAAGGACTAATTACTATATCATATATTAGGCTAATATATAGGTTTATATCATGAAAATACATAATAAATAGCATATAAGCACAAATAATTCCATAAAAAATCCTATAGATTATACTAAATTAGCTATTATATATTTTTGCGAAAATGACAATTTTAAGTCAAAACTAGTAAAAATTAAGCAAATAAGTGAATTTAGTCACAATATAAAATTTAAGTATCTCAAACATCATTATGAACTTTCAGAAATCATAATGCATAGGGCTTATACTTTAATTTTATTAAAAAATAATTAATTCAATAAAATAGTGAAATTGCCAGTTTTGTAAAAAATAATTACAATAAATAGTAAAAATGATTATTTTTAAATATTCTTGTTACTAAAATTAAATACATATATTAAGTATGTTATGTACAAATGTTCAACTTGAAAGGACATTATTTAATATTTCTAAAATTTAAAATTTAATTTAATTTTTGTCTAAATAGAGCTATTTCCTAAGAACCTTATATTTCAAATAATTATTTCACTAAGATAAAATGACTAAATTAATCTAAACATATTTAAGTAACTTCATTTGCTATTTTTTGAAAATTTACATAGTTTCAGCTGGAAATTTGGTTTACTTGAACTGGCCACTCTTTAGCAACCCAACTTTATCAGAACACCTCCTTTAATGCTACTTTCTTTGACCTCAAATGGCCACCATAGTCGAACACCAACAACCTATTGAACCACCTTAGATTAGATCCGTATCTTGTGTTTGCTCTAATTTTCTTGAGTTCTTTTCTTATATTTTCAAACTTCCAAAATATTTTTTTTTAAGTATGTGTGCCTTATTTATATTTTCCAAATTGATTGGGATTAATAAAAATTTTGACATGTGGCATACATATGTCATTTGCTTGATTTTTTAATGTATGAGGTGTCAATTTTTTATTTTTTTTCCTTTTGACTCATCAATTGTAATTGATCCTAGGTTACCACATTATTGGATGACACATCCTTTCATTTTTTTGTTAATTTTTCATTATTTTATATTAATTTACCTTATATTAATAATAATTTATTATTATATATGTGTATTTAATACAAATAATGCATATTCTATGTTAATACACATATGTTACATATAATTCAACTTCAGTTATTATTTTTATGAGTTAAATAACTTATTTTTAACATCTCACTATATCTAAATGTTTAAATTTCATGTTTTCAATATTTATCGACTTTAGCGATAAATTAACGTTTTCTTAAATTAATATTTTTATATAGCTTATTTTGAGTAATTAACCTTACTTGAATTATTTCATCTAACATTTCTAACATTACTATGAATTTTGAATTTAAATGGATAACATAGCCTATCACCCTAAATTTAAGAGCTCGAATCCTAGGATAATTGTATGAGCTCGAATTTCTAGGGTATTACACTAATCAATTGGTTAAGAGTCAAGTCTAGAGGCTTCTATTTAGTGGTGAGTGTGAATTGTAAGAGCTTACTCATAAGTATACCTAAAACGTAGTTTTTGACTAAAATAAAAAGGATTGATTTATTTAAATACGAAACGTAGAGTTTTGTAGTAAGTAAGGTCTGGTATAATATCTGAATCTGATTGGTACCATGCATACTCCAACCTTGACTTAGAAGGGCATTAAATATGAGTTATAGACAATACTTAGTGAACTGTATATATTTGATTGGAAATCTCTTTGCTCATTCATTTATATGTTTGAATTTAATGTATTTATAACTTATTTGTTAATGTGATTGAGGGATTTATTTACTAAGCTGTTTAGCTTATACTTTTGTAAACTTTTGTTGAAGGACTATCTTTTTGTAAATGTTGACTATTGATTGTCAGAGGTTGTTACAACATTTTAGGTAAGAGTGAGTCAATATAAGTATCGAGAGAAAATATGTAGACTTTATGTGTAACTTCATTATAATCTTATATATCTACTTTACTTTTAACCTAAAGTACTGTATCTTTTGTTTGGTGTAATTATTTGGATCTAAACATTATGTAAATATATGTATGTTATGATATTATTTTCATCTAATTACTTTTGGAAAACTAGTAGTTGAAGTAGCTTTGTATATCATATGAAAGACCTATAATTGAAAGGAGAATCAATCTATAGTCTTTTATGTGATATATGACATTTGCCATTGTCACGACCCGAAGGGGCTAGTTGTGGCAGTCGCCGTATACCGTACAAAGGATTGTAGATTGAGTTCCCTTACAATCGACGACCCTTTTATACAATACACAAGGCTACAACTACTACTAACTACCAAGAGTGCGTAAGGCAATACCATTTCATGACGAATAAAAATGTAGAAAACATATCACATAATTTATATGTATAAAAGTTTACAGATATAGTGTTTGAAACATGTCTAAAGTCAGACTAATATAAAAATTACATATTCAACTCTACATTTAGTCAAAAGTACTCTTTGTTCTCAAACAGCTCCTACATTGATCCCGTAAAGAAGTCGGCCTGCAAAAGGAGTCTACAAGGGTATAAGCTTATTGGCTTAGTGAGATATTTTCCCTCCACCATACAGCAATCAAATTATACCACAGTTAAGTTCAACCAAATGAATGCATGAACAAGCAGCAAACAAATACATGTAGGTGACCAGGTATTGCATGTAACTCAGATTTAACACCTTCCGAAGTCAGGGTTGGAGATTCTTCAGTATAGTCAGATCCGAGTATCATATTAGAACTTATTTCATAATGAAACTCCGCCTTTCATATTTAAAATGTAATGTTACATCCATTACTAGCTTTATCAAAACGAGTTCTACATATGATTGTGAGTAGATTTACGCAGCCCTCACTCACCCCTAAATGAAGGCCTTTGGACTCGACCCATAGCCAAGAGGTTGGCCCCTCCAACGCCTAGTCATCCCGCCAGCAAGGGTAAGGTCATATCGCACATGTGCACCGTACGAAATCAATAACAATCGATAATCAACCTAAGTATGACCTCTCGCTACCTCCGTGTAATGTGACTGCCCGGAATTAATTATGCAGTGCATGATTCATGAATGATCCAAGTTAACTTTTCTAGTTGAATAAAAGTTAAGTCATATTTAATCAGTGATCATTCCAAGTCACAAACAATCAATCTATTGAATCTATTGAATCTACTATGCGTCAAACATTATATTATTGAACTTTAAAGTAGATTCACAATTCACAACAATTATCATACATAAGCTTAACCCAACCCCATACACATTCATTTATACATCATAATTTAGATTCACTATTTACAAGCACAAACAAGTATGAAATCATAAGAAAAAACTCACTCGGCCATGGCTAGTTCAGGGATCGTAATAGTCAATGGGCAGCTCAAGATCGATATCGAGATCACCTGAGAACAAGGAAAAATGTGTAAGATAGGGAATTTAAAACTAACTAGAGTT
This sequence comes from Lumnitzera racemosa, assembly GCA_024138005.1. Lineage (NCBI taxonomy): Eukaryota > Viridiplantae > Streptophyta > Magnoliopsida > Myrtales > Combretaceae > Lumnitzera > Lumnitzera racemosa. The sequence goes on from JAMXBC010000007.1 coordinate 49,549,334, forward strand.
ATAATGTGTAAAGTTTATTTCACTTAGTTACGTGAAACTGTTGATTCGAGCTTTTTATCGAATCGCGTGTAACTTTTTCGTTTTAGCTCGGATCGTTATAAACTTATAGTCCATTTTTTGATCGTTTTCGAGTGTATTTTCCCGTAACGAGGTCCGTTTTGGACGCTATGACTTGTAACTTAAATTGTAATACAAAAATATCACAAAAATTATTATTTAAATTTAAATATTATAAAATATTGATTTTTGCTTTTTCTGTAACATATTTATGATTTAATAATTATTTAAATCATATATTTGTTATTTTTATTATTTTGGGTATATTTTCCTATTTTTCTCATTTTCTTATTTTTCTTATGTACCTCTTGATTATCCATATATATATAGATATATTCCAATACTTATAATATATAATTTATGGTTTATGTTATTGTAAAATCATAAATTACGGTATCATATATATATATATATACACTATATATATTACACGTATGATATATGTATATGTATTTATTTAAAACATACTCTTATACACATATTCATATATTTACAAATATTTTGTATTTATTTATTTATTTATATGTCTTACATGTATATATATATATATACCTAGAAAAACATACATATATGTTCGGCATACATACCCATAAATATATACTATACATTTCATACATAATATACCGTATATAATATATATATATACATACTTATAAAAATATTCCACTATATACTATATAACTACACACACACACACACACACATATATATATATATAATCATATATGTAACCCATATGAATATCAAGTTACGGTACATACATATATCTTTATACTAGAATTATGTAAATTACTAATTAGAGGTATTAAAAAAAATACATAATACATAATACATACTATATACCTCGGTACATACATGTAGACATACTTAATCTTATATTTATACATATAAGTAAATCTAGGTATTTATACACACAAACATATACTATTAGTATTATATGTACAAATACCATAAAATATCATAAAAATACCATAAAAATACCATAATTCTACACATGTATACTATCATATACATATATATTTCTTAAAATAAATTCCTTACCAATTAATTTGGATTTTTCTTCTCCTTTTCCTTCTTCTTTTTCTCTTTTCTTTCTTTCTTTTTCTCTCCTTTTTCCTCACGGTTTGCAGATTGTGTATGTGTGTTTGTGCCGATTTTTCTTTCTTTTTCTATATTTATATCAATTTCCCTTGCTCACGTGATGTTGGCTTCAAGTTTAAGCTAAGTCAACTTTTATTAATGTAAATAAGACAAAATAAAATCAACACATGGTCCTTTACTTGTTCACGTGGCTGTTTCTTTTTTTCTTTTTTTTTTTATCTTAACTTTTGTTCTTTCTTACGTTTTGTGCAGGGGAAGGATTTGAATTGGACATGAAGAGAGAAATTGAGATAAATTGAAAATAGTAGAGAAGGAAAATGAAATTTATTAATAAATATATGTAATTTTTCGAATTATATAAATTATAACGAATTTTCTCGTAGATTAGTTTTCAGAATTCTGTGAAATTTTATCAATTTAACTGGTACCCGTTACAATTATAATTTTTATAAGTTATTATGGTAATTTCATTACAATGTCGTACAAACAGGCGATTTAGTCGAAAATTACATTCAGCTATAATTTTATTGCTATTTTGTAATATTCAACTATTTTATAGGTTTACGTTTATGATTTAAGGGTCTCGAGCAATTTTGAGTTCGGTTTCGATTAATGATGCATAAACTAATTTTAGGGTTTTAGTAAGCGATTTAGGGTTTTGATAAATTCTAAAGGTTTTGTTATTGGTATTATATTTGATTTATTAAACTTTATATTCTTTTATTATCATTCGCCTTATCGATTTATTGTACAATTTAGAACACTCGAACTCGAGTTAAAGTTCAACTACTGCTTTTCCTAAGGTTTATAGCCATGATTAGGCTGTCTTCGAATCGTGACAATTAACCTATCCAAAAATTAATTTGTTTATATAGAAAAGGTAAAATTCTTTGTCATCAACTATTCACTTAGTAAATAAATAATAAATATAGATGAATTTCCATTATTTATATTATTTAAACCACCAAGTTGCAGACTACTTATATAACTACCTATAGCTATTATTCATCGCCTCTATATATTAAAATAGTTAAATGTCAAACAGTTATATGTTATTTATCTATTATTATACACTTTTAATTTAACTTGAAAACTGTCCATTCCCATCCCACTTGCATAACTGCCTAATTTTGTGTCCTCATTTCTCACGTTCTCGTAAAGTCTTATTAGACACGTGGCCCACTTTTACCACTCACTCATGATTGCTTTGAAGATGCTTTTAATTGCTTTAAAGATATGAGATGGAAAATAATCAGGCCTTAACACGGTACCATAGGTAATTTTTTCAATGTGTAATTTTCATATGCTTTTCTCTTTTATTTATATAATTTTCATCCGCTATTTTATGGTACTTTTCCTAACAGTTTACGATTGGATTGGTATTGGAATAATACATTTTTCATACGTAATTTTCTCTTTACCTTTTGCATTTAGATTCTAACTAGACCTTAAAGTTTTATATCATGCATGGTACTTTATGTTGTGTTCAATTTTTTTTTTTTTTGTTAAATATTCTAGGTTCATATATTGTTATATGGTGCTTTGAGACAGTTGATAACTTGCTTTTCTATATTTGAAGGGTTGTTTCTATTTTTGATTGCATGGAGTTGTTAAAGCGACGTGACATCGTTTCTTGGCCAATCGCACTGTGAACATTGTTTGTGCTAACTTTGTTAATGTATTTCTGCTATTAATTGTTCATATTTTGTTTAGAAAAGCCATCAATATAGTTATCGGAGCGTAAAGTTGTTTCATTATGTTGAAAGATTGGTACTTTCTTTTTAATATGCTACGTAACATCTTCATAATATTCTTCCTTATTAAAAGAAATAAGAAATTCAATTAACATAGTTTACGCGATTGCACCATGCTTCTTCCTCCATTCTTCTACTTTCTTTCTTTTTCTTCTGCTTTTCTTTTTTTTTGGTTGATGGAAGTAATGATGCCAATTTCAGAGCACTTTGTATTACAATATTATAGAACATTTGTATGTACTTTTTTTTAATATAAGAAAAAAGGAAATCATTTCAAATTACTAAATTATAAGTTATTTCAGTGATTTAAATAGTAGGTTATTCTCGTGATTTAAATGCCAGTAAATAGGACCCTTTTCGATCTACTTAGAAAAAATAACTGACCCTTCAATACTATAATAACTGGTCCACTAATTTAAATTGAGGGGATGTCATGAAAAGTTCTAATTTTTCTCTTCTTTCTCGAAATTTATATTCAATTCACCTTTTTGGTTTGGTCAATTCACTAGTTGGCAACTTAAATGGTAAACACCCATTAATGAACTTAATTCTTCGCATTAAACATTTTTGTTTTCTTTTATTTGCATTGGGTGTCTATTGATAAGCTTTTTGAAAAATGAAACAATTTATAATTACTGCATTTAGTAAGCATATGTAGTTTATTAAGATTAATTAAAATAAAAGGAGATATGTTGTAATAAATTTATTCATGTTTGTTTTAATAAATAAAATTTAAGATATAAATACTCTATTAGTTGTACAAACAATTTGATTCATATATTCTAATTATATCAAATGATCTTTTTTGCTTTTGCACACATCTAGCTAATATCAATTTATGCTAAAGAGTTTTACATTACGTACAAAATTCCCTAATAAATACAACAATAATGATAGTTAAACTATTAATGTAATAACAAATATAGTAACTATCACATCAAACTATCTATAATATTAAAGAGAAAGATAGTAGCTTTGGTGTCTTTTTTCAATTCCTCAAAATACCCTTAAAATATATTAGCAAAACCCATTAGAAAAACATGCTATTATAAGGATAAAATGGTCACTTAATCCAATCTCTCCATTTCCTTTTCCACTTACTTTACATTTATTACTCAATTTAGCTTCTATATGACTGATATTATAATGTATTTATTTTCTATTTAAACTATTTTAATCATTGCTTTTTGTTCCCAATTGCGTTGCAATTATCATTGGTCAAATTTATATGCTATATATTATAGCTTATCTTCTATTATTTATAACATTAAAGAGAAAGACACGAGTTTTGGTGTCTTTTTTCAATTTCTCAAAATACCCTTAAAATATATTAGCAAAACCTATTAAAAACATGTCCTATTATAATTTAATCTAATAATTTTAAGGGTAAAATAGTAACTTCATCCAATCTCTCCCTTTTCATATGATTTAGGATTTGTAACTTTATATTATATGCACAATAATCTATATCAATGTTGCCTATTTTATATTTATATCTATATGAGGCACTTTTGGTGCTTATATCCTTTAAAACACTTATTCCTATAGGTACCTATATTATAATTATATTTAGTGCTCTTAATTGAAGGACTTTTTAATGCATTCAAGGGGAAAAAAAAAAACCTTATGAGCATTTTTGAGAACATGTTAGAAGACGGTTACAAATAAGTATAACCACAAGAAAGTGGAGATACAGGTTTCCTTTCATTCTATCAATTTCTTCCTTTTCTTTTTCTACATCCACCATCTATGTGGATATTCACCTCCTACATTATTGCTATCCTTAAACAAATTAAAATTATACATACCCTATGCTTCTCTCTTTCCATGTTCAATAATTTGATGATAAGATAGCGATTATTTTATATAAACTGATGATTTTATAATTTGTTATTTGCTTTCTTTTTTACAGCAATGACTTTCTTTATAAGGCCTCATATGTTATACAGATTTTCTACCTTTTTATACTTTCATATAGTTTCAATTGTTAATATAGATTGTAAATTACAAATACTTTATTAATCTTTTTTGCCAAATTGTACAATAACATTTTTTTCCAATTATATACTTTACATTTCTTTTGGTACTTTTCTGATTTTTTACTTTATTATGTGTGAATTTGTTCCCTATGGAAGATGTCGGTAGAGAGCAAAGGTTACCATGCATTATAGGTAGGTGTATAATGCAAATCTCCTTCAATAATGTTAATGGAGCTCAAGAAGTTTTGAATTTAATTTCTATGCCATAACCACTTCCAATCTCCAATAGCATATAATTTTTTCTTCGATGAAACTTAATATTTCACATATATTTTTATTTTCAATTTATTTATGTTTCTCTTGTATAAACATCTTATGGTGTGAAACTTGGTGTAATGTCTTAGAACTCAAGATGTCACAAACTACCACATTTCCGTAACCTCTAATGATACGTTAAGTATAACATTTGACTAAAAACTCTAAAAAGTACTATAAAAGTCTCCAAATATTCTTAGACAATAAAATCTTCAAATAACACTAGAATAACTTCTAATTAAGAAATATCGATGCCTAATCAATAATCTTTACCACATAAGCCTAAAGATTCTTATCATTGAATTTCTTAAGATAAACTTCAATATTGATAGGAATTATAGTACTGGACCTCCAAACTAAGCCCGAACTCGAGGGAATGAGATTATACCTAAGGGAGTTCTCTTATGCCAACTTGCACCTAATGAGTCTGAGCTGCTTCAATTTGTTAGTCTATTGCCTTATTTGAGCCGAACTTTGCTATTCTTATTTGTAGTCACTAACTGCCAACTTGAGTCATACTCGAACAATGGCTCAGTCCACTCAATTAGTAGTTTGACCGACTGGAATATAAACTACTTAGAGCATAATTGAACTAAAATCACCTTGGAGGAACACCTAACTCTACTCAACACCTACGCTCAGTAGTCACTAGATAATCACCCAATTTTCTCTATTTCTACCAAAAATTTACCCACCAACCGACAACCATGTATCCAAACAATCATATGATAGAATCTTTCATACAAGGTGGATGCTTTTCTTGGTTTTCTCTTTATGCCCTTTCCCCTTCTTTAGACATTACTTATTTAGGGCTTTACCCTTTTTAATAATTTTCATTTATAGTTATTGCTCTAATATTTCGAGTATAAATACCTATTGTAAAAGTAGCTGCATACATCTAATTTTGAATACGCTACATTTTCTCTTTTGTGAGCATTCCTCTTTACTTACTGTACTTTTATCCTAACCCTTAAACTATTTTGGCCTTAGGCCACGTTTGTTTATTTTGCAAACACAGCTGATTCCCATATTTTTCAGCTATGCTAATTAAATTTAACAGATAGTAAATTATTGGCTTCGTTTGCAAAATGAAAAGAAATTTATCGAAAAATTCTCTTTTAATACAAAACTGAAGATAAAATAAAAAAACATAATTGGTTATACAATAGAAAACTTTAATCTTTAATAAAATATAATCAAACCACGCCTTTTAGAAAACAAAACACCATAGTCATCATATGCTAGTTGCAGCTACTCTTTGTCTAAAGAGTCCTTCCCTCTCCTTCTCTCTATCTCCCTCTCTCTCTTTGTGTTGTTAAGTCTCTCTCTCTTTCTCTTTCTCTCTTTTTTCCTCTCTTTTTATGCTAATCGCTGTTGGCCAAACAACTTGTTAGTGTTGTGATGACTTTAATATGATTGTAAAATTTCTCATCACGTATACCTATATGTGTATTTACCTTTGTGTTTCATACATTTACATATGTATATATCGTAGATGAACTCAAAATATGTGTTTTTGGTTGTATTCATCAAAGTTTTCATTTTTGAAAAAGAATTGGTTGTGAAGTCTTTATATTATGTTTTATGGTTAGGTTGTTGTACTTTTTTTTTTGTGCATTTCGCTTTTATTATTGAAAACATATGGATTAATTGGGGTTTTTATGCTTCAAGAATGTTTTTCTCGAAATTTTTTTTCAAAAAATTATATGTTCAAAGTTATATTCCAATGTAAGTGGAAGCTAACATTATGTTAACAAATTGGCAGTAATAGTTTAGATGATAGGTGGTGCAATGGTTGTTAGCTAGTAGGGTGCTAATGATTAAATTAATTATATGAGAGTAATAAATCCATATATTCCCCATTTTTCAGATGTTAGAGAACATTTTTAATTTTTTCTCTCCCTATTCGACATATCCTAACTTAGTTTCAAGAAGGTAATATTGGAAACACAATCTTACATGTCACTTGGGACATAGTATTAATGATTTAGTCTCATCTATTTCAAGGGTCTCATCTTTATCTTGATTGATGAAGTGTTCTTTAAGAAAGTTCAATTCCTTCTTCCTATCTATTCTCTATCCCATCTTCATAGATTTAGGAGATGAGTGAATGACCTTAGACAATGGTTTCAAATCTTTTGTGCTTTTTATGTTGGTGCATCATTGAATTTTTAAGAGCTATTTCTATAAGTTGGTGTTTTGGTATGTTTAATTATGGTTTTATTTAACCAAAACATAACATGATATTGTGTTTAGATAGGCATATCCATTTTGTCTTCTATATGGCATGGAGGAAGTTGAGCTATTAATTTTCCTATTAAGCCAAATATAAAAGAACTTGTTGTTAAACTCTTTCAAGGGATTGATTTTCCCCCTAAGTGAATATTGATATCTTATGTTTCTAAGTAGTGTGATATGCTTCTTGAGTTCATTATCTTCCTCTTTAAGTTCACTTGATGGTTGACCAAAATAGAATGTTCATATAGCAACTTTCTTTGCAAATAGTAAGTAAATTTAGTTAATTAGGTTGTCATATCCTTTTTTTATTTTTATTTTTAAGGATTAGGTTGTCATCTAATTGAGCATGTGATCTCTTATTTCTTTCCAAATTGTTTAGATTAAAGTTGCAAAAGTGGTGGAGACTCATCTAATTTAGAAAGATAGATTAACTTGATTGAAACTCATCATCAAGAGGTAAATCAATTCTTTTGGATTCTCTATTAACTTATAGTAAATTGTTCATAATCATTTAATAATTATTTTCCTTTCTCTTGTTGCAACTTAGTTGACATTTGCTTAGCATTACTAAAGATTTAAGATTTAGATTTTTTAGTTAAGAAAATCTTGAACGCATTATAATTGCAACTAACCCATTTTTCTCTGGGGTTTGCAGTATAAAAGGGTTAGCAGTATAAAAGGGTTAGCTTACTTCCATCTAGTAGATTGATTAAACTGGATAGTTTTTCATAAAGTTCAAGAATCATTCTTTGATATGGTTAAAGAAACGTAGAACTTAACAAATATTGTTAGCTTTCCATACTATAAGATTTCAATAATTAGTTGATAGAATCCTAAATCTACAGTAGATTCCAAAAGATAAAAAATAAAAATACTAAAACTGCTATTGATATCATGAATTGAGCACATTTAACAACAGTTATAGAATTTTCAATAGTAAACCTAACTCATAGGTGAGCCACTTGTTCAACAATGGACACTAAGATGTGTAACTTTGTTATAATGGGCATCTTGTTCTAGTATATGTCACAACAGACATTAACACCAATTTACTAGAAAGCAAGGCTTATAATTTAGCATCAATGAGAGGTATTTTAGCAGTGGAAAAGAATATTGTAGTTTGCTACCTACCAATATTGACTTTATTTAAGGTATTTCACTATATGTTTAAAGGTGAATTCCAAATGAGTAAAAAGAGGTTAAATCTTTTTCCCTTAATTCTTTTGTATTAAGGGAAGGAAATATGTTATCAAGCCATATGGAAGGAAAGCTAAGGAATGAGTTGGACTGGAGTGATTGAATCTTTTTGTTCCTTTAGAAGATTGTAAACATTTGTTGTTTTTAGTATATGTTGGTTCTATTAATGTGCGGGAGAGAAAAATCCCTATTGTATGTTTGTTTGTGTCTTGGAATGTGTTAGTTGTAAGATAGATGAAAACCACAACAACTCTTTGTTTGTGTGATGTGAGTTTCTGTATTTTTGTTGTACTGTTTGTAGTGTTGATGTGCACACATTATGAAAGGAAATTTCTTAAGCAATTTTATAATGAAAGAGGAAAATTAAGATAGGTATTGGAAAATTCCTAAGTCATTTTTTTTTTTGTAGATTGAAATTTGTACTTGTAAATTGAATTCGTGTCTTATTTCTTTTAAGAACTTATTGTCTTTTAGCCATTACCGAGTTTGGTTTTTTGTAATTTAGCAAGTTATATATTGCAGTGTGTGTTGTCTTCTAGACTCAAGTTGTATGTTGTTGTTTGACTATTAATGGATTCCCTTTTCACTGAAAATAAAAATCATGCTGGAGTTGACTTTGTTATTTTTCTCTTGCCATTTATCATCCAATAGGGTTACATCGAACACATAGATCTCCATATTCATTAACTTTTGTTTGAGAGCTTATTTCATTCATCTGTGAGACTTTCAATGGCATAGAATCATCTTACCCCATTAGTTTTGAAATGTCAAACCTTGTATGCTAGTTAAAAGGTCCATATGCAGAGCATACTTATATAAGAATGTTAAAACCATCTTTTGAAGAACCTGATTTGTTTAAAAAATATCACTATTTCAATAGATATTTTGGAAAAACAAAGATTTGGCAATATTAAATAAAATTGATCTTGAAGGAAGGTCTATGCCTATGCCTAAAGGAAGATGAGATGTGAATGTCACCTCTTTGCTTAAAATACATATATTCCTTTGTATATTTCAATATTTAGTTGCTTATAATGTCTGACTTTTTAAGATATTTTGAAGAGGCAACAAACTACAATTGTAAACCCTATGTAGTTAGTAATCTAAACCCAATCTAAGTCCGAGTGTCCTATAAGATACCATGATTCAATAAGACTAGATAAGATAAAATTTTTTATAAAATTTAGAAACTGAATATAGTATCGATAGTAAAAATTCTAGAAAATCGATCAAAACCTAAATCTCATACAAAAACCTTAAATCCAATATACATACAAATACTAGAAATCTAACTCGAACTTGGCTAAAATCCTAAAACTTATAAAATGAATAAATATTACTTAATAGTAATATAATTATAATCGATCACAATTATCAACGTAACAGGTACCAATTAAATTAATAAATTTTCATAAAATCCCAAAATTAATTTATAAATATTGATTTTGTGATTTTTATGTTTAGAAAAATTTAATATATTTATTTTATTTTTCTTTTTCTTCCCTTTTTCTTTCTTTTTCCTTCTTCTTAATTTTTCTCTTGCTTCTAGATGGATCTTCTCAATTCTTCAATAGCCCACGTATTCTAAAAGCCATTTCCAAGTGTTGAAATTATATAAACAAAACCAAATGCGATAATTAAATTGTCTTGTCCTCATAAATACTAATATCTAATAAGATTTGTTTCTTTGCTTTGTTATTTAGTACTATTCTGACTGCATTTTGAATGTTTGGAAATCTTGGAAGCAAACCAAACCGAAAACCAAAAAGAGAAAAAGAAACAAAGTAAACACACACAAAACCGAGAAAAGAAAAGGGGATTAACTAAGGTCGTTACTAAGAAGAAGAAGAGGAGAAGAAGAAGAAAATAAGGAGAGTTAAATCAAGTAAATTACTAAAGTAATTAGGTAAGTATTTATTTAATTTCTATACACATATATATACTCTATAGTATGTACATGTATATTGGGTATTTGTTATTTTTTTTATTACATGTATGTATGCATAAATATATATGTATATTATAAATAGTATAAAGTATGTACATGTATGTGTATATAATATATATATATGTATGTACATAGTATTTTCTTAAATATATATGTATGTATAAATAGTTATATATATATGTGTATGTACATAATATTTTTTTTTGTATATGATGTATACATGTAAATATACATATATGAGATATGTATATAAGTAGTATGTATTTTTGTATTTATGTACATATGTATATTATTTCTTTATGTGTATAAATATGTATATAAGGGGGCGTGAATATGTATAGGAATATATATAGTATTTTGATTTTTTGTATAATATATGTATACAAGGGGCTGGACGTAATGTTTAAGTACATTTATGTATGTATATTATTAATTGTATTTTGTATTTTAGTATATATATATATAATACAACCGTATGTGTACATATGTATATAAAGCATAAATACGTGTATATTATACTTGTACATAATGTACAATTAAGGTTAAAATAATCTATTACATAAGTATTTTATACGTATAAATATACGTATATGAATAGTAGCATATATGTAAAAATATGAGTATATTAAAGTAGTATATATAATATATTATAATATTAATTTAATGAATAAAGTAATTTTGATAAATATAAATATATTTACGTATATTGTAACTTTAGGAGAAATATAATAAATAAGTAAATTGCAAAATTTAACAAAATATAGTAATAAGTATTAAAATATAATTATTATTATCATACCATAAAATACAAGAAAAAGGAAAATATTAGAAAATTATGAAAAATTTATAAGGGTGATATATGGCATTCCCATACACTGTTACGTCATCACTTTTATATATGTATATAAATTAAGTAATTTTTGCAATTAATAATAATAATAATTAATTAGAAAAATATTAAAGTAGACAAAATTGAGTTAATAAATTGAACCCCAAAAATAGGTAAAAAGAGGTAATTATAGTAAAATATACCCAAAAAAAGAAAATTACAAAAATATACGATTTAAATAATTATTAAATCATAATTATACTAAGAAAAACCTAATTTGATATTTTATAACTTTTTAAGTCAAAATAATGAAGTTTATGATATTTTTATATCACGGACAAAACTATGGTTACTATGTCCAAAATAGACCTTACTACGAGAATGTACGCTTAAAAATGATTGAAATAGATTATAAGTTCACAAAGATCCGAGTTAAATCGAAAAAATTATACACGATTTAGTAAAAAGCTCGAATAAACAATTTCATATAATCTAATAGCTAAATTAAGTAAATAGTGCAAATTACCATAGAAATTTTAGTTTTTAATTCCCAAGCATATTACTTTTCATATTCCCTATTGTCAAGTGATCATGACTTTGACTCTAATTTGCCATCAAACTACTATAACCCTTAACTTAAGTATGGTCGAATGAGTTTTTCCTAGTGATTTCATACTTGCTTGTATATGTAGTTAATAAATATAAATCGTTATTAATAATTGAATGTTGTGTGGGGCTAGGTTATGCTTATGTATGATACTATTTGTTTATCGTGAATTTACTTTAAAATATAATAATATACTGTTGTTGTATAGTCAATTTGATAGGAGCTGATCTATCTGTGATTTTATTGATCACTGAATAATATGACTTAACATTATCCAAATTGAAAGAACTAAATCAAAACATATATAATCATATATTGCATAACTAATTTCGGCCATCATATCACATGGAGGTAGTGAGAGGCCATACATGGGTTGATTATTTAATGTTATAGTATTTTGTATGGTGCATACATACGATATGACCTTACCTTGGCCTGCGGGATCACTGAGCATTAAAGGCGCCAACTGCCTGACCAAAGGTCGAGTTTAGAGGCCTCCGTTTAGGGGTATATGAGGGCTATGTAAACCTATTCGAAATCATATGTGGAACTTGATTTTGATAAAAACTGAAAATGGATATACCATTATATTTTAAATACGAAATATGGAGTTTCGTTATTACATAAGTTTTAGTATGATACCCATATCTAACTATTGCCGATGCATCTCTAACCCTAACTTCGGAGATCATTAAATCTGAGTTGCATGTAGTACCTAGTCACTTGCATTTATTTATATGACATATTGATTGTTTATGCATTCATTTGATTGAATTAAATTGTTGTATAACTTGTTTGTTATATGATTGAGGAAATTATCTTACTAAGATAGTTACCTTATACCCTTGTAGTTTACTTTCGTAGGCTGATCTGTTCTTAGAGTCAGGCTGTCATATGCTTGAGGTTAGTTATACATCAAAAGGTTGATGTAGGAGTAAGATGTGATATGAGTGCACTTATAGTATTGTATTTAGATTTTAAATCTTTTTATAGAGTGAAATGATACCAGTTTAAGCTAAGAGATATTATAAACTTCTTATCTATAAATTTCTTTATATATACATATATGTGTTTTATATTTCAATAGTTTGTTATTATTATTATGAAATGATATTACTTATACCTACCTAACTCTAGGTTGTTAGTTGTAGTAGTAGTAGTAGCCTTGAATATTGCATGAAGGGTTATCGATTGAAAGGGATATCAATCTATAGTCATTTGTTTGGTATACAATAACTAGCACAACTAGCCCTCTCGGGTTGTGACAACAATAGCAGAGAAGAAGCATCAAAGCATGTAGGATAGGAACATATTTCTCTTGAAGATATATTGCATAAGAGAGAATAGTAGTTAATTGAAGATGAGCTTCATACACGAGAGAGAGACAGAGAGAAGAGAAAGGGTTTAAGTATAACTTTAGATTTGTTGTGTACTATACTGTTGTAAGACCACCTTATTTTTTTTTCCTTTTCTTATTATTTCATTATTACTTATTTATATGTGTTTCTTTTTCTTTATAATATACTCTCACCGTTTCTTATTAAATTCTATTATCTATCATCATGTATATCAAGTGGTAGTTGATTTGATGGCTTAAATCTTGTTTACAATTTTGTGTTGCTCGATATGCTGAGAGTTAAAAACAATTTTATTAAATTTCGTGACAGATATTTGTAGGTTTTGTTCCTTCTTGAAAAATAGATATGGGGATGAGGCTAGATGTAGGTTGTTGCATTTATAGACCATTGTAGTCCTATTCTAAATTATGATTTGGAATTGCCTATCGTTAAGACATATAAATGATTGAAGCTGATTTGATGATATATTGAAAAGAAATGCTTTAACTGCTTTTAGGTTTCTTACCTTATTTTTTCAACCATTTTATGTTGATGTTTCCTTCATATTTGGGGAGATTTTTGTGTTAGATTATTTTTACATTGTAATTTTGCCTTTAACTACAAGAAACATAATGAAAAATTAACAAAAAGGCTTCTATTTTTCTCTATGTATCATATATACTGTTGCAGTATTATATTACATTTTATGATATGATATTATAGTGTGAAATTACAATATACCAAAAAACTATTGATTATATACTATTTATTACTCCATATACCTTAACATGTATATTAAGAGACCCTCGAGCATTGAGATATGGTTCTGTTTTACGTTCTTTTCTTTTATATGTATATATATATATATACATAAAGTTTGTTTGTTTCATTAATATATCCTTAGCTAAAGAAAGGAAGAAAATAAAAATGATGCATTTGCAACACTTGAATGAAATATATACATATGAAGTTAGTAATGAATATACTATCTCTCTTCGTTCTCTCTAATATTTAGATATCATTATGTTTAAAAGGAAAAGGAAAAATATTAAGGTAATTTGGCATATGAAACAAACAACTTAAAATAATTAAAAATATCTCCTCTAGTATTTTTACTTGTCCATACTCATCACTTGACAGCTAATACAACTGCTTCATATAGGTAATTTTCTATATGAAAAACATTCAATAACATTTATCAATCTCTTTAGACTCTCATACACTAGGAAAAAAGTTAATTTGGCTTATCTTTTCTAATTAATTGTACTTTAGTCTCTCAAGATACATGGATAAGAGTTAGATGAACCATGATATTAAAATTGATGAGTACCAGCATAGTGTTGACTTCTTCATTGTGTACTTGCACATGAAGTATGGAGTAGATAAGAGGTTATGTTGTTCATATAGGAGTTGTTTAAACAACAACGTGCGTGACATAAATGTGATAAAATCACATTTACTTATAGATAGGATAGATAAGTCGTACAATTGTTGGATATATCATAGTGAAAAGCTAAATTTTGAATTGCCTCCAAAACTTTGGTGTTAACTATATCCTAGAGAATGGGAGATGGGACCCAATATGGATGAAGGTTATAACAAGAAAAGTGATGAAGGCATTGATGGACTCAACGAGATGCTTGAAGATTTAAGTACATTTTTTGAAAGCTAGGCTGAAGGTTAGGTTTAGCCTTCAGCAATGGCTTTGATATCCCATCAGATTTTTTAGATTGGCTAAGAGCTAACTTGCAGCTAGAGTTTTATTTAGGGTGTAAGTTCACAAAATTTTTATTTATAGTGAGGCTCCTCTACTTAAAGGTAAACAATAAGTGGACCAACAAGTCGTTTGATATGCTTCTTCTATTTTTAAGAGATGTAATACAAAATGGGATGTCTCTTCCTAAGTCATATTATCATGCAAATAAGTACTTGAGGGAGTTGGGCATGGGTTGTCATCATATTGATGTGTGCCTTTATGATTGTTGGTTATTTGGGGTAGTAATAAGCATCTTCTAGAATGCCCCACTTGTGGAACCCCAATGTATAAGATTTTTGGTGGATGTAGAAAGTCTATTCATTAGAAGGTCTTATGTTACTTTCCCATAAAACCAAGGTTACAATGCCATTTTATGGACTTTAAATTGCTCAGAAGATGCGTGGGCATAAAGGGGAACATAAGAGACAAGACAACTTTATAAGCCATCGTATTGATAGGTTCATGGGTCAAATTTAATAATGAATTTCCTTACTTTGCAAGGGATGCTCTCAATGTGAGGTTAGGGCTAGTTAGTGATGGCTTTAATCCTTTTGGAATCATGAGCCAGTCATATAGCACATGGTCTATAGTGCTAATTACCTATGACTTGGCTCCATGGATGTGTATGAAGAAAGAGTATTTAATGATTTCATTGTTAATCCTTGGACTTAAAGCACCAAGGAAGGAGATTAATGTCTACTTGTAGCCTTTGATTGATGAATTGAAAGATCTTGGGGTTAATGGGCCATGGACATATGATGCACACTCAAAGACTTATTTCAAAATGCATGTTGTGTTAATGTAGACCATTAATGACTTTCTTGCATATGGGAACTTATCTGGGTATAGCATAAAAGGACATAATGCCTATCTAATATGAAAAGATTAAACTCCATCTATGAGGCTCAATAGTAAGATTAGGTATGTTGGTCATATAATGTGGTTGCAAATGGACCATGGATGGAGATGTAACCTTAAATTTGATGGAATGCATGACAATTGTGAAGCTCCCATAAAGTATTCTAGTGATGATATTCTTTGCTAA
The DNA here is from genome assembly GCA_024138005.1 of Lumnitzera racemosa. NCBI lineage: Eukaryota > Viridiplantae > Streptophyta > Magnoliopsida > Myrtales > Combretaceae > Lumnitzera > Lumnitzera racemosa. The sequence goes on from JAMXBC010000007.1 coordinate 49,565,497, forward strand.
GTACAATCTATGGAAGATGTATAAACCTCGCAAATTTAACTATTTAAGAGTAGAATTGAACTGTAATACTGTAGATGATTTCATGAGTCGTTAAAATTGAGTATGATAAAAATTTAATAAATTATATATTTGAATATATTATAAGTAATAAAAACCTTACAAAAATCTATCGAAACCTAAATTGCGTACAAAAATCTTAAACTCGATGTCTGCGAAAATATTCGAAATTGAACCCAAACTTGATCGAAACTCTAAAACTATAACTATAAGCTTATAAAATGAATATATTTCACTTAATAGTAATATGATGATAGTCGATCACAATTATTGACTAAATCACATAATCGCGTAAAACTTTTAACAAAATCGTTAAAATAACTCATAAAAATTATAATTGTAATAGGTACCAATTAAATTGATAAATTTTCATGAAATTTCAAAATTAATTTATAAATGTTATTTTTATTATTTTTTTATGTTTATAAAAAATACATATAATTATTTTTATTTTTATATTTCTTCCCTTTTTCTTTTCTCTTTCCTTCTTTTTTTTTCTTCTCCACGTGAAATTTTTGTTGGAATAACAGCCCATGTGATTAATTTTGATCCATCCAAGTGTTGAAAAATTATAATATAAAATAAAAAGCTAAGATTACATGTCCTATCATAATTAATACAAGGATTTGACCATTTGCTTTACAAATTGCTTTATTCTTTATTTTTATTTTTTTTCTCCCACTTTTTACATCTGGAACTTTCAAAACAAAAAAAAAGAAGAAGCTAAAAACACAAACAACAAAAGCAAATTACACACACACACACTAACCAAACCGAAAACAAAAATAGGAAGAAGAAGAAGAAGGAAAAGAAGAGGGAAATATTGTTCCAATTAATTAAAAAGTTAGGTAAGTATATATTTAATTTCTTTGTACATATGTATATTATATAGTATGTACATGTATATTAAGGGTTTAATTATTTATTTAATTATATGTATATATATATATGTATGTATGAATAATAATACCTATAGTATGTACTTTCCTACAAATTGATTTACGTACATATGTATGCGTATATATATATATATTTATATTTAGTATTTTACTATATAGTATATGTATGTATACGCATATAGCATAAATAGATGTACTAGGTATTTCCCTTATATACATATGTATATATTTAGTATTTTATTTATTTATTTATATATACGTGATTATGTGTGCATATATTTATATATATAGTGTTTTGATTTTATGATATATGTATATACATATGCATATATAATGGTATTTATACTATATATTTTCGTTATATAGGTATATATATAAATATGTGATCGAATTATATATATATATATATGTATGTATGTATCTAGAAAAATATGAAAATACTAGTATAATATAGTATATATGCAATATGGTATATGATTGGTATATATATGCATATGCATACAATAGTAATTAAATTGGGTATTTTCAATATATATAAATATATATATATCTATGGACGTGATTATATATATGTATATGTATTTGTGTATGATGTTATGTATTACATATGTTCATATATATATATATACATATATGTAAATATGATCATATATGTGTGTAAAACATAAAAATACAAGTATATATATGTAGACATCGTATAGGTGTGTATATATGATTGGCATATATAATATATTTAGGGTAATATTATATATTACATAAGTATATTTATATGCATAAGGATACGTATAGTAATATTAGATTATATATATAGAAATATGGGTATACTTAAATAGCACATATATAATATACTATGATATTAATTTAATAAATAAAGTAAAGTAGTATATATGAGTATATGTATCGTGATCCTTAAAGAAATATAAAATAACTACTTTACAAAATTTAGTAAAATATAATAATAAATATCATTATATACATAATATGTATTATCCTTATGTACATATTACTTAAAAATAAAAAATAAGAAAAAAATTTGAAAATGTACAAATTTTGAGAATGACACATGATACTTATCCATGTTGCCACATCAACATATAATTAATTTAATTAAAAATCGTAATTAAAAATGTTAATAAAATAATTAATTAACTAGGAAATGATTAAATAGCCAAAAATGAAGTAATTAAGTTTTAAACCTTAAAAATGACAAAATATGTAAATTTTAATTAAATAAACTATAAAAAATTAATAAAATTACAAAATATATGAATTAAATATTTATTAAATAAAAAATATATATATAAAGAAAAGCTTAAAACCATATTTTATAATTATTTAAGTCAAAATAATGGATATTGAAATATTTTTACATCATAATCAAAACTATGGATTACGATGTAAAAAACGAAACTCATTATTAAAAAGTATGCTAAAAAATGAACAAAGTGAACTATAAGTTTATAAAGATTCGAGTTAAATTGAAAAAGTTATACGTAATTCAATAAAAGGCTTGAATTGATGATTTTACGTAAATCAGTAACTAAGTTAAGTAAATAGTACAACTTAGCATACTAGTTTAGTTATTTAATTCTCAGACTTACTATTTTTCATATTCCTCAAATGTTAGGTGATCCTAAGATCGAGACTAACTTACCTTTAGACTATTACGATCTCAAACATCATTTATGACCAAGTGAGTACTCACGATGACTCTATACTTATTCTATATCTATAGTTAGTACATAAAAATTAAATATTAATAACTTAATGTGTAAACCCCACGAATTTAGCTTTCTAAGTATAGAAACAAATGTCCAAACTATAGATGATTTCCTAAAGTCAATAGAAAACCAAAAGTGAATATGAAAAACCTTAAATCAACAATTGAACCTCTAACCGTATGCAAAGACCTTAAAACCTCAAGTATATGTAACTGGCAAAGTTAACCTCGAACCTTATCAAAACCTTAAGATAACAATCGAAGACTTAATGGCGTATGAATATATTAAACCCTAAATATGTAAAAACATTAGAAATTGTGCCCTAAAGTAATAAAAACCCTAAAACTATAACTTTAAGGATATAAAAGCACTAATTCACCATAATTTACCCTAAAACCTTAAGTGATAATATATCCCCCATATTATGCCATTTCATTAGTAAAAGACTAAAGATAACTTTCAATCATGCATAAATATTTAGAATACTTAAGTGATCCCTTAGAAATTAAGATATTAAATTCTAGATCACATTTATCCTCTAAGTATATAACTAGGTTAGTATTACATAGAGTTAAGGGTTTAGTTGAAGCTTAGGTTAAACGTAGTGAACCTTAATATCCTAATTGATACCTTTCATATTAGTTATGCTAAGTAGCTTACCAAATGATGTCTACAGGATATAAATACCTAAAGTAAGATTTCATAATCTATTTTCCTAATCAATCCATTAAACTCCTCATTTCCTTTCATTTGCTTAACTTTTCTTCTAATTTTCTTTAATTATTATATTATGTATGGAAAGTTGACTAAGTTAACGTATGTTGACCAAAGTTAAAAGGTTGACTAAGTCAACACATTTTGACTAAAGTCAACATGTGGAAAAGTCAACACAAATGTCCTTTTCATTTGAAAAAAATATCTTCCTTCTCATGATTTCTTTTCTTTTCTTTTGGCTTTTCCCTTCTTTTTTCTTTTCTTAGCCGTCTACTTCTACCTTCTTCTAGACCCCACTTTTCTTCAATTATTCCAATACAAACTAAAACAAAGAAAAACCCCTTTCTTGTTCCCCTTTCCAACTGTATCTTCCCTTCCCCTTTCACTCTTCTTTCCTTTTCAACTTTTCATCCATTTTCAAGAGAAAAATTAAGGTATGTACTTATGATACTATGTCTTGCTTCATCCTCTTTACTAGTTAGAAGGAGAGTAAGACAAGTTAAGTGGTTTTGTGTTTTGTATACATATATATTGCTTTAGGCTTAAAGTTTCAATCTTTACATGCGGAAGTGTAGAAATCTTTAGACAATCGAAGAAGATGTATGTGTACATGTCTTTGAGTATGTATACATTATGGTATGTTAGAGATATACATGTATAAATACCTTTGTACAAAAGTAGTCATTCTATACATAACCTAAATTAAGACATCTACTACCTATACATACATATAACATGTCAAATATATCCTTAAAATACAAAGAGAATGAAATTATGAAGATTTCTTAAGAGGGTAAATAAAGCATACGAAAATAGATATGCCACCGTATGTATATATAGGTATGTGTATTAGTATCTATAGAAGTACACATGTATAGGTACTTATAAGTACATAAGTATACATATTAGTATATTAAATGTATAGGTATGTATATCACTTATGTATAAAGTGTATAAATATATATGGATAATAATAAACTAATGATGTAAGCAATGGCATCATCAAAGAATTACATAAGCCATGACATAAGCATAAACTTGTAAAATAATAAATTATAAGTTTACTTAAGAATATAACCTATATATGTATACATGTACTTAGGAGTCGAAGATCCTTTAAACCCTAATACACTTCCTAGATTGAATTAAACTTAATCGAGTATGTGAATTAGTAGCACCAATGTAAAATTCCCTAAGTGTAAGGATCTAATAGTTAATTAAATCATTAAGTCCTAAAACAGGAGATATTAGGATATAAATGTAAGTAATAAGAATAATTAAGCTTCAATGAGTTAAAATTTTAATAAATTTAGCCCATATCGTAAAATACAAGTCTTAACATCCAAAACAAATATCACCATGTCAACGTGCATTCAAAAAGGATGAAAAAAGATTATAAGTTCACAAATATTGGAATTAGAATGAAAAAGTTACAAAATATATAAAGGAAGTCTCATAACTTACAAATATAAGAAAATAGTTACTATTAGCCCTATTGAATATGATAAACCTTATACACATTATACTTGGGTTATATTGGGGGAAACTAGATAAACTACAATAAAATTTTAGTTGACAAAGGAGTTTAACTTCTCAAAACACCTATAAGTTTTACCATTTTGATTTACGCGTTCGATATGAAGTCCTGAAAACCCCAAAGGTTTGGAGAATGAGCAATAATCCAAGTGAGGAAGTTCTAATGACCTACTACTTGCTTGTATGTGTTACTTGTATGATGTTTTGTTGCTTACTATTGCTTATAGTTCTAAATCGTTTAAGAATAGAAGAAAAAGAACATGTTAGTATTTCAAATTATTTAAATATACAATTTAATTATTCTAAGTGAAAGGCATGATATCTTTTGTTGATGTGATATTGTTCAATCCTCTAATAGCTTAGTAATTTTTTATTTCCATAAATATTTGGAAGTATTAGAATCTTTTTTTTAATTATTTACATAAAATTCATATTCTATAGAGAAAATTCATACATACATTTTAATATAGATAAAATATGAGTTACATACCATGAATTCCTTCATGATTAATAGAGCACCTTATAGGGATTAACTTATCTTAAAATTTACCACATGCTTAAATTGCAAATGCTTTATATTTTCTATTTAATCTTAAGAATTTAACCCTTCATCATATGAGTTATTGAGAAAAATTAACAAGCACCTGATGCTATTAAGTTCTTCAAGATGACTCAATACTGTAAACCAGGGCCTAATGGTAATGGTGGTTAGGTTACTTTACAGTCTCCCGAGGATTATGTAAGTTTATAGATTACTTCACACATTAAATATATATGAAATGAAAAAACTACTCATTGTAATATTTTTGACATTGAAAATTTAAGATACCAAGTGTAAGGAGTTTTTAGAGTCCCAATCTTCAAATAATCTAAAGATTGCATAGGACATAATGGACGAGTTTATGAAAGCAAATTCCAGAAGTTATTATTACCTTGGAAGAGGTTATGAACTAACAGCAATTGGAAATTCATCACGAAAAAGAGCTCGTATAGACAAGGTGTATGCAACATTGCAAGAAACATAGGTAGAGCTTTATGAAGAAAGAGTTTGGCATGATAAAGAAAGATGCCTATGTAAAGAGCTAAAGAAAAAATATGAAGAACAATCACACAAAGTTGAACCACTAGAAGAATTATACAATGAAGGAAGAAGCCAATGTGATGACCAAGCTTCATAGGTATGTCTTCCAAAATATTCTACATTGATTTTGTTTGATTAAACTGTTCAATGATAAGTATTTTTAGTCAGATTTGTTTATGATTTGGAGGTCAACAAGTATTGTCTTTTAGGGATAGTTTGTCTCATCTTAATTCATATTATAGGTGTTGTTTGTGATGTATATCTATGATACCTTTTCTATTAAATAAGTGCTTGAGTTCTTATTTTGGTAAATTAAGACTTCGCCATATGGGATGTTTTGATGTGATGTAATATCCATGTGTAATCTAATCACTTATAATGATATTTGTCTTGCTTATGTGTAAATATGCATTTAATGCAATATGATGTTTATGTTATGTATCAAATGTGTGTGTATATATTAAGTTTTATGGAATACTTGGTTTTATGTAATTGACTCAATATAAAATCTTTTATAGCTATCTCAACTTCTACTCATCTAATAGCTTGTCACATATTTTCTTAGTATTTCAAGTAAATATTAAAAATAATTCTAGTAATTCTCTATATCTTTATCAAATATATGTACATTTGCTTATTATTTATTGCGTTATGTATGGTGTAATAGGACTTCCAGATACAAATGATAGGGAGAAAGATGATAATGCAAGAGATAAGGAAAACTAAGGATATGTATTGGGAAAGTAGTTATCTGATATTTAAGATTAGATGTAAAGAAGCTTGAAGAACTTTTTAATCTATATTTGGGACTTATTTACTTTGTTTATAGTGTGGATGTGGATATTGTCATGAAGTTCGTACAATTTATATTAGAGTATGTTTGTGTTAAGATATATTGTTAGTGTTTAATGAAGTTTCAAGAACATTTTCTCAATTAATGCTAGTGTATTGAAATGCCACTTATTGTGAAACTAGATATATTTATAAAGTATTTCAATCGTGTGATTGAAATAACAAGTGTTAATTACAAGTTAAACATATGTGGTTGAGATGCTACTTATAGTTAAACGTATGAAGAAATGATAAGTATAAATTACAGTTTAAACAGGTGCAATAAAAATAACAAGCATAAGTGATCATAGCCTCGACGAATAATAGGGATGGTTATAGTCTAGAAAAACTTTGCCATGTTTACACATGGTTTATAACTCTATTTAGCCACATTTAAACATAACAAATCGTATATAGAATTGCATTTGGTAGCTTTTTTACTATGTGTAAACATGACCGAACATATACTATATGCTACAAGTAAATATAGCAAAAAAGTCAAAACAATGTGTAAACAACATTAGCAACATTTATACGTTGCCCATAGCTTAGATTAGATCATGTTTATATGTAGTAAAATTATAGCGGATGTGGCATTAATTATCTTTTACCATATGTAAACGCAGTTAAATATGCACTATTGGCCACGTGTAAACGTGGCATAATATAGCTGCATATTTACACATTTATCTTTTAGCTACACTTAAGTGTATAAGAATTTACTCTATTTAGCTTCATTTAAACATAGCAAACAATTCATTTGTTTTGCTACATTTGTTAGCATTAGCTACGTTTACTCTTTAAGACGTAACAAAACTTGCTACCACTAGCCTTTTGCTGCGTTACAAGGCTACATTTAACAAACGTAGCTAATATTTTATTGCTACATTTATTAAATATTTAGCTATGTTCATTAGATGTAGCCTAAGATAGATATTGGTGTAGTACTAGGTGGCTAGTACCTCACAACATTTCTAAGTGAGATTTCACAAGGGATAATATGTTGCAAAGATCATTGGGGTTGTACCCTAAGGATCTGCTACTTTATGCCTCTAGGTCAAGCCATAACCAACCATTAAGAAAAGATAAAATTAAATTAGATATTTAATTAGTCAATTTGAACATAAACAAGTAAGTATAAATGCTAGCCTAGTAATCATTAGTAACACACGTGTTATTTACCTAGATAACACTAATACATTAAAAAGGAACTATCTTAGCTTTATGTAATACCCATGGATTTTAAGTTTGTTCAATAACTCAAAGATTCGACTCTCTAAATTTAGGGCATTAGACTAAGTTATCCATTTTATTTTAAAATTCACAGTAAAGTTAGAAAAGTTAGAAGAAGTAATTTAAGTAAAGTCAATTTCTTAAAATAAGATATATAAAAATATTAATTGAAGAAAAACGTCAATTTTTCGATAAAGTCAAAAATTGTAAAATTCGAGGTTTTTAGATGTAGCGAGATATTAAAGATAATTTAATTAACTTTCAAAAATAATAAATGAAGTCGAATTACACATAATATACATATGTTACATATGATATACAATTTAAGTATTAAATAAATACAAATAATAATAAATTATTAAAATTAGGTAAAATAATGAAAAATTAATAAGAAAAAAGTGAATAGGTGAGTCACCAAATAGTGTGTCGAGCTAGGATTAATGGTAAATGATGAGTCAACTCTTAGTTTAAGAGAGAATGACACATGGCACCTAAGGAAATGTGAAATTGACGTGTGTAATTTTACGTTTTTTTGATGCAAAAAACCCTAAAACCTATAAATAGGGCTCTAAACATTATTTGTAATATTTTAGCAACCTAAAAACACAAGAACATAATTTTAGAAAATCAGAAAAAAGTTAGAGAAAAATAAAATGAAAATAGAATAAGAAATATGGTCGAAATTTTGTTAGGGCGATTCGTGTACCAAACCACAACTTGAGTTGGAGCAGCTTGTAGGTTTGTTAGAGGGTGGGTGGAGAAGGTGTTTCGACAAGGAGTGGTAGCCGGAGGTGGTCGGTTTAGGTGAACCAATTTTTCGCCCATAAATTGTTTAATTTGCTAAAAATATCAAACGTTGTTAATTAATTATAAAATTTGGTTTTCAAAGGTTATTTTAGATGTCGATTAATCTAGTAATTTTATATTAATTAAGTAATTAGTGAAAATATGGGTTCCTTAAGAAAATGCCTTATCTAGGTGAAAATTAATCTAATTTTTATAACTATTAGATCATGTTCTTTTACACTCAATTTTTGTATGTAATACACCTAATATATATGTTTAATTGTGGTAACAATAATTTTTGAAATTAAGCATGTTTACTATTTTTTATAATTATTTTGAATAAAACTTCCAATTTTACCAAATTATTGAAATAATTTATTTTTAACGAAATTAATGAACAAGCCCTACATGTTTAGACGTTTGGATGTTTATAATGATAATTGGAATCTTTAATTTTTATCTCACTAATAAGTTTATTTATTTTCCGTAATTTCGAGTTAAAACCGCTAGTTTCATAAAAATAGATAATGGCCAATTTAGTATAATTGATGATCAATAACTAAACTACATATTTTTATGAGTCTATAGGATTTTTTGCGAAATTAATCAGGCTTGTATACTATTTATTATGTATTTTCCAAGTATAAACCTATATATTAGCTTAATATGTAATATAATAACTATTACTATTAGAATGTTTATTAAATCCGTATCAAATGAACACTTTCGGGTATAATAAGTGTTGCTAGACAAGTTTAGAAAGCATAATTGATATTACGAAGTTAGGATAACGTACGGTCGAGTCATAATGAGAAAATTGTATTTTGGGTTTTTGACAATATTGATCAATCTTGTTTCTTAATATATATTAATAATAATTAAAATAATGATCCTGACAATATAAAGTTTACTGAAATCAGATAAGAAATGAGTAAGATATGATCAAACAAAGTTTAAAAAGGCGGAAATGAAAGCTTATAATAGTTTAGGTTCGACTCATACTTGATTTAAAGATTGTGTTATATTTTCACAGGTGTGAGATGAAAGGAAAGACTACTTTATGAAGTTAAAGATTTTGTGCTATTACTAAGCATAGGTAAGTGGATCTAGCCCCTGCTTAGAGTAGATATATTGCTACTTATAACATTACGTATTATTTGATATTGTGTTGATTGAATATGAGTATATCTTGGGTGAATTGATATGTTACTATGGTAAATGCTGATGTAATGATTATGAATGACAGTAACTGTACCTTGGTTGAATTGTTATGTTGCTATGTTAGGCAATGATTTGTGTTACGAATGATTGCGCTAACTAGGAAAGTTGAGTGATTGTTAAGTTCATCTTTTAGGTGTTCACCTAAGTGAACCTTAAGTGAGATACTAAAATTTAGCTAGGGAGAGTTCAAAAACTAGAATCAAATAACTAGGTTAAATAAAAATTGAAGATTGATTGTGCTAATTGATATTCTTGAGTTACTATTACATATCATGGCATGACATAGTACAAAAAGGGACCTACAAGTCAGAAATTTTAGAATGAGGCTTCTAAGTGATCATGGAAAAAGCATGGCTTTATGAACTCAATTTTTGAAAGCATATAGATTGTATTGCTCGAACATTATGACTATTTTGATAGTCAAATTTGATGGACTATAGTGTTTAGTCTAATTTAGCTATGTTGCCACTTTGATTTGGTGAACTATAGTGTGTAGTTTGATTTTGTAAAGTTAGGAGTCTTATTCTAAAGCAACTCCTTACTGCCCTTTTTGATAATGGTAAACACTAGTATGTAGTCTAATTTGATGGGGGTTCTACTCCTAGGAACTTCCTTATTGCCTTAAGTTCTTATATGTTGTATCTAGATGCCCAACTATATTGACTAACGGAAGAAGTTTAGAAGATATAGGATATTGATACTGATACATGCTATGTGCATGAGCATAGCATGCTGCATTACTAGTAGTAAATGCCTGATTGGGCGGATGCATATGTGAAGTTAAACCTGCAGGTTATGATTGAAATGGTTTAGTTTGTGATATGTAATATTGTTTATCATATTGTTTATGTTATGTTGTTTGTTATCTACTCTTACTCAACTTCAGTGGTTGAGGGGATAAAATGTTTTATTCTTAAGTTAACTGTATCATGAAGGGCTCGATACTAAAGGGGGATATATATGCTGAGAGCGTGAGTTGGTGTCTGCGACTTTTATATGGAGCTTTTACTAAGTCAGGAATCCTATTATTGTAAACATGATAATGGAAAAAAGCTAGTTTATGTTTTGATATAAACATTATATTATACACATAAGCTGTAATAGGAAATATAGTTGAACTCTAATGTAGAAACCCCTTTATTGTGTAAATAATGTTGTTTTTTGATGAATGAGTAAGTTGAATTAAGTTTTCAATAGGTATTTTTATGTGATGGTGCATCTCATGCTATGTTGGGATGTGACCCTCTAGAACCTAGAAACATTAAATATACATTGATATCCTTAAATCATGAATAAGTGATTTTTCTAAGCTAAAACTCACTTTTAGACTCCTTGATTCCCCTTATTTTAAGCTAATGAAGTACTAAAAAGGTTTACTTTTGATGTAACAAAAGAAATAAGTCAAATAAAGAAGAAAACTTGAACTTAGTGTGACATGGTTTGTGACATAATACGTAACACTGTTGTGTGAAAGTAACTATATCACTTACTGGTCATAGGAAGTGACATGACTTATGATACAGTCATGGTAAGTTAGTCATTCACTTACTAGACATTAGGCGACATGACATATGACACGGTTATGTTAAGTTCGTCGTGTCACTTACTAGGTTGATCACTTCTAGTTATTAGAAGTGATATGACTTATGATACTATCATGTCCAATTGGTTGTGTCACTCATTGTTCCCCACCAAAACCCCTTACGAATGACACAATTTGTGACACAGTGGTATCACTATGATGGTGTCACTTTCTACATTTCGAAAAAATTACTTTTTAGTCACCTAAACTCATTTCTAAACCTAATTTTACCTACAAAAACTTCAACACAAGTTTCAAAACACCTTTAATTTGTTAAAAACAACCTAGCTCTACATCAACAACACATTGCAACTTCCATATCTCTAGTTCTTGATTCAATTCAACAGTACCCATTGAAATTCCATTACAACAATATTTTATCCAAGAAAACATTAGCAAAACTTGTCAAAAGAAATAGGGATCATACAAAATCTATGGTATATGAGAAAATTTACCTCATTTTTTATGGTCCCTTAGGGTTTCTTGTTTTCCCTTAGCTAAGCTACGCATAACCCTGAAAGATCAATGTAAAATGCTTAGATTCAAATACAAATCCCAAATTCCAGAATTGACTCTTTACTTACCATAGTCACTTAGGATTATGTATACCTTATGATCCCCTTCTTCACATGAATTATACTTACACTATCATAAGATTCTCAAATTAATCAACATTTCCCCACTAAAAACCAATAAGTTTCAATAAGATTTTTTACTTACCTTCAAGGTTCTAGAACTTGTAGTGAGGAGTCCTATTCGATAGTGCCCAAGAAGTTTGAATGAGTTTCTACAAAACAATATAGTATTTTATGCACCAACTAAGTTAATAATTTTTTGTACTTCCAACATTGCCCCTCATCAAACCATTTCTTAAGACCTTAGTACCTCTTACGTATAACTTAGTCATCACTTATATTATTGTTATGACTTTTATTATTTTTTTAATCCTTTTTTCTTTTTTTGAGTATTACATTCTCCCCCCTTTAAAGAGCTTTCATCTTAGAAAGTTGCTTGAACACTATAACAACTTTAGAGACTTGTTTCAACAGTTTCTTTTGACTTCCAAGTAAGTTGGTATAATACCTTAAGATTTCGAGCTAGTTTAATAACTATAGGATCCGAGCCCTTAAGTTTAGGGTATTGGGCTAAGTTATTAGTTTTATTTCAAATGTTATAGTAATGTAAGAAAAGTTAGATTAAGTAATTCAAGTAAAGTCAATTTCTCAAAATAAGCTATATAAAAATATTAATTTGAGAAAAATGTTAATTTATCGATAACGCAGATAATCATAAATTTTGAGCTTTTAAATATAGCAAGATATTAAAGATAAGTTAATTAACTTTCAAAAAAAATATAAATGAAGTTCAATTATACATAATATACATGCATTTACATGTGATGTGCATTATATGTATTAAATTCATATGTATAATAAATTATTATTTAAATAAGGTAAAATGATGGAAAATTAATAAAAAAATTGAAGGGATGAGTCATCAAATCATGTATCAAGCTAGGATTAATTGGAAGTGATGAGTCAACACCTAATTCACTAAAACATGATACGTGGCACCTAGGAAAACGTAAAATTAATGTGTAATTTTACTTTTTTACATGCAAAAATCCTAAAACCAATAAATAGGACTCCAAACATCATTTAAAATATTTTGGGAACCTGAAAACTCAAGAACATAATTTTAGAAAATTTGAAAAAAATTCAGAAATAATAAAAGATAATATTAGGAAACTATGGTGAAATACAATTCCTAAGGCTATAGGCAACCTAACAAGGAGCCACTTGGGACATAGAGTTCTGATGGACAGAGAAAGTGGGCCGACATAGGGTGGTAGCCAAAGGGTAATTGGAGTACCGTATGCTGGTGAGTCAAATTTTGCTACATGATTTTCATTAATTCACTAAAAATACCAAATTAGCTTATAAAATTATGAAATTTGATTTCCTGGGTTTATTTTACATGTACTTTCATGTGATAATTTTATTTTCTTAAAATAACATTAATTTATGGTACTTTCTTAAGAACGTACCCTGTTTAGATAAATTTTAAATAAATTTTGAAAAATATTAAATAATGTTACTTTGGGCCAAAAAATTTTGTATAACACACTTATATAATGCCTTAAATTTCAGTAACAAGAAATTTTGAAAATCTTTGTGTTTACTATTTTTTATAATTATTTTGAATAAAATTGTTAATTTTACAAGACTATTGACATAATCAATTTTTTATGAAATTAATGAATGAGCCCTGCATGTTTAGAATTCTAGATGTTTGTAATCATATTTGGAATGTTTAACTTTTATCTCACTCAAAATTTTATTTATTTTACTTAATTTACTATAATTTCGAGCCAAAACCGCTATTTTTCTAAAAATGGCTAATAGCCAATTTAGTGTAATTGATGATCAATAACTAAACTACATATTTTTATGAGTTAATAGGATTTTTCATGAAATTAATCGGGCTTGTATACTATTTATTATGTATTTTCCTAGTATAAACTTATATATTAGTTTAATGTGTAATATAGTAACTAGTTTATTAAATCTGTGTCAAATGAACACTTTGGGGTATAATAAGTGTTGCTGGATAATTTTGGAAAGTATAATTTTAGAAGTTTACTTGTATCAATTATGAAGTTAAGATAGTGTACGATCGAGTTGTGATACGAAAGAGTATTTTTAGATATTTGGCAATATTGATTAGTCTTGATTCTTAATATATATATCAATAGCACTTGAAATAATGATTGTGATGATATAAAATTTACTGAAACTGGTTATTAAATGAGTAAGATATAGTCAAACAAAGTTTAAAAACACGGAAATGAAAACTTATAACAGTTTGAGTTCGACTTATCCTTGATTTGAAAATTGTGTTATATTTTCACAGGTTTGATATGTAAGGAAGGACAATGTCATGTAGTTTAGGATTTCACACTATTAGTAAGCCTAGATAAGTGGATCTAACTTATGCTTGGAGTAGATATTTTGCTGCTCATAATACGGTGTACAATTTGATGTTGTGTTGTTTAAATATGGGTATATCTTAGGTGAATTGATATGCTATTATAGTGGATACTGATGTGTTGATTTTGAATGACAGTAACTGTCTTCTAGTTAAACTATTATGTTGCCATGTTGGGCGATGATTTGTACTTATGAATGGTTGTGTTTACGAGGGAAGTTGAGTGATTGTTAACTTAATCTTTTAGGTGTTTACTTAAGTGAATCTTAAGTGAGATACTAGAATTTCACTAGAGAGAGTTCGAAAACTAGAATCAAATCACTAGGTTGAAAAAAATTGGGAGATTGATTGTGCTAATTGATATTTTTGAGTTGCTATTGCATCTCATGGCATGGCGCAAAAAAGGATCTATAGGTCAGAACTTTCAAAATGAGGCTTCCAAATGATCATGGAAAAAGCATGGCTTTATGAACTCAGTTTTTATAAGCATATAAATTGTATTGCCTGAACATTGTAACTATTTTGATAGTCAAATTTGGTAGACTATAATGTATGGTCTATTTTTGTAGTATTACCACTTTGATTTAGTAAACTACAATATGTAGTCTAATTTTTTAAAGTTGGGAGTCTTCTTCTTAGGCAGCTCCTTGTTGCCTTTCTTGATAGTGATAGACTATAGTGTATAGTCCAATTTGGTAAGGGTCTTACTCCCAAGCAGCTCTATGTTGCCTTAGGTTCCTGGACGTTGTATCTAGATGCCGGCTATGTTGACTAACCAGAAGAAGTTTGGAAGGTATAAGATATCGGTACCGATGTATGCCACATGCATGAGCATAACATGTTGCATTGTTAGCAGGAAATGCCTGGTTTATCGAATGCATATGTAAAGTTGAACCTATATGTTATGATTAAAATGTTTTAGTTATGATATGTAATATTGTTTATTGTATTGCCTATATTATGTTATTTGTTATCAACTCTCACTCAGCTTTAGTAGTTGAGGAGATAAAATGTTTTATCCTTGAGTTAATCGCATCGTGAAGGGCCTAATGCTAAGGGGGGATATATATATTGGGAGAATGGTTCAAAGTCAACAACTTTTGTATAGAGCTTGTAGTAGGTCAGAGATCCTATGACTATGAAGACGATAAAGGAAAAAGTTGGTTCCTATTTTGATGTAAATATTATGTTGTACACATAAGTTGTAACTAGATGTCTAGCTAAACTTCAATGTAGAAACCCATTTATTATGTAAATAACATTGTCTTTTAATGAATGAGTAGGTTGAGTTAAGTTTTCAATAGGTATTCCTGTGTGATGGTGCATCCATGCTATGCCGAGATGTGACAGTTGCTCACCTAAGCCTTACTTATTTAATTATTTCTCCTCTTGAAGATCACCTTTACATATATAAGTAGTTGTCTCGTTACAAGATCATTCCTAAAATTGCCATCCACAATTCCCAAAATTTCTTATTGTCATCATAAATCTTCAATTAATTAAGGTTTCTCCTTTACCTCGTCTTTTGTTATACTACACTTATTATAATTTAACCATAAAATTTTGATCATTTTTTCCCTAAACTTATCTCCATTATTACGAGTCTATGTAACTTTGATCCTTAGTCCACTTTGATTCGAATAACTCAAACTTACTTAGATTACATTCCTAATAACATCCAGCTATAACTAATAATTTCACAAAAATAACATTTCTCTCCAAGCTAACTTCTAACAATTAATCTCTTTTTGTTTATTTGAGAGCTCCAACTTTATTAACTTGGGAATATCATTTATTGGTTCCTAAGTAACCTCTTATTCTTTATGGTTACTCCATTATACCATAGCATACGGACAAATTTCTCTTCTCTAGATCTTCTCATAGGTATCCACAATTCCACTTAAGTAACCAACTTTCACTCTTTCAACTCTAACATGGACTCTAATCCCATCCATTAAATTTCTTAGGTCCTTTTAGCTTTACTATACCTTCCTTCTTCGCTCTTATAACCTTATTATTGCTCCTCAACCTACTAACCAACTTATACTAAATTTGCTTCATAACTCAACAAATTCTCCTTAATCTTTATATTTTCATCCTTTTTTATCTCTAATATACTTGAGTATTCTCTTTGTCATACCTTTTTTTGTTTTTTTTTTTTGGTATCCTCTACTTCCCATTTATTAGTTAATTATAATACAGTTAGCACCAGATGAATAATCATAACATCAATAACAAGTGCCATACCCACAACACTTCTTACAACCTCATTTCTATCACCATTTTATAACTCCCAATAGATTCGATACTTAATCGAATATTAGGAGTCCCCACCTTTTAGTTCTGATAATCTTCGAACAATTCTATAACTCTAGGGGAGAAAGTACATGCTTCTAGAGTTTGTTTAATTGATCTCTCCATTAACCATCCCCAACTATCTACTTTGAGAGTTCGCATAGTTCGATGCTTCTACTATTGCTGCTACAATTTATTATCTAGTTACTCATTCTCTTTTAACTTGTGTTGAGGTCAAAACTATTAGATTGAAATCGATAAACTTATTGCTAACTTCATTCTTTAGGTATACATTCATTTTATTGATTTTACCATATTATTATAATTATTATGATTACAAGTTATAATGTAATTGAAATATTTGACGCGATTGGAGTTATTTTAATCAAGCTTTAAAGAATTTTGTTAAATTTTTATTGTCTTTTGTTGCTTCTTGCTATCACTATAATTATTATTGCTTATCATTACAATTATTAAATTAATAGATCTATTTTGGCATTTCGTAAGATTTCATTGTAGATTAATTATTTAGAAGTTGTCAATTGAATACTTATATTCTTCTATTGCCTTTAGTTATTGCCGAGTAGGTTACATATTGTATATCTCACTACTGTACACATAGATTTGGGCCAACGAGTAATAAGACATGATTTCACTCAACTAAGACATGACTAATAACCTAATTTTGATTTAGATGCAAACACAACATGACATAATGACACCGTTGACAATACCTAACATATTTAACTTGACATGGACTAACCACAAGAGAGAAAGAAAAAAAAAAAAAACTTATTAGCCCTATCGCATGTACATGTGCATTAATGTATATATGTAACCTCCCATTAACCCTATTACTATCATTATTAGTTAAAAATTTATAAACTCTTTGTTATCGTTGTGTTGTTGCTCACCATAGCAGTTATGGTGTTATTGTTATTGGTATTATTGTTGTTGTTAAGGTACTTAATAGTTATTATTATTAACAATGTTAATGTTTTTATTATTATTGCTAGTAATTATTATCTTCTCGTAAAATCTCCTTCCATATGGAATGTAGTTAAATTGGACTTATATTTGTTCATGGAAATTATGATAGATTTTTTTTTTTTTGGTTATTGGGTTTATAATTATGATTTTTTACTTCACACTTTTCTAATTGGTACAATTGGTTGTTTCTTATTTCTTTATTGCCATTAATAGCTTCTTATTTTGCATTATATTGGTCATCTAAGAAATTTTTTTTTGTATACTTATGAATATGTAGATATTCTTGTAATGTTTAAGTTTATTCTTAGTATATTTATTACTTTGATAATTTTCAACTTTCCATGTTGTCATTTGGTAGCAAAAACTTCTTATATTTAATGGTTATGCTTTGTCTACTGTATTTTCTTCCCAAAATACTTTTATTTCTTACATTGTTATATTGTGCACTATTAATTAAGACTATTTATAACCATTTTGTATTTTCCTCTTTCTTAATTTTTTTTTAATCTTTTGTTTTATTACATATTGGTCAATAATGGTTTTATATGGTAAAGGTTCGTATATTTTATTAACTTATCTTATTTTTAACTATATATCTTTATTCTCAAGTATTATACTTGTAATGCCTTAGAACCTATTAGAACCTAGGATGCTACAACTTTGCCACATGTCAGCCCTAGCAACAAACATACTAAGGCATACAAGGATTCATGTACCTATCTACAATCTACAATTTTCCATTAAACCTACCAACTCACAAGTAATAGCCTCAATGTGCAATTAGAGTCATAGGTGACTCCATAGCCACATAAGTCTCATAAATAGATAATTATAATGGAAATAGACATAAATCCTTATAGTTTACTCCTACAACTAATCTATGATGCCTTAGCTCTGTCATTGTAATAGTAATAGTCTCCCTCCACATCATAGTAAAGATAGTTATAACTGGAATTGTCAGCATAAACCTCATTGCATATCTAGTAACTTGACTCTAGAGCAAAAAAATAATAATCCCCATAGGGTGAGATAATGTTTAGTACATGATACCATATACATGCATGTAAAACACAAGAAACCTATCAAGCATACATACACGAATACTATTATTAATATAGCAAACAACCATTTTAATCTTTCCATTTAAGTTCATAAACAACATAGTCCTAACATCCTAAGACTTAGGGATACTCATAACCCCTAACACGTAATATATAAATACTACATAAGTATTGGTGTTGAGTACTCCCCAACACCCAAGTGCTAAAACCATCTTAGATCTACCTAGATCATTTTAGTGTAGGACTCCACAGGGGATAATGTCACGCAAAGATCATTAGTGCCTCACTAAAACTATTGAACTCGACTAGTAGGTAGTTGAAGCCAAGCATAATTAGCAATGCAATTAAGTTTGAGTTTCTATTAAGTTAGATTATCATATGCTTACTTGGCATACACAATCATCAATAATCTATCTTGTACTTGAAGCTCCTATTCCAATATGATCCAATCCCTCATAACTTCTAGCACCTATCTAAGAGTAGAAAATGTTGAGTTTAGCATTTTATTTAATAATTCCCAAGTTCACTTAACACTCTTCCTCGTTAACTTAACCCTTTGCCACATATGCCTTTACATATCTTCTTATTTACCTTTCGACATCCCATAATATGGACACATTCCTTCTATCATACAACCGATATATATAAAAGAAATATAAGTATATATAATTATACACATTATTATTAACTTGATTTATATACAAAATAAAATATATTCATATATATATATATATATACATAAATACATATTATATATTTAATATATATAGTATCTCTCTTTTGTCCTCTAATTCTCCCTCCCTCTCTTTATCTGCTTTTTTTCCTATCTTCCACTCATATCTTATAAACCCTAGAAAATCAATAGTCTAAATCTTAATTTAAGTCTAAGTATCCTAAATTATGTAACGAGTTGATAAGGCTAGTAATAATAAAAGATTATGAAACTTAATAAGTCGAATATAACACTGATAATAAAAACCTTAGATATTGATCGAAATCCTAAATCGTGTATTAAAACCCTAAATTTGATTTATGCACCATTAATCAAAATTGAACCCGAATTTAATTGAAACCCTAAAACTCAAACTTTAAGCCTATAAAATAATTAAATATCACTTAATAGTGACATAATTGTAGTCAATTCCAATTATCTACTAAATCACGTAATCGCGTAAAATTTTAATGAAATTGTTAAAATAACTTGTAAAAAATTATCATTGTAACAGGTACCAATTAAATTGATAAATTTTCATAAAATTCTAAAATTAATTTATGATGATGATTTTTATGATTTTTAGGTTTAGAAAAGTTACATATATTTATTTTCAATTTCCATTTTCTTCCTTTTTCTTTATTTCTTTATTTCTTTTTCTCTTTTTCATTGTTTTCTTCTTCTCTTCTATTTCCCTTAGCTTACACGTGAATTTCAACTGAATAATTTTAGCAGCTCATGTGCCTAAGATGACTGTACATGTGTCACAAATTTAAGGGTGAGAGGACAAATTACTAAAGGAAGTGTCATTTTTAATTTAATGCCTAATCTAATGGGAAAATGATCTTGTAATTTTTTTTATTATTTACTTGCTTCCATCTACTGAATCATGTCCCAAATCTTGGAAGAAAAAAAAAGAAACCCAATCGAAAACACAAAGTGAAAAGCAAAAGAAAAGAAAAGCAAAGTAAAAACAAAACCAAAAGAAAACTGGGAAGAACAAGGAGAAGAATAAGAAGAAAAAGAAGAAGGAGGAGGAAGAAAAGAAGAAGAAAATCAAATATAATTAGGTAAGTATAATTATTTTAGTAGTATTTATGTATATTATATAGTATGTACATGTATATACTAAGTATTTGTGCTGTATTTTATTAAATATTTTAGTATATATACATGTATGTATACATAAGTAGATAACTTAATATATATATATATATGTATGTATAAAGATACGTATGTAGACAGTATGTATATAGGTAGAATATACGGTATGTGTATGTATCCATAAGACTACATATAGTATGTATTTAGTTTTTTTTTTACAAAATAAATATAGATATATATATAGTTGTACACGTGAAATTGGCTAAGTATGTATATATGTGTATAAACTTTATTTCATATGTATAGATATAAGTATAGGTATTCGTATATTATATATATATGTATTTGGTATTTATATATTTATGTACGCATGTAAGTTATATTTTATATACATATAGGTATACATGTATGTGGCGTGAATATATGTATAACATATAGTATTATGTAGTATACCGAATATTAAGTAATACATATGATATAATAATATTTAATAAATAAAATAAATTCATAAATATGTAAGGAGTAGGTATATATATATTACCGTAAATTAGGAATTTCTAATTAAAGTAAATTATAAAATTAATCAAATATAGTATAAGTACATATATATATATATGTATATCATAAAATACAAATGAATAATAAGAAAATAATAAATAATAAAAATAAAAGTGATAATAATAAGAATTGTAATAAGTTTAAAATCTCAAAAATAAGTAAAAATGAGTAGCTAAGGTAAAATATACTTAAAATAATAAAATTATCAAGTATATGATTTAAATAACTATTAAATCATAAATATATTACCAAAAAGCTAAAATTGATATTCTATAATTTTTAAAATTAAAATAATAAATTTTGTGATATTTTTATATCGCAATTCAAACAGCAAGTCACAATGTCTAAAACAGACCTCGGTACGAGAAAATATGCTTGAAAACGATTAAAATGGACTATAAGTTTATAACGATCCGAGCTTAAACAAAAAAGTTATTTGTGATTTGATAAAAAAATCGAATAGACAATTTCGTGTAACTAGGTGAAATAAACCCTACAAATTACAATACTAGTTTAGCTTTAAATTCACAAACTTACAAATTTTTATTATTTTCAGGTTTTCTTGACATTAGCCCTAAGCTACCACCAGATTATTACGACCCTTGAGTTAATTATGGCTGAGTGAGTTTTCCTGATAATTTCATACTTATTTGTGTTTATAGTTAGTGAATATAAGTTATGATCAATAATGGAATGTTGTATGGGGTTGGGTTATGTTTATGTATGATAATTGGTTGTTAATGGTAAATTTACTTTAAATCACAATAATATATTGATTGTTGCATAGTAGATTCACTAGAAATTGATTGTTTTTGAATTTGAATGATCACTGAATATTGAGATATAATTTTATTTGACTAGAAAAAGTTAACTTGAAATACGCATAATCATACATCGTATAACTAATTCCGACAGTTAAATTACACGAAGGTAGCGAGAGACCATATGTAGGTTGATTATTGATTGTTATAGATTTTGTATGGTGCATACTTACGATATGCCTTACCTTAGCTCGCGGGATTGCTAGGCGTTAGAGGTGCCAACTATCTGGCTAAGGGTCGAGACAAAAGACCCCTGTTTAGGGGTAAGTGAGGGCTGTATGAACCTATTGACAATCATATGTGGAACTCATTTTTGATATAATTGATAATGGATATAACATTATGTTTTAAATACGAAATGCAGAATTTCATTATGAAATAAGTTCTAGTATGTAGACTCTGTAAATTTAACCTTCTAAACATAGTGTCAGACTTGAGTATCATAAATATTTCCTTAAGTTGGTAAGACCACATAAAATAATAATCGACTAAAATTTTAAACTCGGAATTTAAAACGAACTTAAAAGACCCAATTATACGATTTGGAAACCCTAATCATGCAAGAAAACTCTAATCCTTACATACGCGTACTTTTAAAAATGTAAACCTAAACTTAACAGGAACTGTAAATATCAAATCATAAAAATTTTTAAAACTCAATAAAATTATCTTAATACTTTAAAAGCCATAAATCAATAAAATTATCGATAATTTTGTGAAATCATATAAAACTGATAATGAATGAATCATAGATTATTTCAAGTAATAATAAACAAAAAAACAAAACTAATTAATGGAATAAATTAACAAAAATTATTTTACTTGTGTAAATAAGTACCCCCATAATATGTATATATGTAAATATATTATTAAGTAATTTCCTTCTCTTTTCTTATCTATCATATAATATTTATATATATGTTGCATAATAAAGCAGTGTTCCTAAATAATTAAGCCAATTGAACCTGAAGCTTCTAAGTGTAAGCCAATTATTCCCGAGTTGGTGAAAAACCCTAAAACATACACAATCTCACTCGAATATAATTTCAATAAATTTTAATCAACTCTAGAAAACTCTAAAATTTCTTAAGAGGCAAATCACAACCTACAAATTAATTTGAGAACCAAACCCTAAAAGAATTTCATATAAAACAATTCCTTTATTTCACTTATAAGCCATGTTATATATGGATAAGTTGTAAACCCTAATTTTTAGCAAACTTGTGATTAAACTAAGAACACTTTCTGAATATTCTCAAGGATAAACTAAGCTAAGAAATCAAGTTTACATTTAAAAATGAATTTAATTTTCCAATTCGAAACCCTATTATCGATAAAACTTGGATACGAGAACTATAAATTCTAAACCCAAAACACTAAAACAATTAAGGACTTATAACCTTAAGCGGCTAATTAAGAATTTAATTTGAATAATTTTATTCAACTTTAGAAATTTTCATAATTTTATAAGAATTAAATCATAACTTACAAATCAATTTAATAGACAAACGCTAAAAGAATTTCATATAAGACAATCTCCTTATCTTCATGCATATGATTTGTCCACATGAATAAGTAAATCAACCAATCATCCTAAATAACTTATCAATTAATAAATATAAACTCTACTTTTAGTGGGCCCATGATTCAATTAAAAGTACCGTTTAAACGTTCCCAAGGATCAACAAAACTAAGAATTTAAGTTTACATTTAGGAACGAATTAAATTTTTTCAATTCAAAAACCAATTATCAATAAAACCTGAGCTTGAAGAACTAAGAGCTCTAAAGTCACTTAAAAACCCTAAACCCTAAAACCATTAAGGAATTTTAACCCTAAGTAATTAATCGATAATTTAATTTGAATAATTTCATTCCACTTTAGAAAATTTCACAATTTTATAATAATCAAATCATAAATTACAAAACAATGCAAGATGAAAACCCTAAAATAATTTCTTGTAAGACCATGCTCTTATCTTTATGTCTAAGCCTTACACATCGATAAGTAGACCAACCAATCACTTTAGATAACTTATCAATTGAGAGTTGGAATGATTTATCAATTGATAACTTATCAAAATCTAGTGATAAGACATTTTCCTTATGACCCCTTTACTTATACTACATATGGATAATTCTTCACAAGATTTCACATACTTAACTTCATTAAATGAGACAAGACCATTCCATGACCCCAAAGGAAATTAAATGGCAGATTTGGACAAGGAGAAAAGGGGGTCCATGCTCTTGTCTTTCAACCATTAATCACTTTTTCTTACACACTACTATTCACTCCTTAATACTTACATCATCAATAGTTACGATTGTTGACTTTTGTGTATGCTACAAGACAACACTTTCAAGACATTTTAAACACTCATTCTCTCTCATTTCCAACCGGCAACTCTTCCCCTCATTTGTCTCACTTTCAATTTCTTTTTCACTTCTTCTTTCTCTCATTTGAAACAAACATAAGAGGAGAAACAACCTTACCTCACAAAATCAACTTTGCCACCATTTTTCCACACATTACCCATGGAATTTCCTTCTCCTTTTCTTGTGTCATTTTCTTCCAACATCAAAGCTCTTTTAGAACCATTAGAACCTTCCACAAAGCCCATTCCAAAGGATCAAACAACTTGGGTTTCCAAAAGGTGGCAAAAGGAGGAAGCAAAGTTAAGAGCTTAAGTGGCACCTTAGTGCACAACCACCATATTTTGCTTTAAGGACGAGTAAGTGTTTCTTATGATTATTGGATTAGTGTTTATGTTAGGAGACTTTGATTTCTTAAAGATATAAGAAAGGTTTAAGTTGTTATAATACCAAAAACCATTCTAAGAAACAAACTTATGAAACCCTTACATGAAGTTAAAACATGAACATATAAAGTTGGTGTTTTCTAAAGATACTTATTTAACAATTTGAACGGAAGATTTTAAGTTGAGAAAATCTTGAAACAAGAACTTGAATGGAAGATGAACATGCTACATGTGAGGATTCAAAAGTCCTTTGAATGTTAATTTTATTTTCATTAAGTTAAACATGCTCAAATCTTGACTTAAGTTAAGGAAAAATTCATCACATGAAGTTTTATGAAGAAACCAACTTTATATGACATGAGCTATGACATGGAAGTTATGTTAAGTGTAAGATCTTCTATTTCTTTGTGTATAGCATGAGTTAAAGAATCATCTTATGGAAGAAAAGTTAAGTAAAGATTTGGATACAAGTAGTTTAAATGTATAATCTAACACCTAAACTTAAGCAAATGATGAAACAAGTTGAAAAACCAAGTGAGAACCCCTTGGAATCATCACGACCAGATCTGGAACATGGGTAAGAGACACTTAAAAATATGATAAAAGTAAATGAACAAAGTGAAAAGATCAACCAAAGCAAGTATGGTAAGTATATAAAGCCTAAAACTCAAAACCGAACCTAAAACTCTTAAAACAAGCCTAGAAGTCTAAGTTGGGCCTTTAATAAAATTCTGACCAGTACTTTAAAACATTAAGAGAGGTTGTTTTGAAGCCCATAGGAAATCCACCTAAGACTCCATAGGCCCAACAAAGTCACTAACTTTAGTTAGAACAAAAAACAAGCCCGTTTGACAACTTAAGCCTACTAAAGGGCCCATGAATTGAATGTTATCCTCAGGAATATAAATCAAAGTTATAAATCTAATCTCAAGGAGTATTTTAAGCTTAGGATAAAATCTTAAGACCAAGCCCAAAGGATTTCTGAAGTTATGAAAAAGCCCATTACCATACAGGGCCCAAAAGTACTCTAAAACATGAGGATCGCTACTATTCTAGCCCATGGGCAGTTTTGCTTGCCTCATCACGAAAATATAACCTTACAATGTTAAAGTACACTAAAAAATGATGAAGATTGACTACAAGATCATAAAAATCGAATTTAAAACGAGATAGTTATACGTGATTGAACTTTTAAGTACAACAGGGAAAAAATTATGAAACCAAATCAGAAGTATAACTTAAAGTGTTTTAGCTTAGTTTTCTAGGTTTTATTTCAAATCCTTATAGCATCATATTTGCGATGTCCGGGGGACTTAGGTTTAGGGAGATGACTTATCCCGGATTAGTTTGATTGATTCGCATGGTTGAATGAGTAAATTCCTGATGACTCTTTACTTGATTTTGCTTGTAGAATAAATACACCTAAACTTATATATATAAATTTGGATACTTGTTGGATATGGAAAATGCATGTGTATGAGTTGTGGATGAATGCGATGACTTATTAATTATATATAATAATGGGAATTATTTATACTAATATATACATGTGAATTGTATGGAAAGAAATTGTCTGATCACTTTGAAAATCGAGTCAATTACTTATATGATTAAGAAATCAAAATGAATCATGCATTCCCCATTTGCATACGGATAACACTGACTGCCGCTTCATGTAGAAGATGGGAAGGGACTCACAGGAGGATGTACCTCCTGTAGGATTGGGCACTAGCTATGTTATCATATATATTGAGTCTTTGTCTTAAGTTGATGGGCTTATTAGGCACCAGGAGATGCCATCCGTCAGTAAGGGGCTAAGTCTTGTGGCTTCTACTTAGGGCATGTGTTTATGGATTGCGAAGGCCACCACACCGCTAGACTTGGGATTTTGAAAATATGATTTATTATTTGGTAATGAAAGTATATATATGTATATATATATATATATATATATACATAGTTTTATTTTGGCTTAAGCACAATAATGCAAATGAAATAAAACCTAAGGTCTAGAACCTAAATTTTGGTTTAGGAAGGTTAATTATCTCCAAACCTTGACTATAGGGGCCGTAATTCTGAGTCGTATATAGTTCCTAGGTCATTGCATGTATTATATGGCATACTGATTGTTCATGCATTCATATGATTGTACATCTAATAAATTTCTATCATGCGGTATTGATGAAGGTAATTATCTCACTAAGCGTAAGCTTATACCCCAATAGTTCTTTTCCTTACAAGCTGATTGATAGTTAGGAATGGGATAGAAATCAAGTACAGAGTGCTACCATTGAATCAGCATGATGAAAAGCTTATGTAGTTAATTCGGAATGCTCTAAAAAACGACTAATGTCTCAATTAAGTTTAGTATCTTTAGTAAGTTTAGAATTTTATAGAATCGTCTACCTTATTTCACTATTTTGGTAGGGGATACCGATTCTCTGCGGTTCTGAGGAACTGTGGAAAAATGGATATCCATAATTATTTATATTATATAATGAGTCAATGAACTAAAATTGAAGACTGTAGTAAATAATTATTTAGAGTCTTGCAATCTTTGGCTTATAAGGATTTTTTTTATCATGGGTACATACGTGATATGAAAATTTTAGGCAATACTACTAGGCCCCTCCTAGGGTTGCTACATAGTATGATACTCGGATCTAACTGTACCAATGTATCTCTAATCCTGACTTCGGAGGGCGTTAAATCTAAGTTGTATGTAGTACCTGGTTACCTGTATGTATTTGTTTGGCATATTGGTTGACAAGCATTCATTTGTTTGAATTTAATGATTGTATAACTTGATTGCTGTATGGTTGAGGGGATTATCTCACTAAGCTAGTTAGCTTATACCCTTACAATCTTCTTTTGCGGGTAGAGTTATTCATGGAGTCAGGCCGTCGCATGCTCGAGGTTACTGTTCATCACTGGGTTAAGGTGGAAGTAGGACGTAATTAGAGTGTACTTATGATAGTTTATCTAGATTATAGAGCTAATTATGTAATCAAATGATACTAGTTTAACTTAAGAAATGCTTTAGATTTCTTATCTACAAATTCTTATATAAATAGATTATTTGTTATGTTTCTATATTTTATTATTGTTACCATGAAATGATATTACTTATGCTTACGCACTCTTGGTTGTTAATTGTAGTTGTAGCCTTGTGTATCGTATAAAAGGGTCATCGATTGTAAGAGAATTCAATCTATAATCCTTTGTATGGTATACAGCATCTACCACGACTAGCCTCCTCAGGTCGTGACAGTTAGGTGGTATCAGAGCATAACTTAAACTAGGTTATATAAAACTTGACCTTAGACAATAGGATAACTTACTTAGGATGATTGAGAGGGATTGAACTAGGTTAAGCATTTAAGCTTTAATTTACATACTAAAAGTTACAATAAAGAAATTATAAAAGTAACTTTATTCCTTATTAATTTAGAGGACTGAGTTGGAGTTGTGGACTTCTTTTGCCCTGTTTCATCTCCGAAATGGGGAGAGCTTACGGGACTACAAGCGTCAACTTTGGATTGCCTATGAAGATTTGGCATTAGTTGGCCGACCTCATACTATCAGAGAGGTATTATCTACTTGGTATCGAAGAATGAGCTCCTATTGGATTGATAGGGGGATATATTGTGTATTTGCCTTCATCAATTGTTTCCCTACTGATGAGGAGATGATTTATCATTTAGAGTTAGAGGAGAGTACCGATCGTACTTAGGAGTTATCTTTTTGGTTGATGTTAATTCCCTCCAGCTACTACCATCCTTTGGACATAGCAGGATTATCGGACTTGGAGTAGATCACTGTATCGATCACTTTTCCATTATTACCCAAGACTAGACTAGGGTTGTAGCCGACGTAAGGACCAACAAGGAGCCATGGTATGGTCATAACCATGGTATTGATATTCTTATACCTCAGCCGATGTTTGGATTTGATGGACTTAAATTATCGTTAGATACTCCTATTATATAGGTTGAGCCATTATAGCAGATACCCCCAACTGATGAGTTTGAGTATTGTTAGGTGGACCTTGAACTTCTACCTAGAGTTTTGGTAGGCGGTGACCCTTTAGATGCACTTACCATCACACCGGATCCATTAGATTTTTGGCTATCGAGAGAGTGGGCTAGATAGACCCTTAGTGAAGAGTTTGGTATATATTCTAGTGTTGATTCGACTTTTTCGGGACGCAGATTGGAGTCTGATACAGCTGCAGGACCTTCTACTAAACCTTAAGAGATGTTAAGGATATTTGACTTGTATGTTGTTTTGGCTATTAGTATCGAAGTGATCATGCATGCTCCTTTTGTTGTATATATTAGGATCATGACTGATCATTTTGTATTTTAAGAGTTTTCATGTAATGAGGTTATTTTGTATTTTTAGAGTTTTAATGTACTTGAGAGCTTTATGTATGGTAAGGACTTATGTATTATGGGAGCTCTTTTATACTTTGAAAACTCTATATTTTGCTTTGGTCTGTATATATGTTAGTAGAGTTCCACTCATTAGAAGTGACCACTACATAGATGTAACCTCACTATATTAATAATAAAAAAAAAAGAATGATTACAACCTTTGTTACTATTGTTGTGATGTGTATGTGCATATGTGTTATCTTCATTTCGTACTAGTGGGTTCTATAACTATTTTGAATGAGCTGACTGTTATAACTAAATAATTGAAAATTGGTAATGAATTTCTGAGTTAAGTTAGATGCAAAAGATGGCAACTGGGTGAGCAAGATCAACCTGCTCTGGAACAAATGAAATTCTCAAGGCTATCTATGTACAGAATGAATTGTTGAGGACATATTTAGCTTGGGAGCCAATGCTACTTATACAAGAATCACCTCCTATAGTAAACCCCGAGATTCCTTTACCTCCTCCACCTCTGCCACCACCAGCTGCACCAATAGGAGTGATGCTTTAGGCACCTATGGATCTCAAGCAGCAGCGTAGTCTCTTGCCAAAGTTTATATGGTGTAACAAATATTTTGAAGGTATAGCCAGTAGACCTAATGAAGCAAAAGATTTGTTACATTAGATTGAAAGATCATTCGAGGCATTCGACATTGCACCGCATCTCAAGCTTACCTATGGTATATATATGTTAAAGATGAGAGCATGAACTTGGTAGGAATCGAAATAGAGGAATTTGACAAGACCAATAACTTAGGAAGTTTTTCAACATGAATTCTTGGAATATTACTTTCCTGGAAGTTTAAGGCTGAAGTATAGTGAAGACTTGTTGGACATCATGAAAGGGATACGTACTGTGGAGCAATACGAAGCAGAGTTTAATAGGTTATTGTAGTTTGCACCACCTGAAAATTAGATGAGTGATAAATTGAAGATGCAAATCTTTTCCAGGGGATTTCATTCTGACATGAGAAGAAGGATTATGGAATTTAAGCTAAGAAATTTTGCTGATATGGTAGAAAAGCACGAGTGTTGGATACTACTAAGAGACATCGCGAGGAAGCAGGAAAACATAAGGTAAGTGTATTTGGGAAGAGACCTTTTGAAAGGCCTGGTGGGAGTAGTAGTAACAAAATGAAGAGATTTGTGAGACCACCAGGAAGGTTTCAGAGAAAGACTAATGGACCACCGAAGTGCTGGAAGTGTAAAGGGACTCACTATCCTAGAGATTGTTCCCAGTTACAAGGAAAATGTTTTTATTGTAATGAAAGCTCATATCAGGTAACAAATTGCCCTAAAAAGAATACAATTACTTGTTTCATCTACAACAAAGTTGGACATTATTCTACCACTTGTCCACAACGCATAACTGCAAATGCTCAGGTTACCAAACCGCCACTAGCTGTTAGATGTCCTACCATTAGAAGAATGATTGGAGGACCAAATGTAGGAAACACATGCCTAGGTGTAGCAAATACTGCCAAAGTATACAATTTGGAAGGTAATTGGAGTTATAAGGACTATGCAGAAGAAGATTTAGAAGTACCCGAAGGGACTGAAGAATTTGTAGATTATGAGCTAATAGCTAGTATGTATCTTAAACTCTCGTTGTTAAATTGCTTTAGTGATTATGAATAGTATATGAAGCATTGAATAATAATAAGTAAATAGAAGTGGTAAATGAAAACTTATAAAGCTATAACATGAGAATAAGACTTAAGAATTTTGTGATTCAAGGAATATTGACATAGTTGGACATTCAATTTATACCTTATTTGATATGGGAGCTACACATTCTTTCATAGCTCCAGGAGTAGTAAAGTAAACAGGATTAGTTGTAACTGCTGCTGACTTAAGTTTGGGAGTGAGAACTCCTATGGGAAGTGTAGTAATTACAAGAGAAATGGTGAAAGAATGTCCTTTAACAATCCAAAACTTTGATAGTAAAGTAGATATGATCATTCTAGATATGGATAAGTACTATGCCATATTAGGAATGAATTGGATGGCAAGTGTGAAAGCTACTGTCAATTGTAAAGAAAAGCAAGCATTGTTTGAAGCTTTAGGAGGAAATAGAGCTATATTTCAAGGGAATTATGTAGCGGCAAGAGTATAAGAGCCGAGTACTCTAGAATTGATCATGGATGTTAGTTGGTTGAATGCTTTAGATACTGATTCTGAAAAGTCAAACGTAGAAGAAATTTTAGTAGTGAATAAATTTCCTGATGTATTTCCAGATGAATTACCTAGACTATCACCAAAAAGAAAGATTGACTTTGTTATTGATTTGATTCTAGGAACTGAGCTGATATCTAAAGCTCTATATAGAATGGCTCCAATTGAGTTACAAGAATTGAAAAAGCAATTACAAGAGTTATTGGATCAAGGCTTTATAGGGCCAAGTGTTTCACCATAGGGCGCACTGGTTTTATTTGTTAAAAAGAAGGATGGATTACATAGGCTTTGTATTGATTACAGAGAGTTGAATAAGGTGACCATCAAGAATAAGTATCCACTTCTGAGGATTGATGATTTGTTTGACTAATTGTAAGATACAAGTGTCTTTTTTAGGATTGACTTAAGGTCAGGTTATCATCAGCTGAGAATTAAGTTGGAAGATATTCCGAAGACAATGTTTCGGACAAGATATGGTCATTATGAATTTATAGTGATGCCTTTTGGTCTAATGAATGCTCCTACTGCATTCATGGATCTAATGAATTGTATGTTTAGACCTTTATTGAATAAGTATATAATTATTTCATTGATGATATTCTGGTATATTTTGTTACATTTATGCAATATGAAGAACATTTGAGAGTGGTGTTGCAAACTTTGCGAGAACACAAGTTATGTGCAAAATTATCTAAGTGTGATTTCTGGTTGAAGGAAATATCTTTTCTTGGACATATCATAATAGGTAATGGTATATCAATTGATTCCGAAAAGATTAAGGCTATAGTGGAATGGAAAAGACCAGAAATGGTGATTGAGATTCGAAGCTTTCTTAGACTGGCTAGATATTATAAGAAGTTTATTAAGGACTTCTCAAGGATTTTAAGATCACTTACCCAATTGACACGAAAGAATGTAAAATTTGAGTAAGGTGAAAAACAAGAAAAGAGTTTCTAAGAGTTGAAGAAGAGGTTAGTCTCCGCCCCGATCCTTGTATCGCTAAATGATAAATAGCCTTTCACTGTATATAATGATGCTTCTAAAAACGGATTGGGATGTGTACTTATGCAAAGTGGAAAGGTAATTGCATATGCTTTGAGACAGTTGAGACCACATGAGCAAAATTATCTAGCTCATGATTTAGAACTTGTGGCTGTAGTATTTGCTTTGAAATTGTGGCAACATTATCTATATGGACAGAGATGTGAAATTTTCAACGATCATAAGAGCCTTAAGTATTTGTTTACTCAGAAAGAGTTGAATATGAGACAAAGAAGATGGCTTGAGTTAATCAAAGACTATGATTTGGGAATTAACTATTGCCTAGGTAGAGTAAATGCGGTTGCTAACGCCCTAAGTAGGAAGAATTATGGTAAAGTTGCTTTTCTTTTGACTAATCAAAGAGAGCTAATTAAAGAGTTTGAAAGATTAAATTTGGAGTTTTCATGGCATGAAGAGAATATTGAATTACCAAATTTGGTGATAGAGATAACATTGATGCAAAGAATTATAAGCGCTCAACAAGGTGATATGGTATTGAATCGAATCAAAGAAGAAATAGGAAGTGGGAAATACACTGATTTCTAAATAGATGAACATGACACACTTTACATGGATAACCGATTGTATGTACCTGATGATGAGGAGCTTCGAAAACAAATTTTAAGTGAAGCTCATTATTCATGCTATACTATACATCTAGGAGGAACGAAGATGTACCAAGATTTGAAAAATAATTTTTGGTGGAGTGGAATGAAATGAGACGTGGTTGGTTTTGTGCTTAAGTGTGAAACTTGTTATAGTAAAAGCTGAACATCAACAACCAGGGGGATTACTACAAACCTTATCTGTTCCAAAGTGGAAATGGGATCGGATATCAATGGATTTTGTGAGTGGTTTACCAAGAACAACTGTTGGTTTTGATGCGATTTGGGTAATTGTTGATTGACTTACCAAATCGGCTCACTTTTTGCCAATTAATAAGACTTTTTCTCTAGAGAAATTGGCAAGAATATATCTAAAGGAGATAGTGAGACTACATGGTGTTCCAATAGGAATTGTATTAGATAGAGATCCTAGATTCGTATCAAAGTTTTGGGAAAGTTTACAGAAAGTGATGGGAATGAAGCTACAGTTTAGTACAGCATATCATCCTTAAACTAATAGACAGATTGAGAGGACTATTCAGACTTTGGAAGATATGTTGAGGGTATGAATTATAGAATTTAAAGGAAGTTGGGATGCTCATTTGCCTTTGGTCGAGTTCACTTATAATAACAGTTATCACTCAACCATACAAATGTCACCTTATGAAGCTTTGTATGGGAGAAAGTTTTGATCTCCATTATTCTGGGATGATATAAAGAAAGCTGTAATAGGTCTTGATCTGATTCAGGAAATAGTGGATAAAATCGTAGTGATCAAACAGAAAATGAAAGATTCCCAAGATAAATAAAAGAGCTGGGTTGATTTGAAGAGAAGAGAATTAGAATTCCAAGTGGGAGAACATGTATATTTA
The DNA here is from genome assembly GCA_024138005.1 of Lumnitzera racemosa. Taxonomy (NCBI): domain Eukaryota; kingdom Viridiplantae; phylum Streptophyta; class Magnoliopsida; order Myrtales; family Combretaceae; genus Lumnitzera; species Lumnitzera racemosa. Next base: position 49,599,579 of record JAMXBC010000007.1, read on the forward strand.
AGAGTAAAACCGATCAAGAGTATTCATTATGCTAAAGCCCAAGGGGAACTAAGTCCAAGATATATAGGCTCATTTGAGATCTTAGAATGAGTTGGGAATCTAACTTATCGATTAGCGTTGCCGCCTAATCTGTCAGGAACTCATAACCTTTTTCATGTATCAGTTTTAAGGAAATATGTTACTGATCCCAATCGTATCGTTGAGTTGGAATCGATAAGACTGCAAGAAAACTTGACATACGAGGAACACCTAGTGAAGATTATAGATAGTAAAGTACAGTAACTGAGGAATAAATAGATTCGTTACGTTAAGGTATTATGGAGAAACTATGAACGAGAATTAGTAACTTGGGAAGAAGAAGATGAAGTAAAGAAGCGATATCCACACATATTCGTAGAACCAGGTATGCATCTCAAGTTTTGAGAACAAAACTTAGTTGAAGGGGGGAAGAATGTAAACCCTAGAAAATTGATAGTTTGAACGCTAATTTAAGTTCGAGTGTCCTGAACTGTGTAATGAGTCGATAAGGCTAGTAACAATAAAAGATTATGAAACTTAATAAATCAAATATAACACCAATAATAAAAACCCCAGAAATTTATCAAAACCCTATATTGCATACTAAAACCCTAAATCTGATTATGCATCATTAACCAGAATTGAACTTAAATTTGATCGAAACCCTAAAACTCTAACTTTAAGTCTATAAAATAGTTAAATAGCACTCAATAGTGATATAACTGTAGTCGATTGCAATTATTGACTAAATCGCGTAATCGCATAAAATTTTAACGAAATTGTTAAAATAACTTGTAAAAATTTATAATTGTAATAGGTACCAATTAAATTGATAAATTTTCATAAAATTCTAAAATTAATTTATGATGATTATTTTTATGATTTTTAGGTTTAGAAAAATTACATATATTTATTTTTAATTTCTATTTTCTTCACTTTTCTTTCTTTCTTTTTCTCTTTTTCTTTGTTTTCTTCTTCTCTTCTATTTTCCTTAGCTTACACGTGAATTTCAACTGAATAATTTTAGCAGCTCATGTGCCTAAGATGACTGTACATGTGTCACAAATTTAAGGGTGAGAGGATAAATTACTAAAGGAAGTGTAATTTCTAATTTAATGCCTAATCTAATGGGATAATGATCTTGTAATTTTTTTTTATTATTTACTTGCTTCCATCTGCTGAATCATGTCCCAAATCTTGGAAAAAAAAAAAGAAACCCAATCGAAAACACAAAGTGAAAAGCAAAAGAAAAGAAAAGCAAAGTAAAAACAAAACCAAAAGAAAACTGGGAAGAACAAGGAGAAGAATAAGAAGAAAAAGAAGAAGGAGGAAGAAAAGAAGAAGAAAATCAAATATAATTAGGTAAGTATAATTATTTTACTAGTATATATTTATATTATATGGTATATACATGTATATACTAAGTATTTGTGCTGTATTTTATTAAATATTTCAGTATATATACATGTATGTATGCATAAGTAGATAACTTAATATATATATATATATGTATGTATAAAGATACGTATGTAGACATGTATGTATATAGGTAGAATATATGGTATGTGTATGTATCCATAAGACTACAGATAGTATGTATTTAGTTTTTTTTACAAAATAAATATAGATATATATATATATATAGTTGTACACGTGAAATTGGCTAAGTATGTATATACGTGTACAAACTTTATTTCATACGTATAGATATAAGTATAGGTATATGTATATTATATATATATATATATGTATTTGGTATTTATATATTTATGTACACATGTAAGTTACATTTTATATACATATAGGTATACATGTATGTGGCGTGAATATATGTATAATATATAATATATGTATAACATATAGTATATATGTAGTATACCGAATATTAAGTAATACATATGATATAATAATATTTAATAAATAAAATAAATTCATAAATATATAAGGAGTAGGTATATATATATTACCGTAAATTAGGAATTTCTAATTAAAGTAACTTATAAAATTAATCAAATATAGTATAAGTAAATATATATATATATATATATATGTATATAAAAAAATACAAACGAATAATAAGAAAATAATAAATGATAAAAATAACAGTGATAATAATAATAATAATTGTAATGAGTCTAAAATCTCAAAAATAAGTAAAAATGAGTGACTAAGGTAAAATATGCTTAAAATAATAAAATTATCAATTATACGATTTAAATAACTATTAAATCATAAATATATTAAGAAAAAACTAAAATTAATATTTTATAATTTCTAAAATTAAAATAATAAATTTTGTGATATTTTTATATCATAATTCAAACTGTGAGTCTCAATGTCCAAAACAGACCTCGGTACGAGAAAATATACTTGAAAATGATTAAAATAGACTATAAGTTTATAACGATCCGAGCTTAAACAAAAAAGTTATTTGCGATTCGATAAAAAAATCGAATAGACAATTTCGTGTAACTAGGTGAAATAAACCCTACAAATTACAATACTAGTTTAGCTTTAAATTTACAAACTTACAAATTTTTATTATTTTCAGGTTTTCTTGACATTAGCCCTAAGCTACCACCAGATTATTACGACTCTTGAGTTAATTATGGCTGAGTGAGTTTTCCTAATAATTTCATACTTATTTGTGTTTATAGTTAGTGAATATAAGTTATGATCAATAATGGAATGTTGTATGGGGTTGGGTTATGCTTGTATATGATAATCGGTTGTTAATTGTGAATTTACTTTAAATTACAATAATGTATTGATTGTTGCATAATAGATTCACTAGAAATTGATTGTTTGTGACTTTGAATGATCACTGAATAATAAGTCTTAATTTTACTCGACTAAAAAGAGTTAACTTGAAATAGGCATAATCATATACCCTATAACAAATTCCGGCAGTTATATTACACAGAGGTAGCGAGAGACCATACGTGGGTTGATTATTGATTGTTATAAATTTCTTATAGTGCACATGTGCGATATGACCTTACTCTGGCCCATGGGATTACTAGGCATTGGAGGTACCAATCGCTTGGCTAAGGGTCGAGTCTGGAGACCTCTGTTTAGGGGTGAGTAAGGGCTACATAAACCTACTCACAATCATATGCAGTACTCATTTTTGATAAAACTGATAATGAATATACCATTACATTTTAAATATGAAACATGAAGTTTCGTTATGAAATTAGTTTTAGTATAATATCTGGATTTGACTGTACCGATGTATCTCTAACCCTGACTTTGGAGGGCGTTAAATCTGAGTTGCATGCAGTACCTGGTCACCTGTATGTATTTGTTTGGTATATTGATTGACATGCATTCATTTGATTGAATTTAATTATTGTATAATTTGATTGCTATATGGTTGAGGGGATTATCTCACTAAGTTAGTTAGCTTATACACTTGTAGTTTTCTTTCATAGGTAGAGTTATTTGTGGGGTTGGGCCGTTGCATGGCCAAGGTTAATGTTCATAACAGGGTTAGTGTGGGAGCAGGATGTAATTAGAGTATATTTATGATAGTTTATCTAGATTATAGAGCTGATTATGTAATCAAATGATACTAGTTTGACTTAAGAAATGCTTTAGATTTCTTATCTGTAAATTTTTATATAAATAGATTATGTGTTATGTTTCTATATTTTATTATTGTTATCATGAAATGATGTTACTCATGCGTGCACATCTTGGTTATTAGTTGTAACTGTAGTTGTGGCCTTGTGTATCATATAAAGGGTCGTTGATTATAAGAGAAATCAATCTGTAATCTTTTGTATGGTATACGGCGATTGCCACGACTAGCCCCCTCGAGTTGTGACACATCTCACTTTCACCTACATCACATCTCTTTCTAGTCCCTTCTTCTCTCTTCCTTTACTCCTTTTCTCTCTCTTTCACCCCTTGTTCTCTCTCGTCCCACCTTCTCTTTCTCTCTTACCCCCTATTCTCTCCCTCATCACTCACCATACACACATACACATATTATATGACATATACTCTTGACACATACACATGATCCTCATTATAGGGCAAAAATACATACAACTAAAAAAAAGAAAGACATGCACACACATTGCACTTTATATACACATAGATAAGATATATTAAATACACATACATATATTTTAGACATTCATTAAAACTACACTCTCATTTATCAAATTAAATACATATACACACATATATTATTTATTTATATCTATACAAGTCCTCTTACATCACATACTATATACATATATATTATTCATATACATACCATTCTTTTTCTCTTCTTTGCATTCTTTCTCGTTGTACCCCCTTCATAAGGACATGCACAAAAACACTACTGTCTACCAAAACACACACATGTACATGATAATACACATACCCTTTACACACTTCACATGGTACATGTATACTCAAAACATGCATAGTGGCATGAAATTCATGTACACAAAATTAATATTATGAACTTATACTGATGGACAATATGTAGGCATATAGTTGTTTGCACTCGACACCTGATGCATCATAAGCACACATATACGTTACTAATGGTACAGTACCTCCACAAATGATATTCATAAAACAATACCTCCTCCGAAAAAATCAAAGAAAACCCTAAAATTAATAAATTGACAACATAAAACAAAGATAAAAGGAAGACTTAGTTGAATATAGAAGAATGATTAATTCTTATTGAATTTCTCTTTCAATAACTCGAATCTTGATTAAGGATTTAGGGTTGAGTTGGGAGCTATAAGTTTCTTCGAAAAGTGTCGTAATATTTTTTGTGAGGAGGAGATATAGTACTGTAAGATACGTTTGTTTGATATGGGGTTAGTAGAAAGTTTAAATTTTTCCCAAATAATATTGTCCCTAACACATGATGTCTATTTACATGCCATGTTGATGTATCAAAATAATAAATTATTTATTTCATTTAGTTCCCTTAATTAAATTTTTTACTTCACTTGGGTTTCGTAGCTTTTCCCTCCTTAAAGAAACTTCCATTCTCAATAGTTTACATACTTAAGTCCTCAAACAATTCTAGATACTTGCTCTTGATCTCCTCCTCAAACTCCTAAGTTGCCTTTCTTTCTGACTAGTTTAGCTACATAACACGTCTGATTACAACTCTAGTAACTCTAGATCTACTACTTATACATGCAGTTTGATAAGAATAAGACTACTAGACCTTTGACTTGTAGTCGAGCCTCAAGCCTAGAAAGACTAATGAGGCAAATCTTCCTATTCTAATTGAATCCTACTGAAGTTGAGCTAATTCTTGTTGCTAACCGACTTCTTATGCCAAGCTAAATAACTACATATCTTTCGGAAGTCATGTGTCGACTATACAAATGCCTTGTTGATAGTTCGCCCCCTCACACTTGATTGGCTATGATCGAGTCAATCCCTACCTTAATAACATTGGTGCCAAGAAGCTAAGAACTCCAGTACATTTCCATCGCCACTTCTTCTCAAATAGATCTAGGTTTGACCAATACCTTTACTCGGCACCCTTGCTTGGCCCTCTATCCTGGCCATACTATTTTGTTTATTTCAACCAAAAGCATCCTCAATAAGTTATTGCCACATATCCCAATCCTACGTAAAGGAATCTACTATACTAATCATTATTTTTTTTAAATATTCGCTTTTACCCTTTGTAATCCCTATATATTGCTTCTTGTGGTTATGACCCATTTTGTCTTTTTCCATTTTAAGTAGGTTACCCTAATTTCAAGGGTATAAATATGCACTACATATGTAGTCGTAGGGTGATACACAACATCTCATCATTAATATACCGAATATTCTTCTTGTAAACGTTGCTCTCTTAGCTTGTTTACTTACTTTAGTCTTATCTTAACCCTTAAGCAAGGCTAAGTGCCTAGTAACCTCACTAGACCACCTCATACATCATAATGAGTTGTGCCATGAGTTCTTGGAAGTTTCATTGGTATATCATAACTTGTAGAGCTGTTCTTAGGTTTACTTATTTACTTTTCCAGTTGTTACACTACTTTCCATCTCATTCTTCAAGCTTTCGACAAGCTTGGACCTACCCCTGCAATGGACCTTATTTATTCTTGGTCTTGGTCTGCATTATCTTAGTATCAAAGCAAAGGTTTCATTTGGGTAAGTTGTTTCTGTGTTTTGTGAAGTAGTGTTTTCTATAGTAGTACACCGAAGTTGTGAAGAGAATCATTGAAGTGTTTGAGTATGTACTAGGGTGTAGTAGTTTATTCTTAAGTATACTTTGTTTTTCCCTATTTTGGACATTGGAAAATAGATCAAGTTTCTGTATAGTGATTTGTTCATCGATATAGTTATAGTATTTATGAGTTAACTAGATAGTTGTGTGGAGAGTGTGCATGTTGTTTACCTTAGAGAAATACTATCAATTGTATCTTAGGTTCAAAGTTTTACAACCAAATTTGTTGAAGAAAATGATAGACCTGAGTGTTAATACTAGTATTAGGAATAATAATAGTGGTGTTGTTTACCATGATCGCGAGCCCTAGGGTACCCCTAGAATCACAGACGATAGACTTTATGAAATGGCCAAAGTTATTTATGCAATGGCCTATTGACCTATTGAGGCTATACAAAACACTCCACATGTTGCCCAACTTGTTAGGGGATAGTTCCCAACTTGACAAGTTTGAGGCACAGGAGAAGGAGGATGGGTGAGAAGGAGGATTGACTTAAGAGATTTGAATGATGATAGAGTAGAAGAGTTTGAAGAAGAAGAGCGAGCTCGAGCACCTCAAGTTGCTAACTAAGTAAAGCTTCACATTTCGAGCTTAATGGGTTTGGAAGTATAGATGGTTATTAGGATTGGGAGGAGAAGGTTGAATGCCTTTTTGATTATTTCTAATATGAGGACCAAGAGAAAGTGAGGACTGTTAGCATTAAGTTCTGAAGTTATGGCATGATGTAGTGGAAAAACATCCAAATCATGAGGAGACGAGAAGGATATAGATAGGTAAGTACTTGGCCTGAGATGAGGAGGATACATAGAAACAAATTTGTACTGGATACATATTTGCAAGACACTTTTGTTAGACTTGAAGAGTTTAGACAAAGAGGCCAAACTATTGATGAATATGTTCAAGAATTCCACATACTCATGATTCGTTGTGGAGTAGAAGAATTATCAACATGAATAGTGTTAAGATTCCTTACTAGATTAAGAAGTGATATCTGAGACATTGTAGAACTTTAGCAATTTATTACAATGGATGAGGCTATAAGAATAGCCCAATGAGTGCAAAGAAAAAAGAGAAGCAGAATATTGACCCCGACTCTAGACGAGCCGACTAACTTAAAGAGATTACCAAGCTCAACCTAACATCGAGCTAACTAGGAAGATAGATGCTAAGATCGAACACAAAGGATGACCTGATCGTGATGTGTTAACGTAAGCATATGAGAAGGGATAAGGATTTAGGAGGAAGACCAACCAAATTAAGTATTACGAATTGAGGATGGTCCAGTCATGGCAAACGCCGTATACTGTATGAAGAACCTATGATTGGTTACCCTTCTAATCATGAACTCTTCATACAGTATACAAGGCTCTACGACATACTAGCTTACTAGAAATATACAAATTTAAATGATATCATCACATAACATATTTATATAACATTTAGACTACAAAGTTTACAATAAGCAGTAATTTAGTACGATTATGTCTATATTACTAATAAAATAAAAAGTACACAAGTTAAAGTCTACACAATCAGTTCTCTTAACATACTGAAGGGCCAGCTCTTGCTTGGGTCCCTGAGCTAACCTCTGGCATCTTCAGCTAGCCTCAATGAATAAGCCATCTTGTAGCAAAAGTCAAGGGGGTTTAAGCCTAAGCTTAGTGAGCAAAATCCTAACCATACCTCACGCAAGTTATAAATACATTATATTTACGTATATGAATGAATGAATAAAATGCCAAACAATATGTATAGTTAACTAGTGACAATACGTAACTCAGATTTAATGCCCTTCAAAGTCAGGGTTAGGGTATATACAACACCAGTCAAATCTGGGTATTTTACTAGAACTTACTTTATTATGGAACTCCACATTCCGTATTTAAATCAAACAAGTCCTTTATTTTCATAAAAACTAAGTTTTAGTATAATCGTGAGCGAACCCCTACAATTTACACTCACTCCTAAATGGAGGCCTTTAGACTCTTTCCTTAGCCAGGCGGTTGGTGCCTTCAATGCCTAATATTCCTGTAGGCTAGGGTAAGGTCATTTTGTATGAGTGCATCACACAGAACCAATAAATTTATAATAACAACCCTCGAATGACCTCTTGCTATCCCCGTATGATGTGACGACCGAAATTTAGGTCAATGTGATGTATGTCATTACATGTACCAGTTTCTTTTTATTAGCTAAGTATAGTTAAGTCCACTTATATTGTGACCAAACAATATTGCATACAATCACCATTTATACTACTATGCAACAACAATTTGTTATTCATATTTAAGGTAAATTTACAAATCAGCACACAATAGCATACATAGGCATTTCTCGACCCCATACAATGTTCAATTAACATAATCAATTAAGTTCATTAGCTACAATTATATACAAGCATGGAATCATAGGGTAAATACTCACTTGGCCATGACGACTCGCTCTAGTCGTAGTAATCAATCGGAAGATCCTCACCCGCGTTGGGATCACTTGATCATTACGATATAACAACGATGATAAGTAATTGAATTAACTAGTGGTTTTAGATAACTATTTACCTAATTCTATTTAGATTACAACAAATTTTTCTTCGATTGAACCATATTACTAATCATACGTAACATTTTCATTCTATTTCCAATATTTATTAACTTATAGTCGTTTTTCATCATTTTCGGATGTATGTTCACACGATGATGTCCATTTTGGACATTAAAACTCGTATTTTATAATATGAACTAAATTTACTGGAATTTTAACTATTGAAGCTTAAATATTCTTATTAGCTAGTTTTATATCCTATTTTAATAGTTAATGATTTCATTAGCTATTAAGTTTGTATACTTAGATGATCTTACATTGGTATTACTAATTTATGTGATTAATTAAGTCTAGTTCAATCTAAGATGGGTCTTAGGGGCTTACAATAATTTTTCTCATATATGTACATGTACACATATATATTATCTTATTATATCATCTTATATTTTATTATTTTGTATGCTTATATCATCGCTTATGTTATCAATTACTTATGTCATTGCTTACATATGTCCATACTTATCTTTATGTATTTACGTACTTTATACATATGTTATGTATATACTTATACTTCTTATATATGAGTATGTATACTTGTGTACTTATACGTATACTAGTACATATACCCATATATACATATGGTTATATATATATTTTTATACGCATTTTCGTATGCCTAGTATAACCTCTTAAGAAAGCTTCACAAATTTCACATTTTTGCTTTTTAAGGGCTTATTTAGTAAAGTATATGTATGTATAGTTAGTATATTCATCATTTTAGGTTATGTACATAAAGGGTACTCATCTATACATGTGTTCATTAAGTGTATTCTTATATACACATGCTTAAGCATTTGTATATGTGCTCCTCTTCCAATTATCTAAGGATTAGGATTTCCTATACTTAGACTAAGCATCTCACCAAACCCTTACACATATACTTCTTATGTATTCATTTGTTGCATGTAAATATGTATTTCTACATATATACCTAAGTATTTATACACTTTTAAACATGGATATGGAGTTTTCTACCTTCAACAATACATATGTACATATTATACAAAGTTTCTACACTAAGCTAACTTATACATCTAATGACTAAATAAGATGAAAAATTACATAATAACATACCTTTTTTCCCCTTATAATATGAAAAGGAAGACAAGTATATATGAGATGATGGTTTATTTTGGTAGTTGGAATTGTGAAAGTGAAGTTGAGAAAGTGTTTGGAATTAAGGAAGTAAGGGGGTCACAGTTTTGGTGAGGGAGAAAAGAGCTTTGTTTTGTGTTGTTTTTGTGTTTTAAAAATGAAGACAAGTGGGGTCCTAAGTAGAGAAGAAGTGGATGACAACAAAGGAAAAGAAAAGGGGGGAAATCCAAAAGACAAGAAAAGAATTCAATAGAAAGAAAGGGAAGATTCTAGTTTGATAGTAGCATTTGTTGACTTGGTCAACCTTTTGACTTTAGTCAACTCCTTAAATTTACATGTAATCTAAGTGTACATAATGAAGTAATTAAGGAAAATTGGAAAGAAAATAAAGGAAATAAAAGGAATGATGGAATTTATTGAAATGATTAGTAAGAATAGGTAATAAGATCTTCCTCTAAGTATTTATAACCTATATACATTGTTTAGTATGGTACTTAGTGTTACTGTCATGAAAAATGTCATTTAGGATACTAATACCTACTATATGTAATATAAGCATCAACTAAACACTTAACTCCTTATAATACTAATGTAGTTATATAATTAGAAGATGAATGCGATCTATAATGCACTATCCTAGTTTCTAATTGATTACTTTAGTATTGTATATATTTATGAATGATTGAAAGTTATCTTTGATCTTTTACTAATGATTTAGTAAGATACTATGGATATATTGTTAATTAAGGTTTTAGAATAGATTATAGTGACTTAGTACTTTTATATCCTTAAAGTTGTAATTTTAGGGTTTTATCACTTTCAGGCGTAAACTCTAGTATTTATATACATTTAGGGTATAAAAATTTGCAACGCGATTGATTAGTTATTTTAAGGTTTTCACTTTCATTAACCTTATTGGCTCTTAGGAACATATAACACACTTGTGCCTACTTCAGATGTTAGGTCAAATGCTAAGGATTTAGACACATGGTTGCTCAGTGTTTGAATTGACAAACTATGATTATCAAGGGAGATGACCCTAAGCTTGAAGTGGATAGTATTGATGAGGAACCTAAGAAAGAGGTTGTTCTCGAAAAGAAAACTACTGAAGAGGGTAAACTAGTCAAGGAAGATGTGCTCACTGAAGACTTAGATAAGTTGAATCTAGTTGTTTGAGGTTCAATGAGTTTAGAACCTTCATCAAAGGAGGAGTAGAGGGAGATCCTATTCTACATCACATGCAAAGTAAATGATCAGGTGTATGCATTCATAGTGGATAGTAGGAGCTACACCAATATGGCATTTGTCGACTTGATCAAGAAGCTAAAGTTGTTGACTATCACATAATCGAAGCCGTATAAGTTACATTGGCCAAATGAGTAAGGAGCACTATATGTCACTTAGTAAATATTACTACCGATCTCTATTGGGAATCATTTCGACGAGATCCTTTGTGACGTATTACCCCTATGTACATCACATGTGTTGCTTGGCTAACATTGGCAGTTCGATTGAAGAGTTATGCATGATAGATTTAAGAACAATGTGTTCAAAAAAGATGGGAGGAAGGTTACTTTGAACCTTATGACATCAAGTCAAGTTAGTAAATTGTAAGCTAAACTTCTAAAAAGACTTTATTTCTAAGTAGAGTTGAGTTGCGAGAAGATATAAAGGCCGACATGCTAACTTTTATGTTAGTTAGATGGCTATCAGAGCTAAAGTAGCATATTGATTTATCTTTTGAGATTTATTTGTGCCGACCTATTTCCAAAATAGTTCCCCAAAGGATTACCTCCATTCAGAGGCATTGAACACTACATTGATTTGATACTCGATGTTGTCTTACTAAATAAGCTAGCTTATTGGATGAATCCCAAACAGGCTGCTGAGCTCCAAAGACAAGTTAATGAACTAATAAGGAAAGGGTATGTGAGGGAGAGCCTTATCCCCTATATGGTGTCGGCACTGCTTGTAAATCCTAGGAAATTGATAGTTTGAATCCTGATTTAAGTCCGAGTGTCCTAAACTGTATAATGAGTCGATAAGGCTAGTAACAATAAAAGATTATGAAACTTAATATATAGAATATAACACTAATAATAAAAACCCTAAAAATTGATCGAAATCCTAAATCGTATACTAAAACCTTAAATCTGATTTATGTACTAGTAATCAAATTGAACCAGAATATGATCGAAACCCTAAAACTATAACTTTAAGCCTATAAAATAGTTAAATATTACTTAATAGTGATATAATTGTAGTCGATTACAATTATCGACAATCGACTAAATTGCTTAATCGTGTAAAATTTTAAAAAAATTGTTACAATAACTTGTAAAAATTATAATTGTAACGGATACCAATTAAATTGATAAATGTTCACAAAATTCCCAAATTAATTTATGATGAGTATTTTTATAATTTTTATGTTTAGAAAAGTTACATATATTTATTTTTAATTTTTATTTTCTTCCCTTTTCTTTCTTTCTTTTTCTCTTTTCTTCCTTCTCCTAATATTTTTCTACTGCACATTCTAGAAATGAGAAACAAAACAGTAGCATATGTGCTCAATTAAAATGCTAAGTGTTGAGTTTATAAAAGTGAAAAAAATTAGATATGATGACCTTGTCTTATCCAGATTAATGTAAAGATTAGGATAGGATTTTATTTTATCTTCTTTTCTCCCTCAATTGTTGATCATGTGAACATAAAAGGAAAAAAGAAATCTAGAAAAACAAAAAGAAACCAAACTGAAAGAAGAAAGAAAAATTCTGGAAGTTAAAATAACGTGAGAAGGAAAACTAAGAAGAAAGAAGAAAGAAGAAGAAGAAGAAGGAAGAAAAGAAGAAGAAAAAAAAAATCAAATATAATAGCTAAGTAAAATTATTTTAGTAGTACATATGTATATTATATGGTATGTACATGTATATATATTAAGTATTTGTATTGTATTTTATTAAATATTTCATTTCCTATACATGTATGTATGCATAAGTAGCTAATTTAAGATATATATATGTATGTAGACATGTATGTATATATGTCATAACCCTAAAGGGAGCCTAATAGGATTACCTAAATTTCTATATCATGTGTGCACCTATGATTCGAAAATCATCTTACAAATCAAAGATTGCAAGATTCTAAATAATTAGTCATTAAAGTTTTTATTTATTTATTTAATTAACTTACGACTACATATATGTGACTATGGATATCCGATAAGCCACAGTCCATCAGAACCATAGAGAATCGGTATCTCCTACCAAACAATAAGATTAGGTAGTAAAGTTCTAAAATTGAAACTTATTAAAGTCACAAAATTTAAATGTAGTATTAATAATTATATATATGATAATTCAAATGAACCATATAGTCCGTCCTTAGAGTCTAACTTCTATGTTTCTCGACGTTGGCACTCAACTCTCAGTTCTTAACCCATGCCCGATCATTTAGCAACTTGTAAGAGAAAACTATTAGGGGGTAAGCTACAAGAGCTTAGTGAGTTAACCCTTATACTATACCAGTAAACCAGTTATCAAATAGTTTATTACCAAACATATGAATACATGAACAAGCAATATACCAAACAGTATATATGCAATTGACTGGTACTGCATATAACATCAAATTTAACGTCCTCCAAAGTAAGGGTTGGAGATACATCGACACCAATCATAACCGGGCTCTAGCACTTGGGTTTTTACCCTTATATCATTATATATATATATATATATATATATATATATATATCAATTCCCTATTTTACTAAATAGGTTTCTACTTCCATCAGTCAATAGTATACAAATATCCAAGTCTAGCGGTGACTTGGCCTTGTAGTCGACGTTCACTCCCTACAATGGTGGTCTCTAGATGCGACCCCTAGCCACCCACGGTTAGCGTCTCTAGCGCCAATAGAACCTGTGAGCCAAGAGTAGGGTTTTGTTGTACCAATGCTTCTGCACTATACTAATCAAATCATGTAGGAATCCATCCCTCTAAGGCCTTTCATTACCAATTGCGTGAGATTACGATCGGAACATTATATGCAATGTTCGTGATTTATGCATGAACCGTTTAATTTTAGTTGGGTTGAATATGATTAATTCAATTTATGAGGTGATCAAACATTATCAACAAATCATTCAAATAATGCAACAATCAATTATATCACATTTAATAGTATTTTACATAGTTATCAATCAATATCAGTCGCATACATAACCCAAAACCCCATACATCAAGTTATTAATATTTAATTTATATGTACTAACTACAAGCATAAAACAAGTATACAGTTATCGGAAATACTCACTTAGTCATAAATGATGTCAAGGATTGTAATAGTCCAAAGATAAATCGGTTTCGATCTTAGAATCACCTAACATTAGGGGAATATGGAAAGTAATAAGTTTGGGGATATAAATAACTAAACTAGCATGTTAAATCATACTGTTTACTTAAATCGGTTATTGATTTACGTGAGATCATTGATTCGAGCTTTTTATCAAATCGCGTATAACATTTTCGTTTTAGCTCAGATCGTCATGAATTTATAGTCCATTTTGATCGTTTTCGAGCGTATTTTCTTATAACGAGGTCCGTTTTGGACGTTGTGATTCGCAGTTTGAATTGTGATATAAAAATATCACAAAATTTATTATTTTAATTTAAAAATTATAAAATATTAATTTTAGCTTTTTCTTAATATATTTATGATTTAATAATTATTAAATCATATAATTGATATTTTTATTACTTTAAGCATATTTTTCCTATTTTTGAGATTTTTAGCTTTATTATGATTATTATTATTATTATTGAATTTATTATTTTTATTACTTCTCATTTTCTTATTATTTATGTATTTTATGATTTATACATACATATATATATTTTCGGTATACTACATATATATAATATATGTTATACGCGATATGTATGTATATACTTATTTTATGAAAACAAACATGCTACTTATGTACATATATATATTCATGTATTTGTATTTATACATAATAATATACTTATATAATTTCTGAATACTTAGATATATATAAATAATCTACAAATACCTATTCTTATATTATATATTCAGTATATATATATTTACATAGTATTTGTTATAAAGTATGTACACAATAAATTATACATATATTTTATGATATATGCGGTACATCGCAAGATATACTCTATATTATACATATATGTATATGTCATATTATAGCGACCTTAGGAGGGGTCTAGTAGTATTGCCTAAAATTTCCATATCACGTGTGGACCTATGATAAGAAAATCGCCTTGTAAGTCAGAGTTTGCAAGACTCTAAATAATTATTTGCTAGAGTCTTCAATTTTAGTTCATTGACTCATTATGTAATATAAATAATTATGGATATCTATTTTTCCACAATTCCTCAGAACCGCAAAGAATCGGTATCCCCTACCAAAATAGTGAAATAAGATAGACAATTCTAAACTTACTAAAGATACTAAACTTAATTGAGACATTAGTCGTTTTTCGGAGCATTCCGAATTAACTACACAAGCTTTTCATCATACTGATTCAATGGTAGTACTCTATACTCGATTCCTATCCCTTTCTCAACTACCGATCAACCTGCAAGGAAAAGAACTGTTGGGGTGTAAGCTTACGCTTAGTGAGATGATTACCCTCATCAATACCGCATGACAGAAATTTATTAAATGCACAGTCATATGAATGCATGAACAATCAGTATGCCGAACAATCAGTATGCATACAGTGACCTAGGAACTACATACGACTCAAAATTACGCCCCCTGAAGTTGGGGTTTGGAGATAATTAACCGGCCCAAACCAAAATCCGAGTTCTAGACCTTAGGTTTTATTTCATTTGTACTATCGTGCTCATGCCAAAACAAAACTCTATATATGTAATATATATATATGTGTGTGTATAATTCCTTTACTAAAATCAAATCATATCTTTTAAAATCCCAAGTCTAGCGGTGTGGTGGCCTCCGCAATCCACAAACATACGCCCTAAGCAGAAGCTACAAAACTCAGCCCCTCGCCGACGGTTGGCATCTCCCAGTGCCCAGTAAGCCCATCAGCTTAGGTCAGAGACTCAATATATATGATGGCATAGCTAATGCCCAATCTTGCAGGAAACTTATATTCCTGTGAGTCCCCTCCCATCTTTTGTGTGAAGCGGCAGTCGGTGTTATCCGTATGTAATATGGGGAATGCATGATTCATTTTGAGTTCTTAATTGTACAAGTGATTAACTTGATTTTTAGAGTGACCAAACAATTTCATCCATACAATTCACATATATATATGCATTACAAACAATTCCCATTATTATATATAATTAAAAAAATCATCGCATTCATCCATAAATTCAAACACATGCATCTCCCATATCCCACAAGCATCTAAATTTATATATATAGTTTAGGTGCATCTATTCTACAAGCACAATCAAGTAAAGAGTCATTGAGAATTTACTCACTCAACCATGCGGATCAATCAAAATAATCCGGGATAGGTCGTCTCCCCAAAATCGGGTCCCCTGGACATCGTAAATATGATACTATAAGGATTTGAAATAAAACCTAGAAAACTAAGCTAAAACCCTTGAAGTTATACTTTGGACTTGGTTTCATAAATTTTTCCGGTTTTACTTAAAAGTTCAATCGCGTATAACGTTTTCGTTTTAAATCTAATTTTTATGATCTTATAGTCAATCTTCATCGTTTTCAAGTGTACTTTAACGTGGTGAGGTTAGATTTTCAAAATGAGGCATACAATTCTATCCATAGGTCAGAACAGTAGCGTTCCTCATGTGTTGGAGTGCTTTTGGGCCTTGTATGGTAAATGAGCTTTTTAATAACTTAAGAAATTCTTTAGGCTTGGTATTAAGATTTTATCCTAAGCTTAAAATACTCCTTGAGATCAGATTTACAACTTTGATTTATATTCCAAAGGCTAACAACTACTTCTTAGGCCCTTTAGTGGGCTTAAGTTGTCAAATGGGCTTGTTTTTGGTTCAAACTAAAGTTAATGACTTTGGTGGGCCTATGGGGCCTTAGGTGGATTTCTTATGGGCTTCAAAACAACCTCTCTTGATACTTTAAGGTGCTGGTCAAATTTTTATTGAAGGCCTAACTTAGAGTTCTAGGCTTGTTTTGAGAGTTTTAAGCTCGGTTTTGAGTTTTAGGCTTTATATGCTTACTATACTTGCTTTAGTTAATCATTTTACTTTGTTCTTTCACTTTTATCATATTTTTATGCTTCATTCTCCCACGTTCCAGATCTGTTCATGATGGTTCCAAGGGGTCCTTACTTGGTTTTTCAACTTGTTTCATCATTTCCTTAAGTTTAGGTGGTAGATTATGCACTTAACTACTTGTGTGCAAATGTTAACTTAAGTTTTTTCCATCAAATGATCCTTTAACTCATGCTCCACATAAAGAAATAAAAATCTTATACTTAATACAACTCCCATATCATAGCTCATGTTATACAAAGTTGGTTTTTTCATAAAAATTCATGTGATGGATTTTTCCTTAACTTAAGTCTAGATTTGAGCATGTTTAACTTAATGGAAACAAAATCAACGTCCAAATGACTATGGAACCCTCATGTCCAGCATGCTTATCCTCCATTGAAGTTCTCATTTCAAAATTTTCTTAGCTTAAAATCTTCCATTCAAAGCATTAAACAAATGTCTTGACAAAACACCAACTTTACATGCTCATATTTCAACTTCATGTAAGGGTTTTATGGTTTGTTTCTTAAAACGATTTTTTGGTGTTTTAACAACTTATACCTTACTCATATCTTTAAGAAATCCAAGTCTCCTAACATAAATACTAATCCACACATCACAAGAAACACTTACTCGTCCTTAACACAAAGTGTGGTGGTTGTGCACTAAGGTTCCACTTTAGCTCTTAACTTTGACTCCTCCTTTTTGCTACCTTTTAAAACTCAAATCTTTTGTTCTTTTGGTATGAGGTTTATGGAAGATTCTAATGGTCTTAAAAGGTCTTAGATGGTGAAAGGAAATGATACAAGAATAATAAGAGAAATTATCGTGAGTATGGAAGCAAAAATGGTGGCGGAATGTTAAGAATTTGTGGAGTTTGATTTCTTCTTTTGATTTGCGTTTAAAGTGAGAGAAAAGGAAGTGAAAATGGGAGTGAAAGAGGGAGAGAGTGGCAGATCTTGAATGGGGAAAGAAGTGTGTGCATGAAGCTTTAATTGATTGTCTTGTAGCTTACACAAAAATCAACAATTGCAACTATTGATGATGTAAGCATTAAGGGGTGAATAGTGATGTATAAGAGAAAGTGATTAATGTTTGAAAGACAAGAGCATGGCCCCCCTTTCTCCCTTGTCAAAATTTGCCATTTAAAGTCTTTTTGGGCCATGGAGCGGTCTTGTGTCATTTATTAAAGTTAAACTTATGAAATCTTGTGAAAAATTGTCCATATGTAATATAAGTGAAGGGGTGATAGGGAAATTGTCTTATCACTAGATTTTGATAAGTTATCAATTGATAAATGATTCCAACTCTCAATTGATAAGTTATTTAAGGTGATTTGTTGGTCCACTTATTTATGTGTAAAGCTTACACATGAAGATAAGGGCATAGCCTTATAGGAAATTGTTTTAAGGTTTTCATCTCGGATTGTTTTGTAAATTGTGATTTGATTTTTATAAAATTGTGAAATTTTATAAAGTTGAATGAAATTATTCAAATTAAATTATCAATTAATTACTTAGGGTTAAAATTCCTTAATGGTTTTAAGGTTTAGGATTTTAAGTAACTTTAGAGCTTGCAGTTCTTCAAGCTCTGGTTTTTTTGACAATTGGCTTTTGAATTGTAAAAATTTAATTCCTTTCTAAATATTAACTTAAGTTTTTGGTTTAGTTGATCTTTGGGAACATTCGGATGGTACTCTTAATCAAGTCTTAGGCCTGCTAAAAGTAGGGTTTACACATATATTATTATTTATGGAAATATACTACTATATATATACTATATGATTACATATGTATATATATACAAAAATAATTATACATGGATACATATCTATATATATAGCTTAGAGTGTAAATATATATATCTACTATAGTCATTTAATGAAAATACTTAATACTAATTATATGTATTCTTAAAAAATACACATAATACATACTCTTCCGTATAATATACCTATATACATACATTATACATACATAGCCTAATACATACATATCTAATTCAATTTATGTATTTATGCACACATACATGTATTAGTAATTTTATATTTATAAAAATACTATACAAATACTTCATTTATACATGTATAAACTATATAATGTACATCTATACTAGAAAAATAAATTACTTACCTATTTATTTTAATTCTTTCTTCTTCTTTTCTTCTTTCTTTTTTTTTCTTTTCTTCACAATTTTTACTTCCAGAATTTTTTTTTTCGGTTTTCTTTCCAAAGCTTTTCTTCTAGGATTTGTTTCCTCTCTTTTCATATGTGCAGCAATTTAAATAAAAAAAAGAAAAAGATAACCTAAATCTTATCCTAATCTCTTCATTTATGAACATAGGACAAAGTTAATCATTTGTAATTTTTTTCTTTCTTTGTAACTTAACACTTAGCAATTTGTTTCCTCATGTGGGCTACTAGTTTGCTTTCCTTTTCTAGAATGTGACAACAATGAAAAAAGAAGAAAGGAGATAAAATGAAAAAGAAAGAGAAGAAAAATAAAAATTAATGATAAATATATGTAATTTTTCGAAACATAAAAATTATAAAAATATTCATCATAAATTAATTTTTAAATTTTTTTGAAAATCTATCAATTTAATTAGTATCTAGTAAATTAAAATTTTTATAAGTTATTATAGCGATTTCGTTAAAATTTCAAGCGAATAAGTGATTTAGTCGAAAATTGTAATTGACTACAATTATATCAGTATTAAGTGATATTTAACTATTTTATAGGTTTATATTTATAATTTTAGGATTTCAATCAAATTCAGGTTCAATTTTAGTTAATGGTGCATAAATTCAATTTAGGGTTTTAGTAGGCGAATTTTTCTACAGTTTTGATTACTTATAATATATTCAAATTTATATTTTATTAAATTTTTATCTTGCTCGGCTTTAATGATTCATCAAGTCATCTATAGTATTAAGACTCAATTCTACTCTTAAATAGCTAAATTTGCGGGGTTTACAATATATGTATAATATACAGTATGTGTATATATCCATAAGACTATACATAGTATGTATTTAGTATTTTTTTTGCAAAATATATATAGATATATATATATAGTTGTACACATGAAAAATGCTTATGTATGTATATATGTATACAAGCTTTATTTTCATATATTTATATATATATAAGAATATGTATTCGTATAGTATATATAAGTATTTTGTAGTTATATATCATATATATACATGTAAGCTATATTTTATGTATACTTATATATGTCTACATATGGCATAAATATATTATATATATAATATATAGTATAGTATAATACATGTAGTATACCGAACATTAAGTAGTATATATAATATAACAATATTTACTAAATAAAATAAATTCATAAATATGTAAGGAGTAGGTATATATATATACATATATATTACCGTAAGTTAGGGATTACGAATTAATGTAAATTATATAATTAAACAAATATAGTATAAGTACATAAATATATATATGTAAATTGTAAAATAAAAATGAATAATAAGAAAATAATAAATAATAAAAAATAAAAATAATAGCAATAATAATAATTGTAATAAGACTAAAATCTCAAAAATAGGAAAAATATGCTTAAAATAATAAAAATATCAATTATATATTTTAAATAATTATTAAATAAAAAATATATTAAGAAAAAGCTAAAATTAATATTTTATAATTTTCAAATTAAGATAATAAATTTTGTGATATTTTTATATCACAATTCAAACAACAAGTCAAAACATCCAAAATGGACCTAGCTACGAGAAAATACGCTAAAAAATAATCAAAATGGACTATAAGTTTATAACGATCCGTGCTAAAATGAAAAAAGTTATATGCGATTCAATAAAAAACTTCAATCGACAACTTCACGTAACTAGGGGAAGTAAACTTTACAAATTACAATATTAGTTTAGCTTTAAATCCTCAAACTTACAAATTTTTATTTCTCTCAGGTGATTCTAACATTGACCTTGAGTTGCCACCACATTACTACGACCCTTAAGTCAACTATAGTAGAGTGAGTTTTCTTGATGATTACATACTTGTTTGTATTTGTAATTAGTTAATACAAGTTATGATCAATAAATGAATGCTGTATAGGGTTGGGTTATGCTTGTGTATGATAATTAGTTGTTAATGGTGA
The DNA here is from genome assembly GCA_024138005.1 of Lumnitzera racemosa. Classification (NCBI taxonomy): domain Eukaryota; kingdom Viridiplantae; phylum Streptophyta; class Magnoliopsida; order Myrtales; family Combretaceae; genus Lumnitzera; species Lumnitzera racemosa. The sequence continues at coordinate 49,620,913 of JAMXBC010000007.1, forward strand.
ATTTATTTTAAATTACAATAATGTATTGATTGTTGCATAGTAGATTTACTAGAAATTGATTGTTTGTGACTTGGAATGATAATTGAATGATAAGATCTAATTTTACTCAACTAGAAAAGTTAACTTGAAATACACATAATCATGCACCGCATAACTAATTTCGATAGTCACATTATACGGAGGTAGCGAGAGGCCATACGTGGGTTAATAATTGATTGTTATAGATTTCATATGGTGCATACGTATGATATGACCTTACGTTGGCCTACGGGATTATTAGGCATTGAAGGTGCCAACCGCCTGGCTAAGGGTCGAGTTTAAAGGCCTCTGTTTAGGGGTGAGTGAAGGCTGCACGAACTTACTTACGATCATATGTAGAACTCATTTTAATAAAACTGATAATGGATGTACCATTACATTTTAAAAATGAAACGGGAGTTTCGTTATGAGATAAGTTCTAGTATGATACCTGGATCTGACTGTATCGATGTATCTCCAACCCTAACTTCCGAGGGCGTTAAATTTGAGTTGCATGTAGTACCTGGTCACCTACATGTATTTGTTTGGGATACTGACTAACATACATTCATATGATTGAACTTAATCATTGTATAACTTGCTTGCTGTATTGTTGAGGGGATTATCTCACTAAGCTAGTTAGCTTATATTCTTGTAGTTTTCTTTCGCAGATAGAGTTATTCGTAGAGTCAAGCCATCGTATGTTTGAGGTTAGTGTTCATTATAGGGTTAATGTGAGAGCAGAACGTGATCAAAGTGTACTTATGCTAGATTATGTAGATAAGAGAGCTGATTATGTAATTGAATGATACTAGTTTGACTTAACAAATACTTTAGATTTCTTATTTTTAAATTCATATATAAATAGATATGTGTTATGTTTCTATATTGTATTATTGTTATTATGAAATGATATTACTTATGCTTGCGCACTCTTGGTAGTTAGTTGTAACTTTAGCTTTGTGTATCGTATAAAAGGGTTGTCGATTGTAAGGGAATTTAATCTGTAATCCTTTGTACAGTATACGGCAACTGCTACGACTAGCCTCCTTGGGTCGTAACACTCCTTATACCAAAACAGGATGGTACCTAGTGCATGTACATAGATAGTAGAGCTATGAATAAGATCATGATTAAGTATTGATATCCTATCCTTAGATTAGATGATATGTTGGATGAATTGAGTGGAGTTAAAGTCTTTAGCAAGATTGATCTAAAGTTTGGCTACCATTAGATTCAAATGAGGTCAAAAGATCATGTAAACTCTTAAAATTTTCTACCTAATACCCAAAGTAGACCTTAGTGTGCTAGAAGACTATAAGAGTCAACAAGACTAGTTAAAATGAAAACCCTAAGATAACAATCAAAGACTCAATCATGTATAAAATTTTTAGATCCTAAAGATATGTAAACATTAGAGATTGGTCCCTAAAATGATAAAAACCCTAAAACTATAACTTTAGGGATATAAAAGTACCATTTTACTATAATCTACTCTAAGACCCTAATTAATATTATATGCTTAGTAACATGCCAAATCATATAAAATCATTAGTAAATGATCAAAGATAACTTCCAATCATTTATAAATGCTTACATACTACATTAATTTATTAGAAATTATGATAATACATTATAGATAGTATTAATCTTATAATTTTACAAATAATCTAGTATTGTGTAAATTTAAGTATTTAGTTAATATTAATAATATATATAGTCAATGTTAGCATTCTAAATGGCACTTTTCTTGGTTGTTATACTAAGTATCATACTAAATGATATATATAGGATATAAATACCTAAAAGAAGGTTTCAATAACTAGTTCTACTAATTATTTAATTTATTTCCATATTTCCCTTCATTTCATTAATTTTTTTCCTAATTACCTTCAATTCCATCATTATGCACACTAATCACATTAAATCAAGAAAGTTGGCTAAGTCAAAGCCAAGTGTTGGCTAAGTCAACAAATGTTATTTTAAATCTAAAGATTTCTTTCACTTTCATTAATTTCCATTCATTTTCACATGCATTTTTTTTTACCTTTTTTTTCCTTGCCGTCCACTCCCTCCCCCTTCTAGACCTCACTTGTTTCAATTATCAACCACAAATTAAAACACAAAACAAAACCCTTTTTCTCCCCCATTCCCAATTGCCACTTTTCCCATTCTCTTATCCCTCTTCTAATTCTTGTTTTTCCTTTCCACTGCATCTATTAATAACTTCCAAACCACCATTTCATATACATAAACTCCTCTTTCATATTGCAAGGAGAAAAAGGTACAATTTCATTCAAATTTCTATTTCAATAAGTGATTTGTTAATTACTTTGTGTTAATGTTAGAAACTTGGGTAAGATGTACATATATGTTATTACAAGTAGGAGTCTTTATACCTAAACATATAAGTGTGAAAATACTTAGATATATAAGTAAAAATACGTATGTACATATGGCATGTGAATACATGTGAAGTATTTATGTATGGATTTTAGTGGAATACATAGTATAACTATACATACACATAAGTAAGAATAGGAAAAATACATGTACATATGTATGGATATCCTCATACTTGAATATCCTTTATGTACATTACCTAAAATAAGGTGAATACTAAGTGTACATATATATGGCATATTAATTGAAACCATAAGAGGCAAAAATATGAATTTCATGAAGATTTTTTAAAGGGGTATGAAAGACATACGAAAATACATATAAAAATATGTATACAACCATATGTACATAAGGGTGTACGTACAAGTACACATACAAGTTATTAGAAGTATATATACACATAACATACGTATAGGATATATAAGTACATAAGTAAATTATAACATGATTATTTAATATATTATAAGATAGCATAATAAAATAGTAAAATATATAATATATATACACATGTGTACATATATGGGCTAAAACTACAATTAGCCCATAATACTTATACCAACTTAAATTAATCTTATTCAAACACACATAATAGTATAAACAATACAAAATTATAAGAACATAAGAAATAGATGACTAATTAGGTCATAAGTGATAAATAAGATACAAAAATAGCATGTAAGAATATTTAAGTTTCAATAATTAAAATTTCAATATATTAAATCCATATCGTAAAAAAGGGTCTTAACGCCCAAAACGGACCTTACTGTGTAAATGTACGTAAAAAAACAACGAAAAAAGACTATAAGCTTGTAAATATTGGAAATAAAATGAAAAAGTTATATACAATTAGTGATAAAGTTTAATCAGATGAAAAAATTAATAGTAACCTATGTAGAATTAGGTAAGTAATTATCTAGAAGCACTAGTTAATTCAATTACTTATTATCGTTTTTATCTTGTAATGATCAAGTGATCCCTATGAAGATTTGGATCTTTCGATCGATTATTATGATTAGTGTGAGACGATATGGTTGAATGAGTAATTTCCCTATGATTCCATGCTTACGTGCGCTTGTAGCTAGTGAACTTAAATGACATTATTAATTGAATGTTGTGTAGGGTCGCGAAATGTTTGTGTATGCTATTGTTTGCTGAATTGTGAAACTACTTTAAAATGTTGATAACAACATGCTTAGTGCATAACAATTGGATAGTAATTGTATTGTTTGTGATATTGTTTGGTCATATAATAATTGGACCTAACTATACCTAATTGATGAGATAAAATTGGAACATGCATCACATAAACTAATTCCGGCTATCACATCACACAGAGGTAACGAAAGGCCATACGGAGGTTATTATTTATAAGTATAATGGTTTAGTACAGTACACTTATAGTATATGACCTTACCTTAGCCCATAGGAACACTAGGTGCTGGAGGTGTCAACTACTCAACTAAGGGTTGAGTTTAAAGGCCTCTGTTTAGAGGTGAGTGTGGACTGTGGAGGCCTACTCACAATTATACTTAAAATTTAGTTTATATGAAAATAAAAGAATTGTTTTGGTCAAAATACGAAACGTGGAGTTTCGTAGAAAATAAGTTATACTATAATACCCAGATCTGATTGGTGTTTTGTATACTCCAACCCTAATTTCGGAAGGCATTAAATCTGAGTTGCATATAGTAGTTAGTTAATTGTATGTATTGTTTTGGCATACTGATTGCTCATTCATTCATATACTTGAATTTAATGTATTTATAACTTGCTTGTTGGTGTGGCTAAGGGTTTTACTTACTTAAATTAGCTTACACCCTCTTAGGTTTTTTATGCAGGATTATCATTTTGTCAACATTAGCCATAGGATACCAGAGGTTAGCATGGGACTTTAGGTAAGAGTGAGCCATTCTGAGCATTGAGAGGACTTAATTAAGTAAACTTTTATATATGTACTTTTCATCTTAACTGTATTGTAGATCTAGATGTACTAGATTTTTGTTTAATATAGTATTTATAGCTTAAATATTATATAAATATGAATATGTGATGATATTGTTTTGGTCTGTATATTCTTAAGAAGCTAGTGGTTATAAAAGCCTTGTAGATTGTATGAAGGGTTCATGATTGAAAGGATAACCAATTTAAGGTCCTTCATGCTATATACTACGTCTACCATGACTAGACCGTCCCCTAAGTTATGACGGGTGAATGGAAAACTGCATTCAAAACTTAGCATGGACTTTATGAGTAGATGATTATGCCTTTTGGCATATCAAATGCCTCAAACACCTTCACAAGATCAATGAATCAAGTGCTGAGGAATTTGATTGAGAGATGAGTCTTAGTGTAGTTTGATGACATCATTGTGTACAATGAAAACCTATATAGTCACTCAGAACACTTTGTATCGTACTTGATGTTCTCTAAGCCAAGGGATTATTTGGAAATCTAAAGAAGTTTTGTTTTTGCCAGGAGAAAGTGATATTTTTGGGTTATGCATTTGGTGGAGGTGGCTTACAAGTTGATGATGAGAAGATTTGAGCTATTGTTGAGTGGCCAACTCCAACCACTTGCAGTAAAGTGAGAAGTTTCTATAGATTAACATCCTTTTATTAAAGGTTCATGAGAAATTTTAGTACCATTGTTGCACCCCTTATTGAGTTGATGAACAAGAACATTGAATTTAAGTAGGAAGAAAGAGAGGAAGGAAGTTTTATTGAAGTTAAGGCAAGGTTGACTTTTGCACTTATATTAGCCTTACCCAACTTTAAGAAGGTTTCTGAGCTCAAATGTGACATGTCAAGCATTGGTATAATCGCTGTCTTAATGCAAGAAGGCCAACCAATTACCTACCACAATAAGAACCTTAGAGGACCTCAACTGAATTATTTTGTTTATGATAAAGAACTCTTAGCATTCATTCGAGTGCTCTAAGTATGGCAACACTATCTATTGCCAAGAGAGTTTATTATTTATATGGATCATGAATCTTTAAGATATCTTAAAAGTTAAACTAAGTTATCGAAGAGACAAGTGCAATAGGTTGAGTTCCTTGAAGGATTCAACTTTGTGATTAAGTATAATCAAGGAAAGAACAACATTGATATTAATGCTTTGTTAAGAAGACATACATTACTAATAGAATTGCAAGCTTAGCTGTAAGGGTTTGCAAACATGAAAGAGTAGTATTAGTCTAATCCTCATTTTGGTCCCATAGTGATGTACAGTACCGATGGAAGGATAGTGGATGACTACCACTCTATGAAAGGGTATCTATTATAGGGAGGAATGCTATGTGTGCCAACTTATTCTTTAGGATTGCTACTTATTAGATAAGCTCATTTTGATGGGCTTTCTAAACATTTTAGGGAGAAGAAGACATATGGGTTTGTTGAAAGGATAGTTCATTTGGCCAAGAATGAGATGAGACATAAATTGAGTTCTTGAGAGGTGTGCTACCTGTAAGAGGGCCAAATGCTGAGCTGAGTAAGGGAAAGCATTGCCATTACCTTAGGGATAATAGGACATATCATTAGTAATGTATGTCATGTGCATTAGCATGGCATTCATATGAGGCATTAATTGTTAGACGTATGCTTGATAATAGTTTGATGACTTGAATATACTATATTGTTGATGATGTTGGAATTGTCAAACATAAGATATATACTACTTGTTATGATTTAGAATACTTGATTGCTATGCTTTATGTGTTTAGTTTTATACTCACTTGGCTCATAATTTGAGTTAGGGGGGTTAACTTATCTAACCTTAGGTATTGAAGACAAAACAAGATAGGACCTAGAGGCTTGGTTGGATGAATGGGAGAACGATTAGCTGTAGAGTTTCAAATCAAGTTCTTAGAAGCATATTTATAGGATGGTTATCGTGTTACTTTTATGTTTCTAAGATTAAGGTTTTGAATGTAAGAGTTTATTATCTTAATTAGATTACGAATTGAAAGTTGAAGTGAAATGTGATACTTTGATTGAGGCCCATAGTTTATAAAGTTCTACAGTATTATTTTAAATTAATTGAATGAAGTTTTATTAGAAATTAGCATAGTGCATTTTGAGTTAATAGATTGATTATTGTTTTAGCCTTAACTTTAACTTAAGGATGGCATAACGAACCATCTCTTGGGTACCAAGTGTTAAGGAAAAAAACAAAAACAATATAAGAAAATGCCTTGAGAGGTAAGGTGTTACATTTAGTTTAGAGAACTAGTGTCAAATGTATTTTGGATTCGAAGTTTGATACCTAAAATTGTTGAATAAAATGACAAAATCGAGTGTTAATACTAGTATTGGGGATGACAATAGTAATGTTGTCCACCATGGCCGACAACTCTATAATAGCCCTAAAAGCACAGATGATAAACTTGAGGAGATGGCTAACCTCTTAGCCAACCTAACCAGAGCCACTCATGCAATGGCCTATCGACCTGCTGAGCCTAGAAAGAACACTCCATAAGATGCCCGACTTACAAGAGGATATATCCTAACTCAACAAGTTTAAGGTAGAGGAGTAGGGGGATGGGTGAGAAGGAAGATTGACTTAGGAGATCTAGATGATGATAGAGAAGAAGAGTGAGCTCGAGTACCCCGAGTTGTAGGCCATGTGATGCTTCAGATTCCAAGCTTCAATGGGTTTGGAAGTACGGTTGATTATTTGGATTGGGAGGAGAAGGTTGAATGAGTTTTTTATTATTACTAATATGAGGACCGAGAGAAAATGAGGACTACTATTGTTGAATTCTCAAGCTATGCCATGATGTGGTGGAAAAACTTCCAAATCATAAGGAGACAAGAAGGATACAAAGAGGTAAGTACTTAGCCCAAAATGAGGAGGATACTTAGAAATAGATTTGTACTGAATATATATCTGCAAGTATAACGACCCAACAGTATCGTTATCGTGATAGGTCGCCGTGTACCGTATAAAGGTCTATTATCAACCCCCTTGCTGATCATAGGCCTTTCATACGACACACAAGGCTCCTTCCACTCTACGTTACCACTAGGTCCATAGACAAGTAATATAGAGAAATTTAACTAAAATTACTTCTATGTTATAAACTAACTAATTGTGTAGGCTCGTAAGACCCACACCAAAACAATATTACAAACGAATGCAGTTCATAACGGAACTGCATAAAATCTAAGTAATGCATAAATACATGAAAGTATCTAAATATCTATTACAAAATATCCTCTTCGCTCTCTGATCGCTCGAACCCGTCTCTACCCGAGACTTACCACGGGCATGCCTCGGCCCGGATTGACGAAAAGGTTCTCCTGCATCAACAGAAATCTATAGGGGAGTAAGCTTACGCTTAGTGAGATAAATGCCCTCATCAGTACCACAAGGCAGAAATTTATTAGATGCACAATCATATGAATGCATGATCAAACAGTATGCCATACAACGCATGCAGTAACCTAGGAACTGCATACGACTCAGAATTTCGCCCCCTGAAGTCAGGGTTTGGAGATAATTAACCGACCCAAACCAAAATCCGAGTTCTAGACCTTGGGTTTTATTTCATTTGCACTATCGTGCTCATACCAAAACAAAACTCTACATATATACATATATATATACTTCCTTTACCAAAATCAAATCGCATCCTTTATAAATCCCAAGTCTAGCGGTGTGGTGGCCCCCGTAGTCCACAAACACACGCCCTAAGCAGAAGCCACAAGACTCGGCCCTTCGCCAACGGTTGGCGTCTCCCAGCACCTAATAAGCCCATCAACTTAAGATAGAGACTCAATATATATGATGGCATAGCTAGTGCCCAATCCTGTAGGAAACTCGTATTCCTGTGAGTCCCTTCCTATCTTCTGCGTGAAGCGGCAGTCGGTGTTATCTGTATGCAATATGGGGAATACATGATTCATTTTGAGTAATCTTAATCATATAAGTGATTAACTTGATTTTCAAGGTGATCAACCAATTTCATTCCATACCATTCACAAGTATATACTTATGCAAACAATTCCCATTATTATATATAATTAACAAGTCATCACACTCATCCATAATTTCATACACATGCATCTCCCATATCCCACAAGCATCCAAATTTATAAATATAAGATTAGGTGCATCTATTTTATAAGCACAATCAAGTAAAGAGTCATCGGGAATTTACTCACTCTGCCATGTGGTTCAATCAAAGTCGTCTCCGAAAACAGTGTCCCCTGGTCATTGAAATAATTTTTATAAGGAATTGAAGCAAACATAAGAAACTATGTAAATTTTTCTTAAGTTATATTCTTAGCTAGTTCTCGGAATTTTTCCGGTTTTTACCTAAAGTTCAATCGCGTATAACTTTTTCGTTTTAAATCCGATTTTTATGATCTTATAGTCAATCTTCATCGTTTTCGAGTGTACTTTAACGTGGTAAGGTAATATTTTCGAAATGAGGTATGCAATTCTGTCCATGGGTCAGAACAGTAGCGTTCCTCATGTGTTGGAGTGTTTTTGGGCCTTGTTTGGTAAATGGGCTTTTGATAGCTTGAGGAATCCTTTGGGCTTGGTCTTTAGATTTTATCCTAAGCTTAAAATACTCCTTGAGATCAGATTTACAACTTTGATTTATATTCCTAAGGCTAACAACCACTTCTTGGGCCCTTTAGTGAGCTTAAGTTATCAAATGGGCTTGTTTTTAGTTCAAACTAAGGTTCATGACGTTGGTGGGCTTATGGGGCCTTAGGTAGATTTCTTATGGGCTTCAAAGCAACCTTTCTTGGTTCCTTAAGGTGCTGATCAGATTTTTATTGAAGGCCCATCCTAGAGTTTTAGGCTTGTTTTGAGAGTTTTAAGCTCGATTTTGAGTTTTAGGCTTTATATGTCTACTATACTTGCTTTAGTTATTCTTTTCACTTTGTTCTTTTACTTTTATCATATTTTTAGGCCTTATTTTCCCATGTTCCAGATCTGTTCATGTTGGTCTTAAGAGGTCCTCACTTGGTTTTTCAACTTGTTTCATCATTTCCTTAAGTTTAGGGGGTAGATTATGCACTTAACTACTTATATACAAATCTTAACTTAAGTTTCCTTCCATCAAATGATCCTTTAACTCATGCTCCACATAAAGAAATAAAATATCTTATACTTCATAAAACCTCCATATCATAGCTCATGCCATACGAAGTTGATTTCTTCATAAAACTTCATGTGATGGATTTTTCCTTAACTTAAGTCTAGTTTTGAGCATGTTTAACTAAATGGAAACAAAATCAACATTCAAATGATCATGGAACCTTCACGTCCAGCATGCTTACCCTTCATCAAAGTTCTCATTTCAAGGTTTCCTTAGCTTAAAATCTTCCATTCAAAGCATTAAACAAATATCCATACAAAACACCAACTTTACATGCTCATATTTCAACTTCATGTAATGGTTTTAGGGTTTGTTTCTTAAAACGAATTTTTGTGCTATAACAACTCAAACCTTACTCATATCTTCAAGAAATCCAAGTCTTCTAACATAAATATTAATCCACACATCACAAGAATCACTTACTCGTCCTTAACGCAAAGTTTGGTGGTTGTGCACTAAGGTTCCTCTTAAGCCTTTAGCTTTGCTTCCTCCTTTTTGCTTACTTTTTGAAACTCGAATTCTTTGGTCTTTTGGAAAGGGGTTTATGAAAGATTCTAATGGTCTTAGATGATCTTAAATGATGAAAGAAAATGGCACATGAACAAAGAAAAAAATGACGTGAGTTGAAGCTTCAAAATGGAAGAAAATGGATTTTGTGGGGTAAAGTTGTTTCCCCTTTTTATGTTTGTTTTAAAAGAGAGAAAGATGAAGTGAAAGTGAAATTAAAAGTGAGAGAAATGGGGAGGAGTGCAGCCGGTTGGAATGAAGAGAGAAGGAGTGTTTAAATTCCTTGAAAGTATTGTCTTAAAGCTTACAAAAAGTCAACAATTGCAACTCTTGATGATGTAAGCATTAAGGGATGAATAGTGATGTGTAAGAGGAAGTGATTGATGGGTGAATGACAAATGCATGGCCCCCCTTTCTCCCCTTTTTAGATCTGACATGGGAAGTCTTTTAATGGCATGGAGTGGTCTTGTCACCTTTATTAAAGTTAAGCTCATGATTTCTTGTGAAAATTTGTCCATATGTAGTATAAGTGAAGAGGTGATAAGGAAATTGTCTTATCACTAGATTTTGATAAGTTATCAATTGATAAATGATTCCAACTCTCAATTGATAAGTTATCTAAGGTGATTGGTTGGTCTACTTATTTATGGTGCAAGGCTTATGCATGAAGATAAGGGCATAGCCTTATAGAAAATTGTTTTAGGATTTTCATCTTACATTGTTTTGTGATTTATGATTTGATTTTTGTAGAATTGTGCAATTTTCTAAAGTTGGATGAAATTATTCAAATTAAATTATCGATTAATTATTTAGGGTTAAAATTCCTTATTTAAGGTTTACGGTTTTAAGTAGCTTTAGAGCTCGTAGTTCTTCAAGCTCAGGTTTTCTCGATAATTGGCTTTTGAATTGTAAAAATTTAATTCGTTTCTAAATATAAATTTAAGCTTTTAGTTTAGTTGATCTTTAGGAACATTCGGAAAGTACTCTTAATTGAGTCTTAGGCCCACTAAAAGTAGGGTTTACAGCATGACACTTTTGTTCAAGTTCAAAAGTTGAGAGAAGGAGGCCAAATTGTTGATGAATACATTTTGGAATTCCAAATACTTTTGATTCGTTGTAAAGTAGAAGAGCCATCATAATGAATGGTGTCTAGATTCCTTACTGAAGTGATATTTGAGACAATATGAAACTTCAACAATTTACTACAATGGATGAGGCTATAAGAATAGCCTAACAAGTGGAAAGACAAAAGAGAAGTAAAATATTGAACTAACCCCCAATAAGCGAACTTGGTTAGATGAGCCGACCTATTTATGGAGGTTACTAAGCCCAACTAAGCATTGAGTTGACTTAGAAGATAGACGCTAGGGCTAAACACAAGGGCCAACCCAATGGTGATGTATCAATGTGAACATAATAGAAGGGATAAGGATCTGGGAGGAAGATGAATTAGATTAAGTGTTTTAAAACGCCAAAGGTTTAGGTACATGGTAGCTAAGTATCCGAACCAATGAACCATGATTATCAATGGAGATGTCCCTAAGCTCAAAGTGAATAGTATTGATGTGGAACTCGAGGAGAAGGGTCTTCCTAAGAAGGAAACTACTTAGGAGGATGAAATGGTTAAGGAAGATGTATTAATTGAAGACTTAGATATGTTAACTCTAGTTGTCTGATGTGTAATGAGTTTAGAACCCTCAACCAAGGAGGAGCAGAGTGAGAACTTATTGCACATCACTTGTAAAGTAAATTATTAGTAGTGTACACTCATATTGGATAGTGGGAGTTATACCAATGTAGCATATGCTAACCTAATCAAGAAGCTAAAGTTGTTGACTATCATACATCCAAAGTTGTACAACTTGCATTAGTTGAATGAGAAAGGAGCACTAAATGTCACTTAGCAAGTATTGCTGCTAATCTCTATTAGGAATTATTTTAATGAGATCCTTTGTGATGTACTACCCATGTGTGCATCACATGTGCTTCTTAGCTGACCTTAGCTTTCTGGCTGAAGAGTTATGCATGACAAATTTAAGAACACCTATTATCACATCTCGGCATAGTATAGGATGTACCATCACATATGAATACCTATTGAAAACTTAACTCCACTTGCTCATTCATCAAAAGATAACCTTGTTTATATAATAAAAGGGTTGCTACATCGAAGTTCAGCTGAATATTTTATTACCACTTATGTATATAACATAATATTTACATCAAAATATGAACCAACTTTTTCCTTTATTGTCTTCATAGTAATAGGATCTCTAACCTAATACATGTTCCTTCCATACAACAGTCACTGCTCTGACTCATACTCTTAGTATACATATCCTCCTTGAGTGTTAGGCCCTTCACGATATAGTTAACCTGAAGATAAAACATTTTATCCCCTTAACTACTGAAGTCGAGTAAGAGTGGATAACAAACAACATAATATAGACAATATGATAAACAATATTGCATATCACAATTGAAACATTTCAATCATAACTCCCAAGTTCAATTTCACATATGCATTCGCCCAACCGAGCTCTTACTACCAACGCTGTAGCATGCATTGGTATCGATATCTTATGCCATCTAATTCTTCATCTGGTTAGTTAACATAGCCAGTCATCTAGATACAACGTCTAAGAACTTAGAGCAACAAGGAGCTGCTTGGGAGTAGGACCTCCACTAAATTAGACTACACACTGTAGTCTACCATTTCCAAAAAGGGCAATAAGGAGCTGCCTAGGAGTAGGAACTCTAACTTTACAAAATTAGGCTATACACTATAGTTCACCAAATCAAAGTGGCAACACTACCAAATTAGACTACATAATGTAGTTGTCGCGATCTGAGAGGGCTAGTCGTAGCAGTCGTCGTACACTGTACAAAGGATTGTAGATTGAGTTCCCTTACAATCGACAACCCTTTTATACGATACACAAGGCTACAATTACTACTAACTACCAAGAGTAAGCAAGCTTAAGCAATATCATTTTATGACAAATAATAATATAGTAAAACATAAAACATAATTTATGTGTATAAAAGTTTATAGATATAGAGTTTGATCATTTTGAAAATAATCAAAAGTACTCTCTGTTCTCAATTAGCTCCCACATTGACCCCATAGAGAAAGCTAACCTCTGGCATACAATGGCCTGACTCCACGAATAAGTTGGCCTGCAAAAGGAGTCTACAAAGGTATAAGCTTACTAGCTTAGTGAGATATTTTCCCTCAACCATACAACAATCAAGTTATACCACAGTTAAGTTCAACCAAATGAATGCATGAACAAGCAATATGCCAAACAAATACATGCAGGTGACCAAGTATTGCATGCAACTCAGATTTAACGCCCTCCGAAGTCAAGGTTGGAGATTCGTCGGTACAGTCAGATCCGGGTATCATATTAGAACTTATTTCATAACGAACCTCCGCGTTTCGTATTTAAAATGTAATGGTATATCCATTACCAGCTTTATCAAAATGAGTTCTACATATGATTATGAGTAGGTTCACGCAGCCCTCACTCACCCCTAAACGAAGGCCTCTAGACTCGACCCATAGGGAGGCGCTGCGATTGGCGCCTCTAATGCCTAGTCATCTTGCGGCCAAGGGTAAGGTCATATCGCACATGTGCATAGTATGAAATCAATAATAATCAATAATCATCCCAAGTATGGCCTCTCCCTACCTCCGTGTAATGTGACTGCCCGGAATTAGTTATACAGTGCATGATTTATGCATGGTCCAAGTTAACTTTTTCTAGTCGAATAAAAAGTTAAGTCATATTTAATCAGTTATCATTCCAAGTCACAAACAATCAATCTATTGAATCTACTATGCAACAAACATTATATTATTGAAATTTAAAGTAGATTCACCATTCACAATAATTATCATGCACAAGCATAACCCAACCCCATACACATTCATTTATAAATCATAATTTATATTCACTAATTATAAGCACAAACAAGTATGGAATCATAAGGAAAAGCTCACTCAGCCATGGCTAGCTTAGAAATCGTAATAGTTAGTGGGCAGCTTAGGGTCGATATCGAGATTACCTGAGAATGAGGAAAATTTGTAAGCTTGGGAATTTAAAGTTAACTAGTGTTATAATGTGTAAGGTTTATTTTACTTAATTACGTGAAATGGTTGATTCGAGATTTTTATCGAATTACATGTAAATTTTTTGTTTTAGCTCGAATCGTTATGAACTTATAGTCCATTTTGATCATTTTCAAGCATATTTTCTCGTAACGAGGTCTGTTTTGGACGTTGTGACTGGTATCGTAAATTGTGATACAAAAATATCACAAAAATTATTATTTAAATTTAAGAATTATAAAATATTGATTTTCGCTTTTTCGTAACATATTTATAATTTAATAATTATTTAAATCATATATTTGTGATTTTTATTATTTTGGGTATATTTTCCTATTTTTCTCATTTTCTTATTTTTTTTCTTATGTACCTTACGATTATACATATATATATATATATTCCTATACTTATAATATATAATATATAATTTATGTTATTATTAATTCCTAAATTACGGTATCATATATGCATATATACACTATACATTATATGTGTTATATAGGTATATGTATTTATTTAAAACATACTCTTATATACATATTCATATATTTATATATTTTTTATTTATTTATTTATATGTCTTACATTTATATATATATGCCTAGAAATACATACATATATATTCGGCATATATATACTTATAAAAGATATAGTATTTATCATATAATATGTATACTATACATTACATACATAATATACCGTATACTATTATATATATATTCCTATGTCTTATATACATACTTATAAAAATACCCCACTATATACTATATAACTATACATATATCTATATAATCATATATGTATACCCATATATATATATAAAGTTACGGTACATACATATATATTTATACTATAATTATGTAAATTACTAATTAAATGTATAGATGTATATAAAAAAAACAAATACATAATACATACTATATACTTATGTATATACATGTATACATAACCTAATCTTATATTTACACATATAATTAAATTTAGGTATTCATATACATAAACATATACTATTAGTATTATATGTAAAAATACCATAAACTACCATACAAATACTATAATTCTACATGTGTATACTATAATATACATATATACTTTCTAAAATAATTCACTTACCTTGTAGTTTTTATTTTTTTTTCTTCTTTTTCTTCCTTCTTTCTGTCTTTTCTTTCTTTCTTTTTCTCTCTTTTTCCTTACAGTTTGCTCTCGTTGGATGTATGTTTGTGCATATTTTTCTTTCTTGTTTTTCCAGATTTTATATGGCTTCATTTGCTTACGTGAGGTTGGCTTAATGACGTAATTTGTAAGCTAAGGTAACTTTTACATTAATATGAATAAGACAAAATAAGATCAACACATGGTAATTTGCTTATTCATGTGCCTACTGATTTTTTTTTTTTGTCTTAATTTGTTGACTTTGATTCATGTTTCACGCAAGAAAGGAAGTGAATTGGAAATGAGGAAGGAAAATGAGATAAAATTGGAAATAGAATAAAAGGAAAATGAAAATTATTAAAAAATATATGTAATTTTTCGAATCATATAAATTATAATGAATCTCCTCATAGATCAGTTTTCAAAATTTTGTGAAATTTTATCAATTTAACTAGTACCCGTTACAATTATAATTTTTACAAGTTATAATGGTAATTTCATTACAATTTCGTACAAACAGGTGATTTAGTCGAAAATTACATTCGACTATAATTTTATTACTATTGTGTAATATTTAACTATTGTGTAATATTTAACTATTTTAGAGGTTTATGTTTATGATTTTAGGGTTTCAAGCAATTTTGAGTTCAATTTCGATTAATGATGCATAAACTAGTTTTAGGGTTTTAGTAAGTGATTTAGGGTTTCAATAAATTCCAAAGATTTTGTTATTGGTGTTATATTTGATTTATTAAACTTCATATTCTTTTATTATTATTAGCCTTATCGACTTATTGTATAGTTTAGAACACTCAGACTCGAGTTAAGGTTCAACTATTATTTTTTGTAGAGTTTACAGTAGTTTACCAAATTTGACTATCAAAATAGTCACAATATTCGGGCAATACTATCTATATGCTTCCAAAAATAGAGTTCATAAAGCCATGCTTTTTCAATGATCATTTGGAAGCCTCATTCTAAAATTTCTGACCCGTAGGTCCCTTTTTGTGTCGTGCCGTACCATGTCATGTATGCAATAGTAACTTAAGAATATCAATCAGTACAATCAATCTTTAATTTTTATTTAACCCAA
The DNA here is from genome assembly GCA_024138005.1 of Lumnitzera racemosa. NCBI lineage: Eukaryota > Viridiplantae > Streptophyta > Magnoliopsida > Myrtales > Combretaceae > Lumnitzera > Lumnitzera racemosa. The sequence continues at coordinate 49,637,314 of JAMXBC010000007.1, forward strand.
TGATTTGATTTTGGTTTTCAAACTCTCCTTAGCAAAATTCTAGTATGTTATTTAGGGTTCACTTACGTAAACACCTAGAAGATTGGGTTAGATGACTTAACTTCCCTAGTTAACACGATCAATTGTAAGCACAAATCATTACCCAACATAACCATATAACAGTTAAACCAAAATACAATTATTGTCATTCAAAATCACTACACCAGCACGCATTACAGTAGCATATCAATTCACCTAAGATATATCCATATTTAACCAACACAACATTAAACAACACATAGTGTTATGAGTAGCGATATATCTACTCCAAGCATGGGTTAGATCCACTTACTGGGGCTTAATAATAGCGCAATATCCTATACATCATGATGTGGTCCTTTTTTACTTATTACACCTGTGAAAAATAAGACACATTCTTCAAATCAAGTATAGGTCGAACCCAAACTATTATAAGCTTTTATTTCTGCATTTTTAAACTTCATTTGATCATATCTTACTCATTTATTATTTGATTTCAGTAAAATTTATATCATCACGATTGTATTTCGAGTGTTATTGATATATATTAAGAGTCAAGACTAATCAATATTGCCAAATATAAAAAAAAATAACCTTTCGTATTACTACTCGACCATACGTTACTTTAACTCCATAATTGACTCGAGTGAACTTTAGTATTAAACTAAAAACCCTAAAAAATTGTACTTTCCAAACTTGTCTAGCAAAACTTATTATACCCCAAAGTGTTTATTTGACAAAAATTTAATAAACTAGTTACTATATTATATATTAAGGTAATATATATACTGGGAAAATACATAATAAATAGTATATGAACCTGATTAATTTCACAAAAAATTCTATAGACTTACAAAAATATGTAGTTTAGTTATTGATCATCAATTACACTAAATTGGCTATTATCCATTTTTACAAAAGTAGCAGTTTTTACTCGAAATTATAGAAAATTAAGGAAAATAAATAAATTTTTGAGTGAGATAAAAATTAAATATTCCAAATATCATTATAAACATCCATAATTCTAAACATGCATGGCTCATTCATTAATTTCATAAAAAACTAATTATTTCAATAATTCGGTAAAATTGGCAATTTATTCAAAATAATTATAAAAAATATTAAAAATTGAGATTTTCAAAATTTATTTCTACTTAAATTTAATACATTATATAAGGGTGTTGTAAAAAAGTTTTTAGATCGAAGTAACGTTATTTAATATTTTGAAAAGTTATTTAAAATTCATTCGAATAGGGCACATTCTTAAGCAAGTACCATAAATCAATGTTATTTTAATAAAATAAAATTATCACATGAAATTACATGTAAAATAACCTAGGGAAACCAAATTTCATAATTTTCTAAGCTAATTTGTTATTTTTAGCGAATTAATAAAAATCAGGTAGTAAAATTTGACTCACCGGCCTACGGTGCTCCGACCATCCTCCGGCCACCACCCTATGTTGGCCCATGTTCTCTCTCCACCAAAACTTTAAGTCCCAAGTGGCTTCTTATTAGGTCGGCTATAACCTTAAAAACAGTAATTCACCATATTTTCCTAATATTTTCTTTTTTTTTTTTAATTTTTCAAATTTTCTAAAATGAATTTCTTTTGTTTTCAAGTTCACAAAATATTGTAAATGTTGTTTGGAGCCTTATTTATTGGTTTTAGGATTTTTGCATGTAAAAAAGTAAAATTACACATGTTAATTTCACATTTTCCAAGTCGTCATGTGTCATTTGCTAGTTAATTAGGTGTTGACTCATCATTTCCAATTAATATCAGCATAACAAATCAATTGATGACTCATCCATGCAATTTTTTATTAATTTTTCATTATTTTAAATAACAATTTATTATTATATATATGTATTTAATACATATAATGCATATCACATGTAAATACATGTATCATGTATAATTCAACTTCATTTATTATTTTCGTAAGTTAATTAATTTATTTTTAATATCTCGCTATATTAAAAAACTTGAATTTCTCTTTTTCGATAATTATCGGCTTTTAGCGATAAATTGACCTTTTATTCAAATTAATATTTTTATATAGTTTATTTTAAAAAATTGACTTTACTTGAATTACTTTATCTAAATTTTCTAATTTTACTGTGAAATTTAAAATAAAATAGGTATTATAGCCTATCGCCCTAAATTTAGGAGCTTGAATCCTAGAGTTATTGAACTAATTGGAAAAACTCGGAGTATTGCACCTACGTATTCTAAAAAGATAGGACAAAGGTTTCTTTGAACCTAATGAAACTGAGTCAAGTTAGTAAATTGTAAACTAAACTTGCTCAAGGATCGAAGAAGACTTTAATTCTAAGTAGAGTTGAGCTCCGAAAAGCTACAAAGGCTGACATGCCAACTTTTATGTTAGTCAAATAGCTATTAGAGTTAACGGAGTAGATTGATTTACCCCTTAAGGTAAGAAAGCTATTGGATGAATATGCCGACTTGTTTCTAGAATAGTTACTCAAGGGATTACCTCCATTTAGAGGCATTGAACACAACATTTATTTGATACCTGATGTTGCCTTGCCAAACAAGCCAGCTTATTGGATGAATCCCAAATAAGCTATTGAGCTGCAAAGATAAGTCAGTAAACTAATAGAGAAAGGGTATGTGTCATGACCCCAAGGCGAGCCTAGTAGGTTTACCTAAAATTTTATATCACGTGTGCACCTATGATATAAAAACCGTCTTGCAAGTCAAAGATTACAAGACTTTAATGATTTATTAATTAAGGGTTTTTATTATTAGTTTATAAATTTATCATAAAATACAAAAAACTACAAATATCCAATGTTCCATAATTTCCTCTACTAAATAATAAGATTAGGAAGTAAAGATTTAAAATTTAAACTTTACTTGAATTACAAAATCTAGGTATCAGAATAGTAATTATATTTAGTGTTCCAACTAGCTATGCAATCTATCTTGAGTGACTATGTTCCAATTGCATCTCAATACTCGTACTCAACAATCAATTTTTAGCCTATGAGCAAATAGCTATGAACTTTGAAAAGAAAAACTGTTGAGGAGCAAGCAATAAGAACTTAGTGAGTTATCCCTCATACTATACTGACAAGTAGGTTATCAAACAATTAGTTAACAAACATATGAATACATTGATAAGCAATATGCCAAACAATATATATGCAATTGACTTGTACTACACATAACATCTAATTTAATGGCCTCTAAAGTAAAGGTTGGAGATATATCGGCACCAATCATAATTAAGTTCTAACACTTGGGTTTTTTATTCATATATATATATATATATATATATGTAAATAGAAATTTCATGTTCCACAAAACATGTTTCTATTTCCAAAAGTTTAATAGTATACAAATTCCTAAGTCTTGTAGTGAGATAGCCTTTGCAGTCCACGCTAATGCCTTATAGTAGTGGTTTGTAAACTCGACCCCTAACCACCCACTATTAGCATCTTCAAAGCTAAGTAAACCAGTGAGCCAAAAGTAGGGTGTTGTTGTACTAATACTTTTGCACTGTACTAATAAAATCATATTGGAATCCATCATTACAAGGCCCTTCATTACTAACTACATGAGATAATGGCCGGAACATTATATGTAATATTTGTGCTTATACAGGATCTATTTAATTTTAATTAAGTCAAACATGATTAATTCAATTTATGAGGTATGTAAGGACCCTATAAGGGCCCTGGTAGTATTGCCTAAAATTTCCATATCACGTATACACCCATGATAAGGACACCATCTTACAATTCAGATATTATAAAACTCTAAATAGTTAATCGCTAGGGTTTTAGATTTTAATTCATGAACTTATTGAATAATATACATAACTATGAATATTCATTATTCTACAGTTCCTCAAAACCGCAAAGAATTGGTATCCTTTACCAAAATAGTGAAATAAGATAGACAGTTCCAGAATATTCTAAATTTACTAAAGATACTAAACTTAATTGAGGTATTAGTTGTTTCTCAAAGCATTCTAAATTAACTATACAAGCTTTTCATCATATTGATTCAATGGTAGGACTCTACACTTAATTCTTATCCCTATCCCAACTATCGATGAACCTACAAGGGAATGATGGCATAGTTAGTGCCCAATTCTAAAGGAGGCTAACCTCCTGTGATTTTCTTTCCATCTATTACGTAAAGTGGCAGTTGGTTTTATAAGGTGCAATTATGAGAAATGCATGATTCATTGAATTTCTTAATCATATAAGTATTTAATTTGGTTTTCATAGTGATCAAATAATTTCATTCCATATAATAGCACATATATGTCACCACAAATAATTGCCATTATTATCTGATTAATAAGTCATAGCGTTCAGTCATAATATCATATACATATGTTTCCCATATCCTATAAGCATTCAAATTTCTTATATAAGTTTAAGTACATCAATTCTATAAGCGAAAATTAAGTATGATGTCATCAAGAATCACTCATTTAGCCATAACAGATTAGTCGTAGTAATATGAGGGCAAGTCATCTCCACTAGCTGGATCTCCTAGACATTGCAAATATGATACTATAAGGAATTGAAATAGAACTTAGAAAGTTAAGCTAAAACCCTTTAAGTTACACTTTTAACTAGGTTTTGTATTTTTCTTGATTTTACTTAAAAGTTTAATTGCATATAACTTTCTCTTTTTAAATCCAATTTTTATTATCTTATAGTGAATCTTCATCATTTTTTAGTATACTTTAATGTGGTGAGGTTAAATTTTCTAAATGAGGCATACAAATCTATCCATAGGTCAGAATAGTAGCAATCCTCATGATTTGGTATACTTTTAGGCTTTGTTTAATTGTTAGGCTTTTTGATATCTTAGGAAATCTTTTGGGCTTGGGGTTAGGATTTCATTCTAAACTTTAAACACTCTTTAAAATCATATTTCCATCCTTGTCTTATGACCTTGGGTGCCCTTAACTTTTCCTTGGACTCTTATGTGGGCTTATGTAGTTAAATGAACTTGTTTTTTGTTCAAACTAAAGTTAGTGACTTTGTTAGGCTTATAGAGTTTCAGGTGGACTTCTTGTGGGCTTCAAAACAACCTTCTTAATATTTTAAAGTACTAGTCAGAAATTTAGTAAAGGCCCAACTTGGAGTTTTAAGCTGGTTTTGAGAGTTTTAGGCTTAGTTTTGAGTTTTAAGCTTTATACACTTATTTTACTTACCTTGGTTATTCTTTTTTCTTTGTTTACTTAGTTTATTATATTTTTAAGGTATGTACTTAAGTTATTTTATGTTGCTTTCTATTCTTCATTAGTTAGTTAATTAGGTAGATTAGATAATTAGGTATGTGAAAAGTATGATCTTGAAGAAGAGGACACAAAGTTCCCATCTTTAAGTGTAGAATTCTAGGAATCATGAAGAAGAAGAAAGGAAGCATGAACATGTGCTCAAAGAATGTGTACATGAGGTAAACCAAAAAGAAGGAAAGCATGAGAAGCATGGTATATGAATATTTTCCATGTACATCTCCTAAATTAAAACAAAACCTAACCATACATACTTATACTACACTAATTACATACTTAAAAACACAAAAGGATGGAATTAGGAAGCTTTTCTTAAGGAAAAGATTAGGTATACGAATTTTTGTATAAAAATACGTATCTAACCGTATAGGTATATGAGTATGTGTATACGTATAAATATTGTATAAGTCTAAGCAGATGCATAAGTATATATATGTCTAAGGTACGTATACATAAGTATAAGGGAATAAGGTATATGTACATAATGTACATAAGTATAAGGGAAGAAGTCAAATGTACATAAGACATGTACATATGACATAAGCATGAGGAGAGGCTTATGTAATCACATAATGAAGTAAGTGATGAGGTAAGCACATGATGACATAAACCATAACATAAGCAAGTGATGACATAAGCAATGACTTAGGCAAATGATGATGTAAGCGATGACATAAGCATAGATTATAAACTAAGAAAAAAAGAAAAGTGTATCATAATTAGGAACCTAAATTAGCAAACCCTAATACACTTTCTAAATTGGATTATACTTAATTAAGTATATGAATGAATAATAGCAAAGTAAAAGCCTCTAAGTATAAGAAGTTAAGGCTTAACTAACTCATTAAGTCTCATTAAGTATAAACAAAAGATATAAATATAAGTAATAAGAGCAATTAACTTTTCATAGTTAAAAATTTCTCTAAATTTAGTTCATATTGTAAAACACGAGTCATAATGTCCAAAACGGACATCACTGTGTGAACGTGCGTCCGAAAACGATGAAAAACAACTATAAATTCATAAATATTGAAAATAGAGTGAAAAAGTTTCATACGATTAGCAATTAGCTTTAATCAAATAAGGGCTAATAGTAATCTAAGTAGAATTAGGTAGATAGATATCCAGAACTATTAGTTGAGTCAACTACTTATTATCCCTGTTATCTCGTAATGACCAGGTGAACCCGACGAGGGCGAGGATCTCCCGATTGGTTCTTACGATTAGAGCGAGTCGTCATAGTCAAGTGAGTACTCTCGATGACTCTATATTTGTTTGTACTTATAGTTAGTGCACTTAAATTGAATATCAATAACTTGATGCATAGGGTTTCGGGATATGCTTGTGCTTGGTATTGATTGATTGTTATAAGAAATATTGTTAAATACGATAATTGATGAGTTGATGGTATGATTGATTTTTATATGATTTAGATGGTTTGTTGATATTGATTGATCGCCTCATAATTTGACCTAATTATATTTGACTTATCTTAAATTAAAAGGGTTATGCATTATCCATACATTACATTTACTTATTCCGGCCGTCACTTCACGCGAAGATAAAGAGAGGCCTTGCAGGGGTTGTTTATATATACTAAAGTGTTTCTGTATGGTGGACTCATACAACATGAACTTACCTGAACCTATGGGCTTACTAGGCGATGGAGACGCCAACCGTATGGCTGAGGGTCGAGTCTAGAGATCTCCGCTGTAGGGTATGAGTGTGGATTGCGGGGGCCACCTCACCGCTAAGCCTGGGACTTTTTGAACTACTTGATTTTTAGAAATGGAAATGTAGTTTTTTGTAAAATGTTGAATTCAAAGTTATGGGTAAAAACCCAGGTGCTAGAGCCTGGTCGTGATTGGTGCCGATGAATCTCCAACCCTTATCTCGGAGGGCTTTAAAATCCGATATTATATGCAATATTAGTCAACTGCATATATTGTTTGGCATATTGCATGTGCATGCATTCATATGGTTGTAACAATTTGTTTGATAACTTGTTTGTTAGTATGGTACGAGGGATAGCTCACTAAGCTCTTGTAGCTTATTCCTCAATAGTCTTTCTTTTGCATGTTTACATACGATGGGATTGGGATAAGTCTCGAGTGTTGAGTGCGAGATGAAAATACGTACATTAGTGTTAGAATTAGTTGAGATCTTTATAAGTGATACATAAACACTCTTTATAGAAAATATTCACATGTTAGAATTTAATATAATAATGTTGGTATATCTATCTTATTATTTGGTAGGGAAGAAACGAAAATAGTGTAGGGTTTAACACACTTTAAAATGTTCTAGAATTTATGATATGTATCCAAAGAAAATTGAAAAAATAAAATTTAATTACAATGAAAATAATATTAAGAAAATACAACATAGATTAAAATATAAAAGGATTTAGTGTAATAAAATATATATATATACTTTATTGTAAAATAAAATTAATCTATTTAATGTATACATAAAATAAGAGTTTTAGAACAATATAATCAGAACCTTAATTGTACATCTATTATATAAGATACTCTTTAGAATGAATCTAGAATTACTTGAAGTTTAATAAATTGCAAAATTTCCTACTAAAAAGTGATTTCTAACGATACAATCTAAAAGAATTTTTACGACTTAAATAAATTACTAACTTAGCTGGAGTGTTTCATTCTTCCCCCCTAAAGAAAAACTTTCATCTCAAAAGTTTACTTTAACTTAAGAACAGTTTTGGATGCTTTTGCCTCACATCATCTTCCAACTCCTAAGTGGCCTCACATTCTGAGTGGTTCTCCTACTAAACCTTCACAAAAGGTAGCAATCTCCTCCTTTGCTAGCAAACCTTCCTATTAATAATCCTAAAAGGTCTCTCCTCTACTGTGACTGTAAGCTTAAGGACTCCAAGTCCTCTATTAATACCAGCCAATCTTCCTATCCCTAATTTAGATTATCCACAAACATCTTCAATAGTGACACATGGAAAACATCATGCACTCCTTATAACATTGCTGGCAAGGTTAACCTATAAGCTACCTTTCTAATTCGTTCCAACACTTCAAAGGCCCAATGAACAACAGTTTCTTACATTAAATCTAGACCTAAAAACTGTCTTTCTCCCACTTCATCCTAATGAATAGGCAACCTACACTTCTTCTCATATAAAGCCTCATAAGACACCATCTAAATCATCACCTGATAGCTATTATTATAGGAAAACTCAACCAAATGATGGTATTCATCCCAATTTCCCTAAAGTGCAAAACACAAGATCTTAGCATGTCCTTAAGAATTTGAATGGTCCACTAAGACTACCCATTGATTTAAGAATGAAAAGCTACACTAAACTAAAGCTTAGTACCAAACTCTTTTTGTAAACTCTTCCAAAACTTACTTGTCAATTGAGTATCTATATCTAAAGTTATTATCACAGGCACACCATGTGACCTAACCACTTCTCCGATGTAGGTTTTGGCCAATTTGTCCAAGGTGGCACTCTTATTGATTACTATATGTTAAGCCTGGTTTTTCTCATAGTTTTTATAAATTAGTCTTCTTTAAATTGATCAATATCAAACCCTACCCATTTAATACTAACCTACAATTAAGGTTTAAAGAAAAACCGGTTCTTTTAACTTTGAAAACATTTTGGAGTCACCACCCAACTAAAATAATAAAAAGAATTAAGTTATAACCAATTAGGTGAATTGGTTATAACTTAGTTACCAGTCTTTCGATAAAACCAATTTTAAATTCAAGGCCTATCCTATTAAACCCATACAAGTACCATTATTAACTTTCTGAATTTAATTTTACTTTTCAAATGCCCTTTTAATAATGTCTATTGACAAGCAATGACTGAAATCTACTAAGGGAGAAAACAAATTTTTCCCAAATTTTAAGTTGCCTTGTGTGTACTAGTGTGAACATACCCACTATTTAGGATTAGACTTTCGTAGTTTGTTTGAAAAAATTTAAGTAGGTTAGTTTCTCTTAACTTTTGAAGAAAAAAAAAAGATCGGGTTTATATTTTTATCCGGTTGAATTTATTTAGGAAAATTTTTCTAAAGGGTCTTAATTTAGGTTTTAATTTTGGAAAATTCTAAAGTAGTCCCAATTTTTAGAAAGCATATATTGAACTACATAAAAAAGAAAAGGTTTTCTAAGTGAGAAGTCATATATTTTTTATTCTTTATTTTATTTTATTTTATTTTTATTATATATTACTTTTATAAAACTAAGCAAACTATGCTTTTCTTTGTCTTTTTCTCCTTTTTTTCTTCTTTTTATTTTTTTGTTACAATACAATAATAAATAAAAAAAATTCAAAATGTAACTTTAATTGAAACAAATTACATTAGAGGGTCAGACCACTTTAGGGCTTATACGTAGGTCAGTTGGGTTAGATCTTCAAGGTGAAGACGGGTTGTCCGACACGATCACATGCTGCATGTATGCTCATTAAGAAAGAAGAAGAAGCTAATGGCATAAGGGGCTCGATGTCCTATTTCGAGTTGATTTTTCATGGGAGAGGAGAGATTTATGTGTGGCTTATTGGACTTAGGGGGTTTAGTATCAATACCAAGACAAGTAGAGATGGATTTAGTAGTTGTTGGAGTTGGGGTGATGATGGGAGTGGAGCTCTATACTATTCGATGGCTACTAAAGTTGAGAGAGATGTTGGGTTAGTGGTTTTAGGTGGTTAGGAGTTTAGCCACGGGGTCAACTTGATTTGAAGGTGTTGAAGTTGTTTAGCTAGGGAAAAGGAAGGAAACCGTAGGAAAGAGGGGAGAATGAGAAGGAAAATGTTGACGTAGCGCTATGTCAGCTAATGTCATCCAATCATAGTGTACTACGTGTCCTCACCGTGACACATAGCAGTTGATGTGGCATAGGGCAATTGACATAGAATGCTATGTGTTATGCTACGTAGCACTACGTCAGCTATCATCTAATCCAATAGCACCACGTATTAAGACATGTGGCATAGTGAACCCCTAACATGTGGTGATGTATTGTGTACATTTTAATCTGAAAAGCATAAAATGCATTTCTTACCATTGGTGAGATTTGAACCTAAGACCTTAAGCTAACCAATGCTAATTGTTTAAGTGCTTATCCGTTAGGCTAGTAGCCTATGTTTTGTTCATATGTGTAATTAAATTGTCCATTTGAACTAGGTTAGCTTGGGCTAGATTCAAATCTTAAGCATACGCCCAATAACCCTCTCCTTATTAAAAAATTCTATTCTACTAAACAAATATAATGAAAATTTATTATTTTCTAAATTTCTTAAATCTACCATTTTTCTATTTTTTATGACTTTTCAGATTTTCTTTTGTAATTTTCTAAATTTTCTATTTTTTGTAATTTTTCATAAAATTTTCTTCTTTGTATTTTTTTTCTAAATTTCTTATTTTTTGGGTTTTTCCTAAATTAAGACCCTTTACCTAATCTTAAAAATTTTTCAAAAAATAAAAAGGGCGATAAAAATGGGGTAGATATAATTGCCTTACTTTATGGTGAAGTTTGAGTAAAACTTTGCCATAAAGACAAAAGAGACACTATTTTTGCCTCAAAGATGACTTTAACATAAGAAGCATAACAACCAACTAGCTATACTAGGTTTGATCTATTGGGGATTTGGTAAGAGGTGAAACGGAGAAAAGGTGCTCAAAGAGCTACCCGAATGAGTTTAGGTCGTTTTGAAACCAAGTCGTACCCTTCTAAGCTAACTAACCTGAATAGGAGCGTCTTTAAGGGACTAACAAACCATAACTAGAATTCATCTGGAAAATCTACTCATACCTTCTATGCTCACTAACCTAAGTGAGAGTATCTCTAAGGGACTAGGAACCCAAGACTAGAATCAATTTAGATAACTTGGTTGTACTCTTCTAAGCTCACTAACCTAAATGGGAGCATCTCTAGGGGACCAGCAACCCTAAGCTAAAATCAATTTAGAAAACCTGGTCGTGCTTTTTCGAGCCCACTAACCTAACCTGCAACATCTCTAGGGGACTAGCAACCTGAATATAGAATTCATTTACAAAACATGGTCATGCTCTTCTAAGCTCACTAAGTTAGATAGCAATGTCTCTCAAGGACCATCAACCTTAAGCTGGAATCAATTTGGAAAGCCTAATCATGCTCTTTCCAGCTTACCAACCTAAGCAGCAACGTCTTTAGGGGACTAGCAACCTGAAAATAGAATCCATTTAAAAAACATGGTCGTGCTCTTTTAAGCTCACTAACCTAGGTAAGAGTGTCTTTACAAGACTAGCAACCCTAAGATAGAATCAATTTGGAAAGCTTAGTTATGCTCTTTTGATTCTATTAACTTATGTGGCAGTATCTTTAGGGGACTAGTAACTCAAAATTGGAATCCATTAGGAAAACATGGTAGTTCTCTTCTAAGCTCACTGACCTAAGAGGGAGCATCTCTCTAGGACTAACTACCCTAACTAGGAATCTATTTGGAAAACCTGGTCATTCTCTTCTAAGCTTACAAACTTAGGCAGGAGTGTCTATAAGAGACTAGCAATCTTAAGCTAGAATCAATTTGGAAAACCTGGTCATCCTCTTTTAAGCTTACTAACCTAAATAGGAGCATTTGTAAGAGACTAGCAACGTAAGACGAAAACATGGGTGTGCTCTTCTAAGCTCACTAACCTAGGCATAAGCATCTCTTGGGGACTAGCAACCCTAAGCTAGAATGGATTTGGAAATCTTGGTCGTGTTCATTTAAGCTCACTAACCAAGGCAGGAGTATCTTTAGTGGCCTAGCAACCTAAGACTAGAATCATTTTGGATAACTTAGTCATGCTCTTTCAAGCTCATTAACATAAGCAGGAACATCTTTAGGGGACTAACAGCCCTAAGTTAGAATCGATTTAGAAAATCTAGTTATGCTCTTTTGAGATCATTAACTTAGGCAAGAGCATCTCTCGAAGATTAACAACCCTAAGCTCGAACCAGTTTGGAGAACTTGGCTTACTTTTTTAAGCTCACTAACCTAGGAAGGAACGTCTCTAAGAATTAGCAACCCTCAGTTGGAATTGATTTGGAAAACCTAGTTATCCTCTATTGAACTTACTAACTTAGGCAAGAGCGTCTCTAGGGGACTAGCAACCCTAAGCTGAAATCGATTTGGAAAACTTAATCATGTACTTCTGAGTTCATTAACTTAGGTAAGAGCATCTCTAGGGGACTAGCAACCCTAAACTAGAATTGATTTGGAGAACATAGTCATGCTCTTCTAAGCTTACTAACTTATGTAGGAGCATCTCTCAAGGATAAGCAACCCTAAGCTAGAATAGATTTGGAATACCTAGTCGTAGGCTTCTAAGCTCACTAACCTAGGTAAGAGCGTCTCTAAGAGACTAGCAACCTTATACTAGAATCTATTTGGAAAACCTGCTCGTGCTCTTCTGAGCTCACTTACCAAGGTGGGAGCATCCTTATGGGACTAGCAACCCTAAGTTGGAATCGATTTGGAAAACCTAGTCATGCTCTTCTAAGCTTATTGACCGAAGTGGGAGCATCTCTCAGGGACTAGCAACCCTAAGCTAGAATTGATTTGGAGAACTTAGTTATGCTTTTCTAATCTTACTAACCTAAGCAAGAGCGTCTCTAAAGGACTAGCAACCCTAAGTTGGAATAGATTTAGAAAACCTAGTTATGCTCTTCTAAGCTTACTAAACTTAGTGAGAGCATCTTTTTAGGAATAGCAATCTTAAGCTGGAATCGATTTGGAAAACCTGGTCGTACTCTTCTAAGCTTACTAACCTAAGCAGGAGCATCTCTAGGAGACTAGTAACCCTAAGTTGGAATTAAATTGGAGAGCCTAGTTGTGGTCTTCTAAACTCATTAACCTAAGCAGGAGCGTCTTTAGGGGAATAACAGCCTTAAATTAACTTTAGAAGAAGCACCTTATGGGCTCACTAGAAGGAATCGATGATGAAAAGAAGCACCATTTAGACTTGCTAAAAGGATTTGATGAAGAGAAGTTCCTTATAGGCTCACTTGAGAGAAATTGGTAAAAGAAAGCACCTTATGAGCTTGCGAAAAGGACTTGATGAAGCGAAGCACCATATGGGCTTACTAAGAAGAATTGATGATGAGAAGCACCTTACGGGCTTACTTGAGAGAAATTGGTGATGAAATTCTACCCTAAGGGCTCACTTGAGATGCTGAAGTAAGACTAATGAACGGGGAAGCACCCTATGGGCTCATTGAAACCTTAATGTGCTAAAATGCCAAAGTAAGATTAATAAATAAGAAGCACCTTATAGGCTTGCCAAGACCATAAGGAGTTATTGATGAAAGGAAATGCCCTATGGGCTCACTAAGACCTTGAAGAGAGTTTGATGACAAAGGAGGACCTCTACGGGCTTGTAGAAATGCTGGATAAGGAAGCACCTTATGGGTTCATCGAGAGAGAAATTAGTAAAGGGAAATGCCTTGCTAGCTAAAAGAAACTAGTAAAGAAAAGCACTCTATGGGCTTACTACAACAAATTGGTGAAGAGAAGCGTCCTATGGGCTTGCTACGAGAAGTCTATGAAGAAAAGCAACCTATGGGCTTGCCTTAGCAAATTGATGAAGAAAAGTGCTCAATAGGCTCGATAAGACCTAGTAGAGAGTTTAATGAATAGGGAGGAGCTCTAAAAAGTATGGATGGAAGATGTAATAATGCTTTAAGAGCTGGCTTAACCTAAAAGAGATTAAAAGAGGGGGCAATGGTCAAAGAACTGACTAAAACCATAAAAAGAATAAAAGAGGGATCAATGCTTCTAAGAGCTTGTTAGAATCTCAAGAATAAAAGACAAGATGGCTCCTTAAAGGCTAGCTAGAACCTTAAAAAGAATAAAAGAGAGGTCAGTACTCTAAGAGCTAGTCAAAATGGAAGACAAGATAGTACTCGAAAGGTTAGCTAGAGCCCAAGATAGTACTCTAAAGGTTAGCTAAAGCCCTAAAAAGAATAAAAGATGGGTTAGCACTCTAAGAGTTGGCTAAAATCTTAATAATGAAAGATAGGTTAGTACCATAAAGGCTTGTTAGAACCCTAAAAAAAATAAAAGAGGTATCAACGCTCTAAGAGCTAGATTGAACCTTAACAATGGTGAAAGATGCAAAGTGAGGAAATGAAACTACTCTAAAAATCTACCTAATTTAAAAAATATTTACAGACAAAGAATTTGATGAAAACCATTTATGACAAAAAAGACATAAGTGATAATCCCCTTTACTTGGAAAGAGTGAGAATGACCTAGACTATTGTGGTCAACTTTTTTAAATTAAGAGGTATGGATTGAAAACTTGGCTACTTAGGTCGACATAGACTTAGAATAAAGATTTATAACAAGCCTTCACTTTCTCTCTTTATTTTTTTTTTTTAAGTTTGCTAATAGGTAAAAAACTCTCTCTTGATAATCACATAGGGTTTCTTTCTTACATTCTCCCTAACCTTAATGCTAAGGCACCTGGTGGAGCCTTGTGATTTTAGACACCCTTACTTTTAAGGAAAAAGTAGCTCATGACTAGATTAGTCGAAGAGGACTTCCTTTCGAACTCTTAGTCTCGATTACACTCTTGACTACAATCCCAAAATTATAGTCCATTTTGTAGTTGATACGCCTTGATCAATCTATTAGGTCTTTTTCGGCTCAATATTGTAAATTTAGGCTTTTGGTCAAAGGGTTTCAAAGAGAATTGATGAGAAAGCCTATTTTAAAAGATTTACTTATTCAACTTGGGTATACAAGTCAAGAACCTTTTAGGAAAAATAAGAAGTTTGTTTGCCCTAGTCTCAAAAATGACTTTTATTAAAGATAAATTATCCTTCAAGATTAGAAGAGCATTATTAAGTATGGGTAGTATTATAGGTGGGAAGGTCTTGTGTTTATGGCTAAGGATGTGTAAAGGAGCTTTGTGCCTTGATTTAGGATGAATATGTAGGGCTCGTAGGCATAAGGGCTTTGTGTTTCTTGGAAATGTTTGGGCTTTAATTGTGGGCCTCACATTTTCTAGGCTTTCTTCAATTGGGGCTTTACCTTTTGCATACAAGTCTTGATTTTCAAGCTCTTCTTCTTCTTCTTTTTTCCTTTTATTATTTTTCCTATTTTTTCCTCTCTTTTTTTATTACCCTCTTCTTTCCTTATTTATCATTTTGCCCCATTATTTCTTGCTCTTAGTTAGTCTCTTCTTCATTTTAGAGAAAGATAACTTTATCAGAAATAAAATTCATCTTTGGATTAACGTTATTAAGGCAACACAAACCAATTTTATCCTTGTCTCCTAATCAATTACCTTAACCATCAAAATGACCCATTGTGAGATTGTTCTAGATAGGGTTCAAATTTTGAAAATTCTTCAAATTTGTCCAATAGGTTTAGCAAGTGATAGCTGTGTTTGGGATTTGAAAATGAACACCTAACTTCACTTTAATCTATGTGTCAAATTCAAAATTGACTTCCTTGAAGGAATAAGTCTAAAATGTCCTCACTTCGATGTTGCTCAACTCTCAAAGTGTTTTTAGAGGTATGTTTATAGGATGGAGTTTGCCCCTTTTCATTTTAAGCCTTTTAAAAGTGAGTTATCAATTCCTTAAGGAAGGATTTATTTTCCCCAATGTTAATAACATTATAATCACTTAATTGAAATGGCAATAAATAAAATTATATTATTCTACCTATTACAAAGCTACATTAAATATATATATATATATATATATAGACTTTATTGAAAACAACTTGATTCTTCTTTGCCTTTTCCTTAAGCATCCAACTAAAGATAACCCATGAGCGTATCATAAGGCATTGGCATACTAAAAAGGAATAGAGCTTTAGGCGACTCAATTGAACTACCCCCATGACATAAAGATGGACTGACTTGTTATAGCTCTGGCTGAATTACCCTTGCATTTATCAGGTCTTAAATCTTGTTCTTCAATCTCTAGCATTTTTCAGCAGAGTGCCCCTTTTAACCCATGTGATAGTCACATCGTGCTTTTAGGTCCAAGCTGTATGGTTTATAATTTAGATTAGGAGCTTTGTAGGTCATAATCCTTGCTTCCTTTAGATGATGAAAGATTTAGGTCACTAAGATCTTCAATTGAGTGAATTGTCTCCTTCGAGTCCCCTAGGCTTGTTTTTCCTCACTCTCCCTTGGCTCTTTTCTTCTTAGGCCTCCTTCATTATTTGGGCTTATCGACATTTGATCAGTATTGAACATCGGGCATTGAAATCTTCTAAGTACTAGGCCTACTACCATTTATAGGATTGTAATGGTCTTTTGTAGCATGGCTACCTTTTCTTTTAAATTCGAGAGTTTCCTTTCTAGGTTTGAATCTTGAGATACTTAGAGGGTGGTGATTATTGAGAACAAGATCTATTACTGTTGGGCCATTTGATGTACGATCCTTTTAGAGAGGCAATCTTGTCATCAACCATGTGAACTTGATTAGAAGAATTCTTTACTAGTTGGAAACTTTTCTTTTCTTTTGTTTTTTTTTTCTTTTTTTTATTATTTATTTTTTCGTAAGAGAGAAAGATAAATTTTTATTTTATAGAAATCAAATTACAAATGGCGATGGTGATTTTCAAGGTTCTATTTACATGTTTATGAGATTTATTTACATTTCCTTGAGGGAGAGAGAATGAATGGTTAGATGAATTCTATTAAAGGACTATTTATAAGGAAAGAAATGCTAAAGAATGAAGAATGATAAACTAAGGAAAATTTTTATTATTTAGAAAGATTAGAGTATAGAAAACAAAAGTAAGGGAGCTTAACAATTATTCTTAATGAAACTTAAAATTTATTTAAAGTCTTTTAACCAAATCTAAAGTTTCTAATTTAACTCTTGTAGTTAAGCTTTAATCTTGTCTAGCATCTCTAAAGCCCAATACATGGTCCTTTCGCTTTTCACAAGCTAAGATAACAAGGCTTGGTTAGAGACCTCAATGCATCTAGCCCTTTGCTTCCAGTAGGCAGCCTTAGCTTGTAGTAGTTGCTTATAGATCCTAAGGCATCTAGCAGCCTATTGACTCTTTGATTATTTTTTTGTTGGTTACTTACCATTATCTTTAGGCTGGATGTTTCATGGACAAGAATCATTCATTAATAAAACAATATAATAGTTGTAGAAACATGCATATGCTAGAATTGCTCTAATTAGTTCATTACTCCTTAAGTTTAACCCTATCGTTTGATTTGATGTTCTTACTTTTAAAAAAGACTTATTATATTTCTAATTCTTTCAAACATTAGTAGGGTTGCAACTCTTAGGAGTAACGTATTAACTCAAGCTTTAAGGGAGTTATATGTAATTAGGTGGGTTTTAAAGGTCCTTAAGCTTTATGACCTCACTTGTTTTTGGAAAACACTTTCATTGGTCACATTACAGCTCAAGTGAGGTAACCTAATCAACCTCAAGTAGTAGTTACCCTAATATACTCGAAGCCTACATAAAGGCCCTTCTTATAAGGTCCTAAGAAAGCTTAGTTCTGACTATAACTACCCTGCATCTTTGATGCAACAAATGACCCTCTATGTATCAATGCAAGCTGACCCATGAGTAGGTTTTAAAGAATTTTTTTTTTTTTTAACTTTCAAAGCATTTTAGAGTCATTGCCTAACTAAAGTCGGGAAAAAGAGTTAAGTTATAATCAATTTTAAAATGGTTTTTTTATATAGTTTTTAAAAACTAGAGATCATGATCTAAAGGTTATCTTAATAAACCCATATGGATACCACTACTAATTTTTCGAATTTAATTATACTTTTCAAATGCCCCTTTAATAATGTCTAGGTACAAGTGATAATTAAAATTATACCTAAAATAAGAATTTAAAGAAATATCTACTAAGAGGGAAAATAATTTTTTTCCATATTTTAAGTTGCTCCATATGTACAGGTGCCTATGTATTCGCTATTTAAGATCAAACTTTCATAGTGCGCTCAAAAAAATTTAAGCGGGTTGATTTCTTTTATCTTTTGAAAAAAAAAAAGATTAAGTTTATGTTTTTACTTACTCCAATTTATTTAGGGAAATTTTTCTAAAAGGCTGTAATCGAGGTTATATTTTTGGAAAATTCTAAACTATTCCTAATTTTTGGAAAATGATTTATTTTATTTTATTTTTATTGAGAAAAAAAAAAGGTTTTCTAAGTGAGAAGGCATATTTTTTTATTTCTTTATTTTAATTTTTTATTTTTATTATATATTATTTTTATAAAACTAAACAAACTAGGTTTTTTTTCTTCATTTTTTTTACTGCTTCTTTCTTCATTTTTTTTCTTTTCCTTTTTCATTTTTGTTGTTACAAAACAATAATAAAGAAACATAAAAGACAAAATGTAACAAAAACTAAAACAAATTACAATGGAGGGTCGAACCACTTTAGGGCTTGCATACGGGTCTATTGGGTTGAAATCGGGTGGTTCAACTAGATCATGTGCTACGTATGTACTTACCAAGGAAAAAGAAGAAGTTGGTGGCACGAAGGGCTTGATAGACTATTTTGAGCCAATTTTATCATGGTTGAGGAGAGATTTGTGTGCGGCTTATTGGACTTAGGGGGTTTAAGATCAATGCTAAGATGAGTAGAGATGGATTTAGTGGTGTTTGAAGTTAGGGTGATGATAGCAGTAGAACTCAGTGTTGTTTAATGGCTACTAGAGTCAAGAGAGGTGTCGAGTTGGTAGTTTTGGGTAGCTGGGAGTTTAGCTGTAAGGTTAGCTAAAGTTGAAGGAGGTGGCCCGTAGTGGTTTATGAGTAGGGGGATCGCGGCTAGGTTTAAGCTATGGCTTAGTTGCTCTTCTTATTGTAAGGCATGGCCACCTACGAGGGGGGTTAGGATAACCAACAGCAACTTGAGGAGCTTACTTGTAGTGCTAACTTAGCTTGAAGTAGGTTGGGTTAAAGGCAAAGTTAGAGAGAGAGAGAGGCAAATTGAGAATAGAGAGAGAGAGAGCTTGAATTGATGTTTAGAGAAGATTGTGAGTAGATTCTAATGATCATGTGTATCAAAAACAAATTCCTAAAGCCCTTTTTATACTTAAAAATAACTTAATAAGAAAGGAAGGTTGAAATTGAATTGAATGTAAATTTTAGAGTTTAAGTCTTTTTCCAATTTTTCATTGCCGATTTAACTCTTGAAATGATTGTATTTAGATGCATTTTCGATCTTAAATCGAAGTAATCTATGTTTAGAACAAGAATTGCTCATTCATTAATGCATTTAAGCATAGGATTATTACAAAAAAAAAAAATGAGGCCAAATTAAAGGGGTTGAAGTTGTTTTATTGGGGAAAAGGAATGAAACCATGGAAAAGAGGGGAGAAAGAGAAGGAAAAAACTAACCTATTGCTAATGTAATGTCGCATTAGCTAATGTTATCCAATCATAGTGTGCTATATGTCCCCACTATGATATGTAGCAATTGTCGTATCATGCTACGTGGCTTGTCATGTGACACCATGTTAGCTATCATCCAATCCAATGGCACAACGTGTTAGGATAGGTGGTATAGTAAACTCCTAACATGTGGTGACATATCAAGTGCATTGTTGTCTAAAAAGAATAGAAGGCATTTCTTACCTTTGGTAAGATTTGAACTCAAGACCTCAAGCTAACCCAATGTTAATTGTTCAAGTATTTATCCATTAGGCTGTTAGTTTATATCTTGTTCACATGTACCATTAAATTACACATATAAACTAGGTCAACCTAGACTAAATTTAAATCTTAAGCCTAAGTCTAACGACCCTCTCCTTATTAAAAAATTCTATTCTACTAAACTTATCTAAAGAAACTTTATTATTTTCTAAATTTCCTAAATGTACTATTTTTCTATTTGTTGTGACTTTTCATTTTTTTTTTTGTAATGTTCTAAGTTTTCTTTTTTTTTTTGTGACTTTTCAATTTTTTTGCAAAATTTCCTAAATTTTTCATTTTTTATTTTTTCTAATTTTTTTTCCCTAAATTAGGACCCTTTACCTAATCCTTAAAATTTTTTAAAAAATAAAGAGAGGTGTAAAAATAGGGCATGTATAGTATAAAATAAGCTAACTTAGTTAATCTATCGACTATTACCTAAACTACGACATGCTTTTCCTTAGTCTTTGGAAGGTGAGTGACAAAATCCATAGCGATGTGTTCCTACTTCCACTCAAGTATTAGTAAAGGTTGTAATTCTCTTACTAACCTCTTATGCTCAAAATTAACCCTCTGATAAGTAGAATACTATGAGACAAACTTTGCTATATGATGCTTCATGTTTCTCTACCAGTAATGACACTTCAAATCCTTATACATCTTAGTGCTCCTAAGGTGAACTTAATATGTCGAATAGTAAGCCTCTTGCATCACTTCTTTTTCAACTCTAAATTCCTTAGTATACACAATCTTGTCCCATACCTCAAAATCTCATCAGTGTCCAACCTAAACTCAAGTGCCAAACTAAGCTCCACTTTACCTTTCAAGTCTTGGATCTCTTGATCCTCCATTTGTACTACTTTGATTCGATCTACTAAAGTCGACTAGGAGTACGAACTTGCTAGTCTTGCCCCAACTTCACTAGCCACAATCTCTAAATCCATCTTATGCAAATCCTTTAGCAAATGCTTCTGAGTAGTCAACAAGTTGGCAATGTTGCCCTACTTCTTCTGGCTAAGCACATCTACAACTACATTTGCTTTTCCTAGATGGTACTAGATATCCGCATCATAATCTTTGATTAACTCCAACTACCTACACTATCTCATGTTCAACTCTTTTTGGGTGAAGATGTACTTCAAGCTTTTGTAATCTGTGAAAATTTTACACTTTTCACCATATAAATAATGTCTCCATAATTTCAATGCCAAAACAACTGCCACTAACTCCAAATCATGAGTTGGGTAGTTCTTCTCATAATGTTTTAGCTATCTAAAAGCATAACCAATTATCTTCCCATCTTGCATCAACATGTCACCTAAACCTTGGCCGAAAGCATGGCTAAAGATAATACACTCTTCCCCACTCTTAGGCAAAGTTGACACTAGAGTTATGCTTAGCTTTTCCTTCAACTTCAGAAAACTAGCTTTACAATGATCAACCAACTTAAACTTTATACCCTTTCGGGTTAACCTCATCAATGGTGCTACTATTGATAAACCTTCCACAAACTATTGATAATACCCTACTAAACCCAAAAAGATTCTAATCTCAGTTATTGACTTCGATCTTTGCTAATCTACCACTACATGCACCTTTGTTGGATCTATAGATATCCTATTCTTGTCTACTACATGCCTAGGAATGCCACACATTCAAGCTGAAACTTACATTTAGAGAACTGGCAAATAACTATTCTTCCTTTAACCGGCTCAAAACTAACCTTGGGTACTCTTCATGTTTCCTTGCTTTTAGAATAAATCGATATATCTTCTATAAACACAATAACGAACCTATCCAAAAAGTCTTTGAAGACCCGACTCATCAAATCCATAAAGGTCACTAGGCCATTAGTTAGCCCAAAAGGCATCACAAGAAACTTAAAGTGTCAATATCTCATCCTAAAGGCAGTCTTTTGGTTGTCCTTCTCTTTTACCCTCAATCGATGGTAACTTAATCTCAAGTTAATCTTAGAAAATACTTAAGCTCCTTATAATTGATTAAACAAATCATCAATCCTAAGAAGGGGATACTTATTCTTAATAGTGACTCAGTTTAAATCCCGATAATCAATACGAAGCCTCATACTGCCATCCTTCTTCTTAACAAACAAAACTGGAGCTCTCCAAGGAGAAGTACTCTACATGATAAACCCTTTTTTTCTTGAAAATCCTATAATTGCTTCTTCAATACTACCAAATCAACTAAAGCCATCCTATACACTTGCTTTAAAATAGGAGCGATTTCAGTCACTATGTCAATGTTAAACTCGATCTCCCTCTTAGGTGGCAACCTTAGTAACTTATTAAGAAATACTTTAGTAAACTTGTTTACTATAAGGGTATGCTCCAACTTTTCGAGTTCCTTACTTCCCAAAGACAAAGTTGCAATCCTCCCATTTTCCCACAATTCATAAGTAAGTAACTTAATTAGCCTCTAAGCATCCAATTTAAAGTTAAACTCATTTCCATCATCTAACACGAAGTGCACCATCATACCACAACAATCTATGATAGCTTGATATCTAACTAGTCAATCCATACCTAGAATCACATCAAATTTAAACATATTTAATACCAAAAAATCTGTTGGCAAAACTCTACCTTTAAACTCCACATTAACTCCTTTATAGATCTTATCTAAGGCTTTTCAAACTCCTAAAGGTTCACAAACATTCAAGGACCTAACCAAAGACTCAGGAATCAAACCATAGGTACACATAAACATTTCAAAAATACAAGAATCTATGGCACCAATATCAAACAATGCAAAGCACTGCAAGAATGGATAGTAGCATAATTATAGTGGTATCCTCATTAAGTAGATCTTGATGCTATTGATGAAGTGCAAACACTCTCATTGGGGCTCTCTATTTCGACCCTCCAATCTATTGTCACCTAATCTAAGTTCTAGCTAGAGATCTTACAATCTGCTACCCCGCTCTAGGCCCCCTATGGATCTCTCAATACAATTCATAGCAAATTGTCCCCTTTGAGTATAGATATGACAAAAAGAGAGTGGCACAGAATTGTTGGTGTAGTTTCTATTGAAGTGTTTAGTCTTCTCATACGAAAAACAAGTGCCTTTTGGCCATTTAAAAGACCTTATCTCATGTCATCCATAAAATTTGGGACACTTAACAACTAAAGGTACTTGTACCTTAGGAGTTGGGGGTAGGGCTCTAATTTAAACATGAGGGAGTATTTAACTCATCAATCTAGTCATCATTTAAGGCTTCTTTCCACTTCCTTAAACCATATCTCTAGAAGCAGGCCTTTTTCTAATCATAAAACTTGATTAAGCTGTTAGGGTATCTTTCTTCTTCTTTAAATTCCTTTCCATATGCTTCGCTTTCATTACATTCTCTACATAAGTATCCAACTAGAAAGCATTAGTTGTACTCTACAACTTTAGCTCCAAACTAACCAAGAATCTATGGCCCCTAGCCCCATCATCTACTATCATAGCTGGTGATAAAAACCTGAATAAACAGCTCATCTTAGCCTCATACTCCTCAACTAACCTATAGCCCTACTGATAGCTAAAATAAGCATCTTGCAAGGGGCCCCTCACACTAGTAGGGAAAAACTTAACATAAAACAAATTCTTAAACTCTAGCTAAGTAAGTGGGCCCTTTATCCTCTTGAGCTCATTAGCCTACCAAGTAGTAGTAGCCTCCTAAAGTTTATATGTAACATAATCAACCTTCCTATCATTAGGCACATGGAAGGAAGCAAAAGCAATCTCTAAATCCTCCATCCATTTATTAGTAGCTAGAAAGTCCCTACCCCTTAGGTTAAAATCATTGATCTACTAAACAAAATTATTTAAATTGATGACGCTCTCTCTTGGAGTAGTATGGTGAGCTAACACCTCGATAAGATAATTCATAGTCTCAAGCAACATAGCAATGGTATTAGGAGCTTGAGTCTACCTAGGCTGATCTTTCTGATCTCTAGTATCTCTTTAAGAACCTCAACCAATTTGAACTTTAACACCTCTCAAGTACGATGGCCTAGGAGGAAAAGCATCATATAGCGTATCCTATACCCTAAAGGAAGAAGAACCTAAACCGGTAACACATCAAGGAGGCATACTACAAGAAGTAAATGGGAAACAATAGACAACCTAAGGAAGTTAGTTGAAGAAGGTTAAATTACATAGAAACTTAGTAAAAGACTGCTAGAATGAAATTTACTAACTATATAGGAATCATTACTAACTACAAGCCAACTTTAGCACAAAACTTAGTAACTTTAACTTGATAGATCAATTCCTAGTTCGCTACAATTAACACTTATTTAGTACTCAAGTTCATTCTTAACCCTTCTACGATTCCTCAACCTTTGGCTTTAATAGCACCTAAAGCTATAACATCCCAGGATCTTAAATGAGCATTATAGCCCACCTCATATTCTTGTCAGCCCAGAATATGTTAAGGCTTCTAAGTCTACCAGACAATAACATAATAAAAACATATTTCCAATTAATACATATAAACCATAAGGAGTAGGTAACTACATCCACTAAGAATCCACATGAAAACCAAAACCATCCAATAAAGTTCAGAAGTGTATCAACTCAGATCCATGTCACATAACATAGATCAAAGTAACTAAAAATCCTCAAGTATCATAGAAAAGAGTCTATTTCCTCGATAAAACAAAACTTTCAATATAACATAACTCATCTCAAGGAAAAACATATCTTAACTCTGCCCTAATCATCATAATAATAAAAATACTTGACACCCTCCTCCTCGTAGATGTCATCAATGAAATTCTTCTCATAAATGAGATAATCCTTTGATCCTATGCTTGAGAAAAAAAAAAAAAAGAAGTGAGCAAAAGCCTAGTATAGGTGCACAAAAACATATATGAATGTCAAGCCTAAACAATTACATGTAGATAATGTAGGTATCATAGAATATAAGTAAACAGTACTTTAATAATCTTTATATTAGGCCAACAAACAGCAAAGGAATATTCATAACCCCACCACATTTGATCTTTGTCCACATATAAAGGTGGATATAGTATAAGTTTTCCTTTAAGTTCTTTACACCTAAAGCCTAAAGTTTAGGAACCTAATATTCTAACTGTAGGGATTTGTTATTGCAGTCCCCTAAAGTGAGTGGGTTAAGCACAACTAATAGTTAAGGTCATTTAGGCTATGTATAAATTAGTCCAGTTACATTCTAAGTCTTAAAACACACAACGATACAAACAAGCACCACTTACCTGGAATTGCTTCATAATAGCTAACAAAACTCCGAACTCACAACTCTAAATCAAAAGCTCAAACCTCAACAAGGAATCCAATAACCACCACGAATCTATTTGAAAAACAAGCATGAACATTAACTAGGAGGAACTCGATAATTAAATTCTACCTTGAAGTTACCTATGAATCTATGAACTATCTAACCAAAGGTTCCAAAAGGAAATAATCGAATGCAATCATAAATCAATAATAGAAATTGAAGATACTATAAATACGTAATATGATAAAACAATCTTAATATATTTATATAATATTATTTGATTACACTAAATTGTAAAGTACAATATATATATAAAAGAAAATATAAAGTGGCACATGATGAGGATGTCAAAATATATAATTTTACTAATCGATATATAATAAAAGAATACGTACCCTAATCGGATAATATTATAATTCATAGGAATGCATAAGGAAGGACATAGTAATAATTAGAATCCAAAACGGATATAATTTATAATTAATGTCATATACTCCATAACCACGATAACAACTACAACAGAAATACTTAAATCATAATGTTATCAATAATAATAATAAAGCATAATAATAATAAGATAGTATTATTGTAAACTAAATTACCATTGAGAATACATATATGATACAAGTATTAACGTAACTGTATACCAAGCTAGATAAAAGTTCCCCCACATCAAATATATTAGGAAATTGAAATCCAACATTATAATTTTTCATATAAACATAATTTGATATTATGACATAAAGTATAGTAACAAGTTTTTATATAAACTAAAATGAAAATTACGACAAATGTATCAATTTATAATAAGATTTGAGTACTAACATATAATTACTTTTCACAATAATATCAGAAAATAGAAATAATATTATACTCACATGATACGAAAAAATGGAATCAAATCAACTTATGAAATAAAGTTGAGTTCGAAACACTAGATTCACACTATATAGATGCCAAATAGGAACCTATTACAAACAAAATATAGAAATTATATTTCATATAATAATATGCTCAAATACTTAACTAATAAAATTTATTGATTGGTTTGGAATGCATAGAATATAATTGTAGGAAATTTTCTGCAAAAAGAATTGAAGCCAGCAAGAGAGAAATTGGTGAAAAGATTAATGGATTGGGTCCGACTTGAAGAATGAAAAGAGGGTGAGAAGAGAGATATGGGGGTGATGGACAAATGGCAAGGGAGTGATTGGGATTGGGGAAATGGGTTTGACAGTAAGAGATTTGGGGATGGGGTTTGGCATGGAATACAATTGGGGAAAGGGATTTAGTCTTAGGGGGGGTGAATGATTGGGAATCATGCGAGGAATTGGGGGCCCAAGTGAGTGAGTGAGAGTGATGAGAGAATTTTAGAGAGTGGGAGTAGTTTGACAAGAGAAATAAATGAGTGAGCCGAGAGAGGAAAGAAAGAAAGAGATTGGAGCGAGGGAGAAAAGAAAATGGGATAGGGTTTAGGACATTCTAAAATGTTCTAGAATTTAGGATATGTGCCTAAAGAAATTTGGCAAATTAAAATTTAATTAAAATGAAAATAGTATTAAGAGAATATGACATGGATTAAAATATAGATAGATATAGTAAAGTAAAAAAAAAATATATTTATTGTAAAATAAAATTAATCTATTTAATATGAACGTAAAATAAAAGTTTTAGAAAATTATAATTGGAACCTTAATTAGATATTTATTCTATAGGATACACTTTAAAATAAATCTGGAATTGCTTCAAGTTTAATAAATTGTGAAATTTCTACTAAAAAGTGTTTTTTAATGACACAATCTAAAAAGTTTTTATGACATAAATAAGTTACTAACTTGATTGGAGTGTTTCAAGATAACTCCTAAATACTAACAAACATAAAGAGTAACAACTTAATTAACTAAATTAACAATATTACAAATTTTATTTATGATTATTTGAGACTTCACATAGGTTATATATATATATGTTATATATATATATATATACATGTGTGTGTGTGTGTTAGTTTTATATTGGTTTAATTATTTCAATTTAATTTTATTACATATTTATGTTATGTATTAAATAGTATACATTGGTTTATATTTTATCATTTCTTCTATAATTGCATCATATATTATTCCAAATATTACTTATAAAGTTTGTAACATTTTTAGAAAAGTCAAAAAGTATTTTTTATTTATTATTCCTTTCTCTTTTCTTTCTTCTCTTTCTTTTACTTTGTCTTTTCTTTTCTTCTCTTTCTCTTTCCAAATTCATTTTCCAAGTGTGTATGTTTATATCACATGTGAAAAATTTTGAACAAGTCAACTATATGATTTTTATCTTATCCTTTTATGTTTTACTTTTTCTTTTCTTTTTTCCCCTTCCATTGTCGGCTATGCTTCCCCCTCTAGAACTTCCTACAATTTTCTTATTTCTTTTAAAAACTTAACACAAATATTTAGCTTCCCATTCCCCTTTGTAAACCAACAAACCCCCTTCCTCTTTCTAATTTTCTTCTCTTTTTCCCCAACTACTATTCTAGTAAAACTCTCCTACTTATTTCGTATTTCATCATCATTTTATTTTTAGTTTCAAAAGAAAATATAAAGCTACATTTTCAAGGTTTTTAAGCTCAAGTAATCATAATTCTATTATATTGTTCTAATTTTTCTTTGTAATATTAGTATATTTTCTTAAGTTATTATGTTACTTATCACCTTATGTATTAGAGGACATGTTGTAGGAAATATGTATTTGGTTGTATATAAATGTACGATTTCTCTTATTTATATATATGCATTTATATATGTATGTACTTAAATATACTCAACTATATATGCACATATGTTATATTCATTTAGTTATATATATATATATGGGTTACATGTATAGTACATGTACATACATATAATATTAAGTATATTTACTTTATCATACATATATTCAAAATATAGTATGAAATAGTGTAAATACATATATATATATATAAATAATTAGTAAACTAGGGGTATAGGTATGTGCCCATATGTGTGGATATATATATATATATATATGTACTCTCTTTATCTAAGATTTAAATAAATAAATATATATATATATATAGTATAATACAAGTATAAGTACATATACACACTTAAAGATACAAGTATATGTATAATAAAACTTTAATTTCTTAAAATAGCTTAATAATTAAATATATATATATATACGTACGTTAGACGTGAAGATCATAAAGAGCATGAAGATAATTTTTCTAATATTTAATTATTTTAGGATGTAATATATATATATATATTAATATTACAAATTGGCAAAATTGTAAAAAAATTAGAAGAATTAAGAAAATTACAACATAGATCAATAAGAAGCTGTTACATTAATTTTTTTAATTTTCTAATTGAAATAAAAAATTATAAAAATAATAAGAAAATAATAATAATTAATTAATTCAAAAATTAAAATTATAGCAAGAAGTAAAACAAATAGTAATTTAAGCTTAAAA
This sequence comes from Lumnitzera racemosa, assembly GCA_024138005.1. NCBI lineage: Eukaryota > Viridiplantae > Streptophyta > Magnoliopsida > Myrtales > Combretaceae > Lumnitzera > Lumnitzera racemosa. The sequence continues at coordinate 49,666,030 of JAMXBC010000007.1, forward strand.
TGATGAAATCAAAAAATTGTTATAAAACTTTCTTAAAAATAAAATATTTTAAAAATATAAAAATGTAGAAATCAATTAAGTCATAAAACAATAAAGAAAAGCTTAAATTGATAAATAAAACCATTTAAGCCAAAATAACAAAATTCATAACAATTCAAGCTCATAATGAAAAACTACGGATTTTAACATCCAAAACGGATTTTATTATGTGAAAATATGTCCGAAAATAATAAGGATCAATTATGAGATCATAAAAATTGAAGTTAGAATGAAAAATTATATGTGATTAGAAATTTAAGATAAACCAAGAAAAATAGGTAAGATAACTTAGTTAAGTGGCCCTACAAACTAATAATGAGGGTAAATAAATAAATAAACGCATAAGATACAATTATTTAAAATTTTACAAATATATTTCCTTTTTACCCTAATAAATAATTTAAACCTTATTCATACCATGCTTAAGTTATAGTGAGAAATTAGACAAATCATAATAGACATTTAGATAATCTAGAAGCTTCGCTTTTCCTAAATACTTATAAGTCTTATTATCTTTTGGATATTCAATTGTCAAGTTTTGGAAATTCTAAAGGCTTGGATATGAGCATTAATCCAGGTGAAGAAGTTTTAATGACCTTCTATCTGCTCATGCATGATACTTACTTAATATCTAGTTGGCTTTTATTGTTTGTATGTTTGAATGACTAATTTGCTCATGTGCTATCATCCGTATAATTACTCCCTTAAACTAGTAAATATAAATATCTAACCAAAATAATCCGTTATATTTGTCACATGTCTATGACTTAATTAGTATACTGATGGAGAGTGCTAACTTTGTAAATTTTTTAGAAAAGTGTTCTCAAAAACGTTTTCCCAATCTTAAAAAAAAAAAAAAATTGTATGATTTCTGTAATGGCTCATGGTGTTCGTTAATGATTTATTGTTGAGGCAATACTAACATGGTATCTCTAATTGAAAGTAAGAGGATTCACATAGTTGTGCCCATGAAGCCTTAGATATGATTTGTTTGTAGTAGATAGCCCTAGTTGAGGTTTACCTGTTAGGATCAGTATTTCTTTCTCGATTAAGATAATAGTCGAGTGTTGCTTAGAGGGATGATGCCTTAAGGTAGCCTCATGCGATTAAGGTGAGGTGCTCCATGCAAGTAAGTGTAGGGGATAATTGACGTATTGATGATGTAAATTTACACCATTCATAATTCTAAACTCCTATAGATGTATTGCTTGCATTCATCATGCATGCATTCATTTTGTGAGTAGATAAATTTACATGTGTGCTAATAATATGTGATAACTTGTTTAAACGATAGTGGTGAGGAATGAACTCACTGAGCTATGGTTTCCTCATTCTCTTATAGCTTATTTTGCACGTCTGTTTAAGTTGGGATTAGGATAAATTTCAAGTGTAAGAGTGCAAATTGAAGCTATGTTTGATAATGTTAGAGTTAACTAAAAAGTGTATGGCTAGTATAGAAGCATCATTTATAGAAAATATTTATATATTATAATTTTGTATAATTTAGTATTTCAAGTAATTTATAAAGTTGACTTACTCTGTCTTATTATTTAGTAGGAGATACCAATTTGCTATAATTCTAATAGATTGTAGAATGTTAGATATCCATAGTTATCTATATTTTACGATAAATTAATAAATTAAAAATAAAAAAACCTTAGTGATTAATTATTTAGAGTCTTATGATCTCTAACTTACAAGGTAGCTTTCATATTATAGGTTCACACGTGATATGAAAAATTTAAGTAATTCTACTAGGCCCATCTTAGAGTTATTCATATATACAAATGTTCTATAATATTGTAATATAAAGTGCTTTGAATTTGGCATCACTATTATAGCTTATTGGCATCCTTTAACCAAATCTTGATAACCATAAAAAGGAAAAGGACCATGCATACAACTAAAAAGAAAAAAAAACAAAGTAGAAGAAGAAAGGAAGAAAGTAGGAGAATGAAGAAAGAAGCATCGTGCAACCACATATATGTTAATTGAATTTCATATTTCTTTTAATAGAGAAGAACACTATGAAGATGTTACATAGCATATTAAAAAGAAAGTACTAATCTTTTAACATATTAAAACAACTTTATGCTCCAATAAATACAACATTGGCTTCACTAAACGAAATACTAACAATTAATTGCATAACGATATTAATAAAGTTAGCATGAACAATATTCAAAGTGGGATTAGCCAAGAAATGATGTCACGTTGCTTTAACAACTCCATGTAACCAAAAATAGAAACAACCCTTCAAATATAAAAAAGTAGGTTATCAACTGTTTCAAAGTGCCATATAACAATATATGAACTTGCAATATTCAACAAAAAAAAAAAATTAAACATGATATAAGGTATCATGGATGATGTAAAAACTTGAAGGTCTACTTAGATATTAAATACAAAAAAGATAGAGAGAAAGACACAGAGAGAGAGAGAGAGAGAGAGAGAGAGAGAGAGAGAGAGAGAGAGAGAGAGAGAGAGAGAGAGAAAATTTCATATGAAAAGTGTATTATTCCGATACCATTCTAATGGCAAATATTTAGGAAACAAACCATGAAATAGCGATGGAAATTATATAAGTAAAAGAGATAAGCCATGAAAAGCATATGAAAATTACCATGGGTAGCCGATGGTATTGTGTTTTAGAACTATAGGAGAAAGACATGTAGTTAGAGGTGTACAAGTAGGTTTTGACCCATGGGCTAGCTTATTTAACTCGCTTTTTAAACAGATTTAGGCCAAGGTTTTTTGGCTTGTTTAAAAGTAAGTCAAATGAGCCCGACCTGTTTAATCTGCAGGCCAAAGTGGGTCAGTTTGAGTCAGCCCATTTAATAATTTATGCTTTTAGCCTATTGGCCGAGCCATTTAACCTACTTTTTAAATGGGTTAGGGCTAAGAGTTTTTCGCTCGTTTAAAAGTCGGCCAAATGAGCTCGGTCTGTTTATCTTGCAGTCTAAAGTGGGTTGGGCCGGGTTGCCCATTTAACCCATTTACACATCACTACATGTAGTGAATGAAGGCTTGATTATTTTCCATCTTATATCTTTAAAGCAATTAAAGCAATTATGGGTGAATGGTGAACATGGGCTATGCAACCAATGGGACTTTTTAGAATGTAGGAAATGAGGATACAAAATAAGGCAAGTATGCATGTAGGATAGGAATAGCCAGTTTTGAAGTTAAATTAAAAGTGGATAGTAACAGATAAATAACATATAATCATAGTTATTAAAATCACAAGTCAAAAGTATGATTCTATGGGTTTATCATTTTATAATATATTTTTTTAGTTAAAATGAATGTAAAATCATTTTTATATCGACCTTTAGTAAAATTATGAACTTTTTTTGTACGATTCTATAAGTTTTCGATTTTATCGGTTTTGTATAATTTTATACAATTATAATGATTCTATGCATCAAAATAAATAGTAGAATAGTGATTTTGACAACCATGCATATAATTGTTTTACATTTAATTATTTTAGTAGATAATGAAAACGAATAGTAGTTATAGATAGTTATATAAGTAGTTAGTGGCTTGTTGGTTTAAATAATATAGATATAGAAAATTATATTATCATTTGAAAAAATTATATATAGTATTTATTTATCTTTGTTTTTTATCACGTACAACCCCTTTACTGCATACCACTTTAACACCTATATACATGCATATGATTACACCTTAATATGACATTTTTCCTAAGATTTATTGTACATCAAATCAATTCATTCTTAGATTCTAATTTCTCATAACTTTTCTCAAGAATGTACATTTTTTTTTTAACACAACTATAGATGTAACTCCTTATAAATGTAGCGGTTCCTTAGGTAAATGATCTAAGTTTATAGTAATTACGCACTTTATGTGAAAAGAGACAAGTATTGCAACTTGAAATAAAATATCAAGTAAGACAAAATAAAAAGAGATTAAGGAAGAGGAATAAGCAATCTTAGTATAAAGAAAAACTAATGTGGAAATTATTCAGTAATTGGAGATGAAAAAGACAATATGAAATTTTGTGAACAATTCATAGTCAAATTTTAGATTCTTGAATACAAAGATACCATATGGGATACATCAAATTGGCATGACCAATAACCATGTGTGGCATTTGAAATGTCTTCCTAGTTATATCACAAACCTTTTGGATAGACCTCTTGAAGAATTAAAAGGCCTAATATATCCCTTTTCTTCTTTGCAATGATCAAGATCAAATGAGATTGTAAACCCTACGTAATTTCGATAACTTAAAAGCAAAATTGAATGAAGGAGTCCTTTGATAGTCCCTAGAACCACCTAAATATAAAAATAAAACCTAGGTAAAAGAATCAAACCTTAAGTGTTCAACCAAAACTCTAATCAAAGTAAGTCTTAAAAACCTAACTAAGTAAGCAAGAACCCTATTACTTAAAAAATCCTAGAATGATGGCAAAACCCTAAAATGATCATCTGTCCCTAAAAGAGTGATCAAAAACCTTATTGTTGCCAATAAACACTAATAAAGGTTAAATCAATCAATACAAGCGATTGATAATACTAAATGACTCAAACCCTAACTTCCGATCTTATACATAAACCAAATTACTATAAACAAACACCAAATCCTAAGGAACCCTAAGTACACGTGTTAGGCATCTAGATTAGCTAAAGTACAGTTTCAAAGTCCTACAAAACCCTAAACGCATCCTAATTGCACTTAATTAGCCTAATCATGCCTAATTACCACCAATTACCATATCAAATCCAAATCCTTAACTAACCCCATTACATCTTGATTAGCTAGAAGTCAAACATGATTAATGACCAAAAGACAAACTCTTAATCCCCTTTTAAAATATCTTATACCTTAAGGGGACAAGATCATACCTAATTTGGCAAAAAGCACAAAAGGTATATGGTCCTTATTTTGTACTTTGTCCTTGATTTCTCCAAATCACCAAAGTTTGTCCCCTTCTCTCTACCCTCCTTATGCTGACCATTCCTACTCCTTATTCCCTCATTATTTTCATTTTCTAAACACACTCAAATCCTCTCAAATATCTTCTCAAAAATCAAACACACAAACTACCTTCTTCTTCCTCTTCTTGGCCACCACCAACTACCTTAGCGCTAACCACCATAACCTTACCACCACCACTCCAAATTACTCTACACCAAGTCCACACCTCACACATACATTCCGCTTTTTGAGAAACACACTCACACCCTCTTACATACACTCAAGCTTACGATAGATAACCACAAAGGAAGGCCTTCTACACTTTGCTCTGGTAAGAACTTATTCTAGGCTGTTGCTTGGTTTTATTGTAAAAATATGTTAGATACTAATGTCTTCTTTGTTAAAAAATGTTTTAAAGAAACTCCATAGAAGTTTTAAGGTATTTCATTGAGGTCATCAAAGGTTAGTACAAGAAAAACCCCTTTTTGTAGAAGTTGTAACACTATTAGACCAAGTGGTGTAGAGTAGTGTAAGTTTTAGTAGAAAATCTTTAAGAAGGATGATGAAACCCCTATTCCCCATGCATGCCGCCCCTTGTATATTCACTCACATACATTTTTGCATACTTTTATGAAGTGATTAAGGTTTAGATTAGTAGAAATATTGGTTACTTTAGTCAAAACACCATAAAAATCAAGTGTTGCATGAAAATGGAAGTCTTTACCTTACAAACAACTCATGGCCTCCGCTTTCTTGAACCCACCAGATCTAGAATGTCTTGTTTAGTTGCTTAATAACTTGTTTATTTAGTGTTAAGTATGGTTTATGACCTAATTAATCAATCTAAGTAAGCTAAAGTACGGTTAAGACCTTTAACTAGCTTAATTAGTGATTATAGGCTTAAGAATGATGTTAATAACCCCGAGAACCATAATGAACAGATTTATAACCATGTCAAAAAAGTGCTAAACTTAAGTTCAATGTTGGGCTTCAATCTAAAAAGGCAAGTGGGCTTGAGCTTAAGGCCTTAAATAGTGATATAGATACAAAAAGCTTAAAATAACCAATTTTAGAGCTCATGTAGCTATGTGACCAGATCTAAACACCAGATTAAAAGGACTAGGAAGAATATTTTAAAAGGCCTAGAAAACTCAAAGGCCTATCTAAGATACCCACCATAGGCTCCTTAGTGATTTAGGGCCCTAAACGTAATAAAAGGCTCATTTGGACCTATGAAAGTGTCACTATGGCCTAAAATTTTAAAGTGTTGGGTTGAAAAAGGCCATTTAAAATACTTTAAAGAAGCCCAAAATTATTAAATAGAAAGGCCAAAGTAAAAAACTAAGCATAAGATCCAAAACTAGGCCTAAACCCTAAAGTAACTCAACTTACCATTTAGGCCTACACCTTATAGGGCTCAAACCAAAAACTTGCTAACCTAGAAACTTAAAAAAAGAAAAATCACCAAATAAAAGAACATTTGAAAATGATGAAAATGACAAAAAGATCATCGAAAACGAAATTAAAACAAAGAAGATATGCTCAAATTACGAAAACAACTAACTCTGAAATAATGAGCGGTAAGTCTAATTAAATGGTACAAATAGAATACTCATAAAATTTAATTGTCTTCTTCAGGGGATGAAGAGTTTGACCTTGAACATGGTAGAGGATTACTGGGTCTGTTGAGCATCATAGCCAAGTGAGTATACTACCCCTATTTTGCTTGTAGTTAGTAAAGTACTTAATTATATCCAATAGCTAAAATTGTTACATGTTAGGGAAAATAGGAAATTGTATGTGTTTGATATGATTGAACTTGTTTGCAAAAATATCTTGAGATAACATGAATATTATATACTTACTGCATTAGAACTTAGGATCTTAGGGTATCTATATATATATATATATATATATATATTTTGATTGGTTACCTATGAACCGAACTAATAAATGCTTGACCCCTAATTAAACTAGATATGCATCACATCTTATAACATAATAATATAGGCTTCAGCATCATGCAGTATAATAGGGGATTGTGCTTAGTTGGATCCATATTGTATTTTGTATATTCAAAATTGATATTGTACGATGTACTTTGTGTAACATGTTCCTGCCTCGACCTTTGGGAACTACAAAGCTCTTGGTAGTACTGCCTTCTGCTTGAGGCCATGCCGTGTCTACTACTAAGGATGATATTAATGACAAGAGACTTTAAATTGGATGTAGATACCTAGATCCTGATGGACCGAAATGCTTCCTAACTCGAGCAATGATAGGCATTAAAACTGAATTGTATATAATTACTGATAGACTGTATATGTTGTTGCAATGCATATGTTTGGTCATGCATTCAGACACTTGCATAATAACTTGCTTGATATTGTTTGTTATAGAGTAGGTAGGTTACTCACTAGCAGTTGAACTTACCTCCCTATAGTTTATTATTGTAGCAAGACTTAAGGTTGGAGATGGGCCGTAGGATGCGCTTGGTTAACTTGTTGAAAATATGAGTATGTGAACTAATAAGTGTATCAGGTCGTGGAAGTAGTACAAACAGTGAGTCAAGGTTGTAGTCTACAAGGAGCTAGGTGCTAAGTATTAAATCACTTGTGTTTTCCCCTAGGCTAAGCTATCAATAATTAAAGTAAAAGTAAGTGAAAACTAACTAACAAGATAAACATTAAACCAAATGTTTTAGCTGCACTATGACGGTCCTAGGTATAGGAGATAAAAAGGGATCAAATTGGGATTTGTAAATCTATTCTCATTTGAATCAACATAATGCCTTAAATCAATGTTCGAAATTAACTAAAAGGGATTTAACTAAACACATTAGAACTTGTCCATCTCTTAGAGTAGTGGAATTCTAATTGTAGTATAAATTCACTTGCTAAGGCAATTTATTTATAATTATCGAGTAAATAATAATCAACTCATATCAAAATTATTATTCTAGTTAGAAATATGGTTTAAGCATGTCTCCTATGACCCGAACCATATTTTCAATCATATTAAGTATGTGAGTTTATGAATTTAATTAAAACTTACATATCTTTATGACAAGCTTTTTCAAAAGTTCATACTATGTTCAACATGAGTTATCGAAACCCTCTGGGATATCTTATAATTTTATCTACCTAAAAGTAATAGCCAAGTACTAAATAATTAGACGATAAACAAAATAAAAAAAAAATACTCAAATACTCAAAATCAATATCAGAATAATACATAAAGCACATTAACTCATCAAATATGTGAATACAAAACCTAAATAAATTAAGAACAATATCACATTGCAAAATCCAAATAAATCAAGATATATATAAATTGAAATAACAAGGAAAAAAAAATCTCGATCGGTATATTCAATCTAAAAACCCGATACAAAATTGGAAAATATCGATTTATTTGAAACCCGGATAGTTTTGTAGTGAATTAAAATAAAATGATTTAAAGTTTTGAAATTAAATAAAACAAAATCAAATTAATAAGAAAATTCTGTTCTTCACTATACTTAAAAAAAAAAAATCAAAATCCCTAAGCTACTGGAATTTTCTTCTCGTCCCTAATGTCCTCGTCTCTGTCTTCTTTTCCAGCTACTGCTTCTTTCTTCCCTCTTCTCGACTCTTCTCTCTACTCTTTTTATATTCAGCTCCTGTCCTTCAATTCTCTCCCCTTACTGCATGGGCCTATCATAGATTATGACATTTGCAACCCACGTGTGATGTCTCCTCATTTATGATATCTGCATTCCTATTTCAATATTAGGCCACCATATCACTAAAACAGTAAATTAAGAAAGCCTTCCTCCAGTGTTCAAGACCTCCACTTGTGGGCTGTTCTTGTTATTTTCATTACAACACATCCTAAGAAAAATTACTCTGTGCGTAGGCCTCCAACATAAGTCCAAATAGTCTCTTTTTCAGCTAAGTGCGTAGTTTAAAAAAAAAACATCTGCCATAGGTATACAAGTTGCTGGTCTATTGTATTTTAAAGTCCATGACTACAGCTGTTGTTTGGAATTGTGCCTGCTGCTATTCGGTAGAATTCATGGCCATGGAATTGAAGCTACACACAAAAGAAATCGGCCTCAGCCATTCGATTCATCTCAGCTCGAGTTTTCTTGTTAGTCAATGCTTAATTCTTATATAGAAATGGAAGAGTCGATGCTGAAAACTGTACCTGCTCATTGGTTTGGCTAGAAGTTGCTCAGATTGGTTTGGAGTTACCAAGCGTTGTCGTTGTTGTCTCGATTGATATGGAGTGCTGTAGTCATTTGTAGAATGGTTCTCCACCGTTGATTGGTGGTGCTTCTTCTAGAGAAGATACGCTCACAGCTAGTCTGTCATGTGCTAAAGTTGCTGCTATTTCATGCCTAGAGTACGCTACTGCTCAGTTTAGAGCTCAATGGCTGCTATCTGTATAGAGCTTCTCAGCTTTAAAATCCATTGCTTGTAATAAATAAAAGAAAAATTAGTGATAATGAAGTTCTATACTCAGCAAATTGAGCTGCTAGTATTAGCTTGGCTTGTACGTTGGAATTCAAGAAGCTGTTATGGTTACATGAATGGAGCACTGAAGTTGGTCTTGTCTTGGCATTGAAATGTACAAGAAGTCTGTGCACTCGGAATTCGGTCACGTGCTCAACATTGGAGGGTTTGGTTCTTGGCTTTTGGCTTAAATAGAAACAAAGCTACTTGGCTTGGTCAAATGAAGGTACACGGTCGATTCTTGAAGTGTCTTAGCCACTGCAATTTTCTACAGCACGTGTCTAAGGAGTGTTGCAACTACATTTGCTTCTTGCATGGAGTGTCCTGCATTTGTCAAACAATTTTGCGCTGTTGTAATACCGTACTACTACTTGCTATGGGGAGCTGCTGAAATTTGAGTAGACAACAGCCTTCTGAAATCAAGAAGAGGAGCGTGGACTTCTGCAGTTAATGGTACTTCTCGGTTGTTCGGTGTGACTTGCTTGGATGAATCACGACTTGTTTTAATATATTACAGCTGCTGTTGTTGTCTTGAACATATGCTTTTGCTGCTGCTCTCGATTTGGGAATGTTTTGCTACTGGGAAGCTTCTCAGTTTGTTAGAAATTAGGGTTTATTGTGTGTTCTGTTTCGACCTATTGTAGCTTCACAATTTAGGTGCTTTGGCTGATCGCTTGGTTGGTTTATCTACTTGCTGCTCTCAACTGAATTAGGCTACTGCATTTGGATTGCAACTGCAGGTCAATTTAGTGTGTTGCTGGTCGCACAAGGGTCTCTTGGATTGGTTGCTCAGCAGTGGAGTTGTTATGCTATGAATTGTTGGAGCACAAGGCGTGGTATGTTGTATGTTGTGCAATTGAGTTTAGCTGCTAAATGTTACTAGGAGGTACGTGACATCAGAATAGTAGCTTAGCATGGTTCAAGTCCTTAATTGCTTTGATTGGATGGTATGGTGCTTGATTTTGTGCCGATGAGTGAAGCTTAGTTGTGGACTCACACTTAAAGTTCATACATCTGCAATCAAACAAAGCAAAAGATTAATGAGCTAATTTTAAACTAATAAATGGGTGAATAAATAAACTACTACAATTGTGCTTTGTATGCTTGGTTTAAGTTGTTCCAATTTTCCCAAGTAAGCTATTGTATTTTCTTGTAGGTGTTGCTATGAGTTGGTTTAGCTTAGTGCTCAAATCTTAAAGTGGAGCTAAGAGAATGTCACGCTAAAATTTAGTTGCAAGGACTGTTGGTTCTTCATTGGAAACTTAGCATGTGCAATTTAGAGTGCCATTTGGGGTTCCTTTCTTAGTGCAATCATACAATAAACGGGGTGAGCTATGATTCAATAGCTAGTTAGGATTGGCTTTGGATTTGTTTCAACTTGGAGTCACTACATACTATTGCTCCTGGATCAATTGAGTGAAATATGCAGTTGAGTGGACAGTAGTTACTGTTTTGGTTTAGTTAGCTACTATGCTTAGGTTGCTTGGCTTAGGTGCTCCTAAATGAAACATAAAACCTCCATTGAGGTTCTCCAGTAGGTCACAACTTGGATGATCTACTTATTTGTAGCTATTTTTTGATATTGTATGGTGAATGGTGTTACTGTCTAATTTGGTTTCAACTCAAGAAGAGGCTAAGGGTTGCTGAATTGCTAGGATAAAAACTTAGGAAGCTGTTGTAACACATGATATCCTTAAGTACACAATCTTCTACTACTTATGGTATGTACTACAATTAAGTCTCAGTCAAGAAAAGTGTAAAATGGAGCTTGAATTGGATTTTAATGTGTTGTTGTGCATGTTGGTTGGAGAACAAGAACTAGAGTTTGCTAGGAAAATCTGCTACAAAAATAGTAACATGGAGAGAACCAATGAGCTTATATTAATGAAAACCAAGCATAAGCAATTGATTTAAGTATGTACCCTAGTGAACATGGTCAAATGGCTAATTGAATGACTCTTTTTTTTATAAAATGCATAAAGTTACATATAAAAAAGCATACAATTATGATATGAATATATGAGTTTATAATAGCTATTTAAGTCATATTTTAATCATTTTTCTCGCTATTTATGCAACTGATCAAGAAAATTGCATTTTTCATAATTTCTAAGTATAACTCAAAATAAAAACACCATGAAATGCATAAACATACAGTAATTAAGTGGAGATAAATGTGCAATTTTATACATTTATTAGGATGCCTAAGGTTAGTAGCACCAGTTTAGGATTTTAGGATGTAAAGATGATGAGAGCTTCAGCGAACCCTTTATTTATTATTGGACTCTCTTTATTTTCAATTATTGAGTATTTTTAGCTTATTAAGAGTCTTAGACTACCTGTGACTATTTATCTTAGCCATATGATTAATTTAGGAGAAACTTAATATCCCCACTTATCTATATTATGTTAGTAATTAATTAGATAACATAGCTTTAATTTATTTGCTCTGCTATTACTTAATGTTGGTTACTAGGAGAAGGTTGTTGTTGTATAATTCCTCATGTAGTACACCAAAGGCCTTGGATCAAGGAAGATACTTGATTTGGGATCTTCACATTTTACATGGTAATACTGCCACAACTCAACCCCTCTTTGGGTTGTGACAATATTTAAGTGGTATCAAACTGCCTAGGTTTTATAAGATAAAACTTAAACTTAGATGATTAGGAAGAACCCATATAGTGAGTAGATAAGGGTAGAACTGGGTTAGGATAGTGTTTATGTAAAAGACTTTAATTTGAAAGAGTAATTGTAACATCCTAAGATTTCGAGTCAGTTTAACGACCCTAGGATTTTGAGCGCCTAAATTTAAGGTGTTAGACTAAGTTATCTGTTTTATTTCAAACATTATAGTAAGTTTAGAAAAATTAAACGAAGTAATTCAAGTAAAGTCAATTTCTCCAAACAATCTATATAAAAATATTAATTTGAGAAAAACGTTAATTTACCAATAAAGTCAATAATCATAAAATTCAAGATTTTAGATATAGCAAAATATTAGAAATAAGTTAATTAATTTTTAGTAATAATAAATGAAGTTAAATTATACAAATATACATGTATTTACATATGATATACATTATATGCATTAAATATATATATGATAATAATAAATTATCAAAATTAGGTAAAATAATCTAAAATACTGGAAAATTAATAAAAAAATTAGATGGATGAATCACCAAATAATGTGTCAACCTATTTTTAATTGGAAATAGTGAGTCAGCACTTGATTGATGAGGAAATGTTACATGTTTAGGAAAATGGAAAATTGACATGCGTCATACATGTCCAAATTGTATTTAATTATGCAAAGTTAAAAAAATATATAAATAGGAGCCAAACTCTCAAATTCAATAATTTGGAACTCTAAAAATAAAAGAAACAATTTAGAAAAGTTAGAAAAAAATAAAATAAAAATAGAACAAGAAATAAGGTCTAATTTGGGTTAAGGTGGTTCAATAGATTATCTATAACCTGACTTGGTGGGGCTTGGTGGTCCAACAGAGGGTGGCTAGAGAAGCTCTTTCAACATGGTATAGCAATCAGGTGGTGGTCAGAGGCAGTCAATTTAGGTGAACCAATTTTTTGCCCGTAACTTGTTTAATTTGCTAAAAATATCAAATGTTGTTAATTAATTATTAAATTTGGTTTTATGGGATTATTTTAGGTGTATATTAATGTAGTAATTTTATTTTAATTAAAAAATTAGTGTAAGTATGTGTTCCCTAAGAAAATGTCTTGTTTAAGTGAAAATTGAATAAATTTTTATAAATATTAGATTATGTTGTTTCAAGATTAATTTTTGTCTATAATACACCTAATATATATATATATATACATATAATTTTGGTAACAATAATTTTCAAAATTAAGCATGTTTACTATTTTTTGTAATTATTTTGAGTAAAATTACCAAATTTACCAAGTTGTTGAAATAATTAGTTTTTGATGAAATTAACAAATGAGTTCTACATGTTTAGACTTCTAGATGTTTATAATGATATTTTGAATATTTAATTTTTATCTCACACATAAATTTTCTTATTTTCCTTAATTTTTTGTAATTTCAAGATAAAACTACTATTTTCATAAAAATAGATGATAGCTAGTTTGGTATAATTCATCACTCTTATAAGAATTTTTGTGGGATTAATCGGGTTCGTATACCATTTATTATATATTTTCCTAATATAAGCTTTATATTGGCTTAATATGTAATATAGTAATTAGTATTAGTAAGATACTTATCAAATTTATGTAAAATGAACACATTAAGGTATATTAAGGATTGCTAGATAAGGTTGGAAAATGTGATTTTTAGAGTTTTTAGTTCAGTACTAAAGCTTATACGACTTAATTATGGAATTAAGGTAGCATACAATCAAGTTGTAATGAGAAAAGGGTATTTCTAGACTTTTGATAATATTGATAAACTTGATTCTTGAGATATCTTAATAGTATTTGAAATAATGAACATGACATCATAAAGTTTACTGAAATCGAATAGGAAATAAGTAAGATATGGTTAAATAAAGTTTAAAAATGTGGAAATGAAAGCTTATAACAATTCAAGTTCAACTCATATATGATTTGAAGATTGTATTATATTTTCATAGGTGTGATAACTAAGGAAGGACCACATGGTGGAGTTTAGGATTTTGTACCATTACTAAGCTTATGTAAGTAGATCTAACCCATGCTTAAAGTAGACATATTGCTACTCATAACATGGCTTGTTGTTTGATACTATTTTGATTGAATATGAGTATATCTTGGGTGAACCGATATGCTACTATAGTGAATGCTAATGTAGTGATTATGAATGACGGTAATTGTATCTTAGTTAAATTGTTATGCTGCTATATTAGGTGATGATTTGTGCTTATGAATGATTGTGCTAATTAGGGAAGTTGAGTGATTACTAACTCGATCTTCTAAGTGTTCACTTAAGTGAACCCTAAGTAAGATACGAGAATTCTACTAGGGAAAGTTTGAAAACTAGAATCAAATATCTAGGTTGAGTAAAACTTAAAGATTGATTGTGCTGATTGATATTCTCAAGTTGCTATTGCATATCATGGCATGGCATAGCACAAAAAGGGACCTATGGGTTAGAATTTTCAAGATGATGCTTCTAAGTGATCATGGAAAGAATATGGCTTTATGAACTATGTTTTTGGAAGCATTTAGATACCATTGGCTAAACATTGTGATTATTTTGATAGTTAAATTTAGTAGACTATAGTATATGGTCTAATTTGGTAGTGTTGCCAATTTGATTTGGTAGACTATAGTGTGTGGTCTAATTTGGCAATGTTGCCACTTTGATTTGGTGAACTATAGTTTGTAGTCTAATTTTGTAAAGCAAAGTTAGGGGTCTTGCTCTCAAGTAGCTTTTTGTTGCTCTTTTTGAAAATGGTAGACTATAGTGTGTAATCTAATTTGGTAGGGGTCTTACTCCTAAGTAGTTCCTTATTGCCTATATGTTCCTAGATGTTGTATCCAAATACTTGACAATGTTGACTGACTGGAAGAAGATTGGAAGGCATAGGTTACCAATACCAATGCATGCTATGTGCATGACCATAGCATGCTGCATTGCTAGTAATAAATGCCTGATTGGGTAGATGCATATGTGAAGTTGAACTACAGGTTATGATTGAAATATTTCAGTTGTCATGTACAAAAGTGTCTATCATATTGTCTATATTATGTTGTTTGTTATCCACTCTCACTTAAATTCGGTAGTTGAGGTGATAAAATGTGTTATCCTTAAGTTAATTGCATCATGAAGGGCCAACACTAAGGGGGGATGTTTATACTGAAAGCATGAGCCGGAGTCAACAACTTTTTTATGGAACCTGTACTAACTTAGGAATCTTATTATAATGAAGATGCTAAAGGAAAAAGTTGGTTCATGTTTTGATGTAAAAATTATACTTTACACATAATTTATAGCAGAATATCCAACTGAACTTTGATGTAGTAATCCCTTCATCATGTAAACAATGTTGTCTTTTGATAAATGAGTAAGTTGAGTTAAGTTTTCAATAGGTATTCCTGTGTGATGGTACATTCTGTGCTAAGTCGGGATGTGATAGTAATAAAACCCTTGTGATTTTAAGAGGACTTTTCGATTCTTATAGGGCGATGGCTCGAGTTCCAAATGGAGGAGGATGAGACAATTCTAGATTATCGATGCCGTCTCTACTTGCTTTGCAGGGACCTAGCCCTAGTGGGAGAGCATAGTAATATGAGCATTGTATTATCGTGGTAGAGGAGCAAGCTCACAGATCATTGGAGGTTCCAAAGTAAGAAGCTACATGGATTGAGATGTGCTACTGTACATACACATCTAGTTTATACATGTTTTGGATTACGAGTCTTGGGTTGATGGACTCACTCGACTACCCCCGAAGGTCGTAATCTTAGTCAGCAACTCTTATTGACCCTTAGCCCTAGCTTTTGGTTACTGAAGGTAGGGTAGACATGGGGTTATATTTGCCGAGAACCATAGGGTAACTATCTAGCATTACTCTAGATCGATATCTAATGGACTGTAGATGCCTTGTAGGAGGAGATGGAGTTAGAGTATGGTATGCTAGAGTCATTGGATAATAAGACTAAGATATTAAAGGAGCTAATTCTGGAGGACCTCGTTATAGACATGATGGAGATGGACAAAGCCGAGTAAAATTTACATAAGGAGGAGGTTCTATAGGAGGCTGTACCCTCGATAGCATCGGGCAATGACCTTGATCACCTTATAATGTTGATGGACGGAAGAGATGAGAAGGAGTTTAGGGAGCCTATCCTTAATCCCCTTGCCTTTGTAGCTTAGGATCCTAAGGAGGAGGATTAGCTAAAATTCTCGTCTCACTCCAATATGGATTCTAATGGACATAGTTTTGATGATTCAGACGAGTTAAGTTCTACGGATGCTAATGCTTATGTGTAGTGTGTAGACGTCGAGATGGGTTCGACCTTCTACTCCTAAAGTAATTGATGCTTATATGCTTTTGTATGAGGTTACTAGATTTTGGGATGTACTTGTCTTGATTTTATACTCTAAACTATGTTGTTATATTTTGGATGCCACGTTAGAGTTATGTTTAGGCATAGTACTGTTTAAGACTCACTCTTTGGAAGTGACCACCACTTGGTGTAACCTCATTATTGATGGAATTAATGAAATGGAATGCTTATTATGTCTAAGTTATAATGTATTTTCTTGTGTTATAAATATGAATTACGAGATTACAAAATTTCTTGAGCTTAAAGAACTTGTTGAATTGTGTTAACCTTAAGAATAAGTGAGGAAAAGATAGGCCACCATTAAGGTGAGATTACCTAGTGGATCCGATGTAGTAGGATCCTCATAAGGATCCAGCAGAAGAGGTGTTGATTGTAGTGCAGGAGATACGAAAGGCCTTTCATGAGAAGGATAAGACCCTATTAACACCTATTCCAAACCTTATACTAAGGTACTCCTACCACTATCGCCTCCAGTTGAGTTAGTGTACTTAGCTCCTATAGCACCCCTAGATCTTTGACCCTAGAGGTCCTTGATGTTGGAGTTTATTAAGCATACTTGGTTATTTAATGGGTTAGTCATCTGTTATAAGGAAGTAGATGATTGGTCATGTAGATTGAGCAAACATTTGAGGCATTTGACATCCCTCACCATTTGCGAGTCACTTATTGTACTTATATGCTGAGACTCTATGCTAGGACATGGTAAGAGTCAAAGAATAGGACAGCTAGGGAATTGATTACTTAGGAGGTATTCAGGAGAGAGTTCATTTCCAATTATTTTCTTGAGTCATTGAAGCTGTAGTATAGTGATTCTTTGCTCTCTATTTAGAAAGAGAATCGTACCATTGACTAGTATGAGGCTAAGTTTAATCAGTTATTACAGTTTCTAATGAGGATTTATAGGTTAGTGACATGCTGAGGATGCAGGTATTTGTCAAAGGATTGGATCTTGACCCTAGGTACTGTATGCATGAGTTCTAACCTTGAGATCTCCATGAGGCTGTTAAGACAGCCCGGACTATTGAGAGTATTAGGAGTTATAAGGATAGGATGGAGAGGCCCAGGATGAATATTTTTGGGAAAAGACCATTTGAAGGACCTAGTTTTGATATGAAAGGGAAGAAGATCCTAATGAGTCATGGCCATCAATTGAGGCCAGGTATGGTAGGTTCAACATCAAGGACTAGTACAGTCAGACGTTGGAAGTGTAAAGGAGGACATTACCTTAGAGAGTACCTTCGGCTATAACACAAGAGTTTCTTATGTAGAGATAGTAATCATTGTATGGTTGAGTATCTTAAGAAGGCTACCATGACAAGCTTTTTATGTAAGTAAGTAAGATACATTGCTTCAAATTGCCTATAGAGGAGAGTTGCACCAACTACCTAGCGAGCTTACCTTGTGTCCCTTCCTGGCCACTTGGTAGCACATAGATAGGCAGGAGGTCTAAGACCCATGTAGGCTAAACTAAGGGTGCTTGCACATGCTAGAGTTTACAACTTAGAGGGTGAGTGGGACTATGTGGATGATGGACTGGACGAGGATCCTATTGCCTATAAGGAGGGAGACATTATAGATACTAGACTTGTTGTAGGTATCTAACCTAACCCATACTTTTTCTTTTTCAAATTTAGTCTTAGATGTAAGAGTATGGAGTATGGAAAGTAGTAAAAGAAGAATCTAAGAGGATTAAAGGATGATTTCAAACTAATTGGCTAAAATAATGAAAACTATGATGATTTGGGGAATATCCATGTCTTCAGCTTACTCTTGTATGCCTTTTTTGATAAGGCAAAAACCTACTCCTTTATTATGCCCAAAGTTGTCGAGCAAGCAGGATTGTAAGTTAATGTTGCAAAGTCATGCTTTAGGATTAAGACTCCTACTAGGAGTGTGATGGTAACTTAAGAAATGGTGAAAATTTTCCCTTCAAAAATTTAAGGTAGAGAGACTTGCATTGACATGATAGTACTTGAGTTGAATAAGTATGAGGTTGTCCTGGCATGAACTGGATGTCAATAGTAAGAGCCAAGGTAGATTGCTAAAGCAAATTGGTATGATTCAAAACTACAGATTGGACAAGGGCCATTTTTAGGGGACAGTCAGTGATAAGCAAAACCCTGTGAAGTATATTCACTTAAGTTAATACTAGATGAAGAATTTCAAGCTTGAGTAGAAGTTAGTTTAAATACAATTGAGATTAACAAAGAGAAGCCCCAACTGGAAGAGATTCAAGTGGTTAATGAATTCCCTAATGTTCTTCCAAATGAACTCTTAGGGTTCCTACCTAAGAGAGGTAGACTTTTGTTATCGATTTACTGCCTGGCACCGAGCTTATATCTAAAGCCCCTTATAGAATGGCACCGATGGAATTAAAGGAGTTGAGAAAGCAGTTACAAGAGTTACTTGACTAGGGATTCATCCAACCTAGTGCGTCGCCTTAGGGAGCACCTATATTATTTGTAAAGAAGAAAGACAAGTTGATAAGACTATACATAATATCCCCTACCAAGGATTGGCCTGTTTGATTAGCTGAAGGATGCTAAGATCCTTTCACAAACTAATTTGAAGTCCGGATACCACTAGTTGAGGATCAAGCTAGATGATGTTTCTAAGACTACATTCAGATTGAGGTATAGGAATTATGAGTTTTTAGTGATGCCTTTTGATTTAACTAATGTCCCTGTTGCCTTCATGAACTTAATGAATCACGTATTTCGAGTACTACTAGATAATTATGTGATTGTCTTCATTGACAACATCCTAGTATATTCTTCCTCTCTTGATCAACACAAAGAACATTTGAGAATGGTGTTGCAAATTTTGAGAGAGCATAAGTTATACACTAAGCTATCTAAGTGCGATTTTTGGTTGAAATAAATCTCTTTTCTTTAACACAAGATTATAGGTCATGGACTAACAGTTGATCTTGTGCAGGTAAAGGCCATAGTTGAATGGAAAAAGCTAGAGACAATCACTAAAGTGTGTACTTTCCTAGGATTATTTGGGTACTATAAAAAATTTATCAAGAACTTCTCTATAATAGCTGAACCATTCACCTAGTTTACATAGAAGAATGTGCAATATGAATGGACTAATAAGAAGGAGTAGTGCTTTCAAGAGTTAAAGTGCAAATTGGTGTCTACACCCATTCTAGTCCAACCCAATTTAGATAAGCCTTTCACAATATACAATGATGCCTCAAGAAACGGTTTGGGTTGTGTATTGATGAAAAATAGAAAGGTCATAGCCTATGCCTCATGATAACTAAGCCTGTATGAATAGAATTACCTTACACACAATCTAAAGTTAGCTATAGTGGTTTTTGCCCTCATGATTTGGAGGCACTACTTATATGGCCAAAGGTGTAAGATTTAAATAGACCATAAAAGCCTAAAGTACCTTTTCACCTAGAAAGAACTAAATATGAGGGTAAGAAGATGGCTTGACCTAATCAAGGATTATGTTCTTGGAACCACTTATTACCCCAAACGAGTTAATGTTATTGCAGATGCATTGAGCCTGAAAAATCATGTGGAACTTGCTTCACTCCTCAACAAACATCAATAGTTAGTCAAGGAATTTCACAAGCTTAATATTGAATTCACTTAAACTGGAGGAGAAGTAGAATTGTCAAATCTGGTCATTGAACCAACATTGATAGAAAGAATTCAAGATGCCTAGCAAGCTGATCTAGCTTTAATGAAGCTGAAGGAAGAGTTGGTAGATGGGAAGTACCTCGATTTTGGCATTGATGAGAAGGGAACTATATGCTTGAAAGGAAGGGTATGTATACTAGAAGATACTTCCCTTCAGAAAGAGAATATGAGTAAAGCTCGCCACTTAGGTTGTACGATATACCCTGGAGGAATAAAGATGTACTAGGATCTTAAGAAGAGTTTTTGGTGGAATGGAATAAAATAGGACATAGCCAACTATGTGCAAAAATGTGAGATATGCCGAAGGGTTGAGGTGGAACATCAAAGGCTAAGAGGAATGCTACAACCACTACTAATCCCCAAATAAAACTAAGAATAGATTACTATGGACTTTGTCAATGGATTACCTCGGACCCCAGCAAGATATGAAGCCATATGGGTAATTGTGGACAGACTTACCAAGTCAACACATTTCCTCCCCATTAACATGACATACTCCTTAGAAAAGTTAGCGTGGATCTACATGAGGGAAATTGAGAGACACCATGGTGTTCTTGTGAACGTAGTTTCAGATTGAGATCTAAGATTTGTATTAAAGTTCTGGGGAAGTTTACAAAAGCACTTAGGCACATGGTTGAACTTCTATACTACTTTCTACCCTTAGTTAGATGGATAATCTAAAACAACCATTTATACCATCAAAGATATGTTGAGAGCTTATATGATAAAGTTCAAGGGAAGCTAGGATGTGTACTTACCTTTAATCAAATTTGCCTACAACAATAACTTCTATTCAAGTATTCAAATACCGCCTTATGAAGCCTTATATGGATGGAAGTGTAGATCTCCCTTAATTTTAGGATGATATTGAGAAAATGGCCTTAAACTTGACTTAATACAAGAAGCTGTAGAGAAAGTAGTTATAATTAAGCAAAAGAAGAAGGAAGCTCAAGATTGCTAGAAAAGTTGGGTTGGTTTAAAATGATGAGAGGTGGAATTTCAAGTTGGAAATCATAAATATCTCAAGGTGAAGTAAAAAAAAAGTATGCATAGAGTAAGGATGTAGGGAAAATTGAGCCCTTAGTGTATTGGACCTTTTAAGGTGTTGGAACGAGTAGGAAGTATGGCTTACCAATTAGCACTGCTATTTACCAAACTTGTTAGGGCTACGTAATGTTTTCCATGTGTTAGTGCTATGGAAGTACATCCTAGATCCAAACAAAGTAGTGGAGTTGGAACTAGTACAATTGAAAGAAAACCTTACCTATGAGGAGTACCCTGCTCACATTCTAGATAGCAAGACTCGAAGGTTACAGACCAAAGAGATCAAGTATGTCAAGGTGTTATGGAGGAATCATAAGAAAGAAGAGGAGGCTACTTGGGAAGTCGAGGAGGAGACAAGATGTAAATACCTAGAATCTTTTAAGACAATAGGTAAGTCTTCTTTGAGTTTTGAGGAGAAAGCTTACTTTAAGGGGAGGAAGATGTAAACCTTATGAAATTTTGATAACTCAAAAGTAGTATCAGATGAAGGATTCCTTGGATAGTCCCTAGAACTACCTAAACATAATAATAAAACCTAGGTAAACGAATCAAACCCCAATAGTTCAACCAAAACCCTAATTGAAGTAAGTCCATAAAATTTAACTAAGTAAGCAAGAACCCTAATACTTGAAAAACCCTAGAACATTGGAAAAACCCTAAAATGATCATATAACCCTAAAGAAGTTATAAAAAACCTTATTGTCACCAATAAACACTAATAGTGAGGTTGCATTGATCAATACAAGTGATCAATAACACTAAATGATTCAAACCCTAACTTCTAAGCTCATATATGGACCAATTACTATAAATGAACACCAAACCCTAGGGAACCCTAAATACACATATAAGGCATCTAGATTAGCTAAAGCATACTATCAAAGTCCAATAAAAACCTAAATGCATCCTAATTGCACTTAATTAGCCTAATCATGCCTAATCATCACTAATTACCCTAATGAAACCCTAATCCATAATCAACCTCATTACATCTTGATTAGCTACAAGTCAAATGTGATTATTGACCAAAAAACAAACTCTTAATCCCCTTTTAAAATATCTTTTACCTTAATGGAACAAGATCATACCTAATTTGGCAAAAACCACAAAAAGGTACATGGTCCCCATTTTGTACCATATCTTTGATTTCCCCAAATCACCAAAATTTATCCTCCTTTATCTACCCTCCTTCTTCCAACCATTCCCACTCCCTATTCTCTCATTCTTTTCATTTTTTAAACACTCTCAAATCCTCTAAAAAATCAAACACACAAACCACCTTCTTCTTCCTCCTCTTTGCTACTACCAACCACCCTAGCGCCAACCACCATAACTTCACGACCAACACTCCAAACCACTCCATACCAATTCTCACGCCTCAGACACACATTCCCCTTGTTGACTAACACACTCACACCCTCTTACATACACTTAAGCTCATGGTACACAACCACAAAGGGAGGCCTTCTACACTTTGCTCCAGTAAGAATTTGGGTTAGGTTTTTCCTTTGTTTTATTACAAAATAATGCTAGATACTAATGTCTTCTTTGTTAAAACTTATTTTACATCAACTCCATAGAAGTTCTAAGGTGTTTCAAGGAGTTCAACAAAGGTTAGTACAAGAAAAACCCCTTTAAGCAGAAGTTGTAATACTATTAGACCAAGTGGTGTAAAGTAGTAAAGTTTTAGTAGAAAATCTTCAAGTAGGATGATGAGACCCCTATTCCCCATGAATGTTGCCCCTTGTATATTCTCTTACACACATTTTCATGCACTTTTATGCAGTGATTAAGGTTTAGATTAGTGGAAACATAGATTACTTAAGTCAAAACACCATAAAAATCAAGTATCGCATGAAAATTGAAGTTTTAACCCTAGAAACAACTCATGACCGCCGCTTTCATGAACACACCAGATCTAGAACTTCTTTTTTAGTATCTTAATGAATGTTTATTTAGTGTTAAATATGGTTTATGACATAATTAATCAAGCTAAGTAGGCTAAAGTATGATTAAGGCCCTAAATAGTGATTTAAATACAAAAAGCCTAAAAGAACAAATTTTAAAGCCCATGTAGCTATGTGACTAGATCTAAATCCTAGGTTAAAATGCTTAGGAAGAATTTTTTTAAAAGGTCTAAAATACTCAAGGACCTATCTAAGGAACTTACAATAGGCCCCTTAGTGATTTAGGATCCTAAACTTAGTAAAAAAGCCTATTTAGACCTATAAGAGTGTCACCAAGGTCCTTTTTAAAAATTTAAAGTGTTGGGTGGAAAAAACCGATTTAAAATACTTAAAAGAAGCCAAAAATTATTAAATATAAAGGCCAAATTCAAAAACCAAGCCTAAGGCCAAAAACTCGGCCTAAACCCTAAAGTGACCCAACTTACCATTTGTGCCCATGACCATGTAAGAACCAAACTAAAAACTTATTGACCTATAAACTTAAAAAAAGAAACTTTACCAAATAAAAGAACATTAAAAAATAATGGAAACAACTATAAGATCACCAAAATTAGAGTTAAAAGAAAAAATAAAATATACCCAAATTATGAAAGCAGCTAACTTCAAGATAGTAAGTAGTAAGCCTAGTTAATTGTTGCAAATAAAATACTCATAAAACTTATATCTTCTTTAGGGGATAAGGAGTTTGACTTGAACACGGTAAAGGATTATTGAAACTATTGAGCATCATGGCCGAGTGAGTATACTACCCCTACTTTTCTTATTTGTGCTTGTAGTTAGCAGGATACTTAATTATATCCAATAATTGAAATTGTTGCATGTTAGGGTAAATAGGAAATTGTATGTATTTAATGTGATTGACCTTATTGTTAAAATATCTTAAGTTGATATGAATATTATATGCTTGTTGTATTAGAACTTAGGATCTTGGGGTTTTTGTACAGATATTGATTAGTCATCCATGAACAGGACTAATAAATGCTTAACCCCTAATTAAATTAAACATGCATCACATCTTATAACATGATAATATGGGCATAATCATCACGTAGTATAACAAGGGATCATGCTTAGTGGAATCCATATTGTATTTTGTATATTAAAAGTTGACATCGTATGACGTACTTTGTGCAACATGTTCCTACCCCAACTTTTGGGAACTACTTAACTCTAAGGAGTGTTGCCTTCTACTTGAGTTCTTGCCATGTTTACTACTAAGGGTGATAATAATGATAAGAAATGTAAAATTGGATGTAGAAACCTAGATCTTAACATGTCAAGGTACTTCCTAACTTGGGCAATGGTAGGTGTTAAAACCATGTTATTACTTATCGATAGACCGTATATTTTGTTGCATTACATTTGTTTGACCATACGTTCATACGCTTGCATAATAACTTGCTTGATATTGTTTCTTGTAGGGTAGGTAGGTTAGCCACTAATTAGTCGAGCTTACTGCTCTATAGTTTATTGTTGCAGTAAGACTTATTGCTAGAGTTGGGCTGTAGGATGCTCGAGGTTAGTAGCCCCAACTTAGGATTTTGGGATGTAAAGTGGACAAGAGCTCGAGCAAACCCTTTATTTATTATCAGAATCTCTTTATTTTCAATTATTAAGTATTTTTAGCTTATTAAGTAGCTCAAACTACTTATGATGGTTTATCTTAGTATTGTATGACTAATTTAGGAGAAACGTAATATTTACACTTATCTATGTTATGTTAGTAATTAATTAAAAAACTTAACTTTAATTTATATGCTCTACTATTACTTAATGCCAGTTATTAGGAGAAGGTTGTTGTTATGTAATGCCTTATATAGTTATTGAAGGCCTTTGATCAAGGAAGATACTCAATGTCGAATCTTTATGTATTATATGGTGGTATTGCCAAGACTCGACCCCCTCCAGGTTGCAACAAAGATCTCTTTCAGGTCTTTTGGTGAATAACAATCAAATTGGATAAATGATTATCAAAGAACAATAGATTTAAGGTTAGGAGGCTAATATAATAATAGCTAAATGGTTACCAACATAACCTTCGAAATTTAGAATTTATTTTTTGAAATACCCTTTCTATTTGATCATATGCTAAAATTAAGAAAAAAGAGTACAATTTCATCCTTAACATTTACCAGCTTTTCTATTTCAATTTTCAACGTTTAATTTTTATATTTGTAGTTTACAGCATTTATAGATGTTTCACAAACCAATCAACAATTGGTTTAGCATTAGTTTTTTCCATTAGGATTGATACATGACACTACTTTATTGGTCTACATGCTTTTATTAAATACATAATATAATAAAATGTTTAGAAAGTAAATAAACTAATAAAAAATTAATAATTAAAAAACATTATTGAATAAAATAAAAGTAAAATAAGGAATATAATAGAATAAATATAAACTAAGTAAATTACAATAAAAAATAAAAACTATAGAAAATTAGTAAGGAAATTGTATAAAAATTATGGAAGGTTACTATAGCCAACCTTAGGCTTGGGAGTAGATGGCGATTACTTTGAGGAGGTCATAAGAATCCTATAAGTGGCTGAAATAGCTAATATTAGCTATTCGAGTTGTGACCTACTTTATAGAGTAAGCTATTCAACCCATTAGTAGTAGGGGTAAACACTAACCACTGAAGAGGGCTATGTAACCCCTTTAAGGAGATGAGCAAGTACCAACTGCCATCGAGAGCAAATTAAAAAATTGAAAAGGCAAAACATGATTAGGTTGCACATCCTAATCATAACTTGATCGATTTTTTGCCTATTATTTTGTTTTTCTTATATTAGTGGCTGGGGGCAACCATCCTCCCTCCTATAGGGGTTATGTAACCCTCTTATGAGAGTAAGTAACCACCCTACACTACTAATGGCTAAAATACTTACTTTATAAAGTGGTTTACAGCCCAAAAGATTTATAATGGCCATTATCTCTACCTTTTAGCCTTAGGATGGATAGAATGGCCAATTTAGGAGGAATTGTAAATAACCCTCTTAAACTTTGATTTAGGTGTAAATTTATCCTCTAAAATTTCAAAGTATGCTTTAAAACTGCCTAAACTTAGTAAATTGGCAACATAAAGGGTATTTCTCTTTTAATTAGAAAAAGTCATACTGTCGTTAAAGTTTGGGTGGTCTTAAAGCATATTTTGAAAAGTTTAGAGGATGTTTATAGACCAAAAGCAAAGTTTAAGAGGATTGTTTTCAATATATGGGGGTTATTTACCAATTCATTAAAGTTTCAGAGTCTTAAAGTATACTTTAAGAGTTTAAGGGATTAATTCATATTTAAGTTAATGTTTAAAAGAGTTATTTTCATTTTTCCTTTAATTTATACAGATTTTATTTTTCAATTATTTGACAATTTTTTATTTATTTGATCTTAAAAAATTTTTATTTAGTTTATATTTACTTTATCATATTACCTTTTTTATTTTTAAAATTTTTGTGGTTATTTTTTCCAATTTTTATAGTTTACTACATTTTATTATAATATCTATAATATTAAAGGCCTTTAGGCTATTCATAACCATTATGTATTAAAGATGCTATAATTTTGGAGGTCGGAAATATCCTGCAAAGAAAAGAAAATTGCTTAGTACCGAGCCCAGTTCGGTGCGGCTACTTCAATGCCTAAGTTAGTAAGCAGGAATAAGGAAAGTAAAGTGAGTAGTTAAGAGTTATCAGATGTCTCTTACAAAGTTTCTTTCCTGTACTTATAGGAGACTATTGTATCTGAAGTAGCAGTTATCGAAATAACTATTAAGACATGTGGAAGTTTCTTGATTAGACACCTTCCTTGAAATGTAGAGAGAGCAAGTAGTTATGTACTATAATTGTACTTGTGATAACTCACACCATGAACTTGGCTTCAAATCAACAACAGATCTGCATTACTTAGCAGAATGCTAAAAATATCAATTACTCAGTGAGATACTAAGAGTGTAGATTATTTGGCCTATTAGCAGTCAAATGGATGAGTAAGTGAAGTTATATCAATAATTGTTAAATCGAGTGGACAAAAACTGATTATCAACATTTGCTTCCTAACTCCCATGTACGACAGTTCAATAAAGGGAGTAATATGTAATACACTTGAGGCTAAGTAGGGAGTAGTTTCTTAGATGCCGAGTGAGATGGGAAGTAAGAAGAATTAGATCCTAATCAAAAGTCGCAATTTTCAATTTCCTACCTATCCAAGAGACCAAAAAGTAGGAGGCATGATAACTGTTAACTTAGTCATTATTATGGCATAAGCTTAAAACTGTCAGAGAGTTATTAACTATCAAATTTTTGTCTGAAAATACGTGTCAACAATCTGTACACTATAAAACCAATGCATCAACACCGTTAAGAACAAATTTACAATTACAAAAGGGAATTTTCCATATTTAAAGGAGTGTTTAAAATCAAAATACATTTCTTCCAATTGCATCTACAAACTTTCATTTGCTTTCGACATCTTGTCTTCACTCTCAAATACTTTAACTTTCTGTAACTTCATTCCTTATAACCATTCAAGGAGCGAGGTGGCATGTTCTTCCGATAGCTCGGTCGATAGCATTGAGGAAAGGTAGGATAAACTTGCTCGAGTTAATGCTCTCGTAGTAGATTATTATCTTGAAGAAAAAGAAGGGATATTTACAACGAAATATCTGTACAACCATATAGTTTACTTCCGTGACTCGCCAGATGGAATTGTTAGTGCTACCAACAAGGTTTTCGTCATGAAATATAACTAGTACGCAAAACCTTTATGGATTATAGAATCTTCGGAGGTTGAGAGAAGAGAAAAGGGTATATTTCCTAAGGGAGTACAAATTCTACATATATCTAAAATATTTGGATTTTGGATTACATTCCCTTTCTCGGCATTTATGAAGGTAATAGGAATTAACCCCCTGGACTAATCATGTGTAGCCGAGCTAAGGGACTCCAAGGATTCGCTTAGAGGATACTAACTTTAGGCCATAGCCAAGATGAGGATTCCAATCCTAAGCTGGTCTCATGTCAACTTGACTATCAGATCCTTACTTGTGTCAAATTCGCCCTTATACAACAGTGACGCTTTATCCTAGAAGGCAACTTAAGAATAATCGAGGGAAGCTCCCAATTTGAATATAGGCATCCAACCCTAAATTGTGCTAACTTCTCTTTAGAATCACTAATTGGTTCTTGACTTAGTCCAAATTAGCTTGGCCCTTGACCGTAAGCATTATTCTACTTCCGCTTACTTTGTATCATATTTCTCCCATCTAAACAACAAGAGACAAGTGTCTTTATACACAATAATCCATAATGATTCTTTCCTTTTTGTACTGAATATTCTTTATCTTTTTTACCCTTTTTAGTATGTCTTATGTAACGTAGTTATAGAATACCCTTTTGTCTTTTCATACATGTAAAGCAACCCTAGTGGATGGGTATATAAATCCTTATTTACTTGTATGTCATATCATCTAATCAATATAAAATTATTTGCTTAAGCAACCTTAGTATTCTTGTTATTACTTAACTCGTATTCATTCCCTTTAGTAAGGAGTAGTGATAAGTGACCCCTTTAGTTTGGACTAGTGTGTCATATCTAATGAATTGTAGGCAAAATAGGATTAAGTGGTGCATCATATCCATTTGGTAGCTACCTTAACTTTGTGGTGTACCTAGGAGCTTAGTTATCACTAAGACTTACCGTAGCAAATCTAATAGGTCCCACAAAAAATCGAAGAAAGTAAAGGGAAATGGTCTACAGATGAACTGAAGTAGTTAGCGTGAAGCTGTTTGGAGGATGTGACTCACCAATGAATACAATACAGCTTGACATTTTACTTGATATGATGCATAAGTTGATGTTAATGTCTACCCGCCACTAATCCTGAGCTACTCAACAAGATTAGATAAGAGTGTATGAAAGAAAATGAACTTAGAGAAATGTTGTCTCTCAAGAACAAAATATTCAATATCTAATTATCAAGTTATTTGTGGCTTACAAGGGAAAGGGATTATTTATAGTAAGTCCCTAGGGCAACATCACAAATAAAGAAATTACAAGAAAGTATATACAAAAAGGGGATTCCTATTACATACGAAAAAGGGTAAAAAGGACAAAAAACAAAAGTGAAAAAGTAGCACAATGTCAAGTAGCAGTGCAACATTGGTTTCGCATGATGATTCTCTAAACACAGCAAACAAGAAGGATTAATATGTTACGGCAATAAAGTGGGGCTGAGATGAGAAGTGGGTAATGAGAGAAATGGTAAATGTTGAGAGAAAGCTATTTAGCTAGTAAGTAAGTCTCTGGTCACTTAGCATGAACCTCTTGGCATTGGTTGGTTATATTACTCTACACAGGGTCCTTAGTAAGAGAATAGTTAGCATCATCACTATCGAGAGTATAAATCAATGTACAACAATGCGGGGAGCTCAAGGAGTTCAACTACCTTCCCTAGGTGTAAAGTTTCTCGTCATCAGTAGGTTGCCGAAAGAAGATTCATTGAGAGAGGGATTGGAGGCCTTAGAGCCGTGCATAAGTAATGGGACCAATGGTTTGTAGTTCATCAATTCCTCGAGGTAGCTCATGATTTAGCCTCAAATCTTGGTGTTTATCATCATTAGGCACATAAGGGGTTAGATTGGCGATGTTGAATGTGGTAGATACATTGAAACCTTCAAGTAGCTCAATTTCATAGGTGTTATCATTAATGCGCCTCAAGATCCTATAGGGCCCATCTGTTCTAAGAGATAGTTTATTTGTCATTTTGCTAAGGAAGTGTTCTTTACTAAGATGGACCCATACAAGGTCCTTAAGGGTATAAACGACTCATCTCCTTCCATGATTTCTCACTTCTTTCTATCGGGCTATAGTTTTAGCAAATTGCTTAGCAATCTTTCGATATAACCTTTGGAATTCCTCGATACACTATAGGCCAGATTGACTTTCCCCTTGTATAGTCAAACTGGTAATTAAATCTAAGGATAGGTTTAGGTTAAGTCCATAAACAACCTCAAAGGATGATGTTCCAGTTAAGCCATGAGTTTAGCGATTGTAAGCAAATTCAATGATTGGTAGGCATAAGTCTTAATCATGAAAGTTATTTCCAATAGTAGCATACAAGAGGTTATCGACGGTTCTATTCAGTACTTCAATTTGGCCATTTGTCTTGGGATGACAAGAGGTACTGAATAAGAGCTTAGTATTAAGCTTCCTCTATAAGGTCTTCCAAAAGAAGTTCATAAATTTTGAACTACGGTTAAACACAATACTCCTCGGCACTCCATGTAGTCGCATAATTTCCTACAAAAAGAGTTTAGTGATGAATAAAGCATCATTAGTTCTGTAGTAGGGAATGAAGTGGCCCATCTTGCTAAACTAATCAAACACTACTATGATTAAGTCGTGTCTTCTTAATCTATGGGGAAGGCTGAGCATGAAATCCATGTTCAGATCGGTCCATGGCCACTTTGGAATTGGTACGGATGTATATTCTCCATAGGGCTCTCTCTTCCCTTTTGTATATTTACACACCTCATACCTCTCAAGTGTTTGGTGCACATCTTTCATCGTCCTGGGCTAGTAAAAATGCTCTTTCAACATCTCAATCGTCCTCTTTTCCCTAAAATGGCTAGCCAAACCCCTAGCATGAGTTTCTCAAATGAGTAACTCCTTTGTAGAACCACTTGGCATGCAAATCTGCTTACCCTTCATCAAGAACCCCTCATTGAAGAAGAACCCTTCCTTAGCTCCTCTAGCATAGCACTAGGCTACTAAAGGTCCAAAATGTGTGTCATGCTCATACTGATCAAGTAAAGTGTTGAATCTAAGCACCTTAGCTTGTAACATTATAATGAAGGTATGATGGCAAGAAAGTGCATCGGCCACTGTGTTAATGCTTCTCTTCTTATATCTGATAACATAGCAAAAGGTCTCCAAGAACTCAACCCACTTGGCATGATGACAAGAAAGCTTCTGTTGCCAGTGATGATGCTTGAGAGATTCATGATTTAAATAGATGATGAATTCTCTCAGCAACAGATAATGTTGCCGATTCTAAAGTGTTCAAACAAGGGCATAGAACTCCCTGTCGTAGGATAAGTAATTTAGGGTAATACCTTAGAGTTTTTCATTGAAGTAGGGAATGGGTTAATACTCCTGCATAAGGACAAGAAAAATGTTGACACCAGACCCATTACATTCAACCTCAAAAACCTTCTCGAAATCTAGTAGGGTGAGTAAGACTTCACATCTTCAAAGCTCCTTTAAGCCTTTTCTATCCATCTAAACTCAATGTTCTTCTTGTTCAATTCAGTCAATAGAGCAATTATGGAACTAAAGTCTGAATAAATCTCTGATAGAACAAGACTAATCTATGAAAGCTCTTGACCTCGATAGCACTAGTCGATGTAAGCTACTCATTAATAGCTTTGACTTTTTCCTCATCAACTCAAACTCTCCTCCCTGAAATGACATATCCAAGGAATACAACCTTGCTTTAACAGAATATGCATTTCTTCAAGTTGCTAAATAATTGTGTAGAGTATATTAAATACCAATCTCAAATGTTCGACATGAACGAAGAGGTCGATACTATAGACCAGAATATCATCAAAATGAACTACAACACATTTGGCAATCAATGATTTGAGTGCATGATTCATCAGATACATAAATATACTCAGTACATTAGTTAAACCAAATGGCATCAGCAACCATTCGAACAGACCATCCCTTGTCTTGAAGGCCCTCTTCCATTCATCTCTAGGTGTCATTTGTGTTTGGTGGTAGCCACTCTTTAGTTCAATCTTAGAAAAGATGTAGGTACCACATAACTCGTTAAGCATATCATAGAACCACGAGATCGGGTATCGGTATTTAACAATGATCTTATCGATATCTCAGTTGTTAATGGACATTCACCACGTCCCATCCTTTTTGGGTACAAGTACAGTAGGTATGACATAAGGACTCATGCTCTTACAAGCATATACATGATCTATGAGCTCATCCACGTATTTCTTCAATTTAGCTACCTGCTTTGGATGGAGCCTATAAGTGGGTCAGTTAGTGGTCGATGCATTGCTTGATACCCCTTAAGAGAGGTAAACCTTTTGGAAACATAGTAAGGAATAGATTAGCAAAGTCTCGAAGTAGCTATTACACTTCGGTCGGTAAGTTCTCAGCTTCTCTAACCTCTAGGAATCTCTTGACTAAAAGGAGCATATAGTCATTGGCCTTAACTTCATATGCAAAATGAGCTCGGGAAATCACCAAGGACTTCTGCTATAGAGATTTAGCAACTTTTTCCTAGGCTTCTTACACTTCCTTAGGACTCATAGGTATCAATATAATTTTCTTCCTATCCTTCTAGAACATGTAGGTGTTTTTATACCCATCATATAACACTCTAAAATCAAATAGCTACGGTTAGTTGAGTAATATGTAAGAAGCACACATGGGAAGGACATCACAAAACACCTCATCCTTATACCTATCACCAATGGTAGTCGGCACCTTAACTTGTTCAGCAATGTATAGTCCCCCTTTCTTGTTCAGCTAGTGAATCTTGTATGACTTGAGGTGTAGAAGAGTTGGCAATTTCATACCATTAACTATACCTTGCATAATGACATTAGTATGGCTCCCTCCGTCAATGATCATGGCGCATAGCTTGCCATTCATCTAGCAATTTATAAGGAAAAGGTTCTCTCTTTGCTTACTCTCATTGGCCATAAAAGCATCAAGAGAACATCGAACAACAAAGTAATACTCGGCTTCGCCTTTAGGAAGTATCTCGGCATCGGGGTATTCCTAAAATTCTTCCAACATTTGATCGGTTGCTACTTCTTCCTCTTCTTCATTCATACTTTCTACTTCAAATTGGGGCTTATCTCCCCTTATGGTCATGACTTAGCAGTTTGGAAATTGACTAGCTAAGTGTCTATAGCTAAGGCATTTAAAATATTTGATTTCTTAGGTTTTCCTTCCTAAACTCTCACCTAGATCTCTTCGGATTTCAGCCTACTTAGTCTTGCTCTTACCTTGGTCTTCTACTAGTCGGCTTGGCATCTAACCTCAAAGTTCCACCTTAGAATTGTTTGATGATTTATCATCCCTTAGTTAGCTCTGCATGCTACTCCTTTTTAGCATCAATGTTCAATTACTTGACATTTAACGAACTTGTTTCCGCCATTGCCTTTCAATTCTCTAGGCTACACAGATGGTTTCATCCAGAGTTATAAGGTTCTACAGTTCCATGATGTTACCAATCTTAGCCTATAGTCTAAAGATGAACCGTGCTATAGTTCATATCTCAGGTTCGTCAACATTGCATCGTATCATGAGTAACTAAAACTCTCGAACATAGTCATCTACGGATCTATTACCTTCCCTCAAGTTATGGAGTTGTTAGAAAGTGTCCTATTCGTAGTGTTTGGGAATGAACCTACTTCTCGAACTCTCTTCATCTCGTTCCTTATTTAGACTTCATGTTGGTCCCTCAAGTGAACATTCTGTAGTTTCTTCCACCATATTGCTGCATACCTAGAAAATTCTAATGCAGCCACTCAAATGCAAACATGATCTTCATAATCGTAGAAGTCAAATATCTTTTCTATCTTCTCGAAATTCTTAACCCAAAGCTTCAATATAAGTATCTCGAATAGCAGATAGACTATCACTATACAACTCTTGGTTTCAACCTCAAGCTTCGATACTAGGATTCTACAGCCAAATGCTACCCTACCAAACTAACCTACATATAGAATGAACCTAAAGCAGGTTGTTGAGTTGAAAAGATAGGTGAATGAACTCATAGAGCGAGGATATGTAAGGGAGAGCATGATCCTTTGTCCTATACCAGCTCTGCTTTTCATAAGAAAGATAGTTTATAGTGTATGTGTATTAACAACCAAGCAATCAACTGAATTACTACCAAGTACAGATACCCGATATTGAGACTTGATGACATGTTAGATGAGCTTCATGGCGCCAAGATATTTTCAAAGATTGATCTACGAAGTGATTACTACAAAATTCAAGACTAAGCATAGACTTTCCGTATGGTTAGTTATGCCGTTTAGGCTTACTAATGCCCTGAGTACAATCGTGAGGTTAATAAACCATGTGATGTACCCTCTAATTAGAAGATGTGTAGTCGTGTACTTTGATGATATATCGATATATGGTGCCAACTTGAACAACCATGTTTAATATCTTTGCGAAGTATTTGACATTTTGTGAACTAAGAAATTGTGTAGAAATGTATGCTCTGCCAGAAAGAAGTAATTTTCTTAGGGTTTGTAGTGTTAGGGGAAGGGATATGAGCAAATGAAGAAAAGATTTGAGCTATTTTTGAATGGTCAATGCCAAAGAATTTCACTGAGGTTTGGAGTTTTCATGAGCTAGTTTCTTTCTATAGGCGATTTTTTAAGGACTTTAGTATAATATCCGCCTCATTGACTAAGTTGACAAAGAAGAGTGAAGGATTCAAGTGGAATGACTAATCTTAATAGAGTTTTAGAGAGATCAAGGAAAAACTCACCTTGACACCTATCTCGTTATTACTAAATTTTGACAAGCCCTTCGAATTAGAATTTGATGCATCAAGAGTTAGAATTGGTGCTATCCTGATGTAAATGTGATGACCCATTGCCTAGTATAGTGAGAAACTTAGAAATCTTTCCTTGAACTATTCTGTGTATGAGAAGGAGTTATACTTCCTTTCTCGAGCCCTCGCTATTTGGCAACACTATCTACCATCACAAGAGTTTATTCTTTACACTGACCATAAATCATTGAAGTATGTTGGGAGTCAGAAGAATCTCTTAAAGAGACAAGCAAAGTAGTTGGATTTTATGAAAGACACTTTGATGCATATATGGTAGTAGATCTTTGGAAGCCTAGAATGAGGCGATCTAAGTTTGAATGAGAATGAGAAAATAGAGAGTAAGAATGGGGTTTTGAATGTTAATGTAGATGGATATCATGCACCAAAACATAAACACAATCAATGGTTAAACTTGAAACAAGGTTTGATAAGACTCATAAACACCAAATGTTGCTTGGGGTTTCAAATGAGAGTTTAGATGCGACTCACTAACTCATTCAAATAAAAAGTTCACCACAATCTTAAGAACAAGATTGATAAAAACATAGGAAAGATTAAAGAGTCTAATCAATTCTCAATAATCCGACAATGTTAGCTCTAAGAGCTTAAAAGTAACATTACTAGAAAAAAGGATATGTTTCACTATGAAAATGATTGTCTTCATATATTTGTCAGATTTGATGATGTATGCTAAATACAAATGTTGATATTTATAGCAAGTACTAAACCTTAGTAGCAAATCTGTAAATAATGTATACTACCTTAAACCCTAAAGAATTAGGCCCATAAATAAAGAAAACATGTACGAGAATACAAAACTATGGGTTTAATAAAAGTTAGCATGTAGTCACTTAGCCTATCTTGGAAGGAGTAGGATTTAAATTGGTCGGGTCGGAAATTGGATGTTTTAGTTTAGAAAGGATTCCTTGAAGTCTTGCAGTGCTTGGTTGAGACATTAGAAAGGTTGGCCCATATTTGTTGAGTTCTAGAATTAGTCGGCACGAGTCTTTTGGTGATATACTGAGTGGTTCTTTAGTCTAGAGTCTTCGACCTTATGGTATCTTGGCATCTTGACTAACGACAAACTTGATGCCGAGTGTCTCCTTTTCTTCCCTTCAATTTTCTATTACCTACTCAGCTTCAATAAGAGTTGATCAGCCCCAACTTGGGACATGTTAGCTTCGGCTTAGATATAGTTGAAAGTTGATTCTTATTATTATCACGGGTTTGAAAGGAAGTCATACTCGACATTAAACATTAGGCATAAGCTAGATTGCTGAACAAACTTCTCTTCCCTTTTCATTTCAATGTAGGTATTGAGTGTTTGTAGATTTCCTCAATGCTCATAGGGTTAAGCAATAGATCTTCCTATCCTTTCGAATAGCATAATTGTTGAGGAAGCCGTCATAGATCACTTTCCAATTTTACTTCTATGGTCGACCAAGAAGTAAATTTGTAGCATTCATAAGGACCATATCGAATTCAATCTCATCCTCATATTACCTTGCCTTGAATGCTGTTTAAGCTCTTTTATGCACATGGACCATACCCTTGTCATTAAACCACTTCAATCCATAGGGTCGGGGATGCAAGTAGGTTAGCAATTTTTAATAACTCGGTAAAGATGATGTTGGTGCAACTACCTCCATCAATAATCAGGGAACAGGTCTTCCCATTCACTAAGCAACATATGTGAAATAAATTTTCCCTTTTTCTGGGATCTATTTCTGGGTCTACTCGCTTATTCATCATGCCTATGAGGTCATCTAAGTTTTCGACATAAACATCTTCTTCTATCAACTCACCTTTCGAACTCCTGCTACTCTGACTCTTTACTTGAGCATTTGGTCCTTCACCTTTTAAGACCGTGATCCTTTTATTCGAGCATTAGGACACAATATTTCCTTAGCCTAAACATTTGAAGTACTTCACATATCAATCCTTATTGTTGGGTGCTTTTTCTTTCTCAACCCTCTTTATCTTGGCATCATCAGGTCGGCTAGGCTTGCCTCTCTCCATCTTCTTCTTTAGCCTTCTCTTAGCTTATTTCTCAAGTTTAGGGCTGACTGGTTGAAGATGGTTAGTCAACCTCTGATGCGTCCTTCTCTTCTATCTCATTACCCTTAATGCTAAACTGATCAAGTCATCTAATGAGGTGAATGGTTGTAGTTCAACTATGTCAGCAATGTCATCTTGAAGTCTACTCAGGAATTTAGCAATGATGTGGTCCTATGGCTCAGCAATTTCGTATCTTGTCACTAGAGTTTTAAACTCTTGTAAGTAATCTTTAATAAAATTTTAACCTTGCCTCAAGTGTTGGAAGGAATGGAGCATCTCTTGCTTGAATTAAGTCGATACAAAGCGCTAATTCATCAATCGCTTCATAAGCCTCTTAGTTTTGATTGGCTCCTCTCCTTTAACATCTTGCTTAGACTCCAACTTATCCCACTAAAGGCTTGCATATTCAATAAGGGATAATGAAGTCAGCTTAACCTTTGTTTGATCATCATACTTGTAGCATTTGAACAACTTCTCAACTTAGGGAACCCAGTTAAGGAACTTTTCAAGTCAGCTATTTCCACTGAAGGTCAGTAGCTTAAGCTTAATATGATCAAGTATTCAACTAGGTCCTTAAGTTTTATCCCTTGCATTTCAAGCTAATCTATTTACCTCAGATCAGCCACTTCTATTAGAGCTCTTCTTGGCTACATGTCTTCTTAACCTTGGCTTTCCCTTCCAGGTTTCTTGATTTGCTTTAGAGTCAACACTCCTTTCATTTCTTCTTCTTGGCTTAGGTTAGTTTTCTATTCTTCTTGGTTGCCACTCATCATTATCTAGCTCATTAAAACCACTTCCACTTGTAGGTGTTCGTTCCCTTCTTTTATCTCAACCATTATGTCTACAGCCTCTAACTAAACCAGTGAGTTTTTAAATAAAGTCAATAAGATTCTAAATCTAGTATTCTAAGTTGTCAATATGTCTCTTCAGGCTTCTACAAGGACTGCTACTGCTGTTATTGGCACTAACTTTCAACATTCTTGTACAGTAATTTCCAAAGAAAATTGAACAAATAACAAAAACACAATTATAGCAACCTAGAAACGACTACTACTCTACTTCTTGAAGCTACCACTATTGACAAACACTAGAAATAGCTATTGAAATGAATGTTACTAAACTCAACTGCAGCATAATACTACGACTACTAAAACATGAACAACATACTGCGCTGCAAAAAGATAGCTAACAAATGTTCAAACTATGAATCAACTTTGAAGGACACTAATACGCATGTCTCCCCAAAGCTCTAGTACCAAAATGATGCGTACACGGCAGCGGATTTTCAGAAACCCAAAATGAGGCAATCTATGTTTGAATGAGAACGAGAAAATATAGAGTGAGAATGGGGTTTTATATTTGAATGTGGATGGATATCATGCATCAAGATATAAACACAATCAGAGGTTACGCTTGAAATAGGGGTCAATATAACTCACAAGCACTAAATGTTACTTAGGGTTTCAAATGAGAGGTTAGATGCGACTTATTAACTAACTCAAATGAAGCATTCACCAAAATCTTAAGAATACAGGAAAGATTAAAGAGTCTAATCAATGCTTAACAATTTGGTAATGATAGCTTTAGGAGCTCAAAAGTAGGCTTGCTAAAAAAAAAAAGGAAATGTTTCACTATAAAAATGATTGTCTTTGTATATGTATCTGATCTAATGATGTATGCTAATTACAAATGTTAATATTTATAGCAAGTCCTAAACCCTAATGGCAAATCTGTAAATAATGTACAAGGCCTTAAACCATAAAGAATTGGGGCCATAAATAAAGAAAACATGTATGAGAATATAAAACTATGCGTTTAATAGATGTCGACATATAGTCACTTAGCCCGTTCTAGAAGGAGCGGGATCCAAATTGATCAAGGTCAGCAATTGGATATTCGAGTTTGGGAAGGAGTCCCCAAAGCTTTACAGTACTTAGTTGAGACACCAAAAAGGTTAGCCTATAATTGTCAAGTTCTAGAATCAGTCGGCACAAGTCTCTTAATGCCATATCAAGTGGTACTTTGGTCTCAAGTCCTTGGTCTTATGGTATCTCAACATCTTAGTTGATGATAAACTTAGTGCCAAGTGTCTCCTTTTCTTCCGCTCAATTTTCTGTTACCTACTTATCCTTGGCTTAGGACATGTTAGCCTCAGCTTAAATATAATCAAAGGCTGATTTCTATTACACTCTATCATGACGGCAAACTTTGCTGACTGCTTTGTAGATAAAATTATTTGGATTATCACTCATCACCGAGTAGTATGCTATTAACCCTCACTTTGGTCCTGTTATTGAATAAATGCCAAGAAAGGGTAGTTGTTAGAAGATATCATCTTAAGGAGAACTACTTATTTAAGTACCATAGGCTATGTATTCCAAACTACTCCATGCATAAGCTATTGATTAGGGAAGCTCATAGTGGAGGATTATCTGGTCATTTTAGGGAGACCAAGATAGTCAATCAATTAAAGGAAAGTACTTATTAGCCTGGTTTGGCTAATGATGTCCATAAAGTAAACGGGTGTTGTAAGGTATGTAAGCAAGATAAGGGAAGAAAGAACCTTATAGAGAGTATATGTCCTTACCAATGCTAACCTTACCTTGAGTTGACCTCTATATGGACTTTCATCCTAGGGTTACCCTAGACATCTAGAGGGAAAGATTCTATATTTGTTATTGTAGACTACTTAAGTAAAATGGCACACTTCATCCCGTACCATCGAACTAATGATGCTTTATGTATTTGTAATTTGTTTTTACAGGAGGTTGTTCGATAAAATAGGGTACTCAAGACTATTGTCTTAGATTAAGATACAAAATTTTTGAGCTATTTTTAGAAAACTCTCTAGAGAAGACTTGGAACTAAACTCGTATTTAGCTCCAATACCTACCTTTAGATTAATAGCCAAACTAAAGTGGTGAATAGGATGCTAGGTAATCTACTCAAAGTTGTCATAAGAAAGAACTTGAGGGATTGGGATCTATGCCTACCAGTTATGGAGTTCACATAAAACCAAACTATCCATAGCACTATTGGGAAGACCCCATTCGAGGTCATCTATAGCCATAACCTTACCATTCCCTTAGATATAATTCAGACATTAGTAGCTACTAAAGAAAGTCAATTTAGAGTCAACTAAACCTAAAAATTGCATGTGCTACACCGGTTTGTAACTAAGAAAATCACCAAGTTCAATCAAAGACAATAAGAAATTGGTAGCTGGCTGTCTAATTGTTTCTTTCCACATATGAGACTTGGTATGGACACATCTCAACTAAGAACAAATCCCATACTTGAGATAGAATAAGATATCTCCCCAAGATAATGGTCCATTCAAGGTCTTGAAGAAAATCAACGACAACGCTTACCAAATCAAGTTTCCTGATGACTATGGTGTTTCTTCTACCTTTAATGTGTCCAATTTGATCCCTCACCAACTTACCGAAGATGACCCTACATGTGCCCTAGAAGAAGCAATAGAAACTACCCTAGATTTGAAGGCATGTCTTTTCGACCCCAAGGCAAATAATATGAATCAACCCTTTAGACCGATCATGCATAACCAAGCTAGAGGACTCTAAGGACTCGCTCAGAGGATATTAACTCAAGGCCATAGCCGAGATGGGGATTCCTATCCTAAGCTATTCTCTTGCTAACCTAACTATCAAAATCCTTACTTATGTTAGATCCACCCCTATCCAACCCCAAATCGAGCTAACTTCTCTTCAAAAGCACTAATTAGTCCTTGACCTAGTCTAAATTAGGTTGGCCCCTAACCGCAAGCATCACTCTACTACCACTTACCTTGGACCATATTTCTCCCATCCAGACAACAAGTGACACGTATTTGCTGACACAATAATCTAGAATGATTCTTTCTTTTTACACTAAATATTCTTTGCCTCTTTTACTCACTTTAGTATGTCGTATGTAACCTGGTTGTAAAATATCTTTTTTATCTTTCCATACATTTAAAGCAACCCTAGTGGATGGGTATATAAACCCCTACTTTCTTGTATGCATTATCATCTAATCAATACAAAATTATTCACTTGAGCAACCTTGGTGTTCTTATTATTATTTAATTCTTATCTATTCCCTTTAGTAAAGTGTAGTAGTGAGTGATCCCTTCCATTATATGATATCTTACAAATTGTAAGTTGAGTAGGATCGAGTAATGCATCATATCCATTTGGTAGCTACCTAGACTTTGCTAACTTTTTCCCTATTTGTTTTTGGTTTACTTCATTGTGGTGCTTCTCCATGTGTCTGACCCTGGAGACTCATCAAAAGGGCTTCTTCAACTACTTTTGAGTCGTGATGAGTATGGTCTCACCAAATGTGTATTAGCTTTTAGTAACTTTCGAGATACTTTGTGAAGAAGTCAAAGTCAAGGCTATGCCTCAATTGTTCCAGTATTTCTTCACAATTAAGAGGCAACCTAAAGGCTAGTACTTTACTACTGCGAGGCATAGGCATAAGTTCATGGATAGGTTAGAATCCAAGATCCACAAGTGGCATGACAAATCTTATCAATTGTATCAGACAAAGAATTGTATTTTTAGACTCAATGGACTGAACCAATTTGCAAAAAAAATATAGAATCGATACCAAATGATGCTGTAGTAGTAAATAAAATTCAAGAGAGGAGGAGAAACAAAATGTTCTTCCAGGATGCCAAGAGAATTATAAGGCATTATGAAAGTAAAGAGTCGATCTTTTCTAAAAAGGAAGGTATGATAAAGAGTAACCACCATGCTCAGTATAGCTACAAGAGGAAAGTCATTCTCGTGACTTAGGGGGAAAATTGTTGCTTTTAAGTATTGCTCAGCATAGAGATTGTAAGTTCATTCTATTTCCTTATGTTAATATTAACATGTTTGCTTCATGTTGTAGACATAGGTGTTAGTGAAGTAAACTTCGCCAAGCTACTATCCTAGGCGAAGGCCAAAAAGTCAAAATCTGACAAGTGGGTGGCCACCATAACTACTACTACTTGGCTTGCTGTAGTGAAGAAAGTGGCGAAGTATACAACAAAGCATGCAACAATACAGAAGAAAGCCTCCTAACTGGCCAAGAAGCAAAAGGAAGCTGAGAAGACTATGTCGGCAAAGATTGCCTATTCTAAGGAGCTTCATGTTGAGAATATTCAACT
This sequence comes from Lumnitzera racemosa, assembly GCA_024138005.1. Lineage (NCBI taxonomy): Eukaryota > Viridiplantae > Streptophyta > Magnoliopsida > Myrtales > Combretaceae > Lumnitzera > Lumnitzera racemosa. Next base: position 49,708,050 of record JAMXBC010000007.1, read on the forward strand.
TGCTACAAATCCGAGAAAGGCTGGCTAAGAGACCTAACCCCATAATAAGGCCAAAGCTACTATTGTCGGTGAAGGGTCATCATTGATGGTGGAGGTAGCGCCAAATGTTGATATGAAACCGGAGAAGGAACTTATCGGCTAACCACTTGCCAAAAGGTTCAAAGATTTGGATGAGAAGACGAAGGAGGCAATGTGGTCTAAAGCTCTCGGCATCAAAAGTGTTGAATTCATCACCAACAAAGAAGTTGGTGAGTATTTTATCCCATGTTAGAGCCATAACATCTTCGATACTGACTCGGTCTTAGGAGATAGGACAAAATCTTTGGCCTTAATGGAAGGAATTATCCTTCCAAAGGATAAAGAGATTGCCATGAAGGACATCAATAGGATTGGTAGTTGCAATAAGGCCCATATAGTAACCAATTTGTCTGGTGTGAGTATCCATAACCATCTTTTAATTGTTAAATTTGTTTAGTTACTAACATTCCTTTTCTTTTGTACATAAGCAGCCACATTTTCATAGCTTTGGATCAAGCTAATAAAGAAATTAAGAAGGAAATATCTGTAGTATTCTTCATGGATTCTATCAAATCGCTTCTAATACTCATCGTACTCAATGAAATTGTTGCGAAAAATTGAGGATGCATATAATGCCTTTAAAGCCCAGATCGTTGTTGCCGAGAATGCAAGGACAAAGGCCAAGATAGAGGTGAGGAAGCTCCAAGAAGACCTAATTGCTAAAACGTTGGCACATAGCTTAGCTGCGAATGAAGTCTCGAAAATAAAGGCCACGGTCAAAGAGCAATATAAGGAGTCCGAAGGCCAAAAGGAGGAGTTGCAGAAAAAGAAACAAAAGTGTTAAGAGCTAGGTTGAACTTTTGCATGATGAGCAACAAAAGGATAAGCTCATAATCCAAATCAAAGAGTTAGAGACCAATAACACGAGATTACAAAGCCGTGTTGCCAAGTTGGAGGAGACTATCAAAAGAGGACCCTTTGTTGAAGAGGCACTCAATATAGTCACTCCTAGTCAGCAATATGAAAGATTATTATGAAAGAAGTTGTTAGAGGAGGTCTAAGTAGTTGGAGAGGAGATCCCAAAGCTTTATCCTAATTAAGATTTTTCTTACCTTGATTTCACCGACATCAACGACAAAGTTATCAGTTGCAATGAGGTCGATGATGATACATTAGGCACCCAAATGGTTATGTAGGGAAATAATGAAGCTCATGTTGACAATCTAGGGAAAGATGAAGAATGTCTATCAAAATTAATCCCTTATTAGCAGAAAGAGAAATCTGCCAACTTTGAGACCTTAGGTGCCGAGAAAGAAGTTTCTTTAGAGAAAGCCCCGGCCTTTGATCCAAAGATTGCTTTCGCTCACTTCGAGAATAAGCCATAAGTTTATCTTTGTACTTTCATTCCTTATACTTTCTGTTCTAAAAATAGGCTAGATGTTTGCGATATTACATAGATGAATGAAAAGTACCTTTCATATAACTTTGTGTTTCCAGTACATTTTATTTTACGTACCACATTTCACGCGATCTTATTACTTGACATGTTTTATTTCATACGCTAAGTATTTCTCAACATGTTTTATTTCACATACTTAATTATTTTGGCATATTTTATTTCATATGCCCAATTCGTGTGTCCTCATAGACATTGTCTGTTAACCATTTCAAACGTGGACTAGCTGTATTACTCAGTTATGGAACTAATTTCTGAAGTTCATTAATCGTAACAGGTTGGAACTTACATCAGTTTATTTGCCATGTAGTTTAGAACTCATTAACTTGGCAATCATAAAAAGATAACACACATAATAAAACTTCAAATATAATTCTCATAAGCAAGTAGACTATCGTCTTACAAGCGTGTAGGTTATCTCCTTATAAACAAATGGATATGAGCACCATTCGAACAATCAATTGAAATATACTTTCAAATTCTTGGCATTCCATGCATAAGGGATGATTGATCCATCAAACGTTTGTAGTTACTAGGCCCCCTCACCAGTAACTTCTCAAACCTTGATAGGATCTACCCAATTCGTACCAAGCTTCCCTTAACTTACTTATGCTCTAGTTGCTTTTGTCTTTCAGCAAACCAAATCTCCAAGTTGAAAAACCTTATGCTTTACTTTCTAATTATAATACCTTGTCGTTCTATGCTAGTATGTCATAACCCTAATTCTTGAAATATCTTTAATTTCATCAATGGTGCCTAAATTTGCTGTTAGTCTAACTTGATTAACCATCATGTCGAAGTTTTATATCCATATATTAGGCAAATCTAACTTAATCAGTAAAACTGCTTCTGTACTATACACTAACTTGAAGGGAGTCTCCCCTATTACAGTTTTGTGGGTTGTTTAGTAACCTTATAAGACATTCGACAATTCATTGGCCTAACTCCCTTTAACTTGATCTACTTTCCTTCTTAGGCCATGCAAGATGATCTTGTTCATAGCTTCAACTTAATTATTTATTTGAGGGTATGCTACAAATTATAGTTTAGGTGAATGCTATACTTCTCGCAAAATGGTTGGAACTTGTTGTTGTTAAACTGTAGGCCATTATCCGTGATTATCATGTAAGAAACTCCAAACCTTGATATTATGGAACTGAGAAAAAGTACTTCAACTTTCTACTTGGTGATATTCGCTACTACATCAGCTTCTGCTTATTCGGTACATGGTAATAATGATGAATTATCATTGGGCAATAGATTTTGGAAAGTGTTTGAGAGTATCTAATCCCCACTAAGTGAAAGGCCAAGGATTAGATAGGTTACATAGTTCAGTTGTAGGCACATGACTTAGTTACTCGTGCTTCTAGCATTATAGAAAGTGGTGAAAGCTTCCTTTGCATCTTCTTTCATAGTCAGCCAATATTAGCCAAGTCGTAGTGCTCAAACAAATAGTATTTACGTTCTTACATGGTTACTATCATGACCCAAAAATATTGTTGTCGTAGTAGATCACAGGCCTTTCATACAACATACAAAACTTCTTCTACTATACATTGCTACTAGGCCTATATGTACAGTAGAGCAATTTAACTAAAATTAACTTCTATGGTGTAAATTAACTAAATAAACATGTGGACTCATAAGTTCCACACCAAAAAGAATACTATAAACAAATGCAGTTCATAAAAAGAACTGTATTAAAAACTTCAATCTATAATATAAACAAAAATATAAAAGTAAATGGTTATTTACAAAACTGTTACGAAATCTTCTCTCCACTCCTTGACTGCTCCAACCTGTCTCTCCATGAGACTTACCTTAAGCATGCCTCAACTCGAATGAATGAAGAGGTTCCCCTACAACAAAAGAAATCCATCAGGGTATAAGCTTACACTTAGTGAGATAAATATGCTCGTCAATACTACATGGCATAAATTTATTTGATACACAATAATGTGAATGCATGAGCAATTAATATGCTAAACAACTCATGCAGTAGCTTAAGAGCTGCATATGACTTAAAATTATGCCCCCTGTAGTTGGGGTTTGGAGATAATTAACTAACCCAAACCAAAATTTAGGTTTTAGCCCTCGAGTTTTATTTCATTTGCACTATTATGCTTAAATCAAAACAAAACTTTATATTTATGTACTTTCTTTATTGAATAACAATTCATGTTTTCAAAATCCAAAGTCTAGCAATATGGTAGCCTTCGCAATCCACAAATATACACCATAAGCAGAAGCTACAAGATACAGCCCTTAGTCAATGGTTGGCGTCTCCCGGAACTTAGTAAGCCAATCAACTGAGGATAGAGACTCAATAAAATGATGATATAGCTAGTGCCTAATCCTATAAGAAGCCTTCCTCCTATGAGTCCCTTCCCATCTTCTACATGAAGCAGTAGTTAGTGTTATCTGAATGTAATTATGGGGAATGCATGAGCCAATTAATTTCTTAATCATTAAGTGGTTAATCAAATTTTTCATGGTCATTAGATAATTTCATTCCATACAAAAGCACATATAAGTTATCACAAACAATTCCGATTTTTATATGATTAACAAGCCATAGCATTCAATTATAAATTCATATAACAATGGAAATTGAACTAACGAACACAACACAACTTATATGGAGCTTAGTTATCACTAGGACTTACTGGGGTGGAATTGAACTAAAATGGGTCCTTTGAGATGTTGAACAAAATTAGAGGGAAACGGTCCATAATTGAACAAGAGTAGCTGAAGTGAAGCTACTTGGAGTATGTGACTCACCAACGAACACAACACAACTTGACACCTCACTTGATATGACATATAAGTTGATGTTAAGGTTTACCCGCCACTAATCCTAAGCTACTTGGTAAGATTAGATAAGAGTGTAAAGAATATAGACTTAAAGAGGATTATCTCACAAGAATAAGGTATTCAGCTCTAAGATGTAAGTTATCTTTGGCTTACAAGAGGAAAGGACTATTTATAGTAAGTCCTTAGGGTAGCATTACAAATAAAGAAATTAAAAGAAAGTATTTACAAAAAGGGATTCCTAGTACATACGAAAAGGGTAAAAAGAACAACAAACCAAGAAGGGAAATGTAGTTAAATGTTAGAGGAGGTAGATAGCTGGTAATATAGCATTAGCCTCATATGAATATTCTTTGAGCATAGCAGGTAGGAAGGGTTAAAATGTTGTGGCACTAAAGGGGCCAGGATGAGAGAGATGGTGGTATGCCGAGAGAAAACTACTCAACCATTTAAGTGAGTCGCTTATCACTCGGCAAGAGATTCTTGGCAGCAATTACTCGAAGTACTGGGCACAGGGTCTTTGGTAAGGGAATGGTCGGTACCATTACTACCGAGTGTACAGATCAATGTATGACAATGTAGGGAGCTTAGGGAATTCAACCACCTTTCTTCAATGTACAGTTTCTCATCATCAACAAGTTGCCAAGAGAGAACTCTTTGGGCGAGGGATTAGAGACCTCGGAGATGCATATGAGTTATGGGATCATTAATTGGCAATGCATTATTTTCCTGAGGTTATTGAAGATTTTCCCTCAAATCTTGGACTTCGTCATCATCGGGTACATATGGAGTTAAGTCGGCAACGTTGAATGTGGTAGATATGCCGAAATCTTTGGGTAGCTCAATCTCGTAGGCATTATCATTAGGGTACCTTAGGATTCTATAAGGGCCATCTACTATGGCTAATAGTTTGTTTATCCTTTTGCTAGGGAAGCGTTCTTTGCTACGATCGATCCAAACAAGGTCCCTAAGAGCATAAATGATTCGTTTCCCTTTGCGGCTTCCCATTTCCTTCTACCGAGCTACAGTTTTGGTCAATGACTCGACAATTCTTTGGTGTAACTAGTGAAATTCCTCAACATGTTGCAGGATAGATTGACTCTCCCCTTATGTAGATAGATTCTTAACTAAGTCCAATGGTAGGTTCGGGTTAAGTCCATAAACAACCTCAAATGATGATGTTCTAATAGTGCTACGAGTTGAGTGATTGTAGGCAAATTCAATGATGGGTAGGCATAAATCCCAGTTACAGGAGTTCTTTCTAATAGTAGCGTATAGGAGACTACCGACAGTTCTGTTACTACTTCAGTTTGGCCATCTGTCTGAGTGTACCAAGAGGTACTAAACAAGACCTTAGTACCGAGTTTCCTCCATAGGGTTTTCTAAAAGAAGCTCATAAATTTCGAATCGTAGTCAAACACAATACTTCTCGGTACTCCATAGAGTCACACAATTTCTTATAAAAAGAGGTTAGCGATTAATAAAGGATCATTACTCCTGTGGAAGGGAATGAAGTGGCCCATCTTACTGAACTGATCAACCACCTCTATGATCAAATCATGTCTTCTTGGCGTATGGGGAAGGCCAAGCATGAAATCTATGCTTATATCGATCCATGGCCGCTCGGGAATTAGTAAGGGTGTATATTCTCCATAAAGCTCTCTCCTCCCTTTTGTAAACTTACACCCTTTATACCTCTCGAGTAGTCGGTACACATCCCTCATCATCCTAGGCTAGTAAAAATGCTCCTTCAATATCTTAATCGTTCTCTTTTCCCCAAAATAGCTAGCCAGACCCCCGACATTAGCTTCTCGAACCAATAGCTCCCTTGTAGAACCACTCGGCATGCACATCTGCTTACTCTTCATTAAGAACCCCTTACTCAAGTATAATCCATCTGCAGCTCCTCTATCATTGCACTTGGCTACTAAAGGCCCAAAATGTAGGTTATGTTCATATTGATCAGGTAGAGTGCCAAATCCAAGCACTTTAGCTTATAATGTCGTAATGAGGGTATGACAACGAGAAAGTGCATCGGCCAATGCATTGGTGCTTCCCTTCTTATACCTGATGAAATAGCAAAAGGTCTCTAGGAACTCGATCCACTTGGCATGATGCCAAGAAAGCTTTTGCTGCTTACGAAGATGCTTGAGAGATTCATGATCAGAATAGATGATGATTTCTCTCTGCAACAGGTAATGCTACTAGTTCTAAAGTGAACAAACAAGGGCATAGAACTCCTTGTCGTAGGTTGAGTAATTCAAGGCAACACCTTGAAGTTTTTCGTTGAAGTAGGCAATGGGTCAGTGCTTCTGCATATGTACATCACCAATGTCTACACTAGATGGATCACATTTAACCTCATAAACCTTCTCGAAATCTAGTAGGTTAAGTACTGGCGTAGACGTCATCTTACATTTAATATCCTCAAAACTCCTCTAAGCCTTTTCTATCCTTTAAAACTCAATGTTCTTCTTGGTCAATTCAATCAACAACGCAGTTAGGGAGATGAAGTTCCAGATAAATCTTCGATTGAACGAGGTTAAGCCATAGAAGCTCCTAACTATGGCTGCACTTGCCAGCATAGGCTACTCATTAATAGCCTTGACCTTTTCCTCATCAATGCGAACTCCACTTCCTAAAACGACATATCCAAGGAATATAACCTCACTCTGGAAAAACGCGCATTTCATCAGGTTACCGAGTAATTTCTCAGTATGGAGTATGTTAAATACTAGTCTTAAATGTTCAATATGAACAAGAAGGTCAGCACTGTAGACCAGAATATCGTCAAAATAAACCATAGCACATTTGCCTATTAATGATCAAAGCACATGATTTATGAGTTGCATGAATGTACTTGACACGTTAGTTAAACAAAATGGCATAACCATCCACTTAAACAAACCATCCTGAGTCTTAAAGGCTATTTTCCATTCATCTCTCAGTCTCATTCTTATTTGATGATAACCACTCTTTAGATCTATTTTCGAAAAGATGCATGCATTATGCAACTCATTGAGCATGTCATCGAACTACAGGATCAGGCATCAGTACTTAACAATAATCTTGTTGATGGTACGACTGTCAATGCACATCCTCCATGCTCCATCTTTCTTTGGTACTAGTACAGTTGGGATGGTACATGAGCTCATGCTCTCACGGGCATATCCGTGATCCATCAACTTATCAACTTGCTTTTCTAGCTCGACTGCCTGTTCTAGATTGAGTCTATAGGCAGGTCGATTTAGTAGGGTTGCTTTAGGTTGAAGATCGATGCAACGCCCAATTCTTCTCAAGGGAGGTAATTCTTTCGGCATCTTGGATGGAAATAGGTCAGTAAATTCCTAAAGTAGTTATAGCACTTCAGCAGGTAAGTTCCCAACCTCTTTAACCTCTAGGAGTCTCCTGACCAGAAGGAATACATAGTCCTCACGTTTGACCTCTCGTGCAAACTGAGCTTAGGAAATCACTAAGGACTTCCACTGCAAAGATCTCGCAACCTTTTCTTAGGCTTCTTGCACTTCCCTAGGACTCATCGGCATCAATATAACTTTCTTCCCATCCTTTTGAAACATGTTGGTGTTTCTATATCGATCGTGTAACACCCTTAAGTCAAATAGCTACGGTCGGCTAAGTAATATATAGGATGCATACATGGGCAAGAAGTCAGATAGCACCTTGTCCCTATACCTATCACTAATAGTAATTGGTACTCTAACTTACTGAAAAACATGTAATCCTCCTTTCTCGTTTAGCCAGTGAATCTTGTAAGGCTTGGGGTGTAGATGAGTTAGTAATTTCATGGCCTTAACTACCCTTTGTGCGATGAAGTTAGTATAGCTTCCCCCATAAATGATCACAATGCAAAGCTTGCCATTCACCTGCAATTTATATGAAAGAGGTTCTTTCCCTGTTCATCCTCATTAGCCATAAAGGACTGAGAGATCATCGAACAACAAAGCAATACTCGACATCACTCTCAAGGGGTATCTTGGCTCCCAAATCTTCCTCAAATTCTTCTAGCATCGAATCGATTGCCACTTCTTCCTCTCCTTCACTCACACTTTCTACTTCAAACTAGGGTTTATCTCCCTTAATGGTCCTAACTTGGCAATTCAGACATTAACTAGCCATATGTCTAAAGCCAAGACACTTAAAACATTTGGTTTCTCAGGTTTTTCCTCCTGAGATTTGATGCTAGGACTCTAAAGGGGGCCTACTAGGATTACCTAAAATTTCCATAATATGTATGCACCCATGATATAAAAACCACCATGTAAGTTAGAGATTGTAAGATTCTAAATAATAAATCACTAAGATTACTGATTTTCAAGTAATTAATTTATTGTAACATAACATAACATATAAATATAAATAACTATGGATATTTGATATCCCACAATTCTTTAGAACCATAGAGAATCGATATCTTCGACCAAATAATAAGATAAGATATACCAACATTATAAAACTGTAGGAAAAAAAAATTAAATTATATTGAATTCTAACATATAAATATTTTCTACAAAGAATGTTTATGTATCACTTATAAAGATCATAACTAATTCTAACACTAATGTACATATCTTCATTTTATACTCAGCATTCGAGACTTATCCTAATCCCATTGTCAGTAAACCTAGAAAAGAAAGACTATTGGGGAGTTAGTTACAAGAGCTTAGTAAGCTATCCCTTCTACTATACTAACAAACAAGTTATCAAACAAATTGTTATAACCATGTGAATGCATGCCAATGCAATATGCCAAACAATATATACAGCTGATCGGTGCTGCATATAATATCAGATTTTAATGCCCTCTAAGATAAGGGTTAGAGATACATCAGCACCAATCACGATCGGGCTTTAGCACCTAGGTTTTTACCTATAACTTGAATTTCGTATTTTGCAAAATACATTTCCATTTTTGAGAAATCTAATAGTCCATAAAACCCTACGTCTAGCGGTGAGGTGGCTCCCGTAATCCATACTCACACCTTACAATGGAGATCTCTAGACTCGACCCTCAGCCATATGGTTGGTGTGTCCATCACCTAATAAGCCCGTAGGTTCGTGTAAGGTCATGTTGTACGTATGCACCGAATATAAATGCTTTAATATATAGAAACAACTCTCGTAAGGCCTCTCTTTACCTCCACCTAAAGTGATGGCCAGAATAAGTAATGCAATGCATGGATATTGCATGACCCTTTTTATTTAAGATAAGCCAAGTATAATTAAGTCAAATTATGTGGCAATCAAACAATATCAACAAACCATCCAAATCATGTAATAGTCGATCATACAATCAAATCATCAATTATTATATTTAACATTATTTCTCATAATAATCAATCAATATCAAGCGCATGCATATCCTGAAACCCCATGCTTCAAGTTATTAATATTTAATTTAAGTGCATTAACTACAAGCACAAACAAGTATAGAGTTATCGGGAGTACTCACTTGATTATAATGATTTACTCTAATCATAATAATCGGACGGAAGAGCCTCGCCTTCATCGGGATCACCTAATCATTATGAGATAACAAGGATAATAAGTAATTAAATTAACTAACGGTTATAGATATCTATCTACCTAACACTATTTAGATTACTATCAGTTTTTATTAGATTAAACCTAATTGCTAATCGTATGTAGTTTTTTCATTCTATTTTTTATATTTATGAATTTATAGTTGTTTTTCATCATTTTCGAATTTATGTTCACACAGTGATGTCTGTTTTGGACATTAAAACCCATGTTTCATGGCATGGGCTAAATTTATTGAAATTTTAACTATTGAAGCTTAATTATTCTTATTACTTATATTTATATCCTATTTTAGGACTTAATGATTTAATTAGCTATTAGATTTTTACACACAGGGAATTTTACATTGTTATTACTAAGTTATGTATTTAATTAAGTTTAATTCAATTTAAGAAGTGCATTAAGGTTTAAAAAATTTTCGAATCCTGAGTATAAGTACATACTTACGTTATATTCTTATGTAATCCTGAGTATAAGTCCATAAGCCCTTACCTCATGCTTAAATGTCTTATGTATACTTATACATATGTTAACAATATACTTATACCTTTACTATACTTATCTGTATACTAGTATACTCATACATATACTTATTCATATACCGTATTTAGACTTATACATATATCCATATACACATATGGTAACATGAGTATTTTTATACGTATTTTTGTATGCCTAAAATTCTTCTAAAGAAAGCTTCTCAAATTTCATCTTTTTATATTTTAAGGGTGTATTTAGTATGGTATATGTATGTATAGTTAGTATATGCCTTATTTTAGGTTATGTACAAAATAGATTATTATGTACAAAAGTCTTTATACATGTATTTATCTACTATACTCTTATATACACATACTTAGATACATGTACACATGCTTTTCTTCCATTTACTAAAGCTATCCTATACTTTTAAACATAAAAATTGAATCTTTAAGCCTTCAACAACATATATGTACACAACACATAAACTTCTTAAACTAACCTACCTATTCATCTAACTATTAGATAATATGGAGCAATACATAATAACATACCTTTGTTTTCTCCTTGAAATATGGTTGTAAAGTTTGAAAATTAAGAAAGGTGAAAGGGAAAGGGGAATAATGGTTTGGGAAGAAGAAGAAAGGGACTTGATTTTGTGTTGTTTTGTGCTTTTGAAAGTGAAAACAAGTGGGTCCTAGAGGATGAGGAAGTGGACGACAAAGAGGAAGGGAAAAGGAAGAAAAATCTAAAAGAAAAGAGAAGAAATCATTAGAAAAGAAGTGATATTTGTAGAGTGAAAAGGACATTTTGTTGACACTTCCATATGTTGACTTAGTCAACTTGTATTGACTTGGTCAACTTTCCAAAATTACAAGCCATTTAGTGTACATAATGAAGTAATTAGGGAAAATTAGGAGAAAGACTAAGGAAATGAAAGAAAATAAGAAGTTTAGTGAATTGATTAGTAAAAATAGATAATGAGATCTTCCATTAGGTATTTATATCCTATATACACTATTTAGTATGCTACTTAGTATAATTATTATGAAAAGTGACATTTAAGGTATTAATGTTTATTACATGCTACCTAAGCACTAACTAAACTTTTAACTCTATGTAACTAACCTAGTTATATACTTAGAAGATGAATGTAATCTTTGATGCAATATCTTAGTTTCTAAAAGATTACTTAAGTATTATATGTATTTATGAAAGATTGAAAGTTATCTTTAATCTTTTACCAATGATTTGGTATAATACTATGATTATATTATCAATTAGGGTTTGAGGTTAAATTATGGTGATTTAGTGCTTTTCTATCTTTAAAGTTATAGTTTTAAGGTTTTATCACTTTCAAGCACAATCTCTACTGTTTATATACATTTAGAGTATAAAAGTTTACTATGTGATTAAATCTTCAATTATTATATTAGGGTTTTCATCTAAACTAGCCTTGTTAACTCTTAGAGTCTTTGAGCACACTAGGGTCTACTTTAGGTATTAGGTTAAAAATTTTAGGGGTTTACACCTGACCCTGGTCTCTTTTAATCTTAGGTTCTTCAATCTTACTCTAACCTCAACCCTCATCTAGTCTGCTCAGCATGTGACCTTAGAGTTCAACCTCAAATCTATTTGATGCGCTTTCACTCCCTGCTTAACTCGGCAAGCCATTCTTACTTAGCATCATGGTTTTGCTACTCAACATTCGGCTAGCCTGGTTCCGCCGTTATCTTTCAACTCTCTAGGCTACACGGATGGTTCCATCTAGAGTTGTGAGGCTCTATAATTCTACGATATGACTAATCTCGGCTCGAAGCCTTAAGATGAACCATACTATAGTCCAAGTCCCAGGTTCGTCGACATCACATCGTATCATGAGCAATAAAAACTCTTGGATATAGCCGTCTATGGATCTGTTACCTTACCTTAAGTCTTCGAGTTGTCGAAAAGTGTTATGCTCATAATATTCGGGAATGAACCTACTTCTCAAAACTTTCTTCATCTCGTTCCATGTTTGGACTTCGCATCGAGCCTTCAGACATATAGTTTATAGCTTCTTCGACCACATTACCGCATACCAAGAAAATTCTAATGCGGCCACCCTAATGCGGATAGCATCTTCATAATCATAGAAGTCAAATTTCTTTTTTATCTTCTCTTCCCAATCGAGGTAGTCATTAGTACTACCAGTCACTGTTAAAGCTTGGAATCTATACTTTAAGATGCTCGGCACCTATTGGTGCTCTAAACATATGCTCATCCATCCCATCATATTGGTTTTCTTCCTCTTTGTACTCTTCTACTTCGTCTAACTTTAAACTTCTTCTCATGACTCTATCAACATGTCCCAAAGGTGCTTAGTTCATAAGAAGGCTTCCAGGGCTTGCTCGTTCATCTACATCCTTAGCCTATCTCTCATTTCTCGGTCATACCTAGTAACTCTTTCATGCGGTCTAGCCTTTAAGACTCTGTTTACTAAGACAGCTAAGTTGGCTACAATAGCAGCAAGATCTTGTATCTGCTCATCAATAGTATGTGATGTTTGCTGGATAACTTTATTACGACCATGAGCATCACTCTTAACATCGTGAATCTCCCCCTATACACTAGGGTTTGACATTCTCAATACAAGCTTTAGTAAGGATACTTTACGCAAATGCTTTCTATATACAAATATCTCAAATAGTAGACACGATAGACTAATACTACACAGCTCTCAGTCTCAACCTCAAGCTCTGATACTAGGAAAATATCACTAAGACTTATTGATGTGGAATTGAACCGAAATGGGTCTTTCAAGATATCGAAGAAAATTAGAGGGAAACGGTCTACAATCGAACATGAGTAGCTGACATGAAGCTACTTGGAGGATGTGACTCACTAAAGAGCACAACACGACTTGAAACCTCACTTGAGATGACATACAAGTCAATGTCAAGGTCTACCCACCACTAATCCTGAACTACTTGGCAAGATTAGATAAGAGTGTAAAGAGTATAGACTTGGAGAGGACTGATTCACAAGAACAGGGTCTTCAATATTAAGATGTAAGTTATTTTCGGCTTACAAGAGAAAAGGACTATTTATAGTAAGTCCTTAGGGCAATATTGCAAATAAAGAAATTACAAAAAAGTGTTTACAAAAGGGGATTCTTAGTATATACGAAAAGGGTGAAAAGGACAACAAACCAATAATGGAAAAGTAGTTAAATGTCAGATGAGGTGGATAGCTAGTAGTGTAGCATTGGCCTCATACGAATGTTCTTTGAGCATAGTAGCTGTGATGGGTCAAAATGTTGTGGCATTAAAGGGGCTAGGACGAGAGAGATGGTGGTATGTCAAGAGAAAACTACTCAGCCATTTAAGTAAGTCTTTTGTCACCCGGTAAGAAATTCTTGGCAGCAGCTGGTTAGAGTACTCAACATAAGGTCCTCGGTAAGGGAATGGTCAGCATCATCACTACCATTTAGTGTCTTCTAGGAATGTTCTAAATCTAGGCAATCTGAGTATGAGGGCTTCTAGCTTGGTTTCCCAACTTGTTTCATCATTTCCTTGAGTTTAGGTATTAGATCATAAACTCAAGCTACTTGTATTCAAATCTTAACTTGACTTCTTTTCCATGAGATGATTATTTGGCTTACACTTTACATGAAAATAGAGGATCTCACTTTTATCATACATTGCATATCATAGTTCATGTCTTACAAAGTTGGTTTCCTCATAAAAGTGAAAACAATATTTAAGGGTATCATGAGTTTGCTTCTTAGGATAGTCTTAGATGTTGTATTAGCTTATAATCATACTCATATCTTCAAGAAAGTATGGTCTCTTAACATGAATACTAACTACTAACACAAGATATACTTACTCGTCCTCAAAGCAAAAATATGGTGGTTATGCACTAAGGTTTCACTTATGCTCTTTATCTTACGTCCTCCTTCTTGCACCCTTTTTAGAACTTAAGTTGTGATCCTTTGAAGTGGGGTTTAAGGTGTGTTCTACGGATCCTAAAGGAGCTTTTAATGTTGGCAAAAGCAAGATAATAAGAAGTTGAAAGTATCGTGTGTGTGTTCTTGGAATGTGCCAGCAAGTGAAGGATTTTGGGGGGTTTGGTTATTTCTTCTTTTATGTTGTTTTCAAAGTGAGAGAAAAGGAAGTGAAAATAAAATTGAAGGTGAGAGCCAATGGGAAAAGAGTGGCCGGTTGGAAATAGAGTGGAAGTGTGTTTAAGAAGTTTGATTTTGTTGTCTTGTAGCATGTACAAAAGTCAACAATTGTAACTCTTGATGATGTAAGCATTAAGGGGTGAATAGTAGAGTGTAAGACAAAGTAATTGATGGATGAAAGATAAGGGTATGGCTCCCCTTATAGCCATGTAAGAATTGGCCATTAGGTGCCTTTTTGGGCATAGAAATATCTTGTCTTCTTTATTAAAGTGAAGCATGTGAAATATTGTAATAATTTGTCCATATGTAGTTTAAGTAAAAGGGAGATAAGCAAAGTGTCTTATCACTAAATTTTAATAAGTTATCAATTGATAAATGATTGCATCTTTCAATTGATAAGTCATTTAGGGTGATTAGTTGGTATATCTATTCATGTGTAAGGATTGAGCATGAAGATAAGAGAATTATCTTATAGGAAATTGTTTTAGGATTTACTTTTTGAATTGTTTTGTAAATGATGATTTAATTCTTATAAAATTATGAAATTTTGTAGAGTTGAATGAAATTATTCAAATTAAATTATTGATTAGTCGCTTAGGGTTAAAAGTCCTTAATTGTTTTAAGGTTTAGGGTCTTAGGTGACTTTAGAGCCCACAATTCTTCAAGTTTGAGTTTTATTGATAATAGGCTTACAAATTAAAAAAGTAAGTTCGTTTTCAATTGTAAACTTGAGTTCTTAGTTTAGTTGATCCTTAGGAATGTTAAGGAAGTACTTTTAGTCAAATAAAGGACTTGCTAAAAGTAAGTTTTACAATTACTACATATACCTCCATGTAATTTAGATAACACCCTTTAGGCATCTCTTGGAGGAAAGTATTGAAGATAGGGTTGTGATATGCCACATTTGTATAGCTAACCATCAATTAGTATGTAATTTATGGCTTAGTAAACCACTCTTTGTGCTACTCTCTTATCGTTAGGAAAGTACCATCTCTCAAATAATCTACTAGGAGATCCATCCAAGACTCTTCTTTCGAGCAAAGAGCCAGTTCATAACTTTGCGAAAGAATAGATAAACTTTTCTGTAGAAGAAATTTGACAAAAAGTTTGTCACTCAAGTAGGGGAATTCCATACTAGATAATTTTGACAACTTATTAGCAATAATGTTCTTGCTTCTTAGTACCTTGTAGAGTGAAAAAGATTAAAATTCTTCGTGAGCATTTGAGCCATCAATAGGTACTTGCTCATTTTTTTATCCCTTATCGCATAACTTCCTGTGACTTGATTTACCATTAATTGTGAATTAGAGAACACCTCAAGTTTCCTCGCACCAATCTCTACAGCCAGTTTCAATTCAGCAATGAAAGCTTCATATGTAATTTATTGTTGCTAGCCGGGAATCTGAATTTTAAAGCATAATTAACTTTGACATTGTGGGGCATTGAAGAACACAGCCTACACCATTTCATTCTTTGTCAAAGAACCATCCATATTAAGGTACCAAATAGGTTTCTTGACAGCCTCCACACTATCTTCCTCACCAATGAACTCGACCACAAAATCTGCTAACACTTCAGCTTTTACTATCATGTTAGGTTTGTATTGTACACCGTAGGTACTTAGATCTAGAGCATATTTCATCGTCCCCTTGGAGGTGCGAAGTCATTGCAATGCCTACTACAATGGCTGATCAATGAGTACTATGATCCGGTGAGCCTTAAAATAAGGCTTCAACTTCCTTACTAAGAGAACTACTATTAAAACAAAATTCTCAATTTTTGTGTGCTAAAGCTTTACCCCTTATAAAACATGACTCACATAATAAAGAGGTTGATGCTCTTTGCTATTAATTTAGACCAATATAGAAGCAAGAGTTCGACAGCTGATTGATAGGTACAAATATAAATTCTCTCTAAAGATGGGTATTGAAAGTATAAGGGGTAATGCAAGGAATTTTTTGAGATCATTGAAAACTCTCTCACAATTGTAGGACCATATGAATTCTCTTAGACTCTTCAAGATTTTAAAGAATTTTGTAGCCTATCTATGCTCCTCAACACAAACCTATTGAGGGCAGCTATTTGCTCGGTGAGTTCTTGCACTTCTTTGATCGTATGAGGAGATTTCATGTTTATTATCATCTTAATCTTTCTTTAGTTGACCAATATGCCGCATTGAGTGACCATATGTGTTAAGGACCTAAAGGGAGCCTAATAGGATTATCTAAAATTTCTATAACATGTATATACCCATGTTATGAAAACCACCTTCCAAGTTAAAAATTGTAAGATTTTAAATAATAAATCACTAAGGTTACTGATTTTCAAATAATTAATTTATTGTAACATAACATAACATATAAATATAAATAATTATAGATATCCGATATTCTACAATTCTTCAGAATCGCAGAAAATTGGTATCCCCTACCAAATAATAAGACAAAATATACCAACATTAGAAAACTGCAAGAAAAATTAAATTATATTAAATTTTAACATGTAAATATTTTCTACAAAGGATGTTTATGTATCACCTACAAAGATCTCAACTAATTCTAACACTAATATACATATCATCATCTGGCACTTGGCACTTGAGACTTATCTCATTCCTATCATAAGTAAACCTGTAAAAGAAATTAAGGGGGAATGGGCTTGAATGGTGAGTTCATCCGTCACCACTACCGTTTAAGCAAGTTATATCCATACAAAATGAATGCAGGCATGATGAATGTAAGCAATACATCCATAGGAGTCCGGAACTATGAAAGTTGTAGAATTGCATCATCTACACTTCGATTATCCCCTATACTTACCTACATAGGGAACCTCAGCTTATTCGCATGAGACTGCCTAGGGGCATCACCCCTTTAGGTAACACTCGACTATTACCTTAGTCAAGAAAAGAGTTCCAATCTAAATAGGTAGATCCTAAACTAAGACTATCTACCATCCAAGGCCTCTTAGGCACATACGAGTCCTCTTGCAACCAAAATTATCCAAGCCCTTATAGGCACAATAAAGTGAGTCCTCTCACTATCAATTGGAGATCCCATGCTAGCTTTGCCTTAACCCTAAAATATTATTTATAGCTCTACGAGCCCTTATAGAGATTAAACAAAAATATGTTTAAGAGTAGAAAAGCTTTTTCCAAAAACACTTTTCTCAAGATTTTTGCAAAGCTAGCACACTGCATTCATACCTTTATCGGGTCATAGACATGTAATGAGTATAATTGGTTATTTTTGTTTGATACTTATATTTAGCAATTTAAAAAGGTGATCACATAGATGATAGCAAACAAGGAAAGTAGTCATTCAAACATACAAGCAACATCAAGCAGCAAAACCTCATACAAGTAACATGCATAAGCAAGTAGCAAGTTATTAGAACTCCCTTACTTGAATTATTACTCATTCTCCAAGCCTTTAGGATTTCTAAAACTCAATATTGAACACCTAAATCAAAATAGTAAAACTAATAAGTATTCTGGGAAGTCAGACTCTTTAGTTAATTAAAATTATATTATAGTTTGTCTAGTTGCCGTATTATAACCCAAGTATAATGTATATAGGGTTTACCATATTTAATGGGATTAATAATAACTATTTTCTTATATTTGAAATTTATGAGACTTCCTTTATGTATTTAGTAACTTTTCATTCTAATTCAAATATTTACAAACTTATAATCGTTTTGCATCGTTTTCGGAAACACGTTCACACGGTGATGTCCGTTTTAGACGTTAAGATCCGTGTTTTACAACATGGACTAAACTTATTAAAATTTTAACTCATTGAAGCTTAATTATTCTCATTGCTTATGTTTATATCCTATTTTAGTATTTAATGATTTAATTAGCCATTAGATTCTTACACTTAGGAATTTTTATAGTGGTATTACTAATTCACATGATTAAGTTTAATTCAATTTAGGAAGTATATTAGGGTTTACTAATTCATGTACCTAATTCTTATGTACTCTTCTCATTTCTTATTTTATAAACTTATGCTTATGTCATTACTTATATCATCAATCACTTGTGTCATTATTTGCTTATATCATGGCTTATGGCATCTTTTAATTGCATCATTGCTTACATCATCATTTGATTGCATAAGCCCTTACCTCATGCTTAAGTCATACTTAAGTATCTTATGTACACTTTACATATGTTAACTATATACTAATACGTTTACTATACTTATATGTATACTAGTATACTTATACATATACTTATACTTATACTATATTTATACTTGTATATATACCCATATATACATACAATCACATACATATTTTTATACGTATTTCCGTATGCCTAAAATTTCCCTTAAGAAAGCTTCTCTAATTTTTTCTTTTTTTGTTTTAAGAGTGTATTTGGCTGGTATAGGTATGAGTATAGTTAGTATATGTCTTAGTTTAGGTTATGTATACAATGAATACTTATGTACAAAGGTCTTTATACTTGTACTTCTCTAGTATACCCTTATGTACACATACTTAAAGACATATACACATGCATCTTCTTCCATTTTATAAAGATTCCTACTCTTCTATACATGTATATGGAGCTTCCACTTCTAACGACATATATATACATATCACACCAACTTTCTATACTAACTTAGCTTACACAACTAATTACAACATAAAAAAGATAATCAAATGATAACGTACCTCTTTCTCCTTGATTTATGTCAATAGAAAGTGTGAAAGTATGTATGAAAGTGTTTGGAATTTTGGAAGCAAATGGAATCATGGTTGGGAAGAGGAAGAAAAAAATTTGGTTTTGTGTTGTTTTGTGTTTTAAAAATGAAAACAAATGGGATCCAAGGTGGAGAAGTTGTGGACGGAAAAGAAGTAGAGAAAATGAAGAAAAATCTAAAAGAAAAGAAAAGAAAAAGAAATCATTAAAAGGAAGAGATATTTTGTTGACTTTTCAATATGTTGACTTTAGCCAACATGTGTTGACCTAGTCAACCTTTTGACCTTATTTAACATTTGTTGACTTGGTCAACTTTCCAAAAACATATGCCATTTAGTATACATAATGTAGTAATTAAAGAAAATTAAGAGAAAGATTAAGGAAATGAAAGCAAACGAGACATTTGGTGAATTGACTAGTAAAACTAGATGATGAGATCTTATTTTAGATATTTATATCCTATGTACATTATTTGGTAGGCTACTTAGTATAACTACTATGAAAAGTATTAATTAGGGTATTAAGGTTTACTACATATAACCTAAGCATCCACTAAGCCCCTAACCCTATGTAATACTATCCTAATTATATACTTAGAAGATGAATGTGATTTATAATGTAATATCTTAGTTTGTAAAGGATTACTTTAGTGTTATAAAATAAATTTTCCCTTTATCTAAGATCTACCATCAGGTTAGTCCGTGTCATCATAGCCAATAATTTATCCAAATCCTTGGCATAGACATCTTCTTCTATCAACTGGTCTTCCGAGCTCTTGTCACTTTAACTCTCGATTTGAGCCTTGAGCCCTTTGCCATTCAAGACCATGACCCTCTTATTTAAGCATTAGGATGCAATGCATTTGTAGCCTAAGTATTTGAAGCATTTCACATCTCAGGCCTTGTTGATGGGTGCCTTCTCTTTTTTAGCATTCTTCTTCTCGGCATAGATAGGATGCCTATACTTTCCTTTCTCCATCCTCCTCTCTAGCCCTTTTCTCTTGACATACCTCTTAGGCACAGGGTTGCCTTATTGATTGATGCCTTCTCCTCCTTTGTCTCTCTACTCTTAATGCCAAATTAATTAACTCATCTAGAGACTTAAATGACTGCAATTCAACGACATCAGTAATATCATCTTGAAGTATACTTAGGAACCTAGAAATGGTGCGGTCCTATAGCTTAGAAATCTCTGATCTTGTCATCAAGGTCTCAAACTCTTGTAAATACTCTTTAACAGTATTTTAACCTTGTCTTAGGTGCTAGAACGCATTGGGCATTTCTTGCTTGAAGTAGGTCAGCACAAAGTGCTGATTCATCAATCGCTTCATAAGCCACTAAGTTTTGATCGACTCCTCTCCTCTAGCATCTTGCTTAGTAACTAACTTATCCTACCAAAGACTCACATATTCAGTAAGGGATAGTAAGGCCAGCTTAACCTTTGTTCATTCATTACACTTGTAGCACTCAAACAACTTCTCAACTCGAGGAACCCAGTTAAGGAACTCTTCAGGTCAGCTACTTTTACTGAAGGTCATCAAACTTAATCTTTATATTTTCAAGTCCTCAGCCAGGTGCTTGAGGTACTTCCTTTGTACTCTAAGTTGGTTGGTTCAACTCAAATCAATTATTTCTGTTAGAGCTCTATTTGATCGTATCCCTTCTCAGCCTTGACTCTCTTCTCCGGGCTTCTTGATTCACTTCAAAGTTAATACTCCTAACATTTCTTCTTCTTAGCCTGGTAACTCTTCTTGGTTATCTCTCATCATTGTCAAGTTCATTAGAACCACCACTAAAGTGGTCATTCCCTTCTTTCTTCTTGGCCATTACGTCTACGGCCCCTAACTAAACTAATGAGTTCATAGATTAAGTCAGTGAGATTCTGAATTTGATATTTTAAGTTATCAATACATCTCCTCAAGCTTCAACGAAGACTATCACTAGTGTTGTTGACACTATCTTCTAACATTATTGTCCATACAATAATTTTCCAGAAAAATTGAACAAACAACAAAACACAATTATAGTAACCTAGAAATAACCATTACTCGGCTTCTACAGCTACTACTACTAACAAAGACTTTAACAAAACTAGGATCAATTACTAAAATTAATGTTACTGGACTTAATTGTAGCACAATACCATGACTATGAAAAACACGAACAATACACTACATTATAGAACGATGATGAATAGATGTTCAAATGGCTAAAAAAACTTTGAAGAACACTAATATGCGTGTCTCCCTAAAGCTCTAATACCAATATGATGCATATGGGATGGTTACAGGTTGGACTAATAGAATGGGTATTTATAGATTTGAGTGGGTATGAAGAATAGGAAGTAAAATAAGGGTTCTTAGTATGAATGTGTATGGATATCATACACCAAGACACAAACACAATTAGGTGTTTGATCTTAAAATAAAGTTCGATACGACTCACTAATACTAAATATCGCTCGGGATTCAAATGAGGATTAGTTGCAACTAATTAACCGATTCAAATGAAAGGGTTCACCATAATCTTAGGATTAAGATCAATATGAACACAGGAGAAATTAAAGAGTTTAATCAACACTCAATAATCTAGCAATGCTAGCTCAAGAGTTGCATTACTAAAAAAGGGAAAGATTCTAGATCACAGGAATATGCTTTTCTATCTAATTTCGTATCTCTAATGTTTACAGATGTTGCTATTTATAGTAAGTCTTAAACCCTACTAGCAAAACTATAAATAATGTATTAGGCCTTAAACTCCAAAGAATTGGGCTCATAAATAAAATAAAGAAAACCATATACAAGAATACAAAACTGTATGTTTTATAGGAGAAGTCAACATGTAGTCACTCACATGTCCTAGAAGGAGTAGTATTCGAATCGAATAGGTCGACAGTTGGATGTATGGGTTCTGAAAAGAGTCCTTGAAGTCTTGTAATATTTGGTTGTAACACTAAAAAGGTCGGCCATAATTGCTGAATCCTAGAATCAGTCGGCACAAGTCTCTCGATGCTGTGCCAAGTGGTTCTTTAGTCTCAAGTACTTGACCTTATGGTATCTTAGCACCTCGGTTGACAACAGACTTGATGCCAAGTGTTTATTTTTCTTCCTCTAGTCCTTCTAGCTGTAGCTAGGGCTTGGCAAACATTGATAAGCTTCGACTTCGGACAGGCCTGCCTCAGCTTAGATATGGTCGAAGGCTGATTCCCATTAGTATTACATCATAATTTTCAAGATCTAATTACGATAGTAGAAATATACTCTCCTTTCTATTCTCACTCTCACACCAACCAGTAGA
Organism: Lumnitzera racemosa; assembly: GCA_024138005.1. Taxonomy (NCBI): domain Eukaryota; kingdom Viridiplantae; phylum Streptophyta; class Magnoliopsida; order Myrtales; family Combretaceae; genus Lumnitzera; species Lumnitzera racemosa. The sequence goes on from JAMXBC010000007.1 coordinate 49,730,549, forward strand.
TATTTCATTAACCTCAGGCATCCTACGGCCTAAATCTACAAATAGGTCTCTTTATATAAGTAAACTATGGTGGTATAAGCTAACTAGCTTAGTGCCATATCCCTCATTGATGCTACAACCAAGTTATTCAATAATTAGATTCAAATATATAAATGCATACTTATACATAATGCCAAGCAAATACATGCAGGTGATTAAGTATTACATACAACTCAGATTTAATGCCCTCAAAAGTTAAGGTTGGAGTATACACAACATTACTCAGATCCGGATATTACACTAAATCATACATTTATACAAAACTCTATGTTTTGTATTCAAATAAATTAATCTTTTTATTTTAATAAAAAACTAAGTTCTCAGTATAATTGTGGGTAGGCTCCTATAGTCCACACTCACCCTTAAATGGAGGCTTCTAGACTCAACCCTTAGCTAGATGATTGGCACCTCTAATGTGTAGTAATATTGTAGGCTAAGGTAAGGTCATGTTGTATGCATGTATCGTACTAAAACACTATAATTAGAATTTATAATCAACCACTGCATGGCCTCTCGCTACCTCCGTGTGATATGATGACCAGAATTAGACATGCAATGCATGATTATGCATATCCGATTTAGGTAATTCAAGTCTAATATCATTAAGTCCAATTATTATGTTATCAATCATAATCATAAATAAATCAATTCTCATTGAAGTTGCTATGCAGCAAACAATACGTTATCACACTTTATAGCAATTTCACATTCAACAAACAATATCATATACATGCATAATCCCAATCCCATATAAATTAATATTCACTAACTACATATAAAAACCTGTATGGAATCATTAGGTATACTCACTTAGCCATGGTCGATGTTAAGGATCGTAATAATCTATAAGTAAACCAGTCTCTAGGTAGATCAATTTTGATCTCAAGATCACCTGACATTTAGGGAATAAGAAAATAATAAGTATTTGAGTTACATAACTAAACTATTCATATAATTGGTATTGACTACTTAAATTAGTTATCTATTCTTACGAAATGCTCAGTTCTAGCTTTTTCATTAATCATGTATAACTTTTTTAATTTAACTCCAATTTTTATAAACTTATAGTTTATTTTTATCATTTTCTAGCGGAGTTCGTTTTGGACGTCGTAACTTAGAGTTTAGATTATGGCGTAAAAATATTATGAATTTTATTATTTTGACTTAAATAATTATAAAATATTATTTTAAGCTTGCCTTTTATATTTTCAATTTAATAAATATCTAATTCTTATATTTTGTAATTTTCTTTTTTTTTTAAGTTTACTTAACTATAATTTATGTATTTTTCAATTTCTGAGGGTGAATGCCTATTTAATTCATTTTTATAATTTTATAATTTTCCAATTAATTAATTATTTTATTATTATTTTTAATTATGAATTTATTTAAAATTTATTATATGCTAACATGACAACAAAGGAAAATGCCACATGTCATTTCTATAATTTTTGTGTAATTTCAATATTTTTCCTATTTTGCATAATTTTACATGTTATGTATATAATTATATTTATTATTATATTTTATTAAATTTGGTGAATTAATTGTTTTCCCTTTTATTGGATTCCATGGCATATGCTCGCATATATATATATATATATATTTCTTTACTTTACTTTACTTTAATTATTAATCTATCATTATAGTAGATTATGCATGTATTGCATGTATTATTTAAGTATGACCGTATATCTTTATATACTATACTATTAATGTACATATATTTATACTTATGTAATATGATAATATAATTATAAATATAGTACATATGCTATACGTATGGGAATATATATACATAATTGTATTTTTATATTTTGTACATATATATATACTGCCATAATTATATATATATATATGTATAGAAATTACTTAATATCTACATACGATCATATACAAATACATATATACATATATCCTCACATATATATATATATAATCTATACAATGGAAATACAATATATATATATATACTAAGGTATATACATATACATATCGAATATATATACTTTATTATACATAAACTATATTATACTAGTATTTTATACTTTATAAATATATATACATATTTTCGATTTCATGTTGTATATATACATATGGAATGAGAATTATAAACCTAAATATAAATATACTAGATACGCATATATATGTAGATATATATACCCATAGTAAGTATAACATGTATGGATACATGAACATACTTTAGTATTTGTACATGTACACTTAATCTTAATACACGAAAATTACAAAAATCTATTATAATTACAAAATTCCTTAATACATATATTTCAACTAACTGCATATACACAAAAAGTATATACAAGTTAATAAAATACATACTCCAAAAGACTATTAAATTGCTCCTTTGATGTCTTCATATGTGATGATTCCAAGTACTTCATCTTCTTCCTCTTGAATTTGTTGAAAATCAATAAGAAAATTGAGAAAAGAAACTTAGTAAAAGAGGGAAATGAAAAGTAATTTTCGGTAGAGTAGTTTGCTTGTTTTATTTTGGGTCTGTAGTGAAAGAAAACAAGAGCAATTGGCAAAGTAAAGGATGTATAGGAAAAGAGAAAAAAAAAATAACAAGGTAATATATGAAAGGAAAAAGAAGACAATAAGGCATGACAATAAGGTATTTAAGTGATGTGATGGTTAAGTGATTACCTATCTTGTTTTACTCTTATAATTTATGCATACTAAAAACCAATTAGCTACAAGTGGCAGCAAGATATATCTAGAAGCTAGACATGGAAGCTAGAGGAAAAAGAAAAATTGGAGAAGAAAAGAAAAGGGAAAAAGAAGGGGAAAAAAGAAAGACAAGAAACATCAGAAGGAAATGTTCAAAATTTTCAAATATAAATCATAAAATAATAACCAATAAATATTATTTGAAATTAATTAAGTATATCGTTATTAGTTATGTTTATAATATTTACGACTTATTTCAACATGTTCGTTAACAATTTTACTCGATTATGCGTATTAGTCGATAATTATATTTGATTAGGGTTTTATTACTGTTAGGTTATATTTATTCATTTTATAAGTTTAAAGTTATAGTTTTATGATATTTGTTAAGTTTGAGTTCAATTTTGGGTATTTATGCGTATATAAAATTTAAGGTTATTGTATACGATTTAAATTTTGATAGAATCTATAGGGTTTTTATTACCGATAATATATTCAATTTCATAATTTAATAAATTTTTTATCTTACATAGTCTCATTGATTCATAAGATTATCTAAATTACTTGAATCCAATCTAAGGTCAAGGCCGATAACTCTATAGGGTTTACAGATGGTTTTGATTTTACCCCTTTTAGATGCTTCTTGAATAATCCTTATATTTGCTAGTTACTTGATTTTGAATAACTATGTTCACATAACTGGAAGTTTACTTTCATTTGTTAATGCCATATGTTAATTTTTTTGTTTTAATCACCATGTGGATTTTTGTCTATTCAAATTATTCAGATTCTTTACAAAGTAGAACTTTTAGACTAGTGTTATATCATTGATTCTTTAACTTTTTTTTTTTTTGTAGTTATGAAATGTGTAGTGTGAATTTTCCTTCCTAGTGTGTAACATTTGTTAGCTATTATAACATCTATACATATTAAGTATTTTTACACTAAATACTCTTGAATCAAAGATAGATGTAACCTACTTATTTTATAAATGTAAAATATTTTTGTTTTTTTTTTTCCTTAGAAAGTGAATTCTCTACTTTTGACAATCGATTATATTAAAAGAGATGTATATGTTTCACTTTCATATATTATCAAGAATATGAATCTATAAGTCTAAAAATATGCAATTTCTTTTTACTCGTGGTGAGTTCGATTCTAATAGAAATACTATATGTTGAGTTCTTGCATCACTGTTTTGATGATAACAAAAAGAGTAAAGATATTTAATTAGTATGCTAAGTGTGGAAATCTTTAAGCAAAAGATAAGTTTTTACTTAATGTTTGAATTTGAGAACTAGAAGCAAATTTAGAGACTAATTCAAGGACATTAGACATTATTAGGAATTTACATAATAGTAAAATCCGTATGGTTTATTGGACTTTTAATTGTTGAAAGGCCTAGCTCCACTTATTAAATATATTTGAGTGATATATCTAACACGTTCCACTAAGTTAGACATTAAATCCATGGTGATTAAGGAGGATTAATTAAAATATTCTAAAGATAAGTTTAGTTGGACATGATACCTTATGATAGCAGGTAGATTCTTATTAGATCTATTTTATCATATGTTTATTAGATTTTTCGTAAGTTATTCACTGGATTTGTATTAAGACAATTGGAAGATTTTATGTCGTAATTTATCACAACCTCAAATCAAGAATACACATATAAAGGAAGCTCAAGATAACGATGAATCTTACTTATGCTGCATATTTATTTATTTTTTTAATTCAAATAATCCAATGATGGTATAAGTTCAAGGATTATTTATTTGAGTTTATTAAATTTGTTACAAGAACATTCATGCAAAAGTTTAACAAGGAAGCATGTGGAAGATTAAGTTCAAATTCAAAGATTCTCAAGCATTAAGATTTGCTTCTAATTTTTAGGATATATTATTTTTTAACAAAGGAATTTGATTTTTCAAAGGATGTCTAGATAAATTACATGGTCGGAATAGAGCTTTTACACAAGAACAAGTGCAGACATTATTTCTTACCACTATAGCAATACAACATTTAAATAGAATCAATCAACAAGAGTGATTTTGCTTCCATTAGTTAAGGGATGAGAAATTTCAACAGCTAAATCAAGATACTTTGAGATTTATCCAAGATTTTAGCATAGAGAGGTTGCACCTAAAGAATATAAATGCAAGATAATTCAAATTTTCGAGATACATTGATCTATAATTTCTTACTACAATCTTCAATCTCAAAAGAATTTAGAGACTCATTTAGTAGCTAAATAAGAGACCACATTCTTTACTCTATTTTAATATTCTATTTTTCTCTTGTGCTTATATCTTGAGGATCATTGTATTTGATCCTCATCATCATTATAAATCTTATTTTTTTGGGAGATAGGATTTATTTTAGAGAGATTCAAAATTCTGTAGATCTATGTATAGGCATGACTAGCTTAGTGAGACAGAGTAAAAGACTTATATTTGTTTCTCTCTTGATTGTGTTAGTGAAAAGTGGTTAGTGGGATAACACTAATGTGAAATACCGGATCTCTAATAGTGAAGCTTGGAGAGCATAGTAAGCATATGGTCAAAGCATTATAATTTTTAAACTTGATCTTTTCAACCCTAGTCTCTTTTATTTTGTGCTTTGTTTGTTTTTTATATATTGTTTTACACCATACTTGTTATTGTAATTAAGGAAATAAGTTTTAAGTTTTGACTTGCGAAAAATTTAAATATTTCTAAGTGACTAATTCACTCCCTCTTAGTTATTTTTGGGACCTACACTATAGAATACCAGTTATCATCGTCACAAAGATTTTTCTTGTCGTTCATGATAAGAGGAATAAAAGTTGGCCCAAAAGAAAATGCATTATGGATAAAGTCTGTTCTTACATCTTGACATAAGGATGAAACTTGAACAATTTCTTCTCTTTTCATTTTTCCCTTTTTTTTTTTTTTTTGTTTTCAGCGGTAGGGTGGGATGGGGGATGAGCGAAGGGGACTAATACTAACAGTTGACTCTTCATTTATTTGACTCTTAGTTGATGAAAAAAAAGCAAAATTCGGCTTTGTACTTCTACAGATTTCTATTGACCTTAAGAAATAAACTCAAGTCTCAATCTTTTTTTTTTCTTTTTTTTTTCATGTAAGTTCAAAGTTTTCTTTTCCCCGTAAGGTGAGAAAGATGGATCTGGTTCTGCTTACAACATATAGGTCGTAAATTAGAGGAGAATTAAGCAAAATGTAATGATCACATTATTTACTGTCCCTTTTGTATTGAAAATGGATGAGTCATTGAGTATAATAGTTGGTTTAAAGGACATAATTATGCTATCTGTGTGCAAGTTATATGACATATAGATATCACTATATGCTTGCAAGAGACCTATGGATTACACAACACAAAAAGCATAAATAATGGACGTGGAATGTCGACCAATCAATTTAAAGTTGTTGCTGTAACCTTTTTTTTTTTTTTGGTTTATTTTCATTAAGTGTACACATATATTTTGTTGTAAGCTGATAGGGAAACTTTTTTCTCATGAAATGGTTGCCAAGTTTTATTATGTTATCTTTTTCGTAAATAAAGTAGTTCATTGCATTTTTCTTTAAAATTTATCGCTGTAAATGAAGAAGTATTAAATTATCAATAGAATGCAGAATATGTATATTATGTTATAATAAGAGAAAAAATATTGTATAAGATGACTACTACGACTGTAGAAGCTACATATTTTTTATGGATTTACTAAAATAATTCAATCTAATAATTAAAATGCCTCTTACAAGTGGAACTTGAGGCTTCTGGGTACGGTTAAAAATGGAATTATGTTGGAACAGGAAGAAAAGCATGGTACAAATAAATGTCATTGCTATATTCAAGCTTGTTATCCATTTCTATTCCCCTATGGATATTGACTAATACACATCCTCCATTCTGCCTTAAAGATGCCTTTTTTCAGACTTTACTAAAGTCACATTTGTTTTCTACCTCTCTACAAGTTCTTTTGCCTAGCTCTTTCATATTTCTTGCACTATCTAAGTTTTGCTTGTTACATCATCTCCGTTCTGATGTTAAAGAAATGTTTAGTAGCCACGATATCAATAACCTTTTAGTTTAAAGAGTGTTTAGCTAAGATCTTCTTATTTATGGACTTATTAAAAGATCCAGACCTACATATTTGACAAGATCTATCATATTTTTGTAGTATATATTTGCTTAATGACTCTATGGATGGTCATAAAGACTATGAAGTTTGACAAGAGCTATCATATTTTTGTAGTATATATTAACAGCAACAAATCATCACTCATCATCTTGTGATAACTTTGTGTGTGATATAAAGTTGTGACATAGAATGTTTCTAGATGTTTAACCTACATATTTGCATCATCTAAACGATGGATTAAAATGGCATGTCAAGTGCATTAGCCTTCACTAAGTTATGAAGTTTTCTTAGAATATTCATGGCTTTGTAAAATGAAGAGGAGATGGAATGATGTCCCTTGCACTTAATAGATATTATGGTCATGTTTATTAGTTTTACATGAATTATAAGGTAAACAAAAAGAAAGTGTATACAGTGAGAAGCAAAAAAATTCTATTTTAGTAGCTATGTTGGTAAAGATGTTGACTTTTTTTATTTCTCTTCCTTCTTTAGTTGATGGTTTGAGTTTTGGGATACTATCAATAAGATAATAAATTTGTACTTATCCCACTTGCCTAAATCATGAGAAAAGATTATTTATCAACATTATAGCATGTCAACTTGTTGAATATGGCACTGCTAGTAGAGGTTAAGAGACAAGGTTATGCCACTTAAGAAGCAATACAAAGTGTTTGTGTTTTAGCATGTTCTTTCATATTTCTATTTCCTTTTTTGTTTTCACCATCCCTTTTTGTGTTTTATTAAATAATTCAGTTGCTTGAAAATTTTACTTTGTGAGTTTAGTCGAAAAGCATCCTTGATTCTTTTTAGCACTACTACATCTTTTTGAGTTATTGTTTATTACAAGTGTTTTTATATTAAAATAGTTATAACCTATTATCTATGTTTAAAACAGTTGAATTCATGTTTAAATTGTGTGATCTACTCATGAGGAATGTGAACTCTCTTGAGTATTGTTATTGTTCATTACAAGAGATCTAATGGTAGATCCTCAATTGGTAATATTCCTATTAAGAACCATTTGCATTTTATATTATCATCTAAATTTCAATTAGGGTTATGCACTGCAACAAGAGTAGTTTTTTATTCTTTAGGAAACCTTTTCTTTTCTTGCTTTTAGTTTAGTTTTATGATGAAAATCAAATAATTTCTTCACAAAATTTTGATAAGATATAGATGGAAAAAGTTTAGATTTGTATACTTCAAATACCTTTGCAGAAGATTCAAATTTTGACTTATAAGTGAATGTAGAAGTGGTAAAGCCCTTCTTCTCTTGTCATAGAACTATTTTGATGCTATAGACTCTTTCTTTTGTTTCATATTTTCTAAGCTAACATTTGGTTCCGTGATCATTGATATTGAACTCCATTAGAAGATAAAGAACTACATAAAGAATATAATATCACAAAGGAGCATATGTTTCATGACATTGTAGCTAAATGGGATGGGCATGTGCACATGGTGATCATATCACTAAAGAGCATATACTGCTTGTTTAGTAGCTTATACTTCACATCATATGGAACTTAACCCATTTAACAAGAGGGATAGGGGTAGATCTAGATAATGGTGGTGCTTATGGATTGGTAAGCAACTATGGTTACTGGATGTTTTTTACTGGTCTTTAAGTGTATTCTTAATCCTTACTACATGGGTGGTTAAATTCCTTCTTTATTTTGTGGTCCATATCCATAACTACTGCTTTTCAACTAATGAGATACAAATAGATGGTTAAATTCTTTCTTTATTTGTATACTTTTTTTATGGAAAAGCTGCATATATAGTTCTTTGTTTCAAGTAAAGCATTTTTCAAGTTAAATTCAAAATGTTTAAACATTCAAACATTAACATGGAAAGCTTAGTTTGCTATGGTGAGAGGTGACTCATAGAGTAGGTAGCGGTAGCATGTCAAAGTAGCAATCAAAGGTTAGTTGTGCTTATTAATCTTCATATAACATGTGAAAAGAAAGTAAGGTAAATTGTTTCCCTTTTTTTTTACAGAAAAAGATAATCCATTTTAAGTTAAACAATGTCTTAGTTTAAGTTTTTATAAGTAAATACCATTTTATTGACATATATGCTTTTTATTTGCATTATGAGAAAAATGTTGGTCATGCAATGAAAAGAAGATTAAAGATATTAGTTAGCTTTTTTTTTTTGTTATTGAGTGGAAAACAAAAGTTTTTGAGACTTGTTAGATTGTATAAAAAATTTTGAAAGTATTTTGCATTTATATCACAATATTGATTTATGTGAAAATGGAATTTTTTTTTCCTGTATTTGATTGGTGTATACGATAATTCCAATTTTTACATAAGGTTTTAAATCAATTTTACTTATATTTAGTTGCTCAGTATTACATAAATAAAATTGTATGAACATATTAGGTAATATGCAAACAATAGAATATCGTAAGGTCATTTCTATAACCCATTAGGGAACTTAAAATTGCTTTAAAAAGCTAAGTATAAGTTTTGTAATCACCACTGTTATAAGCTATTAAGGCAATCATAGTTACTCTCACAAACTTCCATAGAACAATAAGTCCATGGCTATTGGGTGGTTTTAGTTTCCTTGAAAATTCTATGATGGAACACCACCTAATAAGGTAGCTATGACTGCCCTTACAACCTCTAGCAACATCCTACCCAAAGGCTTCATGTTCTAACCACTCCAATAGCTCCACCCACACCCTATCGTGAGACTTATGGGGTAGTGTTGACCACCTTGAAAGGTGTATTTTGTTGTAGTATGTCTAGGTCATATTCACATCCAATTACAACTAAATCCTAAAGAAATAAGAACCTTAAAGTCATATCATAACTTTTCTTACAATACTTAATGACTAACATGCAAGTGGTGTAAGTTATGCAAGAGGGGGAAGCTTGCATTTGTCTTCCAACTATCATTTTCATCCTACTCTATTATTGTCTTATAAGTTATCTATACATGCATGCATGAAACTGACATGAGGATAAACTTGAGTCAAATTGCCAACAAACTTATGAGTTTCATTTCTTTAAGCAAGCTAACCATATATTAAGTCCATTTCTTAACTACTATATATAGGACCACTTCTACCACTTTTGGGACCAAACTTTGTATATACTTTCCACTACATCCATCTCTTTCATATTGTCTTGATCTCAACATTCCAACTAACATTCTTCTTATTATTGTCATTTCCAACTCTAATTCAAGCCCCCATAAAGTTGTTTTTGAATTTTCAAAGGCAACTTCAAAACAAAAAGGTTAGCAATACTCCTCAACAATCCTCATTTAATTTAATAAAACCCTCCTAAAGTCAAAAGATTATTCTAACTTTCATAATCGAAAACTTTCAAAAGTAATCAAATGATTCAAGAAGCATTTCTGGCAAAACTATTTTATAAACTGTATAATTCTTACGAAATTGATTTCATCTTTACAATCCTTTTCTTAAAAATCTTTTCAAACCAAGCATTTGTCAACCACTATTCGAACTTAAGCTTATGATTGGCAAAAAGCTTATCTTATAATTTATTTATTTTAATGAAAAGGCAGTCAACAAAACCAATACTTTTAGTCAAAAGAAAAAATTAGAGAGTGTGTTTAGGTTTTGTGAGAATTTAGGGAAAAGTAGGCTAAATTTGTGTAAAATCTAGGCATATGTTGAACGTGAACCAAACAACTACCTAGAAATCAATGGTGACCACCACTAGGCTCCAAAAGCAACGCTTAAAGTAACGAACTCACCCTTGGTGGTGCTTGCGGGTCAAATCTTATAATGACGGTAAGTCTCAATTTTACTTGATTTTTTTAAATTGTTAAAATAGAAAACCTTATTAGAAAATTATGAAAAATTATATTTCTATGCTATTTATTCCAGATTTTTGAAATATGCATGCCTTATACATTTACCTTAAGAAATAGGTTGTTCAAATGAATTTTCAAACTAATTTCGGAAAGGGCAAATAGTATAGTTTCTAACCTAAAATTTTTCTATAAGATCCTTGTTATATATATTAACATGTTGTCTCAAGACTTTTGAAAAAACTACTCCTTGGATTTTCAATTATTTTTTAATTTATAGAAATACCTAAATTTAGAAATTGTAGAAAATTAGTCAATTTTCAAGTAATTTTAGCTAGATCTAATTTTTCTTTATATTTTTTATATTAAAATGATATTTTACAAGGTTGCATGAGTTTTCAAGTGAAAAAGAGGTCAATTGTGTGATTTATCATCGTTTTTACAAAATTGTCCATATCTATAATTCATCTTTAGAACTGGTCAATTTATTGGTTTGTGTTCAAAGTTGCTAAGTCCTATTGGTTATGTGAAGTTTTAGTAAGTTTAGGTATTATTTGACCTTATAGAAGCTTCTATAGAAGTTTATCTATGTATTAGCAAAGAAATAGGCTTTCAATAAGATATAATATATGAGGACCTTAACATGATGATCAATAGAAGCTCCTATAAAAGGTCTATAGTGAGATATCAAATTGAGTAAACTATAATGGGTTTAAGTAGAAGGTTTCTTAGTGAAACATAAAGTGAAAACTAAAAATGGATTCTTAGTATAAGCTTCAATAGAATCTTTCTTTGCCATGAATCCTAAGACCAATCTTAAGTAAATGGTTAAGGAGAAGGTGTTATTAATGAAGCAAATGGGGACACTACTCTGAAGGTTGTGTAGAAGGTAAGCACCCTAACAAAAAAATCTTGTATAAGGTTGTGTAGAAGGTCCTAGATACTAATGGAGCATTCTTATCTAAATTCCTCGAGTACACATCCTTAACTTCTAAAGAAACTTTATGCTTAATATAAATCTTGATTATAGGCCACTAGGATAATCTAAAAATTGAAGACGATAATTAACACCAAGATCAGTAGCTTTAGGTAAGTGAATATTGTATGTTTAACACTAGACTTATGATTACTCATTATGAAGCAAGTTTGTATAGTTCCACTACAATGTACCCGGTTGTCCGAGTCTAATGCTAAATCTTAGACATGTTGCTTGCTAAATATGTGATAATTATGTACTTGGTTGATTGAACTTAGCTTCTTTCCAAGTTGACTAAACATGGCTAAGCCTCCTAGTATAGCTTAACCGTCTGAATTGCTGATTATGTAAGATGTTACTTTGACATACTCTAACATTTAAGGATGCTAGGTTAATGGTTCAACCTTAGTTAGATATTTGAAAGGAAAGAGTTATTTTTGAAAAAGTACTTGATTTTGAAAAGGCTTGGTTCTCTTGCTTTTGAAAAGCTTAGTTTTCAAGTATATAGAATTGCATTTTCTTGAGCCCTTCAACCACTCCATGTGATCAATTGTAACTTAAAGCTTAGGGGTCCTACTCCCTAGCAACTCCTTATTATCTTCTCAGTTCCTTGACATTGTATCCAAATGTTCAGTTGAGTTAACCAATCAAATGATAAATTGGAAGTTTAGAATTTAGATACTAAGACATCATTATCGATGCATTTGATCACTTGCATAAGCATGGCAAGCATTCTTGCATTATTTATCTCGACTTTGTACTACTTGTTGTGTGACAAAATATTCATGTGTTGGCTGGATTATTGTATCTTGGATATGTTTTATATTATGGTATGTTTGTTATCTACTCTCACTTAGTTCATAGTGATCTAAGTGAATGTATGTTGTATCTATAGGTCAAGGAAAAGCCTATGAAGGATGCCACTACTATGGAGGAAGAAGACTTTTAAGAGCGCTTAGGTTGAATTTAGCAATTTTGGATGAATCTGTTGTTAATCAAAGTAGTAGGAAGCTCTATGTAAGAACATTCTACTTAGAAAGAAGACTTAGATGATATAAATAAACTTATTTAGGCTTAGACCTCTATTGGAAAAATTTTCTAAGTGTAAAGCTAAACTCTAAGTGTGATACTTTTTATGTATGACTACTTTTGTGTAAAAAGTTTTGTTCTTTGTTCACAAAGCAAGTTAGTTACATGTGTTGCATTAATGTCTAAGCTAGGATGTGATACCTTATTTAGGTGGTATTAGAAAATGTTTAGTGACCACAAACTAGACAAGTGTAAGATGGTTCAAACATGAGAAAACGCTGGTTCATCTTCTACATTAGGGATTCGAATAAGAGATGAACCTCACCAACCTCAACTTGACAAATATCAAACCCAAGGACCTTAGCTCTGATAAACTCTACCTCCATAAGCAATGGATATAATGCAACAATTTGTGACGACATTAATATGACTTGGAAGATTGAATGGGGATAAGTTGGCAAAAGTTTTGCATATTGTGAAGCCATATGATGGGCATAATACTAACCCCTTAGTAGTAGAAGAATGGATTAATTCATTGGAGAAAGCATTTGAAGTATATGAAGTCGAGGAAAATAAGATGGTGCAAATTACTACTATCTTACTTGAACGAGATGGCAATAATTGGTGGAAAGGTAAGGAACGATCGCTGACGATACCCACCACTACAGACGCATTTTTAAAGCAATACTTCCCTAAATGTATGAGAAGTATTATAAGTTGAAGCAACAGGGTGAGTTGATTAAGGAGTACGAAAGGAAGTTAAATAAGTTACTAAAATTTGCTCTAAAAGTTATATAGAACAACAAGATGGCTAAAGTTAGTAGGTTTATGGCAAGTTTAGATCTTTATTTTCATGCTAAATTGAAGAGGACTAGGTTAGTGTGAATGGTAGATATTGTTAAGGAGGCCTGCCTGATCAAGCAAGCTCATAAATTGAGAAAGGAAGTTGAGAGTAAGAAAAGGAAGTATGATGGAAGCTTTAGTTACATGAACAAGTCAGCTAAAGGGAAGAAGTCTTATTTATTCCCAAGAGGGAATAGGAAGCCCAAAAATGAAATGCCTCCTTGTTAGAAGTGTAATGGATAACATCAACCAATTGAATGCCTAGAGCTACGAAGAAAATGTTATAAATGTAGACAAGCTTGACATCTAGTAAAACAACGTCAAGACCTAAAACTTAGGAGCATTTACTATTATAGATGCAATCAAAGAGGTCAAACCATATTTTAGGACAAAGGATAAGGATTGTAGTAGGTGCCTGAACTCGGTAAATATAGACAATTGACCTAGTAAGGCAAGACTAAGACATAGGGCTTAAGGAAAAGTATATGCAGTTTAGCAAGAAGATGTTAGGAATGATAATGTGGCAGCGGGTATGAATTCTTAAACCCCGGTAGAACCTTCTTTAACTTGATGAGTAGAGAATAATGTCTTATAGAAAGTATTGTAGAAGTATTTTTGGATGTGAGACTTCAATTGAGTACTTGTAGAATGTGATATAGAACGTTCAATAGACGATTTTTCTAAGTGCAACTTCCTATTAAGACCTATAGAAAGTTTAGTTGAAGGTTACTTGAGCATAATACATGTCACGTAGAAACTCTAGTGAAAGGTTACATGGATATGATGCTTATCTTGTAGAAAGTTTGCTAGAAGGTTGCTTAAACATGACACTTATTCTATGGCTAATTATTTGCTGAATTTTAATGTTTATGCTTAGTTATTTAGTATGGTGACGTGACTACAATTATTCATGTTAAGATTGGTACATATGGGAGACAAATATGCTTATACATTATTTGATATGGGAGCCTTTTATTCTTATGTATCGAAGGAGTGTGTTGATAAAAATAGTCTCCTAATAGAAACTCTCAAGTATGAGTTGATGGTACCTACTCCATCAGGAGGTAAACAAGTTGTGTAACAAAGGCTGAAGAATAGGAGCATATATATTGATTTAGGTGGTTACCTATAGAGTTGGCAGTGTTGGAAATGATGGGATTTGATGTGATTCTTGAGGTGGATTGGTTAACTATACATCGTACAAGTGTGGACTATGAAGAAAAAGTGGTAATGTTTTTAAGGGGTCGAATGAGGAGGAATTTTAGTTTAAGGGAAGTTCTAAGAAGGTTACTCCTCGAATAATTTAAGCAAGTAAAGCATAAAAGTTGTTGAAAAATGGAAGTTTTGGGTATTTATCCATAGTAGTTAATACACAAGCTAAGGGTATGAGATTAGAAGATATACCAGTGGTGTACATGTCACGTTCCATGTTCTGAAGGAAAGTAGGGGTGTTCAACTTATGGCTTAATGTGAAGTGAGTGGCATTAGTAAGTGGTTTATTTGTGGGGTAGGTGTTTGCTCAAGGCAAGTTTAGCCTTATCTGAGGAAACTAATTAAGAGCTAATACTGCTCTCTTAATGATGGCCATGATAGGTTAAAACAAGTAAAGAAGTTGGGTTTCCCAATCAAGTGGAGGATAGTAACAATGCTGATCAGCATTCCTAAAGGTAGAGGAGCTTGGAATAGTCTTAGGAAGACAGCAAGGAAAAAGGCTGGCTTACCTTCTATGATATGACCAAATATGATGAGGCAAAAGAAGGTTAGGCACCATACGAGCACATAAGGAGGGCATAATCTTCCCATTCCATGATGCGTAAGTCTTCAGAAGTTTTTCCTAGTTACTCACTTAGGTTACCACCAGATAAGGAGATTAAGTTTACAATAAGCCTTATGCTAAGTACTATACCAATATCTAAGACCCTGTACTGGATGGCTTAAGTTGAATTGGTAGAACTCAAGAAATAGTTACAAGAGCTATTGGATAAAGGATTCATTAAGCCTAGTACATCACTATGGGGTACTCATATACTCTTTGTGAAGAAGAAAGACTAAAGTTTGAGATTATGTATATATTATCAGGAATTGAGCAAAGTAACAATAAAGAATAAGTATCTATTTCCTTGAATTGATGATTTATTTGAATAAAGGAGCTACCATATTTTTGAAAATAGACCTACACTCTCAATATCACTAACTAAAGATTGAGGTAGATGATGTACCTAAGATTACATTTTAGGAAAAGATATGGGCACTATGAGTTGTAAGGGTGTTTGAATTAATTAATGCCCCTACTCATTTATGGATTTAATGAACCATGTGTTTAGGAAATATCTAGATAAATTTATAGTTATGTTTATTAATGATATTTTAATATTTGAGAAATGAAGAGGGGCATGGAAACATTTGAGGATTATGCTTTAAACTCTTAAAGAGAATCAATTGTATGTGAAGCTAAAAAAATGTGAGTTTTGGTTAGATCAAGTTGGATTTCTTAGATACATAGTGATGAATGTAGGAATAGTGGTTGACTATGGTGATAGAAGTGAGGAGTTTCTTAGGAATGGCTAGATGTTATGACAAATTTATACAAGACTTTTCTAAGATAGCCCTTCCATTAACTCAATTGATAAGAAAAGATGTTAAGTTGGAATAGAATGATAAATGTGTGGAATGTTTTCAAGAACTCAAGAGAAGATTATTCACGACTCCAATGTTGACTTTGCTTGATGAATCTAGAGAGTACGCTATTTATTGTGATGCCTCGAAGAATGGATTGGGTGTATGCTAATGCAAAAAGATAGGTTGATCACTTATACATCTATATAACTTACATTATAGGAGCAAAACTAGTAGACTCATGATCTTGAACTTTCAGCTATGGTATTTTCTTTGAAGATCTAGAGACATTATTTATATGGTGAAAAGTGTAAAGTATGTATAGATTACAAGAGTCTTAAACATATTTTTATAGAAAAGGAGTTGAACTTAAGGTAGAGAAAATTGTTTAAATTATTGAAGGATTATCATCTTTCGATTCATTATCACCATAGGGAAACAATGTTGTAGTTGATGTGTTAAGCAGGAAGAAGTATCTTGGTATGGCTATACTCATCACAAATAAGTTAAAATTGATTAAGGAAATGGAGAAGTTAAACCTACAGATTATGGTTAACGGAAGTGATCGCACGATAGTTAGCTTAGAGGTAAAGCCTACTCTCTTGGAATGTATCAAGAAACCAAAAGATCATGGCACCAAGCTACAATAACTTAAGAATGACATTAATAAGATTCCTGACTTTAGAATTGATGATAAGGGAGTGTTGAGATTTAGAAATAGAATTTGTATGCCAAAAGGCTTAGAAATCAAGAAGATAATTTTGGAAGAGGCATACGATACATGATATTTCATACATCTTTGAAATAATAAGATATATAAGGACTTGAATTAATAGTTTTCATGGACAAGAATGAAAGGAGAAGTGGTACAATATGTATCAAGATATGTAACTTGTTAGAGGATAAAAGTAGAGCATCAAAGGCCAAGTAGATTATTATAACTTTTAGCCATACTTGAACAGAAAATGCGAGCATATAACAATGGATTACATACGCAGTTTGCCAAAAAAAAAAAAAAGAAAAAAGAAGCAGAATGACATGATATGAGCTATAGTTAATCAATCAACAATGTCGGCACATTTCTTAGTGGTGAAACAAAGTGAAACATTTTTATAGTTGGTTGAAGTGTATATTATGGAGATAATTTGATTGCATGGATTGCTTGTATTAATACTCTCCTATCATAACTCTTAATTTGTATCTTAGTTTTGGTAAT
This sequence comes from Lumnitzera racemosa, assembly GCA_024138005.1. Taxonomy (NCBI): domain Eukaryota; kingdom Viridiplantae; phylum Streptophyta; class Magnoliopsida; order Myrtales; family Combretaceae; genus Lumnitzera; species Lumnitzera racemosa. The sequence continues at coordinate 49,747,898 of JAMXBC010000007.1, forward strand.
CATTGGAAGAGACAATGGGGACTAAATTGAGCTTTAATATAGCATATCATCTATAAAGTGACAATTAATTTGAGTGGACAATAAAAACCTTGAAAGATATGTTAAGAGCTTGTGTATTGGATTTTAGAGGAAGTTACGATGATCCTCTACCATTCGCAGGATTTGCTTACACTAATAATTATCATGGCTCCATTCAAAGTGCTATATGGACAAAAGTGTAGATCCCCAATTAATGGGATGAAGTGGGAAGTAAGCAAATTATTAAGCCTATGATATTCTAAGAACTTAAGGATAAAGTAGAAGTTATAAAAGAACAATTGTGAATTGTACAAAGACAACATAAGAGTTATGCAAATGTTAGAAGGAAGCTAATAGAATTTCAAGGGGGTGATTAGGTATTTCTTAAATTATCCCCGATGAAAGGAGTAAAGCAATTTATAATAAAAGGAAAGCTAGGTCTTAGGTATATCGAACCTTATCAAATCATGAAGAGGATAGGAAAAATGGCATATGAGTTAGAGCTACCCAGTAAAATGGTCAACATACACAATGCGTTTCATGTATTAAATTTGAGAAAGTATGTAAGAGATCTAATGACAATCTTGGATGTGCCACTAGTAAAGCTAAAGAAAGACTCATATGTGGAGTTTCCAATATAGATGTTAGACAAGAAGGTCCAAAGATTAAGAAATTGAGATGTTGAGTATGTTAAAGTGTTGTAGGACAAACATAATTTGAAAGAGTTAAATTAGGAATCGATAGATGATATGAAAGCGAAGTATCCTGAATTGTTTATAGAAGGTTAGTAATCTTTTTACCAATAGCTTATACTACTAGGAATAAGTTATCAAAAATAAGTTATTTATTGGTCGGTTAAGTGTTAAGGGTAAATCCCTTTGTAAATAGGGTTAGAATATTAATTCACTAGTTCCAAGCCCCTAAATGCGGGGTATCAGTCAACATTAATTGAACTAAGTAAAAATTTATCACTAGACTTTAAAAACTAGAAGAAGTTAAGTAATCCCATGAAATCATATCACTAAAATAATGCATATATATGAAATAATTAAATAAACTCTAAGGTTAACTAGAATTGAAAGTCATTTAAATAGTAAAGCTTATGATTAGGCTTGGAATATTACTTTAAGCGATATACGCTTGACAAATATAATTTATATATTAAAAAATAGAAAAGGATATGATTCGAAACATTGCCTTATAGGAGTACGTGTTTTGTAAGGGAAAAATATATAATAAACAAAGAAATTAAAAAAAATTAATTAATTAAGAGTAGTTTTGTGGAAAACTAAGCTGTAAATGGTTTTGGAAACCAAAACACGAGACAACACATGATTTTGGAAAATAAAACAAGGGATGGCCTCACTATCTTTAAGAGAAAAAGAAGGGTAGCCCGCAAGATTGGCACGTGGTTTTCTAAAACCACAAGATATTAGGCATCTTTGTCTCCCTTACCCATTTGCTATAAAAACCTTTATTCTCCTCAAATTAAGGAAAATTTAGAGAGCTTATTTAGGTTTCATGAGAATTTAGAGAAAAATAGGTATAGAATTTGTGCATACAAGGAACTTGAAGTAAACAACCACTTGGAAATGAGTGGCCACCACCACTAGGCTCCAAAAGTAATGTCTAGAGTGGCCGGCACACCCTTGCTAGCGCTTAGTACCTGGATCTTGCAACGAAAGTGAGTCTTGATATTTACCAAATTTTTTATAAATTGTTAAAATTAGCAAACCATATTAGAAAATTATGAAAAATCATCTTCCTATGTTATTTTCAGTGTATTTCATAGAAAAATAGGAAATCTTTTAAATATGCTTGTTTTACAAATTGCCCATAAGAAATAGACCATTCTAAGTGAATTTTCAAACTAATTTAAAAAAGGGCCAACAATGTAGTTTCTAGCCCAAACTATTTCTATTCTCATTATGTATATTTACACGTTGTGTTAAAATTTTTGATAAAACTACTTCTTTTTTCGAACTAATTTCAAAAAGGGAACACAATGTAGTTTGTAGCTCAAACTATTTCTATAACATTCTTCTTATGTATATTTACATGTGTCAAATTTTTTAATAAAACTAATCCTTTGATTATCATTTATTTTTATTTACAGATACCCCTAAATTTGGAAATTATGAAAAAATAGTAATTTTACAATTAATTTTAGTCAAATCTGATTTTTATTCATATTTTTTGACTTAAAATGATATTTCACATGTTTAGGTGAGAAAATAGTCAAAGGGGTGATTTATCATGGTTTTTACAAGCTTAAAGCATAATTATTGCAAAATTGGAACTTCATGTGTCAAAAACAAGCATTCATGGGTTAATGCAAAATTATTTAAATTTGTAATTCAGCTTTGGAATTGGTTAATTTACTAGTTTATGTTCAAAGTCACTAAGTCTTAATTGTTGTATAAAGTTTTAGCGAGTTTAGGCATTATTTGGCCTTACAGAAGCTCCTATAGAAGGTTTCCTATGAGTAAGCAAAGAAAAAGGGTTGGAATAAAATATAATATATGAGGACCTTAATATGATGGTTAGTAGAAGCTTTTGTAGAAGGTCTTTGCTAAGATACGAAATTGAGTAAACTAAAATGGGTCTATGTAGAAGTTTAACTAGAAGGTCTCTAGGTGAAACAAAAAGTGAAAACTAAAGAAGGTTTTTTAGTAGAAACTTTCTTGACCATGAATCTTAGCACTAACCTTAAGTAGAAGGTGCTATTAATGAAGCAAATGAGGACTCCACCCTAGTAGAAGGTTATGTGGAAGGTAAGACCCTAATAAAAGAGTCATGTAGAAGGAAGTGTAGGTTTTAAGTACTGATGAAGTATTCTCATCTAAATGCCTAAGGTGTGTATCTTTAACTTTTAAAGACACTTGAAGCTTAAATAAATCATTTATGATACTTGAGTGAACACTAAAAATATGAATCTTGATTATAGATCATCAGGATAATCTAGAACTTGAAGGTGAAACTAAATACAAAGAGCACTAGGTTGAGGTAAATGGATATTATATGTTTAAGAGAAGACTTGTGACTACTCATTAGGTTGCAAGTTTGTATAGTTCTACTATAATGTACTCGGTTGCTTAAGTTCAATGCTGAATCTTTGAAATGTTGCTTACTAAAATGTAATGATTATATACTTGGTTGATTGTACTTGCTTTTGTTCTTGGTTGACTAAACTTGGCCAAACATAGTAGCTAAGCTTAATTGCATGATTTGCTGATTATATAATAAGTTACTGGATATACTTTGACCTTAGAAGATACTAGGAAAATGGTTCAACCTTTAAGGTGTTTACATATGAGAACTTGATAGAAGGTTTTAGTATATATTGATGGAGTGCACCAAAGAAATACTATATTAATTGAATAATATATGATATGAAACTTGAACGTATTGCTTAGAAACTATGCTTAGTGTTGTGCTAGCTTATTTCTTGGTGCATTCATTGCTTAGCTTAGCAAGAAAAGGAGAACTTAAAGGTGTTTGCATATGAGAACCTGATAGAAGGTTTTAGTATATATTAATGGAGTGCACTAAAGAAAGACTATGTTAATTGAATAATATATGATATGAAACTTGAACGTATTGCTTAGAAACTATGCTTGGTGTTGTGCTAGCTTATTTCCTGGTGCATTCATTGCTTAGCTTAGCAAGAAAAGGACCTATAGGTTAGATATTTGAAAAGAAAGAGTTTTTTTGATCAAGTGCTTAGTTTTGAAAAGCTCGATTCTCTTGGTTTTCAAAAGCTTGGTTTTCAAGTATGTAGAATTGCTTTTGCTTAAGCCTTTTGACCATTCCATGTGATTAATTGTAACTCATAGTTTCGGGGTCTTACTCCCAATGGCTCCTTATTACAATATTGGTTCTAAAACATTGTATCCAAATGCCTAGTTGAGTCGACCAACCGAATGGTTACTCAAAAACTCGAAAACTTAAAACTTAGATACTAGGATTTTGATACTAATGCATTTGATCACATGTATAAGCATGAAACACATTCTTCCATTATCTATCTTAGCTTCTTAATATTTGTTGTATGACTAAAATATTCATGTGTTAGTTGGATTATTGTTTCTTGGATAAATTTTATGTTACGTTATGTTTATTATCTACTCTCACTTAGTTCACAGTAAATTGAGTAAATATGTGTTATATTTGTAGGTTAAGGCAAAGCATAAGAGGGGCACTAACACCATAGGGGAGAAAGACTTTTAAGAGAACTTGGTTATATTTAGCTACTTTTGAAGAATTTTTTGTTGACCGAAGTAATAGGAAGCTCTAGGTAAAAATGTTGTTAATAGAAGGACTTAGATGATGGAAATAAACTTATTGAGGCTTTGACCTTTGTTGGAAATTTTTGTAGGTGTAAAGCTAAATTCTAAGTACGATACTTTTTATGTATAGCTTTTATAAAAAAAGTCTTGTTCTCCATTCCCGAAGTATGTTGATTACGGGAGTTGCATTTAGGGCAATGTTAGGATATGACAATTCGGTGGCATCTAATCGACTATTAAACCTAATTTATTTTGTTAGCAATAATGTGGCCTTTGCAAACAAGGCCTTCAATGGCATTCTTGAGATGATGACACTCATTCATGTTATAGCCGTATGCATCATAGTAATCATAACACTTGCCCAAGTTAACTACTTCAGCAGTCTCTCTAACATGTGAAGGGTAAGGAAGCAATCCTCGAACCTTATAAAGGATTTCATCGAGAAAGTAGTTGAATGAAGTATAGTTCATGTAGTCAGCAAACTTTTGCTTCTATCTCTCTTGGCACTTTATAAAAGAAGAGGGGTAATCTTCTCAAGGACTGAGTTAGTCCTTCCTTGAGGAACCTTAGTGAATGTTGCTCTCCAAATATGGCTGGATAGCATCTTCTTAAGCGGCGTACTACTTGGCTATCCTCATGAACTCTTTAAAGGTGTTTGAGAGGTGGAGTGCAATTACTAAGAATCCATTTATGACCATCTCTAGGTTACAGCCGACCCACTTTATTCATGGCCAAGTTGATACGAAAAGGCCAAGAAGGGAAAGAAAGACATCTTAATAATGGCTCTATTAACTTCTGAGTAGACCAAGGACCAAACAACTAAAGTCGCAAGTGTAAAGATGAACTTGGTATAGCACAAGGAAACTAGTGTTGAGTAATCTACGAAATCAGCAATTGTAGGCCGACCTCACTAGGAGCTTAGTTGAGTACATTATAACTTTAAGGAATCCAACTCTAGCTTGAATAGCCATCTACCAACCTAATCCTACTTAGGCTCGGCCGACCCTAGAACAACTAAGATACCTTACACACTAACTTTCCTATTAACCACATCATTTAACACTGTATTTTGGTTAGGAGTAGTAATTTTAGCTACCATTTCCAGTTGTAATTTATCCTTAATAGTGTTATAGTTGCTAAAGTAGTGTTTGGGAGTTATGGGTAGCTACAGAAAGCAAAGTTATGGTAGTTTTAGTTGAGTTGAGTTGAGTATTCTTATGTTTATTGAAATGTTTTAGCAAAAAGTGTTGCGCATATCAACAATATTGGAAGAAAGTGTGAATATCAATAGTGATAGTACTTAAGGAAACTTGAGAAACATATTGATGACTTGCAGTATTAGATTTAAACTCTCACTAAGTCAATTTAAGAATTCAATAGATTAGTAAGAGGCCATGATACACACTGGCCGAAGAGAAAGGCATGATCGAGTAACGACTACTAGAAGTTACACCAATAAGGCCATTAATGATCAAAGACAGCTGAGAAGAGCTACCAAGCAATGCAGAAGAAGAGAGCGATTAAGTTGAGGGGAAGCAATGACAGGAGTATTGACCTTAAGGTGAACTAAACAACCTAAAGAAGAGAGCTGGAGCAGAGAAAAGATTTGGCTGAGTAGAGCTCCAATAGAAGTTGCTGATCTGAGGTGAACTAACTAGCTTGAAATGCAAGGGATGAGCCTTGAACACATAGCTGAAGACTAGAGAACATCAAGCTGAAGCTGTTGACTTAAAAAGTTCCTTAATAGGGTTCCTCAAGTAGAGAACTTATTTGAGTGTTATGAATGCAATGACTAAACAGAAGTTAAGTTAGCTTCATTATCTCTCGTTGAATGTGTGAATCTTTGGTGGGATAAGTTGGTAGCTAAATGAGATATAGAAGGAGAAAAGCTAATAAGAACTTGGAGGCTTATGAAATGTTTGATGAATCAATGATTTGTGCTAACCTACTTCAAGTGAGAGATGCAACATGCTTCCCAACACTTGAGATAAGATCGAAACACTATTGAAGAGTACTTGTAAGAGTTTGAGACCTTGATGAATAGATTTGAGATTACTAAGTTCCAAGGACAAACTATTGCTAGGTTCTTGAGTAGACTCTGAGATGACATTACTAACGTAGTCAAGCTACAACCATTCAACTCATTAGATGAGTTAATTAATTTGGCATTGAGAGTAGAGCATCAAAAGAGAAGAAGGTACTAGATGCCGACCAACCAAACTCAATAAGGAAGTGTTGAACTTGAGAGGTATGAAAAAGAAGAAAAGGTCAGAGAAGAAGATGGAGAATAGAGAGTCTAGCTAACTTGATTAGGCTGAAACAAAGAGAGCAGAGAAAGAGAAAATGCCTAGCACTAAGGCTTGAGAAGTTGTTGCTGCAAGTGCTTAGGATAGGGACATACTGCTTCCCAATGTTCAAACAAGAGGGTTATGATTTTGAAAGGCGAAGGATCAAATGCTCAAGTAAAGAGTCAGAGTGACAAGAGCTCGAATAATAACATAGAAGAGGTGACTATCTATCCAAATATGGATGATATCTTAGCCATGATAAGCTAACGAGCCAACCTAAAAGAAGACCAAAGTCAAAGGGAGAACTTAATCTAGATCTGATGTTTTGTAAGTAGGAAGACCTATTCCTTAGTTGTTGATAGAGGTAGTTGCACTAACATCATTTCTGTCGATCTGATTATAAGGATGAAATTGCTAACCTACCCAAATCCTCGACCTTATGGACTAAAGTGGTTTAATGATAAGGGTATGGTCCATGTACATATGAGAGCTCCGATAACATTTAATATAGGGCATTATAAAGTTGAATTATATTTTGATGTAGTGCATATGAATGCCGCTAATCTAATTCTTAGTACACCTTAGGAACATGACCAAAGTGTGATCATAATGGCTTCCTCAACACTTACATAATTCCAAAGGATGAGAAGAGCTACTGCTTGACTCCCATGAGCATTGAGGAGATTTAGAACTACTTAGAACCTATGGTTAAAAGAAAAGGGAAGAGGAGCTTATTCGGCTTTTAGGCCCATGCTCAATGCTTAAAGTCGAGGCCGACTTCTTTTCAACCCCATAATGATGATAGGAATTGGCTTACGACCATCTCCAAATCATGGCCAACCTATTCCAAGTTGAGGTCGACCTACTTCACTTAATGCTAAGCTAATGTTAGAAGGTTAAGAAGGGAAAATAGACATCTCGACAAAGGCTCTGCTAGCTTCTATGCAAACTAGGGACCAAAAAAACAAGGTCACAAGTCCAAAGACCAACTCAGTATGGCACAAGGAATCTAATTCTGAGTAACCCATGAGTTCAATAACTATGGGTCGACCTGATATACTTAGGAGCTCAATTATCATTAGGACTTACCACAGTACATTAGAACCAATAGATCCTCTAAAATATCAAAGAAACTTAGAGTGAGTAGGTGAACGAACTAACTAGAGTAGTTGATGTGAAGTTACTTGGAGGATATGACCCACCTACGAACATAACTCGACTTGACACATCACCTGATATGATGCATTAGTTAATGTCAAGGTCTACCCCCTACTAATCTTGAGCTACTCAATAAGATTAGATAAGAGTGTATGAATAGTATATTCAATATCTATTCGTAAGGTAAGATAATTTCAGCTTATAAGGAGAAGGGACTCTTTATAGTAAGTCCCTAAGGCAACAATACAAATAAATAAATTATAAAAAGACATGCAAAAAAAAGGATTCCTAGTACATACGAAAAGGGGCAAAAAGGAAAAACAAAAAAAAAGGAAAAATAGTACAATGTTATATGAAATAGACAGGTAGTAGTGTAATATTAGTTTTGTACAATGATTCTCTTATCATAGCAAGCAGGAGGAATTAAGTTGTTATGACAACAAAGAGGTCAAGCAATGGTATGGAGGACTACAAGAGTCCTAGCTTGTCAATCCCATGAGGATTGTACACTTATTCGCTCATTTTAGTTACTCTTAATTAAATTAAATAGCAATATTGGTGAGAATCGAATAGAAACTAGAAATAGAAATTTAATAAAAGAGTAGCTAATAATGCAAAAATAAAATAAAACTAAACAAACATGAATTGGGATATCTAGATACTAATCACCATAAGTGTAACATGTAAGATCTTTAAGTACTTTAACAAACCTCGTATTTTTACTAATCGGGGGATTCAAGTATTAATTTAATAAGAATCACTTCTCTAATAGATTCTAATTCATACTTAAATCATTTCTAGGATAGGACTTCTTATAATAACATTAAGAACAAGAATCTTGTACACAATAAATATTAAATCAATTCTGGAAGAAACTTATAACTTATCTCTAAGCTTATACCAAATCTCTTCAATTGTCGTAGAACTAATTACGCATTGGTCTTACAACTTTAATACATAATATTAGATAAATTAAGTTGAGACTTTAGAAATAACAACTCAGTTCAAATTAAACATACAATTAAATTAATAAAAATAAGAAAATTGCATTAAAATAAAAAAAATCCTTAGATACTATATTGTTACTTCAATAGTTCACAGATTTAGATATCACCGCTTATAAGCTATAATCATGAGCAAGATGACAACTTGCATGGTTGTCAGAAGATTTCTAATATCTATCCTTTCTTTCTTTCTTTTTTCTCTTCTCTATAATTGTCTATTATCTATTTATAATGTCTAGATAGAATTCTCTTCAAAAGTGGTCGTAGTAGCTTGGCATGAAGATATTTTGCAATAATTCTTCCGAGAATTATCTTCAAATTAATTATGAAAGAAACACAACTAGGAAATATAGCCATAGTAAGTGACCATGGTTTTTCCTTTATTAAAAATCCTTCAAAATTTAATTTGCAATTTAAAGAAGAAAGCTCCATAGCCAAGGAACATTGCTGTAGTGTGTACCCGTAGTTGTCTTCTTTACTTGTTTCTTGAACAAAATTTTATCTAATTCTTGCCATCTTCAATTTATCATTCAAAATTGATAAAATCTTTACAAAAAAATCATCTAAATTCTCATCTTTTTATTAAATTGAATTAATGGAGTCATGACAGGAATCAAATCCTCAAACTTGTCACACGAAGTCAAGTTAGAGGATTGTATGGACTAACCTAAAAAATACTTGCTCCAGAATCCTTACAAGATGAAGATTAATTCATTGATCATGAACTCCTACACTTCTATGGACTTAATTGCCAAACCGTTGTTAAGATCTATATAACATCTAAGCTGTCAAGCACCATGTATGTATCTGAGCTAAGAGGTTAAATTGATCAACCTTAAGAAGCTCTTAAATGTTCTAGTCCTAACTTGACCTAGATTAGGTCTGCCTAATTTCCAAAACCTATCTTGACTTCGTCTAAGCTGAATCCAACAAGTGCCAAACTATCTAAGTACTTACATCAACAAGACTAGCCTTAGTACAAATCACCAGTCACCAATTGACGTGTATCTTCTAGCACAGCTTCCTAGAAGGATTCCTTCTTTTTCCATATACTATAGCATTTGTTACTTTTACCCTTTTAAGATTTTTTTTTTGGAATATTTTGTGCATTATCCACTTTATCTTTTCCTCATTTCATTGTAGCCCTAGTTGGGGTTATAGAAATACCTCACTTCTTTGTATGTAGACATCATGCTTTTCATTATTGAATTACAGAATTTTCCTTTCAAAATAACCTATATGTTCTCTGTTATCCTTAGCTCTTATCTAACCCCTTCAGTAAGAGTTAGTGGCTAGTAACCCTAGTTCGACATTCCTATGTCATTTGAGTGTTTAGAATAGGCCAAGAGAATTAGTTGGTATGTCATATCTAGTTATTAACAATTTGGATTTTGTTATAGTCCCTTTTTATTTTCTTTTCATCCTTATTCATTGTGATGCTTCTCCATGTGTATGATCTTGGAGATGCATCAGCTTTGCTTGTATTAGAGTACGGTTTTGAGAGGGGGTATATAAAGTATAAGAGAGTTTTTCTTATGTTTGCTATTAAAGGCTGATGTACTCTTCCGTAACTACTACAATATGTTCATGTAAAGTGAGCTGAAGTTGTGATTGAGAGTGTTTGAGGTAGCTTTTGAAGTTATGCATTCAGAAGTAGCAATTATGCGAGGTAAGTGTAGTAGTTCCTGTCAGGACCCTAAAGGGAGCCTAGTAGGATTACCTAAAATGTGCACAACATGTGTACACCCATGCTATGAAAACCGCCTTGCAAGTCAAAGATTGCAAGACTCTAAATGATTAATTACTAAGGTTATTAATTTTTTAAGTAATCAATTTACTGTAGAATACAAATATAAATAACTATGGGTATCCAATATCCCATAATTCCTCAGAACCACAAAGAATCAGTATCCCCTACGAAATAATAAGATAGGATATACTAACATTATAATAAGGTTTACTAAATAAATATTTTCTACAAAGGATGTTTATGTATCATCTAAAAAGTACTCATCTACTTTTAATACTAATGTACATATCTTCATCTTGCACTCAGCACTTGAGACATATCCTAATCCCATCGTATGTAAACCTGCAAAGGAAACTAAGGGGGATTGAGCATAAAATAGATCAATGAGTTCGTTCCTTACCATTACCAGTCAAGCAAGTTTTCAGACATTATTATCACACATGTAAGCAAACTATCTATGTACATAATGAATGCAGGCATGTTGAATGTAAGCAACACATCCATAGGAGTCCGGAACTATGGAAGGTGTAGAATTACGTCGTCTACACTTTGATTATCCCCTGTACTTACCTGTACAGGGTACTTCAGCTTACCCACATGAGGCTACCTAGGGGTACTACCCCACTAGGCAAAACTTGACTATTACCCTAGCTGAGAAAAGAGTTTCAATCTAAATAAGGGGATCTAAACTAGGACTATCCACCCTCCAAGGCCCCTCGAGCACAAACAGAACCGGTTGTTTAGATAGATATTTATATTTATCAATTTAAAAAGGTGATCATACGGATGATAGCATACAAACAGAACAGTCATTCAAATATACAAGTAATAGCAAATAGCAAAACATCATACAAGTAACACACACAAGCAAGTAGCAGGTTATCAGAATTCCCTCACCTAGATTATTTCTTATTCTCCAAGCCTTTAAGGTTTCCAGGACTCGATATCGAATGCCTAAATCAAAATGGTAAAACTTATAAGTGTTCTGAGAATTCGGACTCCTTAGTCAACTAAAAGTCTATTGTAGTTTATCTAGTTTCCACCAATATAACCCAAGTATAGTGTGTATAAGGTTAACTCGAGTATAATGTGTATAGGGTTACTATACTCCATGAGATTAATAGTAAGAAGATTCTTATATTAGTAAGGTATAAGGCTTCCTTTATGTATTTTGTAACTTTTTCGTTCTAATTCCGATATTTGCGAACTTATAGTCGTTTTTCTTCCTTTTCAGACACACGTTCACACGATGATGTCCGTTTTAGACGTTAAGACCCGTGTTTTACAATATGGGCTAAATTTATTAACATTTTATCTTATTAAAGTTTAATTATTCCTATTAGCTAGTTTTATGTTCCATTTTAGTAGTTAATGATTTAATTAGCCATTTATTCTTCTACTTAGGGACTTTTACATTAGTATTACTAATCTATGTCCTTGATTAAGTTTGATTCAATTTAGGAAGGGTATTAGGGTTTAGAGTTTTGGATCCTAAGTACATGTACATACTTATATTCTTCTTTTATAAGCTTATGCTTATCTCATCCCTCATGTCATCAATCGCTTACATCATTGCTTATGTCATGGTTTATGTAATCTTTTGATGATGTCATGGTTTATGTAATGCTTTGATGATGTCATGGCTTATGTAATGCATTTATTACATGCAAATATATATATGTCATTAAGTACTTATACATATACATATGTTATATACCTACCTACACTCATAACATACTAATATGTATACTTATGTACTTATATATATACTAATACATATACCCATATACACATACGGTGACATACATATTTTTTATATGTATTTTCGTATGCTTTATCTATCCCCTTAAGAAAGCTTCACAATTTCATTCTTTTTGTATTTTAAGGGTATATTTGATGTATGTATAGTTAGTATATACCTTATTTTAGGTTATGTACATATTGTATGCTTATGTACAAAGGTATTTATACATGTATTCTTCTAGCCTATCCTTATATACATATACTTAAGGACATATGCACATGCATATCCTTCTTCTTCACCATGATTTCTACACTTCAACATGTAAAGATTGCAACTTTAAACCTAGATCAACATATATATATATATATATATATGTGTACACAACACATAACCTAACCTTTTCTCCTTCTAAGTAGTAAAGAGGATGAAGCAAGACATAAGAATAAAATAGCGTACCTTAAGTTTCCCTTGACTATGGATGAAATGGTTGAAAAGTTAAAAAGCTAAGAAGAGTGAAAGGGAAAGGGAAGCTCACGGCATGGAGGGGGCTTTTGTTTTGTTTCTTTTGATTTGTTTTGCTTATAGAAGAAGAAGAATGGTGGGGTCTAGAAGGAGAGATGAATGGACGGCAATTTAGGAAGAGAAAGAAAAAGAAATGCTAAAGAAAATGAAAAGAAAGGAAATCATGAGAAGAAGATATTTTCTTCAAATGAAAAGGACACTTTTGTTGACTTTTCAATTATTGACTTTAGTCAACATGTGTTGACTTGGTCAATATTTTGACCTTGGTCAACTTTAAAAAAAATAAATAAAGACCCTTTTGTGTACATAATGAACTAATTAGGAAAAATTTAGAGAAAGATTAAGGAAATGAAAGGAAATAAGAAACTTAGTAAATTGATTAGTAAAAATAGATAATGAGATCTTCCATTAGGTATTTATATCCTATATACATCATTTGGTAAGCTACTTAGTATAATTAAATTCAAAACTATCATTTAGGGTATTAAGGTTTATATTTAACCTAAGCCTCAACTAAACCTTTAACTCTATGTACTACTAACCTAGTTATATACTTAGAAGATAAATGTGATCTAGAATGCAATATCTTAGTTTCTAAGGGGTCACTTAAGTATTCTAAATGTTTATGCATGATTAAGGGTTATCTTTAGTCGTTTATCGATAAAATGGAAAAATATGGAGGATATATTATCACTTAGGGTTTTAAGGTAAATTATGGTGAATTAGTGCTTTTATATCCATAAAGTTATTATTTTAGGGTTTTTTATTACTTTAGGGCACAATCTTTAATGTTTTTCCACATTTAAGGTTTCATATATTCTTACGCAATTAAATCTTCGATTGTTATCTTAGGGTTTTGATGTGGTTCGAGGTTTTAGGGTCTTCGTATGCGGTTAGGGGTTCAATTAATGATTTAAGGCTTTTCGTATCCACTTTAGGTTTTAGATTGAGATTTTAATCGGTTTTAAATCTCATTGGCTCTTTTGAGTTTAGGAAATCATCTACAGTTTGGATGTTTGTTTCTACACTTAGAAAGTTAAATTCGCGGGGTTTACAGTTCTTATTACTTTGTTCCATTCCTTTTCTCTATTACAAAAACAAAGTAAGGTCTACTTCAGTATTACATTGTGTTGTGCTGGGAGTTGAAGTAGTTTAAACAAGTTTAAAAGATTTTTAGTAGTTAGTAGAACGGTTTTGTTAAGTATTGTATCACTTAAGTTGTTAGGAAGTATTGCATTATGTCAGAGTTTAGCATTCATGGAGTTACTGGTGATCAAGACAACAACACCTATATTGGCCATGGCTAACAAGGCAGTAATGCCTTAGGGTCAATTAATGATAAACTTGATAGACTCACAAACCTTATTGAGAGTCTTGCATTGCTATGTAAGGAAATAGGCAACAACCATAGGGTATACCCAATTGAAACTGAGTAGAGAACATGTAAGAATGAACATAAAGCCATGCTAGTCAGGTTAATTACCTAGCTTGACCTCACTAAGCTGGAAGAGTAACAGACAAACTTGCTAGATGAAGACTTGAGTTCAAGGAAATTGAGGAAGATGAATAGAAAGTAGATGTCGAGACTGATCAAGGGGGAGAAGAGGAAAGAGAATACTTTGAGGTAGAAAGGCAAGGGCACCAAGCTCCTTAAGGACTTGACAATGTCAAGGTGTAGATTCCAACCTTTATTAGTAGTAGTGATGTAGATGAATAATTAGAGTAGGAAGAAGCGGTTGAGAAGGTGTTTCACTATTATATGTACACTGAAGTTGTGAAAGTTAGATTTGTTGCATTAGAATTTTCTAGATATACTACCATGTGGAGGAAGAATCTAAATGTAGCTAGAGTAAGAGATGGAAGATGAGGTGTGCAGACATGGGAAGAGATGAAGTAGCTGTTGAGAGGACAATTCATACTCAAATCCTATTTGTAAGATACATTTACTAAGTTATAAGAGCATTGCTAAGGGCACTAATCTATTGATGAATATGTCAGAGAGTTCTAGATGTTAATGATCTGAGCAAATGTGGACAAGCTTGAAGTTCATATAGTTTCAAGATTCATTTCTGGACCCAAATATGAGATCTGCAACATTGTCAAAGTATAAAGATTCTATACCCTTGAGGAGGGAATTAAGATAGCGTAGATGATTGAAAAGGAGAGTGAAAATAACCTGATGAAACTTGGTCTAAGCTCTTCACAAATGCTTGCTCTACACCAACCAACCCATGTTGAGCAAAGAAAACACTTTTAAGCAAAAGAGAAACATGATTGGCTTGATAATAAAAAAGTTGGTCAGAAGTGTTAAGTTGATGATAAGCTAACGTTAGTGACATACTAAAGGGAGTAAACCTCAAGAAAAAAGATGGGTGAGGTGAAGTTCTTCAAATGCTTACATTTTGGACATATGGCTACCAATGTCTAAGATAACGTACCATGGTGCTCTGAGGTGATATAGTAGATAACACCGATGAGAGTGAGCCTAAAGAAGGAAAGCATGTTGGGAAGGCTGAAGCCTAAGGAGAAGTGATGACGTTAGTGTTGAGGTGAGTGCTGAGCTCCTTGCTAAGTAGTAAGGAAGATGATATCAAGCAAGTGCACCTATCAGTTTTAATATAGCGAATGTGAGTCTGAGTCAATCCCTCAAAGGCTTCGAGTACTAATATTAACCTTAGCTTTATTATCTAAACGGAAAATTATGAAAGTTTGAATTAATTAAAAATACTAAAATTAACAAACTAACTTATTTATAAGACTTAATTAAGCAATTGAAAAAGCGATAAAATTAAGAACGACTTCAAGAAAGTAATAACGTATTTAGGAATTATTTCCCCTAGAGTTAATCATGTGATCGCTTAAAATATATTCAATTAGGTTTCTATTATTCTTGATCGGAGGGATTCACAACTAAAGTTAATACCTTTCTCAAGCATATTAACCCTAATCCTAAATTATTTACCGGAATCTCTTCACTTAGTAATATAATTTAGAATTACAGCAATGTATAATGAATTCCCTCACAATTAATTAACAGTCCAAAAGAAACATGTATCTTATCTCTAAGTATACATGTAATTTTCTCCAATTATGTAAAGATCTAATTATACATGCAATTTCTCAATCAATATGCATAATATCATATATTGATATTCTAGAAATATCAATTAGTAATTAAATGATATAATTGAATCAAGCAAAGATAGAAAATTTATTGAAAATTCTAAATCAATCCAAGAATCACATGAAACCCTAGGTTCCACAACCCTAAATATACGAATTCTAAGCTATTATAATGAGACTAAAAACGAATTCCATCAATATCATAAAATAAAACATGGAAAACACCTTTAATTAATGAACAATCTCTTTAATCTTGAAGTCGGTGTTGTTCTCGCCTTCGCCTTCTCCTTCTCGTTCTCCTCAAGTCTCTTGTCTTTTCTAATGTCTCTTCTGTCTTGTGAAAACCTAATCTGTCCTTTTATAGTGTATCTAAAGGTTTTCGATTTCTTTACCAGACACGACCTAGGACATGACCGTATCCCCTGGTCGTGTAACTTTCTGCCCCGGGCCAATTTTTTTACATGGACTGTATAACTTCAAAACTTCAAAACTTCATAACTTCTTCGTTTGAACTCCGAATTGAGTGAAATTTGATTCCTTTTCTTTGTTTTCAATCCTAGAATGCGTTCAAACTTAGAAATAAAAATTTTACTCAATTAAGTATCAACTTATTTAAAGAAAACCAAAAATGTGAGGAAAATACTATAAAATCACCATTTGAAATATGTTTAAAATCAGAATTATCAGAAGACCAAAGAGAAAATTTTTTTGATACCATTACGTATGATTATAGTAGATGGAGGGACTTACACCAATGTTGTCACTCAAACCCTTGTGTAGAGCAAATGCTTATAGGCTACACTAGTTACTTGACAAGGTTGCTCTACACATTATAGAGCAAATGCTTGTATGATTTTATGTTGGGAGCATGTATATGGACGAAATGGTGTGTAATGTTATGCTTATGGGAGCTTCACTCTTATTGTTAGGATAATCTTAGTTGTTCAACCGATGTTTTATTCATGACGGATACAAGAACATTTATGTCTTTATGAAGGAACGAAACAAGATTGCATTGTAACCATTAACACTAAGGCAAGTGAATGCGACATATAATTAGCTCACCTGAACTAATAAGAAGAAGGTATTAGTGTTGAGCTAAAAAGAGCTTTGAATTCTTGAGCAGGGTAATGAGCCTATGTTCTTAATGATGTAGAGACTACTAGAATTGAGGAATTTGGAAGATATACCTAAAGAGGTTCAAAAGTTGATAGAAGAGTTTTCCAACCTATTTTCAGAAGAGCTACGTAAAGGACTACTTCCAGTCTAAGGCATTGACTACTGCATTGACTTATAGCTAAGCATGGCCCTATTAAAAAAAACTTACTTTTAGAATAAATCTCTAACAAGCTACTACACTGAAGAGACAGGTAGCTAAGTTGATAGAGCATAAATATGTGAGAGAGAGTATGAACCATTATACCATGTCAACTTTACTCATCCCTAAAAAGGATGGTTCGTAGTACATATACATTGACAACCGAGTTATCAACCACATTACTATCAAGTAAAGATATGTCATATTGAAGCTTGATGAGATGTTAAACGAGCTATATGGTGCTTGGATATTTTCGAAGATTGATTTTTAAAGTAGCTCCATCAAATTCACTTAATACTTAGTGATGAGTGGAAGAATGCATTTAAGACAAGGCATGTTCTTTACAATTGGCCGGTTATGCCATTTGGACTTACTAATGCACTAAGCACATTTATGATACTCATGAACCATGTAATGCGCCCTTTGATTGGACAATGTGTGGTTATGTACTTTGATGACATATTGGTATATAGTACTGACCTATCTGACCATTTACAACATCTTTGAGTTGTTTTTGATATTCTATAGGCTAATAGACTTTATGGGAACTTAAAGAAGTGCACTTTGTGCCAAGGATAAGTTGTCTTCATTAGTTATGTAGTGTCAAGAGACAAAATATGAGTTAATGAGGAGAAAATCTGAGCTATCTTGGAGTAGTTGATGCTAAAGAGCATTACTAAAGTACATAGCTTTCATGGCCTAACTTCTTCCTATAGAAGGTTTATTAGGAATTTCAATATCATTACTACCCTATTGGCTGAGCTCATTGAAAGGAGTGAAGGATTCCATAAGAATAACTAAGTCGAGCAAAGCTTTAGACAAAATCAAGGAGAAGCTTACCACAGCTCCTATTTTAACCTTACCTGACTTTGAAAAACCCTTTAAAATGGACTGTAATGCATCATGTATTGGTATTAGCACCATATTGATGCAAGAGCGCCAACTTATTGCTTATCTTAGTGAGAAGCTCAATGGTATTGCATTGAATTATTCTATGTATGAGAAAGAGTAATATTATCTTTTTCTAACTCTTACCGTATGGAAACATTATCTACTACCTTAAAAGTTTGTGATTTATACGAACCATTAGTTCTTGAAGCATCTTAGGAGTCAGAGTAAACTTTCAAAGAGGCAAGCAAAATGGTTGGAGTTTATGGATAGATTTTCTTATGTGATCAAGCATAAGAAGGTTAATGCTAATGTAATTGTTGACTCTCTATCACATTGGCATATCTTACTGACTACCCCATAAAGCAAGTTGTTAGGATTTTCCCTTATTATTGAATAATATGCTTAGGACCCACACTTTGGTCCTATTCTTGAGAACTGCCAAGGAGTTTCTTTTATAGGTTAATATCTAAAGGAGGAGTATTTGTTCAAAGAGAAGAGGCTGTGCATACTAAACTATGCTATATATGAGCTGTTAGTTAGGGAATCTCATAATTGTAGATTATCTAGCCATTTTGGAGAGACTAAAATTGCTAACCTATTGAGAGTGAACTTATACTAGCCTAGTTTAGCTAAGAATGTCCACAAGGTTGTCGATAGTTGCAAAGTGTATAAAAGTGAAAAAAAAAAGAAGGAAGGAACCACATAGAGGATATATGCCTTTACTAACGTTGGCCTTACCACAGGCCAACCACAACATAAACTTTGTCTTCGAGTTGCCTTCGATATCTAGAGGGAAGGATGCGATCCTTGTAGTAGTGGATCGCTTCAACAAGATGGCATACTTCATTTTATGCCATAGAATAACAATGCTTTATATTTTGTTGAATTGTTCTTGCAAGAGATTATCCGA
Source organism: Lumnitzera racemosa (assembly GCA_024138005.1). Classification (NCBI taxonomy): domain Eukaryota; kingdom Viridiplantae; phylum Streptophyta; class Magnoliopsida; order Myrtales; family Combretaceae; genus Lumnitzera; species Lumnitzera racemosa. Next base: position 49,766,913 of record JAMXBC010000007.1, read on the forward strand.
TTACATGTGGTATACACTGTGACCAAGAATATATAAGGCCGATTGTGGGGGTAGGTCCGATCCTACCGAAGGAACAAAAAGTAAATGGGCGTCGATCATTTAGCAATCCTACATACTTACTCTACAGATATGATGTACCGTAGAACTAGATACGGACCTAAGACTCACTAGATGTAATGCATTAGTCCAAGTAATAGGGTTACTTGCCATAATCCTTGCTAAAGGGATTGATAAGAGCTAATAAAAGAGAGAATTTTTCGAGAGAAAAGACTCTAAAAGAGGGGGGGGGGGGGGGGGGTTATTAATCTTCTATGTATCTACATTGTCACAAAAGTTGCTACTTATAGTATGTCTTAAACCCTAATGGTAAAATTGTAAATAATGTACAAGGCCTTAAACCCTAAAGAATTGGGCCCATAAAAAAGGTAAAGATAAACAAGTACAAAAATATAAAACTGTGTATGTTTTATAGGGATAAGTTAGCATATGGTCATTTGGCATGCCTTAGAGGTATTCCCGTTGTGCTTAGCCAAGACACCAGAGAGGTCGGCCCATAATTGTTGAGTTCTGAAGTCAGTCGAAAATAGTTTCTCCGAGGTATGTTGAGTGGATCCAACACTCGATAAAGTGATCTCTCAAATAATAAGTCGACGATAGACTTTAGCTGAGTGAATCTAACCCCTAGAAACATGATACCTTGGCCTATCAGTAAGCATGATGCTAAGTAAGTGATTGGTTAGGCATAGGTGAGGATCGATTGTTGTCTCGGCCTTTTGCTTCTCAATACTCTATCTAAGAGAAATAGGTCATTTAGTTCGGCAGGTATAATGAGTCGGCAAGTAAATGAGCTTAACCTTGGTAGTTGGGTTGGGTCAATACCCTGAATCCCATCATTTCCTCTCCCTTAGGGATGTTTCAACCCAAAACTTGGTAATTGGTGGCTTCAAACCCTATCAGGATCAAATACCATCCTATAACAACCAGAGAGAGGATATAGAGATAGTTCAGGTCTATGATCAGTGCTGGCTTCATCCTTTGCTCCTTCCAATTGTCTTGAATCTGAACAAGCACATCTTGGTAGTCTTTACAACTATCATGTACAAAAAGCAACACAATCTCTAGGCCATACAAAATATTATGTGTGAGTGGGTTCGATGCTGATGGAATGTAAGATGACTCATTAGTCATAAGTACATCCAACTCTTCAAGCTCAACTAACTCAAATATTATACCTCCTCATTCGTTGAAATCAGTATTCCCTCTACTTTCTCGCAAATTGATTCTTCTTCCTTCTTCCACTTGTGATCATGATCATCAGTTTAGATGGTCGATAATGGGGGCAACTCGAGAATATGAGGGTTTAACTCCAACTCAGCTTCGTCCTCTTCCTTTCTACTGCTCGCTTCTCCAGTAACCTTTACTTCCTTAACTCCTCCTTCAATACTCTCTAATTCAGCATTCCTGCATTATCTTATTTCATCTTGGAACACTTCAAGCCATCTTTCAATCTCCTTCAGCTGAACTTGCACTTCCGAGAGGTTAGCTTCATAGGTAAGTTTTCTCTCATATAATCTATTGTGATGATCTTAACGTATTAATTTTCTTTGCATCAAACGTTTTATCTCATCCTATGTAATGATCTCAATGTCTCCCCTATCAATTCTTTGATTTATCATTCTCTTCTACCAAGCAGCTGCAAAGCCAATTACCGAATTCTTTATAACATAGACTCTCTTATGCTCGGGTTAAGAATAATCTTCGAAAACCTAATCGACTTAAAATTCCTAACTTAAATATTCATCCGGAGTGCCATATCCATTAAGCTCTAGAATTTATGATATCACGTCTTCATAATGATATTCATAATTGTATCCATCTTTGTATGCCATGTTAAGGATATTCAATTTCAATAGTGCGGTGCTTAAGCTTATGAGAGAGAGAGTTACTTGGCAATTGATGGACAACAATATAGCCAAAGAGGGTACCGGTGCTCAGATCGCAAGTATTAACAACTCAATAATAATTATCTCGGCTTGTACTTCAACCCAATTCATCACTTGGACTAATACACACAATAGTTTGGCATACATTTAATTTGATAACAGCTCGGATTGTGTTTTGTGGGACAGCAGCTCTAAAGATTGTTTAGAGTATAATAACTCGGTACTTTGGAACAACAGCTCATAGTATAGCAGTTCGGCACTTAGCTACAACGTTACAGCTAGTACAGTAATAATATGTCACAACAACTTGTTATAGTAGCAAGCTTCAACACTACAATAGTACTTTCTCAGCCACTAATGCAATACTAAAGTAGGATAACACATTGAATAGCTTGAAGAGGAGATATCTCAACAAACAACCTACATTGGAATTCCTAACCTTTTCTTCAATATATATATTCTATATAGGACTTATGATGTAAAGAAATTGCAATCCAAATTTTCACTAACCTACATAAAGAAAATTCAATTGAAACCAAACTAATATCCAGCAAACAAATGCTCGATTTCCTAAACAAACCCAATAAGTAAGCACTTCCTTAAAAAACAAAATAGAATAGATACAATGATTAAAACTCTCGATCTTATCTAGAACCTCGAGCTTTGATACCAAGATGGTATGGACTATGACCAAGATCAAATAAGGTCGGTCATGGGGGTAAGTCCGATCCTACCAAAGGAATGGAAAGTAAATGGGAGTCAATGGTTTAGCAATCCCACGTACTAACTTACGGATATGACATGTCGTAGAACTACACACGAACCTAAGACTTACTGAATGTGACACACCAATCTGAGTAATAGGGTTCTTACCACAATCCTTGCTAAAGGGATTGATAAGAGCCAATAAGATAGAGAGAACTTTTGGAGAGAAAAGACTTTAAAGGGGTGGGGGGTTAGGGTTTATTAATCTTCTATGTATTTGCATTGTTACAAAGGTTGCTATTTATAGTACGTTCTAAACCCTAGTTGCAAAACTATAAATAATGTATAAGGCTTTAAACCCTAAAGTATTGGGCCTATAAATAAAATAAAGACAAATAACAAAAATATAAAATTGTATGTTTTACAGGGAGAAGTCGACATGCCTTAGACGTAGTCTCGTAGTGCTTGGTCAAGATACTAAAGAGGTCAACCTATAATTGCCGAGTTCTGAAGTCAGTTGACAATAGTTTCTCTGTAATGTGCCAAGTGGACCCAAAGTTGACAAAGCTTAAGGATTACAAGAGCTACACTAATATGTAGTGAGGAAAATTACAAAGTTCAATGAAAAATAGCATGAACTGGGTAATCGTGGCTACCAAATTATTTCCTTCAAGCCAAGCAACCTAGTATGGATCCACCTTAGTCGATAAAGATTTCTACACCTAAGATAGAGTAAATTACCCCCATGAGTAGATGGTCTATTTAAGTACCTAAAGAAGACCAACCACAATGCCTAACATATTGAGTTACTTAAGAATTATGATACCTCTTCTACCTTCAATGTAGTTGACTTGATCCCAAACCGACTAAAGGAAGTTACTAAAGATGCTAAAGAAGAGCAATCCTATACTTCTATGAGCCTAAGTGTCGAACTGTTGTCAAGATCAGTACAACATTCGAGCTATCAAGCATTAAGCTCTATCCAAGCCAAGCTGCCAAGCCGACCAACTTTAAGAGGATCGAGAATGTTCGAGTCTTAACCTGACCTATATCAAGTAGACCAAATTTCCTAAACCTCTCCTGACTTCATCTAAGTTGAATCCTATAAGTGCTGAACTATCCAAGAACTTACATCAACAGGACTAGCCTTAGTTTAGATCACCAATCACCAACCGACATAAGTCTTCTAGTGTAACTTCCTAAAAGGATTCCTTCTTTTTCCATATACTATAGCATTTGTTCTTTTTATCCTTATAAGAATTTTTTAGGAATCTTTTATGCATCATCCATTTTGTCTTTTCCTTATTTCATTGTAGCCCTAGTTGAGGTCATAGAAACACCTCACTTCTTTGTATGTAGACATCATGCTTTTCATTATTGAATTATAGAATTTTCCTTTTGGAGTAACCTACATGTTTTGTATTATCCTTAGTACTTATCTAACTCTTTTTGCAAGAGTTAGCAGCGAGTGCTCCTAGTTCAACATTTGTGGGTCATATTGAGTGCTTAAATTAGGCTGAGTGGGAATAGTTGGTATGTCGTATCCAATTGATAGCTATTTGGATTTTTCTAACCCCCTCTACCCTCGCCCGCCCCCTCCCCTTCTCCCCCCCGACCCCCCCCCCCCCCCCCCCCAACTTCTTTTTCTTTTTCATTTCTTCTTTGTTTATTGTAGTACTTCTCCATATGTACAATCCCAGAGATGCATCAAGTCTTGAAATAAAAAATAACTCAATTCAGTGGCAAATTTAACCAATGTACGTCAAAATAGCTCAAAATATTCAAGAAAATATTACGCTAGATGAGCATAATTTTACACTCATCACTCTCCATAGAGTAGGTACCTTAAAATTAGCCCTTTTTAAGGTAAGCTCCCAAACTCAATAGTTATACAACAAATATCATTAAAACAAGGGGATGGCCTTCTTTAAGATAAGCTCTTAAGCATAATACTAACCTAACATGATCAGGGAATGACCTAATTCTAGGTTTACTCTTAAGCATAGAATTTGTAGGGTACTTAGCCTCAATCGGGCATGTAAACCTATATCTTATAAAACCAAGATTTATAAATAGAGATTTCAATCTACAAGCCTTAGGTCTTTTTGTTAAGTCATGCTTATAAGACATGACCCTAAGGACATTCAATATGTAATCAAGCTTTTTTAAAAATATGGCCCTTTGACCATTTTCATATTATGCCATGAATGTAATGAGTCTTAATCAATATTAATCGAGCAAACATATCAAGGCACGATTCATAAATAATCTTTTTGATTAGCTAACTAGTTCATTGGTCATAACATTGTCATTATAATTACTTTCCTAAACCAAGTCTATGATAAAGAGTATGCCAATCTCATATTCAAACATCTTGTCTCATCGTCCATTTCCTCTTTTGAATATGTTTTCATAAATCATGACCAATCATGTCAAATGGCACCAAACGAACATCATCAATATTGAACATGCGAATATCAACACTTAATGCTAAAACATGCAATAAGTACTTATTATGGCAATCAATCATTAAGTCATTATGTCCTAATGTACACTTAAGTATAGTCATAGTTACTTATTCAAACAACGAGTTGTCTACAACATTTGGCTACCGTATCATACAATAAACAAAAAGTTAGGAGTTGCTTACATGTTCTGTCGTGCATACTTACTATGCCCTTTGGTGTTCCCAATCTCTAGCATACACCAATGTCAATCTCAAGATACCTATGATGTATAAAAGAACCACCAATTATTGTAAGGTTGCAACTAACTTTATTGAAAACTCTTAATTTCTAATTGATCTAACTTTACCATTTGTTATCGAATTCTTATTGAAATTTTGCATTCTTTATACTGTTTCTATTGTTATTTCTACTAGTTTAAAAATGTTGGAATCTTCAAAAGGGTTCAAATTCACAACATTTACAAGATAAACTTTTGTTAAATCTTTTTATCTCATATTATTGGAAATTCCATAATTAAGTTATAACATACTAAATACATCTTAAACACCAAATTTTCCTTTAACTTATTAGAGGCTATTATTACACAAAAATAGATTGTTAAATCACATAAAGACGTTAAAAATTCTAATATGTGGTATATTAGCATTATTATGTTAAAATATGCCTAAAGAAGGCCTAGTCATATGATAAGTAGCAAACGAGCTCAAATAAATTTGCAATAAATTTTTTAAGCTTGCAAAATATATATATATATATATATATATTAATTCTAAAAAACTTAGATTTAGAGTTCCCACATTTGCCATTTTCACCAATTGAGCCATAAAAGTGCCAAATTGGCTCTAAATAGTGAAATAATTACTTTTTCTCAAAATGAATTGTAATAAAAATTATTTCCAATATCTTTCAACTTTTATGGATGACACATATGAGCCTCATGCAATTATTTGCTCAGAAGTTAGTTATTTAAATGATTTCTAAAAAGCGATAGATTTGAAAAATAATTACATAGTAATTGTTTAACTCATAGTTTTCACCAAAAAAAAAAAGAAAAGAAAGAAATTATGTTTGTAAACAACAAGTATTCATAATGTAAAACCCAATCAAATAAACAAAAGGAGGTTATATAATAATAATAATAATAATAAATTTTAGAAATAAAAAATAATGGAATGAATATTATAACATAATAAAGGCTTGTAGACTTGGTATGACATGTAAATAGGTTTTAAGTATCAAGGATGAACCTGTCCAAGGGAAAAGTTCTAACCTATACTTTTTCCCTTATGTTATTTGTCCTCCTCCAATGTTCTATACAGTTTCTTTTGGATACCATACTAGAAAACTTAAAGGAGAACTCATAAGAACACTTGTAGGTATGGATTCAAGGAGTTAGAGGATAGAAATAAAAGCAAAAAGTAGGTTTTTACAAAAGGAATATTCAAAACTAGGTAAGTTGTCGCTTGTTCTTTGAAGACATTCGGATTTGGGGGCTAGGGCACAAGAGAATTGTTGAATCTTTAAGGAAATGCAAAGATACAACAATATTGAGTAAGTTCTTCACCTATATATCACAGACATTCGTTTTTCTTTAAGAAAATGTCATAAAAATCACAAAGATTTTTGTTTTTGTAGCTTCACGTGTTTATAATTCGAGTCTATGGTGTTTCATATACACACCATCAGGTATGAGACACATGTTTGTTGATTGTATGTGCTAGATTAGTGTACATTAACCAGACTTAAATGAAACTTGCACTTAGCTATTTGCTACTTGTGCTTAGCTTCGACCACCCATTAGTAGGGTCTAATGGTGTTAGTGAAGTACCTGTGATTTTTGCGTAATGCTATCCTCGATGGAGTCCCGTACTGAAATGACCTGGGTAAATCTAGGATGGTTTTGGCACTCAAGTGATTTGGGGAAAACCCAACATTAATACCTATGTAGTATTTATATATTGTATGTATAGGGGTCATAAGTAATCCTAAAGTCTTAGGACGCTGAGATTGTGCTGTTAGTGGACTTAAATGATAAGATTTAAAACCAATTGTTGTTGCATTTATGTTGATACTCATGTGTGTGCTTGGCTTGTTACATATTTGTTCATGCCCATGTGTATGGTATTATGTATTGGGGGTTAGCTCACCCTTCAAGGAATTGTTACTTTTCAACTGCAGGTTCAAGGTGTAAAGTTTTGGTGGTTATTCTATAGGAGATACAAGTTGTGATTTTCTGTATTATAATGAGAAGGGTGATCTCTATTAGAATGGTAATGCAGTTAAGACAGCGTAGTTTAGCTTTTAGGATTGAACTATCGAGGATCATATGCTTTTGTTTCTTGTTATATATATTTAGAGGCAATTGAGTTTTTGGAGTCATCTGTGACTCCGTTAGTTGATGTTATTAGGTTGTTACTCGTTGGAGCTGTGAGACTCTTGGTTGTTTATCTTAAGGTCATATTATATTTGGGTTGATTCACTAATGACGGTTGGGTGCATTTACTATTGCAATATGTGGAAATTGAATGGTTGGCATTTCACTCTTATCTAGATTTAAGGTTATTAAATTACGAGTTGACATATTTATTGTAATTATTTTGTGTTATAGGTTCCTAAGTACCTGACGTATCAATAGAGAATAGGAACACATGGTGGGATATTGCATTCTAAGTTTTGGGGTGTTACACAAAAACTTGTGTATAATTATTGGAGCAAAAACTATATCATTTGAATTTTTAGAAACTTGATTGAATTTTCACCTTGATTAATGAATTTCTTAAGAAACATACAGTTTGACACTTCAAATTAACAATATAAAATTACCACAAAAAACTACACACAAAATGTAACCGAGAATACCAAAATCATGCTTTTTAGAGATTATTTGATGTAAAATAAAAATTAGGAAAGAAAACAAGCGAAAATGGCTTAGTTTTTGTTAGCAGTCTTCGATCACCCTCTACCTCCATATCCTTGCCAACTAGAAAGAGCAAGATAGCTTTAATAAGGAAGTCGAAGCCTCCTTTTATGAGAAGTACAGCAACTGTTTCGATTAGCAGGGTCAGATTCATTCGATATTCCGGATTCGAGCAGTTTTACTATTTCGCTTATTTGATCCAAATTGTGTTCGGTTTTTCCCTAGGATGTCAGTGCTAAAACATATAGTAAAATCAAAATGTGGGTCTGGATATGATTTACTCTTTTCTGGGAAGAATTTTTATGTAGAATTCCATGGTTTCATTATGTAAAATTGAGAAAGTTTCGTAAGAGTTGTTGCTTTCTTGTTGGAGCTTTTGTGAAAGAAATAAGAGGCAATCCCAAGAGATTTGTGTGGAGAGAAGATATTCATTTGCTTTGATTTGGCGAGATTTGAATGAATTTTAAATGGAATTAATTGCTAAAGTTAAGGAAATTGTTGTCATTTAAGAATTGTTTTAACTTATGAGGTTTATAGAATATTTTTGAAGAATCGTAGCCTTGACGTGTGTGCCAACCTTTTTATGCTCTAAGGGAGAGAAAATATGGCATAGGACTCAATTTGGCTTAATATGGAGAGAATTTGATACCTTCGTAACTAGTTTTAGGACCTTCCCTGTTCGAAGCATATATCAGGCAATTTAATCAAAATTTTCGTCATTCTTATAAAATTATTTTGGTCTATCTCTCCAATTCGTTAAGTTTCAAGGTCAACTTTTATGTTCTCAATTATAACGACCGTCTTGAATTACTAAATCACATATTTCCTTAAATAAAGTTTTCTACATTTAACATTTCGGAAAATAATGACATATGATTACTTTGTCTAACTCTCTATAATTATTGAAAATTGTGGCAGTTTCACGAAGGACCTACATTCAGTCATTTAGAAATACCAAGATGTTACATTCTACCCCCCTCAAAATTGTTTCCATCCTAGAAACTCGAAACGCATAGGAATCGTTATACTAAATTTCCAGGAAACTTAACAAGCTAAGCATAGAATATTGGAACTCAATCACACCGGCCCTAGAGAAATATAAAACATTCATACCAAATACAATTATCAAAATATTAAACCCAACATAACATGAAACACAAATAATGTCAGACATACAACAAATTTTTATTAAATAACTCGAGGTACTTAACCCATATTACTGTTGCCCGCGTAGCTTTTTCTTTAGTGTGGCGGTTCCAAAGAATCTTAAGATACTCAGTGTCTCAATTCTTGGTGGTTAAACTATCTTCTCTAAAATCTTAATTAATCATTATGTACTACTCAAAAATTACATGTTTCACCATTACTTCTACTCACATCTTTCATTATTGCTTTTTCGTTTTTTTTTTTTTTTTTGCTAGAACTTTTACTATTGCTTATTGTGCACTTACGTACACTAATTTATATATTTTTACGACTGTTTGCCTGTACTTTTGTATATGTGTGTACAATTGTATTGCCTAGTTATTTACATATACATGCACTCATATTATTATTGCTATTTATACTATTATAGTACACATGTCATTTTATTATTCTTAGTAATAACTATAAATGTTAGGATGTTACCTCTAATGGCATTAATAATAATGGTCAATTTGTAGATGTTAATTTCATTACATGTAACACCTCAAAACCTAAAGGCGCCACAACCTGCCATGTATCCTTAGTTTTGTAATGATACATTAAAACTCTAAAACTAATTACAATTTTTGAAATCACTTGTATTAAAATAATTCTCCAATTATAACAATTCAAAAATAACTCATAGGTGAGTCATCTCCACAATAATAATACTCCAAGAAAATATTCTTATCTTATACAAAAATAAGGCCTAACATTGGATCTAAACTATATATTAACATTTAGCTCCACTAATCATACATAAGTCACCAATACAAAATTATAAACACCTCTCAAACCCAACTTGCTAATAGAAGTCCCATTCATAATGTAAGTAACAACTTCACCTTAATACCTGCAGTTGTAAACATGAAAGAATGAGCCAAAGCCCAATATATGATGGATAAGCACACATAAATACCAAGCCAAATCATATACATGCATATAATACAATTATGATAGGTATAAAGCAAATAATATTTTAATTATCTTTAATTTAGACCACTTACCAACAAAGGGATACTCATGGCCTCACCATACCTTGGTCTTTATCTACATACATAGATAGATATAAATATATATTTTCTTTTAAATCTTTTATGCCTAAGTTTAGAGTCTAAAGACCATAAATCCTAGAATTCAAGTTGTGTCTTCTTATATGAAAGTCCATTAAGGAATTCTTACATGTGATTAGCAATTGCTCCTCGAAGGATCTAGCTTTATGGGCTACTAGAGTAAACACGTTAAGCACAACTAACAATCCAATTTAATTGGGCTGAATATAAATTAGTTTAGTTTGCTTACCAAGTCCTATCAAGCATAAGCAAACAACTAGCGACATGTATATAAAAGTTGAATCCAAACCAAATAAAAAGCACAAATCAACCATGAACCAAAATTCGATAACCTAGTAGTTAAAACAATAAACTTTTCTTAATCTTTCATTCTAAGCAATCCAAATTAAACATCTTAAGCAACCTAACCATCTTAGGATAACACCCCCTAAGAATTCCCTAAACTTTCATCTTATTTTAGGAGTTCAAGAGTAACCATAGTTAAATAAGAGGGTAAAGATTAGACCTTAGCTTAGGAAAGAAATTATTAAAATACATGGAATGAGGATTTAGAGGTTTTAAGGAAGAAAGTTTGAAAATAAAGTTTGATTCTTTGTAACATATTGTAAATAAGTTCCAATAGTTAGGATGTTTGACAGTAGTTTTAGAAGATAAAATATTCTTTAGGAAATAAGTTAGAGCACAAAGAAATTGGTTTAAGAAAAAGGAATGAAAGGAAATTTGGTTTAACCTTATGGTATGAACTAGTCAGACGATTCAGAGGGAACCAGCCAACTAATCCTTAACATCATAGAAGATAAGTCACAATCGTACCTATGGCTCTACTAGAACTATGCCCACATTCAAACCAAAACAGCAATAACCTTCGAATTCACTCCCAAAAACCGATTCAAATGCATTTTTTCTTCAATTCCACTTTAATTACTCATTAACCCATCAACATAACACGTTTTACATCATCCCTACTACAATTCTCAAATCAAACACCAACTCATAACTCCAAATCTATTAACAAACTTCAAGAAAACAATTTTAATCTAAAGAACAAGAGGACAGATGAAAAGGACTTACTTGAAATAAATGAGAAAACTCCTTAAATGCAAAATGCTACTGACTTAAATGAAAATAAGCTACCAACAAGGAATTTCAAATTTGTTTTAGCCCCAAAATCTAAGAAAACCATAGTAAAGCAGTGAAACCCACCAAGAACAAATTAGAGAAGGTGTTTCCTTCACCTTTAATACCTTACATGAGTTTCCACTTAAAGAACTCAATCATCCCTACTTGAAACACATAGAAACTAGCTGAAATCTACAAGGAGCAAAAAGGGTTTAGAGTACTGGAAAGCTTAATAAAATTTACTTGAGCTTGAGCTTATGCTTCAAGGTTCTTACTTTAATCACCTTTGCTTTCCTTTATTGGTAGGGTTTAAGAGAGGAGTTTATGCTTTATTTGGTATATATAAAGGTTTTTAAAGAATAGGGTTTTAGTAAGAAAATTGAGGTAGATTTTAAAGAATAGGGTTTTAGTAAACTTTTGAAATCTCCGAAATACCCTTGTTTTTAAAAACATTTTCTCTTAAATTTTTTTGGGCATTACATTACAATCAAATACAAATTTAAATGATAAAACTTAATAAATTTAAATTTTGCTTGAATTTAGCTAATGCATATTTAAAGGATTTTAATATGCATTTTGGAGTCAACATTAACATGTCCTTTGCATTTAGTTGTGTCTTCATTACTAACATTATTGGTAAATTGTTAAAATTTTCTATCATGCCTTTTTTCGTCCTCTTTAAGCCTATACCAATAATTAACTTTTCAATATAACAACTTATTACTAAGTATCGTTTTATTTGGCTAATGTTAATTACTAAAATAGTATAACTAGTTGTTAAAAGGTAATACTAACCATTGGTTTTGATATATCTTAATAAAAGGGGTCTTAATATACCTACATGACCTATTATTGTGATGATTCTTTGAGGTTCCTAATATGATCAGGTGAACAAATATAATATAGACAACTTATGTAGCTCAAATATCCAATATATTAAATAAACACATTTTCCCTTATTATTTTAGACCCTTCTTTTCTTTTTCCCATATGATTATATAAGAGTACATGACAAGATAATTCTACAAAATTTATATAATCTTAGAGAAATATGTATGCTTGTATTAACCTATTAATCTATTTGACTCTTTTTGCCAATATTTCATGCAATTACATATTTATTTCTAATTGCAATGAATGTACATGATTATAAAAATACTTAAAGTAATGCTTCTAGCTTCGTAATGTAGTCCCAAAGCTAGAATTTACTATTAACTCTACCTAATTGAATAGAAACTAAAAATTTAGTTTAGACTAGAAAATTCCCTAAAATTGCTAGTTTTTAGAGAGAAAAATTACAATAACTATTTAATAAGCTATTATGTATCCACCTTTATGCTTCTATCTCATACAATAAATTAAATGTCTAATTCTCATACTAGTATCCCTAACTATTCATTTTTACATAGCTATCTTTACATAACTTTATGTGCCCTTCCAATGACCATAGTTGACTTTCTTTATCCCCTCTGCTATATATAATATACCTTAATTTATCAAATCTTTAAACCTTTCTCTAATTCACTTTATGTCATACAAGAACATTTCATTAAGTCCTTTAATCAAACTCTTATACATAAGAAACCTCAAATCATCAAGTCCCTACTATCCATTTATGGCCATAACAAATTCACATTAGCAACTTTATAATAAATGATAGGAATCATCCTCTTACTACCTTTAAGCCGAAGCTGACCTGTCTAAATAAAACACTGACCTTCTAGAAGAAGATGCCAACCTATTCTAAACCGAGGTTGAACAATTCAAGGCCGAAGTTAAATAACTTTCACAGAGGCCAAGCAAATGATAGAAAGCCAAAGAGAAGAAAAGGAGCCACTCGGCAATAAGCCTATCATCTGCCGAGATGATAAGAAACTGCAAGGCTTTACTTGAGAGCCAAGAAGGACTCGGCATGGCATCGAGAGACTCGTGTCGACTGAATCTAGAACTCAACAATTGTAGGCCAACCTCTCTGGTGTCTTGACTAAGTTATCTAAGATTTCAGGGACTCCTTCCCAAACCCGTACATCAAATTGCCGACTCCGTTCGGTTAGGATACTACTACTCTAAAGACATGTCGAGTGGTTGCATACTAACTTCTATAAAATGCATAGTTTTGTATCCTTGTATATATTTTCCCTTATTTTATTTCTAAGCTCAATTTTTTAGGGTCTAAGGTCTTGTACATTATTTACAGTTTTGCCACTAGGGTTTAGGACTTGTTATAAATAGTAACATTTGTGTAACTAAACAGGGATAGAGATAGACTAATAGATATATAGAGATATATACAGAGAGTGAAACTTTCTTCTTTCAAGCAAGGCTATACTTGAGCTAGTAAAGTTTGCATTTGTTGGATTATCGAGTGTTGATTAGACTCTTTAATCTTCCTTACGTTTTTATCAATCTTGTTCTTAGATTGTGTTGAACCTTTTCATTTAAACCAGTTAGTGAGTTAGATCTAACCTTCATTTGAAACCTTGAGTAACATTTAATATTTGTGAGTCATATTAAACTCTATTTTGAGCTCAAACTCTTGATTGTGTTTGTGTCTTGGTGAGTTATATCTATTCCCATTCACCATAAAAAACCTTCTTATTCCTCGTACCCATTTTCTTTTGAATACCCATTCCTATTAAGTTTGGGATCCACTGCCGTTTCTTTTTGGATGGATCTTTTGATCCCTTATCATATTGACATCAAAGATTTGATCCCTTATCAATAAATGTTAATTCTAAAACTTATAGATAAATATATAATAGGTAAGTAAGCAATCAAGAAATCATTTATTTCAAGGAGTTTTTTGAAGAAATTAGTAACCTTGGAGTGTAACAATTTTTCCATGCTTGAGAGGAGAGAAAATCTGGATATGGACTCAATTTAGTTTACTTTGGAGTGAATTTGACCCATTTGGACATTCCCTATTCAATTAGGCATATATCAACCAATTTAATCAATATTTTCATAATTCTTAAGCCCATTAAATTATTTTTGGTTCCATTTTATGAATTTTAAAATTATTTTGGTAATATCCCTTGTAATTCATTTAGTTTTAAGACTCAACTTTCCAGTTCTCAACTAGTTTGAAATCACTAAATCGCAAATTTCTTTAAATAAAAATTTTCTACATTTAATATTTTGAAAAGCTAAAATACTAAGGTGACTTCTCTAATATTCTAAGCTTAATCATGAAGTCTTATTGAAAATCTTAACGGTTTCACCAAAGCCCTAAGTTTAGTCATTTTGAAATACTCAAGTGTTATAATTTAACTACAAGCAATATGTCAACTAAGTTATCAATCATTAGGATACATTGCAACATGCTAATCTTATGCTATGTGACAATTTGCTAGACCTTCTAGAAATTTCATAAGATTTAGATTTGTGCTAAGCAAAACCAAGAGACAACTTCTACATGTTAGCCATAGGATTCTAAATTCTTTGAATTCATTAGTGATTTATTGTAGCCATTTGACATTCACCTATTGGAATAACACTCTTTTCCACCCAAAGATAGCTACCCATACATAATCGATTCCATTCAAAGGATGGCATCTCCTAATACAGCAAAAGTAAGGTCATGCCATTCAGAGAAACATATACAGGCATATGATCCCTTATTTCCTTATACATATCAAGTCTAAATAATTAGTAAGCCAAGGTCATATAACTAAACCTAACGAGCACAACTATGCAAGATATTCTTCAAGTATCATTCATCTAGATGTTCTGCAAAGCTAGAGGAGTTACTTAGTTAAATAGAGATCATGACAACAATAGTTCTTCAAGTAAGAAAGTTCATTTAGGATACAACACATTTAATTAATAACTTAAAAGGTTAAAAGAATTTTCTTATTACACGAGGCTTCCTAATTCCATTAAAATTTTATTTTATTCTTTATCTTCTATATGTGTTATGTAGTTTTATTCTTACTTATTACTTAAGTTAATCTTTAAGGCCACCTAAGAGTTAGGAATTTACTTTTTAGAGTTTGTATTGCTATTGGGTAACTTTTCTAAAAGCAATAGGATTCAATTTGTTTTAACATTGGCTTAACTCTTCAACTACCATTTAGAGTCCACTATGAACCCTAATTAGGATTTAATTATTCTTGAGACTTAAGTCTTTATATGGATCTAGGTTCAAAGCATATTTTATGCACAATTTACTCAAAGAGTTAGTAACCAGATATATAAGGTAGTTATCTATGTCCCATATGTATATTCAAACTTCTATTCTTACTAAAGTACTCTATGATCAAGATATTATGCCTTCAAATTATACATTTAGAGATTAATATTTGATTTAGTTTCATTTTAGCTTATGACAAGTAAATTTTTGAGTTAGCTAAAGGTTCAATTTTTCTTTAGATATGAGAAATCTTTACCTTTACCCAATTTAATATTGGTTAGATCTATGACTATATCTTAAGCTTTGTTTTCTTATGTTTATTACCATGGTTTAGGTTTGGTAAAGAATAGGTCAGTTTGAGCTTTTAGAAGAGCTCTATCAATTTTATCAAACAAACAAAAAATTAGTTCTAAATTAACCACTAAATATGCTATGGTTCCAAGACTCTATATCATGAATGTAAAAAAGGGAAATGGAGAGGGTTTTTAAGTTGAGCTTGTAAGTTTAATTAAGCTAAAGGACAAGAACAAAAGGGTATTTTGTCTTTTTATTATCACATAAAAGGAAGTTAAGTAAAGGTAGTATTTCATGTTTGAATATTTGACTTAGATTGGCCATATCTTAGCTAACTATACATATAAGTAGGAGTTGAAGCTCTACATATTTTTTTCTATTTCTAGTGTTTACTTGAAGATCCCAAATCATTCATAGTGTATAATTTAACAAAATAGGCCTCATGTGTGCTAGTTTTAGATTGAAGTTGTTTCTATTTAATCCAATAGGGAAGTTTACTTGAAATTTTCATAAGATAAAATAGCAAGCTAAAGTAGGATATTTTTTTAGGGTCAAGTATAACTAATGAAGATTTGTTTTTGGTTGAGAAGGCTATGGAAGGGTCCTAGTTATTCTTACTCTCAAATGGGTGTGTTTGGTTCCTCATTTTGCAAATAGTTTGAAGTTTTATACTAAGAAATCAATCAAAACAAGATAATTTTCTTCCTAATTGAGTAGAAACAAAAATTAATGTGTTAGGAATCTTAGAGACTTAGTTTTACTAAATTTCAAGGTTGTATGAGAAAATGGCAACCTAAAAGAAATTGATGGAAGTCAAAAATGATAATATGGGGCTTCATTTTAAGGGGTTGGTTCAAGACCTTATCAATTTAATTTTAAGATGAAAATTTATGAGATAAACTTTAAGATATTGGTGAAGCCTAAGAAGTGGAAGCTTGTAATTTCAAGGAATGTATTAGTAGCAATAATGTTTGAAATTTTGGTTAATAGGGTTTTAACCATCATAATTGTGTTCTAAGTAACACCATTGCTACCATTTTGTTTGAATTCCTTTTTCAAATGATTATGTTCAACTAATCCACTAGTTCAAGGTCTAATTCATCCTTTATACTCTAATTCTCATAAGGTTTAGGCATCATTCTAAGTTTTATTTAGCAATTCTGTACTAAATAGGTCAAATGGCTCATATAACATACTAAATGGGGTAATACAGGGGTTATGACATCTTACAATTTTTGGGAAAGCATTTTTAAACCTATGTAAGCTCAAGAGACTAATCGATATCATATAAATTTAATATCGACATAATACCCAATATATGGGGTATAATTTAAATATATTTCTAAGCTAAAATTTATCTAATTTTCACCTTATCTACTATCGAAATGTTTATTAGGGTCAAAACTATTGATAGTTAGTCGTCCAATAGATATTTTAAGGATATAACACATTTCATACTTCTAATCTAGACTGTGTCATCGTTAAATGAAATTTTATGTATGAACAACAAGTTTGTCAATTTCATATAGTTAAGGCTTTCGACATTCAAGGAGTCATAATCCATCAAAATCTGTAAACCCTAGGAAATCAGTAGTTAAACCCTAACTCAAGTCCAAGTATCCTAAACTGTATAATAAGTCGATAAGGCAAGTAATAATAAAAGATTATAGAATTTAATAAATCAAATATAACACCGATAATAAAACTTTAGGAATTGATCGAAACCCTAAATTGCGTACTAAAACCCTAAAACTGATTTATGTACCATTAATCAAAATTGAACTCGAATTTATTTCAAACCCTAAAATTATAAATATAAAGCTATAAAATATTTAAATATTACTCGATAGTGAGATAATCATAGTTGATTACAATTTTTGACTAAATTGTTCATTCGCGTGAAATTTTAACGAAATCGCTATTATAACTTATAAAATTTTAATTGTAACGACTACCGATTAAATTGATAAATTTTCACAAAAATTTAAAAATTGATTTATGAGGAGTCTGGTTATAATTTATATGTTTCAAAAAATTACATATATTTATTATTTTCCTTCTCTTTGTTTTCTTTTTTTTTTCTCTTTTCTTTCTTTTCTTCTTTTCTCCATTTGACACGTTCTGGAATGAATTAGAACAAAAAAATCAGCATAAGCAACCCATGTAACTAAATAAATTGCCATGTGTTGAGTTTATAATAAAAGAAAAGAAATTAGAGATAATTACTTTGTCCCATCCTCATAAATGCAAAGATTAAGATAAGATTTTTTTTTTATTTTACCTTTCTTAAACCTGCTAATCACTAAAATAAATAAATAAATAAATAAAGTCTAGAAAAATTTTTTTAATACAAACCAAAACTTAGAAGCAAAAACGTAAAAAGAAGGAAGGAAAAGAAGAAGAAAGGTTAAAAGAAATAGCTAAGGAATTATTTTGTAATTATAGATATATATTATATAGTATATACATGTATAATTATAGTATTTTTATGGTATTTTTATACATATAACATTGCTAGTACATACATATATGCATAAATACTTAGATTGAATTATATATGTATGTATAAGGCTATGTATGTACACATGTATGTATGTAAGTATATTATACGGAAATGTTATATATTATGTATTTTTTTAAGAATACATATAATTAGTATTAAGTATTTTTACAAAATAATTATAGTATATATATATATATGTGTATGTGTGTATGTACACGTAAACTATGTATATATGTATACATGTATAATTATTTTCGTATATATATATATATATATATATACATAAATATGTAGACATATAGTATATAAGTAGTGGTATATTTCTGAAAGTGGTAATATATGTATATAGGACATATATATATATATAATATAGAGTATATATTGTGGTATACCGCATATACTATAAAATACATGTATAATATATAGTATACATATTTTATAGCAAATACTATGTAAATATATATATACTAAATATATAAAACATAAATAGGTATTTGTATATTATTTATATCTATGTATGTATTTATATTTATGTACACATGTAAAACTTATATGTATAAATACAAATACATGAATAGATGGATATGTAATAAGAGTATGTTTGTTTTCAAAAAATACATATACATAGATATGGCGTATAACATATTATATTTTATGTAGTATATCGAAAATATATATATGTAATATAATAATATCTATAAACGAAAATAAGTTTATAATTATGTAAGGAGTAGGTATATATATATATATATTACCGTAAATTAAGAGTTTTTCCATAAGATAAAATTATAAAATTCATCAAATATATTATAAGTCTATATATATATATGTATAAATCGTGAAATATAGATAAATAATAAGAAAATAAGATATAATAAAAATAATAATGGCAATAATGATAATAATAATCATAATAAAGCTAAAATCTCAAAAATAGGAAAAGTATACTTAAAATAATAAAAATATCAGATATATTGTTTAAATAATTATTACATCGTAAATATATTAAGAAAAAGCGAAAATTAATATTTTATAATTTTTAAACTTGAAAAGTAAATTTTATGATATCTTTATATCACAATTTAAACTACGAGTCACAACGTCCAAAATAGACCTCATTATGAGAAAATGCGCTAAAAAACGATCAAAATGGACTATAAGTTAATAACGATCCAAGCTAAAATGAAAAAGTTACATACGAATCAATAAAAAGCTTGAATTGATAATTCCACATAATTAAGTGAAGTAGACCTTACAAATTATAACACTAGTTAACTTTAAATTCCTAAACTTACAATATTTTTATTATTCTCAGGTAATTTTGATATAGACCCTAAGCTGCTACCAAACTACTACGACCCTTGAGTTAGCTATGATTGAGTGAGTTTTTCCTAATGATTCCATATTTGTTTGTGTTTGTAGTTAGTGAATATAAGTTATGATTAATAAATAAATGTGTATGGGGTTGGATTATGCTTATACATGATAATTGTTATTGACGGTAAATTTACTTTAAACTTCAATAATGTAATGATAGTTGCATAGTAGATTCCCTAAGAATTGATTTTTTGTGACTTGGAATGATCACTGAATAAATAAGACTTAATTTTATTCAACTAGAAAAAGTTAACTTGGATCATGCATAATCATGCATTGCATAACTAATTCCGATAGTCAGATTATACGGAGGTAGCGAGAGGCCATACATAAGTTGATTATTGATTGTGATAAGATTCCGTACGATGCACATGTGTAATATGACCTTACCCTGGCCAGCAGGATGACTAGGTGTAGGAGGCGCCAACCGCTTAGCTAAGGGTCGAGTCTAGAGGCCTTCGTTTAGGGGTAAGTGAGGGCTACGTAAACTTACTCACAATCATATGTAGAACTCGTTTTAATAAAACTGATAATAGATGTACCATTACATTTTAAATACAAAACGCAGAGTTTCATTATCAAATAAGTTCTAATATAATGCCCAGATCTAACTGTACCGATGAACCTCCAACCTTGACTTCGGAGGGCGTTAAATCTAAGTTGCATGCAGTACTTAGTCACCTGCATGTATTTGTTTGGCACACTATTTGTCATGCATTTATTTGGTTAAACCTAATTATTGTATGACTTGATTGCTATATGGTTAAGGGAAATCATCTCACTAAGCTAGTTAGCTTATACCCTTGTAGTCTTCTCTCACAGGCTAATCTTTTTATGGAGTCGGGCTGTCACATGCCCGAGGTTAGTTTTCTACACGGGGTCAGTATGGGAGCTAGATGTGATCAAAGAGTATTTCTGATAGTTTATAAAGCTAAATATATAATTGATATTCTGGTTTAACTCAAGACATGTTCCAGACTTTGTATTTGTAAACTTTTATATAAATAGACAATGTATTATGTTTTTATAATTTTATTATTTATCATGAGATGATATTGCTTGAGCTTGCGCACTCTTAGTAGTTAGTAGTAGCTATAGCTTTATGTATCGTATAAAAAGGTCGTTGATTGAAAGGGAATTCAATCTACAATCCTTTGTACGGTATACGGTGACTGCCACGACTAGCCCCCTTAGGTCGTAGCAGTTAGGTAGTATCAGAGCATAACTCAAACTAGGTTAAATAAAACCTAACCTTAGATAGTAGGATACCTTACTTGGGAAGATTGAGAGGGGCAGGACCGTGTTAAGTGTTTAAGCTTTATTTTACATATTAAAAGCTATGATAGAAAAATTATAAAAGTAACTTTATGCCTTATTGATTTAGAGGATTGAGTTAGAGCTGCGGACTTCTTTTGCTCTATTTCATCTTCGAGAGGGAGAGAGTCTATGAGATTTCCGACGTCGACTTAGGATTACTTAAAAGGACTTAGCATTGGTTGGCCGACCTCATACTATTGGTAAGGTGCTATTTGCCTAGTACTGAATACTAAGCCCCTATTGGATTGATAGGAGGATTTATTGGGTTTTTGGCTCAATCAGTCATTTCCCTACTGATGAGGAGATGATTTATTATTTAGAGTCGGAGGGGAGTACAGACCATACTCAGGAGATTATGTTTTTGGTTGATGCTAATTCCCTTCCACTACCACCATCTTTTGGTCATAGTAGGATAGTCAGACGTGAGATAGCCCTAGTTGTAAATCACCGTGCCGACCATTTTTCTATTATTGCTTAGGATTGAGCTAGAGTTATAGCTAATATAAGGACTAGTAGGGATCCGTGGTATGATCATACTTATAGCATTGATGTTCTTGTACTACAGTCGAGGTTTGGATTTGATGGACTTGGTTTACTATTAAATACCCCGATCATACAGGCCGAGCCATTACAGTAGATACCCCCCAACTGAAGAGTTTGAGTACTATCAAATAGACCCTGGACTTCCACCTATAGTTTTGGTAGGCGGTGACTCATCTGATATACTTACTATCACATCGGATCTATTGGATTTTTGGCTACCAAGAGAATAAGCTCGACAAACCCCTAGTGAGGAGTCTAGTATATATTCCAATGTTGGATCGACATTTCCCTAACGCAGACAGGAGGAGGATACAGCTGCAGGACCTTCTACTCGACACTGAGAGATGTTAAGGATGATTTTGTTGTATTATGTTTCAGCTGTTAGTATCTAAGTGATCATGCATGCTCCTTTTGTTGTATATATTAAGATCATGACTGATCATTTTGTATTTTAGAGAGTTTTCATATAGTGAGGTTATTTTGTGTTATGAGAGTTTTAATGTACTTAAGAGCCTTATGTATGGTGAGAACTTATGTAATATGGGAGCTCTTTTGTACTTTCAAAACTCTGTATTCTAGATTGGTTTGTATATATATCAGTAGAGTTTCACTCGTTAAAAGTGACCACTACATAGATGTAACCTCAATATATTGATAAAAAATTAAAGATTACAACCTTTGCTACTATTGCTATGAGGTGTATATATATGTGTGTTATCTTCATTTGGTATTGGTGGTTTCTACAATTATTTAGAATAAGTTGATCATTATAACTAAATAATTGAAAAGTGGTAATGAATTTCTCAGTCAAGTTAGATACAGAAGATGGCAACTGGATGAGCAAGCTCAACCTGTTCAAGAAAGAGAATAATTTGTATAAGGAAGACCACCGAGAAGGCCTTGAGATAGAATAGATGAGATTCTTACGACTATCCATGTGCAAAATGAATTGTTAAAAACATATTTAGCTCGGAAGCCAGTACCACCTGTATAAGCTGTAGTAAAATCGGAAATTCCTTTACCACCTCCACTACCACAAGCTATACTAGTAGGAGTGATGCCTCAAGCACCTATGGATCTCAGGCGATAGCGTAGCCTCTTACCATAATTTATACAGGGTAACAAATATTTTGAGGGTGTAGCCAATAGACCTGATGAAGTAGAAGATTGGTTACATCAGATTGAAAGATCATTTGAGGCATTCAAGATTGTACCACATCTTAAGCTTACCTATGGTACATATGTTAAAATGAGAGCACGAACTTGGTGGGAATCAAAATAAAGGAATTTGAGAGGACCAATAATTTGGGAATTTTTCCAACATGAATTTCTGGAGTATTACTTTCCTGGAAGTTTAAGGTTCAAGTATAGTGAAAATTTGTTGGACATTATGAAAGGGACCGTACTGTAAAGCAGTACAAAGCAAAATTTAATAGGTTATTGCAATTTGCACCACCTGAATATCAAATAAGTGATAGATTAAAGATGCAAATCTTTTCCAGGGGATTTGACGCTGACATGAGAAGAAGAATTATGGAGTTTGAACTAAGAAACTTTGCTGATATGGTGGAAAAAGTACGAGTATTAGATAATGAAAAAAGGCAAAGTGAGGATGCAGGAAAATGTAAAATAAGTGTATTTAGGAAGACACCTTTTGAAAGGCCTGGTGGAAGTAATAGTAACAAGATGAGAAGATTTATAAAACCACTCAGAAGGTTTCAAAGAAAGAGTAATGAACCACCAAAGTGCTGGAAGTGTAAAGGGACTCATTACCCTAGAGATTGTTCCTAGTTACAAGGGAAATGCTTTTATTATGGTGAAAGCTCGCATTGGGTAACAGATTGTCCCAAAAAGAATACTGTTACTTGTTTCATCTGCAGCAAAGTTGGACATTATCCTACTACTTGTCCACAATACACAACTGCAAATGGTCAAGTTACTAAACTACCACTAGCTGTTAGATGTCCTACTATTGGAAGAGCGATTGGAGGACCAAATGTGGGAAATATACGTCTAGGTGCAGCAAATTCCGCCAGAGTATATAATTTGGAAGGTAATTGGAGTTATGAGGACTATGTAGAAGAAGGTTTAGAAGTACCTGAAGGACTAAAGAATTTGTGGATTATGAGTTGATAGCTGGTATGTATCCTAAATTCTCATTGTTAAATTGCTTTAGTTATTATGAATAGTATATGAAGCATTGAATAATAATAAGTAAATAGAAGTGGTCAATGAAAATTTATAAAGCTATAACCTAAGAATAAGACTTAACAATTTTGTGATTCAGGGAATATCGACATAGTTAGACATTCAGTTTATACCTTATTTGATACGGAAGCTACACATTCTTTCATAGCTCCAGGAGTAGTAAAGCAAACTGGTTTAGTTGCAACTGCTATAGATTCAAGTTTGGGAGTGAGAGCACCTACTGGAAGTGTAGTAATTATAAGAGAAATGGTGAAAGAGTGTCCTTTAAAGACCCAAAACTTTAACATTAAAGTAGATATGATTATTTTAGATATGGATAAGTATAACGCCTTGTTAGGAATGAATTAGATGACAAGTGTGAAAGCTACTATTGACTGTAAAGAAAAGCAAGTGTTGTTTGAGGATTTAAGAGGAAATAAAGGTATATTTCAAGGGAATTATGCAATAGCAAGAATACAAGAGCTAAGTGCTTTAGAGTTGTTCACGGATGTTGGTTGGTTGAATGCTTTGGATACTGAGTCTAAAAAGTTAAATGTAGAAGAAATTTTAGTGGTGAATGAATCTTCTGATGTATTTCCAGATGAATTGCCTAGATTACCACCAAAAAGAGAGATCGACTTTGTTATTGATTTAATTCCAAGAACTAAGTCGATATCTAAAGCTCCATATAGAAGGGCTCCAATTGGGTTACAAGAATTGAAAAAGCAATTACAAGAGTTAATAGATCAAGGCTTTATAAGGCCAAGTGTTTCACCCTAAGGAGCACCAGTATTACTTGTCAAGAAGAAGGATGGATCACTTAGGCTTTGTATTGATTACAGAAAGTTGAATAAGATGACCATCAAGAACAAATTTCGCTTTTGAGGTTTGATGATTTGTTTCATCAATTGTAAGGTGCAAGTGTCTTTTCTAGGATTGACTTAAGGTCAGGCTATCATCAATTGAGAATTAAGTTAGAGGATGTTCCAAAGACGACGTTTCGGACGAAATACGATCATTATGAATTTATGGTGATTCCTTTTGGTCCGACGAATGCTCCTGTCACATTCATGGATCTAATGAACCGTGCGTTCAAACCTTTATTAGATAAGTGCATAATTGTGTTCATTGATAATATTTTGGTATATTCTGCTATATCTAAGCAACATAAAGATTATTTGAGAATGGTGTTGCTAACTTTACGAGAATACAAGTTATATGCGAAATTGTCTAAGTACGATTTCTGGTTAAAAGAAATATCTTTTCTTGGACATGTCATAATAGGAGATGGTATATCGATTGATCCTGAAAAGATTAAGGCTATAGTGGAATGGAAAAGACCAAAGATGGTTATTGAGATTCGAAGTTTTCTTGGATTGGCTGGGTATTATAGGAAGTTTGTTAAAGACTTCTCAAAGATTTCGAAAACACTTATGCAATTGACACAGAAGAATGTAAAATTTGAGTGGGGTGAAAAACAAGAAAAGAGTTTCTAAGAGTTAAAAAAGAGATTAGTGTCCGCCCCGATTCTTCTATTGCCAAATGATAAAGAGCCTTTCACTATGTATAGTGATGCTTCTAAAAATGGATTGGGATGTATACTTATGCAAAGAGGAAAAGTGATTGTATATGCTTCGAGACAGTTGAGACCACATAAGCAAAATTATCCAACTGATGATTTGGAACTTACTGCTATAGTGTTTGCATTAAAGCTGTGGCAACACTATCTGTATGGACAAATGTGTGAAATTTTTACTGATCATAAGAACCTTAAGTATTTGCTTACTTAGAAGGAGTTGAATATGAGACAAAGAAGATAACTTGAGTTGATCAAAGACTATGATTTAAGAATTAATTACTGCCTAGGAAGAGTAAATGCAGTTGCTGATGCATTAAGCAGGAAGAATTATGGTGAAGTTGCTTCTCTTTTGACTGATAAAAGGGAACTCATTAAAGAGTTTGAAAGGTTAAATTTAGAGTTTTCATGGCATGAAGAAAATATTGAATTATCAAATTTGGAGATAGAGCCAACACTGATGCAAAGAATTAAGATTGCTCAGCAAGGGAATGCTGTATTTAATCATATCAAAGAAGAAATGCGAAGTAGATTTTTCGAATGGATGAATATGATACACTTCGTATGAATAACCGATTGTGTGTACCTGACGATGAGGAGCTTCGAAAAGAAATTTTAAGTAAAGCTCATTATTCAGGCTATAGTGTACATCTAGGAGGAATGAAGATGTACTAAGATTTGAAAAAGAATTACTGGTAGAATGGAATGAAACAAGATGTGGCTTATTTTGTGCTTAAGTTTGAAACTTGTCAAAGCGTGAAAGCTGAACATCAACGACCAGGGGAATTACTACAACCCTTATCTATTCTAAAGTAGAAATGGGATTAGGTATCTATAGATTTCGTGAATGGTTTACCAAGGATAGTTGCTGGTTTTGATGCAATTTGGGTAATCGTTGATCAACTTACCAAATCAGCTCACTTTTTGCTAATTAACAAGACTTTTTCTTTGGAGAAATTGGCAAGGATATATATCAAGGAGATAGTGAGACTCCATGGTGTCCCAATAGGAATTGTATCAGATAGAGATCCTAGATTTATATCAAAGTTTTGGGGAAGTTTACAAAAAAGTAATGGGAACGAAGCTACAATTCAGCACAGCATATCACCCTTAAACTGATGGACAAATTGAAAACTATTCAAACTTTGGAAGATATGTTGAGGCCATGTATCATAGAGTTTAAAGGAAGTTGGGATGCTCATTTTCCTTTGGTTAAGTTCGCCTATAATAACAGTTATCACTCAACCATGCACATGTGACCTTATGAAGCTTTATATGGGAGAAAGTGTCGATCTCCATTATTTTTAGGATGATGTAGAGAAAGCTGCAATAGGTCCCGATCTGATTCAAGAAACAATAGATAAAATCGTAGTGATCAAACAAAAGATGAAAGAATCCCAAGATAAACAAAAGAGCTGGGCTGATTTGAAGAGAAGGGAATTGGAATTCCAAGTGAGAGAACATGTTTATCTAAGGGCAAAACCGATCAAAAGTATTCATTGTACTAAAGCCCAAGGAAAACTAAGTCCAAGATATATAGGTCCATTTAAGATTTTAGAACGTGTTTGGAGTCTAGCTTACCAATTAGCATTGCCACCTAATTTGTTGAGAATTCATAACGTTTTCCATGTGTTAGTTCTAAGGAAACACATTCCTAATCCCGATTGTATCGTTGCATTGGAACCAATAAGACTACAAGAAAACTTGACATACGAAGAACACCCAATGAAGATTATAAATAGTAAAGTACAACAATTGAAGAATAAACAAATTTGTTATGTTAAGATATTATGGAGAAACCATGAACAAGAGTCAGCTACCTAAGAAGTGAAAGATGAAGTAAAGAGGAGACATCCCTACCTATTTGTAGAACCAAGTATGCATCTCAAGTTTTGAGCACAAAACTTGTTTGAAGGGAGGAAGAATGTAAACCCTAGGAAATCAGTAGTTGAATCCTAACTCAAGTCCGAGTATCCTAAACTGTATAATAAGTCAAAAGGCTAGTAACAATAAAAGATTGTGGGATTTAATAAATCAAATATAACACTGATAACAAAACTTTAGGAATTAATCGAAACCCTAAATCGCGTACTAAAACCCTAAAACTGATTTATGAACCATTAATCAAAATTGAACTTGAATCTGTTCGAAACCCTAAAATTATAAATCTAAACCTATAAAATATTTAAATATTACTCGATAGTGAGATAATCATAGTTGATTAAAATTTTCGACTAAATCGTCCATTCACGTGAAATTTTAATGAAATTGCTACAATAACTTGTAAAAATTATAATTGAAACGAATTCCAATTAAATTGATAAATTTTCACAAAAATTTAAAAATCAATATATGAGGAGTATTGTTATAATTTATATGCTTCGAAAAATTACATATATTTATTATTAATTTTTATTTTCCTTCTCTGTCTTTTTTTTTCTCTTTTCTTTCTTTCCTTCTTTTCTCCATTTGACACATTCTAGAACAAATTAGAAAAAAAAAATCAGCATTAGCAGCCCATGTGACTGAATAAATTGCCATATGTTGAGTTTACAATAAAAGAAAAAAATAAGAGATAATTACTTTATCCCATCCTCATAAATGCAAAGATTAGGATAAGATTTTTTTTTTAATTTTGCCTTTCTTAAACCTACTAATCATCGGGAAAAAAAAAGAAATAAATAAAGTCTGGAAAATTTTTTTTAATGCAAACCAAAACTTAGAAGCAAAAACGTAAAAAGAAGGAAGGAAAAGAAGAAGAAAGGTTAAAAGAAATAGCTAAGGAATTATTTTGTAATTATAGATGTATATTATATAGTATATACATGTATAAATATAGTATTGGTGTGGTATTTTCATACATATAACATTGCTAGTTCATACACATATGCATAAATACTTAGATTGAATTATATAGTATGTATAAGGCTATGCATGTACACATGTATGTATATAAGTATATTATACGGAAAGGTTATATATTATGTATTTTTTTAAGAATACATATAATTAGTATTAAGTATTTTTACAAAATAACTATAGTATATATATATATATATATATATATATATGTGTGTATGTGTGTGTGTATGTGTATGTGTGTGTGTGTGCATGTATACGTAAACTATGTATATATGTATACATGTATAATTATTTTCGTATATATATATATATATATATACATAAATATGTAGACATATAATATATAAGTAGTGGTATATTTCTAAAAGTGGTAATATATGTATATAGGACATATATATATAATATAGAGTATATATTGTGGTATACTGCAAATACCATATAATACATGTATAATATATAGTATACATATTTTATAACAAATACTATGTAAATATATATATACCAAATATATAAAACATAAATAGGTATTTGTATATTATTTATATATATGTATGTATTTATATTTATGTACACATGTAAAACTTATATGTATAAATACAAATACATGAATATATGGATATGAAATAAGAGTATGTTTGTTTTCAATAAATACATATACATACATATGGCGTATAACATATAATATATATATGTAGTATACCGAAAATATATATATATGTAATATAATAATATCTATAAACTAAAATAAGTTTATAATTATGTAAGGAGTAGGTATATATATTACCGTAAATTAAGAGTTTTTCTATAAGATAAAATTATAAAATTCATCAAATATATTATAAGTTTATATATATATATGTATAAATCGTAAAATATAGATAAATAATAAGAAATAATAAAAATAATAATGGCAATAATGATAATAATAATCATAATAAAGCTAAAATCTTAAAAATAGAAAAAGTATACTCAAAATAATAAAAATATCAAATATATGGTTTAAATAATTATTACATCATAAATATATTAAGAAAAAGCGAAAATTAATATTTTATAAATTTTAAACTTAAAAAGTAAATTTTGTGATATTTTTATATCATAATTTAAACTACAAGTCACAACATCCAAAACATACCTCGTTATGAGAAAATACACTCGAAAACGATTAAAATAGACTATAAGTTAATAATGATCCATGCTAAAACAAAAAAAGTTACACGCAATTCGATAAAAAGTTCGAATTGACAATTTCACATAACTAGGTGAAGTAGACCTTACAAATTATATCACTAGTTAACTTTAAATTCCCAAACTTGCAAAATTTCTATTATTCTCATGTGATTTTAATATAGACCCTGAGCTGCTACTAGACTACTATAACCCTTAAGTTAGCCATGACTGAGTGAATTTCTCTTAATGATTCTATACTTGTTTGTGTTTATAGTTAGTGAATGTAAGTTATGATTAATAAATGAATGTGTATGGGGTTGGATTATGCTTGTGCATGATAATTGTTGTTGATAGTGAATTTACTTTAAACTTCAATAATGTAATGATAGTTGCATAGTAGATTCACTAAGAATTGATTGTTTGTGACTTGGAATGATTATTGAATAAATAAGACTTAATTTTATTCAACTAGAAAAAGTTAACTTGGATCATGCATAATCATGCATTGCATAACTAATTCTGGTAGTCATATTATACGGAGGTAACGAGAGGCCATACGTAGGTTGATTATTGATTGTGATAAGATTTCGTACAATGCACACGGGTAATATGACCTTTCCCTGGCTAGCAGGATGACTAGGTGTAGGAGGCAGCAACCGCCTGGCTAAGGGTCAAGTCTAGAGGCCTTCGTTCAGGGATAAGTGAGGGCTACATAAACCTACTCACAATCATATGTAGAACTCGTTTTAATAAAACTGGTAATGGATGTACCATTACATTTTAAATATGAAACTCGGAGTTTCATTATGAAATAAGTTCTAATATAATGCTCGGATTTAACTGCACCGATGAATCTCCAACCTTAACTTCGGAGGACGTTAAATTTGAGTTGCATACAGTACTTGGTCACCTGCATGTATTTGTTTGGCATACTATTTGTAATGCATTTATTTGGTTAAACCTAACTATTGTATGACTTGATTGATGTATGGTTAGGGGAAATTATCTCACTAAGCTAGTTAGCTTATACCCTTGTAGTCTTCTCTCACAGGCCAATTTTTTTATAGAGTCAGGCCATCGCATGTCCGAGGTTAGTTTTCTACACGAGGTTAGTGTGGGAGCTGGATGTGATCAGAGAGTATTTCTGATAATTTATAGAGCTGAATATGTAATTAATATACTGGTTTAACTTAAGACATATTTCAGACTTTGTATTTGTAAACTTTTATACAAATAGACAATGTATTATGTTTTTATAATTTTATTATTTATCATGAAATGATATTGCTTAAGCTTGCGCACTCTTGGTAGTTAGTAGTAGCTATAGCCTTGTGTATCGTATAAAAGGGTCATTGATTATAAGGGAATTCAATTTACAATCCTTTGTACGGTATATGGCGACTGCCATGACTAGTCCCCTTAGCTCGTGACAAAATCAACATGCATATGTTTCTAGGTATTAAAGATGCCCTTACACATAATAAATAGCAACATGCATGTGTCCTAGGACCACTTTTGAAGTGTAAATAGTAGGTTTACAAGAGAGGCCGGTTATGAAAATTCACTAGAATGCAAAACTAATCAAAGTTCAGGATAACACCACATATAAGAGTAATTTAGAAAATGAATCAACCTACAAGAGTGTAACATACATGCATCCTAGGATCTCATTTCAAGTGTAAACAATAGGTTTACAAGAGACTTCAGCCATGATGACAATACTACCTATAAGAGTAATTTAGAGGCTAAATTAACTTACATACACTAAGAATTTCCTATGGATTCATTAAGAAATTAACCTACATGTATGATTAGATGGACTTACCTCTTTAGAGGTTGAGTTTTCAATGATCAAGGGGATTTACAAGCTCTAAATTCAAAAATAACCCATTAATGAATGAAAATAGAATATTTTGGTGTATAGATGTTAGTTCAAAGCTTTTACCTTGATAAGAGTTTTTGTGAGCTCGGGAATCTATTCCAGCTTCTTGTAGATGGCATAAAAAGTGATGGAAGAGGATAGAGTCATGTGAAGCAAAGATTTAATGGTGATTGGAGTGTTATTCTTGGTAAAAATTGATGGTGAATGATGATAGTGGTGGAGAGGATTCAACAAAGGGGAGTAAGAAAGGATGATTTTTAATGTAGATTTATCTCTCCTCTAACATATAATGGTTTTATATATGAATTGGATAGGAACTTTTGCAAGATATTGCAAGTTTCAAAGATGAAGTAAAATTGAATTGATTGATAATTACATGAGGAAATTGAGAACTATAAGCATGAATAACTAGTCACCATATGTTTAGCCAATGTGATGGCTTATCATAACTAATTTGATTTTTATCTATTTAAATTGTTTACTTATATAAGTGTTCACTCACTTATATATGTAGATTTTTACTTGAGAAAATTCAAGAAATTTTGAGTAAAATAAGAGATAGAATATATGGAAAAAGAATATAAAATCAACATATGGTTTGGAATTGGTTTTCAGTCAATGTATTATGACTCTTAACCATGAGTCCCATTGATATGAAATCAATCAAATTGGACATAGATAGACAAAGTTGGGGGTGCTAAGAGTAACATTACATTTAGGAATTCATGGGAATCTATTTGTTTTGCCAGGGCTAAATTATTTCATCATTTCATAATATGTTTTAGTTAGTAGTAAAAGAATGTAGGGTATATTTTACATATTTTCACATATTAGTTTAATAGCTTCAATAATCTCAATATGTATTAATTTATTTCATAGGGGTTGTATGTTTCATAAGTATTAAGAGTATGCTAAAATTTAAATATTAGTTGACACCCATGATGAGGTGTAAAGTCATATTTTCTGAAGACTTATAACTCTTTATAATACATATATGAAAGGATTGTATCATTTTTGAAAAGGCATCATAGGTTTCATAAATAAAAAAAACAATAGAATGGCCTCGGGTCTTTTGCTAATTTTGGTAGAGTTACTCTTAAGACAAATTGTGAGAGAGTGTCCTATAAAATCCTTAAATGTTATACATTTAAACAAGGCATATAGATTGTGGGTTGTGAGCATGTTTTTCGATGGTAACTAACTTTTGATTGTGAGTATATACATAAAGCATTATTGATTGTATTAGTGCTTCAACTAGTGCCGGTGATCAATTTCTGGTGCATATCTACAAGAGTTTAGTAAATCTATCTCTGTTTATTGTCATATTTATAAACCAACATTGATATCAATGCCCATTTAGTTGTTTCCAAACACGTACATTTTTTTATGGCCAAGCATATGTAGTTTACTTATGTATCTATCGGCAAAACGTGATTTAATAAGATAAAAAATAACAACAAATCGCCTTCTTTTTGTTTTTGTTTTTTTGTTTTCCTTTGTCTTGATTGTCTATAAACGGATGTTGATGTATGAAATAAGGAAACAACAAGTTTAACTTGTTACTTTGTGGGTTTACAAATTATATTATGTTTATGATGTAAGAGGTTTTATCATATCTTAACTTCAAATTGCATATTTAAAAGAAAATAGAAGTGGTTGCTCTCTGTTGTTTGGAGATTGCAATATTATGTATCCTCTATTTGATAATAATTATTATGAAAGGGAACATGGACATTTACTCCACCATTAAAAAAAAAACAATAGGCATGTAAAATGAGAAGATGTATCTTATAGTATGAACCATGATTGCAATGGTTGAAAATTCATGTCCCCAAAGTAATTATATATGGCATGGCAGAAATTGTTATACAAAGCATCAATGCTTGGATACAACTTATTATTGCTAAATGATTTCACATTGTTACTCCAACCATATGTGTTAATTGTAAAAGGTAACACATATATAAAAGTGAGCAATAAATGCAATTCATCGTGTATATATATATATATATATATATATATATTACCAATTACAAACATTCAAGTTTTGTAACCATTACTATTTAACTATTTGGTTGTAACTCTTCTCTCAAGGTTGCTCATATGTAATGGGAAGTACAACATTCATACAAATTTAATGTAGCTTTATTTAATTTTTTAGATGATTCTATTATATTTTATATTTTGAAATTCTATTTGATGTCTAATAATTGATTATACATAAGGCCCGATGCTTACACATTAAAAATTTAGGATGTTGTGTTATTGATTTTTTATAGTTATGAAAGTGTATTTCATGCTACAAACAAAAATTTTGAGTACATTAATGCAACTGAGAAATAAATCACTAGATTTTGATTTTACATGCTTATATGTCCTTATTTTTCTAAATAAGAGGTTCTGAGCATGTTTATTATTTAGAATTATTTAATTAAAGATAGAATTTCAAATTAACAATTCTTTGGAGAATTTTAGTTTTGAATTTTTTTGAAAAATTATGTGTTTATTTTGAGCAATATGACATTATTGCAAAATTATGTGTTAATCAATTAATTAAAGAAAGAATGGCATTGCTTACATTAAGTTGCTAAGTTGCATACAATATGACATTATGTGTTTATTTTAAGCAATACTCCACGACAAAGAGATATGTGATGTTCTCAAAGAGGAATTTAGGGGTACCTTTGTAAGTAAATTGAGGGGGCTTAAAATCAAATTTGACACTTAGAGGAAGTATTAGAATCATACAACGAGATAGCATCTAAGAGAAATGTCAAACATGATTAGTCAACTAAAATCTATTACACATGCCTTAACTATTGAACAAGAAGTGCAAGCTATATAATTTGGTCCCTTCTAGATAATTGGGAACATGAATATGACTCATATTGAAAACATTAAAACATTTGATGGTATTTGACATCACATTGAACTAGAGAATTAGCACTTAGAAACTGCTAAGTCTAATAAAAATGTGTTTGTTGCTAAACCCACTTCAAATGGAGCCTCGAGTTCTAAAAGGAAGAGGAGTTACAAGAATTATAAGAATGGAAATGGGACAAGACCAGTAAATAAAAAAGCTAAGAAATATCACTTTAAGAGAAGCGAATGTGATGTTAAGAAAGATAAGGGTAAAATGAAGTGCTTTAATTGTGGACAATTGAGACACTTTGCTTGTAAGTGCACTTAGCTAAAGAAGGCAAGGTATCCTGCTTCTTCACATTACCTTTATGTTTCTAATTGTGAATTACTTACTAAACCTCATCCTATATGGATTGTAGGTTCAGCAGCCAAAGATAATGTAGCTAGAGATCATAAAGCTTTCGTAGAGTATTATTGGATACTAAGTAGATTGCGATGGATATATGTTAGAAACAACACTAGAGTTGAAGTCAATGGATAGGTACTTGCAAGCTAGACTTATATGGTAACAAGACCCCCTTTCCATATGATGTCCTTTTTCTCACCAGAAATCAACAAAACTTAGTTTTTGTTTCAGCAATTTTAGGTTTAGGGTATAGTCTTGACTTTCGTGGAAATTATGTTAATGTTTATTTGGGAATTGTATCTTATGGATCTAGCTATATGTTAAATGGTTTTATCATATTAGATGTCGAACCAAATATTGAAAGACTTAAAGGTTGTTTTTTATTTATAGCATCATTTGAAATACTATTATTGATGTGAATACTTAGCATGTTAGATTAGGTCACATCGAGCAAGATAGAATGCATAGATTAGCTAGAGAATAGTTTTTAAGCTCACTAATTGAAATAAATTTATCTATGTGTGAATTTTTTTTAGTTGATAAATCAATAAGAAAACCTTTATGCAAAGCAACTCAATCCACTTATCCATTACAATTAATACATTCTGATATTTATGGTCTTATAAATGTGAAGATGAGGAATGGATCCTCATGTCTCATTACATTTATAGATGATTATACATGTTTTAGTAACACCAATCTGATTTCTCACAAATTCGAAGCACTCGATTGTTTTGAAAAAATTTTAAATTTAGTCAAGAATCAGTTAAATAAAAAAGGTAAAAGCCTTAAGGATCAATAAGGAACGTGAATATCAATATGAGCATTTTAAAAAACTCTATAAACCCCGTAAATTTAGCTATTTAAAAGTAGAATTGAGCCCTAATACTATAGATGACTTGATAAGTTATTAAAGCCGAGTAAGATAAAAATTTAATAAATCATAAATCTAAATATATTATAAGTAGTAAAAACCTTAGAAATTGATTAAAATCCTAAATTGTATACTAAAACCCAAAAATTTACTTACACACCATTAATCAAAATTAAACCCGAATTTGATCGAAACCCTAAAATTATAAATATAAACCTATAAAATAGTTAAATATTACTCAATAATGATAAAATTATAGTCGATTGTAATTTTTTACTAAATAGCCTATTCGCATGAAATTTTAACGAAATCGCTATAATAACTTGTAAAAATTATAATTGTAACAAGTACCAATAAAATTGATAAAATTTCACACAAGTTTGAAAATTAAGTTATGATAAGAATTTTTATAATTTTTATGTCTCGAAAAATTACATATATTTATTATTAATTTTTATTTTCCTTCTCTTTCTTTTTCATTTTATCTCTTTTCCTTCTTTTCTTTCTTTTCTCCAATTGTTATGTCCTGGAAATGGAACTCAAATGGTAGCTCATGTGAGGAAATAAATTGCCATGTGTTAAGTTTACAATAAAAGAAAAAAATTGAAGATAAGTACCTTGTCCCATCTTTATTAATTCAAAAGATTAGGATAGGATTTAGCTTATTATTATTTTTATTTGCTATACATATAAATAAAGAGAAGAAATAAATCCCGGAAGAAATAACACCATGTCAGCTATGGTACCCATAAAACATCATAAATTTGTAATAAATTATCTCGTTACATAAGATACTAAGAAAATGCACACAAGACAATAAAATAAACTTATAAACGTTGTTAACGCTAAATAGAAGAAAGTTTAAAAGTCACCTAAAGTAGACCAACAAACCCCTTCCACATGATGCTAAGACACTACACTCAAATAACTTCAATGTGTTCCCAAATTTTCACAATACAAGAAAATACCAAAGATGGACCTAAAACTACTAATAGTATGTCAATCCAATTCTAAATTATGAAAATTACTCAAACGAAAACCCTAAAACCCTACAAAATGCTCCTCTCTTTTTTGCTACATGACATAACTTTTTGTAATTTTTTATTAGTGTGTTGACATTAAGTGGTGTTGGTTGTGCTAAGCATATGGCATCTACTCAACGACTACAGTTTAAGAAAATAGGTAGCTAGCACTAGGTAAAAGGATGGTGTTTGAACACCATAATAATAATGTCCACACGAGAAGAGAGAGAATTACTATTGGGAATTTTTTTACACCATCAGCATCTTGATGCTAGAGATGGCATTTGGATGGTTCAATTGTCTAACAAGCATATAGACACTAGTAAGGATGGTGTTAGGATGTTGGGCCCTACCTGAACCCTAACCCTTTGATGGCTTAGCATCCAAATGCTAACTAGTTAGCATTTAATCATACATCAATGAGTGTAAAATTACACTCATCTACCATGCTATTTTCCTAAATATTTTGAGTTATTTTAACATAATTTAGTTGAATTTGCTATTGATTTGAGTTGTTTTTGGTTTCAAGACTCAATTGAATTGATGCAATGAAAAGAAGAGAATTGAAGTGATTTTTGAGAAAAATTTAATATATTTTGAAAGATAATTTGAAGATGGCAAGGATTGAAGAGAATTTATTCAAGAAGTAAGTAAAGAAGATGACCACATATATACACTACAGTTGTGTTCCTTGTCCATGAAGCCCATGTCTTTAATTGAAATTTGAATTTTGAAGGATTTTTTTCATAAAGGCATGACCATGATCACCTACCATGGTCGTATTCCCAAATTATATTCCACCATAATTAATTTCAACTTAATTCTCACAACAATTATTGCAAGGTGTTATTTACGCCTAGTCACCATGGTCATATATGTCCAATTTAATATGATACACTTGCCATTTAAAGCTTCTTCTATCCAGATTTTATAAATAGAAGATAGACAATTATAGAGAGAGAAGAAGGGAAAGAGAGAATAAGGAATAGAAGCACTCTTATATTCATGAAAGTTGCTATCTTTTCTATGATTATAGCTTAGAAGCAGCTATATCTATATCTATGAACCATTGAGGTAATAATGTAATGTACAAGAATAGTTTATTTTAATATATTCTTCTTATTTTTATTAATTCAATCGCATGTTTAAATTGAATTAAGTTATTATTTGTAGAGTCTTAGCTTAATTTATCTTATATCATGTATTGAAGTGGTAAGACTAATACATAAATAGATTTATTACAATTGAAAGGATTTGCTATAAGCTTAGCGATAAGTTATAGTTTTCTTCCATAATAAATTTATTTATTATTTGTGTATGGGTTTCTTATTCGTAATGCTTTCTGAGGAGTCCTACCTTAAATGTAATTCAAGTAAGATGTAATTAGAATCTAGTAGAGAAGCGATTCCTATTAGTTTCACAATTTATGCCATTTAGTTTTACTCTATTATTACTTTCACAACCTAAAGGAGCTAGTCGTGGTAGTCGTCGTATATCGTATAAAGGATTGTAGATTGAATTCCCTTATAATCAACGACTCTTTTATATGATTCACAACGCTATAGCTACAACTAACTACCAAGAGTGTGCAAGCATAAGTAATATCATTTCATGATAAATAATAAATTATAAAAACATAACACATCGTCTATTTATATAAGAATTTATAAATAAGAAGTCTGAAACATATCTTAAGTTAAACCAGTATATTGATTACATATTCAACTATATAAACTATCAGAAATACTCTCTGATCACATCCAACTCTTACATTAACCCTGTATAGAACACTAACCTCGAGCATATGATGGCCCAACTACATAAATAGATTGACCTGTGAAAGAAGACTGTAAGGGTATAAACTAACTAGCTTAGTGAGATAATTTCCCTCAACCATACAACAATCAAGTTATATAATAATTAAGTTTAATCAAATGAATGCATGTCAATCAGTATGCCAAACAAATACATACAGGTGACCAGGTATTGCATGCAATTTAGATTTAACGCCCTTTGAAGTTAGGGTTGGAGATATATCGGCACAGTCAATCTAAGTATCATATTAGAACTTATCTCACAACGAAACTCCATGTTTCATATTCAAAATGTAATGGTATATCCATTATCAATTTTATCAAAACGAGTTCTACATATGATTGTGAGTAGGTTCACGCAGCCCTCACTTACCCCTAAATGAAGGCCTCTAGACTCGACTCTTAGCTAAGCGGTTAGCACCTCTAACGCTTAGTCATCCAGCGGGCCAAGGAAAGGTCATATCGTACATGTGTACCATACGAAATCTATAACAATCAATAATCAACCCATGTATAGCTTCTCGCTACCTCTGTATAATGTGAATGCCGGAATTAGTTATGCGTTACATGATTATGCGTAATCGAAGTTAACTTTTTTAGTCGAATAAAATTAGGTCTTATTTATTCAGTGATCATTCTAAGTCACAAACAATCAATTCTTAGTGAATCTACTATGCAACAATCAATACATTATTGTAATTTAAAGTAAATTCACCGTTAACAACAATTATCATACATAGGCATAACCCAACCCCATACACATTCATTTATCGATTATAACTTATATTCACTAACTACAAACATAAACAAATATGGAATCATTAGGAAAACTCACTCAGCTATAGTCGACTTAGGGGTCGTAGTAATTTGGTGGTAGCTCAGGGTCTATATTAAAATCACTTAAGAATAATAAAAATTTGTAAGTTTAGGAATTTAAAGCTAAACTAGTATCATAATTTGTAAGGTTCACTTCACCTAGTTACGTGAAATTGTCGATTTGAGTTTTTTATCAAATCATGTTTAACTTTTTCGTTTTAGCTAGGCTCGTTATGAACTTATAGTCCATTTTGATCATTTTCGAGTGTATTTTTTTGTAACGAGGTCCATTTTAGATGTTATAAGTCACAGTTTGAATTGTGATATAAAGATATCACAAAATTTATTATTTTAGTTTAGTAATTATAAAATATTAATTTTAGTTTTTCTTAATATATTTATGATTTAATAATTATTTAAATCATATAATTGATATTTTTATTATTTTAAGCATACTTTTCCTATTTTTGAGAATTTAGTCTTGTTATAATTATTATTATTATTATTATTATTGCTATTATTATTTTTATTATTCATTATTTTCTTGTTACTCATTTATATTTCATGATTTATACACACATATATATATAGGCTTATATTATATTTGATAAATTTTATAATTTTACTTTAATGAGTAATTCCTAATTTACGATATTATATATATATATATCTACTCCTCACATAATTATGAATTTATTTTATTTAGTAAATATTATTGTATTATATATACTACTTACTTAATATTCGATATATATATATATATATATATAGTATTCCGTATACAATATGTTATATATATACTCTATGTTATATATATATATATATATATATATACATCATATGTAAATTATGTATATATGAATATATAAATACATATAGAAATATACACTACATATATACTATACGAATACCTATTTATCTTTATACATATGAAAATAAATTGGTATACTTATATACATTCAAGTATTTCACGTATAGATATATATATATATATCTAACTTATTTGTAAAAATACTTAATACATATTATATGTAATCATATAAATACATACTACATACTCCTACCGTATATTATACCTATGTACATACATGTATGCATACATATATATTTCAATTTAATTACTTATGCATACATACATGTAATAGTAATGTTATATTTACAAAAATAGAATACAAATACTACATATATAGGCTTATAGTTATAGTAATAGGGTTTCGATCAAATTCGAGTTCAATTTTGATTAATGGTGCATAAATCAGTTTTAGGGTTTTAGTACGCAATTTAGGATTTCGATCAATTTGTAGGGTTTTGTTAACGGTGTTATATTTAATTTATTAAATTTCATAATCTTTTATTATTACAAGCCTTATCAACTTATTACATAGTTTAGGATACTTGGACTTGAATTTCAAACTATTGATTTTCTAGGGTTTACAATTACATTGTTAGTTAATCATTTATCCAGGTTCTTATCTAATCCATCATTGATAATGCAATTCAAAACAAATTACAGTAATTTGAATGGGTAAGCAAGTATTTAGTCCTCATAGGATTGATAACCTAAGACTCCCGTTGTTCTCTATATTATTATTTGACATATACACTTGCCTAATAGTGTGGTATACATCTCATCAAGTTTTTGGCATTGTTGTTAGGGATTGTTGATGAGAAATGTTCACTTCTTTATTACTCTATCATTTCAATTTTTGTTGTTTTTCAATTTATTTATGTTAAGTGACCCAAAATGTAACTTTAATTTCTCTTGTTTTATGTTGAGGAAATTTGGTGCAATGGCTAATAATGACAAAGTACATAATACCATGTTCAACTTTATTAAGCTATTAACTAGAGGAGCCAACTCCAGCATTATTAGACCAGCTATCACTGCAAATGAGTTTATGATCTTGTCAATCGTTATCTAGATGGTTCGACAGTAGTTGTGATTTGAAGGCTCTCTAGAGGAGGACCCACATGCACATCTTAAAAGCTTCTTCAAGATTTGCGTGACTTCTAAAATAGAAGGATTCACTGATGTTATGTCACGACCTGAGGGGGCTAGTCGTGGTAGTCGCCGTACCGTATAAAGGATTGCAGATTGAATTTCCTTACAATCGACAACCCTTTTATATGATACACAAAGCTACAACTATTACAATTACTACTAACTACTAAGTGTGTGTAAGCTTAAGCAATATCATTTCATGACAAATAATAAAATTATAAAAACATAATACATTGTTTATTTGTATAAAAGTTTACAAGTATGAAGTTTGAAACATGTCTTCAGTTCAGCTAGTATAACAATTACATATTCACATCTATATACGATCAGAAATACTCTCTGATCTCATCTAGCTCCCACACTGACCTTGTGTAGAAACTAACCTTGGGCATAAGATGGCCCGACTTCACAAAAAGATTGGCCTATGAGAAAAGACTATAAGGGTACAAGCCCACTAGCTTAGTGAGATAGTTTTCGTCAACCATACATCAATCACATCATACAATAATTAGGTTCAACCAAATGAATGCATGGTAAACAGTATGCCAAACAAATATATGCAGGTGACTAGGTACTGCATATAACTCAGATTTAATACCCTTCGAAGTTAGGGTTAGAGATTCATTGGTATAGTTAGATCTGGATATTATATTAGAACATATTTCATAACAAAACTCCACATTTCATATTTTAAATGTAATGGTACATCCATTACCAGCTTTATCAAAATGGGTTTTACATATGATTGTGAGTAAGTTTACGCAGCCCTCACTTACCCCTAAACGAAGGCCTTTAGACTCGACCCATAACCAGGCGATTGGCGCCTACAATGCCTAGTCATCCCGCGAGCCAGGGTAAGGTCATATCGTAAGTGTGCACCGTACAAAATCAATAACAATCAATAATCAACCCACATATGACCTCTCACTACCTCCGTATAATGTGACTGCCGGAATTAGTTATGCAATACATGATTTATGCATGATCCAAGTTAACTTTTTTTAGTCGAATAAAATTAAGTCTTATTTATTTAGTGATCATTCCAAGTCATAAACAATCAATTGTAGTGAATCTACTATGTAATAATAATTACATTGTTGAAGTTTAAACTAAATTCACCATCAACAATAATTATCATGCATAAGCATAACCCAACCTCATGCACAATCATTTATAAATCATATCTTATATTCACTAACTATAAACACAAACAAGTATGGAATCATTAGGAAAACTCACTCGGCCACGGCTAGCTCAGGGGTCATAGTAGTCTAGTGACAGCTTAGGGTTGATATC
This sequence comes from Lumnitzera racemosa, assembly GCA_024138005.1. Lineage (NCBI taxonomy): Eukaryota > Viridiplantae > Streptophyta > Magnoliopsida > Myrtales > Combretaceae > Lumnitzera > Lumnitzera racemosa. Next base: position 49,809,258 of record JAMXBC010000007.1, read on the forward strand.
GAAATCACTTGAGAATAATGAAAATTTTGTAAGGTAGAGAATTTAAAGCTAATTAATGTTATAATTTGTAACGTCTATTTTACTTAGTTACATGTAATTATCAATTCGAGCTTTTTATCGAATCGCGTATAACTTTTTTGTTTTAGCTCGGATCGTTATGAACTTAAAGTTCATTTTGATTGTTTTCTAGCGTGTTTTCTAGCGTATTTTCTCGTAACCAGGTCCGTTTTAGACATTGTGACTCGTAATTTAAATTGTGATATAAAAATATCACAAAAATTATTATTTAAGTTTAAAAATCATAAAATAGTAATTTTCACTTTTTCTTAACATATTTATGATTTAATAATTATTTATATCATATATTTGATATTTTTATTATTTTGAGCATATTTTCCTATTTTTGAGATTTTAAGCTTTATTATGATTATTATTATTATTGCCTTTATTATATACTTATTTTATGAACATGAACATACTCTTATCTACATATATATATATATTCATATATTTGTATTTGTACATAATAATATACTTATATAATTTCTAAATACTTAGACATAGATGTTGAAATAATCTACAAATGCCTATTCTTATATTATATATTCGGCATTTATATATTTATATAGTATTATTTATAAAATATATATACTAGATATTATATATGTAATATATAGTATATGCCATATACCACCATGCATACACTCTATTTTATTCCTATATATATATATATGTCCTATATACATATATTAATACTATACGATTATATATATTTATACAATAATAATTATATACGGGTACATATATATATATACATAGTTACGGTACATACATATATATATTTATACTATAGTTATTTAAGGAAAATACTTAACACTAATTATATATATTCATAAGAAAAAATACATAATACATACTCTTTCCATATAATATACTTATGTTCAAACATATACACATACATAGCCTAATACATGCATATGTTATTCAATTTATGTATTTATGAACATATACATGTATTAGTAATGTTATATATAAAAAAATACTACACAAATACTTCATTTATACATGTATATATTATATAGCATACATCTAGAAACAAAAATATACTTTACTTACCGATTAATTTTTTATTTTTCCTCTTCTTTTCTTCTTCCTTTCTTTCTTCTTTTCCTTCTTTCTTTTTTTTTTCTTGCCTCTCACGGTTTTGCTTCTAGTTTTTTTTGGGTTTGTACAAAATATTTTTTTTCTTTTTCCATATTTTTATTTGCTCTACTTGCTCACGTTAGTTGCTAGCTTAAAATCTAAGCTAAGAGTTTATCTAATCTTTTGCATTAATGAGGATAAAACAAAAATAATCATTTCAATTTTTCTTTTAGTTTACACACAACACATGACAAATTTTTCCTCACGTGGCTATCGTTTGCTTTCTAGAATGTGGCATTTGGAGAAAAAGAAGAAAAGAGATAGATTGAAAAAGAATGAGAAGGAAAATAAAAATTAATAATAAATATATATAATTTTTTGAAACATATAAATTATAACAATTCTCATTATAAATTAATTTCTAAATTTTTGTGAAATTTTATCAATTTAATTGGTACCTGGTACAATTCAAATTTTTATGAGTTATTATAGTGATTTTGTTATAATTTCACACGAATAGGCGATTTAGTTGAAAATCCCAATCAACTATAATTTATCACCATTGAGTAATATTTAACTAATTTATAGGTTTATATTTATAATTTTAAGGTTTTGAACAAATTCGGATTCAATTTCGATTAATGGTGTTTAAAGTAGTTCTAAGGTTTTAGTATACGATTTAAGGTTTCAATTAATTCCTAAAGTTTTGTTATTGATATTATATTTGATTTATTAAATTTTATGATTTTTTATTGTTACTAGCCTTATTAACTTATTGTATAGTTTAGGACATTCGGACTTGAATTAGGGTTCAACTACTGATTTCCTAGGGTTTACATTCTTCCTTCCTTTAAATAAGTTTTGTCCTCATAACTTGAGATCCATACCTAGTTCTACAAATAAGTGTGGATATCTCTTTTTTACTTCATCTTCTACTTCCTAAGTAGTTGACTCTTGTTCATGGTTTTTCCATAATACCTTAACATAACGAATCTATTTATTCCTCAACTGCTGTACTATACTGTTTATAATCTTCATTGGTTGTTCTTTGTATGTCAAGTTTTCTTATAGTCTTATTGGTTCCAATGCAATGATGCGGTCGAGATCAGAAATGTGTTTCCTCAAAACTGACACATGGAAAACGTTATGAACTCCCGACAAATTAAGTGGCAATGCTAATCGATAAGCTAGATTCCTAATTCGTTATAAAATCTCAAATGGGCCTATATATCTTGGACTTAGTTTTCCTTGGGCTTTAGCACGATGAATACTTTTGATCGGTTTTACCCTTAGATATACATGTTCTCTCACTTGGAATTCCAATTCTTTCTTTTCACATCAGCCTAGCTCTTTTGTCTATCTTGGGATTCTTTCATCTTTTGTTTGATCACCACTATTTTATTTGCTGCTTCTTGAATTAGATCGGGACCTATTACAGCTTTTTCTACATCATCCCGGAATAATAGAGATCAACACTTTCTCCCATATAAAGCTTCATAAGGTGGCATGTATATGGTCGAGTGATAATTGTTATTATAGGAAAACTTAACCAAAGGCAAATGAGTACCCCAACTTCTTTTAAAATCTATAATACATGCCCTCAGCATATCTTCCAAAGTTTGAATAGTTCTCTCAGTCTGTCCATCTGTTTGAGGGTGATATGCTATATTGAACTGTAGCTTCGTTCCCATCATTTTCTCCAAACTTTCCCAAAACTTTGATACAAATCTTGGATCTCTATCAGTTACAATTCCTATTGCGTTACCATGTAGTCTCACTTTCTCTTTGATATATATCCTTACCAATTTCTCTTGAGAAAAAGTTTTATTAATTGGAAAAAAGTGAGCTAAATTGGTAAATCGATCAACAATTACCCAAATCGCATCAAAACTAGTAGCTGTCCTTGGTAAACTACTCATGAAATCCATAGATATCTGGTCCCATTTCCACTTTGGAACAGATAAAGGTTGTAGTAATCCTCTTGGTCGTTGATGTTCAACTTTCACTCTTTGACAAGTTTCACACCTAAGCACAAAATCAGCCACGTCTTGTTTTATTCCATTCCATCAAAAATTCTTTTTCAAATCTTGGTACATCTTCGTTCCTCCTAGATGTACAGTATAGTTTGAATAATGAGCTTCATTTAAAATTTCTTTTCAAAGCTCTTCATTATCAGGTACATACAATCAATTATTCATGCAAAGTGTATCATGTTCATTCATTCGAAAATCAGTATGTTTCCCACTTCCCATTTCTTTAATTCGATTAAATACAACATCGCCTTATTGAGCCATTCTAATTCTTTGCATCAGTGTTGGCTTTATCACCAAATTTGATAGTTCAATATTTTCCTCATGCCATGAAAACTCCAAATTTAATCTTGAAAACTCTTTAATGAGTTCCCTTTGATTAGTCAAAAGAGAAGCAAATTCACCATAATTCTTCCTGCTTAATGCATCAGCAACTGTATTTACTCTACCTGGGTAGTAATTAATTCCCAAATCATAATCTTTGATCAACTCAAGCCATCTTCTTTGTCTCATGTTCAACTCCTTCTGAGTAAACAAATACTTTAAGGCTCTTATGATTAGTAAAAATTTTGCATCTCTGTCCCTACAGATAGTGTCGCCATAACTTTAATGCAAACATTATAGCCATAAGTTCCAAATCATGAGCTGGATAATTTTGCTCATGTGGTCTCAATTGTCTCGAAGCATATGCAATCTCTTTTCCACTTTGCATGAGTATACATCCCAATCCATTTTTAGAAGCATCACTATACACAGTGAAAGAGTCTTTATCATTTGGCAATACGAGGATTGGGGCGGATACTAATCTCTTCTTCAACTCTTGGAAACTCTTTTTTTGTTTTTTACCCCACTCAAATTTTACATTCTTTTGTGTCAATTGGGTAAGTGATCTCGAAATCTTTGAGAAGTCATTAACAAACTTCCGATAATACCCAACCAATCCAAGAAAACTTTGAATCTCAGTAATCGTCTCTGGTCTTTTCCATTCTACTATAACCTTAATCTTTTCAGGATCAACCGATATGCCATCTTCCGTTATGACATGTCTAAGAAAAGATATTTCCTTCAACCAGAAATCACACTTAGACAATTTCGTGTATAACTTGTGTTCTCGTAAAGTCTACAATACCATTCTCAAATGTTCTTCATGTTGCTTAGATGTAGTAGAATATACTAAAATATCATCAATGAATACAATTACACACTTATCTAATAAAGGTCTGAACACACGGTTTATTAGGTCCATGAATGCGACAGGAGCATTCATCAAACCAAAAGGCATCACCATAAATTCATAATGACCATATCTCGTCCGATACGCCGTCTTCGAAACATTCTCCAACTTAATTCTCAGTTGATGATATCTTGAGCTTAAGTCAATCCTAGAAAAGACACCTTGCAATTGATCAAACAAATCATCAATCCTCGGAAGTGGATATTTGTTCTTAATGGTCACCTTATTCAACTCTCTATAGTAAATACAAAGTCTAAGTGATCCATCCTTCTTCTTGACAAACAATACTGGTGCTCTCTAGGGTTAAACACTTGGTCTTATAAAGCCTTGATCCATTAACTCTTGTAATTGCTTTTTCAACTCTTGTAACTTAATTGAAGCCACTCTATATGGGGCTCTAGATATCGGCTCAGTTCCTGGAATTAAATCAATAACAAAGTCAATCTCTCTTTTCAGTGGTAATCTAGGTAATTCATCTAGAAATACATCAGAAAATTTATTCACCACTAAAATTTCTTCTACATTTGACTTTTTAGAGTCTATCTCCAAAGCATTTAACTAACCAACATACGTGATCAATTCTGGAGTACTTAGCTCTTGTACTCTTGCTGTTGCATGATTCCCTTGAAATATAGCTTCATTTCCTCCTGAATCCTTAAACAACACTTGCTTTTCTTTAAAATCAACAATAGCTTTCACACTTGCCATCCAATTCATTCCTAATATGGCATCATACTTATCTATATCTAAAATAATCATATCTACTTTGTTGTCAAAGTTTTAGATCTTTAAAGGACACTCTTTCACCATTTCTCTTGTAATTACTACACTTCCATTAGGTATTCTCACTCCTAAACTCGAATCTATAGCAGTTGCAACTAAACTAGTCTGCTTTACTACTCTTAGAGCTATGAAAGAATGTATAGCTCCCATATCAAATAAGGTATAAACTGAATGTCCAACTACATTGATATTCCCTAAATCATAAAATTCTTAAGTCTTATTCTCATGTTATTGCTTTATAAGTTTTCATTTACCACTTCTATTTACTTATTTTATTCCATGCTTCATATACTATTCATAATAACCAAAGCAATTTAATAGTGAGAATTTAAGATACATACCAGCTATTAGCTCGTGATCCATAAATTCTTTAGTTCCTTTGGGTACTTCCAAATCTTCTTCTACATAGTCCTCATAACTTCAATTACCTTCCAAATTGTATACTCTAGCGGCATTTGTTGTACTTTGATGTATATTTCCTGCATTTGGTCCTCCAATTGCTCTTCTAATAGAAAGACATCCAACAGCTGGTGGTAGTTTGGTAACTTGAGCATTTGCAGTTGTGCATTATAGACAAGTAGTAGAATAATGTCCCACTTTATGGTAGATGAAACAAGTAACAACATTCTTTTTAAGGCAATTTGTTATTCGATGCGAGCTTTCACTACAATAAAAGCATTTCCCTTGTAACTGGGGACAATCTTTAAGGTAATGAGTCCCTTTACACTTCCAGTACTTTGGTGGTTCATTATTCCGTTTTCGAACCTTCCTGGTGGTCTTACAAATCTTCTCATCTTATTACTACTACTTCCACCAGGCCATTCAAAAGGTCTCTTCCCAAAAACACTTCTCTTACGTTTTCCTACATCCTTACTTTGCCTTTTTGCATTATCCAGTACTCGTGCTTTTTCCACCAAATTAGCAAAATTTCTTGGTTCAAACTCCATAATTCTCCTTCTCATGTCAACATCAAATCCCCTAGAAAAGATTTACATCTTCAATCTATCACTCATTTGATATTCAGGTGGTGCAAATTGTAACAATCTATTAGATTATGCTTCGTATTGCTCTACAGTATGCATCCCTTTTGTAATGTCTAACAAATCTTCACTATACTTCAACCTTAAACTTCTAGGAAAGTAATATTCCAAAAATTCATGTCAGAAAACTTCCTAAGTTATAGATCCTCTCAAATTCCTTTGTTTTGATTCCCACCAGGTTTACACTCTCATCTTTAACATATATGTACCATAGGTAAGCCTAAGATGTGGTGCAATCTCGAATGCCTCAAATGATCTTTCAATCTAATGTAACCAATCTTCTGCTTCATTAGATCTATTGGCTATACCCTCAAAATATTTGTTACACTATATAAATTCTAGCAAAAGGTTACGCTGTTGCCTGAAATCCATAGTTGCTTGGGGCATCACTCTTGCTGGTATAACTGGTGATGGTGGAGGTGGTAAAGGAATTTCTAGGTTTACTACGGGTGGTGGTGCTTGTACAGGTGGTACAGGCTCTTGAGTTAAATATATTCTTAACAATTCATTCTGCGCGTAGATAGCCGTAAGAATCTCATCTTTTCTATCTTGAGGTCTTCCCAATAGTCTTCCTTGTACGGGTTGTTCTCTTTCCTAGGCAGGTCGAGCTTGCTCATCTGATTGCCATCTTTTGTGTCTAACTTAACTAAGAAATTCATTATCAATTTTCAATGATCTACTTATCCCAAATAATTGTAAAAACCACTAATACTAAATGATGATAACATACATATCATACATGTATATACACCTCATAACAATAGTCCTCACCATACATAAGGCTCTCGAGTACATTAAAATTCCCATAATACAAAATAATTAGTCGTGATCTTAATATATGCAACAAAAAAGAGCATGTATGATTACTCCGATACTAATAGCTAAAACAAAATACAACATAGTTATCCTAAACATCTCTCAGTGTCGAGTAGAAGGTCTAACAGCTGTATCTTCTTCCTATTTGCATTCGAAAAAGTCGATCTAACACTGGAATATATACCGGACCCCTCACTAGGGGTCTGTCAAGCCCACTCTTTCAGTATCCAAAGATCCAATGGATCTGGTGTGATGGTAAGTATATTTGATAAGTCACCGCTTACCAAAAACTATAGATGAAAGTTCAGGGTCCACTTGATAATACTCAAACTCGTCAGTTGGAGGTATCTGCTATAATGGCTTGGCGCAATAAATCCTCTTATCAATCCAATAGGGCTCAGTCCTTAGTACCAGACAAATAACACCTCACCACTAGTACGAGGTCGGCCAACCAATGCCAAGTCCTCGCAAGCAATCCTAGGTCGATGCTAGTAATCTTGTAGACTCTCTCCCTCTTAGGGAAGGAATAAACCAAAAGAAGTCTGCAGCTCTATCTTAATCCTCAAAATCAATAAGGCATAAAGTTACTTTTGTAATTTTTTTTTATCATAACTTTTATTAGGTAAGATAAAGTTTAAACACTTAACTCGGTTCTACCCATCTCAATCTTCCCAGATAAGGTAACCTATTATCTAAGGTTAGGTTTTAATTAACCTAGTTTGAGTCATGATCTGATACCACCTAACTGTTATGACCCGAGGGGGCAAGTTGTGGCAGTCGCCGTATACCATACAAAGGATTACAGATTGAATTCCCTTACAATCGATAACCCTTTTATACGATACATAGGGCTACATCTACTACTAACTACCAAGAGTGCGCAAGCTTAAGCAATATCATTTCATGACAAATAATAAAATTATAAAAGCATAATACATTATCTATTTGTATAAAAGTTTACAAGTACAAACTCTGAAACATGTCTTCAGTTTAACTAGTATAACAATTACATATTCACATCTATACACTATCAGAAGTACTATCCGATCTCATCCAGCTCCTACACTAACCCTGTGTAGAAACTAACCTCAGGCATGAGACGGCCTGACTTCACAAAAAGATTAGCTTGCGAGAAAAGACTATAAGCGTATAAGCCTATTAGCTTAGTGAGATAGTTTCTCTCAACCATACGGTAATCACGCCATACAATAATTAGGTTCAACCAAATGAATGCATGGCAAATAATATGCCAAATAAATATATGCAGGTGAGTAGTACTGCATGTAACTCAAATTTAACACCTTTTGAAGTCAGGGTTAGAGATTCATTGGTACAGTCAGATCCGGGTATCATATTAGAACTTATTTCATAATGAAACTCCACATTTCGTATTTAAAATGTAATAGTACATCTAACACCAACTTTATCAAAACAAGTTTTACATATGATTATGAGTAGGTTTACGCAGCCCTCGCTTACCCCTAAACGAAGGTCTCTAGACTCGACCTATAGCCAAGTGATTAGTGTCTCCAACGCCTAGTCATCCCACGAGCCAAGGTAAGGTCATATCGCACGTGTGCATCGTACGAAATCAATAACAATCAATAATCAACTCATGTATGGCCTTTTGCTACTTCCGTGTAATGTGATTACCGGAATTAATTATGCAATGCATGATTTATGCATGATCTAAGTTAACTTTTTCTAGTCGAATAAAATTAAGTCTTATTTATTCAGTGATCATTCCAAGTCAAAAACAATCAATTCTAGTGAATCTACAATGCAACAATCATTATATTGTTCAAGTTTAAAGTAAATTTACCATCAACAATAATTATTATACACAAGCATAACCCAACCCTATATACATTAATTTATATATTATATCTTATATTCACTAACTGCAAACACAAACAAGTATGGAATCATTAGGAAAACTCAGTCGGCCATGACTAGTTTAGGGGTCGTAGTTTATGGTGGCAGCTTAAGGTTGATATTGAAATCACCTGAGAATAATGAAAATTTTGTAAGGTAGGGAATTTAAAGTTAACTAGTGTTATAATTTGTAAGGTCTACTTCACTTAGTTACGTGTAATTGTCGATTCGAGCTTTTTATCGAATCGCATGTAACTTTTTTATTTTAGCTCCAATCGTTATGAACTTATAGACCATTTTGATCGTTTTTGAGCGTATTTTCTCGTAACGAAGTCCGTTTTAGACGTTGTGACTCGTAATTTAAATTATGATATAAAAATATCACAAAAATTATTATTTAAGTTTAAAAATCATAAAATAGTAATTTTCGCTTTTTCTTAACATATTTATGATTTAATAATTATTTAAATCATATATTTGATATTCTTATTATTTTGAGCATATTTTCCTTTTTTTGAGATTTTTAGCTTTATTATGATTATTATTATTATTGCCTTTATTATTTTTATTGTTTCTCATTTTCTTATTTTTCTATGCACTTCACGATTTATACATACATATATATATATATATATCTATATATATTTTCAGTATACTACGTATATATAATATATGTTATACGCTATATGTATGTATATACTTATTTTATGAACATAAACATACTCTTATGTACATATATATATATATTCATGTATTTGTATTTATACATAATAATATACTTATATAATTTCCTAATACTTAGACATATATGTAGAAATAATCTACAAATGCTTATTCTTATATTATATATTCGGTATTTATATATTTATATAGTATTATTTATAAAATATATATACTAGATATTATATATGTAATATATAGTATACGCCATATACCACCATGCATACACTCTATATTATTCATATATATATATATATATGTCCTATATACATATATTAATACTATACGACTATATATATATACAATAATAATTATACACTGGTACATATATATATACATAGTTACGGTACATACATATATATATTTATACTATAGTTATTTAATGAAAATACATAACACTAATTATATGTATTCTTAAGAAAAAATACATAATACATACTCTTTCCATATAATATACTTATGTTCATACATGTATACATACATAGCCTAATACATGCATATATTATTCAATTTATGTATTTATGAACATATACATGTATTAGTAATGTTATATAAAAAAAAAATACTATACAAATACTTCATTTATAGATGTATATACTATATAACAAACATCTAGAAACACAAATATACTTTACTTACCTATTAATTTTTTATTTTTCTTCTTCTTTTCTTCTTCCTTTCTTTCTTCTTTTCCTTCTTTCTTTTGTTTTTCCTCTCACGGTTTTGCTTCCAGTTTTTTTTTTCGGTTTGTGTAGAATATTTCTTTTTCTTTTTCTAGATTTTTATTTGTTCCAATTGCTCACGTGAGTTACTAGCTTAAAATTTAAGCTAAGAGTTTATCTAATCTTTTGCATTAATGAGGATAAAACAAAAAGAATCATTTCAATTATTCTTTTAGATTACACTCAACACATGGAAAATTTTTCCTCACGTAGCTGTCATTTGCTTTCCAGAATGTGGCATTTGGAGAAAAAGAAGAAAAGAGATAAATTGAAAAAGAATGAGGAGGAAAATAAAAATTAATAATAAATATATGTAATTTTTCAAAACATATAAATTATGAAAATTCTTATCATAAATTAATTTTTAAATTTTTATGAAATTTTGTCAATTTAATTAGTACTTGGTACAATTAAAGTTTTTACGAGTATTATACCGATTTTGTTATAATTTCACACGAATAGGCGATTTAGTCGAAAATTGAAATCGACTATAATTTTATCACTATTGAGTAATATTTAACTATTTTATAGGTTTATATTTATAATTTTAAGGTTTCAAACAAATTCGGATTCGATTTTGATTAATGGTGTTTAAAGTAGTTTTAGAGTTTTAGTATACGATTTAGGGTTTCGATCAATTCCTAAAGTTTTGTTATTGATGTTATATTTGATTTGTTAAATTTCATGATCTTTTATTGTTACTTGCCTTATTGAATTATTATACAGTTTAGGACACTCGGACTTGAATTAGAGTTTAACTACTTATTTCTTAGGGTTTACATGCTGTAATACGATTAAGATTGTTTCTATTCTCTTTGCAAGGAAAAACAAGGCACAATGGTTAGCCTCATTACAAAAAGATACTACTTGGGATTTACTAATAGAAAAATTTTTAGAAAAATATTTTCCTCTAGCTAGAATAGCCAAGCTTAGGGGTAATGTCTTAACATTCACTCAGTTTGACAAGGAAACAATTTAAGATGCACAAATGCATTTTAACAAGTTACTTAGAAAGTTCCCATATCACTCTACTACTTTAGATGTAAATCTTATAAAATCAGTAATCTAAACCCTAATTTAAGTTCGAGTGTCCTATACTATATCCTAAGTCAATAAGGCTAGTAACGATAAAAAGTTATGAAATTTAATAAATTGAATATAATATCGATAATAAAAACCTTAAAAATTAATCAAAACCTAAATCGCTTCCCCAAAAAAAAACCTAAATCCGATTTATGTACAAGTACTCGAAATCGAACTCAAACTTGATCGAAACCCTAAAACTATAACTTTAAGCTTATAAAATAATTAAATATTACTCAATAGTGATATAATTGTAGTCGATTGCAATTATTGACTAAATTGCGTAATCGCATAAAAATTTTAGCGAAACCGTTAAAATAACTTGTAACAACTATAATTGTAATAAGTAAATTAATAAATTAATAAATTTTCATAAAATTCAAAAATTAATTTATAATTATTACTTTTATGATTTTAATTTTTAGAAAAATTACATATAATTATTTCTATTTTCCTTTTTCTTCTATTTTCTTTCCTTTCTTTTTCTTCTTTTCTTTTCCTCTTTTATTTTCTTTCTTTTTCCCACGTGAATGGAGCTGTAAATTACAGCAGCCCATGTTCATAAATATGATGTCCAAGTGTCACAAATTGAAGGGATAAAGGACAAAATAATAAAGTATATGTCTTATCTTAATTAATGCTTAAATTAAGAGGATAAGCTTCTTTATTTTTTTATTTTATTTTCTTCAAAATCATATGGACTTCACGTCCCAAAAATCTGGAAAAAGCAAACCAAAAATATAAGTGGAAAAAAAAAAACAAAAGAAAAGAAAAGCAAAGTAAAACAAAACAAAAGCAAAACAAAGTTCAAGAACAAGAACAAGAAGAAGAAGAAGGAGAAAAAGAAGAAGAAAATTAAGAATATTTAATTTATTTATACATATGTATATTATATAGTATTTGCATGAATATACTAGGTATTTTATTACATGTGCATATATGTATGCATAAGTAGATAAAGATATATGTGTATCTCTTCCATTTTTGTATAATTATATGTATGGGGACATATATATATATATATATACATTATTATGTAGAAGATATGGTATATGTATATATATATATATATGCAAGTATAAATAAGAATACATGTGCTAAGCATTTAGTATTTTCATTAATTAAGTATTGATATATATATATATATATATGCATGTACATGAAAATATATATATGTATGTCTGTATTATATATGTATGAATAATTAGTATTTGGTATCTTTTATATATACATGTATTAGTTATTTTTGAATTTATGTATTCAAGTAAGTATTTTCTTTTAAGTATAATAGGTATGTATAGTTCATGTGAATATATGTACATGTAAATATAAACATAGTATTTATTGTATATATTAGTACATGTATAATAGTAGGTATATGTATGTATATTTATGCTTTGTATTTTTATTTTTATAAGAATTTTTGTATATATTTACACATGTATTAGGTTAGATGTTATATGTATGTAGTATATTATTAGTTATATTCCGTATTATATATATATTATAAGTTTAATACAACCGTATAAGTGTTTATGTATATAAAATACAAATACAACCATGTTATACTTATATGTATAGTATATAATATCTAATTAAAGTCAAAATAATTTACTACATAAAGTATAGTATACATATAAATGTACGTATGTGAATAGTGATGTATACATAAAAATACGAGTATACTTAAATAGTGTATACAATATACCATATTAATAATTTAATAAATAATGTAAGTTAATAAATATATATATATATATGAGTACCGTAAATTAGCAAAAGAGTTAATAATTAAGTAAATTAGAATAAAAAAACTTAATCAAGTATAATAATAACTATTCATATATATATATGTATATCATAAAATACAAGAAAATTAATAAAGTAGAAAAAAAAATTTGAATTAAAAATTCTAAAATCTTAAAATGAGGTAAAAATAAGTAATTAGGGTAAAATAAGCTTAAAATAATAAAATTATCAATTATATGATTTAAATAATTATTAAATCATAAATATACTAATAAAAAGATGAAATTAATATTTTATAACTTGTTAAATTAAAATAAAAAATTTTGTAATATTTTTATATCATAGTCTAAATTGCGAGTCACAATATCCAAAACGGATCTCGCCATGAGAAAATACACTTGAAAACAATCAAAATGAATTATAAATTCATAACGATCCAAGCTAAAATGAAAAAGTTATATGCAATTTGATAAAAAGCTCGAATCGACAATTTTACGTAACTAAGTGAAGTAAACATTACAAATTGTGATACTAGTTTAGCTTTAAGTTCGCAAACTTATAATTTTCTATATTCCTTATTCTTAGGTGATCTCGACCTTGACCTTGAGCTACTATCGGATTATTATGACCCCTAAGTCAATTATGGCTAAGTAATTTTTTCCTAATGATCTCATTTTCTTTATGTTTGTAATTAGTGAATATAAATTATGATTAATAATTGAATATTCTATGGGGCTGGGTTATGTTGATATATGATAACAGTTTGTTAATGGTGAATTTACTTTAAAGTACGATAACGTATTGATTGTTGCATAATAGATTTGCTATGAACTGATTGTTTATGACCTTATTGATCACTGAATAACAAGATCGAATTTTGCTCGACTAGAAAAAGTTAACTTGAAACATACATAATCATACATCGCATAACTAATTCCGGCTATCACATTATATAGAGGTAGCGAGAGGCCATATGTAGGTTGATTATTTGATTGTTATAGATTTCATATAGTATACACGTATGATATAACCTTATCTTGGCTCGCAAGATCACTAAGCATTGGAGGCGCCAACTGCCTAGCTAAGGGACGAGTCTAGAGGCATTTGTTTAGGAGTGAGTAAGGGCTGTATGAACCTACTTACAATCATACATAAAACTTGTTTTGATAAAACTGAGAATAGATATACAATTATATTTTAAATACGAAATGCGAAGTTTTGTCTTAAGATAAGTTCTAGCGTGATACCCAAATTTGACTGTATTGAAGTATCTCCAACCCTAACTTTGAAGGGCATTAAATCTGAATTGCATATAGTACCTGGTCACCTGTATGTATTTATTTAGCATTTTGATTGACTGCATTCATTTGATTGAACTTCATAAACCCTAAAAAATCAATAGTTTGAACCCTAATTTAAGTATGAATATCTTAAACGGTATAATGAGTTGATAAAGCTAGTAACAATGAAATATTATGAAACTTAATAAATCGAATATAACATCGATAATAAAAACCCTCGAAATTGATCAAAACCTTAAATCGCGTACAAAAATCTTAAATCTGATTTATGCACAATTATATTTTAGGGCATGTTGGTACAGTAGCAGAATTTAGAGTGAATGAAGTTGGGAATTTTAACCCACTACTATTGGAGAATGAGCCTGAGCCAAAGATTAGATCGGATGCCTTAGCTTTGTATCCTGAGCTTCCTCAAAAATTTCACTCTGCTTCAGATCGTACTCCTAAGTTTGAGTACTACCAAGTGGATCCAGGGCTTCCACCTAAAGTTGTTGCTACAGGAGATCCTGATGAGATGCTGATGATTCAACCGGATCCCTTAGATTTCTAGTTACTACGAGAATGGGCTCGATAAGCTTCTAGTGAGGAATCGGGAGTGAATTCTAGCATTGGCTTTGTCTTTAGAGTTCCTGAATATGTACCTTGAGGTGACCTTGGTGCTGGACCATGATCTTACCTAGGATGGATAGAGTAGATGACTTGATAGTTTAAGTATATAGTGGCTATGTGACTTCAGAGTGATCATACATGTCACTTCTGTTGTAAATATTAGGATCTTGTGTGATCATTTTGTACTCTAAGTGTTACTTATAGTGAGGATGATATGTATAAAAACTAAAAGTAGTGGATAGTTAGGTTTGACTACGATTATGTAATATGTGAGACTTATCCATTAGGCATAAAGTTATATGGATGTAAACTCCTTTTGTTTATAAGAAATGAAAGTTCTAGTTTATATACCATAAGTGTTAAAATAATTATGTTTGCTTTCATTTTCAAAATGGATGTTAAATTTAATTATTTATGACTAAGTGTTTCTTACTAAAAGTTGGAAATAAATTTTTAGTTACAACAGGCGTAGATAAGGACCCCCAGTTGGAGCTCCACCTGCTCCAAAGGAAGAACCTCATATGCAGCGGGACCGCACTGATGAGATATTAGCTGCAATATAGGCACAAAATGAGTTGTTGAGGGCATTTTTGGAAAGGGAACGTACTCCACCTATACTTGCACCACCAGTAGATGCTAATAGAGTAGTACTCTTGCCTCCTCTACCTCCAGTAGGTCAGGCAAGAATTGTACCACCAGTATAACTTGATTTAAGACAACAGCGTTGTATGTTGCCAGAGTTTATTTGCTGTAACAAGTATTTTTAAGGTTATGCTGGTCGACCAGATGAAGCTGAAGATTGGTTGAATCAGATAGAGTGGTCGTTTGAAGCTTTTGAAGTAGCACCACACCTTCGGCTCACTTATGGGACTTATATGCTTAAGATGTGAGCATGGACATGGTGGGAATTGAGACAAAGGAGTTTAAGAGATCTGATCTCTTGGGAGGATTTCAGACTAGAATTTATGGCTTATTACTTTCCTGGAAGTTTGAAGATAAGATATAGTGAAGACTTGTTAGACATAGTGAAGGGAACAAAAACTGTGGAGCAGTATGAATTTGAATTCAATAGACTGTTGTTGTTTGCACCACCAGAATATCAAACTAGTGACTGACTGAAGATGGAGATATTACCTCCAGGATTAGATCTTAAGATGAAGAGAAGGATAATAGAATTTCAACCAATAAGCTTTACAGATATGGTTGAAATGGCAAGAGTGTTGGATACAGCAAAAAGAAAGAGTAAGGAAGCGAACAGAAGAACGGTTAATGTGTTTGGGAAGCAGCTTTTTGAAGGACCTAGAAGTAATTGCAGTAGAAAATTTGGAAGGATTATAAAACCCCAAGTTCCTATTCAAAGGAAAGCAGTTGGCGGAGTTGTGAAATGCTGGAGATGCAAAGGAAATCATTATCCTAGAGAATGTCTACAACTCAAAGGAAAATGTTTCTTCTGTGGTGATAGTTCTCATCGGGTGACAGATTATCCGAAGAAAAATACTGTTACATGTTACATTTGTAACAAAGTGAGACATTTCTCTACTGCATGTCTACAGCGTACTATTGTCACTACTCAAGCAGCTAAACAACCACCACCAGTTATTGGACATCGGGGTATAGACAAAATAGTTGGAGGACTAACTTTGGGAAATACTTGTTCATCTTTAGCTAATACTGCTCGGGTATATAATTTGGAGGGTGAGTGGATCTATGAAGACATTTCTAGAGAAGAATTGGAGGATTATGGTGAATCTGAAGAGACAGTAGGAGCTGAGCTTATTTTAGGTATGTACTTTTAAGTATTTCCTTATGAATTATTGAGATTTGAGTATTTAAAGTACAGTTATAGTAGGATGATAATAAGTATGTAGAATAAAGAAATAAGTAGTAAATAAGAATTATGATAGTAAAAGTATAAGGAGAAGACTTTTTATTATAATTCAGGGAATGTTAAGATAGATGGAGATTCTGTTTATACTTTATTTGATACGGGAGCTACGCATTCCTTTATCTCACCTGAAGTGGTGAAAAGAGTAGGCTTGACTACTAATGCTACTGAATTTAGCTTTGGTATGAGAAGTCCTACAGGAAGCATTACAATTGCAAAAGAGATGGTGAAAGGATGTTCGTTTCAGATTTAGGATGTCAATAGTATGACTGATATGATTCTCTTGGATATGGGTAAATATGATGCAATATTAGGGACGAATTGGATGACTAAAGTCAAAGCTAATATTGATTGTCAAGAAAAGAAAATAATGTTTGAAGTTTTTGATGGAGTATAAGTAGAATTTAAAGGAGATTCAGTGGTAGCAAATGTGTAAGAGTTAAGTGTTATGGAGATACTTATTGATGATAGTTTAGTAAATGCGATAGAATTCGATCAAAGGAAGCCAATATTGGAGGAAATATGAGTGGTGAATGAATTTTCTTATTTATTTCCCGAGAAGTTACCTAGATTGCCACCGAAGAGAGAAATTGATTTTGTTGTTGATGTAGTGCTAGGAACTGAACCTATTTCAAAGCCTCCTTATAGAATGGCTCTAATTGAATTGAAGGAGTTGAAGAAGCAGTTGGAAGAATTATTAGATCAAGGGTTCATAAGACCAAGTGTTTCCCCATGGGGTGCACCAATGTTATTTGCTAAGAAAAAGGATGGATCATTACAGCTCTGTATTGATTATCGAGAGTTTAATAAAGTGAACATTAATAATAAATATCCACTTCTGCGAATTGATGATCTGTTTGATCAGCTGCATGGTGCAAGTGTATTCATTAGAATTGATTTAAGATCAGGATATCATCAATTGAGGATTAAATCTTAAGATGTACCAAAGATAGAGTTTCGGACACGATATGGTCATTATGAGTTCCTTATCATGCCCTTTGGTTTGACAAATGCACCTACTGCTTTTATGGATTTAATGAACCGTGTGTTTAAGTCACTATTGGATAAGGGTGTAATTGTGTTCATTGATGACATTTTGGTTTATTCTGCAACTCCTGAGCAACATGAGAAGCATTTAAGGATAGTATTGCAAACTTTACAAGAGCATAAGTTGTATGCAAAGTTATCCAAGTGTGACTTTTGGCTAAAGGAGATCTTTCCTTGGACATGTGATTATAGGAGAAGGTATTTTTGTAGATCCAGAAAAGATTAAAGCCATCATAGAATGGAAAAGACTAGAAACCGTAACTGAAATCCGAAATTTTCTGGGATTGGCAGGATATTACATGAAGTTTGTTAAAGACTTTTCAAAAATCTCAAGGCCTCTTACCTAGCTGACTTAAAAGAATGTGAAGTATGAATGGACAGAAAGGCAAGAGAAGAGTTTTCAAGAACTAAAAAAGAGGTTAGTATCTACTCCTAATCTTGTATTACCTAATAGTGATGAATCTTTCACTATATACAGTAATGCTTCTAACAATGGTTTGGGGTGTATGCTGATGCAAAATGGGAAAGTGATTGCTCATGCTTCTAGGTAATTGAGACTACATGAGCAAAACTACCCAGTACATGATTTAAAACTTGTAGCTATTGTCACGAACTGAGGATGGCCTAGTCGTGGTAGACGCCGTATATTGTATGAAGAATCCCTGATTGGTTACCCTTCCAATCAAAAACTCTTCACACAATATACAAGGCTCTACAACTACTAGTTTCCAAAGTACATCCAGATTTACATGATATCATCACACAAACATATTTATATAAAAGTTGAGTTATAAAGCTTACAATACATAGTGTTTAAGTATGTCCAAGTTTATAATAATAAGATAAACAAAAGTACATGAGTAAGAGTCTACATATACTATTCCCTCTCATTACACAGGACACCTCGCTCTTGCCTAAGTCCCCAGGCTAACCTGTGGCATCTCTCGTCCTGTCCTACAAACAGGCTATCCTACAACAAAAGTCTAAAAGGGTGTAAGCCTAAACTTAATGAGCAAAACCCTCAGCCACACAACAAGTAAGTTATAAGTACATTATAGTCACCCATATGAATGAATGATCAAACAGAATGCCAAACAATACGCATACTTAACTAGTTCATATACGTAACTCGGATTTAACGCCCTCCGAAGTCAAGGTTGGAGTTTACACGGCACCAATCAGATCCGGTTATTATACTAGAACTTACTTTACTACGAAACTCCATGTTTCGTACTTATATTAAACAATTATTTTATTTTCAGAATAACCCAAGTTCTAGTATAATTGTGAGTAGGCCCCCGCAGTCTACACTCACCCCTAAACGGAGGCCTCTAGACTTGACCCTTAGCTAGGCGGTTGGCACCTCCAACGCCTAGTGTTCCCGTGGGCCAGGGTAAGATCATTTTGTATGAGCACACCGTACAGAACCAAATAAATCAATAATATCAACCTCCGAATGGCCTCTCTTTACCTCCGTGTGATGTGACGGTCGGAATAGTATCCATGCTATGCATGTTCCAATTTCTTTTTATAGGTCGAGTATAATTTAGTTCAAATTATGCTGTGACCATCCAATAATACACACAATCATTTTCTATACTACCATGCAATAAACAAAGCATTCTCTGTATTTAAGGTAAATTCATAACTCAACATACAATTACATACACAAGCATTTCCCGAACCCTACACAGTAGTCAATTAACAATAATATTTAAGTCCACTATCTACAATCACAATCAAGCATGGAATCATAGGGTAAATACTCACTCGGCCATAGTGATTTGCCTTAATCGTAGTAATCGATTGGGAGGTCCTCGCTCACCTCAGGATCACCTGATCATTATGTGATAACAACACTAATAAGTATTTGAATTAACTACTAATTCTAAACGTCTAATTACCTAGTTCTACTTGAATTACTATCAACTTTTACCCGGTAAGACTTTGATTTCAATCGTATGTAACTTTTTCGTTTTATTTTTTATATTTATGAATTTATAGTCGTTTTTCATCATTTTCGAACATATTTTACACGGTAATATATGTTTTGGGTGTTAAGACCTCTATTTTAAGTTATGAACTAAATTTATAGAAATTTTTAGTTATGAACACTTAAGTACTCTTATTACTTATATTTATATCTTTTATTCCTTAAATTCTTATAATTAAAGGATTTTACTTTGCTATTACTAATTCATGTACTGAATTAGATATAATCTAATTTAGAAGGTGTATTAGGATTTACTAATTTAAGTACCTAATAACCTACATTTTTTCTATTTTTCTTATTTTCTAAACCTATGCTTATGTCATCGCTTACATCATCTTTTGCTTATGTCATCGCTTGCTTATGTCATGGCTTACGTCATCATATGCTTATGTCATCACTTACCTCGTTATATGATTACATAAGCCTTTCCTCATGCTTATGTCATATGTATATGTATTATGTACATGTTATCCCTTTCTCTTATACTTATGTACATATACCTTATACATACATATACTTATACCTATACTTAGACTTATACTGTATTTATACGTGTATACATACTCATATACCTATATGGTTGGATACGTATTTTTATACTAAAATTCGTATGCCTAAGCTTTTCCTTAAGAAAAGCTTCCTAATTCCATGTTTTTGTGTTTTTATGTATATATTTAGTATAGTATAGGTATGTATAGTTAGATATGATCTTAAGTTAGGTTATGTACATGATAAATACTCATGTACAAGGGTTCACATACTTGTACTCTTTTGGTATTTCCTTATGTATACGTACTTATAAGCATATACTCATGTCTTCCTTTCTTCTTCTTCAAAAGTTCTAATTTCTACACTTAAAGATGGAAACTTCGTTTCCTCTTCTTCAAGACAACATTAATCACATAACTACTTATCTAATCTACCTAATTAACTAACTAATGAATAATATAAAGTAACATAAAAAAACTTAAAGACATACCTTTAATTGTGTTGAAGTTATGGAGACAAAAGAAAAGTAATGAAAGTGAAAGAAGAAGGGGAGTTCACGGCATGAAAATGGGGATTTTGGTTTGTTTCTTTTGTTTGTTTCTCTTAATGGAAGACAACATGTGGTGGGGTTTAAAAGGGAGGATGTGGACGGCAACAATTGTGAGAAAGAGAGAAAGAAAAATCAAAAAGAAAAGAAAAGAAAGCCATCATTAAGGAAGAGATATTTTCCTTATCTCTTAGTCTTTTGTTGACTTTTCAAAATGTTGACTTTAGTCAACATGTGTTGACTTGGTCAACTTTTGGACTTTGGTCAACATGTATTATCTTAGTCAACATTCCTTAAGTATGTGCAATTTTGTGCACATAATATAGTAATTAAGGGAAATTAGGGGAAAATGAAGGAAATGAGAAGAAATGAGGTATATAATGAATTGATGTGTAAATATGGTTGATGAGATCTTACTTGAGGTCTTTATAGTCATATCTCATTTGATAAACTACTTTGGATAACAAGTGCAAAAAGTACTAATTTGAGTATTAAAGTTCACTATATATAACCTAATCTTTAACTATAACTATAACCCTAACCCTAAGTAAGACTATCTTAATCATATACTTAAGAGATAAATATGATCTATGACTCATTATCTTAGTTCCTAATGGATTACTTAAGAATTCGAATCATACAAGTATGAATGAGGGTTATCTCTAACCTTGTACTAATGATTTGGAAAAATATAAGCATTATATTATCGATTAGGGTTTTAGGGTTTCTATCACTTTCGAATGAAATCTTTAGCATTTAGAAACATTTAGGGTAGAAAAGTTCTTTACGTGATTGATTAATTATTTTAAGGTTTTCACTTTAATTAGCCTTGTTGACTCCTAAATTGTCTAATATAGTTGAGTCTATTTTAAAAACTAGATCGAAACTTTTAGGGGTTTACAGCTGTGGTATTTGCATTGAAGATTTGGCGACATTATTTGTAGGGACAAAGATGTGAAATTTATACTAATCATAAGAGCCTTAAATACTTGTTTACACAAAAAGAGTTGAATATGAGACAAGGAAGATGGCTTGAGTTGATTAAGGATTATGATTTGGGAATTAATTATTGTCCAGGTAGGGTAAATGCGGTAGCTGATGCTCTAAGGAGGAAAAATCATGCAAAAGTTGCATCTCTTCTTACTGATCAACAGGAATTGATCAAGGAGTTTGAAAAATTGAATTTGGAATTCACTTGGCATGAAGTTGATGCAGAATTGTTGAACAAAGTGGTTGGCTAACTTTGATAGAAAGAATTCGAAGAATGTAGCAAGATGATCTTGCTTTGAATCAGATCAAAGAAGAAATAGTAGTTGGGAAGTATACTGATTTCAGAGTGGATGAACATGGAGCATTAAGGATGGATGATAGATTATGTGTACCTGATGATTTGGAACTTCAAAAGGAGATCCTAAATGAAGCTCATTCTTCTAGTTATTCTGTTCATCTAGGGGGAACAAAAAAGTAGCAAGATTTGAAAAAGAATTTTTGGTAGAACAGAATGAAACAAGATGTTGCGGATTATGTGATGAAATGTGAGACTAATCAAAGAATAAAAGCAAAACACCAAAGACCGAGTGGATTGTTGCAACCCTTACCATTTCCTGAATGGAAATGTGATCAAATATCTATGGATTTTGTGAGCAGTTTTCTAAGAACAATGGCTGACCATAAAGCGATTTAGGTTATTGTTGATTGACTTACCAAATCAGCGCATTTTCTCCTAATCAACACAACCTTCTCTTTAGAAAGGTTGGCTCGAATCTACATGAGGGACATAGTAAGATTACATAGAGTACCAGCGGGAATTATGTCAAATAGAGACCCATGATTTATATCTAAGTTTTGGACCAGTCTACAAAAAGTTATGGGAATGAAGTTGCAGCTTTGTACTGCATACCATCCACAAACCGATGGATAGACCGAGAGAACCATACATATACTAGAAGATTTGTTGAAGGCCTGCATCATGGAATTTAAAGGAAATTGGCATTCTCATCTACCATTGATTGAGTTTGCCTATACCAACAGTTATCACTCAACCATTTAGATGCCTCCATATGAAGCTCTATATGGAAGGAGATGTAGATCACCTTTATTTTGGGATGATGTAGAAAAAGCAATGTTGGGTCCATAGTTAGTATAGGAAACAGTTGAGAAAATTACTGTCATTAAGCAAAAAATGAAGGAAGCAAAAGATAGATAGAAAAGTTGGGTTGACTTAAAAAGAAGAGAGTTAGAGTTTCAAGCAGGCGATCATGTGCACCTCAAAGTGAAACCAATCAAGAGTATTCATTATATGAGGACATGAGATAAACTAAGTCTGAGATTTATTAGACCTTTTGAAATTCTAGAACGAGTTAGGAAGTTGGCTTATTGATTAGCCTTATTGCCTAATCTGTCAGGAATCCATAATGTATTTCATGTATCTGTTTTAAGAAAGCACATTCCTGGTCCTGATTGAGTCATTGAATTAGAACCAGTAAGATTGAAAGAGAATTTGACTTATGAAGAAGATCCAATTGAGATTATGGACAGTAAAGTGAAAAAGTTAAGGAATAAAGAGATTAGATAAGTTAAAGTTATTTGGAGAAATCATGAGCAAGAATCTATTACCTGGGAAGTGGAAGATGGGGTGAAGCATCGATATCCGCATTTGTTTGATAAACTAGGTCTGCATTTCAAGTTTTAAGGACAAAACTTATTTGAAGGGGGGAAGGATGTAAACCCTTAAAATTTTCAATCTAGCTTTTGAAATAGAATCAATTATGTTAGACAATTTAGGAGTCAACAAGGCAAATGAAAGAGAAAACCCTAAAAGAATTAATCAATCGCGTAAAAAAATTTTCTACCCTAAATGTATGTAAATGCTAAAGATTTCATTTAGAAGTGATAAAAACCCTAAAATGATCACCTTAAGGACATATGTACACTAATTCATCATAATGTACCCTAAAACCCTAATTGATAATATAACCCCATTATTTTGCCAAATCATTAGTAAAAGGTTAGAGATGACTCTCAATCATGCATATATGTTTTGAATCCTTAAGTAGTCCTTTAGAAACTAAGATAATGAATCATAGATTACATTTATGTCTTAAGTATATGATGAAGATAGTATTACATAAAGTTAGGGCTATAGTTGAAGATTAGGTTAAATGTAGTGAACCTTAATACCCTAATTAGTACTTTCATATTAGTTACACTAAGTAGTTTACCAAATGATGTATATAGGCTATAAATACCTAAAGTAAGACCTCATCAACTATTTTACTAATCAATTCACCAAATACCTCATTTCCTTAATTTTTCCCTTAATTTTCCTTAATTACTATATTATGTGTACAAAATGGTATATGCTTAAAGAAAGTTGACTAAGTCAACACATGTTGACTAAGGTCAAAGGGTTGACTAAGTCAACAAAAGACACTAATGCATAAGAAAAATATCTTAGCATCTAATGATTTCTTTTCTTTTCTTTTGATTTTTCTTTTCTTCCTCCCCTTAATTTCCATCCATTCATTTCCCCTTCTAGACCCCACCATTTCCTTTCTTCTATAATCAAAACAAAGCAAAAGAGACAAAACAAAAAGCCTCTCCATTGCCATGACCCTTCTTCTTCCATTTCACTTTCAACACTTTCCTTTTTGTCTCCATAATTCCAACAAAAACTAAGGTATGTGATTAAGTTACTTTATGTTGCTTTATATTATTCATTAGTTAGGTCATTAGATAGATTAGATAAGTAGACATGTGTTAAGTGTGATCTCGAAGAATAGGACATAAAGTTTCCATCTTTATGTGTAGGAAGTTAAGAATCATGAATAAGAGGAAAGGAATACCTATGTATAAGTTCTTAAGTATGTGTACATAAGGATATACCAAAAGAATACAAGTATGGGGATCTTTATACATGGGTATTTACCATGTACATAACCTAAATTAAGACAAAACCTAGCTATACATACCTATACTATACTAAATACACACTTAAAAACACAAAACAATGAAATTAGGAAGGTTTTCTTTAGAGGAAAATTAGGCATACGAAAATTGTACGAAAATACGTATATGACCGTGTGGATATATGAGTATGTATAATAGTATAAATATGGTATAAGTATAAGTATATGTATAAGTATGCTAGTATACATATAAGTAGAGGAAAGGTATAAGTATATGTACATTATGTATAAATGTACATTAGTGTTCATAAAACACATAATCATGAGATAGGGCTTAGGTAAGCAAAGGATAATGCAAGTAATGATGTAATCACATGATAATATAAGCAAGTAATGACATAAGCAAATGATGATGTAAGTAATGATATAAGCATAGGTTTATAAAATAAGAAAATACGAAGAGTGCATAATAATTAGGTACCTAAATTAGTAAACGCTAATACACTTTCTAAATTGGATTATACTTAATTAAGTACATGAATTGGTAATAGCAAAGTAAAATCCTCTAAGTATAAGAATTTAAGGGTTAACTAAATCATTAAGTATAAACAAAAGATATAAATATAAGTAATAAGAATAATTACGTTTTCATAGTTAAAATTTTTATAACTTTAGTTCATATCATAAAACATGGGTCATAACGTCTAAAACGGACATTACCGTGTGAATGTACGTCTAAAAATAATAAAAAACGACTATAAATATAAAAAATAGAATGAAAAAGTTACATACAATTAATAATAAGGTCTAATCTAATAAAAGTTGATAGTAATTTGAGTAGAATTAGGTAATTAGATATTTAGAATTATTAGTTAATTCAGTTACTTATTAGCGTTATCATATCATAATGATCAGGTGATCCCTAAGTGAGCGAGGATCTCTTGATCGATTACTACGATTAAGGCGAGTCACCATGGCCGAGTAAGTATTTACCCTATGATTCCATGCTTGATTGTGATTGTAGATAGTGGACTAAATTATTATTATTAATTGACTACTGTGTGGGGTTTGGGAAATGCTTGTGTATGATATTGCATGTTGAGTTGTGAATTTACTTTAAGTACAGATAATGCTTTGTTTATTACATGGTAGTATAGAAAATGATTGTGTATACTATTTGATGGTCATAGTATAATTTGAACTTAACTATACTCGGCTTATAAATAGAAACTGGAACATGCATTAACATGAATCACATAGATACAATTCCGGTCGTCACATCGATACAATTCCGGTCGTCACATCACATGGAGGTAAAGAGAGGCCATTCGAAGGTTGTTATTATTAATTTATTGGTTCTGTACGGTGCACTCATATAAAATGACCTTACCATGGCCCATAGGAACACTAGGCGTTGGAGGCACCAACAGCCTGGCTAAGGGTCGAGTCCAAAGGCCTCTGTTTAGGGGTGAGTGTGGACTGTAGGAGCCCACTCACGATTATACTAGAACTTGATTTTTATGAAAATAAAAGAATTATTTGATTTGAGTACGGAGCATGGAGTTCCGTAGTAAAGTAAGTTTTAGTATATTACCTGGATCTAATTGGTACCGTATATACCCCAACCTTGACTTCGAAGGGCATTAAATCTGAGTTACGTATATGAACTAGTTAATTATATGTATTGTTTGGCATTCTGTTTGATCATTTATTCATATGCATGAATATAATGTACTTATAACTTGCTTATGGTGTGGCTGAGGGTTTTGCTCACTAAGCTTAAGCTTACACCCCTTTAAACTTTTGCTACAGGATAGCTTGTTCTTAGAGACTGGCTAACGGTGCCATAGGTTAGCTTAGGGGCTTGGGTAAAAGCGAGCTGTCCTGTGTATTGAGAGAGAACAGTTTATGTAGACTCTTACTCATGTACTATTGTTTTACTAGTATATTAGGCTTAGATGTACTCAATTACTGTATATTGTAAGCTTTGTAGTTTAAATTTTATATAAATATGTTAGTGTGATGATATCATGTGAATCTGTATGTTCTTGTTAAACTAGTGGTTGTAGAGCCTTATATAATGTGTGAAGAGTTCTTGATTCAAACGGTAACCAATTAGGGGTTCTTCGTATAGCATATAGCGTCTACTACGGCTAGGCTGTCCTTAGTTTGTAATAATTACCCTTGATCCATTTTCTTTCTCCTGTAATTCTAAAGTAATAAGTGGTGGTGGTGGAAATCAATTGTGGGGATAGAGACAGTAATAATGGTTAACGGTGATTGCAAGCGATGGTGATGGTGGTGGTTGGTGGTAGTAATGGTAGCGATGGCAATGGCGGTGGCTGAGGTAGTAGTTTGGAGGGGGGTAGGAGTAGTTACAATGGTGGTGATAACAATAGTGGTGGTGATGATAGTAGTGGTAGTAATGGCAATAACGGTGGTAGGTGGTGGTGACGGTAGCTATAGTGATGGCGGCAACGGTAGCGGTGATGATGAGTGATGGTAGTGGTAGCAAAGTGATGGTGATGGTGTTGGTAGCGATGATGGTGGTGGTGATAGTGGCGGTGGTGGTTAGTGGTTAGTAGTAGTAACGATGGTAGTAGTGGTGTTGGTAGTGGTTGCGATAACAGTAGCGGTAGTACTAATAGTCGTCAATGGTAGTGATACTAGTAGTAGTGGTCGATAATGGCCATGGAAATGGTGGTGGTAGTCATTGTTAGATTGATATGAGGTTATTTTTGGGAAAAGAAATGTGAAATTTTATGAGGAATCGTCATTCTTTGGTTAAATCAAGGAGTCCTTATCACTTGATTTCACATAATAGGGATTCCTAAGGAATGCAATTTGGAAACAAAAAACCAAGTGAATACTGTAATAAGGAATAAAGGGGAAATTGAATTCTAATTCCTCTCAAGTGAACAAGGCATAGGAGTTACATGTTAATTAGGCTAGAATTCAAGGATATTATTTAATTAATAATTAAAGTTAAGCTTTAGTCATTTGTTACTTTTGAAATTTGCTTAGATATAAGCTTATCAATTTTTATTTTTAGAATTCTATAATCTTGAGTAAATAAGTAAATGAAACTTGTCACTTGCAATCCTTAAAAATTTTGATTTGCTAATGGAAAAGTTAAAAGTAAATTGATAAATAGTGAATGGTAAGGATAGATCTCTGTCTTTCAAAAGAGAGAGATTATTTGTTACTAGCAAAATGCTAGGGAAAAAAAAAGAAGAAGAAAAGAAAAGTCAATGATGAAAAATTGATAAGGATCGATCTTAGTCCCTTAGAGAGGTACTTTCTCGTTGTTAATGTTAATTATAAACAACTGAATAAGTAAGGATTGGTCTTGGGCCCTCAAAAGAGCAAAGTGCTTTCTAGCTACTTAATAAAGTTTCGATAATTAATTAAGTTAAAGATCTTGTCAACTGTACATTATCCAAAGGGGATGAGCAACGAATGAGTAGATTCAACATGCATTTACTGTTGATTATGGTGTTCAATAGAGTTAGTAGTGATTTGTATACATCTATGCTAAATGGAAGGGTCGTATATGGTTTTTGTCCAACTAAATGAAAATTAGACTAATTCGGGAAGAGAATCCTTAGTTAAATGATGTGACTAAACATTGGTTTGTAGGAATTAACTATTGAATTCTAGAATTTGTGTCCAACATGCATTGAAAAAGTGAACAAAGAGAAGAGTATACAAGTAACTAAGAAATTTTAAGGGATGAAATTCTATTTGTGGGGATAATTCAAGTATTTTTATGATCCTTGAAGAAAAATAGTTCACCTTGTAAGTTCTTATCCTAATTTTTTCTAATCAATGCTTATCATTGATCAATTTATTTGCTTGAGGATAAAAAAATGTTTAAGTATAGGGAAATTTGACAAGCGTAAAATTACATTTATCTGCCATCCTATTTTCTTGAATATTTTGAACTATTTTGACAAAATTTAGTTGAATTTGTTATTAATTTGAGTTATTTTTTATTTTAGGACTCAATTGAAGCGAGTGACAAAAAATGAAAATTTAGGTGATTTTTCAAAAGAGTTTCATCAATTTTGAAGGATACTTTTAAGATGGAGAGGAATAGAGAGAATTTGTTCATGAAATAAGTAAAGAAGTTGACCTTAGGTAACACTATGCTCATGTTCCTTAGCCATGGAGTCCTCATCTCTAATTGTAATTTGAATTTATAAGGATTTTTCTTATAAAGGCATGATCACGGTCACCTACTACAACTATGTTCTCTACACATGTTTCCTTCATAATTAATTTCAAAACAATTCTCGTAAGAATTATTGTAAGGTGTTGTTCATTGCTAATATCCATGGCTATGTTCATGGCCATATACATCCAATTTGATATGATACACTTGCCATTTCATAATTATTTTATCCAAACATTATAATAGAAGATAGACAATCAGGGAGAGAAGAGAGAGAGCAAAAGAGAAAGAGAGAATAAGAAATAGAAACACTCTTGTAGTCATGAATGTTGTTATCTTTTCTATGATTATAGTTTAGAAGTAGCGATATGTATATTTATGAACCATTGAGGTAATGATGCAATATATAAGAATTGTTTTATTTTATTGCAATCTTGTTATTTTTATTAATTCAATTGCATGTTTAAATTGAATTAAGGTGTTATTTCTAAAGTTTCAACTTATTTTTTCTAATATTATGCATTGAAGTTGCAAGGTCAATACATAATTAGATTTTCCATAATTAAAAGGATTCGCTATAAGCTTAGAAATCAATTATAGGTTTCTTCAGAAATTAATTTATTTATTATATGTATACAGGATTCCTATTCTTAATGTTGTTTAAAGGAGTCCTATCTTAGAAGCTATTCATGTACAATGTAATTAGAACCTAGTAGAGAAGTGATTTCTATTAAATTAATGCTCAAATTTCTCCGATTAATAAAAATAAGAGATTCATTAAAATCCCAAAAGATCTTACATATTACACTCATGGTGATCAACATCTAGATATCCCAATTTATGTCGTTTAGTTTTATTCTACTATTACATTGTTAGTTGGTCTATTATTTAATTTCTATTTCTTGTTTTAATCCAATTCATCATTGATATTGTGATTCAACACAAATAAGAGTAATTAGAACAAGTAAATAAGTGTTCAATCCTCATGAAATTGACAATCTAGGACTCTTGCAATTCTCTACACTATTACTTGATAGGTACACTTATCTAATAGCACAATATGCACCCATCACACATGCAACCTGTACACAACATTTCAATATAAGTTTTTTTTCACCTAAAATGAGTCTTTTTTCATTATTTTCCATCATTTTAGCTTG
The DNA here is from genome assembly GCA_024138005.1 of Lumnitzera racemosa. Lineage (NCBI taxonomy): Eukaryota > Viridiplantae > Streptophyta > Magnoliopsida > Myrtales > Combretaceae > Lumnitzera > Lumnitzera racemosa. Next base: position 49,839,566 of record JAMXBC010000007.1, read on the forward strand.
ATTGGTCCATCTTTTAGACAACTAGCCTCTTCTACAGATTTTAATAATTATCCTACTTAATTGTGTCTAAGTGGAGCTTTTAAGTAGGAAAAATTATGAAAATTCTCATCTCAATTTAAAGTCATGAAAGGGCTGTTACTCATTTTAGTTTATGAAGAGTAGATTATGAGTTAGCTAAAGCTTCAATTTACCTTTAGCTATGGCATTTCCATACCTTTACCCATTTTAATCTTGATTACATTTATGACTATATCTTAAACTTTGTTTTTATATGTTTATTACAATAGTTAGGAACTCAATCACTCTTATCAAACAAAGTGTTGGTTCTAAAATAAATACTAAATAATGTAATTAGTCAATACTAAGTGAAATTTTAACTTATATTGTTATAAGGATCTATATCATGAGGGTACTAGGGAAATGAAGAGGGTTTTTAGAGGATATTTGTAAGTTTAATTAAGCTAAAGGTATAGAATAAAAGGGTGTTTTATCTTTTTATTATCATAGATAAGGAAGTTAAGTAACACTAAAGTTTCAATTTTGAATATTTGAACTAGATTAGCCATATCTTTGTTACTTTAAGTCAAAAGCATGCATAAAAGTAAGAGTTGTGCAGCTCTACATGTCTTGCTTCAATTTCTATTGTTCACCAATAGATCTTAAAGTCACTAGGAGGGTGCAATTTAACAAAATAGACTCCAAGCATACTAGTTTTAGCTTTAAATTATTCTTACTTAATTCTGTAAAGGGTTTACTTGAAATTTTGGCAAGATAAAATAGTAAGCTAGAAATTCTATATTGGTTTAGGGTTTAAAATAACTAAAAAAGGTAGGGGTGTGATTGAGAAGGCTAAGAAAGGGTCCTAATCATTCTTGTTCTCGTCTCAATTTCACTGGTAAAGATTGCTTGCTTTAGTCCTTGAAAGAAAGTTTATGTCTATAAGAGAGAATACAATTAATGGGCCCTAAGAAGTTGTTTGTTGCAGCTATTTTAATACTTAAATTAATATTTAAGGGATTAAGAGGATGAGAGAGTAAAAAAGCTTGTTCCTGTATGCATAAAGTGTCTTACCTATAAGATTTTATCCTTATTTATAGGCTTTAAAGAGAGAATTTTGCTAATTCATATCTTGCCTAATTAGGTAAGTGTATCTTTTGAATATATACTATCCAAGATTCTTAGAGGTGATGTAGCACCTTGGTTATTCCCATAAAGTTAGGATTTTATGGTGTTCCATAATGCTCGACCATTGGGCCTTTTGGGCAAATTATCGAGGCTCGTAACCCCCTATAGCAAAGACACCATGTGTAAGTCCACAGGGTAGAGACCAAGATATTAGCCTGACCTCTAATAGGTTAGGCAAAGGTTACAACTTGGTTAGGAATTTCAAGCATAAGTATCATGACCCAAATAGTATCATTATTATAGTAGATCGTTGTGTACAACATAAAGATCTATGATCAAGCCCCTTGTTAATCATAGGCTTTCTATAGGACATACATCCCATAGAAAAGTAATATCAAGCAAGATGACTAAAATTAACATTTAATTACAAAAGCACTAAAGTTAGAGTAGGGATTCATAGAATCCCACAACGAAAATATATTACAATGTATTTAAAGTCCAACGACAGTCTACACTAAGAAAGTTTAACTATGGAATTAACTAAATAAGTAAATATATTTATAAGTCACTATTATAAAAGTCCCTTTATGCTTCTTGAACATATAATCCCGTCTCGGCATGAGACTTACCTTAGGCATTCCTCAGCCTGAATGAACGAAGAAGTGATTCTGTAACAAAAGAAATTTGTTAGGGTATAAGCTTACACTTAGTGAGTTAATCCCTCCATCATGTTATACAAACAATATAATTTAATGCACAACATATGAATGCATGAATACTCAAAATGCCAACCAATACATGTGGTGACTTAAGAACTGCATATAACTCAAAATTACACCCTTTGCAATTAGGGTTGGAGATAATTAATCGATACAAACCATCAACCTAGTCTTAGCACTTGGGTTTTTATTCTAATTGTACCTTCATGCTTAAATCAACTCAAAATCATATATATAACATATACAAATCTTTCCTTTCATATAAAAATATACTTTCCTTTTTCAAGAAACAAAATCTATGCCAAAATCCTAAGTCTAGTGATGTGGTAGCCCCTGGAGTCTACATTACACACCCTAAGTGAAAGTCACAAGACACAGCCCTTTGTTAACGGCTAGCGTCCCCTAGTGCCTAGTAAGCCCGATAGCTTAGGACAGGACTCAATAATATAATTGGTACACATTTTCCTAATCCTAGTTGGAGCTTCCGCTCTTATAAGCTCCTTCCCTCCATCTATGTAAGGTGATAGTCGATATAGTTATGATGTAATCATGCGAAATGCATGATCTAGTGAATTTCTTAATCAAATATTTAATTAATTTAATTTCCATGGTGAACAAACAATTTCATTCCATACAACTATACGAAACTATCATCACAACAATCTTTGTTATTATCTTATTAGCAAGTCATGGCATTCAATCATAATGTCATACATATGCATTTCTCATATCCGACAATCATTCAAGTTATTGTATAAATTTAAGTGCATCTATGCTATAAGCAAAATTAATAATGAAGTCATTGAGAATTACTTACTTAGTTATAGCGGATCGATCGTAATAGTCTGAGGGTAAGTCATCTCGAATGGTTAGGTCCCGGCAATATTGCAAATATGATAAAGTTAAGAGTTTTGATGAAGTTGAAAGGCTAATCCTAAAACTCTTTAAGTTATACTTTTAACTTAGTTTCTTATTTTTCTCCGGTTTTACTTAAAACTTCAATCGCGTATAATTTACCTATTTTAAATCCAATTTTTATGATTTTATAGTTGATTTTCATCATTTTTTAGTGTACTTTAATATGGTGTCATTAGATTTTCAAGATAAGGCATTCAAATCTCTCTACTGGTCTAAACAGTAGCAATCCTCATGGTTTGGTGTTCTTTTGGGCTTAGTTTAGTTGCTAGCCTTTTTGCTATCTTAGGAAACCTTTTTAGGCTTGGGCTTACAACTTGATTCTAAGCTTAAAACACTCTTCAAGGTAAGATTTCCATCCTTCTCTTATGACCTTAATGGCATTAATATTTTCTTGGACTCTTATGTGGGCTTAAGTGGTTAAATGGGCTTATTTTTAGTCTATACTAAGGTTGGTGTCTTTGTTAGGCTTAGGAAGTATTATGTGGACTCTTTATGGGCTTCAAAACAACCTTATTGATATATTAAGGTGCTAGTTAGAAATGTGGTGAAGGCTAACTTGGAGTTCCAAGCTTGTTTTGAGTAGTTTAGGCTCAGTTTTGAGTCTTAGGTTTTGTACACTTATTATACTTGCTTTGGTTGGTCTTTTCAATTTGTTTACTTGGTTTTATTATATTTTTAGGTAAGTTTCTTTGTAGTTCTAGATTTGGTCTTATGCACAAACCATAGTGGATCTTGAAAACCCAAAATGAAGCAGTTTAAGTTTGAATGAGAATAAGAAAACAAAGAGTGAAAATGGGGTTTTGAATGTGAATGTGGATGGATATCATGCACCAAGACACAAACATAATTAGAGGTTGAGCTCAAAATAGGTTTTGATATGACTCAAGAATACTAAATGTTACTCGAGGTTTCAAATGAGAGGTTAGATGTGACTTACTAACTCGCTCAAATGAAGGGCTCACCATAATCTTAAGAGCAAGATTGATAAGAACGTAGGGAAAATTAAAGAGTTTAATTGATGCTTAATAATCTGGCAATACTAGCTTTAAGAGCTCAAAAGTAGCCGTGCTTAAAAAGGGAAATGTTTTATTATAAATGTTACTATTTATAGCAAGTCTTAAATAGGGGAAAAACATGTACATAAATACAAAATTATGCATTGAATAGAGGAAGTTGGTATGCAATCATTCAGCATGTCTTGGAAGGAGAAAGATCTAAACTGGATGTAGTTGACAGTTGGATGTATGAGTTCAAGAAGGAGTCCTTAAAGTCTCATATGGCTTAACCGAGACACTAGAAAGGTTGGCCCAAAATTGCTGAGTTCTAGAATTAGTTGACACTAGCATCTCCATGCCATGCCAAGTGGATCCAACTCTTGGCATCATGATCTCTTAGTAACTTAGTTAACAATAGACTTGTTGTTAAGTGGTTCTTGTTCTACCTCCCATCCTTTTGTCTTTAGCTCAAACTCGGCAAGAGTTGATTGGCCTTAGCATGATATAGTCGAAGGATAAATCCTATCACTATCGTAGGTCTTAAAGGAATTCATCCTCATTGTTAAACATTGACATGGGATAGGATGCTAAACAAACATCTCCTCCCTTTTCACTTGACCATGGGTACTAAGTGTCTTTGGATTTCCTCAATGCTCATAGGGGTCACACAATAGCTCTTCCCATCCTTCTAAACAATATAGGTATTAAGGAAGCCATCATAGATCACTTTTTGATCATACTCCCATGGTCGGCTAAGGGGTTAATTTGTGGCATTCATAGGGACCACATCAAAGTCAATCTTGTCCTCGTACTGTTTGGCCTTAATTGTTATTTGCGCTCTTTTATGCACATGGACCATACCCTTGTCATTGAACCACTTCTATCCACAAGGTTAGGGGTGGAGGTAAGTGGGCAATTTCATCTTCCCACTGACTCGGTAGAGATAATATTGGTGCAACTTCCTCCATCAACAACTAGGGAGTAGGTCTTCCCATTCACTAAACATCGAATATGAAATGAATTTTCCCTTTGTTTGGCATTTGTCTTCAAGTTAGCTTATATCACCATGGCCAAGAGTTTGTCCAGATTTTCAGCATAGACGTCTTCTTCTATCAATTAGTCTTTCGAACTCTTGTCACTCTGACTTTCCACTTAAGCATTCGATCCTTCACCTTTCAAGACTATGACCCTTTTATTTGAGCATTGGGACGGAATATGTCCATAGCCTAAACACTTGAAATACTTCACATCTTGAGCTTTGTCACTAGGTGCCTTTTCATTTTTGTCCCTCTTTGATTCAACATAAACAAGTTAGCTAGATTGTCCTTTCTCTATCTTCCTTTCTAGCCCTTTTCTCTTGGCATGCCTCTTAAGCTTAAGCTTGTGTTGTTAAGGTTGGCTAGTCGATCTTTAGTGCCTTCTCCTCTTCTGACATTCAACTCTCAATGCTAGATTGATTGGCTTGTCTAATGGATTAAATGGCAACAATTCAACTATGTTGGTAATATCATCTCGAAGTCCACTCAAGAACCTAGCAATGGTACAGTCCTATGGCTTGGCAATCTCACATCTCATCATTTGAATTTCAAACTCTTGTAATTACCCTTCAACAATGTTTCGACCTTACCTTAAGTATTAGAAGGCATGGAGCATCTCTTGCTTGAAGTAACTCAACATAAAGCGGTGATTCTCAATCGATTCATAAGCCTCTAAATTCTGATTGACTCGTCTCCTTTGGCATCTTATTTAGAGACTAATTTATCCTACCAAAGATTAGCATACTCGATAAGGGATAACAAGGCAAGCTTGAACTTTGTTCTATCGTCACACTCATATCACTTAAACAACTCCTTGACTTGGGAAACCCAGTTAACGAACACTTTAGGTTTGCAGCTACCACGAAAAGTCGGCAACTTAACCTTAATATTATCAAGTCCTCACCCAGGTGCTCCAAGTTCAAGCCTTACATTCCAAGCTAGTCGGTTCACCTCGGATCAACCATATCTATTCGAGTTATGCTTGGCTACATCTCTTCTTAGCCACAACTCTCTTCTACAAGCTTCTTGATTTGCTTCAGAGTTAACACTCCTTTCATTTCTACTTCTCTACACAAGTTAGTTTTCTCTCCTTCTCAGCTTAGTAGCTCTTCTTGGCTATCACTCATCGTTGTCAAGTTCATTAGAGTTATTCTTACTAGTGAATGTCTGTTCACTTCTTTCTCTTCGGCCATCACGTCTGCAACCTTTGATTAAACTAGTGGGCTCTTGGATGGAGTTAGTAAGATTCTAAATATGATATTCCATGTTGTCAATATGTCTCTTCAAGCTTTCATGGGGACTATCACTACTATTGTTAACATTATCTTCTAACATTCTTATCTATACAGTAATTTCCAAAAAATTGAATAAATAAGTTTTACAACAAAAATACTACAACAACTTAGAAACGACTACTACTTAGCTTATGTAGCTACCTACAATTGACATACTTCCATAGTGGCTAGAATCAATTACTAAAATTTCTATTACTCAACTCAACTGCAATACGATACTATGAATCAAACTTTGAAGAACACCAACACATATATCTCCCCAAAGCTTTGATACTAAGATGATAACTGTATAGTAGCGAATCTTTAAGACCTAGAATGAGGTAATCTAAGCTTGAATGAGAATGAGAAAATAGAGAGTGAGAATGGGGTTTTGAATGTGAATGTGGATAGATATCATGCACTAAGACATTAACACAATCAAAGGTTATGCTTGAAATAGGGTTTAATACGACTCACAAATATTAAATGTTACTTAGGATTTCAACTAAGAGGTAAGATGCGACTCACTAACCGCTTAAATAAAGCGTTCACCACAATCTTAAGATCAAGATTAATAAGAACACAGAGAAGATTAAAGAGTCTCATCAATGCTCAATTATCCGGTAATGTTAGCTCTAAGAGCTTAAAAGTAGCCTTACTCAAAAGGGAATTGTTTTGCTATAAAAATGATTGTTTGCATCTCCTAATTTATTATAAATGTTGCTATTAATAACAAATCCTAAACCTTAGTAGGAAAATTGTAAATAATGTACAAAGCCCTAAAACTGAAAGAATTGGGCTCATAAATAAGGAAAAACATGTATAAGAATACAAAACTATGCGTTTAATAGGGGGAGTTAGCATGCAGTGATGTGACATGTCCTGGATGGAGTAGGATCTGAACTAAACGGGGTCGGCAATTGGATGTATAGGTTCAAGTAGGAGTCCCTAAAGTTTTGTATGGCTTGGTTGAGACACTAGAAAGGTCAGCCCATAATTGCCGAATTCTAGAATTAGTCGACACTAACATCTTTGTGCTATGCTAAGTGGATCCAAATCTCGGCATCGTGATCTCTCGACAACATAGTTGACAGTAGACTTATTGTTGAGTAGTTCTTTTTCTACCTCTCATCCTTTTGGCTTCAGCTCGAACTTGGTAAGAGTGGATCTGCCTCAACTTAGATATAGTTGAAGGCTGATTCCTATCATAGTTAGTTTTGTTCAAGGGTCTCCAACTTGGTTTTTTAACTTTTTTTATCATTTCCTTAGGTTTAGGTGTTAGATCATGAACCTATGCTACTCATATTCCAACTCCAACTTAACTTCTCTCCTATGAGGTGATTATTTAACTTATGTACTATATAAAAATGATAGATCACATACTTATCATAAACTCCATGCCATAGTTCACATCTCAAAAGTTGATTTCTTCATAAAAATTTAATGTAATGGATTTTTTTTTACCTAAAGCTAAATTTGAGCATAAGTAACCATATGAAGTCAAAAATAACATCTAAATACCATATGTCTATACATCCGTCCAGCATGTTACTCCCTTGTTCATATACATATTTCATAATTTTCTCAATTTACAAACTTCTATTCTAAGCTTTAGACATGTATCCTTCATAATATCAACTTAATATGCTCATTGTCCATCTTCTATGTAAGAGATTCATGAGCTTGCTCCTTAAAGTGGTCTTGCTATTTTATCATCTTATGTTCATACCAATATCTTTACAGAAATGTAATATTTTATCATGTCATACTAGATTACTTTAACAAAAAAATAAACTTACTCTTCTTTAATGCGTAAAAATAGGTGGTTGTGCAATTAAGAGTCCACTTTTGCTCTTTGTTTTCTTTCCCTTTCTTACAAGTTCTTTTAGTAACCAAGGTCATGATGGTTGAGGAGAGTTTTGGGGATGTTCTAAGGATTCCTAAAATGGCTTTTGATGTTGACAAAAGGAAGGCAACAAAAATCAAATTGTACTGTGAGTTGTGGGTGCAAAATGTGGCGGTAAGTGTAGATTTTGTAGGGTTTGGTTTCCTCTTTTAGTTTGTGTTTAAATTGTTGAAAAAGGAAGTAAGAGATGAGTGAAAAGAGATAGAGTGTGCCAGTTGCAAAATGGGGGGAAATGTATTCACAAAGTCATTTTTTAATACATCTAAACTTATCACATAACTCTCACTTTGTAATAATTTGATGATGTAAGCAAAAAGAGGTGAATAGTAGATGTGAAAGACAAAGAGATTAATCAATAAATGATAAGGCATGGCCTCCCCTAAGCTCTCCTTACAACCAACCATTATGAGGGACAAATAGGGCATGGCTCTTGCAAACTCCTAAATTTTTTGATCTAGCATTTGAAGTAGACTTATGTATGTTAGATATTCTAGGAGATGACAAGATTAATGAAAGTGAAAGCCCTAAAATAACTAATCAATCGCGTATTAAATTTTTCTACCTTAAACATATGTAAACACTAAATATTTTATCCGAAAGTGATAAAAACCCTAAAACTATAACTGTAAGGATAGAAAGGAACTAAATCACCATAATTTACCCTTAAACCCTAATTGATAATATAACCTTAATATTATACCAAATCATTGATAAAAGATTAAAGATAACTTTCAATTATTCATAAATACATATAATACTTAAGTAATCCTTCAGAAACTAAGATTGCATCATAGATCACATTCATCTTCTAATTATATAACTAGATTAGTATTACACAGATTAAGAGTTTAGTTGATGCTTAACTTACATGTAGTAAACATTAATACCCTAAATGACACTTTTCATAATAATTATGCTAAGTAGCTTAACAAATGATGTATATAGGATATAAATACCTAAAAGAAGATCTCATCATCTATTTTTACTAATCAATTCACTAAACTTCTTATTTTCATTTATTTCCTTAATCTTTCTCCTGATTTTCCCTAATTACTTCATTATGTACACTAAATGGCATGTAATTTTGGAAAGTTGACCAAGTCAACACATGTTGACTAAGGTCAAAAGGATAACTAAGTTGATAAATATTAACTAAAGTTAACATATGGAAAAGTCAACAAAATGTCATTTTCGCTCTAGAATCATCTCTTCCTTTCTAATGATTTCTTTCCTTTTCTTTTAGATTTTTTCCCATTTTCTTTTCATTTGTGCCATCCACTTCCCTATCCTTTAGGACCCCACTTGTTTTTATTTTCAAAACACAAAATCAAGTCCCTTTCTTTTTGTTCCTAAACCGTGATTCCCTTTCCCTTTCACCCTTCTTAATTTTCAAACTTTGCAACCATATTTCAAAGGGAAAACAAAGGTATGTTATTATGTATTGCTCCATATTATTTAATAGTTAGATGAATAGGTAGGTTAGTATAGGAAGTTTATGTGTTGTGTATATATATGTTGTTGAAGGCTTAAAGTTTCAATTTTTATGTTTAGAAGTATATGATAGCATTAGTAAAAGGAAGAAGAGCATGTGTACATATATCTAAGTATGTGTATATAAGAGTATACTAGATAAATATATATATAAAGACCTTTGTACATAAGAATTCATTATGTATATAACCCAAAATAAGGCATATATCAACTATACATACATATATCATACCAAATATACCCTTAAAGTATAAAGAAATGAAACTTGTGAAGCTTTCTTAAGAGGGGATTTTAGGCATACGAAAATACGTATCAAAATACGTATGTCATCCTATGTGTATATGGGTATATGTATTAGTATACGCATAAGCACATAAGTTTTCATACTAATATGTTAGGAGTACAAGCATATGTATAATGTGTACGAATACATAAGGATAATAACGGATGATGATGTAAGCAATGACATAATTGAATAATGATGTAAGTAATGATGTAATTAAATGATGACATAAGCATAACATAAGCAATTGATGATATAAGCGATGACATAAGCATAAGCCTATAAAATAATAACTTATGTTACATAAGAATATAACATATGTATGTACATGTACTTAGGATCCGAAAATCTTTTAAACCTGAATACACTTCTTAAATTGAATTAAACTTAATTAAGTACATTCATTAGTAATACCAATGTAAAATTCCCTAAGCGTAAGAATCTAATAGTTAATTAAATAATTAACTACTAAAATAGGGCATAAACATAAGCAATTAGAATAACTAAGCTTTAATAGTTAAAATTTCAACAAATTTAGCCTATATCATAAAACACGGGTTTTAACATCCAAAATAGACATCACCGTGTGAATGTACGTTCGAAAACGATAAAAAACAACTATAAATTCATAAATATCAGAAATAGAATGAAAAAGTTACATATGGTTAGTGATGATATGTAATCGGATCAAAATTGATAGTAATTTAAGTAGAATTAGGTAAATAGATATCTAGAGTTACTAGTTAATTCAATTTCTTAAATTACTATCAACTTTTATCCGGTTAGACTTTATTATTAATCGTATGTAACTTTTTCGTTCTATTTCTAATATTTATGAATTTATAGGTGTTTTTTATTGTTTTTGGATGCATGTTCATACGGTGATGTTCATTTTGGATGTTAAGACCCGTATTTTACGAAATGGATTAAATTTACGAAAATTTTAATTATTGAAGCTTAATTATTCTTATTGCTTATATTTATATCCTATGTTTGTACTTAATGATTTGATTAGCCCTTAGATTCTTATACATAGTGAATTTTACCTTGCTATTACAAATTCATGTATTTAATTAAGTTTAATATAATTTAAGAATGTATTAGGATTTAATAATTTATGTACCTAATTCTTATGTACTCTTCTTATTTCTTATTTTATAAACCTATGCTTAGGTCATCACTTACATCATTAATTGCTTATGTCATGGCTTATGTCATCATTTGCTTATGTCACATCATTGCTTATCTCATCATTTAATTACATAAGCCTTACTTCATACTTATGTCATACTTAAGTGTCTTATGTACACTTTACATAAAATACTATATACTTATACCTTTACTATACTTATATGCATACTAGTATACTTATACATATACTTATACTTATACCATATTTATACTTGTACATATACCCATTTACATATACGGTCATATATGTATTTTTATACAAATTTCGTGTGCTAAAATTTCCTCTTAAGAAAGCTTCTCTAATTTCATTCTTTTTGTGTTTTAAGAGTGTATTTAGTATGGTATAGGTATGTATAGTTAGTATATGTCTTAGTCTAAGTCATGTACATAATGAATACTTATGTACAAAAGCTCCATACTTGTATTACTTTAGTATATCCTTATGTACATATACTTAAATACATATACACATGTATCTCCTTCCTCTTCACCATGATTTCTATCCTTCTACACCTAAATATATAAATTTTATACCTTCTTCAACATGGATACACATAACACATAACTAGTTATCTAATCTACCTCTTCACCTAACTAATAAGTGATATAAAGCAATACATAATAACATAATTACATACCTTAATTTGTTCTTGAAATATGGAGACAAAGTTGGAAAGGAAAGTTAAAGGGAAAGGGAAGGTCACGACAATGGAGGTGGGGTAAGGGTTTGATTTTTGTTTTGTTTTATGTTTGAAAAGAAGAAGAAAGTGGGGTTTAGAAAGGGGACAAGGTGTGGACTACAATTAAAGAAAATAATGGAAGAAAAAGCTAAAAGAAAAGAAAAGAAAATAAATCATTATAAGATTTAGATATTTTCTAAAGTGTAAGTGTCTTTTGTTGACTTTTCTAAATGCTGACTTTAGTCAACATGTGTTGAGTTAGTCAACCTTTTGACCTTGGTCAAATTGTGTTGACTTAGTTAACTTTCCAAAAGCATATGCCATTTAGCATACATAATGTAGTTATTAAGGAAAATTAAGAGAAAAATTAAGGAAATGAAGGGAAATGAGACATTAGGTGAATTGATTAGTAAAAATAGATGATGAGATCTTACTTTAGGTATTTATATCCTATATACATCATTTGGTAGGCTACTTAGTATAAATAGTATGAAAAGTATCAATTAGGTTGTTAAGGTTTACTACATGTAACCTAAATATCAACTAAACCCCTAACTCTATGTATTACTATCCTAATTATATACTTAGAAGATAAATGTGATCTATGATGTAATATCTTAGTTTCTGAAGGATTACTTAAGGATTCTAAATATATATGCATAATTAAAAGTTATCTCTAATCTTACACTAATGATTTGGCAAAATATGAAGGTTATATTATCAATTAGGGTTTTAGGGTATATCATGATGAATTAATGCTCATATGTCTTTAAGATTATAGTTTTAGGGTTTTTATCACTTTCGAATAAAATCTTTAGTGTTTTCATACATTTAGGGTAAAAAAGTTTCATATGTGATTGATTGGTTCTTTTATGGTTTTCACTTTCATTAGCCTTGTCAACTCCTAGATTATCTAACACACTCAAGTCTACTTCAAAGGTTAGGTCAAGAAATTTAGGGGTTTATATAGGTGTTAGAGGTGCCATCGCCTAACTAAGGGTTGAGTTTAGAGGTCTCCAATTGGGGGTGAGTGTGGACTACAGGGGCCTACTCACAATTAGACGGGAACTTGGTTTTTATAAAAATAAAAGACTTGTTTGATTTAAGTATGAAACGTAGAGTTCCATAGTAAAGTAAGTTATAGTATAATACCCAAATTTGATTAGTGTCTTGTATACTCTAACCCTGACTTTGGAGGGCGTTAAATCTGAGTTACGTATATGGACTAGTTAACTATATGTATTGTTTGGCATTCTATTTGACCATTCATTCATATGCGTAAATATAATGTATTTATAACTTGCTTATGGTATGGCTAAAGGTTTTGCTCACTAAGCTTAGGCTTACACCCCCTTAGACTTTTGTTGCAGGATGGCTTATTCATAGAGGCTGATCGAGAGATGCCATAGGTTAGCTTGGGAACTTGGGCAAGAGCGAGCCATTAAGTATGTTGAGAGAACGGATTATGTAGACTTTTACTTGTAGACTTTTACTTATGTACTTTTGTTTTATCAGGAATATAGATTTAGATGTACTAAATTACTATGTACTATAAACTTTATAGTTTAAATTTTATATAAATATGCTTGTATGATGATATCATATGGATTTGTATGTTCTTGGGAAACTAGTGGTTTTAGAGCCTTGTATATTATGTGAAGAGTTCATGATTGGTAGAGTAACCAATCAGGGGTTGTTCATATAGTATATGGCGTCTACCATAACTAGACCGTCCTTAGTTTGTGAGAACTCTTGTCTTATTACTTCTCTGAAAATTAAATTGATAAATTGAAGAGATAACTTATCCTTATGTAGTATAGGCTATAGTGATATACGGAAATCATCTTAGTACTAGCTTTTGATAGGTTATCAATTGATAATTGATTCCAACTATCAATTAATAAGTTCTTTAATGTGATTGGTTAACTTTCTTATCCATATGTAATATAGCTTACAAGTAAAAATAAGAAGATTGTCTTATATGTAATTCTTTTAAAGTTTCATTCTTAAATCAATTCATAAATCATAATTTACTTCTCATGAAATTTTGAATTTTCTAAAGTTGAATAAAATTATTCAAATTAAATTCTCAATTAGTCGCTTAAGGTTACAAGTTCTTAATTATCTTAGGGTTTAAGGGTTTAGGGTTTTAGGTGACTTAAGGTCCATTTTTCTCGTATTCGAGTTTTTATCGATAATGAACTTTTGAATTGAAAAACTAAGTTTGTTTTTAAATGTAAAGTTAGATTATTAGTTTAATTGATCCTTGGGAATGATTGAGAATCACTCTTAGTTGATTCATGTGTCCTTTAAATAGTAGGATTTACAACAAGTAAATAGCAAATCATTAAAATTTTCTCACTTGGGTATAATTGCTCAACTGGCATAGGCTTTGGGATATCTTAAGTACAACAATTGAATCACCCAATGGGATGATAAGACTTAGTTAATATTTTTGAAAAATGAAAAACAAAACTATGCTATTAGATTAAGTTAGATGTGTGGAGTTAAAAATTTGGTTCCTCACTTTTCTTAGCTTGATTTATATTAAGCCCAATCTACTAAATATAATTCTCTTAACTAGACTAAGAAATGGTTTTATGAAAAAATCAAAATTGAAAAGAAATTTGCTACCTAATCAAGATCACAGAAAAAGAGAAATTAGAGTCCATGGGTGAACAAACCATAATTTCAGGTTCGAGTCTACAAGTTTTCTAAAAAATTCTTTAGAAAATAAAACTTGAAATCAATTGGGCTTAGAGGCTTTCTTATTAGAACTTAAGCAGTTTTTACAAAACAAATCCATGAAGTAATTAAGTAAGCCTTAAATAGGTTTTGAAATAAATTAGGCTTATAATTAAATTCATAAAAAAAGAAAAGGGAAAAAATAAAAAAATTATTATTTTGGGATGCTCGAAATGCCTATATACTCGCGAAGCAGGATTAAGCCCACGTAGTTCTCAATTGATGAAAGTTTTAGTTTGTTGTTTATTTTATTTTTGAAAAACTCTTTTCACTTTAAGTTTATTAAATTTTATTAATTTAGGAAAAACTGGCTTCTTTTGAGCTCATTTTGGAAAATCTATAACGTTTGGAAAATGCCTATATTTATTTTTTCTTCGGAAAAACATATTATGTATAAGAAAACTAATTTTGAGAGAAAAAAAAACCCATTTTATTTGAGAATCTAATTATTCATAAACATATAAGTAAATCGTAATCATGAATTTTTGACAAACAAATCACAAGACACATAGATTATAACATGCCAATTTATTAGAGCCTAAACATGCTAAACTTGCAAATTAATAAGTAAATTATTAACTTAACATGCTAATTACCAATTTCTCATCAAGAAAACCAATCAAAATAAATTATTTTCTAAAACTACTTAGCTAATTATTTGTTAATCTACCAATGAGTCTAGCAAGAAGAAAATTATCATGGCAAAAAATGCTAATCTAATTAATAGAACATAAGGTTCCAATTTATCTCATTAATTGTAAACTAAAACCTAAATATGCCAATTATCTATCAAAAGAAGCATACTAATAATTTATCAAAGCCTAAACATGCAAGACACACCAATTATTTAAAGACTAAACATGGAAACACTCCATTTATTTATTTAAAGCCTGAACATATTAATTAAATATCAACAAACATAATATAAAGTAAATTGAAATTAATCAACATTAAATACATTCAAAAAAACATATTCCAAGTAAAATCATAAAATAAAAAGATTAAAACAGATTTTTTTTTTTACTTGTCATAATTTTTCCTTAGTTTTTTTTTTTCAAACAAGATAATGCATTTAAGTAAGGGATTGAGTAACTTACCTCTAGAGAGCAATGAAGTGGCAACAAGTTTAAGTGGTTCCAATTGGTTTTTGTGGCAAGGCAGGTGGCTTTGGACTCTTAAGACACCAATCTTGAAACCCTTAAGTTAATTTCTAGAAATCTCAAACTATCTCTTACAATTTCAAGAATAACTTCAAGTAAGTTATGAATAAATCCTAAAAATGGCAATCTCGATTAAAATTTAAATTACTCTCTTCAATCACGAAATTGAAACAATCTACCTACTTGAATTTGTTTTACGATGAATGAAAAATGTTCTACTATTTAATCATGAATCAATTTATTCCAAAATACGAGAATTCAAAGAAAGAGAGTGGATTTAGTATTATGAACACATAGAGACATAAACTATCAATTGCATGTAAGGTGGTGATTTGCAAGGCTTGGGAGTTAAATGAATGAATGCTAAGGACCTCCATCTATAATGCTAGGTCAGAATTGCAACCTAGGAAACTTTTGTAGAAGAGAAAGATTAAATCTTGATGGATTAAGCAAGCTTAGATGTGCATCTTGGGTCTTGCTAATTTAAGGCAAAGTTGGACACATTTTTGCGCAAATTTAAGGAAAATAGTGATGCACATGGAAACTAGAAGATGTTCTTATTTGTTTTGATTAAGCAGTTGAGGCATCTTACAAGAACATACTTTAATTTTGCTAAATAAAACTTTGGTACAAAATATCCTTTTATTCATGTTAGTCAATTTTATTTATTATTATTTTTTTTGCAAATTTCCTTAAATAAAAATTAAAAATTTGGCCTTATCATAATAAAACAATTTGTACCCAATCCATTTCCTATTTTTATAGAATTTTTCATGCTAAATAACGCATCAAAATTAGGTAAAAATTACCTAGGTACACTTTTCGTTTTTAAGGCAAATGAAAGTTTAAGCTTCTAATCTTCTTTCAAGAATCAGGAAGGGAGGAGAAAGTAAGATGTTGATTGGGTCAAATAGATGCTACATGTTTCCCAATGATTGGTCTACATGGTGCCATACATGTCTACCTACGTGGTGCCATGTTAATGTTACATGGTGAGCAAAAATGAGTGCTACATGTGGCACTTCTAAAGGCCAACATGTAGCACCCTTACATGGATGCTATGTGTCACCTAACCACATCTACTTTTTCTTTTCCTTCTTTTTTTTTTTCCTTTCTCCCTTCCTTCCTTTTTCTTTTCTTACCTATAGTGGTTCTTCCTTTTCTATTTTCCTTTTGTCCTTCTTTTTTAAAAAAAAAATAATCCAAAATAAGACCTAATTAATTATTAAAAATCTAAAAAATTATACCTTACTCTTTAAGTAAACGTGGAGTCAAATAAATAAAAGTACAATTTTTCAAAATTTTTCTAACTTGACCAAATTAAGACCTCGATTTTAAGCCATGTTCTGCTTTGATGAAAACTTCAACTAGCTGTAAAATGCTCATTTTAACTCCCATTGATGTGTAGTTTAAGGCTATGATCTTTTAAAAAGTGTAGTTTAGAAAATTTTTTAAAATGAGTAGACCAAACCAAATTAGAAAAACTAATTTTCAAAAAAGTCCACTCTTATCTAATATTCCTAATTCCATCAAATCGTATATTTTTATTTTGACTCTAGAGTCCGTTTTGAACCAAAAAAAGTTATTCCTACCCTAAACAAATCCAAATGGACCATTGTACGATACTTTTTTTTTTATTTTTTTATTTTTTGGGTTTTCTTTTTTTTTTTTATATTTTTTCTCTCACTTTTTATTTTTTCAAATTATTATGTCTCTTCTTGATCTTTAATTTTGTTTGGTATCTTTCATTGTTGTTTTAATTTTTTGGTATTTTACCCATCTTTTAATTGTTTGGATTTTTCATATTTTTAGCCTTTGTCAAAAAACGAGACTCTAAATTAGAGACTACCTTAAGGAGAATAAAAATAAAGTGTCTAATGCTATCCCTCTTTGTGGTAAAGTTTGGTAAAAGATGTACCATAAAAACCCAAAAAGAGACTCCACCCGTATAGGGGGAGGAAAGTCTAAAAAAGGTTCTATTTTTGCCCTTGTGTCAATTTACTCTACTGCAGGTGTAAACCCTATTATTTAAAGGACACATGAAAAAACTAAGAGTACTTATCGATCATTCCTAAAGATCAACTAAATTAAGAACTAAAAACTAAAAATTTTTCATTTGGAAAATGAACCTAATTTTTTTTCAATTTAAAAGTTCATTGTCAATAAAAATTCGAATAAGAGAATAACGGACCTTAAGTCACCTAGAACCCTCAACCCTAAGATAATCAAGAACTTGTAACCCTAAGTGAGTAATTGAGAATTTAATTTAAATAACTTTATCCAACATTAGAAAATTGAAAAATTTCATGAGAAATAAATTATAATTTACGAATTAATATAAGAACTAAACCCTAAAAGAATTACATATAAGACAATTCTCTTATTTTCACTTATAAGCTATGTTCTTATGTATAAGTGAGCCAACCAATCTCATTAAATAACTTATCAAATGAGAGTTGGAATCAACTATCACCAAATAACTTATCAAAGGTTAATGATAAGACCATTTCCATATCATACCATAACCTACACTACATAAGGATAAGTTATCTCTTCAATTTATCAATTTAATTTTTAAATAAGTGACAAGACAACATAATGCACCAAAAGGACACCCTAATGGCCAATTGAAAAGATAGCTTCAGAGGGTCTATGCCTTGTCATCCATCTATCAAACCGTTTGTTTTTCCATCTACTATTCAACCCTTATTGCTTACATCATCAAATTATTAAAAAGATAATCAAGAACTTTGTGGATGCATTTTACCCTCATTTTGAACTAGCACACTCTCTCTCTTTTAACTCATTTTTCACTTCCTTTTCCAAACTTTAAGCTTATAAACCAAAGGAGCAAACCTAACCCCACCATCATATACTTGCCGCCATTCATTTACATACCCACATCTCATGGCACCACTTGATTTTGTTGCCTTCTACTATTGACTTCAAAAGACATTTTAGGAAACCTTATAACATCCCTAAAACCTACCTTAAATATGAAGACTTTGGTCACTAAAAGAGCTTGTGAAAAGGAAGGACAAACAAGTAGCAAGAGTGGACTCTTAATACATAACCACCTATTTTTTCCGCTTTTAAGATGAGTAAGTTTATTCCTTATTGTGTACTCTAGTATGCCATGCTAGGAGACTACATTTCCATGAAAATATGGGCATGAATATAAGGTGATAAAATAGTTAGACTACCTTAAGTAATGAGCTTATGAATCCCTCACATAATGGATGGACTATGAGTATACCAAGTTGGTATTATGTAAGATGCATGTTTGACACTTAGAATAGGAGATTTTAAGTTGAGAAAATCATGAAATGTATACATGAATGAGAGGATAGTGTGCTGGACGTGGAGTATATATAGGTGATTTAAGTATTATATTCACTTCTATTAAGTTAAACATGCTTAAATCTAACTTTAGGTATAGGAGAAATCTAATACATGATGTTTTATGAAGAAATCAACTTCTTGAGAAGTTAACTATGGCATAGAGTTTATGATAAGTATGTGATCTATCATTTTTATGTAGTACATAAGCTAAATAATCACCTCATGGAAGAGAAGTTAAGTTGGAGTTGGACTATAAGTAACATAGGTTCTTGATCTATCACCTAAACTTAAGGAAATGGTGGAACAAGTTGAAAAACCAAGTTAGAGACCCTTGAACCAAACCGTCCAGATTAGGAACTATAAGAAAACTCACTTAAAAATATGATAAACTAAGTAAACAAAGTGAAAAGACCAAAAAAAGCAAGTATAATAAGTGTATAAAGCCTAAAAACTCAAAATTGAGCCTAAAATACTCAAAACAAGCTTTAAACTCTAAGTTGGACCTTCGGCAAATTTTTGACCTGTACCTAAATCACTCAAGAAAAGTTGTTTTAATAACCATAAGAAGCCCACATAATACACTCTAAGCCCAACAAAGTAACTAGCTTTAGTTTAGACTAAAAACAAGCCCATGTAACCATATAAGCTCACTTAAAAGTCTAAGAAAATGTTGATGGCAAGACAAGGATGGAAATTTGACCTTGAAGAGTATTTTAAGCTTAGAATGAAGTTCTAAGCCTAAGCCCAAGCCTAAGCCTTAAAGACTTCCTAAGGTAAGAAAAAGCTCAATAACCAAACTAAGCCTAAAAGAGCACCAAACCATGAGGATCGCTATTGTCTTCACCAGTAGACAAAATTGAAGGCCTTATCTCAAAAATCTAACCATGATACATTAAGGCACACTCGAAAATGATGAAAATTGACTATAAGATCATAAAAATCAATTTTAAAACAAGAAAGTTATACGTCATTGAAGTTTTAAGTAAAACTAGGGTAAAGCATGAAACTAAGTTAAAAGTACAACTTAAAGAGTTTTAGGATTAACCTTTCAATTTTATCTTAAACTCTTAACATTATCATATTTGTGATGTCCAAAAGACCCGACTATTGGAGATGACCTACCCTCAGATTATTATGACTGATTTGCTACGGTTGAGTGAGTGATTCTCAATGACATCATGCTTGGTTTTGCTTGTTGTGTAGTTACACTTAAATTTGAATAATGAATATAAATGCTTATGAGATATGGGAAATGCATGTATACTATATTATGATTGAATGCTATGACTTACTAATAAGATAATAATGGGAATTTTTATGATGGTAGTTATGCATGGTTATATGGAATGAATTTACTTGATCACAAAGGAAATTGAATTAATTAAGTATTTAATTAAGAAATTCAATAACTCATCATTTCTCATATTTGCATTATAACTATATCAACTACCACCTCATGTAGAAGGTAGGAATGGGCTCATAGTAATGGGGAATCCTATTAGGGTTTGGTAAATGTATGCCATTTATATTATTGAGTCTCTATCCTAAGCTATCGAGTTTTCTAGGCACCAGGGGACGCTAACCATTAGTGAAGGGCCGTGTCTTGTAACTTCTGCTCAATGTGTATGTTGTAGACTGTGGGGGCTATTACACTGCTAGACTTGAGATTTTGGTATAAATTTTTATTTTTCAAAAAGAAAGTATGTTTTATATGGAAAGAAAAATTTGTATATATTATGTATATGCTTAAGTTGATTTGAGCATGTTGGTGCAATTGGAATAAAAACCTAAGTGCTAGGACCCAATTGATGGTTTAAGTCAGTTATTTATCTCCAACCCCAACTATAGGGGGCATAATTCTGAGTTGCATATAGTTCGTAGGTCGCTGCATTTTATTGGTTGGCATTTTGAGTGATTATGCATTCATATGTTATTTATTAAATTATATTGTTTATATGGTATATTAGAGGGAATAGCCCATTAAGCGTAAGCTTACACTCCTATAGATTTCTTTTGTTGCAAGACCATCTCTTTGTTTATTCGGGCTGCGAAATGCTTGAGGTGAATCTCATGTTGAGATAGGATTGTGTGTTCAAGAAGCAAAGAGGGAATTTTATAATAGTGACATATAAATATTTTTACTTATTTAGTTAATTCCATAGATAGACTTTCTTAATGTATACTTTTATAGGACTTCTAATATGTTGTAGTATTTTTGTTGTGGAATTCTACGAATCCATACTCTAACTATATTACTTTCATAATTAAATGTTAAATTTTAGTCACTATGCTCGATATTACTTATCTATGGTCCTGATGATAACATATAACAGAAGGAGCCATGTGTATTATATAGCAGGCCTATGATCAACAAGGGGTTGATTGTAAATCTTTATGCAGTACACAATAATCTACCATGACAATGATATTGTTTGGCTCGTGATAGATCTAAGTGGTATCTAAACATTAGGTTTAAAAACAGTGATAAGAAAAGTAAAACTTGACCTTAGATGTTAGGATTTTCTACCAAGTAAGGTGGAGAGGGGTAGAATCAAGTTAGGACTCCTAAACGATCAAGCAAAAGGAATAACCTTTTAAGAATGTGTAACACTTAATAAACTTTTTATGTTTATCAGGGGAATACGAATAGGGTTTGCTAGAACGTAATGCTCCTACTGATGCATGAAGATGAAACCCTCATCAAGTACCGCTGCAGGTTAAGAATCCTCTATGAAGACATGGCTCTAATTAAGATATCATGTAGAATTCAAGATGTCGAGATGTGTGGACATCTTAGAATTCTGGACTAAGCCCCTATTGGAGAAGTTGTTACCAAGATATCATGATTCGGATACCTAGGTTAATCCTATCTGATGTAGAGTTAGTGTATCTAATGGAGCGGGAGTAAGGAGCTAGCATAGAAGCCAAAATGATATTCTTAGTTCAAAATGGAAAGAGGATGGCTACTCCCAATTTTATACACTGGCGTCAATTGGGGTATGGTTATGCTTTAATACGTGACTTAAGGGTTAACCACCCTAAAGCGGTTCAACTAGATGCACAGCATGGGATTCCTTTACCAGTTACTCCTACTAACATTTATTTTCTCTATGTAAAGCTTGTTGTCATTGAGATACACTTAGATACCCCTAAGTGGGAGGACGATATCAAGATCTTACCTATCGTCTCAAGAGAGTATCGAAAGGAAGTGGACCCCCAGCCTGATCCTTGTGAGTTTTTGCTGCCTCATGAATTATATTAAGTGGTTTTTCATTAAGGTTCACCATTCAACCCACATGTGGAAGCCTCATCGCTACTTCCAAGGAGGAGGCCTCAACAAGCAGACTAGTTAGATGGTGATGAAGCTAGGCCATTAACGAGGCAATGTTAGTCTTGGATGTTCTGACTCTCAAAATATTTCAAATGGAGTTGATGTTTATTTTTAGAGAAGAAGTTGTAGTAAGGTCTTTATGTATTGTATTATGTTTGTATTTAGTTAAGTATTGTATTAAGTGCTAATGTAATAGCCGTAAGAATTATATGTAATGTCAAAAGGGTATGTAATTGAACTTTATATGTATTTTGGAGGACTTTTATCAAAAGACAAATTATGTGTTTTATATGATTTGAATTTGATCTTAGTAGTGCAATTAAAAGGAGTTCTTTATAATGAATTAATTGAATAAGGATACTACATTTCTAAGTAATGAAGTTAATTTATCTAAATAAAATATTGGAGCAAGTAAATTGTGAGTTGAAATAACCACATTAAACCTAACCCTGAAAATTTTATTATTAACGAACAAAGGAATAGGAGAAGGCCCCCAAGGGACAAAGCACCACAAGTATAAAATTAGGGACAAAATGCACTGATTGATCGTACTAAGGAAATATTAATGGTAATACAAGCAAATAATGCTCTACTAAGGACTTTCTTAGAAAGAAATCAAATACCCCTACCACCAACACCACAAGAACTTGTTCTATAGGTACTTGTTCAACCACCTATAGCTATGGTAGGACAATAAACAACAGCATCACTACCACCTCCACTACTACGAGTAGGGCTAGCTAGGGACCCTTATCCAATTCCTCATGAGCCTCGATAACAAAGGAACCTATTACTTAAATTTCTGAAATGCAATAAGTATTTTAATCAAAATGCAAGCCGGCCCGATGAGGTTGAGGATTAGTTTATGTAAGTAGAAAGATCATTTGAGGCATTTAAAGTGCTATGGCATTCGAGATTAACTTATGATACTTATCTACTCTGTTTGAGAGCAAAGATATGGTAAGAGACAAAAAGGGTAAACTTAAGACACTCTATTACATGGGAAGATTTTTTAGAGGAGTTCTTTAGGCATTCCCTAAGAGCTTATAGGTAAGATACAATGACGAATTGTTTAGGATTAGAAAAGGAAATCGTACTCTTGAGCAATATGAGGTAAACTTTCCTCGCTTACTTCAATTTGCTCTGTCTAAATATCATAACAGTAATTGGATAAAGAAACAAATTTTTGTGAGGAGACTTGACCTCAAAATGAAGAGGAAAGTTTTGAAATTTCAATTAAGGGCTTATATTGAGCCTGTAGAGAAAGCGAAATTGCTAGAAATGGCAAAGAGGCAAGGAAAAGAAATGATGAAAACAAAAATTTCTATTTTTGGGAAAGGACCATTTAAAGGACTTAGAAGCTCAAGTTCTAAGGTAAGGAGGATTCTAAGACCCAATAAGGTGATCTATAAGAAGAATAGAAAAGTCACCTATTGGAAATGCAAAGGGAACCATTACCCTCGACATTGTACTCAACTTAGAAATAAGTGCTACTTCTATGGAGAGGGAGATTACTTAGTAGTAGATTGTCCAAAGAAGGCCATTACAACTTGTTATATTCGTAAATAAGTAGGACATTTTTCCAATACTTGCTCTCAGCATCAGAATGCCATCATACAAACTACAAGATGCCCAAAGAAAGGGAAGATTGCTGAAGGAAACGACCAAATACCATGAGCTGTAAATGTAGCCCAAGTTTATAATCTGGAGGGAGAATGGGATAATAAAGAGTATCCTAAGGAGGAAATCATCTACTATGAAGAAGTGGAGCATGTAGTAGAAATTGAGCTGATTACAGGTATGTTTCTCAAACTCTCTTGTAAGTTGAGATATGTAATTAAGTATGTTTTAGTAATAAGAGGTTAAAATGATTAACTTAATAGCAAGAATTTTAAAGTTCAATAATTGTACCTTGTAAAAACTCAACTTTAATTTGATCTAAGGAATGTCAACATAAAAGAACATTCAGTGTATACCTTGTTCAACACCGGAGCAACTCTTTCCTTCATTACCCCTGAAGTAGTGAAAAGAGATAAGTTGCTCATAACCATTGCTGAATCAAGTTTCAATGTACAAACCACTACGGGAAGTGTGGTCACTAAAAAGATGGTGAAGAAGTGCCTACTCATCATACAAGGCTACAACAGTATGGCTGATCTCATCATTCTCGACTTGGGAAAATATGAGATGATTTTGGGCATGAATTGAATGATGTCTTGTGGAGCTACAGTTGATTGTAAAAACAAGAAAGTACATTTTAAGGATGTAAAAGGATCCAAGGTGGGATTTTAAGGAGAATTGACAATAGTGGGTGTTGGTGGTGAATTTTGGGATGAAGAAATAATCCTACAAAAGAGAGTAAAATACTTGCTATCAGGGTTAGTTTAGTGTGGCCACTTTAATGCCTAAGTTAGAATGATAATTTATTATAATAAGTATGTGAATAAGAAATGTCGGAGAGCTCTTACAGAGTTTCATTTCGGTATTTATAAATGGTTGTTGTGTCTAAGGCAGTTGTCGAGGTAACTATTAGGACATGTAGAGACTTCTTGACTTGACATCTCCCCTAATACGTAAGGATAGCAAACGGTTATAAAATATAATCGTACTTATGATAACTGGTCGTGCCATAAATTTGAATTCAAACTAGGAGAGTTTCTTATATACGGCATAAGTGTTGTATGTCCTTTAAAGAGGGTGAATGCCGAGAGAGTCAATTACCTAGCATCTCGGCTAATGAAAGGACGAGTGTAAGTTGAGTAAGAACTGACTATCAACATTTACCCCGTAACTCCCGTATTAGAATAGTCGATAAAGAGAGTTATATATATATATATATTGTAATAGAGGCCAAATGGGGAGAGTTTGGATTTATGCTAGGTAACGTAGGAAGTAGGACGGATCACATCTCAAACAAAACATTGCTATTTCAAAACTCTCACCCGGTCGGGAAACCAAAAAGTTGTAGGCACCATATCTATCACCTAAGTCATCATTTTGTTGCAGGCTTAGTAACTGTCAAAAAGTTTTCAACAGTTAGATTATTGTTATTGGATATGTATCCATAATCGGTAGGACTATCATATCAGCGCATCAATATTGTCAAAAGCAGATTTGCAATTATGAGAACGGATTGTCCATATATAAGGTACTGTTAATACTCATATTTCACTTCTTTGGTTGCACCTAAAATTTCCTTTCGTTTTCTAATCTTCAAAATCTCACTCTTTGACTTCTATTATTTCATTTTATACAACCATCTAAGCATGGCTTGCAAAGTTGCTCGTCGACTTGTTTTATCTGATTTTGAGGCAATGAAAACTAAGGCCACTCTTCCCACCTACCCAAAATAGGAGCGAGGTGGCATATTCTTCGGGTGGTTCAGCTAATAATATGGAGGCAAGGTGGGATAAACTTACTCAGATTGATGAGCTTCCTGTAGATAATTATCTTAAGGACAAGGAAGGGAGGTCTTTAGCAAAATATCTATACAACACAATAGCTTACTTTCGCAATTCTCCTAATGGAACCGCCAATTTCATTGATAGAGTTCTCATCATAAAGTACAATCAGTATTAGCGAGATCTTCCTAGAAAATGACACTTGAGGAGGCCAAGAGATGGGGAAGGAGTATGCTTTCTATGGGAGCACGAGTTCCATATATACCTAAAGTATCTAGATTTTGGGCTGTGCTTCCCTTTCTCGATTTTTGTTTGGGACTTCTTTAACTACTTTGGAGTTGCACTAAATATGTTATGACCTAATACATATTGGCTTTTAGCGACTTTTGAGATAGTATGTAAAGAGGTTAAGGTCAGGTTACGCCTCAGTTGTTTAGATTTTTCTTTACTATCTATAGGCAGCCTAATGGGTAGTACTTTGCTACTACAAGGCATGGGCGTAAGTTCATAGATGGGTTAGAATCCAAGATTCATAAGTTGCATGATTAGTTTATGTCAATAGTATCTGATGAGGGCTTAGACTTCTAGATCCAATAGACTGAGCTGATACATATAAAGGACATAGATTTAATGTAGAATGATGCAACAACAACGAAGAAGATTTAGGAGGGAAAGAGAAACAAAATGTTTTTTTGGGACACCGAGAGAGTTATATGGTGTTATGAAAATGACAAAGCAATATTTTCTAAAAAAGAAGGTACGCTGATGTGTTGCCACTATACTAAGTATAGCTACGAGGAAAGTCGTTCTCTAGACTTTATGGGAGAATAGTGACCTTTGAGCCTTGTTTAGCACGAAAAATATAAGTTCATATTTTTTCCCTATTTATATTAATTGATTTACTCATCTTGTAGATATGGGTGCTAGAGAGGTAGATGCTACAAAGCTACTTGCTCAGGCCAAGTCTAAGAAGTTTAAGGTTGATAGGAGGGCGATTACCTCTGCAACTACCATATGGCCTACTGTCATAAAGAGACCAATAAAAGAGGCTATATCAAAGCATACAGCTGCATAGAATTCTTGTCTTGCCGAGAGAGTGAAGGATAATAAGACTAGAAAAATGACTAAGGTTCATTTTAAGGAGCCTCCGATCATGATTTTTTAAACTTCCGTTGAGTCGAGGAATAGCGAGCGTTTAGAGACATACCTTGATGAGCAGGATGAAAATGCCATTACTGTAGAAGGCTCATCATAGGTGATTGCAGTAGCTCCAAGTGGTGAAAAAAGACCAGGGAAGGGAACTTGCTGGCCAACCACCTATCAAGAAGTCAAAAGGCTTGGACGAAAGGGTAAAGGAGGCAATGCATTCTAAAACTGTCTGCATCACTAGTGACGAATTCTTGCTAAATAAAGAGGTCGGGGAGTACTTCATCCCTTGTTGGAGCTATAAGATTTTAGACACTGACTCGACCTTAGGAGATAGGGTAAAATCTTTGGCTTTAATAGAAGGGGTCATTCTTCTAAAAGAAAAGATATCGCTAAGAAGGATATCGATAGGGTCAGCGGTCACAATAAAGCCCATGTCGTGGCCAAATTGTATGATGTGAGCATCTAGAAACATTTTTTTTTTCCAACTCCTTCGGATAATTAACACTTTCTTTTTCCAGATAAGCAGCCACATCCTTATAGCTTTGGATGAGGGCGATAAAGTGCCAAAGAAGGTAATATCCTCTACTGTATCTCTATAATATCTAATCGTTCTTGATTATAATAACTGAATTTGCTGTTGAAAGTTGAGGATGCGTACAATGCATCAAAGGCCTAAAAGTGTTGCGGCTAAGAATGCGAGGATTAGGGCTGAGATGGAGGCAAGTAAGCTTAAGGAGGAACTTACTGTTGAGAAATTGGTGTAAGACCTCGCCATTGATGAAATCTCTAACCTAAAGGCCAAAATGGAATAATAGTACAAAGAGTCCGAAAGCCTAAAGGAGGAACTTTAGAAGAAAAAGGAAGAGTGCTAGGGCTTGGGCTGAACTATTTGCACAATGAGCAACGATGAAGACAAACTTAGAGGGAAAATAAAGGAGTTGGAGACCAACAACTTAAACTTGCAGAACCATGTCGTCAAGTTGGAGGAGATTATGAGGAGGGGGTAATATGTTGAAGAGGCTCTTGATATAGTTACTCTAAGTTGGTAGTATGAGAAGCTTTCACGCAAAACGTTACTGAAGGGAGTTCAAGTGGCAAGAGAAGAGGTCTTGAAGCTTCATCCTGGTTATGATCTCTTGTGTCTCAACTTTGCTGATGTCAACAACAAAGTTAGTAGTACCAATGAAGATGAAGGTGACAAGATGGGTGCTGAGAGTATTGATCAAAGTGATAATGAAGCTTAAGCCGAAGAAGCTGCCCACTCTAAGAACCTAGCTACTGAGGAAGCTCGAGCCAAGGATTTAAGAATCACTTCTACTAAATCTGAATAGGCCGTAGGACTTATTGTATTGACATATTGCATTCTCCTATAATTAGTCACTAGAATATAATCAAGGCAATGCCAATTGTATGTGACTTCATTGTAACTGAGCTTTCACAATTTGTATGGTTTATGCATGTTGCTTCGTACTCTCATTCGTCGGCTTGCTTTAATTCACTTCATTTGTTTATTAGCACGTTTTAATTCACATGCCCTACTATCTTTTGACTTGTTTCATTTCATAAGCTTATTGTTTCTAGGCATGTTTTTTTTTTTTTACATGCCATGTATTTCTCAGCATGTTTTATTTCATACACCATCTACTCCTCGGCATGTTTCATTTCACAAGCTTATCATTTCTAAGAATGTTTTATTTCATATGCTTATTATTTCTTGGCATGTTTTATTTCATACAGCCTTAACCATTTGAGGTGTAGACGAGCCGCACTACTCGGCTGTATAGTTAATTTGTACAGTTCTTTTACTACGTTTGGTTAGAATGTAGATTATCTCTTTTGTCGTACAACTTAAAATTCATTCATTCGGCAATTATAATCAAAACACAATGAGACTTCAAATATATAATTGTAGTAAATGTCTTACAAGCTTGTTGGCTATCACCAAAAGAGTTACGGCAAAAGTCATCCAACATTAATTGAAATAAAATTTCAAATTATAAATTTTCGAAGCCCGAGGGATGATTGATCTATCTAACCTTTCTAGTTAATAAGCCCCCTCACCAACGACTTCTTAGGTCTTGATAGGATCCTCCCAATTCACTCCGAGGTTTCCTTGACTTGCTCACATGCCTATTGCTTCCATCTTACGATAAACCAGATCTCTAGGTTAGAAAACCTTGTGATTAACTTTCTAATTATAGTATCTTGCTACTTTATGCTGTTATGTCATGACCCTGGCTTTTGCAACATCTCAAATTTCCTCAATAGTGTCCAGATTCGCTGTTAATCCAACTTGATTAAGCATTATATCAAAATTATGTATCTGTAGATTAGGCAAATCTAACTTAATCACCAACATAGCTTCAGTATTGTATGCTAACTTAAATGGTGTCTCTCCCATTACGGTTTTGTGAGTGGTTCTGTATCCCCATAAAACATTCGGTAGTTCATCGGCCCACTTTCCTTTGACTTGATCCACTTTCCATTTCAGACTATTCTATATGATCTTGTTTATAGCATCAACTTGTCCATTTGTCTGAAGGTGTGCTATAGACGTATAGTTAAGCCAAATGCTGTGCCTTTTGCAAAACGTTCAGAACCTATTGTTGTCAAACTGTGGACCATTATCTATAATTATCATATGGGGTACTCTGAATATCGATATGATGCCATTGAAGATGAATGGATCTACTTTTTGTTCCATGATTTTTGCTATGGCTTCGACTTTAGCCCATTTGGTAAAGTAGTTTACAGTAACAATGACGAATTGTCACTAGGCGATAGACTTGGGAAATGGTTCGAGGATATTTAGCCCTTATAGGGCAAAAGGCTAAGGGATGGTTAGGCTACATAATTCACTTATAGGTACTTTACTCGACCACTCGTGCTTCTAGCATCAAGGACATTACTATATAACGCCCTTTGCATCTTCTTTCATAGTTAGCTAATAATAGCCAAGTCATAATGCTAGAATATACAATGTTTGTGCTTTCACATGATTGCTGCATATGACACCATGAAGTTCAAATAATACCCTTTGGGCATCCTTTGGGGAAAAGCATCGAAGGTAGGGTTGGGTTATGTCATGCTTGTACAACTGACCGTTAATTAGCAAGTAGTTCACAGCCTGATAAGCCAATCTTCATACCTCCTTTTTGTTGTCAAGGATAATACCATCTTTTAGATAATTTACTAGGGAATCTATCTACGATTCTTCTTTTGGGCAAGGAGCTAATTTACAGCTCTACGAAAAGATTGGACAAGCTTTTATGCGAGAGAAATTCGATGAATAATTTCTCGTTCAGCTTTGGGAATGCCATACTAGTCAACTTCAACAACTTGTCAGCAACAATATTCTTACTTCTTTGAATTTTGTGAGTAGAAAAAGATAAGAATTCTTCTGCTAGCGTTTGTACCACTAATAGGTACTTGCTCATCTCTTCTTCTCTTGTTGTTAACTTCTGACAAATTGATTTACCACCAGTTGGGAATAAGAGAACACTTTAATTTTCTCGGCACCAATTTCTTTTGCTAGTTTCAGTTTGGCGATTAGATCTTCGTACTTTGCTTCATTGTTACTAGCTAGGAATCCAAATTTCAGAGCGTAATGAACTTTGACATTATGGGGGCTTTGAAGAACTAGGCCTACACTACTTCCTTCTCGTGTTAAAGAACTATTGATATAGATAAACCAGATAGGCTTCTCGGTAATCTCTATACAGTTTTCATTTCTAGTAAATTCGGCCACAAATCCGCTAGTACTTAGGCCTTTAGTATTGTTCTGGGTTTATATTATACAACATGGGCACTGAGCTCTACGACATATTTCATTATCCTCCTTGAAGAATCAGGCCACTGCAATGCTTGTCGTAGTAGTTGATCGATGAAGATAATAATCTGGTGAGATTCAAAGTACAACTTCAACTTTCTTGCCCAAAGAACCACAACTAATACAAATTTTTCTATCTTTGGGTATCGAAGCTTAGGCCCTTCCAAAACATGACTCACATAATAAACGGGTCAATGCTTTTTGCCATCAATTTGAACCAGTATAGAGGAAAGTGCTCGGCAGCTGGCTAATAGATACAAGTATAAATTTTCTCCTAAAACGGGTGTTGAAAGTATCGAGGGCGACACAAGAAATTCCTTAAGCTCGTTGAAAGCTCTTTTGCAAACTTTGATTCAATTGAATTTCTTTGGATTCTTCAAATTTTTAAAGAATTCTACTTACCTATTCGCATTTCTTGACACAAATCTATTGAGGGCGGCAATTCGCTTGGTAAGCTCTTGTACCTCTTTGACCATGCGAGGTGATTTCATATTCCTTATAGCTTCCATCTTTCTTGGATTGGCCTCGATGTCATATCATGTAACCATATACTTGAGAAATTTCCTTAATGTTGCGCTAAAGATGCACTTTTATGGGTTAAGTTTCATACAATATCTTTACAATGTGGCAAACGTCTCCTTTAGATCTATGAGATGCTGGTCTTCTTTTATGCTCTTCATAATCATATCATCCACATATACTTCAACATTCTTGTGAATTTAAGATTTGAACATCTTCGTTACTAATCTCTAGTATGTGGCACCAATGTTCTTCAACCTAAAGGCCATTATTGTATAACAGTATGTTCTAAAATTGGTAACGAAAGATGTGTAGACTTCATCTGCCTTGTCCATCCTAATTTGATTGTAACTAGAGAAAGTGTCCATAAAAGAAAGCAACGTATGTCCTATGTTTGCATCTATCATCTGATCTATTTTGGTAGCGAGAAACAATCCTTGGGACAGGCCTTATTGAGATCCATGAAGTTTATGTACATTCACCACTTACCATTAGACTTCTTAACTAGCATACAATTTGCCAGCCAACTCAGATAAGGCTCTTCCCAGATGAATCCTACCTTCAATAATTTCTAGACTTCTTCTTTTATTGCCGCTTGTCTCTCTAGTGCAAAATGTCTCTTTTTCTATTTGACCACCTTTACATTTGAGTCAATCTGGAGCTTGTATATAGTAATGTCTCTCGGAATACCTAACATGTCTAATGGTGACCATGCGAATACGTCAACATTGGCTTGCAGGAAGTCAATCAAACTTTATCAAACATATATTGACATGGGTTTTCCTATCCTTGTTGTCTTCTTGGGATCAACTCTCAAAGGAATCTCCTTTGTATCATTCTTGGCATTTTCTATGCCAACTAACTTGCCTTCTGGGCAGGTCTTAACCTAAAACACTTCTTCTCGGCTCAAAGCCCTTATATATAAGGAACGTGCCAATTGCTAATCCCCTTTGCACACACTGACCCCTTTAAGAGTGGAAAACTTAGCTTAGACGTCCTGTTGAAGGGACGATGCCGAATAAATGTTAGCATGGTTGTCCCACTACTATGTTGTAAGGGGACCAACATTTGACTATAAGAAAATCCACTTTGTCCTCTACAACATGCTCATCATCACCGATTTGTGTCTACAAAGAGATAACTCCGGCTATTCGGATGAGTTGATTATTGAAAGCATATAGGTCATACTTGTAAGACTGCAATTGCACTTTGATCTTAGGCCTCATTTGATCGAAGGCATGCTGAAAAATGATATCGGTCGAACTTCCCATGTCAATAAGAATCTTCTTAACCTCAAGGTTGGCAACTTTCATATTGATGACAACTGCATCATCATATGGCTTTTGTATGCCTTTAAAATCCTCTTACCTGAATGATATTGTATTGTCAATCCTAACCTTCTTTTAGTGAATATTGGAAACGCAATTCCTAGCATTAACCTAGATCTAAGAATTCGATTGGCTTATACTAGGATTGCTAACAATTATATTAATTCCTCCATTGGGAGCTCTATTGAGATTAAAATCCCTTGCATCTCTCATGGCCATTGCTGACCAAGTATCATCATCATGTTCCTCTCTTCTCCTTTGAGATGGTCATTCGATTCTTTTAGCATCATGTGCTAGAAATTTTTGTAGGTGCCCATGTTGTATTGCATCTTCAATTGCATTTTTGAGTTAAATACACTTAGTTGTATTGTGACCCTTGTCACTGTGGAAGTTGCAGTACTTATTTGAATTTCTTCTTGAGGGATTCCCGCGCATTCTTTCCGGCTATTGGAGGATACCTCTCTCTCTACAGACCTCCATCAAAATATTTGAGATTAGACGATTTATAGGCGTGTGGGAGAGAATGTCAGGATCTTCGATCTTTTCCTCCTGGTGTTTAGATTGCTATTGTTGCTTGTGCCAAGTCTATCCTTAGCATTTTTCCGTTTATCTTTCTTTCCATCTCCTTTACTCTAATCAAACTCTCATTGTGCCTTTATGTTGTCTTCCTATCGGATGTATGAGGTAGCTTTAGCCTTAAACTCAGTGAAAGTTTTTGGCTTGTTCTTTGTGAGAGACTTTAAAAAGTCTCCATTAGGCATGACATGTCAATTATGGCGTTAAAGGCCATACTCATCTCCATTTCTAGGATTTAGACCATCTCGGCCATAAATCTGGCCAAATAGTCTCTGATTGACTCACTGAACCTTTGTTTGATGGTGTTCAGGATTGGAGAATCCTTAACAAGAAGTTTGTTAGCAAAGAAGTGTTGAAGAAAGACTTCTGCTAATTCATCGAAACATGAAATGGTATTTGGATTTAGGTGTTTTAACCATATGCTGGCTAGATTCCTCATGGTTGAGGGAAAGGCTTGATAGGCCACCGTGTTGCTTAAACCATGCAACTTAGCTACTATTCAGTAGTACTCCAAGTGGTCTTCGGGGTCCTTCATCCCATCATATGTTTCAAATTGAGGAAGCTAGATGTGATATGGTAATACTTCTTCTAAAATCTCTAAGATAAAAGGACTTTTCTTGATTTGGAATTGTTTGGTCACTAAAACAAGTGTATTGACATGTGAGGGTCCCACATGATGCACGGGCTGTAGTTGCTTGCCCTTATCAATCTTTTTTAAAGTAGGAGTTGTGGGCATATTGGAACCTCAGCTTGCTTTTTTGGCAATTCAGGTGAATAAATAGAATCGTTCGTACTGTTGGCATCATCATCGCTATACTCTTATTTTTGATTCAAGTGAAAACTTTTATGGATAAGGTTAAGGATTTGTTTGTGTTTTTTATTTAGCTCAAAATTTTCTTTGGCTAAATCAAGACATAGTTGCTCGAGTCGAGCCAATCATTGTTCATTAGCATGTCGACTCCCTCTATCAAGGGATTGGGAGGAAGTACCAGCACTTGCTCTTCGTGTCATCCTAGTTCTAGCCATGTAGTCATGTTTAGAGAAAAACAGCTGGCACCAAATGTTGGTGGTGAATTTTTGGATGAGGAAATAGTCTTGTAAAAGAGAGTAAAATACTTAGTACCAAGGCCAATCCGGTGCTGCTACTCTGATGCCTAAGTTAAAATGGTAATTTATTATAATAAGTATGTGAATAAGAAATGTTAGAGAGCTCTTATAGAGTTTCTTTTTTGTATTAATAGACAGTTGTTATATCTAAGGTAGTTGTTAAGGTAACTATTAAGATACATGGAAATTTCTTGACTTGACATCTCCCTTAATATGTAGGGATAGCAAGTGGTTGTATAATATAACATGCTTATGATAACCGGTTCGTGCCATAGATTTGAATTCAAACTAGGAGTGTTTCTTATACATGGCATAAGTGTTGTGTATCTTCTAAAGAGGGCAAATGCTGAGAGTGTCGATTACCCGGCATCTCGGCCAACGAAAGGATGAGTTTAAGTTGAGTAAAAATTGACTATCAACAGTGGGAATATGTGAACTAAGCTCCTTTAAGCTAATATTGGAGACAAGTTGGATAAACACCATTGAAGTTGAGTTGGAGTGGCAATGAATAGAAAATATTCAAGTAGTAAATGAATTTCTAGATGTGTTTCCAAAAGAGCTACCAAGGTTGCCTCTTAAGAGGGAAATAGATTTTGTCA
The DNA here is from genome assembly GCA_024138005.1 of Lumnitzera racemosa. Classification (NCBI taxonomy): domain Eukaryota; kingdom Viridiplantae; phylum Streptophyta; class Magnoliopsida; order Myrtales; family Combretaceae; genus Lumnitzera; species Lumnitzera racemosa. The sequence goes on from JAMXBC010000007.1 coordinate 49,874,271, forward strand.
TTGATTTTATGCTAGGAATTGAGCCAATTTCCAAGGTCTCTTACAAGATGGCTCCAGTAGAGTTGAGGGAACTAAAGAAATAGCTTCAAGAGTTATTAGACCAAGGTTTCATTAAACCAAGTGGCTTACCTTTAGGAGCACCTGTTTTGTTTGTTAAGAGGAAAGATGGTTTTCTTAGACTCTATATCAACTATAGGGAATTGAATCGAGTTACTAAAAAGAACAAGTATCCTTTACCTCATATTGATGACTTGTTCGATCAACTATAAGGTGCAAGTGTAATCTCCCATATTGATTTGCGATCGGGATATCACCTTTTCAAGATTAAACTAGAGGATGTGACTAAGACAACATTCAAGACAAGATATGGACATTACAAGTTTTTGGTGATGCCATTCAGATTGACCAATGCGTTTGCATTATTCATAGATTTGATGAATAGAGTATCCAAAGCATATTTAGACAAGTGCATAATTGTGTTCATCAATGATATCTTAGTGCATTCGTCGACTCCAGAACAACATCAAGAACACTTAAGGCTAGTGTTATAGACTTTAAGGGAACACAAGCTATATGCTAAGTTAGCATATGTAGTTCAGGAGAAGGAATAAAAGTACACCCTAAAAAGATAAAAGCTATCATTGATTGGAAAAAGCCTGAAAATGTCACTGAAGTGTGAAGTTTTCTTAGTTTGGCTGGATATTACTAAAAGTTTATGAAGGACTTCTCAAAAATTGCTAAACCACTTACTCAACTAACTCAAAAGAATGAGAAGTTTAAATGGAATGAGGAAAGGGGAGAGAGCTTTAAAGAGATTAATTTTAGCACCAGTCTTGGTTTTACCTAACAATGAAGAACCTTTCTTGGTATACAGTGATGCTTCTAAGAATAGTCTAGGGTGCGTACTAATGCAAGAAAAGTAATCGCTTATGGTTCATGACAACTGCGACCACATGAATGGAATTATCCTACCCATGACCTAGAGTTAATAGCTATAGTATTTGCTCTAAAGCTATGGAGGCATTACTTGTATGGTGTCAAGTATGAGATTTATACTGATCATAAGAGCTTGAAATACCTATTCACCAAAAAAGAGTTGAACATAAGGCAATGCATCAGTTAGAATTGATAATGGATTATGACCTTAACATCAATTACAACCTTAGGAGAGTGAATGTAGTATGCCTTAAGTCAAAAGAACCATGTAGAATTGCATCCCTTCTCATTGAGTGAAAAGAACTAACTAGAGAATTTAAAAGGATGAATTTGGAATTTTCATGGCATGAAGGAAATGTTGAATTATCAAACTTAGTCCTTGAGCCAACAATGCAAGAAAGAATCAGTGAAGCATAACAAGAGGACCCTACTCTACAATACATAAAGGAACATATGGTACTTGGAAGGTATACAAATTTCAACTAAGACGAAGATGGAATGATCTGAATGAAAGGATGTACATGTATACTTGACAACCTTGAACTTATGAAGGAGATATTGAAGGAAGCCCACTATTCTAGATATGCGACACATCTTGGAGGAACTAAAATGTAATAAGATCTCAAGAAGAACTTTTGGTAGAGTGGAATGAAACAAGCTGTTGCAAGTTGTGTGCTCAAATGTGACCTATGCCAATTTAGTTAAAGCAAAACATAAGTGACTAGGAAGGTTGTTGTAACCATTATCAATCCTTAAGTAGAAATGGGACCAGATCACCATAGATTTTTTGTGTAGGCTACCTAAGATAGCAGTAAACTATGATGCTATATGGGTAGTAATAGATCGGCTCATGAAGTTAGCACACTTTCTACCTATCAATATGACTTACTCCTTAGAGAAGTTGGCTCAGATATATCTGAAGGAATAGTACTTTTACATGGAGTACCAGTTCGAATAGTGTCTACTAGAGATCTAAGGTTTATGTCTAGATTTTGGGGAAGCTTGCAAAAAGTATTAGGAACGAACCTGAAGTTCAATACAGAATATCATCCCCAAATATATGGACAATCGAAGAGAACAATTCAAATATTAGAGGATATGCTTCGGGCTTGTATCATGGAATTTAAAGAAAATCGGGATTCTTACCTACCATTGGTTGAGTTTGCATACAATAATAGCTACCATTCCCCCATTTAGATGCCACCATTTGAAGCTTTATAAGCGAGAAAATGCTAATCTCCATTATTTTGGGATGACATAGAGAAAGCAGCTTTAGGACCATATTTGGCTCAGGATGTAGCTATAAAAGTAGCTATCATCTGGAAGTGAATGAAAGAAGCCCAAGATAGACAAAAGAGTTAAGTTAACTTAGAGAGAAGAGAATTGGAGTTCAATGTAGGAGAACACGTATATTTAAAGGTAATTCTTATTAAGAGCATACATCGAGTAAGGACTTAAGGGAAACTAAGCCCAAGGTACATCGAACCATTTAAGATTCTTGAATGAGTAGGGAAGCTTGCATATCGCTTGGCATTGCTCTTGAATATGACTGGAATACATAATGTGTTTCATATGTCGATGTTGAGGAACTGATATAACTTAAGGAGAATCTGACATATGAAGAGCACCCAATCGAAATCATAGATAACAAAGTTTAGAAGTTAAGAAATAAGGAGATCAAGTATGTAAAAATACTCTAGAGGAACCACGAAAGGGAAGAAGCCACTTGGGAAGCCGAAGAGGAAGTGAGACGAAAGTACCCCCAATTATTTGGAGATTTAGGTACATCTCTAAGTTTTGAGGACAAAACTTATTTTAATAGGGGGAGGATGTAAACTTCTAAATAAGACCTAATTAATTATTAAAAATCTAAAAAATTATACCCTACTCCTTAAGTAAACGTGGAGTCAAATAAATACATGTACAATTTTTCAAAATTTTTCTAACTTGACTAAATTAAGACCTCAGTTTTAACCCATGTTTTGCTTTGATGAAAACTTTAACTAGTTGTAAAATGCTCATTTTAACTCCAATTGATGTGTAGTTTAAGGTTATGATCTTTTAAAAAGTGTACTTTAGAAAATTTTTTAAAATCAGTAGACCAAACCAAATTAGAAAAACTAATTTTCAAAAAAGTCCATTCTTATCTAATATTCCTAATTCCATCATGACTTTGGAATCCGTTTTCAACCTAAAAATGTTATTCCTACCCCAAACCAATCCAAATGGACCACTGCACGATAATTTTTATACTTTTTTTTTATTTTTTGGGTTTTCTTGCTTTATTTTTATTTTTTTCTCACTTTTTCTTTTTTGAAATTTTTATGTCTCTTCTTGATCTTTAATTCTTTTGGTATCTTTTATTGTTTTTTTTTTTATTTTTTGGTATTTTCCCCATTTTTTAATTGTTTGTATTTTTCACATTTTTAGCCATTGTCGAAAAAAGGGGATTCTAAATTAGTGACTAATCTAAGGAGGGCCAAAATAAAGTGTTTGAAGCTGTCCCTCTTTGTGGTAAAATTTGGTAAAAGCTGTACCACAAAAACCCAAAAAGAGACTCTACTCGTATAGGGGGAGGAAAGTCTAAAAACGGTTCTATTTTTGCCCTTGCGGTGATTTTCTCTACCGAAGGTATAAACCCTATTATTTAAAGGACACATGAAAAAACTAAGAGTACTTCTCAATCATTCCTAAAGATTAACTAAATTAAAAACTAAAAATTTTTCATTTACAAAATGAACCTAATTTTTTTCAATTTAAAAGTTCATTGCCAATAAAAACTTGAATACGAGAATAACAAACCTTGAGTCACCTAAAACCCTAAACCCTAAGATATTCAAGAACTTGTAACCCTAAGCAAGTAATTGAGAATTTAATTTGTATAATTTTATCTAACTCTAGAAAATTGGAAAATTTCATGAGAAGAAAATTATAATTTATGAATTAATTTGAGAACCAAACCCTAAAAGAATTACATATTATTTTCACTTATAAGCTATGTTCATATAGATAAATAAGCCAACCAATCGCATTAAATAGCTTATCAAACGAAAGTTGGAATCAACTATCACCCAATAACTTATCAAAGGTTAGTGATAAGACCATTTCCTTATCATACCATAACCTATACTATATAAAGATATGTTATCTCTTCAATTTATCAATTTAATTTTTAAACAAGTGACAAGACAACACAATGCACCAAAAGGACACCTGAATGGCCAATTGCAAAGATAGCTTAGGAGAGCCTATGCCTTATCATCCATCTATCAAACCATTTGTTTTTCCATCTACTATTCAACCTTTATTACTTACATCATCAAATCATTAAAAAGCTACACTTATGTGACAAGTTGAGTGCATTAAAAGGGACTTTAGGGATGCATTTCACCCTCATTTTCATTTGGCACACTCTCTCTCTTTTAACTCATTTTTCACTTCCTTTTCCAAACTTTAAGCTTACAAACCAAAGGAGCAAACCTAACCCCACCATCATATGCTTGCCGCCATTCATTTACATACCCACATCTTATGGCACCACTTGATTTTGTTGCCTTCTACTATTGACTTCAAAAGACATTTTAGGAAACCTTAGAACATCCCTAAAACCTACCTTAAATATGAAGACTTTGGTCACTAAAAGAGCTTGTGAAAAGGAAGGACAAACAAGCAGCAAGAGTGGACTCTTAGTACATAACCACCTATTTTTTCCGCTTTTAGGATGAGTAAGTTTATTCCTTATTGTGTACTCTAGTATGCTATGCTTGGAGACTACATTTCCATAAAGAAATTGGCATGAACATAAGTTGATAAAATAGCTAGACTACCATAAGTAATGAGCTTATGAATCCCTGACATAAAGGATGGACTATGAGCATACTAAGTTAGTATTATGTAAGATGCATGTCTAATATTTGGAATGTGAGATTTTAAGTTGAGAAAATTATGAAATATGTACATAAATGAGAGCATAGTATGCTGGACATGGAGTATATGTAGGTCATTTGAGTGTTATATGCACTTCTATTAAGTTAAGCATACTTAAATCTAGCTTTAGGTACAGGAGAAATCCAATACATGATGTTTCATGAAGAAATCAACTTTTTAAGATGTGAACTAAGGCATAGAGTTTATGATAAGTATGTGATCTATCTTTTTTATGTAGTACAAAGCTAAATAATCACCTCATGGAAGTTAAGTTAAGTTGGAGTTGGAATATAAGTAGCATAGATTCTTGATCTATCACCTAAACTTAAGGAAATGGTGAAACAAGTTGAAAAACTAAGTTGGAGACACTTGAACCAAACTCTCCAGATCAGGAACTATAAGAAAACACACTTAAAAATATGATGAACCAAGTAAACAAAGTGAAAAGACCAATCAAAGCAAGTATAATAAGTGTACGAAACCTAAAATACTCAAAACAAGCCTAAAACTCGAAGTTAAGCCTTCAAAAAATTTCTTTCTAGCACCGAAATCACTTAAGAAAAGTTGTTTTAAGAACCATAAGAAGTCTACATAATACTCCCTATGGTCAACAAAGTGATCAACCTTAGTTTAGACAAAAAATAAGCACATTTAACCATGTAAGCCCACTTAAAAGTCTAAGAAAATGTTGATGGCACTAAGGCCATAAGATAAGGATTGAAATTTGACCTTGAAGAATATTTTAAGCTTAGAATGAAGTTTTAAGCCTAAGCCCAAAAGGCTTCCTAAGATAATAAAAAGGCCAATAACGAAACTAAGCCCAAAAGAGCATAGTATCATGAGGACCACTACTATTCTGACCAATGGACAAAATTGCAGGCCTTATCTCAAAAAGCTAACCACACCATGTTAAAGCACACTAAAAAACAATGAAAATCGATTATAAGATCATAAAAATTGGATTTAAAATGAAAAAGTTATGTGCCATTAAAGTTTTAAATAAAACCAGGGAAAAATACGAAACTAAGTTAAAAGTATAACTTAAAGAGTTTTAGGATTAGCCTTTGAATTTTATCTTATACTGTTAACATTATCATATTTATGATGTTCAGGAAACTCGACTATTAGAGATGACCTACCCCTAGATTATTACGACTGATCTACTATGGCTGAGTGAGTGATTCTCGATGACTTCATGCTTGGTTTTGCTTGTAGTATAGTCGCACTTAAATTTATATAATGAATTTCAATGCTTATGGGATATAGGAAACACATGTGTACTCTATTATGATTGAATTCCATGACTTGCTAATAAGATAATAATGGGAATTGTTATGATGATAGTTATACATGGTTGTATGGAATGAATTAATCATAATGGAAATTGAATTAATTAAGTATTTGGATAAGAAATTCAATAAGTCATGCATTTCTCATATTTGCATTATAATTATACCGACTACTACCACATGTGAAAGGTAGAAAGGGCTCACAAGAGTGGGGACTCCTGTTGAAATTAGGCTAATGTATGACATGTTTATTATTGAGTCTCTATCTTAAGCTATTAGGCTTCTTAAAAGTTAAGGGATGCTAACCATTAGTGAACGGCCATGTCATATGACTTTCGCTTGGGGTATATGTTGTAGATTGTAGGGGCCTTTACATTGCTAAGGACTTGTAAATATATTTACTTATTTAGTTAATTCCATAGATAAACTTTCTTATTGTAGACTTTCATAGGACTTCAAATACGTTGTAATATTTTTGTTATGGAATCCTATGAATCCATACTCTAACTATATTGCTTTTATAATTAAATGTTAAATTTTAGTCACCATTCTTGATATTACTTATCTATAGCCCTAATGGTAACATAGAGTGGAAGGAGGCTTATGTATCATATAGAAGGCCTGTGATAAAAAAGGAGTTTAATCATAGATCTTTAGGCGGTACACGGTAATCTATCACAACAATGATACTATTTAGGTTGTGGTAGAGGGTAGGACTCCTTCAGATTGTCTTAGTGAGATCCTTTTGTGAAATATCTTATCCTAAGGAAATGATGGCACTAAGGCTTTCTAAAGGGCAGAAAGAAATCCTTACTATCTATCTAAATAAGACCCTTTGGTTAGATAATGCCTCAATAAGCTAGCAAAACGTATTGAAAGAGATGGATGGCATCTAATGGACTGGTGATCTAAAAGAAAGCAGATAGCGCTTTATTGAGCAAGTCATTTAGATATTTTTTAAAACAAAATGGTGCTTGACTGAACAAGTGGTCCATGGAAATTTTAGAATAGGACAAAGCTCTAAAGACCAAGCGATCAAGATACTTTAAAAATGGGATAGTGCTCTACTAAGCAAGTGGTGTATAGGAATTTTGAATATCGGATAGTGCTCCACCAAGGAAACAGTCCATGGGAATTTCAAAAATGGGACAATGCTCTACCATGCAAGTGGTCTATGGAAATTTTTTAATAGGACAGTGCGTTCTACTAAGCAAGCGATTCAAATACTTTTAACGATAAGATAGCACTCCATCGAGCTAGTGGTCTATGGGAACTCTAAAAAAAGGATAACACTCTATTGAGTAGATGAACTATGGGAATTTTCAAATAGAATAGTTCTCCATCGAATAAGCGACTAAGATACTTTTGATAATGGGATAACTCTCCATCAAGCAAGAAGTCCATAAGAATTTTGAAAATGAGACAGTGCTCCACTAAGTAAGCGATCCATGGGAATTTTTTAATAGGATAGCGCTTTATTGAGCAAGAGATCTAGATACTCTTAACAATAGAACATCACTCCACCAAACAAGCGGTCCACGAGAATCTTGGAGTAGGATAATGCTCTATTGAGCAAGCAATCCAATAGAATTTTAGAACAAGACATTGAACCATTAAGCGAGTGATCCATTGAAATTTTAGAATAAAGACAATGCTCTACCAAGTAGGCAATCTTGAAACTTTTGAAAATAGGACAATGCTTCACTAAGCAAGCGGCCTATGGGAAATTTAGAACAGGATCGTAGTCCACTAAGTATGTGATCTTGAATCTTAACAAGCTCTTATCTTATATTGACATTCTTTGAAAGTTATTTTAGATGGGTAGAAGGGAGGAAATTGTATAGAGATCCCTCATGTAGCTACTAGGGAATGGGCCTTTAAACTTAAGATTAACAAATTAACCTTAGAGAGAGAAAACTTTTGAAATTATGATCCAACTTATGTGGATGCACTAATTACCATTTTGGACTGAGTTTTGATCATATAGAAGTTGCTATAATAGACTAAGTTGGCTATTAAAGCAAACAAAGACTTGGCCATCAAGGCTAAAAAAGTTTATGAATGGACTTTGTAGACACCTAATTTTTGCTCCCCTTTTATTTTTCAAAATACGTTATAAGATCCTAAATTAGAAAAAATACAAAAAAATAGAAAAATAAGAAAACCCCAAAAAATAAGAAACTAAGGAAAAAATAAAAAAAATAGAAAAATATGAAAAGATGAAAAAAATAAAATATTTAGAAAAAATACAAAAAAAAGGGAAAATTTTAGGAAAATATGTAAGATATTTGAAAAGTCATAGAAAATAGAAAGATTTAAAAAAAATAGGGAATTAAAAAAAATTATATATATATAATAAAATTCTTTAGATAATTTGTATAGAATAGATTTTTAATTTAATTAGGCTTAAAATAAAGGACCGTTGGACTTAGGCTTAGATTTAAATCTAGCGCAAGCTGACTTAGTCTATATGTGCAATTTAATTGTATATATGGATAAGGTACAGGCAAACAACCTAACAAATAAGCGCATAGATATAACTTTAGGGTTTTGTTAATGGTCTTAGGTTCGAGTCTCATCACAAGCAGAGAATGCCTTTTATTTTGTTCTTTTTTTTTTCTATACCTCACATACTGCCACATGTTAAAGAATTACTAGGCCACCTATTTGCTTATGACACGTGGTACTTCTTGATTCCTGTGGACCGTACATTTTTCTTTCCCCATTTTCTTCTCCACTTTCTCCTTCTTCCCTTCATTTATTTTAAGAAAAAAGAAATCAATAACAAAAAAAGTGGAGGATATACGCAAATGGACAAGGGGGAAATTCACTTAGAATTTCATTTAGAAAATACGCACAAATAGGGGGAGAGGGATTTGATTTTGAAAAAAAAAATAAGGGACGTACAATGCAAGGAAGGGGATTGAATATTTGAAACACACAAGGGAGGGGGGAATTTTGATTTCTAGAAAAATACAGCACACACAACACGAAAGGGATTTATAGTCTCTCTCTCACTCTCGGTTTGCTTTCTCTCTCCAAACTCTCTCTCTCTCTCTCTCTCAAACACACGAACACATAATGTACGAAGGGGGGGGGGAGAATTTTCTGAATTCACACAAATACACACTTATAGATCTTTCCCTCTTTTGGCTTCGCCTTTCTCTCTCCGTTATTTGTCTCTCTCTAAACCTATCTGTCTCTCCCTCTAAACCTATATATCTCTCCTAAAGTCTCTCTCTCCACTAACCTCTCTCTATCAAAATTGACTCTCTCTTTTAGTTGAACCTACTCACACATGACCCCTATAATCCTATACACACCGCACATGGCCAGACTCACTCCTTGATGACCCTTGCACCCACCGAACATCTCACACACATGATACCATGCTTACCATTGAATTCACTCCCTCACTTTAGCCCCTCTCTCTCTTATGCATAGCCATACTAAAACACCATACCCTAATGACCCATTATCATACACCTTCAACACATACAACTCTCACTCATAAACACTAGTCAAACATCTATGCCCGTACACTCTACCTCATTCATTGAACAACAACCATGCACACATGTATACTCTCTACGATCACGACCGTCGCTTCAACCATCGCTTAGACTACCTCCATTGGCCGTGGCGTTGGACCAAACCCACTATCTTCAATCCAATAGCCACAAAAGTAGCTTTTCCTGATTATTTTAGCCACTAAAACGCCCTTCGAAACACCCTTTTCAATTGGTTGTACATGACTCAACCCGAACCTGCTCTACATCCGACCTAAAGACCGCCCCAATGCTGACCTACATCTAGCTCTCAAGATTAATCTAGCCTTTTGTATCCGACTACTTCATTTTTTGTTTTGTATTTTATTTATTTTTTATTTTTGTGTATTTATTTATTTATTTCAATATGTAATTGTAACAAGAAAGGAAAAAAAAAAGAGAAAAGACGAAAAACTGAAAAGGAAGAAAGAAAAGAAAACAAATAGAGAGAAAAAGAAAAAAAGAAGAAGTATTGAGTTTAGTTTTATTTATTTATTCTCACATTTTGGCTGAAAAACTAAGAAACAAAAATATAAAAATAAAAAGTAGAGGAATAAATAATAATAAAATTGTTTTATCACTTAGAAAATTGATTTTCCATAAAATAAAAATAAACGAATCGTTCCTAAATTAGGACCACTTTATAATCTTCAAAAATAAAATTCAATTTTAGACCCTTTAGAAAGTTTCTTCAAAATCAAAATGGGTAAAAATGTAAACTCGGTTGTTTTCTCAAAATTTGAAATTATTCAATCTACTATATTTTTGGTAAATGAATTACAATAGCTTGATCCCTAATAGCGAGTACGTAAATACTCGTATGCAAATACGGGGCGACTTAAAATATAGAAATTTTTATTTTTTCCATCTTTATATATATATATATATATGTGTAAGTTAATTAATTTAGTCACGTGTAATATGATTAGTTGTTTAGAAATTAAAATTGATATTTTTGAAAAGTGAAGTTAAATTCAAAAAATTAAAAAGTAGCACCCATTTAGGATTTAATAAATTAGCTCTCAGATTTGGATCTTTGGTTTTCAAAAATCATTGTATTGATGCTTTATTCGATAGATCGATAGCTAAGTTATAACTAATCTACTCAATTAGTTATAACTTAACTCTTTTTCTAGCTCTAGTCTAATAGTGACTCCAAAATACTTTCGAATGTAAAAAGAACCGGTTTTCTTTAAACCCTAGTCAATGGTCAATACTAAATAGATAAGAGTTTAGTACTAATTGCTTTAAAGAAGACTTAATTTTATAGCAAAACCAGGAGGTGAAAAACCAGGCTCGATAGCTTGGAGACTCCACTAGGGAAGTCAAGAGGGCTAACCACCTACAAACGTTCCAAAATTAAAATCACTTTTCAAATTACCCTAGGAGGGGGGTCATTATGTAAGTTCCAATTGTAGTGGGACAACTATCGTTTGGGGCCGATTATGCTATAGCACTTAAGCTCATGTGACCAATGAAAATGTTTTCTAAAAACAAGTAAAGTCATAGAGCTTAAAGACCTTTTAGAACCCACCCTGATTGCATATACTTCCTTCCAAGCTTAGGTTAATACACTACCCTTAAGAAATTGTAACCCTACTGATCGTTCAAGAGTTTTTGCAAATAAGATTTTGAAAATTACAGTAGGGTTGCAACCTAAGGAGTAATTTATTAACCTAAATGACCCTAACAACTGCATACTTCTACGTTTTTTTTTTCTTTTATTGCATTGATAACTAATCCTTGTTTATAAAATGTGTAAACGTAGGATAGCAGTCAACCAAGTGAATAATTAGGCGAGCAATAGGGCACCAGACACCTTTAGGTTTTGCGAGTAAGTACTGAGAGATGAAATTGCTTATTTGAAGGAAAAGCTCGAGTGTTCTAAAGCTCACAATCAAGCCTTAAGGTCCCTTTTAGCACAGGTCATTAGGGATACTTATGAGATGATTGAGCACCTTAAGGCCCATATATGGGACTTAATAAGGTCTTTCCAGTTCAGATCTAAAAAGCATAGAATAAAATTCTTAAATAAATTTTGGATTCTTAACCTTTTCGTATTCTAATCCTTTTTTTTTTTGAAATAATAAAGCTCTCTTTAGTTCATTATTCTTTATTCTTTTTCCATCTTTGTAAATAATTTTTCAAAAAACATTTATTTAACCACTATTCATTCTCATTTAGGGAAATGTAAATAAAATCCATTAACTTGTAAATAGAAACACAAAAAATCATCATCCTTATTTGTAAATTATTGTCTGAAAATAAAACTTTGCCTTTCTCTCTCTTAAAAAATGAGAAAAATATTTGAAAATAAAAAGAAAAGTTGCCAACGACTATAAATCCTTATAGGCTTAAGGAGCAAACGTAAGCTCAGGCCTTTAGCTCACTCAAGTAACCAATCCAAATACTTAGTTTCTAAACTACATGAGGTTCCTTGACCTATTAAGCAAGCCAAATAGGAGCCCTTGGCCCATTTAACAAACATGAGCCCTTTAGCCCACTTAAGTAGCTAAGCCAAACACTTAGCTTTCAACCCACACCAGATCCTTCAATTTATTAAAGATGCTAATATGAGCCCTTTGTTGCCATCTAATCTAAAAACAAACCACTTAGCTAACACCAACCTTAGACCAATTTAGGTAGCCTACCTAAATATAAGCTACTTAGCTAGGCAATTAACCTAAACACAAGCCTTGGGCTCATCTAATCGACTTACCTAAACAAAAGCAAATAGACTAGGTATCCAATCTGAACATGAACCACGACCCATCAAGGCAATCAACTAAAGCACAATCCTAAACTACTAAAAGTAAAAAGTCAAGCCAAAACTCCTGATTTGTTTAGAAAGTTAAGGTTAATCATGAATCGAACCAAAACACAAAGTTAAATACTATGGCATGATTTGAGAAACTAGGGAACAAAACCTGATCTTTGGCAAATAAAAAAAAAAAAAAAGCAAACTCCTCCTTAAGAAACTGGTAACTCACTTTTTGAAAAGTTTAAGATGAGAAGAGGCAAACTATATCCTATACACTAACCCTCGATACACTTTAAGAGTTGAACAATATAATGGTGAGGATACTTTGGACTCATCCCTTAAAGGTGGTTCACTTTGAATGTGATACGTAGATTAAAGTAAAGTTAAGCATTCATTTCTAAATCCGAAACACAATCATCTGTTGTTTACCCTGTTGGACTTATTTTAGAGAATTTATAAATTCAAACCTTGTCAAGAACTACCCTACAATGGGGCAATTAGGAGGTTACGATTATTCATTAGAAGATAAGGGTAAGATTGGTTTATACTTGTTTAAGTAATATTAATTCAAAAACAACTTTTATTTCTGATAGATTATTTTTCTTTGAAATGAAAAAGAGCTAATTGCCTTTCTAAGCACCTCAAGCCCATACATTGGAAATCTATGGATTTAGGGCCTTTAATCGTTTAAAAAAACTCAACAATGAAAACAATTAATTGTAATGCCAAAAGAAAAGAGAGAATAGTAAAAGATAATGGGGCAAAGCAATTAAAAAAAAGAAGAAGAAGAAGAAAAGAGGTAAAAGAATTAGGCTTGAGACGAAAGCCCTAAGAAATATTTCATATCCCAATAGGGGCAACAAGTTAAATCAAAAGGTAAGGAACTCTAGCCCAAAAAGCCCTAAGAAACACAAGGCCATAAATCACACTCCAAAGCCAAAAACCCAAACTTCCATATCCACTCTAACACTCTGAAGCCTCTCTTACCTAGAGTGAATCACAAGGGACCTCCCCACCTACAATACCACCCTTACATAAGTAAAAGCTCTTCTAATCTTAAAACATTATTTATCTTTAATAAAAATTGTTTTTTGAAACTAGGACAAGCATACTTCTAATTTTTCCCTAAGGTTCTTGACTTATACACCTAAGATAAATAAAACATTTCTTTCAAAATAAGCCTTTTCATTAATCCTTTTTGAAATCCTTAGATCAAAAGCCTAAATTCGTAATGTTGAACCAAGAAAGACCTAATGGATTAATCAAGGTGTATCACTTGCAAAATGGACTATAATTTTTGGAATTGAAGTCAAGAGTGAAATCTAGTCCGTGAGCTAGTAAGGAAGACCTCTTTGACTAAACTAATTGTGAGTTACCTTTTCCTTAAGAACGAAATGTTTTGAAATCATAAAAGCTTTATGAGAAGCCCTAGGGTTAGGGGCATTAAGAAACTCCATATAAGTACTAAGGATAGGGGTAGTTGTAAGATTGTTCCATAAATAAAAATTTATACCCATTGGCAAAACTTTGAAGAAAATTATTAAAAAAAATAAAAAAAAAAAGAAGAGAAAAAGAAAAAAAGATAAGAGAGAGAAAGTAAAGGCTTGTCACAAAATTCTTGTCCAATCCATGTTGACTTAAGTAGCTAAGCTTTCAATCTATGTCATCCATTTCCTTTCCAAGGTGTTCATTTTTTAAATTAACCTTAGGAATTTAGATCTTTTTCCTTGTTACCGTTTCTTAACTCTTTTTCAAATCAAGCAGTTTATCCTTAATGCATTTTTTTTTCATAAATGGGTTTTTAACAAGCTTCCTGTAAATACTTTTCTAAGTCAAGAAGTCTTTTAAAAACTAGTTGCTTTCCTTTCTTTAATTCTTTAATCCTTCATCATTTTCCTCTCAGGGTTTAAGCTAGCTGTTAGAGTGCTATCCCCTTTTTCTATTTCTTTTTAGGGTTCTAGCCAAATCTTAGAGCTCTAACCTCCCTTTTTAATTCTTTTTAAGGTTTTAGCCAGCCTTTAAGGCATTGCCCCTTCTTTTTAGGGTACTAACTAGCTCTTAGAGCTTTGATCCCCCCCCCCCAACATACCCCCTTCTTTTATTCTTTTTAAGGTTCTAGTTAGCCTTTACGGTGCTGTCCCATCTTTCTAGGGTTCTGGCCAGCTCTTAGAGTGTTGTCCCCTTTTCAATTTCTTTTTAGGGTCCTAGTTAGCCTTTAGGGCATTGACCCATCTTTTCAAGGTGTTAGCAAGCCTTTATAGCAATGAAACCTCTTTTCTTTGTAGGTATTCAACCATCCTGGTGCTATCTTATCTTTCATTTTAGGGATCCCATTAACCTTTAGGGCACCATCTCATCTTTCTTTCTAGGTTGCTAACCAGCTTTCAACCCCTCTATCATCAACTCTATATAGGGCCTTTAGCGAGCCCATAGGGTGCTTCCTTCACCAACTTTCTCTTAAAAGCCTATAGGGCACGTTTCCTCATCAACTTTCTCTTAGCGAGCCTATAGGGTGCTTCTTTTCATCAGGTTTCAGTTTAGGGTAGCTAGTCCTTGAGAGATGCTCCCACTTAGGCTAATTAGCTCAGAGAGCACTACTAGGTTTTCTAGATTGATCAAATTTTAAGGTTATTAGTCCCCGACACGTGTCTCAAATGCACTTTCTGTTAGGGGAAGAGTATAATGTAGGAAATTCCAGTCAACTCGATCATAAGCTTTTTAAAAAGAAAAAGTTGAAAAACCATAGCACTTTTATTTTTCTTATTGAGATAGTGGAGACTTTCTTTGTCCACTAGTAGATTATCCTATCCTGCGTTTCCCTACCTGGAATCGAACTCTCCTGTAATGGAGATATCAGCTCATTTAATTTAGGAACGGCCTTCTAAGCACCAAGAAGCTTGAAAACCACGTTTAAAAATGAAAGCCTTCATTGAGTAATGATTCAGGGTGATTTTGGAATGAGAACAAGCAAAGTTTCTGCTAGCTCTTCCGAGAAATCCCCCGTAACAACAGCTTCCAAAACCAAGTGATGCACCGTATCCCCTACTATATTCCAATAGGTTATAAAGCAAAGGGGCTCCATCTGGTCCCGGGGCCTTGTAAGAATACATAGAGTTTAGAGCAGACAAGACCCCCTCCTGTGTAACTGGTTTACAGAGCATATCTGCACCCTCTACTGATAAGGATAGGTGATAGTCTAAAGGAGGGATATGGCTCTGTTGCGCTTTCGTAGTACAAAACCTAATTTTAACTTTATTTAGAGCAACTGGTTCTAGGAGCTTTTGGTGGGATTCTCAATAAAGCCCTTTGCGCTTCCTCTCTTTATCATTACAATTCTTTTGCCTATCGTAAAGATAGAACGTTCTCCGATTTATATAAGAAGATTGAGGGCTGGAAGTAGGTTTTGATTTTTTTTTTTTTTAGTTTTGAGCATGAACTCTTGATTCCTGTGGGTATAGGGCAATCGAAGTGCTTTTGTGTTTCCACCTTTGAGTCTCTTTTGAATGAAAAAAATTTGGGTGGTAAGGGTAAGGGTACGCGCCTATTCCCGGGCGGTCTTCCTGTTGATTTCATCGCGGGTCGTATCTTTGTCACCGAGGGGGGTAGGTTAGTAAGCCTAATGAGGCATTACCAAGTTTTCTAACTTGATCAAATTCTAGGATTGCTAATCTCAACATATGCTCTTGCCTAGGTTAATGAGGCACTACCAAGTCTTCCTGATCATTTAAATTTTAGGGTCGTTAGTCCTCGAGTGACACTCCCACCATGGTTAGTTAGCCTAATGAGGTACTACTAAGTCTTCTAGATCAATTAAATTTTAGGGTTGTTAGTCACCGAGAGATGCTTCCACTTAGGATAGTTAGCTCAAATAGCGATTAAATTTTAAGGTTGCTAGCCCTCAAGAGACACTCCCACCTAAATTAGTCAACTCAAAGGAGTACTACCAGGTTCTTTAGATCAATCCAATTTTATAATTGCTAGTCCCTAAGAGACACTCCTACTTAAGTTAGTTAGCTCAAAGGAGCATTACTAAGTTTCCCAGATCGATCAAATTTTAGGGTTGCTAATCGTTGAGAGACACTCCCACCTAGGTTAGTTTGTATATAGGAGTATTACTAGGATTTCTAGATCAATCAAATTTTAAGGTTTTTAGTCCTCGAGAGATACTCCCACCTAGGTTAGTGAGCCTAGTGAGGCACTACTAGGTTTTCTAGATAGATCAAATTCTAAGGTTACTAGTCTTTGAGAGATGCTCCCACCTAGGTTCGCGAGCCTAATGAAGCACTACTAGGTTTTGCAAATTGATTAGAATCTAAGGTTTCTAATCCCCAAGAGACATGCCCACCTAGTTTAGTTAGCATAGTAAAGCACTACTAGATTTCAGTTTAGGGTCTTAATAACTACAGGAGCACTTTACCCACCTTAGTTAGTCAGCTCATTAGGGTACTATCAAGTTTTCTTCATTCAGATTAGGGTCTTAGCTAACTCAAAGAGTGCTTCACCCGTCTTACCTTAGTTAGTCAGCTCATTAGGGAACAACAAAGTTTTCTCATTCAATTTAGGGTCTTAACTAGCTCTAGGAGTGCTTTACCTACTTTGGTTAGTCAACTCATTAGGGTATGACCAAGTTTTCTCATTCTTTTAGGGCCATAGCTTAAAGGGCGCTTCGCATGTCTTACCTTAGTTTATTAGCTCATAAAAGCACGACCAGACTTTATTTCTTCTTGCAATCTTTCAGCCAGCACTTAGAGCACCCCCCCCCCCCCCCCTCTCTTCACCAAATCCCCAGTAGATTGGACCTAAGATAGCTAGCTATAGCGCTTCCTAGGATAAAATTTACCCTTGGGGCAAAAATAGTGTCTTTTTTATTTTATGATAAAGTTTTGCTCAAACTTCACCACAAAGAGGAGCAATTGTAAATACCTAATTTTCCCCCTTTTTATTTTTCAAAATAGGTTATAGGGTCCTAGATTAGAAAAAAATTATAAAAAATAGAAAAATAAGAAAAATTTAAAAAAAATAAGAAACTTAGGAAAAAATACAAAAAAAAAATAGAAAAACAAGAAAACCCAAAAGTATGAAGTCTAAGAAAATACAAAAAAAAAAAAGGAAAATAGGAAAAAGTACAAGAAAATAAGAAATTTAGAAAAAAAGTACAAAAAATGAAAAAATTTAGGAAAATATATAAGAAATTTGAAAAGTCACAAAAAATACGGAATTACAAATATATATATAATAAAATTCTTTAGATAATTTGAATAGAATAGAATTTTAATTTAATTAGCATTAAAATAAAAGACCATTGGACCTGGGCTTAAATTTAAATCTAGCCCAGGCTAACTTAGTCCATATCTGCAATTTAATTGCACATATGGATAAGGTATAGGCCAATGGCCTAATGGATAAGCACATGGACATAGCTTTAGGGTTTGGTTTGGGGTCTTAGGTTCGATTCTTATCACAAGTAGAAAATGCCTTCTATTTTGTTTTTTTCCTTTACCTCACATGCTGCCACATGTCGAAGAATCACTAGGCCATATGTCTACTCATGACATGTAGCATTCCGTGATTCACGTAGACAACACATTTTTCTTTCCCCATTTTCTTCTCTACTTTCCCCTTCTTCCCATCATTTTCTTTTTTTATTTAAAAAATTGAACAATAAAAAAAGAGGAAGACAAACACAAATGTACAAGGGGGAAATTCACGTAGAATTTCATTTTGAAAACATACATAAACAGGGAGAGGGGGATTTGATTTTTAAGGAAAAAAAACTATGACACATAGTGTAGGGAGGGGAATTGAATATTAGAAACACATAGGGAGGGGGGAATTTTGATATCTAGAAAAACACAGCATACACAACTTGCAAGGGTCCATGGTGTCTCTCTTACTCTTGGTCTACTCTCCCTCTAAACTCTCTCTCTCTCTCTCTCTCTCAAACTCATGCACACATAACGTACAGGGGGAGGGGGTGGAAATTTTCTGAATTCACATAAATATATACTCATAGATCTTTCCCTCTCTTAGCCTTACCTTTCTCTCTTTGCTATCTTTGTCTCTCTAAACCTATTTATCTCTCTTGGCATTTCTCTCTCCTTACTGACCTCTCTCTCTCTAAACTAACCTTCTCTTTCAGTAGAACCCACTCACATACGACCCCTACAATCCTACATGCATAGTAGGTGACACCGTACATAGCTAAACTCACTCCTTGACTACCCATACACCCACCGAATTGCTCACACATACGACACCATGCCCACCATCAAACCCACTCCCTCACTTTCAGCCCTCTCTCCCTCATGTACAGCTATACGAAAACACCACACCCCAACGTCCTACTATGATATACCTTCAATGCACACAACTCTCACTCACAAACACTAGTCGAACAGCTATACCCACATACACTACTGCATTCATCGAACAATAGCCACGCACACATGCACACTCCTTACCAAAGTAGTCACCACTTTAATAACCACTCAGATTACGTCTATTGGCTATAGTGTTGAACCAAACCTACTATTTTCAATCCAATAGCCACAAAAGTGGCTTTCCCCGATTGTTTTAGCTACTGAAACACCCCTTTCGACTAGCTATACGTGACTTCACTCAAACTTACCAACCTACCCGAACTTGCTCCGCATCCGACTCAAAGACACTCATGTCCAACTCTCAAGATTAGTCCAACCTTTTGTATCTGATTGCTTTATTTGTTGTTTTGTATTTTCTTTATTTTTTAATTTTTGTGTATTTATTTATTCATTTCAATATGTAATTGTAACAAAAACAAGAAAAAAAAACATAAAAAGAAGAAAAACTGAAAAAGAAGAAAGAAAAAGAAATAAAAGGAGAGAAAAAGAAAAAAAAAAGTTTTTAGTTTAGTTTTATTTATTTATTTTTATGTTTTATCCAAAAAACTAAGAAACAAAAAAATAAAAATAAAAAGTAGAGGAATAAATAGTAGATAGTAAATAAAAATAATACTAAAATTGTTTTATCGCTTATAAAATTGATTTTCCAAAAAATAAAAAATAAATGAATCCTTTCCAAATTAGGACCACTTTATAATCTTCAAAAATAAAATCCAATTTAGGACACTTTATAAAATTTCTTCAAAATCAAAATGGATAAAAATGTAAGCCTGGTTGTTTTTTCAAAATTTAAAATTATTCAACCCGCTATACTTTTGGTAAATGAACTACGAAAGTCTAATCTTGAATAACGGTACATAGGCACTTATACGCAAGTATAGAGTGATTAAAATATGTAAATTTTTATTTTTTCCATCTTGGTAGATATTTATGTAAGTTAATTAATTTAGTTACATGTAATATGATTACTTGTTTAGAAATTAAAAAGGTATATTTGAAAAGCGAAGTTAAATTCGAATAGTTAAAAAGTGGTACCCATTTAGGGTTTAATAAATTAGCCCTTTGATCTAGATCTTTGGTTTTCAAAAATTGTTTTATGAATGGTTTAATTGATAGATTGATAGCTAAGTTATAACCAATCTACCAAATTGGTTATAACTTAACTCTTTTCCCAACTCCGATCAGGTAGCAACTCTATAGTACTTTAAAATGTAAAAAGAACCAATTTTCTTTAAATCTTAGTTGAGGGTCAATACTAAATAGTTAAGGGTTTAGTACTAATCGGTTTAAAGATGACCTAATTTAAAAAGCACTGGGAGGGTGAAAAACCAAGCTTGACAGACTTCAATTGAATTGTTTAAAACTTGGCTACAAAGGCTGACTTTAGGAGGAGAAGACTTTTTGAAGGTAAGTAGCTACCTAAATTAAGTCTATGAGAAGGCTTAGAAGACTTAGGTTTGAAAGAAGCATAAATGAGAGGTTCTTTAAACTTTAAAATATTTTGAAAGAATTTCATCCTTTTATTTTGCAAATTTTTTCTTTTTTGAAAATTAGGGTTGTCACCCTTATTGTAAAAGAACATTTTTTTTTTTTTAGTTGCTAACAAGTAAGAGGGCCCTATGAGCTCTGGAGGTTGCTAATAAATGATGGAGTTGCCCCATTGCTTGGTAGTCATTTACTCTTTCATAAACATTATCTAAAGCATAAGCCTAGGCCAAATATTCCTCTTGGGTTACCTATCATTATACCTTTGAATTTCCTAGAACTTTACCATTGTTACTCTTGTTGGGCTTCCGATGCTGCAGGCCTCAATCTTCAACATGGAGAAAATGACCTATTTGGATTACAAGTCTTCAAATCCTCTTTTTTAGGAATAGGTATTCTACTCGTTGAATTATCTAATCTAAAAGGGCTTTCTCACACTCTTGGTTCGGATTTCATTGTTGACTCCTTATTCCAAAAATTATGGTCCCTGTTGCTAGTGATATGCCTTGGTTAATCAGCTAGTTTTTTTTATGAACAAGTAATGCAATATGGCCTTTTAGTTAATGGTTTCAAAAGGATTAATGAATGGGCCTATTTGGAAAGAACTACCTTCATAACTTAAGTTTACAAGTCAAGAACCTTTAGGAAAAGCTAAAATGGGCTTAGCCCAATTTCATAAGTAATTTTATCCTAAGATAATCAAGTCCCTTTTATCAAAAGAGCTTGTTATGGGTGGTGTCAACGAAGGGCCCTTAGAATGTGACGATCCTTGAGCTTTGAACTATAATTCTTGTCTTTGTTGTGCTTAGTTTTCTTTAGGTGTTGTGATTTTGAGCTTTGGTTTCACCATTTGGCACTTGTTTTAGACTTATTTTCTCTTAAGGAGTACAAATCGATGCCCCTTTTTTTTTCTTTCTCTCTTTTTTTCTTTCTTCTTTTTTTTTCCTTTTTTCCTTTCTTTTCCTTTTGCCTTTTTCTTGATATTCTCTCTCTTTGGATTTTTCCTTTCTTTTTGCTCGCTTTTTCCTTTCTCTCCTTTTGGGCTTTTGATGGAGATGCCAGCTTCCTTTCTCTTTTTAAATGGCTTATGGTTCAAAATATGTGAGTCTTCTATAATTGAGGCACTTCTTCCATTCAAAGGGAACAAATTATCAATGGCAATTATTTCCTATGAATTGATGCAACTAACGCAAGTACAAATTAGTTTATCCTTTTTCTCTTGATTGATGACCCTGACCTCTAAATTGCCTTATTGTAGGGTAGTTCTTAATAGGGTTTAATTTTGAAAGATACTTCCCTAAAATTTTTATTAGGCTTACAATGGATAAATGTGTTTGGCATAATGGAAAGGATGTCTACTGTCATTTCAACTTATGTATCAAGTTTAAGACAAGCTTCCCTTGAGGAACAAGTCTTAATTCCTCACATAGATGTTGCTGAACTCTCAAGTATGATTAGGGTAAGTGTTTAGGACTTGGTTTGCCTATTTTCATCTTAAACTCTTCAATTGATGGGATACTTTTACTTATTGGATCTTCGATTTTTCTCAAAAAGTACCCTACATGGATGGATACGTATCACCCCATATTCATTTCGAAACTCATTTGCATCAAAACTAGTCATTTAAGCTAACCTTTTGATCTTTATCTAAATGCCCCCTAAATAGATTCAATAGATTAGGCTTGATCAACATTCTTTGAAGGTAATCTAGTTTAGCCCTTTTTCTTCATGTCTTAGTGATGAAGTAATAGTGGAGATAGGCTTTAATTTATCTTGGGCTTTGCAAGTTGTAGGAAAGTTACGTGTTTGGGGTTAGGAGTGGGTAGGGAGTCTTTGCCTTTGCAAGGAGTAGGAAGGTAGTGTAGAGTAGATTAGTTATGTTTTAAGCTTCCTTAGTGAGTTTAAGATAGAACTAGCATTGGGCATTTTGGTAAGTTATGAATGATGTTCGAGTTTTATCTCTACTATTCTTGAGGGCTATTCTTAGCAAGTTTTTCTTAATAGGCTTTCCCTTTTGCCCCTTAACAATAGAATTCAATAGTAAATGACTATAAGCTTTAGATTGGGCCAATCTATTCAAAAGAAACCTTTAAAGCATATGAGGAACCCCTACATGTTAGTGAAAATCTTTTTATTTTTTTATTTTTTTTGTTTTATGATTTTTTTTATTTTTCAAAAGTCTTAAAGAAAAGGTAAGACTAAATAATGCTCGATGAGCTTGCTAAGATCATTAAAGAGGGGAAAATGGCCTAGCTTAAAACTTTAAAGATGATTAAAGAAGGAAAAGCATCCTATAGGCTAGCTTGAAACTATAAAAGACCACTAAAGAAGGGAAAGCATCCTTATGGGCTGGCTTAGAACCAGAAAAGACAATTGAAGAAAGGAAAGTATCCTTGTGATCTAGCTTAAAACTACAAAAGGTAATTGAAGAAGGGAAAGCTCCCCTTAAAATCGTAAAACCGAGCAATGCTCTATAGCTAGCTAGGACCCTACAGGAAAGGTAAGATGGGTTAACACTCTGTAAGCTAGCTAGGACCTTGAAAGATAACCAAGAAGAGAAAGCGTCCTATTTATTGGCTTAAAAACCTAAAGGAAAAGTAAGATGAGCTAACGCTTTATTAGCTGGCTATGATCCTAAAAGATAACCAAGAAAGGAAAGTGGCCTATAGGCTAGATTAAAACCTTAAAGAAAGTGTAAGATAAGATAGCGCTCTATAAGCTGGCTAAGATCTTAGAAGATGATGGAGAAGGGAAAGCGCCTTATAAATAGGCTTAAAACCTTAAAAGATGATTAGAAAAGCGAAAGCACCCTATGGACTGGCTTAAAAGATGACTAAAGATGGGAAAATCCCTTGTGGGTTGATTAAAGCTTAAATGATGATTAAAGAAGGAAAAACTCCTTGTGAGATTGCTTAAGCCCGAAAATGTTTATGAAAGCGCATGTTGCTCTAGAAGCTAGCTAAGACCCTAGCAAGAGTAGTGACTATTTACAAATACAAATCTTAAAGAAAGTGACAAACTTAATAGGTGACCTACCCGACATGATAATAAAATCAATAGGATTAAACAAATGAGTAAAAACTAGTAAAGTGACAACTTTTGACAACTTAGAGAAAAATTTAAAGAAGGATTTAAATTTCTTTTTTTTTTTCTCATTTTTCCAATTTTTTTAATAATCCCCACAACTCATATGAGGTGAACCCTATCGACTTTTGATCTTCTAACCAAAAATTGAAAGGTTCTTCATCCTTATGAGTGAAAACAGACTAACTTATATAGCAATCTATGGTATCATAATTCCTTACCAACCAATTTGCCCCTAGGATTACATCAAAGTCTAACATTTTTAAGACATACAGATTAGCTAGCAAGACTCAATCTTGAATCTCTATTTTCACATCTTTACAAATCTAGTTTAACATTTTATCCACTCCTAAAGGAGACCCAATACATAAAGAATCAACTAACAATTTAAGTTGTAAACTATAAGTGGATACAAAAGACTTAGTTATGTAAGAATGAGTAGTACCAGCGTTAAACACTACATATGCTTTAATAGAATTCACTAGAAGCTTACCTACTATGGTGTCACTTCCCTAATTTACTTGATAATCTAGTTGCTATTGTTGAAGTGCAAACATTCTTGTAGGAGTTCGCTGTGTTGATCCTATAGTCGCAGCTCTACCTCCTTGACTTTTACCTTAAGGTTTGGCATTTTGATGTCATATTAGTTGCTAAACAAGGGCTAGTTTAGTAACAGCATTACACTCAAAAGTTTTGTGTCCCCTTTATTTGCAACTAAAGTAAAAGGTTTAAAGAATCTTCATCTTCTCTAGGTGTTCCCTTCTAACATGCCCTACCTTACTATAGGAAAAGCACACTCCATCTAGTTCCTTGCATTCTAATAAATCATGGGGACAGTTGCACTTAATACACCTTGGTCCCATAATTGGTGTCCGTAGAGGTAATGTTAGCAATAAAGGAATAAGACTGGCATGTAGAGGCTTAATAGACTTAGCTATAAGTCTAGCCTACTGAAGGAAAGGTCTCTTTCCCTTCTCTTAAGTTATCATAGTAGCTCTTTTTCCCATGACCACCTTCCCTCTAAAAGACTTAGCCTCATGCTCTAGGATATCCTTCAAATTCTTTTCCATCTTCTTCGCCTTATTAATTATTACTACATAGATTCCTAACACAAAGGACCCTACCTCATGGAGTAGAGCAGCTCCCAAGCCTTTGAAAAATCTTTGTACTTTAGACCATTCATCAACTCTTTGGGCTTCTAGTAAAAATTTATGCAGGCTATTGAACTCAACCTTGCTCCATTATGTGGTTCTCTTTCCTGTAATCATAGTATTAACTCACCAATCTTTCATAGAGACTTTTAAGGAAGTTCCCTTGATAGAATAGTTATATGAATACTGCCCAAGTAAGAGGAACATTCTGGACTACTTTTCCTCCTTCCTATCGGTCTACTATAACATCCCTTAACATATAAGTGGCAAGTAATACCTTCTTATCATCAAAAATCACAAAAAATTCAAAGACACTCTTAATCTAGGTTATCTACCTCTCAACACCCATAGCATCATCAGCTTGAGGGTGGAATTCATATGCCAATCTCACAAATTTCTCAAGGATGATTGGGTTACCTTGGTTATTTCCACAACTTGTACCTACAATCATACCATTCTTGGCATCAACAATGACTCCATTCCTGCCATTAGCTCCATTAAAATTTTGAGCAATGAGTTACTATTGCTACTACTACAGTTGCTCATATTGCTTTTGAATCTAATTCTACTACCTATTAATCACTCCTAACATATTGTCAACAATAGTCAGCAGTATATTAATATCATTTGGGGTAATAGGCACTTCTTTATTCTGTAGTGGCTGTTGATGACCCCCCTTGCAAGTTAACTTCTTTAGGAGTGTCACCTTAGCTAGCTCCTATAGTTCCTTCTAACTCAAATCTTCTTCTTTGTAGCATTCTACAACCAAAAATAAAGGAAAAGGAATTAAGTTTTGTAATAGAAATAGCAAGGGAAAAAATCACAAAGAAAAGATAGTAAGGATTATTAAGATACTGCTTGTTACTAATAATTCCATTTCTATGTACTATCACTCATTACAGCTTTGGATTCTTAGTATAGAGAGAGAAGAGAGAGAGAGAATTAGCTTTTGATTGGTGCCAACTTGACTCCATGGTTTCATGTGATTAGGACTACAAACATTAGATTTTATAGAACTAGGAATCGTTGGAAATAGTATATAGAAATATAGCAAAATAGAGCAAACAAGTTGAAATCATTTCTGGAACTAAAACCAACGGTTCTAAGAATCAGTAAGAAGTATACCAACTCTAATTTTGGACTTTTAAGCCATTATAGAATTGTATACTGGAAAGTTAAGACCCATATCGATGAAGATATTGCTAAAACTAAAACTACACATTATCCTCCACTTAAAAATTATTCTTGTATGCATATTATTAAGCATCTTGTAATGCCCCTAAACTATAATGTTGCAGTTTGCCACATGTTATGATTATGTAATGAAAGGTTAAAGAGTTTAAAACTTACAAAACCCATCTGGGTCTACAATTCATAAATGTATAGTTTCCAACTCACATCATAAATACATCTCTACAATGCATAAGCCAAGTGGCTTAAGGAATCTTACTTGGTCCATTGAATTATATAACAAACCAACTGGTAAACATCCAACTCATAACCTAGAAAATAACATGATTTTGTGGGAGTAATTGAATAACTAACCAAATTCTAGAGTCTAACACGACTCCTAGAACAACTAGAAGCAACTAACATAATTGGAGTCTCACATTACTCTAAACAATAAAAAATGACTAATAAATAAGTCAACTAACAATTTACTAAAGAACAAGTGTACCCTCCTAAGTATACCTAACCAAAATATAAC
Source organism: Lumnitzera racemosa (assembly GCA_024138005.1). Lineage (NCBI taxonomy): Eukaryota > Viridiplantae > Streptophyta > Magnoliopsida > Myrtales > Combretaceae > Lumnitzera > Lumnitzera racemosa. Next base: position 49,900,540 of record JAMXBC010000007.1, read on the forward strand.
ATAATCTAAATGGTCTACATATTTTATTTAATAAGTAATAATGCAATCAATAATAAGTAATATAACAACCTAGTCACATGTTTTATTTGCCTCCCGCAACATAACACAGTTAGGATCATTTGCAATTGACTTTAACTTGTAATACTCATGACTCCCCAAACAATTCCTAAATTGGGATACTAGCACTGCAACTCCTATCTAAAACGATACTAGGACACTAGTACTATAACCCCTAAATGCCACCTAAGCTACTTAGTTCTAGGACTCTAACATTAAGAACCTCGAATAATAACCTAATCTACCTTAGATCATTTTCAAGGAAGATTCCATACAGGACAATACGATCCAAGGATCATTGAAGTGCCATCTTAAGGACACTAGTGCTACAACCCCTTGAGTTATAACCTCCAAAGCCTGACTAACTGTAAACACCTAAAAGTTTCGATCTAGTTTTTGAAATAGACTCAACTATATTAGACAATTTAGGAGTCGACAAGGCTAATTAAAGTGAAAACCTTAAAAGAATTAATGAATTGCATAAAGAACTTTTCTACCCTAAATGTTTCTAAAAGCTAAAGATTTCATTCGAAAGTGATAATAACCTTAAAAATGATTACATTAAGGACATATGTGCACTAATCCAACATGATATACCCTAAAACCCTAATTGATAATATAATGCTTATATTTTGCTAAATCATTAGTAAAAGCTTAGAGATAACCCTCATTCATGCTTATATGATTCGAATTCTCAAGTAATCCATTAGGAACTAAGATAATGAGTCATAGATTATATTTATCCCTTAAGTATATGATTAAGATAGTCTTACTTAAGGTTAGGGTTATAGTTGAAGATTAGGTTACATATAGTGAACTTTAATACTCAAATTAGTACTTTTTGAACTTGTTATCCAAAGTAGTTTATCAAATGAGATATATGGACTATAAAGACCTAAAGTAAGATCTCATCAACCATATTTACACATCAATTCATTATATACCTCATTTCTTCTCATTTCCTTCATTTTTCCGCTAATTTCCCTTAATTACTACATTATATGTACAAAATTGCACATACTTAAGGAATGTTGACTAAGATAATACATGTTGACCAAAGTCCAAAAGTTGACCAAGTCAACACATGTTGACTAAAGTCAATATTTTGAAAAGTCAACAAAAGATTAAGAGATAAGGAAAATATCTCTTTCTTAATGATGACCTTCTTTTCTTTTCCTTTTGATTTTTCTTTCTCTCTTTTTCATAATTACTGCCATCCACATTCTCCCTTCTAAACCCCACCACATGTTGTCTTCCATTAAGAGAAACAAACCAAAACCCCCATTTTCATGCCGTGAACTCCCCTTTCCTCTTTCACTTTCATTACTTCACTTTTATCTCCATAACTTCAACATAATTAAAGGTATGTCTTTAATTTGTTTTATGTTACTTTATATTATTCATTAGTTAGTTAATTAGGTATATTAGATAAGTAGTTATGTGGTTAGTATTGTCTTGAAGAAGAGGAAACAAAGTTTCCATCTTTAAGTGTAGAATTAGAACTTTTGAAGAAGAAGAAAGGAAGACATGAGTATATGCTTATAAGTATGTATACATAAGGAAATACCAAAAGAGTACAAGTATGTGAACCTTTGTACATGAGTATTTATCATGTACATAGCCTAACTTAAGATCATATCTAACTATACATACCTATACTACACTAAATATATACATAAAAACACAAAAACATGGAATTCGGAAGCTTTTCTTAAGAAAAAGCTTAGGCATACGAATTTTAATATAAAAATATGTATCCAATCGTATAGGTATACGAGTATGTATACACGTATAAATACGATATAAGTCTAAGTATAGGTATGGGTATAAGTATGTATAAGGTATATGTACATAAGTATAAGAAAAAGGGGTAACATGTACATAATACATATACATATGACATAAGCATGAGGAAAGGCTTACGTAATCATATGATGAGATAAGTGATGATATAAGCACATGATGACACAAGCCATGACATAAGCAAAAGATTATGTAAGCGATGACATAAGCATAGGTTTAGAAAATACGAAAAATAAGAAAAGTGTAGGTGATTAGGTACTTAAATTAGTAAGTCCTGATACATTTTTTAAATTAGATTATACCTAATTCAGTACATGAATTAGTAATGGCAAAGTAAAATTCTTTAATTATAAGCATTTAAGGAATAAAAGATATAAATATAAGTAATAAGAGTGCTTAAGCGTTCATAGGTAAAAAAATTTCCATAAATATAGTTCATAACATAAAATAGAGGTCTTAACACCCAAAACGAATATTACCGTGTGAATATACGTTAGAAAACGATGAAAAACGACTATAAATTCATAAATATCAGAAATAAAACGAAATAGTTACATACGATTGATAATAAAGTCTTACCGGGTAAAAGTTGATAGTAATTTAGGTAGAATTAGGTAATTAGATGTTTAGAATTAGTAGTTAATTCAAGTACTTACTAGTGTTATTATCACATTATGGTCAGGTGACCTTGAGGTGAGCGAAGACCTCCCAATCGATTACTACGATTAGGGCAAATCACTATGGCCGAGTGAGTATTTACCCTATGATTCCATGATTGATTGTGATTGTAGGTAGTGGACTTAAATATTATTGTTAATTGTCTACTGTGTGGGGTTCGGGAAATGCTTGTGTATTAAATTGTATGTTGAGTTGTGAACTTACCTTAAATGCAGAGAATGTCTTATTTGTTGCATGGTAGTATAGAAAATGATTGTATGTATTATTGGATGGTCACACCATAATTTGAACTAAATTATACTCAGCCTATAAAAAGAAACTAGAACATGCATTAACATGCATAGCATGGATATTATTCCGGCCGTTACATCACACGGAGGTAAAGAGAGGTCATTCGGGGGTTGATATTATTGATTTATTTGGTTCTGTACGGTGCACACGTACAAAATGACCTTACCCTGGCTTGCGGGAACACTAGGCGTTGGAGGCGCCAATCGCCTGGCTAAGGGTCGAGTCTAGAGGCCTCTGTTTAGGGTTGAGTGTGGACTGCAGGGGCCCACTCACAATTATACTAGAACTTGGGTTTTTCTGAAAATAAAAGAACTATTTGATATAAGTACGGAATATAGAGTTCCGTAGTAAAGTAAGTTCTAGTATAATACTCGGATTTGATTGGTGCCATGTAAACTCCAACCCTGACTTCGGAGGGCGTTAAATCCGAGTTACGTATATGAACTAATTAAGTATGCGTATTGTTTGGCATTCTGTTTGATCATTCATTCATATGCATGACTATAATGTACTTATAACTTGCTTGTTGTGTGGCTGAGGGTTTTGCTTACTAAGCTTAAGCTTACACCCATTTAGACTTTTGTTACAGGATAGCCTATTCGTAGAGACAGGACGAGTGATGCCAGAGGTTTGCCTGGAGACTTAGGCAAGAGCGAGGTGTCCTGTATAATGAGAGGGAATAGTTTATGTAGACTCCTACTCATGTACTTATGTTTATCTTATTATTATAAACTTAGACATACTTAAACACTGTGTATTGTAAGCTTTATAACTCAACTTTTATATAAATATATTATATGATGATATCATATAAATCTGGATGTGCTTTGGAAACTAGTAATTGTAGAGCCTTGTATATTGTGTGAAGAGTTTTTGATTGGAAAGGTAACCAATCAGGGGTTCTTCATACTATATACGGCGTCTGCCACGACTAAGCCGTCTTCAGTTCATGACAGATTTAGTGGTATCAGAGCATGAATACAAATAGGGCAATTAAAATACTGACCCTAGATATATAGATAACCTACCTAGTGAGACTGAGTGGGGGTAGAAACGGGTTAGGTATTTAAGCTTTTGCGCTTAAATTATATGAAGTAGTTTAACTCTATTTTAAGATCTTATATAAGCCTTGTTGATTTAGGAATCGATACTTCAGTTGATGACTAGATGGGTCGTCTTTAGGCAGCAGTGGGGCGAGACATTGTTTAGTTATCGACGACGTTTACGGATCCTTTATGAGGATTTGGCTTTGGTGGGTAGGCTTCGTACTATATTGGAGGTGTTTGTTGCTTAGGGTCATGGGCTGCATAGTTATTGGCAAGAAAGAAGAAATTTTTGGAGCCTACAGATTCCTGATGATATACCAGAGAATGAGGAGCTAATGTACTTACTTGAGTCAGAGGAAAACCCAGGTTATCCTCCTAGATTGATTTTTCTGGTTCATGGAGAGCCTAAACCAATGCCCCCTTCATTTGCCCTCTAGGAAGATGTAGGTTACGGAGTTACTTTAGCGATTGATAGAAGAATCGATCATCCGAGGATTTATACTCCAGGGTATGTTGGTACAGTGGCAGGATTTGAAATGAATGAAGATGGGAATTTTAATCCACCACTACTGGAGAATGAGCCTGAGCTTGAGCCAGAAATGAGATTGGATGCTTTAGCTTTGTATCTAGAACCTCCTCAAAGAGTTCACCCTGCTTTAGATCTTACTCCTGAGTTTAAGTACTACCAGGTGGATCCAGGGCTTCCACCTAAGGTCGTTGCTGGAGGAGATCCTGATGGGACGCTGATGATTCAACCGGATCCCTTAGAGTTCTAGTTTCCACGAAAATGGGCTCGACAAGCTCCTAGTGAGGAATCAGGAGTGAATTCGAGTATTGGCTCTATTTTTGGAGTCCCTGAGTATGTACCCTAAGGTGACCCTGGTGCTGGACCATCATCTTACCCAGGATGGATATGGTAGATGACTGGAATGGAATGTTTGAGTATATAGCGGCTATGTGACTTCAGAGCGATCATGCATGTCACTTTTGTTTGTAAATATCAAGGTCATGTAGGATCATTTTGTACTCTGAGTGTTACATGTAGTAAGGATGCTAGGTATAAAAACTAGAATTAGTGGAAAGTTAGGTTTGGCTGAAGTTATGTTATGTATAAAATATGTCCTTTGGGCATAAAGTTATATGGATGTAAACTCCTTTTGTTTATAAGAAATGAAAGTTGTAGTTTATGTACCATAAGTGTTAAAATAATTATGTTTACTTTCATTTTTATAATGAATGTTGAACTTAATTATTTATAATTAAGTGTTTCTTACTAAAAGTTGGACATAAAATTTTCAGTCAAAACAGGCGTAGACGAGGACCTCCAGTTGGGGCTCCACCTGCACTAGAGGAAGAACCACATATACAGCAAGACTGTACAGATGAAATACTAGCTGCGATACAGGCATAAAATGAGTTGTTAAGGGCATTTTTGGAAAGGGAACGTACTCCACCTGTACATGCACTACCAGCAGAGGTTGATAGAGAAGTACCCTTGCCTCCTCCACCTCCAGTTGGTCAGGCAGGAATTGTGCCACCAATACAGCCTGATTTGAGGCAACAGCGTAGTATGTTGCCAGAGTTTATTCGCTGCAACAAATATTTTGAAGGTTATGCTAGTCGACCAAACGAAGCTGAAGATTAGTTGAATCAGATAGAACGGTCGTTTGAGGCTTTTAAAGTACCACTACACCTTCGACTCACTTATGAGACTTATATACTTAAGGTGCGAGTACGAACGTGGTGGGAATCGAGACAAAGGAGTTTAAGAGATCCGATCACTTGGGAAGACTTCAGATGAAAGTTTTTGGCTTATTACTTTCCTGGAAGTCTGAGGATAAGATATAGTGAAGACTTGTTAGACATAGTGAAGGGAACAAAAACTATGGAGCAGTATGAATCTGAATTCAATAGACTATTGCAGTTTGCCCCACTAGAATATCAGATGAGTGATAGACTGAAGATGCATATATTTTCTCGAAGATTAGATCCTAAGATGAAGAGAAGGATGATAGAATTTGAACCAAGAAGCTTTATGGATATGGTTGAAAAGGCAAGAGTGTTGGATACAACAAAAAGGCAAAGTGAGGAAGCAAGTAAAAGAAAAGTTAAAGTGTTTGGAAAGCGACCTTTTAAAGGATTTGGAAGTAGTAGCAGCAGTAACAAATTCAGAAGGATTATAAAACCCCAAGTCCCTATTCAGAGGAGAGCAGTTGGCAGAATTGTTAAATGCTGGAGATGCAAAGGAAATCATTATCCGAGGGATTGTCCACAACTCTAAGGAAAATGTTTCTTTTGTGGTGATAGTTCACATCGGGTGACAGATTGTCCAAAGAAAAATACTATTACGTGTTACATTTTTAACAAAGTGGGACATTTCTCTACTGCATGTCCACAGCGTACTACTGTCACTACTTAAGCAGGTAAACTACCGCCACCAGTTGTTGGACGTCCGGGTATGGGAAAAACAGTTGGAGGACCAACTTTGGGAAATACTCGTTCAGCTCCAGCTAATACTGCACGAGTATATAATTTGGAGGTGAGTGGATATATGAAGATACCTCCAGGGAAGAACTGGAAGATTATGATGAACCTGACGAAATGGTAGGAACTGAGCTTATTGCAGGTATGTATGTTTTGTTTTTAAGTATTTCCTTATGATTTATTGAGATTTGAGTATTTAAAGTACAATTATAGTACGAAGATAATGTAGAATTAAGAAATAAGTAAAAAATAAGAATTATGATAATAAAAGTATAAGGAGAAAACTTTTTATCATGATTCAGGGCATGTTGAGATAGATGGATATTCTGTTTATACCTTGTTCGATACGGGAGCTATGCATTCCTTTATATCACCTAAAGTGGTGAAAAGAGTAGGCTTGACTACCAATGCTACTGAATCCAGCTTTGGTGTGAGAAGTCTTACAGGAAGCATTATAATGGCAACAGAAATGGTGAAAGGATGTTTATTTCAGATTCAGGATGTTACTAGCAAGACCGATATGATTCTCTTGGATATGGGAAAATATGATGCAATATTGGGGATGAATTGGATGACTCAAGTCAAGGCTAATGTTGATTGTCAAGAAAAGAAAATAACGTTTGAAGTTTCTGATGGAGTATAAGCAGAATTTAAAGGAGATTCAATTGTAGCAAGTGTACAGGAGTTAAGTGTTATGGAGATAATTAGTGATGATAGTTGGGTAAATGCAATAGAAGTTGATCAAAGGAAGTCAACATTGGAGGAAATACGAGTGGTAAATGAATTTTCTGATGTATTTCCTGAAGAGTTACCTGGATTGCCACTAAAGAAAGAAATTGATTTCGTTATTGATGTAGTACTAGGAACTGAGTCTATCTCAAAGCTTCCTTATAGAATGGCACCAATTGAATTGAAGGAGTTGAAGAAGCAGTTGGAAGAATTGTTAGATCAAGGTTTCATAAGACCAAGTGTTTCCCCATGGGGTGCGCCAGTGTTATTTGTTAAGAAAAAGGATGGATCATTGCGGCTCTGTATTAATTATCGGGAGCTGAATAAAGTGACCATTAAGAATAAATACCCACTTCCACAGATTGATGATTTGTTTGATTAGCTGCATGGTGCAAGTGTATTCTCTAGAATCGATTTAAGATCAGGATACCATCAATTGAGGATTAAACCTGAAGATGTACCGAAAACAGCATTTCGGATACAGTATGGCCACTATGAGTTCCTTGTCATGCCCTTTGGTTTGACGAATGCACCTACCGCTTTTATGGACTTAATGAACCGTGTGTTCAAATCACTATTGGACAAGTGTGTAATTGTTTTCATTGATGATATTTTAGTTTATTCTGCAACTGCTGAGCAACATGAGAAGCATCTGAAGACAGTATTGCAAACTCTGCGAGAGCATAAGTTGTATGTAAAGTTATCCAAATGTGACTTTTGGTTACAGGAGATATCTTTTCTTGGACATCTGATTACAGGAGAAGGTATTTCTGTAGATCCAGAAAAGATTAAAGCTATTGTGGACTAGAAAAGACCAGAAATGGTAACTGAAATCCGAAGTTTTCTGGGATTGGCAGGATATTACAGAAAGTTTGTTAAAAACTTTTCAAAAATCTCAAGGCCTCTTACTCAATCGACTCAAAAGAATGTGAAGTTTGACTGGACAGAAAAGCAAGAAAAGAGTTTTCAAGAACTGAAAAAGAGGTTAGTATCTGCTCCTATTCTTGTGTTGCCTAATAGTGATGAATCTTTCACTATATACAGGATGCTTCCAAAAATGGGTTGGGGTGTGTGCTGATGCAAAATGGGAAAGTGATTGCTTATGCTTCTAGGCAATTAAGACCACATGAGCAGAATTACCCAGCGCATGATTTAGAACTTCCAGCTGTGGTATTTGCATTGAAGATTTGGCGGCATTATTTGTATGGACAGAGATGTGAAATTTATACTGATCATAAAAGCCTTAAGTATTTGTTCACACAAAAAGAGTTGAATATGAGACAAAGGAGATGGCTTAAATTGATCAAGGATTATGATTTGGGAATTAATTATTGTCCAGGTAGAGTAAATGCAGTAGCTGATGCTTTAAGCAGGAAAAATCATGCAGAAGTTGCATCTCTTCTTACCGATCAACAGGAATTGATCAAAGAGTTTAAAAAATTGAATTTGGAATTCACTTGGTATGAAGTTGATGTGGAATTGTCGAACATAGTGGTTGAGCCAACTTTAATAGAGAGAATTCGAAGAATGCAGCAAAATGACCGTGCTTTAAATCAGATCAAAGAAGAAATAGCAGTTGGAAAGTATACTGATTTTAGAGTGGATGAACATGGAGCATTAAGAATGAGTGATAGATTATGTGTACCTGATAATTTGGAGCTTCGAAAGGAGATCTTAAGTGAAGCTCATTCTTCTGGTTATTCTATTCATCCAGGAGGAGCAAAAATGTATCAAGATTTGAAAAAGAACTTTTGGTGGAATAGAATGAAACAAGATGTTGCAGATTATGTGATGAAATGTGAGACTTATCAAAGGATAAAAGCAGAACACCAAAGACCGGGTGGATTGTTGCAACCTTTACCTATTCCTGAACGGAAATGGGACCAAATATCTATGGATTTTGTGAGTAGTTTACCAAGAACAACAGCTAGGCATGATGCGATTTGGGTTGTTGTTGATCAACTTACTAAATCAGCGCTTTTTCTGCCGATCAACATAACCTTTCCTTTACAAAAGCTGGCTCGGATCTACATAAGGGAGATAGTAAGATTACATGGAGTACCGGCAGGAATTGTATCAGATAGAGATCCTTGATTTGTATCCAAGTTTTGGACCAGTTTACAAAAGGTTATGGGAACAAAGTTGCAGTTCAGTACGGCATACCATCTATAGACCGATGGACAGACAGAGAGAACCATACAGACGTTGGAAGATATGTTGAGAGCCTTTGTCATGGAATTTAAAGGAAATTGGGATTCTCATTTACCTTTGATTGAATTTTCTTACAACAATAGTTATCACTCAACCATTCAGATGCCTCCTTATGAAGCTCTATATGGAAGGAGATATAAATCACCTTTATTTTGGGATGATGTGGAAAAAGCAGTGTTGGGACCGGATTTAGTACAGGAAACGGTTAAGAAAATTACTGTCATCAAGCAGAAAATGAGGGAAGTACAAGACAGATAGAAAAGTTGGGCAGACTTGAAAAGAAGAGAGTTGGAATTTCAAGTAAGAGATCATGTATATCTCAAAGTGAAACCAATCAAGAGTATTCATTATATGAGGACACAAGGTAAATTAAGCCCAAGATATATTGGACCATTTGAAGTTCTGGAACGAGTTGGGAAGTTAGCTTATCGGTTAGCTTTACCACCTAATCTGTTTGGAATCCATAATGTCTTTCTTGTATCGGTTCTAAGAAAACATATTCCTGATCCTGATCGAGTCATTGAATTAGAACCAGTAAGATTGAAAGGGAATTTGACTTATGAAGAACATCCAATTGAGATTACAGATAGAAAGGTGAAAAAGTTGAGGAATAAGGACATTAGATATGTTAAAGTCATTTGGAGGAATCACGAACAAGAGTCTGCTACCTAGGAAGTGGAAGATGAGGTGAAGCGTCAATATCCGCATTTATTTGATAAACCAGGTACGCATTTCAAGTTTTGAGGACAAAACTTATTTGAAGGGGGGAAGGATGTAAACCCCTAAAAGTTTCGATCTAGTTTTTGAAATAGACTCAACTATATTAAACAATTTAGGAGTCGACAAGGCTAATTAAAGTGAAAACCCTAAAAGAATTAATCAATTGCGTAAAAAACTTTTCTACCCTAAATGTTTCTAAAAGCTAAAGATTTCATTCGAAAGTGATAATAACCTTAAAAATGATTACATTAAGGACATATGTGCACTAATCCAACATGATATATCCTAAAACCCTAATTGATAATATAATGCTTATATTTTGCTAAATCATTAGTAAAAGCTTAGAGATAACCCTCATTCATGCTTATATGATTCGAATTCTCAAGTAATCCATTAGGAACTAAGATAATGAGTCATAGATTATATTTATCCCTTAAGTATATGATTAAGATAGTCTTACTTAGGGTTAGGGTTATAGTTGAAGATTAGGTTACATATAGTGAACTTTAATACTCAAATTAGTACTTTTTGCACTTGTTATCCAAAGTAGTTTATCAAATGAGATATATGGACTATAAAGACCTAAAGTAAGATCTCATCAACCATATTTACACATCAATTCATTATATATCTCATTTCTTCTTATTTCCTTCATTTTTCCGCTAATTTCCCTTAATTACTACATTATATGTACAAAATTGCAGATACTTAAGGAATGTTGACTAAGATAATACATGTTGACCAAAGTCCAAAAGTTGACCAAGTCAACACATGTTGACTAAAGTCAACATTTTGAAAAGTCAACAAAAGATTAAGAGATAAGGAAAATATCTCTTTCTTAATGATGACCTTCTTTTCTTTTCCTTTTGATTTTTCTTTCTCTCTTTTTCATAATTATTGTCGTCCACATTCTCCCTTCTAAACCCCACCACATGTTGTCTTCCATTAAGAGAAACAAACCAAAACCCCCATTTTCATGCCGTGAACTCCCCTCTCCCGTTTCACTTTCATTACTTCACTTTTGTCTCCATAACTTCAACATAATTAAAGGTATGTCTTTAAGTTGTTTTATGTTACTTTATATTATTCATTAGTTAGTTAATTAGGTAGATTAGATAAGTAGTTATGTGGTTAGTATTGTCTTGAAGAAGAGGAAACAAAGTTTCCATCTTTAAGTGTAGAATTAGAACTTTTGAAGAAGAAGAAAGGAAGACATGAGTATATGCTTATAAGTATGTATACATAAGGAAATACCAAAAGAGTACAAGTATGTGAACCTTTGTACATGAGTATTTATCATGTACATAGCCTAACTTAAGATCATATCTAACTATACATACCTATACTACACTAAATATATACATAAAAACACAAAAGCATGGAATTAGGAAGCTTTTCTTAAGGAAAAGCTTAGGCATACGAATTTTAGTATAAAAATATGTATCCAATCGTATAGGTATACGAGTATGTATACACGTATAAATAGGTATAAGTCTAAGCATAGGTATGAGTATAAGTATGTATAAGGTATATGTACATAAGTATAAGAAAAAGGGGTAACATGTACATAATACATATACATATGACATAAGCATGAGGAAAGGCTTACGTAATCATATGATGAGATAAGTGATGATATAAGCACATGATGACACAAGCCATGACATAAGCAAAAGATTATGTAAGCGATGACATAAGCATAGGTTTAGAAAATACGAAAAATAAGAAAAGTGTAGGTGATTAGGTACTTAAATTAATAAGTCCTAATACATTTTTTAAATTAGATTATACCTAATTCAGTACATGAATTAGTAAAGGCAAAGTAAAATTCTTTAATTATAAGCATTTAAGGAATAAAAGATATAAATATAAGTAATAAGAGTGCTTAAGCGTTCATAGGTAAAAAAATTTCCATAAATATAGTTCATAACATAAAATAGAGGTCTTAACACCCAAAACAAATATTACCGTGTGAATATATGTTCGAAAATGATGAAAAAGGACTATAAATTCATAAATATTAGAAATAAAACGAAAAAGTTACGTACGATTGATAATAAAGTCTTACCGGGTAAAATTTGATAGTAATTTAAGTAGAATTAGGTAATTAGATGTTTAGAATTAGTAGTTAAGCCAAGTACTTACTAGTGTTATTATCACATAATGATCAGGTGACCCTGAGGTGAGCGAAGACCTTCCAATCGATTACTACGATTAGGGCAAATCACTATGCCCGAATGAGTATTTACCCTATGATTCCATGCTTGATTGTGATTGTAGGTAGTGAACCTAAATATTATTGTTAATTGACTACTGTGTGGGGTTCGGGAAATGCTTGTGTATGTAATTGTATGTTGAGTTGTGAATTTACCTTAAATGCAGAGAATGCCTTGTTTGTTGCATGGTAGTATAGAAAATGATTGTGTGTATTATTGGATGGTCACACCATAATTTGAACTAAATTATACTCGGCCTATAAAAAGAAACTGGAACATGCATTAACATACATAGCATGGATATTATTCCGGCCGTCACATCATACGGAGGCAAAGAGAGGCCATTCGGGGGTTGATATTATTGATTTATTTGGTTCTGTACTTTGCACAAGTACAAAATGACCTTACCTTGGCCCACGAGAACACTAGGCGTTAGAGGCGCCAATCGCCTAGCTAAGGGTCGAATCTAGAGGCCTCCGTTTAGGGTTGAGTGTGGACTGCGGGGCCCACTCACAATTATACTAGAACTTGGGTTTTTTTGAAAATAAAAGAATTATTTGATATAAGTACGGAACATGGTGTTCTGTGGTAAAGTAAGTTCTAGTATAATACCCGAATCTGATTGGTGCCATGCAAACTCCAACCCTGACTTCGGAGGGCATTAAATCTGAGTTACGTATATGAACTAGTTAAGTATGCGTATTGTTTGGCATTCTGTTTGATCATTCATTCATATGCATGACTATAATGTACTTATAACTTGCTTGTTGTGTGGCTGAGGGTTTTGCTTACTAAGCTTAGGCTTACACCCATTTAGACTTTTGTTACAGGATAGCCTATTCGTAGAGACAGGACGAGTGATGCCAGAGGTTTGCCTGGAGACTTAGGCAAGAGCGAGGTGTCCTGTATAATGAGAGGGAATAGTTTATGTAGACTCCTACTCATGTACTTATGTTTATCTTATTATTATAAACTTAGACATACTTAAACACTGTGTATTGTAAGCTTTATAACTCAACTTTTATATAAATATATTATATGATGATATCATATAAATCTGGATGTGCTTTGGAAACTAGTAGTTATAGAGCCTTGTATATTGTGTAAAGAGTTTTTGATTGGAAGGGTAACCAATCAGGGGTTCTTCATACAGTATACGGCGTCCACCACGACTAGCCCGTCCTCAGTTCATGACACTAACCATAGCCAATATGCAATTATAGTCTAGATAATCTTTAATCTAGTTATAATTATGCTAGCCTATAGAAACATAAGAAACAAGTAAGAGAAGTACGTACCTATAAAATAGTTTAGTTCCACTTCTCTTATTATATCTTCCTAGTTAAGTTCACTTAATTATTTTTCTAAGTTCTTGAATCAAAATTTAAGGTTAATTTAGGTTTTTATGTTTGATTTTGATCTTTGGATATGTTTAGGATTTGTTAAATTAAGATTTAGAAAGGTTTGAAACAAGAAACAAAAGGAAAGAGGGAAGATACAAAATCACGCCTCAAGAACACGGCCATTATCTTAGACCATGATCTTTCTTTAAGCTTAACTCCTTAGTTCATTCTTATGATCTTAATAGTATTGGAATCAAAATTTAAGGTTAATTTAGGTTTTTATGTTCGATTTAGATCTTTGGATATGTTTAAGATTGGTTAAATTAAGATTTAGAAAGGTTAGAAACAAGAAACAAAAGGAAAGAGGGAAGATACAAAATCACGCCTCAAGAACACGGCCATTATCTTGGACCATGATCTTTCTTTAAGCTTAACTCCTTAGTTCATTCCTATGATCTTAATAGTATTGCAAGGCCATGCCCTAGGTTCATAACTATGGTCATAGGTCGTAATCCTCTTATCCTTAATTTTTCCTCATCACGCTCAAACCAAAATTCACAACAAAGGGTATATAGGTAAGTCTACTGCCATGGTCCTCACATTAACAGCAAGGAATACTTAAATGTATTTTGATCCTTAATAACAAAATCAAAGTACAATAAACAAGATTGTCACATATCTTGTGGTAGGAATCATAGAGAAATCAAAATCCTTGCCACACAACTCTTAACTGCTTCACCTAAGGTTGCAAATAATTATAAACACCTAATCTGTGATGCCCTAAAACCTAGGTAATTATAGTCTACCACATATCCTTAGAGTCTATAGATACATCAAGCATCTTAATTCAACTTATTATCTTCTTTACATACAATTTCAACCATCAAAACCTTATTTAACTTCAACAAAATATCATGGATGCCTTTAACATCTAAAGACCATAAGTAAATTTTGAATGATCAACTACTAAACTTTTTTATTCAATGAAAGTAAAGTTTAATTCATAATTCGATAACATCTGTCTCAAGGAACCAAAATAACCTAACTCAAACATCTCTTATCTACTAAATTCAACAATAACATAATACCAAGAGCACCGATGAGAGAAGTCTCAAGTGACTTCTAATGACCTAAGAAACAAAGTTAAAATAATTACAAAGTCTTATCTAATATCTCAACCACAATGAAAATTCTATACAAAGTCTAAATAGAGTCGTTCCCATCATTATAGTAATAGTCAAAATAATTTGTTGCATCACTACAATAATCAAAGTCATTGAAATAATCCTTGTAATCTCCATAAATTGTTCCTAAACCTAAAAGTAGAAATACCTGAAGGGTAAGCAAAGCCCATTATAGGGTAAATAATCACACGTATATGAGCATACAATAAATTCATAAGCATACACGTTAACTAGTTCAAAATACTATAAGAAACAACAAAAATTTCTTATCTTTTGTTAGGTTTGTCAAACAATACAATTTCGATGTCCTGAAACTTATAATGACTCATGACTCCTATACATAAATATATACATATACATACACAAACACACATACATACACACTCATATAAGTATGGTATTGGGTCCTCCCCAGTATCCCAGGAACTAAGGAGCACCTAAAACTACCTATATCATTTCAAAGTGAGATCTTAATTAGGACATCACACTAAGATCATTAGAGTACCACCTTAAGGTCATTGGCCTCCCAATTCTTAGACCTAGCTAAGCATATGCAACACATTTTATTTAGGCCAAATAGTCATTAATTCCATTTAACAAGCATTAGTCCTACAAACACAAGCAGCATATAATACCACATACTTGACTAAACGGTTTGCTTAGATTTTGAAACGTTTGCCTCACAACTTGTTCACATGAAGACAAAGTACCTTACTTAGCTTTTAAACTCAACTAGCAACACTCTTAAACTTAAAAACATAACCATCACATGTACAACTTAAGTTAATTAATGAACCTAGGATCACTAAGAGGATAAATTGGTTTGTAAAGTGTTTTGGATGATGAGTCATTTTCAAAAAGGCTTTAGAAAGGATTAGGAATGGAAAAACACACTTGTAAAACATCAAGGAATAAGAAAACCATTGCTACGTACAATAGGGGACTTAGCATCTGGATGGTACATCATGTAGCATCTAGACTCTAAGATTTTGGAGCATTTACTCCCTAACAACTAAAGCTAGTAAGGATGGTGTTTGGACGTTAGTTGCAGTCTATAGAATAATGCAGACTGCAGCGATGTTTTATCCCCTAAACTTTAACCCCCTTCCATCGAATCTCAAAAACCATCACTCCTAGAATGTTTTCCTAAACATCAACATATCTTACACTCCTCAAAACATTAGTTAAACTCAATTCTATGATCAAATCTAATCCAACTCTTCAAGATTCAAACAACATCAATGAAATGATCCACATAGGTTCTAAGAAATGATTCTCACTTCCACTACCATGATCTCATCATAACACCTTCAATATGGCACCTATGATTCACTTTTCTCACTGTTGTAGTAAAAAAAAATGAATTTTTAATGAGATTTAATCTAAAACTTCAAAAATTTTATGGTTTCAATGCTTAACTTTGATTTCTTCTCACTCAATCTTACTAAGACATGTTGAATTCCTTCTCTTGATTCAAGACTCACGCGGAAACCCTAACCACAAGAGCTACACATATGGTGTTTGTTTACGAAAAGGGTTTCCAATAAGCAACACTTTGCTCTTATACTTAAGGATGTAGGAGTTTTTGTATGCCTAAAATACCCCTACGCTAATAAGTAATATCACTCATGCCCTTAGTGAAAAAAAAATTATTTATTTATATATATTCTTTTATTTCTTTTTAAAATTTGTTAAGTTTTACATAATCAAAACAACAACATAATCTCTTATCTATCAAGATTCAACAATTTGCTTATCGAATTAGGGTTCAACTATTGCCCTACTTTGCCTTGTAAAATCCAAATCACATGCTTTCACAACGCTACAATGTCTCTTAGTGTTAATAAAGCTTATAATCTGAATCTATAACTAAAGGAATCATTGAATCACCTTACTTTAACCTAACTCTTGTGTTTACTTGAGGAGGACTCTATAATGCATAATGAAGCAAAGAAAGCCTTAAGAGTTTTTTTTTCTTTTTTTTTACAGCATATTTATACTTGTGGATGGAAAAGACCTCCTCGTCCCTTAAATAACTATTATTTACTCTCTTACCTCATTCTTTATATTTATTGTATTTCCATTATTTCTTTTATTCATTTAATTTTTTATGGTGTCACAATTTCATTCTCCAACTTTCATTAGTTTTCCTTCTCTTCTTTTTAATTTCTCTCTCTGTTTTTTTTTTTTTTTTTTGGAAATATCAATTTGAATGTACCTAATGGGGTGTTGAGAAGATTAGCAAGAAGATGTTTATGAGGAATGGTATGCATAAGATTGAAGATGGTAAGGAATGCCAACATTATATGGAGCTTACATGTAATCTAATGGAGTACTCTTGAGATATATGGGATTTGGCATAGATTGAAAATTTAGAGGAGAAGGATTTAAAAGAAAGAGAAGGGTTCCAGCTAGTATAAGAAGGAGAGATAGAGGGCTAATTTCCTTTTGTTATTATTATTGTTGTTATTATTGTTTCTGTTTACCATAGTTCTTCAACTTGCTAGTTGATGAGTTGTAATCTCCCCATTGTTCTTCAATTGTTAAGTTGATGAGTTGTCATCTCCATATACCTTTTTTAGTGTCATGCCTAGCTAATGATGTAATGGTAGATTCAAAATAGATTTTGGAGTTTCTCTTAGATTTGTCATATTCAAGGAATGGGAGGTAGGAAAGTTGGTAATCATGACATAGATAGATAAACTAACTTGGTTCAATTTATCTTGGGAGCTAATTGGGGGTTAAGAAGAGTGCTTGGAAAAATTGGTTTATTATTGCCCATGACATGGGGCTTCAACATGTACCCATCATTTCTAACTTCTTATATTACCTCTTATTCATTTGGACTATTTAGAAAAAAAAAGGTACTTAATCTCATAATTTCCAAATAATTTGTATGTCTTCTTTCATGTAGGATTCAAAATAATAATTTTTTAATCTTTCTATGACTCCTATATTTGTGTATCTATATATATATACATATATATAAATATCACTTTTTTAGAAATACTATATTAGGCCAATGGTTCTAAAATGTTTGCATATTCTTAGCTTTCTTTCTTCCTTGATATTCAAAATAAATATAGTTTTTTTCTTTTTCAAAGCCAAAGTTGATCACATTTGATAAACCTCTAGTTTATAATATATTTATATAGTTTGGTTTCTGCAAGTAGGAGTATGTGATTACCCTTTATAGGAGATAATATTCCAATTTCATTATCAATACTTAAAGTTATTTTTTAGGTCTAATAAATTTAAATGTTAACTTTTTAAGGTCGTCTATTTCAACTTTTGTGGTCTTACAACTAAGTTTAAATAAGGATTATAGTTCTTTCTTAAATAGTCTCAATTTGATAGTTTGGAAAACTTTAGGTGCTAAACTCAACTTAGTTTGAATCCTCAATGGTTGTATCCTATAATATCTGTATAGAAATCTTGGGAATTCAACTTATCAAATTTTTGGCACTTCACGCAATCGAAGGCTCATCCATGGTTCCTAGAATGATTCTTTTGAATTTCGATTCTCTAGCACAATTATTTTCACACATTTAATGCATAAGATAGCTGGCGAGTTACAATTAGTTTGACTTTGTACCTATCCTTTCACGTCTAAGGAATTTTAACTGTTTGATCCAAACATTGGCTAAATAGTACAATCCAACGATTGGACATGTCTTGCTTTTTGAAACTGTGCTCATAAAAGGGTTTTATGGAGGTTTATACACCTTTCGTGCCATGTCAATTGAAATCCTACTACCTTGCAAACTCAGCTAAGTTCTAGCTTCTCAATTTACTTCAACGAATTTAAACCCCTTCCTTAAAACTCAAGACATGGCTGACTTAGGCAAGGATTCGAAGTCTTATGGCTCATTTACCACTTCTTGAACTCAAAGTGGCACCTATGAAGTGGTAATTAAGAGGGTGGCTCCCCTTCTATCAATAGTGGTGATAGCCACCCGCATAGTTGAGAGTAGGGACGATTTAGGGAAGATGACCATATATGAACTTAAGTAAATGAGGGTAAATGCATTCCCTCTCGATAAGTACTTGAACAATGACGATAATGACATAGAGGCATTAACTAAGACCATATACAATAAGGTTATTGACTTGAAATTCTATCACATCATGGAATAGTATAAGATGTACCATAAAAAAAGAATACCTATTTACATTCAATAAATATACTGTGTATAACAAAAGAGTGCTACAATAGAATTTAGCTTTATGCCTAAAAGTATACAACCTCAAACATAACAAAACTTAAAAGACAATGTTGTTAGCAGATTTTGGGATCTAGATTATCTAGTAAAGAAAGGAAAAACTCTTGGTACTAAGGCTAGTTCATTGCAGCTACTTCGATGCCTAAGTTAGTAAATGTGAGTAGGGAAAATTAAGAGTAATAAGGAGTTATCAGATGTCTCTTATAGTGTTTCTTTCTTTTATTTATAGGTGAGTGCTGTGTCTTAAGTAGTAGTTATCGAAATGGTTAATGGAGACATGTGGAGACCTCTTAATTAGACACATTCTTGAAATATAGGGAGAGTGGGAAGTTATGTGATATAATCGTGCTAATTAATAACTGTTCATGCCACTTCCCTTTAATTCAAATTTGATACGGATCTATGTTTCTTAGAATTAGTTGAGATGTATACTACTCACCTTGTCAGCAAACGAATGGATAAGTGAACAAAACTCGACTATCAACAGATAGTAGTTTTTATTTTTCCAATTACATTTGTATAGATCATTCTTAGGACTATGATCAAAATATAACAAATTTTCTTTTAAAAAGTAGCTAACCATGTCCTGTGTACTCTCAAAAGTCTTCCCCCTAGTTAATGGTGGTATCTATTAAGATTTCTTCTTGAGGTAAGGATATATAAGTATCCCCTCAATTTTCTATAAGCTAAGTAAGAGTAGGTAAAACAAAACATAGAACAAGCATAACATACATTTTCAAACATCTTACCATAAGGCATTCAATCTCATATTGAGAATTATTGATATAAGAGGTCTATGCATGGAATGTGCGTAATCTTATGAACGTAACATGTATCGGTATCAATATCCTAGCACAGCTTAGATTCAATTCAATTAGTCAACACTCTTGAGTATTTGGATACAAAGTTTAAGAGCCCAGGATAATAAGGAGCTAGCATACCTAAATAAGTTGAAACCATATTAAGGGGCCATCATTGATAGAGCAATGCAAATTTATATGCTCAAAACCGATTTAAAAATATTGTAATTTCCAAAAAAAATTTACCTATAGGTCTTTTCATGCCATGCTATGAATGCAACAAGTAATATAATAACCTAGTATCAGGCACAAATCTGAAATTTGATACTAGGAACAACTCAATTAGCTTAGTTCCAGCTTTGTGCCAAAGCTTTACAATTGAACCCCTCATATAGGGTTCATGAAATTAAAAGAAGGTTTGTGTTATATAATACCAATTTCACTAAAGTCATTGATTAATGTACTTATAGGAGTGATTAAGTCCTAGTTACATGATCCCATTGACAAAGATATGAAAGAACATTTAATTTAACCTATAATTTCAAAATTAGCTTAACATGAGAAATTTTTAAAATAAAAGAATATTATATAATGCTAATTTCTTAAAGAATGGATTCATGAAATTAAAAGGCTGATAAGATGTTAATTTTCAATTTTTAATTTAACCTATATATTTAGAATCTACATTGAACAAGAATATCAAGACTCAACAATTGAAACTTGTTTTTCATAAATTGCTTGTACAATTACTAGCACCACCTTTCCTAATTCTATCATGAATATAGGATATGGGATAAAAGAAATTTGTGTTTGCAATTTCTAGAAATTCATGTTAACAATTTCCAAAAATTCATGTATTTAGAAATCCTTAAATTTCATGTTAATAATTTCTAAAACATTCATGGATTCACCAATTAGAGAAAAGTTTCAATGATTCTAACATGAATCACATAACATCAACCATAAATTCCTTAACTTTCCTTCACTTTCTCATCTTTTTCTCACACCTTCTCTTTCACCAACCTTAATGAACATATATTTCTTATGGAGTTTTTAACAAACAATGCATAGCAAACATACTTCATGACACTAAAACTCCTAGATCACTTTCAAAAATCAAGTTTTAAAAACGTGCATGCAAAAACAAAACCCCCATAAAAAAAGCACAATTTTTAACTAATATAACCGTAGATGTTAAAAAATAATCAAGCATAGATAAATTACATATCTCGATTATATAGCGAGCAATGTTTGATCTTAAGTTTTCGTGATGACTCAAGGTATGCTAAGATAGAGAGATAGGGGGAAGGGGTTGTAGAGAGAGAAAGGGGGTTTAAGAATGGAAGAAGTTTCTTTTTCCCAAGGTCTTTAAAATTTACAAGACCACAAGCACAGTACATCACCATATACCTCA
This sequence comes from Lumnitzera racemosa, assembly GCA_024138005.1. Lineage (NCBI taxonomy): Eukaryota > Viridiplantae > Streptophyta > Magnoliopsida > Myrtales > Combretaceae > Lumnitzera > Lumnitzera racemosa. Next base: position 49,921,739 of record JAMXBC010000007.1, read on the forward strand.
GCCGTGGTCCATGTTGCGTGTTATTTTATGCACCTTGGTGCCACCATAAGTGTAGCCTTTGCCTGTGAACCTCTTGTTTGTATTTTCGTACAACTCTTCACGAAATCTTTTATGAGAGGAACACGTACCAAGTTTATAGGCATGGACCTTAGTCGTTTTCTTCTCTAAGCCTCCAAATTATGTGCTTTTGATTCCCTTAACTTGGTTTTTGCAATTTTCTTTGAAAATTTGAAAATTAGAACTAATTTAAACATAAAGAACATATTGAATATCAACTTAATTGGATTATAACTCTGTTATTATAATAATAAATCAATAACTGCTTCTAGACAAAATTGGATTGTTCAAGGCAAGGCCACATTAACTTATTCATTAATTGATACTTAAATTAACTAATAACACAATGAACAAAATAACTAAATCAAAATAGACCAAAATGAATTCGGGCTACCCTTTAAGAACACTATTGTTTTACATTGTTGGCTTAATGGTTAAATCCATCATAATGTAATCCCTTTCTCGATACCTAGACACTTGACTAGTCAAAAAGTATACTAAGAAAATATCAAAAGGATCATAAGAAAGATTATTATAGAAATGTTAAAATAATTTAAAATTCAGGGTCTTGCTAATTCTACTAGGTTACTCATTTTGCTTCCTTAGTAATGGTACCAAAAACTTGATTGGGCAAATACTATGCTACAGGCAAGTACATCTAGTCAAGTTATAGTATGGAGTAAAACAAATGTGAGTGTGAGTGTCAATCCTACAAGGAACTAATCTGTAAGAATATAATTACTAGTAGTTTTCTAAAATTCCAATTACCTAACTTTACAATATAGACTAAATTGTGATTAAATAGGAAAGAAGAATAAGGATTGATAACATAAGGAAAAAAAATAAACAAGAACAAGTAAAATAGCAAAACTAATTAAACTAAATTAATTAAAATAAACAAGCAACATGAACAAATTAAAATAAGAAAGACATAATCCTTAGTGAATCTTTATTATTTACTCTCTAGCCCCATGCAACCTTTGAATCTCAATTATCCTTTGGATCATGGAGATTCCTAATCTTATTTTTATGGAAATAGAATTCTAAACTAACCGAACTTACGTCTCTAGGAAATTGCTATTCTTAAGACCCTCTTTACCTTTACCGCTACTAAATAGAGCATTTTAAAATCGCAGTAAGTTTATGGATCCTACAATTAGGTTTCCCTGATCTGGACAAATCTAATACCTAATCTCTTGGCACATTGACACTCTTCTAATTACACTTGTCTATTTCCTATAGGCTTTGCGACTCTACAGTAAACTTAAACATCTAATTAGTAACTATGGTAAATACTAAAGGAGGATAATATATTCGGTACAATTAAATCATCAAAGAATAAAATAATAGATAGAAAGAATAATGTTATAAAAAGAACTAGATTTCAATAATATTCACTAAGCCTAAAGGGGCTCTCTCTAAGAGAAAATAAATTGAGAGACCCCCCAACAATATTATAGATTATAATTATACCTAAAAGGGGCTCTCTCTAAGAAATTAAGCTTAAAGATCTATTTAGGGGCTAAGTTTATAAAAAGAGACTTGACAAAATAAAGGATATACCAAATATTGCATGTTCAGAATTAGAAGCTTCTAAACTAAAAGATTTGCTTGTTAAGGAATGACCACGCCTTAGGTACATGACTATGGTGGTTGGCCTTGTACTTATTCTTCACGGCAAAAACATTCGATTTGAGTAAATTAGTTAACGAGAGGAATACATACGAGGACTACAACCTTGGACCTTAGCCATGGTCTATCCTAAACTTCATTTTTCAATTGATTCTTCTCCAAACATTCTCTACTTTATCCCATGATCAATACTTTTGCTCTAAATTACTCTAAAAATAGCTAAAAATCTTTGAAACTTCATAAAGTGCTCTATGAGTCCCTAAAAAGGAAATTTAAACTAATAAGATTCAAAATAATACAAAATTAACTTGATAGAAGTCTAAAATAGCACAAATGATCTATAGAAAATATATGCTACATTTGCATTATGAATACCTACTTATGATGTACTTCAAATGTTTATTACTAAGCCTGCATACATATACACTTGATGTGGAACATAAGGTTTCATTAATCAATATAAATGGGTTTTGTCCTTACTATGTCCAATTCAAGTGAAGAGGACATCGGTTTCCTTTTTTACCCACTTTTAAATGACGTTTCTTCAACTAGTACTATGTTTGCCCAATACTATTGGTTCCCAATGGCATTCAACTATTAGTGGTTTTTGAGGCCATATTTACCTAGCTTAAAGTAAGGGCTACATCAACCATCTACCAGTAGTTCTACTCCTTAAAGAGACATTGAGATGGGTGTTACTACTTATTGATTCCCCAGTTAGGAAAATCCTAGAAGGCCTAGAGTCTTCCATCTATGATTGAAAGAAGATGTTCATGTTGGTTCTAGTAAATGAGTAACCTAGCTTTTGGACCAAAAGGACAATTCCTATTTAGTTCGAAAATAGGTTCTTGAGAACCTAAGATAATCGAGTGGTTAACCTCATTTTCTACCATCTCTACTATCAAGGTGAGGTTCCCAGGAATACCAAGACCTTAGCAGAGTAGCTTTACCAAAATGAACCAATCCTCTTAGATGAAGAGGAGGAGGAGGAGGAGGTTGGGAGAAATAGAGGATCATGAGGTATTTCTCTCCTTGAAGCCGTCTTGAGGTGGATGTAAAGCTTTAGTCGTCGTTACTCAATATTGGGAGGAGCAACCCTCAGCCTATGCTTGTATTTAGTACAGTCATTGGTATCACATTCACCTTCCAAAATGTCATATACAAATTTATAAAATTTTCCCCCTTTAAAATTATATGGAACTCTATACTTTAACCGAAGGGTGCTTGTAGAAATTTTTAAAAACTAAAGGAAACTACAATAGAATGGCAAGCATACCAATTTTTTAAGTATAAGTGAGGATCATACATATCATAAGGAAGAAAAGAAATTATTGGAAAGTTACTAAATACTAGACTATAATAGCTCCACTTTTATCTTGATAAAAAAAACTTAAATAATTGCTAAATTAGGCATGAAAAGAGGAAATTAGGAAGATGTAATGATGATTAAAACATATATCTTGGTGAGCTCTTGGCATCAAGATGGGTTTCAATTGCAATTTATCAAGAATAATGAGTTTTACGTAGACAATCCCTTAAGCAACATGTGGTAATGCTAATTATGTGTTTATAATAATCTAAGTTCAAATTATTCTTGTATTTACTAGGTTTACTCATCTTTTGACTAGTACAACCTAAATGTAGCATTGACAATGATTCAACAAATATCAATCTACATTAAGAGCTAGTTAATTAAGTCCTATAACTACTTAACAAACCATGTTAGAATCGATTTCTCTATCTAACCAACTTTAGCACAATGTGAGTACTAAGATTTAAGCCATAATCATCAATTTTTGCATTAAACATATGAGGAATCTTAGTAACTAAGAGATTTCATCATCTCATACGATTTTTGCTTCCAAATTAGATTAACATGGGATATAAATCCCAATGAAGGAACCACTTATTTGGCTTGACATTACCCTTCACCATGTTAATACTAATTAATCTTAGAACTAAGTAAAACATTGAATTTATACTACTACAATGTAGCCATATAATAAGCTACGATTAACTCGTCAAGTTAGGCAATACTCACTATCATTATCATTAACAATATATATATATATATATATATATATATCAATGTCCATTGAGACATTTCATCAAACACATATAAAGCATGTAAAATTAACATAAATGTTATATAAATTCATAGAGAAGTGTTAGGATACATACAATACATTCTCCAAAATTCGTATAACAAGCTTTAACATTAGAATTAAAGGAGTTCTCATCAAACCCATAAAATATCTCCTTGAATATGCATTAAAACCCAAAATGCGAGCTTAAAATCTACCAATTTCCATTGAATGTGTAAGCTACCAACATATTAAAGAAAGAAAAATGCATAGAAATCATAAAACTATATTAGAATCTACTATAAGGATACTAAAAGAAAGGCAAACGATGAAAGTAAATCGTCTAAACGTAAAGAACTCTAAAGCTCTCTACAAAAAATAAGAATCACAAGTGCTTATATTAGGGGGTTACCAATCAATCAATACATTATGTTACTAATTGATCAGTAAACACATGTTGCCTACTGGTTAGTTTAGGTATTGAGCCTATGTTTGATGCATTTAGGGTTTAAGTTGGCGATTGATTGATATAATGGGTATATATCAATTGGGATTACTAAATTAAATCTAGAACATTCTATGCTCTCAAAGTTGGATGGAAATCACTCTACCAATCAATCATTAGCTTGATCAATGGAGTCTTTTTCTATTGTTCGATGGGTATGGAAACTACTGATTGGTTGGTAAGCCCTAGGCATAGATTCCTCCTTCTTGTCTTTTCTCAACCTTTTAATAGGAGGCTACCAATGAAATGGTAGCATTTAAACCTACAAGATCATGTAGTAGTTGTTAACGTTCATAAAAATCATTGAATTAACATCAAATTCACTTAAATTGCATGCTTATACTTGTATGTCAAAGATGTGTGTTATTTTATCATAAAGTTGTGGATTTTACTTCATTTAAACATCAAATTACACATAAATCTGTAAAAAATTGCTAAGATAAGTATGTAATTTACACACTCATCAATCATACAGTAAGTTATCCTTTGAAATTTACTTGTTCATTTGCTAAGTATGTTTTTTGTATTGTAGGCTTTAAACTCCCAACTTGTGATACCTTGGACTTTTTAGCTAAGTAGATGGTAGAACAAGAGCACTTGAGGAGGGAGTACACTACTCTGATGGTCGATAAGAAGGCTGTAAAGGGGGCTAATAAGGGAGCTAAGGCCAATAAAGCCATGGTGAAAAGGGAGAGATCCTTAGATAGGTCTCCCCTTAAGCACAATGCTAAGGGGAGATTCATGAAGAGTAGTTCCTATGGGACTGAATATTATAAGTAGGTATTCGATAGTGAATGCATTACTATGCTACTAAAGCTTAGAGGAACCTTAGGGTGAATTATCTTGGCTAGGGTTAAGGATGACTTTTGGCAATATCTAAGTTTAGTAATAGTGAGCTAATGTAACTTCCTTTATCCTATCCATCCCCTTTTCCTAATGTATTAAACATAGAGACCTCTGTTATGAGGTATAAGGCATTAAGCCAATAAGAGCCAACACCTATAAAAATTTCAACCATTCCACTTGTGCTAGTGTTAGACAAGGTGCCCTTTAGCCATGTCTACGGGCCTAATTGGTTGGTGAACATCAATGACATGGCCTCAATGGTGGGGGCACTATCATAAAGCTAGTTTGAGGTAGTGACCTACCTCAAGATAGTGTTACGATGGATAAGCTATTTAGCCATCTATCGAGTGAATAAGTAGAGCTCATAGCCTCTGCCAAGATCTATGAGGTATGTCAGAGGCTTATACAGAGTTATTTTAGACTTTTCACGATGTGGTAGCCAACTACTTATGGTTTATGTTGGGGAATGTCTTCATGTCTAAGGTGTTAGACCACTAGAGGTCCTAAAGAGAAAGGGTACTGAAATTTGCCACTAGACTTCAAACTCTATCTAGTGTCTAAAATTGTGCTTTTGACATAATGTTTATACATATTGTAAAGTTCTAAGTAAGCTAATGAAGAAGTGGTTCAACGTAGAGGTGCATAAGTAGAGGCTCCAAAAAAGCTCTAAAGTACAAAAGTGAAGATTCAGGAGTTGTACGAGAAGGTAGTAGTATCCTCTAAGGAGGTAGAAGATGCCCAAGTTTAGGCAAAGAAAGTAGAAGTAAAGAACAATTAGCTCAGCCTTATGGTTGAAAGGAATTAGACCGCCAGACCTTTGACCCGAGCTTAAGCTCGAGGACTAAAAAGCATGGTAAGGCAACTCTTCTCTTTTCAAACTATAGTTGATGAGTCTGAGTTGTTGTAGTCTATCGACCTAGTGCCATGTCCAAGCCAAACCCTCTTGTACCCCTCAATAGTCTCTAGTTGTAAATAGGGATACGATCAAACAAAAACTCAATCTACCTGACCAATTGTATAGTCGACTTAAATATAAATTACTCTGACCATCCGTCCCTTCATACATCTACTTGGCCATGACCGTACTGACCTCCAACTCAGTAGTATTAGTGCCAAGAACCTCATCACACACCTATAGCTATTGCTTCTTAGAAGGATCCTTTGGTCTATTTGGCACCTCACCTCGGTAGTCACCAACTTAATCGTATAATTCATCTACTTTTCTTAGAAAAGTCACCCACCCATAAAGAGCTACATGTTCGTGCAATCATATGATAGAATCTTCCATATAAGACGGGTGTTTTTCTTGATTCTCTTTATGTCCTTTTCTGTTCTTTGTACATTATTTCTTTAAGACTTTACCCTTTTAAGTCATTTCTATTTATAGTTGTTGTCTAAATATTTCAGGTATAAATACCCATTGTAAAGGTAGCTACGGTACATATACATTGGATATTGAATATACTTCCCCTTTTGTGAACTTAATGTACTTACTTCCCTCTTTTACTCTTATCCTAACCCTTAAGCAAGGTTAGGTGGCAAGTACTCTTATTGGATTTGCTTGCTGTCGAGCCTGTTTTTTCAGTCTTTTATTTTAAAATTGATTTCTCATTTCTTGATTAATACTAAATCCTAACCCATTTAATATTAATCATCGACTAAAGAAATTGAAAAATTTCGGTTTTTTATTGAAAATTATTTTTATAGTCATCACCCAACCGAAGTCGAGAAAAGAAAAAGAAATCGTAATCAATTGAGTGGATTGATTATGATTTTGGCTACCGGTCTTTGATTTCAATTTTAAATGAAGAACCAGAGGGTTCTAAGTTCGAGGGCTAACCTATTAAACCCTAATGGATACCACTATCTATTTACTGAAATTAGGATTATTTTCTAATTATAATATTTAAAAAATAAATAAATAAAATCAAAAGAGAGAAAAAAAAGGACCTAAGTTTTTACATATTTTATTATCGCCCTGAAGGTGCTTACGTACCCGCTAGCTAGGATCAGACGATCGTAGTTCTTTCCGAAAACTTTAACGTGTTGATTGATTTTAATTTTTGAAAACCTGTTGAGTTTACATTTTAATTGATTTTGTTTAAAAAATCTAAAGGGTCCTAACTCGTGAGTATTGTTGTCTTATAAAAAACGCTCTAGCGATCCTATTTTTTGAAAATGGTGTTCCGATAATTTTTATTTAAAGAAAAAAGACTTTCTATGTGATCAATCCTAATAAATTAATGATAAAAGACCCTAAACTAATATATAAACATATATATGAATATATCATGTTATGAACCTAACTGACTAACTAATAGAATAATAGTATGATAATAAAAACAACAATAACCAAATAAAGAAATAAAACTTAAAGAAAACCATACTTGAACTCAGTTTTGACCATAGTGTGGATTCGATAAAACTGGATAATAGCTCTAAAGTCCATATACAAATTAAGCTCCAACAAGTGATAGACCCGAGCTTCTAGCCTAGAGCAATAGTTGAGAACACTATCAGGCCAAGCAACTCCCTACATGAGTTGACCAAAACTCCACATGGATCGAGTAACTGATTGCGGAGCTACTGTGTTGCAGTATGTGTGTTGGTTGGTAGAGAATCTGTGTGTGGCTGATCTTTGGTAGTGCTATGGAAGCATGGGCGGTGGTGTTACTGATCGTGGTTGAAATTGTGCACTGGATAGTGCAGTTTAGCGAGGACAACAATGAAGTGTACTAGTGCTGTTCGGACGTGGAGTAGAGATGGCTGTTTGTTGTCGTTGAGTTGTTTTGCTCGGTTAAGGCACAGCGAAGCGTGGAGAAGGAGTTGTCCAACAATGGCTTAGTCGCTGTTTAGTGTGTTAGAGCTCAGCGAGAAATGTCTAACTTACTGAACAGTAGAGACGAAGCAATTCAGTGGCCATGGTCTTTCTTGTGGACAACGAAGCTTAAGGTTTGATGCTGTTGACCGTTGTTGCTACTGTTGTTGTGGTGAGTCGTGCCGCTGAAAGCATTGAGTGCACGAGAGGATGTGGCTGCTGCTGTAGTGAAATGAATTTGTTTGTGCGTTGGACTATGGATGAAGTCGAGCAAGGCTAAACAGCAGCATTCGATTGCTGTTGTGTTCGATCGTAGGCGTGGATTGTTATACCGATATGTGTGTATGACTGTATTTAAGTAGTGTGTGCGTTAGTGACATTAGGGACTGGTCGTCAGTGTTGATTGGAGTTATGGCTGCTGTCGATGTTGGTCAGAGTTCATGGCCGTGAGAAAGGAGACAAAGTTTGGTTGGTGGATGAACATCAGCAAGGCAGTCCAAACACAAACCCATAGAGTTCTTTTCCCAAATTGCCTCTTTGTTTAACGAAATTGTACAAGTAGGTGTACATAATGATGGTCGGCTCTATAATGCCGAGGATTAGCAAATTTTGCCCACCTAATATGGAGTGTATTATGTCACAAATTGCAGTAGATGTCAACGTCTCTATTGTGCTCAAACTTGCATCTATATCTTTGTGCAATTGCTCCCCAAATGCGATAACTGGAAGAACAAATGCCAAGAATATATATGTTGTTGGAGCTAATATACCAATTCCAGAACATAGGCCATTAATCCAATCTTGCTTATAACACGATGCTCTTCCTCTTAAATCTTCTTACTATACCTAGGAATGGAGTCCCAATGTAGTCCATTTTTTACTCAAGATGGGTCCCTTCAATGGAGATTAAAGATATGCCGGAGGATTCTTGCTAGAAATAACTTGAAGTGTATCGATGGGGATGGTTTTATTTTATATGTTGGTTTACGTGAATGTGAATGTGAAAGAGGAGGAAGATGGAGGTGTGCTTGTGGGAAGTGTTGTCCTTAGGCATATATTTGTTGATCGGTTAGGTAACGGGGGAAAGGTGTAGCTTGTGTTCTACTGTGGCAGCAGTATAGTGTGTTGAGCGCAGCTAGGACTAGCCAGACATTTGTGTTGATCAGAGACAACAGATGAAAAAGTGGATCCTTTCTTTTTATGAGTATGTCTATTTATATAACCCAAACCATATCGTATCGAATCGTATCTATTGTATCTGATTTGATAATAATTAAACTAGATCTAAATTAATTCAAATCTGATTTAATAAAAACAAATTAGATTCACATGTTTTTAATTAGATATGAATCGTGTTTTTTTCTCTCGCCCTTGTAAAATATAGAAAAATGAAAGACATAGGTGCATATCAAGATTCAAACCCAAAACCTTAAATTAAATCTAATTCGATACTTCAATGCTTATCCGTTAGGCTGTTGGCCTATGCCATGACATTTAGTACAATTAAATTATACTTAAACCACGTGACTCTCTAAAATTATTATTTTTTTAGCTTAGCTAAACTAAAATGATTGACTCTAAAATAATTTACTTCCTAAAAAAAATCTAAAAATCTTTTTAACTTTTCCTTTTCTCATCATTTTTGGTATTTTCATCATTTGTTAATTTTTTATTATTTTTATCTTTTATTAATTTTTTTGTTATTTTTGTTTTTGAATTAGGACCCTTTTTGTTAAAAATAAAAATTAGGATTTATAGAGGAGCAAAAATTAGGTGTCTACACTTGCGCATCATATTGAGTTGAGCCATGAGTTCTCAGTAGTTCCCTAGTGCGTCATATCCTTAGAGCTAAATGTGGGTTTTGCTTATTTTACTTTCATTGTTATTTTCATGTTTCTCTTTCTATCTTCATTTTCAAGCTTTCTAAAAGCTTGGACCCACCTTGATACTAACATAGTTTTTAGCCCTCGGTACAACATATCATCTTGGTATTAAAGCAAAGGTTCGTTTAGGAAAAGTTGCGTATAAGCTTTGATGTGAGTAGTGTTTGTTGTGGTAGTGTATTGTAGTTGTGTAAAGATTAGCTTTGAGTGTTTAAGTAAGTAAGAAGGTGTAGTAGTTTGCTATCATTATGTACTATGTTTTGCCCTATTTCGAACATACGAAAAGAAAGCAAGTTTTGATAGGATTTGTTTTTCTTTAAAAGTAGTCATTGTATTAATAGTTAGCTTAAACTTTCGTGTGTGTGAGTTGGTTGACTTAAGAAGGAAGTTTTTGTTGCTTTGTGGACTTTGAGTTTGTTTGTCATATTTTGTCGAGAAGATGACGAATCCTAGTGTCAACGTTGATATTGGAGATGACAATAGTGATGTTGTCTACCATAGATGGCAAGCTTAAAGCACCCCTAAAGTATAGATAAACAAATTGATGAAATGGTTAACCTTGTAGCTGACCTTACTAGGGTTGTGCATGCATTAGCCTTTCAACTTGCCAAGGCCATACAGAATACTCCCTAAGTTGCTTAACCTATGAGAGGACAAATCTTAGCTCGATAAGATCAAGATGGGGGAGTAAGAGGATGTGTTAGGAGAAGGATTGACCTAGGTAATATAGATAAAGGAGAAAAAGATTACAATGAAGACAAGGAGTAAGTTTGAGCACCCTAAACAGCTAATCATGTGAAGCTTCAGATTGCAAGCTTTAATGGTTTTAAGGATGCAAATGACTCTCTTGATTAGGAGGAGAAGGTTGAACATGTTTTTTACTATTAACAATATGAGGATTGTGAGAAGCTAAAGATTGGTATTGTATAATTCTTATGGTATGTTGCATTATGGTAGAAGAGCTTTTAGACCATAAGGAGGCAAGAATGATATATAAAAGTTAGTACCTAGCTTAAGATGAAAAGAATTCTTAAAAATAAGTTCATGCCAAACAACTACCAATAAGATACTTTTGTCAAACTTTAAAAGCTGTGACGAGGGAGCTGAACTATTGATTTGTATGTTTGGGAGTTCCAAATGCTTATGATTTGATGTGAAGTGGATTAGCCATTAGCCCAAACAGTGTCTAGATTGCTTATTGGATTAAGAAGTGACATCCAAGATATCATAGAACCCCAATAGCTTATTGTATTGGATGAAGCTATAAGAGTAGCTTAATGAGCAGAAGGACAAAGGAGGAATAAGTCAAGACGACCTCCAATGAGCCGACTTATATAATTAACCCAACCCTGATAGTAATTAACCTACAATTATCTCTAAGCCGAGGCAGCCGACGCTAGCCTACCAGAAGCTAAAGCCGACCTATTCTAACCTAAGGCCAAATTATGCAATACCAAGGTGATCAACTTTTGCAAGGGTTAAGCTAGTACTAGAAGATCGAGAAGAAGAAAGGGAGTCACTCAGCATCAAGTTTATTTCGTCTGTCGAGAAGCTAAGAGGCTACTCAGCCAGGGATCCAAGGCTAAAAATCCAATTAGCACAGTACGGAGAGATTAGTACCAACTAATTCTAGTACTCAATAATTATGGGCCGACCTTTCAGGTGTCTTGGCCAAGTACTACGAGACTTTAAGGACTCCTCCTCAAACCTAGACATCTAACTGTTAACACCATCTAGTTCAAATCCTACTCTTTCCTAGACAAGCCGAATGACTGTATGCCGACTTCTTCTATTAAAAGCATAGTTTTATATTCTTTTACATATTTTATTTATTTTTAATTATGGGTCCATTTATTAGGGTGTAAGGCTTTATATATTATTTACAATTTTAACACTAAGATTTAAGACTTGCTATAAATAACAACATTTATAATTAATAGAGAACAATAAATTTACAAAATGATGAACATACATACACTAGGAACTTTCCTCTTCTAAGCAAAGTCATTCTTAAGCTTTTAAAGCTTGCATTTGCTATACTATTGAGTATCGAGTAACTCTTTAATCTTTCTCATGTTCTTATCGATCATGTACTTAAGATAATGGCGAACCTCCCTTATTTGAGGGAGTTAATGAGTTTCATCTAACTTGTCATTTGAAACCAAGTGACATTTAGTGTTCGTGAGTCATATCGAACCCTATTTCAAGCTTAACTCCTAATTGCATTTGTGCCTTGGTGCATAATATCCATAGACATTCACCTTAAAAACCTCTCATTTTACTCCTTATTTTTTGTGCCTACTTGAATCCCCGAATACCCATTCTGGTTTCAAGACCTACTGCCGTAACATCTTGATATCAAAGCTTTGGGAGACACGCGAGTTAATGTTCTTCAAAGATTGTTTCATTAGTTAAACAATTGTTAGTTGTCATTTTGTAGTGTAGTGTATCATTCTTATTTTAGTAGTTATAGTATTGTGCTGCTATTGAGTCAAGTGACATTAATTTTAGTAGTTGGTTATAGTTGTTGTGGAAGTGTTTAATAGTCATGGGTAGTTATAGAAGTCGATTAGTAGTCATTTCTAGGCTACTGTAGTTGTGTTTTATTGTAAGTCATTCTTTGGAAATTACTGTACGAATGAGAATGTCTGAAGATAGTGTCAATAGTAGTAGTGATAGCCCTTACGGAACTTAACGAGATGCATTGATAACTTAGAATATTAGAGTCAGAATCTCATTAACTCGATTTAGGAGCTTACTGGTTTAGTCAAAGGCTACAAACATGTTGGCTAAGGTAAAAGAAGGGAGTAAACACCTACCAATAGAAGTGGCTCCAATGAGCTTGATAACAATAAGTGACAACCGAGAAGAGTTGTCGAGATTAGAAGGAGAGAGAACTAACTTGAGCTAAGAAGAAGCAAGAATAGAAATGTTAGTATCGAGAACCTAAGAGCCCAAAAGTTAAGGCCAAGAAGATATGTAGCTGAATAAAGCTCTAATAGAAGCAGCTGATCTAAGGTGAGCCGAGTAGATAGGAATGAAAGAGAGGAACCCTAAGCACATAACTAAGGACTTGACAATATCAAGCTTAAGCTGCTGACCTTTAATGGTGGTAACCAATTTGAAGAGTTCCTTGACTAGGTTCCTTGAGTCGAAAAGTTGTTTAAGTGCTATGAGTGTGATGATAGAACCAAGGTCAAGCTAGCCTCATTATCCCTCATTGAATATGTAAGTCTTTAGTGGGATAAATTAGTCGCCAAGTGAGATGTTGAAGGAGAAGAGACAAATAGAACTTAGAAGCTCATGAAACGACTAATGAATTAGCACTTTGTGCTGACTTACTTTAAGTAAGAGATGCTCCATGCCTTCCAACACTTAAGGTAAGGCTAAAACACTGTTGAAGAGTACTTACAAGAGTTTCAAACCTTGATGACAAGGTGTGAGATTGCTAAGCCATAGGATTGCACTATTACTAGGTTCTTAAGTGAACTTTGAGATGACATTATTGACATAGTCGAACTATAGTTATTCAACTCATTAGATGAGCTGATCAATTTAGTGTTAAGGGTAAAGAGATAGAGGAGAAAAAGGCATTAGAGGCTGACTAATCGACCTTAACAAATTAGCCTTAAGCCTGAGAGGTATGTTGAGAGAAGGCTAGAGAAGAAGATGGAGAAAGGTGAGTCTAGCCAACCCAATTAGGTTGAGACAAAGAGGGCTGAGAAAGAAAATGTACCCGACAACAAGGCTTAAGAAGCGAAGTGCTTCAAATGCTTAAGCTATGGACATATTGTGTCCCAATGTCTAAACAAGAGGGTCATAGTCTTGAAAGGTGAAGGAGACAAGTTGATAGAAGAGGATGTCTATACTGAGAATTTGGATGAACTGGTAGCCATGACAAGTCGATGATTCGACCAAAAGGCAAATCCCGAACAAAGGGAAAACTTATTTCACATTTGATGTTTGGTGAATGGGAAGACTTGCTCCTTAGTTGTTGATGGAGGAAGTTGCATCAACATCATTTTTGCCGAGCTAGTGGAGAAGATAAAATTGCCAACTTACTCATATCCTTGACCTTATGGATTGAAGTGGTTTAATGACAAAGGTATGGTCTATGTGCATAAAAGAGCTCGAATAATAATTATGGCAGGGCAGTATAAGGATGAGATTAAATTCAATGAGGTCCCTATGAGTGCTATTAAATTCAATGAGGTCCCTATGAGTGCTATGAATTTACCTCTTCGCTGACCATAGGAGTATGATCGAAAGGTGACCTATGATGGCTTTATTAACACTTGTACGATTTGAAAGGATGGGAAGCTGAAGCTAACCTATTCTAACCTAAGGCTAAATTGTTCAATGCCGAGGTTGATCAACTTTAACAAAGGATGAGCTAATATTAGAAGATCGAGAGGAAGAAAGGGAACCACTTGACATCAAGTCTATCATTTGCTAAGAAGCTAAGAGACCATACGATTGGGGACCTAAGGCCAAAGATCCGCTTGATACGGTACAAGGAGACAAGTGCCAACTAATTATAGTACTCAGTAATTATGGGCTGACCTTTCGATTGTCTTGGGCAAGTACTATGAGACTTCATTGGCCCTTCCTCAAACCTAGACATTTAACTACTGACTCTGCCTAGTTCGGATCTTACTCTTTCCTAGACAAGCCAAATAATCATATGCCGAATTATTCTTTTAAATGCACAATTTTGTATACTCTTACATATTTTATTTATTTTTAATTATGGGCCCATTCTTTAGGGTTTAAGGCTTTGTACATTATTTACAATTTTATTACTAAAGTTTAGGACTTACTATAAATAGCAACATTTGTAATTAATAGAGATTTACAAAATAAAGAACATACATACACTTAGAACTTTTCTCTTCCGAGCAAAGTCATTCTTTAGCTCGTACATCTTGCATTTTCTAAATTATTGAGCATCGATGAACTTTTTAATCTTTCTCGTATTCTTATCAATCTTATGCTTAAGATTATGGTGAACCCCCTTTATTAGAGGGAGTTAATGAGTTGCATCTAACTTTTCATTTGAAACTAATTGACATTTAGTGTTTGTGAGTCATATCGAACCTTATTTTGAGCTTAACCCATGATTTTATTTGTATCTTGGTATGTGACATCCATATACATTCACCTTCAAAACTTTTCATTTTACTTCTTGTTCTTTATACCTACTTGAATTCTTGAATACCCATTCTAGTTTCAAGACTCACTTCCATAACAGACTTGCTAGTCAAGCCGAAGAACAGATGTCATAGCTAAATAAAAGAGTCGACTAATTGATAGTGATGTATAGCCAAAGACTTATTAGGAGGGACAAGGATCTAGGGAGAGGATGAGCCAAATCAAGTGCTTTAAATGCCAAGGGTTTAAGCACATGGCTGCTTAGTGTCTGAATTGAAGGATTATGATTTTTAAGGGAGATACCCTGAAGATTGAAGTAAACAGTATAGATAAGAAACCAAAAAAGGAAGTAGATGAAGAGATTTACGTTAATACCAAACTGGTTAAGGAAGATGTATTTGTTGAGGACTAGGATAAACTAACTTTGGTTGTTTGACATGTAATGAGTATAGAACCTTCTATTGAGAAGAACCATAGAGAAAACTTATTCCACGTTACTTGTAAGGTAAATGATTACGTTTGTATACTCATAGTGTATGGTGGGAGTTGTACTAATGTGGCATCTACTAACCTAGTTAAGAAGTATAATTTACCTACTATCTCACATCTAAAGCCATATAAGTTACATTGGCTAAATAAGAAAGGAACATTGTATGTCACTAATCAAGTGTTGTTGCCGATCTCCATTAGAAATTATTCTATTGAAGTTCTTTGTAATGTACTGCCCATGTATGCATATAAACCCTGCAAATTTAGCTTTTTAAGTATAGAATCAAACGCTCAAATTATAGATGATTTTCTAAAGTCAATAGGGCTAGTGAGATTTAAAACTGATTAAAATCTTAAGTCAAAACCTAAATTGAATATAAAAAACCTTAAATTATCAATTGAAACTCTAATCGCAAATGAAGATCCTAAAATCTCAAGTATATGTAACTGCAAAAGTTAACTTCGAACCTCATTAAAACCCTAAGATAACAATTGAAGACTTAATAGTATACAAATATATTAAACCCTAAATGTGCAAAAACATTAGAGATTGTGTCCTAAAATAATAAAAACCTTAAAACTATAACTTTAAGGATATAAAAGTACTAATGCACCATAATTTACCCTAAAACCCTAAGTGATAATATATCCTCTATATTTTGCTATTTCATTAGTAAACGACTAAAGATAACTCTCAATCATGCATAAATATTTAGAATACTTAAGTGATCCCTTAGAAACTAAGATATTGCATTCTATATCACATTCATCTTCTAAGTATATAACTAAGTTAATATTACATAGAGTTAGGGGTTTAGTTGATGCTTAGGTTATGTGTAGTAAACTTTAATACCCTAATTTATATTTTTCATACTAGTTATACTAAGTAGCCTACCAAATGATGTATATAGGATATAAATACCTAAAGTAAGATCTCATTATCTATTCTTACTAATCAATTCACTAAACTTCTTATTTCCTTTCATTTCCTTAATCTTTCTCCTAATTTTCCTTAATTACTTCATTATGTATACAAATTGGCATTTATTTTTGGAAAGTTGACCAAGTCAAAATATGTTGACTAAAGTCAAAAGGTTGACTAAGTCAACATGTGAAAAAGTCAACAAAATGTCACTTTCACTTAAGAAAATATCTCTTCCTTCTCATGATTTCTTCTCTTTTCTTTTGGCTTTTCCCTTCCTATTTCCTCTTTTTCCATCCACTTCTTTCCCTTTTCTAAACCCCACTTGTTTTCCTTTTCAAAAACAAAAGAGCACAAAACAAAGTCCCTTTCTTCTTCTCATTTCCCAACCGTATCTTCCCTTTCCCTTTTACTCTTCTTTACTTTTCAACTTTGCATCCATATTCAAGAACAAATTAAGGTATGTTCTTATGTTACTATGTCTTCCTTCATATTCTTTACTAGTTAGATGAAGAGTTAGGTTAGGTTAAGTGGTTATGTGTTGTATATATATATGTTGATTAAGGCTTAAAGTTTCAATCTTTATGTATAGAAGTGGAGGAATCTTTAGACAATGGAAGAAGATGCATGTGAACATGTTTTTAAGTATATGTATATAAGGGTATACTAGAGAAATATAAGTATAGAGACCTTTGCACATAAGTATTCATTATGTACATAACCTAAACTAAGGCATATACTAACTATACATACATATACCATGCTAAATACACTCTTAAATTACAAAAAAAGATGAAATTGTGAAGATTTCTTAAGAGGTTAAATAAGGCATACGAAAATGCATATCCCAATGTACGTATATATGGGTATATGTATTAGTATATGTATAAGTACATAAGTATACATATTAGTATGTTAAAAGTATAGGTATGTATATAACATATGAATGAGTACATAAGGATATACATACATAAGGATATTTTATATTTATATGTAATAAATGATTACATAAGCCATGACATCATCAAATGATTACATAAGCTATGATATAAGCAAATGATGACATAAGTGATGACACAAGCGATTGATGACCTAAGCAATGACATAAACATAAGCATAAGCATAAGCTTGTAAAATAATAAATTATAGGATTACATAGGAATATAACCTCTATATGTATACATGTACTTAGGAATCGAAGATCCTTTAACCTTGATACACTTCTTAAATTGAATTAAACTTAATCAAGTATGTGAATTAATAAAACCAATGTAAAATTCTCTAAGTGTAAGAATCGAATGGCTAATTAAATCATTAAATACTAGAATAGGATATAAACATAAACAATGAGAATAATTAAGCTTCAATGAGTTAAACTTTTAATAAGTTTAGCCCATATCGTAAAACATGGGTCTTAATGTCCAAAACGGACATCACCATATGAACGTGCATCCAAAAATGATGAAAAACAACTATAAGCTTGTAAATATCGGAATTAGAATGAAAAAGTTACAAATTACATAAAGGAAGTCTCATAACTTACTAATATAAGAAAATAGCTACTATTAATCTTATTGAGTATGGTAATCCTATATACATTATACTTGGGTTATATTGGGGGAAATTAGATAAACTACAATAAACTATTAGTTAACTAAGGAGTTTGACTTCTCAGAATACTTATAAGTTTTACTATTTTGATTTAGATATTCAATATCGAGTTCTGGAAACCCCAAAGGCTTAGAGAATGAGCAATAATCCAAGTGAAGAAGTTCTAATGACCTACTACTTGCTTATACGTATTACTTGTACGTATTACTTGTATGAGGTTTTGCTACTTGTCGTTGCTTATATGTTTGAATGACTACTTTACTTGTTTGCTGTCATCTGTATAATCACCTTTTTAAATTGATAAATATAAGTATTAGACCAAAATAACCAATTATACTCACTGCATGTCTATGACTTGATAAAAGTATGAATGGAGAGTGCTAGCTTTGCAAAAATCTTTGGAAAAAGTTTTTCTACTCTTAAACATATTTTTCTATGATTTCTATAAGGTCTGGTGGAGCCATAAATAATATTTTAACGTTAAGGAAAAGCTAGCATGGGATCTCCAATTGATAGTGAGAGGACTCACTTTATTGTGCCTGTAAGGGCTTAGATAATTTTGGTTGCGAAAGGACTCGCATGTTTGTACCCGAGTGGCTTTGGATGGTAAATGGTCTTAGTTTAGGATCCACCTATTTGGTATGGAACTCTTTTCTCAACTAAGATAATAGTCAAGTGTTGCCTAGAGGGATGGTACCCTTAGGTAGCCTCATGCGAGTAAGCTGAGGTACCTTGTGCGGGTAAGTATAAGGGATAATCGAAGTGTAAACAACGTAATTCTACACCTTCCATAGTTCCAGACTCCTATGAATATGTTGCTTACATTCATCCCGCTTGCATTCATTTTGTATGTAGATAGCTTACTTACATGTGTAATAATAATGTGTAATAACTTGCTTAAATGGTAATGGTGAGGGACGAACTCACTAAGCTATTTTATGCTAATTCCCCCTTTGTTTCCTTTGTAGGTTTAATTATGATGAGATTGGGATATGTCTTGAGTACTGCGTGCAAGATGAAGATATGTATACTAGTATTAAAAGTAGTTGAGTACTCTTTAGATGATACATAAACATCCTTTATAGAAAATATTTATATGTTAAAACTTACTATAATTTAATTTTTCTTATATATATATTTATATAATGTTAGTATATCCAATCTTATTATTTGGTAGGGGATACCGATTCTCTACAGTTTTGAGAAACTATAGGATATCGGATGTCTATAGTTGTTTATATTTATATTTATATGTTATGTTACAATTAAATTAATTACTTGAAAATCAGTAATCTTAATGATTTATTATTTAGAGTCATACAATCTCTGACTTGCAAGGCGGTTTTCATATCATGGGTCAACATATTTTATAGAAATTTTAGGTAATACTATTAGGCCCCCTTTAGGGTCTTGAGAGTACATCTCATGTACTGTTAGGTAAACCTTAGCTTTTTTATCGAAGGGTTATTTATGATGGCTTCAAGAATACATATGTGTTTGAGAAGTGTGGTAGGAAAATTATCCTGTACCTCATGACCATGAGCCAAGTAAGTAGAGTATAAGCTTAGTTGACTCGAGGGACCAAGAAGGCTTTAGTTCTAAGTTAAGCTGAGTTACAAAAGGCTATTAAAGCAAACACGCTGACCTTCCTATTCATTAGGAAACTATTAGAATTGAAGGAGTAAGTGGAACTACCCTTAGAGATTAAGATGCTATTGATTGAGTATGTTGACCTATTCCTAGAACAATGACCAAAAGGTTTACTCCCTTACTAGGGAATACAGCATTGTATTGACTTGATATCCTACTTTACCCTGCCAAACAAACTAACTTATAGAATAAATCCCAAGAAAGATGCAAAGCTTCAAAAGCAAGTCAAATAACTATTAGAGAAGGGATAAGTAAGAGAGTTTTAGCCCTTGTGTTGTGCCTACATTACTTGTGTCGAAGAAGGATTAAACTTGCCATATGTGCATAGACAGTAGAGATGTCAACAAGATTATGATCAAGTATTAGTACCCTATCTCAAGGCTAAATAATATGTTAGATGAACTTAGTGGTGCAAGAGTGTTTAGTAAGATCGACCTGAAGTCAAAGTACCACCATATTCAAACAAGACAAGGGGGTGAATGGAAAACTGCTTTTAAGACTTGACATGGCATATATGAGTAGATGGTTATGCCATTCAAATTATCTAATGCCTTAAGTACTCTTATGAGACTGATGAATCATGTTTTTGATCGGAAAATTTGTCTTCTTCTACTTTGATAACATCCTTATCTATAGTGCTAACCTGACAATGCATACCGACCATCTCCAAGCTATTTTTCTTATCCTGCGAGCAGTGAGATTATTAGAATCCTAAAGAAATGTTTTTTGTCAAGAAGAAGTGATCTTCCTAGGTTATGTAGTTAGTGGAAAAGGAATGAGAGTTGATGAAGAGAAGGTATGAGTCATTCTTAAGTAGTTAACCCTAACCCTATGTACCAAGGTAAGAAGTTTCCATAGATTGGCATCTTTCTACCAATGCTTTATCTAAGAATTAAGTACCATAGTTGGGCCTCTGATTGAGCTAAGAAAGAAGAATATAAAGTTTAAGTAGGGAGAGAAAGAAGAGAAGAGTTTTGCCAAGATAATGGCAAGGTTGACCTTGGCCCCACCTTGGCTTTACCGAACTTTAATAGAGTGTTTAAGCTTAAATGCGACGCATTAGGTGTTAGCATCAGAACTATGTTGATGCAAGAAGGTCAACCTATCACTTATCATAGTGAGAAGCTTAGAAGAGTATAATTAAACTATCATATGTATGATGAAGAGCTTTTAGCCCTAATTAAAGCTCTTTGCATATGGTAACATTATCTTTTGCCAAAGGAATTTGTCATATACACAAATCATAAGTTTTTTAGATATTTGCAAAGCCAATTAAAACTTTCCAAATGCCAAGCTTGATGGATTGAATTTCTAAAAGGATTTAACTTTGTCATCGAACATAAGTAAGGCAAGAATAATGTAGTTGCCTATTAAGGAGACATGCTCTTCTCACTAAGTTATAGACAGGTTGTAAGTGTTTGCAAGCATTTAGGAACAATATCAAGATGATTCTCATTTTAGCCATATATATAAGCATCGTAGAGAAGGAAGAGCACTGAATATGGAGGACTGTTATATGTTCTATGGAAGTAAATTGTATGTGCCAACTTATTCAATTAGAGAGCTACTAGTAAGAGAAGCCTACAATAGAGAACTCCTTGGCACTTCAGGGAACAAAGGACATATAAGCTATTAAATGATAGGTTTTTCTAGCCTAAGATGAAGCTAACATGCATCGTGTGATTAAGGATGCACTATTTGTAAGAAAGCAAAAAGCCAAGTAGAACAAGAGAAGGTAATGCCTCTACCTATTCTAACTAAACCATAGGCTAACCTGAGCATGGATTTTATCCTTGGATTATCCTAAATTGCTCGAGGTAAAGACTTTGTAATGGTTATCATAGATAGGATTAGCAAAATGACACATTTTATGCCCTATTGTAGACACTTCATTTTTGTCCCCATTATTTTTCAAATTTTTTAGAGTAACATAAAGGGTCCTAAATTAAGGAAAAAATGTAAAAAATAGAAAAATAAGAAAAAACCCAAAAAACTAAGAAATTTAGAAAAATTACAAAATTTAAGAAAATAAAAATATTAAAGAGAACCTAAATAATATATATAATAAGAAATTTAGGGAAAAATAGAAAAATAGAAAGAAAAAAAAAACAAAAATGGGAAAATTTACAAAAATTGAAAAGTCACTAAAATTAGAAAAAATATAGGATTTAAAGAATTTAGAAAATAATAGTTTTTATTTTAGAAAAAATAAAGAATTGGTTATTAGACTTGAGCTTATATTTGAATATAGCTTAGGTTAACCTAGTTTATATGTGCAATTTAATTGTACATATAGATAAGACACAAATCAACAGCCTAACAAATATGCACATGGATATATCATTAGTTAGGGGTTCAAATCTTATCATAGGTTAAAAAAAAAAATTTTTTTCTTTTTTCCACAATACATACTACATTGCCATGTATTAGGGCTTCACTGTGTCATGTATCCTGTTATGTGGCACTCTTGGACTGGACCATGCTAACGTAGCGCCACTTGGTATGCTACATCAATGTTTGTACCATATCAACTACTACATGTCCCCCTAGGGGATATGTAGCATGCCAACATTAGATGATGTAGTTGATGTGCCGCTATGTCAATACCCCATCAACCCCTTTTCCCTCCCTTTCCTTTCTTTTTCTTCCTCTTTCCCTCCCTTTCCCCAGCAAAACAGTCTACTCCATTCACTTTGCCTTGATTTTTTTCGTAAATTTCACATACAAGCATACAAACTGTTGTTCAATCTCGTATATCACATGGCCTTTTCCACATTTAACCTAAAAACATAGCTAAGTTCATTCGTTTTAATCATTAAATTGGCCAAGAAAGTCGAGGGAAACATAAGTTTCAAAGCTTGGTATTGAAGGTGAATTCTTCCATTAAAGCTACTTACTAAGTTTATCCAGGCTCGAAGTAGTATAAGTAGCATCCTAGGAATACATATCAATTAGGAATGAGCTCTCATATTCATTTGAAATCACATTTGAGCTCACTTTCCCTCTTCAATTCTCTCTCTTTAGCTCCCATTGATTTGCATCACCACCATAACTAGGACCCTCTAGCCACTAACAACTAAGCTTAACCCATTTCGACTACCACCAAAATGCCACAACATTGTGGCAGTGATCCCAAACCCCCTAAGTCCAATAAACTTCACACTAAACCATCATCACCCACAAAAAATTCCTTAGTAATAGCCTTAGATCACTGCTAATGCCAGTCCTTCCTTCACTAATATAATTGAGTCATTTAACTTGAATCCAACCCAAAGTCCATTGAAACCATGCTTGGATTTAACCCATACCCTTAGTTCGAATTCACCCTGACTCTTGTACATAATACTAGTTCGACCCTTGTATTATTTATTTATTTTAGCTATTTATTTCATTTTAAATGTAAACGTAAAAAAAAAGGAGAAAAAGGAAAAACAAAAAGAAAAAGAAGAAAAGAAAAGCAAGAAAAAAAAAGGAAAAGAGGATGAAATATAGTTCTTATTTATTTATTTATTTATTTTAGAAAGTAAAAATAAATAATTAATAATAATGGATAAGTGAAAAACAACATAAAATAATAAATCATCTTATCACTTAAAAATTTAAAATTTCCAAAAATAATAATAAAACAAAAATAAATCTAATTGTTTTCAAAATTAGGGCACTCTAGAATAAAATTCAATTTATGACTCTTTTAGGAAATTTCCTTAAATAAATCAAACTAGGTAAAAATGTAAATATAACCTTTTTTCTCAAACCTGAAGTCAATTCAAGTAACTAAAACTTTCATTGAATGAACTACAAAAGTCTGATCTCGAATAGTAGGTACATAAGCACTTGTACATAAGTATGGGCGACTTAAAATATAGAGAGTTTTATTTATTTTTTTCCCATCTTTGTAAATATTTGTGTAAATTAATTAAATTAGTTGCATGTGATATGATTAATCATTTAAAAATTGAAAAAGGGTATTCTTAAAAAAAAAATTAAAATTGGAATGTTAAAAAGTGGCACCTATTTAGGGTTTAATAAGATAGCCCTTGGATCTAAATTTCTAATTTTAAAACCGTTTTTGAAAATCAATTTTATCGAAAGACTAGTAACTAAATTATAATCGATCCACCTAATTTGTTATAATTTAACTCTTTTTCTTGACTCCGATCAAGTGGCGACTTGAAAATATTTTCAAGGTAAAAAGAATTGATTTTCTTTAAACCCTACTCGAGGATCAGTATTAGATGTGTAGGTTTTAATACTGGTCGGTTTGAAGAAGACTAATTTATAAAAACTGGGAGGAAAAAACCAAGCTTAACAGTTAGTAACTCTACTTAGGATGCTAAGAGGGTTAGCCACTTAAAAATTTTTCAAAATTAAATTTGCCTTTCAAAATTCCCATGTTATTTAGTTATTTGTTTACTTATTTATTTATTTATATATTTATTTGTTTATCTATTAATAACTTCATGTGTGTACTTTGTTCTGATTCTCATATTTATTTTGCATACCACATATATTGAGACATGGGGGGATCATTTGTTGCATCAAAGATGTACGGTAGATGTGGTCAGACCTAAACCGTCTTAGAACCCTAAGAAGGGGGCCATTGTGTAGGCTCTCGGTATAGTAAGGTAATCACTACTCAGGGTTAATTAGGCCACCAAACTTAAGTTGTAACATGACTAATGAAAGTATTTTCCAAAAACAAGTAAAGTCATAAAACTTAAGAACTTTTTTAGAACCTACCCTAATTGCATATATCTCCTTTAAAGGTTAAGTAAATACACTACTTCCAAGAATTGCAACCCTACTAATATTTGAAAGATTTTGAAATATAATCAGTCTTTTCTAAAGTAAAAACATCAAACTAATTGATAAGGTTGCAACTTAGGAGTAATGAACTAACTCGAGCGGTTCTAGAATTTGCATGTTTCTACGACTGTTTTATTAATGAATAGTTCTTGTCCATGAAACATCTAGGCTTAAAGATAATGGCAGGTAAACAGCAAGAGAATAATCAAAGAGTTAATAGGCTACTCAATGCCCTAGGAATCCATGAGTAGCTGCTATAATCTGAGGTTACCCACTAGAGGCCTCTAATAGAGCCCTGTTAGCTTAAGTCGAAAAAATCAAAAAGATCATGGATTAGGCTTTAGAGGTGCTGGACAAGATTAAAACCCAACTACAAGAGCTAGATTAGTAACTTTAGATATAGTTAAAAGACTTTGAATAAATTTTAAGTTTCATTAAGAATAATTGTTAGGCTCCCTTCTGTTTATAATCTGATCTTTTTAAAATAATAAATTTTCTCTTTAGTTTATCGTTCTTTATTATTTAGCATTCCCCTCTATGTAGATAGTCCTTCAATAGAACTTACCTAACCATTCATTCTCTCTCACTCAAGGAAATGTAAATAAATCTCACAAACTTGTAAATAGAACCCAAAAAAGAAAATCACCATCTTTATTTGGATTTTTTTCCTTGGTTTCTATAAAATAAAACTTTATCTTTCTTTCTCACTGAAAAAAAAAAAGAAAAGTAAAGAAAAGAAAAGTTGCTAACTAGTAATGAATTCTTCTAATTGGGTTCAAATTGTTGATGAAAAAATCACCTCCCTAGAAAAGATGATATATCAAATGGCCAAACAGCAGCAAATCTTGCTCCTGATAATCACTACTCTTCGAATATCCTAAGATTCAAACCTAAAAAGGAGACTCTCGAATCTAGAAGAGAAGGTGGCCATTCTACAAAAGAGCATTACATACTAGAAACGACAGTGGGCCCAATATTTAGAAAATTTCAACACCAGACATTCAATACTGATCTAATGTCAATAAGCCCAAATAATGAAGGAAGACTAAGGAGAATAGAGCTAAGGAGGAGTGAGAAAAAAAAAGTCTAAGGGACTTTGAGGAGACAATTCACTCAACTAAAGATCTCAATGACCCAAATCTTTCATCATCTAAAAGAAGAAAAGATTATAGCTTGTGAAGCTCCTAATTTGAGTTACACATCATACATATTTGACCTAGAAGCACAATGTGACTATCATATGGGTCAAAAGGCACATTCTATTGAAAAATGCTAGAGATTAAAGACTTAATTGATGCAAAAGTCATTTAACTAGAGCTACAACAAGTCGGTCCTTCTTTAAGTCATAGGGGTAGTTTAACTAAGTCACCTAAAGCTCCATTTCTTTTTAATATACCAATGCCTTTTGATAAGCTCATAGGTTGTCTTAAGTAGTTAGATGTTTGAATGGAGGAAGTTAAGGCAAGGGCAAAGACAAATCAAGTTGTTTTTAATAAAGTATGTTTTTTGAATAGCTTTGTAATGGTTAAAATAATATAATCTTATTGCCTTATCAATTGGATGATTGTAATGTTATTAGCATTGGGACAAACAAATTCCTCCCTAAGGAAGTGGTAACTCACTTTTAGAAAACTTTAGAATGAAAAGAGGCGAACTCTATCCCATACACTAACATAAAAAAAAAAAAGGCCTAAGAGTTGAGTAACATCGAAGTGAGGACATTTTAGGCTCTTTCCTTAAAAGAAGTTGATTTTGAATTTGATAAGTAGATTAAAATGAAGTTGGGCATTCATTTTCAAGTCCTAAATATAGCTATCCATTGTTAAACACCATTAGACCTATTTGGAGAATTTTCAAATTTAAACCTTGTCAAGAACTATCTTATAATGGGGCAATTTAAAGGTTAAAGTCATTGATTAGAAAGAAGGATAAAATTGGTTATTTTTATTTGAAATGAAGAAAAGCCAATTCCTTTTTAAACACCTTAAGCTTATGCTTACCTCACCCGAGCTCATACAATAGAAATCCATGGATTTAGGATCCTAAATTGCTAAAAAGGCAAAAGCTTGGTAATGGAGACAATCATTCTTAGTCCCTAAGAGATGCTCCTGCCTAGGTAAATAAGCCTAGAAGGGTATGACTAGATTGATTCTAACTTAGGGTTACTAGTCTTCGAGAGATACTCCTACTTAGGTTAGTGAGCCTAGAAAGGTACAATCAAGTTTTCCAAATTGATTTTAGTTTAAGGTTACTAGTCCCCAAGAGATGCTCCCGCTTAAGTTAATGAGCCTATAAGGGTACAACTAGGTTTTCCAAATCGATTCCAGTTTAGGGCTGCTAGTCTTCAAGAAACGCTCATAACTAAGTTAATGAGCCTAAAAGGGCACAACCAGGTTCCCTAAATCGATTCCAGCTTAAGGTTGCTTGTCCTTAAAAGACATTCCTGCCTAGGTTAGTAAGCCTAGAAGGGCATGACCAAGTTCCCTAAATCGATTCCATCTTAAGGTTGCTAGCCTCTAAGGGATACTCCTGCCTAGGTCAATGAGCCTAAAAGAGCATGACTAGGTTCTCTAGATCAATTGATCCCTACTTAAGGTTACTAGTCCTCAAGAGACGTTTCCGCCTAGGTTAGTGAGCCTAGAAGGGTATGAACAGGTTTTCTAAATTGATCCTCACTTAGGGTTGCTAATTCTTGAAAGACGCTCCTGTTTACTAAGCCTAGAAGGGCATGACTAGGTTTTCTAAATCGATCCTTACTTAAGGTTGCTAGTCCTCAAGAGATGCTCTTGTCTAGGTTAGTGAAACCAAAAGGGTATGGCCAAGTTCTCTAAATCGATCCCTACTTAAGGTTGCTAGTCCCTTAGAGATACTCTTACCTATGTTAGTGAGCCTAGAAGAGTACGATCAGGCTTCACTTCTTCTTTTTAGCCCTTAACATGCTTCCTCTCTCTTTAACCTTTTCACCAAATCCCCATAAATCAAGCTTGGGATAGCTAGCTAGCTATAGCGTTTCTTAGGATAAAATTAACTCTTGAGGCAAAAATAGTATCTCTTTTATCATTGTGGTGAAGTTTTAGTCAAACCTCACCATAAAGAGAGACAACTATGGATATTTCATTTTTTCACCCTTTATTTTTCAATTTTTTTTTGAATAAGAGAAAAGGTCCTAAATTAGGAAAAAATGCAAAAAATAGAAAAATAAGAAAAAACCCAAAAATAAAAAATACAAAAAAATAAAAAAAGTAGAAAATTTAAGAAACTCAAAAAAATTAAAGAAAACCTAAAAAAATATATAATAAGAAATTTAGGAAAAAATACAAAAAAATGGAAAAAAAGAAAAAAAATAAGAAATTTAGAAAAATACAAAAAAGTATAAAATTTAAGAAACATAAAAAAATTAAAGAAAACCCAAAAAAATATATAATAAGAAATTTAGGATAATACAAAAAATAGGAAAAACACAAAAAGAAATAAGAAATTTAGAAAAAAAAAATCCAAATAATGGAAAAATTTGGAAGAATTGAAGAGTTACAAAAATTAGAAAAAATTGAAAAAAAAAAGAAGATTTAAGGAATTTAGAAAATAATAGTTTTTATTTTAGATAAAATAAAAAATGGGTCATTGAACATGGACTAAGATTTAAATCTAGCCTAGGCTAACCTAGTCCATATGTGCAATTTAAACAAGGTATAAGCCAATAGCCTAACGGATAAGTACATAGACATAGCAATGGTTAGAGGTTCAAATCTTATCAGAGGTAGAGATAGCCTTTTTTATTTCTTCCACAACACATGTTATACTGTCATGTGCCAAGGCTTCACTATGCTACATGCCCTAATGCGTAGCACCCTCGGATTAGACTATGCTGAAGTAGCGCAAGCCATGTAGCATGATACGTAGTATGCTAAGTTAAAGCTACATAGCATGCTAAGTCAGTGCTACGTAGTGTGCTAGCAATAGATGATGTAGCGCTACATCAACACTACGTCAGCCGTTTTTCCCTCCCTTTCCTTTTTTTTTTTCTTCTCTTTCCCCAGCAAAACAATCCACTCCATTCACTTTGCATTAATTTTTTCCGTAAATTTCACATACAAGCATACAACATCTTGCTTCAATCTCATATTCCATAAGGCCTTTTCTACATTTAACTTGAAAACATAGCTAAGTTCATTCATTTCAATCATTGAATTGGCCGAGAAGGTCAAGGAAAACATAAGTTTTGAAGCATGGTATTCATGGCCAATTCCTTCATTAAAGCTACTTACTATGTTTATCCAAGCTCGAAGTAGTACAAGTAACATCATAAGAATATATACCGATCATGAATGAGCTCTCAAATTCATTTGAAATCACATTTAAGCTCACTTTCTCTCTCTACCCATGGCTACTCTCTCTCTTAAGCTTCCATTGATTTGCATCACCATCACAGCTAAGTCTCTTTAGTCTCTAGCAACCAAGCCTAACCCATTTCAACAGCCATTGTAGCCCTTCACCTCATCTCTAAATCGCTACCCTCTAAATCTTAAAGCTCACTGCCACTACCACCACTTTAGCCACAATTAGGAACAAGCCCACTATACCACAACACCTACAACCATTCAAAACACATGACCCAACTACTAATCGAGCTCTAGTAACCTTCACGTAGCTTAACTAAGACTACTACTACCTTCCCAATTCCGACCATCACCAAAACACTACCTAAACATTATAGCAATGATCTTAAACCCCCCTAAATAGCCTTGGATCACCTCCAACACTAGTACTTCTTTCACTAAAATAATTGGGTCATTTGACTCGAATCCGACTGAAACCTGTTTGACTTGCGCTTGGATCCAGCCCATAACCCTAGTTTAAATCTACCCTGACTCGCATATGTAATATTGGTTCGACTCTTGTATTTTTTTTTTTTTTTGCTATTTATTTCATTTCGAATGTAAACGTAAAAAAAAAAAAGGAGAAAAAGGAAAAGAAAACAAAAAAGAAGAGAAGAAAAGAAAGAAAAAAAAAAGGAAAAGAAGTTAAAACTTAGTTCTTATTTATTTATTTTAGAAATTAAAAATAAATAAAAAATAATAATGAATAAATGAAAAATAATATAAAATAAAAAACATCCTATCACTTAGAAAAAAAAATTTCCAAAAACAATAATAAAAAAAAAAAAAATTGACTTGTTTTCAAAATTAAGGCACTTTAGAGTAAAATTTGATTTAAGGCCCTTTTAAGAAATTTTCTCAAATAAATCAAACTGAGTAAAAACGTAAATTCAGCCTTTTTTCTCAAAACTAAAATCAGTTCATGCTACTAAACTTTTGGTCGAATGAACTACGAAAATTTAATCTTAAATAGTGGGTACGTAGACACTCATACGTAAATACGAAACAACTTAAAATATAGAAAGTTTTATTTTTTTTCCCATCTTTGTAAATATTTGTGTAAATTAATTAAATTAGTTAGTGCGATATGATTAGTCTTTTAGAAATTGAAAAAGGGTATTATTGGAAAGCAAGATTAAAATTGGAAAGTTAGATTAAAATTGGAAAGTTAAAAAGTGGTATTCGTTTAAGGTTTAATAAGATAACCCCTAGATCCTAATCTCTAGTTTTAAAACCATTTTTTAAGCTGTTTTATCGAAATACCAGTAGCTAAATCATAACCGCTTTACCCAAATGGTTATAATTTAACTCTTTTTCCAGACTCTAGTCGGGTAACGACTTCTAAATATTTTCAAGGTGAAAAGAATTTATTTTCTTTAAATCTTACTTGAGGATCAGCATTGAACGATTAGGGTTTAATACTGGTTGGTTTTGTCGAGCCTGATTTTTTGATTTTTTTTTCAATTGATTTCTCATTTCTTAATTAATACTAAACCCTAACCCATTTAATATTAATCCTTAACTAAAGAAATCGAGAAATTTTGGTTTTTTATTAAAAATAATTTTTGGAGTCGCCACTGAACCGGAGTCTGGAAAAGAAAAGAAACCGTAACCAATTGGGTGGATTGATCACGATTTGGCTAACAATCTTTTATTTCAATTTTAAATGAAGAACCAGAGAGTTCCAAGTTCGAGGGCTAACCTATTAAATTCTTAACGGGTACCACTATCTATTTATCAAAATTAGGATTATTCTTCTAATTACAATATTTAAAAATAAATAAACAAATATAATCAAAAGAGAGAAAAAAGAGGGACCTACGTTTCTATATATTTTATCATCGCCCCGAAGGTGCCTGCATACTCGCTAGCCGGGATCAGATAATCGTAGTTCTTTCCGAAAAATTTAGTGTGTTAATTTATTTTAATTTTTGAAAACCGACCGAGTTTACATCATTATCAATTCAGTTTTTCAAAACTCCAAAAGAATCCTAATTTAATAAGTCCTTTAATTCGAATTTTACAAAAATTCTCTAAAAGTCCTAAAATTTAAAAAAAAAGTTTTTTCACTATTAATTTTCATTAAAAAGAAAGTTTTTCCTACGTGAAGAATTCTAAAACAATATTAAAAAAAAACTCTCTTAAGCTAATATATATATATATATATATTTAAAACTATATTTTATTGTCAACAACTACTTATTTAAATAAACTATATAACATACTCAACCACATATAAACTAGTATTAAAAGTTTCCTAACTATATATATACATATATACTATTAAATAACTAAGTAACTAAAACATAATAACAAGTAATCAATAACAATAATAATAATAATAAAAACTAGTATTCGAACATGATTTGGGCAGTTCAGTAAAGGAGCAGTGAAGTAGTGGACGTTGCACAATCAGTGAATGGCAGCGGCGTGTTGGTTGTTCATGCATGGCTGATCGGAAGTGATTCATGAAGTGCTGTTTGGACAAGGATGCAATTTGGGGGCTGTTTGTCAATGAAGAGGATATGGTGTGTGATGGAACTACTATTGGCGTGATCTGCAGTAGCCTTGTGCTACTGTGGACGAATATCGGCTATCGCGGCATTAGTAAGTGTCCTTGCAGTGGACAGTGCAGCAATAGACAGCGTGTACTGTTATGTGTCGTAGTGGCCATATGGATGTTGTGTTTCGGTTGAGTGCTACATCTAGACAGTAGTTACTATAATGGCCATATGAGGGTAGTTTGGCATGGACTTGTTACAGTAATGGGGACTTGGACGTTGGGGAGTTGGCTGATTGTGTGTCGTTGGTGTTTGTTCGTTGACCATGAATGGGGATTAGGTATGGCATATGTTTAGAAGCTTTACTTGTTAGGGGTGGATTGTCATGGTTGCTATTAGTTAAGCAAGTGTAGCGCACACTACTATTGGACGTTGGGAGCTGTTGAATGGGATGAAGTGTAGTTGTTATAAGGTTGATTACTACACAGTAATGGTTGGCTGAGGAGATTGTGTTTGGTTGGCAGCTTATGGTCGTGCTTGCGCTTGGACTATCAGCAAAGTTGTATGGCTTGGTGCCGTGTTTTGATGTGCGGAACAACGGCATCTGCATGGTCTTCGGTTAAAGATTGGGGACGTTAGCTACGAGAGAGGGATAGATTGGGATGGCATGAATTTTTGTGGACATCAGGGGCTTCATTGGTTGGAATTGGATTATCCAGCATGTTAGCTTTATGGAATCAAGTTCCATGTATATTTTGCTCTTAGTTTTAGATTGCTGAATCGAGGATGCAGCCTTCGATCAAGGAGAACTTGAAGTTTCATTGATCGTCGGCCTAGGATTGTCAAGCATTCAGGCATGATTTGTTGGATTGCTGTTCATCAGCCTTGATGCCCCAATGTTCTCCTGTTGGACTTTTTTTTTTCTCCTCTAGATGTATTTGGATCGTGAACATCAACAGCAAGGTCGAATCAGGCTTGATGATGGAAGGTTCTATTGCTGGATTGCTATTCCTTGTTTTCATACTTGTGTATTCAGCAATGGAGTGGTGAATTAGCGATCAGTAGTGGCGTGATCGTGGGGATGACTGCAGTGTCTGTTTTCTTCTCCTGAAGGGGTTTGTGTGTATGTTTTTTTTTTTTTTTTTTTTATGGACAGAGATCGACCACCCCCCTCCCCCCTTGCTGTTGTGGTTTTTTCTTTTATAAAGTCTAATCAAATCATGTAAACCCTAGGAAAAATAGTAGTTGAACCGTAACTCGAGTCCGAGTGTTCTAAACTGTACAATAAGTCGATAAGGCTAATAATAATAAAAGAAAATGAAGTTTAATAAATCAAATATAACACCAATAACAAAACCTTCGAACTTTATCAAAACCCTAAATTGCTTACTAAAACCTTAAAATTAGTTAATGCATCATTAATCGAAACTGAACTCAAAATTGCTCGAGACCCTAAAATCATAAATGTAAACCTATAAAATAGTTAAATATTACACAATAGCAATAAAATTATAGTCTAATGTAATTTTTCACTAAATCACCTGTTTGTACGACATTGTAATGAAATTACCATAATAACTTGTAAAAATTATAATTATAACGGGTACCAGTTAAATTGAAAAAATTTCACAAAATTTTGAAAACTAATCTACGAGGAGATTCGTTATAATTTATATGATTTGAAAAATTACAGATATTTACTAATAATTTTCATTTTCCCTCTCCTTTAATTTCAATTTATCCCATTTCTCACTTTCCTTTCTTACTTTCTTTCCTTAAGTTCAATGTCCAGAACTTTTCTCACTTTTGTTTCTTTAATTTGGACCCCTATTTAGGCAGCTACGTAATGTAATTTTTTTTTTTGTCTTATTTACATTAATAAAAAGTGAACTTAGCTTAGAAATTATGCTAACAATCACATTAACCAAAGCAACATATAAATATGAAAAAAAAAGAAAGAAAAATCAGCACAAATATAAACACACAACGTTTACAAACCGTGAGGAAAAAAGAGAGAAAAAGAAAGAAAGAAAAGAGGAAAAGAAGAAGAAAAATCCAAATTAATTAGTAAGGAATTTATTTTAAGAAATATATATATATCTGTATATGATAGTATACATGTGTAGAATTATGGTATTTTTATGATATTTTATGGTATTTGTACATATCATACTAATAGTATATGTTTATGTATATAAATACCTAAATTTACTTATATGTATAAATATAAGATTAAGTATGTCTACATGTATGTACCAAGGTATAAAGTATGTATTATGTAATTGTTTTTTTTTTATATACCTCTAATTAGTAATTTATATAATTCTAGTATAAAGATATATATATGTACCGTAAGTATAGTATAAAGATATATGTATGTACCGTTACTTGATATTCATATGGGTTACATATATGATTATATATATATGTGTATGTAGTTATATAGTATATAGTGGAGTATTTTTATAAGTATGTATATATTATATATATATTATATACGGTATATTATGTATGAAATATATAGTATATATTTATGGGTATGTATGCCGAACATATATGTATGTTTTTCTAGGTATATATATACATGTAAGACATATAAATAAATAAATACAAAATATATGTAAATATATGAATATGTGTATAAGAATATGTTTTAAATAAATACATATACATATATTATACGTGTAATACATACGTATAATATATATAATGTATATGTATATATATATATGATACCGTAATTTATGATTTTACAATAACATAAACCATAAACTATATATTATAAGTATTGGAATATATATATATATATGTATAACATAAGGTACATAAAAAAAAAATAAGAAAAGAAGAAAAAGAGGAAAACATACCCAAAATAATAAAAATAAAAAATATATGATTTAAATAATTATTAAATTATAAATATGTTACGAAAAAGCGAAAATCAATATTTTATAATTTTTAAATTTAAATAATAATTTCTGTGATATTTTTGTATCACAATTTAAGTTACGAGTCACAACGTCCAAAACGGACCTCGTTATGGGAAAATACGCTCGAAAATGACCAAAATGGACTATAAGTTCATAACGATCCGAGCTAAAACGAAAAAGTTACACGCAATTCGATAAAAAGCTCGAATCGACAGTTTCACGTAACTAAGTGAAATAAACCTTACACATTATAACTCTAGTTAGTTTTAAATTCCCTATCTTACAAATTTTCCTTTTTCTCAGGTGATCTCGATATCAATCCTGAGCTACCCACCGACTATTACGATCCCTAAACTAGCCATGGCCGAGTGAGTTTTTCCTTATGATTTCATACTTGTTTGTGCTTGTAATTGGTGAATATAAATTATGATTTATAAATGAATGTGTATGAGGTTGGGTTATGCTTGTGCATGATAATTGTTGTGAATTGTGAATCTACTTTAAAGTTCAATAAGATAATGTTTGATGCATAATAGATTCAATGGATTGATTGTTTGTGACTTGGAATGATCACTGATTAAATATGACTTAACTTTTATTCGACTAGAAAAGTTAACTTGGATCATTCATGAATCATGTACTGCATAACTAATTCCGAGCAGTCACATTACACGGAGGTGGCGAGAGGCC
Source organism: Lumnitzera racemosa (assembly GCA_024138005.1). NCBI lineage: Eukaryota > Viridiplantae > Streptophyta > Magnoliopsida > Myrtales > Combretaceae > Lumnitzera > Lumnitzera racemosa. The sequence continues at coordinate 49,956,690 of JAMXBC010000007.1, forward strand.
ATACTTGGGTTGATTATTGATTGTTATTGATTTTGTACGGTACACACGTGCGATATGACCTTAGCCTCACCCACAGGATGACTAGGCATTGGAGGCACCAACTGCCTGGCTATGGGTCGAGTCCAAAGGCCTTCGTTTAGGGGTGAGTGAGGGCTGCGTGAACTTACTCACAATCATATGTAGAACTTGTTTTGATAAAGCTGATGTACTATTACATTTTAAATATGAAACGCAGAGTTTCGTTATGAAATAAGTTCTAATATGATACCCACATCTGACTGTTCCGAGGAATCTCCAACCCTAACTTCGAAGGGCATTAAATTTGAGTTACATGCAGTATCTGGTCACCTGCATGTATTTGTTTAGCACACTGCTTGTTCATGCATTCATTTGGTTGAACTTAACTGTGGTATAACTTGACTACTATATGGGTGAGGGAAAATATCTCACTAAGCTAGTAAGCTTATACCCTTGTAGACTTCTTTTGCAAGCCGACTTGTTCGTGGAGTCAGGCTGTTGTATGCTCGAGGTTAGCTTTCTCTACAGGATCAATGTGGGCACTATTTTAAGGATAGAGAGTACTTTTGACTAAATGTAGAGTTGAATATTTAATTTTTATATTAGTCTGACTTTAGACATGTTTCAAACTCTATATCTGTAAACTTTTATACACATAAATTATGTGATATGTTTTCTATATTATTATTCGTCATGAAATGCTATTGCTTAAGCTTGCGCACTCTTGGTAGTTAGTAGTTGTTGTAGTCTTGTGTATCGTATAAAAGGGTCGTCGATTGTAAGGGAACTCAATCTACAATCCTTTGTATGGTATACAACGACTGCCACGACTAGCCCCCTCGTCTCGCGACAAATCATATGGTATCAGAGCATGACTCAAACTAGGTTAATTAGAACCTAACCCTAGATAGTAGGATACCTTACCTGGGAAGATTGAGAGGGGTAGAACTGGGTTAAGAGTTGAAGCTTTAATGTACATACTAAAAGCTATGATAATAAATTGTAATTCTAACTTTATGCCTTATTGATTTGGAGGACTGAGTTAGAGCTACGGACATCTTTCGCTCTATTTCGTCTTTAAGAGGGAGAGAGTTTACGTGATTATTGGAGTAGACTTAGGATTTCTTACGAAGATTTAGCATTGGTAGGCCGACCTCGTATAATCGGTGAGGTGTTTTCTACATGGTATTGAGGACTAAGCCCCTATTGGATTGATAAGAGGATTTATTGGGTTTTTACTGCAGATGGTCCTTTCCCTACTCAGGTGGAGATGATGTATTATTTGGAGTCGGAGGATAGTACAGACCGTACTCAGGAGATTATGTTTCTAGTTGATGCTGATTCCTTTCCATTACCACCATCCTTTGGCCACAGTAGGATAGTAGGACATAGGATTGCCCTAGCTATAGACCATCATGCCGATCATTTTTCTGTCATTGCACAGGATCAAGCTAGAGCTATGACTGACATAGGGTTCTAGCAGGGAGCCATGGTATGCTCTTACCCATGGTATGGATGTTCTTGTACTATAGCCGAGGATTGGATTTGATGGACTTAGTTCACGATTGAATACCCCTATCATATAGGACAAGCCATTACAATAGATACCCCTAGTTGACGAGTTTGAGTATTATCAAGTGGACCCTGGACTTCCACCTATAGTTTTGGTAAGAGATGATACATCTGATATACTTGCTATTACCTTAGATCCACTGGATTTTTGGTTACTGAGAGAGTGGGCTCAACAAACCCCTAGTGAGGAGTCTGGTATATATTCTAGTATTAGTTTGATTGTTTCTAGATGCAGACAGGAGGAGGATACAGTTGTAGGACCTTCTACTTAATGTTGAGAGATGTTAAGGATGAATAGGTTGTATTCTGACTTGATTGTTAGTATTAGAATGATCATGTATGCTCCTTTTGTTGTATATATTTGGATTATGACTAATCATATTGTACTTCGAGAGTTTTCATGTAGTGAAGTTATTTGTATTTTGAGAGTTTTGATGTACTTGAGAGCCTTATGTATGGTGAGGACTTATGTATTATGGAAGTTCTTGTGTACTTTGAAACCTTTGTATTTTGATGAGGTCTGTATATATATCAGTACAGTTTCACTCGTTAGAAGTGATCACTACATGGATGTAACCTCACTATATGGATTAAAAATGAAAGATTATAGCCTTTGTTAGGATGCGTATATATATATATGTGTGTTATCTTTATTGATGATTTCTACAATTATATAGAATAAGTCGATCATTATAGCCAAATAATTGAAAATTGGTAATGAACTTCACAGTCAAGTTAGACGTAGAAGAAGGCAATCGAATGAGCAAGCTCAACCTACCCAAGAAAGGGAACAACCTGTACAAGGGAGACCACTGGGAAGACCTCGAGATAGAACGGATGACATTCTCGCGGCTATCCATGCGCAGAATGAATTATTAAGAACATATCTAACTCGAGAGCCAGTACCACCTGTACAAGCACCACCTCCCATAGTAAACCCGAAGATTCCTTTACCTTCACCACCACCAGTTGTACCAACAGGAGTAATGCCTCAAGCACCTATAGATCTTAGGCAACAGCGTAGCCTTTTGCTAAAAATTTATACGGTGTAACAAGTTTTTTGAGGGTGTAGCCAGTAGGCCTGATGAAGTAGAAAATTGGTTACACTAGATTGAAAGATCATTCGAAGCTTTTGAGATTGCACCACACCTCAGACTTATCTATGGTACATATATGTTGAAAATGAGAGCACGAACTTGGTGGGAATTAAAACAGAGGAGTTTGAGAGGACCAATAACTTGTGAAGTTTTCCGACATGAATTTTTGGAGTATTATTTTCCTGGAAGTTTAAGGTTGAAGTATAGTGAAGATTTGTTAGACCTTACAAAAGGTACGTGTACTGTAGAGCAGTACAAAGCAGAATTTAGTAGGTTGTTGCAATTTGCACCACTTGAATATCAAACAAGTGATAGGTTGAAGATGCAAATCTTTTCTAGAGGATTTGATGCTGATATGAGAAGAAGAATTATGGAGTTTGAACCAAGAAACTTTGCTGATATGGTGGAAAAAGCACGAGTACTGGTTAATGCAAAGCAGCAAAGTAAGGATGTAGGAAAACGTAAGATTAATGTATTTGGAAAGAGATCATTTGAAGGACCTGGTAGAAGTAGTAGTAACAAGATAAGAAGATTCGCAAGACTACCAGGAAGATTTTAAAGAAGGAGTAATGAACCACCAAAATGTTGGAAGTGTAAAGGGACTCATTACCCTAGAGATTGTCCCCAGTTACAAGGGAAATGCTTTTATTGCGGTGAAAGCTCACATTGAGTAATAGATTACCCTAAAATAAATGCTGTTACATCTGCAACAAAGTTGGACATTATTCTACAACTTGTCCACAACGCATAACTACAAATGCTCAAATTACCAAACCACCACCAGTTGTTGGACGTCTTACTGTTGGAAGAACAATTGGAGGACCAAATGCGGGAAATATACATCTAAGTGCAACAAATGCTACCGGAGTGTACAATTTGGATGGTAATTGGAGTTATGAGGACTATGTAAAAGAAGATATGGAAGTACCCGAAGGAATTGAAGAATATGTAAATTACGAGCTGATAGCGGGTATGTATCCTAAATTTTCATTGTTAAATTGCTTTACTTATTATGAATAGTATATGAAGCATTGAGTAATAATAAGTAAATGGAAGTTGTAAATGAAAACTTATAAAGCGATAACATGAGAATAAGACTTAAAACTTTTGTGATTTAGGGAATATCGACGTAGTTGGACATTCAGTTTATATTTTATTTGATACGGAAGCTACACATTCTTTCATAGCTCCAGGAGTAGTAAAGCAAACCGGTTTAGTTGCAACTACTACTAATTTAAGTTTAGGAGTGAAAACACCTACTGGAAGTGTAGTGATTACAAGAGAAATGGTGAAAGAGTGCCCTTTGAAGATTCAAAACTTTGACAGTAAGGTAGATATGATTATTTTAGATATAGATAAGTATGATGCTATATTAGGAATGAATTGGATGGCAAGTGTGAAAGCTACTATTGACTATAAAGAAAAGCAAGTGTTGTTTGAAGATTTAGGAGGAAATAAAGCCGTATTTCAAGGAAGTTATGCAACAGCAAGAGTACTAGAGTTAAGTACTCTAGAATTGATCACGGATGTTGGTTGGTTGAATGCTTTGGAGACTGAGTCTAAAAAGTCAAATGTAGAAGATATTTTAGTGGTGACTGAATTTTCTGATGTATTTCCAGATGAATTATCTAGATTACCACCGAAAAGAGAGATCGACTTTGTTATTGATTTAATTCCAGGAATTGAGCCGATATCTAAAGCTCCATATAGAATGGCTCCAATTGAGTTACAAGAGTTGAAAAAGCAATTACAAGAATTATTGGATCAAGGCTTTATAAGGCCAAGTGTTTCACCTTGGGGAGCACCAGTATTGTTTGTTAAGAAGAAAGATGGATCACTTAGGCTTTGTATCGATTACAGAGAGTTGAATAAGGTGACCATCAAGAACAAATATCTACTTCAGAGAATTGATGATTTATTTGATCAATTACAAGGTGCAAGTGTTTTCTCTAGAATTGACTTAAGATCAAGCTATCATCAATTGAGGATTAAGTTGGAGGATGTTCCAAAGACGGCGTTTCGGACGAGATATAGACACTATGAATTTATGGTGGTGCCTTTTGGTCTAACAAGTGCCCCTGCTGCATTCATGGATCTAATGAACCGTGTGTTTAGACCTTTATTGGATAAATGTGTAATTGTGTTCATTGATGATATTTTGGTATATTCTACTACATCTAAGCAACATGAGGAACATTTGAGAATGGTGTTACAAACCTTACAAGAACACAAGTTATATGCAAAGTTATCTAAGTGTGATTTCTCGTTAAAGGAAATATCTTTTCTTGGACTTGTCATAACAGGACATGGTGTATCAGTTGATCCTGAAAAGATTAAGGCTATAGTGGAATGGAAAAGACTAGAGACGGTTACTAAGATTCGAAGTTTTCTTAGATTGGCCGGGTATTATAGGAAGTTTGTTAAGGACTTTTCAAAGATTTCGAGATCACTTCCCAATTGATAAAAAAGAATGTAAAATTTGAGTGGGGTGAAAAACAAGAAAAAAGTTTCCAAGAGTTGAAGAAGAGATTAATATCCGCCCCGATCCTCGTATTGCCAAATGATAAAGTGCCTTTCACTGTATATAGTGATGCTTCTAAAAATGGATTGGGATGTGTACTTATGTAAAGTGGAAAAGTGATTGCATATGCTTCGAGACAATTGAGACCACATGAGCAAAATTATCTAACTCATGATTTGGAACTTGCGGTTGTAGTATTTGCATTAAAGTTGTGGCGACACTATCTGTATGGATAGAGATGCGAAATTTTTACTGATCATAAGATCCTTAAGTATTTGTTTACTCAGAAGGAGTTAAACATGAGACAAAGAAGATGGCTTGAATTGATCAAAGATTATGATTTAAGGATTAACTACTGCCCAGGCAGAGTAAATGCAGTTGCTGATGTATTAAGCAGGAAGAATTATGGTGAAGTTGCTTCTCTTTTGACTGATCAAAGATAACTCATTAAAGAGTTTGAAAGGTTAAATTTGGAGTTTTCATGGTGTGAGGAAAAGATTGAGTTGTCGAATTTAGTGATAGAGCCAATACTAATACAAAGAATTAGAATGGCTCAACAAGGTAATGTTGTATTTAATCGAATTAAAGAAGAAATCGGAAACAGGAAGTATACTGATTTTCGAATAGATGAGCACTGTACACTTTGCATGAATAACCGATTATGTTTACCTGATGATGAGGCACTTCGAGAAGAAATTTTAAGTGAAGCTCATTATTCAGGCTATACTATACATCCAGGAGGAACGAAGATGTACCAAGACTTGAAGAAGAATTTCTGGCGGAATGGAATGAAACACGATGTGGCTGATTTTGTGCTTAAGTGTGAAACTTATCAGAGAGTGAAAGCTGAACATCAACGATCAGGAGGATTACTCTAACCTTTATCTATTCCAAAATGGAAATGGGATCAGATATCTATGGACTTTGTGAGCGGATTATCGAGGATAGCTACCGGTTTTGATGCGATTTAGGTAATTGTAGATCGACTTACCAAATCAGCTCACTTTTTGCTAATTAATAAGACTTTTTCTTTGGAGAAATTGACAAGGATATATATCAAGGAGATAGTGAGACTACATGGTGTCCCAGCAGGACTTGTATCGGATAGAGATCCAAGATTTGTATAAAAAATTTGGGGAAGTTTACAGAAAGTGATGGGAACGAAGCTACAGTTTAGTATGACATATCATCCCCAAACAGATGGACAAATTGAGAGAACTATTCAGACTTTGGAAGATATGCTGAGGGCATGTATTATAGAGTTTAAAGGAAGTTGGGATACACATTTGCCTTTAGTAGAGTTTGCTTATAATAACAATTATCACTCGACCATACACATGCCACCCTATAAAGCTTTATATGGAAGAAAGTACCGATCTCCATTATTCTAGGATGAAGTAGAGAAAGCTATAATAGGACTCGATCTGATTCAAGAAGCAGCAAATAAAATCATGGTGATCAAACAAAGGATGAAAGAATCCCAAGATAGACAAAAGAGCTAGGCTAATTTGAAAAGAAGAGAAGTAGCATTCTAAGTGGGAGAACATGTGTATTTAAGAGTAAAACCGATCAAGAGTATTCATCATGTTAAAGCCCAAGGAAAACTAAGTCCAAGATATATAGGCCCATTTGATATTTTGGAACGAGTTGGGAATCTAGCTTACCGACTCGCATTACCACCTAATCTATCGGGAATTCATAACATTTTCCATATGTCAGTTTTGAGGAAACACATTTCCAACCCCGACCGAATCGTTGCATTGGAACCAATAAGACAGTAAAGTACAACAGTTGAGGAATAAACAGATTTGTTATGCTAAGATATTATGGAGAAACCATGAACGAGAATCAGCTACTTGGGAAGCAGAAGATGAAGTAAAGAAGAAATATCCACACTTATTCGTAGAACTAGGTATGCAACTCAAGTTTTGAGGACAAAACTTATTTGAAGGAGGGAAGAATGTAAACCCTAGGAAAAATAGTAGTTGAACCTTAACTCGAGTCCGAGTCTTCTAAACTGTACAATAAGTCGATAAGGCTAATAATAATAAAATAAAATAAAGTTTAATAAATCAAATATAACACCAATAACAAAACCTTCGAACTTTATCAAAACCCTAAATCGCTTACTAAAACCCTAAAAATAGTTTATGCATCATTCATCGAAACTGAACTCAAAATTGCTCGAGACCCTAAAATCATAAACGTAAACCTATAAAATAGTAAATATTACACAATAGCAATAAAATTATAGTCTAATGTAATTTTCCACTAAATCGCCTATTTGTACGACATTGTAATGAAATTACCATAATAACTTGTAAAAATTATAATTGTAACGGGTATCAGTTAAATTGATACAATTTCACAAAATTTTTAAAACTAATCTACGAGGAGATTCGTTATAATTTATATGATTTGAAAAATTACAGATATTTATTAATAATTTTCATTTTCCCTCTCTTTTAATTTCAATTTATCTCATTTCTCACTTTCCTTTCTTACTTTCTTTCCTTAAGTTCAACGTCCAGAACTTTTCTCACTTTTGTTTCTTTAATTTGGACCCCTATTTAGGCAGCTACGTAATAAAAAAGTGAACTTAGCTTAGAAATTAAGCTAACAATCACATTAACCAAAGCAACATATAAATATGAAAAAAAAAGAAAGAAAAATCTGCACAAATATAAACACACAACATTTACAAACCGTGAGGAAAAAAGAGAGAAAAAGAAAGAAAGAAAAGAGAAAAAGAAGAAGGAAAATCCAAATTAATTGGTAAGGAATTTATTTTAAGAAATATATTTATATGTATATCATAGTATACATGTGTAGAATTATGGCATTTTTATGATATTTTATGGTATTTGTACATATCATACTAATAGTATATGTTTATGTGTATAAATACCTAAATTTACTTATATGTATAAATATAAGATTAAGTACGTCTACATGTATGTACCGAGGTATACAGTATGTATTATGTAATTTTTTTTTTATATACCTCTAATTAGTAATTTACATAATTCTAGTATAAAGATATGTGTATGTACCGTAACTTGATATTCATATGGGTTACATATATGATTATATATATATGTGTGTGTAGTTATATAGTATATAGTGGAGTATTTTTATAAGTATGTATATATTATATATATTATATACGGTATATTATGTATGAAATATATAGTATATATTTATGGGTATGTATGCCGAACATATATGTATGTTTTTCTAGGTATATATATACATGTAAGACATATAAATAAATAAATACAAAATATATGTAAATATATGAATATGTGTATAAGAATATGTTTTAAATAAATACATATACCTATATTATACGTGTAATACATACGTATAATATATATAGTGTATATATATATATATATATATGATGCCGTAATTTATGATTTTACAATAACATAAACCATAAACTATATATTATAAGTATTGGAATATATATATATATGTATAACATAAGGTACATAAGAAAAAAATAAGAAAAGAAGAAAAAGAGGAAAACATACCCAAAATAATAAAAATAAAAAATATATGATTTAAATAATTATTAAATTATAAATATGTTACGAAAAAGAAAAAATCAATATTTTATAATTTTTAAATTTAAATAATAATTTTTGTATCATAATTTAAGTTACGAGTCACAACGTCCAAAACGGACCTTGTTACCAGGAAAATACACTCGAAAATCACCAAAATGGACTATAAGTTCATAACGATCCGAGCTTAAACGAAAAAGTTACACGCAATTCGATAAAAAACTCGAATCGACATTTTCACGTAACTAAGTGAAATAAACCTTACACATTATAACTTTAGTTAGTTTTAAATTCCCTATCTTACACATTTTCCTTATTCTCAAGTAATCTCGATATCGACCCTGAGCTGCCTACCGACTATTACGATCCTTGAACTAGCCATGGCCGAGTGAGTTTTTCCTTATGATTCCATACTTGTATGTACTTGTAATTAGTGAATCTAAATTATGATTTATAAATGAATGTGTATGGGGTTGGGTTATGCTTGTGCATGATAATTGTTGTGAATTGTGAATCTACTTTAAAGTTCAATAAGATAATGTTTGATGCATAATAGATTCAATGGATTGATTGTTTGTGACTTGGAATGATCACTGATTAAATATGACTTAACTTTTATTCGACTAGAAAAGTTAACATGGATCAGTCATGAATCATGCACTACATAACTAATTTCGGGTAGTCACATTACACGGAGGTAGCAAGAGGCCATACTTAGGTTGATTATTGATTGTTATTGATTTCATACGGTACACACGTGTGATATGACCTTACCCTCGCCCGCGGGATGACTGAGCATTGGAGACGCCAACCGCCTGGCTATGGGTCGAGTCCAGAGGCCTTCGTTTAGGGGTGAGTGAGGGCTGCATGAACCTACTCACAATGATATGTAGAACTCGTTTTGATAAAGCTGGTAATGGATGTACTATTACATTTTAAATACGAAACGCGGAGTTTTGTTATGAAATAAGTTCTAATATGATACCTAGATCTGATTGTACCGAAGAATCTCCAACCCTAACTTCGAAGGGCGTTAAATTTGAGTTACATGAAGTACCTAGTCACCTGCATGTATTTGTTTGGCGCACTGCTTGTTCATGCATTCATTTGGTTGAACTTAACTGTGTTATAACTTGACTGCTGTATAGGTGAGGGAAAATATCCCACTAAGCTAGTAAGCTTATACCCTTGTAGACTCCTTTTGCAGGCCGTTGTATGCCTGAGGTTAACTTTCTCTACGGGATCAACGTAGGAGTTGTTTTGAGGATAGAGAGTACTTTTGACTAAATGTAGAGTTGAATATGTAATTTTTATATTAGTCTGACTTTAGACATGTTTCAAACTCTATATCTATAAACTTTTATACACATAAATTATGTGATATGTTTTCTATATTATTATTCATCATGAAATGCTATTGCTTAAGCTTGCGCACTCTTGGTAGTTAGTAGTAGTTGTAACCTTATGTATCGTATAAAAAGGTCATCGATTGTAAGGGAACTCAATCTACAATCCTTTGTACAGTATACGGCAACTACCACGACTAGCCCCTTTGAGTCGCAACAAATCATATCTTATTATATCTGATTCGTTAATTAAATTAGATTCAAATTTAATTCAAATCTGATTTAACTAATATTCATATAATTTGACTAGATATGATTCCGATTTTAAATCTTGCTTCTACAAAGTTAGAAAAATAAAGACATAAGCGCCTGCTGAGACTCGAACCCAAGACCTCAAACTAAATCCACCCCAAATACCTCGTTCCTTATCCATTAGGCCATTGACCTATATCTTAACATTCTTTACCATTAAACTATATTTAAACTATTTGATTTCCTAAACTAAAATTTTTAACTAAACTAAACTAAACTAAAACTAACACTAAAACTAATTATTCCTACTAAATTACTTCATAAAAATCTACAAAATTTTTATGATTTTTCCTTTTCTTATTTTTTTTGTATTTTCATTATTTTTTAATTTTTATTATTATTATTTTTTATTTTATCATTTTTTATTATTTTTATTTTTGAATTAAAACCCTTTTTGTGAAAATAAAGGTTAAAACTATAGAAGGGCAAAAATTAGGTGTCTATAAGTTTGAAGAAGACAAATTTATAAAAAATGGGAGGAAAAAACCAAGCTCGATACCTATACCAAAACTAACGATGCTTCAACTATTGCTTCTTTTTTATTGTAGGAAATAGTTCCCTTGCATGAATTGTGAAAGAGTATGGTGTCAGATAGATACCCAAAATTCCTAAGCCATTTTTGAAAAACTCTTTGGCATTAGATGGGAACCCAATTACTATTTAGCATCTCTTGCTATCCCCAAATAGATAACTAGACTATGGTAGTCAACCGTACCTGAAGATGATGGGAATTAGGCTACTAGGCCATTGACCTACAGTTGAGACCAGAGACTCCAGAGACTAGAAGGACTAGTAAGGCAGACCCTCCAATTCCAATTGACACTTGCCGAGGATAAGTATCTCTTTGTTGAGTAATGCTACATGTTGAGCTACATGACTTCCTATCTCTCAAAGATTATGTGTCGAATACCAGAATCTCCTACTAACTCGAGCTTGAGTCAACTACTCATTCGACATCTCCTTTGCTGAGAACCTGCGAGAGAAGACTAATCTTCAGCTACCCTTACTCAGATAAGCAACCTGACCGTATACTTTGTCAGCATCCTCCAATAGCTTCACCAATGTATCACCGCTACGTATATAGAACCACATGTAGAATCTTTCAGACAAATCATTACATTTTTTGAATATTCATTTTTATCCTTTTGTATTCTTGTACATTACTTCTTTAGGGTAATACCCTTTTTGTCTTTTCCTTTTTAGGCATGTTGCCTTAAATTCTTGGGTATAAATACCCCTTGTACTTATAGCTGAAAAGATTAGATTCTTTATCATTAATACATTTGAGTATTTTCTTTCCATGTGTAAACACTACTTATTTACTCTCGATATCACTCTTATCCTAACTCTTAAGTAAGGCTAGGTGGCAAGTAACCTCACCGAACCAATTCTTACGTCATTTCGTATTGTGTCATGAGTTCTTAGAAGTTCCATTAGTACATCATATCTTCCAAAGCTATTTGCAGATTTTTGCTTACATTTTGTTTGTATTTATCCTTTCACCCATTCCCTATCACTTTCTTTTCAAGCTTTCAACAAGCTTAGACCTATCTAGTGATCGGCCTTGTTTATCCTTGGTTACGGTTCACAACATCTTGATATTATAGTAGAGGTTTTTGTTTGAGTTTTGGTTTGTGTTTGAAGTTCTATTTATACTTTGTTTTGTGTGTATGAAATAGAGCAAGTTATTGTATTCATTTATTTGCTATGCTTGTTAGCTGTTATTGTTTGAGTTTTGGTTTGTGTTTGAAGTTATGTTTTGCGTATATGAAACAGAGTAAGTCATTATATTCGTTTTATTGTTATGCTTCTCCGGCGAGTAACCTCACTGGACCAATTCTTACATTATTTCAAATTGTAGCATGAGTCGTTAGAAGTTTGATTGATGTGTCATATCCTCTAAAGCTATTTGTGGGTTTTTGGTTACTTTTTGTTTGTATTTGTCTTTTCACCCATTCCCCATTACTTTCCTTTCGAGCTTTCGCTAAGCTTAGACTTATCTAGTGACTGGCCTTATCTATCCTTGGTTACTGTTCATAATATCTTGGTGTTACAATAGAGGTTTTTGTTTGATTTTGGTTTGTGTTTTAAGTTCTATTTATACTCTGTTTTGCATCTTTGAAATAAAGTAAGTTATTGTATTCATTTGATTGTTATGCTTGTTAGCTATTATTTTTCCTAGTTCGTGGAAGTGTTTTCTATACTATATTACCTACTTGAAGAGTTTGAGCTTTTAATCTACAAAGAAAATGACTAATCCAAATGTAAACATTGGCACTGGAGATGACAATAGTAGAGTTATCCACCATGGACAATAGTCTTAGGGAACCTTAAGGAGCACTAACAAGAGGCTTAATAAGCTGGCTAAACTCTTGATAGATTTGACCCAAACTATTCATGCATTGGCTTACTGACCGGTTGAAGCCACACAAAACTCCCCACAAGCTGCTTAATTTGTTAGAGGTCAGAACTTAACTTGACCAGTTCAAGGTAGAGGAGTAAGTAGACAAGTAAAATGAAGGATAAACCTTAAAGAATTGGATGAAGAAGACAAGGAAGAGTATTTTGAAGAAGAGCAAGCTAGAGCCCCTAAAGCATTTGACCATGTGAAGCTTTAGATTCTAAGCTTTCATGGATCTGGGCATACTAGTGAATATCTAAAGTGGAAAGAGAAGGTGAAGCGTGTTTTTGACTATTATCAATATGAGGATTATGAGAAGGTGAGAACTACTGCTGTTGAGTTCTCTAGATACACCACCATGTAATGGAAGAATTTTCAAACGATGAGGAGACGGGAAGGCTACTAAGAGATTAATATTTATCCTGAAATGAAAAGAATACTAAGAAATACATTTGTATCAGAAACTTACTTATAAGATACTTTTACTTGGCTTCAAGAACTGAGGTAAGGAGGCCGAAGAATTGACGAGTATGCTCAGGAATTCCATATGCTCACGATCTGATGTGAAGTAGAGGAGGCCCTAATGTAAATAATCTCTAGGTTCATCACAGGAATGAGAGGTGATATTCGGGACATTGTGGAGCTCCAACAATTCACCACAATGGATAAAGCCATTAGAATAGCTCAATAAGTAGAGTGGCAAAGAAGAAGCCGAGTGCCAACCAGAATGTCAACTAGTTGACCCAGACAAGGAAGTCATCAAGCTTAGTCAAGTACCGAGCCAAGCTAAAAGGTGGAAGTGTGAGTTGAGCAAAAAGGCTAACCTGATAGTGATGCGCCAACCTAAACTTATCAAAAGGTACAAGGGTCTAGTAGGAAAAGGGGCTAAATTAAGTACTTTAAATGCCAAGAGTTTGAACATATGGCTGCTCAATACTCAAACCAAAGAACTATGGTGATCAAGGAAGATGTCACAAAGCTAGAGGTAAAGAGTATAGATGAGGGACCCGAGGAGCAGGAGATCATTGCCGAGAAAGAAAATGCCAAGAAAGAACTAATTGAGGAGGATGCATTTGTTGAGGAATTGAATCAATTAGTCATGGTTGTCCGATAAGCCATGAATTTAGAACCCTTACGAGAGGAGGAGTAGAGGAAGAATTTGTTTCACACCACCTATAAGGTGAATGACCAGGTACCAACATTAATTGTGGATAGTGGAAGTTGCACCAATGTAGCATTAGCCCAAATGGTCATATAGTTGAAGTTGCCGACCATTGCATACTGAAAGTTATACAAGTTACATTTGCTAAATGATAAGGGTGCACTATATGTCACCTAGCAAGTATGTGTCTATCACAATTGGAAACTACTCCGACAAGATTCTCTATGATATGCTGCCTATATGTGCCTTGCACGTGTTGCTTAGCCGACCATGGTTGTTTAACAAGAGAGTTATCCATGACAGATATAGGAACACATATGTGTTCGAAAAGGATGGTTGGAAGACTATACTGAACTCGGTGTTACCAAAAAAAGTTAACAAATTATAGACAAAAGTTGCTCGTGGATCGAAGAAGACTTTGATGATGAGTAGAGCTAAGCTCTGAGAGGCCAGCAATGCCGACAAGTCAACCGTTATGTTGGTTAGGCACCTATTAAAGATGAAGGAATGGGGTAAACTACCTTAGGAAATCAAAGAGTTGCTGGATGAGTATGCTGATCTATTCTTCTAATAGTTACCCGAGAAGTTGCCCCCAACTTGAGGCATAGAACACTACATTGACTTAATACCCAACGTCATACTACTGAATAAGCTAGCCTATCGAATAAATCTTGAATAGGCTTTTAAGCTCTAATGTTAAGTCAATGAGTTATAAGAGAGAGGTTATGCTAGAGAAAGTCTTAGCCCTTCTATTATACTGGCACTTGCAGTACCGAAAAAGGATGAAACCTCACAAATATGTGTAGATAGCCAAGCTGCGAGCAAGATCACAATCAAATATAGCTACTTGGATGACATGCTAGATGATTGAGCGGAGCTAAGATTTTTAGCAAGATTAACTTGAAATCTAGCTATTATCAAATCCACATAAGAATAGGAGATAAGTGGAAAACTGTGTTCAAGACTTGACATGGACATTACAAATGGATGTTCATGCCTTTCAGCTTATCAAATGCCCTAAGCACTTTCATAAGAGTAATGAATCATGTGTTGAGACATCTAATAAGGAAGTGTGTTGTAGTGTACTTTGACGACATCTAAGTTTACAGTATCGACATGCCAAGTTATTGTGAACATCTCGTAGCAGTTTTGGATATCCTTCGTACTAAGAGATTGTTCAACAATCTCAAGAAGGGCTGCTTTTGCCAAGAGGAAGTGGTATTCTTGGACTACGTAATAAGTAGAGGAGGCTTACAAGTAGATGATGAGAAGATCCGAGCAGTTGTCAAGTAGCCGACTCCTACTACTTATGCCGATGTAAGAAGTTTCCATGGAATGGCTTCATTCTATAGATGACTCATCAAGAATTTTAGTACCCTCGCCACACTACTTACTAAGGTAATGAAAAAAACCACAACTTTTGATAGGGAGAAAGGTAAGAGATGAGCTTTACCGAGATAAAAGAAAGATTGACCTCTGCTTTGGTGTTAATTCTACTTGACTTCAAGAAAATATTTGAGCTAAAATGTAACATATCAAGCATTGGAATAGGTAGTGTCCTAATGCAAGAAGGTTGACCAATTGCCTTCCACAGTAAGAAGCTCAAAGGGCTATAGTTAAATTACTCCATGTATGACAAAGAACTCTTAGCATTGATCTGAGTATTATAAGTATGATAGTACTATTTACTGTCGAGAGAATTTGTCATATATACTAACCATGAGTCACTAAGCTACCTCTAAAGTCAAACTAAGTTATTAAAGTGGCAAGCAAGATGGGTTGAATTCCTTGAGGAATTCAATTTTGTAATAAAATATAAGCAAAGAAAGAGCAATGTAGTTACCGATGCTCTTTTAAGATGACATGCACTTCTGAATAAAATGCAGAATAAACTGTTTGGGTTTGTGAGTATCAAAGAGTAGTATTATGAGAATCCACACTTTGGACCCATAATTGCACAATGCGTCAAAGGAAGAATAGTGGACAAGTATCATGTAGAAAATGGCTACATATTTTAGAGTAGAAAATTTTGTGTGCCAACTTGTTCCATAAGGTAGTTATTGATCAAGGAAGCTCATAGTAGAGGACTCTTTAGACATTTTGGAAAAAGAAGGACCTATGAACTGTTGAATGATCAATTCCTCTGATCGAGAATGAGAAGACATATGTACCAAGTTGTCGAAAGTTGTATCATATACAAGAGGGCTAACTGCTAAGCTGAGTAAGGGAAAGTAATACCTTTACCTGTTCTGATGAAGCTATAGATTGAATTGAGCATGAATTTTATCCTTAAACTACTATGAACTACTTGAAGCAAAGATTTTATGTAGATACACTTCATTCTCAGACTTTATTCATAGATCGGTTTAGCAAAATAGCACACTTCATGCCTTACTCCAAAATTAACAATACTTTGACTATTGCTTCTCTTTTCTTATAAGAGATTATGTAGATACGTAGCGTGTCGAGAAGTATAGTCTCCAATAGAGAGCCAAAGTTCTTGAGCCATTTCTAGAAGATCTTGTGGTATCGAATGAGGACTAAGCTACTATTCAGTACTTCCTATCACTCCTAAACTGACAATCAAATAGAGGTGGTTAATCGTACTTTGGGATCATAACTTCGAGTTGCAATAGACAAAAACTTGGCTAATTGGGATTTGCTTACCAGTGGTTAAGTTCGCTTCAATTGGATAATGCATGATACTACTAAGTAGACTCCTTTCGAAGTGGTCTATGGTTTCAATCCTAAGTTGCCCATCGATCACACCCCTATACCTGTACTCATGCAAAAGGACCTTAACATATGGGATAGAGCACAATCCCTTTAGTATATCTATGATAAAGTCACTCAACACATTGACCGAACTGTTAGAAGAATGTAAGAAAGGACTAAAGGTAGGACAACTAACCAATTCTAGTAAGGAGACTTAGTATAGCTGCACCTCAGCATGGAATGGTTTCTAAGTAAAAGGAGATATAAATTATCTACAAGAGTTAAAAGACCCTTTAGGATCTTTTGGAAAATCAATAATAACGCTTATAAGTTGGATATACTCGATGATTACAGGTTATATGACACCTTCAATATTGTCAACCTCAATCCCTATCACCCTAATAAAGAGCTGACTGAAGATCGTGCAAATTTGATCCCAAATCTAAATCAACTTAGAGGGAATGATGAGAATCAGGTTACTGAGCCATTAATCCATAACTAAGCTCGAGGACTAGAGGGACTAGTAAGGCAGATCCTCATATTCCAATAGATTCATGCTTAGGCCGAGTATCACATTGTTGAGCAATGCTGTATGCTGAGCCAAATGACTTCCCATCTCTTGAAGATTGTATATCGAATACTAGAATATGCTATTCACTCAAGCCTAAGTCAACCACTTATTTGGTATCTCCCTTGCAGAGAAGCCGAAAGAGAGGACCAATCCTTAACTACCCCTACTTAGACAAGTAACCTAACCGTATACTTTGTTTACATCCTCCAATGGCCTCGCTAATGTATCATCGCCATGTATACAAAAGCACATGAAGAATCGTCTATACTAATCATTACTTTTCTTAAATATTCACTTTTACCCTTCTCTATTCTTGTACATTGTTTCTTTAGGGTAATAGCCTTTTTACCTTTTCCTTTTTAGGCATGTTGCCCTAAATTCTCAAGTATAAATACCCTTTGTACTTATAGTTGAAATGATTAGATTCATTATCATTAATGCACTTAATTATTTTCCTTGCTTATATAAACACTGCTTATTTACTCTTAGAATCACTCTTATCCTAACCCTTGAACAAGGCTAGGTGGCGAATAACCTCACCTGACCGATTTGTGCATCATATAGAATTATGCCATTAGTCCTCGGAAGTTCCATTGATGCATTATATCCTCTAGAGTTATTTGTGGGTTTTTGCTTACTTTTTGTTTGTGTTTGTCCTTTCACTCATTCCCCATCACTTTCCTTTCAAGCTTTTGGCAAGCTTGAACCCATCTAGCGACCGACCTTATCTATCCTTGGTTATGGTTTGCAACAAAGGATCACTACTCCAAGCTGCAATGGGAAAGAACTTAGCTAACTAAGACATCTACCTACTTGTGGTCAAATTTGCTTATAGCAGAATATTACATGCTACCACTAGGCACTCTCCATTTAAGGTTGTCTATGGTTTTAACCTCAAACTACCCCCTAATCATACCCCTATGCTACTACTGATCAAGAAGATCTAGAAGTAAAGAATAAAGCTCAATCCCTCTAGTAAATCTACTAACAGTCACTTAACACATTGATCAAACTGCCAGAAAACTAAAGGAGAAAAGCAAAGGAAGGAAGACTAAATAGTTTTATCCCGATGACCAAGTGTAGCTACACTTGAGTAAGGAATGATTTCCAATCAAGAGGAAGAGTAAGCTATGTACTAGAGCTTATCAATTAGAGCTACCAAAGGACCTAGAGTATCTAATACGTTCAACGTTTCTTACCTCAATCTCTACCAATCTGAGGAAGGCATGGATGAGGATTAGTCGGATTTGATCCTAAATTCTAATCAACCTAATAGGAATGATAGGAATCAGACCACCAGACCTCTGACTCGAGCCTAAGCCCAAGGACTGCAAAGCATGGTAAGGTAAATCCATTCTTTTCACCCTATAGCTAATGAGTTTGAGCTGCTGCAGTTTGCTAACCTAATGCCCTATCCAAGCTAAACCCTCTTGTACCTATCAATAATCTCCAGTTGTTGACCAGGGATGCACTCAGATAACAGCTCGATATACCTAACCAACTATACAGCCGACCTAAATATGAATTGCTATGATTGTTCGACCCCTCATACATTTGCTCAGCAATGATCATGCCGACCTCTAACTTGGCAATATTAGTATCAAGAACCCCAACACACATTCGTAGCTATAGCTTTTCGAAAGGACCCCCTGGTCCATTCGACACCTTAGCTCAGTAGTTACCAACCTAGTCAAACAGTTTGTTTGCTTCTGCCAGAAAAGTTACCCATCTATGGAGAGCCATGTATCTAAGTAATCATATGATAGAATCCTCCATATAAGACGGATATTTTTCTTGATTTTCTCTTTATGCCCTTTTCCATTCTTCATACATTACTTCTTTAAGATTTTACCATTTTTAGTCATTTTCGTTTATAGTTGTTGCCCTAATATTTTAGGTATAAATACCCATTGTAAAGGTAACCGCAATACATGTACATTAGATATTGAATATACTTCCTCTTTTGTGAGCTAACTATGCTTACTTCCCTCTTTTACTCTTATCCTAACCTTTAAGTAAGGTTAGGTGGTGAGTACCCTCATTGGACCAGCTCATGCATCATATCAAGTTAAGCCATGAGTCTAGTTCCCGAGTACATCATATCCTTGGAGCTAATCATAGGTTTTGCTTATTAACTTTCATTGTTGTTCACGTGTTTCTCTTTCCATCTTCATTTTTAAGCTTTTTATAAGCATAAACCTACCCAGATATTGTCATCCTCATCAATCCTTAGCAACTCATATTAGCAGTTGTCTGTCTTACCAAGAAGTTGAAGGAGGAGAAGAAGAAGTCCTAAGTAGCTCAGGAATTGGTTGCTAAGAAGGAGAGGGTAGATAATGAGGAGATCAGGTAGCTACATTGGAGGTTAGGGATGACTTAACTCCCGCAATATGGAAGAAGATCTTTGATTCTAACTTAAAGGAGCCGCAATGGAAGGAGTTCTAGAAGTAGCATTTGATTGAAGGGATGAAGTAAGCCTAGAACATCATAGTATAGGGTAACTACGGTCTTAACTTGGGGTACCTCTCCTTCCTAGATCCTCCACCACTAAGGCTAGAGTTAGAGGATGACTTTAGTGATGAAAGTGAAGAAGATGTTAGGTAAGATCCAAAAGACTCTTTACCTATGAGTCTCCAAGTGCCCATGGTAGACAATCAAGAGACCACTCCTTCAACCTTTCTTATTACTCCTATCACCTTATCAATGAGAGTGTCCATCCCATTTGACTTTAACTACCAAGGCAATTGCATCTTAAAGGATCTTTAGAAGCATTTTGACCAAATTAGCTTAGATGTACTTTTTCTTTTCATTTTTCATTTCTTCATTTTTGAATATGTAATTGTAAAGATTTGAAGTGAATGAAAGTATTGATTTCACTCCTCCATGGTCTCTATTATGTTGTTTTCAATTTCTCATAGTAAAAGTATTTTAAAGTTTAGTTGCTAGGCTTAGTTAAGTTGGGCTCAAGTGCTTCAGCCTAAGGATTTCTTAAGCATTGAAGCCTTGAAAACTCCCTCACCTAATCGCCTCAAGGTACATAGGGCTTGAAGGCCTTGGGTATATAAGAGTTATCTAGTGGTTTGATCCCACAATTTTGCTTCTCGAGTCGAGGCATGTTGGTTTGGAAGTAAAGGATGTTCAAGTTTCGCTGCCTTGAGCACATTGATTTTCGTAAGGCTTTTGAATTGTGCACTTACACAATTCTAGCTTCGTAGCCTCTTGTCTCCTTTTTTTTCACTTTTGAGAAATACTAGGCTTTTTTGCCTCAATTTTTCATCATTGGAGGTTTTTTAGCCTTAAGTCAATTATAGACTATCCATGCTTATAGCCCTAGGTTTTCTAATCACTTAAGATTTGTAACCTTGAATTTAAGTTTGTTATCTGTATGTAGTTAGGTATTCCTGAGTAGGGCTTAAGGACCTAACTCCTAAAGGTCATCTCAAGCTTCATTGCCTTACTTAGGTATGAAAAATTTAATCTCATTATATGTAAGCTACTAAGTATTCCTAAGTTAGCCTTAGGGACCTAACTCTCAAGGATTGCTCCAAGCTTTGTTGCCTATGAAGTATCCTCACTGCCTAAGTTGTTCGATTCTAAGTTGATAATAGAAATATATTGGGCAGGATTATTAGGGATAGGGGGTCCAAAGAATATGACGTATAAGAAAAGTAATGTTAGTCCTCTAATAAATATCAATACATTATAGAGGACAATTTAATAAAAAAAAAGAGTCAAAGATTATTGACATTCCATGTCCTAAGGACTTAGTCGACCGCTAATATAATATACATATGAGAAATAATTAAATAAAGTCTGGAGTTGATCGAAATCGAAAGTCATTTCATGATTAGGCTTAGAATACTATTTAAAGGTGATATATGCTTGGCAAAAAATATTTTATATATTAAAAAATATAAATAAGGAAGGAATATAGTTGGAAATAAAGCTTTATAAAAGCTTGGGGTTATAAGGAAAAGAAATACAAAATAAGTAAGGGTCTAATTAATAAAAATAACTAAAGGTGGTTTTAAGGAAAACAAAGGGTAGCAAAGGGATCTAGAAAGCCAAACTAGGGCTGCACATGGATTTGAGATTCCAAAACCATGGATACCCATGTTTTTAAATTTCAAAGCAAGGTGTTGCAAAACGGTTTTCTAAAACTACATGACACTTGACAATCTTGCCCCCTTACCAAACCCACTATAAAAATCCAATCCTCTTCATTTTATAGTCTTTGGCCAAATTATAGTCTAGGAATATTAAAGGAGTTGTTCTAGAATGCTTAGAAAAATTAAGAGAAAAATAAGAAAATTGGCTTACAAATCTAGGCATTGTGAACGATAACCTACAAACAAGTGGCCACCACCAATTGACACTAAAACCAATGCATAGGTAGGCTAAAAACCCCTTAGGGGTACATGGTGGTTGGAGTTTACGACATCGGTAAGTCTTAGTTTTCACCCTATTTTCAATAGATAATTAAAAATAGTAAAAAAAAGTTGAAAAATTATGAAAATTTATATTCCTAGGGTATTTTTAGCGTATTCTCATGCAAAAGTATCAACTTTTCAAAATATGCATGTTTTATATATCGCTCTTAAGAAATAGGTTGTTGTAAGCAAATTTTTTATCTAATTTTTGAAACGGTAAATGACGTTGTTTCAAAGTTACTTTTTCTATAGATTTCCTATAATGTTTATTTATAAGCTATGTTAAACATTTTTCCAAATTTTCTTGGTAAATTTTTGTTAATTTTGATTTATCCAAAACTACCAACTCTAAAAATTTTGGAAAAATGGTTGATTATCAAGTATCTTTGAACAAATCTGATTTTTTTCCATAGATACAGTATTAGAATGATGTTTCATGAAGTTACATGTGATTTTGAGGCTAAAAGTGGTCAAATGGGTGATTCATCATGATTTTTTAATATTCCTAGGTTATTTCTCAAAACAACCCTTTTCCATAAGAAGAAACACTTAGAGAGCTCAAATTAGGGTTATTTTAGGAATTAGGAAAAATAATCGAAAATAGGACAAAATCTAAGTGTACATAACATGAGGCAAAGAACCACCTATAAATGAGCAACCACCACCACCAAACTCTAAAGGCAATACTTAGGGTTGTCAACATACCCTTGGTAGTGCTTCGTAGTTGGATCATGCAACAATAGTAAGTTTTGGCTTTTATTCAATTTTTGATAAATTATTAAATATAGCAAACAATGTTAGAAAATTATGAAAAATTATATGCCTAAGTTACTTTTAGTGTAATTTCATGGAAAAGTGTCAGTTTTTCAAAATATACATGCCTCTTATATTACTCATATGGAAAGGGTTGTTTTGAGAAAATTTTAGAACAAATCTTAAAAGGAGCAAACAATGTAGTTTATAGCCCAAACTTTTTTCTTGAGATCTCCATTATGTATATTAACATTTTGTGCTAAAATATTTGAAAAAACTACACTTTTGGTTTTCATTTATATACAAAAACCCCAAAAATTGGGAAATTGCAATAAATTAGTAGATTTGGAAGTATTTTCAGTCAAACTTGATTTCTATTCAAATTTTCAATCTTGAAATGATATTTTACATGGTTGCATGAGTTTTTAAAAGAAAGAGTGGCCAAACATGTAATATATTGTGTTTTTACAACCTAAAAGTATCATTTTGTAAAACTAAAATAGTGATGTATTGAAAATCAAGTATGCATGGGCTTTCACGAAATTGTCCAAATTTCAAATCTAAACTTTAGAATGGTTCTACTACTAGTTGTGTCCAAAACTTGGTATATTTTAATGGTTATATGAGGTTTTAACAAGTTTAAGTGTTTATTTGCCTTATAGAAGCTTTTATAGATGGTTGCATATGACTAAGTAAAGAAAATGGCTAGGATTAAAATAAAATATAATGAGGACTTTAATTAAATAGTCTATAGAAGCTTTTGTAGAAGGTTCCTAGTTAGACATCAAAGAAGAAAATAAAGTTAAGTTTGAGCAAATTCTTGAGTAGAAGGTTCCTAAGTAAGACATAAAGTGAAAACTAAAGATGAATCCAAGTAGAAGCTTGAGTAGAAGCTTCTCCAACCATGAATCCTAAGACTAACCATAAGTACAAGGTTCAGTATAAGGTATAAATAATAGAGTGAATAAGAATCCTTCCTAATAAAAGGTTGTGTAAAAGGTTAAACAAGAAGGACCCTAAATTAAAGAGGATTGTGTAGAAGGTCTTGTCAAAGGTCTTAGGTAATAATGAAGTATTCTCACCTAAACATCTAAGGTACGCATCCTCAACTTACAAACACACATAAACTGTAATGAATCGTTTATGTAACTTGAATAAACACTAAAATATAAATCTTAATTATTAGATACCTAAATAACAAGGATCTCAAAGACGCTATTGAAGGCGAAGAATGCTAGAACAAAGTAAGTGGATATTGTTTGTTTGGGAGTGAACTTATGATTACTCCTTAGATTACAATTTTATGTAGTTTGTGTAGAATATGCTTGATTGATAAAGCTTAATTCTAAATCTTGGAATGATGTTTGTTGATTATGCAATGTTTTTATACATGTAATTGATTGATTATGGTTAGTTTTGAATCTTGAAAATTGGTTACCATGAATGTATTAATTGGATTATATTTTCCAAAGGCACATTCAAACTATGGATAACATTAGGAAACAGTTCAATGTTTAAGGTGTTCACTTAAGCAATCTTGATATAAGGTTTAGATTGAGACGATATGACTCTAAGTAAGATTAGTGAGAGTTAAATGATAGTTGATATAAAGAATGGACATTATATTTGATATGGTGCTTAACTCATCATTGGTGCATTCATGGCATGGCATGAAAATGACCTATGGGTTAAATTTTATGAAAATTGAGTTTTATTAAACAAGGATTAGCTATAAAAAGTTGGAATTTTCAAGGGTATAGGCTTACAAATGCTCGAGCATTTTGCTTTGATCACTCTTTATAGTGATCATCACCAGTTTAGGAGTTTTAGGCCTACTTGCTCCTCATTACAACCATCACAAATTTGGGGATCCTACTCCAGCTGCTCCTTGTAGCCATATTGATTGTTAGACATTGCATCTAGATGCTAGACTGAGTTAACCAATCAAATAAAAAACAAGGCTAGGAACTAAGATATCGATATCAATACATTAGCTTAGGTACACAAGCATGGCACCCATTCTTATAGAGATCCCTCAAGTTGATATTATATTTTTTGAATAAATATCTAAATGCTAATATGTTAGAATAACTTGATATACTTGTGCTATATTGTATGCATTTTCTACTCTCACTAAGTTCGTAGTGAATTGAGCAAATATGTATTATACCTATAAGTTAAGACACAAATTAAAAGGGATGCCACCGCTACTAAGGGAAGCCTTTCAAGAGCGCCTAGATTAAAGTTAGCCATTTTGAAGGACTTTTATTTTGATGATAGACTTAGAAAGTTCTTATATATAAATGTTGTAAAAAAGAGTTTGAAGGGCCATTATAAGTTGTACTTGTAGAAGGTTGTATACATATGACTTTAGCAATTATAAGGTTAAACTCCAATGTAATACTCTTTATAAATAAGTTTCTCCTTCAGCAAGATCCTTAGGCCTCTTCACTTACCACCAAATAGTTGTTTCCCACTATACCACAACTGTTCCTTTACTATACTAAACTCTTTACCATTCCCTTGAGATGTACCAACTTGATCCCTAGGGTTTCATTCAATGTGCTAGGTAGTTCCTTAGAATTCTCTTAGTCATGTTTTCATTCTATTAAGCCATCATTTTTGGTAGATCTTGTAATGAGGCTTCTTACGAATTCATTCTCATACCACAACTCTAAATGAGGCTTCTCATCAAGTCCTCAATGATCCCTTCTTTGGTTTTTGTGTAGGTAGAGGTAGATGTGGTAATAGGCACTAGCCATGTTACATCTTAGGTCCTTGGAAGCCTATACTAAATCCTCCTCATTGGTTGCCTCCCCAAGACAAGTTTGGATGGTCTCTCCAACTTGAATTATATGTATTTGAATCGGGGTTATAGTTCCTTTACCCTTGATTGAAATTCCCCATTAAATTAACTTGCTCCTCTTAAGCCTCTCTTAATGGGGTAAAGGGGTCCCTAACTTAACAACTTATGCTCACTTAGTCTAGCCATGTATACAATGATACTCATAAGGCTACTTATGAGCACTAAAACTACCGACTTGATTATCTTTTCCTAAGTGAGAAACTAGGAAGCAAGTGATGCAACTTATTCCGTAAGCGAACTTACTTCATCATCTTTACGTATAATCACCATACTTCTTGATTGTGCTCTCTTAGATTGTTAGCCATGAGGATAAGTTTACATTTTCTCAAACATATCATAGGCTTCTTTACTAGTTTAGTTCATTATAGGGTCCCCAACAGCAACATCAATCATCATTCTCAACTGATATCTCAAAACATTGTAGAATGCTCACCATACTCTACAAGGGTAGACTATGATGAGGACATTTCCTCAATAACTCATTAAATCTCTCTTGACATTCAAATAGGCAATCCCCCTCAATGTCTAAACATGGAATTGTGATTTCTCATTTTCAATGTTTTACCCGGTAAGTAAAAGTATGACAAAAACTTTTGAACTAATTGATCCCATATGGTGATGTAATTAGATAGTTAGGAAATCAACCAACTTCATACCTCATCTCTCAATGAAAATTAGAATAACCTTAGGTGGATAGCATCGTCAAATACCACACTTGTTTTTGTTATGGCATATAATTGCAAAAAAAATTGAATATATTCAAAAGGGTCATCAGATGATGATCAACCAAATTGATTAGGTTGCACCATATGGATTAGAGCTAGCTTTAGATTGAAAGTGCTTACTTAAATAGTTGGCCAAGTGATCAGCGGTGCAACTTCATTCAAATTCGAGATACAATATTCCTATGAGGCTTAGTTAACACCATATCCAGTATTTTCATTCTTGTTAACTCCATTTCCATTTCACCATAGAAAGGTCCTTACTAATTTTCCATACTTCTCAACTATTCTCTTCTCCTTTGTCTTATCATATAAGGAAATGTTTTATCTATTTCAAGGTCAAAATCCTCAAGTATTTCTCTCACTCCCCTTTGTGCACAAATCAACAGGCCCTCAGTTAACTCCTTCCAATTCCAACCAAACTACTAAAACTATAACCTACAAGTAATAATATATAATTCACACTTAACCTAGTGACAATAACAATTTATGAATCAAATTTAGACCGACTTAGAGTTTCTAGATTTTAGCAACAATCAACCATAATTGACTAGAGTATGAAAATAGATTAAAATGAAGATTTTAACAACTAAATAGATTAGAAGCAACAAAATCCACACTATAACTATCAATTACTACTACTAACTACAGCTACACTAATGCCTAAGCCTAATGCTGTAGATTTATTTGATATTAGATCAATTGCCTTCTGCTTGGTAATGGCACCCAAAATTGAAAGGTGATACCAGACACTAGTAACATTAGTATTTTATAAATGAAACTTTTCAAAATAGTGTCAACCTTTAACTAAGTAGAGAGTTGAGAAATTGGAATCGAAAGTAAATGCAAAAACGTAAAGTAATAATCAACACAATAGCAAAGTTATGGGCTTGTGACATACTTTCTATTTAGTACTAAGTTTATGCTATTAGGTTAGTAGGTATGTCTTCAAGTGGTTTTTGATAGAATTCAAATGTGTTTAACCTAAATAGGGTATCTCACTGAACTATGTAGCAAAAAATTTCCTCTTGATCTCATTTGCCTATACGATCAGCTAAACACTTACTTCTTATCTAGAACTAAGTATTTTGGTTTTAGCACTTAGGGGCTCAATCTCTTTTTAGTCTCATAACCTATTTTAATTCACTAGAACTACATAAAGCAATGTGAAGCCAGTGGAATCTCTACTCCTTATCTCCTTTCAGTCTTAAGCATTTTAAAACCTATTGATCAATACTTTACAAACTCATTGATGAAGGTACTTCTACAACTAATCTCCATTCAATCTCATAACTATAGAAACTCTTTTAACTCTTAGGATCTTATGACTAATCTCCTCTCGGTCTCATAATCACAAAAACCCATTAAGAGAATCATTATAATACCATAACAAATTCAAATAGAGTACTAAACACAAAACCTATACCCATATCAAAACTAAAACATTTCACCAACTACACCGTTCATATTGTCACAGATCCATAACAACTAGCATAGCTACTTATGGTTTTAGTAATAACATCAAGAATAAATGAAGAAATAGTAGGAACTTATATGGATAACTAAGATCATATGAGAACAAGTGTATAATGAAGATTAGAGCAATAAACAAGCCAAAATCTAGTATAGATACCAAGAAATATGTATATAAATCTTAAGAACAAATGTTAAATGACATAAAAATGGTAGTAGAACAAAAAAAGACATTAAAGAGCTCTAAAAAAACTAGCGTAAACCCTAGAATAAACTAATTGTAGCTTACTATTTCTGCAATAATCATGAATATTTACAAAGTCAGGCTACTGATTGATTGGTAAGAAAGTCTACTAATTGATTAGTAGACACACGTTGACCTTGCATTGCTCATGTGTTTTATAAAACATTATGTTTGATGATTAGGGTTTTAGCATAGAAAAAACCTTAATCTTGATTTCTTTTACTAATCAATTGGTATTTAAGATACTAATCAATTATCATGGTTAAGTCCATTATGGTCTCTTTTATTCAAGTTCCATCCTGCTCTCTCAATCAATCTATTAGGAGATCAGTTCAACCTTGATGGTTAAAGGTACACCGATCGATTGGTTACCATGGCTACTGATCGATCAATAGGCTAAATTTTCACGAACCTTCTCTTCTTAGCTTCCATGATCAAATAATGGGCATTATCAAGACCATGGTAGCATCTATACACCTATAAGCACTAGATAAAACTAATAAGCTTTAATTGTAAAGTAATCTTTTTCAGATAGTTTGACCAACTTAGCACACATTGGTCCACTTTTTTTTTTCATAAACTCTAATTTTATGTTAAATTCACTAATTTCCCTTATATTTATGTATAAATTGGGGTTTTAAAGTTGAAAAAAATTATATGTTTTGAGTTATGATCAAGGACAACCCTTAGGAAGGACTTTATCATGATCATTGTGGAAAGATTTAACAAGATGGCATGCTTAATGCCTTAATATAAAATCAACGATTCTTTGGCTATCTTCTTTCTTTTCTTACAGGAGGTCATCGAGTTAGACATAGTACTACAAACAATAGTGTTTGATCGAGATCCCAAGTTTCTAAGCTACTTCTAGAAGACCTTATGGAGATGCCTCTAAACTAAGCTTCTATTTAGTACTTCATGCCATCCCTAGACAAATAGACAAATCAAGGTCATCAATCAAACACTAAATTCATCACTCAACGTCACCATAGGAAGGAACTTAGTGAATTGGATCTTATGCCTACCTATCATGGAATTTGCCTATAATAAATCAATACATAGGGTAATAGGCAAGTCTCTTTTCAATGTTGTATATGGATTACCTTGAACTTCCCGTCAACCATGTACCCGTTTTGAGCTAGTACAAAGTCGGATTACTATTGATTGATTAGACGCCTTAAAGGTAATACAGTAGAAGGTAACCTACCACTTAACCCAAGCTACCACCAAGCTCAAGCATAAAGGCCAAGGAAGAAGGTTACAGAGTTTAAGCTCAGCAACCTAGTATGGATTCACTTGAGCAAAGATAGATTCTTGAGCTTTAGGAAGAGCAAGCTATCACCAAGGCGAATGAAACATCTAGAGTTACTGGAAAGATCAACCAAATCGCTTACTGAGTCAACTTATCAGAAGGGCATGGAGTATTTGATTCCTTCAATATTGTTGAGATAAGCTTGTATGCCCTTAAGGAAGAATAGAATGAAACCTAAATAGATTTGATCCTAAATGCCAAACAATCCATAGGGGATGACAGGAACCAAGGTACTTTTACTCATTCCCATGCTCATGGGCTAATTACATTGGTCTATCGAGCTCTTTGATACGAGGTAAGCACACCTACCAAATTATAATATAGTGGATATGAGTCTGAATGTCGATCCCTTAGAGACCCCAAATAAATACTAACCTTAGCTCTATTATTTAATTGATAAATTCAATTTCAAGAATTTAATTCTTTAAATTAAAATTGTAGCAACAACTTAAATTAAGCAACTAAACAAGAAAGCAAAACATTAAAGATCTAATTCAAGATTCAATAATATACCTAGATCTTGATTCCTTAGATCTACACATGCAACTTTCACTAAAGACAATCTAACCCCATCTTTAATTTTCTTGACCGGGAGAATTCTCCATTAAAATTAATAACTTTCTCAAGCTTATTAACGCTAAGCTTTAGATTACCTAATAGAACCTCTTCCTCGTAGCATAACCTAAGATTGCATTATTGTACAACGAATTCTCTTAAAGATAATATTATAGATGAAGAAAAATCTCGTAATTTATCTCTAACATTGTATAAACTCTCGCTAATTATACTAGATCTAATTATATAAAAAATCTCTCGATCTTCTTGTATAATATCAAATTTTAAAATTAATACCTATAGGAATATCAATCCAAAACATGAGGGCACATGTAATTAATCTAAGAAAACTAAAGAATTGCATTAAATCTAATAAAAGCAATTGTTACATGAATAGATCTAGGTTCTAAAAGATGTAAATACTAAAAATCTACTCCCTGCTCATGATAAAAGAGCAATCTTTAATAAAAACTAAGAAAGGTAAAAGAAATAGATCATGACTTTGACAAAATAGTTCTCAAATCTCGAGACCTTGAAGTCTTAGTGCATTACACTCGCTTAAATGTTTTGTTATTGGAAAGCTCTCAAAAAATCTTGCCAAAAAGTTCTCTAAACAAAAACCCTAACTAAGCCTTAAATAGAAGAAGTGAAATAATATGTTTACTGCAAATGACACAATCAAGTGACAACTATATCACCCAACTGTGCCACTTTCATCTAATATTTCTTCAAATCTCTTTTTTCCTTTTTCAAAATCTTAGGAATGATACGATTGAGGACATGATCATGTCCTTTGGTCATATAACTAATGTCCATAATTAAATTTACGCTTCAAATTCTCCTAGCAATGACACAATTGTGTTGTTCAGTTATGTAGATCTTCAAATCTTCATAACTTTCTTATTTTAGCTCTAACTTGAGTAAAACTTGTTTATATCTTCTCATTTTCTTATGTAAATCATTTCAAAACCTAGAAAACCTAATTTTATTCAATTAAGTATCATTTTCTATAAATGAACTCAAAGTTCAAAGAAAAAGCATAAAAAATCACCATATAAAAGATAATCAATTTAGTACTTATCACTCTCTCTTAAAAATTTATAAATAAGAAAGTTAAACTTCTCTAGAGAACTTACTTACTTAGGTACCTAAGCCCCTACTAAAACTATATTGTCCTTCAAGTGAAATATCTACATCTCAATCTAGCCAAGGCTAGCTCAATAATTGATTGGCCAGATTGAGACTATCTTGAAAATAGACACCTTAACTTGAATGCAGTATCTCTAAGCTACTTGCATCAGTTGTCGACCTATATGCCATTTCTCAATCTAAAGGTTAATCACCATGCTGGAAACTACTAATTATGGAATGACACTTATGCTTTACATTTTCTAAAATTATACTATGTACTAGGCTCATATTCCCCATCCAAATGTTTGTTATACCCTTATAAATTCATTTGTATACTATTAATAGCATGGTACCCTTTTTGGTTAATGCATTAAGCATAGGAATTGCCTTAAAAGAGATGTATAAAACTCGTGCTTGTAATCAACTTCAATCATCTAGCTAATTAATATTCACTCTTGTCATCTTCTTCCTTATGTCTTACATATTAGCACTTAAATATCTTAAGTCTAAGTCCATTCTTATCTAACCATTGAGTAAGTTAAATAGCAAGTACCCTTAAACCACTACCACTACCCTTAAGTCATATTTTGTAGTGTTTTGAGGTTCATGTGAGCTTTAGTAGTGCATCATATCTACTAGTTGTACATGAAGTTGCTTATACATTAGCTCTCGTTTCATTTTCAAACACTCTTTGATGTATACGAGATGACAACGGGTCAGATGAATAGAATAGGTATTCGTAGATTTGAGTGGGTATGAAGAACAGGAAGTAAAACAGAGTTTTTGAGTGTGAATGTGTATGGATATCACGCACCAAGAGACAAACACATTTAGGACTTTGAGCTCGAAATAGAGTTCAATACAACTCACAAACACCAAATGTCGCTCGGGATTCAATTGAAGGTTAAATGTAACTCACTAACTAGTTTAAATGTAAGGGTTCACCACAATTTTAGGGTCAAGATCGATAAGAATGCAAGAGAGAATAAAGAGTTTAATCAACACTCAATAATCCGATAATGCTAGCTTGAGAGTAGCCTTGCTTAAAAAGGGAAAGATTCTAAAATGCAGGAATATGCTTTTCTGTCTAATTTCATATCTCTCATATCTCTAATGTTTACAAATGTTGCTATTTCTAGCAAGTTCTAAACCTTGGTGGAAAAATTGTAAATAATGTATAAGGCCTTAAACTTTAAAGAATTAGGCCCATAAATAATATAAAGGAAAACATATATAAGAATACAAAACTATGCATCTTATAGGGGAAGTTGGTATGGAGTAACTTGGTATGTCCTGGAAGCAATTGTATCTAAACAGGACAAGGTCGGCAGTTGGATGTACAGGATTAGGAAGGAGTCTCTGAAGTCTTATAGTGTTTAGCTGAGACACCAGAAAGGTTGGCCCATAATTGCCGAGTCTTAGTATCACACGATACGAGTCTCTTGATGCTGTGCCAAGTGGTTCTTTGGTCTCGAATACTTGGCCTTGTAGTATCTCGGCACCTCGACTGATGATAAACTTAATGTCAAGTGCTTATTTTCGTTCCTCTTATCTTCTTATCTATAACTCGGCTTCAGCAAGCATTGATAAGCCTTAGCTTGGATATGGTCAAAGGCTGATTCCCATCAATCTTGAGGTTCATAACCATTTGTATGTGATAGTTTGCATACATGTGACCATTATTTGCAGATCCGCATCAACCCTCACATTCTCCTTTTTTAGCTTATTCCTCTCCTTCCACACATGCCTACTAGTTATAAACTATACATATCTTTTATGCCTATGCCACCTTTCCCTTTTAATTTCTTATTAATTGACCTCTCATTCTACATACAATCTCTTCTTCTCTTTCTCTCTTTTGTCTACCTATGTTACTTCCAATCATATTATCGCCCTATTTTTTATTATTTTATCCATTCTAGTTAGGTTTTATAACTGTGTCATGGATTTATTTCTTACATTCCATAGATATGAAAAACTTAACCTAACTTGTAATTTTATCCATGAGCACTAGCATTTAACCATTTTCTTAGACATGATTTAGTTATACAAGACTTTAGCATGGCGCTTTCATTTTGATTTCTTCATAGTTTTGGGGTTCATATGAATTTTCACTCGCTTTCAGTGTTTCTTTAAGGAAAAACATGCCTTTTTGCAATGTGATGCATGTCAAATGATTGATTGCTAAGTTTGTTAAATTATTGTAAGTTAGTAATTTTTTACCCCGTTGTTAGGAAGAATTGATGTTTAGTAACTCAAATAAAATCATGTTATTTAGACATATTAGGACTATGAAATTATGAACTAATTTGTTGCCCCTTTTTTTTTTCTTGTTTGAAGTTGATCGGTTTCTAACTATACCTTTATTGATGCTTTGTTTAAATTTTTCATTTTTCTTCTCCCCATTTGTTGGTTTTGTTGTATATTATTAAGTTTTAAGTGCATAGAAGATGTTATTTGGGTATAAGCTTCATTTTTCCCTCCGATTTTAGGGAACTATGCTTAGAAGGAGACAATAAGGATAAGAGATTCTAAAACTTGAGATGCTGTAAGAGGAGCATTCAATGCTATGCTTTTACTCTTTAACTTAAAAGAGAAGCTCTAATAAGCTTTAAAGGAAGAAGTTTGTGAACACCTATTGTATATATTTAGGAGTACTTGCTCATATTGGTTTGGATGCTTAGGTGAGGGGGTTGATCATTTTTAGTGGTTAGAAAATGCTGTTTAAGATTAGAGAGCTAATTTATGAGGAACTCACTCTTAAGTTTTTTACTACTTGTAAGTTGGATAAAGATCACATCACTTGGAGGATAGATAACTTATTGAGCTTTAGGTTAGTGGAGTGACATATCAAATGAGTATGCCTTAATTTTCCATAATTATGGGTTTGTATGATGAGGAGTATACTCAAACTAATGACAATAAGACATTACCAATGACTTTATCTCAAGGGGTAAGTCAGAGAAGTTATAAGAGGACATTGAGTAATTATCTAGTATATAATCCTAAGAACTAAAACTAAGTACTTGCATTCAAAAAACTAAAGTTAGTAAAAACAAAGTTATAAAAATGACTAACATTACTAAACTAATTAAAAGAAGTAAATAACTGCAATAATAATAATCATAAAAAAAAAAATAGAATGGAATCCAAAACCATCTAACTGGTCAGATAGGTTGAATTCGAGTCTTGTTCGTATTCATAGACAGTACAACGGGCGTGCCGTATGATGTGTAGGCATGTGTGTTGTGTTGACCGTAAAGTGAATGTATAGGGTTGCGTGTATGTGTTCTAGTCATTCGGCATCGTACTAGACTATGAGCATCCGATGAGAGTGAGTGTGTGTATCAATGCTGTATAGCCATATGTGAGTGTATGAGTGATGTGAGGGATTGTATATGGGTAAGCGTATTTATCAAGCAAGAGTGATGTATGTGAGTAAGTGTGTGAATTAGAAAATTGAAAAGGGTATAGATGTGAATGGTAAGGAGATTATGTAGTGTGTATATAATGTGAATTGTAAAAAATGTAGTTTTTTAGCCCCCATCGTCCACTATTTATGGGCTACCAATATGAATCTTTTAGATCTCTTTGAATGACAATTCAATTTTAACAAATCCAAGATATGATGATATGACAAAAAATCCTAGATACGAAAGATACAATTTAGATTTTTTGAAGATTCAATCTAGTTTCTAAAAACCCTATATTGATTTGGGTTTTCTATTTTTCAAGCCCAGCTTAGTCCAACTTGATCTAGCCCAATAACCCATTTAATAAATTCTATATCTATTTTAGCCCAATATAAATTGGATAAAAATTAACTTTATATCGGACTAGACTAAAATATTTTAATGAAACTCAATCTTTTTAACGACTTAGAATTTACTAAATTGAATGTACACCATTATCCGATTCAACTCTAAATGACTCGACTTAATACTTTATTATTTTTAAAATTTTCATTTTTATAATTATTTTATTTTTTTAAAACTTCTTCCTTTTTATTATTTAAAAAAAAAACTAGCCTAATGAAAAACACTAAAATAAAAAAATGAGGTATATATAGCTACCCCTCATTAAATGAAGTTTGATTAGAACTTCATTATAAAGATAAAAGAGATACCTATTTTTGCTAAGCCTTACTTTGAATCGATAGAATGGGGATTATAGACTTGAATAATCAACTAAGCTATATTTTATTTAAAAGAAAGATATCGACTTGAAAGGTTGATGTAAAGAATTATAGTTAGTCTTGAAAAGGTAGGGTAAAGGAATGGAAAACCCATCTTTAAAGGATGACATAAACGAATAAGAAACCTGTCTTGAAAGAATAGGGTAAAAACACTAGGTTGCCTATCTTAAAGAGATAGGGCTAAAGATTTACGGCATGTTTAGTTAGTAGAATAGAATAAAGGAGGAATGGAATAGTAATTATTAGGGAATGGAATAGATGAGTAATATAATATGAATGCTTATTAAGACGTTTACTTGAATGAAATGGAATTATCGCTATACCATTTAGTTATATTAGTATAATACAAAATACGAGTTGAATAGGAATTAAAATTACTAAAACACCATTCACAGAAATAAATTAGAAAAGATAAAACGGACATCCCCAATGCTTTTCTACGTCTACTTTGCCTTTTATAGCATTGCCTTCCAATTGGAACAAGGGAAGTCAACCCTAACAAGGTGATGATTGCTTGACCTAGCATTGGTACATTCCATTGCATTATTCGTCCCCATTCACTTTGCTGAACTCTATGCAAGGAAGTTCACAAATCAAAGCCTTAGTAGAAACTTTGCTACCATTATTGAAATCAAATCATGGTTATTTGCCATTTAAGATGCACTCAAGCATGGATCGTACCAATTCTTGTTGGAAAATGTAATGGTTAGAATAGGTATGTATGATAAGGGAAAAAAAAAAAGAAAAAATCACAACACCTGTTCAAAGAGAGAAGATACATACTAATCTTACTCAGCTAATGGATGGGACAACAAGTTGTCTTCAAATTTTGGGTAGTACTTCTGATTTGTGCATGGACCATGTATGGCCAATGGTAAGGAGTTTGATCAATGGTTCTTCGTAACCTTGAAGCCCTACTGCACTTGTTGAGGTTGTGATTAGGTTTAATTAGGGCATTTGTGGAAAAAAGAAAAGGCAAAAGTCAAGAATCCACATTCTTTAGTCCATCTATAGAGTCTATATTCCATGTTTTGGGGGAAAAGACAATGTCATGGAATTAAGACTCCTTCTCTACAATTACAACTGAACAAAGGAATAAAGGGACTTCAGGGAATGAGAGAGGAATGGAATTTGCATTCCCCTCTACTAAACATATCGTTAGGGTGATTAAGAGGCCCGTCTTAAAAGGATGATGCAAAAAGGAGCCATATCTTAAAAAAAATAGGTCAAAAGGTTGCTCATGTAAACCCTACGAATTCAGCTATTTAAAAGTAAAATTGAACCTTAGCACTATAGATAATCTTGCAAGTCAATAAGGCTGAGTTAAATAAAATTTTTATTAAATTAAAAATTTGAATATATTATGCGTAATAAAAACTCTAGAAAATCGACCGAATGAAAATCCTAAATCCTATGTATGTGTAAATATCCAAAATTGAACTCAATCTTGATAAAAACCTACCCCAAAACTATAATTTTAAGCTTATAAGATGAATAAGTGTACCCCACTAGTAATAAAACCTTAAATGAATATAGTTATCGATTTATATACGTAATCACGTAAAATTATTAACAAACGTGTTAAGATAACTCTTAATTATTACAAACATAATGGGTAACAATTTAATTAATAAATTTTATAAAAATTTCAATCTTATTTGTAATTGCTAAATTTATCATTTTTCTTTTAAAAAACTTGTTAATTGATTTTTATTTTCATTTTGTTCCTTCTTTTCCTTTTTTCTTTCCCTATTTTCTCTTTTCCTCGACATGAATGCTTGAACATTCTTACCTAATGATGTGTAGACTGCTTTTTCACCATGCGATAATTATTTACTTAAAACAAATCTAATAGATAAGGGTTGTGTCTTGTCAACTAATAAGACTCTGTTATCTTGATTTTTTTATCCTTTTATTTCTTTCCTTAATAACACAAATTGCTACCTTTTCCTTTTTTTGGTAAAACACGTTGGAGCAAAAACAAAACATACACCCATTTTTTTTTAACACATAAACAAAGTCCCATAAATTCTCTTCCTTGTTCCAAACAGTAAAGCATCTTTTCCTCTTCCTTTTCAACTTCTTTTGACTTCAAAAAGAAGACCAAGAAGAAGAAGAAGGGCCTCACCATCTTTTATTCATCAAATCACTAAAGAAAATAGATAAATAGTATGTATAGTATATTTATTTTGTATTAACCATTTTTATGTATTTTTGTACAAATATGTATTTGATAGAATTTTTAGGTACTATAAGATTATGCAATAGAAATATATGTAATATTAGCATTTCCATATGTATATGTATTCATATAGGTAAGTACTAAAGTATATTAACATGTAAATTCATGTTATATTTAATATATAACGTAAAAGACAAGGTATATATATATATATATATATATATATATATATATATGCATGTATAATATGTGTACACCATAATATATATAATGTATTTTCATTTATAAATATATATATATATATGTGTGTTTATATATATATATACATGGGATATATGTGTATGTATATTTGTATATGATAGTATATATATATATATATATTAAGAAATTTCAATAGACACATATATATAGGTAATTGTAGCCATATATGTATGCATATGTATAAGATACAAAATATACAACTACGTGTATATATATATATCCATATGAATATTATTTGTAATATATTTATAAATATATTATATCATATCATATCTCACAAGTATACTGTATGTATAAAATACTTATATTAATAATATAGTATAAATCCAAATACGATTATACTTAAATAATACATACATTGTATACTATAATAATATATTAATAAATAAAATAAATTAATATATATAAAAGAATATATACTGTGGAATACAAGAAAAGGGGGGAAACAATTAATTTACCCAATGTAATAAAATATAATAATAAATACAATTATATACATAACACGTAAAAATATACAAATTGAGAAAAATATTGAATTTATACAAAAATAGTAGAAATGACACGTAGCATTTTCCTTTGTTACCATGTTAGCATATAATAATTTTTAATTAAATTCGTAATTAAAAATAATAATAAAATAATTAACTAATGGGAAAATGATTAAAATAGTAAAAATGAATTAAATAGGTATTAACCCTCAAAAATAGCAAAATACATAAATTATAATTAAATAAACTCAAAATTAAGAAAATTACAAAATATAAGAGTTAGATACTTATTAAATCATAAATATGTAAAGAAAAGCTTAAAATAATAATTTATAATTAATTAAGTCAAAATAATAAAATTCGTAATTTTTTACACTATAATGAAAAATATGGGTTATAAATTCCAAAACAGACCTTCCTATAAAAAAGTACGTCAAAAAACAACAAAGATAGACTATAAGTCCATAAAAATCGGAGTTAAAATGAAAAAATTATATACAACTGAAAATTTAAGACAAACCGAAAAAAGTAAGTAACAGATTTAAGTTAAACTATGTTTACACCATATTTAGGTTATAGTAGGAAACTAGGCAAATAATAATAGATATTTAGTTAATCAATTGACCTAGTTTTTCAGAATACTTATGGATTTATTTATCTTTTAGGTACCAAATTATCATGAATTAGAAATCCCAAAAGATCGGAAAGTGAGCATTACTCTAAGTGAAGGAGTTCTTATGATCTGCTATCTGCTTGTTGTTTATTATTTGTATGCTGCTTATTGGTTGATACTAATTGTTTGATTAAATGATTGATTTCTTTGTATGCTATCATCTATGTGATCACTTTCTTAGACTGGTAAATATAACAATTCAACTAAATTAACTAGTTATATCTATCGCATGTCTTTGACTCAAATGGTATACTGATGGAGAGTATTAGCTTTGCAAATTTTTTAAAAGCATTTTTAGTAAATTTTTTCCTAATCTTAAATATATTTTGTATGTTTTCTATGAGGGCTTATAGTGTCTGTGAATAATATTTTTATCGTTAAGGTAAAATTAGCATAGTACCTTCAATTAATTGTGAGAGGATTGACACATTTGTATCTATAAGGCCTTAGATATATGTTGATACCAAGAGGACTCACTTTGTATGCTCGAAGGGCTTTGATATGTTCGGTGGATGGCCCTAGTTGGGGTCTACCTATATTGATTGTTGTTTCTCAAACTAGGGTAATAGTCAAGTATTGTCTAGTAAGACATTACCCCCAAGTAGCCTTATGCAGTTAAGGTGAGGTGCTTCATACGGGTAAGTACAAAAGAAAAATTGACGTATAGATGACATCAATCTACACCTTCCATAATTCCAAACTCCTATGGATGTGTTGCATACATTCACTATGTTTGCATTCATTTCGTATGTAGATAGCTTATATGTGTGCTAATAATATTTGATAACTTACTTGAAAAGTAGTAGTAAGAAACAAACTCGTTAAGTTATGATCTGCTCATTCCTTTGTAGTTTCTTTTGCAGGTTCCTTTGAGCAAGGATTAAGGAAAATCTTAAGATCAAAGTATAAATTGGAAATAGGTTTGATAATGTTAGAGTTAATCAAAATGTATATAGGTGGTATAGAAACCATTGATGTAGAAAACATTTAGATGATAAGATTATGTATAATATAGTATTTCTTATAAATTATTAAGTTGTTTTATCTTATCTTAGGATTTAGTAAGAGATATTGATTCTCTACAGTTTTACTAGATTGTACAATACTGAATATCCTTATTCATTTATATTTTATAGTAAGTTAATTAATTAAAAATAAAAAACCTTAGTTATTAATTGTTTAGAGTCTTCCAATCTCTAACTTGCATGGTGGTTTTCATATCATGGGTATATACATGATATGAAAATTTTAGATAATCCTACTAGGCCCTTCTTAGGGTCATGATAACCTATCTTGAAAGAATAGGATAAAAGGTTTAGGGTGCTTATCTTGAAAGGATAGGGATAAAGGATTAACAGTACTTATTTTGAAAGAATAAGGCTGAGAATTTAGAGGCTCGTCGTAAAAGAACGAGGCAAAAGATTAGAGTGCCTATCTTAAAAGGATAGGGT
Source organism: Lumnitzera racemosa (assembly GCA_024138005.1). Lineage (NCBI taxonomy): Eukaryota > Viridiplantae > Streptophyta > Magnoliopsida > Myrtales > Combretaceae > Lumnitzera > Lumnitzera racemosa. The sequence continues at coordinate 49,996,710 of JAMXBC010000007.1, forward strand.
CTTTATCTTGAAAGGATAGGGTACAACAAATTAAGAAAGCTCATTTTGGAAGGATAAGGCAAAAAGATTAAGGGGCCTATCTTGAAAAAAATAAGGCAAAAAGGATAAGAGACTTGTCTTGAACGAATAAGGCAGAAGGATAGGGGCTTGTCTTGAATGGACAGGCCAAAAGGATAAGGGAATGTTTTGAAAGGACAAGGCAAAAGGATAAGGTAGGCACTATGCCGAAAAATTGATGTTCTTAGAAGACAAATTAGCTTCTCAAAAGGATAGATCTTTTGAAGAAGAAAACTTAACAAAAGGGTTTGAAGGCATGACTATTTCTTCGTAATCCTTTGATAACTAAAGTTCCTTAATGTAGGATGACAAAATTACATATAGGGAAACTTTTTGAATTTGGAATAACTAAAGTTCTCAAAATTCCTAAGATAGTCTAAGCTCATAGTATGATGATAAAGGTTTATGAATAATCTTTTCATAGAATGGCTAAAGCTCTTGAATATTCTCACACCATTGTTCCTAAACTAAGAATGACTAAGACTCTTGAATTAGATAACCAAAGTTCCTAAGGAAGGATGACTAAGGTTCTTGAACCGAAGTTCCCAAGACAAGAATAAATAAGGCTCCTGTTAAGATAACTAAAGTTTCGAAAGGATCACTAAGGTTATTGAAATTCCCTCGAGGAATTATTGAAGTTCTTCACTCTACGGAAACTAAAGTTTACATTGCAAGTTCTTAAATTTTTCTCTTTTTGACACTTAAAGGAAAGACCAGTGCCTTTTTATTCAAAAAATTGTTCATCTTTTTCTTATTAATAACTAATGAAATTATACCAACTTTGAATGTTATAGATAAGTAGTATGCTCATTCTTTTAGCTGATTGGCCATTCATTCTTCATCTTTAATTGCTTATCTGCTACAATGATGGAATAAAACTTCAACTGCAAACCTTTTCCTTCTTATCATAAGGAATTATTATTCGATTATGAGTGAAGGGCTTCTAATGCCCCTAAGGCATGCTTGACTTTTGCATCCCTATGTTTCATACTAAGGAAAGTTTCTTAATTATTTGAATAATTTAGTGTAAGAGGATTTCCTCACACTCTTAAATAGCTTGCTTTCACTCTCAACTATAGTTCCAAAAATTACAATTAGTCTTGGAAGTGATTCACTTTGATTGATTTGATAGGTCTTTTCTTGAAGATTGTAACGTAAGCGTTTGGTCATTGGCTTAAACAAAAGGAGAAATGGATGTGTTTGGCCAATTTTGAAAAATTAATATTTCAACCCACTTAGTAGGAAAATGATAAGATGGGCTTGTGCCAGTTTCATGAGCAATGATTGCTTAAGATAAGTCAATTCTTTGGTCAAAAGAGTTTCATTAGGGTTAGTATATTGAATGAGGCTACTCAACTAGAGTTTCATTCCTTTATGCTTATAATCTCTTGCTCAGGTTTTTTATTTGAAGGATATTAGGGGTAAACTAAGGAATTTCCATTTCATCTTAAGATTCATGGGTCTAACTATTTCAAAACATTTGGGCCTTAAGCCCTTTAAGAGCTTCCCTTTAAGAGATTTTGAGCTATCCTTTGGGAAGCAATTACCTTACTTTTGTTTTCTTATTCTTTCTATTTTTATTTTTTTCTTCTTTTTCTTTTTCCTTTGTTTTCCTTTTTTCTCTTTTATTTTTCTTTCTTTTTTTTTTTTCCAAAGGTGATCACCCTCCATGTTTCTGAGTTTTCACTTGAAGATATTGATGGCCCTAAAACCATGAGCTTAAAGTATATATGCCCAGTGAAGTGTTTAATCTTTGGATGAAGATTAATCTTACAAATCCAAGATACAATTGTAAGACAAGAAATCCTAGATACAAAAGATACGATTTAAATTCTTTAAAGATTCAACCTAGTTTCTAAAAACCCTATATTGATTTAGGCTTTCTATTTTTCAAGCCCGACCTAATCCAACTTGATCTAGCCTAATAACTTAATTAATAAATTCTAAGTCTATTTTGTCTCGATATAAATTAGATAAAAATCCACTTTATATTAAACTGACTAAAATATTTTAACGAAGCTTGATCTTTTTAACGACTTAGAATTTACTAAATTGAACATACACCATTATTTGATTCGATCTGACTCTAAATGACTCGACTTGAAACTTTATTATTTTTTAAATTTTCCTTTTTTAATTATTATTTTATTTTCTTAAAACCTTCTTCCTTTTTATTTATCATTTTTCTAAAAATTGGCCCAATAAAAAACACAAAAATAAAAATGGTAAAAATGAGATATTTACATGTATTAATTAGAATTAAGTTACAAGACCTTTTGTAATTGATTACTATAAATCGGATGATTTGCATTAAAGAAGACATAGCAATATGCTATTTCATTCAATTATGGTTCAAAAACTAAAAAGGAATAATTTAGTTTATGTCTTATTTATTGATAGAAGGGATAAATTGGTTAATCTTAGTTATTTATTCACTTTGCGAGAAGAAATTTTACTTAGAACTTAATTTCCTTAAACTAAACCTATTAAAGACACTATATTTTCATTAATTGGTTTTTCTAATTATCTAGTTACAATTGAATCCTTTGCAAATATTGAATATCCTAAGTTAACTGTTTTTTTTTTATTTGTTTTCATAATTTAATTATTTAATAAAACCTTGAATTTGTTTGCTAGATTTAGATAGGACTGACACTAATAAAAGTTGAGACCATTCTCTATATGTTTGACCTAGTTCTCACTATTTCTATTATTGCATATGCGACCTAGTGTTCTTGTTAGTAGAAATACGCTTTTGTTATTTGTTATAAAAAGTAAGGTTAGGTCAAATGTATCAAGTTTTTGGCACATTTCTAAGGAATGTTTTGCAATAACTTAGTTTTTAGGATGTCTAGAGTTAAGTGCTTTGTTTGTACAGCTTCTTTGCTTATCTTTGTTTCCTTTGTTTATTTTTCTTTTAGTTTCTTTTTATTATCTAATTTTTGCTTCTTGTTATTTTATTTTGTAGTAACTTCTTTAAGAAGATTGTGGAGTATGATGTTGTTATGGACAATTATTTAAGAACTTTTCCATAATGTTATACTATAGAGCTTCAAGTATAGATTCTTTCCTTCAAGCAGTATAAGGGTTAACCACTACATGAGGCATAGTTGGGATTCTATGATTTAATAAATAGATGTCCATATCATGAGACTCCCACCTAGAATCAACTGCTAATATTTTATGATGGGATCCAAAATTAGGAGAAATTCAAGATTGAAATTACAATTCATGACCATTAATAAAAATGCTAGTAATGCAAGTAATTAAAATAATTGATGAATTGGCATATTATGAATATGATAAGTGGTCTCCCTTTATACTTATTGTGACCTCTGATACATGCTCAAATCTTTGGCACAAAGACGATACGTATCCCATGCAGTAGATCTTAGAACCCTAAATGTTGAGCTTGAAATAGGGTTCGATACAACTCACGAACATTAAAAGTTGCTCAGGGTATCAAATGAGAGGTTAGATGCAATTCACTAACTCACTCAAATGAAGGGGTTGACCATAATCTTAAGGGCAAGAACAAAAAGAACACAAGAATGATTAAAGAGTTTGATTGACACTTAATAATCCAGCCAAAAGGCAAGCTATAGGAGCTCAAAATTAGCCTTACTCAAAAGAGGAAATTCCAAGTGCAGGAATATATTGTTTGGTCTATTAATGTATATTTCTTCTATTGTTTACAAATGTTGCTATTTATAGCAAGTCCTAAACCTTAGTAGCAAAATTTAAATAATGTACAAGGCATTAAACCCCAAAGAATTGGGTCCATAAATAAAATAAAGAAAACATGTACAAGAATACAAAACTATGCATTTAATAGGAGGTGGCTTGCAATTAATCTACCTGCCTTAGAAGGAGTATAATCTAGATTAGACGAGGTCAGCATTTGGATGTTGAACTACGAGGAGGAGTCTCTAAAGTTTTGCGCTGCTTCATTGAGACACTAGAAAAGTCGGTCCATAATTATCGAGTTCTAGAATTAGTCGGCACTAGTCTCTCGATACCATACCAAGTGGTTCTTTGGTTTCTTGTGCTCGACCGTGTAGTATCTCTTCTTCTTAGTAGACAACATACTTGGTGTCGAGTGTCTCCTTTTCTTCCCTTCGGTCATTTGTTATTAGTTTGTCCTCGGCAAAACTTGATCAGCCTCAACATGGATATAGTTGGAGGTTAGTTCCTATCATTATCGCGACTCCAAAAGGAAGTTTTCCTCGACGTTAAACATTGAGCACGGGCCGGGATGCCAAACAAACTCCTCTTCCCTTTTCACTTCACTATAGGTGCCAAGTGTCTCTAGATTTTCTCAACGCTAATAGGGGTTAAGCAATAGCTCTTCCCATCCTTCTAAACTATGTATGTACTGAGGAAGCCATCATGGATCACCTTTCGATCATACTCCCATGGTCGACCAAGAAGTAAATTTATGGCATTCATAGGGACCACATTAAATTCAATCTCATCCTCATACTACCCTACCTTAAATGTTATTCAAGCTTTGTTTTGCACATAGACTATACCTTTTTCATTAAACCACTTCAATCCATAAGGTTGGGGGTATAGGTAGGTCTATAATTTCATCTTTTCGACTAACTTAGTAGAGACGATGTTGGTGCAACTACCTCCATCGACAATTAAGGAATAAGTCTTCCCATTCACTGAGCAACATATGTGAAATAAATTTTCCCTTTGTTTGGGATCTGCTTTTAGGTTAGCTTACTTATTTGTCATGGCTATGAGGTCATCTAGGTTTTTAGCATAGACATCTTCTTCTATGAACTCGTCTTTTGAACTTTTGTCACTTTGACTCTCTACTTGAACATTAGGTCTTTCGCCTTTCAAGACCATGACCCTCTTATTCAGACATTGAAAAGCAATATGTCCATAGCCTAAGCATTTGAAGCACTTCACATCTCAGGCCTGGTTACCGGGTGCCTTCTCTTTGTGATTAGTGGGTTAGTGTTTATGCTAGGAGACTTTGATTTCTTGAAGATATAAGTAAGGTTTAAGTTGTTATAACACCAAAAACCATTTTAAGAAACAAACTCATGAAACCCTTACATGAAGTTGAAACATAGGCATGTAAAGTTGGTGTTTTGTAAAAATACTTTTTTAACACTTTGAATGGAAGATTTTAAGTTGAGAAAATCTTGAAACAAGAACTTGAATGAAAGATGAATATACTGGACATGAGGATTCAAAAGTCCTTTGAATGTTGATTTTATTTCTGTTAAGTTAAACAAGCTCAAATCTAGACTTAAGTTAAGGAAAAATTCATCACACGAAGTTTTATGAAGAAACCAACTTTGTATGACACGAGCTATGATATGGAAGTTGTGTTAAGTATAAGATCTTCTATTTTTTTGTATGGAGTATGAGTTAAAGAATCATCTTATGGAAGAAAAGTTAAGTTAAGATTTGGATACAAGTAGTTTAAATGCATAATCTAACACCTAAACTTAAGAAAATGATGAAACAAGTTGAAAAAAACAAGAGAGAACCCCTTGGAATCATCATGACCAGATCTGGAACATGGGTAAGAGACACTTAAAAATATGATAAAAGTAAATGAACAAAGTGAAAAGATCAACTAAAACAAGTATAGTAAGTATAGAAAGCCTAAAACTCAAAACCGAGCTTAAAACTCTCAAAACAAGCCTAGAACTCTAAGTTGGGCCTTCAATAAAATTCTAATCAGTACTTTAAAATTTTAAGAGAGGTTGTTTTGAAGCCCATAAGAAATCTACCTAAGGCTTCATTAGCCCACAAAAGTTACTAACTTTAGTTTGAACAAAAAACAAGCTCATTTGACAACTTAAGCCTACTAAAAGGCCCATGAAGTGGTTGTTAGCCTTAGGAGTATAAATCAAAGTTGTAAATTTGATCTCAAGGAGTATTTTTAGCTTAGTATTAAATCTTAAGACCAAGCCTAAAGGATTTCTCAAGTTATCAAGAAGCCCATTTACCAAACAAGGCCCAAAAGTACTCCAAAACATGAGGATCGCTACTGTTCTAGACCTATGGACAAATTTTCATGCCTCATTTCGAAAATATAACTTCACCACGTTAAAGTACACTCGAAAACAATGAAGATTGACTATAATATCATAAAAATCGGATTTAAAACAAGAAAGTTATATGCGATTGAACTTTTAAGTAAAATAGGAAAAAAAAATTATGAAACTAAGTCAAAAGTATAACTTAAAAGGTTTTAGCTTAGTTTTCTCAAAGTTTTATTTCAAATCCTTACAGTATTGTATTTGCGATGTCCAGGGGACCCGGCTTTGGGGAGACGACCTATCCCGGATTATTTTGATAGATCCGCATGGCTGAGTAAGTGAATTCCCGATGACTCTTTATTTGATTTTGCTTGTAGAATAGATGCACCTAAACTTATATATATATATATAAATTTGGATGCTTGTAGGATATGGGAAATGCATTTGTATGAATTTTGGGATGAATGCGATGACTTGTTAAATATATATGATAATGGGAATTGTTAGTACTAATGTATACATGTGAATTGTATGGAATGAAATTGTTTAATCACCTTGAAAATCGAGTTAATCACCTTGAAAATCGAGTTAATCACTTGCAAGATTAAGAAATCAAAATGAATCACGTATTCCCCATATTGCATACGGATAACATCGACTGCCGCTTTATGCAGAAGATGGGAAGGGACTCATAAGAGGACGTGTCTCCTACAGGATTGGGCACTAGCTATGTCATCATATTTATTGAGTCTCTATCCTAAGCTGATGGGCTTACTAGGCACCAGGAGACATTAACCATCGGTGAAGGGTCAAGTCTTATGGCTTCTGCTTAGAGTACACACACACACACACACACACACATATAGTTTTGTTTTGACGTAAGCATAATAATGCAAATGAAATAAAACCCAAGGTTTAGAACCCGAATTTTGGTTTAGGTTGGTTAATTATCTCCAAACCCCAACTATAGGGGGCATAATTCTGAGTCGTATGCAGTTCTTAGGCCACTATATGCGTTGTTTGGCATACTGATTGTTCATGCATTCATATGATTGTGCGTTTAATAAATTTCAATCATGCGGTATTGATGAAGATAATTATCTCACTAACTGTAAGCTTATACCCCAATAGTTCTTTTCCTTACAGGGTGATCGATAGTTGAGAATGGGATAGGAATCGAGTACAAAGTGCTACCATTGAATCAGTATGACGAAAAGCTTGTGTAGTTAATTCCGAATGCTCCGAAAAACGACTAATGTCCCAATTAAGTTTAGTATCTTTAGTAAGTTTAGAATTTTCTGGAATTGTCTATCTTATTTCACTATTTTGGTAGAGAATACCGATTCTCTACGGTTCTGAGAAATTATGAAAAAAAAAATGGATATCCATAATGATTTATATTATATAATGAGTCAATGAACTAACATTGAAGACTAGCAAATAATTATTTAGAGTCTTGCAATCTCTGACTTACAAGGCGATTTTCTTATTATGGGTGCATATGTGATATGAAAATTTTAGGCAATACTACTAGGCTCCTCTTAGGGTCACTACAGTTTAAGAAAGCTTAGAAGAGTTTTGAAGATGTGAAGTCTAAGTTGATATCTACTCCAGTACTCGCATTACCGGATTTTAAGCAAGTACTTAAGATAGAGTGTAACGCTTCTAGTGTCGGCATTGGTGTTGTCCTTAAGCAGGGGCACTCAACCTATGGCAAGGAGTTCTATGCCCTGATCTAAATACTACAAAACTAGTAGCATTATCTCTTGTCAAGAGAATTCATCATCTACTCAAATCATAAGTCTCTCAAGCATCTTCGTAGGTAGCAAAAACTATCTCGGTGTCATACCATGGGTTGAGTTCTTAAAGACCTTTTTCTATGTCATCGATTATAAGAAAGGGAGCACAAACACCATCGTAGATGCTCTTTCTCATCGTCATACCCTTATTATGACTATTCAAGCCAAGATACTTAGATTCGGCACTCTACCTAATCAGTATGAGCATAACCAGTATTTTAGGCCCTTAGTGGCCATATGTAATGATGGAGGCATTGTAGATGGGTTTTACTTAAGTTAAGGGTTCCTGATGAAGGGCACACAAGTTTGTGTACTAAGTGGTTCGGCTAGAGAATTACTCGTCTGTGAAGCTCATGCTAGAAGCTTGGCTAGCCATTTCAGGGAAAAAAGGACAACTCAACTACTAAAAGAACATTTCTACTGGCTTAGGATAATGAAGGACATACATCGAGTTCTTAAAAGGTCCGAGGTATGTAAACATGCAAAGGGAAGGAGAGAGTTATATGGAAAGTACACACCCTTGCCCATACTTAAGCAACCATAGATTGACCTAAGCATAGATTTCATGCTCGGCCTCCTCTGAACGTTGAGAAGACATGGCTCCATTATAATTGTGGTCAATTGTTTCAGTAAGATGAGCCACTTCATTCCCTACCAAAGAACTAATGATGCTTTATTTATTGTTAACTCTTTTTATAGGAAATTGTATGTTTGCATAGGCTACCAAGAAGTATTGTATTTGATCATGATTCGAAGTTTATGAGTTTCTTCTGGAAAATCTTATAGAAGAAACTCAACATTAAGCTTATGTACAATACTTCTTGCCACCCCTAAGTAGACGACCGGATTGAGGTAGTAAACTGGATAGTCGGTAACCTTTTACAAGCAGTCGTAAGGAAGAACTTACACTAGTGGGACCTATGCCTACTTGTCATTGAGTTTGCTTACAATTGATCAATTCACAACTCGATAGGAAGGTCAACTTTTGAGGTCATCTATGGACTTAACCTGAACTAGCCCCTAGATATAGCTATTAGCTTAGCCGTACAAGGGGAAAATCAATCCAGCCTATAACACGTCGAGGAATTCCAAAAGTTGAATCAAAAGGTTACCAAACAACTGGCATAAATTGTAGCCTAGTATAAGGAATAAGGAAGCCGTGGAAGGAGAAGAGTGGTTTATAGGCTTGAAGACCTTATCTAGGTCCACTTCAACAAAGAGCACTTCCCTAGGAAAAGGATGAATAAGCTTTCCCTCAAATCAGATGGACCTTTTAAGATCCTTGAGTGCATCAACAACAATGCCTATGAGCTAGAGCTACCTAACAAATATGGTATACCTTTTACTTTTAATGTAGTTAACCTGACACCCTATGTACCTAATGAAGAAGAGGGCCAAGATTTGAGGTCAAATCTTCAACAACCTCAAGGAACTGATGAATCGCTAATCATTGGTCCTCTTACTCACATATGGCTCTGAGGCCTTTAATCCCTTACCAATGACAAGAAGCTTTATGTAGAAGAAAGACGGCTAAACTCCTGACAACTTTGGAAGATTACACCCAACTCTGTTGCCTCTCTAGTACCAATGCCAACTATTCTTTAGTCGAGGACTCTGTGTCGAGTGACCTAACTTTTTGCCATCGAGAGTTCTTACCAAGTAACGTGAGCTCACCTCACCTAGGTCAAGTACTCCTCTCCCCACATCCATCCGATTCTTACGGCATCATTTCTAGTCTCGGCCTCTTTATTGCTACAACATCTTGATTTCTCCTGCCTACTATGATTAGAGAATCTATATATGGAACCAATGTTGTGATGCTACCTGTCATTTCATCTAACACTGTACTATTTTTCCCTTTTTTTCATTTTTCTTTTTTACCTTTTTCATATATACTAGCAATCCCCTTTTTATATACACCTTTTTGTAATTTCTTTATTTGTAATATTGCCCTAAGGACTTATTATGAATAGTCCCTTCTTATTGTAAGTTGAGATCATTTTACCTTACTAATATACATTGAATATACTATTCTTGCAAGACAACACTTTCCAAGTCCATTTTCCATGCACTCTTATCTAATCTTACTGAGTAGCTCAAGATTAGTGGCAGGTAAACCTTGATATTAACTTGTATGTCATATCAAGTGAAGTACCAAGTCGCGTAGTATTCATTGGTGTGTCATATCCTCTAAGCAGCTTTGCATCAGCTACTCTAGTTAATTCATATACCTACTCACTCTACTTTCTTTGATATTTCAAAGGAACCATTGGCTCAAATCTGCTACGATAAGTCCTAGTGATAATTCAGCTCATAGGTACATTAACAATAGGATGCAACCTATAAGTATAATTTGTATGGATTTAATAACTAGCCAATAAAATTCTAGGGAGGAGTTACATTAACTTTGCAAATTGGCAACAATGAGAATGTGGCAAAGAAGGCGATGGACTTTTTAGTAGTGGACTATACTTGACCATAAAATGGAATAATAGGCTAACCATCCATCAACATCTTTAAGATGGTTATTTCTACAAAAGATCAAAAGGTAAGGTTCTCGACCTCAATTGAGCAAGGGTCAAACCAATTTGACTGTAGGTATTCACATTACAAACTAACTGGACTCACATCTCTAGCTAATTCCTAACCTTAAAACCCTCTCTACTTGAATCACTTCTGAATGGAGCATCATAGGATCACATGAAACTCTTGAATCCTACTATTAAGTTGCCTTAATCCTTAAAAGCTTTAACTATGAAATGTTTTAGCAAGCCAATTTTGCCTGATTGTGTCATTCAGCCATACTACATGCTCTCTCGAATTTTGCTATATACACTAACAATAACTCAATCATTAGTATATTGAATTAAAGTAGACTATATAAACAACACAATTAGATTACAATATGCTAATTTATTGATTGAATTTCATTAATTAAAATCACCCTAGAACATAAGGATCAACAACAATTTACCAAGCAATCAAAATAAAAACATGATAATAAGAATAGAAGAAAAGAAGAGAAGAGTCCCCATTATAATTCTATATCCTTCAAGGGGCTCTCCCCATAACCCTAGGCTTAAGTGTTTATTTATAAAAAGTGGACCTAGAAGTACAAAGAAAACATAATAAAGATAGAAAAAATTTACAAATCATTACAAGTCCACAATTAGGTACACAACTGTAAAGTTTAAGCAAATACTTTCACTTTATTCAAAATCTCAAATTTTCAATGGAAGTAAATGATAAGTGGATCATAGGTAGGGACCACAGTTGTGGTCTTTAGCCATGATCTTTTTTGAACTTTAATTCTTGCTCAAAATCTCTCCACTTTAGTCCTAAATCAGTGCTTTTACTTCAATTAAGCTCAAAACTTCATAAAATCCTTCCAAACTTCATAAAATATTATCAAAGTTCCTCAAAACGTTAATTAAGCAAATTAAGCTCAAAGTAATGTAAAATTGACTAGAATAATATCTAATTTAGCATAAATTAATCATAAAAAACATATGCTAAATTCATGTTATTAAATATTACCACACTTAAGTTTTTACTTGTCCTCAATCAAAACAATAAAAACTAAAGTAAAGAATATCTTAAGGACAAGATGATTCTAACCAATCTTAGAAAAGTACTCCCTCCAAATTTAAATAGCTTAATAAAATATTTTGAAACACCCTTTCCCTTAAATTTATAACACCTTTAGAACACTTAGATAAGAACAACTTAAAAATTACTGAATTTCAATAATCAATCCAAATAACTTAAAGTTAGCCACATCATTTAAGCATAAACTAAACTAGAGATTTAAATAAACACGAACTAAATAAGAAAAATTTAAAGAAATTTCTTCACTCTAATTCAAGTGGAGAGAGAACTTCCCTAATTATTTTTAACTTAAAGAACTAGAATGGATGCATACTACATCAATTTATCCTCTTATTGTCCCTTCACTTCTATCAATTTTCATTAGGATGATTTTTAAACTCAAATTGATTTTTTTTTCATTGAAGCTTGATTAGTATTAGGAAAACAACTTACTCTTTTGAAGGACTAAGAGTGATGCTTACTAATTTAGCCTGTTTAATTACTTTAACAGTTGTCAGCTAGAAAGCATCTCACTCTTCTAAAGGATTGAGGTCGATGCTTAATAACTTTAATTGATTTTACTTTTTTTTTCCTTAATTGGCAATAGAAAAGAGTCTTGCTCTACTGAGGGACCAAGATTGATCCTTACTAATCTTTAATAATTCAATTATTTAATTTGTATCTCCAACTACTTTGATTTTTCAAGTGACTTTCAAGGGACAAATCTCTATTGTTCATTAAATCCAAAATTTATGAAAAGACCAATAGATAGTTATCTTATAGAATCAAGCACTCATTCATATCTATCTTAATCCTGAGTCTATGTCTAAACATAATAACTAAATAGCACGTTTGTAGTACACCAACCTAAGGGCAGCATCAACTAGGTTAGAAGCTATTGACCTCCCTAAGTCATAAGCTCCTCCCTTTCCTCCAAACAAATGACTCCTGCACCTCTTTGATCATGTAAGGTGACTTTATATTCTTTATGGCTTCAATCTTTCTTGGATTGGCTTCGATGCTATGTCATGTGTCCATATACTTGAGAAATTTTCCTGACGTTGCACCAAAAACGCATTTATGTAGGTTGAGTTTCATGCTATATCTCCTTAATGTGGCAAACGTCTCCTCTAGATCAGTGAGATGATGATCTTCCTTCATGCTCTTCATAATCATGTCATCCACATATATTTTAACATTCCTATGGATCTAAGATTTGAACGTCTTCATTACTAATCTCTGGTATGTGGCACCAATGTTCTTCAGCCTGATGGGCATTACCATATAACAGTATGTTCTAAAATTAGTAACGAAAGATGTATGGACTTCATCGGCCTTGTCCATCTTGATTTGATTATAACCAAAGAAAGCATCCACAAAAGAAAGCAACGCATGTCCTGCGGTTACATCTACCATCTGATCGATTTTTGGCAATGGGAAACAGTTCTTAGGACAAACCTTGTTGAGATCTGTAAAGTCTATGCACATCATCATTTGCCGTTAAACTTCTTAAGTAGCACAAAATTTGCTAGCCAAGTCAAATAAGGCTCTTCTCGAATGAATCCTGCCATCAATAAGTTCTAGACCTCTTCTTCTATTGCCACTTGTCTCTCTGACGCAAAATGTCTCTTTTTTTTATTAGACCACCTTTACATTCGAGTCAATTTGGAGCTTATGCACCATAAAGTTTGTCAGAATACCAAGCATGTCCGATGGTGACCATACAAATACGTCAATATGGGCTTGTAGGAAGTCAATCAGACTTTGCCAGATATCAACTGACATGGGTTTTCCAATAATTATCATCTTCCCGGGATTGTTTCCTAAAGGAATTTCCTTTGTATCATTCTCAATATTCTCTATGCTAACTAACTTGCTTTTCGGGCAGGTCTTGACCTAAAATACTTCCTTTCGCTTCAAAGCCCTTATATATAAAGAACGTACCAATTGCTGATCCCCTCTACCCATACTGACCCCCGGGGAGTAGAAAACTTGGCTTTTAGGTATGCTGTTGAAGGGACGATGCCGAATAAATGTTAGCATAGCCATCTCGTTATCATGTTATAAGGGGACCAACATTTAATGACGAGAAAATCCACTTTATCCTCAGCAATATGCTTGTCATCACATATCTGTATCGATAAAGAGATAACTCTGGCAACTTAGATGGGTTGATTATTGAAGGCATAGAGGTCATACTTGTAAGACCGTAGTTGCGCCGTGATCTTAGTCCTCATTTGATTGAAAGCATGTTGAAAAATGATATCGACCGAACTTCCCATGTCAACGAAAATCTTCTTGACTTCAATGTTAGCAACTCTTGCGTAAATGACAAGTGCATCATCGTACGGCCTTTTTATGCCCTCAAAATCCTCTTCCTCGAAAGATATTATATTATCAATTCTGACTTTCTTTCCATGAATATTGCAAACATAATTCCTAGCGTTAACCGAGTTCAAAGAACTCGATTATCCTATACTAAGTTTGCCGAAAATTGTATTAATTACTCCATTGGGTGCTCTATTGGGATTAACATCCCTTGCATCTCTCACAGGCATTGTTGGCCAAGTGTCATCCCTGTATTCCTCTCTTCTCTTCTCAGATGGTCTTTCAATTCTTTCGGCATCATGTGCCAAAAATTTGTACAAGTGCCCGCGTTGTATTACATCTCCAATTGCATTCTTGAGTTGAATGCACTCATCCGTATTGTAACCCTTGTCACAGCGGAAGTCGCAGCACTTGTTCGGATTTCTTCTTAAGGGATTTCCTCACATTATTTCCGGCCATTAGAGGATACTTCTCTCGCTATGGACCTCCATCAAAATATTCAAGATTGGACGATTGATGGGTGTATGAGATGAGAATGTCAGGATCTTTGGTCTCTTCCTCTCAGCATCTGTGCCGTTATCATTGTTAGTGCCAAGTCTATTCTTAGCATTTTTCCATTTTTCATTCTTTCCTTCTCCTCTGTTTTGATCAATTTCTTGTTGTGCCTTTATGTTGCCTTCCTGTCAGATGTATGAGGTGGCTTTAGCCTTAAACTCAGTGAAAAATTTTAGCTTATTCTTTGCGAAAGACTTGAAAATGTCTCCATGAGGCTTGACTTCGTCGATTATAGTGTTGAGGGCCATACTCGTATCAAGTTGTGGGATTTATACTGTCTTAGCTATGAATTTAGCCAAATAATCCTTGATTAACTCATCAAACTTTTGTTTGATGGTGTTTTAGATTGAAGATTCCTTAACGGGAAGCTTGCTAGTAAGGAAGTGTTGAAGGAACACATCTACTAGTTCATCAAAACATGATATGGTATTTGGTTTCAGGTATTTGAACCATGCGCTGGCTGCATTCCTCAAGGTTAAGGGAAAGACTTGACAAGCTACTACATCACTTAAACCATGCAACATAGCAAATGTTCAGTAGCACTCCAAGTGGTCTTCGAGGTCCTTCGTCCCATCATATGTTTCAAATGGAGGTAGCTTAATGTACCGAGGTATTACTTCCTCTAAAATCTTTAGGAAAAAAGGACTTTTCTTGATTTAGAACTGTTTGGTCGCTAAAACGGGTGTACTGACATGCAAGGGTCTCGTATGATGCATGTGCTATAGTTGCTTACCCTTATCAATCAATTTGAAAGTAGGAGCTATGGGTCACACTGGAACCTCAGCTTGCTTTTTTGGCAATTCAAGTTAATAAATGGAATCATTAGTACTGTTGGCATCATCATCAATACGCTCTTTTTCTTGATTCGAATGAAAACTTTTATGGGGAAGGTCAAGGATTTGTTCATGTTTTTTGTTTAGCTCAGAATTTTCTTTAGCTAAATTGAGACAGAGCTGCTTAAGTCGAGCCAATCATTGTTCATCAGCAGGCCGACTCCCTCCTTCATGTTGTTGGGATGAAGTACTAGCACCTGCACTTCGTGTCATCCTAATTCTAGCCATATAGTCATATTTAGAGAAAAATAGACGGTGCCAAATGTTGTTGGTAAATTTTGAGGTTAGGAAATAGTCCTGCAAAAGAGTATGAAATACTTAGTACCGAGGCCAGTTCTATGCGACTACTCCAATGCCTAAGTTAAAATGGTGATTTAGTATAGTATGTATGAGAATGAGAAATGTTTGAGAGCTCTTACAAAGTTTTTTTTAGAGATTTATAGACGTTTTGTTATGTCTAAGGCAGTTGTTGAGGTAACTATTAAGACATGTAGAGCGCTCTTGACTTGACATCTCCTTTAATATATAGGGATAGTAAGCAATTGTAAAATATAACTGTACTTATGATAATTGTTTACGCTATAGGTTTGAATTCAAACCAAGAGCATTTCTTCTACTCGGCATAAGTGCCGAGTATCTTCTACAGAGGGTAAATGCTAAGAGATTCAATTACCCAGCTTCTCGACCGACAAAAGGACGAGTTCAAGTTGAGCGAAAACTAAATATCAACAAATGCAACTCACTAACTTGCCCAAATGAAGGGTTCACCATAATCCTAAGGTCAAGATTGATAAGAAAAAAAGGAGGATTAAAGAGTTTAATCAATACTCAATAAACTAGAGAGTAAGCTTTGAGAGCTTCGAAAATAACCTTACTAAAAAAGGAATGTTTAAGTGTATTCAATGTCTGAATATTCATCACTATCCTTGCAAAACTCTATCTGTTAATTACAAATATTACTATTTATAGTAAATCCTAAAACCTTAGTAGCAAAACTGTAAATGATATATAAAGCCTTGAACCCTAAAGAATGGGCCCATAATTAAAATAAAGGAAATATTCACAAGAATCAAAACTATGCATTTAATAGTTAAAGTCAACATATAGTCATTCGGGTTGTCCCACAAGGAGTAAGGTCCGAATTGGGCAAGATCGGCCACTGGATGTCCAAGTTTGGGTAAAAGCCCCTAATGTCCTGCAATGCTTGGCCAAGATACATGAAAGATTAGCCCATAGTTTCCGAGTTCTATAATTGGTTAGCACAAGTCTCTCCATGATGTGCTAACTGGATCTTTAGCCTTGAAGTCTCAATTGTATGGTATATCGACTTCTCAGCAAATGATAGACCTAATGCCGAGTGTTTCCTTTTCTCCCTGTCAACCTTCGGGCATTAACTCAACTTTGGTGAAACCAGCTCAGCCTCGAGTTAGAATAGGTCAACTTCAGCTTCTGATAGGTTAGCTTTAGCTTAGAGATAGTTGCAAGTTAATTCCTATCATTAGTGCCATCATGGTGGTGGTGATGGTTGTTTCTCTCTTCCCTACACTTAGTTTTTAAGGCTAGTATTTAGGAATTTGGTAGTGCAATAGCATTATTCAAAGCTAAGTGTTGATTAAATATTAGTTTCTTAGATTATTGGTATAATTATATTTTAGAAACTTAATTTTTAGAAAAGTTGCAATAACATCTTTTAATCTAGGACACTAGCAATTTAGGAGATCACTTTGAATATTCATTGCATATTAACAAGAGGAAGATAGGTTAGGAAGGGGAAAGTAAATTTTAAGTGAGAGAGGTTCAAATTAGAAAAGTACACTACACTTCACTAGAGGAAATATTCAGACATATCTTGATTAGGTAGCATAGGAAGTATACTGGTACAATCATGGCCATGATTTGTAGCCGTAGTCTCCACTAAGATTAAGTTCTTAGAATTCTTTTCGAAGTGTAATTTATTCGATAAGAGAAATATGGCCATGGTCCTTATCTATGGTTCCCTCCGACCGCTTTTTAAGTGTAACTTTGTAATTTTCGTTTCCTATAAGTACAAGGCTAGGAACATAAGCGTAGTCTTAAGCCATGGTCTTCTCTAGAATAAAAAATTCAAGTGAAATTTATCACTAAAGGAACACAATCAAGACTACGAGCATAGTCTTTAGCCATAGTTCTCACTAGATGTATACTTACCTCTCTTCCTTCAACTCCATGCTCTAGTTCGTGATCACAATTCCTTCCTATTTCTTCCTTAGTCACCATAACTGCTTATCTTCTATGTTTCTCCTTCAAACACTTAAGAAAAATTTGAAAACCACTTGTGTTGACTTGTTACAAAACCAAACCTAAATCACAAAGAAATAAAACAAAAAAGCAAATAAAAGAGAAATAAAATTTTGGTTAGGTTACCTCCCAAGAAGCGCTTTTGGTTAATGTCATTTGATCAACGAGTTAAGAATAAAGTTACTCATTTTCTTTGACTAGATAAAGGTCATAATCAAGATTATCTCCCTTTTAAACTCTCCTATTAAGTATAATTTAAGTCAATGGCAATTTAGCTTGGAATTTCCCTTCTCAGGACTTAAGATCTCCACCACTCCATTTAAGAATACCAGCATTTTAGTATAAGGTCCTAACCATCGAGATATGAGATTACCTAGGAAAAGCTTCAACTAGGATTGATATAATAAGACTTTGTCTATAGCTCGGAATCGTTTTCTTTGCCTATTCCTATTGTCATGATATCGCTTGGTTCAATCCTTGATAATCCTTGAGTTTTTATAGGCTATATCTCTCCATTTTTCAAGCTCATTTAACTAAAGTCCCCTATATTCACTTACATACTCAAGATCAAGGTTAGCGCATTTTATGGCCTAGTAGGCCTCATGATCAATTTCTACATGTAAATGACATACTTTACCGTATACAAACCGATAAGGGGTTTTTTGAATTGGCATCTTGTAAGTAGTTCTGTAAACCCAAAGAGCATAATCAAACTTCTCAGACCAATCTCTATGATTGTGCTCGACGATCTTTTCTAAGATTCATTTACGGTCCCCATTTACTATTTCAACTTGTTTTCTAGTTTAAGGGTGATACGGAGTGCAATTTCATGCTTAACTCCATATCGTTTCAACAACTTCTCTAATTAGACATTGCGAAAATGGGTTCTTCAATACCAAATCTAGAAAATAAACTTTTTAAGAACCGTCTTACTATCTTAGAATCGTTAGTTAGTAGAGCTTGCACTTCTACCCACTTAGATATATAATTTATGGCTACTAGGATATATTTGTTTTCATTCAAATTTAAAAACGGTCTCATAAAATCAATACCCCAAATGCTAAAAATTTCATAGATCAAAATTGGTTTTGTTTCATTTCATCTCTCTTAGATATATAACCTACCCTCTAACATCTATCGCATATTTCAACAAACTTCCATGCATCTCTAAATAATGTTGGCCAATAAAAATCACATTTAAAGACTTTATGAACTGTTTTATTTGCACTTAAGTGTCCTCCTATTGGTCTTGCATGACAATTTTCTAAAATTTGTCAACTTTCTAAATGAGACTCTCATCTATGCATAATTTGATCCGTACCAATTTTAAACAAATATGGGTCTTCTCAAAAGTAGCTTCTGATATCATGGAAAAACTTTTTCTTCTGTCTATAATCTAGTCTTAAGGGAACAATCCTAGCTACTAGATAGTTATCCATATCAGCAAACCAAGGAGCTTCCCATGGATTTACCTGGTATAGCTTCTTGTTTAGGAACTCGTCGTTAATCTCTTGTTCATTAAGCTTTTCCAATGAAGGATTTTCTAGTTGTAAGAGGTGATCAGTTGCTAAATTCTTGGAGTAAAAGAATCTACCTGATCAATCTCGACTTAATAGTTGTCTTATTTAACAAATATTGCAAAGCAAAATGATTAGTGCAAACAATAACTTTAGAAAGGATAAGATATGACCTAAATTTATCAATGGAAAAGACTACTGTTTAGAGTTCTTTTTCGTTGATGGTGTAATTCTCCTAAGTCTTAATAAAGTCTTGTTTGCATAATAAATTGATTGGAAGTGTTTCTCTCGCCTTTAACCTAACACTACCCCTGTAGCACGGTCACTAGCATCACACATTAGCTCAAATAGTAATCTCCATTCTAGGGCTACCATATTTGAGATGTTAGTCAATTTATCTTTCCACGTATTAAATGCATCTAAGTAATCTTTAGAAAATATAAACAGAATATCCTTTTCTAATAACTAAGTTACAGGTCTAGCTATTTTTCAAAAATCTTTAATAAACCTTTTGTAAAACTCAACATGTCCTAGGAAACTAAATATGGTTCTAATAGATGTGGGTGGGGCTAACTTAGTACTAGTATCAATTTTAACATTGTCAACTTCTATGCCCTTTTTAAGATATTTTATGTCCCAGCATTATTCCTATGCACCATGAAATAGCAATTTTCCTAATTTGAAACTAAATTAGTTTCTTCACACCTAGCTAATACTTTCTAAAGATTCCTTAGGCAATTATTGAATGAATTCCTAAAAAATGAGAAATCATCTATAAAAGCTTCCATTATATCCTTTATAATTTCATTGAAAATTGCCATTATGCATTGTTGAAAAGTTGTAAGTGCATTGTAGAGGTCAAAGGAAATTCTCCTATGTGCAAATGTACCATAAGGATATGTAAAGGTACCTTTCTCTCAGTCTTCTGAGGCAATTGGAATTTAAAAATAACCAAACAAATCATCTAAAAAGTAGTAAAACATATGACCTAATAAATGCTCCAGCATCTAGTTAACAAATGATAAGGGAAAATTATCCTTTATTATAGCATCATTGAGCTTCCTATAGTCAATATAGAATCGCCATCCTAAACCTACTCTCGTCGGATCTTATGCTTCCCTTTTCAGGTATCTAAACACTTGATTACTTCTACCTTAACTACTTCCTTCATATTCTGGTTTAGGCACTTTGCAGTTATATTACAAGTTTGTGACATTCTTGCAGTAGGATCTTATGCATACAGAATGAGGGACGAGCAATTGCTCTTTTGTGATCCCATAGCACACTGAGGAGCTTCTTCTTCTTCTAGAAAGTTAATCTTGAGGAAACTATCATTGGTAATTTCTAGTTTTCATCTTAAATAATCCAGTAGCTATTTTAGCTCTAAGTTCGACGACTCTTCAATGGAAGGCTTTAGTTTTGTTTCCTTTACATGCTCAACCCTTTCAACTCTTCTCTCCTAAATTGGAGGATTAGCTTCTAGGTAGACTTTCGATTTAGTTGTGGTTAGATCATTGAATGCTTCTTCTAAAGTTCTTTATGTCAAATACAAAATCTAAAGGGTCTTTAGATAGTAATTTCTACAAAGTATCAAACACAAAGCAATCAGTAGAATCAAGACTAAAACATGGATCATCCTATTTAGCATATTTTATCATTGCTTCTTAAATTTTAATTACCTTCTCTTCTTCTCCTAACCTTAACTTAAGTTTTGGCTATAGTTAAAAATGGTCTACCTAAGATAAGTGGTACCTCAATATCCTCGTTGATGTCTAATATGGAAAAAATCAACAAGAAATATGAATTATCTATTTTAACAAGCACATCTTCAATTATACCCCTAAGGTAAGCCATTCATCTATCAACTACTTGTAAACTCATCCTAGTTGGTTTAGGTTTAACTAAGCTAGCTACTTAAATAATTTGTATGGCACAAAATTTATGCTAGCACCTAAATTAGCTAATCCTTATTTAATAGAAAAATTTCCAATAAGACAAGTGCTAGTAAAACTCCTTAGATCCTTCAGCTTTGTAGGCAACTTATTTTATAAGATGGTTAAGTACTCCTCACTAACATGACCATAGATAATTCCTCTACTTCCTTCTTATTGGAGTGCATCTCCTTTAAATACTTTGCATACTTAGGTATTTGTGATAAAGCTTCCATAAAAGATAAATTAAGAACTTACCATATTGCTCATCTAAACACTCCTTTCACAACCTCTTATATTCTTTGACTTTATGGGGCTTTGGTTCTTCCTTGGTTGATTTAGGAGTTTCTACAACTTTGTCCCTTGGCTTCTCCACCATTAGTTCAGGGTTAACTAGTGTCGTTTCAAGCTTCTTAGTAACTTGCATCTCTTTACCACTTCTCAAGGTCACAACTTTAACTTAAGCTTGTGGTGAAGACATTAGTTAATTCTCAATTGAAACCTTAGCAAGTTGTTCCATTCGCTTTTCAATGCTCAATAATCTAACATCACTACTTTGTATATATCTGGTTAACATCTCTTCCAGTTTTGAATTCTCTTCTTTTAGAAGGCGAGCTTGAACTCTAGAAGGAACGTTAACATTACTTAGTTAACTTACATAAAAATAATCACTTATATAAGAAAAATACTCCCTACCTATTCTTTACAATCAGTATAAGGTAAACATTGAAAATCTCATTGATTCAAGTCATGATTAAACGGTCTCTAATAGTAAGGTAGCATATATCCACTTAGGTTAATTGCATTTAGCATCATAGAATGTTGTGCTAACATGGGATAGAAATCTAACCTTTTGTTTAGTGTATCCACCATCGCCGCTAAGGTCGTGGTAGATTCTACATCCTTCACTACTAGTTTCTTCTATTAAGTTTATCACCTTCCCTATGGAAGATATTTACAATTAGGCTTTCAAACAAAGTGTAAGCTTCACTAGGTATCTTTAAATTCAATATACCACTTACAGATGTATTAACAAATTGCTTAGTACCAAAATTTAATCCATTGTAAAAAGTCTATACCTACATCTAAAGTGGCAAATCATGATTAGGGAACTTTCTAAGCAACTCCTTAAAATGCTCCCAAGCATCATAAATTATCTCCTCATCAAACTGAGTGAATGATGAGATATTACTCTAAATCTTAACTGTCTTAGTTGGAGGAAAATACTTTTCTAAAAAAATTTTTATTAGTAAATCTCAAGAAGTAATAAAACCCATTTGAAGTGAGGCTAGCCATTTCCTTGCTTTTCCTTACAAAGAAGATGGAAATAATCTCAATCTTACTGCATCATTCGTAGCTCCATCAATTTTGAAAGTTACACATAACTTTAAGAAGTTTTCAAGATGTGCATGCAAATCCTCCTATGGAGAGCCTTCAAATCACAACAGCTATTAAACCATCAGGATGATGATTGGTGAAATCATAAACTTGTTTGTAGCGATAGCTAGTCTCGCAATACTGGAGTTAGCTTTACTAGTTGACAATTTAGTCCAAACAGAGTTTTTTGTACTTTTTCATTATTAGCCATTACTCAAGATTTCCTCAACACAAACAAGAAGATTTAAAGTAGATTTTGATTAACTTATCATAAAGAAATAGAAAAATAACAAAAGGTAAAATGAGAGAGTAATAAGGAACGAGCTTTCCTTATCAATAGTCCCAACAATAGCACCAAAAACTTAATAGGGCATATACTGGACTTATAAGGCTAGTGCACCTATTAAGTGATAGTATAGAGAACTCTAAGAGTCTAGGGTTATCTAACGAGGACTGAACACTTAGTCACCCATTCTAATTATTCTAATTAACAATGGGTTGCAAAATTAAAGATAACTTAAATGGAAATAGAGAAATAAAAACAAATAAAAGATTAACTAAGAGTGCAGTAATGAAATAAAACTAAATAACCATAAATTAATATATCTAAACTCTAATCATCATGAGTGTAACATATAATAACTTAGGTTTTTAATGAATTTCTTATTCATATTAACTGGAGAAATTCAATTTCTAATCTAATAGGAATCGCCTCTCCATTGAATTGTAATCCTACTTACATTAAACCTAAATCGCTTCTAGGATAGAATTCCTTAGAAAAGTATTAAGAATAGGAATTTTATAACAAACAAAAATAATTTCAATTATGGAAGAAACCTATAATTTATCTCTAAGATTACAATAAATCTTTTTAATTATGGTAAATTTATTATGTATTGGCCTTGTGTCTTCAATACATAAAATTAGATAATTAAGTTGAGACTTTAGAAATAACAAATTAATCAAGACAAAACACACAATTGAATTAACAAGAATAAGATAATTGCATTAAAATAAAATAATTATCTTACACTACATTATTACCTCAATGGTTCACAAGTCTAGATATGAAAACTTTATACTGCAATCATGATATGGATGAAAACTTTCATGGTAAAAGTAAAGTAAACCCTAAGAAAAGATTTACTCTAGCCCTAACTGTATTTCTCCTCCTACCTTTCTCTTGTATACAAATGTCTATCATCTATTTATAGTGTCTAGAAAAAATAATCTCCAAACAGTAAGTAAATCATAGCAAATTGAAGGTCCGTTGGTGTATACATAGGCGTAGTGGCTAGGCATCAACTACTCTTTGTAATAATTCTCGAGAAATTGTTTTGAAATTAATGACAAAGAGATCATGGCTGGGGATTATGGCCATGGTGGATGATCGTAGTCAAGTTCTTATTAAAAATCCTTCTAACTTCAATTTGAAATTAAAGATGTAAGCTTCATAGCCAAGAAACACAACTGTAAAGAGCAATCATGGTCATCTTCCTTGCTTCATTCTTGAACAAATTCTCTTTGACACTTGATATCTTTCTATTATCCTTCAAAATAGATGAAATTTTTCTAAAAAATCACTTAAATTCTCATCTTTTTTTCTTATTACTTGAATTGAGTCCTAAAATAAAAAATAACTCAAATCCATAGCAAATTCAATGGAATTATATCGAAATAGTTTGACATATTCAAGAAAGTAACATAATGGATGGGTGTAATTTTATACTCATCATACATCGCACTTAAGTTTTATTGGCTTCCCAAAATCAAGTAGGGCCAATATAGAGGCTAGTGTCAATTTCTCTTTAATCTCTTGTTAGCTTTCTCAACTTGCTCATTCCATGGGAATATAGCCCCTTTCTTAGTTAGGTAGATTAAGGGTGCTACCATAGTACTAAAGTTTTCGATGAACTTTTTATTGAATCGAGCAAGTCAATGGAAACTCCTTACTTTTGTCACATTCTTCGGAGCTAGCCACTTTAAAATAGCTTAGACCTTTTCTTGATTAGCTCAGATTCCTTCTCTAGACACAACAAACCCAAGAAACATAACTTTATGCTAGCAAAATGTATATTTCTTCAAATTTCAAATAATCTCTCAGCATGGAGTATGTTAAAGATTGATCGGAGATGCTTTACATGTTTAAATAGATCAGCATTATAGACTAAGATATCATCAAAGTATACTACCATGCACCTTCTGATTAATGGTTGCATTACATAGTTCATGAGTGTCATGATTGTGCTAGGTACATTTGTTAAGCTGAAGGGCATGACTAACCATTCGTAGAGGCTATGCCTAGTATTAAAGGTAGATTTTTGTTCATCTCTCAGCCTCATACTTATTTGATGGTAACGACTGCTTAGGTCAACCACATAGTTCATCATTCTCATGATTGTGCTAAGTACATTTATTAAGCCGAAGGGCATGACTAACCATTCATAGAGGCTATGCCTAGTATTAAAGGTAGATTTTTGTTCATCTCTCGGCCTTAGACGTATTTGATGGTAACGATTGCTTAGGTCAATCACATAGTTCATGAATTTCATGATTGTACTAGGTACATTTGCCTAGTATTAAAGGGAGTTTTTTGTTCATCTCTCAGCCTCATACGTGTTTGATGGTAACGATTGCTTAGGTTAATCTTTGAAAATACTCATGTGCTATGGAGCTCATCTAACATGCCATTAAGCCTTAGTATTGGGTACCCATACTTAATAGTAATCTAATTGATAGTTCAAACATCAATGCATATGCAACATGAACCATCTTTCTTTGGGATAACTAGAGTAGGTACAACATATGGACTCATACTCTCTTTGATGTAGCCATACTTTGATCTCATTCACTTGCTTCCTTAGCTTAACTGCTTGCTTAAGGTTCATTCTATACATAAGTCAATTTGATAAGTTGGTACTAGGTTATAAGCTTATACAATGCTTTATTTCGCAAACTCTAGTACACTAACTAAAGTGTCACCTTTAGAAAAGAACTACTATCTAGCCTTTCAATCTTGAAAAGAAAAAAGAACTGCTTTCTAGCCTTTTAACTTTTAAGTTGGAATTGGGAAGAGTAGGCAATCGATGATTGTAATTCCTTAAGGAACAGGCTAGCAAGCTCTTCAATCAATTCTTTAAACTCTTTAGGAATCATTTCTAAGCCCCTTAACTCTAATAGTCTCCGGACTAACAAGTATAGAGTCTCATTAACCTTCATAACTTACTCCAATTCACCTTGAGTCAATATGAGGGTCTTCTTTATCAAAGCTCTAGTGAGTTGAGTATGTATTTTACATACTTAACTCGGAGTTAGGGGTTGCAATGTTATCCTCTTCTAATCCTTGGTGAATGCATATGTATCCATATAGGCATTGTGCTACATATATCCCATTTTTACTTCTTATAATTTTAGAATTTCTTTTGGGTACTAAAAAGGGTCCTAGTTGAAAAATATAAAAATATTAGAAGACATAGAAAAATACAAAAAAAAAATAGAAATTGAGAAAAAAATTAGAAAATCACAAAAATTTAGAAAAATTGAAAAAATACATAGTAATTTAGAAAAAAATCCAAAAATAAAAAATGTGTGAAAAATTGGAATATATATATAAATCTTTAGAATAAAGTAGAAAATAGGAGTAATGATTAAATTTGGATAAGATAGAATAAAGTGGGAAGTTAGCTAATTGAAATTTTAGAAATAATAAGGACCTAGAAGTTTTAATGTTTTTTTAGGTTGGGTTCTGAATAAAATACATTTAAGATCGTTTGTATAAACCCCGCAAATTTAGCTATTTAAGAAAAGGATTGAACCCTAATATTATGAATGACTTGATAAGTCATTAAAACCAAGCAAGATAAAAATTTAATAAATCATAAATCTAAATCTATTATAGGTAGTAAAAACCTTAGAAATTGATCAAAACCCTACATCATATACTAAAACCCTAAAACTGACTTATATACCATTAACCAAAATTGAACTAGAATTTGATCAAAACCTTAAAATTATAAATATAAACCTATAAAATAATTAAATATTACTCAATAGTGATAAAATTATAATCGATTGCAATTTTCGACTAAATACCTTATTCGCATGAAATTATAATGAAATCACTATAATAACTGGTAAAAATTATAGTTATACCGGGTACCAATTAAATTGATAAAATTTCACGACAATTTAAAAATTAATTTACGATGAGATTTGTTATAATTTATATGAGTCAAAAAATTAAATATATTTATTATTAATTTTCATTTTCCTTCTCTTTCATTTTTAATTTATCTCTTCTCTTTCTTTTCTTCTTTTTCCAACTTTACGTTCTGGAAATGGGAATTCAAATTGAAGTCATCCACGTGAAGAAAAATGTGCCACGTGTTGAGTGGAAAACAAAAGAAAAAAAATTGAAAAAAAAATTTAGATAATTACTTTAAGCTAACTCAAGAAAAAGAAAAAGAAAAAGAGAAAACAAAACCGTCGTAGAAGCAAAATCTGGAGAAAAAAAAAAGAAAGAAAGAACGTCCTGCACAAATCAAAACCATGAGAGAAAAGAAAAGAGAAAGAAAGAAGAAAAAGAAGAAGAAAAGAAGAAGGAAAAGAAGAAGAGAAATTAAGATAAACAGGTAAGTGATTCATTATTTTTGTATAGATGTATAATATTTAGTATATATATGTATATATACAGTATTTGTATAGTATTTTCTTATAAAAAAAATAACCTTATGAATACATGTATATGTACACAAATACATAGTGTATGTATGTATAAGATTAGATATGTATACATGTATACACATAGGTATATCATACATAAGTAGATGTGTTATGTATATATATATATATATATATATATATTGTGGAATACATATAATGAGTATTATGTATTATATTAAATACTATAGTACATATGTACGTTTTGTACTCAAAATATATATATGTGTTTTATACCGAAAATATATATGTGTATAATTACTTTAGTATATATATACATATATAATCGTATAGTATATATATATATATATTAACATACTATATAAATATATATGTAATATAAAGTATAAGTATTGTAATATAAGGCATAATATATATGTAATGTATAATGATACTATAGGAATATATATATATATGTCGAATATATATAGGTATATATTTATAGGTATGTATACATGTAAAACATATATAAATAAATACAATATATATGAATATGTGTATAAGAGTATGTTTTAAATAAATACATATACATATATAATACGTATAATATATAGTGTGTATATATATATATATATGATACCATAATGTAAGAATTTTCATTAACATAAATTATAAATTATTTATTATAAGTATATGAATATATATATATGTATGATCGTGAGGTACATAAGAAAAATAATAAGTAAGAAAATGAGAATAGTGAAAATAATAAAATAATAACAATCATAATAAAGTTAAAAATCTAAAAAAGAGGAAAATATACTCAAAATATTAAAAATATAAAGTATATGATTTAAATAATTATTAAATCATAAATATGTTACGAAAAAGTGAAAATCAATATTTTATAATTTTTAAAGTTAAATAATAATTTTTGTGATATTTTTATATCACAATTTACGCTACAAGTGACAACGTCCAAAATGGATCTCGTTATTAGAAAATATGCTTGAAAATGATCAAAATAGACTATAAGTTCATAATGATCCAAGCTAAAACGATAAAGTTACATGTGATTTGATAAAAGCTCGAATTGATGATTTTATGTAAAATAATAACCGATTTAAGTAAATAGTATGGTTTAGCATACCGGTTTAGGTATTTAAATCCATAAACTCATTACTTTCCCTATGTTCCTAATGTTAGGTGTTCCTGAGATCGAGACCGACTTACCTTTGGACTACTACAATCCTTAAGCTAGCCATGGCCAAGTGAGTTTTTCTTTATGATTTCATACTTGTTTATGCTTATAATTAGTGAATCTAAATTATGATTTATAAATGAATGTGTATGGGGTTGGGTTATGCTTGTGCATGATAATTGTTGTGAATGGTGAATCTATTTTAAATTTCAATAATATAATGTTTGTTGCATAGTAGATTCAATAGTTTGATTGTTTATGACTTGGAATGATCACTGAGTTAATAAGACTAAATTTTATTCAACTAGAAAAGTTAACTTGGATCATGCATAAATCTTGCACTACATAATTAATTCTAGGCAGTCACATTACACGGAGGTAGCGAGAAGCCATATGTGGGTTAATTATTGAGTGTTATTGACTTCGTACAATGCACACGTACGATATGACCTTACCCTGGCTCACGGGATGACTAGGCATTGGAGGCACCAACCATCTAGCTATGGGTCGAGTCTAGAGGCCTTCGTTTAAGGGTAAGTAGGGTTGCGTGAACCTACTCACAATCATATGTAAAACTTGTTTTGATAAAGCTGGTAATGGATGTACCATTACATTTTAAATACGAAACGCGGAGTGTTGTTACGAAATAAGTTCTAATACGATACCCGGATCTGACTGTACCGATGAATCTCTAACCCCGACTTCCGAGGGTGTTAAAT
Organism: Lumnitzera racemosa; assembly: GCA_024138005.1. Lineage (NCBI taxonomy): Eukaryota > Viridiplantae > Streptophyta > Magnoliopsida > Myrtales > Combretaceae > Lumnitzera > Lumnitzera racemosa. The sequence continues at coordinate 50,025,562 of JAMXBC010000007.1, forward strand.
CTGAGTTACATGCAGTACCTGGTCACCTACATGTATTTGTTTGGCATACTGTTTGCCATGCATTCATTTGGTTGAACCTAACTATTATATAACTTGATTACTGTGTGGTTGAGAGAAATTAACTTACTAAGCTCTTGTAACTTACGTCCCAATAGTTTTCTTTTGCAGGTTGCTAGACGATCAAGCATGGGTTAAGAACTGAGGGTTGAGTGTCAACATCAAGAAGCATAGAAGTTAGACTCTGAAGACAAACTATATGGTTCATTGGAATTCTTGTATACTATATTTAAATTTTGTAACTTTAGTAAGTTTGAGTTTTAGAACTTTTCTACCTAATCTTATTATTTGGTAGGGGATACCGATTCTCTGCAGTTCTATTGGACTATGGCTTATCAGATATCCATAGTCACATATATGTGGTCATAAGTTAATTAAATAAAAACTTTAGTAACTAATTATTTAGAATCTTGCAACCACTGACTTGCAAGATGATTTTCTGATCATAGGTACACACATGATACGAAAATTTTAGGCAATCCTACTAGGCTTCCTTTAGGGTCATGACAGTTTGTGCCCTAGCTTAGATTCAATATTTAAATCTAACCCAAGCTAACCCAATCCATATATACATTTCATTGCATATATAGATGACAAGCTACTTGCTTGCTGGAAAGACATACGTATACATACTTAGAAGGCTAGAATTTGATCCCTACACAAGGTGCATTGTACATTTGATTTGTTTGTTTATCAGAATGGATGAATGTCAACCGCTAATTGTGTCCATTTTCCTTCTCTTTCCTAGTCTTCCTCCTACTTTCTTACTCTTTTCTTACATGGGTACTCACTTCAAAGCCCTTTTTAACCCTTTTTTTATTCATGATTTCACCAATACTTGATGTACATTGAATCAAGACTAATTTGAGTCTTTCTACATGATCATACGTATACCATATTATAGGTAAGTATACCTAATTAAGTTATAATATAGACTAAAAATGAATTTTGAGTTCAAGTGTCAATCCTAATTTGGTGAAATCATGAAGATAACTTGATGTACAATGAATCAAACCTAATTTGAGTCTTTCTACATGATCGCGCATATACCATATTACAGGTAAGTGCACCTAATTAAGTTATAATATAGATTAAAAACGGATTTTGAGTCTAAGTGTCAATCCTACAAGGAGTTAAGTTATGTGAGTATATCTAATTACTCCTAGCAAGTATCTCCTATTAATTTATTCAATTACCTAACATCTTTTAATAGAAGATTCATTGAATAATCTAAGATTCAATTAAATAAACTAGACAAGGGAAACAAGAATTGCAATAAAATTAGACATCTAACTAATAATAAATAAGGAAATTAAAATAATTAACTACTAACAAAATGATTAAATAACTAATTGGCTAAACAACATAAAATAACAACTAATAATGAAACAATAAAATAGCATAAAAATAACAAAAAGCATGGAAATATAAAAATAACATGAAAACAATATAGACCTATAACTATTAAAATAACATAGAAAATATGAATTAATTATATATTAACATTTTCCTTAGTAAATCTTAATTTGTTGTTTATTGCCTAGTTCTTAGGGATTAATGAAGATTCCTAACATTATTCCAATGGAAACCAGATTCTTAATTAATTGGGCTCGCGTCTCTGGCCAATTCCTTATCATAAGGGCCTCTTTACCCACATCATTACTGAAAAAAACATCTTAAGATCAAATAAAGCACATGAATCTCACTATTAGGTCATCTTAATCTAGAAAGATTAAATACCTAATCTCTTAGTACACCTAGTCTCTTCTAATTACACTTGTCTGTTTAATGCAAGTCTCACGACTCCACAGCAAACTCAAATGTTAGACTAATACCCTGGATAATATTAATCTAACATAATAAATGCAACATAACTAAATCATAATAAGTAAAATCATCAATTGAATTTCATAAATAAAATCACCCATGTAAGCATAGGTTCAACAACGATTTACTAAGTTTTAATTAAATAAAGATATGAAAATTAGAACAATAAAAGACATGATGGGGGAGCCCTATTCTAAACCTAACAATTACTTATGGGGCCCTTTCTCTCTTAACCCTAAGCTCAAGAGTGTATTTATAGGTGATGCTCCTAAGATTATAGAGCCATGGTAGTAAGCCATGCTTGTTCCCTTCATGTGAAATCTTGAAAATTTAAATAAAATTCTTTTACGAAAGGACCATGGGTAGGGACTGCGAGTGTAATCCATGACTGTGGTCGTTGCTGTACTTTATTCTTGCTTAAATTTTCTTCACTTCACTTTATTATTCAATATTTTACTTTAAAACTGCCTAAAATTGTCTTGGAATGATTGAAATATTCATGAAGTGCTTCTCCAAAGTCCTTCAAAGTGATAAATAAACAAATTAAACTCAAAATAACATCAAATCAATAAAAATAAAGTTCAAATTAGCCTAAAATTATTATAGAAAGTATATGCTATTTTTACATTATCAATACATTCATTTTCCCATCTAAATCGACTCTTGAAATTAGCAATAAATAAATAAATATATAAGACTCTAAGATCTAAGCCCTACTGTAATCCATCAAAATTTGAACTTTTAGACAAAACTTGAAGCTTCCATTTGATATTAGAAGCAAGTACATCAATTTTAGCTTAAATCATGCAAATGTCCCTAAAATTGCTAATTACCGTAGTTGTTTATCAACACCAAGAACAAACATTAACAAACTTTCTAAGCTTGTTCAAGCATGGAATAGTATAAGTAAGCTTCCCTATTCACATTTTGATCATTAACTCTCATTCAAGCATACTGACACACACATTCTCTCTCTAGTCAATCTTCCACTTTCTTCTCTAACAATTGCCCAAATTGTTAACAATTTAAGCAAAACCACCATCACATTATTCTTCCCTACTTCCTAAGCTCTTCATAACCACCTTCCTAATACATCATCATACTCCCATGCTAAAGAACCAAGCTACTTAGGTATCAACCACTACTAACTTCAAAAATATCACTCCCTATCCAAAACTACCACCATCATAAGCTTTACTACCTTTGAAAACCCCTAGCAACATTACCCCTTCACTTTCAGCAACCAACTTGAACGTCGAACATGCCTCAACTCCAACTACCATAAACCACCACCGTTTGCTTTGGCACTATCACTAAATTCTCATGAAAATGGTGTTGCCTACCCATTTTAATGCTTAAAAATGTTAGGTGATGTTAGTCATAGCCTCGAGCTACTCTTTTGATTGAGTCACTTGCATACTTAGGTCTATATTAGGCCATGGTATCCAACCTATAATTGACCTCCAACCTGCTTCTAACTTAGTAGCTATACCTAGGTTTAGTTTCTTTATTAATTTGTCATTATTATTAGTATAAAAGAGTTTTCTCACTTTATGCTTGAATATTTTTCTTTTCTTATTTTGTAAAGTTTGCTTCCAAAAATTTTTCTCAATACATATAGACATATATAGTAATAAAAGTATTTTACATAGAAAACATAATAAAATTTTTTTATCACTTAGAAAATTTTTTTTAAAAGTAAAATCTAATAAAAAGTAATCCTTGTTTCACATTTAGGATTTTTTTAGCTTTTTCTAAAAATAAACATTTAAAATTTAAGACCTTTTCTTATAATGTTTTTTTTTTTTAAAATAAATAGTTAAAAATTGTGAACTTGACTATTTTTAAGATTAAAATAAACCAACATAACTTACAAAAAAATATACTATGGAAGTTTGATCTTGAATAATGGTTACATAGATACCTATACATAACTATAGGGCAACTTGAAATATGGAAAGCTTTTATGTTTCCCCTTTTGTAAATAAATAGATTTAAATTTTCATTTTCTTCCTTTTTAAAAAAAATATTTCTTTCTTTGATTGCAAAACTAAAAACATATAAAAATATAAAGAAAAGAAAAATAAAGTAAAATGGATTTATTTTTTGATAAATGGATATTTTGAAAAATGAATTCAACTTCAAAAGATGAAAGTGTAAGACCCTAATCTTCGACCCACTATCTTAGACATGGATTGGTCAAGTATTCCTATCAAATGTAAAACTTAAAAGGTATAGCTCGAGAATTAATAAAGCAAATTTGTTGTAGATAACGAAAGTAACAAGTTCTATTACATAATGAGACCCTAATTGCTTGGAATTGGTAGATTTAAGGCTTTTGAAAAACATTCTTCAAGTTGAATTAAACTTTAGTATTGGGTTATAAAAGTTAGAAGAAGAGTCCTAGTAAGGTTCTATTTCTCGAAATAAAACCTAGAGAATATTTGGTTTAATGAAATGAAACTTTATCGATATTACCCTTTATTTATTGAAACCTCAAAATCTACCTTTTGAGATATAACAAGACCTTAGAGATAAATTATTTACCATATAAAAATAATAATTTGGAGTGAAGCAATATGTAAAAATAATTACATAGTCATAGTATATACATGATATGTACCTGTATGTATATATTTGTATAAAACCCTAGATATAAGTGGGATTATGCATTAAATCATTGAAATAATTAATAAATAAAACTAAAATAATCTGGATTAAACATGCTAAGCAATCTACAATATGGAAATTAACTAAGTTGGAGGTGTGGCCCATAAAGCATGACACTTAAAAAGCTAAAATACTTGTTACCATAATAATACAATACATGGAGCTCCCAAATTGATTCTATTGTGTCAACTAACTATAAAAGACTTTTGAAAATTCATTTTGCACCATTTTGGCATATAGAAAATAGTGAGGATCCATAATAAAGCTATGATGGTTGGAGAAAGAGTAATACTTGAATTCTACTTGTAAGTATTCTAACTTATAAAAAATATCAAACATTGTTAAAAAATTATGAAATTTGGTATTCCTAGGTATTTTTACGTAAGGAATCATAAAATCAAACCAGATTTTTTAAATTAGAAGTGCCTATATGGGTTCCATGAGAAATGGCCCTATCTTGATAAATTTTCTACTAATTTTTATAAATAATAAATGATGTTGTTTTAAACTAATTTATGGCATAGAAATTCCTCATATGTTATATTTAATTTACACAAAGAGAACTTTTGATAAACTATACGTTTAGTATTTATTAATACTATTTTATTATATTTTCCATAATTTTTAACTAAAATTCTTAATGAATCTGGTTTATAGTGACTTTTGGAGCTTGTTTTTTACCTTAGAGATATTTAGTTTACATCTTCTGATTTAGCCACTAAACTCATCTAGTAGTTTTGTGTAAGATGAGTTTAGTGGCTAAATCAGAAGATGTAACTAAGACTTTTAATTAGTAGGGACTTAAGATATGTGTCAAATAGTATGCGTTTATAAAATTTAGAACTAATTTGATTTAGAAGATAGTTCAAAAGATACAACAAAGTTTAAGTCAAAGGAAGTGCAGGATGAATATTTTCTTAAAGAACAACCCTAAGTCGTAAATCCTAAGTAATAAATTGTTATTAAACTAGAATATATACAACCTATAGTTGACTTTGGTACCATGTATCTTTATTTGGTGAAATAGCTAAAGAGGGACCTTGTATTGAAATATAGTATTGGAACAATCAATAGGTTCCAATATGCAGATATTTGCATGCGTAGAATATCTACTCATCGTGATGTGGATATATTAACTTATCTTGCTATGACTAGCTTAGCTAAGCTTAGTTGTAGGTTTTGATGTGCTGGTTGAAGCATTATGTGATGCTTTGTAACACCTAAGAAAAATAAGGAGAGAATTAAACAAAATATAATAGTTCATACAAAGGCAATTTAAGAAAAGGATAATTTAAAAGAAGGGCATTTTGGCAATCAAAAAGTTAGATAGTCTCATATTAACCTAGCTATAAAAATTCTCTTTTGCCATCCTCTTAATTTAAACTCTCATCTAGTAGAGCCTTTCTTAAACCGGCTGAATAACCTAACAAGAAACCCTAAGTGACAAGTGCTTCGAGAGCTCAGCAAAAGAGAAGGAAACCCTATTGCACAAAAAAGGATTTTAAGGTATGGAGAGTTAAAGAATTTTTTAATGTAGTGAGAATCTGATCAAATTATTGTTTTATGGTTAAAGGATTAAGCACTCATTAAGACAAAAAAATTGGTTTATGCAAGATCTTGTGAAAACTTAAGTAAGTATTAAAATAGTCATGAGGTCTCTTGCTTAAATTACCAAGATTTATTGAAAAAGCAAAGGAATGGATTAATTATAATATGAACATAGGTGTTGGATGGATTTGAAAAGTAAAGTAATCCTAATGTAAGAAAAGATTATTGATTTAAGAGAAATATAAATTATTGGTAAAGTTTATAATTAAAATCATGTTTTTAGATTTAAGGTTAATGTTTGTTGTGTGTTGGAAACATCAAATTGTATAAGATTGTATAAGGATCTAAGTAAGTTTTGGAAACTCATTGAATCTTCTGTTTAATTACTAATGATTGTTAGAAAGGTATCTAAACAAATAAGAATAACTAAGAGCAATGATGCTAAATCAAAATTGAGGCATATGGATGAAGTTTTGAGAGTTGGATTCAAAGAAAATAAAGTTTTTGGTGAAGTAATAAGATTAAGGTTGAGAAGCATAGGCATGCGTCTAATCATGATTCCTACATTAGAGGAAAGCATGAAGTTAAGCATGATTGTAAGAGAAAATTAAAGGATAAGAGGATCACAAGCATGATCCTAACCATGTTTTGTGCTTCAATTTGTAATAATTTTTATTTTTTAATTGATTTCAAGGACCAAGTCAAAAGAATCAAATTGGCATTAAGTTTCTAATTTTATGAGAAGAACACAATTAAGTTCATGCCTGTGGACCTAAGTCGTGATTCTCTTAAAATTAAATTCATAAGGATTTCAAAAAATCTTGGATGAGAGATCCACGACCAGGACCACGCTCATGGTCTTTGCCCATCGATATGCTAGGGATTTCTATTAAACATAGAGGGAAGGAACACAATCATACCCCGCAACCATGATGCTTACTCGTGGTCACTTTTAAATTCAAACATCATGGGTATTTCATCTTCTTTTTCATTCTATACTTACTCTCTCTCTCCCTCTAAACACATATTCCTCTCCATTCTCTCTCCATACTCATAAAACGCCACAAGCTAAGCACGTACACTACAAATCTAAGGTATTTACATCATCTTTATCTCCTTATTTTCCTAGATTTGTTGTTAAATTGTGTAAAAATTTGATTTTTACTTAGATTTTCATAAGAACACATTATCATGCATGTGTAAAAATTTGAGTCTCTATAAGTGATTTAGTATAAATAATGTGATGAAAAATATTATTTATTCATTATTTACTAGAAATCGCATGAAAAACACATGTTCATTAAAGATTGAATGTGAGGATGATTTTCTATGATAAACGAAAGTGAAGGAAAGTGAAAAAAAAAAGTAGGAAAAAGAGATGGAAACCATGGAATTGATGTTGTTCTTGCATTGTGATGAACAAGTTTCATGTTTAAATCTTAAAACTTGTTGTGATTGATATTCTTGTACAATTAGACAAATTCCATGAATTCATTCATATTAATTAAAATCACGAATATAGAATTATGTTAATACACCCTAATCTCATATTGGAACTAGGGGAGATGTTATTAATATTTGCACATGAATTGAATTATGTAGAAAACAAGTTTTCAATCAAGTGTATATTCATACTAATGTTTACACTAACTAAGATTATGACATTGTTAGTTTACTTCAAGATCAAAATTTAGTATCTCATTGACCTATAATTTTATTAATCAATGCCTCAAGAAACTAGTATTTCAATATACAAAATTTTGTTAGTTCAAATATTGAACAAATTTTCAAGGATTTGTATATTTAATGCTAAAGCATATAGAGATTATGCATAAAACTAGGATCAATTTTGAAATCAATCCTATAAATGCATTAATCCTTTATTTTAGCTACATTAGTATCACACTATATTTTGTTAATTCATGTTACATCCTAGCATAGCATAAGATGTATCATCACATAAGAATACATCTTTATAATCAACAAAAGTTTTATTTATAAAAAAAAAAAAGAGTATTACAATCGAGTTTAGCTTTACACCTATTTATATAAAAGGGTACATCTGTCAAGCTTAACCAAACCTAAAACATAGCACTTTTTTTTTTATTTCATATATACAGATCTTTCATAGAACTAAGATCAAAATACAACAAGACTTTTTCAAAAGTGTTTGACTCCATCCTACGTGCTCTCATAAGACTTTTTTTCCCCAACTGATGTTGATGCCCAATTAATTCTCTTCATAACTTGAGAATACATAAGTATCCCCTCAACTCTCTGTGAGCTAAGTGAGAGTGGATAAAACAAGTAAAATATGCATAATATACATTGACAAGGATCAGTACTATAAAAAGTTTAATTTCATAACTTGTGTTATCAATACAAAATATCTATGCAGGAAATTCATGCCATACTCATGCATGTGACATGCATCGGTATTGATATTCTATACTTTTTCCAATTCCTTATCCAGTTAGTCAACATACCTGAGCATCTGAATCAAACGTTCAAGAACCTAAGGCAACAAGGAATTGCTTAGGAGTAAGACCCTTAATTAAAAAAAACCACCCATTGTAGTTTAAAAATCCAACACATAACCGACCTAGCTGAAACTACACATTATGGCCATTATAAGTTAAGCAATGCAATTCTATATACTCAAAACCCAACATAACAATATTCAAGATTTCAGAATCTTGACCTATAGGTCATTTCATATCATGCCATGAATGCAATAAAAGTATAATAACCCAGTACTAGGCACGAATCTCAACTTCTACATCATAAACAATTCAACTATCCCAACTTCATCTTTATTTCTCAACTTTATAATACATTCCTTCATATGGGTTCACTTAGGCAAACAACCAGAAGGATAATTTAGTTTCAAGTTTTCCAAGCAGAAATATACATCAACAAATCAATCATACATGAGGAAACATTTCACTCAGTCAACACAAATTCAACAGAATCATGTATCTAATCTATCCAACACATCATTACAGTTTATGACACAACTGACTCCAAGTCAAGTAGACGTAAGTCTACATATACAAAAACAAAAATATCCACTTACCATGGTGTAATAGTAGTGTAAAATCTTAAACTTCACGATCGTATCCTTCCTCACCCATCACACCTAGAAAAATACATACAAACCCCAAATCAACTACGAGTTGATACCAAACTCTTATAAACTTTTACTATCACATTTCCAAGTTTATTTTTCATCAAATCTTATTCATTTCTTATCTGATTTTAATAAACTTTATATCGTCGCAATTGTTATTTTGAGTACTATTAAGATATCTTAAATTTTATCGAATCTTATTCATTTCTTATCCGATTTTAATAAACTTTATATCGTCGCAATTGTTATTTTAAGTAATATTAAGATATCTTAAAAATCAAGACTAATGAATATTGTTAAAAGTCTAAAAATATCCTTTTGTATTACCAATTCAACTGTACGTTATTGTAACTTCATAATCAACTCAAGTAAGCTTTAATTATAAACTAGAAGTCCTAAAATTATATTTTTCAACCATGCTCAAAATCAATTACATTTCATAGTTACCAATCTCACATTATCTAGTAATTACTTTAATAGCATTACTTTATTTCACATATTAGGCTAATATATAGGTTTACACTAGGAAAATACATAATAAATAGTATATGAATCCAATTAATTATACGAAAAATACTATGAACTCACAAAAATATACACTTTAGATATTGATGATCATTTGTACTAAACTAGTTTATCGCCTATATTTTTAAAAATAGCATTTTAGCTCAAAATTAGTGAAAATTAAACAAATAAGTGAATTTAATCACAAGATAAAAATGAAGTGTTCCAAACATCATTATGAACTTATACAAATGAAAATACATAGGGCTCATATATTGATTTTATCAAAAACTAATTAATCTAACAAAATAACAAAATTTTCAATTATATTCAAAATAATTATGAAAAATAGTAAATGTGCTTATTTTAAAAAATTATTGCTATGAAAATTAAATGCATATATTAAGTATATTATGTACAAAACTTTAGCTTGAAAGGACATTATTTAATATTTATAAAATTTAATCTAATTTTCGTCCAAACAAAGCAATTCCTTAAGTACCTGATATTTCCACTAATTTTTTAATTAAAATAAAGTTACTAAATTAGTCTATACATAAAATAACCTCAGAAACCAATTTTCATAATTAATTAACACCATTTAGTATTTTTAGAGAATTAGGAAACACTTAGCTGAAATTTTGATTTATCTAAACCAGCTACCCCTAGCTACCACCAAACCACCCAACCTTATTGAAACAACCATGCACAACACCCTCTCTTTAACTCTCAAGCCACTTTAAGTCAGGTTGCTTCTAGCCTAGTGAACCACCCTAAAATAGCTTGTAACCTATTTTTGCCCTATTTTATTATTTTTTTTGTAATTTTTTTTCCAAATTTTCTTGTATTTTTACATTTTCAAAATGTTGTTTTTAATGTGTTTAGGTCCTATTTATAATTTACAATTTGATTATATTCATTAAAAATTAAACATGTGGCATACACATGTCATTTTTTAGTTTTTCTAAGCTCGAGGTGTCAATTTCTTATTAAATTGTTGATGTCTCATGTTTTCCATTATTTTCCATGCTGCCACATCATTAATGACTCATCCATTCACTTTTTAGTTAATTTTTCATGATCTTATATTAATTTTCCTTTTTTTATAATTTATTATTATTATATATATGTATTTAATACATATAATGCATATTTAATGTTAATATATTTATATTGTTGATAGTTAATTTTCGCTCACCTGGAATACTCATTCATTCGGCCACCAATATGCCGTATATGTTGAATCTCTCGACATACCTCTAGAAAGATGACATGCTGCATTTATGCCGAGTATCCTAAATTCGTTCCTAGTTTGAATTCAAGCCCATGGCGCGAACAGTTATCATAAGCACAGTTATATTACATAACCACCTACTCTCCCTACATATCAAGAAAAAGGTCAAATCAAGAAGCTTTCACATATCTTAACAGTTATTCTAACAATTGCCTTAAACATTACAGCCAGCTATAAATATGGGAAAGAAAACTTCGTAAGATCTCTCTCTAGCACTTCACTTACATACTTTTTATACAAAGTTACCTTACTAACTTAGGTATTGGAGTGGTTGCACCGAACTAACCTCAATACCAAGCATCTCATTCTCTTTTGTAGGATTTTCCTTGATCCAAAATTCACCAACAACATATATTATATATAATTATCGGCTTTATCAATAAATTGATGTTTTTCTTAAATTAATCCTTTTATATAACTTATTTAGAAAAATTGATTTTGGTAAAATACTTCGTCTAACTTTTCTAACCATACTGTAAAATTTGAACTAAAGTGGATAATATAGCTCGATACCCTAAATTTAGGAGCTCGGATCATAGGGTTATCATATGAACTCGCAACCTTGAGGTATTACAATGTAATCATTATCTCAATTGCTTAGTATAATAAACTAGTAATGAATCAAGAATGACATTTGAGTTCAATTCATGAATTAGTCATTGTCTATGAAAGATATAGTATTTCTTTTATCAAATTTGAACTTCTCTTTTTCATTTTGATTTCAGATCATGCCAAGGGTTAAACACGTTATACACAAAAACTCTAGTGCCATCCCCCAAAACCTTCTACTGACATTCTACTGCTCATAGCAATAGAAAAGATATGCTTACTTATCCAAGAAAGAATTTAACCTAACCACATACTTGAATTGGGAAGCACTTGCAAAGGCTGGCTATGAGGCTAGGGTTAGGCAGTTGATCATAAAAACGGTTCAATTAGTAAGGATTACCTTGTTCCCTCAAAAGAGCATGGTACCTTCCCACTACTCATATGCTTTGATAATCAATTAAAGAGCCTATCAGTAGAACCTTATGTTAAGGGAATGAGTAGGGTATGAGTAAATACAACATGCATTTTCTCTTGATTATGGTGTTTGGTAGAGTAGGGAGAGATTTGTATACATCTTAGCTAACCAAAAGGAATCGTGTCTGGTTTTTACCTTACTAACTAAAAGTTGGACTAATTCAAGAAGAGAATCCTTAGTTAAATCAAATGATTAAACATTAGTTTACTAAAATTAACTATTGAATTCTAGTATTTATGCTCAGGATGCATTAAAAAAATGAATAGGTAGAAGAGTGTATAAGTGACTAGAAAATTTTATGGGAAGCAATGTCTATAAGTGTAGGTTAACTCAATTTTTTTATGATTCCTGAATAATAGACGTTCACCTGGAAAATCTTATCCTAATTTCTATTACCAATCCTTATTAAGGATAAGCAATTGCTTAAGTGTAGAGAGATTTAATGAGTGTAAAATTACACTGATCCTTTATGTTATTTCTTCAATATTTTGAGTTGGTTTGATATAATTCCATTGAATTTGTTAGTGATTTGAGGTTTTTTTTTTTTCTAGGACTCAATTAAAGCAAAGAGAAGAAAAAATGAGAATTCAAGTGATTTACTAGAAGAATTTCATCTATTTTGAAGGATAATTTGATGATATCAAGTGTCAAAGAGCATTTGATCGAAAACAAAACAGGGAAGATGATCATGACCATATTCCTTAGCCGTGAAGCCTACATTTTTAATTTCAAATTGAAGTTCAAAGGACTTTTAACAAGAACTTGACTACAGCCATCTACCATGACCATGTTCCTTAACCAGAATCCCTTTGTCATTAATTTCTCGAGAATTATTGCAATGAGTAGTTTATGCCCAACCACCATGCCCATATATATGCTCGTAAACCTCTAATTTGCCATGATTTACTCACCATTTGGAGATTATTCTATCTAGACAATATAAATAAATCATAAACATTTGTATAAGAGAGAGATAGGATGAGAAACTCAATTAAGGCTAGAATAACTCTTTTCATAGTGTTTAGTTTACTTTTACCATGTAAGTTTTCATCTGTATTATGATTGTAGTGAAGCTTTGATATCTAGATCTATAAACCATTGAGGTTACAATGTAGCATATGATAATTATTTTATTTTAATGCGATTATCTTATTCTTGTTAATTCAACTATATGTTTTTTCTACATTGAGTTGTTATTTCTAGATTCACAACTTAATTATCTAATTTTATGTGTTGAAGATGCGAGGCCAATAAATAAATAGATTTATCATAATTGAAGAGATTTACTATAAGCTTAGAGATAAGTTATAGGTTTCTTTCGAAATTGAAAATTATTCTTGTTTGTTATGGAATTCATATTCTTAATATTGTTCTAAGGAGTTTTATCCCATAAGTGATTCAAGCAAAATGTAATTAGGATTAGAATTTAGTAGAGAAGTGATTCCTATAGATTAGCAATCGAATTCCTCCAATTAATAACAATAAGAAATTTATGAAAAACTTAAGTTACTACATGTTACAATCATGGTGATCAGAGCTTAGATATCCCAATTTATGGCTATTTCGTTTTATTTAACTATTACATTCTTAGTCAATCTTTTATGCATTTCTATTTCTCTATTTCCATTCAAGTTATCATCAATATTGCAATGCATTGTTAATTAGAGTGATTAGAATAAGTGAGTAAATGTTTAGTTCTAGTGGGATCAACAACCCTAAACTCTTTGAGTTCTCTATATTATTACTTGATAGGTGCACTTGCCTAATAAGCATGGTATATGACCCATCAATATATCAAGCATAGGAATTGGTGTTGTTTTTAATGTCATGTCTACTCGTGACCCTATAGACAACATTAGTAGGATTTTCTCTTATTATCAAGAAGTATGCTTAGGACTTACAGTTCAATCCTATTGTTGATCGTTGCAATAAGGGGATAGCTGTTAAAGGATATTTCTTGAATAATGGGTACTTGTTTAAGGTTAGACAACTATTTATTTCGAGCTATTTTGTCAGAGAACTACTAGTAAGGGAAGCTCATAGTAGAGCATTATCTAGACATTTTAGAGAGATAAAGACTACCAAGCTATTGAAAAAGAACTTCTATTAGCCAAGAATGGCTAGGGATGTCCTCAAGGTGATTAGAAGTTGTGAGACAAGTAAGAGAGCAAAGGAGAAGAAAAGGCCTCATGGAGAGTACATACCCCTACCCACTTTGACTAGTCCTTAAGAAGACCTCAGCATAGACTTTATCCTAAGGTTACCTAGGACATCTAGGGAAAGAATTCCATACTTATGGTTATTGACCACTTTAGCATGATGATACACTTCATACTGTGCCATAAAACTAATGAAGCTTTATATACTACTTATTTGTTCTCCCAAAAAGTCATCAAACTACATGGAGTGTCAAGTCCATTATGTCAAATTGAGACACAAAGTTCCTGAGCTTCTTTTAAAGGACACTATGGAAGAGATACGATATGAAGCCCATGTTCAATTCAAGAGCTAACCTTCAAATGGATAGACAAATTGAGATAGTAATTCAAACCCTTGGTGTACATTGTTGTTTTGAAGAACTTAAGGAATTAGGACTTGTGCTACCTACTATAGAGTTTGCATACTACCAAATTATCTATAACACTACCAGAAAGACCCCATTCACAGTTGTTTATAGCCTTAATGCCACCATCCCCTTAGACTTAATCGAAACCTCAACAATAACTCAAGAGAGCCTGTTTGGAGTTAATTGGGCTTAAGAAATGCAGAAGCTACATTAGAAGGTGACATAGTAGATTGTTAAGTTCAATTAGTAGTAAGAACAAATCGATAACTAAGGTAAACAAGCAATACACTTTAGTTTAGGAGACTCGGTTTCGATCCATCTCATTGAAGAGAGATCCTTCCACCTCAAGAAGAGCAAATTATCTCCTTGAGCTAACAATCCATTTAAGGACCTAGGGAAGATTAACAATAATGCAACCAGATTAAGCTATCGAAAGGCTATGATGTCCTCTCTACTTTTAATTATCCAACCTATTTCCCCATCATCTAGAGGGAGAAGAAAGGAATGAAGAAGGCTTTGCAAATTTGAGGTAAAATACTCATCACCTAAGGGAAGTTGATAGGGATTAAGTCTACAAACCCGTTACCCAAAGCTAAGCTAAAAGCTCATTATCGAGCATGATTTTTCAGTTTCTTATTTTCTTTAACTCGGTCTATATTAAATCCAATGCCTATTCAATGTAAACCCTCAACTAGGAACTAAGGCAAACTCAATTTTTTTTTTTCGAAAAACTTAAGAGTAACCACCTAATAGAACTGAGAAAAGGTACCTAATTTAGAATTGATTAGGCAAATTGATTATAATTTAGCCACTAACCTACATTTTGAAAAAAATTTCATGAAACCAGATTTCTAAAGTTTAAGGACTACCCTACTAAACCCTTACAAGTACTACCTTAACCTTCTAAGATTAGTTTATTTTTAAGAACAACTCTTTTTAATATATTCTAAATTTACAATGAAAATTAAATTAATTACAAAAAGGAAGAAGAAATTAAGTTTATTTACAAAAGGGAAAATAAAAAAGAAAATCCATTTTTAAGTGGCCCCATAGGTGCCTATGTATTCTTTAGTAAAGATCAAACTTTCCATAGTCATTTCGAAAAGTTTAGTGTATTAGTTTATTTTAATTTTAAAAATCCACTGAGTTTACATTTTTTAATTCATTTATTTTTTATTACAAAATCTATGAAAAGAGTCCTATTATAAAGTTTTATTTTTTTGAAAATTTCTAAAAAAAAAACCTTAAATAAGAGAAAAGAAAATTTTAATTTTTTTGGAAAGAAAATTTTTTAAGTGGTAAAAATTTCCATTTTATTTATTATTCACTACCGTTATTCTTTTTTTTTTTTACCTTTTTATGGATTTTTTTAGTAAATAATTAAAAAATAAACAAACAAATAAAAAAATGGAAAAAAAACTTGAAACGAACTAGACAGCGGGTTAAGAAGTCAAGGCGCATGATTAGCTGGCAAGATTAGATCTAGTTTAGTCTAAACAAGTCGCTAAGAATAGCTTCAGGGTGGTTCATTCAGGCCAATTGAAAAACCAAAACAAGTGGCGAAAAGAGCTTTTGCATGTTTCTTACTAGACTTAAGGGTAGTAAACTTGATGCCATGAGTTGTTTTAGTGGTTTGGTAGTTATTTAAATTTGGACCATGGTAGTGGTTCACATACATCGATATCGAGTCTACTATGTGGATTATTGTACATGAAAGGTATGAAGAGTACTAGGGTAGTCATGTTTAGATCTAGATTTGGGGTTGTATCTAGGTCTTTTGCAATAGGTTTGGGTCTCGTGCGTTTATGGCTTTTGCTAGCCATAGGGGTCGTGCACAATGTTGGTTGAGGTTATATGTTGTTCCTGTTATGCGTATTAGGTTGACCAATTGCACATATATGGGTTGCGATATATGTGTATATATGAGTGATGGTTGAGCAGTTATAACTACTTGGAAGAGTTAAGCTATAGTTGGTTTAGTATGTAGTTGAAGGCTAAGGATATGTGTTTCGGTCTATTGTTTGTTAAGGTTATGCAACTGCATGAAGGTAAAGAACATGATGATGAATGACTGATGAGTGGGTAGTATTGGGAAATTGAGTGAATTATGGGCCAAGAATTAGTAGCTATGGTCATATGTAGTGTTGGGTTTGCATTTGAATAGTAATGGGGACTGGAAGTTTGGCTTAGTCATTAGTTGGATTGGTGTGTGGTTCAATGATGGCTGGCAGCATAGGGTTGTGGTTGTATATGGTTTTGAGTGATTGAATAAGGGTTATGTAAGGTCAAGGATTAGGTAATAGTGTATCAACTGTGTGTATGAGTGATAACTCTTATTTTAAATACATTTCACATGGTGATTTTATAGTTTTTCCCTTACATCTTTGGTTTTTTATAAATAAATTGATACTTAATTGAGTAAAATTTTGATTTCAAGGTTTAAACGCATTCTCGAATTGAAAATGAAGAAAAGGAATCAAGTTTCACTCAATTTTAAGTTCAAATGAATGAGTTATAAAGTTTTAAAGTTACATAAATAATAGGAAAAAGTGGCAATTTTTAGTCAGAAAGTTACACAGTCTGGGACACAACTATGTCCCTAGGCTATGTCCATCCAGGAACATTTTTTGTCTAAGGTCAGTAAGCTACATGACCTAAGGACACAACTGTGTACCAAGCTGTGTTTGGTGACGAAAAAAGAAACTTTACAATACATTGTAAAAGGACTTACTAAGGTTTCGCACATAACTTTTAGAGATTGAAAAGAGAAGAGACTTGAAGAAAAGGAGAAGAAAAAGGCGAAAGCAACACTCATTTTCAAGATTGAAGAGATTTTTCATCAACAAAAGGGGTTTTTCATGTTTTATTTCTTGATTTTGTTGCAATTCATTTTTAGTTTCATTATGATAGCTTAAGATTCTTGTATTTAGGATTGTGCAACCTAGGGTTTCATGTGACTATTAGATTTATTGATAATTTTCAATAAAGGTTCTATCTTTTCTTGATTCAATTACGTTATTTAATTGTTAATTGATATTTCTAGAGTATTAATCTATGATATTATGCATGATGGTTGAGAAATCACATGAGTAATGAGATATTGACATAATTAGAGAGAATTACATGTATACTTAGAGATAAGACACATGTTTCTTCCAGAAAGTTGTTCTTTTGTATAGGAATTCATTATACATTAATGCAATTCTAAATTATTTTACTAAGTGAAGAGATTCCAGTAAATAATTTAGAGTTAGGGTTAATATGCTTAAAAAAGGTATTAACTTTAATTGTGAATCCCTCCAGTCAAGAATAATAGAGATTGAATTGGATACATTTTAAGCGGTTACATATTAAACACTAGGGGAAATAATTTCTAAATACGTTATTTCCCTTCTTAAAGTCGTTCTTAATTTTATTGCTTTCTAAATTGCTTAATCAAGTCTCATAATTAGGTTAGTTTGTTAATTTTAGTATTTTTAATTCATTCAAGTCAACACAATTTTTCAGTTAGATAATAGAGCCAAGGTTAATATTAGTACTCGAGGTCTCTAAGAGATCGACTCAGACTCATATCCGCTATATTAAAACTGATAGGTGCACTTGCCTTGTATCAATGAGTATGTTTCTTGTTATTGCTGATAAGTGGTCAAGGGATTAGTATGGTGTTTGGTCAAAGGGGATTCGAGAGTTGATGGTTGTCGAGGACATCACCGGTTGTTGATGTTTATTAGGTTCACTTAGGCATACTACTACAAGTTGCAACAATGGTGGAGTGCATAACAGTAGGTGAGTGAGGGTTGGAGCCTTGTTTATCATTGGACAATAGAGAGTAATGTACGCTATTGAATGTTTATATTAAAGGCCAATGATCCTTCTATAGTAACACTATTCAATCCCCATTTATAAGATTTACACTTAAATATTTCTAATTGATTTTTTGTTATCTCCAACTCCCTTAGATAAGATTCGAACTATATTTTTTCTTCTCCAAATCTCTATTCTAATGAATTTAACAATATCATCATTAGATTTATTAAAAAAATTCCTAAGATTTAGTTCAATCCATTGTCAACATCAAGTTCTAAAAGATTTTGCAATTTTTCCTTCTCCTTTCTCAACATTTCCCAACCTAAAAAGAAATTGAAAAAACAAAAAGCGCTTTAAGCACTGGAATGGAATTAAACCTACAACCTTCTAATCCTTCTTGTCACTTGTCTAGGCATTTAGCTAACTAAGCTAAGCTTTTTCTCATAACCTTACCCAATTCATTAATACTTAAACCATAACACTAGACCTAACCTTAATTTTACTTTCAAGTCTAAGCCTAACTTGCCTCAAAATGACCCAAACCTTTTAATATAGCCTAGAATATACATGTTAAATATATTCCAATACTACATTTCCATTCAATAAATAGAGAATCTTATTCTAATTAATACTATTAAAATATTTAAAAATTGGATAAAAATCCATTTTAATATTTTACTGTGATATATTTCCAATGAAACTTAAGAATTTTGAAAACTCTAAATTTATTAAATTACATGTATACTTCTGACTATTGCCTAACCTGACCCTAAAGAATTGATTGACTATATTTGAACACTTTTAACACTTTATATTTTTCATTTTTTTTGTGTTTTTCATTAGCTTTTCAACTTTTTTGTTATTTTCTAAATTAAGATCCTTTTCTTTTATTTAAAAGAAAAATCTAAAACTATAAGGGGTTAAAAATGGGGTGTTTAAAGTTGTCTCTCTTTGTAGTGAAGTTTGAGTAAAACTTTACTACAAAAAAAAATAGAGACACCATTTTTTCCTTAGGGATGACTCCATCCTAAGAAGCGCTACAACTAGCTAGCTATGGTTCCATTAGGAAATTTGGTGAAAGAACTATAAGGGGTTAAAAATGGGGTGTTTAAAGTTGTCTCTCTTTGTAGTGAAGTTTGAGTAAAACTTTACTACAAAAAAAAAAATAGAGACACCATTTTTTCCTTAGGGATGAATCCATCCTAAGAAGCGCTACACCTAGCTAACTATGGTTCCATTAGGGAATTTGGTGAAAGATGTTTCAAAGTGAAAAGATGGTGCTTTAAGAGTTTATTAAAACATAAGAGTAAGTTTTTATAAGGTTTTAACTAGATGGAACCTTGAAAAGAGGTTAGTGCCCACATGGGCTACCAAAAACCCTAAAAGATACTAAAAGTAGGGTAGCGCCCCTATACACTAGCAAGAACCCTAAAATGATAATTGATTTGAACCTAAGCGTGCTCCTCTAAGCTGACTAACCTAGGCAAGACAATCTCTACAGGACTAGCAACCCTAAATGTCAATCGATTTAGAACTTAGTCATACTCCTCTAAGCTAACTAACCTAGGCTAGAGTGTCTCTATGGGATTAGTAACCCTAAATGTCAATTGATTAAGAACTTAGCCATGCTCTTTTAAGCTGACTAAGCTAAGTGAAAGCATCTCTATAGAGCTAGCAACTCTAATTTTCAATCAATTTAGAACTTAGTCATACTCCTCTAAGTTAACTAGCCTAGGTAGGAGCGTCTCTACGGGACTAGTAACCTTAAATGTCAATCGATTTAAAACCTAATTATGCTCTTCTAAGCTAACTAACCTAAGCAAGAGCATCTTTATAGAACTAGCAACCCCACATGTCAATCGATTTAGAATCTAATCGTACTCCTCTAAGTTGACTAACTTAAGTGAGAGTGTCTCTATGGGATTAGTAACCCTAAATGTCAATCAATTTATAACCTAATTGTACTCTTTTGAGTTGACTAACTTGGGGGGGGGGGGGGGGGGGGATGAGTCTTTAGTAGATTAGCAATCCTTAATGTCAATTAACTAAGAACTTGGCCTTACTCTTGTAAGTTGACTAACCTAGGTGAGATCGTCTCTATAGGGCTAGCAACCTTAATTATCAATCAAATTAGAACCTAGCCGTGCTCCTCAAGCTGACTAACCTAGGTAGGAGTGTCTTTTTGGGACTAGTAAACCTAAATCTCAATCTATAAACCCTTAAAATTTTCGATTTAGTTTTTGAAATAGACTCGACTGTATTAGATAATTTAGGAATTAATGAAGCTAATGAAAGTAAAAACCCTAAAAGAACTAATCAATCGCGTAAGAAAATTTTCTACCCTAAATGTATGTAAACGCTAAATATTTCATTCAAAAATGATAAAAACCATAAAATGATCACCTTAAAGACATATGTGTACTAATTCATCATAATATACCCTAAAACCCTAATTGATAATATAACCTTTATACTTTGCCAAATCATTAGCGAAAGGTTATAGATGACTTCCAATCATGCATATATATTTAAAATCCTTAAGTAATCATTTAGAAACTAAGATAATGAATCATAGATTACATTTATCTTCTAAGTATATGATTAAGATAGTATTATATAGAGTTAGGGATATAGTTGAAGCTTAAGCTAAATGTAGTAAACCTTAACACTCTAATTAATACTTTTCATACTAGTTATACTAAGTAGCTTACCAAATGATGTATATAAGCTATAAATACCTAAAGTAAGACCTCATCATCTATTTTTACTAATCAATTCACCAAATACATCATTTCCTTTCATTTCCTTAATTTTTCCCTTAATTTTCCTTAATTACTACATTATGTGTACAATATGGCATATGCTTAAGGAAAGTTGACGAAGTCAACACAAGTTGACTAAAGTTAACAATTAGAAAAATCAACAAAAGATACTAATATATTAGAAAATATCTAACCATCTTAGCTTTTCTTTTCCCTTCTCCTTCTTAATTGCCATCTACCCATTTCTCTTCTAGAACCCACCATCCTCTTCATTCCATAATCAAAACAAAACAAAAAAAGAAACAAAGCAAACCCCACCTCCATTGCCGTGACATCCCCTTCCCCTTTTACTTTCAAAACTTTTCTCTTTGCCTCCATAATTCAAACACAAATTAAGGTATGTGATCATGTTATTTTTTATTGCTTTATATTATTCATTAGTTAGGTAATTAGGTAAATTATATAAGCAGATATATGTTATGTGTGATCTTGTAGAATAAGACATAAGGTTTCCATCTTTAAGTGTAGAAGAATAGGAATTATGATGAAGAGGAAAGGAATACATGTGTATATGCCCTTAAGTAAGTGTACATAAGGATATACTAGAAGATTACAAGTATGGGGATCTTTGTACATAAGTATTTACTATGTACATAACCTAAACTAAGACAAATCCTAATTATACATACCTATATTATACTAAATATACACTTTAAAACACAAAAGAATGAAATTGGGAAGGTTTTCTTAAGAGAAAAATTTGGCATACGAAATTTGTACAAAAATACGTATATGACCGTATAGGTATATGAGTATGTATACAAGTATAAGTACGGTATAAGTATAAGTACATTTATAAGTATACTAGTATACATACAAGTATAGTAAAGATATATGTATATAGTAGTTTAAGTGAAGTGTACATAAGACTTTTAGATATTACGTAATCATGAGATAAGGCATATGTAATTAAATCATGAAGTAAGCAATGATTTAATCAAAAGATGACATAAGTGATGGTAGAAGCAAATGATAACATAAGCAAATGATGACATAAGCGATTGATGATGTAAGCGATAACATAAGCATAAGTTTATAAAATAAGAAATAAAAAAAGTGTATAATAATTAGGTATATAAATTAGTAAACCCTAATACACTTCTTAGATTCGATTACACTTAATTAAGTACATGAATTAGTGATAGTAAAGTAAAATTCTCTAAGTATAAGAATTTAAGGATTAACTAAATCATCAAGTATAAACAAAGGGTATAAATATAAGCAATAAGAATAATTAAATTTCTATAGTTAAAATTTCTATAGTTAAAATTTCTATAAATTTAGTCCATATCGCAAAACACGGGTCTTAACATTCAAAATAGACATCATTGTGTAAACGTACGTCCGAAAATGATGAAAAACGACTATAAATTCATAAATATCAGAAATAAAACGAACAAGTTACATACTATTAATAATAAAGTCTAACCGAATAAAAGTTGATAGTAATTTAAGTAGAATTAGGTAAATAGATATTTAAAATTATTAGTTAATTCAATTGCTCACTAGTGTTATCATATCGTAATGATTAGGTGATCCCGAGGTAAGCGAGAATCTCCCGATTGATTACTACAACTAAAACAAGTTGTCATAGTCGAGTAAGCATTTACCTTATGATTCCATGCTTATTTGTGATTGTAGATAGTGGACTTAAATGTTATTGTTAATTGATTACTATGTGGGGTTCGAGAAAAGCTTGTATATGTTATTGTGTATTGAGTTGTAAACTTACCTTAAGTACAGATAATGCTTTGTTTGTTCCATAGTAGTATAGAAAATGATTGTATGTACTATTGAATGGTCACAGCATAAATTGAACCTAATTATACTCGGCTTATAAAAAGAAACAGGAACATACATTAACATGCATCGCATAGACACAATTGCCCTCGTCACATCATACGGAGATAAAGAGAGGCCATTCGGGGTTGTTATTACTAATTTATTGGTTTTGTACTGTGCACTCGTACAAAATGACCTTACCCTAACCCACAGGAACACTAAGCGTTAGAGGCGCCAACCGCCTGGCTAAGGTTCGAGTCTAGAGGCCTCCGTTTAGGAGTGAGTATGGACTGCAGGGGCGATTATGGACTGTAGGAGCTTACTCACGATTTTACTAAAACTTGGTTTTTATGAAAATAAAAGAAGTATTTGATTTAAGTACGGAATGTGGAGTTCCGTAGTAAAAATAAGTTCTAATATAATACCTGGATTTGATTGGTACCATATATACTCCAACCCTGACTTTGGAAGGCGTTAAATCTAAGTTACGTATATGAACTAGTTAACTATACATATTGTTTAGTATATTGTTTGATCATTCATTCATATGTGTGAATATAATATACTTATAACTTGTCTATAGTGTGGCTGAAGGTTTTGCTCACTAAGCTTAAGCTTAAGCTTACACCCTTTAGACTTTTGCTGCAGGATAGCTTGTTCATAGAGGCTGGCCGAGGGATGCTACAGGGTAGTTTGGAGACTTAGGCAAGAGCGAGTTGTCCTGTGTTTTGAGAGAGAACAGTTTATGTAGATTCTTACTCATGTACTTATGTTTTACAAGTATTATAGACTTAGATATACTAAATTACTGTATATTGTAAGCTTTGTAGTTCAAATTTTATATAAATATGTTTGTGTGATGATATCATGTGAATCTGTATGTTCTTGGGAAACTAGTGGTTGTAGAGCCTTATATATTATGTGAAGAATTCATGATTGGACGTGTAACCAATTAGGGGTTCTTCATATAGTATACAACATCTGCTACGACTAAGCCGTCCTCAGTTTATGACACAATCAATTTAGAACTTGGTCATGCTCCTCTAAGCTAACAAACCTAGGCAAGAGCATCTCTATAGAACTAGTTACCCCAGATGTCAATCGATTTAGAACCTAATAATACTCCTCTAAGTTGACTAACTTAAGCGAGAGTGTCTCTATGGGATTAACAACCTTAAATGTCAATCGATTTAGAACCTAATCGTACTCCTTTGAGTTGACTAACTTAGGGGAGGTGTAAGTCTTTAGTAGATTAGCAACCCTAAATGTCAATCAATTAAGAACTTAGCCTTACTCCTCTAAGTTGACTAATCTAGGTGAGAGCGTCTCTATAGGCTAGCAATCCTAATTATCAATCAATTTAAAACCCGGCCGTGCTCCTCTAAATTGACTAACTTAGGTAGGAATGTCTTTATGGGACTAGTAAACCTAAATGTCAATCGATTTAAAACTTGATCATGCTCCTCTAAGCTAATTAACCTAGGCGATAGCATCTTTATAGAACTAGTAACCCCATATGTCAATCGATTTAGAACCTAATCGTACTCCTCTAAGTTGACTAACTTAAGCGAGAGTGTCTCTATGGGACTAGCAACCTTAAATGTCAATCGATTTAGAACCTAATCATACTCCTTTAAGCTAACTAACTTGGGGGGGTGAGTCTTTAGTAGATTAGCAACCTTAAATGTCAATCAATTAAGAACTTAGCCTTACTCCTCTAAGTTGACTAACCTAGGTGAGAGCGTCTCTATGGGGCTAGCAATCTTAATTATCAATCAATTTAAAACTTGGCCATGCTCCTCTAAATTGACTAGCCTAGGTAGGAATGTCTTTATGGGACTAGTGAACTTAAATGTCAATCGATTTAGAGCTTGATCATGCTCCCAATTACGAAACAATACCTTTCATTTGATTTGAATTCAAAATTAAATTTCAACTACCAAATGTCTCAAACCTTTTGTGTTCCTAACAGCTTAAGTAGATAGTTGCCCTAAACTTATAGGTCTTAACTCCTTTTGGCTGTGACATGTGTTGAATTGCCCTTTTGTTTAGACAAAGGGTTAAGCTTGGATCTACTACCTTGATGGGCTAAAGGTTCGTGCTTGGTTAGCTACCATAATAGGCTAAGGGTTTATGTTTAGGTTAGCTACCTTAATGAGCTAAGCGGTTGTAGTTTGGTTAGCTACCTTAATAGGCTAAGCAATTGTGTTTTTCCTAAGTCCCATAAGGATTTGTAATCATTAGAAACTTTTTTTTTTTCTTCTTTCTTCTTCTTCTTTTTTTCTTTTTCTTTTTCTTTCTTTTTTTTTTTTGGGAGAAGGGCAAAAAGATAAGGCTAATATTATGAGGACTAAGTGATCAAATTACAAATGAGGGATTGCTTTCTTAGGATTCTATATACAAGCCTACTATTAAGGTTTACATATAGAATAATACTTAGATGAATACTATTAAGGTTTTATTACAAAAGAGGAATATAAACCTTAATAGTAGGCTTGTATATAGAATCCTAAGAAAGCAATCCCTCATTTATAAACCTTAAAGAACAATATGCTAAAAGGAAACTTTTATTATCATGGACAAAAGAAATAAAGAAAGAAAGCTTAACATTTATTCTCAAATGCAACTTGACATCTATTCAAAGCTCTTTTTTATTTTTATTTGTTTTACTACATCTAAAGTCCCTAATCTAGCTTTTGTAGTTTGGCTGCAATTTTATCCAACATCCCTAAAGCACAATTCATGGTCTTTTCACTTTCTTTTACTTAGGCTAACAAAACCTATTTAGCTACTTTAGTGCATCTAAACCTTTGCTTCCAATAGGTCACTTCAACTTACAGCAAGTGTTCATAGATGCTTAGGACATTAAATAGTTTATTAACTTCTTGATTATTCACTTGTTGGTTAGCTGTCATTATCTATAAGTAGGATTTATTCAAAAAAAAATTATTTATAATCGAAAGACTTTGTATAGATGAAAGATTTGATGAATTTTGAGTTATAGACTTGTTGCTTACAAAGAAACACGTTATCAGGAATAAGAAAGGTAATGCAACTATCACAATAATGATCACGAATTAGCAACTTATTAATATTTACAAAGAGTGAGAAAATTTTAAAGTCAAAGAACTGACAATTATTTCTAAATCATTTTTTTTTAACAAGGGAAACTACATAAGTTATTTAGAAAAATTAAAAATGATTTACATGTATTGCCTATGAAAATTCTTAACCTGTAAGTCAATGGATCTATTTTATAATAGTTTAACAAGTATCAAAATGACAACTACCTAAAAAGATTATTTGACAAGCAAAATTGGTATGATTCTCTTTTATTTTTTTTTCCTTTGATTAAGAATAAGAACAGTAAGAGATTTTATAAGATAGCAAACCGAATTATTTATAAAGCATGAACATTTACAAATAAAGAAAAATAAGGAAAATGTGTAATATGATGACATGTAGATGTAAGGAACTAATGAATATATAATAATGTAGCGATATTAAGTCTTTAAGGTTGCAATTATGTTGAAATCTCATTATTACAACAGATTTACAAAGAAAATGTTACAAAAAAAGAGAATTTACAAGGAATTTCTACATTTACACAGATGTAATTTATAAAATAAATAAATAAATAAAATATAGGGAAACAATAAATAAGTCCTATACATGGAAAATTACATGAATAATATAGGGATTCCTTCATAACAACTCTTGGTTAGCATGCCTGATCATTATTTATTTGTTAGTTTGAAGGTTCATATATGCAATCTAGGTAAGTTATAAAGGTCCTCAAATTCCATGACCTCATATATTTTCGAAGAAATGGTTCTTTGGTCACATTAAAACTTGAGCATGGTAGCTTAAATAGCCCAAGAAAGGGGTTACCTCACAATATTCGAAATTTACACAATAGTCCCCTCGCTTGGGTCCTACAATAACCTAGTTTTAACCATATCTACTACATATTTGTGATGATAAACGCCCTCTATTATGTGCCCTCGATAAACTTACATACGTTAGTACAAATATATATAAATAAATAAAATATAGTTATGGAAAAGAAATATAACATGGAAAGGGTATTTTATAAAACCATTTTAACTTCGAAAGGTTTAAGTTACTAACCCTCTTGACATCCCTAACAAAGTTAACAAGCTATCGAGCCTAAATTTTTAGTTTCTTATTTTCCTTAACTTAGCCAATAGACCATCCATTAGGAATTACGGAAAATTCAATTTTTTTTTTTTTTCGTAAACCTTAGAGTCACTACTTAGTAGACATAGAAAAGAAAATGATTAAATTAAAACCGATTAGGTAAATTGATTCTAATTTAGCCATTAGCTTACATATTAAAATTGAAAATATTATAAGAAACTAGATTTCTTGAGTTTAAGGGCTGTCCTCTTAAACTGTTACGGGTATCACCTTAACCTTTCGAGATTAGTTTATTTTTCAAAATAACCCTTTTTAATATATTCTAAATTTACAATGAAAATTAGAAAAAATGAATAAGAAATTAAGAAATTGAGTTTATTTACAAAAAGGAATATTTAAAAAAAAATCCATTTTAAAGTTATTATATATCTTCTAATAGAGATTAGACTTTCCATAGTCCATTCTAAAAGCTTTAAAATGTTAGTTTATTTTAATTTTAAAAATCCATTACGTTTATGTTTTTAATTCAGTTATTTTTAACCAAAAAATCTAGGAAATAGGTTCAAATTTGAAGTTTTATTTTTCTTTTTAAAATTTCTAAAAGAAAACCCTAAATGAGATAAATTATATATTAAATATTTTTTTTTAAAAAACAATTTTTCTATGTAGTAAAATATTCCATTTTACTCATTATTCACTATCATTTTTCTTGTTTTTTACCTTTTTTATTTTTTTAGCAAATAATTAACAAAAAAACAAACAAATAAATAAAATAAAAGGGAAAATAAAAAAAATAACCTAAAATGAACCAGACAACGGGTTAGGAAGTCAGGGCGCAGGTGGGGTTGTTGGCCTCAGATCTAGGTCAGTCCAAATGGCTCGCGAAGAGTAGCTTCAGGGAGATTCGTCCCAGCGAAACCGTACACCAAAACGAGTTGGGAAAGGAGCTTTCATGTGTTTCTTATTGGACTTAGGGACGGTAGAATTGACGCCACGAGTTGTTTTAGTGGTTTGGTGGTTATTTAAATTTGGACCACGATAGTGGTTCGCGTGGAGTGCCGATATCGAGTCTGCTCTGTGGATTGTTGTGCATGAATAGTATGGACAGCCCTGGGGATGTAGTCGTACTTGGATCTGGGTTTAGGGTCGTGTCTGGGTCTACTGCAGGGGGTTTGGGTCGCGCACGTTGGTGGCTTTTGCTGGCCATGGGGGTTGCGCGCGACGTTGGTTCGTGTTGCACGTTGTTGCTATTGTATGTGTTGGGTTGACCAATCTCACAAATGTGGGTTGC
Organism: Lumnitzera racemosa; assembly: GCA_024138005.1. NCBI lineage: Eukaryota > Viridiplantae > Streptophyta > Magnoliopsida > Myrtales > Combretaceae > Lumnitzera > Lumnitzera racemosa. The sequence goes on from JAMXBC010000007.1 coordinate 50,054,045, forward strand.
AGCGTGTGTCTGTGTGAGTGGCGGTTGAGCAGTTGTAGCTGGTTGGAAGAGTTGAGGTGTGGTTGGTTCAGTGTGTGGTTAAGGGCCAAGAAAATGTGTTCAGGTCTGTTGTTGGTTACGATTGTGCTACTACGTGAAGGTAGAGAACGTGACTATGAATGACTGAAGATAGGGCTAGTGTTGGGCAGTTGAATGAATTACAGGCCGAGGATCGGTGGCTGTGGTTATACGCGGTGTTGAGTTTGCGTTTGAATAGTAGTGGGGTGCTGGGAGTTTGGCCTGGTAGTTGGTTAGGTTGGTGTGTGGTTCAACGATGGCTGGCGGCGTGGGGTTGTAGCCGTATTGGTTTGTGAGTGATCAGATAGGGAATGTGCAAGGTAGGGGATTAGGTAACAGTATATCGACTGTGTGTGTGTGTTTCTTGTTGTTGTTTATAAGTGGTCGAGGGATCAGTGTGGTGTTTAGTTGCAGGGGGAATGGAGGGTCGATGGTTGTCGAGGACATTGCCGGTTGTTGCTGTTTACTAGGTTCAATTGGACATGCTGTTGCAAGTTGCAGCAATGGTGAGTGTACAACAATGGGCGAGTGAGGGTTGGAGCTGTGTTTTTCAATGGACGGTGGAGAGTAGTGTATGCGAGTGGATGTTTGTATTGAAGGCCGATGATCCTCCTGCAGTGACGCCTTTCAATCCCCATTTATTTTAATTGATTTTTGGTTATCTCCAACCCTCTTAGATGAGATTTAATCAAGATTTTTTCTTCTCTAAATCTCTATTCTATCCATTGTCAACATCATGTTCCCAAATATTTTGCAATTTTTCCTTCTCCTTTCTTGCCATTTCCTAGCCTAAGAGGAAATTGCAAAAACAAAAAGCACTTCGAGCACTGGAGTGAAATCAAAACCACAACCTTTCGATCCTTCTTACCACTTGTCCAAGTGCCAAGCCAATTAAGCTAAGCTTTTTTCATTTCCTTACCCAAAACATTTATAGTTAAACCATAATACTAAATCTAACTTTCATTTTACTTTCAACTCTAAGCCCAACTTGCCTTAAAATGACTCAAGTCTTCTAATATAGGTCAAAATATACATGTTAAATATATTCTAATACCACTTTTCAATTCCATAAATAAAGAATCTTATTTTAACTAATCCCACTAAAATATTTAAAACTTGTATAAAAATCCATTTAATTATTTTATGGTGATATTTTTCTATTGAAGTCCAAGAGTTTTGAAGACTCTATATTTATTAAACCACATATATACTTCCGACTATTACCTAATCTACCCCTAAAAAACTAACTAACTCAATTTGGACAACTTTGACATTTTGTATTTTTCAAGTTTTCACTTTTTAATTTTTTGTGTTTTTTTTTTATCATTTTTTCATTCTTTTTCTAAATTAGGACCCTTTTCTTTTATTAAAAAAAAAAAACTCTAAAACTATAAGGAGGCAAAAATAGGATGTCTACACTTACAAGGTCTTGCTTAACATTTTTTAGCTCATTACACATCACGGGGTAAGATTACCTATTTAATTCGAGGCCTACTACATTATGTTTGATCCTATTGCATCCAGACAAGGGCAACCACTAACCCTACTACATTATGTCTAAGCCTTCTGAAGCTTAATATTTGTAATTATGCAAACATCATCTTACATCTTGATATACTAAATTTTCTTTCTTGAGAGAATAATCGTCTTAAGTGTTAACTCTTATCTAACTCCTTTTGTAAGAATTCATAGTAAGTGACCCCTCCATTCATTTATGCCTATTATGAAGTAAGTGTTAAGCTATATAAGATCTAATGGTGCCCCATATTTATTTTAGTAGCTGACAGATTTTTGCTAAACCCTATTGTTTTTCTTTCTTCTGTGAGCATGTTTTGATACCTTCATACATATCAACTCTAGAATGTATTAGAACAATTCAAGAAATGATTAGAAAACTACTAAATGGAAGTGGAATCATAAATTTTTGTGCAAAATTTTATATCAATTGTGTAGACACTCCTACCCCTAGTCTTAAGTTTTTTCAATAATAAATGTAAAAGTCATAACTAGATGAAAAAAATTGCAAAACTCAAAGATGCACGAAATGGAAAATTTCGAAAAATACATTAAAATGGAAAAACAAAAATATAAAAAATACATAAAAAGAGGATTTTTTTATTTTTTTTTTGTAAAATAAGATCTTAGGTCATTTAAATAGGCTCTATGTTTCATTGTGGAGTCCTTTTCATTCTTTAAGGTTAAAACAAAAAGTCAAAATGTACTTATGCAATTTAATGGTTCCTAATTTTGTTTTTATGATATGAAATGTTGATAGGTATTTTTTGATAGTTATTATGTAAGCTTATATTAGTGGGCCTAACATCTAAATTCGATCCAACGGCTCAATCTAAGGATAATCTTCATTGACTTGCTATAAATATCAAGCAAGACACTAATTTAGGCATCGAAGTGGCCGCGCTAAAGTACCCTCCAATGCTCCTTAAAGTTGTTTTCATGTTTTGTAGGTGTTTGCACATCGAGACGAGAATCAACAGTCAACAATTGACACCATCTATGAGAACATGTAATATATTTCCACGATTCTTGATGTTCTTTTAGGAGGTAACTGGCGAGATGTTTCACCCCTTCTAATGGATTCCCCTCATTTGTCTTATGCTACTTCTATTTCTTGATTATTTCTTCAGATCTGAACAAATTGGTCTATAGCCCATTGGTATCTTTTGGCCATTGGCTTCTCAAGATGCTATAACATATTCCTATGATCCTAAATGTTAATGGGCATCATCGGCTTCTATATGCAATCTAGGAACTACAAAGGACTTTATCCGTTTCTTCCTTTTTGGAGTTTAGTAACTGCAACTTCGTCCTCTCTTAGTTCATAATTGTCATCGCCAAATTGGTAAAAACAACGTAATTGCTTGATAACCACCATGCCTCTACTCTAGAGATCTTTGAATTTCATGTTAATCTTCACTTGCAAACGGGATGGATACATATTTAGTTTTCGACAATCCGTATGTCAGCGAAATGAACTTGTGCTAAGATGCCTTGCTGTGTAGAGTCATCATGTTAACAAAAGTTCGGCAACGCATGCATGTTCTGCTATCATATCTGTAGCAGGATCTTTGTGTAGCCACATGTTGAGTTATTTCTTGGTCTTGTTGATCGGAAAGCGATGCGATCGATTGAACTTCATAGAGAATTCATGATGGACATATTTTGACTTTTTTCCAACCACCTTTTGGATCAAGCGGCTGTTTTGGTCTCGACCATTCTCTACATGCTGCAAAGCTAAACACTTATGCCAAGTTAAAGTACACCTAGGAGAAAGTGATTGCCGATCTGCGGAACTACATTATTCTTCCATCTTCAAGAAATTTAGAAGTTTGTTGCGGCAAACATCAAGTACGGGCTAAAATTATAAGCTCACTTGCAACGATCATCTTTCATTATTTAAGTGCTAAAATCATTGGCTAAGCTTCCCTTTTCATAAGATGACGAATTGCCAAGCAACCCCCTACCGAGTCTCCGAGAGCTTCGATGCCGAGAAACTTAGACGCTAAGCATTTTTATTGGTTTGCAACAATGGCCGAGAAGCTGAACTTGTATAGTTGCTGAGCAGCACAATAACACCGAAGGACAAGCTTTTGATTCGAGTTTGGACTGACTTAGGTTTACATTAATTCTAACAACTTGAGATGCTGATTGATTACTTTTCGATTCAAGTTGGAGAAACCAAATAATTGTAGCACGTTTAGGTCGACTTTGACAAGCCTCAATTAAAACTTTGATATCTTAGTCGTTGAACAGAATTTTATTTAAACCGAGCTTCTCTCTCATCTGAAGACTTGAAGCTTATAAATCACTCCATGGCCTCGCTTAGAAAGAAACAACTTACCGAGCTACGAAGTTGCTATGCTGAGCAAGATTAGTCTATGGAGTCCGAGCTACTTCATGCCGTGTTTCTATAACTACAAAGATACTAAGCTTTTTAATACTTGTTGGCATTTGAACTATCTCGGCAGTCCATGGCCGAACAATTTATGTGCCAAACAAATCTTGCCGAGTACTAAAATGAGTAGTTCCATGGTTGAATGCCGAGAACAATTTGTCCAAGATGTTTCTTAACTAAGCCAAGCTTTAATTTGTGTTGGACTCCAATTCATGTTGCGCAGGATATTAGCATCCGAGGAAGAGGCAAAAGAAGTAAGCTCCAACATCTCGTGCTTCTCTTGCCGTCGATAAATTCCAAAGCAGAGTAGCTGTCTAGCCAACGAGCATGGCCAAAGTTTGAGCTCACATGCTATACTAAACTCCAAGATGAAGTTACTACATGCCGAGTACTCACTTATCAGACTTGAATGCCTAGGTGGCGTTATACATTACAAATTCGAGCTCTTTACCCCTCCAACCATCCCAAACAGCACAGTAGAAGAGCTCGAAGACGCCAAGCCAAAATGGACACAATTCACCATGGCAAGTTATACTTCACGTTCTCGACTAGTAGTCGGCAACAATACTATTGCATGGTGGACCAGACCCCACTCAATCGTAGCTGCCGAGCTACTCCAAGTGAGCCGAAAAACCCTAAGGATCCCGAGTCACTCCAAATCTTCCAACTTTTGCAAGCTTCTTTTTGCTAACTTACCGGCCTCGAACTCCGAACTCCTAATAATGGAGTAAAAAACCGAGAATGTCCAACTTCCATAGTGACGAGCAGCAGCAGCAGCACTTTCGAGTAGCTACGAGTACTTGTCCGAGCTTTCCTCTTCTAGAAGTAGATTATTCGAACAATTTCAGATCCACAATATCGCTCAATTTCCTGTTCTTCAAGTATATCTCCATTAAAAGGACAAGTTTCAATCAACGAGTACATTAATCTAATGCCAAGCTATTTATGGAGCTAATGCACCGAAGTCTCGGGCCAGTCTTCACTTATTGTTAAGCTTTAACAGCTCTTAGTAGCCGAGATTTTGTGGTACTGTCCATCTCCATGCCGAAATGCTGAGCAATGCGCGGCCACTCATGCCGAGAATTTTTTGGCCAACTTGTTCATCAAGTATGAATTCCAATCTCCATGCCGAGCAATATGTGATCTCAGCAAAGCGAAAGCCAAGAAATTTGGATTCCACCTGCACTAACTCGAGATTTTCATCATACCGCATGCTACACCAACTTGTACAAGTACCGGTACTGATGCTGACTTGTAGCGATTTATTTAATTGCCGAGTTCTTGGTCTGAACTACGCACAATCTGAGTTCCAATATGCAACTAATGGCAATGGACTTGATTCAATTGTTCCATAGCAAGCTATATATACATGTGGTAGGAATCCCTAATACATGTCTATGATACAACCTAATAGTCAAACCACACATGTTGGTCCTCATTGATTAAAGATAAGTAAACCTTATCCCTACTTATTCTTAGTTTGTCAACCCTTCAATATTTGTAGTGATTTATTTAAATTTGATCAAGTTAATTTCTACCTCCTCTTAAAATAAGAGCGAGAGCTTAAAATAAACTAAGATGAAACAAACACCATATATTTTAAGCTTATGCAAACATAATCCATTAATGGGCAATTCTCAATAACTCTTAAGTCCTACACATTGTGGATAGTGAGATAGTATTAACTCAAATGACTTGTCTAATAAATAGACAACAAGCTACTTGAAAACCCTCAACCATCATATGGTCATGAGTTAAACACTTAGATCCGGCATTTGGTACTAAAGTCCAATACATTAATAGACTAAAGGTCAATTAGCTTACTTTACGACTCTATTTATTACAAGTCATGTCCAACTCAGATGACCTACATGCTTCCCTAACCTTTTTAGTTGATGGAGCCTCATCAGGACATCGCCTTTTCAAGCCCTTTGGCCTCTTTGAGCCCTTGTCTATTCAAGCTCTCCCACCTCTCTAAGAGCTTTGGCCTCCTTAGGTTTTCACCTCTTCAAGTGCCTTTATTTCATTAGGCGCTCTTGCCTCTCCAAGCACTCTCGCCTCTTCAAGCTCTTTGCCCTCCTTAAGTCTTTGCCTCTTGAAGCGGCCTCGTCTCTTCAAGCGCTCTCACCTCTTCAGGCATTTCGACCTTTTTTAACCCTTGCCTCTTTAGGTGCTCTTGCCTCTTCAGGCACTTGCTTCATCAAACACTCTAACTTCTTCGAATCTTTGCCTTTCTAAGCGTACCAATATGTATAAGTGCTCCAGTCACTCGTGCCTTTTGCTTCTCCAAGCACGCTAGCCTCTTTAAGCTTTCCAGAAATCTCACGAAATCAACCTCCTTAAATACTTTCTTTTTCGAATTTGTCACCAAAGAGAGTAGAAAGCAAGTGTTGATAGCATTTTTTTATAGTTGCTATGTAGGCTTATATTAGTGGACCTAAAATCTAGATTTGATCTAATGGCTCGGTCTAGGGACAATCTCCATTGACTTACTATAAATACCAAACAAGACTTCTAAGTAAGAGGTCCCTTTTCTCTATTCTCATACATATAACCATTCAACATTTTCTCTTCATTTGACAAGGGGGCTTATCAGAGTGGCCGCACCGGAGCACCATTCAGCACCCTTCGAACCCGTTTTCATGTTTTGCAAGTGTTTGCACACCAGGATAAAAATCAACTGTCAACATAAAGTTGCTTTTAAAAAGTGAAATATTCAGACTATAGTGAAGGTTAATTATTTTTATATCACAAAAATGGAGCTAATTTAATTTTATTGTGGCTTCAAATGATGCCTTAATTAGATTTAAATTGTTTTATTTATGAGAAAATCAATATTGAATAAAAAATATATTTTATAAACTGAGTACATAACACTGTTAAATCAATTGCTAGTTGAAAATTATTTGCAACATATGTACAGTAGAATAATTTGTAGAATTTATTAAATTTACAATTTTTAAAGAACCAGTCAATTTACGTTTGATTAAGGTTCCAACTTATTTACTACTTGAAATTAGTTCAAACCATTTTTTAAGTGAATTGCAATTAATTAAATGAAAAGAAAAATTTGACCAGTAATTTTTTTCAAGGGGCATAAACCACACGTGCTTCCTCCTTGGTCAACTCAATTTAAGGTCATTTTTCTAGTGAAATTGCAAAGAAGACTTAGCATATGTTGAATCAGGCCTAAAGATTTATCTAGAAACTTATTTCTAGTAGGTCAAATCTGAAATTGAAAACTAAGAAAAAATCAAATGCCATTGCTCTTGTCCAAATTCAAGCTACTAGATTCATGCTTCTACATAAACTTTTGACACTTCCAACCGATGTTTTAAGCAAGAGCAAGTATTCGAGGGCACATTTTGACTGATGTTTAAATAGAACTAGATCAAAATTCAATGTCTTCAAATTAAATTTTGGTCAAAACCCTTTTTTAAAAAATTGAATTATTACAAAATTTGACCTTGCTAAATGAAATTGGGTACATACAAGTTTGAATGACAGATAGGTGATTCCTTCCTAAGAAGGACCATCAAGTAAAAACATTCGAAAACACTAAAATCCTTGTTTTCTCTCTATATAACTCTAGTAAGCACTTTTTGACTTCTCTCTAAATTTTGCTTTGATTAATCTCAAAATCAAAGCATATAAAGGGTACTATTAGATTCTAAGGAGTCTCTACATTTGAGAAAAACCCTTAGTTTACCTTCGATCTTCTACAACATCATTAGACTAAGAATTGCACATTTGACCCCACTACCCTCTTTGGAAACCCACTGCACTTAACTTCCTCTAACTTAACACAACTTGCCCTTCGACTACTATTATACATGATTGAGCTTCTCTCTTTCTCTCTATTTCCTTTTGTGACCTAATTTGGTACCCATACCAAATCTAAATCCAACCAAAACCTACATACTCTAGCCATGCTCTACCAAATCAACCCAATTAAGTTCAGTTTCTCTTTTTTATTTTGTTTTATTTATTTTATTTTCTATTTATTTTAATAAGTCTAAAAAATTTCAAAAAGAAGAGAAATTCTTTTACCCCCTTAATTTTTATTTTTAATGGAAAAAATAAAAATAAATAAATAAAATAATTGGATGTTTGCCAAAATAAGAAACAATTAGGATTTAGAAAAACTTTACATAAAAAATTAGAGTATGATTTGGTAGTCTTTCTTAAATAAAATTAAATGGTTAAAAAAGTAGACTGAGTTATGATTTCAAAAATAAAATTAACCAATTCATCGATTTTTATAAAAGGAACTATAATGATCTAATTCTAACTAATGGATACGTAGGCACTTATAAGGTGACCATAAAAAAGTAAAAAGGAAAAAAATTGTTTCCTTCAAAGGAAAGTGAAAAAAAAAAAAAAATTAAAGGATAAACTTTACCCACTAGGTTTTAATAGGTTAGCCCCCAAAACAAAATCCCCCGTTTTTTATTTTTAAATTCTTTTGAATAAGAAAGATTTCTTTTCCTGCAGATTAGTGGCAAAGTTAAGATCGTTCCACCCATTCAATCCTAACTTCCCCCTTTTCTTGACTTCAATTAGGTAAGGGCTCTAAAATTAATAGAAAAATCATATTTTTTTTTCTTAATTCTTAGTTGAGAGTTATTATTAAATGAGGTAAGGATTAATACTAATCAAATTGAGAAAAAATAAAATAAAAGATTAGGTTCATTAGCCGGGCGACTCCATTGGAGCTCGTCAAGTGGGCTAATCACCTATACATTTTGAAATTAGAATTTAAATACTTGTACATGTCAATTTTTCCTTTTTTGTTTTGTAAATATTTTTCTACCCAATAAATATTTATGCTAACAATTTTCTCCAATTGATGCAAGTATTGAGGTTTCATTTTTTCTTTTATTTTAGGGGGGTGGGGGTGGGGGTAGGTACATGATAGATGTGGTTAAAATATAGGTCGTCTTAAGACCTTAAGATAGGGAACTATTGTGTAGGCTTTGGATGTTATGCAGTAACCATCACTCGAAGCTGATTAAGCTAGCTTATTCAAGTTTAAATGTAGCTAACGAACCATCTCTTTGAGAATGTGTCAAGCCATAGAACTTTAAGACCTTTATAGCTTGCCTAATTAGATTCGCCAACCTTTAGACCAACGATTAAATAATGGTGTGACATGCTGCTAATGAAGGGTTGCTATTGTATCAAAATTCCATTATATCATTACAATATTGTGATCTATTTTCCCTATAATATCCATATAAATTCCATGTATATTGGAACTTGGTATAGGTCTTTTCCGTTGTACATTTGTAAATAGAAATTTCCCTATAAATAACATTCTTGTAACATACATGTAAATATTGACTATAAATTCTATGTAAATAAGTTGAATTTCCCTATAATTTCAAATTTACTTGTAATAATGGAATTCCAATAAAGTTGCAACCCAATTGCCACACTACTACTTCATCATCAATCCCTTAACTAGATCCACATGCCATGCATCACTTCATTCATTTTCCTTATTTCTAAAAAAAATAAACAAAAAATTGTAAATAGTCATACTTGTTTCTTATAAGTCCTCTTTTTTATCAAGTAGGTCCTAGTTTTTAAAATGTTAAAAAAAACAAGAAAAATAGTTATAATAATAAAAAGTTCACTTAAGCCTTCAAATAATCATGTTTGTAAAATATTTGATAAATATTCCCACTATCCTTATAAATATTAGCATTGCACTCCTTTTTAAGCCTATCCTTTTGTAAATTATGTGTTATTCCTTTAAATAATAATGAAATGAAGAAAATTTTGTAATAGATTCTTCAAACCTATCTATTTGTGAATAATATATATTTTTTTAAAGTAAAGGATATTGTTTGTAAATAGTTACCCTTCAACAAAAACTAAATAAATAAAACCAATCAAAAGTTCATCCCATAGATTGTAAATAACATTCTTCTTGCATATAGTTGCCTTTTTTTTAATCATAAGCTTAGAATCGAATTATCTCTCCAATTGATAGTTAATCTCCTATAGATAGTCCCCTTTTCTATTCATGAAGTTTTCATAAGAAATAGTTTTAAGGAATCTCAAACTTGTAAATCCTATAATCTATAGATATATACATATATATATAAATTCTATTCTATTAGTAGCTCCCAACCTATAAGTAGTGAGTGCTTCGAAAAAAGAAAATGATAGGAATTAACCTCTTAGACCAATCACATGAATCTAAGCTAGAGGCCTATATGGACTTGTTTGACGAGTACTAGCTTGAGAACCTATCAAGGATGAGGATTCGATCATTAGCCTGGGCTTACCTCATTTTATCTAACTTGAGTGCCAAGCTCTAACCCTGATTAAGATAGTTTTCAAGCTGGCATGCATTAAACTTCCTTCTAAGTGCTACCCAACAATCAATGATAAACTTGATAAACTCACCAACCTTGTTGAAAGTTTTATCATAGCTATGTAAGGCAGTAAGCAACACTGTAGGGTGTGCCCAATCATGACAGAGTAGAGAACATACAAGAACAAAGATATGGCCATGTTGACTAAGATGGAGGAGTAGTAGACTGACCAGCTCAACAAAGACTTGAGTTAAAGGAAGACAAGGAAGATAAAGAAGAAGTAAATGTAGAGGATAATGAAGAAGAAGAAGAGGAAAGTAAATACTATGAGGCAGAAGAGTAAAGGCACTAAGCTCCTTAAAGAGTTGAAGATGACAAGGTTTGGATTTCGACTTTTATAGAAAGTGGTAATGTAGATGAGTACATACAGTAGGAGGAAAAGGTTGAAAGACTATTTGATTGCTATGGGTATATCAATGTAGATAAAGTCCAACTTGCTACCCTTTAGTTCTCTAGATATACCACCATGTGGTGGAAGAGCTTAAATGCCCCCAAAGATAGAGATAAATGACGAAGAGTGCACACTTGGGATGATATGAAGAGGCTATTGAGAGGAAGGTTTATACCTGAGATTTATTTGTAAGACACCTTTGCCAAGTTACAAGAACTCTGCTAGGAAAACAAAGCTATTGATGATTATGTTAAGGAGTTCTAGATGCTGATGATCTAAGTTGACGTAGATGAGATTGAAGCTCGCATGACATCAATGTTTATTGTAAGACCTCAATATGAGATCAAGAATATGGTAGAAGTCCAAAGGTTTCACACATTTGATGAAGCCATTAAGATAGTGCAAAAAGTCAAAAAGTAGAGGAGAAATACCTTGATTTGACTTGGAACAAGCTTTTTATGAACTCCTATCCCATGCTGACCTACTCATAATGAGCCAAGGAGACCCTTCTGAATAGAAGAGAAGAATGACCAACCTGATGATGGTTGAGCTAGCTAGAAGGGCCAAGTTGATTATAGAGTAGCTCCAACGACATATGAAGGGAGATAAACTTTGGGTCATAAGACAAGTGAGCTAAAATGCTTCAAGTGCTTGGTTTATGGATGCATTGCTGCTAAGTGTCTTAATCGATGTGTTATAGTCCTCCAAGGTGATGAAGTGGATAGTATCGATGAGAGTGAACCTAAGAAAGAAGAGAAAGATGTTGAACAAATAGAAATTAAGGAGGAAGAAGAGATTTGTGTTGATGCTGACTAGGGAGAAGTGATAAACTTAGTATTGAGACCAGCGTCGAACTCAATGCCAAGTTGCAAAGAAAACTATAGAGAAAATTTATTTCATATTAAGTATACCATCAAGGGTCAACTATGTACGATTGTAGTTGATGGAAGGAGTTGCACTAATGTTGTCACTCAAACCCTTATGCAGAGGATAGGTTTGTCAACTTCTAACCACCTTCGACCATATAAGTTACATTAGTTGCATGACAAGGGTGCTTTGTACATGGCTGAATAGGTAATTGTGCCCTTCAATGTGGGAAATGTATATAAGGATAAGGTAGTATGTGATGTCATCCCTATGGGAGCTTCACACCTATTATTAGTAAGACCTTAGTTATTTGATTGACATATCATACACAATGGATTCAAGAACACTTATGCCTTTATGAAAGATGGAAAGAAAATTTTACTGTAACCTATGATACCAAGCTAAGTAAATAAGACTCACAATCAGCTTACTCGAGCTAGTAAGAAAAAGGCCCTAGTGCTTAGCTAACGAGAGCTTTGAACTGCTAAGAAAGCTAAAGAGCTTATGTTTTTCTTGATTAGGAGGTTATTAGAGTTGAGAGAAAAAAATAACATGCCAAAAGAGGACAGAAGATTAATAGCTGAGTTTTCTAACCTGTTCCTAAAAAAGCTATCTAAAGGATTAGCTTTAGTCCAAGTTATTGAGCACTGTATCGATTTGCAGCCAAGTGTAGTTTTACTAAATCGACCTGCCTACAAAATGAACCTTGAGTAGGTTATCAACCTGAAACAATTAGTGGAGGAGCTCATTAAGTGAGATTACATGAGAGAAAGCATGATTCCTTGTATTGTGCTAACTCTACTTGTCCTGAAGAAAGATGCTTCATAGTTATCAATTGAATTACTGTCAAGTACAGGTACTGTTATGAACCGAGGACGGCTTAGTCGTGACAGACACTGTATATTGTACGAAGAACCCCTGATTAGTTACCCTTCCAATCAAGAACTCTTCACACAATATACAAGGCTCTACAACCACTAGTTTCCCAAGAACATACAGATTCACATGATATCTTCACACAAACATAGTTATATAAAATTTGAACTACAAAACTTACAGTACACAGCAATTGAGTACATTTAAGTCCATAATACTAGTAAAACAAAAGTACATGAGTAAGAGTTTAGATAAACTATTATCTCTCAATACACATGATAGCTCACTCTTGCCCAAGTCCCCAAGCTGACCTGTGGCATCCTTCAACTAGCCTCTACGAACAGGCTATCCTGCAATAAAAGTCTAAAGAGGTGTAAGCCTAAGTGAGCAAAACCCTCAACCACACTACAAGCAAGTTATAAGTAGATTATATTCATGCATATGAATGAATGATCAAACAGAATACCAAACAATATGTATAATTAACTAGTTCATATACGTAACTCAGATTTTACGCCCTTCGAAGTCAGGGTTAGAGTATACACTGCACCAATCAGATCCAGGTATTATACTAAAACTTACTTTACTACGGAACTCCATGCTCCATACTCAAATCAAATAATTCTTTTATTTTCATAAAAACCAAGTTCTAGTATAATTATAGTAGGCCCCCACAATGCACACTTACCCCTAAATGGAGGCCTCTAGACTCAACCATTAACCAGGCTGTTGGCGCTTCCAACACCTAGTGTTCCTGCGGGCTAAGGTAAGGTCATTTTGTACGAGTGCATCATACAGAACTAATAAATTTATAATAACAACCTCCGAATGGCCTCTTTTTACCTTCGTGTGATGTGACAGCTGGAATTGTATCTATGCGATGCATGTTAGTGCATGTTCCAGTTTCTTTTTATAAGCCGAGTATAGTTAAGTTCAAATTATACTATGACTATCTAATAATACGCACAATCATTTTTTATACTACCATGCAACAAACAAAGCATTATCTGTACTTAAGGTAATTTTACAATTCAACACACAATATCATACACAAGCGTTTCCCAAACCCCACACAGTAGTCAATTAACAATAATATTTAAATTCATTATCTACAATCACAAACAAGCACGGAATCATAGGGTAAATACTCACTCGGCCATGGAGACTTACCCTAATATAGTAATCAATTGGGAGATCCTCGCTCATCTTAGGATCACTTGATCATTATAATATGATAATGCTAGTAAGTAATTGAATTAACTAATAATTCTAAATATCTAGTTACCTAATTTTATGTAAATTATCATAAACTTTTATCCGGTTAGACTTTATTATTAATCATATGTAACTTTTTCGTTCTATTTCTAATATTTATGAATTTATAGTTGTTTTTCATCGTTTTCGGACATACGTTTACATAGTGATGTCCGTTTTGGACGTTAAGACCCGTGTTTTACGATATGAACTAAATTTATAAAAATTTTAGCTATGGAAACTTAATTACTCTTATTACTTATATTTATATCTTTTGTTTATACTTAATGATTTAGTTAACCCTTAAATTCTTATACTTAGAGGATTTTACTTTACTATTACTAATTTGTATACTTAATTAAGTATAATCCAATTTAGAAAGTGTATTAGAGTTTACTAATTTAGGTACCTAATTATTATGCACTCTTCTTATTTCTTATTTTATAAACCTATGCTTATGTCATCGCTTCCATCATCATTCGCTTATGTCATCGCCCGCTTATGTCATCGCTTATGTCATCTTTTGATTACCTCATTACTTACTTCATGATTTGATTACATATGCCTCACCTCATGCTTATGTAATGTCTAAATGTCATATGTATATTTCACTTAAACTACAATTTACATATATCCATACTATACTTATATGTATATTAATATACTTATATCGTATTTATACTAGTACATATACTCATATACCTACACGGTCATTACGTATTTTTGTACAAATTTCGTATATTAATATACTTATATGTATATTAATATACTTATATGTCATCGCTTTTGTGTTTTTAAGTGTGTATTTAGTATAGTATAGGTATGTATAGTTAGGATTTGTCTTTGTTTAGGTTATGTACATAGTAAATACTCATGTATAAAGATCCCCATACTTGTATTCTTTTAGTATATCCTTATGTACACATACTTAAGAGCATATACACATGTATTCCTTTCCTCTTCTTCATGATTCCTATTTTTCTATACTTAAAGATGGGAACTTTATGTCTTATTCTTCAAGATCACACATAACACATGTCTACTTATCTATTCTACCTAATTATCTAATTAATGAGTAATATAAAACAACATAAAGTAACATGATCACATACCTTAATTGGTGTTGGAATTATGGAGACAAAGAGGAAAGTGTTGAAAGTGAAAGGGAAGAAGAAGGGTCACGGTAATGGAGGAGATTTTACTTTGTTTCTTTTTGTTTTGTTTTGATTATGGAAGGAAGAAAATGGAGGGGTCTAGAAGGGAAAATGGATGGACTGCAATTAAAGAAGAGGGAGGAAAAGAAAAAAAAAAGAAAAGAAAAGAAAAGAAATCATTAGATGCTTAGATATTTTTCTTATGCATTAGTGTCTTTTGTTGACTTAGTCAACCTTTTGACCTTAGTTAACATGTGTTGACTTGGTGAACTTTCCTTAAGCATATGCCATTTTGCACATATAATATAGTAATTAAGGAAAATTATGGGAAAAATTAAGGAAATAAGGTATTTGGTGAATTGATTAGTAAAAATAGTTGATGAGGTCTTACTTTAAGTATTTATGGCCTATATACATCATTTGGTAAACTACTTAGTGTAACTAGTATGAAAAGTACTAATTAGGATATTAAGGTTCACTACATTTAGCCAAAACTTCAACTATACCCCTAACCTTATGTAATGCTATCTTAATCATTTACTTAAGAGATAAATGTAATCTATGATTCATTATCTTAGTTTCTAAATGACTACTTGAGGATTCAAAACATATATGCATGATTGAAAGTCATCTCTAACCTTTTACTAATGATTGACAAAATATGAGAGTTATATTATCAATTAGGGTTTTAGGGTATATTATGGTGAATTAGTGTACATATGTCTTTAAGGTGATCATTTTAAGGTTTCTATCACTTTTGAATGAAATCTTTAGCATTTAGATACATTTAGGGTAGAAAAGTTTTCTTACGCGATTGATTAATTCTTTTAGGGTTTTCACTTTTATTAGCCTTGTCAACTTTTAAATTGTCTAACATAGTTGAGTCTATTTCAAAAGCTAGATTGAAATGTTAGATGGGGTATATGGTGCTCAAATGTTTTCAAAGATTGATTTGCAAAGTAGCTATCACTAGATTTGCATAAGATTAGGAGATGAGTAGAACACTACCTTTAAGAGAAGGCATGATCTTTATGAATGGTTGGTTATGTTATTTAGACTCACTAATGCACCAAACACTTTTATGAGGCTCATGAACCATGTGATGTGCCTCTTAATTAGGAGATGTGTGGTCATGTACTTTGATGATATCCTAGTATACAGCGTCGACCTGATTGACCAGTTGAAACACCTCTAAGCTATTTTTGACATACTTCATGCTAAGAAACTATTTAGAAACTTGAAGAGGTGTACATTTTACTAAAGCGAAGTTGTCTTTCTAGGATATGTGGTGTTTGGTAAAAGAATCTGAGTAGATAAGGAAAAGGTCTAAACTATCTTAGAATAGCCGATACCTAAGAATATTACTAAAGTTAGAAGTTTTCATGGTCTTACTTCTTTCAATAATAGATTCATCAAGAACTTCAATACCATTATAACCCCTTTGATCGAGTTGACAAAGAAGAGTAATGGATTCCAATGGACTGACTAAGCTATGAAGAGTTTTAAGTAGACCAGGGAGAAACTTACCACCGCACCTATTTTAACTCTACTTGATTTTGATAAGCCATTTGAGCTAAATTGTGATGCATTGGACAATGGTATCGGAGCAGTTGTTATGTAAGAATGTTGATCTGTCGCTTACCATAATAAGAAGCTTAGTAGAGCTACCTTAAACTACTCTATATATGAAAATGTGTTGTATTCTCTTTTTCTAAGCCATTACAATGTGGCAACATTACTTACTTCTAAAAGAGTTTGTCATTTACACAAGCCATGAGCCCTTGAATTATTTAGGAAGTCATAACAAACTTTTGAAGAGGCAAGCTAAATGGTTGGAGTTTATGGAAGAATTCTCCAATGTGATCAAGCATAAGAAGGGTAGTGCTAATGTGGTCATTAATGCTTTATCACATTGACATATCTTACTGACTACCCTATTGGGATTTTCCCTTATCATCAAGTAATATGCTCAAGACCCCTACTTTGACCCTATATTGGAGAAATGTTCAGATAGAGTTTCCATTGGAGGATACTACTTGAAGGATGGTTATCTATTCAAGGAAAGGAGATTGTGTATACCTAATTGTTCTATATACGAGCTATTGGTTAAGGAAGCTTATAGTAGAGGATTATTGAGGCATTTTTGTGAGACAAAAAATGTTGATCTGTTGAGAGAAAATTTTTAGTGGCCTAATACGGTAAAGGTTGTCCACAAGGGCGTTAGTAGCTATGAAGTATATAGAAGAGCTGATGTGCCAAGGAGCTCAATTATCACTAAGACTTACCGAGCATAATTGAACTGAAATAGGTCCTTCGAGATATCAAAGAAAATTAGAGGTAAACGGTCCACAATCGAACAACAGTATTTGACGTAAAGTTGGTTGGAGGATGTGACTCACCAACGAACACAACATGACTTGATACCTCACTTGATATGACACCCAAGTTGATGTCAAGGTCTACTCACCACTAATCTTAAGCTACTCGGCAAGATTAGATAAGAGTGTAAGGGGTATGAACTTAGAGAGGATTATCTCACAAGAATAGAGTATTTAGTATTAAGATGTAAGTTATCTTCGGCTTACAAGAGAAAAGGAGTATTTGTAGTAAGTCCCTAAGATGGCATTATAAATAAAGACATTATAAATAAAGAAATTACAAGAAAGTATTTACAAAAAAGGATTCCTAATACATACAAAAAGGGTAAAAAGGATAACAAACCAAAATGGAAAAGTAGTTAAATATCAGATGAGGTAGATAGCTGGTAATGTAGCATTGGTCCCGTATGAATATTCTCTAATCACAATAGGTCGGAAGGGTCAAAATGATGCGATACTAAAGGAGCTAAGACGAGAGAGATGGTGATATGTTGACAGAAAACTACTTGGCCGTTTAAGTGAGTCTCTTGTCACTCAGCAAGTGATTCTCAACAGTAATTGGTCGAAGTACTCAGCATAGGGTCCTCGGTAAGGGAATGGTTGGCCTCATCACTACCAGGTGTACAGATCAATGTATGACAATGTAGTGAGCTTAGGGAGTTCAACCACCTTTCTTAGATGTATAGTTTCTCATCATCAATAGGTTGCCGAGAGAAAATTCTTTAGGAAAGGGATTGGAGGCCTTAGAGGCGTGCACGAGTAATGGGACCATTGATCAATAGTGCATCAAGAGCGAAGGGGAGAAAGGAGTCATGTGGAGAATATATGCCCTTACGCACACCGACCTCACCATAGGCTAACTTTAGCATAGACTTTATCCTAAGATTGCCCCAGACATCTAAAGGAAAGGACTCAATTAGATCTTTCATCAAACTAACGATGCTTTATATATTGTTGACTTATTTTTGTAGGGAATTGTCTACCTACATAAAGTCCCGAAGTCCATCATTTCAAATCAAATAATAATTTTTTTAGTTATTTTAGGAAGACTTCATGGAGGAGACTTAGTATTAAGCTCATGTTCATCTCGAGCAATTACCCTTAGGCTGGTAGCTAAATCAAAATGGTGAACAAAAAGTTAAGAACTCTACTTCAAGTTGTTGTGGGAAGGAATCTAAGAGATTGGAATTTGTGTTTACCTATCGCAGAGTTCACTTACAATCAAACTATTTACAATACCACTAGAAAGACCCCTTTTGTAGTAGTCTACGGCCTCAACCTTACCATCCTACTAAACATGATTAGCACTTGCACAACCTCCGAAAAAGGCTAGTTTAGAGTAAACTAAGCCTATGAACTAAATAAACTACACTAGTAAGTGACTCAAATGATCGTCAAGTTTAATGAATGATAATACGAGATCAATATTCGAGGTTGCTAATTTGTTTCCTTCAACCTAGGTGACCTAGTTTAGATCCGCTTAAGTCGAGAGAGATTTCCCCAACTCCAGAGAAGCAAATTGTAACCCCAAGCTAGTGGTCCCTTCAAGGTTCTAAAGAGAATCAACTGCAATATCTATCAAATTGAGCTACCAAAAGATTATGGCATCTCTTCCACATTCAATGTATCTAACCTGACTCCTTATAAACCTCATATTCGGCAAATAGGGATCGAGTGGGTAAATTTAGACTATTGTTGAAATTAACTCAATTAATCTAAAAATTTATGTATATGCTTGAGACATTAGACAAAAAAACCCCACCGGCCTAGATATTAAAAATATAATAAAATAATAATAATATAGCTAAAATATTACAATTTAAGTGTATTATATATTAATCACAGTAATTACGTTTATTTCGTTTGTAAATTTTTAGAGATAAGTTATATATGTAATAAAATTCATTTAGGACATAAAATAACATATATAATATACATTACGTATCGTGTGTAATTTTAAGCATGTACATATATTTGTATATAGCTAAAATACCTAATGCATGTGATTTCGGCTAAAATAACATAAGGAAATTAATAAAAAATTATAAAAAAATTAATGGCAAATGGGAATTGGATTTAAGGGCATATGTCATCATCCAAAATAGGTATGGCAACATGGTGAAGCAATTACATGCAAATATAGGGTAATATAGTTAGGTGATTCAATAGTTCACTTGTGTTAAGCAGGGCTAGAAGGCAACCACTACCACCATAAGAGGCCATACCCACCACCTGGCACCACCAAGGAGGGAGGAGCCAATGGTAGCTAGAGATCAATTTTCTAATAAGCCCAAACTTTTACCCAATTTTAGGAAAATTATTAAAAATACCAAAATTACCTAGAAAAATATGAAAAAAAAAATTATTCGTACATAGTTTTATGTATAGAAAGTAGGGAAAATATCAATTTGTATAAATTTAGTAGCAAATATATATATTCTTAAGAAATTGATAAAATTAGACAATATTCCAAGTTGAAATAAATTAAGTTATTGACGTAGTTTCTACTTCAAATTTTTTTTATAAACTATCCTAAGTTAATACTCAATTACTGTATCAAAGTTTTTTGTGATATTATTTTCCATATTTTTATTTGATTTTTGAGCTAAAATGATGCTTAAAATATTGTATTTTAGTAAAATTATGTGTATCCTTTGATAATCTCATTTAGATATTGAGTTAGAATCATATTTGAGGAGTGTATAACTGTTCTGGAATGGTTAGCTTAGTTGTTGAAGTGACAATGATGAGAAGTTAGAAGTTGGCCTTACATAGGTACAGTTGGTATTTGGTGAATTTAGGGAATTTGAATAATTGATGAATTATGATGGAATAAATAAAGTTATGAGAAGTAATGAGAATTGAAGAAGGGGTGTTTGAAGTGTCATTGCTAATTTTCATTTGATTTCATGATTATAATTTAAAAGGAAGTTAGTAAATAAACTAATTGTAGTACATTGATAGAAGGTAGAGGAAGATTTATAGGATTTTGGTAATGAATAATGCACTAAATTGATGATTAGAGGATAGGTTAGGGGTAAAAAAATTCTTAAGTAAATATGAAAATAATGGAAGTAGGGGATTACTTAAAGGATGTTGATGGTAAAACTACTATAGAAAACATGGTTAAAGGATATCTCAAAGGATTTTTTTAATAAAAAGTTTAACTTGGAAAAGTTTGGATGGTGTCTCAGAGGATAAAATCAGTATAATAAATAACCCTTAAATAGCTAAGAGGGAAACTTAGAGGATTTTAAGTTAAGGAAAATCATTATAAATCTACTCAAATGATAGCTTAGAGGATTAGGAGATAGTTTGTAAAAATTCATTAATTGGCTGAGAACTCATGATTTTTAGGTGAAATTAACTTAAGTAATTTACGACCAAACAATCAAAAACATATAAAACTATATATTATTAGGGACAATTGAAGATCGAGAGGGCAATGGTTAAGAGTAAGGTACCCATAAGTATAGGTAAGTTGGGATATATGCTTAGTGGCATATTAAAGCACTATGTCATGATACTTGGAGGAATAAGAATTCTTGTTCGTGGTTGTAATTAGATTGTATGTGTATATACCATGTGTATGTTTATGATACTAAGTAATGATTAAGAGTTGAACTCCGAGTGCTGCTTTTTGTTTGATATATCATGTCTTGTGTGTATAAACTTGGTTGCTTACCTAACAAACTGGACTAATCTAGAATTGATTAAAAACCTAACCTGACATTCATGATAACCCAATAAAGGTTACGATTATGCTGTCAGACTAAATATTAACACTTTGATGAGAATAGTAGAAATAGTTCTTTTTCCTACCATTAATCGAACTAAGTGATAAGAGAGGGGGTCGCACTAAGATTAGGAACTATGGTTAGAATGTTGTCTGGAGAAGAGATATAAACCTTACAAATTTAGTCTTCTAGATATAGTATCGAACTAAAGCGCTGTAAGTAATTTCCTCAAGTCAACAAAACAACATAAAATTAAAACCAATTAAAACTTTAAAGTCGGAATCTAAAATGAATATGAAAAGCCATAATATACGATTTAAAAATCTTAATTGCGTAAGAATGACCCTTAATCCTACGTATGCGTGCTCACAAAAATTTGAACCTAAACTAAATAAAAACCTTAACAACTAAATCTAAGAATGCAAACCCCCATACTTTTTCCTAATGCTAATAAAACCCCAAATCAATAAAATTATTGTTAAATACGAGAAATCACATCAAACTGTTGTGAATGATTAGAGATGATTTTAACTAACAATAATAATTAATTAAATTGAACCAATTAAAATAATAAATTCGTAAAATTGCAAATTTAAACCTACATGAACATATAAGTGTAGCGCTATATATAGAAATATTTATATATGTGTGTTTATCTTACCCATTTATTTTCTTACAAACATAAAATAATATATTATACTAGATATTTTTACTAATACCTTACTGGATATAATATAATTTATTTTGAGTTATAACTAGACTAACTAAGCTATTTCTTTTTTTTGAATTCAACCTCTTCCTTAGTTAAGTAAAACCATCCCATCATTACCATAAACCTATTATATTATAACCTAAACCTAGCAACTTAGCAAAAAGTAGAAAATCTTTTTCCCTCCTTCATGCCTTTCATGTCTATCATGAAGCAAACAAATCCACAATTAATTTTTATTATCTTCTTCCTATCACATTATACATGAAATATCCCCCAAATAAAGGATGACCATACAATTAAAGTTGACTAAGTACAAGAGTTGTCAAATCATCTTTTCTTCTTACCTTTCACATCTTGCAATGCCATGTCATGCCATTCCCCATCATTTTAACATCCACTCAATTGTCTCATCTTGGTTACTATTTATCCTAAAAGCTTATCTCATCCAATCATTGTGTGTTGAACTCTTGTACAATCAAAAATCAACAAAAAGAGATCACATATGGAGTGTTTGAAGACCCATCCACAATTGGCCATTCCATGTCCTCTTCACCTCCATTTGTTTTGAAACATCCAAACACACTTAAACAATAAAGCAACAAAAAGAAAACTCTCTTACCCCCACATAAACAAGACTATCTACTCCCACATACACATACCCTTCACGTCATACACATATACATCTTTTGTTATCTTTACTTTAGGTCACTTGAAAAGTCATGCTAAGAACATCATATATTAAGGAAGCTTTAAAAGGTCAACTAATATATAAGGACATAACTCTCAAAGATCTAAGGGACACAAAAGCAGAGAACCAATGACAATGAGCCAAAAGGACTAGTAGTAGTGCCATCTACCATTCATTCCACTTAGTGAAGTAAGCTTCATTATTAGTGCTTTTAGAACACCATGCCTAGGAAATCATTTCTTATCTATGTAAAGTTTTATGTACTTTAGATGTTATCCTAATTAAGTTATGTTAAGTGTTAAGCTTCTTGAAACTTATCACATGTATATTGAAGTATGAGTAGATTAGATTTAGTTTCCTTTTAGTATACTTGTTTGTCACTTAGAGTATGGCCTTATGACTTAAGAACATGGTTGTCAAAATAATGATTCTAATATTTATTTGAATGTATAGAATCGGTAGAATGGTATAAAATCATACAAAATCGGTGCAATCATAAACTTATAGAATCCTATATAAAGTTCATAACTTCATAAATGATTTTATATTCATTTTAATTAAGAAAAACATCACAAAATAATAAACTCGTAGAAACGTATTTTTCACTCATAATTTTAGCAATCATACTTGAAAAAATCGTAACACCAAGTGCATGAACAACCCAAGAAATGCTAGACATGGCATGCATGAAGCATATTTAAGTGTCACTTATGCTTCTATTGAGTTTCAAATGTTTTATAGTAGCCTTTAGTAAAAGAAAAACTAACATATGAAGTATTAGCAAGGATATGAACTTGTAAATTAAAAGAAGACCAAAATAAAACCCAATAAACCCATGGAAGTATGCTGGACATGGGACTATTTGTGATTATTCCTAAGTTCCTTAGCCCTATTCTTCTTAGTTTAGCTTAAAAATATTGCCTCATGTGTCCTTTATAAGTATATATGTCATTTAAACAAAAATTTTAAGAAAATGTCCATTTGGAAGCTTAACAAAACCTATAAAAAATATAACCACACTTTTATCTTCACTTATAATAATGTTTTAGAAAATATTAAAGTGATTCGGGATTCCCCAAAGTAGTATAACTATCATATAGGAAGGCTAAACCAAGCTAGAAACTTATTATAGGCCAAAAACCGACCCAAACAAGCTCCAAAGGCATCTTGGATAGAATTAAAACTAACTTGAAAAGTTAATTAGAAATATGGTTAAATAATTTTTAAACCTGAAGAAGCATGATGGGCTTAGATCATAGGCTCTAAATGGCTAAAATAAACCAAAAACTACAAAACGGGCCAAATCGATAAAGCCTTGAACTTAAAGAGTTAAATAACCATCATTTCCAAATTTTATAAATGAGATTTAAGGCCCAAATTAACCAATTAAAAAGCCTAAAAGAACAAATAGAAAGCCCAACTTAAGAGGCCTTAGTAATAAGGCCTAAAAGCCTAACCAAGAGACTAATAATAAAAGGCTAAACTTGGATCAATAATTTATCTTAGACCCATGAGGAATTAATCCTAAATATACTCAAGGCCTAAATAAGAATCTAGTTACCATTAAGAATTGAAGAAATAGAAGTTAAAGATTAGGATCATGCAAAATAGAACCAATAAGCCCAACAATTACGAGGTCTGTAACTTTTTGGACCAATACTAGAAATTTCAATTGCAATCTATTAAAACAAACTACACCATGATAATCTACATCAAAAAATGATGGAAAACAACTATAAGAACACAAAAATCAAAACTAAAATGAGCAAGTTATGATAAAAACAAGTTTTCTCTATAAGTTTAAATATCCTTTTGGTATGGTGATTGTTTGCAATGATTGTTTGGTCATTTAAATAAACTAGACCTAACAATATTTGACTTATTAAATTAAATGGTCATGCATACCATGCATGAGCAAAGACTTATTGGCTGTCACATTACATGATATGCCTAGGAACTTAGTTATCACTAGGACTTACGGTACTAGGATTAGACTAATTAAGTCCTTCAAAATATCAAAGAAAGTAGAGTAAATAGGACTACGAACTAACTAGAATTGTTGACATGAAGCTGCTCGAAGAATATAACATACCAACAAACATAACACAACTTGACGCTTCACTTAATATGATGTACAAGTTGATGTCAAGGTCTACCTGCTACTAATCTTGAGCTACTCGACAAGATTAGATAAGAGTGTATGGGAAAATAGACTTGGAGAGGGTTGTCTCACAAGAACAAAATATTCAATGTATACGTTTGAGATAAGAGGATTCTGGCTTACAAGGAGAAGAGACTATTTATAGTAAGTCCCTAGGGAAACATTACAAAAAAAGAAATTATAATAATATATATACAAAAAGGGAAATCCTAGTACATGCGAAAAGGGTAAAAGGGACAATAGACAAAAAGGGAAAATTATACAATGTTAGGTGATGATAGGTGGCAGCGTAACATTGGTTTTGTGCCTAGATTCTTTGAGCATAATAAGTGGGAGCAATCAAGACATATGGAGACAAAGGCCGAGACATGAAGGAGATGCCATGAGATTTGGGCAAGAAGCCAAGAGATAAATTCTCAACCAGGGAAGTAGATCTCTTTACTTAACAGTAGACCCTCAGCAAGTGAATGTCTAATCACTCAGCACAAAGCTCTCTACTAGAGGATAGTTGGAATTGATACTCGAACAGAGCATAATATAACCACCTAGAGCTCTCACAAAATTCAGTCATCCTCCTTCCGCATATTGTTTTCCACCGTCGGTAGGTTGATGAGAAAGAATCCTTTGAGTGAGGGATTGGAGGCTTCTATGGTGTATACGAGTGATTGGGCTAGTAGTTAGTAACCTATCAACTCCTCAAGGTTATTGAAGACTTGCCCTCAAATCATGATCCTCGTCATCATCGAGTACATAGAGAGTCAAATCGGCGATGTTAAATGTGGTTGACACGCCTACCCCTTGAGCAAATGAACCTCATAGGCATTATGATTAATGCGTCTAAGGATCTTGTAAGGCCCATCTACTTTCTGACATAGTTTGTTTATCCTTCTTCCGAGAAAGCGTTCTTTGCTAAGGTGGATCTAGACAAGGTCTCTAAGGGTATAAATGACTCATATCATTCCTCGGCTTCTTGCTTCCTTTTATCAGGCTATAGTCTTGGCCAGTTGTTTGACAACTTTTTTATGCAACTTCTAGAATTCCTTAATGCATTGTAGGTCGAATTGACTCTCCCCTTATGTAGTTGGACTACTAATTAAATCCAAGAGTAAGTTTAGGTTAAGTCCATAAACGAGCTCAAAAGGTGATGTTCTAGTTGAGTTGTGAGCCAAGCAATTGTAAGCAAATTCAATGACGAGCAGGCATAAATTCTAGTCATGTGAGTTCTTCCCACTAGCTACTTACAAGAGGGTGCCAATGGTTCTATTCATAACTTTAGTTTAGTTGTCTATTTATGGGTGATAAGAAGTATTGAACATGAGCTTAGTGTTGAGCTTCTTCCATAAGGTTTTCCAAAAGAAGCTCGTAAACTTTGAGTCATGGTTGGACACAATGCTTCTGGGCACTTCATGTAATCGCACAATTTCCTGCAAAAAGAGATTAGTGACAAATAAAGCATCATTAGTTCTATGGCAAGGGATAAAGTGACTCATCTTATTGAACTGATCAATCACTACCATGATCGAGTCATGTCTTCTCAGCATTCGGGGAAAGCCAAGCATGAAATCTATGCTTAGATCGGTCAATGGCCGCTTTAAGATAGGTAGGGGTGTGTACTCCCCGTAGGGCTCTCTCTTCCCCTTCGCATGTTTACATACCTCATACCTCTCAAATATTTAGTGTACATCCTTTATCATCCCAAGCTAGTAGAAATGCTCCTTTAATATCTCAATGGTCCTCTTTTCCCTAAAATGGCCGGCTAAACCCCCGACATGAGCCTCTTGAATGAATAGCTCCCTTACCAAACCACTCGACACATAAACCTACTTTCCCTTCATCAAAAACCCCTGACTCAAGTAGAATCCTTCTACAACTCCTCTAACATTACACTTAGCCACTAAAGGTGTCTAAAATGTGAATCATGCTCATACTGATCAAGTAAAGTGCCAAAACCCAACACTTTAGCTTACAATGTTGTGCTGAAGGCATGTTAACAAGAAAGAGCATCTATAAACCCACGAATTTAACTTTCTAAGTATAGAATTAAACGCCCAAACTGTAGATGATTTCCTAAAGTTAATAGAGCTAGTGAGATTTAAAACCGATTAAAATCTCAATTCAAAACCTAAAGTGAATATGAACAACCTTAAATTATCAATTTAATCTCTAATAGCATACAAAGACCCTAAAACCTCAAGTATATGTAACTGCCAAAGTTAACCTCGAATCTTATCAAAAGCCTAAGATAACAATTGAAGACTTAATAGCGTACGAATATATTAAACCTTAAATGTGTAAAAACATTAGAGATTGTTCCCTAAAGTAATAAAAACCCTAAAACTATAATATTAAGGATATAAAAGCACTACTTCACCATAATTTACCCTAAAACCTAAGTGATTATATATCCTCCATATTTTTCCATTTCATTGGTAAACAACTAAAGATAACTTTCAATCATGCATAAATATTTAAAATACTTAAGTGATCTCTTAGAAACTAAGATATTGCATTCTAGATCATATTCATCTTCTAAGTATATAACTAGGTTAATATTACATAAAGTTAGGGGTTTAGTTGATGCTTAGGTTAAATGTAGTAAACCATAATACCCTAAATGACATTTTTCATCTTAATTATACTAAGTAGCTTACCAAATGATGTATATAGGATATAAATACCTAAAGTAAGATTTCATCATCTATTTTTACTAATCAATTCACCAAATGTCTCATTTCCTTAATTTTTCTCTTAATTTTCCTTAATTACTACATTATGTATACTAAATGACTTATGCTTTTGGAAAGTTCACTAAGTCAACACATGTTGACAAAGGTCAATAGGTTGACTAAGTCAACATTTAGAAAAGTCAACAAAAGTCACTTTCACTTAAGAAAATATCTAAGTCATGTAATGATTTCTTTTCTTTTAGATTTTTCATCCTTCTTCCTACTTCTTTGCTGTCCATTCTTCTCCCTCTTCTAAACTTTGCTTTTCTGATTTATAAAACACAATTTGAGACAAGAACAACTCCCTTTTCTTCTTCCATTTCAAACCGTGAACTCCCCTTTGCTTTGTCATCTTCACTTTTCCAAAATTTCACTTTCACAATCTTAAATACCACCATGCACCAATCTACTATATCTACTTGCTTTCCTTTTCAAATTATAATGGAGAAAGAGATATGTTATCATTTGATTATCTATTTTATGTAGTAGTCAGTTGTATAAGTTAAGTTAGTATAGAAAGTTAGTATAATATGTGCAGATGTGTTGTTGGAAGAGGAAGCTTCATATTCATACTTAGAAGTGTAGGATTGCCTTAGCTTATGGAAGAAGAAACATGTGTATATTTCCTTAAGTATGTATACATAAGGGTATACTAGAGAAATACATGTATAAATCCCTTTGTACATAAATATCCATTATGTACATAACCAAAAACAAGGCATATAATAACTATACATATATATACCATGCTAAATACACCCTTAAATTACAAAAAAAGATGAAATTGTGAAGATTTCTTAAGAGGTTAAATAAGGCATACGAAAATACATATAAAAATACGTATGCTATCGTATGTGTATATAGGTATATGTATTAGTATATGTATAAGTACATAAGATTACATATTAGTATGTTAGAAGTATAGGTATGTATATAACATATGTATGGGTACATAAGGATATACATACATAAGGATATATATATTTATATGTAATGAATGATTACATAAGCCATGACATCATCAAATAATTACATAAGTCATGACATAAGCAAATGATGACATAAGCAAATGATGACATAAGCGATGATACAAGCGATTGATGACCTAAGCGATGACATAAGCATAAACTTGTAAAATAATAAATTATAAGATTACATAATAATATAACCTATATATGTATACATATACTTAGGAGTCGAAGATCCTTTAAATCCTAATACACTTCTTAGATTGAATTAAACTTAATCAAGTATGTGAATTAGTAACACCAATGTAAAATTTCCTAAGTGTAAAAATCTAATGGCTAATTAAATCATTAAATACTAGAATAGGATATAAACATAAGCAATGAAAATAATTAAGCTTCAATGAGTTAAAATTCTAATAAGTTTAGCTCGTATCGTAAAACATGGGTCTTAACATCCAAAACGGATATTACTGTGTGAACATGCGTCCGAAAATGATGAAAAATGACTATAAGTTCACAAATATTGGAATTAGAATGAAAAAGTTATAAAATACATAAAGGAAGTCTCATAACTTACTAATATAAGAAAATAGTTACTATTAATCTCATTGAGTATGGTAACCCTATACATATTATACTTGGGTTATATTGAGGGAAATTAGATAAACTACAATAAACTTTTAGTTAACTAAGGAATCTAACTTCTCAGAATACTTATAAGATTTACTATTTTGATTTAGGCATTCAATATCGAGTTTTAGAAACCCCAAAGGCTTGGAGAATGAGCAATAATCCAGGTGAGGGAGTTCTAATGACTTACTACTTACTTGTGCGTATTACTTATATGAAGTTTTGCTGCTTGCTATTGCTTGTATGTTTGAATAATTGCTTAGCTTGTTTGCTGTCATTTGTGTGATCATTTTTTTTAATTGATAAATATAAGTGTCAAACCAAAATAACCAATTATACTCGTCGCATGTCTATGACTCAGTAAAGGTATAAATGGAGAGTGCTAGGTTTGCAAAAATCTTAGGGAAAGTATTTTTGGAAAAAGCTTTTCTACTCTTAAACATATTTTTGTATGATCTCTATAAGGGCTCATGGAGCCATAAATAATATTTTAACGTTAAGGCAAAGTTAGCATAGGATCTCCAATTGATAGCGAGAGAACTCACTTTATTGTGCCTGTAAGGCCTTGGATAATTTTAGTTATGAAAGGACTCGCATGTTTGTGCTTGAGTGGCCTTAGATGGTGGATGGTCTTAGTTTAGGATCCACCTATTTGGATTGGAACTCTTTTCTCGACTAAGATAATAGTCGAGTGTTGCTTAAAGTGATGGTGCCCCTAGGTAGCCTTATGTGGGTAAGTTGAGGTGCCCTGTGTAGGTAAGCACAAGGGATAATCGAAGTGTAGATGATGTAATTCTACACCTTCCATAGTTCTAGATTCCTATGGATGTGTTGCTTGCATTCATTTTGTATGTAGATAGCTTGCTTGCATGTGTGATAATAATGTGTGATAACTTGCTTGAATGATAGTGCTGAAGGATGAACTTACTAAGCTATTTTATGCTCCTTTGTAGGTTTACTTACGATGAGATTGGGATATGTCTCGAGTGTTGAGTGTGAGATAAAGATATGTATACTAGTATTAAGAGTAGTTAAGTACCCTTTAGATGATACATAAACTTCCTTTTTAGAAAATATTTATATGTTAAAACTAACTGTAATTTAATTTTTCTTGTGTGTATATATATATATATATATAATGTTAGTATATCCTATCTTATTATTATTTGGTAGGGGATATCTATTCTCTACAGTTATGAGAAACTGTAGGCTATCGGATGTCTATAGTTATTTATATTTATATGTTATATTATGTTATGTTACAATAAAATGAATTACTTGAAAATCAGTAATCTTAGTGATTTATTATTTAGAGTCTTACAATCTTTGACTTGCAAGGAAGTTTTTATTACATGGGTGTACACATGTTTTGAAAATTTTAGGTAATCCTACTAGGCCCCCTTTAGGGTCCTGACAACGTTAGCCATCGTATTAGTGCTCCCCTTCTTATATCTGATGACATAGCAAAAGCTCTAAAAAAACTTAACCCATTTCACGTGATGCTGAGAAAGCTTCTGTTGGCCGCGAATATGTTTAAAAGATTCGTGATCTGAATAAATGATGAATTCTCTTAGCAATAGATAATGTTGCTAGTTTGGGGGTATTCAGACAAGAGCATAGAACTCTTTGTCGTAGGTTAAGTAATTTAGGGTAGCACTTAGGAGCTTTTCGCTGAAGTAAGCAATGGGTCAGTGCTCCTGCATAAGGACAACACCAATGCTAACTCCTGACGCATCACATTCAACCTCAAAAACTATCTCAAAATCTGGTAGGGCGAGTATTAAGGCATAATAGGTTTTGATTTTATAGTTTCAAAGCTTTTCTAAGCTTTCCCCAACCACTTAAACTCAGAATTCTTCCGGGTTAGTTCAGTTAAGAATGCTGTTATGGAACTAAAGTTCCAAATGAATCTCCAATAGAACAAAGCTAGACCATAGAAGCTCCTAACTTCAATAGCATTAGTCGACATAGGCTACTCTAGAATAGCTCTAACTTTCTTGTCATAAACTTGAACCCCCTTCCCTAATACTCCATAACCGAGGAATATAACCTCGCTTTGATAGAATACACATTTCTTCGAGTTATCGAATAATCTCTTGGTATGGAGGATGTTGAATACTGATCTTAAATGTTTAGCATGGGTGATGAGGTTAGCATTATAGACAAAAATGTCATCAAAGTAAACCACAATGCATTTGCCAATCAACGTTCAGAGCATATGATTCATCAGCTACATAAATGTACTTGGCACATTAGTTAGACCAAATGGAATCACCTACCATTTGAACAGACCATCTCTTGTCTTGAAGGCCATCTTCTATTCATCTCCAAGTCTCATTCGTATCTAATGGTAGCCATTCTTTAGGTCAATCTTAGAAAAGATGCAGACGCCATGTAACTTGTCAAGCATATCATTAAGTCGCGGGATTAGGTATCGATATTTAATAGTAATCTTATTGATGGTTCGGCTATCAATGCACATTCACTACATTCCATCCTTTTTCGATACGAGTACAACTGGTACAATACAGGGGCTTATGCTCTCATGGACATATCTATGATCTACCAACTCATTCATCGATTTCTTCAATTCAGCTACCTACTTAAGATTGAGGTTGTAAGCAAGTCGCTTTAATAAGGCAGCGCTTGGTTGTAGGTCAATGTAATGTTCAATACCTCTCAATGAAGGTAAACCTTTCAAGATCTTGGCAAGGAATAAGTTAGCAAAGTTCTAAAGTAGCTACTACACTTTGATAGGTATGTTCTTAGCTTCTCTAACCTCCAAGAGTCTCCTAGCTAAGAGGAGCACAAAGTTGTTGGGCTTGACTTCTTAGGCAAATTGAGCTCAAGAAATCACCAAGGACTTTCACCATAGTATTTTAGCAACCTTCTCTTAGGCTTCTTACACTTCCTTAAGACTCGTGGATATTAATATAATTTTCTTCCTATCCTTTTGGAACATGTAGGTATTCCTATACCCATCATATACCACTCTCAAATCAAATAGCCATGATCGGTCGAGTAATATGTAAGAAGTACACATGGGAAGGACATCACATAACACCTTATCCCTACACCTATCACCAATGGTAACCGGTACTCTAACTTGCTCGACAACATGTAGTCTTCCTTTTTCATTTAATGAAACTTATACGGCTTGTGTCAGGACCCTATAGGGAGCTTAGTAGGATTACCTAAAATTTCCATAACATGTGTACACCCATGATATAAAAACCGCCTCATAAGTCAAAGATTGTAAGACTCTAAATGATACGTCACTAAGATTACTGATTTTTAAGTAATTAATTTATTGCAACATATAAATATAAATAACTATGGATGTCCGATATCCCATAGTTCTTTAGAACCATAGAGAATCGGTATCCCTTACCAAATAATAAGATAGGATATACCAACATTAGAAAACTGCAAGAAAAATTAAATTATACTAAATTCTAACATGTAAATATTTTCTACAAAGGATGTTTATGTGTCACCTATGAAGATCTCAGCTAATTCTAACACTAATATACATATCTTCATCTCGCACTCGACACTCGAGATTTATCCCAATCCGATTGTAAGCAAACCTACAAAAGAAACCAAGGAGGAATGAGCATGAAACAGCTTAGTGAGTTCGTCCCTCACCACTATTGTTCGAGCAAGTTATTGTACATTATTATCATACATGCAAGCAAGCTATCTACATACAAAATGAATGCTAGCGTAATGAATGCAAGCAACATATCCATAAGAGTCCGGAACTATGGAAGGTATGGAATTACGTCGTCTACGCTTCGATTTCTCATGTACTTATCCGCATAGGATACCTCAACTTATTTGCATAAGGTTGCTTAGGAGCACCATCCCTCTAGGCAATACTCGACTATTACCCTAGTCGAGAAAAGAGTTTCAATCCAAATAAATGGATCCTAAACTAGGACTACCCACCATCTAAGGCCCTTCGGGTGCAAACATGCGAGTCCTCTCATAACCAATATTATCCAAGGCCTTACAAGCACAATAAAGCAAGTCCTCTCGCTATCAATTGGAGATCCCATGCTATCCTTACCTTAACACTAAAATATTATTGATTGCTCTACGAGCCCTTATAGAGATCATACAAAAATATGTTTAAGAGTAAAAAAGCTTTTTTTTTCTTTCCAAAAACACTTTCCCCAAGATTTTTGCAATGATAGCACTCTCCATTCATATCTTTACTGAGTCATAGACATGCGGCAAGTATAATTGGTTATTTTGGTTTGATACTTATATTTATCAATTTTTTAAAAAAGTGATCACACAGATGATAGCAAACAAGGAAAGTAGTCATTCGAACATAGAAGTAGTGAAACCTCATACAAGTAACACGCACAAGCAAGTAGCAGGTCATTAGAACTCCCTCAACTTAATGCTCATTCTCTAAGCCATTGGGGTTTCTAGAACTCGATATTGAATGCCTAAAAAAATAGTAAAACTTATAAGTATTCTAAGAAGTCAGACTCCTTAGTTAACTAAAAGTCTATTGTAGTTTGTCTAGTTACCCTAGTATAACCCAAGTATAATGTGTATAGGGTTTACCATACTCAATAGGGTTAATAGTAACTATTTTCTTATATTTTTCAGTTATGAAACTTCCTTCATGTATTTAGTAACTTTTCATTCTAATTCTAATATTTATGAACTTATAGTCATTTTTCATCATTTTTGAACGCATGTTCATACGATAATGTCCGTTTTGGGCGTTAAGACCCGTGTTTTACAATATAGGCTAAATTTATTGAAATTTTAACTTATTGAAGCTTAATTATTCTTATTGCTTATGTTTATATCCTATTCTAGTATTTAATTATTTAATTAGCCATTAGATTCTTACACTTAGGGAATTTTACATTGGTATTACTAATTCACATGCTTAATTAAGTTTAGTTCAATTTAGGAAGTGTATTAAGGTTTAAAGGATATTCGACTCCTAAGTACATGTATACATATTTATGTTATATTCTTATGTAGTTTTATAATTTATTATTTTACAAGCTTATGCTTATATCATCGCTTAGATCATCAATTGCTTGTGTTATCGCTTATGTCATTATTTAATTATATCATTGCTTACATCATTATTCAATTATGCCATTACTTACATCATAATCTGTCATGACCCTAAAGGAGATCTAGTAGAATTACCTAAAATTTTCATATCTTGTGTGCACCATGATTTGAAAATTATCTTGCAAGTCAAAGATTGCAAGATTCTAAATAATTAGTCACTAAAGTTTTTATTTATTTATTTAATTAACTTACGACCACATATATGTGACTATGGATATTCAATAAGCCACAGTCCATTAGAATCGCAAAGAATTAGTATCCCCTACCAAACAATAAAAATAGGTAGTAAAGTTCTAAAACTCAAACTCACTAAAGTTACAAAATTTAAATGTAGTATTAATAATTATATCTATAATAATTCAAATGAACCATATAGTCGGTCCTCAGAGTGTAACTTCTATGCATCTCGACATTGGCACTTAACTCTCAGTTTTTAACCTATGCTCGATCATCCAGCAACCTACAATAGAAAACTATTGGGGAGTAAGTTACAAGAGCTTAGTGAGTTATCCCTCATACTATACCAGTAATCAAGTCATCAAACAGTTTATTACTAAACAGTTTAATGCATGAACAAGCAGTATGCCGAATACTATATATGCAGTTGACCGATGCTACATACAATATTGGATTTAATACCTTCCGAAGCAAGCGTTGGAGATACATCGGCACCAATCATAACCATGCTCTAGCACCTAAGTTTTTAACCTTATATCATTATAGATATATGAATTCCCTATTTCACAAAACAGGTTTTTATTTCCAACAATCAATAGTATACGAATATCCAGGTCTAGCGGTGAGGTGGCCCCTGCAGTCCACGTTCACACCCTATAACTGTGGTCTCTAGACACGACCCCCAGCTACCCACAGTTAGCGTCTTCGATGCTAATAGAACCCGTGAGCCAAGAGTAGGGTCTTGTTGTACCAATACTCCTGCACTGTACTAATCAAATCATATTGGAATCCATCCTTCCAAGGCCCTTCATTACCAACTACATGAGGTAACGGCTGGAACATTATATGCAATGTTTGTAATCTATGTATAATTCGTTTAATTTTAGTTGAGTTGAATATGATTAAGTCAATTTATGAGGTGGTCAAACGTTATCAACAAATCATTCAAATAATACAACAATCAATTATATAACCAAATCTTCAACTATCATATTTAATAGTATTTTGCACAGTAATCAATCAATATCAATCATATGCATAACCCAAAACCCCATGCATCAAGTTATTAATATTTAATTCATGTACACTAACTACAAGCATAAAATAAGTATAGAGTAATCAGAAGTACTCACTTGGTTATAAATGATGTAAGGGATTGTAATAGTTTAAAGGTAAGTCGGTCTCGATCTTAGGATCACCTAACATTGGGCAAATTTGGAAAGTAATAAGTTTAGGAATTAAATAACTAAACTAGCATACTAAATCATACTGTTTACTTAAATCGATTATTGATTTACATGAGATCATCGATTCGACCATTTTATCGAATTGTGTATAACTTTTTCGTTTTAGCTCGAAGCGTCATTAACTTATAGTCTATTTTGATTATTTTCGAGTGTATTTTCTTATAACGAGGTCCGTTTTGGACATTGTGACTTGTAGTTTAAATTGTGACATAAAAATATCATAAAATTTATTATTTTAGTTTAAAAATTATAAAATATTAATTTTAGCTTTTTCTTAATATATTTACAATGTAATAATTACTTAAACCATATATTTGATATTTTTACTATTTTGAGTATACTTTTCCTATTTTTGAGATTTTAGCTTTATTATTATTATTATTATTATTATTATTATTATTATTATTATTATTATTATTATTTATTATTTCTTATTATTTATCTATATTTCATGATTTATACATATATATATATTTTCGGTATACTACATATATATACTATATGTTATATGCCATGTATGTATATATTTATTTTATGAAAACAAACATACTCTTATGTACATATACATATATTCATATATTTGTATTTATACATATAAGTTTTACATGTGTACATAAATATAAATACATTCATATATATAAATAATATACAGATACCTATTCATGTTTTATATATTCGGTATATATATATATTTATATAGTATTTGTTATAAAATATGTATACTATATATTATACATGTATTATATGGTATATGCGGTATACCACAATATATACTCTATATTATATATATATATATATATACTATATACATATATTACAACTTATGGAAATATACTACTACATATATACTATACGATTACATATTTATATATATATATATGAAAATAATTATACATATATACATATGCATATATAATTTTACGTGTATACGTATATATATACTAGAGTTATTTTGTAAAAATACCATACAAATACTATATTTATACATGTATATACTATATAATATACATCTATAATTGTAAAAATAACTTCTTACCTATTTCTTTTAATTTTTCTTCTTCTTTTCCTTCCTTATTTTTCTTCCTTCTCCTCACATTTTTGCTTCCAGGTTTTGGTTTGTTTTAACAAAAAAATTTCTAGATTTTTGGTTGCCTCTATTTCACGTCCAATTTGTTATCTTTCGACTGGAGTAAATAAATATATATATATATATATATATATCTTATACAAATCCAATGGAATTAGCATTGATGAAGAAAAGACAACTAAATCTAATTGTATTTGCTTTGCCTTTCTAATTGCAACACTTGTCTCTTAATTTATCTCATGTAGGCTGCTATATGCTGATTTTTTTTTTCTTCATTTTGTAGGATGTAGCAAGCAAGGAAAAGAAGAAAAGAAGGAAAAGAGAAAAAGAGAAAAAGAAAGAGGAAGAAAATAAAAATTAATAATAAATATATGTAATTTTTCTAAACATATAAATTATAACAATACTCATCATAAATTAAATTTTAAATTTTTATGAAAATTTATCAATTTAATTGGTACTCGTTACAATTATAATTTTTATAAGTTATTGTAGTGATTTTGTTAAAATTTCATGCGAATAGGTGATTTAGTCGAAAATTATAATCGACTATGATTATATCATTATCGAGTAATATTTAACTATTTTATAAGTTTATATTTATAATTTTAAGGTTTTGAACAAATTCGGGTTCAATTTTGATTGATAGTGCATAAATTAGTTTTAGGGTTTTATTATGCGATTTAGGGTTTTGATCAATTTTTGAGGTTTTTACTATTTATAATATATTTAAATTCATGATT
This sequence comes from Lumnitzera racemosa, assembly GCA_024138005.1. Classification (NCBI taxonomy): domain Eukaryota; kingdom Viridiplantae; phylum Streptophyta; class Magnoliopsida; order Myrtales; family Combretaceae; genus Lumnitzera; species Lumnitzera racemosa. Next base: position 50,091,309 of record JAMXBC010000007.1, read on the forward strand.
TATTAAATTTTTATCTTGGTCGGCTTTCATGACTCATCAAGTCATCTATAGTATTAGGGTCCAGTTCTACTCTTAAATAGCTAAATTTGTAAGGTTTACATCATCCATTATGATCCTTGTGTATTCATACACTTTATACATATACTTATACTTCTAACATACTAGTATATATACTTATGTACTTATACATATACTAGTACATATACTCGTATACACATACAGTAGCATATGTATTTTTATATGTTTTTTCGTATACCTAAAATTACCTCTTAAGAAAGCTTCACAAATTTTATATTTTTACATTTTAAGGGTGTATTTAGCAAGGTATATGTATGTATAACTAGTATATACCTCATTTTAGGTTATGTACATAATGGTTATTCATGTATGAGAGTTCCCATACATGTATTTATCAAGTATACTCTTATATACACATATTTAAGCATATGTACATGTGTTCTTCTTTCCATTTAGCTAAGGATTTATACACTTATACTATGAGTTTCACTAAAACCCTAATATGTACACTCTATATATACTCACTTGATGTATGTACATGGGTATTTCTACATTCTAAACATAAGTATAAGGATTCCTTTCTTCCATAACATAAAGGCACAAATTGCATATGATTCTTACACTAATCTTAGATAGATAACTATCTCACTAATTAAGATAAGAAATCATATAAAACATACCTTTTTCTCCTTTATAATTTGAAAAGGAAAGCAAGTAGTTATAGTGGATTGGTATGTGGTGGTATTTGAAATTGTGAAAGTGAAATTTTGGAAATATGAAGATAACAAAGCAAAAGGGAGTTCACAGTTTGAAATGGAAGGGGAAAAGGAGTTGTTCTTATCTAAATTGTGTTTTATAATTGAGAAAAGTAAAGTCTAGAATAGGGAGGAGAATGGATGGCAAGAAGAAGCAAAATGGGATAAGATGACATATGTAAAGGTATATAAAGTCAAAGAAAATGAGAGAAAATTCTAGATGATAATGATATTTTGTTGACTTGGTCAACCTTTAACTTAGTCAAATGTTGACTTAGTCAATTCTCTTAGAATTATATGTATTGGAATGCATATAATGAGATAATTAAGGAAATGAAAGGAAATAAGGAGTTTAGTGAAATGATTAATAAAAATAGGTAATAAAATCTTCCTTTTGGTATTTATATCTTATACATATCATTTAGTAGGCTACTTACTGTAATTGTCATGAAAAGTATTATTTAGAGTACTAATACCAATTAAATGTAATATAAGCATTAACTAAACTCTTAACTCTATGTAATCCTACCTTAGTTATATACTTAAAAGATGAATGAGATCTGTGATGCAATATCTTAGTTTCTTCAAGATTACTTTAGTATTATAAATATTTGTGAATGATTGAAGGTTATCTTTAATCTTTTACTAATAATTTAATATAATACTAAGGTTATATTATCAATTAGGGTTTTAAGGTAAATTATGGTGAATTAGTGCTTTTATATCCTTCAAGTTATAGTTTTAGGGTTTTATCACTTTCGAGTGCAATCTTTAGTGTTTTAATCTATTCATACGCAATTAAGTCTTCGATTGTTATCTTAGAGTTTTGATGAGGTTCGAGGTCAAATTTTATAGTTACATATACTTGAGGTTTTAAGGTCTTCATCTTAGAGGTTAAATTGATAATTTAAGGTTTTTTTATATTAGCTTTAGGTTTTGAATTGAGATTTTAATCGATTTTAATTCTCATTAGCTCTATTGACTTTAGGAAATCATCTACAGTTTGGGCGTTTGATTTTATACTTAGAAAGCTAGATTCATGGGGTTTACAGCTTGCGGTATGAAAAGGTTCGCAATTTCAAGGCCTTAACTACCCCTTGAGTTATGACCTTGGTACAACTTCCTCTGTCAATAATCAAGGCGCATAGCTTTCCATTCACTTGGCAATTTATATAGAAGAGGTTCTCCCTCTGCTCATTCTTTTCTACCACAAATGCACTAAGAGACCATCTGACGATAAAATAATATTTGGCATCGCCCTCAGGAGGTGTCTTGGCATCGAAGTCTTCTTGAAACTTTTCTAACATCTGTTCAACTCCTACCTCTTCTTCTCCTTTGCTAGCACTTTCTATTTCAAATTGGGGCTTGTCTCCCTTTATGGTCATGACTCGGTGGTTCGGACATTGACTAGTTACATATCCATATTCGAGACATTTAAAACATTTAATTTCTTAGGTCTTTCTTCCTAAGCTCCGACCTAGGTCTCTTCAAACCTCAAGTTCCACAGCCTTACCCTTGCCTCAACCTTCTTCTAGTTAGCTTGGCGTAGGTCCTCAACGTTCCACCCCGAAACTGTTTGATACTCGGTCATTCCCTAATTGGCTTAACACGCCGCCCTTATTTGGCAACATCGGTCGGCCACTTGGCACTCGACTAATCTGGTTTCGCCTTTGCCTTTCAACTCTTTATACCACTCGAATGGCTTCATCCAAAGTTGTAAGACTCTACAATTCCACTATATTACCAATTTTGGTCCTTAGCCTAAAGATGAATGGTGCTACAGTTTGTGTCTCAAGTTTATCAGCATCACATCGGATCATGTGCAATTGATACTCTTAGACATAGTCATCCACTAATCTGTTTCCTTGCCTCAAGTCTTAGAGCCATTTGAAAGTGTCTTACTCATAGTGTGTAGGAACAAACCTACTGCTCAAGACTCTCTTCATTTCGTTTCATGTCTAAACTTTGCATCAGGCCCTCAGGCGAACATTCTACAGTTTCTTCTATTACATTGTTACATATTTAGAAAATTCCAATGTAGCCACTTGAATGCAAACAACGTCTTCATAATCATAAAAATTGAATATCTTTTCGACCTTCTCCTCCTAATTAAGGTAGTCATCAGCATCACCAGACCCATTGAAGCTTAGAATCTGTACCTTGAGGCACATCTTGGCGCTCTAAACTCATGCTCATCAATCCTGACGTACCGGTCTTCCTGTTCTTCATACTCTTCTACTTCGTCTAACTTCAATCTTCTTCTCATGGCTCTATCAGCACACTATAGGGGTGCTTGGTTCATTAGAAAGGATTTTGGTACTAGTTGATTCATCTGGCTTCTCAGCCTATCTCTCATCTTTCGACTCTGGTTAGCAACTCTCTCACGCGGTCCAACCTCTAAGATCTTATTTACTGAGACAGCTAAGTTGGCTACAATAGCAGTAAGATTTTGCATCTACTCATCAATATTACGTAGTGTTTGTTGGGTAACTCGATCTTGACCATAAGCATCACTCTTGCATTGTTAATCTCTCCTTGAACACTAAGATTCAATATTCTCAAAATAAAACTTCAGAAAATACTCTTCATACAAGAAACCTTTACTTTACACACATATAAGTACCACTTAAACTTGAATTGTGACCTACTCTGTTCTTCTAAACAAAAAACAAAGTATCTCAACTAGCAAACAAGTAAGGACTATTGCCACACAACTTTAGGTCATAACCTCAAGCTCTAATATTAAGATTATATGATGTATCTAGGAGCTCAGTTATTGATAAGACTTATGGTAGCAGGATTGGACTAAATAGGTAAATATTGAAGAAAGTAAAGTGAATAGGACTATGAACTAACTAGAATAGCTTATGTGAAGTTGCTCGAAGGATATAACACACCAACGAATACAACATGACTTAATACTTCACTTAATATGATGCATAAGTTGATTTCAAGGTCTACCCACCACTAACCTTGAGCTACTTGGTAAAATTAGATAAGAGTGTATGGAAAAATGGACTTGGAGAGGGTTGTCTCATAAGAATAGAATATTCATTGTATATATCTGAGATAAGATGATTTTGGCTTATAAGGAGAAGGAACTATTAATAGTAAGTCCTTAAGGCAACATTAAAAAAGAAGAAATTACAAAAATGTATATACAAAAAGGGAAATCCTAGTACATACAAAAAGGGTAAAGGGGACAATAGACAAAAATGGAAAATCATTTAATGTCAAGTCATGCGGACAGGAGGTAGCATAACATTGGTTTTGTGTTAGGATTCCATAAGCATAGTAAGTGGGAGGAGTCAAGACGTATAGAGACAAAGGCCAAGATGTGAAGGAGATGCTGTGAGAGTTGGGTAGGAAACTAAAAGATAAATACTCTGCCAAGGAGGTAGATCTCTTTACTCAATAGTAGATTATCAATAGGTGAACATCCGATCACTTGATATAGAGATCTTATCTAGAGGATAGTTAGCATTGATACTCGAACAGAGTATAATATAACCACTTAGAGCTCTTAGGGAATTCAACCATCCTCCTTTAGCATACTATTTTTTTTTTCATCAGTGGGCTAAAGAGAAACAATCCTTTAGGTGAGGGACTGGAGGCCTCTGAGGAATGCACGAGTGATTGGGTCGGTAGTTAGTAACCCATCACCACACGTGTAGGATGGGGCGGTCTTATAAGAGTCATGATTATTATATTTGATTTTTCGTACAGTATACATGTACAACATGGTCTCGCCTTAACCTGTAGGCTTACTAAGCATTGGATGCACCAACTACATAGTAATGGGCCGAGTCTTAGTTTCTACCACTTGAGGGTAAGTAGACTGTTATGCTACTTGCATCTACACTTACAGCATAGGATGAATAGAAAAAGAAAAAAAATATATTGATTGTCGTATGAGGTTATTTGGTGGATTAGAAGTTGGAGTGACTGGAACTTGGGTTTGATGGACCATCATCTCTAACTTTAGCCATGGAGGGTAGAAATTCGAGTTATATACAATTTCTAGATGGCTATATATACATGGTTGCTACATCACATACAATTTGTTTGAATTCATATGGTTATTAATTTAACTTGCTTGTTTTTGTTTGAAAGGTATTATAGGAAGAATATCTTATTAAGTTGGATGTAGCTTTCTTTTGTAGGTTACCCAAAAGCTAGGATTTAGGCTAAGACTTGAGTGTAGAGTATTTCAACTAGCAGAATAATAGACGAGTAAGAATAGAAAGTATTTGTATGTTAAGGCTCTATAATAATTGGTAACTGTTATAATTTATGAAATTAATATACCATGTCTTATTATTTGGCAAGGGATGCTAATTTTTTACGGTTCTAATGAACTTTGGAATATTAAGTATCCATTGTTATTTATATTTTAAGTTAAATTAACAAATTATACATTAAAAGCCATAGTGATTAATTAGTTAGAGTCCTATAATCTCTTACTTGTAAGGCAGTTTTCGTATCATAGGTCTACACATAATATGAAGATTTCAGATAATCCTATCAGGCCTCCTTTGGGGTTATTATAGGTCTTCTGTATAGTCTCATACCCCCAAAAAACATTAGGTAGCTCATCTTCCCATTTACTCCTAACTTGGTTCACTCTTGTCTTTAAACTTTATAAAATCACATTGTTTACTACCTTAACTTAACCATTACTTTGGGGGTATGCAATAGATGTATAGTATAATATGATCTTCTAAGCTTTACAAAATTTCCTAAATTTATCATTATCAAACTATAGCCCTATCCCAAGCCTGCTTAAAATATTATTGACCATGAAAACCCCAATGTTCCATTCTATTATACTTACCACCACCTTGGCCTCAGCCTATTTAATGAAATAGTCTACGGCTACATTATCACCTCTACTTGATGGTTCTATGAGAAATCAAGGCTAGGGAGTAAGAATCATATTGACTTCACTTGAGGATCAAGAGATACCCTTAGCATTTAAACTAAATTTTCGATGCACCAATAATGAAGCTAAGTACAAGGCATTATTACTTGGTTTATTGTCCACACGAGAAGTTAGAGTGCATAATTTATATATTCGAGGTGTTTCAAATTTAATCATTAAACAGGCCATGAGTGAGTTTAGATTGAGGGAACTTACACTTGCGGCTTTTAAGGCTGCAGTGCAAGTTATGGTAAAAAAATTTAATTCTGTACTATACAAGCACACAAGTCAATCAACAAATAGGTATGCTAAAGCATTGGCTACACTAACATCCAAAATTCCGATTCAAGATGCTAGTGGTAATATGAATATCCAAGTAGTTAAGAAATCTATCCTATGTATGGCTTTGAATTTTGCTAATGAGGATGAAGACATGCAAGACGATTGGCACGTCCTATTCATAGAATAGTTAGTGCACACTAATGAGGCTTCTGTTTCGACTTTAAAGCATTTTGTTAAAATCAACGGAATGTTATATTATAAGGGTCTAGAAGGTGTTCTATCTCAATGTATTGGTTCTAAGGAAGCTCATCTCAAATTACACAAGTATCATCAAATATGGTATGAGGAGAAAGGGCCACCACTATATCGTTGCATTTAATGTACAGGCTATTATTAGCCATCAATGGCTAAAGATGCACTTCAAGTGCAAGTACATTGCCCTAAATGTTCTAAGCTTCCTAATTAGAGTAAGTGTAATTTTGTATTAATGCTGAAGACTAGAGGTACCCATACATTGATTACTTTTGGAACAACGTGTTACCGATGAATAGTATGGATGCTAAGCTTGTAAAGTGAAAGGCCAAGAAGTATCTTATCCACGAGGGTGAGCTCTACAGAGTATCATTTATGGGAAAATCCCTAAAGTGTATCAATCATCTTAAAACGAAAATGGTTTTGACTAAGGTATATGCTGGAGAGTGCAGGGAGCATCAAGGAGGAAGGAAACTATATTATTATCTACTTGATAGAGGATACTATTGGCCAACAATGGAAGTGGACGCTTTCAACTTTACTAAGAAGTATGTTGTCTATCAACAGCATGGCGATGCCATCCATGCTCTTGTAGTCACACTTCATAGCAATACTAGTAGGAACAGAATGCTTTACTAAGTAGGTAAGAGCAGCTCCTTTAAGGAAGGCAATAGGACTAGTAGTTGTAGGTTTCATGAAGGAGAATATCATATGCAGGTTCAAAATCCCGAAGCGTATTTTATCTGACAATGGCACTCCTTTTATTAATTTGCATATCCGTTAATTACCGGCTTCCTATAATATTCATCATGTAAAGTCTATACCTTATTATCCAAAAGGAAATGGATAAGTTGAGGCTACTAACAAGAGTTTGTTGAAGAAAATTAGTCGCATGGTTCATGATAGTTATAAGCAATGGCATAACAAGCTACCATTAGTGCTTTGGGCTTATAAAACATCTAAACGAAGGCTAACACAAGCAACTCCTTTTTCTCTAGTATATGGGGTTGAGGTAGTAGTTCCTATAGAAGTATTGATCCCATTTACTAGGTTAGCTATCAATGTTGAGCTCAAACCTGACACATTATGAATCTGGAAGCATTAGATGAAAGGTATGATATCGCCACACATAATCTCATCAGTTATCAACATAGGCTCGAAGTAGCATACAATCGTCTGGTGAGAAAGAGGTCATTCCAACAAGGTGACTCCATACTTTGTACAGCTGAGCATATGCGCCAAGGTACCCCAGTGCCTAAGTTTACACCAAAATGGGATGAACCTTTTATAGTTGAGGAGGTATACAAAAGTGGATATTACAAAATTAGGAATCTTAGTATGGATGCTATTACTACTCTTATCAATTTTCAATATATCAAAAAGTTCCATTTGTAAAAAGGAAACTCCAGTAAAGTTAAATGAATGAAGCTTACAGCTCGAGTTATACGAGCTTGTTTTGCATATCTGTTTCTACTATTATCTCTTTTGTGCACTTTAGGTTAAAAAAATAATAATAACAAAGTATTGGTGTCTATAATGCTACTACTTGGTAAGAGGCTTATCTCCTAAGTGCGCAATATACATCTATCATATGAGTTGATAACTGGTTGAAGCTTTAATTCCTAAGCGCACTGTATGATTCTCTATGGAATAAGACAATGACTTGCACTATTTGAGTATACATTTGTGGAGTATGTAAAAATAGTTAAGTAGTAGGTAATACCCCCTTAACTCACGACATGACTATCTAATGGAACTAATATTCCTCGTTTCAACCAATATCTCCATATTGTTAGATCATATATTCAAATCCTTGCTTGCAAATAGAATATACTTCTACTATGCAGGGTTTTCTCAAAAATTTATGAAGCCATGAAGTAACCTATCATGTAAAGTGCTACTAAGGAAATGAAATGTTTTCTAAGTGCATAATGATGTGAACTTCTAAGAGCTTGCTAAATCAACAAACAACCCACATTAATTCATGATGTTCCATATAAAGGCATGGAGTTTAGAAGGTATTGTGAAACTGTAAAAGGAGGCAATATCTCTTGAGCTTGCTACCATCTTGGTTGCTGATCCTTTATCTCCATATCATATTGCTCTAATCTCTACGGGAAGTGATGTTGTGGGATCCCTTAGAATAGGGGAAGTCGCATTACTGCAAAGGGTAGGGACATTACTAACTACAATAGCATCCATTAAAGCATTAGAAGCAACATGTGCCTCTTCATTGTAGGACGCTGCACCCATCAAAGTATCAGTAAATACTTGGATGACACTTTCTTCTAAGAGTAAAAATTTTCTATCTTCGCAATCATCAATGATATTGAACACATCGAGGATTCTAATATCACTATAGTTGTCTTCATCAACCTACTTTGTGGAGTCAGTTTTGTCATTGAATTGTCCCTCTCGGCCGTCATCAATGTATGTTGCAAAATTTTCTCTATCATCATTAGTATGTTTAGGAGAATCCCCATAATTAACCAACTCAACATCATCTTCTCCTTCATCCACAACCTCGGTAACAGCAAGTAGATCTTTAGCTCGAAGCACCTTTCCCATACCATAATGACTTGGAAAATGATGAGTGATAGGAGGGATACTTTGACTTGAAGAAGTGCCTTTAAGGATGCCGCCACTCACTCCATTAGGATGATTTTTCAATACTTTTTGTTGGTAGAAGTGTCAATCTTATCCTTCCCCTTTTACTCCTATGACACACAAGATTGGGGAAATTAAGAAGAGTAAACTTCGAGAAAATATTATATATATATATATATGTATATATAAGAGGAGGAAGGAGAGTGTAATGATAATGTTACCTCATGAATGCGGCTATACTTAGGTTGTTTGACGATCAATGGAGGAGAAGGTAAGCATTCAGTTTGTGATTTACCTCGAGCATCATTAGATGAGTTCACAGTATTAGATGATTTTGCATCTTCTTTGAGGCAAAGTGAAATTCATATCTTCAGATGACTATTTCAGGTAAATCCCCTTCAGCTATCTCTGAGACATACTTCTTAAGCGTACATCATATATGGACTGAATTGTCTTACGATGTTTTGAACCCAACTCATATACTACTTTAATGGGCGAATCCAAGCAATTCTTCTAATATGTAAGCTAGCCACTCGAAGTAACCTTAGAATGACTCATGGAAGGAAAGAATAATTGCCTAATCCTTCCATGAATGTTCTTTTGACTTTCAAGTCTAAACACCTAGCAACACTTATCAAAACTTTGGTTAATGACTAAATCATAAGGCACTTCTTGATCAATCCTCAGTTGACAAGTAACCTGATCAGGTGATATTTCATGACATTATACTTAAGAGTCAGTTGACAAGCAACCTGATCAGGTGAATATTTCATGACATTATACTTAAGAAAGCAATTAAAAGCATTAACCCAATCATGAAGTGATGGAAGACCTCTAGGTGTACTCCATAAGATAAACTCTATCTCGACATCAAAAAGCCAATCATGAAGCTTTATCAAGTTTACCAAGTCCTTTGAATCGGAAGGGTAGATTTCTTAGTACCATCATATTGAGGCAATTCCTTTGTGTATGGACAAAAGATGAACTCATGACAGGTATCAATGACATTCTTCAAAGTACTTAGGTGTTTTCTATTGACCAATCCCTAAGCCTGAGGCTTGACAGCATCAGAATGTGGAAGTGGGAGACCAAAATATCTCCTATAATGCTAACAGAAGAACATATGAAGAAACCTCAAGTCTACATACAACACCACAACATATCTCCCTTATGAACGTATTGAAGCTTCATGAAAGAGGTCTAAACACCTATATAAGGAACCTAAGTAGAAAGGCCCTAAAGCAAAATGTTCCCTTCATACGACATGAATAACCAAATAGAAGAGTCGAAGACTAATTCCTTTTTTGTGACCCCTTGGGAATACGAACAATGACCACCAACAAGTAATGAAAGCTTCCAACTCATACTTGAAATGTAAGACAAGATAGATTAGGTTAGGGTTATAAAGTGGACATCAGGAAAAAGGGTAAATAATGACTATGCTACATCAAAATATACGAACTTACTTGCATTGATATCGAGCCCCCATCTTATCACCCTTGTTTGGCCTAAAGAAATGCTTGATCCACACACTAAGCATATCATGCCTACGAGTATCTAAAGCCTCCTTCTTATCCACTTCTAATAATTTTATTAGTGCTTGGTCATCTTCTAAGATTGAAGTTGTGGCAATGTTGGTTAATCTAAGATTAGGAAGGTTCAAAGGGACTACCACATCCTCTAATGTTGGAGTGATCTCACCCCACATTGTCATAAAGGTATATGAGTGAATACTCTAATGGGGCATGATAGCTCGCCAAGTTTCTATTTCTTGCGAGCAATGTAAGGTTAAACGAGAAGATACCCATACGGGGTAGTATACCCCAACCTCTTCTAAAGTAGATGTATATGCGGGACTCTTGAAAATGTACATCACCTAAGACAACCAGCCATTCACTGTGTGCTTCGAGCCATCGAATCTACTGTTTAAAAGAGAGATTTCTTTCTTCTCGTTTCTAAAACACAACATAGAATCTGCTTCTATCTCAAACCTCTTATGCACTGGAGGTTCTTGTCTTATGAAATGCAGCTTGCCATCCTTAGGTAGATGTGGATGTGTATCCTACCTCTTTATATCTTGCCAGAATTAGTTACCTTTGATAATTGGGTCTACCCATTTGTCCTAAGGTAAGGGGGATACCGAAATGTGATCCTCAGAATATACCAAAACTTTGTTGTTCTTATCAACCTTATTACTACGAGAACGACTCTTCCCAGATTCTTTACCTAGGTCAATGACCCCTAAAGGCAGTAATGATATCTATATGCAAGTATGAAAGGGAGGGACCACCTGCAAATGAAGAGAAGTAAAAGAGTTAGTAGGAGTAAGGTGCATTCAGAAAGTATGACATCCACTTATGAAGACTAGAGATCATAAATACATACAAGGACTCTTGTCATATATGATGACAATATGCAATTCACATAGAAGATCAATGGGGTTGTGTGATGCTTAGACTTTACATCATGCTTAAACCTCACGTCATGTTCAAAACTCATGTTGTATTGAAGCCTCATGTTACGTATAAGCCTTACGCCATATCATATTCAATACTTATGACATGCTTAAGATTTATTCCATATCCAAAGCTCATATTACATTCATAGATTGTGCCATGTTGAAGATTCACTTTGGATTCAAGACTCGTGACTATGGCTTATGCTCACTCACATTTGATCCTAATGTTCAAGACTTGTATTCACTATCATGTTCAAGGTTCATATGCGACTCTTATGTTCACTCATGATCAAGGATCACGTATCAAAGCTTATGTTTGATACACATGATGAGACTCATGTTCAGCTCAAATACCAAAAGTGTTATACTCAAGTTGCATACTTAACTCACATGTACTTATATCGAAAGTTTAAAAGTGCCCATGTTAAAAGCCTACATATGCTCATGCTAAAGAGACTACATTGAATTAAAGTGTCCAATCCCCATGTGTTCAAGTGCGAGATTTTTGTCTCATTCATGTACACTGAGCTCGAGAACTCGCACTCTACTCTTATGCACTCATGTTTAAGTTTTATGTTCAAATTCACATTTTATGGTTATGTGGAGGCCTCATAGTTCTTCTACATGATTAGTCCATTAGTGTTTGTATTGAGGAGTAGTGGAGTTCATTTCACGTATTATCTCACAAGTGCTTATATTAAAGGGAGGTTATGTTCAACTCAAGAGTGTTACTCTCATATGCTCATGTCTAAGACTCGTGTTCAAATTGTATGCGCTTAGCTCACGTTCAACTCATGTACTCATATGTGCATACCCTTTTGATTCAGGACTAACTTTCAAATCATGTTATAAGTTGCAATTGGCTTTATGGAGGTTACAAAAGGAGGCCACATATGACCTAAGTATTAAACCTCTTTGCTATAACCTGTTGATGAAGATTGGTACTCAAGTTACGACCACAAACTCTTGACCCTCAGTTGGTAAACAGTTACGGTCCGGGCGGTAAAGAGTCTATTATCTTTAAACCGTACCAATTTATTGACTATTGCTAGTTTAAGATGTGGTCCTCAAGTTGCAATCACAAACTTTTGGTCTTCAACTGCAAGCGGCTACAATCCAGGCAATGAAGATATCTTCTTTAAACCAAATTCTTAAATGTTGATTATGCTACTTGCAAAGCATGGAAAATAATAAGAAGACATGAATTTCAAACTTTAAAGGAAAAAGGGGAGGAGAAGGGTATGAGAACCCTTAGTCTAGAAACATACAGGGAAGCTTATGTGAATGCAAAGAGCCACATGAATCACAAGTCAATAGATTAACAATGTAAGGATTTAGACAATAAGATAAAGAAAAGCAAGATGTGAATTATGCAAGAATTAATGGTAAAGAGACATGCATGATGACTAGAATGAATGCAAGGGATATGAGAATTTCATCATTCATTAGATGAGGAAACTAAAAGAATGTATGGACTTAGAAATCACATACATAGATTGACAGGAAAGAGAACCAAGTATAGTATGGTCATGATTGAAGGCAAGAGAAATTGTTCTGAGCCCATTTTAAGACGTTGGACATTTATATAAAAAAATAATTAAATAAGATGAAACAAGATTTGAAAGTTAACAAATATTCACATGACTCTAGTTTGAGTTATGGTACATGAAATGTGGCTCATGTGACAGGTTCATGTTCTAAGGATCACACTACAAATTTTGAGCTTCAATTTTTAAGCTGTGGTCTGACTTGATCAACACAAGGCAAGTGAAATTTCGTAGACCACTTTACGGAATCCAAATGGCTACTGTACTTGGTTACAAAAAAGCAGGGAAGATTCATCTATCAAGCCAATGATTTCTAAAGTTAGAAGACAAGCCCAACATTTGTCCATGTATTTGGTAGCGGTATTGACAAAGAATAATATATATGTATGAACCAATTACGTGGCAAGAAGATGAGTGAAGGATCATGAGCCATGAATTATGAAGCCTTCACAAAGTGGAGGGGTCTATATTAATTTTCTTTGCATAAGTGAAAATATATCTGGTGGATGAGACGTCTTGTCATGCTGGGATATTTCATCATGCATGCTGAAACGTGGAAAGTAATAGAACGAAGCACACTCAATGCGTGTTCTACATATTTGTGTGAAGTAGAAATTTGGGAGTAAATTGAGTGCTTTATTCAAATCATGTGACACTTATACCATTCAACTCTGTAAATACCAAACCCCCGGTTCCCCTTCTCAACCTCGTAACATTTGTCCCTTTCATGAACCATATATTAACGAAACCCTCTTTCTCTTTATCTTAGTCTCCCTTTCCTTCGTTATCTCCGAAGCCTGTTTAATCTACCCCCACATGATTCCTATCTCCCTGTAATATATATCCATATATATATACATTGAAAATGAATATATGTTCTTGACTTCATTTTGGATACAGTGGATAAGCTCAAGGCTTCAAAATTTTCAGCTTCTCTTTTAAGGATTGGACAATGGGAATCAAATCCAGATACAAAGACAATTTAGAGGCCAAGTGTTATTTCTTGCAAAGCATAAAATTGTTTGGGAAGCTCTAAGTGGTAGCCTGAAAAGCAAAATAGAAAAGTGGTGGTCCAACACCGTGGCATTAAGAGTAAACTATGTTCATTGAAGCTTGAATGTCAAGCCTTGGTTTCATCCCTTGGTCCTTGTTTGGTTTCGCTAAGCCCCCGTGCTTTTGCGTGCTCAGCGTAAGACTAAAGTGTTGTAAGTCGAGAGTTAATGGGGACCTCCAATGGAAGAGCTGTATTGTTTGGATATGCTCAAGATGTCAATGCAATGGGATAAAGAGTGTAGGTCTAGTCTTTCCTCTTGGCTTTCTCTTCCTCAGCTTGGTTAGCAAGAAGGATTCTACGATGACGAAAGTTATTCCATGAAGTGTATAAAGGGAGTTAGGTTGCTCATAATATGTGAATGGATTGAACAGATGGGAGGAGTGGTTTGAATTGTTTTCAAGTTTTCTTTTCTTCGAAATCGTCGTGCCTTAGGGGTGTTCGGTGTAATGCTCGAAAGAGGGTGGTGTGTAAGAAAAAAAAAAAAAAAAAAGGGAGAAGAAAAGGTAAAAAGAAAAAGACATAGAGACAAGGACAATACCGGTGCGTTACATGTTACCTCGGCTTAAACTTTTAGTAAAAGGGAACAATGCATGCTTAAAAAAAGAAAAAAAAAAAAAGAGAGAGAGAACATGATAGGCAACTCTCCAAACCTATTCACTAGGTGAATAAAATGAGGACGCCAAACTGTTGAAGCAGTATATTGATGAAGCCTGCTAGTGCTACACACAACATGAAGAATAATTCTAGCTTATTCAAGAGCTTCAAACTTGAGTACATTTGTCTAAAAGGTAAACGAAGAAAAATAATGAAAATTATGTGGTTGAGTAGACACCAGCATTGATCCTTGTATTGTAAAGATAGAATTTCTTATGGAATTACCAAGGGATAACCTGAAGTGTGATACTACGGCAAACTTATTGCAGGTTAAGAATTACATGGGACAAAATCCAGCGCCTTCGACAGCTTCAACTTTAGTAATGGTTGACCTATACCTGTGTAGACAGCCACAATAACAACAGTAACTTCATCTCCAACAGTAGCCCCAGCCTTCTGGTTCCCCCTCCTCCTTCAAGCATAACAACAACAATGGTCACCCCTTAGTATTCATTCAGTGCTCAGCTCCGAATCTACTGCAGCTTTAACCTTTTAGCTCCAAGTCTTTTCTGAGCGCTACCCCAAGTTCATGAACGAACCACTTCCTTCGAGATTCCGAGTGGCTCCGTAACCTCTACAACGAGCGATGCTACTTCCTTCAGGTCTCCAAGTAGATTTTACTGACCATTGATAGCTGCAAACTCCACTTTAGCTACTATTCTTGCGAGTCTCTAAACTCAATGGCCTTCGATATACAATGTGCAGAAGTCTGATGTCGAAAAAACTCTTAAACTTAAAACAAAAAGAAGAAGAAAGAAAAAAAGTTGGTGGGGGGGGGGGGTGGAGTGGGTGTGGAAGAAGGAAAGAAGAAAGCGAAGAGAGAAATGGTTAAATCTTAAGTTGCTTATGTTAAGAGGAGTAGATGATTCCTCATCTGCAATGGCCGCAACATTTGTGGGGTTATCCACTATGGGGACAACAAAGAGAAAGAGTAGAAGATAGCTGTCAAAATCCCAATGGCAGTAGAAAAACAAAGAAGTTAGCGTGTAGTGTGAAATATAGGCTGATGGACTTACATTGAATTTTAAGCCCTTCATCGGTTTGAGCTTTACAGGATAAGGATTGATCATGAATTCTTAAAAGAGGCAGTTTTATTCAAGCGAAGCATTGCGCTTAGTCGATTAGTGATGTAAGCTTACATTTAAAAAAAAAATTAATATAGACCCCTCCACTTTGCGAAGGCTTCATAATTCATGGCTTATGATTCTTAAACAAGTGAAGCAATGTGCTTAGTCGATTAGTGATGTGAGCTTACATTTAAAAAAAAAAAAACAATTTCTTTCAAAATTTAGTTTTTCTTTTTTTAAATTCACCCAATTGCAATTTGGGTTGTATGACCGCTATTTAAGGCATTCATCAGTTGTGTATATATAAAAAGCTTTACAAGAAAAATTTTCCTTTATTTGAAGAAGCTCAAAGCAATATTAATATATGGAAGTTAGCCTCAATGAGATCACTAATGTGAAGTTAGTGCATAAGATATGGCTCGATGGAATCAATAACTTATGTAAATCATACCGAAGAGACAAGTTAGATCAAGAAGAGATAGCTTAAGGAGATTTATTTCAAGATGATCCCTTAGGGGTAACATGCAATATAACCTAGCTAAGGCTTGGCACACAGTGAAGAGGAGTTGCGAGCTCGCTTATTAAGATAATTCTCAAATTAATTTGGCAGCAACATAACTGTTTAACAGCGCACATGTATCTAAGTAATCTAAAATGCTTACTTAGTACCTAAGCCCCTTCGACTTCATTTGACGGAATTTGATCAAGGGGTAAAACATAAAGGGCTAAATTTAATATTGGGCTTCAAGCCAATTGATTAAATGGATTTGACTCCACAGGCTAAGGTAATAAAGCCCAAAGAGCTAAGCCTATAAATTATCAGGATAGGTAAGGGAGATTTGGCATGGTAGGCTTAGAGTAGGGCTTATTGGATTAGTCCATTTGATCTAACCTTTCTTAGTTTTGCTCATACTAAAATAATAAATAAAAACTTTAGCTAGACTTAAACCCATGAAAATAGCTAATTTAAGATCCATTAATAAAGGGTTTCAATTTTAACCATTGTCACTCACCATGATCTAATGGATGTGATCAACTACCCTTTCCTATAAATAGCCCATTCACATCCCCATTTGAAAGAGAGAAAGACCCCTATTAACACCGTTATTCTGTCAGAATTTTGCCTTAAAAATCAAACACTTAAACACTTCAAGAACACTACCTCGTTCTTCATTAATCTTGGAGTTTGATACCATCTCGCTCTTCCACCTGTCACCATACGTGTTAAGGCCTTTCTAAGATCGCCTACTCTTCTTCCTTATACTTCTCTCCTGACCATTTTGTGTAAGTTACTCAAGTTATTTCCTTAGTCACATGTAATGTAACTTCACACGCGATACATACGTGACACTTACATTTGTACCCATACCCCTACAGTTACTATTATTATTTTTATCATACTTATTACTGTTTTATACTAACATATATCATTATCTCATATATATTTATATCTTCTTTGAAAACCTTTGACTTTTAAGCATGTGTGAGTATATATAACACTCTAATCTTTTGAAAAACTTTGCATCTTATAGTTATGTTTTACTCATGCTTTATAGTATGTATCTATTGGTTTCCTCTTATAGGAAATGATATATGTATACTTATAAATAATTTCATTTAGTTATTTATTTACTTATAACATCATATTACTTAAATAATGTAATTAATTTACTTATATTTCTTGGTTTTCCCTAAATCCTAAGTCGTTTATAGTTTTTTCGTTCTAAATCAGATATTTATAAACTTATAGTCGATTTTTATTATTTTTGAACGTATATTCACGTAGTGGGGTTTGTTTTAGAAATTAAAACCCCTATTTTCCAAGATAAGCCTAAATTATGATAAATTTAATTATTTTGACTTAAATATTTTTATTTATAAATTTTTGAGTTTTCTTTTTATTATTATATGTCTCAATTAATTTCTAAATTTTATGTTTTTATGATTTCTTATTTTTAGCTTTAATTTATGTAGTCTTCATTATTTTCTCATTTTAAACTTTATTTGCTATTTATTATAATTTTTAATCATTATTAATTTACTTAATTAATTTTATTATTATTCCTTAATTATTTTGTAGTTTTCGGTTTAATTATTTATTTGGATATATTTGTTGACATGGCATATTTTGATTGATTCACGTGGTACTTTATTAAGTTTTTATTGATTTTTATATTTCTTAAATTTTATATTATTATTAAGTATATTTATATCTTATCATATTTAATTAATTACTAGATTATAGGCCTTAATTATGTATAGTTTGGCCCATAATATATGTATGTATATTATATTATATTACATTACATTAAATAAATATATTTTGTATATGTACAATTATACTTATGTACTTATGTGTTTATGTACATGCTTATATCTTTAATTATTTTATTATGTTTGATGTTTTATTATGTGTACTTATGTTCAATATATTATTATATACACTCATACATATACATATGTATTCTTATTTATAGTATTATACTTAATATATTATTAGATATACTTATACTTAGTATATTAGTATATGTACATATATGTATATATATGTTTACATACATATATTTATACATGTAGGCATACATATGTACACGTATTTATATATGTACTATACTTTTATTGTACTCATTTATACATAAGTTATACGTACTTTTATAAGCATATATTTATATGTATTTTTATATTTTCTAAGTATTATTTTAAAAAAATTTCAATATGATACCTATACACATATATACATATTTTCAGTTTACATTTATGTATATATATACTTAACATTTCCTATGTATAGGCTTATGTATGTATATATTTTATACTACTTAATAGTATATATGTAAGTATTTATATGTATTCCTTATCTTATTTCCCTATTTATTCATGTATATATATTTATTAGGTATTTATATATATCTAAGTATAATTCATATATATGTACATACTCTAACTAACCTTATAGTATAATTTTACAATTAAGTATATATCTATCATCATATGGTTAGTAGTACATATGCACATGTATGTACTATTTCTAAAAGATTAAGGATATGTACCCAAAATTCTATTACATGTATATATATATACATAGATTCTATACAAGCATATATATCTTACCAAATATATCATCAATACATATGCATGGATATATATATATATATAAATAAATAGCAGAAAAGAAATTTGCATAACTAATGTAGAAGTAAAGATAAATAAAATATATGTAGAAAATAGAACATTTCTTGTTTTCTTGAATTGTTTGGAAATGAATTTCCTCCCCTTGCTCTCCTTTTGATATTAGTTAATTACTAAGTTAGTAGTGTATTTGAGTTAAAGTTAGATGAGAAGAAAACAAGGGGAAATAGAAGGTTAAAGATGGAAATGAATAGAGAGAGTGTGTTGGCTATAATTTGAAGAAGATGTGGTTAATTTTGTTTGTGATTTTATAAACATATCAAGAAGAATATAGAAGATTCTAATGGGCACATGTAGCTTACAGCAAGAAAGGAAAAATATGGAGAAAAAGAAAAGAAAAAGGAAAAGGAAAAGAATTGATAAGGAAAATTAAATGCATTTGATAAGGTTATTTAATGCATTTGACAAAGACATGTTGACTTGGTGAACTCTTTGAATAATCTATGTATTATATATAAATAATTTGGAAATAAAAATAAAATAGAGAAAAAGATAAAGTAAGAGGGAAAATAGAAAATTAAATACAATAAATCAATAAACATATATTAGAATTTCCTTACGCATTTCTAATCTTATAAATAATATTTAGAATAGTAAATAATAAAATTGCGAGGTAAATTATAAATCATGTTATTAATATTTGCTATACATTATCTAAATACCCAATAATATTTAAATTAACATGATACTAACTCATCTATATAAATATAAGGTTAATATTAATTATAAAATAATATTATAAATTTTTATGAATTTATGTAATATTGTTACTCTTATTATTTGCTAGTGATTTTATGCAATTTGACATATCACTCAATTATTTGCCTCAATTGGGGTTTTATCACTTTCGTAGCAAATTAGTACATTTATAAGTTTAAAGTTTTGGTTTTAAGGTTTTCATTTGCGATTAGAGTTTTGATTAATAAGTTAAGGTTTTTTCATATTCATTTTAAGTTTTACATTTAAAATTTTAATCAACTTTGAACTATAGTGGCTCTATTAATTTAGGGAAATTATCTATAATATAGGAGTTTGATTCTATACTCAAAAGGTTAGATTTGCGAGGTTTACAACAACAGCTCTAATATCATTATTGCACACCCCAAAATGTAGATTAGAGGGAACTTAATCTGCCTTAGAAGGTCGGAGGCACCTAAAATAAGGCATATTCATGCCCTTCTTATGTAAATTTCCATCAATTAGTGTAAAATTGGCTACTTTATAGATAAGCCACTAGAACTCCTTTGTATCTTGAGGTGGGGTCCCATTCTTCAAATAATCCAACATAGGATCCATTTAGTAGTACTCAAAATCCTTCTGTTGAATTTCCAAACATTCTTCTAGTTGTAAATTCATACTCTTCCTAGGTAGATATTCAATAAATATTCTTTCTTCCCAATTTGATAAGCCTATAGAAGTTAACTTATACAACTTATCCTCTATAAAATTTTCTACCCTTGGTATCTTCGTCAGTTGCCAATTCTCAAAATTCAGACCATGCTCCTTCACCAATTGCAGGTACTTGATCATGTTCTCATCTTTTGCCATATTACTTTAGGTGACTTGTTTAACCACCAATTGAGAGTTATAAAACACATTTAAATGCTTCGCAATGACCTCTTTAGCCAAATTCATCCTAACTAATAAAGCCTCCTACCCTGATTCATTGTTGTTAGCTAGAAAGCCAAATTTTAGAGCATAAGAGATCTAAGTTTCCGTTGGACCTAATAGGGATTAAACCTTCTCTAATTCCCTCATTGGTTGACAAACCATTGATGTACAGTTTATAGGTCGAATGATCTACCTTCAAGTTAGAACTCTCAGTTCTTATAAATTCCATTATGAATTTTGCTAAAATCTAAGCCTTATATGCTTCCCTAAGTCAATATTGTATCCCGAAAGCACTAAGCTCTAAGGCATATTTCACCATAGTATTTCCTTAGTATGTTAAAGGTTTCCTAGAGGTCAGTTAAGTGGTCATCATTCATTTTTCTCTTTACTATCATGTCATCTACATAAGCCTCAATGTTGTATCTGAGGTTTAAACGTTTTTGTGACCAATCTTTGATACGTATTTCCCATGTTCTGTAACCCAAACGGCATAACTTTGTAATAATAAGTTCCAAAGTTTGTAATAAAGGAGGTGTATACTTGATATGAAGGGTGCATCTTGATTTGATTGTGCCTAGAAAATGGATCCGTGAAACTTAACAAGGCATGTCCTGAGGTTGAGTTGACAATCTGATCTATCCAAGGTAAGGGAAAACAATCCTTTAGGTACACTTTATTCAAATAGGTAAAGTCAATGCACATCTTCTATTTCCCATTCGCCTTCTTCACCCAAACATAATTCATTAACCATGAAGGATAAGGCTCTCTTAAATAAAATCCACCTTCAATAATTTTTGAACCTCCTCTTCAATCACATCTTGTCTTTTTAGAGCAAAATGCCCTTTTTTTTTTCTTTTTTTGGTTATACAACCTTCATACTCACATTAATTACTTACGGGTGAAAACTTCTTAGTATACCCATCATGTTAGAAGGAGACTATGTCTTTGTTAGCTCAAAGGAAACTTATTATGTATTCCCCTTAGGTTAGGTACTAGCCCTAACCTTAGTTATATACTTAGGGTTATCATTGAGCTAAATTGTTAACATTTCCTATAAAAGTTCTCCCCTTACTTACATCTGGTTGCTCTAACTTTATTCTATAGCATAAACTCGATCCCTTTTCAAGGCCTTCAATTATAGTGCTCAAGTAACTCATTGATCTCCACAACATGTTCCTATTCTAGTGGGAGTAATTCTAATGGGCTATTAACACTGTCATCCTGAACATATTGACGGGAAGGTCGGCCTATAATGCTATGCTAAGGCAAAAGGCAATCTACTATCACAAAATTGATCCCCTTTCCAATTACATTTTCATCATCTCTAATCTATGAGGTCAAGGTAGCCACTCCATGCACTTTAACTAGCTAGTTGTTAAACTTGTACAAGCTATAATTGTATAGCTGCATCTTAACATTCTTTAGTTTAGGTTGCATTTGGCTAAATATGTATTTGAAGATAATGTCAATTGAGTACCATGTGCCTTCCATTACCTTTCTAACTTTGAAATCCACTACTCAAGTCGTAATGACAAGGGCGTAGTCATGTAGGAACCAAACTCCCTACACATCTTTCTCTAAGAATATAGCCATATCATCAATCATATGCCTCTTTCCTCTTAGGTTCAACACATGATCTTCATGTGTGTCCGAAGAACTTGCTATGGACAAAGCATTCCCTCCTATCAATCTGCCAAAAATTACATTAATAATACTTAGGGGAGCTCGATGTCCCCCCCTTTCATTATCCTACATCACCAGTTATTGATTATTAGGTTAGCCTTAATATTCTGAGTTTGCTTTTCAATTTTCCTCCTCTATGTAGGTCATTCAATGCATTCGTCTTTATCAATTACAAAATTCTTGAAGTATTCCCTCTGAATAGCGTCCTTGAGTACATTTTTCAAATGTACTCACTTATCCATATTATGAGCCCTATCTCCATGAAAATTACAATACTTATTGGAAGTCCTCCTCACTAGATTATTTGTCATTTTTTTTTTTTTGCCAAGCTAGGGAACCTTGGTTATGCACCTCACCTCCATTAAAATATTTGACATAGTTCAGTTGAGGGTTGTGTTCAGCAAAAGTTAGAATTGGTCTCTTCCAATCTCCTAAGGGTTAGCCAAGCTTACTATGAGCTTCAAAATTCCTTCCCAATCTATCCTTTACAAATCCCTTATCCTTTTCTAACCTTCTTTCATGCTTGTCTCTCACCAACTCTCTTTTAGATTACATTTTGGTCCTCCTGATGAAAGAACTTTTCTGATCTCTTAGTAAAGTCATCTAAAGAGGTTGATGGGTGCTTTGTTAAGGACTTGAAGAAGTCTAAATCTTCCCTGACTACTCTACAAATAGTGTGCAGTGCCATACTCTTATCAAAGTTGGTTATTTCAATCATCAACCAGTTGAATCTATGGACATAATCCCCAATCGACTCTCCTTACTTCAAGGTTAGGAGGGAAGAGTCTTTAGTTGGAGGTTTACTAGCCAAAAAGTATTGCAAGATTCCTTAATTAACTAATCAAAGGAAGAAATGGAAGCTACCTTTAATGAATTAAACCAGTTACTAGCACACTTTCTCAAGGTGGGTGAGAAAAACTTTGCAAGCAATAGCATTAAACAACCCATAGAGCTCTTTTAATGTTTCGAAAGTATTCAAATGATCATCTAGGTCTTTGCTCCCATCGTAATTGTCAAACCAAGGTAACTACACACTTCATGGTAAGACCTCGTCTACTATACTCCATATAAAGGGACTTGCTTTTCTACCTTTCATGTCAACCTCTTTCCTAGAAGTTCCCTCTATAGCTAACTTCTTAATATAGTCTTCTAAATCCTGCAAGCTCATATTTACTATAGTTTTTCATGGCAAACGAGCAGTTACATTCTTAGTCCTTTTACTATAAGTATGTATGCATGTGAGGTAGTAGGGGTATGTAGTAGGGTTTACTATTAGCAATTTTCTCCTGTTTGTGGCTTTTGTCTTTGTTGCAAATCTTTCTCATTTGTCATAGAAGCCTTCCCTCGTAATTGCCATAAGGCCTCTTCCAGGTTTACTAGGTCAGCCTCTTACCTCACTTACCATAAAAAGGGAATAGAAGAAGAGGTAGCGTCTCTCTCATCAAGTCCCTACCATAACTCCCTATTATTGGCTAGAACTTCCTTAAGTTCATTCACAAACTTAGCACATAAGGACTCTAATTGAACTATTCGTGAACCACCATTTTGCTATTCTTTCTCCAAGATATCCAATTGTGAATTTCAATCTAACACACCTCAAGGGTGTGCTATTGTAATAATTGCTCTCCTTGAGTTGCTTGAGGGGCCCTTCTTCCTTAGAAAGTGTTAGTGTCTTTTGAATTAGTTCTAGCGATCGTAGGTATTTTAGAAACATACGACGCTAATTGTTCAAATCAAAATTTGGGGTAAAGAATAACTTAGACATTGTGCTTACGAGTAATTTGCAAAACAAAAGATATAAGGCTAAGGGGGGTGTCAAGGTGACTCTAGCATAGTCACTTCAATGCCTAAGTAAGTTAAAGTGTTTGAGAGAAAGGTAAAAATATGAAAGAGAATATCAAAGTGTCTAAAAGAACCTCTTGCTTATGCTCCGACCTCCTTTTATAGCCATAGGTTAATTTGAATACGATAACTATTGCCTCCAAACTCAACATGTATACTTAATTTGAATTTTAGACCACTTCCAAATTGTAAAGGAACGTTGATGATATCATGATAGTTGATGGGAAATTATCTAGATATAGGAGCTAACCATTTGTGCTTGGTGTTAGAATTTAAACCTTCTAGTACTGATTGAGTCAAAGTCTAATCTGGGGGTGATTATTCGAGCTAAGGGAAGGCATCCCAATCTGTGTTGGTTGCGTTTTACCTACAAACATTTAAATAACTAGTCTTCCGAACTAGTTTATACACTTGGTGAGACTCAAAAGAGGTTAGGAGTAGAGGAAGGAAAGGACGTAGTTGTATAGTAAGTCCGACTATCCTAGTTAGGTCGATTTATGTCGTTAGGAAAAAACCTCTATTAACACTAAGTTTTTTTATCAATCCTCTCTTCGGGTTTAGCATGCTTTTAGAGTATACCCACCTAGTTTAGCATGCTCTTAGAGCATACTAGGTTTCTTGATCACTCTTGCTTTAGGGTTTGGTATGCTTTAGGAGCACACCTACCTAACTTAGCATGCTCTTAGGGCATACAAGGTTTCCTTGATCGATCCTTTCTTTTAGGATAACATGCTCTCGAAGAGCATCTACCTAGTTTAACATGCTTTCTTAGTGCATTAAGCTTCTTAATTGATCCTTCTTCAGGGTTTAGCATGCTTTTGAAGTGCACCGGCCTAGTTTAGCATACTCTCTAAGCATATTAGGTTTCTTAATCGATCTTCCTGTAAGCTTTAGCATACTTTTGAGGTACATACTCCTAGTTTAGCATGCTCTCAAAGAGCACTATGTTTCCTTGATTGATCATCTCTTTTAGGGTTTAGCATGCTTTAGAGTCTAAGCCGCACTCTCCTAGTTTAGCATGCTCTCAAAGTGCACTAGGTTTCCTCAATCGATCATCTCTTTAAGGTTTTAGCACTCTCAAAGTGAACCTACCTAGTAAATCATGCCCTTAGAGTGAATTAGGTTTTCTCGATTGATCCTCTCTATTAAGATTTATCATGCTCTCGAAGTGAACCTACTTAGTTTAGCATGATCTCGAAGCATACTAAGTTTCCTTTCCCTTTTAGAGCTTGACATACTCTTAGCGTATACCTACTTAGTTTAGACTACTCTCTTAAGTGCACTAGGTTTCTTAATAAATCTTCCTTTAAGGTTTAGCATGCTATTAGAGCACATTAGATTTCCTTTATTTATTCTCTCTTTTAAGGTTTAGCATGCTCTCAAAACATACCTACTTGCCTCAATCGATCCTCTCCTTTAAGGCTTAGCATGTTCTTAGAGCATATCCACCTAGTTTAGCATACTCTCAAAGCACACTAAGTTTCCTCAATTGATGCTCTCCTTTAGGTTTTAGCATGCTCTAAGAGTACACTTACTTAGTTTATCATACTTTAAAAGCGTAGGTTTCATGTTCAATCTTCCTTTATCCCTCGTTTACTTAGGGGGAATTGGAATTCCATTCCCCCCTTATTCCTTATTATGGCGTTCACTTTGTTTTATCTCATCGAATCATGATTACAAGTAATAGGGATTCCTTACTTCAACCAAAGAATCATGATTACTTACAAAATTTCATATTTTTTTCAAAAATGACCCTATCCCAATTTAACGATTATCAATACTATCATTGCCACCATTAATTACTACAACCACTATCACTACTACTGACCACCACCACTACCGTCACTGTTACCACCACCACTATTGTCATTGCTACCACCACCAGTGCCACTACCACCACTACTACCATCAACCAGCGTTGTCATTGACTACCACCATTGACCACCACCACCATCGCCATTACCATGAGCAACCCAAAGCTGCCACCACCAACCATCACTGTTGCTACTACCATCACCTATTACTTTAAGGTTGGTTGAGAAAGAAGATGGACTGAGGGTAATTTAGTCATTAATATTTTATTACGATTTGTTCTTAAGTTACTTATAAATCCAACTAAACAAAATAATATATATTAAACTCTTATTACATTCCTTAGAAATTCTTATTACATTCCTCTTTAGTAAAGTGAATGGGCCATTAGAGCTTAGTATGTTCTTAGAGTATAACCATTTAGTTTAGCATGCTCTCAAAGTGCACTAAGTTTCCTTAATAGATCTTCTACTTAGGGTTTAAACTACACTTGGTGCATTTGTCTGAATTAATTTGCACTCATTGCATACTAGGTACACTTGATCAATCTCCTCTCTAAGGTATAAGCTACAATAGGAGTATGCTTGTGTAGTTTAAGCTGCATTCTATACATGGTAGGTTCTCTTGATCAATCTTCTCTCTTTAAGGTTTAAGTTGTAGTCATTGTATCATGAACATAATCCTCTAGATACTCCCATGTGTCACTTAGTGATCTAGACTATACTAAAGAAGGCTAAGTTCAACCTATGGAAACACACACAACTCTTAGAGAGAAAAAGAAAACAAAGAAACTCTAAATATCAAATGAATTCTACTAAATGTCTAGATGCCTTAGAACTGAAGGGGTCCCTCTATATATACAAAAGGCCCTTACAAATGAATGTCTAAGATTAATCTTAGCCAACAGTTACAACTGAATTACATCTACCTACCATACCTACTATTATACATTGAATTTAGACTTCTCTAGAATCTTCTTCCAGCTTCTAGAATCTTTCTTGAGTTTAGACCTGGGCCTTTATCTCCTAATGGGCCATATGAACCTCCTTATATCTCCTCCATCCTATCTCACCTCATTGAGTTTATATTGGGCATACTTTTAAGGTTTTGAAGAATTAGTCCCTAACATTCTCCCCTACCCAATCTAATGATGTCATTGCTGTGGCTTCCTTCTTGTGTTCTAATATACTCAGGTCCTTAGCCTTAGTTTTCTATATGCACCTATATCATAAGGATAGTTGGTAATTATAAACCCTGCAAATCTAGTCTTTTGAGTATAGAATCAAACTCGTTTACTGCAGATGGCTTCCCTAAGTTAAAAGGGCTACTAAGTTTAAAATTGATTAAAATTTTAAATGTAAAACTTAAAACAAGTATGAAAAACGTTAACTTATTAATTGAAATTTTAATTGCCTACAAAAATCTTAAACCTTAAATATGTGTAACTATAAGAAATTGACCCAAAACCTGATAAAAACCTTAATCGCGTATGAAAACCATAAATTCTATCTATGTATACATATAAGAAATTGAACTCAAACCTGAACAAAACCTTAAAACCAAAACTTTAAGCTTATAAATACACAAATTTGCTACGAAGGTGATAAAACCCTAGTTGAGCCAAATAACTAAATAATATGCCAAATCACATAAAATCTCTAGCAAACAATTAGAAATAATTTCTAAATGCTTATAAAAGTAAAAATACTATATTAATTCATTAAAAATTATAATCATATTTCATAATTAATATCAATCTTATATTCATATAGATAAGTCGGTATTATGTCAATTTAGACATTTATTGGTTATTTAGATAATATGTAGTAAATATTAATAACATGATTTATAATTTATCTTATAATTATAGTATTTATGATCCTAAATACTATTTAATAGATTAGAAATGTATAAGGAAATTCTAATATATGTTTTATTGATTTATTACATTTGATTTTCTATATTTCCTCTTACTTCATTTTTTCTCTATTTCCTTCTTATTTCCAAGTTATTTATATGTATAACACATAAAATATTTAAGGAGTTGACTAAGTCAACATGTCCTTATCAATGCATCAAATCCCTTTAACACTTACATTTAATTCATTTATCTTGTCTTTTTCTTTTCCTATTTTTTTTCTTTTCTTTTTCATCTTATTTTTCCCCTCTTTGCCATGAATCCCTCCCTACTCTAGAACACTCTTTCAAATTCCTTAATTGTTTATAATTATACACACAAATTCCTCACTTTTTTTTTCTCCCTTTCTAACCACCATTTGTCTCCCCCTTTCTTCTACTTGTTCCCTTTTCCATTTCCTCCATTTTCATTACTCACCATTTTCCTTTTTACTACATAATATAAGGTTCATTTTAATCCACTTTAGGAGGAAGGCAAGAAGGGAAAATCAATTACCAAGAACAAGTAACCACATACTCTTTGTGTTTAAGTTATCTCTTGTATTTTTTTAAGTGTATTTATTATAATATGTATATTTAGTCTTAAGTCTTTTCTTGTATACTTATTGTTGTTAGGTGGTTTTAGGTTAGAACTTTTGTCCTACAAAGAAAGAAAAAGCTTTTGGTATTGAGGCTAGTCTAGTGTGGCCACTTCGATGCCTAAGTCCATAGTGAGAATAGGAAAAGACTAATTAAGTAGTGGAGAGTTATTCGTGAGCCCTAACAATGTGTCTTCTTCCTATTTATAGGCTAATGTTATGTCTAAAATAGCAATTAATGGAGTGATTATTAGGATACATGGAGACCTCTTGATTAGGTATATTCTTGAAATGTAGGAATAGTGGGTAGTTATGTAATATAACCATTCTAAGTGACAACTGTTCATGCTACTCTCCTTGAATTCAAATAGGATATGAATCTATGTTACTCAATGTTAGTCGAGAATGGAGTAATGTGACTTATTAGCAACTGAGTGGTTCAGTGAATGAAATTTGATAACCAACATTTACTCCCTAACTCCCGTGTTTGAGGATTCAACTAAGGGAGTGAATATTTTAATGTTTTCTATAGGGGTCGAGTAAGGAACTGTTTCCGAAAAGCTGAGTTAAGGTGAGAAGTTCCTTGATTTCCATTTAAGAAGACGAATCGCATCCCATCTAAAATGGTCACAATTTTTAATTTTCCCGCCTATCACTAGATCAAACAGTGGAAAGCACGATAGCTGTCGCATTGGTCATAATTATGCTGCAAGCCTAATAACTATCAGAGCCTTGATAACCATTAGATCTCTATCACAAAACACATGTCATTAATCTAGGCCATCATCTATCGGTGCATCACTACTTTGTTAGAAATGTGTTATGGTTACAAGGCAAATCATTTGTATTTAAGAAATTTTCTAACATTAAAAACAAATTTCACTTCCACTTTGTTTGCATTCATAATCTTTAATTCATTTATGACATTTCCTCTTAACCTTCAAAAAGCTTGGTGAGATTTATTATAGTCGAAATCAGGTATGGTTCACAATGTAATTCATTGACTTATCTTTACAAATTCTAAAGCCACTGATATTGAGGCTACTTCTCCCCTCTAACATAGGAGTGAGATGGCATGTTCCTTAAGTAGCTTGGCCAATAATATTGTAAAGTAGTAGGATAAACTTGCTCAAATCAACTCTCTTGCAGCAAATACTTATTTAGAAGATAAAGAAGGAAGCTTTGTAGCAAGGTACTTCTATAATAATACAAATTACTTTAGTGACTCGCTAAATGGAGTGGATAATGCTGTTGACAAAGTTTTGGTTTCAAAATATAATAAATACTAGCAAGACCTTCTAGAAACATGGAATCTTAAGAGCCTCAAAGAGGAGGAGACGGTGTGCTTTCTAAGGGAGCATGAGTTCCACATCTACTTAAAACATCTCAACTTTAAACTGTGCTTCCTATTATCGGTTTTTGTCAAGTAGTTCTTCAACTATTTTTGAGTTGTGCTAAGTATGTACTCACTAAACACCTATTGACTTCTTATGGCTTTCAAGATAGTTTGTGAAGAAGTTGAAGTTAAGGCTATGCCTCAATTATTTTGGTATTTCTTTGTAGTTAGGAGGTAACCTAACGATTAGTACTTTGCAACGTTAGGCACGGGTAGAAGTTCATGGATAGGTTGGAGTCCAAGATCTACAAATAGCATGACAAGTTCCTGTCTATTGTTTCAAATGAAAAGTTGAATTTCTGGACCTAATGGATTGAACCAATTTTCATAAGGGACATTGAACTAATACCAAATGATGCTGCCACAACAAGAAAAATCTAGGAAATGATGAAAAACAGGATGTTTTTCTAGGACACCAAGAGAATTATTAGGCGATATGAAAATAGAGAGCTAATTTTTTCGAGAAGGAAGGTACCTTATCAAGTAGTTGCTGTACCAAGTATAGCTACAAGAGGACTTGGGGGTAGAAATGTTTCCTTTGAGCCTTGCTCAACACAAAGAATGTAAGTTCTTTCTTATTCCTTGCTTTAGTATTAATGCATCTACTTTGTATTGTAGATATGAGTGCTAGTGAGGTGAACCTTACTAAGTTGTTGGCCCAAGCAAAGGCTAAGAAGTCTAAAGCCAACAAATGTATAGCCTCTACAGTTGCTACCACTCAACTAATTGTTGTCAAGAAATTAGTAAAAGAGGGTACAGCGAAATAAGTGGCAACCTATAAGAAGACTTCTCGTCCAGCCGAGAAGCAATAAGGGACTGAGAAACTTGGGTTAGTTAAGGCTGCATGGATTAGGACCTTTTAGCAAAAAACATTCCTCCTACTACGAAGCCGAGAGACGGTGGCTAAGAAATTGGACCCCAAAATAAGGTTAAAGTCACTAATTTTGACTCTACCGAAGGGTTGTCACTCCCAATGGAGGTTACGTCAAGTACAAACAAAAGAAGTGGGAAGGAACCCATCGTCTAACCTCCTACAAAAAGGCCCAAAGAATTAGATGAAAAGGCAAAGGTAGTAATGTGGAACAAAGCTCTTGGCATCAATAGGGCTAAATTTTTCCTTAATACAGAGGTTAGCAACTACTTCATTCCATGCTAGAGCCACAACATCTAACATACTAACTTAGCCTTAGGCTATATAATAAAATCCTAAGCCTTGATGGATGGTGTTATTCTTCCTAATGACAAGGAGATTGTAAAGAAAGATGTTGATAGGGTCGGCGGTTACAATAAGGTACACATCATGACCAAACTGTACGATGTAAGCACTAATTGAATCCTTCCAATTGTTAAGTGTATTCTATTGCTAACACTTGTGTTTGTTTATAGATCAACAACCACATTCTAACGGCCCTAAATGAAGTTGATAAAGAGATAATAAAGGTAATAATAATAATTTTTATATATTTTGCCAAGTGGTCTACAAAATTGATCATTCTATGTTGACTTGTTGCAGAAAATTAAGGATGCATACAACTCCTCAAATACTCAAACTATGGCCACCAAGAATACGAGCATAAAGGATGAGATGGAGGCTAGAAAGTATCAAGATGAACTTGCTACCAAGAAATTAGCATACTCTTTAGCTTCTGATGAAGTCTTAAGCCTTAAGGCTAAGGTTGATGAGCAATATAAGGTGGTTGAAGATCTGAAGAAAGTACTACATAAAAAGGAGGATTTTTAGGGTTTGGGCTGAACACTCTACTCCATGAGTGATGAGGAAGACAAGCTCGGCAAATAAAAGAACTGGAGACCAAAAATTCTAGGCTATAAAGCCGTATTTCCAAATTGGAGGAGGTAGTGAGGAAAGGCCCTCTATTAAAGAGGTACTTGAAATTATGACCTCGAGTCGGAAATACGAGAGATTATTGAGAAAAAGTTGTTAGAGGGGGTTCAAGCGGCAAGAGAAGAAATCCTGAAGTTTCACCTTAATTATGATCTCTCATGCTTGGTCTTCGTCAATGTTGATAATAAAGTCAACAACTGTAAGGAGGAAGACGGTGAGGATTCAGTTGTCGAGATTAATATGCAAGATTATATTGAGGCTCGTACCAAGGATCCTAGAGATAATAAAGATCATCCATCCAAAGAAATCCCCTATGAGTGTAATGAGAAATCAACATGTTCTCAAACCTTAAGCACTAAAAAGGAGATAAGCTCCAACTTCTGATCAAGTAAATGCCTCTACTCAATCCAAGAATATATTGTAGACTTATTTATGTAATTACTTCATTATTGTATGGATAATATCTGATTGAGTGGTTAAAATTTTGTAATTGTATTTGTGATGAATCTTACACATTTCCTTATGCATGACATAGAAGTTTCATATACTTTATTGTCCCCAAGCATGTTTTATTTCACACGGTATATATTCCTAGTGTGTTTTATTTCATAGACTCGTATTTCTCAACTTGTTTTATTTCACATGCAATATATTAGATGTCTTACTAAAGGTCATCCATTAATCATTTTAAACGTAGACAAACCATCTTAGTTAAACTTAGTATAAAATTTGTTATTCGGTTTTTCCATTGATTTATGAAGTTCTTTAACCATAATAGGCTTGAACTTATAGTAGTTCATTCACTGTGCAGTTTGAACTTATTAACTCATCAATCATAAAAAGATCAAGAAACAAATCAAAGCTGTAACATTGAATATAATTGTCTTTCAAATCAAGTAGGTTGCTACCTTACAAAACAAACGAAGATGCATAACATCAAGGAAATTAATTAAAACAACCTTTTTAGTCAATAAGCTCTCTCGCCAACAACTTTTTGGACCCTAACTGGATCCTCCTAATTTGTGTCGAGCTTCCCTTGTTTTTCTCACGTGCTAGTTGCCTCCAATTTTTGGCAAGCCAAATCTCTAGGTTGAAAAACTTTATAATCTACCTTTTGATTATAATATCTTGCCATCCTATGCTGACATGCTACAACCCATGCTCTTGTAACATTTTTTATTTCTTGAATTGTATCTAGATTTGCTATTAAACCAACATAATTGATCATCATGTCAAAATTCTGTGTGCGCAGATTTATCAAGTCAAACTCGATCAACAAAACTACTTTTGTACCATACACCAACTTGATATGAATCTAAGGAGGCTAAGGACAGATAAGGTCGACCGGTAGGGGTAGTGGGTCTGATCGTATCGAAGGAATGAAAGATAAATGGGGGGTCAATGGTTTAACAAATCTCGTGCACAACTCTACGGATATGACGTACAGGTCCAAGTGATAACGTTACCCACCACAATCCTTGCTAAAGGGATTGATAAGAGTTAGTAAGGGAGAGAGAGCTTTTCAAGAGAAAAGGGCTCAAAAGGGGTTTTTCATTAATTCCTTTATATCTTTATATTGAGACAAATGATGCTATTTATAGTACGTCCTAAACGTTAGTAGCAAAACTATAAATAATTTACAAGGCCTTAAACCTTAAAGAATTGGGCCTATAAATAAAATAAAGACAAACATGTACAAAAATATAACTATGCGTTTTCTAGGGAGAAGTTGGCATGTGGTCATTCGATATGCATTGGAAGTAGTCTCGCGGTGCCTGGCCAAGTAACCAAAGAGGTAAGCCCATAATTGCCAAGTATTGCAGTCAATCGGCAATAGTCTCTATAGGCTATGCCAAGTGGATCCAACCCTCGGTAACATGATCTTTTGGCCATTAAGTTGACGATAGACTTTGCCGATCTAACTCTTGAAAATGTGTTTATCTCGACCTATCGGCAAGCATGATGCCAAGTAATTAATTGGTCAGGCATATATGAGGTTCGATTGTTGTCTCGACCTTCTGCTTCCCAGTACTTTTAACTGTAAGAAATAGTGTTATTCCGTTCGGCAGACAGAATGAGTCAGCAAGTAGATGATCTCGGCTTGGGTAGTCAGGTTGGGTCAGTATCCCGAAGCCTATCACAACTTGAAGAGTGTTTCCCCTATTATGGTTCTATGGATAGTCTGACATCCCCATAAGACATTTGACAATTCGTTAGCCTATTTTCCTTTAACTTGGTTAACCTTCCTCATGAAGCTATGCAAGATGATCTTATTGACAGCTTCGACTTGCTCGTTAGATTGAAGGTGAGCTACAACATGTAGTTCAAGTGAATGCTACATTTCTCACAAAATGTTCGGAATCTGTAGTTATCAAACTGTGGTCCATTGTTAGTGATTATCATAAATGGGACTCCGAACCATGATATTATAGAGTTGAAAATAAATGCCTTCACTTTTATTCGATGATCTTTGCCAATACCTTAGCCTCTACCCATTTTGTGAAATAATCCACAGTAATAATAACAAATTGTTGTTTAGCTATAGACTTTAGAAAGGGTTTAACTATATCTAATCCCCATTGGGTAAAGGGCCAAGGACTAGATAAGCAGCATATTTTAATAGAAGGCACATGACGTGGTACCTCATGCTTTTGGCAATGCGAACAATGTCAAACAACTGTTCTTGCGTCTCCCTTCATGGTAGGCCAATAATAGTTGAGTCGCAACACATGGATATATAATGTTTGTACTTTCATGTAGTTATCGCATACACTACCATGTAGTTCAGATAACATCTGTTGGGCATCTTTCAGAGGAAGGCATTGAAGATAGGGTTGGGATATGCTATGTTTATACAACTAATCATCTATCAGTATATAATTTGCAGCTTGATAAACCAATCTTGGAGCCTCTTTCTTGTCATCAAGGAGGACACTATCTCTTAAGTAATCTAAAATGGGGTCCATCTAAGACTTCTCCCTTAGGTAAGGAGCCAATTTATAGCTTTACAAGACAATATTTGACAAAGAGTTTGTCGCTTAGGTCAAGAAATGCCATTTGGCTAGCTTGGACAACTTATTAGCAATGATATTCTTCCTCCTTAGAATCTTATGGATTGAAAAAGACTGAAATTTTTTCGCGAGTGTTTGTACCATCAATGGGTACTTGCTTATTTCTTCTTCCCTCATCGCATAACTTCCTATGACTTGATTCACCACCAGTTGTGAACTAAAGAAAACTTCGAGTTTCTTGGCACCAATTTCTTTTACTAGTTTAAGTTCAATTATCAAAGCTTCATATTCCGCTTTGTTATTACTACATGGGAATCTAAATTTCAAGGTATAATTAACCTTAACATTGTGGGGTCCTTATAGAATAAGGCTCACACCATTTCCCTCTCTAGTGGAAGAACCATATGCATAAAGATACCATATGGGTTTCCTAGTAGTCTTTACGTCGTCTTCATCACCAATGAACTCAGTTAGAAAATCCACTAGCACTTGAGCTTTTAATGCCATTTTGGGTTTATACTGTACACTATAGGCACTTAGCTCTAAAGTATATTTCATCATCCTTTCAGAAGAGTTTGGCCATTGCAATACTTACCACAACAATTGATCAGTGAAGACTATGATTTGGTGAGCCTCAAAATATGGTTTCAATTTCCTTATTGAGAAAACAACTACTAATACAAACTTCTCAATTTTCGTGTACTGATGCTCCGATTCTTGTAGGACATGACTCTTGTAATAAACTAGTTGATGCCCCTTACCATCAATTGGAACCAATATAGAAGAAAGTGCTCGTCAACTAACTGGTATAAACATCAATTCTCTCATAAAATAGGTATCGAAAGTATTTAGGGTGATGCAAGGAATTCTTTAAGTTCATTGAATGCCCTCTTGCAATCATCTATCCATTTAAACTCCCTTAAGATCTTTAAAATTTTAAAGAATTCTATGCACTTATCTGCGCTTCTCGATACAAACCGATTAAGGGTAACTATTCACCAAGTGAGTTCTTCTACCCCCTTGACAGTATGAAGAGATTTCATGTTTATTATCACTTCAATCTTTCTCGAGTTGGCTTTAATGTCACGCTATGTGACCATCTACCCTAAAAATTTTCCCAAAGTTGTGCCAAAGATGTACTTTTGCAGATTGAGCTTCATGTTATATCACTTCAAAGTAACAAACGTCTCCTTAAGATAAGCAAGATGCCGATCCTCTATCATGCTTTTCATAATCATGTCTTTGACATATACTTCAACATTTCAATGGATCTGGGGTTTAAACATCAAGGTGATAAGCCTCTAGTAAGTTATGCCGGCATTTTTTAGCCCAAAGGGCATCGCTGTATTGCAATATGTTCCAAAATTGGTGACAAATGATGTATGAACTTCATTTTCCATATTCATTTTAATTTGGTTGTAGCTTTAGAAAGCATCCATAGAAGAAAGCAATTCATGTACGGTTATTAAATAAACCATCTAATCAATTTTTGATAACGGAAAGCAATCCTTGGGATAGGCTTTGTTATGATTCATGAAGTCTGCACATGCACTATTTGCCATTAGACTTCTTTACTAGCATACAATTGGCTAGCTATGTTAGATAAGGCTCTTCTCGAGTGAATCTCGCCTTCAGGAGTTTCTAAACTTCTTCTTCTATGGTCGCTTACCTCTTAAGGGAAAAATGTCGTTTCTTCTAGTGAATCACTTTCACTCTTAGATTAATTTAGAGCCTGTGTACAATAACGTCTCTAGGGATACTCATCATTTTTCAAGGGGACCATGCAAATACATTGGCATTATCCTGCAAGAAGTTGATTAAATTTTGATGAATATGTGCTGGCAAAGGTTTCCTTATCTTGGTCGTTTTTCTAGGAACACCTCTTAAAGAAATTTCCTCTATTTCATTTTTGGCATTATCTATGCCGACTGACTTTCCTTCTAGACAAGTTTCCACTTGAAAAATTTCTTCTTGCCTTAAGGCCTTCATGTACAAAGACCTTGTAAACTATTGATCCCTTTTACATACACCGATTCCCATGGGAGTAGGGAATTTAGCTTTAAGATGAGTAGTGGAAGGGATTATGCCAAATAAGTGTTAACACAATTATCCCATGATCATGTCGTATGAGGACCAACATTTGACAATAAGGAAGTCCACTTTGTCTTTTGCGACATAATCATCATCTCCAATCTGAATTGGTAAAGAGATTACTCTAGTTACCCAAAAGGGTTGATTATTAAAGGCATACAAATCATAATTGTAAGATCTCAATTGTGCTTTGATCTTTGGTCTCATCTAGTCAAAAGCAAGTTGGAAATAATGTCTACCAAACTTCTAGTGTCAACAAGAATTTTCTTAACCTCGAAGTTGGCAATTCTCACACTAACCATAAATACATCATCATGCTACCTTTGGATGCCTTCAAAATCTTCCTCTGTGAAAGAAATTGTGTTGTTGATCTTAACTTTCTTGCCTTAGATATTGTAAACATAATTTATGGTATTAGTTAGACTCAAAGAACTTCACTAACCTATGCAAAAGGTCTACCAACAATAGTGTTAATTATTCAATTGGGTACCTAACTAGTATTCTGGTCTCTTACATCTTTCCTGACTATAGTTAGTCGAGTATCATTCTTCGGGTTTCATGTCTCCTCTGAGATGGTGGCTCAATATTCTCGTCATCATGCGCTAGAAACTTTTGCAAGTGCTCATGTTGAATTGCGTCCTCAATCGCATTCTTAAGCTAGATGTATTTGTCTATATTATGACCTTTGTCACCATGGAAATTGTAGTATTTGTTGGAATTTCACCTAAAAGGGTTTCCACTCATCCTTTCTAGCCAATGCAAAGCACCTCTTGGCCTACATATCTCCAGTAATATGTTTGAAATTGGACAATTGACTGGTAGTGGAACGAATATGTCAAAATTCAAGGTCTCTTTCTGTTGGCATTAGGATTTTTATCACCATCTGTCCCGAGTTGATCTTTTGCACTTCTCCTCTTGTCATTTTTCCTGTCTCTTCTATTTTGATTAGCTTCTTGTTGAGCCTTTATGTTGTCCTCTTGTTGGATGTAGGACGTGGCTTTGGCTTTGGCTTTGGCTTTAAATTTGAATTTGGCAAAAGTTCTTGGATTATTCTTAGTGAGAGACTTAAAATAGTCTCCATAGGGCTTGAATCCATCAATGTTGGCGTTAAGGGCTATACTCATGTCCAATTCTAGAATTTAGATCATCTCAACTATAAACCTAGCTATCTCTAATAGATTCATCTGACCTCTGTTTTATTGTGTTAAGGACCAAAGAATCTTTAACAAGTAGCTTATTTACAAGTAAGTGCTCAAGGAATACTTTTGCTAATTCTTCAAAACATGAAATAGTGTTCAGCTTTAAGTGTTAGAACCATGTACTTGTCACATTGCTCACTATTGAGCGAAAAGCTTAGCAAGCCACAGCATCACTCAATTCATTTAACTTAGCCAACGTGCAGTAGTACTCTAAATGATCTTTAGGATCTTTTGTCCCATCATAAGTTTCAAATTGTGGCAACTTGATGTGCTGTAGTATAACCTCCCTTAAAATCTCGGGAATGAAAGGGCTCTTCTCAATTTAGAATTATTTACTCATTGCAACGAGGGTGATAACATGTAAGGGTCTAGCATGGTGTACCTATTGCGATTACTTATCCTTATTAACTTTCTTGAGTGCAAGAGTTGAAGGTCCCATTATAACTTCAACTTGCTTTTTCGATAATTCAGGTACATAGATTGAATCATCACTATTGTCGATGCTATGATCGTCATACTCTTTGTTTTGATTTGGGTAAACATTATTATGAAGGAGATTAAGGATCTCATTATCTTTTTTGTTAATTCTTAGTTTTCTTTAGTCAAGTCGAGGTAAAGTTGCTCTAACTTAACCAAACGTTCATCAATGTGCCTACTTTCCCCTTCAAGATAGTAGGATAAAGTACGAGCACTTGTACTTCTAATTAATCTTGTCCTAGCCATGTGGATGGGCAAGAAAAAATAGATGGCACCCAATGTTGTTAGGTGGTTTGCGTTAGAACTTTTATCTTATAAAGAAACAAAAAGCTTTTGGTACCAAGGCCAGTCTAGCATAGCCACTCTAATGCTTAAGTTTGTAAGTGAGTTAGGAAAAGATTAAGTAAGTATTAAAGAATTATTAGAGAGCCCTTACAATGTTTCTTCCTATTTGTAGGCCAATGTTATGACTGAAACAGTAGTTAATGGTGTTAGCCGAGAATGGAGTTACTCGATCTGTCAATAGTCAAGTGGCCGAGTGAATGATATTCGACCATCAACACTTATGTATATGTATAATGTTATGTTTGAAGTATTACACATGTATCTTAGCCTTTATAAATGAAATCATATGTAGTTGTATTAAAGCTCATGGATATGAGCATGTTCCTTTTAGAAATTAAGTGTATAAACATGTATATATATACTAGTATACATATAGATACTTACCATATAAATCGATATGTTATAATTATATTTAAGTATATGTTATATAGTTAACTAATTAGGGATATATAAACATGTATTTATATATGGTGTATATATATAATATGTACATAAACTTATATATGTAAGGAATACTAATTTTCTACATGTATATGTACAAAACTAAGTATATAAATGTGTACATAAGTTTTGTCTATTAAAGATTCTTAGAAAACTATACTATGAAAATACAAAATACATTTTTATACATATACATATAAAAGTATATATAAAATCAAGTACAAATAGATATACATGTATATGTACATGTATATAAATACTTACTATAAAAGTATAGTAAATGTATAAATACCTGTACATATGTATGCCTACATGTATAGATATACATACGTAAACATGTATACACGTATAAGTATGTATACTAATATACTAAGTGTAAGTGTATCCAATTGTATATTAAGTATAATAATAATATATATGTACTTATGTATATGTATGAGTGTATATAATAAAATATTAAATTTAAGTACGTATAATAAAATATTGAAAATAATAAAATAACTAAGGATATATGTATGTACATAAACACATAAGTATATGAGTATAATTGTACATGTACAAAATATATTTATTTAATATTATATAATAACATATATATACCTACATAATGGCTGAAAATCACAATACATAATTAAGGCGCATAATCTACTAATTAATTAATTATAATAATATATAAATATATCTAATAATTATAAAGCATTTAGAAAATATAAAAAATGTCAAGAAAACTCAATAAAGTGCCATATGGACCAACCAAATCATGCCACATCAGTAATATATCCAAATAAACAATTAAACTGAAAACTTCAAAATAATTAAGGAAAAATAGTAAAATTAATTAACTATCGAGCTTAAAATAAGAAAATAATGAAGATTACATAAATTAAAGCTAAAAATAAGAAATCACAAAAATATAAAATTTAGAAAATTAATTAAGTCCTAAAATAATAAAGAGAACGAAAAATTTTTTAAATAAAAATATTTACGTCAAAATAATTAAATTTATAACAACTTATGCTTATCTTGGAAAGGACAGGTTTTAAGATCCAAAACAGACCCTGCTATGCAAACATATGCTCAAAAACGATAAAAATCGATTGTAAGTTTATTAATAATGAAGTTAGAACAAAAAAACGATGTACGATTTAAAGTTTAAAGAAAATTTAGGAATACAAGAAAATCAATTACATTATTTAAATAATATGATCTTAGAAATAAATAATTAGGATAAAACTCCAGCTAAATAAATTGATTACATTATATAAATAATATGATCTTACAAATAAATAATTATCATGAAGCTCCAACTAAATAGAGAAATAACTAAACTCAATTATTTATAAGCATACATATATAATTTCCACAAGGGAAGCCGATAAAAGCACATCATAAAGTGTAGATAAGATATAATTATAAGATATAAAGTTCTTTAAAAGATCAAAGTATTAGACATATAGACATGCATCTAAAAAGTCAAAGCACTTCAAAGAAGAAATGCTTTCATACATCATAATAATATATATTAATATAAAATGGTAATGATAATAACACCTAATAATAATAATAATGGTAACAATAAGAAAAAATCATATCCTTACAGGAAATAAATTGAATACATGTAT
The DNA here is from genome assembly GCA_024138005.1 of Lumnitzera racemosa. Taxonomy (NCBI): domain Eukaryota; kingdom Viridiplantae; phylum Streptophyta; class Magnoliopsida; order Myrtales; family Combretaceae; genus Lumnitzera; species Lumnitzera racemosa. The sequence goes on from JAMXBC010000007.1 coordinate 50,131,981, forward strand.
TTATATACACATACAATACAAAGTTAGAATGATCCTAAACTATGACGGAACTAAAGTTTTTAGTTATCTAATTTTACGATTTCAAAACGTTCCACCTAACTCTATTACTTTATCTAATATGTATATATCGTTACACTAATATCTATTCTGCTATACACAAGCACTATAACTAAATTAGGTTATAGCAAAATATCAATACAAAACTTACAAATAGTTGGATAATCTAAATTTATATCATCTTAAATAAACCATATGTTATTACCTAGAGGATAAAGTAATGTGGACTCATTAAGAACCACCTATGAAATTGTAAAGATTTAAGATAAAACTAAAAAGTTATACGGGATTTAAAACCCGAGCAGAAAGGGAATTATAAAGTAAATAGTAAGTGTTTATGCTGTTTAGCCCTACATCTAACTATTTATTAAGTTTTTCTTATTTCTATTTATTAGGAAATATTAATCAAGAGAGCAAGTAGCTTATTAACCACTAAGATTTATATTAGCTTTAGTCAAGTGAGTACTTACAATAACTCTATACTTGTTTAATACTTGTAATTAGTACACCTAAATTAAATATCAATAACTTGATACATAAGGATTCGAGTTATAAATGTGCTTAATATTGGTTGATTATTGTGCAAAATATTGTTAAATATAATAATTAAAGATTTAGTTATATGATTAACTATTGTACGATTTGAATGGTTTGTTGATATTAATTGATTTCTCAATAATTTAACTTAATTATGTTCAACTTATCTTAAATTAAAAGGATTATGCATTAACCATACATTGCATCACTTATTTTAACCATCACTTAACACAAGGGTAAAGAAAGGCTACATGAAAGTTGTTTCTATATATTGAATTAAAGTGTTTTAGTACGATACGCTCATACAACATAACCTTACCCCAACCTATAGACTTATTAGGCCTTAGAGACGCTAACCTTATGATCGAGGGTTAAGACTAAAGACCTCTACTATAAGGTGTGAGCATGGACTGTAGAGGCCACCTTATAGCTAAACTTGGGAATTTGTGTAATATTGGATTTTATAAACGGAAAATATATTTTATGAATTATAGAATTTTAATTATATGATTAAAAACCGAAGTGCTAGAATCCGATTGTGATTGGTGCCAATGTTTCTTCAACCCTTACTTCAAAGGGCGTTAAATCCGATGTTGTATGTAGTACCAGTCAACTACATATATTATTTGGCATACTGCTTGTTCATCCATTATATGTTTGTTAATAAATTGTTTGATAACCTACTTACTAGTATAGTATGAGGGATAACTCACTAAGCTTTTATAGTGTTTCCCAACAATTTTTCTTTTACAGGTTGATAGATAATTTGACATGAGTAAAGAGCTGAGTGTTGAGTATAGGTATTGTGATACCTTAGGACATATAATCTAAAGATAGTTTGTATAGCTAATTTAAATAATACTAATTATATGTATTTAAAAAAAATACATAACACATATTCTTATGTATAATATACCTATGCATATACATGTGTACAGACCTAATCTTATACATACATACACTACTCAATTTATGTATTAGTGTACATATACGTGCATTAACAATATTATATTTAGAAAATACTATACAAATACTATATTTATACATGTATGTACTATATTATATACATCTACATCAAAATAACAATAAACACTTACCTTTTTCTTTTAATTTCTTTCTTCTTCTTTTCTTTCTTTCTTCCTCACATTTGCTTACAGATTGTGTTTCTTCTTTTTCTTGATTTTGAATGTTTCTAGATTTTTTTCTTTTCCTTTTATTTCACGTATACATTAGCTTAGATTATAAGCTAAATCTTGGATAATTATTACAATATTTTTGTGTGTTTAATTAATTGACACTTAGCACTTAGAAAGCCATCACGAGGGTTGCGGGTTAGTGTTTTATTTTGCTGATTTTTTGTTCCGTTTTGTACAAGATAAGAAGTTGAAATGAGAAAGGGAAGAAAGAAAAGAGATAAATTGGAAATAGAAGAGAATGAAAATGAAAATTATTAACAAATATATGTAATTTTTCAAATCATATAAATTATAACGATTCTCATCGTAAATTAATTTTCAAATTTTTATGAAATTTTATCAATTTAATTGGTACTCGTTACAATTATAATTTTTACAAGTTATTGTGGCGATTTCGTTAAAATTTCGCGCAAATAGACGTTTTAGTCGAAAATTGCAATCGACTATAATTTTATCACTGTTGAGTAATATTTAAATATTTTATAGGTTTATGTTTATAATTTTAGGGTTTCAAGCAATCTAGGGTTCAATTTTTATTAATGGTGTTTAAGTCAATTTTAGGATTTTAGTATGCGATGTAGGGTTTTAATCAATTTCTAAGGTTTTTACTATTTATAATATATTTAGATTTATGATTTATTAAATTTTTATTTTACTCGGCTTTAATAACTTTTTGAGTCATCTATAGTATTAAGGTTCAATTCTACCTTAAATAGCTAAAATTGTGGAGTTTACAACAAACAATTCCCATTATTATATATAATTAACAAGTCATCACATTCATCCATAAATCCATACACATGCATCTCCCATATCCCATAAGCATCCAAATTCATATATATAAGTTTAGGTGCATCTATTCTACAAGCAAAATCAAGTAAAGAGTTATCGGGAATTTACTCACTTAGCCATGCAGATCAATCAATATAATCCAAGATAGGTCATCTCCCTAAAGCCGGGTCCCCTGGACATCGCAAATACGATACTATAAGGATTTGAAATAAAACCTAGGAAACTAAGCTAAAACTCTTTAAGTTATACTTTTGACTTGATTTCATAATTTTTCTCGGTTTTACTTAAAAGTTCAATTACGTATAACTTTTTCGTTTTAAATTCGCTTTTTATGATCTTATAGTCAATCTTCATCGTTTTCAAGTGTACTTTAATGTGGTGAGGTTAGCTTTTCAAAATGAGGCATACAATTCTATCCATGGGTCAGAATAGTACCATTCCTCATGTGTTGGAGTGCTTTTAGGCCTTGTATGATAAATAGGCTTTTTAATAACTTAAGAAATCCTTTGAGCTTGGTCTTAAGATTTTATCCTAAGCTTAAAATACTCCTTGAGATCAAATTTACAACTTTGATTTATATTCCTAAGGCTAACAACCACTTCATGGGCCCTTTAGTGGGCTTAAGTTGTTAAATGGGCTTGTTTTTTGTTCAAACTAAAGTTAGTGACTTTGGTAGGCTTATGGGGCCTTAGGTGGATTTCTTATGGGCTTCAAAACAACCTCTCTTAATGTTTTAAGGTACTGGTCAGAATTTTATTGAAGGCCCAACTTAGAGTTCTAGGCTTGTTTTGAGAGTTTTAGACTTGGTTTTGAGTTTTAGACTTTGTATACTTACCATACTTGCTTTGGTTGATATTTTTACTTTGTTCACTTAGTTTTATCATATTTTTAAGTGGCTTTTATTTAGGTTTCAGATCTGGTTGTGATGAATCCAATGGGTCTCACTTGGTTTTTCAACTTGTTTCATCATTTCCTTAAGTTTAGGTGTTAGATCATGCACTTAAACTACTTGTATCCAAATCTTAACTTAACTTTTCTTCCGTAAGATGATTCTTTAACTCATGCTTCACATAAAGAAATAGGAGATCTTACACTTATTACAACTTTCATATCATAGCTCATGTCATACCAAGTTGATTTCTTCATAAAAACTTCATATAATGGATTTTCCTTTACCTAAGGCTAGGTTTGAGCATCTTTAACTTAATAGAAATGAAAATAACATCTAAACGGCTCACATATACTCCATGTCCAGCATGATGTCTCCTCATTCATGTACACATTTCATGATTTTCTTAACTTAAAATCTTCCATTCTAAGTGTTAAACATATATCTTCACATAACACCAACTTAGCATGCTTATAATTCAACTTTCATGTAAAGGGGTTCACAAGCATACTTCTTAAAGTGTTCTAGCTATTTTATCATCTTATGATCATGCTAATATCTTTATGAAAACATGGTCCCTTAAAATGTAACACTAAACCATTAACACAAAGAAACAACTTACTCGTCTTAAAAGCGTAGAAACGGTAGTTGTGCAACTAAGTACCCTCTTATGTTCATTGTTTTTCCTCCTTTTTCTTGCAAGCTCCTTTGGAACTAAAGTCTTAATCTTTGAAGTGGGGCTTTGAGGATATTTTAAAGTTCCTAAAAGTAGTTTTTGAAGTTGATAAATAGAGGGCACAAAATAAAGCTTGGTGCCATAAGTATGGAAGCAAAAATGGTGGCGGCAATGTTGGGAATCTGTGGAGTTAGATTTCTTCTTTTGATTTGTGTTTAAAGTGAGAGAAAAGGAAGTGAAAATGGGAGTTAAAGAGGGAGAGAGTGGTAGATTTTGAATGAGGAAAGAAGTGTGTGCAAGAAGCTTTAATTGATTGTCTTGTAGCTTACACAAAAATCAACAATTGCAACTATTGATGATGTAAGCATTAAGGGGTAAATAGTGATGTGTAAGAGAAAGCGATTGATGGTTGAAAGACAAGAGCATGGCCCCCATTTCTTCCTTGTTTAAATCTGCCATTTAAAGTCCTTTTGGGTCATGGAATGGTCTTGTCTCATTTAATGAAGTTAAGCATATGAAATCTTATGAAAAATTGTCCATATGTAGCATGAGTGAAGGGGTAATAAGAAAAATGTCTTATCACTAGATTTTGATAAGTTATCAATTGATTAATGATTCCAAATCTCAATTGATAAGTTATCTAAAGTGATTGGTTGATCTAATTATTGAAGTGTAAGGCTTAGATATGAAGATAAGGGCATGGTCTTATAGAAAATTGTTTTTAGGTTTTCATCTTGCATTGTTTTGTAATTTATGATTTGATTTTTATAAAATTGTGAAATTTTCTAAAGTTGAATGAAATCATTCAAATTAAATTATCGATAAATTACTTAGGGTTAAAATTCCTTAATGGTTTTAAAGTTTAGGGTTTTAAATGACTTTAGAGCTTGCAGTTCTTTAAGCTTAGGTTTTATTGATAATTGGTTTTTGAATTGGAAAATTTTAATTTGTTTCTAAATATAAGCTTAAGTTTTTAGTTTAGTTGATCATTGGGAATGTTCGGAAAGTAGTTTTAATCCAATCTTAGGTCCACTAAAAGTAGGGTTTATATTTATCAATTGATAAGTTATTTAGGATAATTGATTGGTTTACTTATTCTTGTGCACAAATCTTATGCATGAAGATAAGGAGATTGTCTTTGATGAAATTCTTTTGGAGTTTGTCTCTTAAATTGATTTGTAAGTTATGATTTAATTCTTATAAAATTATAAAAATTTCTAGAGTTGAATAAAGTTATTCAAATTAAATTCTTAATTAGCCGCTTAGGGTTATAAGTCCTTAATTGTTTTAAGGTTTTGGGGTTAGAGTCTATGGTTCTTGTATTCAAGTTTTGTGAATAATAAGGTTTTGAATTGGAAAATTTAAATTCGTTTTTAAATGCATACTTGAATTCTTAGCTTAGTTTATCCTGAGAAATATTTGGAAAGTGTTCTTAGTTGAATCACAAGTTCGCTAAAAAGTAGGGTTTACAACTTATCCATATATAACATGGCTTATAAGTGAAAATAAGGGAATTGTTTTATATGAAATTCTTTTAGGGTTTGGTTCTCAAATTAATTTGTAGGTTGTGATTTGCCTCTTAATAAATTTTAGAGTTTTCTAAAGTTGAATAAAATTTATTCAAATTATATTTTTAATTATTAATTTGGGATTGTAAGTCCTTGATCATCATAAGTTTTAGGGTCTAAGAGAGTCTACGTATGTTTTAGAGTTTTTCACCAGCTCGGGAATAATTAACTTATACTCAAAAGCTTAAGGTTTAATTGATTTAATTATTTAGGAACATTGCTTTATTATGCAACACACACATACACACACACACACACACACACACACACACACACACACATACACACACACACACACACACACACACACACATATATATATATCATATAGTAGATTAGGAAAAGAGAAGGAAATTGCTTATTAATATATTTATATGTATATACATATTGTAGGGCTACTTATGTACACAAGTAAAATAATCTTTGTAAATTTATTAATTTATTCATTTAACTAGCTTAGTTTTGTTGTTTATTATTGCTTGAAATAATCCCTTATTCGTTCATTATCAGTTTTATACGATTTCACAAAATTATTGATAATTTTATTGATTTATGGCTTTTCAAGCATTAAGATAATTTTATTGATTTAAAAAAAATTATGATTTAATATTTACAGTTCCTGTTAAGTTTAGGTTTATATTTTTTTTTAAAATACGCGTATGTAAGGATTGGGGTTTTCTTGCATAATTAGGATTTCCAAATCGTATAATAGTGTCTTTCAAGTTCGTTTTAAGTTTCGAGTTTAAAATTTTAGTAGGTTTTCATTTTATGTGGTCTTATCGACTTAGGAAAATATTTTTAATACTTAAGTCCGACACTATGCTTAGAAGGTTAAATATACAGAGTCTACAAGCCTTCTATAGGGTCCTGATAGTAACTTTCCTTCTTCTAGCCTAATGTAGCACCTTACCCTTTTTAACCTTATCCTTAGTTGTCGAAGCTTCATTCTGCTCTTCCAAGTCTACTAGGTTAAACCGTATGTAATCTCATCACCTATCCTTTCCTCAATCTCCCCCATTAAGGTCAAACTACCCCCTTTCATTAATGTTACCTTCTTTGTTTCATCATCCATTGTGATTTACATTGATATAATAAGCCTTGTTGCTTGTCTCGTCTTCCTTCTTACTAGAACTATGTATTAAGAGCCTTCATTGAGCTACCAAATACAATTATATCTAAGAACAATGATGCATTGTTCCTATCTAAGAAGTCCATGCTTATGACAAACTTAAAGTCCTCCATGGGACTACTTCAATAATCTCCCTTCCCCAACAATCTCTGATGCTAAATTCTACATTCTTATCAATCCCTTGTAGTTAACCATCTTGAGTTAGGCTTCACCCCTTTTAACCTTCAATCTAAGCCTAATGGCAATATCCCTTGAAACGAATAAATGTGAGGTTGATAACAGTTCAAAATGCACAATATTTCTCAAATTTAAAACTTGCATTTGTGCATAAATTAGTAAAAACTTGTCAATTTTATATAAAATTGGATTTTATGCACAAAATGGACCAACTTGAGTAAAATTGCTAAAAATGCATTAAAAAAGATTGATTTTTAGATGAATTTCATTAGTTTTATATCCTATGGACAAGTACATAAGCACTACCATGATCTTGGTAGCTCTCACCATTCAATCAAGGAGGTTGAAAGTGATGAAGTCAGGAAAATTAGCCTACTGATTGATTAGTAGCCTTACTACTAACCGATCGATATGTCCTAAAGCACCATGATTACACTAATGGATCAGGTGATCGAGTAAAGGAGAAGACAATATGGTGAATGGAAAGTATAGGGATGAAATCACTCACACTAATTGGTTGGCAAAAGGAATTAAGGTTAAGATTTTTCTAACTTAAAACCCAAATCCCCTAAATGTCGCATTTCATAAAACATAGAGACAATCCTGGGCCGACACATGTCTACTGATTGATCGGTAATCCTTCTCACTGATCAATCGATAGCTCAAATTTATAAATATTTGCATTTCCTGCAGAAATGACAAGCCATAATTAGCATTTTCCTAGGTTTAGTCTAGTTTTGCATGCTCATTACTTGTTTTTATTGTTTCTTAAACTTATTAATGATATTTAGCACTTGTTTTTATGATTTTGATGCATAATATTAAAGAGCAACATCATCTTGTCTTCATCTGTTCACTTGTTCTTGTGTTATTACCTTGTTACTTTATTCATTAATGGAATTTTTTGCTATATTCATGTGTGTTTTTGTTGTCATTGTTAATATCATGAGTGGCTAAGTTAGTTTTAGTGGGTTTATGATAATGTGGATGTTGTAATTGGTGAATCTTTATAGTTTTGATATGGGTTTGGGTATTTAAGTGGGATTTTGTTGTTTGATATTTCATTTGAACTCTTTGAGGTGCTTTTAATAAACTTTTCAATGGGTTTTCCTTGTAATTTTGAGACTAAAGGAGATTAGTCTTAGGAAATCCTTTGAGAGTTAATGGGTTTGCATAATTATGAGATCAAGAGGAGATTAATTGTGTAAATTCTTATTTGAGTCATTGAGTTAGTGAAGTATCAATAAACAGATTCTTATAACTATGACACGAGAGGAGATTAGGTGTAGCCCATTGAACTCACACTACATTATGTAGTTCTAGTGAATTAAGATAGATTATGAGACTGAGAGGAGATTAACTCCCTAGTTTCTAGGATTATAATGCTTAATTTGTGACATAAATTAAGTATTTAGCTGATCATATAGGAAAATGAGATTGAAATGAGATTTTTTGCTATATTATTGAGTGAGATGCCCTATATGGGGTTGAGCTCAAGTAAATTCTATTAAAACCCAATTAAAAACCATCGCTGATATCTTAACGACATACATTCACCAATCACCACTACTTCGAAAGCATATCTTAAGCCTGCATCTTTAGTAACTAAGTTAATTGTTAGCCTTTGTTCCAGTTTTGCTTCCAATTGCAATTTACCACTTTTATTCTACTCACTTAAATTAGACTAGTAGGTTAAGATCTGGTACTTAGCTGAATCCCTTTTACTTAACTAATTTAACGTGGTGAATACTCACTAGTGTTATTATTGTAGATGATCTATTACGTTGGATGGTTAAGATGACACTTTTTTGAAAATTTCCATTTATAAAATTTTGATCTACATGTTGCTTCAAGTCAATTTTTGGTGCTTTTGATGGGGACAAACTTATGTTTTCAAAGCTGTCATTTTTATTAATGCATTATGTCATCACTTAAAGGCCTTCATATCTACCATTGCATTTATCTTCCTTGTAACCACTCTAGCCTTCGTATACATTAAACCCTTTCTCTTCTTCATATCTAAGGGCTTCATAACATAAAGATGACGGATGGTATCAAGTTGACCCTTATCTTCTTCATTAGATTCGTCCTTTGCAAGGAGAGCATCTAATCATTTCCTTTTTGGAGACTCCTGAGCATAATGTAATCCATCACAAAATAGCACTTAAGTTATTGTACCCTTCTCCTATTTACCACCCTCCTACTTCCTTTTAGGGGATTTAGAGATTTTTATCTCTTATAACTTCTTCTTCTTCCCTTTGATTACCCATGGAAGGTTAGTCTTTCTCCTTCTATAACTCCATAATAGAGCATCTTCCAGGTTGAGGTCTGATATCTCTAACATACGTTTTGAGAATTCTTGGACATATTGCTTTATACTAACTAATGGCCCGAATTTATCATACATTTTGATTAATTTTTGTTATTTTTGATATTATTCTAGACAATTTATATTATTTTCAGCTTAATTGGTTTAATTATCATTTTTAAGGACTTTGAGAGCATTTTATGAAGCTTAGAATGATTTTATGAATTTTAAGCTTAATTGAAGTAAAAGTATTGATCAAGGAATGAAGCAGAGAGATTTTAAGCAAGAATTAAGGCTTAGAAAAGATCATGATCGAAGACCACGATTGTAATCCCTACTCATGATCCCTTCATTATTTAATCCCATTGAAACTTTGAGATTTCGGATAAAGTATAAGTATATGCCTAAGCTTCATGGCCATGTACCTCAACCATAGACTCGCAATGATTTATAAATCTTATATTTTTGGTAGGTTTTCTTTGTAATCCTAGGTTCATTTCTTTTAAATAGATGCTTAGGCCTAAGCTCATAGAGAAAGGCCCTTAAACATAAGTTAATAAGTTATAGAATTACAAAGGGGGGCTCCTCTCTTCTTTTCTTTTCTCTCATTCTCATGTTTCTATTTTGATTGCTTAATAAATCGTTATTGAATTTTATGCTTTAGGGTGATTTTTATTAATTAAATTCAATCTATGATTTTGCATATTGTGATCCGATTATATTGTTTATATTGTTTATTTTAATTTAATATACTAGTGATTGAGTTATTGCTAGAGTTTATTATAGAGTTCGCAAAAGCATGCAGCATGACTAATTGATATAATTAGGTAAAATTGGCTAGCTAAAATGTTTAGTAGTTCAAATTGTGAAAATGTAATAACCTAATAATATTATAGTTGAAAATAGTAAATTTTACAAAACAATGTTATATTGTATCTCATATGTCGTAAATGCGTGATTTAAGCAACTATAACATTATAAAGGACTTAAAATAATATATAAAAATAGTATGCATGCTTTCAATCTAATTATTATACATAAATATATACCCATAAATGTTAAAAATACCCTAAAATACATACGATTAGCTAAAAATTAATAAGAAAAATAATAAAAATTTATAAAAAAATCACCAAACCAATAGATCCTACTAGCTTTAGGGCGTGATGCACTAGTAGGATAGCTATTAGTTGATTAGGATAGTTTAAGACACTTATCAAGTGTGAATTAAAGAGTATATAACCCTTGAAGAGAGAGAAAATCCTCATTTGGGCACTACACCACTTGGAAATTATCACCATGTGCTCTGTGGAGCTTCTAAGAATGAGGAATCTGGGAAAAATCAAGAGGAAGGAAGAAAATGGAAAGAAAAATTCTAAGAAAAGCTGCATAAATCGAGCTAAATCATAGAACACAAGTCTAAAGGCAACATAGGGGTGAACCACCACTACCATCCAACAATGGTGGCAGCGGTAAACTAAGTCGACAAATAGGTAGCTAGAGTACGTAACCGAAAAGTCACTTTTAGGTGAGTTGCAATTACAACACAACTTTCCTTAATTTAGTAAAATTATTAAACTAATTACAAAGATTATTTTGAAGTATTTTTACATGTAATTTTCAAGAAAAAAAAAGCTTATAAAATTTTTAAACAAACATATGACCTCCTTAAAAATTAACTAAATCGAGCAATTTTTGAAGTTATTTTAAATGATCGTATTGATGTGGTTTAAAAACAAGATTTTTTCTAGAACATCCTCGTATTGCATATGTGAATTGTATGAAGAATTTTTTTTTTAAAAAAAGTATTTTCTATGATTTTAAAGAATTTTTAGACCTCTAAAATTTGACAAAAGTGCTATTTTTTGGAAAATTATTTGTAATTAAACTTGAGGAAATCCATTTGTAGCTGTTCTGGTGTTTATATGGGTAATATTCTACTGTAGGATATGATCAAGTGTTGCATGGATTAAATAAGAGTTAAATCATACACCAACAACTAGTTATGATCTTAATGCATTAAAGGAAGAATATGAGGGTTGGGAAGTTTTGGTGATATAGTGTTAATGGGTATGATTAACCTGCTAAACGATCATGTGTTAGCAAGTATGTACCCAAAAATATGATGCTGGAGTGAGTCATTTAGAATAAACTTCCAATTGGCATCTGTTAAGAGGGTTCTTTAGAGGTTTGGTATGGTAAAGAAAAGGACTTAATCTTTGGTTTAGAGGCTTGATCAAAAAGTTGGTTGGTGAAAGTATCTTGACTATAACCATGCCGGAACCTTGTTTAAGAAGTTAATTAGTGAAGTAAGCATTGTTGAAATGATTTCAGAGGGTTGACTAGTGTGGAAGGCCTAGATGAAATCACTTTAGAGACATGTTCAAAGGGTTGGTTAGAGTAAGAATTTTAACTAAAATAACATCAGAGACTTAGACAAGAGGTTATCGATTTAGGGACACTCATATCAAGGACTTTTTTAGAAGGTTCCTAGACCATAACTAAACACATGCTAGCCTTCAAAACCTTATTCAGAGACTTCAATAGCAAGCTAGAACTCAATACAAAGCTTACACAACTTACTTAAGATAGGTCACAAACACTTAAATTGTTAAAATGAACTCATTTACATTATAATTAGTAAAACTAAAGTCATTATATTCAATATTTAAGGGTAAACCAAAGTGAACAAGACCGATATGTAAGATCATCAAGTGCCACATGTCTAAATAGGTCAGATTAAGGCTTTACCATACTCTAAAGTATCATTTCAGAATACTTGGAGGCCTTAGTATGTGTCTAGTATGCAATTATAAGTTAGTTGCCTATACGTATGCAGTACGTGTGCTTGAATATTTTTTTACTACTGTGGAGTGCTAAACTTTATGTATTGATTGCTTTATGTTACTGCTTGATTAGACTATTTGAAATTACTTAATCAACCAAAAGCAAACTAACTCAAACTTGGCCTAACTTCTAACTGGACATGCATTACAATTCATTAAGGGAACGATTAGGATTCTCAAGCCAAATATGGACCCTTCAATGAGGATAACTGAAATGGTCCTTTCCCCACCCTTAGTTGAACTAAGTGATAGGAGAGGATGTCGCAGTAAGGTTAGGGACTATAGTTCAAAGGTAGTCTCAGACGGAGGGTATTCTCTATTGCTCAAGCCCCAATTTGGTTCCAATTCATATGTGAGATGTTAAACTCTTCAACCTAGTTTAAAGCAAGTGTAATTTCTCTATTCTCATAACAAACCAGATAACGTTGTGTATTGACACTTACTTGTACATGCATAGCATCTAACTAAACTACTTGAAAACCTTGGTTACTAATGTGAATTGATGCCAAGGATAGACAAGGTCAATTACAAAGGTGGGTCTAAGTTTGCCAAAAGCTTAAAGAAGGTGATGGGATTATGTGATAATAGTAAAAGTAAGGTAAGTAAACCCACGAATAGCTCTAAGGATATGATGCACTAAGGAACTTTTGAGGACTGACAACATAGCTTAATATGACATACAAGATGGTCCAATGAGGTTACTTGTCACCTCGCCTTACCTAAGGGTTAAGATAAGAGTGAAAAGAGTAAATAAGCTAACGAGAGCAATGTTCACAAAAGGGCATATTCAATGTATTGATGATAAGATGACAATTAAATTATATGGCTACATGTACAGCGAGTATTTATACTTGAGAAATTAGGACAACCTGCCAAAAATGAAAAAGACTAAAAGGGTAATGTCTAAAAGAAGTAATGTACAAATAATAATAAATGGTACAAATGATAATTCAAGTAAATTAATGATTGGTACTATAGATTCCTTTACATGGTTTTGGGATCCGTGGCAATAACATATTGGGGATGCTTTTGGTAAAAATAGACAAAATAGCAAGATCATGATGGAGGGTTAACCAGAGGTGAGGGGCAAATTTGGGTTTGTTTGAGAACGAGTAGCTGTGAATATGTGTTAGAGTTCTTGGCTTTTCGATACCAATGTTATCGATCAGGAGCTCAGCTCAGTCAAGGTTAAATAGGTGTATGTGAGGGACCGCGCTGTTAATAGAGCATTCAACCAATCAGCACACAACTTTCAAGAGATTTGTAATTACTTAGCTCTACATTAGAAATTGGTTGGCAATAAGGATCAACTTGGCCTTAGCAGGAGTAGGTTAAAATAGAAGGATTTGCCTTGTTAGTCCTTTTAGGCCTCAGGCTCAGTCGTAAGTTAAAGGTCTAATGACCTAATTCCTATCATTCCTTTCTGGTTGATTTGGATTTAGGATCAAATTTGACTGGTCTTCATCCAATGCTCCTTCAAGGTAATAGGGACTAAAGTCAACAATGTTGAAAGTATCCAAGACCCTATAATCTTCAAGTAGTTCCAATCTATTGGCATTATCATTGATCTTCTAGAGGATTTTGAAGGGGCCTTTAACTTGAGCAAACAAATTGTTCTTCCTCTTGTTGGGGAACTTCTCCTTACTCAAGTGCAATCATATTAGGTCTCTAGGCTAAAATTGTATCAACTTCCTTCCCTTAACCTTTTCTCACATTTTTCTAGTAGCTTAATCAATCTATTAAGTAACCTTGTCGTAGATGTGTTGTAGGGATTAAAGAAGGGGTGTTTGAAGTGTTATTGCTTACTTTCATTTGATTTTATGATTATAACTTAAAAGGAAGTTAGTAAATAAAATAATTATATTACATTGATGGAAGGCAAAGGAAGATTTAGAGGATTTTGGTAATAAATAATGCACTAAATTGATGCTCAGAGGATAGGTCAAAGGTAAAAAAAATTCTTAAGTAAATATGAAAACAAGGGAAGTAGAGGATTAGTCTGAGGATGTTGATAGTAAAACTTCTATAGAAAACAGGGTTAGAAGATATCTCAAAGGATTTTTGAATAAAAAGTTTAACTTAGAAAAGTTCAAATGATGTCTTAGAAGATAGAATCAATATAACAAATAACCCCTAAATAGCTTAGAAGAAAACTCAAAGGATTTTAAGCTAAAGAAAATCACTATAATTTTACTCAGATGATAGCTTAAAGGATTTGCCCGGTTAGGATAATTTGTAAAAATTCATTAATTGGTCGAGAACTCATAATTTTTAAGTGAAATTAACTTAAGAAATTTATGACCAAACAATCAAAAACATATAAAACCAACTAATAAGTAATCAATTAAGGCTTGAAAACTAATCTATTGTATATTTCTAAGAACAACTAAAGATCAAGAAGGCAATGGTCAAGAGTAGGGTACCCGTATGTATAGGTAACTTAGGATATATGCTTAGTGGCATATTAAAGTATCATGTCAAGATACTTGGAGGAATAAGAATTCTTGTTCGTGGTTGTAATTAGACTATATGTATATGCCATGTGTGTGTTTGTGATATTAAGTGATGATTAGGAGTTGAACTCTAAGTGCTGCTTTCTATTTGATATATCATGTCTTGTGTGTATAAACTTAGTTGCTCACCTAACAAATCAAACTAATCTTGAATTGATTAAAGACCTAACTTGACATTTATAATAACTTAATAGAGGTAACAATTAGGTTATCACACTAAACTTTGACATTTTAATTAGGACAGTAGAAATGATCATTTTCCTACCCTTAATCAAATTAAGTGATAAGAGAGGGGATTATGGCAAGGTTGGGAACTGTGGTCAGAATGTTGTCTAGGGAAGAGATATAAACCCTACAAATTTAGCCTCCTAGATACAATGTTGAATTGAAGTGCCGTAGATAATTTTCATGAGTTAACAAAATAGCATAAAATTAAAACCGATTGAAACTTTAAATTCAAAATCTAAAATGAATAAGAAAAACTATAATATATGATTTTAAAATCTTAATCGTATAAGAATAATCCTCAATCCTATGTATATGTGATGTGTATGGGATGGTAGTGGGTTAGACAAACAGAATGGGTATTTAAAGATTTGAGTAGGTATGAAGAATAGGAAGTAAAATAGGGTTTTTTAGTGTGAAATGTATATGGATATCATGCACCGAGACACAGACACAATCAGGGTTTGAGCTCAAAATAGAGTTCAATACAACTCATGAACACTAAATGTCACTCGACATTCAAATGAGGGTTAGATGTAACTCACTAACCAGTTCAAATGAAGGGGTTCACCACAATTTTAGGGTTATTGATAAGAATGCAGGAGAGATTAAAGAGTTTGATTTACACTCGATAATCTGGTAATGCTAGCTTAAGAGTAGCCCTGCTAAAAAAAAAGGAGGAAAGATTCCAAAATGCAAGAATATACTTTTCTGTCTATTGACGTCTATGTCGTCTCCTTACAGATGTTGCTATTTGTAGTAAGTCTAAAAACCTAATGGCAAAACTATGTACAAGGCTTTAAACCCTAAAGAATTGGGCTAATAAATAAAATAGAGGAAAACATGTACAAGAATACAAAACTATATGTTTTATAGGGGAAGTTGGCATGCAGTCACTCGGCATGTCCTGGAAGGAGTAGTATCTGAACCAAATAAGGTCGGCAGTTGGATGTAAGGGTTCGGGAAAGATTTCCTAAAGTCTCACGTAGCTTGGTCTAGATACTAGAGAGGTCGGCTCACAATTGCCAAGTTTTAGATAATTACTGAGTTCTAAAGTCAATTGACACTAGTCTCTCCGTACTATACCAAGTAGATTCCACTCTCGGCAACGAGGTCTCTCAACTACTCAGTCAACGATAAGCTGGTTACCAAGTCATTATTTTTCTTCCTCTCGTCCTTCTGGCTTCAGCTCTATCTTAGCAAGCTTTGATTAGCCTTGGCTTTGGATAGGTCTGCCTCGACTTGGATGTAATCAAAGGCTAATTCCCATCAATGCGTACTCACAAAAATTTAAACCCATACTAAATAGATACCATAAACACTAAATCTAAGATTGTAAAACCCCATAATTTACCCTAATGCTAATAAAACCTTAAATCAATAAAATTATTGCTAAATACGAGAAATCGCATCAAACTACTACTAATGATTACAAATGATTTTAAATAATAATAATAATTAATTAAATTGAACTAATTAAAATAATAAATTCATAAAATTGCAAATTTAAACCTACATGAACATATAAGTGTAGCACTATATATAGAAATATTTATATGTGTGTTTATCCTACCCATTTATTTTCTTCCAAACATAAAATAATATATTATACTAGATATTTTCACTAATACACTACTGGGTATCATAAAATATATTTTGAGTTATAACTAGACTAAATAAGCTATTTTTCTTTATTTTCTTTTTGGAATTCAACCTCTTCCTTAATTAGATAAACCATCCTATCATTGCCTTACACCTATTATATTATAACCTAAACCTAGCAACCTAGTGAAAGGTGACAAAAAGGAGAAAATATTTTTCCCTCCTTCATGCCTTTAATGTCTACCATGAAGCAAACAAATCCACCATTAATTTGTTTTATCTTCTTCCCATCATAGCACATATGAAATATCCTCCAAATCAAGGATGACAATACAATTAAAGTTGACTATGGACAAGAGTTGTGAAATCATCTTTTCTTCTTACATTTCACATCTTATAATGCGATGCCATTTCCCATCATTTTAACATCTACTTAGTTATCTCATCTTAGTTACTATTTGTCTTAAAAGCTTACCTCATTTAATCATTGTGTGTTGAACTATTGCACCATCAAAAATTAACAAAAAGAGATCACATGTGGAGTGTTTGAGGACCCATCCACAACTAGCCATTCCATGTCCTCTTCACCTCCATTTCTTTTGAAACTTCTAAACACACTTAAACACTAGAGCAATAAAAAGAAAACCTTCCCATCGCCACACAAACAAGACCATATACTCCCACACATACATACCCTTCATGTCATACACATATACATCTTTTATTGTCACTACTTTGGGTCACTCGAAAAGTCTTGCTAGAAACATCATATATCACCATTTGGGGCAGCTTTAGAAGGTCAACCAATATACAAGAACATAGCTCTTAAGGATCTAAGGGACAAAAAAGGAGAGAAACAAAGACAAGGAGCCAAAAGAACTAGTAATGGTGCCATCTACCTTCCATTCCACTTAGTGAAGTAAACTTCATTCTTAGTGCTTTTAGAGCACCATGCTTAGGAAATTATTTCTTATATATGTAAAGTATTATCTACTTTAGATGTTATCCTAGTAAGGTTATGTTAAGTGTTAAGATTCTTGAAACTTTTCACATGTATATTGAAGTATGAGTAGATTAGATTTAGTTTCCTTTTAATATACTTGTTTGTTACCCAAAGTATGGCCTTATTGTAAACCCCGCGAATTTAGCTTTCTAAGTATAGAAACAAATGTTCAAACTATAGATGATTTCCTAAACTCAAAAGAGCCAATGAGATTTAAAACCAATTAAAATCTCAATCCAAAACCTAAAGTGGATACAAAAAACCTTAAATCATCAATTGAACTTCTAACCGCATACGAAGACCCTAAAACCTCAAACCTCATCAAAACTCTAAAATAACAATCGAAGATTTACTCGTGTAAGAATATATGAAATCTTAAATGCATTTAAATGTTAAAGATTTCACTTAAACTAATAGAAACCCTAAAATGATCACTTTAAAGACATATGTGCACTAATTCAAGATAATAAACCCTAAAACTCTAAGTGAAAATATAACCCTCACATTTTGCCAAATCATTAGAAAAAGATTAGAGATGACTTTCAATCATGCATATATGTGTTGAATCCTCAAGTAGTCCTTTAGAAACTAAGATAATGAATCATAGCTTACTGTTAGTTCTTAAGTATATGATTAAGATAGTCTTACTTAGAGTTAGAGGTATAGTTGAAGATTAGATTACATGTAGTGAACTTTAATACTCGAATTAGTACTTTTTTCACTTGTTATCCAGAGTAGTTTATCAAATGAGATATATAGGCTATAAAGACCTAAAGTAAGACCTCATCAACCATGTTTACTAATCAATTCACCAAATGCCTCATTTCCTTCATTTTTCCCTTAATTTCCCTTAATTACTACATTATGTGCACAAATTTACATATGCTTAAGGAAAATTGACCAAGTCAACACATATTGACTAAGGTCAAAGCGTTGACCAAGTCAACAATTTGAAAAGTCAACAAAATACACTAAGAGATAAAGAAAATATCTCTTCCTTCATGATGGCTTTTCTTCTCTTTTCTCTTGATTTTTTTCTTCTTTTCTTTTTCCTTAAGTGTTTCCGTCCACTTATTCTCCATATTGGCCCCACCATTTGTTGTCTTCCATAATGAAAACAAGATAAAAGAAACAAACCAAAAACTCTCCACCATTGCCATGAGCTTCATCTCCCTCTTTCTCTTTCATTACTTCACTTTTGTCTCCTTAATTACAACATAAGCAAAGGTATGTATCTAAGTTACTTTATGTTGTTTTATCTTCTTCATTAGTTAGGTGATTAGGTAGATTAGAGAAGTAGGCTTGTGTTAATTGTGATCATGAAGAAGAGAGCATAAAGTCCTCATCTTTAAGTGTAGAAAGTGAGGAGCCATGAAGGAGAGGGAAGAAATACATGTGTATGTACATTTAGGTATGTGTACATAAAGAAATACCAAAGGAATACTTGTATGAGAACCTTAGTACATGAGTATTAGTCATGTACATAACCAAAATTAAGACAATACCTAACTATACTTACTTCTATTACACTAATTACACACTTAAAAACATAAAAGAATGGAATTAGGAAGCTTTTCTTAAGGGAAAGATGAAGCATGCGAATTTGTGTATAAAAATACATATCCAACCGTATAGGTATATGAGTATGTATACATGGATAAAGACGGTATAAACTTAAGTAGATGTATAAGTATATATATGTATAAGGTATGTGTACATAAGTATAAAGGAAGGAATCAAATGTACATAAGACATAAGCATGAGGAAAGGTTTATGTAATCAAATGATGAAGTAAGTGATGAGGTAAGCACATGATGACATAAGCAATGACACAAGCGATGATATAAGCATAAGCTTATAAAGGAAGAATATAAGTATGTACATGTACTTAGGATCCAAAACTTTAAACCCTAATACCCTTCCTAAATTGAATCAAACTTAATCAAGGACATAGATTAGTAATACTAATGTAAAAGTCCCTAAGTATAAGAATAAATGGCTAATTAAATCATTAATTACTAAAATGGAATATAAAACTAGCCAATAGGAATAATGAAACTTAATAAGATAAAATGTCAATAAATTTATCCCATATCGTAAAATACGGGTCTTAACATCCAAAACGGACATCACCGTGTGAACGTGCATCCGAAAAGGATGAAAAATGACTATAAGTTTGCAAATTATCGGAATCAGAACAAAAAAGTTACAAAATACATAAAGGAAGCGTCATACTTTACTAATATAAGAAAATAGCTACTATTAATCTCATGGAGTATGGTAACCCTATGCACACTATACTGGGGTTATATTGGAGGAAACTAGATAAACCACAATAAACTTTTAGTTGACTAAGGAGTCTAAATTCTCATAACACTTACCATTTTAATTTAGGCATTCAATATCAAGTCTTGGAAATGCTAAAGGCTTGGAGAATGAGCAACAATCCAGGTGAGGGAGTTCTGATGACCTGCTACTTGCTTGTACATGTTATTTGTATGATGTTTTGTTGTTTGCTATTGCTTGTATGTTTGAATGACTTTTCTATTTGTATGCCATCATCTGTGTGATCACCTTTTTAAATTGATAAATATAAATGTCTGACCCAAATAACCGGTTCCACTCGTCGCATGTCTATGACTTGGTAAAGGTATGAATGGAGAGTGCTAGCCTTGCAAAAATCTTAAGAAAAGTATTTTTGAAAAAAGCTTTTCTATCCTTAAACAAATTTTTTGCATGATCGCTGTAAGGGCTTATGGAGCCATAAATATTATTTTTAACGTTAAGGAAAAGCTAGCATAAGTTCTCCATTTGATAGCTAGAGGACTCACTTTATTGTGCCTGTAAGGCCTTGGTTAAATTTTGGTTGCGAGAGGACTCGCATGTCTATGCCCGAGGGGCCTTGAAGGGTGGATAGTCCTAGTTTGGACTCCCCCTATTTGGATTGAAACTCTTTTCTCGATTAGGGTAATAGTCAAGTTTTTCCTAATGGGGTGGCACCCCTAGGTAGCCTCATGCAGGTAAGCTAAGGTGCCCTGTGCAGGTAAGTACAGGGGATAATCGAAGTGTAGACGACATAATTCTACACCTTCCATAGTTCCAGACTCCTATGGATATATTGCTTTCATTCATTATGTATGTAGATAGCTTGCTTGCATGTGTGATAATAATGTGTGAAAATTTGCTTAACCGGTAGTAGTAAGGAACGAACTCACTGAGTTGTTTTATGCTCATTCCCCCTTAGTTTCCTTTGCAGGTTTACATATGATGGGATTGGGATATGTCTCGAGTGCTGAGTGCGAGATGAAGATATGTGCATTAGTATTAGAAGTAACTAAGTACTTTCTAGATGATACATAGACATCCCTTATAGAAAATATTTATTTATTAAACCTTACTATAATGCTACTATATACTGTCTTATTATTTGGTAGGGGATAATGATTCTCTGCGGTTCTGAGGAACTGTGGGATATCAAATACCCATAGTTATTTATATTTGTATTCTATAGTAAATTGATTACTTAAAAATCAATAACCTAGTAACCTTAGTGATTAATCATTTAGAGTCTTGCAATCTCTGACTTGCAAGGTGATTTTCATAACATGGGTGCACACACGTTGTGGAAATTTTAAGTAATCTTACTAGGCCCCCTTTAAGGTCCTAACACTTATGACTTGAGAAAACCATAAAACCAAGTGTATGAACAACCTAAGAAATGCTGGACGTGGCATGTATGAAGCATATTTAAGTGTTACTTATACTTCTATTGAGTTTCACATGTCTTAAAGTAGCATTTAGTAAAAGAAAAACCAATATATGAAGTGTTAGCAAGGATATGAACTTGTAGCTTAAAAGAGGACCAAAATAAAACCCAATAAACCCATGGAAGCTTCTGGACGTAGGACAATTTGTGATTATTCCTAAGTTCCTTAGTCCTATTCTTGTCAATTTATATTTGAAATATTGTCTCATGTCTCCTTTGTATGTATATATGTTGTATAGACAAACATCTTAAGAAAATGTCCATTTGGAAGCTTAACAAAAACTATAAAAAAAAATATAACCACACATTTATCTTCACTTATAATAATGTTTTAGAAAAGATCAAAGTGATTTAGGATTCTCTAAAGTGGTATAATTATCATATGAGGACATTAGAAGACGAAACCGAGCCAAAAACATGTTACAGGCCAAAAACCAACCCTAAACAAGCTGTAAAAGCATCTTAGATAAAACTAGACCTAACTTGAAAAGTTAATTAGAAATATGGTTAAATAATTTTTAGACCTGAATAAGCATGACAGACCTAGGTCATAGACCTTAAATGACTACAATGAATGGAAAACTACCAAAATGGGCCAAACCGATAAAGTCTTGAACTTAAAGAGTTAAAGAACCAGTATTTTCATCTTTTTAAGACACAAAAAAAAAAAAAAATTTCTTTTCCCTCATTCCCAAACCGTGAGCTTTCCCTTTGTTTTGTCACCTTCAACTTTCCAAATTTCACTTTCACAACTCTACTTACCAATACAAACTAATAACATATATATACTAGCCTTCCTTTTTATATTTCAAGCAAGAGAAAGGCATGTTATTGTGTATTTTTCCATCTTACTTAGTAGTTAGGTGAATAAGTTAGGTTAGTGTAGGAAGCTTATGTGATATCTACATATATATTGTTAAATGGAAGAAGAACACATGTACATATGCTTAAGTAGGTGTATATAAGAGTACACTTGATAAATACATGTATGAAGACCTTTGTACATAAGTATCCATTATGTACATCGCCTAAAATGAGGTATATACTAACTATACAGACATATACCTTGCTAAATATACCCTTAAAGTGTAAAAATATGAAATTTATGAAGCTTTCTTGAGAGGGAACATTAGGCATAAGAAAATATGTATAAAAATACGTATATCACTGTATGTGTATATAAGTATGTATATTAGTATACGTATAAGTATACAAGTATACATATTAGTATATTAGAAGTATAAGTATATATATAACATATTTATAAAGTGTATGAATACATAAGGATAAGAATACATATGTAATGGATGATGTAAGCAATGACCTAATCAAATGATGACATAAGCCATAACATAACCAAATGATGACATAAGTGATGACATAAGCCTCTAAAATAATAAACCATAAGATCATTTAAGTGTAAGAATTAATGACTAATGAAATCATTAACTACTAAAATAGAACATAAAACTAGCCAATGAGAATATTCAAGCTTCAATAATTAAATTTCAATAAATTTAGTCCATATTGTAAAACATGGGTCTTAACATCTAAAATAGACCTTACCGTGTAAACGTACGTCTAGAAATGATAACAAACGACTATAAGATTGTAAAAAAAATTAGAGTTAAGATGAAAAAGCTACATGCGACTAAAGATGTAAGATAAAACTGAAAGGAATAAATAAGATAACTAAGTAATAGAATAGACCCTGTAAATTGATAATGAGAAGAAATAAGTAATTAAATACATAAAGTACCATAACTAACAAATATACTAATATAGTTACAATTGATCCTACTAAAGTATGATAAACCCTATATACACCATACTTGGGTCATATTGGGAAACTAAACAAACTACAATAGCCTTTTAGTTAACTAAGAAATCTATTTCTTAAGATACTTATAAGTTTTATTATCTTTTAGGTGTTTTCATAGCAAGTTTTAGAAACCCTAAAGACTTGGCGAATGAGCAATAATCCAAGTGAGGGAGTTCTAATGACTTGTTACTTGTTTGCTACTTGTTTATGCGTGATACTTGTATGATGCTTTGCTACTTATTGTTGCTTGTATGTCTAAATAACTGTTTTGCTTGTATGCCATCATCTGCGTGATTACCTTTTTAAATTGATAAATATAAATATCTTACCAGAATAACTAATTTTATTTATTGCATGTTTATGACTTAGTAAATATATGAATGGAGAGTGCTAGCTTTGTAAAATTTTGAGGAAAGTATTTTATAGAAAAAGCTTTTCTAATATTAAACATATTTTGTACAATTTTGATAAGGATTTGTAGAGCTAGAAATAATATTTTATCACTAAAGCAAAGCTAGCATGAGATCTCCAATTGATAGCGAGAGGACTCGCTTTATTGTACCTATAAGGCCTTGGATAATTTTAGTTGTGAGAGGACTCGCATGTTTGCGCCTGAGTGGCCTTAGATGGTAGATATTCTTAGCTTGGGATCCACCTATTTGGATTGGAACTCTTTTCTCAACTGGGGTAATAGTCGAGTGTTTCCTAGAGAGGTGGTGCCCTTAAGTAGCCTCATGTGGATAAGCTGAAGCGCCCTATGTAGGTAAGTACAGGGGTAATCGAAAAGTAGACGATATAATTCTACACCGTTCATAGTTGATTACATTTATCTTACCTGCATTCATTTTTTGTGTTGATAGCTTACATGTGTGTAAATAATGTTTAATAACTTGCTTAAATGGTAATGGTGAAGGATAAACTCACTGAGCTGTTTTATGCTCATCCCTCCTTAGTTTCTTTTGCAGTTTTACTTATGTTGGGATTAGGATAGGGATAAGTCTTGAGTGCTGAGCGCAAGGTGAAACTAAGTATGATAGTAATAGAATGATTTGAGACATTTATAGATGATACAAAAACATCCTTTGTCCGAAAGATTTTTATGTTAAAATTCCATATAAATAATTTTTTTGTAATTTTATAAAGTTGATATATCTTGTCTTATTATTTGGTAGAGGATACCGATTCTCTACGGTTCTAAGGAACTATGGGATATTGGACATCCATAGTTAATTATATTTTACAATAAATTAATTATTTAAAAATTAAAAACTTTAGTGATAAATTATTTAGAGTCTTGCAATCTCTGACTTGTAAGGCGATTTCCATATCATAGGTGCACATGTGCTATGGAAATGTTAAGCAATCCTACTAGACCCCTTTTAGGATCCTGATATGGCCCCTCCTTAACTTGCAAGCTTACTAGGCATTGGAGACACCAACCGCATAGCAATGGGCTAAGTCCTAGAGTCCACTACTTTAGGTGAGTAAACTACATATGCTACTCGCATCTATACTTATAGCATTAGTTAAATAAAAAAAAAGACAAATTTTTTTTATTGTTGTATGAACCTATTTGGTGGATTAGAAGTCAGAATGATTAGAACTTGGGTTTGACGGACCATCATCTCTAACCTTAGCTACAAAAGGCAAAAATTCGAGCTATATAACATTTCTAAATGCCTATATATACATGGTTGCTACATCATATAGATTTGCCTGAATTCATGTAGTTGTTAATTTAACTTGCTTTTGTTTGAAAGGTATAATAGGAGGAATATCTTACTAAGCTAGATGTAGCTTACCCCCTCATAGTTTCTTTTGTAAGTTATCCAAAAGCTAGGATTTGGGTTAAGATTCGAGTGCATAGTATTTTAGCTAATAGAATAATAAGCAAGTAGGAATAGAAAGTATTTATATGTTAAGGCTCTATAATAATTAGTAACTATGGTAATCTATGAAATTAATATACCCTGTCTTATTATTTGGTAGGGGATACCGATTCTCTACGATTTTGATAAACTATGGAATATTAAGTACCCATAGTTATTTATATTTTAAGTTAAATTAACAAATTACGCATTGAAAGCCATAGTGATTAATTAGTTAGAGTCTTGCATTCTTTGACTTGTAGGATAGTTTTCATATCATGGATAAACATATGATATGAAGATTTCAAATAATCTTACGAGGCCCCCTTTAGGGTTGTTATAGGTCTTCTATGTAGACCTATACCCCCACAAAACATTAGGCAACTCATTTTCCCATTTACTCCTAACTTAGTTCACTCTTTTCTTTAAACATTGTAAAATCACATTATTCACTACCTCAACTTGACAATTACTTTAGGGGTATGCAACAGATGTATAGCACAATCTAATCTTCTAAGCTTTACAAAATTTCCTAAATTTATCATTATCAAAGTGTAGCCCTATCCTAAACCTGCTTAAAATATTACTAACTATGAAAACATCAATGCTCTATTGTGTTATACTTACTACCACCTCGGCCTTAACCTAATTAATGAAATAGTCTACAGTTACATTATCACCTCTGCTTGGTCGTCTTCAAAATGGGCTAAGTATATTTAGTCCCCATTAGGAAAAAGGCTAAGGACTAGTTTAGGGAATCAAGTATGAGATCGGGGCTTACTCAATTAAAGCATTCCTCCAACATTGATCTTAAGTTTGAGCTAGAGGAAGAGCATCATTCCTCATTATAGGCCACTAATACTTTAGTCTTAAAGCCTAGGCTGTAAACCCCTGAAAGTTTCGATCTAGTTTTTGAAATAGACTCAACTATAGTAGACAATTTAAGAGTCGACAAGGCTAATTAAAGTGAAAACCCTAAAAGACTTAATTAATCGTGTAAAGAATTTTTCTACCCTAAATGTTTCTAAAAGATAAAGATTCCTTTCGAAAGTGACAAAAACCCTAAAAATGATTCCATTAAGGACATATGTACACCAATCCATCATGATATACCCTAAAACCCTAATTGAAAATGTAATGCTTATATTTTGCAAAATCATTAGTAAATGGTTAGAGACAACCCTCATTCTTACTTATATGATTCAAATTCTCAAGTAATCCATTAGGAACTAAAATAATGAGTCATAGATTATATTTATTCCTTAAATATATGATTAAGATAGTCTTACTTAGGGTTAGGGTTATAGTTGAAGATTAGGTTACATATAGTGAACTTTAATACTTAAATTAGCACTTTTTACACTTGTTATCCAAAGTAGTTTATCAAATGAGATATATGGACTCTAAAGACCTAAAGTAAGATCTCATCAACCACATTTACACATCAATGCATCATATACCTCAATTCTTCTCAATTCCTTCATTTCTCCCCTAATTTCCCTTAATTACTACATTATGTGCACAAAATTACACATACTTAAGAAATGTTGACTAAGATAATACATGTTGACCAAATTTCAAATGTTGACCAAGTCAACACATGTTGACTAAAGTCAACATTTTGAAAAGTCAACAAAGGTTAAGAGATAAGGAAAATATCTCTTATGTAATGATGTCTTCCTTTTCTTTTCTTTTTGATTTTTCTTTTTCTCTCTTTTTCTCTTGTTGCCGTCCACAAATGTCTTCCTTAACCCTACCACATGTTGTTTTGCATTAAGAGAAACAAACAAAAAAAACAAAACAAAACAAAAATTCCCCTTTCATGCCGTGAACTCCCCTCCCTTCTTTCCCTTTCATTTCTTCCCTTTTGTCTCATTCATTTCAACATCATAAAAGGTATGTTTTTAAGTGCTTTATCTTACTTTTTAGTAGTCATTAGTTAGTTAATTAGGTAGATTAGATAAGTAGTTATATGGGTAGTTTTGTCTTGAAGAAGAGGAAACAAAGTTTCCTTCTTTAAGTGTAGAAACTTGAAATTTGAAAGAGAAGAAAGAAAGACATGAGGATGTGCTTCTATGTATGCATACATAAGGAAATACCAAGAGAGTATAAGTAGAAGAACCTTTGTACATGAGTATGTAACATGTACATAACCTAATTTAAGATCAAATCTTACTAAACATACCTATACTACACTAAATATGTACATAAGAACACAAAAACATGGAATTAGTAAGCTTTTCTTAAGGAAAAATTTAGGCATACGAAATTTTAGTATAAAATACGTATTCCACCGTATAGGTATACGGGTATGTATACATGTATAAATACGGTATAAACCTAAGTCTAGGTATAAGTATAAGTATGTATAAAGTATATGCACATAAGTATAAGAGAAAGAGATAATATGTACATAATACATATGCATATGACATAAGCATGATGAAAGGCTTATGTAAGCATATGATGAGGTAAGTGATGACATAAGCACATGATGACATAAGCAAGTGATGATGTAAGCGATGACATAAGCATAAAATTAGAAAATAAGAAAACTAAGAAAAATGTAGGTGATTAGGTAACTAAATTAAGAAAACCTAATACACTTTCTAAATTAGATTATACCTAATTCAGTACATGAATTAGTAATAGCAAATTAAGATTCTTTCATTAGAAGAATTTAAGGAATAAAAGATATAAACATAAGTAATAAAAGTACTTAGGTGGTCATAACTAAACATTTCTATAAATTTAGCTCATAACATAAAATAGAGGTCTTAATATCCAAAACAGATATTACCATATGAAAATATGTTCAGAAACGATGAAAATCGATTATAAATTCATAAATATCAAAAATAAAACGGAAAAGTTACATACGATTGAAATTAAAGTCTTACCGAGTAAAATTTAATAGTAATTTAAGTAGAACTAGGTAATTAGCTGTTTAGAATTAATAGTTAATTCAAACACTTATTAGCATTGTTATCACATAATGATCAGGTGACTCTAAGGTGAGCGAGGACCTCCCGATCGATTACTACGATTAGGGCGAACCGCTATGGCCGAGTAAGTATTTACCCTGTGATTCCATGCTTGATTGTGATTGTAGATAGTGGACTTAAATATTATTGTTAATTAACTACTGTGTGGGGTTCGGGATATGCTTGTGTACGTAATTGATTGTTGAGTTGTGAATTTACCTTAAATGCAGAGAATGCCTTATTTGTTGCATGGTAGTATAGAAAATGATTGTGTGTATTAATGGATGGTCATAGCATAATTTGAACTAACTTATACTCGGCTATAAAAAGAAACTGAAACATGCATTAACATGCATAGCATGGATACTATTCCGGCCGTCACATCACACGGAGGTAAAGAGAGGCCATTCGGGGGTTGATATTATTGATTTATTTGGTTATGTACGGTGCACTCATATAAAATGACCTTACCCTGGCCCACGGGAACACTAGGCGTTGGAGGTGCCAACCGCCTGGCTAAGGGTCGAGTCTAGAGACCTCCGTTTAGGGGTAAGTGTGGACTGCGGGGGCCCACTCACAATTATACTAGAACTTATGTTTTTCTGAAAATAAAAGAGTTATTTGATATAAGTACGGAACATGGAGTTCCGTAGTAAAGTAAGTTCTAGTGTAATACCCGGATCTGATTGGTGCCGTGTAAACTCCAACCCTGACTTCGGAGGGCGTTAAATCTGAGTTACGCATATAAACTAGTTAAGTATGCGTATTATTTGGCATTCTATTTGATCATTCATTCATATGCGTGAGTATAATATAATTATAACTTGCTTGTTGTGTAGCTGAGGGTTTTGCTCACTAAGCTTAGGCTTATACCCCTTTAGACTTTTGTTGCAGGATAGCCTATTCGTAGAGACAGGACGAGGGATGCCACAGGTTAGCCTGGGGACTTGGGCAAGAGCGAGGTGTCCTGTGTGATGAGAGGAAAACAGTTTATGTAGACTATTCCTCATGTACTTATATTTAACTTATGTTTACCTTATCATTATGAACTTAGACATACTTAAATACTATGTAATGTAAGCTTTTGAGCTTAACTTTTATATAAATATGTTGTGTGATGATATCATGTGAATCTGGATGTACTTTGGAACTAGTAGTCGTAGAGCCTTGTATATTGTGTGAAGAGTTTTTTATTGGAAGGGTAACTAATCAAGGGTTCTTCATACAGTATACGGCGTCTGCCACGACTAGACCGTCCTCAGTTCGTGACATAGGCATATAAAGCTACTGTCAAGACCCTATAGGGGGCTTAATAAAGGCCAACTTAGATAACTTGTAGACGTTAACTTAGATAGTTTGTCCTCTAGATAATTTTCTACCTTTAGTATCTTCATCAGTTGCCAATTCTTGAATTTCAAACCATACTCCTTCACTAATTGCAGGTACTCAATCATATTCTCATCTTTGGCCATATTACTTCATGTAACATGATTCAACACCAATAAAGAGTCAGAAAACACATTTAGTTGCTTTGCTCTGACCTCTTTAGCCAACTTCATCCTAACTAAAAAGGCCTTATACTCTGATTCATTATTATTAGCTAGAAAGCTAAATTTCAGAGCATAAGATTCAAGCTTCCATTGGACCTAATAGGGAGTAAACCTGTCCCACTTCCCTCATTGGTTGATGAACCATCAATGTATAGTTTCTAGGTCAATTGATCTACCTATGGGTTAAAATTCTCTGTTCTTATAAATTCCACTATGAAGTTTGCTAAAATTTGAGTCTTATATGCTTCCCTAGGTCAATATTGTATCTCGAAAGCACTAAGCACTAAGCTCTAAGGCATATTTCGCCATACATCTTGAAGCATTAATCTTATATAAAGCTTGCTTTAGAGGTTGATCGATCAAGACTATGACCTAGTGAGCTTTAAAATATGGTCAGAGCTTCTTTACAACCACTATTATGGCCAAAACAAACTTTTCTAACTCCGTGTATCTCAACTCCGATCCCTGTAAGATATGGGTTACTTAATAGATAGGCCTATGCACCTATCCTTCTGCTCATACTAACATGGAAGAAAGTGCTTAATCACTTACTAACAAGTACAAGTAAAGTGTCTCTCCCTCAACAAGTTTTGACAAGATTAGAGGTTTCATCAAAAACTATTTTGGGGCTTTGAAAGCTTTCTCATAATCATCAATCCATTGAAATTTGAATGGATCCCTCAAAACTTTAAAAAACTCCATACATTTTTCAACACTCTTAGAGAAAAACCTGTTTAATGCCACCACACGACCAATTAGCCTTTAGACCTCCTTAATAAACTTTAGCAATACAGCTTGAATCTTATCTAGGTAGGCCTTAATTCCACGTTATATTGCCATAAAGCCTAAGAACTTCCCGAAGGATGCACCAAACACACACTTCTATGGATTTAACTTCATGTTGTATCTCCTTAGTATGTTAAGGTTTCCTGGAGGTCGGCTAAGTGGTCATCATTCATTTTGCACTTTACTATCATGTCATCTAGATAAACCTTATTATTCCTATGTATCTAAGGTTTGAACATTTTTATGACCAATCTTTGATATGTGTTTCCCACATTCTTTAACCCAAATGGCATGACTTTGTAGTAATAAGTTCCAAAGTTTGTAATAAAGGAGGTGTATACTTAATATGAAGGGTACATCTTGTTTTGATTATACCTAGAAAACACATCCATGAAACTTAACAAGGCATGTCTTGAAGTTAAGTTGATCGTCTGATCTATCCAAGGTAAGGAAAAACAATTTTTCAGGTATGTTTTATTCTGATCGATAAAGTAAATGTACATCCTCTATTTTCCATTCACCTTCTTCACCTAAACACAATTCATAAGCCATGAAGGATAAGGCTCTCCCAAATAAAATCCGCCTTCAATAATTTGTGAACCTCCTCTTCAATCACAGCTTGTCTTGCTAAGAAGGAATGCCTTTTTATTTTTCTTTTTTGGTTATATGACCTTTATACTCAGATCAATTAACTTATGGATGATAAATTCTTCTAGTATACCCGGCATCTCAGAAGGAGACTAAGCAAAATTGTCTCATTAGCTCAAAGGAAACGTACTATACATTCCCTTAGGTTAAATACTAACGCTAACCTAAGTTACATACTTAAGGCTATCACTGAGCTAAATTGTTAACATTTCCTCCATAAGTTCCCCTTACTTGCATCTGGTTGCTCTAACTTTTCTCTATAGCATAGACTTAATCCCTTTTCAAGTCCTTCAAATATAGTGCTCGAGTGAGCTATTGATCTCCATAACATGTTCCTATTCTAGTGAGAGTAGGAAATTTCACCTTCTAATGGGCTGTAGACACTACCATCCTAAACATATTGATGGGAAGGTTAGCCTATAATGTTATTATAAGGAAAAGGGCATTCTACTATCACAAAATCAATCTCCTTTCAAATTATGTTCTCATCATCTTTAATCTATAAGGTCAAGGTGGCCACTCTATGCACCATAACTAGTTAGTTATTAAACCTGTACAAGTTATACTTATATGGTTGCATCTTAACATTCTCAAGTTTAGGTCACATTTGACCAAATATGTATTTGAAGATAACGTCAATTGAGCTCCTTATATCTACCATTACCTTTCTAACTTCTAAATCCACTACTCGAATCGCAATAACGAGGGCATGGTCATGTAAGAATGAAACTCCCTACATATCTTTCTTTAAGAATACAATCATATCATCAATCATATGCCTCTTTCCCCTTAAGTTCAATACATGATCTTCCTATGTATCCAATAAACTTGCTGTAAACAAAGCATTCCCTCCTATCAATCCACTAAAAATTACACTAATAATACTTTGAGGAGCTCGATTGTCCCCCCTTTCATTATTGCTAATGCCTCTACCCATTTTGTGAACTTTTGTCCTATAAAGAAAGAAAAAACTTTTGGTACCGAGGCTAGTTTGGCATGGCCACTTTAATGCCTAAGTTCATAAGTGAATGTAAGAAAAGACTGAGTAAGTAGTGGAGAGTTATCTATAAGCCCTTATAATGTTTTTTCTTCCTATTTATAGGCCAATGTTATGTCTAAAACAACAGTTAATAAAGTGATTATTAGGATACATGGAGGCCTCTTGTTCTACTATATTCTTGAAATGTAGGAATAGTAGGTAATTATGTAATATAACCGTTCCAAGTGACAACTGTTCATGCTACTCTCCTTGAATTAAAATCATATGGAATCTATGTTACTCAATATTAGCCTAGAATGGAGTTACTTGACCTATTAGCAGCTAAGTGGCTAGGTGAATGACATTTGACAATCAACATTTACCCCCCAACTCTCACGTTTGAGGATTCAACAAAGGGAGTAAATATTTTAATATTGCTTGTAGGGTCAAGTGAGGAACCGTTTCCAAAAAGCTAAGTTAAGGTGAGAAGTTCCTTGATTTCCATTTAGGAAGACAAATCACATCCCATTTGATAAGCTACAATTTTCAATTGTCCTACCTATTAGAAGATCAAACAGTAGAAAGGACGTCAACTATCTCATTGGTCATAATTATGCTACAAGCCTAATAATTGTTAGATCATTGATAACCTTAGATCTCTATCACAAAACACATGTCATTAATCTAGGCCATCATCTATCGGTACATCACTATTTCGTCAGAAATGTGTTATAGTTACAAGGGCAAATCATTCGTATTAAAGAAATTTTCTAACACTAAAAACAGATTTCACTTTAACTTCGTTTGCATTCATAATGTTTCGTCATTTATTACATTTCCTCTTAACCTTCAAAAGCTCTATGAGATTTATTATAGTCAAAATCAGGTGTGGTTCGCAACATAATTTGTCGACGTATTCTTACAAATTCTAAAGCCATTAAGACTAAGGCTACTTCTCCCCTCCAAAATAGGAGCAAGATGATGTGTTCCTCAGGTAGCTCAGCCGACAATGTTTTAAAGTGGTGGGATAAACTTACTCGAATCAACTCTATTGCAGCAAATACTTATCCAAAAGATAAAGAAGGAAGATCTGTAGTAAGGTACTTCTATAATAATACAATTTACTTCAATGACTCGCCAGATGGAGTGGCTAATGCTACTGACAATGTTCTGGTTTCAAAATATAATAAATATTGGCAAGACCTTTCGGAAACATGGAATCTTAAGAGGCTCAAAGAGGAGGAGAGGGTGTACATTCTAAGGGATCACGAGTTCCATATCTACTTAAAACATCTCAACTTTAGACTATGCTTCTGGTTCTCTGCTTTTAGCAAGTAGTTCTTCAATTATTTTTAAGTTGCACCAAGTATATGCTCACTAAACACCTATCGACTACTCACAACTTTCAAGATAGTTTGTGAAGAAGTTGAAGTTAGGCTCTGCCTCAATTATTTTAGTATTTCTTTACTATTAGGAGGTAGCCCAACGGTTGGCACTTTGCAACCGCTAGGCACGAGTGGAAGTTCATAGATAGGTTAGAGTCTAAGATCTACAAATAGCACGACAAGTTCATATCTGTTGTTTCAAATGAAAAGTTGGATTTCTAAACTTAATGGATTAAACCAATCCACACAAAAGACATTGAATTAATGCCAAATGATGCTGCGGTAGTAAGAAAAATCTAGGAAAGGAGGAAAAACAAGACATTTTTCTAGGACATCGAGAGAATTATTAGGTGATATGAAAATGGAGAGCTAATTTTTTTTAGAAGGAAGGTATGCTATTGCATAGTTGCCGTGCTAAGTATAGCTACAAGAGGACTTAGGGGTAGAAATGTTGCCTTTGAGCCGTGCTTAACACAAAGAATGTAAGTTCTTTCTTATTCCTCACTTTAGTATTAATGCATCTACTTTGTATTGCAAATATGGGTGTTGGTGAGTTGAACCCTGCTAAGCTGTTGGCCTAAGCAAGGGCTAAGAAGTCCAAAGTCGGAAAACATATAGCCTCTACAGTTGCTATTACTCAGCCAATTGCTATCAAGAAAGCAGTAAAAGAGGGCACAGTGAAACAAGTAGTGACCAAAAAGAAGACCTCCCATCCAGTCGAGAAGTGATAGGGAGTGAGAAACCTGGGTTAACTAAGGTTGCATGGATTGGGACCCTTCTAGCGAAAAAATTCCTCCTATTGTGGAGTCGAAAGAGGGTGGCCAAGAAATCAAACCCCAAAACAAGGCTAAAGTCACCAATTTTGATTCTACTGAAGGGTCATCACTTCCAATGGAGGTTATGCCAAGTACGAACAAAAGAAGTAGGAAGGAACCCATTGTCTAACCTCCTACAAAAAGGTCCAAAGAATTGGATGTAAGGGTAAAGGTAGTAATGCGAAACAAAGCTCTCGACATCAATAGTGCCAAATTTGTCCCTAACACGGAGGTTAGTAAGTACTTCGTTCCGTGCTAGAGCCATAACATCTTATACACTAACTCGGCCTTGGGTGATAAAACAAGATCCTTAGCCTTAATGGAAGGTATTATTCTTCCTAATGACAAGGCGATTACAAAGAAAGATGTCAACAAGGTTAGTGGTTGCAATAAGGTGCACATCACAACCAAACTGTACAATGTAAGTACCAATTGAATCATTTCAATTGTTAAGCGTATTTTATTGCCAATGCTTGTGTGTATTTATAGATCAGTAGCTATGTTCTAATGGCCCTAGATGAAGCTGATAAAGAGATGAGAAAGGTAATAATAATAATTTTTATATATTCTTCCAAGTGGTCTAAAGAATTAATTATTCCATACTAACTTGTTATAGAAACTTGAGGATGCATACAACTCCTTAAAAGCTCAAACTGTGGCCATCGAGAATGCAAAAAATAGGGTTGAGATGGAGGTTAAAAAGTATCAAGATGAACTTGCTATCTAGAAATTAGCATACTCTTTAGCTTCTAATGATGTCTTAAGACTTAATGCTAAGGTTGATGAGCAATATAAGGCGGCTGAAGATCTAAAGGAGGAGCTACATAAAAAGGAGGAGTTTTGGGGTTTGGGATGAACACTCTACGCCATAAGTGATGAGGAAGATAGACTTAGGATGCAAATAAAGGAACTTAAGACCAACAATTCTAAGCTACAAAGCCATATCGCCAAATTAGAGGAGGTAGTGAAGAAAGGCTCTTTATTGAAGAGGCACTCATAATTGTGACCTTGAGTTTGCAATAAGAGAGATTATTGAGGAAAAAGCTGTTAAAAGGGGTTCAAGGGACAAGATAAGAAATCCTCAAGTTTTACCCTGACTATGATTTCTCGTGCTTGGACTTCGCCGACATTGATGATAAAGTCAGTACCTACAACGAGGAAGACTGTGAGGATTCAGGTATCAAGATTAATATGCAGGATGATATCGAAGCTTGTACTAAGGATCTTAGAGATAATAAGGATCGTCTATTCAAAGAAATACCTTATGAGCACAATGAGAAACCAACTTGTTCTTAAACCACAAGCACTAAAAAGAGATAAGCCCCAACTTCCAATTAAGTGAATGCCTCTGCTCAATCCAAGAATATATTGCAAACTTATTTGTGTAATTAATTCATTATTGTATGGATAGTATTTGACCAAGTAGTTGAAATTTTGTAATTGTATTTGTGATGAATCTTACACATTTCCTTATGCATAACTTAGAAGTTTCACGCACTTTATTGTTCCCAAGCATGTTTTATTTCATACGGTGTATAGTCTTAGCATGTTTTATTTCACAAGCTCTTATTTCTCGACATGTTTTATTTCACATGCAATATAATAAATGCCTTACTAAAGGTCATCCATTAGTCATTTTAAATTTAGACTAGTCGTCTTAGATGAACTTAATATAAAATTCATTATTCGGCTTTTCAAATGATTTATGAAGTTCGTTAACTTGGATAGGCTTGAACTTGTATTAGTTCATTCACCATATAGTTTGAACTTATTAACTCGTTAATCATAAAAAGATCAAGAAACAAATAAAAGCTATAACTTTAAATACAATTGTCTTTCAAAGCAAGTAGGTTGTTTCCTTATAATACAAATGGAGATGCATAACATCGAGGAAATTAATTAAAACAAAGCTTCAAGTTCTCGGCATTCCATGTATAAAGGATTAGTGTACCATCCAAACTTTCTAGTCAATAGGCCCCATCACCTATGACTTCCGGAACCCTGATTGGACCCTCCTAATTTGTGCCGAGCTTCCCTTGTTTTTCTCGCATGCCAGTCACCTCTAATTTTTGGCAAACCAAAAACCTTATCCTTTACCTTTTGATTATAATATTTCGTTGTCCTATGTTGATATGCCACAACCCATGCTTTTGTGACATTTTTTATTTCTTCAATTGTATCTAAATTTACCATTGAACCAATATGATTGATCATCACATCAAAATTCGGTGTGCGCAGATTTGACAGGTCAAACATGATCGGCAAAACTGCTTCCATGCCATATGCCAACCTGAAGGGTGTTTCCCCTATTATGGTTATATGGATAACCCGGTATCGCCATAAGACATTTGACAATTTGTTAGCCCATTTTCCTTTAACTTGATTAACCTTCCTCATCAAGTTGTGCAAGATGATCTTGTTGATAGCTTCAACTTGCCCGTTAGTCTGAAGGTAAGCTATAGACTTGTAATTCAAGTGAATGCCGCATTTCTCACAAAATGCTTAGAATTTGTTGTTATCAAACTATAGTCCATTATTCATGATTATCATAGATGGGACTCCGAACAATGATATTATGGAGTTGAAAACAAATGTCTCTACTTTTTACTTGATGATCCTTGCCAATGCCTTGGCCTCTACCTATTTTTTGAAATAATCCATAGCAACAATAACAAATTGTCGTTGAGCTATAGACTTCGAAAAGGGTCCAAGTATATCTAACCCCCATTAGGCGAAAGGCTTAGGACTAGATAAGTAGCATAGTTCAATAGAAGGCACATGACCCGGTACCTCGTACTTTTGGTAGTATGAATAATACTAAATAGATATTCTTGCATCTTCTTGCATGGTAGGCCAATAATAGCCTAGTCGCAGCCTACGAATATACAATGTTTGTGCTTTCACATTATTGCTACATACACTGCCATATAGTTCAAATAACATCTGTTGGGAGTCTTTCGAAAGAAGACATCGAAGATAGGGTCAAGATATGCCGCGTTTGTACAGCTAATCATCTATCAGCATGTAATTTGCAGCTTGATAAACCAATCTTCGAGCCTCTTTCTTGTCATCAAGGAAGACACCATCTCTTAAGTAATTTGTAAGGGGGTCCATCTAGGACTTCTCTCTCAAGCAAGGAGCCAATTTGTAACTCTACGAGACAATGGATAAACTTTTGTGCATGAGAAATTCGATAAAGAGTCTGTCATTTAGGTTAGGAAAAGCCATATTAGCCAGCTTAGACAACTTATCAGCAACAATATTCTTACTCCTAGAAACCTTAAGGATTGAAAAAGACTAAAATTATTCCACAAACGTTCATACCTTCAATAAGTACTTGCTCATTTCTTCTTCCCTTTCCACATAACTTCCTATCACTTGATTCATTACTAGTTGTGAATCGAAGAAAACTTCGAGTTTCTCGACACCAATTTCTTTTGCCAGTTTAAGTTTAGCTATCAAAGATTCATATTCTGTTTTGTTATTGCTGCCTAAGAATCTAAATTTCAAGGCGTAATTAACCTTGACATCTAGGGTCCTTGTAAAATAAGGCCCACACTACTTCCCTCTCTAATGGAAGAACCATCTACATAAAGATACCATATGGGTTTCTCGACAATCTCCATGTTATCTTCATAACTAATGAACTCAACCAGAAAAACTGCTAGCACTTGAGCTTTTAATGTCATTCTGGGTTTGTACTGTATGCTATAGGTACTTAGCTCTAAGGCATATTTCATCATCTTTCCAGAAGAGTCTAGCCATTGCAATGCCTACTGCAAAGATTGATCAGTGAGGATTACGATTTAATGAGCCTCAAAATACAGTTTTAATTTCCTTATTGAGAAAACTACTATTAATATAAACTTCTCAATTTTCATATATCGGTGCTTTGGCTCTTATAAGACATGACTCACATAATAAACCAGTTGATGCTCCTTACCATTAATTCAAACCAATACAGAAGAAAGTGCTCGATAGCTGACTGATAAGTATAAATAAAAATTCTTTCATAAATAGGTATCGAGAATATCTAAGGTAACGCAAGGAATTCTTTAAGTTCATTGAATGCCCTTTCACAATCATCTATCCATTTGAACTATCTCGGGTTCTTTAAAATTTTAAAGAATTTTACACACTTATCTATGCTTCTTGACACAAACCTGTTAAGGGAAACTATTCACCTAGTGAGTTCTTATACCTCTTTAATAGTATGAGGAGATTTCATGTTTATTATCACTTCAATCTTTCTCAGGTTGGCTTCAATGTTACGTTGTATGACCATATACCCCCAAAATTTTCCTAAAGTTGCACCAAAGATGTACTTTTGCAGATTGAGCTTCTTATTATATCACCTCAAAGTAATGAATGTCTCGTTAAGATTAGCAAGATGCCAATCCTCTATCATGCTTTTCACAATCATGTCTTCGACATATACTTCAACATTTCAATGGATCTAGGGTTTAAACATTATGGTGACAAGCCTTTGGTAAGTTGTGCTAGTATTTTTCATCCCAAAAGGTGTCGCCATATAGCAATATGTTCTAAAATTGGTGACGAATGATGTGTGAACTTCATTTTCCTTATTCATTTTAATTTGGTTATAGCTTGAGAAAGCATCCATAAAAGAGAGCAATGCATGTCCAGAGATTAAATCAACCATCTAATCAATTTTTGATAGTGAAAAGCAATCCCTAGGATAGGCCTTGTTATGATCTATGAAGTATGCACATGCACTATTTGCCATTACACTTCTTTACTAGCATACAATTGGCTAGCCATGTCGAATAAGGCTCTTCTCAAGTGAATCCTACCTTCGGGTGTTAATGAACTTCTTCTTCTATGGCGGCTTGCCTCTTGGGGTCAAAATGCCATTTCTTTTGTTGAATCACTTGAGCGCTTAGATCAATCTGGAGCTTATGTACAATAACATCTCTAGGATACCCAGCATGTTCAAAAGGGACCATGCAAATACATTGGCATTATGCTATAAGAAGTTGATTAAATTTTAACGAATGTGTGTTAGCAAGGGTTTCCCTGTCTTAGTCGTTTTTCTAGGACCACCTATTAAAGAAATTTCCTCTGTTTCATTTTCGGCATTATCTATGCCGACTAATGTTCCTTTTAGATAAGTTTCCACTCAAAAAATTTTTTCTCACCTCAAGGCCCTCATGTACAAAGACCTTCACAACTATTGATCCCCTTTACATATACCGATTCCCATAGGAGTGAGGAATTTGGCTTTGAGATAAGTAGTGGAAGG
Source organism: Lumnitzera racemosa (assembly GCA_024138005.1). Lineage (NCBI taxonomy): Eukaryota > Viridiplantae > Streptophyta > Magnoliopsida > Myrtales > Combretaceae > Lumnitzera > Lumnitzera racemosa. The sequence goes on from JAMXBC010000007.1 coordinate 50,171,365, forward strand.
GACGATGCCGAATAAGTGTTGACACAATCGTCCCATGATCATGTTGTATGGGGACCAAAATTTGACAACAAGGAAGTCTACTTTATCTTCTACAACATGATTGTCATCTCTAATCTGAATTGGTAAAGAAATTACTCTAGTTACCCGAAAGGGTTGATTATCGAAGGCATACAAATCATAATTATAAGATCTCAACTATGCTTTAATCTTTGGTCTCATCTAGTCAAAAGTGTATTGGAAAATAATGTCTATCGAACTTCCAGTGTCAACGAGAATTTGCTTAACCTCGAAGTTGGCAATTCTCGTAATAACCACAAATGCATCATCTTATGGCTGTTAGATGCCTTCAAAATCTTCCTCCGTGAAAGAAATCATGTTGTCAATCTTAACCTTCTTGCCTTGGATATTACAAACATAATTTATAGTGTTAGTCAAACTCGAAGAGCTTAGCCAGCCTATAGTAGAAGGTCCGCTAACAATAGTGTTAATTATTCAATTAGGTGCCCTACCGGTATTCCCGTCTCTTGCATCTGTCCTAACTATAACTAGTCAAGTATCATTCTCCTAGTCTTCATGTCTCCTCTAAGATGGTCGCTTAATATTCTCAACATCATGTGCAAGAAACTTTCATAAGTGTCCACGTTAAATTGTATCCTCAATTGTGATCATGTATTCATTTATGTTATGACCTTTATTGCCGCAAAAATAGTAGTATTTGTTGGAATTTCACCTAGAAGGGTATCCTTTCATCCTTTCTACCCCCTGTAAAATGCCTCTTTATCTACGCACCTCCATTAATATGTCCGAAATTAGACGATTGACTAGTGCATGGAATGAATATTTCAGAATTTGAGGTCCTTTTCTCTTGACATTAGGACTTTTATCACCATCTGTCCTAAGTCAATCTTTTGCACTTCTCTTCTTGTTGTTTTTCTTGTCTCTCCTATTTTGATCAACTTCTCATTGAGCCTTTATGTTGTCCTCTTGTCGAATGTAACACATCACTTTGGCTTTGGCTTTGAATTCAGTAAAAGTCCTCTACTTATTCTTAGCGAGAGACTTAAAAAAGTCTCCATGGGGCTTGACTCCATCAATGTTGACGTTGAAGGCTACATTCATGTCCAATTCTAGAATTTGGACCATCCCAAGCATAAACTTGGCTAGGCAGTCTCTACTAGACTCATTTGACCTCTGCTTTATTGTGTTAAGGACTAAAGAATCCTTAACAAGTAGCTTACTTATAAGGAACTGTTGAAGGAACACTTCTGCTAGTTATTTAAAACATAAAATAGTGTTCAGCTTCAGGTGTTAGAACTGTAAACTTGTCATATTGCTCAATGTTAAGGGAAAAGCTTAACAAGCCATGGCATCACTCAAGCCGTGCAACTTAGCCAACATGTGGTAGTACTCTAAATGATCTTTAGGATCTTTCATCCCCTCATAAGTTTCAAATTGCAGTAACTTGATGTGTCATAGTATAACGTCCCTTGAAATCTCAGGAATAAAAAGGCTCTTCTCAATTTAAAACTATTTACTCATTGTTGTAGGGGTGCTAACATGTAAAGGTCTAACATGGTGCACCTACTACGATTACTTATCCTTGTTAACTCTATTGAGTGCAAGAGTTGAAGGTTTCATTGTAACTTCAGGTTACTTTTTTGACAATTCAAGTGAATAGATTGAGTCATCACTGTTTTCAATGCTATGATCGTCATACTCTTTATTTTGATTTGGGTAGACATTATTATAAAGGAGATTAAGGTTTTGATCATGTTTTTTGGTTAATTCCTAGTTTTCTTTGGCCAAGTCAAGGCAAAGTTGCTCCAACTTAGCCAAACGTTCATCAATGTGCCTACTTCCCCTTCAAGATAGTGGGATAAAGTACCACCACTTACACTTTTAGTTAATCTTGTCATAGCCATGTGGATGGGTAAGAAAAATAGATGCTAAATTTTGTTAGGTGGTTTTGGGTTAGAACTTTTGTCCTGCAAAGAAAGAAAAAGCTTTTGGTACTAGAGACAGTCAGGCATGGCTACTCTAATGCCTAAGTTCGTAAGTGGGTGTAGGAAAAGACTAAGTAAGTAGTAGAGAGTTATCAAAGAGCCCTTACAGTATTTCTTCTTCTTATTTATAGGCTAATGATATGTCTGAAACAATAGTTAATGGAGTGATTATTGAGATACGTGGAGGCTTCTTAATCAGGTACATTCCTAAAATGTAGGAATAGTGGGCAATTATATAATATAACTATCCTAAGTGACAACTATTTGCACCACTCTCCTAGAATTTAAATCAAATATGGATCTATGTTACTTAGCATTAGCCAAGAATAAAGTTACTTGGCCTATTAGCAGTTAAGTAGCCGAGTGAATGAAATTCAACCATCAACACTTATGTAAATGTATATTGTTATACATGTATCATAGCCTTTGTAAGTGAAATCGTATGTAGTTGTATCAAAGCTCATGGATATGAGCATGTTCTTATTAGAAATTAAGTGTATAAACATGTATATATATATTAGTATACATATAGGTACTTACCATATAAATCTATATGTTATAATTATATCTAAGTATATGTTATATGGTTAACAAATTAGAGATATATAAACATGTATGTATATATGTTATATATATATATATATATAATATGTACATAAACTTATATATGTAAGGAATATTAATTTTCTACATGTATATGTATAAAACCGAGTATATAAATGTGTACATAAGTTATGTATATCAAAGATTCTTAGAAAACTACACTATGAAAATACAAAATACATATTTATACATATACATATAAAAGCACATATAAAATCAAGTATAAATACATGTATGTATATATGTACATTTATATAAATATATACAATAAAAGTATAGTACATGTATAAAAACGTGTACATATGTACGTCTACATGTATAAATATATATATGTAAACATGTATATATGTATAAGTATATATACTAATATGTTAAGCGCTAGTGTATCCAATACCATATTAAGTATAATAATAATAATATATATATGTAATTATGTATATGTATGAGCATATATAATAAAATATTAAATTTAATTACATATAATAAAATATAAAAATAATAAAATAATTAAGGATATATGTATGTACATAAACAAATAAGTATATAAGTATACTTATACATGTACAAAATACATTTATTTAATATAATATAATAAAATATGTATACCTACATAATGGGCCTTAATTATAATACATAATTAAGGCCCATAATCTACTAATTAATTAAATATAATAATATATAAATATATCTAATAATAATAAAACATTCAGAAAATATAAAAAAAAGTCAAGAAAACTCAATAAAGTGTCATGTGGACCAATCAAATCATGCTACATCAACAATATATCCAAATAAATAATTAAACTATAAACTTCAAAATAATTAAGAAATAATAGTAAAATTAATTAAGTAAATTAATAGTAATACCAAAATTACAGTAAATAGTAAATCAAGCTTAAAATAAGAAAATAATGAAGAGTACATAAATTAAAGCTAAAAATAAGAAATCACAAAAATATAAAATTTAGAAAATTAACTAAGTCCTAAAATAATAAAGAAAACTAGAAAATTTTTAAATAAAAATATTTGAGTCAAAATAATTAAATTTATAATAATTTACACTTATCTTAGAAAATACGGGTTTTAACATCTAAAATGGATCCTACTACATAAACATATGCTCAAAAAGGATAAAAGTAGATTATAAGTTTATTAATAATGGAGTTAAAATGAAAAAACTATATGCAATTTAGAATTTAGAGAAAACTTAGAGATATAAGAAAATAAATTACATTATTTAAATAATATGATCTCATAAATAAATAATTAAGATAAAACTCCAACTAAATAAAAAAATAACTAAACTCAATTATTTATAAGTATACATATATAATTTCCAACAAAGGGAAACCGATAAAAGCATATCATAAAGTGCGGATAAGACACAATTATAAAATACAAAGTTCTTTAAAAGATCAAAGTATTATACATATATACACGCATCTAAAAAGTCGAAGCGCTTCGAAGAAAAAATGCTTTCATATATCATAACATATATAAGCTTCATTTTAATCCACTTTAGGAGCAAGGTAAGAAGGGAAAATCAATCACCAAGAACAAGTAACTACATACTTTTTTTGTTTAAGTTATTTCTTGTATTTTTTCAAAGTGTATTTATCACAATATGTGTATTTAGTTTAAGTCTTTTCTTGTATACTTATTGTTGTTAGATGGTTTTAGGTTAGAACTTTTGTCCTGCAAAGAAATAAAAAGCTTTTCCTACCAAGGCTAGTTTAGCGTAGCTACTTGGATGCCTAAGTCAGTAAGTGAGTATAGAAAAAGACTAATTAAGTAGTGGAGAGTTATCAAAGAACCCTTACAATGTTTCTTCTTCCTATTTATAGGCTAATGTTATGTTTGAGACAGCCATGATTGTCAAGACAAGTGGAGGCTTCTTGATCAAGTATGTTCTTGAAATGTAGGAATAGTGGGTAGTATTGTAATATAACAGTTCCAAGTAACAGTTGTTTGCACCACTCTCCTTGAATTCAAATTAGATATGGATCTATGTTACTCAGCATTAATCGAGAATGTAGTTGCTCAGCCTGTCAGTAGCCAAGTGAATGAAATTCGACCATAAACATTTGCCACTTAACTCCCGTATTTGAGGATTCGACTAAGGGAGTAAATATTTTTATATTTTCTATGGGTTTTAAGTATGGAACCATTTCCTAAAAGCTGAGTTAAGGTGAGAAGTTCCTTGATTTCTGCTTGGGAAAATAGATTGCATACCATCAAAAAGGTCACAATTTTCAATTTTCCGACCTGTTAGAAGATCAAATAGCAAAAAGCATGACAACTGTCACATTGTTCATAATTACACCATAGGCCTAGCAACTATCAGAGCCTTGAAAACCATTAGATCTCTATTACAAAACACATGTCATTATTCTAAGCCATCATCTATTGATTCATCACTACTTCATCAAAAACGTATTGTGGTTACAAGGGCAAATCATTCATATTTAAGAAATTTTCCAACACTAAAAATAAATTTCCCTTCAACTTCATTTGCATTCATAATCTTTTGTTCGTTTACGACATTTCCTCTTAATCTTCAAAAAGCTCTATGAGATTTATTATAGTCAAAATCAGGTATGGTTTGCAATGTAATTCCTTAACTTATCCTTTCAGATTCTGAAGCCACTAAGACTAAGGCTACTTCTTACCCCCCTACCCAAAAAAAAAAAAAAAATAGGAGCGAAACGGCATGTTCCTCAAGTAGCTCAATCGATAACATTGTAAAGCCATGGGATAAACTTACTTGAGGCATGTTCCTCAAGTACCTCAATCGATAACATTGTAAAGCCATGGGATAAACTTACTTGAGGCATGTTCCTCAAGTAGCTCAATCGATAACATTGTAAAGCCATGGGATAAACTTACTTGGATCAACTCTCTTATAGCAAATACTTATCCGGAAAATAAAAAAGGAAGATCTATAGCAAGGTAGTTCTATAATAATACAATTTACTTCAGTGACTCGCTAGATGGAGCGACCAGTGCTACTGATAGAGTTCTAGTTTCAAAATATAATAAATATTAGCAAGACCTTCCAAAAACATGGAATCTTAAGAGGTCGAGAGAGGAGGAGAGGGTATGTTTTTCAAGGGAGCGTGAGTTCTACATCTACTTAAAATATCTCAACTTTAGACCAAACTTCCCATTCTTGGCTTTTATCATGTAATTCTTCAACTATTTCCGAGTTGTACTAAGTATGTTCTCACCAAACACTTATCGACTTCCTACGGCTTTCGATATAGTTTGTGAAAAAGTTGAAGTTAGGGCTATGCTTTAATTATTTTGATATTTCTTTATGATTAAGAGGTAACCCGACGGTTGGTACTTTATAGCCACTAGGCACAGGCTGAAGTTCATGAATGAGTTAAAGTCTAAGATTTACAAATGGCATGATAAGTTTGTGTCTATTGTTTCAGATGAAGAGTTGGATTTTTGGACCCAATAGATCGAACCAATCTATACAAGGATGTTAAACTAATGCTAAATGATGCTGCCACAGTAAGGAAAATATAGAGAAGAGAAAAAACAAGATTTTTTTATAGGATGCCAAGAAAATTATTAGGTGATATGAAAATAGAGAGCCAATTTTGTCTAAGAAGGAAGGTATGCTATTAAGTAGTTACCGTACTGAGTATAGCTATAACAGGAAAGCCATTATCATGACTTGGGGGTAGAATTGTTGCCTTTGAGCTTTGCTTGATACAGAGAATGTAAGTTCTTCTTATTGCAAATATGAGTGTTGGTGAAGTGAAACCTGCTGAGCTATTGGCCCAAGAAAAGGCTAAGAATTCTAAAGCCAACAAACATGTAGCCTCTACAGTTGCTACTACTCGGCCGATTACTATCAAGAAAGCAATAAAAGAGGGTATAGCAAAAGAAGTGGTGGCCCATAAGAAGACCTCCCATCTAGTTGAGAAGAAAAAAGGGAGTGAGAAACCTAGGTTGCCCGAGGCCGTACAAATTGAGACCTTTATAGTCGAAAATATTCCTTCTACTATGGAGCTAAGAGAGGCTGGCTAAGAAATCAGACCTTGAAACAAGGCTAAAGTCACCAATTTTGATGCTACCGAAGGGTCGTCGCTCCTAATGGTGGTTGTGCCAAGTACGAACAAAAGAAGTGGGAAGGAACCAATTGGCCAACCTTTTGCTAAAAGGTCTAAAGAATTAGATGAAAGGGCAAAGGCAGTAATGCGGAACAAAGCCTCCGGCATCAATAGTATCAAACATGGAGGTCGGTAAGTACTTCGTTCTGTACTGGCACCACAACATCTTACACACTAACTCGGCCTTATGAAATAGAACAAAATCTTTAGTCTTGATGAAAGGTGTTATTCTTCCCATAGACAAAGAGATTGCAAAAAGATGCCAATAGGGTCGGCGATTGTAATAAGGCACACATCGTGGCCAAATTGTATGATATAAGTATTAATTGAATCCTATCAATTATTAGGCATGTTCTATTGCTAACACTCATGTTTGTTCACAAATCAGCAGCCACATTCTAACAGCCTTAGATGAAGCCAATAAAGAGATGAGAAAGGTAATAATAATAATTTTTATATATTCTGCCAAGTGGTTTGGAGAATTGCTCATTTCATATCGACTTGTTACAGAAAATTAAGGATACATACAATTCCTCAAAAGCTCAAACTGTAGCTATTGAGAACGTGAGAATAAAGGTTAAGATGGAGGCTAGAAAGTATTAAGATGAACTTACTACTTAGAAATTGGTATACTCTTTAGCTCCCAATGAAGTCTCAAGCCTTAAGGCCAAGGTTGATGAGCAGTATAAGGAGGCTAATGATCCGAAGCAGGAGTTGCGCAAAAAGAAGGAAGAGTGTTAGGAATTGGGCTGAACACTCTACTCCATTAGTGATGAGGAAGATAGGCTCATGATGCAAATAAAAGAACTGGAGACCAACAATTCTAAGCTACAAAGTCATATTACTGAATTAAAGGAGGCAATGAGGAAAGGCCCTCTATTGAAGAGGCATTGCAAAACGTGATCCCAAGTCAACAATATGAGAGATTATTGAAGAAAAAGTTGTTGGAGGAGGTTTAAGCGGCAAGAGAAGAAATCTTCAAGTTTTACCCTAACTATGATCTCTTATGCTTGGATTTTGCTAACATTAATGATAAAGTCAATAGCTGCAACAAGGAAGACAATGAAGATTCAGGTGTCAAGATTAATATGTAAGATGATAACGAGGCTCATGTCAAGGATCTTAGAGATAGTGAAGATTGTCAATCTAAAGAAATCCCTTATGAAGAAAGAGAAATTCGCATGTTCTCAAACCCCAAGCACTAAAAAGGAGATAAGTTCTAACTTCAAATCAAGTGAATGCCTTTGCTCAATCTAAGAATATATCATAGACTTATTTGTGTAATTAATTCGTTATTGTATGGACAATATCCGATGGAGTGGTTAAAATTTTGTAATTGTATTTGTGATGAATCTTACACATTTTCTTATGCATAACTTAGAAGTTTCAGCACGTTTTGTTTCATGTACTTTATCATTCCTAGGCATGTTTTATTTCATACATTGTATATTCCTAGCATGTTTTATTTCATACACTCTTATTTCTCAACATGTTTTATTTCACATGCAATATATTTCTCAGCTTATTTTATTTTTTGTACAATATATTTCTCGACATGTTTTATTTCACATGCAATATATTAGATTCCTTACTAAAGGACGTATATTAGTCATTTGAGACATAGACTAACCATCTTAGCTGAAGTTAATATAAAATTTGTTAATCAGCTTTTCGACTGATTTATGAAGTTTGTTAACTGCAATAGGCTTGAACTTGTACTAGTTCATTTACCATGTAATTTAAACTATTTAGCTCATAAATCATAAAAAGATCGAGAAACAAATCAAAGCTTTAACTTTGAATACAATTGTCTTTCAAAGCAAATAGGCTATTGCCTTACAAAACAAATGGTGATGCATAACATTGAGGAAATTAATTAAAATGAAGATTCAAGTTCTTAGCATTCCATGCATGACGAATGACTGTATCATCCAACCTTTCTACTCAATAGGCCTCTTTTCCAATGACTTCCCAAACCTTAATTGGATCCTCCAAATTCGCACCAAGCTTCCCTTATTTTTCTCACATGACGATTGCTTCCAATTTTTGATAGACCAAATCTCTAGGCTAAAAAACCTTATACTTTACGTTCTGATTATAATATCTCGCTACCCTATGCTAATATGCCGTAACCCATGCTCATGCGACATCTTTGATGTCTTCAATTGTATCTAGATTTGCTGTCAAACCAACATGATTGATCACACATCAAAATCCTGTATGCACAAATTTGGTAGGTCCAACTCAATCGACAAAACTACTTTCGTACATATGCTAACCTGAATGGTGTTTCCCCTATTATGGTTTTGTAGATAATTCGGTATCCCCACAAGAAATCTGACAATTCGTCAACCCATTTTCCTTTAACTTGATTAACCTTCCTCCTTAAGCTATGCAAGATGATTTTGTTGACAGCTTCGACTTGCCCATTAGTCTAAGGATGAGCTACAATAGTTCAAGCGAATGCCACATTTCTCACAAAATACTCGAAATCTGTTTTTATCAAATTGTAGTCCATTGTCCGTGATTATCATAAATGGGACTCTGAACCTTGATATTATGGAATTGAAAACAAATGCCTTCACTTTTTGTTCGGTGATCCTTGCCAATGCTTTAGCCTCTACCCATTTTGTGAAATAATCCTTAGCAACAATATTTTTCCATCCACAAGATTTTGAGAAGAGATGAGCAAGTATCTATTGGTGGTACAAATGCTTACAGAAGGGTTTCGATCTTTTTCCATCCTCAAGATTTCGAGAAGCAAGAACATTACGGCCGATAAGTTGTTAAAATTAGCCAATTTGGTATTCCTCGATTTGAGGGACAAACTTTTTATCAAATTATTTCTACAAAAAATTTTATCCAATCTTTTCTAGAGCTATGAATTGGCTCCTTACCCAAAAGAAGAATCTTGGATAGATCCCCTAATAGATTATTTGAGAGATGGTACTCTCCTTAACGACAAGAAAGGAGTACGAATATTGGCTAACCAAGCCACAAACTATACGTTGATTGATGGTTAGCTAAACAAACACGGCATATCATAACCCTAACTTCAATGCCTTCCTCCGAGAGATGCCTAGAGGGTGTTATTTGAACTGTACGATAGTATATGCAGTAACCATGTAAAAGCACAAACACTATATGTTCATGCAATTCAACTCGGCTATTATTGGTCGACTATGAGAGAAGATGTGAAGGAAGTTATTCAATACTGTCCTTAGTGCCAAAAGAAGGAGTCACCGAGTCATGCGCCTGCATCTAAACTATGCAGTCTATCCAGTCCATAGCCCTTTACCAAATAGGGGTTAGATATTCTTAGACCCTTTCCAAAATCTACTACCCAGTGACACTTCATCATTGTTGTTGTAGATTACTTTACCAAATGGGTAGACGCCAAGGCAATGATAAAGATCACTGAGCAAAAAGTGGAAGCATTTGTTTTCAGTTCCATAATATCAAGATTCAAAGTTCCTTGCATGATAATCATAGATAACAGCTCGTAGTTTGACAACATGTTCCATGCATTTTGCAAGAAGTATGGCATTCACCTCAACTATGCATCTATAGTACACCCTCAAACAAATGGACAAGTTGAAGTTGTAAACAAGATCATCTTGTACGGCCTAAGAAAGAAGGTAGATCAAGTTACAAGGAAATGAGCTGATGAACTACTGAATTTCTTATGGGGTAACCAAACCACCCACAAAACTACGACAAGGGAGACTCCATTCAGGTTAGCATACAATATGGAAGCAGTATTACTGATTGAGTTAGATTCATCTAATCTACAGACATAGAACTTCGATATGATGGTTAATCAAGTTGGGTTAACGGTAAATTTGGACACCATTAATGAAATCAGAGATATTGCAAGAGCTAGGGTTATAGCATACCAGCATAGAGCAATAAGGTATTACAATTAGAAAGTTAAGTATAAGGTTTTTCAGTCTGGAGATTTTGTTTGCCGAAAGACAAAAGCAACTGGCACACAAATGAGTCAAGGGAAGCTCGACATTAATTAGGAGGATTTGGGAAGTCATTAGTGAAGGGGCCTATCAATTAGAAAGGTTGGATGGATCTCTCATCCCTTGAGCATAGAATGCCGAGAATCTGAAATTATATTTCAATTAATTTTTCGAATGATGTTCATCTCCATTTATTTGCAAGGTGACAACCTACTTACTTGTAAGACAACAGTTTACTTTTTTATGAGAATTGTTTGAAATCTTATTATGTTTCTTGTTCTTTTTAAGATTACCGAGTTAATGAGTTCTAGACTAAATGGAAAATGAACTGATCTAAGTTCTAGCCTATCGCAGTTAACGAACTGCATAAATTAATCTTACAACTGAGCAATACTGCTAGTTTACGTCTCAAATGGCTAACGGACAATGTCTATAAAGACGTACAAATTGGGTGTGTGAAATAAAACATGCCAAGATATAATTGGGCCTGTGAAATAAAACATGTTGAGAAATAATTAGGTATGCAAAATAAAACATGCCAAGAGATACTTAGCATATGAAACAAAACATGCTAACAAATAAGAACATGTGAAATAAAACATGTATATCAAACATGTTAAGAGAACGCGGTATGTGAAATAAAACGTACTAGAAACAGTTATACAAAAGATATTTCATTCAACAACATAGTTACAAATTCTTGGCCTATTTATAGAACGATAATGTACAAGGAATACAAAGAAAATCCTACAGCCTATTATCAGAGTCAGCAGAAGTAACTTTTGGATTGGAGGCTAGGGATTTCTCCAAGTAAGCTTCTTTCTTAATGCCTGAGGTCTTAAAGCTAGTAGATTTCTCTTTCTGTACTTAAGGGATTTCTTTAGATAAATGTTCTTCGTCTTCCCTTGGATCCTTAATGTGAGCTTCATTATTACCCTTAGTCAAAATCTCGGTACCTGCCTCATCATCATCATCCTCATTAATATTGCTAACTCTGTCATCGACGTCGGTAAAGTCAAGGCAGGAGAGATCATAATTAGGTTGAACCTTTAGGATCTCCTCTTTTGCCACTTAAACCCCTTCCAACAACTTCTTCCACAGAAGTCTCTCATACTGCTGACTAAAAGTGACTATATAGAATACCTCTTTAATAGAGGGTCCTCTCTTCACAGTCTCCTCCAGCTCGGCTATACGACTTTTTAAGTTCATGTTGTTGGTCTCTAACTCTTTAATCTACATTTTGAGTTTATATTCCTTGTTGCTCATCATGCAAAGAGTTCGGCCTAGCCCCCAACACTCTTCTTTCTTTTTCTACAGCTGCTCCTTTAGGCTTTTAGACTCCTTATATTACTCTTCAATTTTGGCCTTCAAGCTCAAAACTTCATCAACAAGAAGGGTATGCGCCAACTTTTTAGCAATAAGGTCTTCTTGGAGCTTTCTCACCTCCATCTTGACTCTTATCCATGCAATCTCAATAGCAGCAGTTTAGGCTTTGGAAGCATTATATGTATCCTTAATTTTCTGCAACAATTTCATTTAGTATGATGATTATTGGAAGTGACTCAGCAAAATACAAAAAGAACACTATGGAGATTACCTTCTTCGTTTCTTTATCGACCTCATCCAAAGCAGTTAGAATGTAGCTGCTCATTTGAAAAAGAAATGGAATATATGTAACTAAGTAAATTCAACAATTAAAAAGATATTTATGGATACTCATGTCATATAACTTGGCCATGATATGGGCTTTATTACAATTGCCGACCCTATCGACATCCTTCTTAGCAGTCTCTTTGTCCTTCAAAAGAATAATTCCTTCCATTAAGGCAAAAAATTTTGTCTTGTCTCCTAAACCCGAATCGGTATCCAAAACATTATGGCTCCAACACAAGATGAAATACTCACTAATCTCCTTATTGGCGATGAATACAACACTACTGATGCCGAGAGCTTTAGACCTCATTACCTCATTCATCCTTTTGGTCTAAACTCTTAGACCTTTTAGTAAGTGATTGGTTGATAAGTTCCTTCCCTGGTTTATCTCTTATCAGTACTTAGTGCTGCCTCTACCACCAACGATGACCCTTTGATAGTAATGGCATCTTTGACCTCATTGTAAGGTTGGGTCTCTTGGCCGCCTTTTCTCAACTCGGAAGCAGTTTGAATACTTTCAACCTAAAGCTCTCTAGAATGAGCTACCTCAACTAGGACTGTCTTCTCAACCTCCTTTCGCCTCTCGATCAATTGGGAGGTTTTCTTCTATGCTGTTGCCTGCTTTGTTATGTCGTCCTTTACCATTTTCTTTGTGGCAGTAAGCCAAGTTGTAGTGGCGACAATGGTCGCCCTCTCATCAACTTTTCATTTCTTGACTTTGGCCTAGGCCAACAGCTTGGTAGGATTTATCTCATCAGCACCCATATCTACAATATGAGAAAAAAAAAACATTAATATTGACTCGAGAAAAGATTAAACTTACATTCTATGTGCCAAACAAGGCTCAAAGGTGATAATTCTCCCTTGTCCCCTCCCCTCCCCCCCAAGTTATGAAAACAACTTTCCTCTTGTAGATATACTTGGCACAGTAATAACTTATTAACATACCTTCTTTTTCAAAAAAGATTGCCTCTCTGCTTTCATAATGTCATATAATTCTCCTGATGTCCCAAAAGAACATTTTGTTCCTCCTCCTCTCTTGAATTTTCTTCATCGTTGCTACATCATTCGGCATCAATTCTATATCCTTCATGTAGATTAGCTCAATCCATTAAGTTTAGAGGTCCAACTCCTTGTTAAACACTATGACACAAGTTTGTCATGCCACTTATGGATCTTGGACTCTAACCCACTCATGAACTTATGCCCATGCCTTGTAACGGTAATGTACCACCTATCAAGCTGCCTCCTAATTATGAAGAAATATCGAAACAATTAAGGCATAGCCCTGACTTCGACTTCTTCACAAACTATCTTAAAAGACACTAGAAGCCGATATGTATTTAGTAAGAAGATACTTAGTGTAACTCTAAAGTAGTTGAAGAAGCCCTTCACAAATGATGAAATAGGGAAGTGCAACCCAAAATGCAAATATTTCAGGTATATGTAGAATTCACGCTCCCTTGGGAAACATACCCTTTCCTGTTCTCTCGACCTCCTAAGATTCCATGTTCCAAGAAGGTCTTGCCAGACTGGTTGTATTTCATGATAAGAATTCTGTCAGCAGAACTAACAATTATCTGGAGAGTCGTAGAAGTAAGCTATGTTGTTGTATAGATATTTCGTCAAAGATCTACCTTTTTCATTGTCAGGATAATTATCTACCGTAAGAGCATTTATCCGAGTGAGTTTATCCTACCTTTCCTTAACACTATCAACCAAGCTACTGGAATAACATGTCATCTTACTCCTTATTTAGGGAGGAGAAGTGGCCTCAATTTTTGTTGCTTCAGAATCAAAAAGGATAAGTCAACGGGCTATGTTACGAACCATACCCGAAAGGTTATAAAGAATGATATCACAGAAGTTAAAAGAGTGTGAGAGTGAAGACAAGAAAGCAAAAGAAAGTTAGGAGATGCAATTGGAGAAATGTCTTTTGATTTTGAACATCCTTTAAATACAGATAACTCATCCTTACAATTTTAAATTTATTTCTGATGATAACGATGTATTGAGTTGATTGTAGCATATATTGTTGACATGTGTTTCAAGGCAGAAATCTTATGGTTGACAACTTTCTAACAATCATTAGGCCTATAGAGTAATAATGACTGAGGCGACAAGTGTTATGCCCCCTACTTTTTGGTTTCTTGAACAAGCGAAAAATTGAAAATTATGACTTTTCGATTAGGATGTAATCTAGCATACTTCCCACCTTGCTCGGCATCTAAAGAACTGTTATCCACTCGGCCTCTAGTGCATTATATATCACTCCCTTTATCAAACTCTCAAACATGGGCATTGGGGGGCAAATGTTGATAGTCAATTTTTGTCTACCTGTCTTAGCAAGCATTGATATAACTTCACTTACTCATCCATTTAGCTGCCAACAAGCTGGGTAATCTATATTTTCGGTACCTCGCTAAGTAATTGACATTCTCAGCATTCTACTAAGTAACATAGATCCGTTCCCAATTTGAATTCAAGTTCATAGCACGAACAATTATCACAAACATGGTTATATTACATAACTGTCTACTCTCTCTACATTTTAGGAAAGGTATTTAATTAAGAAGTCTCCACATGTTTCAACAATTATTTCGATAACTGCTCCTTCAGACATGATAGTCTCCTATAAAAACAAGAAGAAAACTCTATAAAGGACATCTGATGACTCATAACCACTAACTTCACTTTCCCCATTCTTACTTACTAACTTAGGTATTGGAGTGGTCACACCGGACTGGTCCCGATACCAAGCAATTTTCTTGTCTTTGCAGGACATTTTTAACTCCCAAAATTCACCAACAATAAGTACATATAATAAAATATCAAAAGTAATAAAATAATTGAGGATATATGCATGTACATAAATACATAAGTATATAAGTATAATTGTACATGTATAAAATATAGTTATTTAATATAACACAATAAAATATATATACTTACATAATGGGCCAAAAATCATAATACATAATTGAAGCCCATAATCTACTAATTAATTAAATATAATAATAAATAAATATATCTAATAATAATAAAACACTTAGAAAATATAAAAAAAAGTTAAGGAAACTCAATAAAGTGCCACATGGACCAACCAAATCATGTCACGTCAACAATATATCCAAATAAATAATTAAACCAAAAACTTCAAAATAATTAAGGAATAATAGTAAAATTAATTAAGTAAATTAATATTAATAAAAAAATTACAATAAACAGTAAATCAAGCTTAAAATAAGAAAATAATGAAGACTACATAAATTAAAGCTAAAATAAGAAATCACAAAAATATAAAATTTAGAAAATTAACTAAGTCGTAAAATAATAAAGAAAACTCGAAAATTTTTAAATAAAAATATTTGAGGCAAAATAATTAAATTTATAACAATTTAGGCTTATCTTGGAATGCGGGTTTTAATGTCTAAAACGGACCCCGCTATGTGAACATTCGCTCAAAAACAATAAAAATCGATTATAAGTTTAAAAATAATGTAATTAGAACGAAAAAGCTATATGTAATTTAGAATTTAGAGAAAACTTAGAGATGCAAATAAATTGATTACATTATTTAAGTAATATGCTCTTACAAATAAATAATTAGGATAAAGCTCCAACTAAATAAAATAATAACTAAATGTAATTATTCACAAACATACATATATAATTTCCTATAACGGGAAACCGACAAAAACATATTATAAAGCACAGATAAGACACAATTATAATATACAAAGTTCTTTAAAAGGTCAAAGTGTTTTACATATATATACGTATCTAAAAAGTCAAAGCAGTTTGAAGAAGAAATGCTTTCATATATCATAACGAAATATATAAATATATAATAGTAATAATAATAACACCAAATAGTAATAATAATAATAATAGTAGTAACTATAAGATAGAATCATACACTTATAGGAAATAAATATAATATATGTATTTATATACACACGCCATATAAAGTTAGAATGATACTAAGGTATAACGAAACCAAAGTTTTTAGTTGTCTAATTATACAATTTCAAAATGTTCCACCTAGCTCCATTACTTTATCTAATATGTATATGTCATTACACTAACAACTATTCTATTATACACGATACTATAACTAAATCAGGTTATAGAAAAATATCGATACAAAAATTACAAATAGTTGGATAATTTGAATTGATATGATTTGAAATAAACCATATATTATTACCTATAGGATAAAGTAATGCAAACTCGTTAAGAACTACCTATGAAAATGTAAAGATTAAAGATAAAACTAAAAAGTTATATAGGATTTAAAACCCAAGAGGAAAGGGAATTAAAAAGTAAATAGTAAGTGTTTAGGCTATTTAGCCCTACAACTAAATACTCATTTGGTTTCTCTTATTTTTATTTATTAGGAAATATTGATCAAGAGAGAAAGCAGCTTATTGACCACTAGGATTTATATTGGCTTTGGTTAAATAAGTACTCCCGATGACTCTATACTTGTTGTGTGCTTCTAGTTAGTAAACCTAAATTAAATATTAATAACTTGATGCATGGGGGTTCAAGTTATACATATGCTTGATATTGGTTGATTACTATGCAAAATATTGTTAAATATAGTAATTGAAGATTTAGTTATATGATTGACTATTGCACGATTTGAATGGTTTGCTGATATTGATTTATCGCTTAATAATTTGACTTAATTATATTCAACTTATCTTAAATTAAAAGGATTATGCATCAACCATGCGTTACATTACTTATTCCAGCTATCACCTAATACGAGGTAAAGAGAGGCTATGCAAGAGTTGTTTCTATATATTAAATTAAAGTGTTTTAGTATTATATACTTATACAACATGACCTTATCCTACCATACGAGCTTACTAGGCGCTAGAGACGCCAACCATATAGCTAAGGGTCAAGTTTGGAGACCTTTACTGTATGGTGTGAGCGTGGATTGTAGGGGTTACCTTACCGCTAAACTTAAGAATTTGTATATTACTGGATTTTGGAAATGGAAAATATATTTTATGAAATACAGAATATTAATTATATGGTTAAAAACCCAAGTGCTAGAACCTAATTGTGGTTAGTATCAATTTATCTCCAACCTTTACTTCAGAGGGCGCTAAATTCGATGTTGTAAGAAGTACCGATCTGCTGCATATATTGTTTGCCATACTAATTGTTTGTGCATTTATATGTTTGTTAATAAATTGTTTGATAATCTACTTGCCAGTATAGTATGAAGGATAACTTACTAAGCTCTTATAGCTTACTCCTCAATAGTTTCTTTTTCCTTTTTATTTTTCTTTCTTTTTTTTTCATGTTGATAGATAATTAGGCATGAGTTAAGAGCTGAGCATTAAGTGCATATTTTGTGATACCTTAAAAGATATAATCTAAAGATAGTTTGTATAGTTGATTTGAAACATTAAGTGTAATTACTATTCTTATACTTAGATTTTATAGCATCCATAAGTTTATATTTTAGGACTTTACTATCTAATCTTATCTTTTGGTAGGAAATACTGATTCCCTATGATTCTAAGGAATTGTGGAATATTGGATATCCATAATTATTTATATTTTACAATATGTTAATTAATTAGAAAACAGAAACCCTAGTAGAAGCTAACACCAACCTATTGAAAGCCGAGGCCAAATTGTTCAAAGTTGAAGCCAAATTATTCAAAGCTAAGGTTGAACAGCTTTTACTGAGGCCAAGCTAATAATAAAAGACTGAGAGGAAGAAAAGGAGACACTCGGCATCAAGTTTTTTGTCTACCGAGAAGCCAAGAGACCACATGGCTAAAGATTCAAGACTAAAGAACCATTTGATACGGAACGGAGCGACTAGTGCTGACTAATTCTATAACTCAACAGTTATAGGCCAACCTTTCTGGTGTCTCAACCAAGCAATACGAGACTTGAAGGACTCCTTCCTAAACTCGGACGTCCAATTGCCAACTCTATTTTCTTTGAATCCTGCTCTTTCCAGGACATGCTGAATGATTGCATGCTAACTTCTCCTATAAAATGCATAGGTTTGTAGTATTGTATATATTTTATTTATGGACCTAATTTTTTAGGGTTTAAGGTCTTATATATTATTTATAGTTTTGCTACTAGGGTTTAGGACTTGCTATGAATAGTAACATTTGTAAACATCAAATAATGAATATAGAGAAATACGAAATTAGACAGAACAGAATATTCCTACACTTAGAACTTTCCTCTTTCAAGTAAGGCTACTCTTGAGCTCTTAAAGCTAGTATTGTCGGATTATTGAGTGTTGATCAAACTTTTTAATCTTTCTCGTGTTCTTATCGATCTTGTTCTCAAGATTGTGGTTAACCCTTCATTTGAGCGAGTTAGTAAGTCATAACTAACCTCTCATTCACAACCTCAAATAACATTCAGTATTCATGAGTTATATCGAACCCTATTTCGAGCTCATTCCTTGATTGTGTTTATGTCTTAATATGTAATATCCATACACATTTACCATCGAACCCACCCATTTTACTACTAGTTTATCATACCCATTTGAACCCCGATAGACCCATTCTCGGTTCATGACTCGTTGTGCACATCATCTTGGTATCAAAGCTTTAGGGAGACATACATGTTAGTTTTCTTCAAAGTTTGATTCATAGTTTGAACATCTATTGATTGTTATTCTATAACATAGTGTGTTGTTTTTTTTTTTTTTAGTAGTCATAGTATTGTGCTGTTGAGTCGAGTAATAGTAATTTTAGTAGTTGACTCTAGTTGTTGTGGAAGTGTTTGTCAATAATGGTAGCTATAAGAAGTTGAGTAGTAGTTATTTTTAGGTTACTATAATTGTGTTTTGTTGTTTATTCAATTTTCTCTAGAAATTACTATACGAGCGAGAATGTCAAAAGATAGTGTTACCAACAGTGGTGATAATCCTTACGGAAGCTTAAGGAAACATGTTGACAACTTAGAATATCATATTCAAAATCTCATATTCTCTATTCAGGGGCTTATTAGGTTAGTTAAAGGCCACAAACATGTTAGCCAAGGTGAAAGAAGGGAATGAATACCTACCAACAGAAGTAGTTCCAATGAGCTAGATAATGATAAGTGATAGTCAAAAAGAGCTACCGAACCAAGAAGAAGAGAAAACCAACCTATGCTGAAAAGAAGAAATGATAGGAGTGTTGACTCTGAAGCGAACCAAGGAGCTCAAAGAAGAAAGCCAAAGTAGAGAAGAAATTCAGCCAGGCAAAGCTCCAACAAAAGTGGCTAATCCAAGGCGAATCAAGCATCTCTAAATGCAAGGGATGAACCCTAAGCACTTGGTCGAGGACTTGATAATATCAAACTTAAGCTACTGACCTTTAGTAGTAGTAGCCAACCTAAAGAGTTCCTCGATTGGATCGCCCGAGTCGAAAAGTTGTTTGAGTGCTATGAGTGTGATGATAGAACCATGGTCAAGCTAGCCTCATTATCCTTTGTTGAATATGCAAGTCTTTAGTGAGATAAGCTAGTTGCCAAGCAAGATCTTAAAGGAGAACAGCTAGTTAGGACTTAGAGGTTCATGAAATGACTAATGAATTAGCAATTTGTGTCAACTTACTTCAAGTAGGAGAAGCTCCATGCCTTCCAGTACCTTAGATAGGATCGAAACACTATTAAGGACTACTTGCAAGAGTTCGAAACTCTAATGATAAGATTGGAAATTGCCGAACCATAGGACCACACTATTGTTAGTTCCTGAGTGGACTTCGAGATGACATTGCCAACATAGTTGAATTATAGCCATTTAATTAATTGGATGAATTGATTAATTTGGTATTAAAAGTGGAGAGATAGAGGAGGAAGAAGCATTAGAGGCCAACTAGCTGACCTCAATAAGGCAACCCTGAGCTTGAAAGGTATGCTAAGAGAAAAGGGTTAGAGAAGAGGATGGAGAGAGGAGAATCTAGCAACCTGATCATACCAAAACAAAAAGGGCCAAGAAAGAAAAGGCACCCAGCAACAAGGCCTGAGATGTGAAGTGCTTCAAATGTTTAGGCTATGGACATATTGCATCACAATGCCCGAATAAAAGGGCCATGGTCTTAAAGGGTGAAGGAACCTAGGCTTAAGTAGAAAGTCAGAGTGACAAGAGTTTGGAAGACGAGTTGATAGAGGAAGATGTCTATGCCAAAAATCTGGTTGAACTCTTAGCAATGGCAATACAAGTCGACCAGAAGACAAATCTTAGACAAAGGAAAAATTTATTTCATATGCGGTGTCCAGTAAATGGGAAGACCTATTCCCTAGCTATTTATGGAGCAACAGTACTAACATCGTTTCTGCTGAGTTAATGGAAAGGATGAAATTGCTGACCTACCCGTACCCCTGACCTTATGGATTGAAGTAGTTTAAAGATAAGGTTATGGTCCATGTGCATAAAAGAGCACGAATAGCATTTAAGGCCGGATAGTATGGAGATGAGATTGACTTTGATGTAGTCCCTATGAATACCGCAAATTTACTTCTTGGCTAACCATGGGAATATGATTAGAAAGTGATCTATGATGGCTTCTTCAATACTTACACTATTCAGAAAAGTGGGAAGAGCTATTGCTTTACCCCCATGAGTATTAAGGAAATCTAGAGACACTCGTACTATGGTAAAGCGAAAAGGCAAGAGAAGTTTGTTCAGCATCCTAACACATGGTCAATGTTTAACATCAAGGACAACTTCCTTTCGAACCCATAGTAATTATAGGAATCAGCCTACAACAATCTCTAAGCCAAGGTCAACCTATTGGAAGCTAATGCTGACCTGTTCTAACCCAAAGCCGAACAACTTTTGCTAAGGCCAAGCTAATAACAGAAGATTGAGGGGAAGAAAAGGAGAAACTCAACATTAAGTTTTTCATCTGCTGAGAAGCCGAGAGACCACATGGCTAAGGACTCGAGACTAAAGAACCACTCGTCACGGCATGGAGCGGCTAGTGCCGACTAATTCTCGACAATTATGAGCCAACCTTTTTGGTGTCTTAACCAAGCAATACAAGACTTTAAGGACTCCTTCCCGAACCGGTACATCTAATTGCCAACTCCGTTTGCTTTGAATCTTACTCCTTCCAGGACATACCGACTTCTCCTATAAAATGTATAGTTTTGTATTCTTATACATATTTTATTTATAGGCCTAATTCTTTAGGGTTTAAGATCTTGTACATTATTTACAGTTTTGCTACTAAAGTTTAAGACTTGCTGTAAATAGCAACATTAGTAAAAATCAAATAATGAATACAGAGAAATATGAAATTAGACAGAACAAAATATTCCTACACTTAGAACTTTCCTCTTTCAAGCAAGGCTACTCTTGAGCTCTTAAAGCTAGTATTGCCGGATTATTGAGTGTTAATCAAACTCTTTAATCTTTCCTATGTTCTTATCAATCTTGCTCTTGAGATTATGGTGAACCCTTCATTTGAGAGAGTTAGTAAGTTGCATCTAACCTCTCATTTAAAACCCCAAGAAACATTTAGTATTCATGAGTCGTATTAAACCCTATTTCGAGCTCATTCCTTGATTGTGCTTATGTGTTGGTACGTGATATCCATACACATTTACTGTTGAACCCACCCATTTTACTGCCAGTTTATCATACCCATTCACTCCTTTCAACCTTTAATTTAAGGCTAACAGTAGTATCCCTTGAAATGAAGAAATGTGAGGCTGATAGCAATTCAAAATGTGCAATTTTTCTCAAATTTAAAACCTGCATTTATGCATAAATATAGTAAAAACTTGTTAATTTTTTATAAAATTGGAGTTTATGCACAAAATGGACTAACTTGAGTGAAATTTCAAAAAATGCATAAAAAAAGATTGATATTTAAATGAATTTCATTGGTTTTATATCCTACGCGCAGGTGCATGAGGGTTACCATGATCTTGGTAGCCCCCATCATTCAATCAAGGAGGTTGAAAGTGATGAAGTTAAGAAATTTAGCCTATTGATTGATTGGTAGCCTCGCTACTAATCGATCAATATGTCCTAAAGCATTAGGATTACACCAACGAATCAGGCGATCAAGCAAAGGAGAAGGTGGTATGGTGAATAGAAAGTATAGGGATGGAATCACTTACATCGATCGATTTGCAAGAGGAATTAGGGTTAGGATTTTTCTAACTTAAAAGCTTAATCCACTAAAGGTCACATTTCATAAAAAATGGAGACAATCTTAGGCCTACAATTGTTTATCAATTGATTGATAAACCTTCTCACCAATAGATTGGTTGTTGAAATTTATAAATATTCGCATTTCCTGCAAAAATGACAAGCCATAATTAACATTTTCCTAGGTTTAGTCTTGTTTTGCATGCTCATTACTTGTTTTTATTGTTTCTTAAACTTATTTATGATGTTTAGCACTTATTTTTATGATTTTAATGCATGATTTTAAAGAGCAATATCATATTGTCTTCATCTGTTGACATGTTCCTATGTGATTACCTTGTTGCTTTGTTCATTAATGGAATTTTTTGCTATATTAATTTTTTTTTTCTATTATTGTTAATATCATGAGTGGCTAAGTTAGTTTTAGTGGGTTTATGATAATGTAGATTTTGTAATTGGTGATTCTTTATAGTTTTGATATGGGTTTGAGTATTTAAGTGGGATTTTAATGTTTGATATTTCATTTGAACTCTTTGAAGTGCTTTTAATGAAATTTTCAATGAGTTTTCCTTTTGATTTTGAGACTAGAGGAGATTAGTCTTAGGAAATCCTTTAGGATTTAAAGGGCTTGCATAATTATGAGACCAAGAAGAGATTAATTATGTAAATTCTCATTTGAGTTGGTTAAGTATCAATAAATAGATTCTTTCAACTATGTAACTAAGAGGAGATTAGGTATACCCCATTGAATTCACACTACGTTATGCGATTCTAGTGAATTAGGATAGATTATAAGATTGAGAGGAGATTAACTCCCTCGTTTTTAGGACTATAATGCTTAATTTAAGATATGAATTAAGTATTTAGCTTATCATATAGGAAAATGAGATTCAGATTTTCACTATATAATTGAGTGAAATGCCCCATTTAGGATCGAGCTTAAGTAAATTCTATTAAAACCCAATTAAAAACCATCCTTGATATCTTAACAACATACATTTACCAGTTACCATTACTTTGAAAGCATGTCTCAAGCTTGCATCTTTAGTAATTGAGCTAATTATTAGCCTTTGTTCCATTTTTGCTTCCAATTTCAAAAATACCACTTTTATTCTACTCATTTAGATTAAAGTAGTAAGTTAAGATCTAATACTTAGCCGAATCCCTTTCACCTAACAAATTCGACCTAGTGAATACTCACTAATATTATTACTACAGATGATCTCGTACATTAGTTGGTTGAGATGACACCTTTTTAAAAATTCCCATTTATAAAATGTTGTTCTATATGTTGCTTCAAGTCAATTTTTTGCGCTTTTAAAAGGGGGGGGGGGGCAAACTTATGTTTTCAAAGCTATCATTTTTATCAATGTATCGTATCGTTACTCAGAAGCCCCCCTATCTACCATTGCATTTATGTTCCGTATAACCACACTAGCCTTTGTATACATTAAACCCTTTCTCTTCTTCATCTTAGGACTTCATAACATAAATATGACAAATGGAACCAAGTTGACCCTTATCATCTTTTATGGATTCGTCCTTTATAAGGAGAGCATCCAATCATTTCCTTTTTGGAGAATCCTGAGCATAATATGATCCATCAAAAAATAGCACATAAGTTGCCATACCCTTCTCCTATTTGCCATCCTCCTACTTCCTCTTAGGGGATTTAGAGATCTTTTATCTCCTATAACTTCTTCTTCCCCTTGATTACCTATGGAAGGTCAATCTTCCTCCTTCTGTAACTCCATAAGACCTTCTACTATAGTAATGGCTTCTAAGATATTCTCCACCTCACGTCGCTCTAATTTTTACTTAGCCCTTCCAAGAACATAATAGAGCATCATCCAGGTTGAGGTCCGGTATCTCCAACATATGTTTTAAGAATTCTTGGACATACTAGTTTACACTAACTGGTGGCACGAATTTATCATACATTTTCTATGATAAATTTTTGCTATTTTCGATATTATTCTAGTCAATTTTATTTTATTTTGAGCCTAATTAGTTTAATGATCATTTTCAAGGACTTCAAGAGCATTTTATGAAGCTTGGAAGGATTTTACAAAGTTTTAAGCTTAATGGAAAAGTGGTACAATGTCAAACGAGGTAGACAGGTAGTGCTGCAACATTGGTCCGGTACAAAGATTCTCCAAACACAGCAGGTAAGGGGGACTAAGATGTTACAGTAATAAAAGAGCCAAGACAAAAAGAGGGTGATGAGAGAAGTGGTAATAGGCCGAGAGGAAACTACTCGGCCAGTAAGTAAGTCTCTCATCACTCAGCAAAAACCTCTCGATGGTAGTTGGTTAAATTACTCGGCATAGGGTCCTAGGTAAGGAAATGGTCGGCATCATCACAACTAAGTGTATGGATCAACATATGACAATGTGGGGAGCTTAAGGAGTTCAGCCATCTTCCTTTGGTATAAATTTTCTTATCATTAGCAAGTTGCCAAGAGAAGATTCTTTGAGTGAGAGATTGGAGTCCTTGCAGTCGTACGCAAGTAATGGGACCGATGGTTGGTAATTCATCAATTCTTGAGGGTTGTTGAAGATTTTCCCTCAAATCTTGGTCCTCATCATCATTGAGCACATAGGGCGTCAGATCGATGATATTAAATGTGGTAAATACGCCAAAATCTTCAGGTAGCTCAATCTCATAAGTCTTATCATTAATGCGCCTCAAGATCCTATAGGATCCATCCGTTCTAAGAGATAATTTGTTCGTCCTCTTGCTAGGGAAGCCTTCCTTGCTAAGATGGACCCAAACAAGGTCCTAGGGGTATAAGCAACTCATCTCCTTCTATGGTTTCCTACTTCCTTCTATTGAGCTATAGTTTTAACCAATTGCTCAATGATCTTCTAATGTAACCTCTGGAATACAATGGTACACTACAGGTCGGATTGACTTTCCTATTGTATAATCAGACTATTAATTAAGTCCAAAGGTAGGTTTGAGTTAAGTCTATAAACAAACTCAAATGGTGATGTTCCAGTTGAGCAATTGTAGGAAAATTCAATGATGGGCTGGCATAAATCCCAGTCACGAGAGTTCTTTCCAACAATGGCATGTAGGAGGTTACCAACGGTTCTGTTTACTACTTCAGTTTGGCCATCTATCTGAGGGTGATAAGAGGTACTGAACAGGAGCTTAATCTCGAGCTTCCTCTATAGGGTCTTCCAAAAGAAGCTCATGAATTTTGAATCATGGTCAGATACAATACTCCTCAGCACTCCATGCAGTCACATAATTTCCTGCAAAAAGAGGCTAGCGATGAATAAGGCATCATTAGTTCTATGTAAGGAATGAAGTGGCCCATCTTACTGAATCGATCGACCACCACCATGATTAAGTCATGTCTTATTAGCGTATGGGGAAGGTTAAGCATGAAATCCATGCTTAGATTGGTCTACAACCATTTGAGAATTGGTAGGAGTATATACTCTCTATAAGGCTCTCTCTTCCCTTTTACATACTTACACACCTTGTACATCTCAAGTATTCAGTGCACATCCTTCATCATCCCAAGCCAGTAAAAGTGCTCCTTTAATATCTTAATCATCCTCTTTTCCCAAAAATGGACTATCAAACCCCTGATATGAGTTTCTTGAACCAATAACTCCCTTACAAAACCATTTAGCACGCAAATCTGCTTGTCCTTCATCAAGAACCTCTCACTCAAGTAGAAACCTTCTGTAGTTCCTTTAGCACTGCACTTAGCTACTAAGGTTCCAAAATATGGGCCATACTCATACTGATCAAGTAAAGTACCAAATCCAAGCACCTTAGCTTATAATGTTGTAATGAGGGTATGACAACGAGAAAGTGCATCAACCACTGTATTGGTACTTCCCTTCTTATATTTGATGGCATAGCAAAAGATCTCCAAGAACTCGACCCACTTAGCGTGATGCTAAGAATGCTTCTATTGCCCATGAAGATGCTTAAGAGATTCATCATCCAAATAGATGATGAATTCTTTTAACAACAGATAATGCTGCCAGTTCTATAGTGTATAGACAAGGGCATAGAACTCCCTATCATAGGTTAAGTAATTTAGGGTGGCAACTCGGAGTTTTTCGCTAAAGTAAGCAATGGTTCGATGCTCTTACATAAGGATAGCACCAATGCCGACACTAGATGCATCACATTTAACCTCAAAAGCCTTCTCAAAGTTTAGTAGGGTAAGTACTAGAGCAGATGTCAACTTAGACTTCACATCTTCAAAACTCCTCTAAGCCTTTTCTGTCCATCTAAACTCAATATTCCTCTTAGTCAGTTTAGTCAACAATGCAATTATGGAACTAAAGTTCCAAATAACCTACAATAGAATGAAGCTAGACCATGGAAGCTCCTGACTTTAGCAACACTAGTCGGTGTAGTCCACTAATTAATAACTCTGACTTTTTCCTCATCAACTCAAAATCCCTTCCCTAAAACGACACATCTAAGGAATATAACCTCGTTTTGACAAAATATACATTTCTTTAGGTTACCAAATAACTTCTTGGCATAGAGTATGTTAAACACCAATCATAAATGTTTGACATGAACGAGGAGTTTAGCATTGTAGACTAGAATATCATCAAGATAAACCACAATGCATTTATCGATCAACGATCGTAATGCATGATTATTAACCACATAAACATACCCAACGCATTAGTTAAACCAAAGAGCATCACCAACCATTTGAATAGATCATCCCTTATTTTGAAGGTCGTCTTCCATTCATCCCCAGATCTCATTTGTATCTAGTGCTAACCACTCTTCAAGTCAATCTTAGAAAAGATGCAAGCGCCATGTAACTTGTTAAGCATATCATCAAGTCGCAAGATTGAGTATTGATATTTGATAATGATCTTATTGATAACTCAACTGTCAATGCACATTCACTATGTTCCATCCTTTTTCGTCACAAGCACAGTGAGCATGGCACAAGAACTTATGCTCTCATGGGCATATCCACAATCCATCAACTCATCCACCTGTTTCTTTAGTTCAACTGCCTGCTCTAGATTAAGCCTGTAAGCGGGTCAGTTAGGTAAGACAACCCCTAGTTATCAATTGATGCAATTCTCAATACCTCTCAAGGGAGGTAAACCTTTCGACATCTCGGGAGGGAATAGGTCGGCAAAGTCTTGAAGTAACTGTTGCACTTCAGTAGGTAAGCTCTTAACTTCTCTAACCTTTAAGAATCTCCTCACTAAAAGAAGTACATAATCCTCGACCTTGGCTTCTCATGCAAACTGAGCTCGTGAAAGACTCTCACTACAAAGATTTAACAACCTTTTCTTAGGCTTCTTATACTTCCTTAAGACTCATAGGTGTCAATATAATCTTCTTCCCGTCCTTTTGGAACATGTAGGTGTTTCTATACCTGTTGTGTAACACTCTCAAATCAAATAGCCACAGTCGGCCGAGTAATATGTGAGAAGCACACATGGGAAGGACATTACACAGCACTTCATCCTTGTACCTTTCACCAATGGTAACCAGCACTCTAACTTACTCGGCAACATGTACTCATCCTTTCTCATTTAACTAGTAAATCTTGTATGGCTTGGAGAGGGTTGGCAATTTCATAGCCTTAACTACCCCTAACTCCCTCCGTTAATGATTACGGCACTAAGCTTGCCATTCACCCAACAATTTATATGGAATAGGTTCTCCATTTGCTCTTTCTCGTTAATCACTAAAGTACTGAGGGACTGTCGAACAACAAAGCAATATTTAGCTCCACCTTCAAGAGGTATCTCGACATTAGGGTCTTCCTGAAATTCTTCCAACGTCTGATCGATTGTCGATTCTTCCTCTCCTTCACTCGCACTTTCTACTTCAAACTGGGGTTTGTCTCCCTTTACGGTCATCACTTAACAGTTTGGACATTGACTAGCTACATGTCCATAGCCAAGGCATTTAAAACATTTGATTTCTTGAGTTTTCCTTCTTGAACTCTAACCTTGGTCTCTTCGGATGTCAGGCTCCTCGGTCTTGCTCTTAGCTCGACCTTCGTCTAGTTAGCTAGACATATGACTTCGATGTTCCACTTCGAAACAGTTTAACCCTCTGTCATTCCCTGGTTTGTTCAGTAGGCTACTCCTATTTGGCATTAGTGTTCGGCTACTCGGCTTCCAACTAACTTAGTTTTGCTATTACCTTTTAACTCTCTAGGCTATATCGATGGTTTTATCTAGAGTTGTAAGGTTCTATAGTTCCACAATGTTACCAATCTCAGCTCATAGTCTAGAGATGAACCATGCTATAGTTTGAGTCTCAACTTATTGACATTGCATCATATCATGAGCAATTGAAACTTTCGAACATAATTGCTTATGGATCTATTACCTTGCCTCAAGTCATGGAGTCATTGGAAAGTGTCTTGTTTGTAGTGTTCAAGAATGAACCTACTTCTCATAACTCTCTTCATCTCGCTCTATGTTTAGACCTCACGTTGGGTCTTCAGGCGAACATTCTATAGCTTCTTTTACCACATTGCTGTATATCTAGAAAATTCTAACGTGGCCACTCTACTGTGAATAGAATCTTTATAATCGTAGAAGTCGAATATCTTTTCAAGCTTCTCTTCCCAATCTAGGTAGTCATCAACACTACTATACCCATTGAAGCTCAAAATCTATACCTTAAGATGTTCGATTCCTTTTGGCACTCTGAACTCATGCTCATCCATCCCATCATACTTGTCTTCTCCTTCTTCGTGCTCTTCCACTTCATCCAACTCTAACCTTCTTCTCGCGACTTTATCGACATGTCATAGTATTGCTTGGTTCACTAGAAAGGCTTCCAGATCTCGCTCATCCATTTGCCTCCTTAGCCTATCTCTCATCTCTCGACCTTACTCAGCAACTCATTCACTTGGTCCAGTCTTTAAGACTCTATTTACTCAAACAACTAAGTTAGACACTATAGTAGCAAGATCTTGTATTTGCTCATTAATAGTATATGGTGTTTGTCAGGAAACTCAACTACGACCATAAACATCACTCTCAGCTTCGTTAATCTCTCTATATATACTAGGTTTCAACATTCTCAACATAAAGCTTTAGAAAACACACTTCATGCGAATGCCTTCAATACACATACAAGTATCTCAAATAATAGACTAGCTATCACTACACAACTTTCAGTCTCAAACTCAAGCTCTGATACGAAGAATATATGGTGTGCTTAGGAGCTTAGTTATCACTAGGACTTATCGTAGCAAATCAAAACGAACTCAGTCCTCTGAAATATTGAAGAAAAGTAAAGATAAATGGTCTACGAACAAATTGGAGTAGTTGACTTGAAGTTACTCAAAGGATATGACTCACCAACGAGCATGATACAAGGCAAGTGTACCTATCGGTTTTAATATAACAGATATAAGTTCGAGTCGATCCCTCAGAGACCTTAAGTACTAATACTAACCTTAACTCTATTATCTAACTGGAAAATTGTGATGGGTTAAATGAATTAAAAATACTAAAATTAACAAACTAATCTAATTCTGAGACTTGATTAAATAATTTAGAAAGTGATAAAATTAAGAACGACTTCAAGAAGGCAAATAATGTATTTAAGAATTGTTTCCCCTAATGTTTAACATATGACCGCTTAAAATGTATCCAATTCAATCTCTATTATTCTTTACCAGAGGGATTCACAATTAAAATTAACACCTTTCTCAAGTATATTAACCCTAATCCTAAATTATTTACCGAAATCCCTTCACTTAGTAATATAATTTAGAATTGCATTAATGTATAATGAATTCCCACATAAAAGAATAACTTTCCAGAAGAATTATATATTTTATCTCTAAGTATATATGCAATTCTCTCCAATTATGTCAAGATCTCATTACAATTGTGATTTCTCAATCATCATGCATAATATCATAGATTGATACCCTAGAAATATCAATTAACAATGAAAACACATAATTGAATCAAGAAAAATAGAAAATTTATTGAAAATTATCAATAAATCTAATAGTCACATGAAACCCTAGGTTCCATAATCCTAAATACCAAAATCTTAAGCTATCATGATGAAATTAAAAACGAATTACAACAAAATCAACAAATAAAACATGAAAAACCCCTGTTGTTGATGAAAAATCTCTTCAATCTTGAAGTTGGGTGTTGCTTTCACCTTTTTCTCCTCCTTCTCTTCAAGTCTCCTCTCTTTTTAATGTCTAAAAGTTATATGCAAAACCTTCATAAGTCCTTTTATAATGTATTGTAAAGTTTCTTTTTTGATCACCAAACACAACCTGAGATACAGTTGTGTTCCCTAAGTTGTGTA
This sequence comes from Lumnitzera racemosa, assembly GCA_024138005.1. Taxonomy (NCBI): domain Eukaryota; kingdom Viridiplantae; phylum Streptophyta; class Magnoliopsida; order Myrtales; family Combretaceae; genus Lumnitzera; species Lumnitzera racemosa. Next base: position 50,202,176 of record JAMXBC010000007.1, read on the forward strand.
ACTTACCACCTTAGCATAAAAAATCTTCTTGCATGGATACAGCTTGAGGACACAGTTGTGTCCCAGATTGTGTAACTTTCGGACCAAAAATTGCTACTTTCTCCTATTGTTTATGTAACTTCAAAACTTCATAACTCATTCATTTGAACTCCAAATTGAGTGAAACTTAATTCATTTTCTTTGTTTAATCTAAAAACGCATTCAAACCTTGAAATCAAAATTTTACTCAATTAAGTATCAATTTCTTTAAAAGAAAAAACAAAGATGTAAGGGAATTACTATAAAATCATCATGTGAAATGTATTTAAAATAAGAGTTATTAGAGCACAACACGACTTAATACCTTGCTTAATATGACGTACAAGTTGATGTTAAGGTCTACGCGCTACTAATCCTAAGCTAATCGACAAGATTAGATATGAGTATATGAAGAAAATGAACTTAGAAAAGGTTATCTCTCAAGAACAAAATATTCAATGTATATTCGTCAAGTTATTTGTGGCTTACAAGGGAAAGAGATTATTTATAGTAAGTCCCTAAGGAAACATTACAAATAAGAAAATTATAAAAAAGTATATACAAAAAGGGGATTCCTAGTACATACAAAAAAGGGTAGAAAGGACAAAAGACAAAAATGTAAAAAGTAGTACAATGTCAGACAAGATGTGTCATGAACTGAAGACGGTCTAGTCGTGGCAGACGCTATATACTGTATAAAGAATCCTTGATTGGTTACCCTTCCAATCAAGAACTCTTCATACAATATACAAAGCTCTACAACATACTAGCTTCCCAGAAACACACAGATTCAAAGGATATCATCATATAACATATTTATATAACATTTAAACTATAAAGTTTACAATAAGCAATAATTTAGTACATCTAGGTCTATATTACTAACAAAACAATAGTACATAAGTAAAAGTCTGCATAATCAGTTCTCTCATAACACTGAATGGCCCGTTCTTTCCCAGGTCTCCAAGCTAACCTCTAGCATTCCCCAGTCAGCCTTAACGAATAAGCTATCCTGCAACAAAAGTCTAAAAGGGTATAAGCCTAAGCTTAATGAGCAAAACCTTTAACCACACCACAAGCAAGTTATAAATAGATTATATTCACGCATATGATTGAATGATCAAATAGAATGCCGAACAATACATAAAGTTAACTAATCAATATATGCAACTCAAATTTAACGCTCTCCGAAGTCAACGTTGGAGTATAAATGGCACCAGTCAGATCCGAGTATTATATTAGAACTTACTTTACTACGAAACTCTACGTTCCATACTTAAATCAAACAAGCCCTTTATTTTCATAAAAACTAAGTTCTCATATAATTGTGAGTAAGCCCTTGCAGTCCATACTCACTCCTAAATGGAGGCCTCTAGACTCGACCCTTAACCAAGCAGTTGGCGCCTCCAATGCCTAGTATTCCTGTAGACAAAGGTAAGGTCATTTTGTATTAGTGTACCGTATAGAACCAATAAATTTATAATAATAACCCCTGAATGGCCTTTCTCTACCTCCATGTGATGTGACGATCAAAATTATGTCTATGTAATGCATGTTGATGCATGAACTAGTTTCTTCTTATGAGCCAAGTATAGTTAAGTCTAATTATGATGTGACCATCCAATAGCACACACAATCATTATCTATACTACCATGCAACAAACAAATTATTATTCGTACTTAAGGTAAATTCACAATTCAGCACATAATACATATACAAGCATTTTCCTACCCCACATTACAACTAATTAACAATATCATTTAAGTCCACTATCTACAATCACATACAAACATAGAATCATAGTATAAATACTTACTCGACCATGACAACTCGCTCTAGTTGTAGTAATTAATTAGGAGATCTTCGCCCGCGTCGGGATCACTTGATCATTACGATATAATAACGATAGCAAATAATTAAATTAACTAATGATTCTAGATATCTATTTACTTAATTCTACCTAGATTACTATCAATTTTTATCTAATTAGACTTTATCACTAATTATGTGTAATTTTTTCATTCTATTTCCGATATTTACGAACTTATAGTCATTTTTCATCGTTTTTGAACACACGTTCATATGATGATGTCCGTTTTGGACATTAAAACCCGTATTTTATGATATAGACTAAATTTATTGAAATGTTATCTATTGAAGCTTAAAAATTCTTATTGGCTAGTTTTACGAACTTATAGTCATTTTTCATCGTTTTTGAACATACGTTCACACAATGATGTCCATTTTGGACGTTACAACCCATGTTTTATGATATAGACTAAATTTATTGAAATGTTATCTATTGAAGCTTAAAAATTCTTATTAGCTAGTTTTATGTTCTATTTTAGTAGTTAATGATTTCATTAGCCATTAATTCTTACACTTAAATGATCTTATGGTTTATTATTTTAAAGGTTTATGTCATCACTTATGTCATCAATCGCTTATGTCATCATTTGATTATGTCATTCCTTACATCATCATTTGCTTACATCATCCATTACATATGTATACTTATCCTTATGTATTTATATACTTTACACATATGTTATGTATATACTTATACTTCTTACATACTATTATGTATATTTATGTACTCATATATATACTAATACATATACCCGTTTACACATACAGTGGCATACGTATTTTAGTATACCTAATGTTCCATCTTAAGAAAGCTTCATAAATTTCATATTTTTATACTTTAAGGGTGTATTTAGCAAGGTATATGTATGTATAGTTAGTATAAACCTCTTTTTAGGTTATGTACATAATGGGTACTTCTGTACAAGAGTCTTCATAAATGTATTTATCAAGTATACTCTTATATACACATACTTAAGCATATGTACATGTGTTCTTCTTCCAATTATCCAAGGATTCCTACACTTCTAAGCATGAATATGGATCTTCCACTTTGAACAACGCATATGCACATACTATACCAAATTTCTACACTAACCTAACTTATACAACTAACTACTACATAAGATAGAAAATCATATGATAACATACCTTTTTCTCCTTGGTTTATGATAGTAGGAATTGTGAAAGTGAAGTGAGAAAGTGTTTGGAATTAAGGGAGAAAGGGAGTTTATGGTTTGGAAGTGGAGAAAAGGACTTTGTTTTGTGTTGTTTTTGTATTTGAAAAGATGAAGACAAGTAGGGTCTAAGTGGGGAGGGAAGTGGACGGCAAAGGAGGAAAAGAAAAGGGGAGGAAATCCAAAAGAAAAGAAAAGAATTCAATAGAAAGAAAGGGAAGGTTTTGATTTGATAATGACATATTTGTTGACTTTTCAATACGTTGACTTTGTCAACCTTTGACTTGGTCAAAATTTCAAAATTACATGTAACCTAAGTGTATATAATGAAGTAATTAGGGAAAATTAGGAAAAAAATTAAGGAAATGAAACAAAACATGGGGTTTATTGAATTGATTAGTAAGAATAGGTAGTGAAATCTTTCTTTAGGTATTTATATCCTATATAAATCATTTGATAAGCTACTTAATGTAATTATTATGAAAAGTGTCATTTAAGGTACTAATACTTACTATATGTAGTATAATCATTAACTAAGCTCTTAACTCTATATAATACTAACCTAGTTATATAATTGAAAGATGGATGTGATCTATAATGCAATATCTTAGTTCCTAAGGGATTACTTTAGTATTTTATGTATTTATGAATCATTGAAAGTTATCTTTGATATTTTACTAATGATTTAGTATAATACTAAAGTTATATTATCAATTAGGGTTGTAGGGTAAATTATGGTGAATTAATGCTTTTATATTCTTAAAGTTATAGTTTTAGGGTTTTTATCACTTTCGAATGAAATCTTTAGTGTTTATATACGTTTAAGATAGAAAAGTTTTATATGCAATTGATTAGTTATTTTAAGGTTTTCACTTTCACTAACCTTATCAACTCTTAATAATATCTAACACACTTAAGTCTACTTCAGATGTTAGGTGGAAAAATTTAGGAGTTTACAAGGTGGATAGGTAGTAGTGTAATATTAGTCCCATACGAAGATTCTCTGAACACAACAAGCAAAGGGGACCACGATGTTACGCCAATAAAAGAGCCGACAAGAAGAGGGTAACGAGAGAAGTGGTAATAGGCTTAAAGGAAACTACTCGGCCGGTAAGTAAGTCTCTGATCACTCAACAAGAACCTCTTAGCAATAGTTGGTTGGATTACTCGATGCAAGGTCCTAGGTAAGGGAATGATCGACATCATCACAATCAAATGTATGGATTAATGTATGACAATGTGGGGAGCTTAAGGAGTTCAACCGCCTTCCTTTGGTATAAAGTTTCTTGTCATCAACAAGTTACTGAAAAAGGATTCTTCGAGTGAGAGATTGGAGTCCTCAAAGTCGTACGTAAGTAATAGGACCAATGGCTGGCAATTCATCACGTAGTCCCTACTTATGGTCCCCTCATCATTTAATCCCATTGAAATTTTGAGATTTCGGATAAAGTGCAAGTACATGCCCAAGCTTCATGGCCATGTACCTCAACCATAGACTCATAATGATTTGTAAATCTTCTATTTTGTTAGGTTTTCTTTATAATCCTAGGTTTATTTCTTATAAATAGATGCTTAGGCCTAAGCTTATAGGGAAAACCCCTTAAATACAAGTTAATAAGATATAGAATTACAAAGGGGGGTCCTCTCGTCTTTTATTTTCTCTTATTGTCAAGTTTTTATTTTGATTGCTTAGGAAATCGTTATTGAATTTTATGCTCTAGGGTGATTTTTATTAATAAAATTCAATCCATGATTTTGCATATTATGATCTGATTGTGTTGTTTATATTGTTTATTTTAATTTAATATAACAGTGATTGAGTTATTGCTAGAGTCCATTGTAGAGTTCACAAAAGCATGCAATATGACTAATCGACACAATTAGATAAAATTGGCTAGCTAAAACATTTAGTAATTCGAATTTCCTGATTAGGGTAACCTAATAGTAGGATTCAAAACTGTCATGCGATCATGTAGCGCTCTATTTAGAAACGGTTCAAGTAGAAAAGAGTTTCAAGATTACAAATTAGCTAGAGACATAAGTTCATTTAGTTCATATTAGGAATCTCTATGATCCAATATAGCAATTGAGATTGAATAAATTACTTAGGATTAGGTAGTAAAAGACTAAAGATTTACTAAGGAATATGTTATCTTTTTATTAATTTAATTACTTTGTTTGATAATTGTTTTTTCATTGTTATTCTTAGTTAATTGGTTTATTTAGTTTTCTTATTTTTTATCTTTAGTTATTTATTTTACATTACCATTACAATATTCAATTTCCACTCTTAATTTATTCCATTAAATCTTTTATTATATAAGTCAAATATTTGAATAATCCCATTTATAGTTCCTCATGAGATCGATACTCGGACTCAATTCGTTTTATCTATATTGTAACTTAACTAGGTGTGAGCCTCGTAATCCTACGTGTCAGGTTTTGAGCAAGTGATTTAGGTTGAATGCAAAAGTAGACCAATTGGGATGATATTTCACATATGAGTCCTAGAGGTTAGACCAAGACACACCATAGGTCTGGATGATGAAAATGTAATAAACTTATAATATTATAGTAAAAAATAGTTAATTTTACAAAACTATGTTATATTGTATCTCATATGTCGTAAATGTGTGATTTAGGTAACTATAACATTATAAAAGGACATAAAATAATATATAAAAATAGTACCCATGCTTTCAATCTAATTATTATACATAAATATATACCAAAAAATATTAAAAATATCCAAAAATACATATAATTAGCTAAAAATTAATAAGAAAAATAAAAAAAAATTACCAAACTAACGGATCCTAATACATTAGTGGGGTAGCTATTAGTTGATTAGGATAGTTTAGGACACTTATCAAGTGTGAATTAAAGAGTATATAACCATTCAAGAGAGAGAAAATCCTCATTTAGGCGCTACACCAATTGGAAATTATCACCATGTGCTCTCTAAAGCTTCTAAGAAGAATGAGGAATCTAGGAAAAATCAAGAGGAAGGAAGAAAATGGGAAGAAAATTTCTAAGAAAAATAGAAAGAAAATACTGCACAAATTGAGCTAATTCATAGAGCACAAGTCTAAGAGCAACATGGGGGTAAACCACCGCCACTATCCAACGGTGGTGGTACTAGCAAACTAGGCCAACAATTAGGTAGCTAGAGTGGGTGGCCGGAAAGTCACTTTCAAGTGAGTTGCAATTTCAACATAACTTTCCTTAATTTAGTAAAAATATTAAACTAATTACAAAAATTATTTTGAATTATTTTTACATGTAATTTTCAAGAAAAAATACTAACTTATAAAATTTTTAAATGAATATATGACCTCCTTAAAAAATTAGCTAAATAGAGAAATTTTTGAAGTTATTTTAAATGATCGTATTGATGCGGTTGCACAGCAAGATTTTTTCTATACTATTCGTTAACCATTTAAAGTGTGGACTAGCTACATTACTTGGTCGTAAGGTTAATTTGTATAAGTCATTAACCGCGTTCGGCCAGAACTTAGATCAGTTCGTTGATTCGACAATCATAACCAAAGCACAATGAGACCTCAAATATATAATTATCATAAATAAGTATCAATTGAAATAAAATTTTAGATTCTCGGCATTCCAAGCTCAAAGGATGATAGATCCATCCAACCTTTCTAGTTGATAGGCCCCCTCACTAGTGACTTCCGGGATCCTCCCAATTCTTACCAAGCTTTTCCTAAGTTGCTCGCACACCAACAACTTCCATCTTATGGCAAACCAAATCTCCGAGTTAGAAAACCTTATGCTTCACTTTCCAATTGTAGTATCTTCCTACCTTATGCTGGTATGTCGTGACCTTAGCTCTTCCAATGTCTCAAATTTCCTCAATAATAAGTCTAGCTTAAAGCAACACGACTTTAGTGCCATAAGCTAACTTAAATGGTGTCTCTCTCATTGCAGTTCTGTATTCCCATAAGATGTTTGATAGTTCATCTACCCACTTCCCCCTGACTTGATCTACTTTCCATTTCAGGCTGTGTAGTATAATCTTGTTTACGACTTCGACTTATCCATTTATCTGAAGGTGCACTACAGACATATAGTTGAGCCAAATGTCATGCCCTTCACAAAATGCTAAGAACTTGTTGTTGTCAAACTACAGGTTGTTATCTATAACTATCATGAGGGAACTCCAAATCTTAATATGATTATGTTAAAGACGAAAGCTTCCACTTTCTGCTCAGTAATCATTGCTACAGCTTCAGCCTTAGCCCATTTAGTAAAGTAGTCCACAGTAACAATGACGAATTATTACTAGGTGGTAGACTTTGAAAAGGGTTCGAGAATATCTAGCTCCTACTGGGCGAAAGGCCAAGGGCTAGTTAGGCTACATAGCTCAGTTGTAAGTACATTACTTGGCAACTTGTACTTCTAACATTGAAGACACTACTAGACAACATCCTTTGCATCTTCTCTCATAGTCAACCAATAATAGCCAAGACATAGTGCTCGAATGTACAGTATTTGTGCCTTTACATGATTACTACATATGCTACCATGTAGTTCAAATCATACCCTCCAGTCATCCCTTAAGAAAAGGCATCGAAGGTAAGGTTGAGATATACTGCGCTTATACGACTAACCATCAATCAGTGCGTAGTTCATAACCTAGTAAGCTAATCTCTATGCTTCCTTCTTGTCGTCAAGGACAGTGCCATCTTTTAAATAATTCACTAGGGAATCTATCCATGATTTTTCTCTTAGGCAAGGAGCTAACTCATAGCTCTATAAGAGATAGGATAAACTTTTCTACAAGATAAACTCTACAAAAATTTTCTCATTCAGCTTAGGGAATGCCATATTAGCCAAAAACCATTGACGTAAAGAAACTAAATAGGTTTCTCGATGATCTCCATACAATCTTCCTCTCTTGTGAACTCTGCTACAAAATCCACTAGTACTTGGGCCTTTAGTGCCATTCTGGGTTTATATTGTATACCTAGGCACTAAGCTTTAAGGCATATTTCGTCAACCCCCTAAGGAATCAGGCCACTATAATGATTGCCGCAATGGTTGATCGATGAGGATAATAATCAGGTGGGCCTCAAAATACAGCTTCAACTTTCTTACCGAAAGAACCACTACTAATTCAAATTTTTCAATCTTTATGTACCAAAGCACTCGTCCCTATAGAACATGAGTCACGTAATAAATGGGTCGATGCTCTTTACCGTCAATTCAAACGAGTAAGAGGAAAGTGTTCGATAGCTAACTAATAAATATAAGTATAAATTTTCTCTCGAAATAGGTATCGAAAGTATCAAAGGTGACACAAGAAATTCCTTAAGCTTATTGAAAGATCTTTCACAATCGTCGGTCCAATTGAATTCCTTGGGATTCTTTAAAATTTTAAAGAATTCTGCACACCTATCTACACTTCTCAACATAAATCTGTTGAGGGCAGCAATTCACCAAATGAGTTCCTATACCTCCTTGACCATACAAGGTGATTTCATACTCCTTATGGCTTCAATCTTTCTTGAAACCATATACCCAAGGAATTTCCCTAATGTTACGCTAAAGATGTACTTCTATAAGTTGGGTTTCATGTTATAACTCCTCAATGTGGCAAACGTTTCATCCAGATTAGCGAGATGCGGATCTTCCTTCATGCTCTTCATAATCATGTCGTCTATGTATACTTACACATTCTTGTAGATCTAAGATTTGAACATCTTCGTTACTAATCTTTAGTATGTAGCACTAGCATTCTTCAACCCAAAAGGCATCACCATATAACAGTACATTCCAAAATTGGTAACCAAAGATGTGTGGACTTCATCCGCTTCGTCTATCTTGATTTGATTGTAACTAGAGAAGGCGTCCATAAAAGAAAGCAACGCATGTCCAGCGATTGTGTCTACCATCTAATTGATTTTTGGCAACGGGAAACAATCTTCGGGATAGGCTTTGTTGAGATTCATAAAGTCTATGTACATTCGCCACTTGCCATTAGACTTCTTGACTAACACACAATTTATTAGCCAAGCCAGATAAGGCTCCTCCTAGATGAATCCTACCTTTAATAATTTCTAGACCTCTTCTTCTATTGTTGTTTGTCTCTTTAGTGCAAATTGTCACTGTTTCTGTTGAACCACTTTTACATTCTGGTCAATCAAGAGCTTGAGTATCATAACATCTCTTGGAATACCTAGCATGTCCGAAGGTAAACATGCAAACAGGTCAACATTAGCTTGCAAGAAGTCAATCAGACTTTGCCAGACATTTGCTAACATGGATTTTCCTATCCTTAGCGTCTTTTCGGGATCATTTCCTAAAGGAATTTCCTCTATATCATTCTTAGCATTCTCTATGCTGACTGACTTGGCTCAAGGCCCTTATATATAAAGACCGTGCCAATTGCTGATCCCCTTTGCACACATCGACCCCCATGGGAGTGGAAAACTTTCCCTTTAGATGCGTCATTGATGGGACAATGCCAAATAAATGTTGGCATGGCCGCCCCATTATCATGTGGTAAGGGGACCAACACTTGATGACGAGAAAATCCACTTTATCCTCTGCAATATGCTCGTCATCCTTGATCTGTATCGGCAAAGAGATAACTCCAGCTACTGGGACGGGTTGGTTATTGAAGGCAGATAGGTCATACTTGTAAGATCGCAACTGTGCTTTGATCTTGGGCCTCATTTGATCGAAGGCATACTAGAAAATGATGTCGGTTGAACTTCCTGTGTCAACAAGAATCTTCTTAACTTTAAAGATGATAAGTGCATCATCATGCGGCCTCTAAATACCCTCTAAATCCTCTTCTTTGAAAGATATTATATTGTCAATCCCGACCTTTTTTCCGTAAATATTGCAAACGTAATTCTTGGTATTAATCCAGTTTGAAGAACTCAATTAGCCTATACTAGGTCCGCCGATAATAGTATTAATTACTCTATTGGTTGCTCTGGTGGGATTAACATCCCTTGCATCTCTTATAGCCATTGTAGGCCGAGTGTCATCTTCTTTTTCCTCTCTTCTGTTCTGAGATGGTCTTTTGATTCTTTTAGTATCATGACCTAAAAATTTTCGCAAGTGTTCATGTTATATTGCATCTTCAATTGCATCCTTAAGTTGAATGCACTCATCTATATTGTAATCCTTGGCATGATGGAAATCATAGTACTTGTTCGAATTTCTTCTTAAGGGATTCCCTTGCATTCTTTTCGGCCACTAGAGGACACCTCTCTCCCTACATACCTCCATCAAAATTTCCGAGATTGGATGATTGATAGGCATATAGGATGAGAAAGTCAAGATCCTCAGTTTCTTCCTCTCAGTATCTGAACTATTGTTGTTGTTCATACTAAGTCTATCCTTCGCATTTTTCCATTTTCCATTCTTTCCATCTCCTCTGCTTTGATCAACCTCTTATCATGACTTTATGTTATCTTCCTGTCGAATGTATGAGGTGGCTTTAGCCTTAAACTCAGCGAAATTTTTTGGCTTATTCTTTGTAAGAGACTTAAAAATGTCTCCATGAGGTTTGACTCCATCGACTACGATATTAAGGGCCATACTCATATCCAGTTCTGGGATTTGGACCATTTCAGCCATAAATTTGGCCAAATAGTCCTTGATTAACTCATAAACTTTTGTTTAATGGTGTTAAGGATTGAAGAGTCCTTAATAGGGAGTTTACTAGTAAGAAAGTGTTGAAGGAACACCTATACTAGTTCATTGAAACATGAAATGGTATTTGGTTTCAGGTGTTTGAACCATATGCTAGCTGCGTTCCTCAAGGTTGAGGGAAAGGCTTAATAGGCCACTGCATCACTTAAACCATGCAATTTGGCTAGTGTACAGTAGTACTCCAAATGATCTTTGAGGTCCTTCGTCCCATCATATGTTTCGAACTAGGATAGCTTAACATGACGAAGTATTACTTCTTCTAAAATCTCTAAGACGAAAGAACTTTTCTTGATTTGAAACTGTTTGGTCGCTGCAACAGGGGTATTGACATGTGAGGTTCCCACATGATGCACGTACTACTGTTGCTTAGCCTTATCAATCCTCTTGAAAGCAAGAACTAAAGGTCTCGTTAGAACTTCAACTTTCTCTTTTGGCAACTTAGGTGAATAAATGGAATCAACGGCACTATTGGCATCATGATCACCATGCTTTTTGTCCTAATTTAGGTGAAATTTTTTATGAAGAAGTTCAAGGATTTGTTTATGTTTTTTATTTAACTTAGAATTTTCTTTGGCTACTTTGAGACAAAGTTACTTGAGTCAAGCCAATCGTTATTCATCAGTATGCCAACTCCCCCCTTAAGGTGGTGGGAAGAAGTACCAGCACCTTCACTTCTAATCATCCTAGTTCTAACCATATGGTCATGTTTAAAGGAAAACAAATGGCACCAAATGTTGTTTGCGAATTTTAAGATGAGGAAAAATCCTATAAGAGAAAGTAAAATACTTGGTACTAAGGCCAATCTAATGCGGCCACTCCGATGCCTAAGTTAATAAGGTAACTTAATATAGTAAGTATGTGAATAATAAGTGTTAGGACCCCTTACAAAGTTTCTTTCCGGTATTTATAGATGGTAGTAGTGTCTTAGGCAGTTGTCGGGATAACCGTTAAGACACGTGGAAGCTTCTTGACTTAATACTAACCCTAATATATAGGGTTAGTAGGCGGTCATGTAATATAACTGTACTTAAGATAACTGTTCACACCATAGACTTGAATTCAAACCGGCAACACTTCTTATACTCGGCATAAATGCTGTGTGTCATCTACCCAGTACGAATGCCAAGAGAATTGGTTACGCAGCATCTCGACAGACGAAAGGCCGAGTGTCAAATGAGCGAAAAATGACTATCAACAGATGAGTCATCCCATGTTATAGCAGCTGAGGATCGATTACAATTGATGAGTTAAAAGGTAAAAAATGAGAAATTGACACCTTATGCATTAAAAAATCAAGAAAATGACATATGTAAGCCACATGTCTATTTTTTATTAATTCTAATCCATTTGGAAATTATAAATAGGGCATGTACACTTCAAAAACAACATTGTGGAAGCAAGAAAATATAAGAAAATCACTCAAAAAATTAAAAAAAAAAAAGAAGAAGAAGAAAATAAGAAAATTAGAGCAAAAACAAGACATAGATTTAATCTAAGGCAATTCAATAGGTTGTTAATGTTCGATTGTGGTAGCCATTTGAGGTCAAAGAAAGCACCACCAGAAGAGGTATTCTAATAAGGTTGGGTGGCTAGAAGGTGACCGGAGGTAGCCAATTCAGATAAACCAAATTTCTGGCTAAAATTTTGTAAATTTTGTAAAAATAGCAAATGATATTATTTAATTATAAAAATTGGTTTTCTAGAGCTATTTTATGTGTAGATTAATTTAGTAATTTTATTTTAATTAAATAATTATAAAAAATATAAGGTCCATAAGATATGGCTCCATTTGGGCGAAAATTGAATTAAATTTTAGAAATATTAAATAATGTCCTTTCAAGTTAAAAATTTGTACATAACATACTTAGTATATATATTTAATTTTAGTGACAAGAATTTTTTAAAATAATTATGTTTACTATTTATTGTAATTATTTTGGATAAAACTAGTAATATTGTTGTTTAATTGAATTAATTAGTTTTAAAAAAAAATAAAAAATGAGCCCTATGTATTATGATTTCTAGAAGTTTATAATGATGTTTGGAATACTTTATTTTCATCTTGTGATTAAATTCATTTATTTGTTCAATTTTCACTAATTTCAAGTTAAAATCGCGATTTTCATAAAAAGAAAAAAGAAAATAATAGTTAGTTTAGTATAATTCATAGTCCATAATTAAACTACATACTTTTGTAAGCCTATGGGATTTTTTGTAGAATTATTCAATCTAATATACTATTTATTAGGTATTTTCATGATATAAACCTATATATTAGCCTAATATATGATATAGTAATTAGTCCTAATGAGATATTTGTTGAATTTGTAAAAGAATGGTATTTTGAGAACATAATAGGTGCTGTTTGGTTTGGGAAAATGTGGAATTTTAGGATTTTTAATTTAGATTTAGGTTTTTTTTTGTTAATTACGAAGTTATAATAACATCCAGTTGTATTGCTAATATGAAAGGGTATTTTTGGACATTTGGAAATATTGATTAGTCTTGATTCTTAATATATCTTAATAATATTCAAAATAACAATCATGATGATATAAAGTTTATTAAAATCAGATAAGAAATGAATAAAATATAATCGAAATAAGCTTGGAAACACAATAGTGAAAAATGTATAACATCTTAACATCAGCCCGTACTTAACTTGGGGCTTGTATGTATTTTTCTAGGTAAGATAAATGAGGATGGACCACATCATGAATGTTAAGATTTTACGCTACTATTAAGATCAAATAAGTGGATATTTTTATTTTTGTGCAAGTAAACCTATGTCTACTTGACTTAAAGTCACTTGTATCGTGAACTGTAACAATGTACTAGATTGACTAAATACATGATTCTATTGAATGTGTGTTGAATAAGTGAAATTATGATTGATTCATTAACATGTGTTTCCATCTAGAAAACTTGGAAACTAAACTGATCTTTAGGATGTTCACTTAAGTGAACCCTATATGAAAGAATGTAATATAAAGTTGAAAAGCAAAGCTAGAATTGAGATAGTTGAATTGTTTATAATGTGGAACTTGAGATTTGTACCTAATACTAGGTTATTGTACTATCTACTACATTCATGGCATAAAATGAAAAGACTTATAGGTTGAGTTTCTAAAAACTTAAACACTGTTGAGTTGGCTTTTAAGCATATAGAGCGGCATTGCTTAACTTATTCTAGCCATAATGTATGACTAATTATGTGTTAGATTTTCAAACCACAATGGGTGGTTTTGTTAGGGGTCCTACTCTTAAGCAGCTCCTTATTGCCTTAGGTTCCTAGACATAGTATCCAGATGCCTGGGTATGTCAACTAACTAGATGAAGAATTAGAAAAGTATAGAATATCGATACTGATGCATGTCATAGTATGAGCATGGCATGAATTTCCTGCATAAACAGTTTGTATTGGTTACTTGGATTATGAAATTGAATATCTTATAGTATTGATCTAGATGAAATTGTGTTTATTATGTGTTTTGTTTTATCCACTCTCACTTAACTCACTAAGAGTTAAGGGGATACTAATGTATCCTTAGGTTATGAAGAAAATTCATAGGGCAACAACAGTTGGGGGAAGTCTTTGAGTGTTTTGTTCTTTTTCTATGAAGGATCTATACATATGAAAAAAAGATTGTATTTTAGGTTTGGATAAGTTTAATGGATGTACTTTTTGTATAAACAAGTATAAAGCTAAACTCTGTTGTAATACTCCTTTGTTATAAATAGAACTTTGTTGAGTGTAAATAGGTATTCTTATATGATGGTACATCCTGTACTATGCCAGGATGTAACACTACCTAAATGAAAAAGACTAAAAGGATAATGTCTAAAAGAAGTAATGTACAAATAATAATAAATGGTATAAATGATAATTCAAGTAAATTAATGACTGGTTCTATAGATTCCTTCACATAGTTCTAGGATATGTAGCAACAGCATATTAGGGATGCTTCTAGTAAAAACAAACAAAATGGTATGATCATGATGGAGGGCCAAGAAGAGGTGCCAAGCAGACTTGGGTTCGTCTGAGAAAGTATGGCTGCGAATATGCGTTGGAGTTCTCGACTTTTTGGTACCAATGTTGTCAATCAAGAGCTTAGCTCAATCACGATCGAGTAGGTATATGCGAGGGACTGGGCTATCAATAGAGCATTTGACTATTTGGTACATGACTTTCGAGAGGTTTGTAATTACTCGGCTCAACATAAGAATTGGTCAATAGTAAGGATCAGCTCACCCTCAATAGGAGTAGGTTAGAATAAGAGGATTCACCTTGTTAGTCCTTTTAGGCCTCAAGCTCAATCACAGGTTAAAGGTCTAATGGCCTAATTCCTATCATTCCCAACTGGTTGATTTGGATTTGGGATCAAATCCAATTAGTATTCGTCCAATGCTTCTTAATGTTGAAAGTGTTTGAGACCTCATAATCTTTAGGTAGTTCCAATCTATAAGCATTATCGTTGATCTTCTAGAGGATTTTGAAGGGGCCTTCAGCTTAAGTAGACAACTTGTTCTTCCTCTTGCTCAAGAACCTCTCCTTGCTTAAGTGTAACCATATGCTAAGGCTCTAGGCTGAAACTACTTTGACTTCCTTTCTTTGACCTTTTCTCACATTTTTTTTGGTACCTTAATCAATCTACTAAGTAACCTTATCATAGATGTGTTGTAAGGACCGTGCTTAGGTTCTCGCGTTAAGGTCTTCTTGCTCAAATATGGGCATAGGTAATATGAACTTGTAGATGAACACACGAACCCAATATCATGTGTAACCAAAAAGATGGGTCTAAGCTGCAAGATGGCTTGAAAAGTAAATGATAGTCGAAAGTGAGTAGGGGGTTTCCTATACATCAATAATGGATATAATACACTAACGCCTCACATAAGTTCAGGTTACACTTGATATGACGTACAAACATAGACGGAGGTCACTCACCACTAGTCCACGCTCAAATGGGCTACATGAAAGTAGCTCAAGAGTAAGTAAGAAGACACTTAGCTCAAGATACGGTGAAAAGTTTAGTATATTCTTCTATATACTACTTTTTTTTACAACTATTACATTATGTGACTATTTATAGTACCTTGTTAGGATAAGTTCTATGCTATAGAAAATTATAAAACAATGGATCCCCATTTGCTAAAAAGAGGGAAAATACGAAATCGTGAGTAGTGAACGTCCTCTGTCAAAAAGTATAGTACCGTTGTTAGAAAGGATAACGTACATACGTTTCTCTGCGATTCTAACAGTGTAGTTAGCCAAGCAAAGGTGGGCTTCTCTTCATACATGTTCGGTGTTGGAAGATCGATACCCTAATTATTAGGGCAAGGCTGAGGTCAGCTTCAGAACGGCTCATGTTAGGGTCAGCCTCAGATGGTCGGCTCTTGATAGTTGTTAACTCAGCCTCGAGATTGTGGAGATTGCTATATTTAGATTTGACACTTAGACTAGTGCATAATAGAGGGTTCGGCTCAATACCACAGTTAATCAACTCGATAACACCTTGGATGGTATGAAGAGCAAAGTAGCTGGCAAATCAACCTGGAGCAACTACTGCTCCTCGATGGTTAACTTACCTCAGATAGCTCAACGAACGACCTAAGAAAGCCCTCAAGCTCAAGAGCGTATAATCGATCCTTGATCCCTATCATTCCTTCTAAGTTGTTTAAGATTTAGGATCAAATCTAGTTCGGGTTCGGGTTTGGGTTCCTTATCCTCAGGAGTGTAAGGTTGGAGATCAGCAATGTTAGAGATCGGCAATGTTAAAGGAGTCCAAAACTCCATATCCTTCAGGTAATTTAATCCTATAGGAATCAAGATTGATCTTTTCAAGCATATGGAAAGGTTCGTCGACCCTAGGAGACAACTTGCTTTACCTTAAATTCATGAACCAATCCTTGCTGAGGTGTATCCAGACCAAATCACCTAGTTGAAATTCCTTCTTTCTCTATCCTCGACCCTGCTTCTCAAGCTTAATATTAGCTCAACCTAGTTGCTCAACAACCTTTTGGTGCATAGCTTTGATGGCCTCAACTCTCTCAACAGCTAGTCGGTCATCATCAAGCATCGATTGGGGTACTTGGTCCAATGGTAGCTTGGGGTTGAACCTATAGGAAACCTCAAATGGGGACATGCTTGTGACACTATAGGCAGTCCTGTTGTATGCAAACTCAATTATTGGTAGGCATAGATCCCAATCGACTGTGTTTCATTTTATAGCAACCCACTACAAAGTTCCTATAGTTTAGTTGACAACTTCGATTTGTCCATTAGTCTGTAGGTGGCAGGACGTGCTATATAGTAGCTTAGTTCCCATTTGCCTCCATAACGTACTATAAAAGTGGCTTATGAACTTAGGGTCTCGATTTGAAACAATGGTCCTAGGAATTCTGTACTGCTTGATTACTTCCTACAAGAAGAGAATAGAGAAAATTGAAGCGTTCTTAGTTTTAGAACAGGACACAAAATGTGCCATCTTACTAAATCGATCCACAACCACGATGATGGAGTCCTTCCCTTAGGTAGTCCTTAGCAATCCTAACATGAAATCCATACTCAACTTAAACCATGGTTTAGTTGGGATCGACAAGGGTTAGTAGTATCCTTACTCAGCTTGACTCTTTGCTTTTCGGTAGGTCGTACACTTTTCTAGCATGGATTGGACATCCCTCTTCATCCTCATAAGTTTGGCGCTAGCAAAATTGTCCTATCAATCCCCCTCCATATGCCTCACACATTAGCAATTCTTGCGTAGAACAGGTTGGGATACATCGCTTTACCTTCCTAAATAAGTATCTGTCATCCTCTGATAATCATCTAGTATCTATCCTTCCTCACAACGGGCATAGATAAGACTAAATTATGGGTCTTCAGCATATAAAGTCTTGATAGTTGAAAAACCCAATAGCCTCATCTGCTGCTTGGCCAGGAGGGTATGTCGTCTCAATAGGGCATTGGCTACTACATTGTTCTTTCTGTTCTTATATTTTATGACATAAGAAAAACCCTCCATGAACTCAACTCACTTAGCTTTTCTTTAAGACAACTTCGATTGGCTCTTTAAATATCTCAAGTACTCATGATCGATATAAATCACAAATTCCTTAGGCAGCAAATAGTATTACCATACCGTTAGTGCTCGGATTAAGGTGTAGAACTACTTATTGTAGACGGAATAGTTGAATGTAGCTCCTCAAAGTTTCTCATTGAAGTAAGCAATCAATAGGCCTTCTTGTATCAATACAGCACTTATGCCTAATCCAAACGCATCACACTCTACTTCAATTACCTTGTCAAAGCTTGGTAATGCTAAGAAAGGGGTAGTAGGTAGCCTCTCTTTCACATCCTTAAAACTCCTCTGCTCTTTCTCACCCCATCTGAATTCAGCATTCTTCTTTAAGGGTTCAGTGAGTAGAGCCATAGTCGTACTAAAGTTCTTGATGAATCGGCGCTAGAACGACGCCAGGTCATGGAAACTTCTCACATCGGTAGGACAGGTCAACTTAGGCCATCTATGATCACTCTTATCTTCTCTTCATTAACTTTAATGCCACCTCTACTTACAACAAAGCCTAAGAAAGTCACCTCAAATTAGCAAAAATCACAGTTCTTCAAATTGGCATAAAGTTATTCAGCTTAAAGTTTCACAAGCACTTATCGGAGATACTCTTGGTGATTTTCTAAGTTGGGATTGTATACTAGAATGTCGTTAAAAGAAACCATGACAAACCTTCCTAGTAACTCTCGAAGCACATGATTCATCAAATGCATAAATGTGCTTGGTGCATTGGACAGTCTGAATGGCATCACAAGCCATTCATATAAACCATGTCATGTCTTCAATGCAGTTTTCCACTCATCGCCTTCACTCATTCAAATTTAATGGTACCTAGCCTTAAGGTTGATCTTAGAGAACACTCTTGCTCCACTTAACTCGTCTAGCATATCATCAAGCCTAGGTATGGAATACTTGTACTTGATGGTAATTCGGTTGATCGCTTGGCTATCCATACACATTCTCTAAGAACCATCCTTCTTTGGTACTAATAAGGCCGGCACAAAGTAGGGGCCCAGTGACTAGTGCACATACCCATTCTTCACGAGGTTATCTACTTGCCTTTACAGTTCGATAGCCTACTTAGGGTTCAACTTATAGGTAGGCTTATTCAACAGTACGACTCCTGGCTGTAGGTCAATTGCATGTTCGATACCTCAGATTGAAGGCAAACTGTTAAGTAGCTCTTTCGGAAATAGGTTGACAAATTCCTCCAATAAGGTTTTTACTTCGATCGACAACTTCTCCAAAGTCTCATCTCCGGAAGCCTCCTAACAAGCAGGTAGGCCAGTCCCTCCAACTTCATTTCTCTTTTCTGTTCAGCTCAAGTAATACCAAAGCCTCTTTCTTCAAGGTTTAGATAAGTTAAGATTGCATGACTTTTACCTGCTCAACAGTCATGAGACTCAATTTTAACTTTCTCCCTTCATGCCCTACAGAACATGTGTTTCTCCTGTCGTCACATATAACCACTCAGTCAAACATCCATGGCCAATACAAATTGGTACAGACATCTATTTGTTCACTCATAGGGCATCCTTATCACTGAGCTAGTGAAGCTTATAAGGCTTCAGGTAAGGTATGGTCAGCAATTTTAGTTGCTAGACCATAAATGCAGAGGCTGCGTTGGTGAAGCTTCTACTGTCAACAATCAGCGCGCAAAATAAGTTATTCACCTTGCACCTAATATGGAAGAGATTTTCTCTCTACTCGTCTTTAGGTACGAGATTAACACTCATTGTCCTTCTCAGTATTAGAGTAGTCAACATGAAGTTGCCTTCCTTACCATAAATAACTTCTTCCTCGAACATCTTGGTCTATCTATCCTCCTTCAACTTTCTACTTCCTCATCAGTACTATCAACCTTAACAATCAGTGCCTTACCTCTAATCACCATTGTTCGCCTGTTCGGATACTGAGTGGCCATGTATCCAAATCTTTAGCATTTGAAACACTTAATCTCACTCGTCTTCCTCCCTAAACTCTGGGCTTTCTCAAACTTCTTCGAAGGTTCCTTCTCCTCTGCTCGAGTAGTTTGAGTAAGTCGAGTCTTAGTGGCCTTGCTCGGTTCTGTTCGCACAAGTATACTCGGAACAGGTCAACTATTGCCAAGACTATTAACAAGTGTTCAGAATCTTCCTGTTCAGTGCCTTTCGATCCTCTGGGCAGCTCGAATTGCACCATCAAGTGTTCTAACGTCTAGGGTTTCTAGGACATCCCTAATCTCATACTTCAATCTACCAATGAATCAAGACACAGTTCGGTCTTCGAGCTCTATGACTTCACATTGAATCACTAGCATTTCTAATTCCTTAACATAAGTGTCTACACTTGATCCTCCTTACCTCAGATCTTACAATCTGTTGAAGGCATCCTATAGGTAATAGCTCGGTACAAACCTTCTCCACATAACTCTCTTCGTATCGTCCCAACTCCTAATCTCACATTCTCCTTCCCTTCTTCTAATAGCTAGTAAGTTCTTCCACCATAAGGCAGCATAACCGGTGAACTCTAACACAACTAGCCTAACCTTTTCATTTTTGGGCACTTCGTGGCATTTAAATTACTTTTCAATCTAATCTACCCAATCTAGGTAATCCTTAGCATCACCACTACCAGAAAAACTTGGAACCTACATTCTCAATCCCTCAACCCTAGGGGCTCGTACATTTATTTCCTCAAGCTCGTAGTACTCCTCTGCCTCATCATCCCCTTTTGTTTCCTCTTCAATCTCTTCTAACGCTAGCCTTCGTCTAGCATCCCTACCAATTGCTTTAGCTCGAGGTGGATGAGCTAGGGCATTAACTCGACCAACATAACCATTGCCTTACTATTGCTATTCATGTTCTCTAATGGGGCTATTTTTAGCTCATTGTTTGTTTTCTTGTATAACAGTCACAAAACCAGCTACTAAATTGGTAAGCCTATTGAATCAATCATCTATTGACTAAGGCGTAAAGCTTCCTTCTTACCCTTAGTCATGTCGAGTATCATTTTCTTAGTTTCCCAAAGTTCCATGAACACTTGACTCTAACATTGATGGTTACTTTACAATGATAATCAAACGAACAGTTAACTATGCTCTAATTTTACGTATCGAAAATAGGGAAAAAACAAAGTATAAAATACTACTCAACTACTAAACTCTAATATGAACAATAAAACCTCTATCGCATGAGAGCAATGACAAACTATCAAAAGAACACTGTAACAAAATCTAGCTCCAAGCTTAACTTGTCGCTTGATACTAAGATGATATGGACTCATGGATGAATACACGAACTTAATATTATTCATAACCAAAAGGATAGGTCTAAGCTACAAGATGTCTTGAAAAATAAATGATGGTCGAAGGTGAGTAGGGGCTTCCCATGCACTGACGATGGATATGACGTACCAACGCCTTACAGAAGCTTAAGTCATACTTGATATGACACACAAGTATGTTCGAACGTCACTCGCCGCTAGTCTACGCTTAAATGGGCTAGATGAGAGTAGCTCAAGAATAAGTAAGAGGACACTTAGCTCAAGATAAGGTAAAAAGTTCAGTGTATTCTTCCACATATTCCTTTTTTTACAGCTATTACATTATATGACTATTTATAATACCTTATTAGGTAAATTTTATGCTATAGAAAAATACAAAAAATGGATCCCTATTTGATAAAATGAAGGAAAATAATTTATAGGGAAAATATGAAATCGTACACAACGAACATCCTCTATCAAAATGGATAGTATGGTTGTCAAAAAAAGACAGCACGTACGCGTTTTACTCTGCAATTTTGACAGTAGTGAGCCGAGCAAGGGTAGGCCTCTATTCATGCATGTTCAATGTCGGAAGATTAAGACCCTAATTGTTGGGGCAAAACTGGGATTAGCTTAGGAACGACTCATGTTTTGGCTGGCCTCAGATGGTCAGCTCTTGATAGTTAGCAGCTTGGCCTTGGTACTATGGAGATTGTTGTATTCAAATTTAGCACATAGACTAGCGCATAACGAAGGGTTCGACTTGATACGATGGCTGGTCACCTTGACAACACCTTGGATGATATGGAGAGCAAAGTAGCTCGGTAGATCGAACTAGGGCAAGCACTGCTCCTCAGCGCTTAACTTACCTCAAACAACTCAGCGAACCACTTGAGAGGGCCCTCAAGCTTGAAAACGTGTAATCGATCCTTAATCCCTATCAACAAAAGTGTAACCAAGGGCCAACTCGAGATTAAAAACATAAACAACTTCGAAGGGGGTCTGCTTGGTGGTATCATGTACTGTATGGTATCATATATATATATGCAAGTTTATATACAGTTCATAATTGTGTGAAGGTTTAATTTTGATGTCATTCCTCTTTGATATAAAGCTAAATCCTAATACAAATTTTTGGAGTAAAGTTTAGATTTTGATATATTTCAATTCTATTATTGATATAGATATGATTTTATATACGACTAATTGAAGCTATAGCTAGAAGCAATATATATTTGGGAAGAGAGTATGTAATCCTTTGATATGTATGAAAGTTTATATGCAAATTCCTATTAGTTAAAAGTTCAATGTTAATGTAATTCATCTTTGGTGTTGAGTTAAATATTAAAGTACACTTTTCTAAGGTGAATTTCAAATTTTGATGTATATTCTTGGATTGTAAGTTGAGATTTGAAGTATATGATTTCGAGTGAAGATAAATATATTATTCGATGAACGTATAGGAGTTTGCTTAAGTAAGTTGAGCACTAAAAAAATGAAATTTGAAGGATATATAAGTAAGAAGCGTATGATTGAATAATGTTAAATGTACTAGAATATGTATGTGTAGAGATCGGCTTAAGCAGATGGATAACATGAGAGTAGTATTGAAAACATGATAGTTGACAAGGAACTTTTGTTTCCATCTTTTAATTAGGAGATATTGTAATATCGTAGGAATGCAAACGCTATTATATTATAGGCATAAATATAGGTGATATGATGTTTAGAGGTATTGATTTGTAATTGATTCTTAATAAGTAGAAACTTGGATAATACGGGGAATGCTTTACTCTTATTATGTGTATATGGGATGTACTTGATATAATTGATTTATGGATGCTAAGATGTCAATAGAAGACTTATTGTCAGGAACTATGTGATATTAGATTGGCAAGAATTGATTTTCAAACGATAATTTAGAGACTTAGATTCTATGCTAAGCTCCAACGTCAAGTATAGATGTATGACCTACATAAGTAACATCTCGCTAGTATTACTTATATAAAGAACATACTAATTATATGTATCATATGAATATCAAAAAAGTTGATCAAAATGCATGTTGTGGGACTTTTATAATATTGTCAAAATAGGAGATTCTCACTTAAAGGAGTTCATTAAGATTGAATTGTATACTTATTCATAAGTCATACATGATTAAGTATAAGGTAAACAATCACTTTTGAAAGTGAGATATTTGATTAACAAAGTGGTTAGATAACTAAGGAAATGATCAAAGAATGTAAACTTATTCCTATGTACTCATATACCTTAAGATTTGCTAAGAGTTAATTTCTACCACTTTCGTAAGATGATAGACCCAACACAAGCTGGATAGATGATGATTAATGTAAATGGAACTTTCCAAGGATTGAATAGCTTAAATTATAGTGTACAAAAGCTTTGATTTTAAGAAGTACCAAACCTTCTGAATTTGTTAAGATGAGTTGAAACTTTGTAGAATGAGATAGAAAAAAAAAAAAGCTCCCTTAACCAAGGATTGAATAGCTTAAATTAAGCTGAGACGGAAACATCTAGAATCTCTAAGTATTAGAAGGAGATGTACAAAACATTTAAGTGAAAGATAGGAGCCAGATTCTAATAGGACTTAAGGATACCAAGATTTAGATGTGTCAATAATTTGATCTACATTTGAGAAAGAAACTCAAAAGAATACTCCTAAGATAATTAAGAGAATGATAATTGGACTAATGATGGTGAACAACGATTAAAATAGGATATGAAATATAAAAGGCCTCTTACTTAGAGTTAAAGGTTGAATTTACCTTGGTATGTATTAGATTAAGAAGGCTAAAAGTTCCTTATTATAAGATGTACACTGTAACATGTCAAAAGATAATGATTAAAAGTGTGATAGATTAGAAGGCTAAGGTATTGGATAATTTTTATAACCAAAAGAAAGAATAGATTGAAGACGTAGAACATAACATGGAGTTTAGATCTAGTCTAGTTAAAAGGGGAGAATAAGTTTTGGGAAAAGAGCAATTTTAGTGGAAGTAAATTTTAAGAGAAGACAAGATGAAGAAATGCTCGAAAATTTAGTAAATTTGAATAAATCACAACAGTTATACTTTGAAAATGATAAGTAAATCTTAGTAAATATATAGGATTAAGATAAAGAAAAAGATGAATGGAGCCATATTTAAAGAGATGAAAAGTAGATGATGGTAAAAAATGTTATAGGAATAGAATGTGTAAAGATGTTTGAAATAAATTAGAGTGATTCATGGAAATAAAAGAGTAATACTTTTGTATAGCAATAATAGGTTATGGAATAATCCATGAAATCGTACACTTTATGTTGATTACGAAAGCCAGAGGGAAATAAACAGTATTACTAAATAAAAAATGTGATGGTTGAACAATAGTAGTCCTCAAATATATCCTGCGTAGATACAAATATACAAGGGGATGACAAATCTATGATTCATATGTCTCCCTTATCAAATTCCTTATCTATTAAAAGTCATGTGTCTTTTATATGAATCATTTGTCTTCGAGTTGATTGAGACATGTTGTGTTAGTCATAAAACTAAAAACTGGCTATTGTCTTTATAATTCCAAAGTTGTGTAAGCTTTGTCAACTCAACTCAAATTCATCCATCAACTCGGTTTTTATCTCATTTAAGTACAAGTTGTAAAAGGATCAAGACTTTCCAAACTCAACTTTGCGATCATATTTGCTAGTTTATAAGTGCCTAAACTCTAAACTACGAAGGCAGTGGAAATTTTGAGGTAAATTCTGACTAAAGTGGTGAAGCTAAAAGGTTAGTTGATTTAATTAAGAATGCATGATATGAGACAACCCATCAACATAATGGATAATCAGGTTCAAAAGTTAATGAGTAACATATGGAATAATGATGGAGGATAAGATATGCAATAATGATAAGAATTGAGTTGAAGGATTGTTGGTGGCAGAGTTCTAACTAGATTGAGAGTCAAGAAGTAGCTCAAAGTTGTCCCACTCAAGAATATAAGTTTCAAAAATACTTGAGTCCAAAGTCAACAAAATACATTAAATTAAAGCTTAGTTTAGTTGGTACAAAAAGTAAGAAATAAAGTGAAACTTTACGAACTTACCAATGTGAAGGTGATCTATGTAATGACAAATGAAATTATTGTATGTCTATGATTTATATGATGGTAAAAGGATGTTGAAAAGACAATAGGGATTACTGATATAAAGTAAATATTCAAAGATATTTAGTAGGAAGCCTTAAAGCTAATTACACTTAAGAAATGTACTAATTCATCCTACCAAAAGATAGAAAGAATTTAATATAGCATGTCGACTTACTTTACCCATGAGTTTAGCAGGATATCATGAAGTGTTTTATGCATCTATATTATGCAAATTCATGAAGAATTCCAATGTAGTATTAAGGTTGAACTAATGGACTTTCAACAAGACTATACAAAAGGGAACCACCTATATAGATATTAGATGAATAGATTTTCGAAAATTGAGGAATTGAAACGTAAAGTATGTGAAAGTACATTGCGGAGATGAACTTAAGCAAAACTGATTAGAAATAAAGCCGATAGACCTATAAATGGACTATACAGTGAAAAAGCAACCCATTCAAGTACTTGATAAATGGATTTAGAAACTATGAAATCGAGACATGGAATAAATAAAAGTATGTTGGGGAAACAGCCCTCAAGTAAAATTAACTTGGGAACTACAAGCAACAATGTAGAATGAATAAACATGGTTATTCTATAGATCAAATTAGTAAATCTTCTTATCTTGATTAATAATAACTAAATAAATATTGAAGTATTTAGATGTAGTAATAGATAAGGTAGATAATCAAAGTTTTGAGAACAAAACTTTTTGAAAGGGAATGAAAATGTGAGCCTCATAATCCTACGTGTCGAGTTCCGAGCGAATGATTTAGGGCATATGTGAAAGTAGACCAATTAGGACAATATTTTACGTATAAGTTTTAAGAGCTAGATAAAGACGCACCAAAGGTCCGAATTGTGGAAATATAATAAAATAATAATATTATTTTTAAAAATAGATAATTTTACTAAACTATATTATATTATATCTCATACGTCGTACATGCATGACTTAGGTAGTGAAATTTTACTAAACTATAGAGATAAATTAATTACACTATAACATTATAAAAGGACATAAAATAATGTATAAACGTACTACGCATACTTCAAATCTAATTATTATACATAAATATATAACCAAAAACATTAAAAATACTCGAAAATACACATAATTAGCTAAAAATTAATAACAAAAATAATAAAAATTCATAAAAAAATCACCAAACTAGTAGATCCTATAAGCTTTAGGGTGTGATACATTAGTAGGATAGTTGTTAGTTGATTAGGATAATTTAGGACACTTATCAAGTGTGAATTAAAGGGTATATAACCCTTGAAGAGAGAGAAATCCTCATTTAGGCACTACATTACTTAGAAATTATCACCATGTGCTCTTTGGAGCTTCTTAGATGAATGAGGAATCTAGGAAAAATGAAGAGGAAGGAAGAAAATGGGAAGAAAAATACAAAGAAAAACTATGCAAACTGAGTTAGATCATGAAGCATGCGTCTAAGGACAACCTAAGGTTAAACCACCACCACCATCCAACAGTAGTGATAGTGGCTAACTAGGCTAACAATTAGGTGGTCAGAAAGTCACTTTTCAAGTGAGTTACAATTTCAAGCCAATTTTACTTAATTTAGTAAAAATAATAGACTAATTATAAAAATTACGACAAAAATAATCATGTATCAGCATATGTATACCAAAAAATATGATGCTAAAGTAAGTCACTTAGAAAAAACTTGTAATTGGCATCGATTCAAAAGGTTGGTCTTGTCATGACTTAAAGGACGGTCTAGTTATGGTAGATGTCATATATAGTATGAAAGACCACAAATTAGTTACCTTTCCAATCATAGACTATTCATACAATATACAAGACTTCTACAACTACTAGCTTTCCAAGAATATACATATCAAAATGATATCATCACATACTCATATTCATATATATATATATATATATATAATTTAAACTATAAAGTTTATACTAAGTCAACATTTAGTGCATCAGTATCTACAACATTGTCAAAATGAAATACAAATAAAAGTCTATATACTAATGTTCTCTCGACGCTCCAAATGGCTCACTCTCACTCTCGTCCAAAGTATCCATGCTAACCTCTAGCATCCTCTGACCGGCGTTGATAAAAAGATAATCCTGCATCAAAAGCTTAAGAAGATGTAAGCTAACGCTTAGTGAGTAAAACCTTCACCCACACCGACAAGTAAGTTGTGATACATTAAACACAAGCAAAGAATGAATGAGAAATTAAGATACTAAAACAATGCATACAATTAATTAGCTATTGTATGTAACTTAGATTTAACGCCCTCCAAAATCAAGGTTAGAGAATATACGGCACTAATCAAACTTGGGTATTATACTAGAACTTATTTTTTACGAAACTCCACGTTTCATATTTTGACCAAAACAATTCTTTTATTTTCATAAAAACTAAGTTCTAAGTATAATTGTGAGTAGGTTCTCACAATCCACACTCACCCCCAAACAGAGGCCTCTAGATTGGACCCTTATCCAAGCAATTGACGCCTCTAATGTCTAGTGTTTCCATAGGCTAAGGTAAGGTCATATAGTATAAGTGCAACATACTAAACCATTATACTTTTAAATAACAACCCCCCATATGGCCTCTTTGTACCTCCGTATAATGGACGGCCAGAATTAGTTTATGCGATACATGTCAATGCATGTTCTAATTTTATCTCATCAGCCAAGTATAATTAGTTCCAATTATTATCTGACTAAACAATATCACGAACGATACAATTACTATCCAATTACTATTCAACAAGCATGTCGTTATTAGCATTTTAAGGTAGTTTCACAGCTCAGCAAACAATAGCATACACCAGCATTTCTTGACCCCACACAACATTCAATTAATAATGTCATTTAAGTTCACTAACTACAAGCATGGAATCATAAGGAAATTACTTACTCGACCATGTCGTCTTGCATTAATCATAATAATCGATTAGAAGATCCAAACTCTCGTTGGGATCACCTGATCATTACGAGAGGAAATGATAATAAATAATTGAGTTAACTAGTAATTCTAGATAATTACTTACCTAATTCTACTTAAGTTACTACCAATTTCTCACCTGGTTGAATTTTATCACTAACTGTATATAACTTTTTCATTTTATTTCCGATATTTACAAACTTATAATCGTATTTCATTATTTTCGAATGTACGTTCATACAGTAAGGTTCATTTTGGATGTTAAGACTTGTTTTTCACAATATGGGTTTAATTTATTGAAATTTTAATTATTGAAGCTTAAATATTTGTATTGTCTATTTTATATCTTATTTTAGTATTTTATGATTTAATTAACTATTAGATTCTTATATTTTGATAATTTTGTATTATTATTACTATTTTACGTACTTAAATGAGGTTAACTCAAATTGATATGTGTTATAGGCTAATAGTAGTTTCGGCCCACATATGTATACATGTGTATATATTATATATTTTATTATTTTATTATACTATTTTATAGTATTTTAAGTAATTATGTTATAATTTACTTATGTACAACTTTTATACTTATGTATTTATATATTTTATCGTATGTCATGTGTATATATACTTCTAATATACTTATATGTAACTAGTATGCTTATACATATACTCGTACATACATACAATTGTATACATATTTTCATATGTCCTCCATACCCCTTGAACAAATCTGTATGTAATCCATATTTTTGCCTCTTATGAGTATAATTAGTAGGCCATGTGCATTTATACTTAGTATTTTCCTTATTTTAGGTTATGTACATAGAAGATATTTATGTATAAGGGTATCCATATATATGTACATCAAGAATCGCCTTATATAAGTATACTTAAGCATATGTATACGTGCTCCTTCTACACTTATATATATATATATAGATATATATATATATATCTATATATATAGATATATATATATACCCATACCTAACTAAGTATTTTACTAAAATTCATACGTGAATATCTCACATGTATCCATATGGTATATGTACTTATGCATTTCATGTATCCATATGGCATATGTACTTATGCATTTCTACTCTTTTACTTAGCTATTTCTACACTCCTATGTATGGATATAGAGATTTTTATCTTTAATAACATATATGTACGTATTACATGATAACTCGAAAATTAACATAACATAAACAACTAATTACTAATAAGATGAAAGATCATATGAAAATATACCTCTCTCTCTTTTATAATATGAAAAAGAAAGCAAGTATATATGATATAGTAGTTTTAGTAGTAGTTGAAGTTGTGAAAATGAAATTGAGAAAGTGTTGGAAATAGAAAAGCAAGGAAGGGGTCATGGTTTCAATTGAGAGGAAAAGGGGGTTTCTTATGTCTTAGTTTGTGTTTTTATAGAAGAAATAAGTAGGGTTTAGGATGTTCTAATTGTAGATGGCAAGAAGAGGATAAGAAGAAAAAAAAAATGCATATGAAAGACGAGAAAAAAACTTTACAAAAGAGAAGAAATTTCTAGTGAAAACGACATTTATTGACTTAGTCGATATTTGTTGACTTAATCAACTCTCTTAAATTTGTATGAAATTAATATACGTGATAAGAATTAAGGATAATTAGGAGAAAATTTAAGGAAATGAAAGGAGATATGGAGTTAAATGAAATAATTAGTAAGAATAGTTATTGGAATCTATTTATAGATATTTATATGCTCATATAAGATTTAGTATCATACTTAATGTAATTAGCATGAAAAACACAATTTATAGTACTAACATTGCTTATATGTAGTGAAAATATTAACTAAACACTTAAATCTATAAATAATAACTTAGTTATATACCTATAAGACTAACATAATTTATAATGCAATATCTTAGTTTCTACTAAATTAACTTGGTATTGTACATATTTATGAATAATTGGAAGTTATCTTTGATCATTTGTTAATGATTTTGTATGATTTAACATATTATTGAGTATTGGTACTCAATTAGGGTTTTATCATAGAATTACATCAAATTGGTATATTTATGCACTTAAATTTATCATTTTATGATTTTTATTACTTTAGAGTACAATCTCTAACATTTACATATATTTAGGATCTAAAAATTTTACACGCAATTAATCTTCAATTGTTATCGTAGGGTTTTTCTCTTAACTAGCCTTGTCAACTCTTAGAGTCTTCTACTATACTAAGGTATACTTTAAGTATTAGGTTGAAAATTTTAGAGGTTTATAGGTCTAGTAAAGAGAAGGACCTAATCTTTAGTTTAGAGGTTTGTTCAAAAAGTTAGTTGGTGAAAGGATCTTGGCTATAACCATGTCAAAGCCTTGTTTAGGAAGTTATTTGGTGAAGGAAGCATAGTTGAAATGATTTTAAAGACTTGACCAAAGGGTTAGCTAGTATAGAAGGCCTAGATGAAATCTCTTTAAAGATAGGTTTAGAGGGTTAGTTAGAGTAAGAAGTTTAATTAAAATAACATTAGAGGCTTATACAAAAGGTTATCAATTTAAGGACACTTGTATCAAGGACTTCTTTAGAAGGTTCTTAGACCATAACTTGGTATACACAAATCTTTGGAACCTTGATCAGAAACTTCAATAGTAAGCTAGAACTCAATACAAAGCTTACACAACCATACTCAAATTATTAAAATGAACTCATGTACTTTATATTTAGTAAAACTAAAGTCATTATATTCATTATTTAAGGGTAAACTGAAGTAAATAAGACTGATATGCAAGATTATCAAGTGCTACATGTCTAGGAAAGTGAGATCAGTGCTTCATCATATTCGAAAGTATTATTTCAGAATGCTTGGAAGCCTTAGTATGTGTTTAGTTTGTGATTGCAAGTTAATTACCTGTATGTGTACAATATGTGTGCTTCAAGATTGTTTTGCTATTATGGAATGCTGAACTTTATGTATTGATTGCTTTATGTTACCACTTGACTGGACAATTTGAAATTACTTAATCACCTAAAAGCAAACTAACTCAAATTTAGCTTAACTTCTAATTAGACATGCATCGCAACTCATTAGGAGAGTAACTAGGATTCTTAAGCCAAACACGAACCACTTCAATGAAGATAACTGAAATAATTTTTTTCCTATCCTTAGTCTAATTAAGTAACAGGAGAGGAGGTTGTGGTACAGTTAAGAAGTGTGGTTTAAAGGTAGTCTTAAGCAGAAAATGCTTTCTACCACATAAGCTCCGATCTGGTTCTAATTTGTGTGTGAGACATTAAACACCCTAAGTTAAATTAGAGCGAGTGCAATTACACTAATCTCATGATAGACCGGATAACATTATACGATGGTACTTGCTTGTATATGCATAGCATTTAACTAAACTGCTTGAAAAACTTGATTACTATGTATCAGATACGTACTATTGGCTCTATCTTACTTACTAAGCAAGTTGTCTCTTATTCTCTTATAGTTGTTTCACAAGGTCCAAGTAAATCACTAGTATATCTCTAAATTTTAGAAGATTAGAGAATGTGATTGGGGGGTAAGATTAAAGATAAATTAGTTAGATTTCTATTTTGTTTATTGACTTTACTAACTTTTAAGAAAAGCAATAGATGGCCTTGTAGTTTTTAATTACTGATATTTATTCTTCGCTCTATAAACCTATGGACTTTAATAAACTCTTTACTAGTCCCATTTTCTTTTCATATCAATATAATTCTTGAAAATTTTTGTTAAATTCAAGATTTAGTACTCTATATGGTTTATAAAAATTGATTTTTCTCGGATTAAACCACAAAGTTGTTTTCATCAACTATTTTGAACAATTGCACTATAGGTTTATATTAATTGAGTACGTGATTAAATGCCTCAAAGTGATAGGGTTGTGAATGCCTTACATAAACTATACTTGTGTTAGTAGCTAAGGTGGTTAGCTCCTTATTTACGTTAGTATATACGGGAAGGCTATTATGACTCGTTGGTTTAGCGCATGACATTAAATGCATTTACTTAACTAGCGTGGTATACGCCTCATCACTAACCCTTTGCTTAAGGTGTATGAGTTTGATCTTGGCTTCCTACCTTGCGTTTTAAGGACGGAACTGGCCTTAGAACTCTCTTATAGAGTTTGGCTATGAGTTAATCTCATTTGCTTTTCTTTTCCACCAAATCATTACCTCATCCTTCAAATATAAGGCTGTTGTTCTTAGTTTACTCCCATCATCAACAAGCCTAATCACCCTAAAAGTGTTGCTTGACTCCCCATAGAAAGTTATTTACCTCTCTTACATATTATGTTTCCTTGAAACACTCCAATTTAGTATCTCTACCTTTGTCCTTATTTAGATAGTTGTTGCATTAGCAATTGCAATTGGATACCACTAACTAATTCTTGAAGTCTACAATCTCTTAATGCATAGCCTTAATAATCACATCAGTTTTGGCTTCAAAAGCTTCTTCTTTGCCTTTAGGTGTATTAATCTAAGTATCAAGGGTACCAACCTTTTCTTCAATAGTTCCATCATGTTGTTTAAGTTCTTCCAAGCCCTGATTTAAAGTCCCTTATAACTCACCTTGGAGTCTTTCTTCCATCTCCTCCACTAGGGTTTGATCATCATTCATCTACTCCTTTACTTCATCTATACTTAATTCTACCTTATCCATCTTAGCGAGAAGAGAGTTCAACTAATCCTTAGACCTTACCCTCTATTTAGTAATGTAACAATCATCTTGATCAGCCACTTTATCGACCCTTGAGACATTGTTCTCTACTTTAGTCAACATCCTTCCGTCTTATAGCTTTCCTTGCTCTAATACCACTTGTTACAGGCATACTCCTTTAGATGCTCTCGTATGGCACTTGGCAATCTTAACCAAATTAAGGAAGGCTAAGTTTAGCTTATGGAAATACATACTACTCAGAGAGAGAAAGTAGAGAGAAAAACTCTAAATATCAAATGAATTCTATTTAATGTTTAGATGCCTTACCACTAAAGGGGTCCTTCTATATATGCAAAAAGTCTTGACAAATGAATAGCCAATATTAATCTCATCTAACAATTATAGTTAAATTACATCTACCTACCCATCTACTTATCGTACTTACTTTATATATTGAATCTGAAGTTCTCTAGAATTTTCTTAGAACCTTTTAGCTTCTAAAATCTTCCTTGAGTATAGGCTTGGGACTTTCTCTTCTAATGGGCCATAGGAACCTCCTTCTTATATCTTCTTTATCCTATCTCCACTCATCAAGCTCATATTGGGCGTACTTCTAGAGTTTTAAAAATTAGTTCATGAGTGATATGCCCCTTCCTAATTTAAGTTGCACTTGATCCACCCTAAGTTTTCTCAATCGATCTCCTCTCTTTAGGG
This sequence comes from Lumnitzera racemosa, assembly GCA_024138005.1. Lineage (NCBI taxonomy): Eukaryota > Viridiplantae > Streptophyta > Magnoliopsida > Myrtales > Combretaceae > Lumnitzera > Lumnitzera racemosa. The sequence continues at coordinate 50,235,725 of JAMXBC010000007.1, forward strand.
TTTCAACTGCATGAGATCCATGCCTACTTAGTTTAAGCTACACTTGGTGTAAATTAGGTTTCCTTAATTAATCTCTTGTCTTTAAGGCTTAAGTTGCACTAAATATGCCTTCACCTAATTTAAGCTACATTAAGTGCATGCTAGGTTCTCTTGATCAATGTCCTTACCTTAAGGTCTAAGCTGCACTCTGTACATACCCACCCAGTCTAAGCTACACTTAATGTACGCTAAGTTCTCTTGATTGATCTCCTTTCTTAGGGTTTAAGCTACACTCGATGTGCAACTACCTAGTTTAAGTTGCACCCAATGTACACTAGGTTTTCTTAATTGATCGCCTTTCCTTTAAGGTTTATGATGAACTCGGTTTATGCTTGCCTAGTTTAAGCTACACTTGGTGCATATTAAGATCCCTTGATGGATCTCCATTCTTTAGTGTTCAAGCTATACTTGGTATGTGCTAAGTTCTCTTGATCAATCTCCTTTCTTTAAGGTTTAACTGCACTTGGCGTACACTAAGTTCTCTTGATCAATCTTCTATTCTTAGGGTTTAAGCTATACTAGGTACACCTGTATAGTTTAAGCGCACTTGTACTTAAAGTGCACTAGGTTTTCTTGATTGCTCTCCTCTCTTTTAGGGTTTAAGTTGCATCCAATATGTACCCGTAAGTTTAATCTATATTTTGTGTACACTAGGTTCTCTAGATCAATCTCCTCTTCTCAAGGTTTAAGTTACACTTAATGACCCGCTTAGCTTAAATTACGTCTGCTGCATGCTAAGTTCCCTTAATTAACCTCTTCTTCTTAGGTTTAATTCGCACTTAATGAATACTCACTTAGTTTAAGCAACACCTACTAGGTTCCCTCGATTAATCAGCTCTCTTTAGGAATAAAGCCATCTTGAGTTTGTACTTGCCTAGTACAAGATGCACTTAGTGCATGCTAGGTTCTCTCAATTAATCTCCTCTCTTTAAGGTTGAAGTTGCATTCAATCTATGCTCTCCTAGTTTAAGCTACAATCGATGTACATTTAGTTTTCTTGCTTGATCTCCTCTCTTTAAGGTTTAAGCTATACTCAATGTTCATCTACTAACTTCAAGCCACACACACTGCGTGCTAGGTTCTCTTAATCAACCTCCTCTCTTCAAAGTTTAACCAACTCTCAAAGCATGCCTAGTTTTCATAGAATCTCTTCTATAGGGACTGATATCTCTTTTCCTAATTTTCTTTCTCCATCTCCATAAAATCTTAATAAATCATATTTTAAATGGTTGGCTAATTGTGGTGCCATTCTAATTTTCCCAAGGCAAAAATAGTATTTGTTTTAACTTTATACTAAAATTTTATTCAAATTTCACTACAAAGAGGAGTAATTATAAACATCTTATATTTTCCCCTAAATTCCAACTTAGAAAAAAAAATACGAAAAAAAAAGATTGAAAAAAATAGCCTTGTCCTAAAAATACAAAAAAAAATGAAAAATTTTGAAAATTAAAAAAAATAATATTAGTATTTCATACATCCTAGCTTAGCACGAAATGTACCATTACATAGGAATACTTGTTGAAAACTTAACTCAACCTACTCATTCATCAAAAAACAACTTTATTTACATGATAAAGAGGTTGCTACATCGAAGTTTAGTTGGATATTCATTTACAAATTATATATACAATATAATATTTATATCAAAACATAAACCAATTTTTTCTTTTGTCATCTTCACAATAGTAAGATTCTCAACTTAGTACAGGTTCCATATAAAAGTTGCCATCTCCAACTTATACTCTTAGTATACATTTCCCTAATATTGGGCCCTTTTCGACAGTATTAACCTGAAGATAAAATATTTTATCCTCTCAGCTATTGAAACTAAGTAAAGTAGATAATAAACAATACAATATATACAATATCACATATCACAACTAAAACAATTTAATCATAATTCGTAGGTTCAACTTCAGATATATATTTACCCAACTAGGCATTTATTGTTAGTCATGTAGTATGTTATGATAATGCAGGTTGCATACATTGGTACTGATATCCTATGCTCTTTGAATTTTCATTCGGTTAGACAATATAGTCGAGCATCTAGATATAACATTTAGGAACCTACGAGCAACAAAGAGCTGTTTGGGAGTAGGACCCCCACCAAATTGGACCACATACTGTAGCCTACCAATATAAAAAAAGGCAACAAGGACTTGTCTAGGAGTAGGACCCCTAACTTTGTTTTATAAAATTACACTACACACTATAGTTCACCAAATCAAAGAGACAACAATGCCAAATTAGACCATACATTATAGTTTACCTAATCTAACTATCAAAATAGTCACAATATTTGGGCAAAGCAAATATATATGCCTCCAAAAACTAAGTTTGTAAAGCTACAATTTTTCCTTAATGGCTTGAAAACCTTATTCTAAAATTTTTTACCCATAGTTCCCTTTTTGTACCATAACATACCGTACCATACCATACCATACCATACCATGCCATGATATGCAATAACAACTTAAAAATATCAATCAACACAATCAATCTTTAAGTTTTATTTAACCTAGTTATCTAATTCTAGTTTTCAAATTCTCCTTAGCAAAAATCTAGCATCTCACTTAGGGTATATTTAGGTAAATACCTAGAAGATTGAGTTAACAATCATTTAATTTCCCTAATTAACATAATCATTCATGAGCACAAATCATCACCTAATGTAGTAGCATAACAGTTTAACTAAGATATAGTTATTGTCATTCAAAATCGTCATATTAACATCTACTATAGTAGCATATCAATTCACCTAAGATATACATATATTCAATCAACATAGTATCAAACAATATATGGTATTATAAGTAGCAATATATCTACTCCAAACATGAGTTAGATTCACTAACTTGGGCTTAGTAATACTACAAAATTCTAAACTTCGTCATATGGTATTTCCTTACTTGTCACACTTATGAAAATATAAACACATCTTCTAAGTTAAGTAGCAGTCAAATCTAAATTCTTATAAACTTTCTCAACCATGCCTTTAAACTTGATTTAACCATATTTTACTTATTCTTTATTCAATTTCAGTAAACTTTATATCGTCAGGATCGTTATTTTGTATACTATTAAGATATCTTAAAAATTAAGACTAATCAATATTTTCAAAAGCTTAGAAATACCCTTTCTTACTATCGATTTGATTGTCCGTAATTGACACAAATAACCTTTAATACTAAACTAAAAACCCTAGAAATCACACTTTCCAAACTTGTCCAGCAATCCTTAATATATCCCAAAGTGTTCATTTGACATGGATTTGATAAATATTTTAATAGTACTAATTACTATATTACATATTAAGCTAATATATAGGTATTTATTAGGAAAATACACAATAAATAGAATATGAGCTTGATTGATTTTACGAAAAATCCTATAGACTTACAAAAATATGATGTTTAATTATTAATCATGAATTATGCTAAACTAGCTATTATTTATTTTTACGCAAATAGTTGTTTTAGTTTGAAATTATGAAAAATATGGAAAATAAACAAATTTATATGTGAGATAAAAACTAAGTATTCCAAATATCATTATAAACTTCTATAAATCAAAATACATAGGGCTCATATATCGATTTTATAAAAAACGAATTAATATGACAAAATGTCAAAATTACTGATTTTGTCCAAAATAATTATAATAAATAGTAAACATAGAGATTTTAAAAAATTCTCGTTTCAACAATTTAATACATTATATAAGTGTGTTATAGAAAAATTTTCAAGCTGAAGTAACTTTATTTAATAATTTGAAAATTTTATTTAAAAATAATCTAAACAGCGCATGTTCTTAAACAAGTACCCTAAATCAATGCTATTTTAAGAAAATAAAATTACCACATGAAAGTATATATAAAATAACTATGGAAAACCAAATTTCATAATTTTCTAAGCTAATTTGATGTTTTTAGTAAATTAATAAAAATCCGGAACTAAAATTTAACTCACCTGTATATGGTGCTCTGACCACCCTTCGACCATCACCCTATGTCGACCTACTTTCTCTCTCCACCACAAGTTTAAATTCCAAGTTGTTCTTTGTTAAGTTGCTTATAGTTTTAGGAATAATAATTTACCATATTTTTCTACTATTTTCCTTTTTTTTTTAATTTTCCTAAATTATATTCTTGTCTTTTTAAAGTACTAAAATATTGTAAATGGGGGTTTGAGTCCTATTTATAATTTTTCAAGTTTGTTTGATTTAATAAAAATTGAACATATGTATACTAAATGTCAATTTTCTAATTCTCTAGGCATCATATGTTATTTTTTAATTAATTAGTTGTTGACTTATTATTTCTAATTAGTCTTATGTTATAACATCACTGGATGATTCATTTATTCATTTTTTTAATTAATTTTTTATTATTTTATATTATTTTACCATATTTTAATAATTTATTATATGTATATATTTAATACATATAATACTTATCACATTTAAATACATATATATTACGTATAATTTAATTTTATTTATTATTTTTGAAAGTTAATTAATTTATTTCTAACATTTCACTATATTTAAAAACTTGAATTTTATATTTTTTATAATTATTAACTTTATTAATAAATCAATATTTTTCTTAAATTAATATTTTTATATAACTTATTTTGATAAATTAAATATTTTTAAATTATTTCGTCCAACTTTTTTAATTTTACTGTAAAATTTAAAATAAAATAGATAATATAATTTGATACTCAAAATTTAAAAACTCAAATTCAAGAATTATCCAACTCGATAAAAAACCCGAAGTATTAGGCATTTTTCATAGCTTTTATAATCTCCTCTCCAATTTTGATTACCCATTTATCTCACCTTGATTTGCGCTAATTTGTTTTTTTTTTTTTTACCCAATGATTTACACTAGATTTAAAGGTCCATAAATGAAAAGTACGTGGAAGAATTGTACGGATGTCTAAAAAATAATAACGGTAGGATAAACGAACCAGCACTTCTCTCGTTACTCCTTTTCATTTCACCTTATTTTCTTCCATTCCCTTACCCCATTGTGAATCCTTCCAATTTCTCATGGATTTTCTTCCAGTTTGTTTGATTTCTTCCATGTGATTATAGTATTGGTCTAAGATTACCAGGTGTGGGAACGATGGTAGGAGTAAGAGCAGCTACAAAGCTATCATCATTCTCATTTTCCAAATTCTCAAAACCTAGGAAACTACCTCCGACGCTTAGTGGAGGGATAGTTCTTGGGTCCTCCACCCCATGTATTACCAAAGCACGGATTATCAGTGGTATCTCTGCTTCAAGTAAGAAGAAGAACGGGAAGAGGTCTGAGAAAAGAACAATGGCAATGGAGTTGCTGGTAAAAAGGAGGACGAGATCGAACAAAGAACTTGATGAGGAGATGGTCGAACAGTACCTAGGTGTGGAGAGTCACATGCCTGTCATGTTAGCTCAAGTATTGGAAGTATTCTCTTCTACCTCCATCCGGAGTCTCCGCTCTTTTGTTGACTGCACAGTTGGTGCTGCTGGTCATTCATCTGCTGTCAGTTTCTCTACCACTTTATGTTTCTTCGATTCTGATTGATTCCATATGTGATTTTGTCTTTGTCTAGTAAAGTTAGAGAAGAAGTTTAAGATTTCATTTTTGCTTAAATTTGAGGAGTTGACCATTTTTTTTTTATTTTCCATCTTGAAATTGGTTTTCCCTGCTTTACACTTTTTGGCATGCGTAGTAATTTTTACGTGCTTTTCACTCTGCCGCTTCCTTCTTGTAACATTTTTCACTCTTTCATTGTTTCTGTTGCTTTTACTTTCTTTCTTGATTAAATTTTATTTGGACGCTGATAGCTGATGGTTTGTCTATTGCTATCTTGCTAGACAGATAATTAAGAGTCATCCAGAATTGCAATATTACATTGGTATGGATGTTGATCCAGTAGCCCATGAAATGGCACATGATCGGATCAATGCTCTTTTGCAACATGATTCCTGTTGCAAACTTTCAGAATTGAGAGCCGATGTTATCTTGAAGAACTTCAGATCTATTAAAAGTGTGCTCAATGAGGAACTTATGGACTCTGGAGTTGATGGCATCCTGATGGACTTGGGAATGTCATCCATGCAGGTGTGTCATCTTAGTTATTAGTCAATTTCCCCCTTTCATGAGATGTTGCTTCAAGAATGAGCTATCTCTGTGTCTGAAAGCTACAAGAAATAGTTTGTGCAAGAAGAGAGCAACATTTTCTCTAAAGCTTAAGATATTCCTTAGATAGCAGAGATGAGCTTCCTTTCTCAAGTGTCCTTGAATCAAAATCTATCATGCTACTGATGAAACCCATTGTCATATGATTTTATTTTTTGCATTCCTTTTCTTATTTTCTGAACACTGCAGGTGGTAACATTACCATCTACTAGATGTCACTTGTCTTATGTTCTGTTGCTTGAAACTCAAACATCACTTCATTCGTCTGTCTTCCTATTGTTGGTAGCTTCCATTTTGTGGCTGAACTAAATAATGAAAGTATGTGTGCAATTTCTTCTAATGTGTAAGTTTTCTTACTCACTTAGTTCACAGTTGGACAGCCCTGAACGAGGTTTCAGTGTGCTCAATGATGGGCCTCTTGACATGCGGATGGATCCCCAGGTAAGCTACTTTTCTGTTGTTTCTGAGTCCTTTGCTTAAATTCACTATGTTGCTTTCTTGAAATATTTTTCTTTTAAAAAGCATTTAGCTCTATGATGATCTGTCCTAGTCCTGGCTCCTAAAGGTGCCTTGCTTGCAAATTGGAATGGGTTTCATTTATCTGACTCTGAAGAGAAAATGGGGAAAAAGTTATAACAGTTATAAAGGTCATTTTTACTGTTAACTGTTCCAAATGAATAACAAAAGCAAGAAATGATAGGGTAGATATGTTCAAAGGGCATATATTATATATTGGATGTTTTAAGCTTTCTCCTTAGTCAAAGGCCATTGTAAAGAAGGGCAATGTTGATTGGCATCCTGTAACTAGGTGTTATATTTTATGGCATCCATATGTACTAAAAAAATCCAATTGTGCAGAAAAGAATTTATTAGGTCAATACCCTTCAAGATTCTTGCTTTCCTTTCCATGTATGTTGAGGTGGGTACTATAAGGTTTTCTATGAGTAGTGTACTCCAAAAGGAATTAAATTGTCAAAAAGGAAAAAATAAACTCACAAAAACCAGTTTCTTGGTCTCTTGAGGATCCAATGTTAGCAATACAAACAATTGGCTCCCTTGGAGTAAACAATGAAGGCCCAAGACCCAAGGAGAATGGTATGGAGAAGGCAAACCTCTTAACAGTTGACTGTTTGCAAGACATTACATTTGGTGTTACAGGATCACTCAGTAGATCTAACAACAGGTCCAGCAACTATCATATCAGAATCGCTATTGTTCTTCGACAATTTTCTTCTTTGCTTCCCTGTGATGAATGCGTTTTTGAGCTCGTCAAGAGAGAACCCTATTATCTCATGAAAATTAGAGTTTTGAGACGAAAATAGGCTTACTTTATTTTCTGCAGTTCTCTCTATTTGCTTACGTCCACAAGGGCAGTTATCATCTCAACCACCAACCTATTTTCTCTCTTATTACATAACAGCACATTCACAACTGCTTTATTACATAATCACATTACATAACTGCACACCCAATATGACTAGATGTGTCCAACCAGACTGGTAGACACAAACAGTTTCGACATACAGCAACACCTATAACATAAGACAATGTCACATAATATCTAAATGTATGCATCTTATAGGCTTAGCTCTTCTCTCCCTTATTCCGGCATGAACATACATGTTGGAATGAAGTGAGCTGGCTTCGAACATGGCTTCCCCACTCAACAACGCGCATGACCTCATGGACAAATTTAGGGTTATGAGCACACATCACATTGGCATCTTCCCACAAAGCTTCTGCTAGAGAATAGTGTTCCCAATGGATCGATACTTCTGGCTGTATATTGCTGAATCTGACATCTAAAACAGCTTTAGGAGATGGAATAGTTTGTCTGTCATGAGTGAGGGGGATGGTAGGCTGATCTGGAGCATCACCAATAAATTTCTTGAGATTGGAAACATGGAATTCAGGATGGAGCTTTGCTGATGGCAGCAAATGGAGCTTGGAAGCGACTGATCCCACATGAGCTTCTACTGAAAAGGGGCCATAATAACATGGTGACAACTTATGTTTCCTTTTATTAAGAGAAGTTTATCGGTATGGCTTCAATCATAGAAGAACCAAGTCTCCTACATTGAATTAGATGTCCATGTGTTTAGAGTTGTACCGCTCCTTCATTAATTGTTGGGCGTGACAAAGCTGGTCATGCAAGTCAGCGAATACTATATCCTTATCAAGCACGGCCTGCTCCACTGCTTCAATCATTGTTTGTCCAGGTGCATATGAAAGCAGACGGGGGGGTGGATGACCCCGCACCACTCGGAATGGAGTGGCTTTGAGCAAGGAATGGTAATTGGTGTTGTAACCATATTTCGTCTGATGAATCCATTCAGTCCAGCGCTTGGGCCTGTCACTCATAAAACACCTTAAATACGATTCTATAATGTGATTAACAACTTCCGTATGGACATTGCTTTGAGTTGATAAGCAGATAAAAATGAAAGTCGTGCCACTCCATTTGAACAGTTCTCTCTAAAATATACTGGTAAAGGTAACATCTCAGTCACTCACAATTGTTTCAAGAAGGCCATGAAGTTGAAATGCCATATCAAAGAAGACTTTGGCAACCGAAACAGCATTATTAGGATGGCTCATTGGGATAAAATGAGCATGTTTAGAGAAATGATTGATGACCTTTAAGACTGACTTACCATGAGAAAGGGGAAGACCATCTGCAACATACCTTAGGATTTACAAGTTATTGCCCAAGTTCATACTAAGTGCATTAAGTAGGGTGTATGTGTGTTGCATGTGTAGTTATGTTGTGTTCTAGGTCTAGTGTGTTGCTGTATGGATTAAAGTGTTTTGAGGGGTAGTTTTGTAAGTACCTAATAAATAAAAGGGTAGAGTTATAAATGAGAGGGTATAGTTGTAATTGTAGTAGTTAATGGGAGTAAATGAAATTAAAAAAAAAAAGGAAGAAGCAGGAAAGGGAGATGGATGGTCATTTTGCTGAAGAAAAAAAAAATATATATATACGGATTTTCATGAAGAGTTCCTTTGGGATTGGAGTGATTAAACCCTAGTTGGAAGTGCTAAGTTATACGTTCTGCTTCCAAGTTTGCAATTCTTTCTACACAATTAATCAAGTGTGAGTAACTATTAATTGCTGAATTCAAGTTTTTTCAATTAGAAAAAATTTTGTTCTACAGAAGAAAATTAGGGACTTCTCTGCCACAAGAATACAATCTCATTTGCGTAAATGGCTTGTGAGAAGGAAGTATGTCATTGACAAGGAAGCAGCAATTAAATTTCAAAGGGGTTTTTGGTTGCATAGGAACTATATTTTGGTCCAAGTCAAACTTGAAACTCATGCAGCCATGACCATCTAATCTCATGTATGAAGGTGGATTATTTATAAATGGGTATCTAGATACAAATACCATGTCAAATTGCTGAGCCATTAGCGAGGTTGGTTGAGAAGAAAGTATTATTTGTCACTGAAGGAGGCAATAATAACAATCCAAACTGCAATTCGAAGTCTCTTCTTCACTATGAGATCTCAAAACCACAAAAGTACTACTGTTGAAATCCAAAGGTTTGTGAGGCAACAAAATGCTCAGAAGTGGCTTCTAGGGATAATGACAGGGGCTTCCATGCGATATGAAGTTACTTCTAGCAGCATAATTGAGTCTGCAAGTAGTTCCAAAAATATCGTGATTCTTTCCTCTGTTGTAAAAGCTCAAAGGTGGTGGAGATGACTTTTGTTATGTAGGTTAGGAGCATAATTAGCTATTACTATTTAGTCCTTTGCCAGCGGTTGGGTTGCCAGGCAAATAATTGAGAGACAGTGATGAGATGCTGCCAAAATTCAATTGTATTGGCAAGGCTACCTTACACAAAGTGACTTGTGAGGCCAGCTTGCTGATCTGCAATGGAGAGAACAGAAGACAACTACAAATGTAGATGATAGTATACGTATTACAAACAGGCCTACTGTGGCGCTTTTGGATTTGCTAAATTTGAAAAGCGTCAACATTCTTCATATTTGTGCTACCTTAGACATGGCAGCACAACATTCCCAGAAGTGTTGCAAGAAACTGGTGGAAACAAGTGCCATTGACAAATTGTTGAAGGCCATCTCACCCAAAGCATTCCTGATCAGTAGGTCCTCAAACATGCTCTCTCCACACTAAAAAATTCGGCTCAATACCCAGATTTACTAGAAGCATTGATAGACCACTGTGGTTCAATGAAAACAATCCTTTGGGTGATGATAAGGAATAAAGAGGAGAACTATTTTATTGCTTTTGGGTTATTGAAAAAGATATGCACTAATCTCGAAAAGGTGTGCAAAAGGTGCTTAAGATGACTGCTATGCTAGAGAGACTTTGCACTCTAGTTGATGAATCTACTAAGAGAGTCCTCCCAGGAAATAGACGTGTGCAGGGAGTTTCCATAAAAGACAACACAGAAAGGAGGAGAAGCCATGGAGCTCCTGCAACTGGTGGGTGTTTTATACTAGGCACATTAAGCAGTCTGTGGTAGGGTATATGTGTGTTGCATGTGTAGTTAAGTTGTGTTGCATGTCTAGTGTGTTGCTGTATGGAGTAAAGTGTTTTGAGGGTAGATTTTAAAATACCCAATAAATAAAAGAGTATAGTAATAAATAGGTTAATTACAAAAATGAGACTTGTTTTAATCGTTTTACAAAGAGCTGACCTGTATTTTCTTTACTAACAAATACATGACCTGTGTTTTTTTACTTTTGTATAATATGTATATAGGAGACAGATGGCATATATTTAGTAGTTTAAATTAATATAACATAAGTGAAAATTCGCTAAAAATATCTAATTGATAAAAGAAAAATAAAAAATGGACAGAGTTTGATCAGAGAAGATTTAGGTGGAGACCTCATTGTGAACTTAACATTGGCTGTGGCCTCTAACCGAATCAGAAAACATAAGAAAGAAAAAACAAAATGAACACATTATATGTCGAGTAATCATTAGAGAACTTGAAAGATCTTGTCGGAATTGATGGAATGCTTTGCTGTCTTTGAAGAAGTCCTCTGGAAGAAGAAACTTTGACATGAAACGAGAGTATAATATGAAATCTTGCTGGAAAACTAAATTCACGCTGGGGTTGTGCTCTAATGAAGGCAGAGATTCACAGTGGCTCGTCGTATAGCTGTCAGCTTTTCATCAATGGTGTCATCAAGCATAGCAAGTGATTCGCCAGAGAAGAAAATAAGACCAGAGTTGACAATGCAAACACTTCCTCGCTTGCCAAAGAAGATCTTCTACAAGCCAAATAACTTTTTCTTTCTTTCTTTCTTTCTTTTTTTAATCAAAGTTCTTAAAGAATTACTGTTGCCAAAGAAGATCTTCTACAAGCCAAATAACTTTTTCTTTCTTTCTTTCTTTTTTTTTTTAATCAAAGTTCTTAAAGAATTACTGTTATTAAGGATTTTTGGTTTAAATAAATTGTTATTGAGAATCAAAAGTCGAAATATATTCATTTGATCCTTCTTTTAAAATTTGCTGATGAGATAAAGGAGAAAACATTTTCAGTATAAGAAAAAGAGGAGAAATTAGTGTGTGGAATTACTTATTAATTTATACATTTTCACTAAATTACTTTCGAAATTTTTTTTTTCCTTTTTCATTCAATTTATATATTCTTAATGAATTTTTATTTATATTATATTAATTTAAATTACCTATCCTAGCGTTGACAACTAAAAATATGCCATGTGTCTATTATATATGTATTACACAAAAGTAAAAAATGAGTCAATGTATTTGTCAAAAATTAAAATATAGGTTAACTCTTTGCAAAACAGCCAAAAACACAAGTCACCTCTTTGTAATTTACCCTTATAAGTAAAAGGGTATAGTAGTAATTGTAGTGGTTAATGGGAGTAAGTGAAATAAAAAAAGGGAGAGGTAGGAAAGGGAGATGGACAGTCATTTTGCATAAGAAAAATATATAGAGATTTCCTTAAATAGTTCCTTTAGGATTGGAGTGACTAAACCCTAGCTGAAAGTGTCAAGTTGTGGCATTATACTTCTAGGTTTGCAATTCTTTCTACACAATTAATCAGGTGCAAGTAACTATTAATTGCTGAACCCGAGTTGTTTAACCATCAATAAAGTCCATAGAGATATCAGACCATATTTGCATTGTAATTGGAAGAGGATGGAGCCCAGTGAGTTGATGATGTTTAGCCTTGTGCTGTTGTCAAATGGTACAAGCTAGTACAAGTTCCTGAGCCTCTCAACACATGCCATTCCAAAAACAATCTCGACTGATTCTATGCAAGCTACATTGAGAACCTTCATCGCATTGGTCATTAATGGCCTGTACAATAGTGGGACAAAGTGTTGATGTAGACTCCAAATAAACTTTGTTTTTGTAAAAAATCAGCCCCTCGTTGATGCTTTAATCTGCCCCCATGTCATTCATATTGATGCATTGAACCAGTGCCTATAAAGATGGAGAGTTTGCTGTCTCCTGTCTAATCAAGTCAAATGGATGTAGTTGAGGTGCAGAAATTGCAAGTTTTCAGTCTATCTCATTCCAATATGAAAGGGCATTGGCTACTTTATTTTCCTTTTTGGCTTTATATTCAATGGTGAAATTAAAACCCTTGAGCTTGCTTAACCAGTGTTGCAGAAGCAAAGTGATTACCCTTTATTCTAGCAAAAATTTGAAACTATAATGATTGGACTTAATCAGAAAATTCTGTCCCCACAAATAGGCTCTCCAATGGTGTATAGCTTCCCTTAAACCTATTACTCCTTCTCATAAGTGGAAGGTTCCAATTCTTTGTGCAAATGAGCAATTGAAAAAAGAAATAGGCCTATTTTGCTATTGCAACACCGCATTAATGCCAATGTTTGACTCATCGCATTCTATAGTAAATTTTTTAGAGGAATTGGGTAAAGCTAAGATTGGAGCATGTGTCATTGCAGTTCACATGCTAGGAAAGCACGTTTTGATTCTTTAGACCAACGAAAATTGTTTCGTCGTAGCATCTTTGTCAATGGTTTAGCAATAACGCCATAATTTTTAATAATTTTTGGTAATAGCCCATTGGCCCTTAAAATCCTTGCAAAACCTTGATTATTGCCAATTTTGGCCATGAAAGCATTGCTGCAATTTTCTGTGGATCAGCTTCGCTTTCTTATCTGAGATTAGGTGTTCTAAATAAGACATTTTTCTTTATGCAAAGCTTCAAAAACAACTTGTTTCACCTGAGCATAGAAAAAACCATGTTTAAATGCTGCAAATGTTTGGCCTATGACTTACTATAAATGAGAATATCATCAAAGAAAGCCAAAACAAACTTTCATTGATATCTTTGCCCCCCCCCCCCCAAAAAAAAAAAAAGAAAAAGAAAATTCATAGATATTCCATAATTACTTAATTCATCAATGCTTGGAATGTTGATGGTGGATTTGTCAATCCGAATGACATCAGAAGAAATTCAAAATGCCCATGATGGGTCCAAAAAGTCGTTTTCTTAGCATTGGCTGAATTCATTCTGACTTGATGGTATCCTAAAGACAAATCTAGCTTAGAAAAATAATAGGCACCATACGATTCCTCTAACAATTCTTCAATTACTGGAATTGGGAATTTATCTTTAATGGTCTTCTCATTTAAGGCTTGGTAATCTGTGCAAAAATGCTATGTATTATCTCCCTTCTTGACCAACAACGCCTGCAAGGAATAAGGAGATTGGCTAGGGCAAATGATACCCTTATTGTGCATTTCCTCAAATTGGCATTCAATTTCATCTTTTCGATTGTGAGGGTAACGATGAGGACAGACCACTGTGGGTGATGTTCCAGGTTGTAACCTAATAGAGTGGTCATGATGACGGGTAGGAGGTAGGCCCTGTGGTGGCCAAAAAACATCTTCAAATTTAGTCAAAATCTGCTGCCACTCATGAAGTCTATTAGCCTCTTGTATAGATGCTATAACCCCTGGTTTCTCACATCCTTCAGAGTACCCTGCGACACTACCTCTTTTCTAGCTTTGCTTGATTTCCATCTTCATTGATGAGAATTCTAATGCAATTGGCCAAAGCAAATTAAGCCAATTTACCCCAAGAACCACGTCCACACCACACGGGTAGGGAGTATAATCAATATGAAACATCTCCTCTCCAATTTCTAAGGACACCTTCCTACAATTTCTGCTACTATTGATTCTTTCCCCATCTGCCACCACTACCTTCAATTTTTCCTGAGCCTCGACTTGCAAGCCAAACTTCAAAACCAACATGGTGTTAATGAAGTTGTGGGTACTACCTGAATCAACAAGTACTAGAATTTTATGACCATTAATTAGTCTTGGAATTTTCATAGTTTGTGCTTTTGTCAACCTCACCATTTCTTGGAGCAAAATTTCGAGTTCTCCTCCCCCTTTATAATTGATATTTCCTTCCATTGTGTTGGTCTGGTCCTCATCCTTGGCTTCACATTCCAACCAGAGAAGTCTTTTACATTTGTGTCCAGTAGTGAAGGGTTCATCACAATTGAAACACAACTCTTTGGCCTGTCTTTTCCTTCATTTCTAATTTGGTTAGCCTCTTAACATATGTTCGTCGCGTCACTACAAGAGTAGCCACCATTGCATGTTGCCTTCCATCCGTATCCTCCCTTCCCAACACACCTCTTTTTCATATAATCTTGCCAAACTCATAGCTTGAGACACACTGGTGGGTTTATGAAGCTTCACCTCCACAGCTCTAAAGTCCTTTAACCTGCTGAGGAAATCCCTTATCTTATACTCAGGTGTAAGCAGCTTCACTTGGGCTGATAACTGTTCTGATAACCGTTCAAACTTATGTTGATAATTCTCCATAGTGCCAACTGCCAAGTTGATGCAATTTTTAGAGTCTGCCAATCTTATTGCTTCGTATTTGAGGATCAAACCATAAATTGCATAAAGTTTTTAAACTTTTTCCATTTGAGATTGGGATGTTCGTGCTCTAATTTAACATACAATAACTATACATCCCCCTCTAAATGGAATGCTGTAATTTCTACATTCTCCTCCTCACTTGGTGTTTAAAAAATTGTTCACACCTGTTAATCCAAGCATGCAAATCTACATTAACATCATACTCTGGAAAATCCCATTTGGCATACTTGGGCACAATCACTCCCCTATTAGCCTTACTGCTGCCGTCATGATTATCACTTATTTCCTCTGAAGTGCAGTCCCTTGCCCCATGAAAAGTTCCTTCATGTGTCAGATTGGCCATTTGTGTTGCCAGCTGGTCCTACCTTGTCTCCATGTGCTCCAAATGAACACGGTCATCCTGGTACATAGCAAGTGGATCTAACAACAGGTCCAGCAATGATGATATCACAATCACTATTATTCTTCAGTGATTTTCTTCCTTGCTTCCCTAAGATAATTGTGTTTTTAGGCTTGTTAAGAGAGAACCTGATGATCTCATGAAAATTAGAGTTTTGAGATGAAAATAGGCTTATTTGTTTTCTGCAATTCTCTCTTTTTGTTTACATCCACAAGGGCAGTTATCATCTCAACCGCCAACCTATTTTTGTTCTTATTACATAACTGCACACATACAACTGCCTTATGACATTATTACACATCACATTAGATAACTGCACACCCAATATGCCTATACATGTCCAACCAGACTGGTAGACACATACGGCAACAACATACAGCAACACATATAACATAAGACAATGGTACACAACATATAATATGTAAAAATGCATCTTATAGGCTTAGCTCTTCCCTCTCTTATTCCTGCTTGAATACACATGCTGGAATGGAGTGAGCTGGCTTCTAACATTGGGCTTTCATATAAAAAAGCACAAATGGTTCATAAACACCCCTACAGGAAGTGCCACAACCACTACTGCTATAAACAATACTGGGGCTTCTTGCTAGTTGAAGAGATGGTAAGCTTGGCTGCAAGAATACGGTAGTGGTTACTGATGGCTAGTAAGCAACAAGAAGCAATAGGAAAGGGGCAAGAAACAAAAGGTGAAAGAATTCAATGGAAGAGGAATTACCAAGTCCAAGATGTCAAATATTTGCTACTTTCATGATACCAACAGTTTATGGCTTTCATGAAATGTTCAGCTGGAAAAATTGACTCCTCTTTGACATATCACCAAGTCCAGAACAGCAATTCTATCATTCAAATACTCTATTCGATTGATTCTATTGCTTCTTGTGTCTATTGGTCTATTGGTGCCAATTAATGGGTAAAAATGTTAGATATTTGGAATTGCGTTGGTATGAATTTTCTTAACTTTCAACTAATTTCTCATCCACTCACATATCATGCATTTTAGAATTAAATATCTTTGTATTTTGCCTTTATTTAGTCTAGAACTTGAAAATAAGGTTTTCATTAGATCACCCTTCAATTATTGCCACAAATAAGCTGTTTCAATAACTATTGGGAATATAATTCTCATTATCTTAAATTAATGCTTGTGAGTGGCCAAGTACAATTGAACATCTAGCCCTGCTTTAAAGTTACTTGTCGTCTTTTGTTCTTGGAATAGTAAGCCTGCCTGGCTCCTATTGATGAGCTTGATTTACTATTATATATAGAAGAGGGCTTTGACCGACGCTGGATTTTATTGTATAATTATCTTTCTCTTGATTCAACGTCTTCATTCCTGAGATATTTTTATATCTTCTGTCTTGATCTCATCATTTGTGTGTATAGGTCCCTGTTTGCATGGTCTATGACTTTCTCCATTTCAAGGATAATGTGGCTATTGTAGGGAAGAAAGACAAACTATCTGTTCAGAAATTCTGAGATTACATATTTGCTCTTGGATATATGCTAAGGATGCAGAATGTTAGGATCCAAATAAGAAAGATTTAGTCATGTGCTTAGTTGTTAATTTTAGTTGGTTGTTAGTTGCTAGTTGCTAGCTTTTTGTCAAGTATAAGTAATTAGATAGTTAATGAGTTAGAGATCTGTTTGTAGGATACAAACAAACTAGAAATGTTGGTTGGTCTAACCAAGTGACATGGCTAATGATTGTGGGGTAAGGTTCTTGCTTAATTCCATCTTCAAATAAGCTGAAGTACAAGTGTTGGACATATTTCATTCAAGATTGCTTCTTTTGTGCTTACTGACAAAAGGCCAACAAAATTTTCTCTCTCTCTCTCTCTCTCTTCTTTCTTTTCTTTTTTTGGATTCTGAGACAAAAGGCCAACATCTATTAGCTTATTCAATGTGTGGGAACTATGACCTAATTTCATACATTATATTTTTCTGCTTAGGTTAACTAGTTAAAAATGCCAGACTTAAAAGAAAATGCATGAATTGATGTCTAGTTTGATTTGTATCAAATTGGAGTTATCCCAGCAGTGAACTGTTGAAAATAATATAAGAAAAAAAAAATAAAATATCCATGATATTTGCTCTTTTTAAATAGGATTTATCTTTGCTATTGTTTTCATTTAGCTTCAAGTTAATCAGACTCAAGGCTTCTGCTTCATTTAAAGATTTCATACATTTGCCGTTTTGCATAATATGTATTAGTCAAGTTTCTACATTTTACATGGCCAAAAAAGAAAAAAAAAAAATTGTTTCTACCTTTTACACACCTAGAGTTGTATCATGAAAAAACTGATCGTGAGTTAAGTCTGTACATTCAGTAAAGAGAGAGTACTAGCAGCCATGGTCAGTAATGTAAAGATCTAAGTATAAAGGAGACATTTTAAGCGACTGAAATGCAAACATGACAGGCTGGTCTGAGGGCAGAAGACATTTTAAATTCTTGGCCTGATGCTGAAATTGGGCGAATTTTGCGAGATTATGGTGAAGAAAGCAATTGGTTCTCATTTCAGAATAAGATTGTTAAGTACCGTAACCAAGGTGGATTGCATTCCACTGGAGAACTTGTGGAACTAATTCGAAGTTCAACTCCAAGGGCAAGTGGTAAATCACCTACACTTCCTTTGATTCATCTAATCCGTAGGTGCCAAAGATACAATGGTGTGAGAAATAATAGTTGATATTTATATTTCTTGAGGATCAATTTGTTTTTGCAAAAATCACAAGATCTCAAAGGCTTGAGCATTCTTTTTCAGAGAGAGCAAAATAGAGCCTACTTTTTATCTGCTTATTTTGGCAGGAGGAAGGCAAGGTTGGATAAAAACAGCATCACGAATCTTCCAGGCTCTAAGGATAGCTGTTAACAATGAGCTTAAAACATTGGAGGACTCTCTCTATGATTGTTTCAGCTGCCTTGCACCTGGTGGTAGACTCGCTGTTATCTCTTTTCACAGTCTGGAGGACAGGATTGTTAAACAAGCATTTCTCAAGATTATCAGAGTGGGAACCAATGGAGAAGCGGATGAAAATGAATTGTTACATGGAAAAGATCTTGGTAAAATACCAACTGATGTTTGTGAAGAAGCCTGGATCAAGCAGACAATAAAGGGTGTAAATGGGATAATTTTAACCAAGAGACCAATTACTCCATCTCAGAAGGAAGAGGAGTTAAACAGGCGGAGTAGGAGTGCCAAACTCAGAGTGATTCAGAGGATTTAAGGTGGTGATATTTGCTGAGTTTTCACAAGATTTGAGGTGGTGATGATTAACAGCTGAATATGGATTGGTGATTTGGCTGGATATTGAGCATACAATTTCCGGCTTGCCTCCCTCATCAAAACTCCTTCCTAGATCCAATCCAGCTCAAATATTTCCTTAAATAGCCGTTGCATCTCAATATCCGCTGGTCGTGAATTGAAGAAAACCTGTGGTGGAGGATTACATGGGACTAAGTCGAAGCGCCTGGTTTTTGCCTCCATACTGTAAGAGGTTCTTCCTGTCCCACCGACCATGAAGCTATTCTGCTGCTGATAGGCTGGCCTAACTTCCCTTTTCTGTTTTTTTCTTTTTTCTTTTTTTTTTTTAACGTAAAATTATAGAAACTAGTCCTTTTTTATTCTCTCCTTGTCTAAGTGTCATCCAACTCTCTCTTCGGAAGGTGGATCACATTCTTTAATTAAAGGGGTCAGGTTGAACTCGTATATTAAGTGTGTTAAAAGGATTATGTTTTGACCCACTTATGGACCTATTTATCGTCTGTTTTTCGGTTTACAGTTGTTTTTATGTAAAATCCACCTAAGAGTTTCCCATAAACAATTATGAGTTGACCTAAGAAATTACATATCCAAAAAATATTTATTAAATATGACATTGGGTCATAAGTGTGTTTTAATTCAACGTTGACACAATTGCGAACCGTTTTAAAAGGGTTGTGCAAGTGATTAAATGGGTCTGACTGTGGGTTTTGTATGGTTATACAGTTAATTCAAAAAAAGAAAAAAGAAAAATGATTAGAAAATAGTCCAAGGAAAATCACTTCATCCAGGAGGGTAGTGAAAATGCATTCAGTGTGTTTTTAGCACGATCAAAGTTTTGTGAAGAATGCAGCTTCGAGTGAAAAGTAAATTATCATTAAAGGTGCATATAAAGTAAATGTTTTCATACTGCACCGAAGATGCACTTATAGTCCGTGTTTTTGTCTTGATTTTTCCGTGTACGATAAGTATGCCATTTCAACAAAATTGAAATCGTCACAGAGACTGAGCTTTTAGCCTTTAAACAATAATGGAAGTCCTCAATTTTAACTTTTTGGAGTTATTGTTCTCACTCCCTATACGAAACAAGCACTTGAGAAATCTTTCATTGCAAGCTTAGAATCGTGTCTTTTGGCTCGATTCCAAAAGCAAGGTGTGCTGGTCTTATATGTTCCCGCGGCCCCACCCCAACAACCGGCCCTCTCTTTCGCCCCCCCCCCCACCCCCCCCCCCCCCCCCCCCCCCCCCCCCCCCCCCTTTTTTTTTTTCTATTGTTCTCTTTCTAAATCTTCGTTTTTCATTTTATTACAATTTCTCTTTTTAAATTTGTAATAAAAATTCATTTCTCCATATATTGCAAGCATTCGCATTGCATTCCTCTAACGTAGAATTATATGATTGGGGGTTAGAGTTACTTTAATTGAGTCTTACTAAAATAACCAATAGGAGCATATCCACTTGTTATTGTAATCATAGTGTATAAGTTGTTACTCAATCTTCGTAGTGCGCTTAAAACTTGCAAAATAGAAAAAGGACTAAGAAGTATACTAGGGCTATCAAACTTAGTCATTACGATGCTTAAGTTAGATAAGTTAAAGTGTGTAAAATATTTAAGGTGATTTGTTGGTGAATAGTGAGGGAGGCAAGAGAGTTTATCATACATCCTTGTCTTCTCCTTATAGAAGACTAGGCTTAGCGTCTTCACGTGGCAATTTAGCCATATGGGCCATGTTGTTATTTGCTGAGAGTGGAGCGGTTGGCAGTTGCTGAGTGTAATAACTATCAAACCATTTGTGCCCCCTATCATAATTCAAACATTTAGACTCTTAGGTCGGGATTAATCGACTTAGGCCTTGTAGCTTAGCCTCCTATAACTTTTTCCCAACTAACATTGGCCTATTTTGAGCTCTTCTAAGAGCATATGACCACCATGCTTACCTGGGCCTTGTGGCCTAGCCTCTTATAACTTTTTCCTAACTAACATCTTATTTTGAGCTCTTCTAAGAGCATATGACCACCATGCTTACCTGGGCCTTGTGGCCTAGCCTCTTATAACTTTTTCCTAACTAACATCTTATTTTGAGCTCTTCTAAGAGCATATGACCACCATGCTTAAGCATGGTATAGATTAGTAGCTCGAGTCGATCCTCATATCGGTTAGCTTAGATTTGGAGCCTTTAACTAAAATCACCTATCAACATTTGCTCCTTAACTTTTGTTTATGATAGGTCAGCAAGGAGAGTAAGCATATAAATAAGCTCCCAAAGGTTCTAGGTTGAACTGACCTTTTTATCGCAAGTGGAGTGATCAAGCAAGCAAGTTGTTTGAACTAGGCATGCCTTATGCTTGGAAAGGAACTGTCATCAAGTCATAGATTCGAGCTAGTTAAGATTTTCATGCATTATTCTAAGCTACATATGCCCTAGATTCAAACTCATTTAGGTTTACTGCCTTAACTCTTTTGGTAAATCTTAAATTTGGGAAGATATGGCTTACTTGATAAGTTTCTTCTTTAAACTGTTTCATATTGCTTCAAATTCAGTATGTGTAAACATTTCTTCATGATTGATGTGATGTTTGGATGATGGGGAAGTCAAACAATCTTAGCCATTCATTTCAAACATGGCGAGATTGAATTATTAGGCACCAAAATTCACAATTTTAACACACTTTTATTCCCTTCATCTTTTCTTCACCATTTTTTCCATAACCTTTCAGCTTTTCTAAAAATCGAACCTCCCTCAATTTCCACAAAATTCTTTTACAAATATCAAAATTTTCAAAACCTAACATCTTCAAGCTTTCAAATCACTTTTTTCAAATTTCGAGACATGAATGGCTTTAAATTACATTCTTCTCATGTAATACCCCACTTTTTAAGGTGTTTACTTAAACTTTTTCTTAACACTTGGTGTCTAAGAGACAGTTTGTTATATTACCCTTAAGTTAGGGATATGGCAAATCTTATAATCAACCTATTAACTCAACTCCATAAATACTCAGATTTTTCAAAACTTCATTTTATTTTCATAAGATAACATAGTGGAACTTTGTAACAAGAAGCCTCATGCCAGGTATTGCAACTCAACTCTCTTACTCAATATACAATCTAGTCAATAAATTGATAAGAATCACCCCGTGGGCCGATTACAAGAAGCTGGGTTAGAAGACTTCAAGGGCCCGCATGGAAAATACCAACTCTAATCCATAGTTGAGATGGGGACTCCTATCTCGATCCGACCACCTGCCGACCCTTTTCTTAGATCTTCACGTGTATCCAACATGCTCCTGTCCAACAGTGAAGTCATAATCTAGAAGACAGCTTAGAACTAGCCGAGTCAAGCTATCAACCTG
This sequence comes from Lumnitzera racemosa, assembly GCA_024138005.1. Taxonomy (NCBI): domain Eukaryota; kingdom Viridiplantae; phylum Streptophyta; class Magnoliopsida; order Myrtales; family Combretaceae; genus Lumnitzera; species Lumnitzera racemosa. The sequence continues at coordinate 50,257,875 of JAMXBC010000007.1, forward strand.
ACCTACTGGCGTCTAACTTCAAAAAAACTGACCTTTTACTAGGTTGATTGGCTCTTAACTTGATCCATATCAAGTTGACCCTTGACTGTAACACATTCTTGCTTCCACCTACGTTGTACCATATCCCAGATGTCCAACCACCAAGCAATATGTGTCTTTTGACGCAATGTTCTAGAATGATTCTTTTTTCTTTTTCTGTACTGTATATTCTCTGTCTCTTTTACCCCTTTTAGTATGTCTTATGTAACCTAGTGTAGAATACCTTTTTGTCTTTTCATATATGTAGAATAACCCTAGTAGCAAGTATAGAAACCTTCACTTTCCTTATATGCATAATCATATCCTTTTCAACACAGAAATTACTCATTTGGGCAACCTTCGTGTTCTTGTCATCTCTTAACTTTTATCTATTCCCTTTAGTAAGAAATAGCGGCGAGTGACCCTTCAGTTCGGACCGATGTGTTATATCTAGCGAATTATAGACCGAATAAGATCCAATGGTGAGTCATATCCATTCGGTAGCTGCTTAGGTTTTGCTAGTTTCTTTTTTGTTTCCTTTTCTATTCATGAGATTAATGAATCATGTTCTGTGCCCTCTACATGGAAGATGTGTAGTCGTGTACTTTGATGACATATTAACATACAGTGCTAACTTAAATGATCATGTTCAACATCTTCGTGAAGTATTTGACCCTTTATGAGTTGAAAAGTTGTATGGGAATATGAAGAAGTGTACGTTCTGCTAAAATGAGGTGATTTTTCTAGGATTTGTAGTGTCAAGGTAAGGAATCCGAGCAGATGAGGAGAAGATTTGAGTTGTTCTAGAATGACCAATGCCGAAAAATGTCACTAAAGTCTGAAGTTTTCATGGTCTAGCTTCTTTCTATAGGCGATTTATTAAGGACTTCAGTACAGTAGCCACCCCGTTGACTGAGTTGACAAAGAAAAGTGAAAGATTCAAGTGGAATGACCGAGTTGAACAAAGCTTCAAAGAAATCAATAAAAAACTTAGCTCGGTACCTATCAAATTGCTACCCAATTTTGACAAACCCTTTGAATTAGAATGTGATGCATTGGGAATTGGAATTGGTGCTGTCTTGATACAAGAACGACGACCGGTCGCCTACTACAGTGAGAAGCGTAGTGGTCCTACCCTGAACTATTTTATGTATGGAAAAGAATTGTATTCTCTTTATCGAGCCCTTACCGTTTGATAACACTACCTGCTACCATGAGAATTTGTTATTTATACTGACCATGAATCATTGAAGTATCGAGGGAGTCATAACAACCTCTCGAAGAAGCAAGCCAAGTGGTTAGAATTCATGGAAGGTTTCTTGTATGTCATCCAACATAAGAGAGGAAGTGCAAATGTGGTCGCTGACACTTTGTCACTATGACGGACCTTGTTGACCACTTTGCAAACTAAATTATTGAGATTTTTACTCATTATCGAGTAGTATGCTCATGACCCGCATTTTGACTCCATCATAGAACAATGCAGAGATGGAATTGCTGTTAAGGGATATTATCTTAAGGACGGCTACCTATTCAAGGATCAAAGGTTATGCATACCAGACTGCTTTACATGTAAGCTATTAGTCAAGGAAGCCCATAGTAGAAGATTATCAAGTCACTTTGGGGAGGTCAAGATAGTCAATCTATTGAAGGAGAACTTCTAGTAGTTAGGTTTAGCGAATGATATCCATAAGGTAATTGATGGTTATGAAGTGTATAAGCGTGCTAAGTGTTATGCCTCGAAGTCGCAAAGTCGCAACAGTCCCGCTGTGTAAACCATTCTATGATAGTAACTGGCCTCACAGTGCCTACCATAGACATGACCTACACAAGGCGTCGACGACTCTTCGCTTTAAAGTAAATAATTCGATTAACAATTAAACTACAATTATGATAAATAGTGTAAATTTCTAATAACATGTACAATATTATATATATAAGTCTACAGAGCTTCCCCGAAAGTTTTATATAAACATAACAGTTCATTAGATTACATAATAACTATCAGTCTTTCATCCCTAATTACATGGTCACTCTAGTTACACTTTATACTAAGTACTTGATCCTCACACCCCTAGCTTCCAATGGACTAACCTCTGGATAGTTGTAGGCCGACATAGTACTTGAAGTGTTCAGAAATCAAAACCTGTAAAAGGATCTATAAGGGTATGAGCAACTACAGCTCAGTAAGTTGAATTGGAGACTCATAAATGTATACAAGCACAAACAGGGTTATCAAACAATTATTTTCATACAATACAACAATCAAGTGTCATCGCACAACGTAGTTCGGTCCATTGTGAAATCAGAGAAATTTCACCGGCTCCAACCCGGGTTGAGGAGTTTCCATGTTATGCAGCAGCTCACAACTAAACCCAGGCTTATGCAATAGAGACCTCACTCCTCCCGCAACTACCTTCAAACCATTGACTTCACCCTTGCCGCGACCTCCTCTCCTGTCATTTAGTTCGACTAAGGATGAAGAAGGGACCATTTTGCAATCCTGTACTATCCTTTTCGAAGGGGTCGGTATTTGGTTGGAGAATCCTATGATCCCCTAACGGGTTGTAATGCATGACATTATTAATTATTTGGGGTCGACTAAGATTAAATTCCGTTTAGGGTGTTCAAACAATTTCATACCAATTCAATCAATCACAAAATCACTCACAATACAAATTCAGTACGAATTCAGATACATCAAACACATGCGTAAACTATTTACAATCATAATCATATACAAGCCTAGGTCTCCGAGTACTACAAAACTAGTACTCTATTACAATAAGCAATAACTCAACTTACTTGGATTTGCTCGATCGCTCAATCCCTTAATCGCAAGCTGATTTTGTCTCGAGGTGTCCTATAATACAAATAGGTCTTTTTCGTACTTAAAATTTACGGTTTCATATTCTAAGCTATATGTTAATTCATTTTTTTTCCGTGTATGCCCATTACGTCCTAATGATTCGTTGTACTCTATTTCGGTGTTCAAATCCTAAATGAGATTTTAAACTTTGATTTTTAAGCCTGAAATATGCTCGAATCCTAATGTGAAATTAATCACATTAAGCTTGAGTGTTCAAATATCCTATTGGGTCGTAATTTGGTATTCTAAACTGTTCGGTATACGCTAACCCTAATTGCGGTATCGGATTTATTTCCAATGTGTGAAAATCTTACATTTTGAGACTTTTGCTTAAAATTAATGTTATTTTCATATTTATTATTATTTTTATTTCTATTATAATATTATCTAAATAACTCTATTTTTTTAGATTTGTTAATTTACAATTTCATATATTACTAAATTCTTATATTAATTACCTAATTTCCTAAATTAACCATACTTAATACTCCAAAGGCTAGGATTAGGGTTTCACTTCAGAGATTAACATCCCTAAACATCTAATTAAGATCTAAATCAGTAATTAACATCTTAATCACCTAATTAACCCCAAATCACCCAATTTTTCCATCATTTTAAGGCTAAAAATTAACTTAAAAATTTAGAAAATTAATTTAAAAAAATAGCTTCATAGTACTATTCTACATCATATGAGTATCCTACAGAAAAAATTTGAGCTCCAAACTACACTTCTAAGCCTATTTATTTTCGGTTCTAATCATGCTCAGTTTTGAGTAATTTGTTAAGAACCCTATAATTACATATGTAATTAAACTAAATCAATATTTTTCTCTAAATATACATACAATAAAACCTCAGAATAACAAGTTTCATAATTTTCTGGGCAAAATAACTAATTTTACAAAATTATTCAAAATCGGGACATTTAAGAGACTAACTGGTCCAAAGCTTTCTGGCCGTCCAAACCCGGTCCAAGGCTATCGGTCGGCCTAGGCGGTAGGGCTAGAGTGGCTTGGTGGTGGCGGCTCTGTCCCTGGTGGTGGCGGCTCTATCCCAGGTGGTGGTGAGTGGTAGGTTTAGCTCACTTACTCAATCTGCACAGTTTTCCCTTCTTCTTTTTCTATTTTCTGGATTTTCTCTCGTTTTTTTCAGTGTTCCTATTTTTCCCAAATGTTAAATGACCAAATGACTTCTGGAAATTTTTTTCCCTATTTATAGACATTTGTTGTAATTAATATGCATTAATTTGATAAGATTTTGCCCATTTTCCTTGATTTTTGGCTTTCAAGTTGTCTAATTTTTATTAGCTAATTTTTCTTTTGCAGATTTGGACCTACCACGACCTGATCTTGATTCATCTAGGTTCCTCTGATTTTTTTTTATTTTTTTATAATTAATTTATAATTTTCCTTAATTGTTTACTTAGTTTTTGGCCAATTTAGGTAATTTCGCGTATTTTTATCTACACATAAATACATGTGGGGTACATGTGAACATTCCTAATTATTATTTTGGTTATTCTAAAATTTTTAGTATACATATAATATATCTTTAGTAATTTATTAGTTATTTGATTACACTTTTCGCATTTTCGGTAATTAGTACTTATTATGCTTAAAATTTGAAAATTTTATAGCCTCCTATTTTACTACTTATTTTCTTAAATTTAAGTTTACGGGGTCATTTTTACTAATATTCCTCTCAATAGTTTATAATTTGGGTTTGATCGTATCCTTTAACCGATCGCCCTAAACCTTGGGTTCTAAGTTTAATCCTACGGTTACTTGGCTTGGCTTTACTTTAAGGCTTACATTAAGGGGAAGAGAGAACCCTATAAAGAGTACATGTCTTTGTCGACGCTAACCTTACCTTAGGTCGACCTTAACATGGACTTTGTCCTAAGGTTACCTCGGACATCTCGAGGGAAAGAATCCATTTTTGTTGTAGTAAACTGTTTCAGCAAGATAGCATACTTCATTCCATACCATCGAACTAATGATGCTCTATATATTGCTGATATGTTTTTGTAGGAGATTGTTCAACTATATGGAGTACCAAAAAGTATAGTTTCAAATCAAGACACAAAATTCTTGAGCTATTTTTGAAAGACCCTCTAGAGAAGACTTGGAACTAAACTCGTATTTAGCTCCAGTACTCACCCTCAAACTGATAGGTAGACTAAAGTGGTAAACAAGACACTAAGCAATCTATTTGCAGCTATTTTGGGAAACAACTCGAGGGATTGGGATCTGTGCCTACCAGTCATAGAATTCGCATACAACCGAACTATCCACAGCATTACAAGGAAGACCCCATTCGAGGTTGTCTATGGCCTTAACCCATCCATTCCCTTAGTCATGATTAATACCCCAACAGCTATTAAAGAGAGTCAATCTCGAGTTGACCGAGCTTGAGAATTACATGAACTGCACTAATTCGTAACAAAGAAGATCGCCAAATTCAATAAAAAAAACAACAAGAGATTGGTAGCTAAGGTTGCTGAATTGTTTCTTTCTAGCCAGGAGACTTAGTATGGATTCACCTCAACCGACAATGATTCCTACACTTAAGATAAAGCAAACTATATCCTCATGCTAATAGCCCATTTAAGGTCCTAAAGAAGATCAACTACAACACTTACCAGATTGAGTTTCTCGATAACTATGGTATTTCCTCTACCTTCAATATATCTAATCTGATTCCCCACTAACCAATAGAAGAAGACCCTATGGACGCCCTAGAAGAACAAGCAGAAACTGCTTCAGATTTGAGGACAAATCTTTCTTATCCCTAGGTAGATGATAGGAATTAATCCCCTTAACCAATCACAAGAAGCTGAGCTAGAGGACTTCAAGGGCTTACATGAAAAATACTAGCTCTAAGCCATAGTCGAGACGGGGACTCTTATCCTGATTTGACCACCTGCCGACCTGTCTTTCAGATCCTTGTGTATGTCCAACATGCTCTTGCCTAACAGGAAGTTCTAATCCAAAAGACAGCCTAGAACTAGCTGAGTTGAGCACCAACCTAACCCACTAGCATCTAACTTCAAGACAGCTGACCTTTTGTTAGGTTGATTAGCTTCTGACTTAATCCAAATCGGGTTAGCCCCTGACTGTAATGCATTCCTGCTTCCACTTATGTTATACCATATCCAGATGTCTAGCCACCAAGTGACACTTATCTTCTAATACAATGTTCTAAAATAATTATTTCTTTTCCGTGCTGTACATTATTTATCTCTTTACCTCTTTTAGTATGTTTTATGTAACCTAGTATAAAATACCCTTTTGTCTTTTCATACATAAATAATAACCCTAGTAAGCAAGTATATAAACCTCCACTTTCCTTATATACATAATCATATCCTTTTCAATACAAAGATTACTCATTTGAGCAACCTTAGTGTTCCCGTTATCTTTTAACTCTTATCTATTCCCTCTAGTAAAGAGTAGTGGCGAATGACCCTTTAGTTTGGACTGGTGTGTCATATCTAGCAAATTGCAGGGCCGAATAGGATTGAGTGGTGAGTCATATCCATTTAGTAGCTACCCAAGTTTTGTTAGTTTCTTCTCTATTTCCTTTTCGATTCGTTTGTTGTGGTGCTTTTCCATATGTACTACCCCGAAGATGCATCATAAATATACTTTACTCTTAAGACTTTTATCTTCTTGTAAAGCCATTTCAAAGAACTTAATTCAAAGCTTGCAACTATTTTCCCTCAACTACCCAGTCTAGCTTTTGAATCGCTTTGTATTTAGCACCTAAGGTTAGATGAGCTAACCCCTTAAATTTTTTAGCCAAGTGAGCACAAAACTAAGCTATAGGATAGAATAACAACAACTAAGTATACATCGAAATATAGCAAAGGCTAGGTATACTCAAACATATAATTAGAAGCATACGATAAATAATCATATAATTAATAACCCAGCACATCCAAGTATCCACTTGGGTTACAAGCACATGCGTAATGATTTATGCATCATATAGATGCTATGCTAATGCACATGACATGCAACGATATCAATACTCTAACCTAGCCTAGCCTAGCTTCTTATTTGGTTATTGATACTCCTAGGTAGGGCTAATAATTTAGGATCTAACCCATAAGATCTGGACATAATAGGACATGATTTAAATGGGTTTATATATTAAAGAAATCGACATTAGATACAAACATATCAAACTCATCTAGACATGTTTAAATTCATGTTCAAATCCAGGTTAGATCTCTAAACCTGTTTACAAACTTGTTTTCTAAGTAGGTCTTGGGTCTAACCTAAGAACCCTATTATTATTAATAAATTTATATTTTTTTATTCCTTTTATTTCCAATGGAGAGTAAAAAAGAAATTTACATTGTTCAATTCGGTCTGCACTACATGACAACTGACACGATTAAATTAGTCAAGTATAAATATCTTTTAGTGACTAGGGTTCCTTTTATCTTGAGCTTTTTTTTTTTTTCCTTTCTCCTTTCTTCTATTTCTAATTGCAAGCCTAGTACGTTCTAAGGTGACATTCACAAGCTCTCAGGTTTGAATCTTTTCTCATTGTAAGTTTAGTTAGTTATAAGGGTTACATGCTACATGTCAAATTGCACTACACTTGATTAAGGAAATGACTTAACTTACGTATATAAGATGATCAAGTGAGATAGAATAGGGAAGAGGAGTAAGCAATAGGCTCTAACATATAAGGTGATAGGTAGAAGAGCGTAATGGCATCAAACTCCACAATTGATGAAAAACGGGGTAATGTTCTTAAGGTATTTAAGTGTTTGATATTTGAGATAAGGTTTCGGTATAAAAACGACGTTGATAGGGGTTTTCCTCCTCCTCAAATGAGGAAGTGAAGGGGGTATTTATAGGAAATGATAATTAATTTGATCTGTTAGATCATAATGGTAATCAATTACTAAGATTGAATCATTGTCTTAATAGACTTGAGATGGACCCCTTTTGTAATCTTTAGCTCAAATGGCCTTATTTTATTAGTGTAAGCTAAACTATGAAAGGTTGGATCGAGCAGATTGATCCAACGGGCCTTACTTTAAGCCTATCATGCTAGATCTCCCTTGATCATCCCAAATTTCATAGGCTTAACTCTTTGGGCCCTATTACTATAGTCTAAGGAGTTAAATTTATTTTGTTGTTGCGCTTGAAACCCATGAGTCAGATTTAGCCTTCTCCATTTTACCTTCTGAGCAAAGTCCTGATGGTGTTAAAGGGGATTAGGTATCGAATAATCCTTTTAATTGACGTTGGCATATATACGCTATTAAACAGCTATACTGCTACCAAATTCATTTAAGAATTGGCTTAGTACACGAATTCGCAACACCTCTTGATCATGTATCATACCTTAACTGGATTGAGTTTTATTGATAGTTAGTTTTCGCTCACTTAGCAAGTCAAACGTCAATAGTAAAATTTTCTCTCGCTCATCCATTCGATTGCTAAGCACTGGAATGACTTACATTCTCGGCATCTAACCGAGTGATACAGATCCATTTCTAATTTGAATTCAAGAAAAGTGGTGTGAACAGTTATCACTAATACGATTATATTACTTAACTGCTTGCTTTTCCTACATTTTAGGGAATGAGTCCAATCAAAAGTCTTCTACGTATCTCGATGGTTATTTTGATAACTACTATTTTAGACATAACATTTGCCTATAAATACGAGAAAGAAACACTATAAGAGCATTTAACACCTCTTAACCACTCACTTAACTCTCCCTACTCATATTTATTAACTTAAACATCAGAGTGGCCGCATCGGATTGGCCACATAGGATTGGCCCTAGTACCAAGTGCTTTTCTTTTCTCTTTGTAAGGTATTTTCAACTACCAAAATCCACCAACAACATTTGGCACCGTCTGTTTTTCTCAAACACACCTACATTGCGAAAACTAGAATAACTAAGAGTGCAGGTCCTGGCACTTCCTCCTAACACCTTGATGGGGGGAGTAGGTATACTGACAAGCAACACTTAGCTAGGTTCCAGTAACTTTGCCTTAACTTAGCTAAAGAAAACCAAGAACTAAACAAAAAACATGAAGAGATCAATAATCTCCTTCATAACAGTGTTCACCTAAATCAAAATAGATAACATGGCGATCACGATGCTGAGAACAGCGATGACTCAATTTATTCACCTGAAATGTTGAAAAAGTAAGCCGAGGTTGCAATGGGACCTTTCGCTCCTATATACAAAAAATTGACAAAGGCAAACAACTACAGTAGGTATACCAATCTAGGCCTTCTCATGTTAGTACCCCTATTACAATGAGCCAGCAATTCCAAATTAAGAAGGGCCCCTTCATTCCTGAGGTTTTAGAGGAAGTAATACCATGGCACATCAAGCTGTTGCAGTTTGAAACTTATGATGGGACGAAAGATCCTAAAGATCATTTAAAGTAATATTGCACGTTGGCTAAGTTGCACAGTCTAAGTGATGTAGTGGCCCATCGAGCTTTTCCCTTAACTTTGAGAATACGGCTAGTTCATGGCTCAAATATTTGAAACCAAACACTATTTCTTATTTCAAAGAACTAGTAGTAGTGTTTCTTCAGTATGTCCTTGCAAGTAAACTTCTTGTTAAAGATTCTTCAATCCTTTAATCCTTAACATGATCAAACAAAGATCATATGAGTCAATCAGAGATTACTTGGCTAGGTTTACGGTTGAGATGGTCCAAATCCCAGAATTAGACATGTGTATGGCCTTCAACACCGTAATTGATAGAATCAAGCCCTATGGAGACTTTTTAAAGTCTCTCGCAAAGAATAAGCCGTAAACTTTTGCTGAGTTCAAGGCGAAGGCTACCTTGTATATTCGATAAGAAGATAACATAAAGGCAGCGAAAAGCCAATCAGAATAGAGAAGATAGGAAAAATGACAAGAGGAGAAGTGCAAAAGATAGACTTAGGAGAGATGACAATCAAGGTTTGGATGCTGAGAGAAAAAGACTAAGGATTCCAACATATTCGTCCTATACCCCTATCAAGGAGGAATTCTAATAAGCACTATGATTTCTACCATGATAAAGGCCACAACACAAACAAATGCATCCAAGTCAAGAATGCAATTGAGGATGCCATTCAATGAGGGCATTTACGAAAGTTCCTAATGCATGATGCTGGGAATATCAAGGGACTATCTTAGAGGAGACATAATGAATAGGAGAATGATAATCGGCTAGCTATGGTGAGAGGGATGTTAGGGACAGGAGTTCTAGCAAAGCACCTAATGGTGTAATCAATACTATTGTCAGCAAACCTATTATAGGCTAGTTAAGCTCTTCGAGTCTAACTAACGCCATAAATTATGTTACAACATCCAAGGTAAGAAGATCAAAATCCATAATACAATCTCTTTTGCAAAGGAAGACTTTGAGGGCATTTAGAGGCCGCATGACGATGCACTTATTATCAGTGTGAGAATCACCAACTTTGAGGTCAATAAAATTCTTGTTGACACTGGAACCTCAGTAGACATCATTTTCCAGTACGCTTTTGACCAAATGAAACCGAAGATTAAAGCACAACTATGATCTTATAAGTATGATTTGTATGCCTTTAATAAGAAACCCATCTAGGTAGACAAAGTAATTTCTTTGCCAATTCAAATCGGAGAAGACGACCATGTTGCAGAGGATAAGGTAGACTTCCTTGTCGTCAAATGTTGGTCCCTATAAAACATGATCATGGGATGGCCATGTCAACATCTATTTGACATTGTCCCTTCTATTGCACATCTCAAAGCCAAATTCCTTACTCCTACGGGAGTCAGCATGTACAAAGGGGATCAGTAGTTGGCAAGGTTTTTATACATGAGGTCCTTAGGACAAGAAGAGGTATTTCAAGTGGAATCCTATTCAGAAGGAAAGTCAGTCCGCATAGATAGTGTTGAGAATGATAAAGAATAAATCTCTTTAAGAGATGACCCTATGAAAACCATGAAAATAGGGAAACCCTCATCAGTAGATATTTGGCAAAGTTTGATCAACTTCTTGTAGGTCAATACTGATGTGTTTGCATGGTGCGCTTTGGACATACTGGGTATCTTAAGAGATGTTATGGTACATAGGCTCCAAATTTATCTAAACACTAAAGTGATCCAATAAAAGAAAAGGCATTTTCTCCTCGAGAGACTAGCAGCCATAGAAAAAGAAGTCTAGAAACTAGTAAAGGCACAATTTATTCGGGAAGAGCCTTATTTGACTTAGCTAGCCAACTATGTGCTAATCAACAAGTCTAACAATAAGTGACACATGTGCATAAGCTTCATGGATCTCAACAAGGCTTATCCCTAGGATTGTTTTTCGCTATAAAAAATTGATCAGTTGGTAGATTCGACCTTTGGACATGCGTTACTTTCTTTTATGGATGCTTTCATTGGTTATAACAAAATTAAGATGGATAAGGAGGACGAAGTTCACATGTCATTTGTTACCAATTTTGAAATGTATTGTTATACGGTGATGCCTTTTGGGCTAAAAAAACGTTGGTACAACTTACCAGAGACTTATTACCAAGATGTTCAAACTACAGATCCACCGTAACGTTGAAGTATATGTCGATGACATGATTATGAAGAGCATGACAGAGGAACGACATCTTGCTGACCTTAAGGAGACATTTGCTACTCTAAAGAGATATAATATGAAGCTTAACCCACAAAAGTGTATTTTTAGTGCAACTTTGAGAAAGTTTCTAGGATACATGGTCATTCGACGTGGCATTGAAGCCAACTTGAGAATGATTGAGGCCATAATAAATATGAAATTCCCCCGTACGACCAAGGAAGTACAGGAACTCATTAAACGAATAGCGCCCTCAATCAATTTGTGTTAAGAAGCGTGGATAGGTGTGCAAAATTCTTTTAAATCTTAAAAAATCCAAAAGAATTCAAATAGTGCGATGATTGTACAAGAGCTGTAAATGATCTCAAAGAATTCCTTACATTACTTTCAATACTCTTGGCACCCATTTTTGGAGAAAATTTATATTTGTACTTGTTAGTCGGCTACCAAGCTCTTTCTTTTGTATTGGTTCGAATTGACGGCAAAGAGTGTCGATCCATTTATTATATGAGTCATGTCTTACAAGGGCCAGAGCATTGGTACACAAAAATCAAGAAGTTTGTTTTAGTAGCGGTTCTTTCGGCAAGGAAATTGAAATCATATTTTGAGGCTTGCCAGATTGTAGTCCTTATTGAATAGCCTTTACGAAAGGCATTGCAATGGCTAGACTTCTTCGGGAGGATGATGAAATATGCCTTAAAGCTAAATACCTATGGTGTACGATACAAACCTAGAATGACATTAAAAGCTCAAGTGTTGGCAAATTTTCTAGTCGAGTTTACTGGTGAAGAAGATAATGTGGATGTTGCTAAGAAACCCATATGACACCTTTATGTAGATAGTTCTTTTACAAGAGAAGGAAATGGTACGAGCCTTGTTTTTCAAGACCCCTACAACTCTAAAGTAAATTATGCTCTAAAATTTGAATTCTCAGCCATCAACAACAAAGCTGAATATGAAGCTTTGATTGCCGAACTTAAACTGGTGAAAGAGATTGGTACTGATAAACTCAAAGTGTTCTCTAATTCACAATTAGTGGTGAATCAAGTTACAGGAAGTTATACGGCAAAGGAAGAATAAATTAGCAAGTACTTATTGATGATACGAATGCTAACAGAAGAATTTTAGTCTTTCTCAATTCATAAAGTTTCGAGAAGAAAGAATATTATTGTCGGTAAGTTGTCAAAGTTGGCCAATATGGTGCTCCTTAACTTGAGCAACAAACTCTGTCAAATTTCTTCTGTAGAAAAGTTTATCCATTGTATTGTAAAGTTGCGAATTGGCTTTGTGCCCAAAAGAGAAGTCTTAGATAAATCCCCTTATAGATTATTTGAGAGATGGCACCTTCCCTGATGACTAGAAAGAAGTACGAAGATTGGCTTATTAGGCTGCGAACTATACGCTGATGAACAATCAACTGCACAAATGCGGCATATCATAACCCTTTCTTCTATGTCTTCCCTTGAGAGACGCCCAACAAGTGTTATCTAAATAACATGGTGGTGTATGCAGTAATCATGTGAAAGCACAAACATTATATGTCTGCACTTTGCAACTCAGCTACTATTAGCCAACCATGAAAGAAGATGTAAGGATAACTGTTCGCATTGTCTACAATACTAAAATCATGAGGCGCTGAGTCATGTATCCTCAATTGAATTATGTTGTCTATCCAATCCTTGGCCCTTTGCTCAGTGGGTGTTAGATATTCTTGAACCTTTCTCGAAGTTTACTGCCTAGTGACAATTTGTCATTGTTGCTATGGATTATTTTACAAAATGGGTAGAGGCTAAGGCAATAGTAAGGATCACCGATCAGAAAGTAAAGGCATTTATTTTCAACTCCATAATATCAAGATTCAAGGTTCCTTTTATGATAATCGTAGACAATGGCCTGCAGTTTGACAATAGGAAGTTCTAAACATTTTGTGAGAAATATGGCATTCGCTTGAACTACACGTCTATAGCACACCTTCAGACGAATGGACAAGTTGAAGCAGTCAACAAGATCATCTTATACAGCTTAAGGAGGAAAATAGATCAAGTTAAGGGGAGATGGGCTCATGGGCTGTTAGATATTTTATGGGGGTATAGAACCACCCACAGAATCACAATAGGGGAAACCTCCTTCAAGCTAACATACGGTACAGAAGTAGTTTTGCTGATTGAGTTGGATCTACCTAATTTACGAATAAAGAATTTTAATGTGATGATTAATCAAGTTAGATTAACGGTGAATTTAGATTCCATTGAAGAAATTAGAGACATTACAAGAGTAAAGGTTGTGACATACCAGCATAAAGAAGCTAGGTATTACAATAAAAAGGTAAAGCATAAGGTTTTTTAACCTAAGGACTTGACTTGCTAAAAGTTGGAAGCAATTAGTACGCGAAAAAGTCAAGGAAAGGTTGGCGCAAATCAGGAAGATCCTATTAGGGTTTAGGAAGTCATTGGCAAGGGAGCTTATTGACTAGAGAAGTTGGATGGATCAATCATCCCTCGAGCATGGTACGTCGAGAATTTGAAACTCTATTTCAATTGATTGCCTAGATGATGTTCATTTACATTTATTTTGTAAGGCGATAGCCTAATTTTCTAAGACAATTATCTTCAAGGTTTTATTTTGTTTCTTGATCTATTTGTGATTAATGAGTAAATAAGTTTCGACTATACGGTGAACGAACTGACGAAGTTTTAGCCTATTGTAGTTAACTAACTTTAGAAATTAATCCTACAGTTGAGTAATACAACTAGTCCATGTCTCGAATGACTAATAGATAATGTCTACGAAAGACGTAAGAAAGGCATGTGAAATAAAACATGCTGAAAGAATTGGGTATGTGAAATAAAACATGTCAAGAAATACTTAGTGTTGAAATAAAACATGCTGAGGAATAACAACATGAAGTAAAACATGTGCATCAATAGGAGAAATGATATATGCTAGGAAAATACAGTGCGTAAAATAAAACATAGTGGGAATACAAAGTTATACGAAGAATTAAGTATTTCTTATTCATCATAATGTGATTACACAATACTCAACCCAGAGCACAATACTCTAAATTAGAGCAAGCTTCTTTTTTAGCTCTTAGGGTCTTAGAGTAAGTAGATTTCTCCTTTCGCTCATAATATCAGGACTATATAAGGAGCTTAGTAGGATTACCTAAAATTTTCATATCATGTATCTACCCATGATAAGATAACAGCTTTACAAGTCAAAGATTGCAAAACTCTAAATAATTAATTACTAAGGTTTTTTATTTTTAATTAATTAACTTACTATAAAATATAAATAACTGATGAGAATCAAGCTACGGGACCCTAGACTCGCAGCCAAGCCCGAGGACTAGAGGGGCTGGCACGACGAATCTTCATGTTCTAACTAACCCCTGCCGAGGCCAAATACTTACTTGCTAAGTCACCTTTAATGCTGTACTGTATGACCGCCCTTTATTATGTAGCATGCCAAGTTGACGATTACTATTTATTTCCAAGCCGCCCAATCACTCAACATCATTCTTGCCGAGAAGTCGAGAGAGACAATCCAGACTGATTAAGCTATTCCTGCTCAAACAAGCCTATCTATCCATACATTTTGTCCGCATCTCTTAATGACCCCACCAATACCACATCACTACGTGTATAGTATCACATGTAGAATCTATAGCACCAATGATTATTTTCCTTGTATATTCATTATTTTCCTTGTATATTCATTTTTTCCCCTTTGTAACATGTACACTGCCCCTTTAGGAAATACCCTTTTCATCTTCTCCCTTTTGGGCAAGTTACCCAGTTTGCGGGTATAAATACCCATGTACTTACAGTTGCAACATTAATTAGATTACCTTCAATACACTTAAATACTTTCTTCCTTACGTAAACACTACTTATTTACTCTCGGCATTACTCTTATCCTTTCCCTTAAGTAAGGTTAGGTGGCGAATAACCTCATCGGACCAATTCGCACGTCATATTGAATTATGCCATAAGTCTTCAAAAGTTCCTTTGGTGCATCATATCTTTTGGAACTATTCGTGGGTTATTGCTTATTGCTCTATTCATCTTTGTCACTCTTTTCATACCTTTCCCCCATTACCCCTTTTTCGATCTTCCTACAAGCTTAGACCCATTTAGTGACCGGCCTTGTTTATTCTTAGTCACAATTCACACTATCTTGGTGCTAAAGTAGAGGTTTTGTATGAATTAGAATTAGTTCTTCTTCAGTTATTGAGTTCATTTGATTGTTGTGTTATTAGCTGTTCACTTTTTGAAGTGTTTGTTTAAATTTTGAATCTGTAAGGAAAAATGATAGACCCAAATATGAATGTTAGTACTGGTGATGATAAGGGAGTTATCCACCATGGGCATCAGTCTCAAGGAACTACCAAAAGCAGTAATGAAGGGCTTGATCAGGTATCTAACCTCTTGGTAGATCTGACTCAAGCTGTTCATGTACTGTCTTGCCAACCCACTGAGACCACGCACAACACTCCACAAGCTACTCAACCTATTAGAGGTTAGAACCCAGCTTGACCATTTCGAGGCAGAGGACTTTATAGACGAGTAAGGCAAAGAATCGACATGAGAGAGCTTGATGAGGAGGAAGAAGAGTATTTTAAAGAGAAGCGTATACGAGTCCCTAGAGCATCCAATCATGTGAAGCTTTAGATTCCGAGTTTTAATGGATCTAGGAATAATGATGAGTATTTGGATTGGGAAGAGAAGGTAGAGTATGTGTTTGATTATTACCAATATGAAGATTACATGAAAGTGAGGACTGTTGCTGTTAAATTTTCAGGACATGCTGCCATGTGGTGAAAGAACTTTCAGGCTATGAGAAGGAGGGAGGGGTATTAAGAGATTAACACCTGGCCCGAAATGAAGAGAGTGCTCAAAAATAGATTTGTGTTAGAAACGTATCTCCAAGATACTTTCACTTAGCTTCAGGAGTTGAGACAAGTAGGCCAAACTATTGATGAGTATGTTCAAGAATTCCAAATGCTTATGATATGATGCAAAGTTAAGGAACCACCAGCTCGAACAGTCTCAAGATTTGTTAGTGGGTTAAGAAGAGATATCCGAGACATTGTGAAACTCTAATAATTTGATACGATGGATGAAGTTGTTAGGATTGCCCAGCGTGTAGAGGGGTAAAAAGGAAGTCAAGCAATGACCTGAATGCAGACTAGCCGACCAGGATAGGCAAGTAACTAGACATTACCAAGTATCGAGCTGAGTAAAAGGGTTTATGTCAAAGCCGAGCAGAAAGGCCAACCTGAAGATGTAGTGCCAACCCAACATATGAGAAGGGGCAAAGGTCTGGCAGGAAAACCAACTAGATCAAATGCTTCAAGCGCTAGGGGTTCGGACATATGGTTGTTTAATACCCGAACTGAAGGATGATGGTCATTAAGGGAGACATCTCGAAGTTAAATGTAGAGAGTATAGATAAGGAACTTGAGGAGGAGGAAGTTCTTATTGAGAAAGAGTTGATTGAGGAAGACGTATATCCCGTGGACTTGGACCAAATACTCATGGTTGTCTAATGCACTATGAGCGTAGAACTTTCACGAGAGGAGGTGCAAAGAGAGAATTTATTTAATATCACCTACAATGTGAATGAACAGACGTGCATCGTGGACAGTAGAAGCTGTACCAATGTAGCGTTAGCTAACCTAGTCTCAAAACTGAGGTTGTTGACTGTTGCACATCCGAAGCCATACAAGTTGCATTAGTTGAGTGAGAAGGGAGCATTACACGTCACTCGGCAAATACTGCTGCTAATCATTATCGGCAATTACTCCGACTAGATTCTGTGTGACGTATTACCTATGTACGCTTCCTACGCGTTGTTAAGAAGACCGTAACTGTTTGATAGGAGAGTCATCCATGACGGTTACAAGAATACCTACATGCTTGAGAAGGATGATGGGAAGATTACGCTAAATCCGATGCCACCAAGAGAAGTTCACAAGTTACAAATGAAACTTGCTCATAGATCGAAGAAAGCTCTAGTGATGAGTAGAGTTGAGCTCTGAGAGGCTGTTAATGTTAATGAGCCGACCTTCCTGTTGGTTAAGCGATTGCTAGATATGAAGGAACGAGACGATTTACCTTAGGAGGTGAAGGAACTGTTGGATGAATATGCCGACCTGTTCCGAGAATAGTTATCTAAAGTTACCCCCAACCCAAGGCATAGAGCATTGCATTGACTTAGCGCCCAATGTTGTACTGCCGAACATGCTAACTTATCGTATGAATCCCAAGTAAACTTCTGAGCTTTAACATCAAGTCAATGTGTTGCTGGAAAGAAGATACGTGAAAGAGAGTCTTAGCTCTTGTATTGTGCCTGCACTTCTAATGTCGAAGAAGGATAAAACCTGGTGGATGTATGTTGATAGCCGAGTTATAAACAAAAACACGATCAAATACAGGTATCCAATCCCGAGGCTAGAAGACATGTTGGATGAACTGAGTGGAGCCAAAATTTTCAGTAAGATTGATCTTAAGTCTAGTTACTATCAAATCCACATGAGACTAGGAGACGAGTGGAAGACTGCATTCAAGACTCGACATGGACTTTACAAGTGGATGTTCATACCCTTCGACTTGTCGAATGCCTTAAGCACTTTCATGAAGCTTATGAACCATGTACTGAGACATCTCATCAAGAAGTGTGTTGTGGTATACTTTGATGACATCCTAATCTCCAGTGCCAACATATCGAGTCACTGTAAACACATCAGAGCAATCTTGGATATTCTCCATGCCGAGAGATAATTTGGCAACCTAAAGAAATGTTGCTCTTGCCAAGAGGAAGTGGTATTCTTAAGCCATGTAGTTAGTAGAGGAGACTTACGAGTCAATGATGAGAAGATCCGAGCAATTGTTAAATGGCTGACCCCTACTACTTGTGTCGACGTGAGAAGTTTCCACAAATTGACTTTGTTTTACCGAAGGTTCATTAGGAACTTCAATACCCTTGCTATATCCCTTACTGAATTAATGAAGAAAAACACTGACTTTTAATGGAGAGAAAGGGAAGAGAGGAGTTTTGTTAAGACAAAGAAGAAGTTGACCTCTGCCTCGGTGTTAGTGCTCCCTGACTTCGATAAAACTTTTGAGTTAGAATGCGATGCATTAGGCATTGGAGTAAGCGCTATCCTGATGTAGGAAGGCTAACCAATTGCCTTCCACAATGAGAAGCTTCGAGGACCCCAATTAAATTACTCTATATATGACAAAGAGCTCTTGGCACTAATCCGAGCATTACAAGTGTGATAGTGCTATCTACTACTGAGAGAATTTGTCATATATACAGACCATGAGTCACTGTGGTACCTTAGAAGTCAAACCAAACTATCCAAGTGGCAGGCGAAATGGGTTGAATTCCTTGAGGGATTCAATTTTGTGATCAAATACAAGCAAGGAAAGAGTAACGTAGTTGCAGATGTTCTTTCGAGGAGGCATGCGCTCTTGTTAGAACTGTAGATCAAATTGTTTGGTTTTGCGAGTATCAAAGAACAGTACTCCAAGGATCTATACTTTGGACCAATAATTTTGCAATTCATAGATGGGAGGATAGTAGACGAGTATTTTGTGGAGGATGGCTATTTGTTCTAAAGGGGGAAACTATACGTGCCGACTTCTTCCCTACGGAAATTATTAATTAGAAAAGCCTACAATAGCAAACTCTTCGAACACTTTGGAGAAAGGAAGACCTATGAACTATTGAATAGCCGATTCTTTTGGCTGAGAATGCGAAGAGATGTACATCGAGTGGTCGAAAGCTATGTTGTGTGCAAAAAAGCCAAGTATCGAGCCGAATAAGGGAAAGTAATGCCCCCATTTGTCCCGACGAGGTCGTAGACTAAACTAATCATGGACTTTGTTCTTAGACTGCCGAGAACTGCCTAAGGAAAAGATTTTATAGTGGTCATCGTGGATTGGTCCAGTAAGATGGTACACTTCGTACCCTACACCAAAACCAACAACGCTTCAGCTATTGCTTCTCTTTTCTTATAGGAGGTTGTGTGGATATACAGCGTACCGAGAAGTGTAGTTTCCAATAAAGACCCGAAGTTCTTAAGTCATTTCTAGAGAACCCTAAGGCGTCAGCTAGGAACCAAATTACTCTTCAGTACCTCATTTCACCCCCAAACCGACAGACAAACAGAGGTGGTTAATTGTACTTTGGGTTCACTACTCCAAGTTGCAATAGGCAAGAACTTGGCTGATTGGGACATCTGCTTACCAACAGTCGAGTTTGCTTATAACTGAACTGTACATGACACCACCAAGCAGACTCCCTTTGAAGTGGTTTATGGATTTAATCCTGAGTTGCCTCTCAACCACGCCCTTGTACCCGCACCCACGTAAGAAGAGCCCGACACTTCAGCCAAAGCACAATCTCTTCAACACATCTATAACAAGGTCACTCAGCACATTGACCAAGTTACTAGAAGAATGCGTGAAAAGACCAAGGGTCGGTTAGCCAAACAATTTCAGCTAGGAGACTTGGTATGGCTATACCTCAATAAGGAGCGATTCCCAAACTAAAGGAAGAACAAGTTATCTGTAAGAGCGGAAGGACCTTTTAGAATTCTCTAGAAAATCAGTGATAACACCCACAAGTTGGAGCTACTTGAGGACTATGGGGTTTTTTATGCCTTCAACATTGCCAGCCTCAGTCCATATCACCTTGATGGAGGACTGAGAGAACACAATTAAGATTTGATTCCAAATCAAAACCAACTTAGAGGGAATGATAGGAATTAAGCTACGAGACCCCTAACCCGCAGTCAAGCCTAAGGACTAGAGGGATTGACACAATGAATCCTCATGTTCCAACTAACCCCTACTAAGGCCGAATACTTACTTACCGAGTCACGTCTAATGTCATGTTACATGACTGTCCTTTATTCTATGGAATGCCAAGTTGACGATTACTCTCTATTACCAAGTTACCCAATCACTCAGCATCATCCTTTCCGAGAAGTCGAGAGAGATAATCAGAACTAATTAAGTCATCCTTACTCAAACAAGCCCATCTGTCCGTACTTTTTGTCCACATCTCCTAACGACCCCACTAATGCTGCATTACCATGTGTACGGTGTCACATGTAGAATCTGTAGTACCAATGATTATTTTCCTTTTATATTCATTTTTACCCCTTTGTAACATGTACATTGCCCCTTTAGGAAATGCCTTTTATCTTTTCCCTTTTAGGCAAGTTGACCTAGTTTATGGGTATAAATACCCCTGTACTTACAGTTGTAACATCAATCAGATTACCTTCAATACACTTGAGTACTTTCTTCCTTACGTAAATACTGCTTGTTTACTCTTTGCATCACTCTTATTCTTTCCCTTAAGTAAGGTTAGGTTGCAAGTAACCTTACTGGACCAATTCATGTGTTATATCGAATTGTGCTTAAGTCCTCAGAAGTTTCTTTGGTATGTCATATCCTTTGGAATTATTCATGGGTTTTTTCTTACTGCTCCATTCGTCTTTGTCACTCTTTTTATACCTTTCCCCATTACCCCTTTTTTAAGCCTTTTGTAAGCTTGGACCTATCCAGCAACCGAGCTTATCTGTTCTTAGTCATGGTTTGCACTAAATAACTATGGATATTCGATATTCTACAGTTCCAAGAACTGTAGAGAATTGGTATTCCTTACCAAACAATGAGATAAGGTAAATCAACCTTGTAATTTGTAAGAAATACTAAATTATATAAATACTTAATATATAAATATTTTCTACTAAAGACATTTTTGTATCATCTATATACTTATCTACTGACTCTATCATTATCAAACTTATCTCTAATTTGCACTCAGCACTCGGAATTTGTCCCAATCCCAACATAAATGAACCTACAAAAGAAACTATGGGGGAATTAGCAAACCATAGCTTAGTGAGCTCATTCCTCACCATTACCATTCAAGCAAGTTATCAAACATTATTAACACACATGCAATTTGTAAGACGGTGTTGCTCCAACATAAGACTAAGTATTCGCCATGGCTTCCTTCATCCTTTTGTCCAAATCTTTGGACTTCATAGTAGCTGGTTGGCTGGTAAGTTCCTTCCTAAGTCTCTTGTTGGCATTGGGCACTACCTCCACCATCAGTGACGAACCTTTGGCGACTATGGTAGCTTCGGTCTCATTTTGGGGTTAGGCCTCTTGATCACCCTTTCTCTACTTAGTAGCAGGTTGAATATTCAAAACTGGAGGCGCCTCGATATGACCGACCTTAGCCGATACAGGCTTATAACTCCCCTTTTGCTTCTCAGTCAGTTAGGAGGGCTTCTTTTAGGCTACCACCTGCTTCGCTGCACCCTCTTTTGTTGCTTTCTTCACAATAGTTGGTCGAGTGGAAGTAGTAGTAGTGGTCGTACGCTTGTCAACTTTTGTCTTCGCCTTCGCTTGGGCTAGTAACTTAGCAGGATTCACCTCACCAACACCCATATCTACAATATGAAGAAAACATATTAATATTAATAATGTCATGCTCTGACCAAGAAGAGTTGTAACAGTCCCACTGTGTAAACTAACCTAAGATAAAAGCTAACCCCACAGTTGCTATCGTAGATATAGTCTATATAAGGCATATACAACTCAACCAACTTGAAGCATCCATTCTAATACCTGAAATAATTAGACATGTGGTATAGCTTTAAAAAATACCTATTTTATATAACCCGTTATCCATAACATAACAGTACTTACATAAATGTCTCACATCTAGAGTTATAATTTACAATCGAAGTTTAATAAAAACCATAGATTTTATAGACTATTTACAATAAGCTAGGAAATTGGTGGGTGTCTCAAAAAATTCTTAGTTAGTTTCCTCAAAGTTTAAAAGAAAAGTCAAAAGCCCAAGTTTTGTTGATTCTTCATTCCTCACTTTCTTAGTCAGCAGCACACTAACATGAGAGTGGTGACATCTGAACATCCTCGTCTTCACTCAATACCTATAAAAGAGTTTATGGGGATGTAAGCACAACTAACTCAATAAGTGGAACAAAGTCAGAAGAGTACCAAACAATCACAAGCAAGGTTATTAATTATGATGAAATACAATGTAATCAATCATATAAAATATCATACAATGTTATCCGATCCATTATGAGGTTAAAGAAATTACATCCGCTTCAACTCGGATTGAAGAGTTTTATCGTGACTCAAATCAAACCAAATCTAGGCTTATGCAATGAAAAACACTCTCTTCTCGTGACAACCTTCGAACCATGAACCCTACCCTTGTCGCGACCTTCTCATTTGTCACTTAGTTCGACTGAAGATAGGGAAATTTTCATTTCAGTTATCCTCATCGAAGGGAGTTAGTATTTAGCTTGGCACTTCTAATCATTTCCCCTAACAGGTGTTATGTATATCCGATTTCATGGTAGTCGAATAATTATTAATTATAATTAAGGGTAACCAAACAAGTTCATACAATATAAAAACAATGCAATCATGCAAAACAGCACACTAAAGAGTTTGACTCTTGTCACAATTGAATACTAAACATACGCATGGCATGTGTAAAAACAACTAATTACAAGCACAAACAAAAGTACTCTCGAGTCTTCAAATACTTTAATACAGTATCGTAACAAGTGGTAAAGCTACAATCCTAACTTACCTATTCAGATTCTCACTACCAAAGACTTAAGTTGTTAACGGTCTAACCATTAAGGGATCTTATATATACAAAACCCAAACAAAAGTACTCTTGACTCAAGTTGTCAACAGTCTGACCATTGGGGGATCCAATCATGTCAAAGTATGACTTGTGTACTTTGTTTAAGGACAACAAAAAGAGGCTTTATCGATCCATTACACATCTATTCCTAACTGGCACACACTCTCTCTTTTCTTCTCATCTTCCATTTCCTTTTCACACTTTAAACACAAAATCAAAAGGAGAAATCAAGCCCCCCAAAATTACACACAATCACTACTCCTACACCCATACCCTGATGGCACAAAAACACTCTTTTGTTGAATTCACTTTGTCTACATCAAAAGCTATTTTTGGACACCCTAAAACATCCCCCAAAACCGAGCTTAAACACTAAGACTTTGGTAACCTAAGAAACTTGCAAAAAGGAAATGAAAACAAGGAGCAAAAGAGAACTCTTAGTGCACAACTACCTATTTTTATGCATTTAGGACAAGTAAGTTCATTTCCTTATTAAGTACTCTAGTATGCCATGTTTAGGAGACTACATTTTCATGAAGATATTGACATCAACATAAGGTGATAAAATAGCTAGACTACTTTAAGTAGTAAGCTTAGGAAACTCTTACATAAAGGATGAAAAATGAGCATACTAAGTTGGTATTATGAAGGATACATGTCTAACACTTAGGATAGAAGTTTGTAAGTTAGGAAAATTGTGAAATATATGTATAGACAAAGGAGTAACATGCTGGATGTGTAGATTATGTAGGGTATTTAGATGTTATTTTTTATTTCTTTTGGTTACATATGCTCAAATCTAGTTTTAGGTAAAAGAAAATCCATTACATGATATTTTTATGAAGAAATCAACTTTTTGAGATGAAAACTAAGGTGTAGAACTTATGATAAGTGCATGATTCACAATTTTTACTTGGTGCTTAAGTTAAATAATCACCTCATGGAAGAGAAGTTAAGTTAGAGTTGGAATCTAAGTAACATAGGTTCTTGATCTATCACCTAAACTTAAGGAAATAATGAAACAAGTTTGAAAACCAAGTTGGAAGCCACAACTCCAAACCATCCAGATTTGGAACATTAAGAAAACTCACCTAAAAATATGATAAGACAAAGTAAACAAATTAAAAAGACCAATCAAAGCAAATATAATAAGTGTATGAAGCCTAAAACTCAAAACCGAGCCTATCCAAACAAGCTTAGAACTCCAATTGGGCCTTCACCAAATTTCTAACTAGTACTTAAATCACTTAAGAAAAGTTGTTTTAAGACCCATAAGAAGCCCACATAAAGCTCCCTAAGCCTAACAACAAAGGAACTTGTTACCTAAATTTCTAAAATGTAATAGGTATTTTGATAGAAATGCAAGCCAGATCGATGAGGCCAAGGATTGGTTGAAGTAAGTAGAAAGATTTTTTGAGGCACTTGAAGTGCTATGTCATTTGAGATTGACTTATGGTACTTATTTGCTCTGCTTGAGAGCAAGGACATGGTGGGAGACTAAGAGAGGAAACTTAAGACACCCCATTACATAGGAAGACTTTAGAGAGGAGTTTTTGACGCATTACTTCCCTGAGAGCTTACGGGTTTAAATATGGTGATGAATTGTTTGGAATAAAAAAAGGAAACTACACTTTTGATAGTATGAGGTAGACTTTCCTCGCTTATTCTAGTTTGCTCCACCCGAATATCATAATAGTGATTGGATGAATAAACAAATTTTTGTAAGGGGACTAGACCTTGAAATGAAAAGGAAGGTTTTAGAATTTCAGCTGAAGACCTACAGTGAGGCTGTAGAGAAAGCGAAAGTGTTGGACACTACAAAAAGGTAAGGAGAAGAAATGTTGAAGCTAAAAGTTACTGTTTTTGGCAAAAGGCCATTTGAGGGACCTAGAAGCTTAAGTTCTAAAGTAAGGAAGATTCTAAAGGCCCATAAGGTGATCTATAAGAAGAATGGAAATGGAAATGGGAATGGAAGAGTCACCTATGGAGAAGGTCACTTAGTGGCAAACTATCCAAAGAATGCTACTACGACTTGTTATATCTGCAAATAAGTGGGACATTTTTCTAACACTTGCCTTCAGCATCAAAACACCATTGTATAGACTGTGGGATGCCCCAAGATATGGAAGATTGCTGGAGGAAATGGCTAGAGACTAGGAGTTGTAAATGTCACTCGAGTCTATAATCTAGAGGGAGGATAGGATTATGAAGAGTATCCCAAGGAGGAGATAATCTATTTTGAAGAAGTGGAGGATGTCGTAGATACATAGCTGATTACAGGTTTATTTCTTAAACTTTCTTTTAAGTTGAGTTGTATGCTTAAGTATGTTTTAGTAATAAGAGGCTAAGACGTTTAACTTAGTCACAAGAACTTTTAAAGCTAATAATTTTACCTTGTAAAAGCTCAACTTTAATTCTATCTAGGGAATGTCAACATAAAAGAACATTCAATGTACACTTTGTTTGACACTAGAGCAACTCATTCCTTTGTTGCTCTTGAAGTAACAAAGAGAGTTGAATTGCCCATAACTGTCGCTAAATGAAGTTTCAATATGCAAACCCCTACAGCAAGTGTAGTCATTACTAAAGAGACGGTGAAGAAGTTCCCATTCATCATATAAGGCCATGATAGTATGATGGATCTCATCATTCTTGACTTGGGAAAATACGATATGATTTCGGGCATGAATTGGATGACATCTTGTGGAGCTACAGTTGATTGTAAAAAGAAGAAAGTGCATTTTAAGGATATGAGAGGATTCGAGCTAGGATTTCAAGGAGAATCAACAGTAATTGGAACATAAAACTAAGCTCTTTTGAGCTAATGTTGGAGACAAGTTGGATGAATACTATCGAAGTAGAGTTGAAGCAGCCAAGAATAGAAGATATTCAAGTGGTAAACAAATTTCCTGATGTGTTTCTAGAAGAGCTACTAGGGTTGCCACCAAAAAGGGAAATAGATTTCACCATTAATTTGGTGTTGGGAACTAAGCCAATTTCTAAGGCACCTTACAGGATGGCTCCAATAGAATTGAAGAAACTAAAGAAGTGGCTTCAAGAATTACTAGACTAAGGTTTCATTAGATCAAGTGTCTCACCTTAAGGAGCACCTATACTGTTCGTTAAGAAGAAGGATGATTCTCTTAAGCACATCCTTCATTTTGATCCTCAATTAATGATATTTGAGATAAGGTTCCACCAGAGTAACAGTGTTGATAGGGGTTTTCCTCCTCCCCAAATGAGGAAGTGAAGGGAATATTTATAAGAAATGGTAGTTAATTTGATTCCTTGGATCATGATGGTAATCAAAGGCTAGGATTGAATCATTGTATTAATGGACTTAAGATGGAACCTTTTTGTGAGCTTAAGCTCGAATGGCCTTATTTTATTAGCATGAGCCAAACCAAGAAAGGTTAAATTAAGCAGACCGATCCAACAAGCCCTACTCTAAGCCAATCATGCCAAATCTCTTTTGATCATCCCAAATTTCATGGGCTTAACTCTTTAGGCACTATCACCCTAGCCCAAGGAGTCAAATTCATTTCATTATTGGGTTTGAAGCCCATGAGTCAAATTTAACTCTCTACACTCACTTGTTAATGTAAATATGAAGTCTTGAGTTTTCTTCTCTACACAATGACGTACTTTTCATTTTTTATTTTTATCACATCAAATAGTGTGCCCTATTCTTTATCTTTATAATCTTTTGTTTTCTGTTTTCATTGTGCCATGATAGTGAGGTACTAAGCTATTGAACTTCATTTAGATGTAGACTATTGGAATTTCTTATAAGAAAATAGTATGTCTTGTTATTTTTTTTAATTCTTTATAATGTGCTATCATTGGATTTGTTTTTTCCTTATAAGAAAATATATTGTGGATAGTAAAATAGTATTATATCACAAATGTCTGTTGAAGTAATTTTTAACATGGAGAAGATTGATTATGAAGATGACAATTATTTTTTATATAAAATAATTTAATCGTTCTTCAACTGTCATTAGATAAAGTTTTATGGAAAATACTAAAATTGTGACAATGAGATGCCGATAGTTGAGTTTCAGTACATCTTAAAAAAGGTGATCTAAAATGGTTTACCTTGTTTCGAAGTTTGAATCATTGAAAAGTATGCCAATCTTTAAAGGTGACACCAAATCTAAATTAAAGCTTTAGTTGGTTATTAGAAAACCAATTTGTTTGGATATCCTAAAGTTGCAAGAATGGAACATGATGGCTTTAGCATACCAATATCTATGGTATCTTTAGAATCCGCATTTAACATTGTAGCTCTTTGAAGCCACCTACCATACTAGCTCTTTCATGTACCAAAGATTGGCTTTATGGAGAACAATGTAGTAAATTAAATTATTTGTTAAAACTTTTAATGTAATATATTTTATTGATGCGATTCTTTTCTATGTGTAGATTCTTTGACAGTCTTCTTTGAAAATCTAATAGAGAATGTGGTGAATTGGAAAATCATCAATGATATTAATATCCCTTTTAGGTCATGATTCAACTTAATTAAGTGATGCTATGTAATTTAAATTTTGGGATTCTTGTAACTTAATTAGACTTTGTTTCACTAAACTTTTATTTAGGTTGTAATTTTATGTTAAATGGTGAGACCTTATGACATTTGTATTTATAATATTTAAATATTATTATCATCCATTTATGTTTTACATGTGCAAGTATCTTGTAGATTTTTTTCATGAATTTTTAATCAATAAAAGGGTCTAAACTAGACATGAGGCACACTTATTAAACAAGTTTGGTTACAAGTTAAGGTATTCAAAAACAATTAATAAATGGATCATGTCAAGGGTTGAAGTTTTCTAAACACAAATCTATTTAGATATAGAAATGAGACACAACACAATAACATGAATTGCTAGCCTTACTCTTGGGCATTTGGTTACTAAGTCTAAGATTATAGGGTAATAAGGAGTTGCTAAAACTCAGCTTAGCTAAAACCACATGAAGTGGCTAGAAAAATCTCAGCATGTAGCTGGCCTAATTGAAACCATACAAAGTGGCAAGAAATTAATTCAGTAATGTAACTCTATATACTTAAAACCCAGTCTAGCAACATCTTAAGTTAAAAAAGCTTGACCCATAGGTTCGTTTCATACTATGTTATAAGTGTAATCAAATAACGTACTTAGCCTAACTAAGTATAAGTTTTGAATTCATCTAGTCAAGTATAATTTCCAAGTTAATCAATCTAAGTATAAATTACAACTAAATACCAAGAACCAAGAATAAGCAGATATGGCACAATACTAGAATCATAACATATTTCTAAGTTTTGTCATCTTATCATTCATTCAGTTACAATTCAAGATTCACCTAAAATATGATCAATCATCATATATTGTCATTGGCCAAGCACCATTACACTACTAAGTTCA
The DNA here is from genome assembly GCA_024138005.1 of Lumnitzera racemosa. Taxonomy (NCBI): domain Eukaryota; kingdom Viridiplantae; phylum Streptophyta; class Magnoliopsida; order Myrtales; family Combretaceae; genus Lumnitzera; species Lumnitzera racemosa. The sequence continues at coordinate 50,286,495 of JAMXBC010000007.1, forward strand.
ACTAAGTCAAATTTCAAATGAATTGCAATCTATTTCTAATTACACTAATTCATGTATCAAACAATGATTCATCATGAACAATATTAATTTAGAGTTAAAAAAAAAAAAACTCTAAACCATAAGATACACTTAAGTGAATCTCATAGCTTTACTCAACAAGGAGGCAAATGGTCTATATACTCGACCAACACATAAACACATAACAACTAAGTAGAGGGTACTCACCTAGGCCAATGCTGATTCCACTATTCGATGTGGCTATCTCCACCTATGTACATTAAAATGCATAATAGGATAATTAATTTATCATTTTTTTAGTACAATAACCATAACTATTATACCTCGGTATAGTAATTGATGCCCCATCACACAGGTAAAGTTGTTATAAATAATCTCAATTCTAACAAAAAAAAAGCTTCATTATATTCTTACACTTAAAATAGGTCAGCTGTAGGCTTTTGATTATAAATATTTACATCATTTACAACTTTAAAAACCTAAACACTAAACTTCTAGGTCTCAATTGTACTTGTTTAATGATACTTTCACTTTCAAAATAGTTGACTCTATCTAGTGCTCTCCAAAAAATCCATTCTTATTACTAGCGATGCCCTAAAATCTACATCTAACTTAAGGATAAAAGAAAACTTATTCCTTTAGCTACCATCGAGATGAATGAGAGTAGACAATAAGCAATAATACACTAAAGCATAGAATGAAAGCACACAAGTTTTATATTTAATCAATATCTGGGTAGTAGATAAGATAATGCAAATTGTATGCCATGCTAATATACGTAACATGCGTCAATATCAATATCTTAGCTAACCGAGCAACTCAATTGGTTTGTTCAATTACAAATCCAGGCATCCGGAGAATATATCAAGGAACCTAGCAAATTATCTCAATATAGCAAAACCACAAAGCATGGTTGAAGTTGACCTGCAAAACTATATGTATGAAAACCCAGCTTATAAACTTATCCTATCAAAACCATAATTTTTAGGAAACATAGTGCCCGTAAATAATATTTTTATCGTTAAGGCAAAGTTAATATGTAATTTCCAATTGATAGCGAGAAAACTCATTCTATTGTGCTCATAGAGCCTTGAATATATTTTAATTTCAAGAAGACTCGTATATTTATGCTCGAGGGGCCTTAAATGGTAGATAGCCCTAGTTAGGGTCCACTTATTTAGATTGGTATTTTTTTTTTTCAACTAAAGTAATAGTTGAATGTTGCTTGGAGGGGTAGTACCCCTAAGTAGCCTCATGCGGTTAAGGTGAGGTGCCCTGTACGGGTAAGTACAAGGGATAATTGAAGTTTAGACGACGTAATTCTACACCTTTCATAGTTCTAGACTCCTATGAATGTGTTGCTTGCATTCATCGCTCATGCATTCATTTCTTGTGTAGATACGTGTGTGCTAATAATATTTGATAACTTACTTGAACAGTAGTAGTGAAGAATGAATTTACTGAGCTGTTTTATACTTATTCCTCTATAGTTTCTTTTGCAAGTTCATTTATGTTTGGATTGGGATAAATCTTGAGTGCTGAGTGTAAAGTGAAGATAAGTATGTTAATGTTAGAATTAGTTGAGAATTTTATAGGTAGTATAGAACATCTTTTGTAGAAAATGTTTATATGCTAGAGTTTAGTATAATTTAGTATTTCTGTTAATTTTATAAAGTTAGTTTACCCTATCTTATTACTTAGTAAGAGATATCGATTTTTTATAGTTTTGAAAAATTGTAGAATATCATATATCCATAGTTATTTATATTTTACAATAAGTTAATTAATTAAAAATTAAAAATCTTAATGATTAATTATTTAAAGTCTTGCAATTTCTAACTTATAAAGCGGTTTTCATATCATAGGTACACATATAATAAAAATTTTATATCATCCTACTAAGTCCTCTATAGGGTCTTGATACTATCAATAAAGTGACATCACAAAAAAAAAAAAAACAAAGAAGCCCTTTCTCAATTTCAATTTGATTGTACATTATCGTAATCACCTTACTAATCCATATTATACATAATAGCTTATTGTTAATCATTAATCTTAACTAAATCCACATAGATCACCAAGCTTTCTTAACCAAAATATCTACTTAAGAGTGGGTGATTACACTGACATTTTTAATTTAATCACTAATTAGCATATTAAGCTATTATATAGCCAAATACCACTAATTTATATAATAAATAGCGTACTAACCAAATTAATTCTACAAAAAAATTATAAAATCATACAAATATATTTTCATGTCTAGTAATTAGGAATATTATATGCCCATTAGATATATCGATTTTAAGCTCGATTCTACTAAAATTAGCTTAAATTAACAAAATAATCAAATTCAATTGTAAGACCCAACATAAGTATTGCTAGTGTTGGTAGGTATTTTCTGATAATTATCATGTCAACTTATATTAGACAACCCAATGCGTAATCCTGGTCCAATAATCCAATCTTGTTACAATTTTCATTAACTCACTATAAATACTAGATAAGGCCCTCAAGTAAAGAGAACTCTCTTCCATTCTCCCATTTTTTTTAATTACTTGACAATTCTCTCTATAAGATTAAGGGGCTGATTTAGGAATTAGAGTGATTACACCAAAACACCTTTCAATAAGAAAAAAAAATAGAGGAATAAGAAAAAATTGACTAACAACAATTAGCGTTGTTTATGGGAAACAAGAAAAAAATATGATGTCATCATAATTTTTAACAATTCCTCCTAAAGAGGTAGGGAGATAACTCTTCCTTGATGAATTTCTCTAAATCAGGTTTGTCTTACTTGACTTTCTCTATTTCACTTGAAATATGGGCAAATTTGTTCCTAGTTTATTAGTTTCTCTTGGCTTCGTAAATTTCTCTCCTCTTTTTTTTTGTTTTTTTTTTTAAATTTGGGCAAAGTTACTTCTTTTCTTTATAATTTCATGGTTGTTGCTTTTGGTGTCCTTCTATGGACGGCTTCTTTGAGCATGTAGTTATCATATTTTTCAAGACTTGCTCACACGTAAACATAGAAAAAACCATCTCTTTAACTGCCACTCAACTACGCATGAAGGAGATGGACATTTTACTAAGGTAGCTGAAACCCTTGGATAATGGTCGGTTATGTGGGGTGAAACAATCAGTATACTTTTTTGGACATTCCCCTTCGCAGCAGGATTCTCGCTTCAAGTGGAATGGGCTTCGTTTGATCCTAACTGCACGAGCCCTGATGGTTGAGTTTTGGAAGCAGAAAGTCCATCCCTAACATTCAAGAGAAAAGCTCGATTCTTGTATCTCCTTGTAGCCATATGTGTTTGTTTCAACAACTTAAGTACACATTAAAAAAGAAAAAAAAGAAAAGGGAAAAGGAGAAGATTTGAACTCATCAACACGTCCCTGATATTTCGGAAGTATTTGGCCATATAAGTTGCTACTACATTCTCTTCACCCTATAAATCAAGCCAAATGAATGGGAGGGCCTACTTCGCATCTTGAAGCCCCATACGTAGAAAAACAAACAAAGAAAAAAAAGAAGGGGCAACACGTCCTTGTCACGATTAGATACATGCCAAAGATGAAACATTAGCTAGCCACAAGAGCTTGTAAGGAGAACAATAATGTCCACAACAACCGATAACCACAATGTTCACAACCACAATGAGATACTACAACTACCCTCCATCCAGATCATACTATAAACACAAAAATTGATCAAGGCTCGAGAATGCGACCAAGTTGAAAACTTCCAGCAGTTGTGAACTATATAATTGGGACAAGGACTACAATTAATTGGTAAGAAGTAGTCCACGTGCAATATTTGATGGGGAAATAGTACATGAGCACCATAGTGACAGTGCCGAGCTACTAGACAACAATAGCTTGCTACTCTGAGCGTAACAACAACAAAAGCCCCCATCTGTAGCCATAAAGTTTCACGACCACACCAGGACAAGCTACTTCGTACTCCGAGCATAACAACAACAAATGCACCCATCTTGCTCCAAGCTTAACAGTAATGCCAAGTTAAGTGCCAGGCAATGACAATAGCCGAGATGCGCGAGTGTGTCTAAGCCATTTCAAACCTAAGTGAAAGATGAACGGCCATGCCAAGTTAAATTTCTAAGCTGTCCATTACAGCTAAAGCGGAACGATAGTACCAAGCTCGGAATATTTTATGAACTATCATAAAGACATTAACACCCCAAATTTTGGACATGAAACCCGACCATGCACGATGATCTAACCAACAACTAATTGGACTCCACCTCAACATATAATAGCGACTCAGATAGCCTAAAGCTCAGCAAGCAAGGGGACCACAACTACGGATAGCTCAGCTTTGGCATCCTAAGTAGGGTCGAGCTAGGCGTCAATACTGAACCGTCCATCAAGTCCGAACTTCAGGCTACAATCTACTTTATTGTAAAGGCACCTAGCACATGTCGAGATGCCTGAGAGGTCGAACATGCCCAATAGCGGATGCTGACTCCATGCCGAGAGGCCAAACATTTCTAGTAGCGAGGTAGTCATAAATATTTGTCGAGAATTTAAATACTGATCCCAAACCGAGTTTCTTTAACTTACAGTGCCCAAAAGCAGCTCCTACTTTTACTCGAAGCAAGAAATTAAAGTTGAGTTTTTCTATCGGCTTGCAAATTTGCTGAGAAGCCGAGCGCTTCCAAATTATATCAAGTTTCCAAGCAATCAAGCATAAAGCTATTCCTGGCTAAGTAATTCTTGCCGAGTCGAGTTTCCGAACAGAGCTACGGCCACGTGTCTGATTTTTTGGTGTGCTAAAAGAAGTGTGACCCTTTTTTACTTAAAATATGCCTAGTGGCTGTGATTGAAATGCCGAGACACCTTGATGCCAATTTATTTCTTAGTTTGCAACAATTGCCAAGAAACCGAGTTTTTTCCAAGTCATTAAGTACCCAAGCTCCGTGTCGAGTTGCCGAGGAACTGCTCAAGGAACTAACGCCGAACTTTTCTATCAGCCTTCAAAATAGCTAACATGCCGAGTGTTTTCGACTCATCATGTCCCCGAGCTTTGTGCTGCTAACTAAATAATGATTTGATGCTGAAGCAAAAGCTATCTAAAAGCTCCTCCATCAATAGCCATGTACTTGTTTGGAAGACTATTGAAGAAAGCTTTGCTCTAGCCGATAATCTCGCTTCAACAACCGCGTACTTAGTAAATCTTATCAAGCTAGAAGTCGAGAGCTTATACAGTGCGGCAAGACAAGCTCTTCCGAGCATGACAATTTCCAACCAGCAGCAAACGCAAGGAAGTTAAGGAAGTTACGCTGTCACTAACATGACCAAACTCCAATCTAACTCGCAATTGCCCTGCACATTAAGAAAGCCAAGCTAATATCGTAAAATTATGGAGAAAGTGTGGCCAAGGTGAAAGCCAACAACTTCGTAAACGCACCAGTTGTGTATATTCAAAGGAAACCACTTCAGCTTTTGTCTTTGTTCAATGTCATGACAGCATGGTTTCCAAGCAAAAATCAACTCGAACATAGATACAACTAGAAGGGTCAAACCCCAACAAACTACAACATGTGGAGCTTTAGGTCATGTTCACTTGAGGGGAATCGTAATACCATTCCCCACTTATTGTTCATTACTTTGTTTACTTGTGATATAACACTCTGAATCCTCATTACAGTGAATTCCAATTCCCTAAAATCATTGAATTGACATTCCTTATTAGAAAATTTGAATCCCGATTCAAAAGCCATCCCCCTTTTTATTTCAAAAATGCCCTCCTTCAAAATGAAAAATTACAACAATCAAAGAGAGACAGAGAGAGAGAATTTCATCTGCTATCTAACCTTAAATCTCCATCAAAAATTACAATAATAAAAAATTACAAACTCACTTCCCCATCGTAACCCTAATTTCCATCTGCCATCTCTTTTAGTAACTTTAATGGAAGAGTTGGAGAGTTGAATTTTGGAGAGAGAGAGAGAGAGAGAGAGAGAGAGAGAGAGAGAGAGAGAGAGAGAGAGTGGAGATATGAACTTAAGCTTTCGTAGCGTGTTCGATGAACGAAGTTTAGATCTAAATTAATAAATCCCTCACCGAAGATGGAGAAGAACATCGGAACTTGATGTTGTCAGAGAGAACGACCCTCGCTGGAGAAGAAGACCAAGTCTAGCCTGAAGGTATAGAAGGACCACTTTGTTGTGAGTAGAACTATGAACAGATCCAAACATCTCTTATTGTTGCTTAAAATCTGCTTCTCCATCCCAACTCGAGATCCAGAGCAAAGGTCATGAAAATCAAAGCCTGAAAACATGTGCTCAAAATGTAGTTAGAATCGATGAATCTAATCTCTGACCTCCGAAAGATGTCGAACAAATGTGGATCATCAACAATATGAGAAGGTTAATGTGAATGTATGGTGAAGATTAAAAGAAATCGTGAAGGGAAGAGAGATGAAATTAGAGAAAAACACCGGACGCGCTTCGAGATGCAAATTAGAGGGAGAGAGTGTGGGTCGATGAGAAAACCAAAAAAAAATGAAGGGTATAAGGATAAATATATCTTTTGATTTCTATTAGGGGTTTATTTTTCTTGTATTTTATTTTCCAACCGAACAATATAACACTTATTCTCTCTTCTTTCCATTCCAATAAATTTCAATTCCATTATCCTCATATTCTATTGGACTAATTAAACATGCCATTAGTGTGTATCTCTAAATAAGTGATGGCAACCATAAAGCAATAACTTAGTTTGTCAAATCGAGCAACAATCTAGTCGAGTTATTTGTTATTGTGTCGGCCTACTTCAATAGCATCGAGCCTTGCTAAATTTTTGCTTACTTAAGCTTTAGTTGAATTTTTTTTATAAGTTGGACTTTTTCCAAGCCTGTTGAATGCTTTACTAACATTGGTTGTGACTTCAAACGCCACTTACTTAGCTATGGTTTATGTGTGAAGAAGTGTCAATCATGGCGAGCTTTATTTTTTTATAGAGCTACAGCAGCTCAAAATGCTAAACTATTTGAAGCCAAAGCCGAACACTTATCTTAAGCTTGGACTATTTTCTTGAATTATTACAAAGTCAACAATACTTTAAGCTCTATAAAGTCATATTTGAACTACATGCATTGAACCTATTGATAAAAAGACGAGTCTAATAATATAAACTATCGACCATTCAACACTTGTAATGACTTGTTCAAACATTTGAGGGCTAATTTCTACTACTTTGGAGACAACTACAAGAATTCAAAATAAAATGAGGATATAAAAACGCTCTCTATTTTAAGCCCACACAAAGTATGATTTAAGCTCTATAAAATCATATTTAAACTATAAGCACTAAAGCCATTGATAAAAAGACGAGTCTAATAATATAAACTATTGATCATTCAACACTTGTAATGACTTGTTCAAACATTTGAGGACTATTTTCTACTACTTAAGAGACAACTACAAGAATTCAAAATAAAATGGGGATATAAAAAGCCTTCTATTTTAAGCCTATGCAAAGTATGATTTGCTAATAGGTTATCCCTTAATAGCTTAAAATCCTATACACTATGGATGACTAGCTAATATAAACTCAATTGCTCTATTTAATAAATAAACAATGAGCTGCTTGAAAACCCTAAGCCATTAAATGGTGACAGGTAAAATATAGTCAAGTTTGAAAAGTTACATGGACAATAAGTAAATGATAGTCCTACATATTAACGGACTAGAGGCCGACTAGCCAATTTTACGACTTTACTTAGCACAAGTTTTGTCCAGCTTGGACAACTTGCATGTTTCCTTAACCTTTTTAGCCATATTAGCCTCTTCAGGTGCTCTTGCCTTTTTTGGTCTTTGCCTTTTTAGGCACTCCAACCTCTTTAGGCACTCAAGCCTCTTCGAGCTCTTACCTCTTCCAGCGCTCGCTTTTTAAGGCATATCAATATTTATAAGTATTCTAGTTACTCCTACATTTCACCTCTTCAAGCATTTGCCTCTTCAAGCATTTGCTTCTTCAAGCACTATAACCTCTTTAAGTTTGAATTACAAATATTTCCTAAAATCTCACAAAATCAACTGCCCTAGATACTTTCTTTTTCGATTTTGTCGCCAAAGAGAGTCGAGAGCACATGTCGATAGGCATTTTCGGATAATTATCATGTGAGCTTATATTAGACAACCCAATGCTTAAGTCCAATCCAATAATCTAATCCAAGTATAATTTCTATTGACTCACTATAAATACCAGATAAGACCCCTAAATTAGGGAAACTCTCTTTCATTTTCCTATTTTCCTACTTATTTGACGATTCTCTCTACGAGACTAAGGAGTTAACTTAGGTATTAAAGTGACCGCGTCGGAACACCCTTGAGCACCCCCTATAGCCATTTTCTCCTTTTATAGGTATCCGTGCATCGAAATGAAACTTGATTGGCAACACCTAGTATCATTATGAAACTCCAAAAATCATTCTAAGTTGGATCATCAAAAAAATTGTTGAAAAAAAAACCCTCTTTACTTAAAAAATTTGCTACAAGGTAAATTATACAAAAACAAATATAATAAATATCAAATATGTATATTATCAAAAACTCTTGCTCTCTAAATTAAATATAAGTTTTTAGGAAGTTTAATTCAATAGATCTAAATAATATCATTTACTATTTTAAAGATTTAATTCAATTTTTGCCAAAAACAGAATAGTTCCTATAGTTTCTAAAGGAATATATATTTCCACCATTTATTCCATCAAAACAAAAATACCAAATTCATCTACAAATAAAATAATCCTAGAATGGGATTTTTTTTTTTTTAGACTTTATTAAGCTCGTTTAATATTTTTATTCAAATAAAATACTTAATTGATAAAACAAAGTTCGTTGTTTCTCTGACCATTAATGGCTGGCAACACTGTGTTAGATGAAAAGAAGGGGTTAACTACTATCGGGGAATCGTTGTCAAGTCAACATTTGATGGTGCTTCCTTCTTTCCTTGCCCTTATCCAAATTTCCTAAATTTCTAATTTATTTGTTCTTTCCTACTAATTTCTAATTGCTGAAGTGCTGGAAGTAAAGTGTTGTTAATCTATTTATATGCTTGGAGTCCATTTGGGTAGATAAAATTATGCTAAGTGGCTCACATGTGTCTTTTCTTAAAAATACTAAGTCTCTTGATGACTTTTCGATGACTCATCATTTTTTTGCTATTCCCAAGCAACCACATCAGTATTTGATTTCAGTTGATGAGTCAACGAATCAATTTTAGCTAATTTTGATATTTTAAAGTGTAATTTGCATATATTTTAAGAATTTTTTATTAATATATATACATATTTAATACATATCATGTATATTTAGTAATAACATAACTACTAAATGTGTAATTGAAGTCCATTGTGTTATCTTTATAAGATAAATAATTTATTTTTAAAGCCTTATAATATCATGAAGTTTAGATTTTGAATTTTTGATAATCGTAACGATTAATTAACATTTTATTAAATTAAATATATTATTTTGAGAAGTGGACTTCCTTGAGCTTTTGCGACCTCACCCTAAAATTTCATTCAAAATGGATAGCATTGCAACGTACTAAATTTAAGGTCCCGAAACTAGGGTTATCACATTCCGAATGCAAACAGATGCGCGAACGGTAGTGGCTTTCGTTCGATAATCCCAAGGCATGATGGATTCGATAATAAGAGCATGGGTAGCTAACGTCAACAACTAAAAAGTCATTGACAGAATTCCCTTGGATGAATACACTAACGATAATGAAGCGAATACACTTGTGGAGTACTTATATGATAGAATAGACTACAATAATTTGAAACCTAATGGTGGTCGGGGCAACCTCACAAGCAAAGAGTTTGATAAAGTGTCTGAGTATTTCCAATGCATTCCGCATTGTTGGAAGATCCAAAGACCTCAAACATTTGAGCGCGTGGCGTTAGTGGGCAAAAGACAATTTGGCCTTTATGCGAAATACTTCGACTTTAGGTTCCGTATACCTTTCTCCAAGTTCCAGAAGGCTTTCTTTTGCTATCATCAGGTAAGCCCTAATATGCTCACTCCAAATTCATGTTGTCTCATGGTGGAATTTGAAGCCATATGTGACACGCTAGTTGTTAAGAGCAATGCCTCTTCTCTTTAGGCATTTCTTCGACATCAAGCGTGGTGAACATTGGTATTACTTGGAGTGCCAACACAAGAGGAAAATTTTAGTCAGCTTAAGAGTCGTCCATCACTGGAAAAAGAAATGGCTTGTAGTATGGTCAGAAGTTGACCTCAATGTCTAGTTGGATTGGACAGAGCAAATAAGAACTTCTAACCTAGAGGAATTAGAGACATACAATGGATTGGTCGTCCAGAAAATAAATGATAAGTATAACGGGAGGTCGTTTTACTAGAATTACCAAGTAATTGTGGATCGATACAACAAAGGCGAGAAGATATTTTCTGATGATGAAGGCAAGGAAGCAGAAGGTGTTTACAATAAGGAGGAAGAAGGTATTAAATGTTGCTTTTTGCCATGCCTAGATTGCCTCGTCATGGGTAGGTTGTTTCACCTAGTGCTACTAAGGGAATGAATCCCCTCTCTTGCTCATGCTCGGCACGGTTTTCTATGTCTTTTATCGAACCTCATAATTAATCACTTGTCTATTTTGCAATTATGCAACTTTAGAACATAGGCGTCGACGAGCTCTTGGCTTAAATGAAAACAGGAAAGAAGCCGAGCAAGAAGGCTAGTGGGAATAAGAAGGCTACTTACACCACACTCAAGTCGAAGCAACTATCAATTAAGGATGCTATTGGGAAACAACCAGCTCAACCTACAGTAGATGCTAATATAAAATAGAGGGTGAAGGGATTTGTCGAGGGCGATGAACCCAAGAAGCATCCCTGTGATGAAACGTCCAAGAAAGATCCTTCACTAGCTCAAATGGACAATGTTGTGGACCTGGAAGAGACATAAGGATTAGAAGATGTTGATCTAATCATGCATGACTACTATCCTACTCAATTGAGCCTGGTAGGATGGATAACATTAAGACATTCCTCCGGCTACCTGCATTCCACCTTTCCAGAAGGAAGTTTATGAATTTATTCCTGTATGAAACTTCCGTGTTGATGCTGTTGGACTTAAGCGATGGCAGAACTTTTTTGGCGTTTTTCAAAAGGTGCTATTTTACCATCTCATGAGTCGATCTTGGAGAGATGTCAAGAGGTCCTCCATTTGAAGGAACTGGTTGATGAAAACATGTGATGTAAGCAATGATCTTGTTTAGCTTATTACTAGCATAAATTTCTTTCTCCACCAAACCGAAATCCCTTGACAGATGAGCTCACATATCATGAAAGTACTAGATACCTGGGACGCCCAGAAGCAAAAGGTAAAGGAAATCTTATTTAAGCATAAAAACTGATCTTGAAACTCCTAAAGTTTATGAAGTTTGCTACAAGTTTTCTAGTCATATTCAGCTTATCTGTAGATAACTGAAGGTTCTGAAGCTAAAGTAGAGAAGGTGTGTCAAGAAGCTAGCCAGAAAGTTGCTGATTCAATGAAAGCTAAGCAAGGGGTCGAGGCTGAGTTCCAAGTGTTAACCGAGCATATCACAATTGAGGTGAACGCTTGCAAAGCTCTCAGAAGCTGAGCAACGCAATGAAGACCTCAATCGAGGGTTAGATAGCTTTGGGCTCAGCTGCAAAGGGTTGAGGAAAAGGTCCAAACTTTGGAGCAGTCCTGTGCTTCAATGGTCGAGAGGGAGAAGAGATATTAAGAGGAAGTCTACCAATTGAAAGAAATGTCCGATCAGTGGAAGGCATTGATTTCCAATTTAGAGAGCAGTGCTCACTTCGGCCCAACCAAAGAAGAAGTTTTCAACTAAAACATGAAAAGCTCAGAGAGGGAAGATTTAGTCAAGAAAAAATTGTTGGGTGGTGTTAAGGTAACCGGAAAAGATATTCAGAAGGTGTGCCCTAATTACGACTTAAGCTATTTGGACTTCACAAATAAGCAGGAGGAAGAAGGAGATAATGATGAAGAAGCCTCTAAGCAATCTACAAACGATGATAAGCAAGGGACTAACCAGGGTGACCAGCGTGAAGAAATCCTTAGGCCACCTAATACCGAACCAACTCCATTCCCTGATCCTTCGTTTGAGCCTACACTAGAGTCTACTCCAACCATGGAAGTTAAAGATAATTCTAAAGCTATTGCTAATCCCATAACCAACTCTTGATATGACCTCTGTTCAAATATATCTTAGCTTTTTCTATCTAGAATTCATATTCAAGTCGGAATGCTGACTTCTTGGCTGCAAATACTTGATTTGTATCTTTTTGCTAGTATGGATGCTTTAGAAAGATATACTTTTATCTTGATGTTTAGATATGATTTTATATGTTTGACCAAATAATTTTAGGAATTCTCTTAGCATGTGTGGCTGGTTTTCCCTTAGAACAGACGAGGGTATTCCCTCCACGAGTACCTCAAATGTTCAGACCTAGGCCTGGATAGCAAGGTGTCCAATTTTGACCAGGTCAGAACCATCAACTGGTCAAGCCTAAAGAAGCTTTTTGCTCCGTTCTTCTACATAAGGTGTAGGTGGTCGAAAGTCTGATTACCTAATGTTAGGTTAGGACTTTAGCAGATCCTTCAACCATCAAGGTTAGGACCTATGTAAATTTGAGTTCGTTAACCTAGAAAGAGGTCAAAACTCCATTCCGTTCATCTCAAGAGTCTAGGACTTAAACAAACTATCAATTTATTAATCTTTCATTGGGTTGGGATTATACCATTGCAACCTACTTAGTTTAACATAAAATTTGAAAAATCACAGAGGTGAAATCAAACATCAACTTCATTGATTTGGTACCAAGGATTTCATAAATGATAGCTCAACCATACATCATTTAGATACAACTTTAGAGTATCTACATTCCATGTTCCAATATAGGCTGTCCATCTAAGCACTACAACTTATATGCACCATGTCTAACCACTTCTTGAATTTTGTTTGGCTCATCCCAATTTGGTGCTAATTTCCCCTATCATTCTTGTGATCCTAAGCCCTTAAGCTTTCACCATACTAGGTCCCTTAGCTAAAAGACTTTGTGCTTAACTTTTTTTTATCATAGTATTGAACAACCCTATGCTAATAGGTACCTACTTGCTTTTTGGCCAGATCATGAGTTTCCTTGATAATATCAAGATTGGCTTGAAAGCCAATTTGATTAGCAATGATATCTAAGGAATGAGTCCAGATATTTGAGAGTTCAAGCTCAATAAGAAGGACAACCTCTAAAACAAAGGTCGATTGAAAATGTGTTTTACGAGTTGAAGTCCTATGAGTAGTTCAATACCCCCATAGGATGATAGGGAGTTCATCTACCCATTTCCCTTTGGCATGAACCACTCTCTTCTCAAAGCTGTAGAGAATGACCTTGTTTACTGCTTAAACCTAACCATTGGATTGCAAATGGGTAACAAACCTATAGTGAAACTTGATATGATGCTTTTGACAAAAATCCCTAAACTTCTAAATATCAAATCGATTTCTATTGTTCATAATCAAAGCATAGGGACCTTAAACCTCATTAGTATAAAGTTGATCATGAATGCCTCTACATTCTTCTTGGTGATCTTTGTGACAACTTTGATTTAGTTTACAAAGATGTTTGGGCAAGTGCACTCGTTAGGTAATAGTATATAGGACACTAAAGTTAAGGGTTATTGATCCCATGAGGACTAAACACTTACTCACACTAAATTACTCTACTTAAAGGAGAAATAACAATTGTGATGATGAATATAAAAGATTAAACTAATTCAAAGAAATAAGAACTGATCAATAATTAACAACTAATAATGCGAATGATCAATAAAAACCCTAATTAACCATAAATATTGATATCTAGACTCTGATCATCAAGAAATTAACATGCATAGCCTAAAGTTTTTAATGTATTCCTTATTCTTTTTAACCAAAGGAATTCAATTACTAAATTAATAGGGATCACTTTTCTATTAATTTCTAATCCTAATTACATTCTATATGAATTGGTTTTATAATAGAACAAATTAGAACAATATGAATTCTATAAACAAATAAGCAATGTATCAATATTAATTTTGAAAAAAATCTATAACTTATCTCTAAGCTTATAGTAAATCCCTTAAATTATGGTAGATTAGTTATGTTTTAGTCTTACGACTTTAATACATAAAATCTAACAATTAAGTTAAAACCCTACAAATAACTACGTAATCAATACAAAGCATGTAATTGAATTAACAAAAATAAAGGAATTTCATTAAAATAATTGCAATTTAAGCATGCTACATGTTACTTTAAGGCTACAAGTCTAGATATTTGCAAACCTATGCTATAGACATAATAAAGTTAGTGACTTTCATGATAAAAATGAATAAAACCCAAAAGAACAATAAGTAGGTCTTCCATCCTATCATATGGCATCTCCCCTCCATTTGCACATGTGTCTAACATCTCTTTATATAGTTTGGAAAAAATAAACTTTCAAATGGCAAGTCTTCTAAAGTCATGGCACACAAACAAGAATATGAGCATAGAGTTTAGGCATAGGCTACTCCTTATAATAATTCTTTGAGAAATTGACTTAAATTAATTTACATGAGGATCATAGTCATAGATCATTGCTGTGGAGTTAGACTATGATTTTCTACTTGGCCAAAAACTCTTCAAGATTTGGTTGGAAATTGAGGATATGAGCTTCATGACCAAGGAACACGGTTGTAGAGAACAACCATAGTCTTCCTATTCTCTTGATTCTTTGACAAATCCTCTCAAGCACTTGCTATCCATAAGTCATCTTTCAAAATAGGCAAAATTTCCTTTAAAAATCACCTAAATTTTCTTCTTTTCACCTTATTGCTTCATCTAAGTCTTTAAATTGAGAAATAACTTCAATCAATAGTAAAATCATCAAAATTAAATTAAAATAACTCAAAATAATCAAGAAAATAAAATAAGGGATGGGTGTAAAATTACACTCATCAAGCTTCATCTTCCACTCACTTAGTAAAATAATTGACAGCAACAACGACGTATTACCATTGCTTAGTAGCTTTAGGAAATGGTTTAAGGAAATCCAAGCCTTACTAAGAAAATGGCCTTGAGCTAGTCAAGGGTAAAAGGTTGCTACTTGGTGTATGCTCAACAACTGCATGTTTCTAGTAGGTCACATCATTGAACCACCTCTTTCTCATTTATTTCATAGTAAGCTAGTAGTATTCGATCCTAAGAGCTCGGATGTAAAGCGTTTAAGCTTTGACATGGTTGTTGAAACTCTTAAATGAAGTTCAATACTTATTGTACTTCATCAGATTTGAGGCATCGCAGATAAGGCAAATTATAACCTCACTTATACAAGATGTCACTAGTTGAAACTCTTGAATGAAGTTCAATAATTGTCATACTTCCTCAAATTTGAGGCACTATAGATAAGGTAGATTCTAACCTCGCTTATATAAGAGGTCACTAGTGAGGATGTAGTTCGCAACTTAATACATGAGTCTCTTCGCCTTCTTTTTGATCTTCTGGTATAGTGACATACCTCAAATATGCCATGATGGGATCCATCCAAGGTGACTCAAAATTATTAGTCCAAACTTCTAAACACTATATATGCTATCTATCAATACTCTTGTTAAGTAAATATTCAATAAATACCTTGTTCACCTATTTGGGAAGATATGTTAAAGCAAGCTATGAGAGTTTATGCTCTTCTAAGTTTTTAGGCCAAGGAATCTTAGTGATATATTATAAATAAAATTCAAATCTAAGCATCTATTTAATATCGAGGTACTTGCACATTCCTTCATCCTTTATAACGTACTCCCTTCAAACTTATTGGACTACAAGCTATGAATCTTAAAAAATTTCCAACTTCTTCACACCAACCTCTTTCGCTAACTTTATGCCAACAATAAGAGCTTCATACTTTGACTCATTATTATAGTTAAGAATTTAAATTTTTGCGCATACAGCGCTTGTACTCTATGTGGACCTTATAATAATAAACCTTCTCTACTGCCCTCCTAAGTGAATAAGCCATTGACATAAAGGGTCCAAGTTAGTTGATCATCTCCTTATGGTGCTTCTTCCTCATTTATGGAATCGACTGTAAAATTTGTTAGGATTTGAACCTTGATTAAATCATGTAGTCTATACTAAACACCATATTTACTAAGCTCTAAAGCATACTTAACCATTCTATTTGAAACATCTAGCTTATGTAATATTTGGTGCAATGGTTGATTTCATAAGGATCACAACTCAATAGGCTTTAAAATAAGGTCAAAGCCTTCTTGCTAAGATACTCACTATGAGAGTAAACTTCTCCACTTAAAGTATCTAACATTAGGTCCTTAAAGATAATAATTGACATAATAACCGATCGGTGGTCTCTTCCTTTAGCTTGAACCAAAACTAAGGAAAGAGCATGACCACTCATAGATAAGTATGAATACAAATCCTCCTTAGGGTCAAGCTTAGAACAACTTAGCATAGTTAAGAATTGCTTAAGATAATTAAAAGTAGTCTAACACTTAATCCATTTGAAATCCTTAGGATTTTTCAAAATCTTGAAAAAATCTACACATCTATTTGCACTCTTTGACATAAAGCAACTTAACATTACTATACAACTTGTCTTTAGACCTCCTTAATAGTCCTTGGAGGTTGCATATCTAAAAAAGCTCGTATCTTTTTAGGATTAGCCTCTATGTTACAGATCCCCATGTAGCTATAGAATTTTCTTGAAGCTGCCTTAAAGATACACTTCTAAGAGTTTAGCTTCATATTATAGTACCTTACCATATTGAAAGTCTCTAATAAATCCTTAAGATGATCATATGGCAATCAACTCTTCACAATAATGTTATCTACATAGGCTTCTACGTTTCCACTAAGTTGTGGCTTAAACATTTTTATCACCGATCTCTAGTAAGTTGTTCCAACATTCTTAAGGCTAAAAGACATGATCTCATAGCAATACATTCCAAAATTGGTGATGAAAGAGGTGCAAACCTCATCTTCCTTATGTATTCTAATATGATCACAACTAAAGAACACATCCATAAAACTTAATAATTGCATAACCTATGGTTGAGTCAGCCAATTGATTTATGTATAGATGAGGGAAACAATGGGAAGGCTTGTTCAAATCTATAAAATCAATACACATCTACCACTTCCCATTGAATTTCTTGAATAAGACACAATTAGCCAACTAGGTTAGGTATCGCTCCTCCCTTATGAAACCTACTTTCAATAATTTCTAAACTTCCTCTTTGATTGCATCTAGCCATATTGGAGCAAAATGTCAGTTTTTTTGCTTCATGACCTTAGCATTTGGATCAATATTTAGCTAATGCATCATACCTATAGCCATGCATGTGGGTTAAACAAGCTAACTCGCCTTGCCTTGCATTTACCCACAAGTTAAACCGGCCAGCTTGCTTTGGCCCACCTAATATGTAGGCTAGGATTTTGAACCTAACCTGCCCTATCACGGGTGGTAGATTAAGCAAGCTAACTCGACCAACTCGCGACATTTGAAACTTCTAGTTTTATATTCTAAAATAGTGATAACAAAATAAAAAAAAAGAATAAAAAAAGCAAATAAGAAAGAGAGAAAGCAAAGAAGGAGAATCTAGATAATGGCCTTAAACAATGAATTGTAAAATACTATGTCAATTCTCGTATTTGCTTGTGCTGAAGTGATATATGGTTATTATTTATTTTTCACTAATATATTGGTTTGTTTAGTTGTAAGTATAGTAAACAAAAGCTTCTAAGATAGCTAGTTTATCCATTAAATTAATTAATGTTATGTGCGACATTTATCTGGCATAAACACATAAAATCAAATTTGTATCTATTGATCGATGATAGTACAATAAAACATGGCCAATCTAATATTTTAATACACAAAATAGTGGAAGAAATATTTCTATATGTATATATCTTTATGCATATATTTTGTTACATTTCTAGTGGGATCCTTTCAATCAAATGTAATAATTAATCAAAATAATTCAATTTATATTTAATTAATCCACATTTAAAATGTGAGTACAGCCAAGCTTTCTACCAACCAAACTAGAGACAAAATAATTGCAAAGAGAGTATAAGGAAATTTAGGGTTTTAACTTTCAATATTCAACATTTCAATTTTCTAATAATTTTCCATGATATGAGTAATGGATATTTTATTTTATTAATTTTTTTTATTCTTACGAGTTAATAAGCCAACCTACCCTACAATTGGTTGGTCCGAATCAACCTACAAGGTAAGGCAAGCTAGGCTAATTTAGCTTGTATCTAAGTAGGTCAAAATTTTTATACCCAACCCGTATTTTTCTATGGGTTAAACGAGAAAGTCCATGTAACTTACTTTGCTTACACAACTCTAATAATAACATGCTCAAGAATACCCGACATATTTGAAGGAGACAAGGCAAACACATCGACATTAGATTGGAAGAAGTTTATAACTCTCTATTTTAGCTCTACTAGTAAAATACTTGCCAATTTAAGTGGTTTACTTGGAACTATTTCCATAACAAATGCTCGTTCCCTCTTTAATGCCTTCAAACATAGAGACTACGTGCTGTTGTTCTCCTCAACAAACTCCGACCCCTATCGAATTGGGAAATTTTTCCTTGAGATAAGCTATTAAAGGGACCATCCTAAATATATTTTGACAAGGCATGCCCAAAATGATGTTGTATGGAGACCAATAGTTCACAACTATAAAATCTATTTATTACTCGACTACATTGTCATCATTAACAAGATGAATAAAAAGAGTGATAGATATGGTTAGATATTGAAACCATAAAGATTGTGCTTATATAGCTTTAATTTACGATAGAGCTTTGATTTCATCTAATCATAAATGTTCTTAATGATAATATCAGCATAACTCCCAATATTGACCAAAATCTACCAAACATCAAATTTTGTAACTCTAACACTTATTAATATAGTGTCATCATTAGGTCTTTGAATCCTCTACAGATTGTTGTCTGAAAAAGAGACTAAATCACGATCTTTAGCTTCATCCTTGAATATTTGATACTTATTGGTCTGCTTAGGCTTTAGCCAAGCTATAAGAGAGTGAGCCACTTCCATTCTACAGGCCTCAAACAATAGTATTGATAACACCATTTGGGGCTCTATTATTGTTGTTGTTATTATTGTCATTAGCTTTATTGGTAATAAATTGTCTCTAATATCTTTGTTGTACAGCATCCTCCAATACATTCCTAAGTTGAATGCATTCCTCTATGTTGTGCCCTCCTTGTATAATATTTGCTAGAATTTCTTTTAGATAGATTTCATCTTATCCTTTTTAGCTATTGAAAAAATCCTTGATTCCAAACTTCCATTAAAATATCGACTATAAGTCGATTCAGGGGGACATAAGTCAAGTAGTATGGGTGGCGTGTTTCCAATCTCTTATACCATTACTCTTCTTTTGATCTCCTCCGCTGACACGAAGGTCAAGCCAATCTTTTATGAAGTTCTTATCCTTGACTTGTTTCTTGTTTAACCTATAGACTCTGTAAATTTAACCTTCTAAACATGGTGTCGAACTCGAATATCGTAAATATTTCCCTAAGTCAACAAGATTACATAAAATGAAAACCGACTAAAGTTTTAAACTCGAAACTTAAAACGAACTTGAAAGACACTATGATACAATTTGGAAACCCTTATTATGCAAGAAAACCGCAATCTCTACATATGTGTACAAAAAAAAATGTAAACCTAAACTTAATAGAACCATAAATATCAAATTATAAAAATTTTTAAAACTCCATAAAATTATTTTAATGCTTAAAAATCCATAAATCAATAAAATTATCAATAATTTTGTGAAATCATATAAAACTATAATAAACGAATCAAGGATTATTTCAAGTAATAATAAACAACAAAACTAAGCTAGTTAAAGGAATAAATCAATAAATTTACGAAAATTATTTTACTTGTGTACATAAGTAGCCTCACAATATGTATATATATAAGTATATATATATAAATATATTATTAAGCAATTTCCTTCCCTTTTCTTAATCTATCGTATGATATATATATATATATATATGTTGCATAATAAAGCGGTATTCCTAAATAATTAAGTCAATTGAACCTTAAGCTCCTAAGTGTAAGTCAATTATTCCCGAATTGGTGAAAAACCCTAAAACATACATAATCTCACTCAAACTCTAAAATATACATAAACTCACTTGAACCCTAAACCTTGGGATAATCAGGGACTTATAGCCCTAAATAAATAATTAAAAATATAATTTCAATAAATTTTATTCAACTCTAAAAAAACTATAAAATTTTTTAAGAAGCAAATCATAACCTACAAATTAATTTGAGAATCAAGCCCTAAAAAGAACTTCATATAAGATAATTCCCTTATTTTCACTTATAAGCTATATTACATATAGAAAAATTGTAAGCCCTACTTTTTGAGCGGACTTGTGATTCAACTAAGAACACTTTTCAAATATTCTTAAGGACAAACTAAGCTAAGAATTCAAGTTTACATTTAAAAACAAATTTAATTTTCCAATTCAAAACCTTATTATCGATAAAACTTAAATATGAGAACCATAGACTCTAAACCCAAAACCCTAAAACAATTACGGACTTATAACCCTAAGCAGCTAATTAAGAATTTAATTTGAATAACTTTATTCAACTCTAGAAATTTTCATAATTTTAGAAGAATTAAATCATAACTTACAAATCAATTTAAGAGATAAATTCCAAAAGAATTTCATATAAGACAATTTTCTTATCTTCATGCATAAGATTTGTGCATATGAATAAGTAAACCAACCAATAATCCTAAATAGCTTATCAATTGATAAATATAAACCCTACTTTTAGTGGGCTCATGATTCAATTAAAAGTACTATCTGAACATTCCTAAGGATCAACGAAACTAAGAATTTAAGTTTACATTTATAAACAAATCAAATTTTTCCAATTGAAAAACCAATTATTGATAAAACCTGAGCTTGAAGAACTACGAGCTCTAAAGTCACTTAAAACCCTAAACCCTAAAACAATTAAGGAATTTTAACCCTAAGTAATTAATCAATAATTTCATTCAACTTTATAAAATTTCACAATTTTATAGGAATCGAATAATAAAGTATAAAACAATGCAAGATGAAAATCCTAAAACAATTTCCTATAAGACCATGCCCTTATCTTTATGTCTAAGCCTTACACATAAATAAGTAGACCAATTAATCACCTTAAATGACTTATCAATTGAGAGTTGGAATCATTTATCAATTGATAACTTATCAAATCTAGTGATAAGACATTTTCCTTATCACCCCTTTATTTATACTACATATGGACAATTTTTCACAAGATTTCATATGCTTAACTTCATTAAATGAGATAATACCATTCCATGACCCCAAAGGACATTAAATGGCAGATTTAAACAAGGAGAAAAGGGGGGTCATACTCTTATCTTTCAACCATCAATCACTTTCTCTTATACACCATTATTTACTCGTCAATGCTTACATCATCAATAGCTGCAATTGTTGACTTTTGTGTAAGTTACAAGACAATTAATTAAAGCTTCTTGCACACACTTTTTCTCTCTTTCAAAAATCAGCTACTCTCCTCCTCTTTCACTCCCATTTTCACTTCCTTTTCTCTCACTTTAAACACAAATCAAAAGAAGAAATCCAACTCCACAAAATCTTCCATTTAGCCGCCACTTCTAAGTCCCACTCACGGCACGCCCATTTCTTTTTCTTGTATCATTTTCTTCCAACATCTAAGCTCTTTTAGAACCATCAGAACCTTCTACAAACCCCACTCTAAAGGTTGCAAAAGGAGGAAGCAAAGTTAAGAGCTTAAGTGGAACCTTTGTGCATAACCACTATATTTCGCTTTAAGGACGAGTAAGTGTTTCTTGTTATTAGTGGGTTAGTGTTTATGTTATGAGACTTTGATTTCTTGAAGATATGAATATGATTTTAAGTTGTTATAACACCAAAGGCCATTCTAAGAAACAAACTCATGAAACCCTTACATGAAGTTGAAACATGAGTATGTAAAGTTGGTGTTTTGTAAAGATACTTGTTTAACACTTTGAATAGAAGATTTTAAGTTGACAAAATCTTGAAACAAGAACTTGAATGGAAGATGAGCATGCTGGATGTGAGGATTCAAAAGTCATTTGGATGTTGATTTTGTTTCCATTAAGTTAAACATGCCCAAATCTAGACTTAAGTTAAGAAAAAATTCATCACATGAAGTTTTATGAAGAAACCAACTTTGTATGACATGAACTATGATTTGAAAGTTGTAATACGTGTAAGATCTTCTATTTCTTTATGTGAAGCATGAGTTAAAGAATCATCTTACAGAAGAAAGGTTAAGTTAAGATTTGGATACAAGTAGTCTAAGTGCATGATCTAACACCGAAACTTAAGGAAATGATGAAACCAGTTGAAAAACTAAGTGAGAACCCCTTGGAATCATCATGACTAGATCTGGAACATGGGTAAAAGAAACTTAAAAATATGATAAAATTATGTGAACAAAATGACAAGACCAACTAAAGCAAGTATAGTAAGTATACAAAGCTTAAAACTTAAAACCGAGCCTAAAACTCTCAAAACAAGTTTAGAACTCTAAGTAGGGCCTTCATTAAAATTCTGAATAGTGCTTTAACAAATATTAAAAGAGGTTGTTTTGAAGCTCACAAGGAATCCACCTAAGGCTCCATAAGCCTACCAAAGTCACTAACTTTAGTTTGAATAAAAAAACAAGCCCATTTGACAACTTAAGCCCACTAAAGAGCCCATGAAGTGGTTGTTAACCTTAGGAGTGTAAATCAAAGTTGTAAATCTAATCTCAAGGAGTGTTTTGAGCTTAGGATAAAATCTTAAGACCAAGCCCAAAGGATTTCTCAAGTTATCAAAAAGCCCATTTACCATACAAGACCCAAAAGTACCCCAAAACATGAGGAATGCTACTGTTTTGACCTATAGACAAATTTGTATGCCTCATTTCGAAAATCTAGCCTCATCATGTTAAAGTATACTAAAAACCGATGAAGATTGACTATAAGATCATAAAAATCGGATTTAAAACGTGAAAGTTATACGCAATTGAACTTTTGAGTAAAACCGAGAAAAAATTATGAAACCGAGTCAAAGGTATAACTTAAAGGGTTTTAGCTTAGTTTTCTAAGTTTTATTTCAAATCTTTATAGTATCGTATTTGCAATGTCCAGGGGACTCGACTTTTGGGAGATGACCTATCCCGAATTATTTTGATTGATTCGCATGGCTAAGTGAATAAATTCCTGATGACTCTTTACTTGATTTTGCTTGTAGAATAGATACACCTAAACTTATATATATAAATTTGAATGCTTGTGGGTTGTGGGAAAGACATGTGTATGAATTTATGGATGAATGTGATGACTTGTTAATTATATATAATAATGGGAATTATTTGTACCAATATATACATGTGAATTGTATGGAATGAAATTGTCTAATCACCTTGAAAATCAAGTTAATCATTTATATGACTAAAAAATCAAAATGAATCATGCATTCCCCATATTGTATATGGATAACACTGACTGCCGCTTCACACAGAAGATGAGAAGGGATTTACAGGAGGACGTGCCTCCTGCAGGATTGGGCATTAACTATGTCATCATATATATTGAGTCTCTATCCTAAGCTAATGGGCTTACTAGGCGTTGAGAGACCCCAATCGTCGATGAGGGGCCGAGTCTTATGGCTTCTACTTAGGGCATGTGTTTGTGAATTGCAGAGGCTACAATACCGCTAGACTTGGGATTTTGAAAATATGATTTATTATTCGGTAATGAAAATATATGTGTGTGTATATATATATATATATATATATACATAGTTTTGTTTTGACTTAAGCACAACAGTGCTAATGAATTAAAACTCAAGGTAGTTTTGTTTTGACTTAAGCACAACAGTGCTAATGAATTAAAACTCAAGGTCTAGAACCCAGATTTTGGTTTGAGTCAATTAATTATCTCTAAAACCCAACTATAGGGGACGTAATTCTGAGTTGTATGCAGTTCCTAGGTCACTGCATGCGTTGTTTAGCATACTGATTGTTCTTGCATTTATATGATTGTACATTTAATAAATTTCTATCATGCGGTATCGATGAGGGAAATTATCTCACTAAGCATAAGCTTACACCCCAACAGTTCTGTTTCTAGCAGGTTGATCGATAGTTGGGAATGGGATAGGAATCAAGTGTAAAGTGCTACCATTCAATCAGTATGATGAAAAGCTTATGTAGCTAATTTGGAATGCTCTGAAAAACAACTAATATCTCAATTAAGTTTAGTATCTTTAGTAAGTTTAGAATTTTCTAGAATTGTCTATCCTATTTTACTATTTTGGTAGGGGATACCGATTCTCTACGGTTCTGAGGAATTGTGGAAAAATGGATATCCATAATTATTTATATTATATAATGAGTCAATGAACTAAAATTGAAGACTCTAGTAAATAACTATGTAGAGTCTTGCAATCTTTAACTTGCAAGACGATTTTCTTATCATGGGTGCGCATGTGATATGGAAATTTTAGGCAATACTATTAGGCCCCTCTTAGGGTTGCTACATAACCTATCTTTGTCGGAGTTCCATCTTAGCTCCATGTTATCCTTTTGCTTAAAGTTTTTGGCTTTTCCTTAAGTCAACAAAGGTATGTAGTTTGTGTTTTGCAAAAGACTTAAATTAGTCTTTATGAGGTTGGACTATTTAGATTTTAACATGCAATGCTACTTTTTAATCCAATTTTAGAATCTCTATCATAGCATAATTATAAGCTAGATAATCATGAATTGACTCATCTGACCTTAGTTTAACATAGCATGCAATGCTACAACCATGCAGTCATTGATCTCCTTAAGGCTATAAGGAAAGCCTTATATGCGACTACATCACTATGGCTACGCAAATTCACGAGATTTCTGAAATATAAAAGGTGATCATCAAGATCTTTCATTCCATCATAAGTCTTGAATTGTGGAAGTTTAATATGTGGTAGCATTATTTCCTCTTGAATCATTTGATAAAAGGACTTTTTTGAATAGAAAATTTGTGTCCTAAGCTTTTATTTGAATCTCACACTCCAGATAATCTACAAATGCATTCATATTCCTTAAGATCTTGCAAAATCATGTCTATAATAGACTAATGAGGGTACAACTGAGCCTCTAAAGTTTTAGTTTTGTTATGGTGGTTATTAGTAGGTAGCATGACTATAAGAGGCAATAGGTAGTGGTGTTTATTGTTGATTGAAAGACTAACTGCGTGAATCATTAGGTAAGATGTTTCCAATAGGTACATAATGTGACTTTGCTTGTTGATTATTGTGATTTTGATGAGTAGTCAAATGGTGGTTCACTGCTTTTAGTGAATGAATAGAGTGATTACTTGCATCTTCTAATGGTGGTGGAAAATCTAGTTTAACTACTATTTTTGAGCCCTTTGTTACTTGCTAGGATTTCTTTGTTTTGTTTCATTGGAGTTGCATACAGTTGCTCCATTTGTGCAAACATTTCTAGATCAATATGCTACTATGGAGGCTCTTCTATGAGATTAATGAGATGTTGCACCCTACCAGCAGTACCTTTCTTAGAATTTCATCACTTTCTTGCCATATGGGTAGAATTCAACATAAACAACACCAAAAGGATACTCCCCAATTTTCGTAGTAGGCTTAAGACCTACAAAATAGAAAAAGAAACGTTAATAAGGACATTAAGCTATCCAGTGTAATCACTTTAATACTTAAGATAGATTAAAGTGTGTAAAGTGAATACTGGAATATGTAAGTGAATAGTAAGAGAGGCAAAGAGAGTTTGCTATTGTAGTTCAACTGTTTAGACCATGTCCTAATTTGTTGGGAGTAGGGTGGTTAGCAGTTGCTGGGGGTAATAACTACTTAATTATTTATGCCTCTTGTCATAATTCAAACATTTGAACTCTTAGGCTAGGCTTAACGGAAGTGGCCCTTATAGCCTAGCCTCTTATAACCTTTGTTCGACCTATTTAATGCCTATTCAGAGCTCTTCTAAAAGCATATCACTACCATACTTAAGCATGGATTGATTAATTGAACAAGTTGTATTAAGCTAGCTAGCTTGGCCCAATCCTCAAATAGGTTGGCTTAGCTTTGAGGTCTTTAACTGAAATCATCTACCAACATATATGTAAAAGGATTTTATTAATAATTTAACCTAGAAGATTTTCTAAAACTTAACATGATGGAAATATATTTTTTAGAAAATAAATAAGAGGCTTAGTGCATGTTTTAAGAAGTTAAAAAAACAAACATTTTACCTATCATTATGGTATATGTATAAGTGAAATCTAATACGTATTTATAAAAATAAAAAAAATTATAAAATTAATGCATGGAACTTAAGTAAGTTTTATTTTTAATAAAAATATATTAGAAAAGACATTTGAATGAGACATAATAAATAGAGCAAAAGCAACAAAGTAACCTAAATAAAATATTCTACTATCTCTTATCATGAAGACTTTATCAAATTTGTTTTATTTGTATTGTTAAAAAATATATATCATTTTGAGTATAAGTTATTTCATAACCAATTGTTCAATAATCAACATTTATTTTTAGAAAATAAATAGTAAAAAATAGTGTTACTAAAGCGAGTTACATGGTTGGTATAATTTACTAATAATTTATATGATAAGAGCGAAATTATGTAATACAAGCAATGTAATTATTATTTTATAGTATCTAACAATTTTGGAATAAGTGGATTTAATGTTATCACTTATTGTTGGAATAAAACTTAAAAAGTAAAAGGAGAATGATATTCAAGTAGTAAATGCATCTTGCTTATGAGATTTAATTCCATAACCTCATGTTTGTAAAAATAGACATCTAACAACTTAAGTACTACATCTAATATGATGTTATAATATGTTTTTAAAAACATACATATAATACATATGTTTAATTAAAAATAAACTACATTTTCTCAAGTTTGTTGCAGCAAACCACCCCCACCTCGCCCCCACTCCCCCCAAATAAAAAATGGGTCCGTGCTGCTCTATAAAGTTTGGTTAGAACAATGTAACTAAATTATTACGTGTTATGTTGGTTAGCCTAAAATGTCAAGCTTTATCAAATCTATTATTTATATCTATGGGATATTAAGTATGACATCAAGGGGTCATATTACAAAAAAGGAATGGTTTGAACATTCGAGGGGATCATATGCAATAGCTTCCTATTATGATTTTTGAAAGATTAAGTACTCTATTTGAACAAGATGTATCTTAAATTAATATTTCTATTTAAGCAATATCACAAAGATGTAATACTTATACATGAGCCTTATGATATTTGTTGATGGTGGTTTTCCGTTCTAATACGCAATTACTTATAAAATAGAAAACTACTATAAGGAGTACCAAAGGGTGCTCTGATGCAGTTAATCAAATGTCTAAGTCAACCTTTTGTTATGAGGGTAAAACTATAAAGTTGTGTGTGAGAAAGAGAAAGAAAAGAGGATTCCCTTACTTACGAGTCTTATCTCGTATTTATAGCAAGTGAGTGGAAGTTGTACCTAGATTAGGTCCTTAGAGTTGTCTTAAGTCGTGAGCCAGTTAATATAAGCTCGTAGTTTATTTATTAAAAAATGCCTTATCAATACTTGCCCCATACTCTCTTTGATGACAAGGTCGGTAAAGAGAGTACCTAGAGGGGTTGACTTTGTAAGAGCCTTGGAAAAATCTATGATAAAGGATCTAAGGAGGTTAGGGCACCTAAAGAGGTGAAAGCTTGGAAAGGCAAAAATTAGAAGAGGTCGAAGCACCTAAAGATATCGATATGCCTGAAGAGGGGAAGGCCTAAATAGGCTATTGTGCCTGAAAATATTAGGAAAGCATACAAGTCATCCAAGCTAGGCATGACCCATGCTAAGTGGAGCCACAAGATAGGCTAGTTGACCTTTAGTCCATCAATGAATAAGACTTTAGGCTTATTTACTCATCGTCCATGCAAGTTATAGGAGTTAGAGTATTTTACCAATCACTATTTGATAGCTTAAGGCTTTTAAATAGCTCATCCACCATGCTTAAGACTCAAAAGTATTTTACCAATTGCTATTTGATAGCTTAGGGTTTTTTAATAGCTCATCATTTATACTTTAGACTTAAGAGTATTTTACCCATTGCTATTTGATAGCTTAGGATTTTTGAATAGCTTATCGTCTATACTTTAGACTTAGTGTGTTATACCTATCGCTCTTAAAGGAATTTAAGCTTTATATCTCGTTGTCTAAGTTTTTTTTTTTTTTTTTTTTTTTTTGGACTTAGAGATTCGTGGCTACCCATTTCCCATCATCCATTGAGTATAGGACTTAAGAATTAGCATTTTATGATTTGCTCTCATCACCCGTAATATGTAAGGTTTAATGCTATTAAGAAATAGCCCGCTAGCAAATTATGTTTACATGGGCTTAATGTGAAGGGCGTTACTTTAGCCTTTGTTTGTCTTTGAGTCCTCATGTTCATCTCGAACAGAGGTGAAAATAAACCTGTTAAGAATTAAATGAATCGTTACAAGTATCGAATAGTCAACACTTTTCATTAGTAGGTTTGTTAAATTTCAAATCATGGAGCAATACATAGCTCGATATAACTTAATATAGAAACCATAAGTTATATGAAGATATTAATGGTAAATTAGCATGAACATGACATAGAACACATGTACTAGAAAGCAAATAATGAACAAATTGCAAATAGGAGCAATGAGGCTTTACTCATCTTTCATCAATGAGGATCAACACGTGAGTAGAGCTCAAAGCATGATAACTCTAATGTTGTGTACTCAGAATTGTTGCTTAGTGAACTAGCTTTTTGTTGCTTGATAAACCGCTTTAGTTTTGTTGTCAACTAGCACTTATTGCCCTTTCTTATTTTCTGCAAGTCTGCTCCACAAAAATTAATATCACACTGTACTTCTGTCCTTTCTATCACAAATGCATAGATATAGACGAGCTAACACGCGGCCGCTCCATATTTTCGACTCTATCCAGTCTCTTGCAAAGTTGCTATTTATTTACTCATTCCGTTGCAAGTTATCCCTTGGAAAGCAAAATGGACCAGGAATTAACAACGTGCGTGGAAAATTGGAAGTAATCCATGTTTCCTCTAGATTATCAATAGAGCAAACATAAACTTGTCCATTCCAGAATAAGGTGAACTTGGTCACAACAAGTCAGGTGGGGCTGTTGAAGATCGGCCTAGGATGCAAAAAGCTCCTAATTGTTTTAAAGGGTTAAAATTAATGACAATAAATCACTTCAGACAGTATGCAGACACAGAGTACGAATGGGTCGCAACTCGGTTCAATACACAGCTCGGAGTTTGGCTGGAATGTGCAGCTCGGTACATGTATTCTGCAGATGGATCTGTGCTGCAGCTTAGGCTACACGGACAATCTGGAGCTTGAAGGTAGCAGCTTGGATTTGGAGGACTTGGATTCTGTGCCAGAACTTTTAGCTTTCGGATTTGCTCCTTTCATGCTTGGTTAAGGAGATTATTCTCTGTTAAGTAACTTAAGTCTTCGAGTTCAAGCCGCCTATCTCCCAGCCGCTTACTCTCTGTTTGGGGTTGAACATGCTGTAATGAACTCTTCGGCTAGATTATTCATGCTTTTGGTATTGCGAAGGCTTGGAAGTGAGTTGAAACCCGACGGGCTCGGACATTTGGACTATTTGTACTATCAGGTTTATCTTAAACTATTTAGAGCTTGCTCAATCATGAACGAATTTCATCTTTTCTTCAGTGCAACTCAGCTACATGCTTCTAGAGCTGGGACTTAATGTGCATGTAGAGCTGCTGCAGATCGACTTGGTGAACGCAAAGCTTGGAGATCGGGCTCCTTTTTCTGCCCAAGTAGCTCTGCATGAGGTTTGGCATGCTTGGAGGGTTTTGTTCAAGTATCGGCTGTGATTGTGGCGTGGAGCACGATTTTGTTGCTGTGACAACAAGCCAATGGAAACTCTATTTCCATTGCTGACCAAAGGGGAAGAAGAAGATAGCCTGGCATTAGATATTACCGAGCTGTCCATGCGAGCTGTCATGGAAGCTGGGGCATGTCATGTTACAAAGAATCACATATATTATTATTATTTTTTTATCTGCTTGGCATTATCCTTTACCCACGTAGCTTAGCATGGAGGTCCGGAGTTGCCATCCATGGAGCCGAGCTCAGAAGTTTGTAGAGTGGGCTTCGGCGTTTGAAGCTTCTACTACCATTCAAGTGGAGCTTGGAGCTTGGTGTCACCTTGATGATCAGCTGGACCCCATTTGAATGAATAGTTCAGGTGTACGTTCATCAAAGTTGTTCAATCGCACACGCTATGGATGAACAGTTCAATTTGAAGCATGGATAATAGCTTGGATTCGGAATTCTTTCTAGCCTACTGCTTAAGGAAACTGGCCGGTACTGGAGGAGAGATGCTCGGATCTTCATTCTTCGATCGTGTGTTTTGAGCTCTGACTTCTCGTGCTAGTCAGCTTGTATGGAATGTCGAATGAGCAACTTCACTCGGCAAGCTAAATGGGCACTTTGTGTGCTATGCACGATTCAAATCTTCACTTGCAGCTACTAGCAAGAGTTACAACTGCATGATATTCTGCCCGTTATAAGCCATGGAGCTCAGATATGCTTGATAGTTGAAGTTATCGTTGTTACTCAGTGATATGGACCAGGGCCAAGCACAGATAAGGCCGACTGTGGGGTAGGTTCAATCCTATCGAAGGGAATGAAAAGTAAATAAGAGTCAATGTTTTAGTAATCTCGTGCACTAACTCTACAGATATGATGCACTATAAAACCAGGCATAGACCTAAGACTCGCTGGATGTGACGCATCAGTTCAAGTAATAGGATTGCCCGCTACAATCATTAGTAAAGAGATTTGTAAGAGCTAGTAAGAGAAAGAGAACTTTCTGAGAGAAAAGACTCCAAAAAAGAGATTTTTCATTAATCTCCTATATATGTCCGCATTGTTACAAAAGTTGCTATTTATAGTATGTTTTAAACCTTAGTAATAAATTTATAAATAATGTATAAAACCTTAAACCCTAAAAAATTGGACCTATAAATAAAATAAATACAAACAAGTATAAAAAATATAAAACTATGCGTTTTATAAGGAAGGAGAAGTCGGCATGTGGTCATTCAACATGCCTTGGAGATAGTCTTGTGGTGTTTGGCGGAGACACTAGAGAGGTCGGCCCATAATTGCCGAGTTCTAAAGTTAGTCGGTAATAGTTCTCCAAGGTATGCCGAATGAATCTAACACTCAAAGTGATCTCTTGGCCATTAAGTCGATAACAAACTTAGCCAAGTGAATCCAACTCTCGGAAACATGATACCTCGGCCTATCAGTAAGCATGATACCGAGTAAGTGATTGCTTAAGCATAGGTGAGGATCGGTTGTTGTCTTGACCTTATGCTTTACGGCACTCTATCTATAAGAAATAGTGTTATTTAACTTAGTAGACATAATGAGTCAGCAAGTAGAAGACCTTGGCTTTAGTAGTCGGGTTAGGCCAGTACCTCGAAACCTATCATTTCCTCTCCCCTAGAGAAGTTTCGACCCGAAATTTGGTAATTGGTGGCTTCAAATCCCACTGGGATCAAATACCAATCGAAAAAATTTAATTGAAAGCTAGTACACTGCAGTTCTTGCAACAACGGCATCACCAACAAATGCTCCCTCCACTAATCATAGGCTCTATCAATCACACCTTTTGTCTCGGATCTTTCTCTCCACTCATCATGGATTAGATCAACTACACCTTAATAGTCCCAATAACTATCAATTACGTAAAGCAATACGATCTCAAGGTCATACAAAGAATTAGGGCCTTGCATATCTTGTATCGATGGGACGTAAGATGGCTCTTCAATGGCAAGTACTTCTACCTCTTCAAGCTCGACTAGCTCGAATATTATGATCTCCTCATCAAGTGTAATCAGCATTCCCCCTGCTTCCTCGTAATTTGGCTCTTCCTTCTCTTTCCATCTACACATCTCAACTTTTTCCAACAAGAGAGTCCCGAGGGTTAACATGACGTATCCTTAGTATATATGTATTCATCACCTCGGCTCAGATAAACTCCAATCTACAGTTAATAATAGCTCACAGGTGCAATGTTATATTTGCTCATATCAGTGCCATGTAAACCTATCAAATGACTTGGACACAAGATTCCAATATGAGGAAAGCAAACAAAGTAATTCTTAGGGCTACCATCTGTGGCATTTATAGTGGGTAATGGAATCAAGTCAGGAAGATGGAGGTTTAACCACAATTCAGCTCGGCCTTTCTCGCCTCTACTGCTCGTCTCTCTAGCAACCTTCACCTCTTTTTTTTCTTGGCCTTCCTTCTCATCGGCTTTCGCTATTTGAGTATTCCTTTGCTGCTTCATTTCTTCTCTGAGCTCAATAAGGATCAAATCTCTAATGCTAAGATGATAAGGAATTAAAGGATCGATCCAGAAAGAAACAACACTAAATTTGGAAACGAACAGGAATGGGTATTCAAAAGAAATATGGGTACAAAGAACAAGAAGGCTTTGATGGTAAATGTAAATGGATATAACTCACCAAGACATAAACACAATCAAGGGGGTTGAGCTCGAAATAGAGCTTGATGCGAGTCACGAACATTAAATGTTACTCGGGGTTTCAAATGAAGGTTAGATATGACTCACTAACTAATTCAAATGAAAGGGTTCATCACAATCTTAAGAATAAGATTGATAAAAACACGAGAGAGATTAAAGAAGGTAATCGATACTCAATAATCTGACAAACGCAAGCTCTACTAGTTCAAGTACAGCCTTACTCGAGCAAGGAAAGTTTCACTCTCTGTATATATATATATATATATATATATATATCCGTATACCTATCTGTCTGTCTACATCTATATCTATTAGTATAAATATTGCTATTTATAATAAGTCCTAAACCCTAGTGGCAAAACTATAAATAAAGTAAAAGGCCTTAAACCCTAAAGAATCAGGCCCATAAATAAAATAAAGGAAAAACATATACAAAAATACAAAATTGTGCATTTTACAGAACTCGGTATGTCCTAAAATAAGTAGTTACTGAACCGAATGGGGTTGATAGTTGGATATGCAGGTTCAGGAAGGGGTCCTTGACATCTTGTATGGCTTGGTCAAGACATTAAGGAGGTTGGCCCATAATTGCCGAGTCCTAAAATCAGTTGGTATAAATCTCTTGATGCTATGCCGAGTGGTTCTTTGGTCTTGAGTACTCGACCTTATGGTTTCTCAGCTTCTTGGCCAATGACAGATATGATGCCAAGTGTTTATTTTCCTTCCCTTCGTCCTTTTAGCTGCAACTCAGCCTTAACAAGCATTTATTGGCCTCAGCTTAGATATGGTTGAAGGCTGATTCCCATCAGAGTTGCTCAAGCTGACTAAATATAACCCCTAGCTTCTCCTGCACATCATAATAGTCGATATCAATGGCAGATTTTTTTTTTTTTAAGGTTAGTTAGATAGCTTCATTTAAGCTCCTTACTCCTGAGGGGTTAATACGTCGGGTAATCTCCGATCATAACCCTATCATGAATCGTGAGATACTATATGAAAGAGATTCATACAATGCACATCGCCGTAGGAGCACTTTATACTCCTGGGCAAATTCTTAGACACTCATTCGTCCCTGCCTTAAGGTAGATAACTCCTCATACAACTCGTCTTGATATGAAGTAGGTACAAATTTTTCTCTCATGGCAGGTCTCATTGAGTTCCATGTAGAGCTCACTCCTCTGAAGATCCTTTGCTTTAATTCATTCTTCCACCAAGCCTCGGCAAGACCTTGAAGTTGATCCTTTATGATATATTCCTTACCACATTTAGGGTATGGGTATTTTTCAAAAAGTTTATTGACTCGGAATTCTCACTCTAAGTATTTGCTTAGGGGTCCATAGCCATTAAACATGGTTATTCTCAATCTTATATCTTCATAGTCATAATCATAGCCATATTGTGCTTGGTTGTCATAAGCCATGTTAAATGAAGTTATCACTTTAGTAGACTAGCTTAGTTTGCAAGAAATCTTGTCGGCACTGATGAACTATCCAACACTTGTAACTCAACATGGCAACTTGGAGGCCTACATAGCTTAGATCTAAAATCAGCTCACCTGTCTAGTTGAAGTAGGTCGGATGCTTGTACAACTCGGTAGTTGAATAAGCAAACAACTTAGCTCAATAACCTTAAGGGTATGACAATACGGTACTTTGCTTTGCTTCGGTACTTTGAATTGAAATAGCTCGGAAGCTCGGCAAAGTTCAAATCCAGCACCACTATTCTTAGCAAATCATCTCAGCAAACACAATAGTACTTTCTCGGCTACTGTCGCAATACTAAAATAGGATAACACATTGAATACTTGAAGAAGTCATATCTCGGCAACAATCTAGATTGGAATTCCCATCAGAGGATTTTATGGCTAAGTAAGAAAAAATAAACAAAGATGCATTACATCGGCTCAATAATAACAACACTAGTCAATGGATACTTACGATAATAACTTTTATTAGGTTAGGTATACAGCTTATATGTCATTGAGACCTATACTTCCTTTCTAAGAGTTATGTACCTCAATAGGCCCCTTTTCCAAAAATATTACAAAAAAAGGCATAGATGGAAACTGTAGGGAGTTGAAAATTTATTATATTATTATTGGGCCAAACCTAATATTTATTTAACTTGACTCCTTAGACTAGGTGACAGAGCTTAGAAAGTCCTATTTATTGGGATAATTAGAGAAGAATTAGCTTAGTAGGCTCAAAATAGAGACTGTTAGATAGATCTGTCTATCTCTAACCTTTCTTAGGTAAGCTCATGTACTTATAAGAAAGGCTACTAACTTTGAGCCCATTAGCTAGCTCATTTAAGATAAATATAAATTGAGTAATCTTTATCTCGTTTGTCAATCACTAAGACAATCCAATGGATGTCATCAAGCCTAAGAGTATATAAATATTCAGTCATTTCTCCTCATTTAACAACAACTACAGAGATAAAAAAATGGTGTTCCACTATGAAACCTCTTATCTTTAAGATCAAATAACATTCAGGTAAAAATTGATATTAATTTGCTCAAGAACTACAAGGTTGACGTCTTGGGTCCCTTAGGCTCTCTTATAAGTCACTTGTACATTTGAAACTTTAAGATTATCTATTCTTCCTTCTTGTCATTCTCTCTCTAATCATCTTATTAACTGTCATCTCTACACTACTATTATGACATCACGTGTAACACGATACTCACATGACTCACATGTGACCATTTCAATCAAAACCCTTCACCTACATTTTGGCGACTCCACTAGGGAAGGAATGTAATATTAAAGTAATGACACCTCCTAGGAAAAGAATGGTTGTAACAAGTGAAACTATCTCTTAAAGCAAGATGCCGACATTGAACAAGTCAAGCAAGTTGAGCAACATGTACCTCCACCATCTCAAGACACTTATCAAGATAATCCAATCCTTAAGCCTCCTGAAGATACTATAGAGGTGACACAAGTTATGCAAAAGGAAACAAGAACATTAAATCAGTTCATGGCTATATTCACTCCCCTTATGACGGGGTTAGCTACCTCTATTACTGTACAACGTGTAGTAGCTCCACCAAACTCTGTTATTACTATACAACTAGGCACTACCTCCTTTTCAAACATCTAACCCTTCTGCTATTACACAAGGTATCCCTTAAGGAAGGCATGAGCATACTCCCTCTCCATAGCCTATAGCTGAACAAGACATGGTATTTGAAGTAAAGGATATGAAAGTCCAAATGGATGGCACTTCATCCTCTAGAGTTCCCATTCACATAGCTATTGATAGATCCATAGGCTACTTGGCCCTAAATCCCATATATACAGTATTTGCCTTAAGGACTTCCTTTATGACAAAGGAAGACCTAAATCAATATATGAAGGAAATTCAAGCCAAGTTATCTACAGGAGTACCATAATTGAAGCTTCGTTATAATTCGCGAATTGCTGCAAACCTTACCTTAAAGACTATGTAAGTCCTAAGTTTATGTTGTTCAATGGCAAAAAGGGCAACGCTAAAGAACACTTGTTTAAGTTCATTGAAACCTTAGAGCTAGACAGGCTCGAAGATGACTTAAAATGAAAGGAGTTCTCTAAATCATTAACTAAGAAGGCATATACCCGATATGTCAACCTCCCCTCAAGGTCAATCGATTCATGAGGGACTATGTACAAGTTGTTTTTAGAAAAAAAAAAAATTCTACGCAAGAAAGAGTTACAATCACTAACATAGGACAAACAAGGAAAAACTCAAAGGAATATTTGATGGATTATATAGAATGCTTTAGAGAGCGTACCCTGGATATCTTAGATAAATGTGATGAGGGTGAATTAGTAAAGATTTGCATCTACGGAATGTTCACAGGGCATGCTATTTATCAAGAAAATCTCAACTTAAGTTCTTTCTCTGCACTCATTGAGATTGCAAGAAGAACTAATAATTCCATTGCAAGGCAACTAAGAGAAGGTAGGAGATTTAGGAAATGGAAAATGTCTATTAGTTTAGCCTATGGCAAGAGCTCCAACGGTAGTAAAAAGCCAAGGAATGAAATACCAAGAAACTCTACACCATCTCTCTCATCCCGATGCCCAATTGGAAAGGTACATAATATACTTAGTCAACGACTATGGGATGAGAATATTAAGCCTCCAAGAGGAGATCGTTTTACCTAATGTAAGTGAGAAGAATGATCCCAACGCCTGCAGATTCCATAGGACTCTAGGCTACCATATTAAAGAATGTTGGACCCTAAAGAAGATATTTAATGATAAGGCCCGTAATAGAGAACTCATTATTAAAAATAATGATGTTTATAACAATCTATTACCCGTACATGATAACCAATGGAATGCTATAGATGTTACCAATCATGATCTAAGGAGAGAAGATGAAGACATCCCACAGATTGAGACACAAGAAGGAAAGGAGACAATGGTAGAAACTAACCAAGATGAACAACCACCAAAGGCAATTGGGTTAATAAAGACTTCCAATTTCAAGAGGTTCTTTGATTTGTTAAGGTTTAATGAAGATTTACGGCTTCCAGCAATAGTTATACTCACTTAAATCTCCAAAAGACAATACAAGGAGTGTAGTGCAGCACAGCTTATTCAAAGAATGGCCAACACGTATGGGAACACAACACTTTTTATAGATGCAGATATGTATGCAATGAATCCTAATCACAATCGTCTATTATATGTAGAAAGTACTCTTAACAGTTACCCCATTAAGAGGACGTTCATAAACAACGGTTCCTCTATAAACATCATACCTATGTCTACATTCAAAGCTACAAAAATAGACAATCGGCAGTTGGTGAGATAACCCATTTCAATCAATAGATTTACTAAATCATCCATGATATAATAGGATATATTAATGTGGACTTTAAGGTTAGCTCTATCCAAGGCTCTACTTAATTCCATGGGATTAATATGCCCGTATCCTACTACTTACTCATTGAAAGAAAGTGACTACATGATCATAATCTTATACTATCAACATGGCATCAATGCATTTAGAGCCACTAGAAAGGAAAATATATATTTATACTTGCCATAAATAACCCCTTCAAACATAACGAAGCATATCTCTCTAAGGCTAGCTTCTTTGACGAATATGCTAAAGAATGGGGAATAGCCATTACAAAGCCCTCTAGAATAC
Source organism: Lumnitzera racemosa (assembly GCA_024138005.1). NCBI lineage: Eukaryota > Viridiplantae > Streptophyta > Magnoliopsida > Myrtales > Combretaceae > Lumnitzera > Lumnitzera racemosa. The sequence goes on from JAMXBC010000007.1 coordinate 50,324,449, forward strand.
CATTACTTGCCTAGGAAGTAACTTAAGAGAAACAGCAAAGGAAAAGAAGAACGTGTGGCATCTAAGGAGGTAAGAAAAAGAGAAAAGATACCAATAAGGTCAAAAGTTTTGTTAGGGCCAACGAACAAAGGGTATGTTACTTATGACAGTCTCTGTGATTTGAAGAAACTTGTTTGTATTCTTTAAATCCCATATCATTACAAGAAACCTAACCTGTGCCTCCATAAATATAAGATCAACTTAAGCCTTAAGCTAAAGAAATTGAGGAGCTTAACCTCGTAGTACAAGAGAGTGTCTATGAGTTATCTTCATCAATAAGAATCTCTTACAAGAGATTAAGGCTCACTTAGTAAAGTTGTTACATGAGTATAGAGATGTGTTTACTTGGACATACGACGAAATACCAAGATTAAATCCTAGCTTAGTAGTGTACAGATTGAATATCACACTTGGGATCAAACCAATGAAGTAACGACATAGAATCTTTCGTCCAGAAATTGAAGTCTAGATAAAGGAAGAGATTAAAAAGCTGCTTCAAGCTAGCTTCATTAAGCCAATCAAGTACCTTACGTAGCTAGCTAATATTGCTCTAGTAAGAAAGAAGAATGGATAAATACAGGTTTGAATACACTTATGAGATCTTAATAAGGTTTTGTCACGACTTGAGGGCAACTTAGTCATGATAGACACTATATATCGCATAAAAGACTACAGATTGGTTTCCCTTCTAATCAAGGACCCTTCATATGATATACAAGGCTACTACAGCCACTAGCTTCCTAAGAGTACTTAAATGATATCATAAAATACATATATTGACATAACATTTAGTTCAAAATAGTTACACTAAGAAAAAGATATAGCACTCTAGGCTAAAAGTAAAGTAACTACATAAGGTCATAACAACATGACACATAAAGTCTACTTATATTCTCTTGTCGGTCAAATTACCTCGCTGTTGCCTAAAATCCCATACCAACCTCTAGTATCTAGCAGCGAACAGCCATAAAAAGATAGTTCTATAATAAAAGTTTACAAGGGCATAAGTTAACTAGCTCAGTACATAAATCTCTCAATCACACCGACAAGCAAGTTAGAAATACATTAAATTCAAACATATGAATGCATGAACAAGTAGAATGCCAATCAAATATGTATAGCTAACTAGGTATTATACGCAACTCAGATTTAACACCCTCTGAAATAAGGATTGGAGTATACATGACACTAATTGGATTCAGGTATTATACATAAACTTACTTCACTACGAAACTCCACATTTCATGTTCAAATAAATCAATTCATTTGTTTTAATTAAGAACCAAGTTCTAGGTATAATTGTGAGTAGGTCCCCATAGTCCATACTCATCCCTAAACAGAGTCCTTTAGACTCAACCCTTAGTTAGGTAATTGGCACCTCTAACGCCTAGTGTTCCTACGAGCTAAGGTAAGGTTATATTGTACGTGTATACCATACCAAACCATTATATTCATAAATTTAACTACCCTCATATGGCATCTCCTTATCTCTATGTGATGTGAAAATCAAAATTAATTTATGCAATGCATGTTCCAATTCACTTAATAAGTTAAATATAATTAAGTCCGATTATTGTATGATTAGACAATATCACAAACAATACAGTTCCTACCCAATCTGATATGTAGTAAACAATTTGTTACCAGCATTTAGAGTAATTTCACAGTTCAACAAGCAATAGCATCTACATGCATTTCTCGAAGCCACACAACGTCCAATTAATACTATTATTTAAATTCTCTAACTACAAACACAAAAAAATATGGAATCATAGATATTACTCACTTCGCCATGACGTTTCTCAAGAGTCGTAATAGTCCAAAAGAAGATCCGAGCCCTCGTCAAGATCACCTCTTCCTCTATGTACATAAGGAAGAGAAGTTTAAGTATATGATATAGTAGTTTGTGAGTGGGTAGTTTAAGTTATGGAAATAGAAATAGAAAATTAAAAGAAAGGAAAAAGAGAAGAGTGGGTCACGGTTTGGATGGGGAGTAGATATAAGGATTTTGTTGTGCCTTAAATGTGCTTACAAGAAAAATGAAGGGGACTCTACAAGGGGGAATATGTGGACAGCAAAAGAGGAAGAAAATGGGAAAAAGAAAAGAAATCAGTAGAAAAAGGGAGAAGATTCTAGGTTAAAAATGACATGTGTTGACTTGGTCAACATTTTGACTTAGTCAACTCTCATAAAATTACATATATTTATTATATATATTTTTAGGATTAAGCATAATTAGAAAAAAAATTAAAGAAATGAGGGAAATAAGGAATTAAATGAATTAATTAGTAGATCAATTATTAGAACTTTCCTTAAATATTTATAATCCTATAAATAATATTTAGCATAATAGTTAATATAACTACAAAGAAAATTATAAGTTGTAATACTAATAATCACTATATATTATCTAAATAGCAACTAAGTACTTAATCTACATAATATTAGTTTATTCGTATAATTATAAGATTAATATTACTTATAAAATAATATTATAGTTTCTTATGAATTAATTAGTACATACACATTTGTAAGTTGATATCAGGCAAGTGCACCTATCAATTTTAATATAGCAGATGTAAGTCCGAGTTGATCCCTCAGAGACTTTGAGTACTAATATTAACCTTAGCTTTATTATCTAATCGGAAAATTATGAAGGGTTGAATTAATTAAAATAACTAAAATTAACAAAACTTGATTAGGCAATTTAGAAAGCGATAAAACTAAGAACGACTTCAAGAAAGTAATAACGTATTTAGGAATTATTTTCCCTAGTATTAAACATGTGACCGCTTAAAATATATTCAATTCAATTTCTATTATTCTTGACCGGAGGGATTCACAATTAAAGTTAATACCTTTCTCAAGCCTATTAATCCTAATCCTAAATTATTTACTAGAATCTCTTCACTTAGTAATATAATTTAGAATCCCATTAATGTATAATGAATTCCCACACAAAAGAATAACTTTCCGGAAAAAACATATATCTTATCTCTAAGTATATATGTAATTCTCTCCAATTATGTCAAGATCTTATTATACATGTGATTTCTCAATCATCATGCATAATATCATATGTTGATACTCTAGAAATATCAATTAACAATTAAATAACATAATTGAATTAAGAAAAGATAAAATCTTTATTGAAAATTATAACTCATTCCAATAGTCACATGAAATCCTAGGTTCCATAATCCTAAATACACGAATCTTAAGTTATCATAATGAAACTAAAAACAAATTCCAATAAAACCAATAAATAAAACAAGAAAAACCCCTTTTGTTGATGATCAATCTCTTCAATCTTGAAGTTGAATGTTGCTTTCGCCTTTTTCCTCTTTTTCTCCTTAAGTCTTTTCTCTTTTTTTTTTTTGTCTAATCTCTAATACAAAACCCTAGTATGTCCTTTTATAGTGTATTGAAAGGTTTTTGTTTCGTTACTAGACATGACCTGGGACACGGTCGTGTAACTTTCTGACCTTAACCTATTTTTCTGGATGGATACAGCCTGGGGACACAACCGTGTCCCAGACTGTATAACTTCAAAACTTCATAACTCCTTCATTTGAACTCCGAATTGAGTGAAACTTAATTCCTTTTCTTCGTTTTCGATCCAAGAACACATTCAAACCTTGAAATTAAAATTTTACTCAATTAAGTATTAATTTCTTTAAAGAAAACCAAAGATGTAAAGGGAAATACTATAAAATCACCATGTGAAATGTATTTAAAATAAGAGTTATCAAACTTCCCCACACCTGAGCATTTGCTTGTCCTCAAGTAAATAAATCAAAACAAAAATTTCAGGATAAGAAACGCTAAACAAAATTTATCACTATTTAGGAAACCAGTAAACAAATACACTTGACCCTAAGAAAGGTAAGAAAATCATTTTCAATTAACTTGCAATAATAAAGTTAAGCAATTTTAACCATAATAATGTCATAATTTCACCTGACCATATTCAAATGCTCCAACAATACTTAATACTAGAGTTCACTAGTTAATGTATGGAAATCAAAGTTTACACAGTCATTTAATTAAGGATTCCTAAATTAGAAATTAGATTTAACATTTCGCCAGAAAGAGTTATAAAAGTTTTGTCCATTTGACTAAAGTGTATACAATTCTCTCTTCAATCTCACTAAGCACCATAATCTAAAACAAACACATTTTACATCCACTCATCCTCTGATCATCCCCCTAGTTCATGCTTTTGTTGGGAGGTCTTTTAAATTTACTTTATTTAAGCACAATTGTGTTGGTAGAGGGAAAGAATCTCGCTCTTCTGACGGACCAAGATCGATCCATACCAACTATTCCTTATATTGATAGCGGGAAAGAACCTTGCTCTTCTGACGAACCAAGACTGATCCATACCAATTTTTTTTCATTAGAATTGGCATTGGGAATCAATCTCGCTCTTCTAACGAATCAAGACGAATCCTTACCAATTTTTTTTCTATTCATACATTTGTTATTACTTTTGACCTTTAATCATTGTGATTTTTCAAGGGTTTCTCAAAAGAAGAATTTCATTTATTTGTTTGCTAAAAATTATAGGGCTCTAAAAAGTTCTAAGAGAAAGATATACATAAAAGTAAATTTAAAAATAACCATGACTAACTCTCAACTAGCGATGTTGTTCCAATCTCAAGTCTTAGAGTCCTAAGCTAAATAACTCGTAACTTTGCCCTCCATAGATTTGACTAATCAATTCTAGCAAAGTATAATAAGATCAATAATGATCAAAATGACACAGTTAATTTGGCCCAACACTTGTTAATCACCTATTGCAAGTTAACTTAAAAATTAATTGGGTCAAATGTGAATAATTGGTATCCTAAACAGTAACAAATTCATATATATCCTTTCCCCACACTTAATAACGTACATTGTCCTTAATGTACGACTAAGAAAGCACAATAGCAAGTTATCAAACAAGAAAAAACATCATAAGGAAAAAGGAAATATATGTATTGAAAAAGAAACTAATACTTCCCTGCCTTAAAGCATAAGATACTCTAGTGGAGAAAGAGTGGCTAGTAGCTCGACAATAGTGCCTTCATGAGTGGAAGATGATGTAATAGATTTGGACCTCCTTTAAACAATCTACTTTTCATGAGTTTCCATTAATTACTTGGATCAGGAACGTGGGGAGAAGATGAAGAGAAGAGAAAAGGAATATGTGTTGATGTTTGGAAATGTTTGAGAGAGTGCGTATGTGTTTGAATAAATAGGGTGTCTGCTGAATCGTATGGGTTCTGGGCAGATACGGGCTGGGACATGACCTTATCCCACGCCCGTGTAACTCTCTGATTGCGGGGTGGCTATCCTAAGCGAACACAGGCTGGGATATGACCGTGTCCCATGCCCGTGTAACTTTCTATTGTCAGGCGTGAATACTGGGCACACACTGGCTGGGACACGACTGTGTCCCACGCCCGTATAACTTTCTGTGGGTGTTAGTGCATTGAAGGGGCCTGGATGGCCAAGGGCTGGGATACGACCGTGTCCCATGTCCGTGTAACTTTCTGTTCTTTTCTTTTCTTTTTTTAAAGGCCTAAATTCATGAATTTAAAAATAAAAAAAAAACTTAAAGAAATAAAAGTACTTAAACTAGAAAAATAAGACAAAGAAAAATAAAGAGAAAAAAATGAAAATAAAAAGAAAAGCCTATGACTAAAATTGAAACAAATAAAAGAAGTAAAGCAAAACTAGATTAAAGAGAAAAAAATAAATAAATAAATTGGAATAAACTAAAAGAACTAAAGTGTGAGCAAAGTTATACATGGGTTGCCTCCCAAGAAGCGCTATAGTTAACGTCGATAGCTCGACGGGATACAATTGTAACTTATGATTCTTCATCTAGGTAGAGATAGAACTCCTCCTATATCTTGCTTTCGAATTCTTCATACTAGTGTAAATTTACCCTTCAGCCATCGACCTTGCCAATTCCATTTCATTGGTGAATAACTTCCATAGTTTCTCTCGTTATCATGCCACTTATCAAATTCATGTAGCCTAAACTTCTTCATTTTGTTCACTTTTAGCTTAGATCCGGTTGTCATTGGAAGTTTTAAACTTTTCACCAAAAAGACATGTTCCAAATGATTTCTTGACAGTTTTGGTTCCAAAAGTGGTGGCTTCTCTTTGAAAGATTTTTACCTACGATCCTTTGGCTTGTGGAGTGGATCAATCCCCTTCTTATCCACAATAGATTCATGAACTTCTATTTGAATTGCCATTTCTGTACAATTGGGGTTGGTCACCAAATTTTCATCTCTCTTTTGCAAGCAATAGCTTGAGGAATCATTGGTAAGCGTTTCTTGCACACATCTAGATATAACAACATTAGTGGCATTAACATTATGACATGTGTCTTTTGAGTCAAGAAATTTGTTCGTTGCCTCTGGAGTTTTAAAAACTATTTCATCATCCCCGACCTGTAATATCAACTTATGCTCACTAACATCAAAAACAGCCTTAGTAGTGGCTAAGAAGGGTCGACCTAAAATGATTAGCACCTCAATATCTTCATCTATATCAAGTATAACAAAATCCACGGGAAAGATGAATTTATCTACTTACAATAAAACATCCTCTATGATGCCTCTAGGGTATGTGATAGACCTATCAGCTAATTGAAGACTCATGCGAGTTAATTTAGGTTCTCCTAACCCTAGCTTTTTGAACAATTTATACGGCATCTCATTTATACTGGCTCCTAAGTCTGCCAAAGCATTATCTATTAACAAATTGCTGAGCATACAAGGAATAGTGAAACTCCCTGGATCATTTAATTTTTGTAGCAACTTTTTCTGGAGAAGTACCAAGCATTCCTCATTCAATATGACAGTTGTAAGCTCCTCCAACTTCCTCTTGTTCAATAGAAAATCTTTTCGAAATTTCGCATACTTTGGCATCTGTAAGATGACATCAATAAGAGGTAAGTTAATGAGTAATTGTTTGAAAACATCAAGCAATTTACTGAATTCCTTATTCTGATCAGTGTAACTTTGCTTAAGGCGCTGCGGGTAAGGGATAAGAGGCTTGTACTCCTTCACTTTCGATGATTCCATACTTTCTTTTGATTTTAGTAGCTTTGCATTTTCCTTACGGTTGACTTCTACTTCTTCCTTAACTACTTCCTCACCATCCCTCTTCTCCACTTACAGTTTTCTACCACTTCTCAAGATCACTGCATTAACATGTTCCCTAGGATTGACCTCGGTATTCCCTGGGAGTGTTCCCTGTGGTCTTTCAGAGATTAGCTTTGCAAGTTGACCAATTTGGTTCTCAAGGTTGCGATTAGAAACCTCTTGATTCCTCAATAATGATTCAATATTGGATAAGCAAGCCTCATTGCCTTGAATATATTTGGTGAGAAGTTCTTCCACACTGGACTTCTTTTCTTGAGAAAAAGGAGGTGGGAATGGTCTTTGAAATCCAGGTGGGCCAAAGTTAGTCTTCTACTGACCTTGGTTTTGATTTCCCAATGAGAAATTGGGGTGATTCCTCCATTTGAGATTATAGGTGTTGCTGTAGGGGTTATTTTGTTACTTAGGTGGATTTCTTAGATAATCTATCTGTTCCAGTTGTTCTTGTGCTCCAAAACCCTGCATACCAAAGTCACTTACATCCAATTGCACTTATTGAGGTATAACAGAGAGTGCATCAATCTTCTTACTCAATAGGTCCACCTTGGCTACTAGAGCAGTGGTCAAATCCACATCATAAATTCCTATAGCCTTTTGCTTGGCTCTAGTGCTTTCCCACTGATAATTGTTCATCGCTATTCCTTCAATTAGGTTTTGTGCTTGCTCGGGTGTCTTTGTGTTCAAAGTACCTCCTGCGGATGCATCAATCATCTGTCTTGTGGATAAATTGAGACCATTATAGAAGGTCTGAATCTGCATCCATAGTGGAAGGCCATGATGTGGGCACCTCTTGAGCAAGTCCTTGAATTGCTCCCAGGTGTCATATAGTCTCCGCTTCCAATTGAGAAAAACAAGAAATATCATTCCGAAGTTTAGCGGTCTTTGCAGGTGGGAAATACTTCTCCAAAAATTTCTCTACCGATTCATTCCAAGTTGTGATTGAATTTCGTGGTAGAGAGTTCAACCACTGTTTCGCTCTACCCCTCAAGGAAAAAGGAAATAGTTGTAGTCGGATGGCATCATCCGTGGCTCCGTTGATTTTAAATGTATCACAGATCTCTCAAAAGCTAGAGATGTGGGCATTAGGATCTTCATCTTGGAGACCATCAAACTAAACATATTGTTGCACCATTTGTATGATGTTAGATGCAATTTGGAAGTTATTAACCGTGACAGTTGGCCTCACGATACTAGAGTCAGCTCCAATAAGTGTAGGCCTTGAATAATCAGACATGGTCCGATTTGCTTCGTTACCATTGTTAGCCATGTGAGGTGGATCTTTTTGATTGATGAATTGAGTGTTGGCCTCTTCACCCTCTTCCTTGATCTCAATGATTGACTCATCTTCTATGGTAGCCACAATTTGTCTAGGTCGCGATCTTAGATTTTGAAGGACAGTTCTCTCAATTTCAGGATCAAGTTCTACCAAATCTTCCAGGTTGCTTCAGGTCATGCACTACAAGGGCAATAGATATAGAATCAATTGCAACTTTAACTAATAAAAATAAACAATGAAAACAAAAGAAAAAGAAATGGTTAAAGTAATAGAGCAACTAGTGTTCTTAATATCGAAAGTCCCCGGCAACGGCGCCAAAAACTTAATATCAGGCAAGTGCACCTATCAATTTTAATATAGCGGATGTGAGTCCGAGTCGATCCCTTAGAGACTTTCCTAGAATATTCATTTTACCCTTTTATATTCTTATACATTACTTCTTTAAGGTAATGGCCTTTTTTTCTTTTCCTTTTAGGTATATTACCCTAAATTCTTGGTTATAGATACCCCTTATACTTATGGCTGTAAATGACAAGATTGATTATCTTTAATACACTTGAGTAGTTTCCTTCTTTACGTAAACACTCCTTGTTTACTCTCAATATCACTCTTATCCAGATACTTGAGCAAGTAACCTTACCAAACTAATTTGTACGTCATGTCGAATTATGCCATAAGTCTTCGAAAGTTCCATTGGTGGAGTTATTAGTGGGTTTTTGCTTACTCTTCATTCACATTAGTCCTTTCCGCACATTTCCCCATCACTTCCTTTTTGAGCTTTCTGTAAGCTTAGACCCATCCAATAACAGGCATTATCTGTTCTTGGTCATGGTTCGTATCATCTTAGTATCAAAGCAAAGGCTTCGTTTGAGTTATGGTTTCTATTTGAAGTTCTATTTATACCCTATTTTACGTGTATAAAATAGAGCAAGTTACTGTATTCATCTTAGTTGATGTGTTTGCGAGCTATTAATTTCCTAAAGTGTCTGTTTGAGCTCTGAATTTGTGGAGAAAATTACTAACCCAAGTGTCAAAATTAGCATTGGAGATGATAGTGAAGTTGTCTACCATAGACAATAGTCTTAGGAACCCTTAGAATCACTGATAAGAGACTTGATGAAATGGCTAACCTATTAGTGGATTTGACCTGAGCTATTTATACGTTGTCTTGCCAACTAACTAAGGTTATGCAAAGTACCCCACAAGCCACTTAACCTATTAGGGTTCAGAACCCAACATAACTAGTTAGAGTTAGAGGAGTAGGTTAATGAGTAAAATGAATGATAGACTTGAGAGAACTAGATGAAGAGGATGAGGATGAGTATTTTGAAAAAGAGCGCGTAGGAGTCCTTAGAGCATCTGACCATATGAAGCTACGGATTCCAAGCTTCAATGGATCTAGGAATGCTAATGAATATTTAGAGTGGGAAGAGAAGGTGAAGCGTGTTTTTTTTTTATTATTATCAGTACAAGGATTACGAGAAAGTGAGAACTACTGTTGTTGAGTTCTCCAAATATGCTGCCATGTGGTGGAAGAATTTTTAAGCCATGAAGAGACGAGAAGGTTACTAAGAGATTAATAATTGGCTCAAGATTTAGAGAATATTCAGAAACAAGTTCATATAGGAAACTTACCCTCAAGATACTTTCACTCTGTTTCAGGAGCTGAGATAAGGAGACTGAACTGTTGACAAGTATGTTTAAGAATTTCAAATGCTTATAATTCGTTGTGAAGTGGAGGAACCACCAGCTCGAACAATTTCAAGATTCATTATTAGGTTGAGAGATGACACTCAAGATATAGTGGAACTCCAATGATTTACTACAATGGATGAAGCCATCAGAATAGCCCAGCAAGTAGAGAGGCAAAGAAGGAGCCAAGTAATGGCCAAATTGCCGACTAGCCAACCTAGACAGGCGAGTTACCGATCTCAGTCAAGTATTGAGCCGGGCCGAAAGATGGATGTCTAAGCCAAACTAAAGGGCCGACCTAACATTGAAGTACCGACCTAAACTTATGAGAAGAGGTAAGGATCAGGCAGGAAGATGAGCCAGATCAAGTTCTTCAAATGACAAGGGTTTGAACATATGGCTACTTAGTGCCTAAACCAAAGAACTATGGTGATTAAGAGAGATATCCCGAAGCTAGAGGTAGACAGTACAAATGAGGAACCTGAAGAGGAGATTCCTGCCAAGAAAAAAACTGATTAAGGAGGACGTGTTTGCTGAGGACTTAGATCAGTTGCTCATGGTTATCTAATCCACAATGAACATGAAACCCTTATGAGAAGAGGAGCAAAGAGGGAATTCGTTTCATACTACCTATAAGGTAAACAATCAGGTATGTGCCCTCATTATGGATAGTAAAAGTTGTACCAATGTGGCATCAATTGATCTTATTTCAAAACTAAAGTTGCTGACTATTGCACACTCGAGGCCTTACAAATTGCACTAATTGAGTGAAAAAGAGACACTACATGTCACTTGGAAAATACTATTACTAATCACTATAGGGAATTACTTTAACCAGATTCTTTATAACGTACTACCCATGTACGCTTCCCATGTATTAATAGATAGACCATGACTATTTGATAGGAGAGTTATCCATGACTGTTACAAGAATATGTATATGTTTGAGAAGGATGGTTCGAAAAACACACTGAACTCGATGCCAACGAAAGAAGTCAACAAATTGTAGACAAAACTTGCTCATGGATCAAAGAAGGCTTCGGTGATGAGTCAAGCCAAGCTCCGAGAGGCTACCAATGCTGATGAGCTGACCTTTATGTTAGTCAGGAAACTACTAGAAGTAAAGAAGTGGGGTAAACTACCTCAAGAAATCAAAGAGTTGGTAAAAGAGTATACCGACCTGTTCCTAGAACAATTACCTAAAGGGTTACCCCCAACTCAAGGGATAAAGCACTGCATTGACTTATTACCTAGTACTGTGCTGCCAAGTAAGCCAACCTATTGGATAAATCCTAAGTAGGCTTTTGAGCTTTAATGTCAAGTCAATGAGTTTCTAGAGAGAGGTTATGTTAGAGAAAGTCTCAGCCTTTGCACTGTGCCAACCTTCTAGTGCCGAAAAAGGATGAAACCTAATAGATGTATGTAGACAGTCGAGCCATGAATAAGATTACTATTAAATATAGCCCTTCTAGTGCCGAACAAGATCGGTACGATTGATCTTAAGTTTAGCTACCATCAAATTCGCATAAGGCTAGGAGATGAGTGGAATGGTTATACCCTTCGACTTGTTGAATGCCCCATGCACTTTCATGAGACTAATAAATCATGTGTTGAGACATCTGATCGGGAAGTGTATCATGGTGTACTTTGATGACATCTTAGTCTACAATGTCGACATGCCAAATCACTGTAAGCATCTTCGAGTCGTTCTAAATATCCTCCGTACTGAGAGATTATTTGGCAATCTCAAGAAGTGTTGATTTTGCCTGGAAGAAGTGGTATTCTTGAGCTATGTAGTCAATGGAGGAGGCTTACGAGTGGATGATGAGAACATCCGAGCAATTGTTGAGTGGCCAACCCTTACTACTTGTACAGACATAAGAAGTTTCTATGGACTGGCTTCATTCTATAGATGATTCATCAAGAATTTCAACACCCTTACTATACCACTTACTAACCTAACAAAGAAAAACACTAACATCTAATTAAGAGAGAAGGAAGAGAGAAGCTTTGCCGAGATAAAAGAAAGATCGACCTCTACCTCAGTCTTAGTTCTACATGAGTTCTAGAAAATATTTGAGCTGGAATGTGACGCATCAGGCATTGAAATAGGTACTGTCCTAATGTAGGAAGGTTGATTAATTGCCTTCCACAGCAAGAAGCTCAAAAGACCTCAGTTAAATTACTTCGTATATGATAAAGAACTTTTGTCACTAATTTGTACACTGTAAGTATAATAGTTGTAAACCCTGCAAATCTAGCCTTCTAAGTATAGAATCAAACCCCTAAACTGTAGATGATTTCCTGAAGTTAATAGAGCTAGTGAGATTTAAAACCGATTAAAATCTCAATTCAAAACCTAAAGTGAATATAAAAAACCTTAAATTAGCAATTGAACCTCTAATCACATACGAAGACCTTAAAACCTTAAGTATATGTAACTGCAAAAATTAACCTCGAACCTCATCAAAACCCTAAGATAACAACTAAAGATTTAATCGCGTAGAAAACTTTTATACCCTAAATATATATAAACACTAGAGATTGTGCCTGAAAGTGATAAAACCATAAAACTATAACTTTGAAGATATAAAAATACTAATTTACTATACTTTATCCTAAAACCCTATTTGATAATATATCCTTAGTATTATACTAAATCATTAGTAAAAGATCAAAGATAACTTTCAATCATTCATAAATACATATGATACTAAAGTAATCCATTAAAAACTAGTATATTGCATTATAGATCATATCTATCTTCTAATTATATAACTAAATTAGTATTATAAGAAGTTAAGTGTTTAGTTGAGACTTATATTACATATAGTAGGTATTAGTATTCTAAATGACATTCTTCATGATAATTACATTAAGTAGCCTACCAAATGATGTATATAGGATATAAATACTTAGAGGAAGATCCCATTAACCATTCTTACTAATCATTTCAATAAACTCCATATTTCCCTTCAATTCCTTAATTTTTCTCCTAAATTTTCCTTAATTACCCATTATTTACACACAAATTTCACTTAATTTCAAAAAGTTGACTAAGTCAACAAATATGTCATTATCATCTAGAGTCTTCTTCTTTTCTCTTTAACTTTCTACACATTTTTTTTATCTAATTTTGCCCCATTTGTTGCCGTCTACTTTATCCCCATCTAGACCCCACTTGTTTTCATTTTCACACACAAAGGATTACACAAAACAAAGCTCTTTTTCCCCCATCTTCAAACCGTCACCCCCTTTCCCTTTCACCCATTTCCAAATTTCAAAACTTACTTCCAGATTTCAAGTTCAAAAGATATGTTTTATGTAATTCTTCCATCTTATGTAATAGCAAGTTGTATATGTTAGGTTAGCTTGAAGTTTACATGTAATATGTACATGTATGTTGACTTGTATACATGTACCTAAGTGTAGGAATACTTAGGTATAAGGGTAGAATACATGAGTACATATACAATGATGATACATGTAAGAACTTTTTGTGTATATTTTGGTAGAAAACATAATATAAGTGTAGTTATGCATATGGATAAGTATAGGAATACATGTACACATATAGTATGTATATTCATATGGACTAACTAGGTATGTACTATTAGAATACATAGTATAGATGTACATATACATAAGTAAGAATAAGAAAAATTAATCGTACATAAACTTAGTAAGTAAGCCATGTACATGAATACCCTTTACATACATAACCAAAAAGGAAGAGTATACTAACATACATACATATACCTTGCTAAATAAGTCCTTAAAGTGAAAAAATATAAAATTTATGAAGCTTTCTTAAGAGGGAACATTAAGTATATGCAAATACATATAAAATACGTATGTAACTGTATGTATATACGACTAAATGTACAAGCATAAATACAGTATAGGTATATGTATAAGTATACTAGTATACATACAAGTATAGTAAAAGTATAAGTGTATACTTAGCATATGTATAAATGTACATAAGACACTTGAGTATGAAGTATGGACTTATGTAAGCAAATGATGACCAAAGCAATGACTTAAGTAAGCGATGACATAAGCCTCTGAAGTAATAAACCATAAGATCATCTAAGTGTAAGAATTAATGGCTAATGAAATCATTAACTACTAAAATAAAACATAAAACTAGCCAATAAGAATATTTAAGCTTAAATAGATAACATTTCAATGAAATTAGTCCATATCGTAAAACAAGGTTCTTAACGTCTAAAATGGACATCTCCATGTGAACGTGTGTCCAAAAACGATGAAAAATGACTATAAGTTCATAAATATCGAAAATAAAATGAAAAAGTTATATATGATTAGCAATTAGGTTTAATCGAATAAAAACTGATAGTAATCTAAGTAGAATTAAGTAGATAGATATCTAGAACCATTAGTTAATTCAATTACTTATTATCCCTGTTATCTCGTAATGATCAAGTAATCCCGATAAGGATAAGGATCTTCCAATCGATTATTATAACTAGAGTAAGTCATCATAGTTAAGTGAGTACTCCTAATGACTCTATACTTGTTTTGTGTTTGTAATTAGTACACTTAAATGAAATAATAATAACTTGATGTGTGGGGATTCGGGATATGTATGTGCTTGATATTGATTACTTACTATAAAAAATATTGTTTAATACAATAATTAAGGATTTGATTGTATGATTGAGTATTACATGATTTGGATGGTTTGCGGATATTGATTGATCACCACATAATTTGACTTAATTGTATTTGGCTTATCTTAAATTAAAAGGGTCATGCATTATCCATGCATTGCATTACTTATTTCGGCCATCACTTCACATGGAGGTAAAGAGAGGCCTTACGGGGATTATTTATATATATTGAAGTATTTCTATATGGTGCACTCATATAACATGACCTTACCTAAACCTACGACTTATTGGGAAATGGAGATGCCAACCGTATGGCTGAGGGTCGAGTCTAAAGACCTCCACTGTATGGTGTGAGTGTGGACTGTGGGGTTCACCTCATCGTTAAGCCTAAGATTTTGTGTACTAATGGATTTTCAAAAATGAAAATGTATTTTGTGAAATACGGAATTCAATGTTATGGTTTAAAACCCAAGTACTAGAGTCCAGTCATGATTGGTGCTGATGTATCTCCAACCATTATCTTGGACAGTGTCAAAATCAAATATTATATGCAGCATCAATCAACTATATATATTGTTTAGCATACTGCGTGTGTATGCATTCATATGATTGTAATAATTTGTTTGATAACTTATTTGCCAGTATAGTATGAGGGATAACTCACTAAGCTCTTGTAGCTTACTCCCTAATAGTTTTTCTTTTGTAAGTTGATAGATTATCGGGCACGGGTTAAGAGCCAAGTGTTAAGTACAAGTGAAAAGATGTTTTAGAGGTTAGAATTAGAGAGAGATTGTTTAGTTCATGTAAAATTTTAAATGTAAATACTACTTATATATTTAGATTTAGTAACTTCAATAAGTTAAATTTTAAGTTTATTCTATTTGATCTTATCATTGGTAAGGGATATCGATTCTCTGTGATTCTAAGGAACTGTAGAATATTGGATATCCATAGTTATTTATATTTTACAATATGTCAATTAATTAACAATTTAGAAACCCTAGTGATAAATTATTTAGAGTCTTGCAATCTCTGACTTATAAGGCCATTTTTGTATCATAGGTACACACATGATATAAAAATTTTAGGCAATCCTACTAGACCCCCTTTAGGGTCTTGACAACAGCACTATGTACTGCTAAGAGAATTTGTCATATATATTGACCATGAGTCGCTGAGGTACTTTCGATGTCAAACCAAGTTATCAAAGCGATAGGTGAAATGGGTTGAATTCCTTAAAGGATTCAATTTTATGATAAAATATAAATAAAGAAAGAGCAACATAGTCGCAAATACTCTTTCAAGAAGACATGCACTTCTAAATGAACTACAAACCAGATTGTTTGGGTTTGTAAGTATCAAAGAGCAATATTCTGAGATCCCACAATTTGGACCTATAATTACACGATGTGTTGATGGAAAGATAGTGGACAAGTATCATGTAGAGAATGGCTACTTGTTCCGAAGTGTAAAATTATGTGTACTGACTTATTCCCTAAGGGAGTTGTTTATTAGGGAAGTTCATAGTGGAGGACTCTCTAAGTATTTTAGAGAAAGAAGGACCTGTAAGATAAATAGTCAATTCTTTTGGTCGAGAATGAGGAGAGATGTATACCTAGTTATCGAAAGTTGTACTATGTGCAAGAAGGCTAAGTATCGAGCTAAGCAAAGGAAAGCAATGCCTTTGTCTATCCCAAAAAATCCATGGATTAAATTAAGCATGCCTTTATTCTCAAACTACCCAAGGCAAATATTTTATAATAGTCATCGTAGATCGGTTCAGCAAAATGGCACATTTCATACCCTACTCTTGAACTAACGATGCTTTGGTTATTACTTCTCTTTTCTTACAAAAGATTGTGCGGATACATGACATGCTAAGAAGTGTAGTCTCTGACAAAGACCTAAAGTTCTTAAGCCATATCTAGAGGACCTTGTGGTGTCGAATGAAGATTAAACTACTATTCAGTACTACTTGTCACCCTCAAACTGATGGCTAAACAGAAGTGGTTCATCGTACTTTAGGATCACTACTCCAAGCTACAGTAGGCAAAAACTTAGTTGATTAGGACATCTACTTACCAATAGTCAAGTTCTATTATAACCGGATAATGTATGACACCACTAAGCAGACTTCCTTCAAAGTAGTCTATGGTTTCAATCCTGAGTTTTCCCTTGATCACACCCTTGTAACTACACCTGCATAAGAGGATCCTGATGCCTCGGTTAAAGTATAAACCCTTCAGGACATCTATGACAAAGTCACTTGATAAATCAACCCAGTTGCTGAAAGGATAAAAGAGAAGACTAAGGGTAGGACGGCTACATAATTCCAGCAAGGAGACTTAGTATGGTTACACATTAGTAAAGAACGATTTTTGAGCAAGAAGAGGAAAAAACTATCCCCAAGGGCTAAAGGACCTTTCAGAATCCTCCAAAAGATCAATGACAATGCCTATAGATTAGAGCTGCCAGAGGACTATAGGTTTACTAACACCTTCAATATTCCCAACCTCAGTCCATATCATCCCAATAGAGAGCTAATTGGAGATAATTCAAATTTGATCCCAAATCCAAATCAACCCAAAGGGAATGATGGGAATTAAGCTATTGGACCGTTAACCTCAGCCGAGCCCAAAGACTGGAAGGCCTAGCATGGTGGATTCTTTTACTCCAGCCGACTCCTACCAAGGTCAAGTATCTCCTTACCGACTTATTCTGCAAGCTAAGCCGAATGACTCCTTATTTTTTGTAGATAGTGTATTGAAAAGTAGAAGGTTGAGACAATAGCCAATCCTCTCTCTCACTCATGCTTGACCATTTACTTACTTAACATCATCATTACCGATATGTTGAGAGAGCGAGTCCGGATTGATTAAGCTACCTTTGCTCGGATAAGATAGTTGACCGTACTTTTTATTCGCATCTTCTAATAGCCTCACCAATATAGTATCGTAAAGTATATAGAATAATGTGCAAAATCTGTCCCACTAATCATTGCTTTCTTGAAATATTCATTTTACCCTTTTGTATTCTTGTATATTACTTCTTTAGGGTAATGGCCTTTTTGTCTTTTCCTTTTAGGCATGTTCCCCTAAATTCTCAAGTATAAAAACCCCTTGTACTTATAGCTATAAATGACAAGATTGATTATCTTTATTACACTTGAGAATTTTCCTTTCTTGCATAAACACTACTTGTTTACTTACGACATCACTCTTATTCTAACCTTTGAGTAAGGTTAAGTGGCGAGTAACCTCATCAAACCTATTCGTGTGTCATATCGAGTTGTACCGTAAGTCCTCAAAAGTTTCATTGATGCATCATATTCTCTAGAGCTATTCGTAGGTTTTTGCTTACTCTCTATTCACATTATTCCTTTCTGTACATTTCCCCATCACTTCTTTTTCAAGCTTTCTATAAGCTTGGACCCATCCAGCAACTGGCCTTGTCTGTTCTTGGTAATGGTTCACATCAGACGGGGTCAAGAATATTTTTTCTTAAAACAAATACGTGAAACAGATTATGAATTCCTAATAAGTTAGGCGGTAAAGCCAACCAATAAGCTAAATTCCCGACTCATTCCAGAATCTTAAAAGTATTGATGTATCTAGGGCTCAATTTGCCTTGTCTTCATGCGATGTATACTTTTAATTAGACTCACTTTGAGATACATGTAGTTCACTACTTAAAAATCCAATTCTCCTATTTTCAAATGAGTCCAGCCTTTCTACCTACATTATGCCTCTTCCATTTTCTATTTGATCATAGAAATCATTTTAACTACTTCTTGTACCAAATCTAGACCCAAAACTATTTACTCAACATCATCCCAAAACAATAGTGATCTGCACTTTCGTCCATATAAAGCTTCATAAGGAGGCATCTAAATAGTAGAATAAAAATTGTTGTTATAAGCAAATTCAATCAACGATAGATGAGGATCCCAACTCCCTTTAAATTGATTGGTACATGCCCTTAACATATCTTTTAAAGTTTATATAGTTCTCTCCGTCTATCCATCAGTTTGAGGCTGGTATGCTGTACTAAATTGAAACTTTCTCCCCATAACTTTCTATAGACTTGTCCAAAATTTTGACATAAATCGAGGATCTCTATTTAACACAATTCTTATTGATACAACATGTAATCTCACTATTTCTTTTCTATAAATTTGGGCCAGTTTCTCTAAAGAAAATGTCATATCGATTGGCAGGAAATGTGTTGTTTTAGTGAGTCGATCAACAACAACCCAAATTGCATCATATTTAGCAGTCGTTCTTGGTAAACTACTTACAAAATCCAGAAATATCTTATCCTGTTTCCATTCAAGAATAGGTACTGGTTGCAACAATCACCAGGTCATTGATGTTCAGCTTTTATTCTTTAGCAAGTTTCATATTTTGAAACAAAGTCAACAACATCTTGCTTCATTCCGTTCCACCAAAAGCTTCTTTTCAAATCCTAATACATTTTCGTTCCTCTTAGATGAACAGTGTAACCAGAAGGATGAGCTTCATTTAAAATCTCTTTTTGGAATTCTAGATCATTAGGTACACATAATCTACCATTTGTTTGTAATGCTCCATGTTCATCTGTTTTGAAATCGGTATACTTGTTAATTGCCATCTCTTCTTGTATTTGATTCAAAACAAGATCATTCTATTGTGCCCTCCAGATTCTTTCCATCAAAGATGGTTCAATTATTATATTTGACAATTCAGCATCAGCTTCGTGCCAAGTGAATTCCAAATTCAATTTTTCAAATTCCCCGATCAATTCCTTTTGTCCATAAGAAGAGATGCAACTTCAACATGATTCTTTCTGCTTAGCGCATCGGCCACCACATTTACTTTACTAGGGTAGTAATTAATTCCCAAATCGCAGTATTTAATCAACTCGAGCTATCTTCTTTATCTCATGTTCAATTTATTTTTATATAAATAAGTACTTGAGGCTCTGATGATCTATATAGATTTCATATCTTTGTCCATATAGATAATGTCACCAAATCTTTAGTGCAAACACCATAGTTGTAAGTTCTAAATCATGTGTCGGATAATTTTGTTCATGTGGCTTCAATTGTCTAAGAGCATAGGCAATCACCTTTCCATTTTGCATCAATACACAACCTAATCCATTTTTGAAAGCATCATTGTATGCGATGAAAGGCTCGTTACTACTAGATAACATAAGTATTAGAACAGATACTAACATCTTTTTCAGTTCTTGATAACTTTTCTCTTGCTTCTCTATCCATTCAAACTTCACACTCTTTTATGTTAACTGAGTAAGAGGTCTTGAAATCTTTGAAAAGTTTTTAACAAACTTCCTGCAGTATCCATCTAATCCAAGAAAACTTTAGATTTCAATTACTATCTAGTCTTCCATTCTATAATAGCCTTAATCTTGTCTGGATCCACAGAAATGCCTTCACTTGTAATCACATGTCTAAGGAAAGATATTTCCTTCAACCAAAAGCCACATTTGGACAATTTTGCATATAACTTACATTCTCGTAAAGTCTGCAATACTGTCCTTAAATACTCCTCATGATGTTCAAATGTAGTAGAATATACCAAAATGTCATCAATGAACACAATTACACATTTATCCAATAATGGTTTAAACATAAAATTCATCAAATCCATGAATGTAGTAAGGGAATTTGTCAAACCGAAGGGCATTACAAGAAACTCATAATGACCATATCATGTTTAGAAAGCCGTCTTCGGTACATCTTTAGGCTTAATCCTCAATTGATGATATCTTGACCTCACGTCAATTCTAGAAAAGACACTTGCAACTGATCAAATAAGTCATCAATCCATGGAAGTGGGTATTTATTCTTGATGGTCACTTTGTTCAACTCTCTATAATTGATGTAAAGTTGCAATAAGACATCTTTTTTCTTAACGAACAGTACTGGAATACCCCATGGTAAGATGCTTAGTCTTATGAATCCTTGATCCAACAATTCTTGCAATTGCTTTTTCAACTCTTTCAACTCAACCAAAACAACTCTGTAAGGGGGCTTTGAAATTGGTTTTATTCCTAGTACCACATCAATAATAAAATCAATTTCTCTCTTTGGTGGTAATCTAGGTAATTCTTCAAGAAATACATCAAGAAACTCATTCAACACTCATATTTCCTCTAGAGTTGGCTTCTTTTGATCAGTTTCCATTGCATTCAACAAACTATCATCGATGATTAATTCCAAAGCACTTAACTCTTACATGTCTGCTACAATAGAATCTCCTCTAAATTCAGCTTTTGTTTCATCAAAAGCTTCAAACATTTTTCTCTTTTCTTGACAATCAACATTAGCTTTAACATCAGTCATCCAATTCATTCTTAGTAGGACATCATATTTACCCATATCCAAAAGAATCATATCAGACTTACTATTAACATCTTGAATTTTCAACAAACATCCTTTTACCATTTTTTTTGTAAACACAACACTTCCAATAGGACTTTTCAACCCAAGACTAGATTCAGTAACATTAGTAGTCAAGCCTATTTGTTTTACCACTTCAAGTGATATAAAGGAATGTATGGCTCCCGTAGTGAATAAGGTATAAACAAAATGTCCATTTACATTAACATTCTCTAGATTATAGTAAAAAGTTTTACTTTCATGCTTTTAACATCATAAACTTGTTCTCTTAATTCTAAATACTTATTACCATACTATTGTAACTTTATACAAATTACTATAATCACAACAACTCATAGTAATTAATTAGAAACACATACCTGTAATAAGTTTAGCTCCCACAAATTCTTTGATTTTACTAAAATCTTCTACTTCTTCTCTTGCAATATCCTCATAAACCCAATCACTTTCCAAATTATATACTCGAGCAATGTTAGTTGCAACTAAATGAGTGTTTCCCATAACTGGTCCGCTAAATGCTTTTCCTATTCTAAGATGTCCAACAGTTGGTGGTGGTTGTTTAGCAGCTTGAGTAGTGATAGATGTACATTGTGGACATGCAGTAGAGAAATGTCCAACTTTCTTATAAATAAAACATGTAATCATATTCTTCTTTGGACAGCTTGTCACTCGATATGAACTTTCACCACAAAAAAAAAAAAAATTGCCTTAAAGTTGCAAACAATCTCTAAGATAGTAGCTTCATTTACACTTCCAACTTTTAACAGCTCTATAAGTAGTCTTCGATTTTGGGGTCTCACAACCCTTCTAACTTTACTATTGCCACTACTACCTGGTCCTTCAAAAGGTCATTTACCAAACACATTGACCTTACATTTACCAATTTCTTCACTTTGTCTCTACACAGTATCCAACACTTTAGCTTTTTCAACCATATCAACGAAATTTCTTGATTTAAATTCCAACAATCTTCTTTTCATTTCTGAATATAATCCCCAAGAAAATATTTGCATCTTTAGCTATTCACTAGTTTGGTACTCCAAGGGTGCAAATTGCAATAGTCTGTTGAATTCAGACTCATATTGTTCCACAGTATGCATTCCTTTCACAATATCTAGTAAATCTTCATTATATCATATCCTTAAACTTTCAGGAAAATAATAAGCCAAAAACTCACGTCTAAATTCTTCCCAAGTAATCGAGGCTCTCAAACTTCTTTACTTTGATTCCTACCAAGTTTGTACTCGCATCTTTAACAAATAAGTCCCATAAGTGAGCCAAAGGTGTAGTGGCACCTCAAAAGCTGCCAATGACCACTCCACTTAATTCAGCCAATCCTCCGCCTGTTTTGGTTGACTAGCATGACCCTCGAAATATTTGTTGCAGCAAATAAATTCAAGCAAAATACTGCACTGCTGTCTAGGATCAAGGAGTAATAGAGGCATAACTCCTACTTAATCCATTAGTGGTAGAGGAGGAGGTAGTTGTGGTAAGGGAATTTCCCTATCAACAATTGGTGGTAATGCTTAAACAAGTAGAGCATGTTCTCTAACTAAAAATGCTCTTAGTAATTCATTTTGTGCATTGATTGCAGCTAATATCTCATCAGTACAGTCATGCTGTACATAGGGTTCTTCTTCTCGAGCAGGTAAGGTTCTAACGGGAGGTCTCTATCTATGCCTATTATGATTGAGAAATTCATTTCCAACTTTCAATTAAAGTACAATTAACTACAATTAATTAAGTTTACCATTCATTATATAAAATGAAAGTAAACATGACTTATGCAACACCCATAGTAAAGTATGCTGCAACTTCCATTTCTTATAAGCAAAGTGAGGTTACATCCATACAACCACATATACCTAAATCAAAAGGTAGAGTTTCTAAAGTATAATATCGTTTCTCATAATACATTACTTTCATCATACCAAACTTTCAAATACATTGTAACCTCACTACAAGAAAACGCTCAAAGTACAAAATGATCATATATGGTTCTAGAAATCTATAACAAAAAGGAACATGCCATGTATGATCACTCTGAAGTCACTCAATGATTCCATATCATAACTATACAAAAGATCGTCCATCGTATCCATCATGAACGAGATGAAGGCCTTATGCTAAGCTCACCTTGAAGCAAAAAATCTGGAATAGCAAATGCAAATCCGATACTAAGGTACACTCCTGACTCTTTACTGGGAGCCTATCAAGCTCATTCTCGAGGTAACAAAAAATCCATAGGGTTTAACTGAGAGCATATCAATAGGATCACCTCCTGTAACAACCTTAAGTGAAAGTCTAGGATCTACCTAATAATATTTGTACTCTAGGGCTAAGGTTAACTCTTGAAGAGGCTTTACATACATCACTAGAGCACCTAACCCAATTTTTAGTCCAACCCCAAATGCTTCATCTGTTTGAGGTAGATTAAAACACCTTTCCATGTTAGCCTAGTAGTTTACCATTGCTCTAGCATTATCTTGAGCAACAATCCTTATATGATCAACTCAACGATCAATGGCCAAGGTAACTCCACATCCCACATCTTACCATAAGGTAAATGAAGCAGGTTTTAGCCTAGACTCAATACAAAACTAGAAACATTAACTCATGTAGATAACTGGGATCGTCTTCAAATTCCAACACATGCATCTTTTCTTCATTCACTAGTATCTCTCCAAGAAAATGGCCACTCCAATGGTTCCTTCTATTATGCCAATAATCATTTAGTCCATAACCTTAAGCAATCAAAACTTCATGTAGAGTACGTGGATTACCCACCAAAGCTAGATCTTCACAAATAATCTGCAAACGATGTTGATAGTCATACAACATCTCCCTAGGTTATTGACTAAATAAAACTCACCTAGTCATCAAGTGTAGTACTGACCACCAAACTAATAAGGGATACATTAAGGCTTCTAATTATGTTAATATGAAATTCATTAATTTAAGCATCAAGGCATAAATATTTAGCTCGGTTCTATCTTCCCTAAATCTCACTAGGTAGGTTGTCCTAATTTCTAAAATCAATGTTTTATTTGTCCTATTTATATTCATACTCTGATATCACCTTATTTGTCATGACCTGAGGGTGGCAAAATCATGGTAGACGTCGTATATCACACAAAAGACCACATATTGGTTTTCCTTCCAATCATAGATCATTCATACAATATACAAGGCTACTATAATCACTAACTTCCCAAGAGTACTCAGATAAAGATGATATCATAAAATACATATATTTACACATCATTTACATAAAAGTAGTTACACTAATTAAAAGATGTAGTACCCTAGGCTAAAAGTAAAGTAACTACATAAGGTCATGACAAGATGACCCATAAAGTCTACTTACATTCTCTCAACACTCAAATTGCCTCACTATTGCCCAAAATCCCATACGAACCTTTAGCATTAGGTGGCTAGCGTCTATAAAAAGATAGTTCAGCAATAAAAGTCTATAAGGGTATAAGCTAACTAGCTCAGTGAGTAAATCCCTCAACCAAACTAACAAGCAAGTTAGAAATATATTAAATTCAAATATATGAATATATGAACAAGAAAAATGCCAATTAAATACATACAGCTAACCAACAACTATATGTAACTCAAATTTAACTCCCTCTGAAGTTAGGGTTGGAGTATATACAGCACCAATCAAATTTAGGTATTATACTTAAAATTACTCCACTACAAAACTCCACGTTTCATATTCAAATAAATCAATTCATTTGTTTTAATCAAAAACCAAGTTCTAGGTATGATTGTGAGTAAGTTCCCGTAATCTACATTTACCCCTAAATGGAGGTCTCTAGACTCGACACTTGACTAAGCGATTGGCGCTTCCAATGCTTAGTGTTCTAGTGAGCAAGGATTAAGTCATATTGTACATGTGCACCATACCAAAACCATTATATTCATTAATTTAACAACCCCCATATGGCATCTCCCTACCTCTGTGTGATGTGACGGTCGAAATTAATTTATGCTATACATGTTCCAATTTATTTAATAAGTCAAATATAATTAAGTTCGATTATTGTATGATCAAACAATACAGTTCTTATCTAATCTAATATGTAGCAATCAATTTGTTATCAGCATTTAGAGTAATTTCATAGTTCAATAAGCAATAGAATCTGCATGCATTTTCCGAACCCACACAACATCTAATTAATACTATTATTTAAATTCTCCAACTACAAACACAAATAAGTATGAAATCATAGAGATTACTCACTCATCCATGACGTTCCTCAAGCATCGAAGTAGTTCACAAGAAGATCTGAACCCTCGTCAGGATCACCTCTTTCTATGTAAATATGGAAGAGAAGTTTAAGTATATGATATAGTAGTTTGTGAGTGAGTAGTTTATGATATGGAAGTAGATATAGAAAATCAGAAGAAGGGGAAAAGAGAAGAGTAGGTCACGATTTGGATGGGGAGTAGATATAAGGATTTTGTTATGCCTTAAATGTGTTTTGAAGAAAAATAAAGGGGACTTTAGAAGGGGGAATATGTAGAAAGAAAAAGAGGAAGAAAAAGGGGAAAATAATAAGGGAACAAGAAAAGAAATCAATAGAAAAAGAGAGAAGATTCTAGGTTGAAAATGATAAGTGTTGACTTAGTCAATATTTTGATTTAGTTAAATATTGACTTGGTTAACTCTCACAAAATTACATGTATGCATTATATATATTTTTAGAATTAAGCATAACTAGAAGAAAAATTAAAGAAATGAGGAAAATAGGGAATTAAATGAATTAATTAGTAAAAAAATTATTAGAGCTTTCCTTAAATATTAATGATCCTATAAATAATATATAGCATAATAGTTAATATAACTACAAAGAAAATTATAATTTATAATCCTAATAATCGTTATATATTGTCTAAATAGCAACTAAGTACTTAATCTACATAATATTAGTTTATTCATATAATTATAAGGTTAATATTACTTATAAAATAATATTATAGTTTCTTATGAATTAACTTAGTACATATACATTTGTAAGTATTTAAGAGTTATCTTTAATCGTTAATTAGTAATTCTATGCAATTTAGCCTACTGTTAAATATCTATACTCAATTAAGGTTTTATTGTGATAATATTAAATTAGCATATTTATAAGCTTAAAGTTATGGTTTTAAAGTTTTTATCATTTTCAGGCACAATTTTTAGTGCTTACATGCATTTAACGCTTAATATGTTTATACACAATTAGGTCTTCAATTATTACATTAAGGTTGTTATCTTATCTAGCCTTATTGACTCTTAAGATTGTCTAGCACACCTGGGTTTAATCTAGATTTAAAAATTTTTAAGGTTTACAAGTTTGCCCAAAGATGACTTCTCATTGCTAAACATTGATACATTAGTAGACACCACAACGAGACATGAGTTGTTCTCATTTATGGATGAATTTAGTGACTTCAATCAAATAAAGATGGCTACTGGAGATGCCGAGGGTACTACCTTTAGAACTCTAGTAGGGAACTTTTATTACATTGTCATGCCTTTCAGGCTTAATAATGCAGGAGCTATTTATCAAAGGGCAATAACTGCTATATTTCATAACATGATGCATAACTTCATGGAAGACAATGCTAATGACATAGTCATTAAATCAAGGCAAGTGCCTACCCATTTGATAGATTTAAAGATGGTCTTTGAGTAACACTAACTATATAAGTTACACATGAACCCATTTAAGTACATATTTAGGGTAGCATCTACCAAATTCCTTAGATCTGTCATTCATAGACAAGGGATTGATGTTAATCCAGCAAAGATGCAAGCTATACGGTCTATGCCCCTACCTACTAACTAGAAGGAGTTAAAAGCCTTTATTAAGAAGGTTTCTTATATCAGGTAATTCATCTCGACACTAGCGGAAATTTCACATCCCTTACAACAACTTATGAAGAAAGGCATTTGATTAAGGGCAACCATAACAAGAGGACATCCAGAAAATAAAGGAGATAGTTACTTCTCCACAAACAATGACAATGGCTATTAAAGATTTGTCGATGACCCTATATTTGATATCCACTAATAAGTCCATCAGGGCTTTGCTAGCATAAGATCTAGATTGTAAAGAGTGACCAGTCTACTACTTAAGTCGATCCATTCAAGGAAGTGAGACCAACTACTCATCTTGTGAGAAGCAATGTCTCGTGTTGTATTCACTATGCAAAAACTACTTCATTACTTCTTAGCACATTAGGTAAACCTTGTCACTTACTTAGATCCATTGAAGTACTTATTATCACGATCAACTCTCTCAGGAAAAATTGCAAAATGGTTGCTCCTCTTGTCAGAATTTAACACTATAGTTATGCCACCTAAAGTTGTTAAGTCTTAAGCTCTTGTAGATCTCCTAACTCAATTTCCTACAGCATATAGGACTCATGCCTAAGATACGATTCCCATAGAATTCCATAAAGACTCCATGAGAGTAGAAGTAAATGGAGAATGGCAAGTGTAGTTTGATGGCTCTTATAGTAACACTAAATGAGGAGCTAGAGTAGAATTGACATTGTCATGACCCTATTGGGGGCCTAATAGGGTTGCTTGCAATTTTCTTATCATATGTGTACTCATGATATGAAAACCACTTTACAAGTCAGAGATTACAAGACTTTAAATAATTTATCACTAGGGATTTCTGAATTGTTAATTAATTAACATATGCAAAATATAAATAACTATGGATATTTAATATTCCATAGTTTCTCAAAACCATAGAGAATCAGTATCCCTTACCAAAAGATAAGATTAGGTAGTAAAGATCTAAATATAACTTACTAATGTTATAAAATCTAAGTATAAGAACAGTAATTAAATGTAATGTTTCGAATCAGCTATACAAATTATCTTTAAGTTATGTCTCCCAAGGTATCACAATACCTGCACTCAACACTCAGCTTTTAACCGATGCCCAATTATCTATCAACCTGCAAAAGAAAAATTGTTGGGGAGTAAACTATAAGAGCTTAGTAAGTTATCCCTCATATTATACTGGTAAGCATATTATCAAATAATTTATTAATAAATATATGAATGCATGAACAAGTAGTATGCCAAACAATATATGCAGTTGATTGGTGTTGCATATAACATCAAATTTAATGCCCTCTGAGATAAGGGTTAGAGATATATCGACACCAATCACAACCGGAGTTTAGTACCAAAGTTTTTAATCATAAATTTAAATTCCTTATTTTACAAAATACATTTTCATTTCAAAGAAATCTAGTAGTACACAAAATCTCAACTTTAGTGGTAAGGTAGCCTCACAGTCCACGCTTATACCCTACAATAAAGGTCTCTAGATTAGATTCTCAGCCTTACAGTTGGCATCTCCAATGCTTAGTAAGCCTATAGGTTAAGATAAGGTCATATTGTAAGAGTGCACCATACTAAAACACTTTAATTCAATATATAAAAACAACCCCCATAAGGCCTCTCTTTATCTCTACGTAAGGTGACGGTTGGAATAAGTGATGCAATGCATGGTTGATGCATGCTCCTTTTAATTTAAGATAAGCCAAATATAATTAAGTCAAATTACCAAAAAATCAATCAATATCAATAAACCATTCAAATCATGCAACAATCAATCATACAACTAAATTTTCAATTATCGTATTTAATAATATTTTGCACAGTAATCAACCAATATCAAGCAAATGCATAACCTGAACCCTCAAGTATCAAGTTATTAATATTCAATTCAAATGCACTAACTAAA
Organism: Lumnitzera racemosa; assembly: GCA_024138005.1. Classification (NCBI taxonomy): domain Eukaryota; kingdom Viridiplantae; phylum Streptophyta; class Magnoliopsida; order Myrtales; family Combretaceae; genus Lumnitzera; species Lumnitzera racemosa. Next base: position 50,353,431 of record JAMXBC010000007.1, read on the forward strand.
AGCACAAAATAAGTATAAAATTATCAGGAATACTCACTTGACTAAAGCCGATATGAATCCTAGCAATCGATAGGAAGCTTGCCTTCCTGATTAATATTTGCTAATAAATAGAATTAAGAGAAACCTAATGAGTATCTAGATGTAATGTTAGATAACGTAACTAGCTTACTATCTATCTTATGGTTCTCATTTCCACTTAGGTTTTGAATTTTATATAACCTTTTAGTTTTACTTTAAATCTTTACATTTTCATAGTTAGTTCTTAGTGAGTTTGCATTACTTTATCCTATAGATAACAACATATAGCTTATTTGATATTATATAAGTTTAGATTATTCGACTGTTTGTAAGTTTTGCATTTATATTGTGCTATAACATGATTTAGTTATAGTATTCGTACGTGTAGAATAGATATTAATATCACGATATATATATTAGATAAAGTTATAAAGTTAGGTAAAACATCTTGAAATCGAATATTTAGATAACTAAATACTTTAGCTCTATCATACTATGGTATCATTTTAAGTTTATATCGTGTGCATATCTATATACATATATTCAATTTATTTCCTATAAGTGTATAATTCTATCTTATTATTATTATTATTATTATTATTATTATTATTATTATTATTATTATTATTATTATTATTATTATTATTATTATCATCATCATTACCATTTTATATTCACATATATCATTATAATATATATGAAAGCATTTCTTTTTCAAAGTACTTTAACTTTTTAAATACATGTGTATATATATAATACTTTGATCTTTTGAAGAACTTTGTAGCTTATAATTGTATCTTATTTGCGCTTTATGATATGTATTTGCCAGTTTCCCTTTATAGGAAATTATGTATATATGCTTCTAAATAATTGCGTTTAGTTATTTTTTTATTTAATTGAAGTCTTATCCTAGTTTAGTAATTTGTAAGGTCATATTATTTAAATAATGTAACCAATTTACTTCTATCCTAAGGTTTTCTTTAAACCCTAAATCACATGTAGCTTTTTCGTTCTAACTCCATTATTTATAAACTTACAGTCTATTTTTATTGTTTTTAAGCATATATTCACATAACGAGATTTATTTTGGACATTAAAACCCGCATTTTCTGAAATAAGCCTAAATTATTATAAATTTAATTATTTTGACTCAAATATTTTTATTTATTAATTTTGAGTTTTTCTTTGGTATTTATGATTTGATTAATTTCTAAATTTATATTTTTATAATATTTCATATATTTAATTCTAATTTGTGGATATTTTTATATTTTCCTAATTTCAAGCTTAATTTGCTATTTATTGTAATTTTGTTGTTATTGTAAATTTTCTTAATTAATTATTTATTATTGATTTTTATAATTTATAGTTTAGATAGATTATTTGCATAAATTATTGACATAGCCTTATTATAGTGGTTGACGTGGCATTTTATTGAATTTTTATGTTTCTTAAATTTTATATTATTATTAGGTATATTTATATATTATTATATTTAATTAATCAATTACTTATTTATATATATATATATATACATATATATATATACTTATGAGTTTACGTACATACATGTATCCTTAATTAATTTATTATATTTGATATTTTATTATTTATACTTTTAGTTAGTATCTTATTATATACACTTATACACATATATGTATATAAGTACTCTTCTTTATATCATTATACTTAGTATACTAATAATTATACTTATACTAATAATTATACTTATACTTAACATATTTAGTATATGTATCCATACATGTATACATACATATATCTATACACGTAGAAATACATGTATATACGTATTTATACTTGCACTATACTTTTACTATTCTTATTTATGCACTTGTACATATACATATATATGTATTTATACCTAAGTTTATATGTACTTTATACATATATATTTTTATGTATTTTTTATATTTTCTTAGCATTATTTTAAAAGAATTTCAAAATGATTCCTATACACATATATACATACTTTCAGTTTACATTTATATGTATATATACTTAACATTTTCTATGTATAAGCATATGTATGTATATATTTTATACTACATAAGGGTATATATATATTTATATATATTCCTTATCTTATTTATGTATATGTATCTAAGTATAATTCATATATATGTACATACTCTAATTAAGCTTATAATATATTTCTACCATTAAATATATATCTATCTTCATATGTTTAATAGTACCTATGCACATATATATACTATTTATAAAAGATTAAGACTATGTATCCAAAATTTTATTACATGTATATATATACATAGATTCTATATAAGCATTTACATCTTACCAAATATATCATCAATACATGTGCATAGATATGTGTACATAACATCAAAGAAACTTGTATAACTAATTTAGAAGTAAAGATAAATAGAGTACATGAAGGAAATAGAAAATTACTTGCTTTCTTGAATTGTTTGGAAATGAATTTCCTCCCCTTGCCCACCTTTCGATGTTATTTAATTATTAAGTTAATAGTGTATTGGAACTTGAGTTAGATGAGAAGAAAATAAGGGAAAATAAAAGGTTGAAGATGGGAGTGAAGAGGGAGAATGTGTTGAGCCTAATTAGAAGAAGATGAGGGTTAGTTTATTTGTGATTTTATCAACAAATCAAGAAGAATTTAGAAGATTCCCAAGGAAACATGTAGCTCATGGCATAGAAAAAAAAAAATAAGGAGAAAAAGAAAAGGAAAAGGACAAGAAAAGGTGATAAGGTTATTTAATGCATTTGACAAAGACATGTTGACTTGGTTAACTCTTTGATTATTTTATGTATTATATATAAATAATTTGTAAATTAAAAGAAAATAGAGAAAAAGATAAAATAAGAGGAAAAATAGAAAATTAATTATAATGAATTAATGATCATATATTAGAATGTCCTTAAATATTTTTAATCTTATAAATAATATTTAGAATAATAAATAATACAATTGCAAAGCAAATTATAAATCATGTCATTAATATTTACTATATATTGTCTAAATAACCAATAATGTAAACTCTATAAATTTAACCTTCTAAATATAGTGTTGAACTCAAGTATCGTAAATATTTCCCTACATCAATAAGACCACATAAAATAAAAACCGACTAAATTTTTAAACTCAGAACTTAAAATGAACTTGAAAGACACTATTATACGATTTGGAAACCTTAATCATGCAAGAAAACCCCAATTCCTACATATGCATACTTTTAAAAATGTAAACCTAAACTTAATAGGAACTGTAAATATCATAAAAATTTTTAAAACTCTATAAAATTATCTTAATGCTTAAAAAGCCATAAATCAATAAAATTATCAATAATTTTGTAAAATCGTATAAAACTGATAATGAACGAATCAGGGATTATTTCAAGTAATAATAAACAACAAAACTAAACTAATTAAATTAATAAATTTACAAAAATTATTTTACTTGTCTACCTAAGTAGCCACACAATATGTATATATATAAATATATTATTAAGCAATTTCCTTCTCTTTTCTTAATCTATCATATGATATATATATATATATAGATGTTGCATAATAAAGCGATATTCCTAAATAATTAAGCCAATTGAACCATAAGCTCCTAAGTATAAATCAATTATTCTCGAGTTGGTGAAAAACCATAAAATGTACATAATCTCACTCAAACTCTAAAACATACTTAAACTCACTCGAATCCTAAACCTTGGGATAATCAGGGACTTAAAGCCCTAAATAAATAATTAAAAATATAATTTCAATAAATTTTATTTAACTCTAGAAAACTCTAAAATTTCTTAAGAAGAAAATCATAACCTACAAATTAATTTGAAAATCAAGCACTAAAAAGAACTTCATATAAAACAATTTCCTTATTTTCACTTATAAGCTATGTTATATATGAATAAGTTGTAAACCCTACTTTTTAGTGGACTTATGATTCAACTAAGAACACTTCCCAAATATTCTCAAGGATAAACTAAGCTAAGAATTCAAGTTTGCATTTAAAAACGAATTTAATTTTCCAATTTGAAACCCTATTATCGATAAAACTTGAATACGAGAACCATAGACTCTAAACCTGAAACCTTAAAACAATTAAGGACTTATAACCTTAAGCGGCTAATTAAGAATTTAATTTGATTAATTTTATGCAACACTAGAAATTTTCATAATTTTATAAGAATTAAATCATAACTTACAAATCAATTTAAGAGACAAACTCCAAAAGAATTTCATATAAGGCAATTTCCTTATCTTCATGCATGAGATTTGTGCACATAAATAAGTAAACCAACCAATCATTCTGAATAACTTATCAATTGATAAATATAAACCCTACTTTTAGTGGGCCAATGAGTCAATTAAAAGTACCGTTTGAATGTTCTCAAGGATTAACAAAACTAAGAATTTAAGTTTACATTTACAAACAAATCAAATTTTTCCAATTCAAAAACCAATTATCGATAAAACCTGAGCTTGAAGAACTACAAGCTCTAAAGTCACTTAAAACCCTAAAATAATTAAGGAATTTTAACCCCAAGTAATTAATCAATAATTTAATTTGAATAATTTCATTCAACTGTAGAAAATTTCACAATTTTATAGGAATCGAATCATAAATTACAAAACAATGCAAGATGAAAACCCTAAAACAATTTCCCATAAGACCATGCCCTTATCTTCATGTCTAAGCCTTACACATCAATAAGTAGACCAACCAATCATTTTAGATAACTTATCAATTGAGAGTTGGAATCATTTATCAATTGATAACTTATCAAAATCTAGTGATAAGACATTTTCCTCATCACCCCTTCACTTATATTACATATGGATAATTTTTCACAAGATTCACATGCTTAACTTCATTAAAAAAGACAAGACCATTCCATGACCCAAAAGGACATTAAATGGCAGATTTAAACAAGGAAGAAATGGGGGCCATGCTCTTGCTTTTCAACCATCAATCACTTTCTCTTACACATCACTATTCATCCTTTAATGGATACATCATCAATAGTTGCAATTGTTGATTTTTGTGTAAGCTATAAGACAATAGTTTCAAGACACTTTAACCACTCATTCTCTCTCAATTCCAACTAGCCACTTTCTCTCTTTCTTCTCTCACTTTCAATTTCAATTTCACTTTCACATCTTCTTTCTCTCATTTGAAACAAACATAAAAAGGAGAAACAACCTTACCCCACAAAATCAACTTTGCCCCCATTCTTTAACCTTCACTCACGGCATTTCCTTCTCTTTTTCTTATGTTATTTTCTTCCAACATCTAAGATCTTTTAGAACCATTAGAACCTTCCACAAACCCCATTCCAAAAGATCAAACAACTCGGGTTTCCAAAAGGTAGCAAAAAGAGGAAGCAAAGTTAAGAGCTTAAGTCGAACCTTAGTGCACAACCACCATATTTTGCTTTAAGGACGAGTAAATATTTCTTGTGATTAGTGTGTGAGTGTTTATATTAGAAGACTTTGATTTCTTGAAGATATAAGTAAGGTTTAAGTTGTTATAACACCAAAAACCATTTTAAGAAACAAACTCATGAAACCCTTACATGAAGTTGAAACATGAGCATGTAAAGTTGGTATTTTGTAAAAATACTTGTGTAACACTTTGAATGGAAGATTTTAAGTTGAGAAAATCTTGAAACAAGAACTTGAATGGAAGATGAACATGCTGGATGTGAGGATTCAAAAGTCCTTTGAATGTTGATTTTATTTTCGTTAAGTTGAACATGCTCAAATCTAGACTTAAGTTAAGGAAAAATTCATCATATGAAGTTTTATGAAGAAATCAACTTTTTATGACAATTGTTATGTTATGGAAGTTGTACTAGGTGTAAGATCTCCTATTTTGTCGTGTGAAGAATGAGTTAAAGAATCATCTTACGAAAGAAAAGTTAAGTTAAGACAGTAATTTAAGTTCATGATCTAACCCTTAAACTTAAGGAAATGACCAAATCTGAAATATAACTAAAAGCCACTTAAAAATATGATAAAACCAAGTGAACAAAGTAAAAATATCAACCAAAGCAAGTATAGCAAGTATACAAAGCTTAAAACTTAAAACCAAGCCTAAAACTCTCAAGACAAGCTTAGAACTCTAAGTTAGGCCTTTATTAAAATTATGACCAGCACTTTAAAATATTAAGAAAGGTTGTTTTGAAGCCTACAAGAAATCCACCTAAGATTCCATAAGCCCAGCAAAGTCACTAACTTTAGTTTGAACAAAAAACAAGCTTATTTGACAACTTAAGCCCACTAAAAAGCTCATGAAGTGGTTGTTAGCCTTAGGAGTATAAATCAAAGTTGTAAATTTGATCTCAAGGAGTATTTTGAGCTTAGGACAAAATCTTAAGACCAAGCCCAAAGGATTTCTCAAGTTACCAAAAAGCCCGTTAACCAAACAAGGTCCAAAACATGAGGACCGCTACTGTTCTGACCCATGGACAGTTTTCCATGCCTTACCACAAAAATATAACCTTACAACATTAAAGTACATTCGAAAACGATGAAGATTGACTATAAGATCATAAAAATCGGATTTAAAATGAGAAAGTTATACGCGATTGAACTTTTAAGTAAAACTGGGAAAAAAATTATGAAACCAAGTCAAAAGTATAACTTAAAGGGTTTTATCTTAGTTTTCTAGGTTTTATTTCAAATCTTTATAGTATCGTATTTGTGATGTCTAGGAGACTCGACTTTAGGGAGGCGACCTATCCCAGATTAGTTTGATTGATCCGCATGGCTAGGTGAGTAAATTCTCGATGACTCTTTACTTAATTTTACTTATAGAATAGATGCACCTAAACTTATATATATATATATATATATATATATATATATTTGGATGCTTATAGGATATGGGACATGCATGTGTATGAATTTGTGGATGAATGCGATGACTTGTTAATCATATATAATAGTGGGAATTGTTTGTACTAATATATACATGGGAATTGTATGGAATGAAATTGTCTGATCACCTTGAAAACCAAGTTAATCACTTATATGATTAAGAAATCAAAAGGAATCATGCATTCCTCATATTGCATACGGATAACACCGACTACCGCTTCATGCAGAAGATGGGAAGGGACTCACAAGAGGACGTATCTCCTACAGGATTGGGTACTAGCTATGTCATCATATATATTGAGTCTTTGTCCTAAGCTGATGGGCTTACTAGGTACGGGGAGACGCTAACCGTCGGCAAAGGGCCGAGTCTTTTGACTTCTGCTTAGGGCGTATGTTTGTAGATTGCGCAGGCCACCACACCACTAGACTTGTGATTTTAAAAATATGATTTGTTATTTGGTAAAAAAAGCATACACATACATACACATATATATATAGTTTTGTTTTGGCTAAGCACAATAGTACAAATGAAATAAAACCCAAGGTCTAGAACCCAGATTTTGGTTTAAGTCAGTTAATTATCTCCAAACCCCGACTACAGGGGGCGTAATTCTAAGTCGTATGCAGTTCCTAGGCCACTGCATGCGTTGTTTGGCATACTGATTGTTCATGCATTCATATGATTGTGCATTTAATAAATTTCTGTCATGCGGTATTGATGAAGGTAATTATCTTACTAAGCGTAAGCTTACACCCCAACAGTTCTTGTCCTTACAGGTTGATCAATAGTTAGGAATGGGATAGGAATCGAGTGCAGAGTGCTACCATTGAATCAATATGATGAAAAGCTAGTGTAGTTAATTCATAATGCTCCAAAAAACGAGTAATGTCTCAATTAAGTTTAGTATCTTAAGTAAGTTTAGAATTTTCTAAAATTGTTTATCTTATTTCACTATTTTGGTAGGAGATACCGATTTTCTGCGGTTCTAAGGAATTGCGAAAAAAAATGGATATCCATAATTATTTATATTATATAATAAGTCAATGAACTAAAATTGAAGACTCTAGCAAATAATTATTTAGAGTCTTATAATTTCTAACTTGCAAGGAGATTTTTTTATCATGGGTGCACACGTGATATTGAATTTTAGACAATACTACTAGGCCTCTCCTAGGGTCATTGCAAATAATGTCTAAATTAACATAATACTAACTTATATGTATAAATATAAGGTTAATATTAATTATAAAATAATATTATAAATTTTTATAAATTAAATATAGTATTGTTACTCTTATAAGCATTTAGAAGTTACTCTAATTGTTTACTAACAATTTTACACAACTGAATGTATCCTCCAATTATTTAATTCAATTAGGGTTTTATTGTCTTTATAACAAATTGGTACATTTATAAGCTTGAAGTTTTGATTTTAAGGTTTTAATCAAGTTTGGGTTTGATTTCTTATATGTATACATGGATAGAATTTAGGGCTTTCATATGGGATTAAGGTTTTTATTAAGTTTGGGTTCAATCTCTTACAGTTATACATATTTAAGGTTTAAGGTTTTCGTATACGATTAGAGTTTAAAATTAATAAATTAAGGTTTTTCATATTCGTTTTAAGTTTGATATTTAAAATTTTAATCTAGTTTAAACTTAACGGCGTTATTAACTTAGGGAAATCATTTATAGTACACGAGTTTAATTCTATACTCAAAAGGCTAGATTTGTAGGATTTACAAATTTCTACTAAAGGCCAAGAGATATCTCTAGCTTTCAAGCTAGACTTTCACCATACTAACAATGAAGCTAAGTACGAAGCTCTCTTGCTTAGACTCATTTTTGCACAAAATGCTGGAGCATCTCACTTATGTATACATTGTATACTAATAATGTATATGGAGCATTGTCAAATAAGCCAACAATGAATTTGCTCTTAAAGAGCTAGCACTTGTGCCTTATAAAGCTAGACAAGTATTGCAAGATTTGGTGTAGAGAAGAAGGGCCTCCCTTGTATCGCTGCATTTAGCATGCGAGATATTACTGGCCAACAATGTCCAAGATGTTTCTTAAGTACAAATGAGCTGTCTAATGTGCTTCGAACTTCCCGATAAAGGAGAATGCAACTTTATAGCAAATGCTGGCGACCGAAGATGGCCATATATCAATTACTTAAAGAATAATATATTTCCTAGTAATAACATAGATGCCCGACTAGTAATGCAGAAATCAAAGAAATACATTGATGGGAATCAACCTCTAAGCATATCTAAGCCGAAGCCTATCAATGCTTGCTGAGGCCAAGCTGCAGTCGGAAGGAACATAAACACTTGACATCAACTTTGTTATCAGTCGAGGTGTCGAGAAAGCACAAGGCCAAGTACTCGAGACCAAAGAACCACTCGTCACAACCCCGAAAGACTAGCACCAACTAATTCTAGAACTTGGCAATTATGGGCTGACCTCTCTGGTGTCTCGGCCAAGCCACGTAAAACATCAGGGACCTTTTCCCGAACCTATACATCCAACTGCCGACCTCATCCGATTTGGATACTACTCCTTTTAGGACATGCCGAGTTCTGTAAAACACACAGTTTTGTATTCTTGTATATGTTTTCCCTTTATTTTATTTATAGACCCAATTCTTTAGGGTTTAAAGCCTTGTACTTTATTTATAGTGTTGCCACTAGGGTTACGACTTACTATAAATAGCAACATTTGTACTAATAGAGGATGGACATAGATAAATACAGATAGATAGATGGATATACGGAGATATATACAGAGTGAAACTTTCCTCTTTTCGAGCAAGGCTATTCTTGAGTTAACATTTGCCAGATTATTGAGTATTGATCATACTCTTTAATCATCTCCGCGTTCTTATCAATCTTATTCTTAGGATTGTAGTGAACCCTTTCATTTGAACCAGTTAGTGATTCATATCTAACCTTCATTTGAAACCCTGAGCAACATTTATTGTTCGTAAGTTGTATCAAACTCTATTTCAAGCTCAAAATCCCTAATTGTGTTATGTCTTAGTGGGCTATATCCACTCACATTCACTATTAAAACCTTCCTGTTCTTCGTACTCATTTTTCGTTTAGATACCCATTCTTGTTCTTTCATTCCAAATCCACTGCTGTTTCTTTCTGGATCAATCCTTTAATCCCGTATCATATTGGTATTAGAGATTTGATCCTTATCAAGCACTATTCATTGGATGCCAAGAGACATTGTGACAACTCCAAACACTCATCTATACGCAACCGAAAGGCTAAGAGTAGTGGCCTGCTAATTGTGAAGTTTAAGTAACTCCAAACACAACGTGCCAAGCATCGAGAGCTTACCCAAGTCCATGCTTAGCACTTAATGCAGTTATCTTTCCACACCGAATGCCGAGTGCTGAGTACAATTTTTAAAAGTTCTATGCCATGTTGGAGACCACTCAGAAATTCATTGAGCAGTGGAGTCTCATGAATGAATAGTTAGCCCATCGTCTGCACTCACTAAGCTAGCACTAGCCAAGTTCATAGCAACTATGTTTACTACACTGAGCTCTGATTTCCTTCTCTAGCAAGTGCCAAGCTTCATCCACAGGAAAAGAAATTGTTAAAACTCCTTTAAGGCAGCTAAGGGTGAGCCTAAAATGCCAACTAGCTAAGATGCTGCAGTACATACATGTTACCCAATGCCAATTGGACGAGAAGCCTTTCGAGCACTTTTGTCGAGTCAATTCTCCGAGCTGTTAGGTACAGGACAGTTCACGGCCAAGAAGTTTTGCTAAGTAGTCTATGTCAAGCCATATTTACCAACTAACCACACAATTTCAAACTACAAGTCAAATAATTGCCCATCATCCGATTTTTTTCTAAACAAACTCTTTGTAACTTAGCTATCTATAATTGAAAGCAAGACCAAAACTCCTTGCTCTCTAGTGCAAAGCTGAAATGGGCCGAGAACTCAAGATGCAACATTCGATGTCCAACATCAACCTAAGTTGAATAGCTGAAGCAAGCCAAGCAAGATAACAAATTAACTTCTAAGCTTACCCATATTACTACATATTAAGAAGAAGTGACGAGTACGAAGAATTAAACCAAGTTCCAAGTTGAATAACAATTGATCTTAAAAGTTGAGTTGCTCAAGTATTCAAGCATTATTATGTCAAGCTCTATTTTTTATAAAACAACGGAAGCTTAAATTGCTAAGCTCTTTGAAGCTAAGGTTGAACAACCATCTCTAGCTTAGAGTGTTTCTAAATTGCTAGAAATTTAATAGAACTTTGAGCTCCATAAATTGTATTTGAACTGTATGTGCCAACCTTATCAATAAAAGATGAGTAAGACTTTACTCCTACTATTTCTAAGTTATTATTTATTTTTCAACAAAGTATGTGTTAAACACCCCCATTCTAAGTCCACACAAGTGTAATTTGCTAACGAGTTACTCCCTAATAGCTTTAAGCCTTACATACTACGGTCGACTAGCCAATCATAAAAAGGGAATCCCTAGGTCTTATATTTGATGGACGATGGGAAAGGGGTACATATAAATCTCTAAGTTTAGAAAAGAAATCAAATAACAAGATATAAAGCCTAAGTCAAAGTTATAAACCACGACCTAATTAAGAACCCTAAGCCATTAAATGTTGACAGGTTAAATACTTTAATCAACACTTTGTATGAATGATAAATAGATAAGTCAAAGTCCTATATTTTAAAGGACTAGAGGCCAACTAGCCCATTTTGTGGCTTGACTCAGCATAAGTCATTCCCAACTTGGATGACTTACATACTTCCTAGCCTCTTTAGGCATATTAGCCTCTTTAGGTCTTCGCATCTTCAAGCACTCTCGTCTTTTCAGGCGCTTCCGTCTCTTCAGGCATATTAGCCTCTTTAGGCCTTCACCTCTTTAAGTGTATTAGCCTCTTCAGGCCTTTGCCTCTTTAATCCTTTACCTCTTCAAGCATATTAGCCTCTTCAGGCCTTCACCTCTTCAGGCATATTAGCCTCTTCAGGCATATTAGCCTCTTTAGGCCTTCGCCTCTTCAAGCCTTTGCCTCTTCAAGCATGTTGGCCTCTTCAAGCATGTTGGCCTCTTCAGGCCTTCACCTCTTCAGGCATCTCGCCTCTTCAAGTGTATTAACCTCTTTAGTCACTTCCACCTCTTTAGTCATCTCGCCTCTTCAAGTGTATCTGCATCTTTAAACACTCTTGCCTCTTTAGGCACTCTCGCCTCTTTAAATACTCTTACCTCTTTAAGTAATCTTGCATCTTCAAGCAATCTTGCCTCTTTAGGCATATTAGCTTCTTTAGGCCTTCACCTCTTCAAGTGTATTAGCCTCTTCAGGTACTTTTGCCTCTTCAGGTACTCTCGTCTCTTTGGGTGTATTAGCCTCTTTAGGTACTCTCTTCTCCTCAGGCGCTTTTGCCTCTTCAGTCTTCATCTTTTTATGCATACTAATATTCATAGGTGCTCCGATCACTCTCACTATTCATCCTTTTAGGCCTTTACTTCTTCAAGCGCTCTAGCCTCTTTAGGCTAGGATTACAAACCTTTCTAGAAATCCCACGAAATCAACTTCTTTAAATACTCTCCTTACCGACTTTGTTACCAAAGAGAGGGGGGGGGGGGGGGGGGGGGCAAGTGTTGATAGGTATTTTTCAATAATTATTATTTAAGCTTGTATTAATTGATAAGTTCAGTCCAATTATCCGATCTAAGGACAATCTCCATTGATAGACTATAACTACCAGACAATACCCCTAAGTAAGGGGACCCTCTTCTCCATTCTCTAACTCCCATAACCATTCAACAATTTTACTCTTATCATAAGAAGGCTAACTTAGGCATCGGAGTGGCTGTGCTGGAGCACTCTCTAGTGCCCCCCATAACCATTTTCTCGTGTTGCAGGTATTCATATACCGAAATGAGAATCACCCTTCAACACCTTCAATCAAGCCATATCCCTTCTTTTGACCTACACACCTTCTACCTTCCCCCTAAAAACTAAATTAAAAGTTCGCAAGCCTTTGATACAACTAAGATCAAACCAACAACTATAGAACCACAATTGAACTCCAATTAGCTAACTACATATCAACATTTGCACAAACAACCCCTAAAACAGCTCATCCTGATGTTCCTATCATAAGAATCAAATTCAACATAAAAGTAGTTTTTACAGAAAATAAAAAGAACAAAATGAACAACTAAAGCAATTGATAACTCCTTCAATCATGTTAATTACAACCTCAAATGAATACAATGGTATGAGAATACACAATCGACTGACAAAAAAATATGAAAGTGACCCTCCTCAAATGAATACATTGGTGTGAGAATACACAATTAACTAACAAAGAAATATGAAAGTAACCTTATCCTACTATTTCTTCTTCAATTGCGAAACTATTTCCCAAAATGGGTATAATGATGATCATCCAATTGATGTTCTCTCAAGTGGTTAAGGGCGAGTCTTTCCAAGAACTCCATGTAGGACAGGACTAATCTAAGACGGTAGTAGTTGGGTGATATCCTCCCCCATGTTAGAACTGTAAGTCCACTTGGTGCTCTACTTTCAAGGAACCAATAGGGTCTATAGAAGTGAACCGTCGTCATATGTCGTCAAAGTGTAGAAAGAGTTGGGGTTGGCACTAAAGCTCTCACTAAGAGCTATGCTGTTACCAATTTTACCCAAGTCGATAGAATAGCAAAATCCTAGTAACATATACCCATCACAACTACCTTCGCCACGTACCCATCTTGCTTGACCTTCTTTGATCTGGACTCTATCCCTTACCCTAAGGGAGGATTGAGGTCAAGTGCAAGGATCCTCCTCCTCCACTACCTTATGTTAATTAAGACCAAACTACCGTACTCCTTAAAGTATTATAGCCTGTCAGTGATGACATTGTAAGCAATCTTTATATCATTGATATGTCATGTTTGTCAAAGCGTATCTACCATACACCATCTCAATAGCCTTTTACTTGCCATCCCACCCCTTCTTCCTTATCACTGTATATCTAAACATGGTTAGGATATTCGCTTACTGAAGATCTACAATTTTCATGTCTGGATTGTCACATACATAGTTGACAAAGTAATTGGCCATTAGTTTACTGTCAATTTGTAGATGATCTTGATTTATACTCAGATTGATGCATGTATGTGAACCCTCAAAGATAATGACTATGAATAGCTCCATTAACTTCTTATAGATTGCTTAAAGCCCTTCTCTATGCAAGATATTGCCTAAATGGTTCGACTTGATTCATCCACTATATAGTTGCTGTTAAACCTACTTACTAGGCTCGGAACTGCTAGTTTATGGGTTGGCTCAAGGCCGAACCATGATCGGCTCAACTAGTTATGGTTCCAAACTAATTCATAGGCCCTTGAATCAAATTTTTTATTTTTTTTTAATTTTACTAATTACATTAATATTTTCTATTTTTTTTTATTAATTTCCGACTTGATGTAATTCCTACTTTTGTGTTTTTTTCTTCCCTAATGTAGCTTCCTTTCTCTCTTTTTTCTTTAAATTTTACTAATCACATTAATAATTTCTAATTTTTTATTAATTTCTGACTTGGTGTAATTCTAACTTTTATGTTTTTTTTTTCTCCACAACATAGCCTCCTTTCTCTCTTTTTTTCTAAATTTTACTAATTACATTAATAATTTCTAATTTTTATTAATTTCCAATTTGATATGATTCCAACTTTTGTGTTTTTTTATTTCCCTAATGTGGCCTCCTTTCTCTCTTTTTTTTTTAGATTTTACTAATTACATTTATAATTTATAATTTTTATTAATTTACAACTTGATGTAGTTCTAACTTTTTTGTTCATTTTTTTCTCCAAATATGACCTCATTTCTCTCTCTCTCTCCTTTTTCTTTTTTTAGGAGATCGAATTGGCTAGGCCAACTCGCTGGTTCAACAGGCCTTCATGACTAAATCACCTAAACTCTTAAGGCTCGGCAGTTCAAAAGCCAATTTAAGCCCTTGATGAATTGGGTTGGATTGGTTTGTAGTTCAAAACTGACCAGTTGCATGGGTCTAGTTGTAGTGATTCTTAATGCAATACCTCTTCACCATTTGGCAAAGAACATCCTTTGTATTGAAGTGTTACTCGTGCTCAACTCTTCTTTATCTAATGTATTGCTATACTCTAGATCTATCTCCTCCTTAAAGGTTACATATCTACTATCTTCATTAATGTTGTAGTATAGGATTAGATCACTCACTACCATCCTAAAAAGATCAAGTTGTTGAGATGCGGTAGCACCTGCATTTGCTAGACCGGATGGTGTATAGCTAATGCGTTCTTGGTGCTAATCTCTACATTAACCCCAAAATCTACTATATCTTCTACCTCAACACCTTGCTCATCTAACTCCCACTCAACTCTCCAATGATCCCTTTTATCATTACTGCCAAGACCTATGGGAATTAACTCTTCATAAGATTGCAAACCAATTCCTCTTGCAAAATCGGCCTAGCTTTTGCATTCGATTCCTCTTCATTGTTTCCTATGTTTACATCTCCTCGATTGGGGATGGGCTCGACCGTCAAAAGCATTTCATTTCCTTTGTGCATTATATAATCACTCGGTTTTGAATGGACTTAAGATGTTAGGTAGTTGGAGACATTTCCCTGATATGTGGTTCGCTCAAATTGCACATTTAACTACCACAATTAAATTTTCAATGCCATCATCGTCTCTTATGGCCATCAATATATATGAAACTCCTCTTTGATAATCACGAGGATGCTTGTATACAAACTACAATGGGTCCAATTCCAATGCTCCCACATATCTGCTGGAGAAATGAAAAATTGGAGGTAGTAGCGTTGATCTAAGAAATTACACGGCAAGCATTATCTGTAGAAAAGATGTCCACAATAATATAAGAACTTGCAAAAAATAATAATAATAATAAAATAGCCATAGTTATTAAACAAGATCGAGCGCATATAATGCACTTCTTTAATTCATTTACCATCCTTCGTACTATTTGTCCTATTTCAGATTCAATGCATGTACTTATTAATGTTTTCTTTCTTACACTTCACAGCCTAAATAGTGATGATAAATCAGTACCTATCCAGCGCACTTATCGTTCAAAAAAGCATAGATAGGTATTCAACATGACATATCTTTATCTGTTTTATTTTTTACCATGAATGAGGCTTTCTTCTCAACCATCATGAATGGAGGAGGTAACTTGGCTCGTTTGCCGACGTAAAGAGTTACCGCTTTGATCAACAGTAATATTGATAATTTTAATGCTTTTAATATTATAATAAATATTAGAAAATGTCCAAAGGAATTTTATTTTATTTTAACCTTTTTTTTTTTTCAAAACCAATACAAGCTAGGTATATATAATAATTTCTTATAGGCACCGCCTTGGAAAGCTAAGGCAACAGTCCACTACCACTCATCTTGATCAGTCGAGACCGGGTTAAAACAACTGTCATCCTTAATAAACGGATTAAAAAGTGTTTGCCAAACAAATGCAGTTACTACGAATACCGATATGAATGAAGACTACAGCACACATATTTGTTAGTGATTTCGCATGATCTTACTTTTTGTCCATCAGCATCAAACGACGTGATATTTTACATACTAGTCTTTAAGGTTCATATATACGGCAATATGATATGATAAAGATCTGATAAACAAATAACCATCAGTAGCGTTCCTTCAGAAAACAATAAATCTTTTTAACAAATTGATTATACATATAAAGACCACCTTAAATGATGAATATGTTGCCATCACTCTTCATCTGCTTCAAGGCCTGGTATGTATTCTAAACTAACATCAAAGATGACCGGGCTATTCGGAGCTACTCTTGGCCTTCCTGGAGCTGAAGTCAGACCTTTTGGGAATGCTAACTAATACATCAAAAAGATACAATGAGGATGTCAACAAAAACCAGGAATTTTTCGAAAGCTCATACGCACCAGAAGCATATCATTGAAAATAATTATAACTTGCAGACCTCTGAAATAGTGTTTTAAAGTAAAGAAACAAAAAGAAACCAGTGCCTAGTTGGTGGAAAATTCTCGTGTAGACCAAGTCTTTGTTACACGCTACCCTTAATTTGCCCACTTTGGTGATCTAGGTTCCTATTACTTTCTCTCCAATATGGAGGCACTGTGATGATCCTCAAATAATTCCTCCTGACTATTCAATTCATGACTATTTCTACAGAATACGATCACTCTAATTATACACATTGTAATTAAGATATTCAAACTCCACAACTCACTCATCTAAAAGTTTACACTTGCATATCAATGTGGAATACTATATTTTATACTTTAACACCCCTCACATCTAGGCTTGGATTGGTTAATATCCATTGCATGGAAATTATTAAACAGGTGTCAATTTACAATGATGGAAATTGAACTCGAGACCTCTTACATTGATACTTACTTTAATTTAGTTCTACAACCACCAAATCTTGAAAAATTTTATATTTGTAGAGCAATATGAACTTTTTATATTTCATATTTCAACAATCATGAATTAAAAAGGTGTAACATTTTCCACTTCAATCCTTTCAAACATAGTATAGAGGAAGCATCTTGCAATTGAGGATGATTCATATGTCGTTAATCACCTTTTCAACAGATCACTCACAATTATAATCTAGCCAAGTGCACACAAAATTATGTTTCCCATCAGCAAATACTTCAACTGATTTAGGTCTAACAGAGATCATGCGTACTGCAAAATGAAATCAATAAAACCCCAACTCTTAGGCCTGGTTAATTGGAAACATTAACTTAATTTTTCATCAAGAATGTACATCAAAGCATCTGAACATACCAGTCCAGGTATATAGAGTCTACGCTTCCCTCCAACCTTCATACTCAGGATCCCCTCATCCAGTCCCTTTACCACCTATTCTTTTCATAAATCATCCGGTCACAACGAATCCAACAAAGATGTAAAAACAATCGCATCTCCACAAGACAGGCAAAATTCTAGTACATGATTAGTTGTCATTACCAGCAAATCAAAATCATACAAGCTCCCAATTTCAGCCTATTACAACAACGTTTCCATTTATGGTGACTAAACTGAAATCCCTTGACCATTGAATTCCATCTTTTTGCATTTAGGTCCAACAACAGACATCAGATTATAACAAAATTAAGAAGTCTATGAGCTTATAAACCAACTTAAAGAGCGGGATTACCGTAACACCCATTTCATTGTTGAACAAATAATTATGACCATGCAAATTTCATGCATAGCCAACTCTTGTGTAATCCCAACAATACCAATAAGATAGAAATTTCAATCTAATAGTCAACTAATAAAAATGAAAGTATACCCAACTATATCCCATATATGAAATATGCGAGTTCATAGCTTCATATAGCTAGAAGACAATCCAAAAAGGAACCATGAGATTGATGGGATAAATGTCAATTGTCAACCAAAGATATAAGTATACCTGACCAGATCCCACACGAAATATGTAAGGTTGTCCTTTCTCCAGTGAACTGCAAAATGGAAATGACATTATCACAGGGGAACACAGGTCATACAAACACAATACAATTGAAGAGATTCACAAATGAACATGCAGCTATCAATGAGTATTTATAAGAAGTAGCCACTATATTACTAATTTGATTATTTCTAGACATAATTTTAGTACGCATACATACAACAGACCAAAGAAGACAACTATAGTGGGTTCTCACCAATTTTCCATGATATGTAACATTCTTAACCTTTAGTTGTCAGTAAGGATTTGCTGCAAAATCATATTCCTTTGATGAGACGTTTTTTCCATAATATCGGCAACCCAGTTGACCAAGTTTCTGCAGTACTTGGAAAAATTAAGAAGCAGAGGAGAGCTTTACATATTAAACTAGCTCTGCGTCAACAATAGGGGAAATGATCCTGTTGATTCTAGAAAACCAGACTATATCTCAGTGATCATTTTGGAAAGTTCTTTACCCAGGCATGTTGAATGTGAGACAACTTTCATACTTAAAGGAGATATATATATGTATATCTATATATCTATAAATATCCACACACACACACACACACACATATATATATAAAGAATCTTTTATATGCCATAAACAAGATGGGGATCATCGGCGAGGCCTTACCAAAACCAACAGCAAACTTACCCAATTTTCAAGCCTTAACAACAAAGGTGTAGATCCATGGTTACATTGTGGAGAATGGACATATGAAAGCCCATGGTTACATCATGGTCATACAGACACAATCATTTTGCCACCAACTTATCTCACTGTAACTTGCAAGAATCATCCCCACGAGGGAATGAGCCACCCATGTAGAAAAGCTAAATGCATGCCAGCTATACAATCACAACCCTAGGCATCCTCATTTATTGTATGAAACTCAAAGCTTTACCAAATGAGCTGCAGGTCTATAAACCAATACCTAAATGTTCTCGTGGATGCACCTATGGAACTTCAAAGGCCTATGTGTGAATACAGGAAATGAAGACATTTAACAAAGTCCAAATATGTCTTAAATGCCACCATCCGTTAAAACTTTTAAAGTTGGAACCATAGTTTGAGAAACTTATAATCAACGGTTAGTTAGAAAGAGAATAAGTTAGTTTTGCATCATCTCAAGCTCCCAACGTCGAGGCAGCAGCTTTACCAGCCCAAACATTCAGAACCATACTCGTCTAAAAGGTAAGGAGAGATGTCATCATTATCAGCAAATTAGGGATAAAAAGATGAGTATTTTGAGACTATGAGATATCCAACTAACTGAAAATCTAAGATGAATGAGTTATCGCTTAAGGTTAATGCTTACAAAACCCAAAACAAAAATATGTCTTGAATATATTTCCCCCAACACTGTTATTTCAGAAGCACAATCCCTTTAATTCAAGTCCTTCCTCTATACAGTCTACAGATCATATATCAATTTTAAAGTTTAGTACCATTTTTTACTGAAGGCATGGACTCGTCAAACAGTGAGTGCGATAGTTCCTTCAACTCTAAATTCAGCAGTTTATATACTGATGATGGTGCTTTAATAAGATTAATTCACAAGCTTGCAACTGAGCATCCAATAGACTACTCAATCATTTAATGGTTCATGGACATATGAAAGCCCAGTTTAACATGTTTTGGCATATTTGCTGATGATGATACCGGTGTAACTAGCGAATGTATTAACTTGAAGAGCTTTTCTTTGTGATTCTAAATAATGTTTTACCTATCAAAAATCTGCCCTGATGGAACCATTGCAACATAATTAGCAGCAACCTGAAAGTTAAGGCAATATTAGCAAGGAAGAAGATTCTACATTTTTTTGATCTACATGTACCTAACATAACAACCCGATAAAGGACAAATCCAATTAAAAGACAAATGCCCCATATAACTTGTAAAAGTTTGGAGTTATAATTATAGATATTTTCTTCTTTTGTGGGGGTGGGGGGGGGGGCGGTGGTGGTGGTGAAGAAAGCTTGTAAAAATTTGACCTTCTAACTTAACAACCAGTTTAATTCCCACAATCAACAATTAAATTAATAACTGGCACCAGGATATGGTATCAAAAGCTCCTCCAAGATTAATAATCCAATATACAGGGCAACTGCCTCCTTAAGTGAAATCAATAAATCATGTCCTGGATATGCTCCAATGGACGGAATATTGCGAATATCCAAACAAAATAAGTGCCTGGCTGGAATCTGACAAACTGCAACTTCTGTCAAGTAACAGAAAGTGCAGAACAAAACTGAAGCAGAAAGCCCTGATGGCAATGGTGCTTAGCTTAGTTGGGTGCCATCTATTATTTTGCAAAGTTCTCTCAGTATTCTGGTAGATCAATGGAACAACATAGGAGGAAAGCATAGAGAAGGTTTTCCCCTTCATTTCTTAGTAAAGAAGGTAATTTTATTCAAATTACCAATCAAGAATTAAGAAATTTTAGGGTTCTAAGTCATGAAATATCAAATATGTATTAACAAAGCAAGAAGAAGTTCAATGACTTATTACCTGAAAGCCAACTGGTGGACTGGGGCCACCACCTATTTTTATATCCTTATACTGCAAACCCGATGCTGTAGTTACCATGGGTACCTTAAGTAGAGTAACAGATTATTATATGGCAAATAATATTTCTCAACAAATAGAGAAATGAAGCTATTCAAATCTTTTGTAAAAAGCATGTTCGCAGATCAAAAGTTTGAACTTCAATAGGATCGGTTGCTACAGCTGAAAAGGCATAAAAATAAAACAAATCAAATGAAATAATGTGTTTCCATCTCTGAACAGTAAATATGGTAAATCTCCTCATTTGGCATCATGATCATGAATAGTAAGTGACATATTAGTTGATACTGACATTGACAACTGAAACTATAGGAGCGTTAAATACGTAACAATCTAGGGAAAATGTTCTAACTTTTTAGCTGTTGAATCGACTAATCGAAAATGAACAGGGATATCTAAATGAAAGTATAATACACAATCAAGCTATGTCTATTACTTGTAATCATGTTTGGTGGATACCGTGGAATCTCCTTAATTTATTAAGCTTTAATACCAATGCAAGGGCAAGGAACAAGGAGAGCTGACTCCGTAAATTCTCAATTCCTCAGTCTCAATAACTAGTGAAAGAGTGGAATCAGATTTCAAAGAATTTGAAGTATGTGGAATGATATTTCTGTCCCCATACTTGGATTTCAGTAAGTTCATTATGAATAAGAGGAAGACGGTCGGTCATGGCCAAAAGCCACATTCAGGAGAAGTTGAAAATAGAGATTGAACTTTCTGCTTTAGGAATGGCCGTCGGTACAAGGATTGACGGTATAAAAATGAGAATAATGACAACAGTCTAGACCTTCGCTTTAATTTTCAATGTTCGAAGCAAGTAATCCATGTATTAAATATGTAACCATCTAAACATGGAATAACATACAATTTGTGGTTAGTAACAAGACAAAGTTAAAATACATATGAATCTGATCATACTCCAACATGTAGGTGGTTACTGTATTGCATAAATGTTCATGATCCTGGCTTCCTATTCATTGACAGCACCCAAGTGCATTTTTACTATGGACTCCAGACAAGAAAGCTTACTCTTCAAATGATCTAGCACTAGCTGGGCATTTGATGACCAAAAGCAAACATCACTATCATCTATATAGCAGTTCCTAATTGGACGCCTTCATTGCCGATTGATGGATAATCTTGTAAGAATGGGATACCATGTGCCAAATGTAAGAACACTTATTTCCTAGTGTCACATGAAACCGGTGTTGACATACTGGCAAGCCTTATATTGGACAGAGCTGATGAGACTATGCAACTAAAGAAAAGTTGGAAAAGAGTCCCAAGCTTACCATGTTTCCCAAGAGCGTGTTTATTATATGACTAACTATCATGAATTTTGATTCAACTCTTATCATGTCAAGAAAAAAGAAAAAGAAACAAACAGATTACGTTTGTCTCTGTGAAACTAGAAACTAGACAACAATTAAAAGCGTTTGATCCACTGATTCTGAAGTTGTGTCCAATGAAAAGCTTGTTAGACTCTTGGATACACATTGTTTAATCATATCGGATTACAATCCATTGGCATGTTGTATGTCTTTGTTTTCCCCAACCAACTACATAGTTCACAGGGATGGGGAAGCGAATCAAACATGTTTCATCCTTGAGAAAGGCAAAGACAGAGACAGAGACAGCATCTACAAGAGCCCTTGTATGTGTTTAAGTGTTATGTCTCTGTAGGTGTGTGTTTATATATGTATATATGTGCGTGTGTGTGTGTGTATATAATACACACACACAATTAGAGAATTTGACGGTGTAGGTATAAGAATAGAAAAAATGGAGAGGAGCAGAAGACCTCACCATACATTTTCAAGGTCTTTCTCACAGGCATCATCACATAGCTTTGGTTTATCCTCCGGCGGCAAGCCAGCTCCACTGGCACCAAACGTGCACGTAAGAAAACCAGAAAGGAACCCAATTGCATCCCTACGTGGAAGTAAACTGACGTTTTCTATAGTTCTCCGTTCCCTTGAAACTCCAGGTTTCAAACACGAGCAACGGATAGAGAGACCCAAGGAGTTGTGATATTGCATGCAAAGACTTTTGCTGGATGAAAAGCCTGAAACGACACCCTCATGAACATATAGGAGGTGCATCAAAAAAAGAGTTGTTAGGGAGGGAAAAAGGGGGAAATACGAACCTAATCTACCATGCGGGAATGATGTTGAAGGAAGCAGCAAAGACGAAAGTGAGGAAGAAGTCAATGCCATCCCACACCCTGACTCTTGTGAATAGTGAATGAGCAGAGTGGTCTTGAATTTTGGATATATTGGATAACGATATCTCCTCTCTGCTGACTCGGTTCAACCACCAATCACGTTTCTGGTTCTTGGATTTACGGCCAGCGATTAATATTTGCGTGGACGTATCCGAGGCAACTTCCGACACAAGATAACATCAACACTGGCGCTTGAGATTACAAGGCGATAACAAATACAAGAGAAAATTTCACACCAATGATCAACTTTCTTCAAGTTCAAATTGAGATTTTCCGAAATGATGTCGTAAATAGAGGTAAATATCATTAAAGTGATGGAAACAGACATTACATTATGTTTAAATAGAGATAAAACTTTCTCGTAACGCTGTAAGTGAAATGGACCGAATTGAGTATAAAAGAAAAGAAATAATTAGAAATGGAGAGACGGATTAATCTTAGGCCTCAATTCTTGGCTCTATGATAATTGGCAACAAAATGTGGACGGTTAGATTACTTTGATGCTTTTTGTGGAATATAGATAGTTTTACTTGTACATGTGTATTTGTCTTATAACGCCACTCATCGGCTCCGTATTCGTCTATTCTGTTTATCGTGGCTCCAATATGAATCGTCCGTTGCACTACTTGTAACTAACTTAACAATTCATTTTACTTCACTATTATATTTCTCTATTTCATTGCTCATCTACTGCTTCATCGTCACTTTTCTACTACTCTAGCTCAAGTTTGTGTCTTGTACCTTGGATTCATATGGTATTAGAGTTGTAAAGGTAGTCAAGTACTATCTTTTAATATTTTTACTTCATTATCATAGGTTTAACAGTAAACATTAGTAATACTGCTAAGGTAGATATTTGTGTCATGGGCGGATTTCGTCGCTCGATCCCGTACGGCACTTAGCGTTCCTGACCTCACTAAGGAAGGTTAAATCAGCCTGTAACACACTCATAATGTTAGAGAGAGAAAGTAGAGAGAGAAACTCTGATAGTATACTGTATTCACTTAAATAACTTGTGTGTTACATTTAAGGGGAATATCCTATATATACAAAAAGCCTTTACAATCTAACGATTAAGATCAATTCGATCTAATGGTTACAATTGATTCCCAACTACTATATTCACCTACCCCCACCTACTACTATACAAGATTCTGAACTTCTCTGGAACCTTCTAGAGCTTTTCATCATCTGAAAGCTTTTAGTGGGCTTGGGCTTTCATCTTTGGGCTTTATGAACCTCCTAAGAATGACCCATTTCGAGAGGTCTGTAACATTCTCCCTCGCTCAATCCGGCGATGCCCTCGTCACTCCTTCATCGTGGAACTATCGAATCTTATCTTTAAATTGCTACAGTGCTTCTGCTGGTTCCCAACTGGCCTCCCTCTCTGGTCTTCCCTTCCACATTACCATATACTCATGTCTGGGAGTTTGTCCACGTCTCTTCACATGTCTATCAGCTATGATCCCTTCCACTTCCTTATCAAATGAATCCCGTACTCCTATTGGGGCGGCCCTTTGTGATATAGCTCTTGTAGGGTCTTCCTCATCTTTGTAGAATGGTTTTAGCATGCTCACGTAGAAAACCGGGTGGAATTTCAGTTTGGATGGAAGTTCCAATTTGTAAGATACTCGCCCCACTCGTTTCACAATTGGGAATGGACCTTCGTATCGCCTCATTAGACCTTTATGTAGTTGTCCCTTCGTACGTTGTATCAAATGTAACTTAACAAATACTTGGTCACCTACCCGATATTCAATCGGCCTCCGCTTCTTGTTTGCAATCTTCTTCATTCTCTTGATAGCTCGGTTTAAGTATGTCCAAGCTAAGTCGTGATTTTCCTGCCATCCCTTGCAAATTTATATGCAGGAGGGCTGGACCCCGTATATCCTATTGCCACTGTATGAGGAGTTAAGGGTTGCCTTCCTAGGACGATCTCGAAAGGACTCTATCCGATGGACTCATTCTTCTGTAGGTTAAACGAGAACTGTGTCACATCTAACAACTTAGTCCAATTGTGTTGGTTAGCCCCTACAAAATGCCTTAAGTATAATTCCACTAAAGCATTCATTCGCTCCGTCTGACCATCCGTCTGGGGATGCAAACTAGTTGAAAAGTTCAACTCGGATCCCAGAAGTTTGAACAGTTTTGTCCAAAATTTCTCTGTAAATCGACCATCTCGATCACTCACAATGTTTCTTGGTCGGCCCCAATACTTTACTATATGTTTCAAGAACAACCGGGCAGCTTCATCTACTGGGCACTCCTTTGTTGCTAGGACAAAAGTCGCATATTTTGAGAACCTGTCTACCATAACCATGATTGTACCATACCCTTTCGATCGAGGTAAACTTACAATGAAGTCCATGGAAACACTTTCCTATGGCCGTTCAGGAATGAGAAGAGGCTCTAGTAGTCCCGGAGTTGCCTTGTGTTCAACTTTGTCTTGTTGACACATGATACAAGTTCAGACATAGCTTTCAATATCTTCCCTCATGTGTAGCCAAAAATACTTTTCTTCCACTAAGGCTTGTGTACGGTGCATTCCTAGATGACCTGCCCATTTAGAATCATGACACTCTCTAAGTATCTCCCTTCTTAGATTCAAGGAATGGGGCACATAAATTCGTTGTCCTTTTGTATATATTAGTCCATTCTCTTGCTAAAATATCCTTGTCTTCCCTTCTTGACATTGGATCAATAAAGCTTTAGGTTGCTTATCACTCTCCATCCCCTCTTGGATTCTATCAATGAGGTTGCTTTCAGGTTTGCTAATGGCTACCAACTCAACCCTTCGGTTCAAAGCATCCGCCACAACATTAGTCTTAGCTAACTTATGTTCAAGGTCAAAATCAAATTCTTCCAGGAAAACCTACCATCGGGCTTGCTTAGGAGAGAGCTTCTTTTGAGTCTGAAAATAGCTGGTGGCCATGTTGTCAGTCTTGACCACAAACTTCTTCCCTAACAAGTAGTGCCTCCATACCCGAAGACAGTGTACTATTGCCGTCATCTCCTTTTCATGCACTGGATATCACTTCTCTGTATCGTTAAACTTTCGGCTCTCAAATGCCACGGGATGTCCTTCCTACATTAAAACCCCTCCAATAGCAAAACCACTAGCATCAGTACATACCTCAAAGGGTTTGCTAAAGTTGGGAAGGAGAAGGACCGGCTCCTTAGTGATTTCCATTTTCAAGGTCTCGAGTGCCCGCCATCTCTCTGTACTCCAAACCCAAGGGGTATCCTTTTTTAGTAAGTCCGTCAATGGGCTTGCTATCTTCGAATAGCCCTTAATGAATCTTCTATAGTAATTTACTAAGCCAAGAAAGGATCTCAACTCAGTAGGCTTGGTGGGTTCCTTCTAATCCCAGATAGCCCGTACCTTTCCTTCGTCCATTATAATCTTTCCTCTCCCCACTATGTGACTAAGGAACGTCACCTCTTCTTGTGCAAAGGCACATTTCTCTATTTTCACATATAGATCATTCCTCCTCAAAGCTAAGAATATTGAGCGAAGGTGTTCTATATGTTCCCCCAACGTCTTACTATAAATCATAATGTCATCCAAGTACACTACTACAAAATGATCAAGAAAGGGGGCTAAAACACGATTCATAAGTGTACAGAAAGTAGCCGGGGCATTAGTAAGGCCGAATGGCATGACTAAGAATTCAAAAGCACCATACCTTGTAACACAAGTGGTCTTGGGTTCATCTCCTTCTGAAATCCTCACTTGGTGATATCCCGAGCGTAAATCTAATTTGGAGAAGTATCTAGCTTCTCCCAACCTGTCGAATAAATCCGATGCCAATGGAATGGGATACTTATTCTTTATCGTGACCTTATTTAAGGCTCGATAATCAATACACATTCGGAGTGATCCATCTTATTTCTTCTGAAAAAGTACGAGAGCTCCAAAAGGTGCTTTTGAAGGCCTAATGATACCCGCTTCTAGTAATTCCTTTAATTGTTGCCTTAATTCTTCTAATCCTGGAGGTGACATCCTATATGGGACGGCGGCGAGCGGCCTGGCTCTGGATTCCAATTCTATCACATGGTCTACCTCTCTTCTTGGTGGTAACTTCTTAGGCAATATTGGCGGCATTATATCCTTAAATTCTCCCAATATTTCCCCTACTTGAGGTGGAACATTTTCTTGACCACTAGTCTCATCCTTAACTTTTAAGGCAGCCAAGTAAGTGACTTCATTTTTCTTGAGTCCCTTTTCCAATTGCATAGCCGATAGGAATTTGGTGGCTTGGCCTACCTTTCTTACGACAGGCACCACACATTACGAGTTGTGATCAAGTACACAAATGCAGTTAGCCCGTGGTACGATAAGTGCATCAATACGATCTAAGAAATCCATCCCAATCACAAACTCAAAATCATCCATTGGCACCACTTCAACTGTATCCTTTCCCTACCAATCCCCAATATGGAGCTCTATCCCCCTAGTTACTCCAATAGTAGGAACTTCTTTTGAGTTAACTGTTTTGAGCCATGTTTTGGTCTCCTCCACTTTTAGCCCCAACTCCTTTGCTGCCATATCAGAAATAAAGGGATGAGATGCTCCTGTATCTACGAGAGCATTAAGTTTCTTACCTGCTACTGATACTTTGGTATACATCAATCCTTTTCTTTCATTGACTTGAGACTTCATAGCACTGAGTAGACGAACTGACCCTAACTGGGTCTCATCCCCATCATCTGAGCTTTCACCTGCTACTAGTGCCACTAATCTCTCTTTCTTCGGACACTCCCTGGCATAATGGAGTCCATTACAGAAATAACATTTTAATTCACGGGGTTTCCATCTTTCCCTGTCTCTCCCTTCACGAGTTCTTCCTCGATTGTTATCTCTTTCTTCTGCTTTGGTTTTTCCTTTAGAAGAACTCCCACTCTTTTCCCTTTCAACTCCCCCTTTCCATCTTCCCCTTGTCATCTTAGGATCAACCTTCCGTAGAAATGTCTTCCATTCCCCTTCGCTCCAGCTCTAATTTAGCCTAGGGCTTTAAGCCATCCACAAACATCACCAAAGCATCTTCTTGGTTGAGGTCTGGGATCTCCAACACCAACTCTGAAAATTCCTTTACATATTGCTTTATGTCACCCTTATGGGTTAGGTGACGCAATTTCACCTTTGCTTCCTTAGTAGCATTTTGGGGGGAGAATTGACCCTTCAACTCTTATACAAAGCTATCCTAGGTGTTGATATCAGCCACCCTCCTACGCCACCATACCATGGCTGAGTCTTTTGGGTATATGGCAGCAGTACGTACATTTCCGGCATCATCTAAGATTCCCACAGCATTAAAGTATTATTCCACTCCCCATAAGAAGTTATCTACTTCTCGAGCAGACCGCATCCCGTTAAAGTGCTTTGGCTTTAGAATATCAACCCTATGGCCGGTCTGGAGGGTCATTCTATTTGCAACAGTGATTCGGTAAGCCGTCAATTACGTCTTAAGATCTTCAATCTCTTGACGCATGGCTACTACCACTGCATTAATCTTAGCTTCATAAGCTTCTTCCTTAGTTTCTAAGGCCGTGACTTGGGCTTAGAGAGCATCACCCTTCTCTTCAATAACATTTTCGTACTGCCAAAGCTCTTCTACAGCCCGATTTAGTGCTTCTTGCAATTCGCCTCGGAGTTCTTCCTCCATTTCCTCAAGACTGCCCTGAGACTCATCAAATTGTTCCTTAGCTTCAGCAATGCTCAACTCTGCCTTATCCATCCTATTAAGGAGAGAGTTCAGTAAGTCCCAAGACCTAGCCCTTTGCCTGGTAACACGGTAATCATCATGGTCAGCCAACTCATCGACCATTGAAGTGTTGTTGTCTCCTCCAGATGACATCTTCTCCACAAGCAATTCCTTTTTCAGGCTCTGATACCACTTGTCACGGACGAATTCCGTCACTCGATCCTGTGCGGCACTTAGCGTTCCTGACCTCACTAAGGAAGGCTAAGTCAGCCTATAACACACTCACAATGTTAGAGAGAGAAAGTAGAGAGAGAAACTTTGATAGTATACTATATTCACTCAAATAACTTGTATGTTACATCTGAGGGGAATATCCCTATATATACAGAAAGCCTTTACAATCTAATGGTTAAGATCAATTCGGTCTAATGGTTACAATTGATTCCCAACTACTACATTCACCTACCCCCCACCTACTACTATACAAGATTCTGGATTTTTCTAGAACCTTCTAGAGCTTTTCATCATCTAGAAGCTTTTAGTGGGCTTAGGCTTTCATCTTTGGGCTTTATGAACCTCTTAAGAATGGCCCATTTCGGGAGGTCTTTTACACTTGGATCCCTAATTCATCGTATCTCTCTAGTTCTGATAACCTTAATATAGCAATAGGAACTTTAGTATCTAACAGAAACAATTTCTTAGGTTGGAATCGTTTAATTAAGATGGGTATTGGTGCCGAATTGAAAGTAACTTTCATAGATGGTACAATTATGAAACCTAATGATGACTCTTCAAATCTAATCTTTGGATCCTTAATTCTATGATTAATGAAATTTTATATTCTTATATATACGGTCCACCAAATAGCTTTGGGATGAGATTATTGAGCAATATGGAGTTTCTAATGGCCCCTTGGTATGTCAATTGCAACATGTATATCCAGAACATATGTGATGTTATTAATCAAAGTACTTGTCAATTGAGACAAAAGTTACTTGATTTTGAGTCTCAAACTAGACTTATGCAGTTCCTAATGAGTCTTAATGAAACATTTGATGGAGCTAGCAATCAAATGCTGTTAATGGATCCAATGCCTTTGGTAAATAAGACATTTTACTTAATTCAATAGATTGAGGAATAAAGACAAGATAAGTGAACAAATCTATGCTTTAAAAACATCTTACATATAATGTCTAAATGAAGTCTTATGAGTCATACCATGATTTGAGACTTTATGGACATATGGACTTAATTGCATGACTAGTGGACATATTTGATGACTTATGATCTTATGGATATAACCTTGCTTACGATTCTAACATATCTTTACAGTATCATAACAGTTGGACCTAATATAAGGATCGAGAAAACCTTATACAAAGATAAGTATCATTTATGGACATATGGACAATTCGAACTTCAGATGTGTTATGACTATTAATAGAGATTTCTCCCAAAGGTCAAAACTAACCTAAATCATAGGAAACCCAACTTATCTATCTATCTATAGTATTTTTTACCTCCTTTAGGCTACCCCTAACAAATTAACTAACTTAGGAAAGTTAATGAGCTAAATGTATTCGAGCAACACAAAATAACCTGACCAAGTAGTTTGAATCTATTGATAGTCAGTTTTCATCTACCCATCTTACTCATTTATTCGATTGCTAATGGGCCATATAATCTATATTCTTGGCAAATCATCAAGTGATATAGATCCATTACTGATTTAAATTCAAGTTCATGGCACAAACAGTTATCATAAACACGATTATATTACATAAATGCCTACTCTCCTTACATTTCAAGGGAGGTGTCTAATCAAGAAGCTTTCACGAGTCTCAACAGTTATTCCTATAACTGCTCCTTTAAACATGACAATCTCTTATAAATACAGGAATGAAACTCTATATGAGATATCTAATAACTCTTAACTTCTTTATTCTACCATTCTCATTCCTGCTTACTGACTTAAGCATCGGAGTAGCCACACCGAACTGGCCCAAGTATCAAGTATTTTTCTTATTTTGCAGGATATTTCAGACCCCTAAAATTCACCAATAACATTTGGCGCCGTTTGTTTTTCCTAAACATACCCACATGGCTAAAACTAGAATAACCAAGAGTGCAGGTGCTGGCAATTCCTCCCAATACCATGAAGGGAGGAGTCGTCATACTAATAAACAACGACTGGCTAGACTTTAACAATTATGCCTCGATTTGGCCAAGGAAAACTCAGAGTTGAACAAAAAGCATGAATAGATCCTTAACCTCCCTGATGATAGTATTCATCTAAATCAAAACAATGAGCATGGCAATCACATTGCCGATAATAGCGATGATTCAATTTATTCACTTGAGTTGCAGAAAAAGCAAGCCGAGGTTATGACAGGACCTTTGGCTCTTACTTTCAAAAAGAATAACAAAGGTAAGCAACCACAACAAGTGCACCATACAAGCCCCTCGCATGTCAGTACCCATGTGCATTAAGTAAGCAATTCGAAATCAAAAAGAGTCCCCTTGTTCTAGTAATTTTAAAGGAAGTAATACCTTAGCACATCAAGTTGCTACAGTTTGAAACTTATGATGGAACAAAGGACCCCTAGAGTACTATCGTACATTAGCTAAATTGCATGGTTTGAGTGATGCAATAGCTTGCTAAGTTTTTCCCCCAACCTTAAGGAATGCAGCAGTACATAGTTCAAACACTTAAAACTAAACATCATTTCTTGTTTTGATGAATTAGTAGAAGTGTTTCTTCAATGTTTCCTCTCATAAAGAACAAGCCAAAAACTTTCATCGAGTTCAAGGCTAAAGCCACCTTATATATCCATTAGGAAGATAACATAAAGGCTCGGTAAAAGACTAATTAGAACAGAGGAGAGAAAAAAATGATAAGAAAAAAAGTGTGAAAGACGAACTCGACTCAAATGATGATCAAAGTCCGAATGTCGATAGAAAAAGACCAAGAATTCCGACATTTTCATCCCACACGACCATCAATCATCCAATTTCAAATGTATTGATGGAGGTACGTAGGCAACAAGGCTCTATAATAGCCAGAAAGAATGAGAGGAAATCCCTCGAGGAGAAATTCCAACGAGTACTTGACTTCCACCGTGACAAGGGTCACAACACAAACGAGTGCATACAACTCAAACGCTATTGAAGATGCGATTTAACGTAGGAATTTGCGAAAATTCCTAGCGCATGATGCTAAAAATATCAAGAGACCATCCCAAAGAAGACATAAGGAATAAGAGAATGACACTTAGCTAACCGTGGCACGGAAAGATACAAGGGATGCAAATCCTAGTAAAGCACCTAATAAAGTGATCAACACCATTGTCGATGGACTTACTATCGGCCAATCAAGCTCTTCAAGTTTGACGAACACCAAAAATTACATCTACAACATTTAAGGCAAGAAAGTCAGGATCGATAACATAATTTCTTTCACAGAGGATGACTTTAAGGGAATTTAGAGACCGCATGATGATGCACTAGTTATCAATGCAAGAATCACAAACTTCAAAGTTAGAAGATTCTTATTGATACAAGAAATTCGATTGATATCATTTTTTAGCATGCGTTCGACCAGATGAGACCCAAGATTAAGGCACAACTAAGATCTTACCAGTATGATCTGTATGCCTTCAACAACCAAATAGTTCAAGTAATTGGAGTAATTTCTTTACCGATACAAATCGACGATGACCAGCATGTCACAGAGGATAAAGTGGACTTCCTCGTTGTCAAATGTTGGTCCCCATACAACATGATAATGGGACGGTCGTATCAGCATCTATTCAGCATTGCCTCTTCAACTACACATCTTAAAACCAAGTTTCCTACTTCCACGAAAGTTACCGTATGCAAAGGGACCAACAATTGGCAAGGTCCTTATACATGAGGGTCTTAAGACGAGAAGAGGTATTTTAAGTAGAAACATATCCAAAAGGCAAGTCGGTCGGCATAGAGAATGCCGAAAGTGATATTGAGGAAATTTCTTTAGAAGATGACCCTAAGAAAATTATGAGGATTGGGAAATTATCAACAGATATTCAGAAAAGTTTAATCAACTTCTTACAAGCCAACGCTGATGTCTTTGTATGCTCTCCTTCAAACATGCTGGGTATCTAGACATAAGTTATGATACACAAGCTACAGATTGATCCAAATGTAAAGGTGGTCGAACAAGAGAAGAGGCATTTTGCACTAGAGAGACAAGTAGCAATAAAGGAAGAAGTCTAGAAATTATTGAAGGTAGGATTTATCTAAGAAGAGATTTATCTAACTTAGCTAGCGAATTACACGCTAGTTAAGAAGTCTAACAGTAAGTGATGAATGTGCATAGACTTTACAGATCTCAATAAGGCCTGTTCCTAGGATTGTTTTCCATTGCCAAAAATTGATCAAATGGTAGATATAACTGCTAAACACACATTACTTTCTTTTATTGATGCTTTCTCTAATTATAACTAAATCAAGATAGATAAGGAGGATGAAGTCCGTATGCCTTTTGTTACCAATTTTGAAACGTATTGTTACACGGTAATACCCTTTAGGTTGAAAAACGTACTAGAGACTTGTTACCAAGATATTGAAACCCTAGATTCATAGAAACGTTGAAGTACATGTCAATGACATGATTGTGAAGAATGTGAAGGAGGATTGGCATCTTGCCGACCTTAAGGAGACATTTGCTACATTAAGGAGATACAGCATAAAACTCAACCCATAGAAATGCATCTTTGGCGCAACATCAGGAAAATTTTTAGGACATATGGTTACTTAATGTGGCATTGAAGCCAACCCAAGAAAGATTGAGGCGATAAGGAACATGAAATCCCCTCATATGGTTAAGGAAGTATAGGAACTTAGCAAGCCTATAGCCGCCCTCAACAGATTTGTGTTGAGAAGTGCTAATAGGTGTACGAAATTCTTAAAAATCTTAAAGACTCTGAAAGAATTCAAGTGGTTAGACGATTATGAGAGAGTTTTTGGTGATCTCAAAAAATTCCTTGTGTCGCCACCAATACTCTCAATACTTATTTCAGAAGAGAATTTATATTTATATCTATCGATCAGTTACCGAGCTCTTTCTTCTATATTAGTCCGAATTGATGGCAAAGAGCATCAATTTGTTTATTATGTAAGTCATGTTTTGTAAGGGCTAGAGCTTCGGTACACAAAAAATGAAAAATTTGTTTTAGTAGTGCTTCTCTCAACATGGAAGTTAAAGCTATATTTTGAAGCTCACCAGATCATAGTGCTCACTAATCAGCCATTTTATAGCAAGCATTGCAACGACCTGACTCCTCTAAGGGAATGATGAAATAGGCCTTAAAGTTGAGTACCCATGGCATACGATACAAACCCAAAACGGCACTAAAGGCTCAAGTGCTGGCAGATTTTGTAACCGAGTTCACTGGTGAGGAAGATAGTATGGAGTTTGCCAAGAAATTTATTCTGTTCCTTTATGTAGATGGTTCTTCGACAAAAGAAGGAAGTGATGTAGGCCTTATTCTTCAAGGCTCCTACAATGTTAAAGTTCATTATGCTTTAAAATTCAAATTCTCGGCCAGCAACAATGAAGCAAAGTATGAAGCTTTGATTGCTGGACTGAAACAGGTAAAAGAGATTAGCGTCGAGAAACTTAACATGTTCTCTGATTCACAATTGGTGGAGAATCAAGTTACGGGAAGTTAAGCAGCAAAGGAAGAGAAGATGAGTAATTACCTATTGGTGATACGAACGCTCGCAAAAGAATTTTAATCTTTCACCATCTACAAAATTCTTAGAAGCAAGAATATTGCTGCTGACAAGTTGTCAAAATTAGCCAGTATGGCATTCCCTGAATTGAACGACAAACTTTTTATTGAATTTCTTCCATAAAAAATTTTATCCACTCTTTTGCAAAGCTATGAGTTGGCTCCTTACTCAAGAGAAGAATCTTAGATGTATCTCCTAGTAGATTATTTAAGGGATGGTATTCTTCCAAATGACAAGAAAGGAGCGCGAAGATTGGCTTATCAAGCCATAAACTACACATTGATTGATGGTCAATTGTACAAACCAGCATATCACAACTCTATCTTCAATGCCTTCCTCTGAGAGATTCCCAAAGGGTATTATCTGAACTGCATGTAGGAGTATGCAGTAACTATGTAAAAGCACATATACTGTATGTCCGAGCACTATGACTCAACTATTACTAGCCGACCAAGAGAAAAGATGTAAAGGAAGTTGCCCAATACTATCCTCAGTGCTAAAAGCACAAGTTGCCTAGTCATGCGCCTACAACTGAGTTATGTAACCTAACCAGCCCTTAGCCTTTTACCTAGTGGGGGCTAGATATTCTCAGACCATTTCCGAAGTCTACTGCTTAATGACAATTCATCATTATTGCTATGGATTACTTTACCAAATGGGCAAAGGTCGAGGCAACAGCGAAGATCACCAAGCAAAAAGTGGAAGCGTTCATTTTCAATTCCATCATATCAAGATTCGAAGTTCCTTACATGATAATCACCGATAATGACCCGCAATTTTGACAACAATAAGTTCTTGGCATTTTGCGAGAAGTACAACATTCGCTTCAACTATACATCTATAGCGTACCTTCAAACGACTGGACAAATTGAAGCCATAAACAAGATCATTTTGCACGGCCTAT
Source organism: Lumnitzera racemosa (assembly GCA_024138005.1). NCBI lineage: Eukaryota > Viridiplantae > Streptophyta > Magnoliopsida > Myrtales > Combretaceae > Lumnitzera > Lumnitzera racemosa. Next base: position 50,389,053 of record JAMXBC010000007.1, read on the forward strand.
GATGGAAAGTAGATCAAGTCAAAGGGGGTATCGAACCACCTACAGAACTACAACTAAAGAGACGCCCTTTAGGTTAGCATATGGCACAGAAGCCGTATTACCAATTGAGTTGGATTTGCCAAATCTGCGGATGCAAAATTTCAATGTTATGGTTAATCAAGTTAGATTAATAGTGAATTTGGATACCATTGATGAAATCCGAGATATTGCAAGAGCTAAGGTTACAACATACTAGCATAAAGCGACAATGTATTACAATTAGAAAGTGAAGCACAAGGTTTTTTAACTTGGAGATCTGGTTTGCCGAAAGATGGAAGCTACTGACACGCGAGTGAGTCAAGGGAAGCTCAATATGAATTGAGAAGATCCTATCAAGATCCGAGAAGTGGTTAGTGAGGAGGCCTATCAATTAGAAAGGTTGGATGGATCTATTATCCCTCAAGCATGGAATGCCAAGAATTTGAAATTATATTTAAATTGATTGTTCGGATGATGTTCATCTCCACTTATTTATAAGGCAACAGCCTACATGCTTGTAAGACTATAGTACTTTTCTATGAGAATTATGTTTGAAATCTCATTATGTTTCTTATTCCTTTTTATGATTGCCGAGTTAATGAGTTCTAGGCTATACGGTAAACGAACTAACCTAAGTTCTAGCCTATCACAATCAACGAACTGCATAAATTAATATTACAGCTAAGTAATGCAACTAATTTATGCCTCAAATGCTAATAAACAATGTCTATAAAGACGCATGAATTGGGCATGTAAAATAAAACATCTTGAGAATTAATTAGGCGCGTAAAATAAAATATGCCAAGAAATAATTGGGCATGTGAAATAAAACATACCAAAAATCAGTTATGTGTGTGAAATAAAACGTGTCGAGAAATAGTTGGGCATGAGAAATAAAACATGTCGAGAATTAGTTAGGTGTGTGAAATAAAACATGTTGAAAAATAATTAGTGAGTGAAACGAAACATGTTGATGAATAAGAACGTATGAAATAGAACACGAGGAACTCGCGATGTGTGGAATAAAATGTACTAAAAACAGTCATATGAAAGATATTTCATTCAATCAATGCAATTACAAATGTATGGCCTATTATATGAAAAATATTTCCTTTAAACAATTACATGAGAGGGTACAAGGAACAAAGAGTACAAAGAAAATCCTATGGCCTACTCTCGAATTCAGTAGAAGTCATTTTTGCATTGGAGGCAGGGGCTTTCTCCAAGCAAGTTTCTTTCTCGATACATGAGATCTCATAGCCAGCAGATTTCTCTTTCCATACATAAGGGATTTCTTTTTATAGACACTCCTTATCTTCCACTAGATCCTCCATATGAGCTTCGTCATTACTCTTAATGATCTCGACACTTGCCTCATCGTCATCCTCTTCGTTAGCACTACTGACTTTATCATCGACATCAGTAAAGTCAAGACAAGAGAGATTGTAATCAAGGTAAAGCTTTAGGAACTCCTCTCTTGCCGCTTGGACCCCTCCAACAACTTCTTTTATAGAAGTCTCTTGTACTGCTGACTAGGAGTGACTATATCAAGGGCCTCTTCAACTGATAGTTCTCTCCTTAAAGTCTCCTCTATTTCAGCAACACAGCTCTGTAAGTTCTAGTTGTTGGTCTTGAACTCTTTAATTTACATTCTGAGCTTGTCTTCCTCGTTGCTCATCATGCAAAGAGTTTGGCCTAGCCCTTAACACTCTTCTTTCTTCTTTTGCAACTCTTCCTTTAAGCCTTCAGACTCTTTGCACTACTCTTCCATTTTGGCCTTCAGGCTCGAGACTTCATTAGCAGCAAAGGTATGTGCCAACTTCTCGGTAGCAAAGTCTTCTTAGCGCTTTCCTGCCTCCATCTTAACCCTTATCCTCGCGTTCTCAGCAACGACAGTTTAGGCTTTAGATGCATTATATGCATTCTCAATTTTTTGCTACAATTTCATTTAATATGATGAGTACTCAAAAAGACTCTACAAAATACATGAAGATTATAAGGTTGGTTCCTTTCGCAGTCTTTTATCAGCACTAAGCACTGCCTCCAACACCAACGATGACCCCTTGACGACGATGGCATCCTCGGCCTCCCTACAGGGTTAGTTCTCTCTACTTACCTTTCTTAACTGGACAGAAGGTTAAATATTTTCGACTGAAGGCTTTACAGAATGAGAGACCTTAGTTGATACTGTTTTCTTACCCTCCTTTGGCCTATCAAATGGCCGTGAGGTCTTCTTCTACGCTGTCGCCTGCTTGGATGTGTTTTCTTTTGTCATTTTCTACATGGCAATAAGCCAAGTGGTAAGTGCTGCTGTGGCTGCCCTCTTGTCCACCTTTGATTTTTTTGCCTTTACCTAGGCTAGTAGCTTAGCAGGATTTACCTTGCCAGCACCTATATCTAAAACATGAGTAAATAAGTTAATATTAACATAGGAAAAGAATAAACTTACATTCTCCGTACCGAGCAAGGCTCAAAGGTGACAATTCTCTCCCCAAGTTGCGAGAACGGCTTTTCTCTTATAGCTATACTCAGCATGGTGGTAACTCCTTAGCATACCTTCTTTCTCAAAAAAGATTGGATTTGCACTTTCATAACGCCATATAATTCTCTCAGCATCCTAAAAGAACATTTTGTTCTTCCTCTTTTCTTGAATTTTCTTTACTGCTACTGCATCATTCAACATTAAGATTATATCTTTAGTATGGATTGGCTCAGTCCATTGAGTCCAAAAGTCCAGCTCTTCATCATATACTATTGACACGAATTTATCATGCCACTTATGGATCTTGGACTCTAACCCATCCATAAATTTCCGTCCGTGCCTTGCAATAGCAAAATACTACCCATAAGGCTGCCTCCTAATCATGAAGAAAAACCAAAATAGTTGAGGCATAGCCTTGACTTTGACTTCTTCACAAACTATCTCAAAAGTTGCCATAAGCCAATATGTGTTTGGTGAGAACATACTCGATGCGTCTCTGAAGTAGTTGAAGAAGTCCTTCACAAAAGCCAAGAAAGGGAAGCCGTTGCGAACCATGACCAAGAACAAAGAAGGCCAGTCGTTGGATGGGTCTAAGCTTGTAAAAAGCTCGAAAGGATTAATGGAGAAAGTGTGAAAGGACAAAAATGACGAAGCAAACAGTAAGCAAAACCCATAAACAGCTCTAGAGGATATGACGCACCAATGAAACTTTCGAGGACTCACGGTAAAATTTGATATAACGCACGAATCGGTCCAATGAGGTTACTTACTACTTAACCTTACTTAAAGGAAAGGATAAGAGTGATATTGAGAGTAAACAAACAATGTTTACAAAAGGAAAAAAAATACTCAAGTATATTGAGAATGATCTGATCTTCGTAATAATTACAAAGGTATTTATACCCATAAGTTAGAGTAAATTGCTTAAAAAGGAAAAGATAAAAAAGGCATTTCCTAAGAAAGTAATATACAAGGTAAAAATGAATATACAAAAAAAAACAATTATTAGTGCAATAGATTGTGCACATGATATTGTATACAGTAATGTTACATTGGCAAGGTTGTTAGAAGATACGGACAAAAAAGTACAAACAAATGGCATGTCTAACCAGGGATGGTTTAGTTAGTTTGGAGTCTTTCTTTCTCGACTTATCGACAAGGAAGATGCCAAGTAATTAGTCGGCTCGAGCGCTAATGAGTAATCTTCAAGTTGGTGTACTACAAAAAAATGGGCAGTCATACGGCTTGGCATAAAGGGTGACTCTGCAAGGAAGTACTCGGCCTCAGTAGGGGTTAGTTGGAATAAAAGGATTCATCATACTAGTCCCTTTAGTCTTCAGGCTCGACTATGGGTCAAAGATCAGGTAGCTTGATTCCCATCAAAAGCATAACCCAAAATCTAAATATTTCAAATATATATGGAATTCATGCTCTCTTAGGAAACATACCTTCTCCTCCTCTCTCGGCCTCCTCAGATTCCACGTTCTAAGAAGATCTTGCTAGTACTGGTTGTATTTCATGACAAGAACTCTATCGGTAGAACTGGCAGTCCCATTTGGAGAGTCGCAGTAGAAAGCTATGTTATATAGATATCTCACCAAAGATTTACCTTCTTCGTCTTCAAGATAATTATCCATAGCAAGAGTATTTATTTGAGCGAGTTTATCCTACCTTTCCTCAATACTGTTAGCTAAACTACTAGAAGAGCATGCCATCTCACTCCTTATTTGGGGGGGAGAAGTAGCCTCAGTTTCTGTTGTTTCAGAATCAAAAAGACCAAGTCGATGGATGACATTGTGAACCATACCTGAATGCTTATGAAAACTGGTATCACTGAAGTTAAAGAGCTTAAGAGTGAAGACGAGAAAGCAAGAAAATTTGTTTATGACTTACAGTAAAAATGAATTTTGATTTTGAAAAGTTCTTTAAATACGATATCTTATCCTCGTAGCTGTAAATTTGTTTTTTACAGTAATGATGCACTGATTAGATAGTAGCGTAGATTATTAATGCGTATTTCATGACAAAAATCCAATGATTGACAACCCTCCAATAGTTATTAGGCCTGCAATGTAATGATGATCAAAGCGACAAGTGTCATACCACATACTTTTTGGTTTCTTGAATAGGTGGGAATTTGAAAGTTACAACTTCTCAATTAGGATGTAAACCGTCTTGCTACCCGTCTTGCTTGGCATCTAAAGAATTGTACCCCACTCGGCCTCTAGAGCATTATGTATTACTCCCTTTGTCGAATTCTCAAATACAGGAGTTGGGGGGCAAATGTTGATAGTCAATTTTTATCCACCCATCTTACTTATCTATCCAATTACCGATAGGCCATGTAATCTAAATTCTCAGCAGATCGCCGAGTGATCTACATTATCGATACTATGCCAAGTGACACGGATCTATTATTGATTTGAATTCAAGTTCATGGCGCGAACAGTTATCACAAGTACGGTTATATTATAGAACTTCCTACTCTTCCTACATTTTAGGGAAGGTATCTAATCAACAAGCTTCCACGTGTCTTAACAGTTATTCCAATAATTCCTCTTCAGATATGACAATCTCTTATAAATACAGGAATGAAGCTCTATAAGAGATATTTGATAACTTTTACCTTCTTTATTCTACCCTTCTCATTCCTACTTATTGACTTACGCATTGGAGTGGCCGTAGAAAACTGGCCCCGGTACTAAGTATTTTTCTTATTTTTGTAGGATATTTCTGACCCCCCAAAATTCACTAATAACATAATCAACCTTGTTCAATTTGAGGCAACTGCTTGTAGCTTAGCCATGACTTAATCAACCTAACAAACAATTAGGCCTCTTGAAAGAATAACTACCCACTAGCTACCATTATGTTAGCTACATCCCCTAATATCGAAAAGTGGTCCTATATTTAAACTTGGTGCACGTGTAGATTTTAGAGGCAATGGTTACCAAATAGGAGTAAACCTTAAGCTATAAATAGAGCTTGGAATGTAACAAGTTCTTCTAGACACTTTACACAATTCACCAGCCTTTCTTTTCTACTCAATTCCTTCAATCTGACTTAGGCACCAGATTAGCAATGCCGAAGTAACCCCGATACCCCCATTGCTTAATTTTGCTCACCATTTTGCAGATCAATCCTAAGCAAAGTTTCCTACTTTTCTCAATACCAATTTCAAGCATCAACAATTTGGCACCATCTATTTCTAAACAACCTAATGGTGACTAGGAGAAAATCCAAAGATACTACCACTCTGGGGGCAGTATGGCCCCTAAGGCAAGTCAGGAAGAACAATCACCGTAATAGCATACCTCAAAGCTGCATCAAATTAAAGTTCGTAATTAATCATCTCAACATCGGGAACAAAATGATGATGGCTTCTATATAACATAATTGGCAGCTTTATGTGCTGAATTTGCTAAAGAACTTAAGGAAGTTCGAGCTAACAACTAAGAGTTGCAACAAAGGCTTAATAAAAGGGATATTGCTTATTCTTTTACCCCTCCCATGCAATAGGTTAGGCAAGAGACTAAATAACTTATACAAGAAGCGTAGTATGGCAACTTTGAAGTAAGGTCCTTATGGGGGATGAGATTAACCTATAGCCAAAGTAGGAGATATGGGTGGAGGAAAACTATCAATAGACTTCGCTCCATACTCAAACTGCACCATATGTGTAAACGCCTATAGACGGGACAATTATGCACTTAACTACTTGTTTACCTTAAAGAGCAGTAACAAACATGAACCTACAGGATTTGAAGGACTACATCAAGAGGTTTGCAACAAAAGGGGGCTTCTAAAAAAGAAATTAGTTCAAACGGTATAAAAGTGATCCCTATCATTCAAACTATAATAGACTTGCCTTTCATTCAAGCTATAGTAGACGAGCATTCCATTTAAACTATAGTAGATGAAGTCCTTCCATTGAGTGTCCAATTATCTCAATTTAATACATACGATGGAAAAAAAGGATCCTAATGATCATCTGAACAGGTTTCATATGTTGAAGGATATAGCTTATTACATGCTATTGCCTATAAGGTCTTCCTTTCTACATTGAGGAAGTCTGACAGCAATTGGTTCAATTTGTTAAAAGCAGCCTCCATTTCTCCTTTTAACCAATTGGTTGATGAGTTATGCTAGTATTTCTTGGCTAGTAAACCTCCAACTAAAGATTCTTCACTTCTGACCTCGGTTATATAGAAACCTGGAGAATCAATTAAAGACTATGTCTAGAGGTTTAATCGGTTGATGATCGAAATTACCAACTGTAACAAGAGTATAGTGCTTCATGCTACCTGTAGAGGAGACAGGGAAGATTTAGACTTCTTCAAATCTTTCACAACACATCTACTAACCTCTTTGGATGACTTTACCAGGAGGTAGGAGAAATTTATACGTCAAGAGGATCATATGCAAATCAAGAGAGAACTTAAGAAAGATAAGTACAAGAGAAGGTCAAAAAAGGAGAAGGGATTTGTGAAAGACCAACTTGGAAAGAGATTTGACCTTCTAGTGTTACGATCTCACTTTCACATTATATTACCAATATCTCATCTATACTATCAACTAATTATTCAAGTCCCATCACTACTTAAATAACTATGTTAGAATTGACTTCTCATTCCTACCAATTTTAGCTTAAGGTGAGTATAAGGATTTAGGTTTTAATTCTTAAGAATTAACCATCCAAATTAGGAATCCTATATTTTACTTAGGGTTTTTGAATCCTAGTACGACATCTAGACCATATTAGGATAATAAGGAAGAAGGCTCAACATGAAAGGACTGCTACCTAACTCGACATTAATCCTATACTCAAGTTACACCTAATTATACCAAAGAACTAAGTAAAATTCCAAATTTACACTATCATAATATAAGAACATCAATGGCTACAATTACTTCATCATGCTCACATACTACCCATAATCTTAATAAGCACAAATCATCTCATTCATGGAAGATAAGCATTTAACACATGATACATATGAACATGAAAATATGCATTGCATTAAACATGGAAAAGGTATGAGAAACATTACAAAAGTAAGATCCTCAGCCTCAACAATATAGTTCCTTAAGATTTCCTAATACCCATACCCTAAAAAGAGCTATCCACTAAAGGTCAACTATACTAGCATAAAAACACAAGAAAACACCATGGAAAACATAAAACTATACTAAAATTAACTTAAGATAGCTTAAGAAGGAAGCGTACACCGGTACTAAACCCAACACCTTAGAAAAATGCCAAACAAAATCTATAGTGAATAAGGGAGATGATGTATTTATATTAAGCTATTATTAGCTTGACAGTAAGCAAATATACCATCAAGATAGTGGATACTTATTAATCCATGCTTCTCTTCTATTTTTAATGAAACGGCACGTTTGGCTTCAAAGTCTTAACATACCGTTATGATGGTGACTAAGACTACCATCATGATGATATAGTCCACTCCTCATGATACTTTCAAGCTTTTTGTTTTGGACACCAACAAGTGCTTCGGCTTAACAGTTGCTCAAGCTAGCTCTTAAGCCACCTACCTATAAGATGATAGCTAAGGATACTGTAAGCTCCCAAAATTGAGTTTAGAACAACCGAGCTTAGATTTAAGGATTTTAGAGAAACTTATCCAATTGAGCCCAAACTTTATGACTAGAATAAAAAAGTTAGTCGAGATATTACAGTGAAGTTAGATTTTAGTAATAATGACCCGAAATCCCAATTTTGCCCTTAGAAGTTGGAATATTTAATATAATACTAAAATGTTCGGAACTCCTAAAATCGAACTTCGATTGCAACGGGAACTTAGAGATAAGTTAATTGAGCTATAAAATGAGATAATATAGTATAATTTGCTATATAAAAATACATGTAATTTTATGAGTATACCCGGTATAAATAATAATTATACCCGTAAATTAACCCTAAATTATATAATTATATATTTATTGCATTGCATTCATGAAATTAACTTTAGAACATATCCTAAAAATAAAAGATATGCTAGAAACTTAATTATATGAGTAAAGTTATATATTTCACATGTTATTTACATAGGGTATGTCACGAACTGAAGACGGCCTAGTCGTGGCAAACGCCGTATACTGTATAAAGAACCCCTGATTGGTTACCCTTCCAATCAAGAACTCCTTACACAATATACAAGGCTCTACAACCACTAGTTTCCCAAGAACACACAGATTCACATGATATCATCACATCAACATATTTCTATAAAATTTGAACCACAGAGCTCACATAATACAGTAAGTGAGTACATTTAGGTCTATAATACTAGTAAAACAAAAGTACATGAGTAAATATCTACATTAACTATTCTCTCAATACACAGGATAGCTTGCTCCTGCTCAAGTTCCCAAGCTAACCTGTGGCATCCCTCGGCTAGCCTCTACGAACAGGCTACCCTACAGCAAAAGTCTAAAGGGGTGTAAGCCTAAGCTTAGTGAGCAAACCCTCACTCACACCACAAGCAAGTTATAAGTACATTATATTCACGCATATGAATGAATGATCAAACAGAATGCCAAACAATACGTATACTTAACTAGTTCATATACGTAACTCGGATTTAACGCCCTCCGAAGTCAGGGTTGGAGTATACACGGCACCAATCAAATCCAGGTATTATACTAAAACTTTATTTCCTATGGAACCCTACGTTCCGTATTCAAATCAAATAAGTCATTTATTTTCATAAAAAAACCAAGTTCTAATATAATCGTGAGTGAGCCCCCACAGTCCACACTCACCCCTAAACAGAGGCCTCTAGACTCGACCCTTAGCCAGGCGGTTAGTGCCTCCAATGCCTAGTATTCCCGCGGGCCAGGGTAAGGTCATTTTGTATGAGTGCACCGTACAGGATCAATAAATGAATATTAACAACCCCCGAATGGCCTCTCTTTACCTCCGTGTGATGTGACAATCGTAATTATATTTATGCGATGCAGGTTAATGCATGTTCCAGTTTCCTTTTATAAGCTGAGTATACTTAAGTTCAAATTATGCTATGACCATCCAATAGTACACACAATCACTTTTTATACTACCATGCAACAAACAAAGCATTCGCTGTACTTAAGATAATTTCACGATTCAACGCACAAGATCATACACAAGCATTTCCCAAAACCCACACAATAGTCAATTAACAATAATATTTAAGTCAACTATCTACAATCACAAACAAGCATGAAATCATAGGGTAAATACTCACTCGACCATAACGATTCGCCCTAATCGTAGTAATCGATTGGGAGGTCCTCGCTCACTTCAGGATCACCTGATCATTATAATATGATAATACTAGTAAGTAATCGAATTAACTAATAATTGTGATTATCCATTTGTCTAATTCTACTTAAATTACTATTAACTTCTATCCGGTTAGACTTCATTATTAATCGAATGTAACTTTTTCATTTTATTTCTGATATTTATGACTTTATAGTTGTTTTTCATCGTTTTCAGATGTACATTCACATGGCAATGTCCGTTTTGGACGTTATGACTCGTGTTTTACAATATGAACTAAATTTAGAGAAATTTTAACTATAAACACTTAATTGCTCTTATGACTTATATTTATATCTTTTGCTTATACTTAATGAGTTAGTTAACCCTTAAATTCTTATACCTAGAGGATTTTACTTTACTATTACAAATTCATATACTTAATTAAGTATAATCTAATTTAGAATGTGCCTTAGGGTTTACTAATTTAGGTTCCTAATTATGATACACTTTTCTTCTTTTCTTAGTTTCAAATATATGCTTATGTCATCGCTTACATAATCATTTGCTTAGGTCATGGCTTATGTCATCACTTGCTTATGTCATGGCTTATGTCATCATGTGCTTACCTCATCACTTACTTCATTATGTGATTACATAAGCCTCTCCTCATGCTTATGTCATATGTACATATCTTATGTACATTTTACTTCTTCCCTTATACTTATGTCCATATGCCTTATACATATATATATACTTATACATTTACTTAAACTTATACAGTATTTATACGTGTATACATACTCATATACATATACGGTTGGATACGTATTTTTATATACAAATTCGTATGCCTAATCTTTTCCTTAAGAAAAGCCTCCTAATTCCATTCTTTTGTGTTTTTAAGTATGTAATTAGTATAGTATAAGTAGGTATAGTTAGGTATTGGCTTAATTTAGGTTATGTACATGGTTAATACTCATGTACAAAAGTTCTCATACAAGTATTCCTTTGGTATTTCTTTATGTACACAAACCTAAGAGCACATACACATGTATTTCTTCCCTCTCTTTCATGGTTCCTCACTTTCTACACTTAAAGATGAGGACTTTATGCCCTCTTCTTCATGATCATAATTAACACAAGCCCACTTCTCTAATCTACCTAATGACCTAACTAATAAAGAAGATAAAACAACATAAAGTAACTTAGATACATACCTTTGCTTATGTTGGAATTAAGGAGACAAAAGGAGAAGTTGTAAAAGTGAAAGAGGAAGAAGAAGCTCACGGCATGGAAAGAGAATTTTTGGCTTGTTTTTTTTGTTTTGTTTTCATAATGAAAGGAAGAAAATGGTGGGGTCTAGAAGAGGAAGATGTGGACGGCAATTGAGGAGAAAAAGGAGAATAGAAAAATCAAAAGGGAAGAAAAGAAAAGTCATCATTAAGTGTTAGATATTTTCTTTATCTCTTAGTGTCTTTTGTTGACTTTTCAAATTGTTGACTTTAGTCAACATGTGTTGACTTGGTCAACCTTTTGACCTTGGTCAATATGTGTTGACTTGGTCAACTCTCCTTAAGCATATGTAAATTTATGCACATAATGTAGTAATTAAGGGAAAATTAAGGGGAAAATGAAGAAAATGAGAGTAAATGAGGTATTTGGTGAATTGATTAGTAAACATAGTTGATGAGGACTTACTTTAGGTCTTTATAGTCTATATATCTCATTTGATAAACTACTTTGGAAAACAAGTGCAAAAAGTACTAATTCAAGTATTAAAGTTCACTATATGTAACCTAATCTTCAACTATACTCCTAACTCTAAGTAAGACTATCTTAATCATATACTTAAGAAATAAATTTAAGCTATGATTCATTATCTTAGTTTCTAAAGGACTCTTAAGGGTTCAACACATATATGCATAATTGAAAATCATCTCTAATCTTTAACTAATAATTTGGCAAAATGTGAGGGTTATATTAGCACTTAGGGCATATGTCTTTAAAGTGATTATTTTAGGGTTTTTGTCACTTTCGAATAGAATCTTTAGCATTTAGATGCATTTAAAGTAGTAAAGTTTCTTACGCGATTAATGAATTCTTTTAGGGTTTTCTTTTTTATTAGTCCTGTCGACTCTTAAATTGTCTAACATAATTGAGTCTGTTTCAAAAACTAGATCGAAAATTTTAGAGGTTTACAGGGTATATACTTATATACTAATTAAATAATTAAATGCTAACATATACTATTCATATTTAAGTAAATAATCAACAATACTTATCCTAAATACATTGGAGCTTGCTAGAAATTTACGTAGCTGCTGCAGAAGTAGAGAATTGCTGAATCAAAAGTGTAAGGAGGGAAAAAATGACACCTCATGCTTTATTAACAGAGAAAACAAAAGAAAAAAAAAAAGAAAAATTCATAGGCGGTGAACGGATTCTATAAATACTATCCTATCAGCAGATTGGCAACATTTTAGTAGTTAGGAACCAAGAATAGAGAAAAAGAAAAATTAGAAAAAATCGTAGAAAATAAAAAGAAATTTAGAAAAAACAGGAGAAATTTCGTGAAAGTGAAGAACCATAACCTAGAGTGGTTTTACTGTGAAACCCAGCCAACCCCACACAGTCCACCTACCGCCAGGCCTTCCAACAACCACCCAACCGCAGCTGGCTACCAAAACACCCAAGAACACTAAGGTCAATTTCCTACCCTATTTTTCAATAATTTCTAAAAATTAGTAAATCTGCCCAGAAAATTATGAAAAAAATTATACTTAGGTTATTTTAAACATGCTTTCATGTGATATTTTTATTTTTGAAAAATTCGTAATATTTAATATACTTTATTAAGAAATCTATTATTCACCCGAATTTATATTTGTAAAATAAATGTACTATATAATATTGTTTCTAGCTGAAAAATTTTTTGTAGGATGTGTATGATACATAGATAATTGCTATGTAGCCCGAATTTTGATTTGAATAATTTTAATATTTATTGCATTTTTAGGCTTGAAATTGGCTCGAAAATAGGCTGAAATTATGAATTTAATAGGAAATTATGAAATTAATTGATGAAATGGACATGTACTAATCTATAATAAATAGTAACAGTATTGAGTTAGAGTGAAATAATTTGGTGCTAAAATAATTATAATTGGATAATTTATCATAATTTAAGGGTAAAATCGTCAATATGAAAATATAGGCGATAGGTCGGAAACTTGAAACCAAATGATAACTGAATTCCCTATATTTTTAGAAGTCTATAGAAATTTTCAAGGAATTATTTGGTAACCCGAACTATTTATTACGAATTTATTAAGTAAAATAGCTTAAATTACAAGTCGGGGTGTATTTGTACTATTAATAGGATAAAATGAATTAAATAGTTAAATAAAAACTATATATAGGATTGTTGATCAGATTGGATTAAATGGAGATTTTTTTTATATTTATTAATATTTTCTGATCAGGATACACTTTAGGTGTATTAGAATTGAATAATACTTATATTGTTACAATATAAGGACAAATTAGATAAAATATAATTTAATAATGTAAATTACGTATAATACGATCATTTTTATATAATTATGTATAATTGTATTGAAAACTCAAACTACCCGTTAAAAGCCATATCTAGAAACAGAATTCGAAAAACGTGTCGTTAGGTCTATACAAATCCAATGACATTAATTTTGTTGAAATCGGACAACCTCAAGTAATTTAGCTTATGACTATATTGTATTCAAGAATATACATATTTCGGTAACCTTATCGAAATTAAAACGTGAATTAATAAATAAAAAGTACGTTTCGATATGATCGAAACGATATATAATACGTAATAGTATATATGATGTACTATATCAATAATTAATAATTTAATTCAATATATAGTAATAACATGACTGTATATTATGGAAATAATATATATATATAAATATAACAATTTTAGATTAAACCCTAATTTTTCCGTAATTATTACGAAAATTAAATTTGGGTCTTTTGTATAATTAGGACCTTCCAATACAAAGACGGTTGACAATTCTAGTCAGCAATGACGAACGTCTAAACAAGTAAGTTGGGATTGTGGCTTCACCGCTTGTTTGGGCGCTATTTAAAGTATCCGAAGACCCAAGAGTACTTCTGGTTGTATTTGTAATTAGATGATTATGCGCATGCTGTGTGTGTGAACGATACTCGGTTGTAACAAGAGTTCAACTCCTTGGTGTGCTATTTTGTATATTTGTATGGATTCTGTATTGTGCGAACTTGTTGGTCACCCTTGATTAAAACTAAAGGTTATTCAACTAAAATGAAATTAGACATGCATAATCACCCGTTAGGGGAAATGATTAAGAGTATTAGGCCAAATACCGACTTCCTTCGATGAAGATAACTGAAATGGTCCTTTCCACATCCTTAGTCAAACTAAGTGACAGGCGAGGAGGTCGCAATAAGGTTGGGGGCCGTGGTTCGAAGGCGGTCATAGGAGGGGGTGTTCTCTATTGCACAAGCCCGGGTTTGGTCTGACTTGAGTCGCGATGAAACTCCTTAATCCAGGTTTGAGCGGATGTAATTTCTCTAACCTCACAGTAGACCGGATAATACTGTGCGATGTTTCATTTGAGTGATTGCATTTCATTTCATCATGATTATTAACCTTATTTATGATTGTACAGTACTCTTCTGACTCCGTCCTACTTACTAAGCTAGTTGTGCTCACATCCCTACAGACTCTTTTGCAGGTGTTGAGTAAAGACAAGATGTTCAGGTACTACCGTTCCCAGGTTAGTGTGCTGCTGTGTAGGAAAGTGAGGATCGAGAAATTAACTGAACCTGAGCTCTTGACTTTGTCTTTAAGTTTTGAGGAAAACTAATTGGGAATTCCTTGGGAGCCCACTAGTTTTCTAACTTATTGTATATGGACCGTAAAACCTGTGGTTTTTAATAAACTTTGATTGTAAACTTTATCTTTGGACGTAAAACGTTTGTTTAAATACTATTGTAGTACTAAACAGCAGGGTGTATAGAATAAGTATCTTGTAAAAGCTCTACCATAGGTTTGGTTATTAACAGGTGTTAGAACAGACATTTTAAGCTGGTTGAGTTGTGTACCTTGTGTGAACTGCGTCTATGATATCAGCTGTAAGGTCAGCTTCTATCTTAGATTAGTTTACACTGCAGGACTGTTATGACTCTTCTTATTCGGGGCGTGATAGATACCATCAAGTTGATATAACCCTTTAATTATGCCATTTGATTTCTTTTTGTTCATGACACCGATGCAACAATGGCTAGGTCACCGTTAAGCCAAAAATTTTAGCTCCGTTCTTTCTTCTTTTCTTCATTTTTGGTTTCTTAAATAGAGCTACCATCGTGACCTACGAGATCAAACTCAAAAAGCTTAAATTCTTTAAATATATACTACTTGGAGCACTAAAACACAAATAATATGAATTATACTAGTATTGAGAAATTATATGTGATTTTAATGAAATTTCATATACTTTGGCTCAAAAATCTTTTGAATCACATATAATTATTAGAGAAGTCCTTTAGATAAGTTGGTGTATCGATACCCCCAACTTTATAACTTGTTTGTCCTCAAGTGAGTTTAAATCACTTGTAGAAGAATAGGTGAAAGATGGACTCTCTACTCTTTAGTTGTTAAGTTTATCCTTTGGCTTATATGCATTGAGTTGTGCATTTTTCAAATCAACCCTTAACAAGCAAGTTATAGTCCATGAAAGTTAAGGTAAATGGTTAAATGTGCTTAATTACATAGTCAAGAGAATTAATTGACTAATTTATAGGTTATAAAGTTAGGCCTCTTATTTAACTCAAAATTAGATAACTTTAGATCAAGAACTTGTCACAAAGGAAGAGAAAGGCCCTTACAATTTGTAGATTGATCAACGTATATATAGCTTTAATCTTTCTCTTAAGCCAACCATAATTTTAAAAAAAATTTGACAAAATTAGATTGTTCTTTACTCAAATCTCCCAAAAATTTACAATTTTCTTACTTGTAGCCAACTTTCACTCATACATCTCAAACTTTTGTTTAAAGGAGCTATTTATTTCTCATCTTTTCTTCGAGTGAACATTAGGGACCCATGAACCCATTCCAAAATTTATCATTTTAGAAGATGTGCCAAGTACTTATTGGGCGCCCTAAATGTTCACCAATGCTCATTTGTTCCTTTCTTTTTCTTTTCTTTTTTTAACTTTTTGGTTAGGTTTATCCCCAACTTTTGAATTTTGGCCAATTTTCATTCTATTTTTTATTGGGAAATCCTTTTCAAGACCGAAACAATTTCAGTATATTTTCTAACACTATACTTAGCCACTTAGAAATTCAAAGAGTACAATACATGAAAATCAATTTTATAAAAAGTAAATGCTTAACTCTAACTAGTGGCATCATCTTATTCTTAGCTTATGAATCTAAAGTTAAATTACAAAGGGTAGCAATCTAATCTAAAGATTTGGTCCAATGATTCTAAAGTAATTGAAAAAGTTCACTCCATTTGATCATATTCATGAATATGATAAAGACAAAAGTTACTTGTTCCTTTTCAACACAACTCATCAATCAAAAAAATTATATAAGTCCATAACAACCAAATACTTGACACAAATGTCATATCAATTCAACATAAAAATTACAAACTTAGCTTCAATTCACTTTAGATATTCCCTACTCCTAACTTTTATTTCTCATATCATTTCAGCTCATTGTCAAATATAAATAAGAAAGGTAGGATTAGAGTAAGATTACCTTGGGGATTTAGCTAAGCTGCTTTATCATGATTTCTTTTCATTCTTCAAGTCCTCTAGGAGCTAACCTCAAGTTTCTTTAAATATTTACACAAAAAAAAAAAAATCATTTCGAAGAATCTCATTTGGCCATTTTCTTAAAACATAAAACGAAACTGAAAAAACTTAAAAGGAAAGTACATGAAAATAAATAAAAATTTTGTGAGTTGCCTGCCACGCAATGCTTGGGTTTTAAGTCCCTTAGCTGGACTACCAACTTCTCTACTAAGATCCTATTGGAATGTATCCCATTCATACATCTCTATAACCAATAAGGGAAGCTTTCTTCTCTTCCTCACTCCATTTCTCTTCATCTCAACTCCCTTAAGTTTAATAAAAATAGGTTTTTAGTATGGTGAAAATATATAGATAAGTGCCAACTTGAACTCTATAAGATAACCTGTGGGCTCTTAGTACTCCAACTTTAGCTCAATCTCTCCAAACCAGTTGATTGGCTCAATAATTAGAGACGGATTCTTATCTTTAACCACCAATTCTATCCCATCCTCTCTAGTCTCCATATCTTCTTCTATCTTAACGATTGAAGAGGAGGTCTCATCTTCAATTACCCATTCCCATTCATCCTCTTCAATCACTTCCTCTCCTTCTAAAGGAAAATGAATGATAGGGTCCTTTGTATCTCTAAGAAGCATCATACTAGTGAAGAAAACTACTTCAACAATTCTCTTTTCCTTTGGTTTCTCTTTCTTCTCATCTAGTTCAACTTCTTGTTTATGGTTGTTCAGATTTTCTTCTACTTCTTAATACTCTTCCTTTTTATCCTCCACCTCACCTCCATTAATGATCTCCCCTTCAAAGTCCTTATCATGCTTAATATCTATTTGTCCTTTAGGTCTAAGCTCTTTGATATCATCAATCCTAACCACTTGTTCTTCAAAGGGTTCAATCAATTATACTGGTTGTAAACACCCTATTTTTGTCTTCCCTGTAATTTTAGAGTTTTTAAAATAGGGTAAGGAGTCCTAATTTAAAAAAAATAAAAAATTTAGAAAAGTACAAAAAAATAGAAAAAAAAAACAATAATACAATAGCTTTTTAAATAAAGTAGGATTTTTGTTTTTAATTTAACGCTAGTATTTTTTAGGGCTTTAAATAATTAAAAGAGAAGAGGGATATTAGGTTTGGGCTTAGACTTAAATCTAACTTAGGCCAACCTGAAAATCCTAGGTTCAATCAATGGAAGGTGCAAAATGCATATTTTATTATCTTCTCTCATTTAGATACTTATCCATCCCTCATTGGTACATGCGTCCATGTCAACCATCATGTTACTATGCCATACCACCACCTTATCATGCCATGTCACTTACCACATCATCACCATGTTGTTGCCTTATCCTCACCATATCATGCTACGTCATTGCCACATCATTTCTATGTCACAAGCCACATCATTTACCAACTCACTTATAAATGTGGTAGGCATACTAATGTACGCATTGGACATACTCTGATACACTCCTACACATAATAAACATACTCTTGGTGCATGCTAATTTGTTTTCTACACGCAACTTTGTATTTAGCATCACATATAGTCCAAGTTCGTCCAGCACAAACATGAAAGAAAATCATACTACATTTAATATTTTTTATCCTTAACTCAACATGATACCTATAAATAGGGGATTCCATTTTACTACAAACCATCAACTCATCAGTCACAATCACTTAAATCCATTCACAACTCCATTCTTTCTCTCTACATAGCCCCTTTTTCTATCTCTAAGATTCACACAAGCTCAAGGCTTTCTGAGTTAGGATAAGTTGTCCTAGAAACTCCCCACAACAAATGCTTTCTAACCTAACCTGACCGCTCTAGCGCCCAACTCCAACCCATATGAACTCTAGCTTAGTCTAGCTCTACTTTAGTTTTTATTTATGTTTTGTTCTTCATATTTTGTATTTTTATTTATTTATTCTTGCAATGTATTGTACTTGTAACTAAAAAAAAAAAGGGAAAAAAAGAAAGAGAAAAAGGATAGAAAAGCATAGTTTATTTATTTTCTTTTTTTTAGCCAAAACATAAAACAACAAAAAAAATTATAATAATAAGAAAATCATAAAAATAACAAAAAAATCCTTTTTTACAATAAAATAAATAAACTCTTAAGACTTCTTGTAGAATTTTATAAAAGTATAACACTAATCTAGAACCTTTTTCTTTTAGGCATGTTTTCTATGATTTAAACATTTTTTTTATTATTTAGGCATCTTTACCATGATTCAGGTTTTTTTCTATAATTTAAGTTTCTCTTCTATAATTTAGGCATCTCTTCTATAATTAGGCATATTATCCACGGTAACTGCGTATTTCATGGAAAGTTGCATTTATATATTTTAGGATTTTTTTAAAAAGTTTTATCACATAGAATTTTTTTTCGAAACAAATAAAAATAAATGGACCTTTTTAAAAAAAATAGAATATTTTAGAATTTTCCCAAAAATAGAAACATGAAATTAAGACCCTTTCCTCTTAGATTCTTTTCTTAAATAAAATTAAATGGCTAAAGAACTTAAAGTCGACCATTTTTAGAATTAAAAGAAACCAACATGTCTAAAGTTTTATAAGAGAACTATATATATCTGATCTTGAATAGTGGGTATATAGACACTCATATGCAAATACGAGGTGATTTAAAATATGAAAAATTTTATTTTATTTTTTCATATTTTTAAATAATTGTTTAAATTAAGTAATTTAGTTGCATATGAATGGTTTGTAAATAAGGGTATACTGAAAAGTGAAATTAAAATCGGAAAGTTAAAAAGTGATACCAATTAAAAGTTTAAAAAAGTTAGCCTCCAAACTCAAATATCCAGTTTTCAAAAACTTTTTTCTTAAATTGGTTTTTTACACAACCCAATGTCTAGATTAAAATTAATCCACCTAATTGGTTTTAATCCAAAGCTTTCCCTAAACCTAATCAGGTGGCGACTCCAAGTATTTTTCAAAATACATTTAAAAACCAAGTTTTTTTAACTCTTAGTCAAGGGTTAATATTAAATGGTTTATGATTTAATACTATTCGAGTTAAGGAAAATAATAAAAACCAGGAAAAAATCAGGTTCGATAGGATAGCAACTCTATTGGGGACTTCAAGAAAGCTAGCCACTTTCAAGATCAATTTCTAAAAAGAATTACTAATCCTTAACTTTTTGAGGAATCCTTCATCAGTCGTTGTGAATAACTAATTTTTTTTCAATCTTTTTTACCTTGGTTCCATAAGAGTAAGTCAAAAAGTAAATTTTCCTTTCAAAATACTCATGTTATTTGTTTGATCGGAAATGTGTGAGGTTAAAAAGATTAAAAGCCTTTAAAACTTACCTTTATTGCATACACAATTTTTAGATTGGTAAAATGGGGCATGTTACCTACAAGAGGACAGAACTCAACTGGAATTCCATTATACCATAAAAAAAAAGGTTATAATACACTTTCCATATATGACTAGATATAATTTTATCCTTTGTAGAGGACCTTTCCATTGTAAAATTATAGTTTCCCTATAAATTTAGTATACATAACATTCTTATGTAACAATTCAATGTCTCTATATTGTAATAATGGAATTCTGGTAAGATCCCAACCCTAAATCATTTTATATTGCTACATTACTATTTAGTCAGTAGTCCTTTGCAGTTGCATCTATATACCCTCATGTTTACTTGTCTTATCTTGTTTTTTAAATCAATAGGGTTTCCTTATATATTGTAAAATAATTTTCTGGTTAAGTCACCATCTTAGAATAAGGCCATTAAATGAATACTTGTAGATTATATTACCTAACCTTTATAATAATTAAAAAACCTCATAACTTGTAAATAGTCTTCCTTACTTTAAAAGAGAATTAGACTTAGTTCATTGACTTCTTCCTTCCCTATTGGTAAATTCACCACTTTGTAGAATGTCATAAGTCCTCTAATTCATAAGTAACCAAAATCGTTCCTATGTGCAAATTCTTTGAGTTGTCAATATTCATTTCCATTTTAGCTTTTAACTAATCACATTTCTTAAATCACTCTTATCTCTTGTAAAATAATCACTCCCTACTCTTATCAATAATCGGTAGTCAACTATAAATATCAAATACTCCATAAACTTCTTGTAAGTAACCTTTTAAATATTTACAGGATGTAAATATTCTTTATTAGTAGATTAAGGTCTTACTTTTATCCTTGTTTTTCTTTTCCACTACCTCACTTTCAAATTAAAAGTTTCCCAAAAAAAAAAGAAGGAAATAAAAAGCTTTTTGAGAATTGTTAACAAGGATGGATTCTTACCAATAATTCTTAAAAGTAATGGCCAACTAGAGAAATGACAACAACAACATCAACCTTGAAATCATCGATCCTACTAAGCTAAGGTTTCATTCTTTAGAGCAAATTGTAGAAAAAATCGCAAATCAATTTAATTTCCTTGCTAATAGTATTACTTTACTTAAAGCCACATCAAACAAAGAGCACTCCAAGGCTACTGTAGAAAGAATATTGCGGCTCTACCCTTGGAAGCAGAAGAGAACTATCTAAAGGCTAATCCAACTTTTGAGTCTTTTGAATCTGAAGAGTTCTATTCAAAAGTCAACCCAACCAACTTTTGAGCCTAACATATATTCATTCTCAAGTAATACGAAGCTAGTTGACTCTGAGAACAACCAAGACAATTTAAAAGAATTAGAAAAGAAGTTAACCCAACAGATCACTAAGAAAATGAGGATGCTCAAAGGATATGATGGATTCGAGCGGACTAAGATCACTGACCTTTCTATAGATGATGTTAAGGCCTACCCAGAAATATTTAAAGTACTAAAGTTTAAGATGTACAATGGGACTGAATGCCCAAAGCTACACATTAGATTATACGTTCGTAAGATGGGCGTATATGTTCAAAATGATCAACTCATGGTACAAATTTTTCAAGACTATGTAATAGGGCTTACATTAAATTGGTATGCCTAGCTCGATCTTAGCTAAATAAATACTTAGGAGAGGTTGGCTTGAGTATTCTATGAGTAGAACAAGTTCAACATCAAGACAACTCCTTCGATTTGGGACTTATGCACATTAAGCAACAAAAATGATGAATCTTTTAAAGAATATGCGCAAAGGTGAAGGGGCATGATAGCTAGAATCATTCTTCTACTGCTAGAGAAAGACTTGACATGTGCATTCATTAACACACTAGATGATCCATATTATGGCAGCTTTTTGGGAATACAATCTCTAGCTTTGCAGATATTGTGGTAGCAAGGGGCAGAATTGAGGAAGTCTTACTAGTCAAAAGATTAGAAGGTCCAAAACAAAAGAAAGGGCTTCCAAAATCATCACAAAAGAACACCGTTAATGTGATAAGTCTCGAAGGATGCACTGCAAAGTCTAAGTCTAATGACCCAAGAGGCAGCCAAAGGCCCATGCAAGCCTGGAAGACTTAGGGAAGACATTTCACTCCAATTCCTATCACTCTCTCTCAAGCCTTTCATCAATTGAGAGAAGAAAATATCTTAAACTATGAGGCTTCCAAACCAGGATATAGACCTTAGAATGGAAATCCAAAGGCGTAACGTGATTATCACAAGGAGTAAAAGGGTCACTCCATAAATAGTTGTTGGAGGCTGAAAAATAAGATTCAAGATCTGATCAACACAGGGTAGCGCAACTAGACTCCATGTAAAGTGTTAAGGGGCCCCAACAATTCTTCATGAGAGTTAGCTTTTCTTTTTACTTTAGAACATGTTAAGATCTTTAAAAATAAGAAGTTCATATTTTAATAAGATAATGTTTGGTGCATGAATAAGTTGTTATCTCACTAAATGAAAGGTTTAGAATGAAAAGAGGCGAACCTTATTCTAAATACCAATACTAAAACACTTTGAGAGTTAAGTGATATCATTGCAAGGCTATTAGGTTCATTCCTTAAAAGAGGCTCGTCTTGAATTTAATATGTGAATCAATATGAAGATAAGCATTCATTTTTCAATATCTTAAACACAAAATCCCTCACTAACCCCATTGAACCCTTTAATGAAGTATTTTAAAATTTAAACCCCATTAAGAACTACTGTAAACCCTAAAAAATCGATAGTCTGAATCCTAATTTAAGTCTGAGTGTCTGAAACTGTATAATAAGTCGATAAGGCTAATAACAATAAAAGATTATGAAACTTAATAAATCGAATATAACACTGATAATAAAAACGCTACAAATTGATCGAAACCCTAAATCGCGTACTAAGACCCTAAATCTAATTTAAACCCGAATTTGATCGAAACCCTAAAATTATAACTTTAAGCCTATAAAATAGTTAAAATTCACTCAATAGTGATATAATTATAGTTAATTGCAATTATCAACTAAATTGCGTAAATTTTTTAACTAAATTGTTAAAATAACTTATAAAAATTATAATTGTAATGGGTAACAATTAAATTAATAAATTTTCACAAAATTCCAAAATTAATTTATGATGATTATTTTTATGATTTTTAGGTTTAGAAAAATTACATATATTTATTTTTAATTTCTATTTTCTTCCTTTTTCTTTCTTTTTTTTTCTCTTTTCTTTCTTTTCTTCTCTTCTCCTTGTTGCCACGTCCTAAAAAATCAAAAGTTAGCAACCCACGTGATGTAATTAATATGCTAAGTGTTGATTTTGTAACAGAAGAAAAATTAGAAATGATCACATTGTCTTATCTTCATTAATGAAGAGATTAGATTATATATATATATATATTATTATTTTTGCTACTACATACGTCTAAATTTAAGGAAAAAATTCTAGAAGTTAAAACACAAAGAAAAAAAAAGAAAGAAGAGCAAAACAAAGAAAAAAGAAAACCGAAAAGAACAAGGAGAAGAATAAGAAGAAAAAGAAGAAGAAGGAGGAAGAAAAGAAGAAGAAAATTTAATATAATTAGGTAAGTATAATTATTTTAGTAGTATATATGTATATTATATGGTATGTACATGTATATACTAAGTATTTGTGTTGTATTTTATTAAATATTTCATTACATATTCATGTATGTATGCATAAGTAGATAATTTAAGATATATATATATATGTATGTATAAAGATATGTATGTAAACATGTCTGTATATAGGTAAAATGTACGGTTGTGTATGTATCCATAAGACTACATATAGTATGTATTTAGTATTTTCACAAAATAAATATAGATATATATATATAATTGTACACGTGAAAATGATTATGTATGTATATATGTATACAAGCTTTATTTTCATATGTATATATATATATGTAAGAATATGTATTCGTATAGTATATATAAGTCTTTTGTAGTTATATATTCATATATACATGTAAGCTATACTTTATATATACATATATATCTACATATGGCGTAAATATATGTATAACATATGGTATATATATAGTATACCGTATATTAAGTAGTATATATAATACAATAATATTTGCCAAATAAAATAAATTCATAAATATGTAAGGTATAGGTATATATATATATATATTACTGTAAATTAGGAATTACTAATTAAGTAAATTATAAAAAAATTAATCAAATATAGTAATAAGTACATATATATATATATGTATATCATAAAATACAAATATATAATAAGAAAATAATAAATAATAAAAATAACAGTAATAATAATTATTATTATAATAAGTCTAAAATCTCAAAAATAAATAAAAATGAGTAACTAAGGTAAAATATGCTTAAAATAATAAAATTATCAATTATATGATTTAAATAATTATTAAATCATAAATATATTAAGAAAAAGCTAAAATTAATATTTTATAATTTTTAAATTAAAATAATAAATTTTATGATATTTTTATATCACAATTCGAACTGCGAGTCACAATGTTCATAACGGACTTCGCTATGAGAAAATACGCTTGAAAACAATCAAAATGAACTATAAGTTCATAACGATTCGAGTTTAAACGAAAAAGTTATACGTGATTCGATAAAAACCTTGAATCGACAATTTCGCGAAATTAAGTGAAGTAAACTTTACAAATTTTGATACTAATTTAGCTTTAAATTCCCAAACTTACAAATTTTTATTATTCTCAAGTGATCTTGACATTGACCTTGAGTTGCTACCAAATTATTACGACCCTTGAGTCGACTATGATTGAGTGAGTTTTCTTGATGATTCCATACTTGTTTATGTTTGTAGTTAGTGAATATAAGTTATGATCAATAAATGAATGTTGTATGGGGTTGGGTTATACTTGTGTATGATAATTGGTTGTTAATGGTGAATTTACTTTAAATTACAATAATGTATTGATTGTTGCATAGTAGATTCACTAGGAATTGATTGTTTGTGACTTTAAATGATTACTGAATAATAATACATAATTTTACTCGACTAGAAAAAGTTAACTTGAAACACGCATAATCATATACCACATAACTAATTTCGGCAATCACATTACATAGAGGTAGCGAGAGGCCATACGAAGGTTGATTATTTGATTGTTATAGATTTCGTATAGTGCACACGTGCGATATGACTTTACCCTGACTCGCAAGATTACTAGGCATTGGAGGTGCCAACCGCCTAGCTAAGGATCGAGTCTAGAGGCTTTCATTTAGGAGTGAGTGAAGGCTACGTGAACCTACTCACAATCATATATAGAACTCGTTTTTTATAAAACTGATAATGGATATACCATTACATTTTAAATACGAAACACAAAGTTTCGTTATGAATAAGTTCAAGTATAATACTAGGATCTGACTGTACTAATGTATTTCCAACTCTGACTTTAGAAGGCGTTAAATCTGAGTTGTATGCAATACCTAGTTACTTGCATGTATTTGTTTGGCATACTGATTGATATGCATTCATTTGATTAAACTTAATTATTGTATAACTTGATTGATGTATGGTTAAAGGGATTATCTCACTAAGCTAGTTAACTTATACCTTTATAGTCTTCTTTCGTAAGTAGAGTTATTCGTAGAGTCAGGCTGTCACATGCCCGAGATTAGTGGTTCATCAGGGGGTCAGTATAGGAGCAGGACATGTTTAGAGTGTTCACATGACTGTTTTTCTAGATTATAAACTTGAATATGTGATAAACTGATATTAATTTGAGTTAAAAATTCTAAAAACTTTATATGTGTAAATTCTTATATAAATAGATTATGTGTTATGTTTCTATATTTTATTGTTATTATCATGAAACGATATTACTTATACTTGCACAACCTTATGTATCGTATAAAGGGTCGTCGATTGTAAGGGAATTCAATTTGTAATCCTTTGTACAGTATATGACGACTACCACAATTAGCCCCCTTAAGTGGTGACAACAACTTTACAATAGGGCAATATGGAGGTTAGGGTCATTAAAAAGGAGAAAAGGTTAAAACTAATTTGTGCTTGCTTTAGTTACGTCAATTCAACTGTAATTTTCATTATTAATAACTTATTTCCTTTGAAATGGAGAAGTACCTATATCGTAAACACTAAACACTTTGAGATGCAAGCTAAAAGAAGGAATGATCACCTTTATCTTGAGTCAAAATTAAAAAAGAAAAGGAAAAAGAAAGAAAAGAAAAAAGAGGAAAAATGAGAAATTTTGAAAGGAAGAATGAAAAGTATGCTCGAGAAATAAATCTACACATATAAGGTGATTAAGTCCAGAGCCCTAAAGGCCTAAAGCCCAAAAGGATATGAGTCATAGAAACTCATTCCTAAATTAAGACCCACATTTCAAATAAAAGCCTTAAAAATACAGTCAAGGTAATTAAGCTTGAAAGAAGCCAAGGCAAATACCAAAGTTTCCCCTTAAAATTTATGATCCCCAAATAAATTTTAACTAATACATGGCTCACGGCCAGCCCACAATTCTACCCTTTCCTTAAAAGCCTTTCTGATTGAAGGAGATAACTTATCCTTAGTAAAAGTTAAATTTAAAATTGGGGCAAGTACAATTTTAGTCTTATCTATAAGATTTTTGACTTGTAAACCAAGTTGAAGAGTAATTCTTAATAAAAAGCCATTTCATTACTATCCATTTATTTAAACCGATGACCAAAACTTTATTATATTATAGTCCAAAAAAGACCTAACAGATTGATCATAACATATCGCTTACAAGACGAACTATAATTTTTAGAATTGTAGTCTATAGTGAAATTTAAGCCGAGAGTACGAGGAAGTCCATTTTGACTAAGCCAATCAATTATGAGATAGCATTTTCCAACACATTTTGAAAATCATGAGCTCTAATGACATTACTACCCCGAATGCTTCAAGAGATGTTTTTTTTTAAAAGAAAAAAAAAAAGGATTTGTTGGACAATCATGTAGTTGTCCCTAAGGCAAGAAAAGAAAAAAGTAAGCTCATCATTCGTTTAGCGGCTATAAAGACCTATGAAGAATCCATACTTGTCAGTAACTCTTTAAGAAGGAAAAAAAAAAGAATTTTTTCAAGTTATTATGGAATAAAGTTATGTTTTTCAAAAAATTGAAATTTTGCCTTTGTCATCCATTAGATTAACCTTAAATCATATGCCATCTTTGGAAAAATTGCGAATATCCGGGGTCATCCTTAAGATTAGGAACCTAAGACTGTCTTAAAAACCCAAGTTATCCTTAAGTTTAAGAACTCAAGGTTGTCAGTTATTCTTCTTAGGAAAAATACTGAAACTCCAAGAGTCTTACCTATCTTCAATCAAGAGCTATGGTTATCTTTAATCCTAAAACTAAGTAATCCTTTTTTTTTTAGAAACTTAGCTATTCAATAGGAATCATAGTTATTCTTGTCAAGAAGCTTTGGCTATTTTCAATCTTGAAACTAAGTAATCCTTCCTTTTAGGAACATAGCTATTTAATGAGAACCTTAGTCATTTTTGTCAAGAAGCTTTGGCTATCTCTGATCTTGAAACTAAGTTGTCACGAACTGAGGACGGCCTAGTCGTGGCAAACGCCGTATACTGCATGAAGAACCCCTTTATTGGTTACCTTTCCAATCAAAAACTCTTCACACAATATACAAGGCTCTACAACTACTAGTTCCAAAGTACATCCAGATTCACATGATATCATCACACAACATATTTATATAAAAGTTATGCTCAAAAGCTTATATTACACAGTATTTAAGTATGTCTAAGTTCATAATAATAAGGTAAGCACAACTTAAACATAAGTACATGTGGAATAGTCTACATAAACTGTTTTCCTCTCATCCCACAGAACACCTCGCTCTTGCCCAAGTCCCCAGGCTAACCTGTGGCATCCCTCGTCCTGTCTCTACGAACAGGCTATCCTGCAACAGAAGTCTAAAGGGGTGTAAGCCTAGGCTTAGTGAGCAAAACCCTCAGCCATACAACAAACAAGTTATAAATACATTATAGTCACACATATGAATGAATGATCAAACAGAATGCCAAATAATACGCATACTTAACTAGTTCATATACGTAACTTGGATTTAACGCCCTCCGAAGTCAGGGTTGGAGTTTACACGGCACCAATCAGATCCGAGTATTACACTAGAACTTGCTTTACTACGGAACTCCATGTTCCGTACTTATATCAAATAACTCTTTTATTTTCAGAAAAACACAAGTTCTATTATAATTGTGAGTGGGCCCCCGCAGTCCACACTCACCCCTAAACGGAGGCCTCTAGACTCGACCCTTAGCCAGGCGGTTGGCGCCTCCAACGCCTAATGTCCCCGCGGGCCAGGGTAAGGTCATTTTGTACGAGTGCACCGTACATAACCCAATAACTCAATAATATCAACCCCCAAATGGCCTCTCTTTACCTCCGTGTGATGTGACGGCCGGAATAGTATCCATGCTATGCATGTTAATGCATGTTCTAGTTTCTTTTTATAGCCGAGTATAAGTTAGTTCAAATTATACTGTGACCATCCATTAATACACACAATCATTTTCTATACTACCATGCAACAAACAAGGCATTCTCTGAATTTAAGGTAAATTCACAACTCAACAATCAATTACATACACAAGCATATCCCGAACCCCACACAGCAGTCAATTAACAATAATATTTAAGTCCACTATCTACAATCACAATTAAGCATGGAATCACAGGGTAAATACTCACTCGGCCATAACGGTTCGCCCTAATCGTAGTAATTGATCGGGAGGTCCTCGCTCACCTCAGAGTCACCTAATCATTATGTGATAACAATGCTAATAAGTGTTTGAATTAACTATTAATTCTAAACATCTAATTACCTAGTTTTACTTAAATTACTAGTAACTTTTACCCGGTAAGACTTTAATTTCAATCATATGTAACTTTTCCGTTTTATTTTTGGTATTTATGAATTTATAATCGTTTTTCATCATTTTTTAACATATTTTCACATAGTAATATCTGTTTTGGATATTAAGACCTCTATTTTATGTTATGAGCTAAATTTATAGAAATTTTTAGTTATGAACACCTAAGTACTTTTATTACTTATGTTTATATCTTTTATTCCTTAAATTCTTCTAATGAAAGAATCTTAATTTGCTATTACTCATGCATGTACTCAATTAGGTATAATCTAATTTAGAAGGTGTATTAGGTTTTACTAATTCAGTTACCTAATTACCTACATTTTTCTTAGTTTTCTTATTTTCTAATCTTATGCTTATGTCATTGCTTACATCATCACTTGCTTATATCATTGCTTATGTCATCACTTGCTTATGTCATGGCTTATGTCATCATGTGCTTATGTCATCTCTTAGCTCATCATATGCTTACATAAGCCTTCCATCATGCTTATGTTATATACATATGTATTATGTACATATTATCTCTTTTTCTTATACTTATGTACATATACTTTATACATACTTATACTCATACCTAGACTTAGGTTTATACTGTATTTATACATGTATACATACCCGTATATCTATACGGTGGAATATGTATTTTATACTAAAATTTCGTATTCATAAATTTTTCCTTAAGAAAAGCTCCCTAATTCCATGTTTTTGTGTTCTTATGTACATATTTAGTGTAGTATAGGTATGTTTAGTAAGATTTGATCTTAAATTAGGTTATGTACATGTTAAATACTCATGTACAAAGGTTCTTCTACTTATACTCTTTTGGTATTTCCTTATGTATGCATACATAGAAGCATATCTTCATGTCTTTCTTTCTTCTCTTTCAAACTTCAAGTTTCTACATTTAAAGAAGGAAACTTTGTTTTCTCTTCTTCAAGACAAAACTAATCACATAACTACTTATCTAATCTACCTAATTAACTAACTAATGACTAATAGAAAGTAAGATAAAGCACTTAAAAACATACCTTTTATGATGTTGAAATGGAGGAGACAAAAGGGAAGAAATGAAAGGGAAAGAAAGGAGGGGAG
The DNA here is from genome assembly GCA_024138005.1 of Lumnitzera racemosa. NCBI lineage: Eukaryota > Viridiplantae > Streptophyta > Magnoliopsida > Myrtales > Combretaceae > Lumnitzera > Lumnitzera racemosa. The sequence continues at coordinate 50,419,052 of JAMXBC010000007.1, forward strand.
TTCACGGCATGAAAGAGGACTTTTTGTTTTGTTTCTCTTAATGTAAAACAACATGTGGTGGGGTTAAGGAAGACATTTGTGGACGGCAACAAGAGAAAAAGAAAAATAAAAAAGAAAAGAAAAAGAAGACATCATTACATAAGAGATATTTTTCTTATCTCTTAACCTTTGTTGACTTTTCAAAATGTTGACTTTAGTCAACATGTGTTGACTTGGTCAATATTTGAAATTAGGTCAACATGTATTATCTTAGTCAACATTCCTTAAGTATGTGTAAGTTTGTGCATATAATGTAGTAATTAAGGGAAATTAGGGGAGAAATGAAGGAATTGAGAAGAATTGAGGTATATGATGCATTGATGTGTAAATGTGGTTGATGAGATCTTACTTTAGGTCTTTAGAGTCCATATCTCATTTGATAAACTACTTTGGATAACAAGTGTAAAAAGTGCTAATTTGGGCATTAAAGTTCATTATATGTAACCTAATCTTCAACTATAACCCTAACCCTAAGTAAGACTATCTTAATCATATATTTAAGGAATAAATATAATCTATGACTCATTAGCTTAGTTCTTAATGGATTACTTGAGAATTTGAATTATATAAGTATGAATGAGGGTTATCTCTAACCTTTTACTAATGATTTTGTAAAATATAAGCATTATATTTTCAATTAAGGTTTTAGGGTATATCATGATGGATTGGTGTACATATGTCCTTAATGAAATTATTTTTAAGGTTTTTATCGCTTTCGAAAGGAATCTTTAGCTTTTAGAAACATTTAGGGTAGAAAACTTCTTTACGCGATTAATTAAGTCTTTTAGGGTTTTCACTTTAATTAGCCTTGTCGACTCCTAAATTGTCTACTATAGTTGAGTCTATTTCAAAAACTAGATCGAAACTTTCAGGGGTTTACATAAGTAATCCTCTTTTTTAGGAACTTAGCTATTCAATAGGAATCTTAGTCATTCTTATTAAGAAGCGTTAGCTATCTTTAATCCTGAAACTAAGTAATTCTTCCTTTTAGGAACTTAGCTATTCAATAGGAACTTTAGTCATTCTTATCAAGAAACTTAGGCGATTTCTAATCTTGAAACTAAGTAATCCTTCATTTAAGAGAGTAGCTATTCGATAGGAACCTTAATTTTTCTTGTCAAGAAACTTTAGCCATCTTCAATTTTGAAACTAAGTAATCCTTCCTTTTAGGAACGTTAGTCATTCTTGTTAAGAAGCTTTGGCTATCTTTGATCTTGAAACTAAGTAATCCTTCATTCTTGTCAAGAAGCTTTGGCTATCTTTGATCTTGAAACTAAGTAATCCTTCATTCTTGTCAAGAAGCTTTAGCCATCTCTAATCCTGAAACTAAGTAATCCTTCCTTTTAGGAACTTAGTTATTCAATAGAAACCTTGGATATTCTTGTCAAGAAACTTTTGGCTATCTAGGAGTCTTAGCAATCCTTAGACTAGGATCTCTGGCTATCTTCAATCTTGAAACTAAGTAATCGTTCCTTGTAGGAACTTAGCTATTTAATAGGAACCTTAGTTATTCTTGTAAAAAAACTTTGGCTATCTTCAATCTTAAAACTAAGTAATCATTCCTTTTAGGAACTTAGCTATTTAATAGGAACCTTAGTTATTCTTGTAAAAAAACTTTGGCTATCTTCAATCTTGAAACTAAGTAATCCTTCATTTTAGGAGCTTAGCTATTCAATAAGATCCTTAGTCATTCTTGTTAAGAAACTTTGGCTATCTTCAATCTTGAAACTAAGTAATATTTCTTTTTAGGAACTTAGCTATTCAATAAGAACCTTAGTTATTTTTGTCAAGAAACTTTAGCTATCTTCAATTCTGAAATCAAGTAATCCTTCATTTTAGGAGCTTAGCTATTCAATAGGATCCTTAGTCATTCTTGTTAAGAAGCTTTAGCCATCTCTAATCTTGAAACGAAGTAATCCTTCCTTTTAGGAACTTAGCTATTCAATAAGAACCTTATTTATTCTTGTCAAGAAACTTTGGCTATTTTTAATCTTGAAAATCGAGTAATCCCTCTATTCAGAAACTTAAGTTATTTCATAGAAACTAAGTCTTGAGGAATCAAAGTTATCCTTAAATCAAGAATTTTGATCATTCAATCATCCTCCCTTGAAACTTCAAGAACCTTAGTTATCTTTAGGAGCTTTGGTTATCTTTTGCTCATGTGCAAGTCAACCTTGAGGAACCCTTATTATCAAGTCAAAACTAGGAACTCTATTTGTCCTTTAAAATACCTGAATCACACATCAAAGTGTCTTCCATTTTCATCACCTAAATCTCTAATGGACTGAGCCTAGGATAGCTAGCTAGTTGTAGCGTTTTTTTAGGACAAATTCATCCCCCAAGGGAAAAATAGTGTCTCTTTTATCTTTATGATAAAGTTTTACTTAAACTTTACCATAAAGAGGGGCAACTGTAGACACCACATTTTGCACCCTGCCCCCCAACCCTCCCTACCCCACGTAATTTTAGAGTTTTTAGAATAGGGTAAAGGTTCCTAATTTAAAAAAAAAAGTAGAAAATTTAGAAAAGTATAAAAAAATATAAAAAAAATAATAAAAAGCCAACCTGCTCTATATATTCAATTTGATTGCATATATGAATAAGGTACAGGCCAATAGCTTAATAGTAACATACTCTGACATGACATTGCATATGACCTAGAGATCCTATGTTCAATCTATGGAAGGTGCAAATATTTTATTATCTTCTCTCACTTAGACACTTATCCATCTCTCATTGGTACATGCGTCCATGTCACCATGCCATGTCACCACTACATCATCACCAGGTCATCGCCACATCACTACCACGTCATGCCATGGTACTTACCACATCATCACCATGTCATCATCTTATCATCACTACATCATGCTATGTCACTACCACATCATCGCCACATCATTTATCAACTCACTTCTAAGTGTGATAGGCATGGCCTTACACACATTGGACATACTCCAACACACTCCTATACATAATAGGCAAACTCTTAGTGCATGTTAATTATGTTTTCTACGCACAACTTTGTATTTACCATCACATATAATCCAAGTTCGCCTAGGCCAAACATGAAAGAACATTATACTACATTTAATATTTTTTATCCTTAACTTGACCATGATACCTATAAATAAGGGATTCCATTTTATTATAAACCATCAACTCATCACTCACAATCACTTAAATCTATTCATAATGTCACACACACTCTCTCTCTCTCTATGCGCCCCCTTTTTCACTCTCTAAGATTTGCACAAGCTTGGGGCTTTCTGAGTTAGGACAAGTTGTCTTAGAAACTCCCTACATCAAGAGCTTCCTAACCTAACCTAACCACTCTAGTACCCAACTCCAACCTGTACAAACTCCAGCTTAATCTGGCTTTACTTTGGTTTTGATTTGTGTTTTGTTCCCTATATTTTGTATTTTTATTTATTTATTCTTGTAATGTATTGTAATTGTAACTAAAAAAAAAAGGAAACAAAAAAAGAACGAGAAAAAGGATAGAGAGACATAGTTTATTTATTTCTTTTTTTTCTTAGCCAAAACATAAAAAAACAAAAAAAAGTATAAATAATAATAATAATAAGAAAAAACATAAAAATAAATAATAAAAATTAAAAAAATCCTTTTCCAATAAAATAAATAAACTCTTAGGGCTTCTTATAGAATTTTATAAAAGCAAAACACCAATCTAGGACCCTTTTCTTTTAGGTATGTTTTTTATGATTCAAACATCTTTATTATGATTTAGACTTATTTTCTATAATTTAGGTTTCTCCTCAATAATTAGCTATATTTTCTATGATTTAAGTATTCTTTTATATAGTCAGGCATATTATCTATGGTAACTGTGTATTTTATGAAAAGTTGCATTTAGGTATTTTAGGATTTTTCTAAAAAGTCTTATCACATAAATTTTTTTTTCCAAACAAATAAAAATAAATGGACCTTTTTTTAAAAAAAATAAAATGTTTTAGAATATTCCCAAAAATAAGAATACTAAATTAAGACCCTTTCCTCTAAGGGGTTTTTCTTAAATAAAATTAAATGGCTAGAAAACTTAAAGCTGACCATTTTCAAAATTAAAATAAACCAATATATCTAAAGTTTTATAAAGAATTACGTATGTATGATTTCGAATAGCGGGTACATACATACTCGTACGCAATTATGAGGTGACTTAAAATATGAAATTTTTTCTTTTTTTTTTCATATTTTGTAAATAATTGTTTAATTTAATTAATTTAGTTGCATATTAATGGTTTGTAAATTATGGCATATTGAAAAGCAAAATTAAAATCAGAAAGTTAAAAAGTAGTATTCGTTAAGGGTTTAATCGAAGTCACAAATCTTTAGTTTTCAAAAACCTTTTTTCTTAAATTGGTTTTTTACGTAACCCAATTTCTAAATTAAAATCAATCCACCTAATTGGTTTTAATCTAAACCTTTTTCCCAACCCCAGTTGGGTGGCGACTCTAAGTATTTTTCAAGACATATTTAAAAACCAAGTTTTCCTTAACTCCTAGTTGAGAGTTGGTTTAAATGGGTTAGGGTTTAATACTAATCGAGCTAAGAAAAATAATAAAAATTGAGAAAAAATAAAGCTCGACACTAGTTTAAATGTCTCATTATCTATACATTGCCTGGCTTCCATTTCTTCTATTTGGAAATATTCGGGATATTGGTGTCTAATCTCATATTCCAACCTTAAAATGGACTTTCCTTTAAGGTTTTTCCTCTTCAGGGCTGCTATGGCTCAATGGTATGGATAGAATGATCATTTCATAATGTGTGTTTTTAAGGAAAAGGGGTTTGATAAATAGGGTATAGGATATATCTCCCAATTCTACACTCGTAAGTCCAATGATTTCCTCTACAATTCTTATAAATCACGAAAGATGAGTAATTAGAAGTACCGTCACGACTCGAGGGGGCTAGTCATGGCAGTCTCCGTATACCGTACAAAAGACGATAGATTAATTTCCTTTACAATCAACAACCCCTTATGCGATATACAATACTACTACTACAACTACAACTAACATCTAAGAGTTGTGCAAATATAAACAATATGATTTCATGATAATAATAACAAGCTAATGAAATATAATACATATCTATTTATATAAAAATTTACAGATAAAAAGTCTATAATAGTATTTAATATCAACCGATATCATCTCACTACATCATAAGATTCGAAATCTAAATACACTATTATCAGTACACTCCTATCACATCTTACTCCCACATCAATCCCTTGATGTAAAACTAACCTCGAGCAAGCGACGGCCCGACTCTATGAACAAATCAGCCTGTGAAAGTAAACTATATGGGTATAAACTAACTAACTTAATGAGATAATCCCCTCAACCATACAACAATCAAGTTATATATCAATTAAATTCAACCAAATGAATACATGACAATCAGTATGCCAAACAAATACATGTAGGTGACTAGGTACTACATGCAACTTAGATTTAACTTCCTCTAAAGTCAAGGTTGGAGATACATCGACATAGTCAAATCCAGGTATCATACTAGAACTTATATCATAACGAAACTTTGCATTTTGGATTTAAAATGTAATGGTATATCCATTCTCAGTTTTTATCAATAATGAGTTCTACGTATGATTATGAGTAAATTCACGTAGCCCTTGCTCACCCCTAAACAAAGACCTCTGGACTCGACCCTTAGCCAAGTGGTTGGCACCGCTAATGCCTAATGATCCTACAGGTCAGGGTAAGGTCATATCGTACGTGTGTACCATACGAAATCTATAACAATCAAATAATCAGCCCACATATGGCCTCTTGCTACTTTCGTGTAATGTGACAGTTGTAATTAGTTATGCGGTATATGATTATGCTTATTCCAAGTTAGTTTTTCAAGTTAAGTAAAATTAGGTCTTATTATTTAGTGATCAACAAGGTCACAGACAATTAGTTCCTAGCAAATCTACTATGCAACAATCAATACGTTATCATACTTTAAAGTAAATTCACTATCAATAAACAGTATCATATACAAGCATAACCCAACCCCACGTAATATTTAATTATTAATTACAATTTATATTCACTAACAAGCAAGCATGGAATCATTAGGAAAAACTTGCTCAATCATGATTGACTCAGGAGTCGAATAGTCCAATGGTAACTCAGGTTCAAAGTTGAGATCACATGAGAATAAGGAATATAGAAAATAATAAGTTTAGGAATTTAAAACTAAACTAGTATCGTAACTTGTACTGTTCATTTAACTTGGTTACGTGAAATCGTCAATTCAAGCTTTTTGTCGAATGGCGTATAACTTTTTCAATTTAGCTCAGATAGTTATGAATTTATAATCCATTTTGATCATTTTCAAGCGTATTTTCTCATAACGAAATCCATTTTTAACGTTGTGACTCATAGTTTAGACGGTGTTATAAAAATATCACAAGATTTATTATTTGTATTTAAAAAGTTATAAAATATTAATTTAAGCTTTTTCTTATTATATTTACGATTTGATAATTATTTAAATCATATAATTGATAATTTTCTTATTTTAAGGTTATTTTACTCTAATTACTTATTTTTACCTATTTTTAAGATTTTAGAATTATTAATTCAATTTTTTTCTACTTAATTTATTTATTATTATTATTATTATTATTAAATACTAAAATTAATTAATTTATAACAAATGGTGATGTGGCAACATGTATCCAACTTGCATATTTTTCCATTATTTTCTATTTTGCGGTATAAATATATATATATATATAAATACTTATGATTACATTTTATTAGATTTGCTAATTTACTTCATTATTAAATTTTTCTCTAAATTTACGATATTTCTGCATATATATATATATATATATATACCTACTAACTTATTTTATTTATTAAATTATTAATATAGTATATTGTATACTTTATTTAAGTATACTCATATTTTTATGTATACATCACTATTTATTTACGTACATTTACACGTATACTATATTTTATGTAATAAATTATTTTGACTTTAATTAGATACTATATACTATACGTATAAGTATAATATGAATGTATTTGTATTTTATATACATATACACTTATACGATTGTATTAAAACTCTCTATATATGTAATACAAAATATAACTGATAATATAATACATACATATAACGTATAACCTAATTCATGTATAAATATATACAAAAATTCTTATAAAAACAAAAATACCAAGTATACATACACATACATATACCTACTATTATGCATGTACTCATATATATATGTAATAAATACTATGTTTATATATATATGTGCATATATTCACGCTACCCTTATATATATATATATATACATAAAAAAATAGTTTTCATGTGCACATAAATACTAGAATACATAATACATGTATATATACATTGTATAAAGTATATATACATGTACAAAAAATTAAATACTAACCTACCTAAATCCCTTATTAATTTGATCAATTAATCAACTCTTCTTGATCTTCTTCTTCTTCTTCTTCTTCTTCTTTTTCTCCTTTGTTTTTTTTTTTTTTTTTTTTTTTTTTTTGCTTTTCCCTTTGCTTTTCGTATTCTACTACTTTGTGTGTGAGTTTTTACTTTAGTTTTCCTTTGTTTTCTTTTAACTTGTAGGTTGATTTAGGTGAAAACAGTGGAGGAAAACAAGTTAAAGGCAAAAACAAATCTAATTCTAAGCCTATGCATTAATGGAGATGGGATAAGGTAATCATATATAATATTTTCTTCCTTTATAAAATCAACACTTGGAGCTTATTTGAAAACATGGGCTGCTGTATTAATGTAGTTGGAATTTCACGTGGAAGAGGAAAAAAATAAGAAAGAGGAAAGAGAAAAGAAAAAGAAAATTAAATATATGTAATTTTTCTAAATATAAAAATAGTAAAAATAACATTTATAAATTAATTTTGGAATTTTATGAAATTTTATCAATTTAATTGGTACCTGTTACAATTATAATTTTTTACGAGTTATTTTAACGTTTTCGTTAAAAGTTTTACATGATCATGTGATTTAGTCGATAATTGTAATTGACTACAATTATATCACTATTAAGTAATATTTATTCATTTTATAAGCTTGAAATTATAATTTTAAGATTTTGATTATATCACTATTAAGTGATATTTATTCATTTTATAAGTTTAAAGTTATAATTTTAGAGTTTCGATTAAATTCGGGTTCAATTTTAAGTATTTGTATGTATATTGGTTTAGGGTTTTTGTACGCGTTTAGGTTTCGATCAATTTCTAAAGTTTTTATTATCGATACTATATTCAATTTCTAAATTTAATAAAAATTTTAACGTTGATAACCTTATTGACTCATCATATAGTTTAGGATACTCAGACTTAAATTAGGGTTCAGACTATTAATTATACAGGGTTTACAATCTATGTATCTTCCATATGGAACATGAGGAAAGTGAGTGGTTGTGGTAATGGATGGTAAACTACTATAATTAAATTTAGGACAATCAATAAGATCATGTTTATCTCCACAATGCCAACATACATTACTCATAAACCCCATTTTTCTTCCTCACAACCACAAACACTTAAGACTACCAACAACTCAACTCTCTAACCCTTATAACCTATGGTAAGAGGTTTATCATTTCAACAAACAACCAATCGAATCTCTAGTAGCATCATCATAAACCCTACAAAACAACAAAAATAACGTAGTAAAAAGTTCTTGATGAAATAAAGATGCAATTCTACTATAAGTATGTAAAACTAACTCTAACTACAACCAATATCTACTCTACTCTAAACTTAGTCTCAAAGAGAAATGCTAATTTAATATTAGCTAACTTTCGTTTTCCTTGTCTTCCTCAACAATGACACTAAAAACTTGGTATTGTGATCTCACTTCCACTAATGTCACGCACAAATACAAATTTGCCCTTTTTTTAAATAGTGGAGTACTGTACTATCAATTAACTCGCTTGCAAATAAAAAGAATTAAATTTTACTAGAAACTACAAAAGAACAGCAAGTGTACCGATCTATTGTAGTATGAGGAGAGTAACTAAGGTCGTATTTTGCAGTAAAGGAAAGAATAGAATTTAGAAATATAACTAAGTACTAGATCCTAGTATTTCTCCTCTAATTTAGGCAACCAATTCAATAAATTCGAAAGAAGAATATACAAGCTATCTAAAATAAAAGGAAAAACTATCATGGAATTAAGCGTAGATTTTAACAAATTTCTCGGTATTGAGATGTAGATTTCTCTACAAAAAGATCTATGAGTAATAAGTAAACAATCGTTTAAAATTGTTGTAGTCATGCTATTAGAGTATTTATGACAGTTTAAACATAGATTTTACTCACACTCACATAATTTATCCCTCTTTCGTTTTGTAAATTCTATCATGTAGTAGGAACATTATATTTTCATTCTCTCATCTAGACTATTAGCTACTTATTCAAGTCCCGTCACTACTTAAATACCTATGTTAGAATTGATTTCTTAGTCCAACAAATTTTAGCTCAAGATTTAGGTCCTAATTCTCAAGAATTAACCATCCAAATTAGGAATCCTAGATTCTACTTAAGGTTTTTAAATCCTATTACAGTGTCTAGATCTCATTAGGATAACAAGAAGGGAGGCCTAACATGTGGGAATCACTAACTAGCTCGACATTAATACAATACTCAAGTTATACCTAATTGTACCATAGAACTAAGTAAAATGTTTACTCTATCACAATACAAGAACATCAATAGCCACAAGTACTTTATCATGCTCAAACATTACTCATAAGCTAAATAAGCATAAATCATCTAAGCATTTAACACATAATACACATTAACATGAAAATAAGCTTTGCATTAAACATGGAATAGGTATGAGAAACATTACAAAGTCAAGCTCCTCAACCTCAACAATGAAGTTCCTCAAGATTTTCCAAACAATCTCTATGAATGCAATGGAAATCCACAAACTTAAGCCTTGAAAAGAGCTAAAAACCACTAAAAGTTTACTCTATTAGCATAAAAACACAAGAAAACACCATAGAAAACATAAAATTACACTAAAATTAACCTAAGATAGCCTAAGGAGGAAGAGTAAGGCTACACTAAACCCTAAGCCCTAGAAAAATGCCAAGTAAAATCTGTAGCGAATGAGGGAGACAATGTATTTATATTAAGCTATTACTAGCTTGATGGTAAGCAAAGGTACCGTTAAGCCAGTAGAAACGTGTTGTCTATGCTCTTCTTCCTTTCTTAATGAAGCAGTGTATTTTACTTCAAGGTTTTAGCATACCCTCATGATGGTAACTAGGACTACCACCATGACGGTATAGTCTACTCCTTGCGATACTTTTGAGCTTTTTGTTTTAGACGCTAGTATGTACACCGGCTTAACAATTGCTTAAGCTACCTCTTCAAGTCACCTACTAACAGAACGATAACTGGGGATACCGTCTAGTTGATGTAACCCTTTAATTATGCCACTTGATTTCTTTCTACTCATGACACCAGCTCAATGGTAGCTAAGCCTATTGTCAAGCTAATAGTTCCAACTCTGTACTTTCTTCTTTTCTTCACTTCTAGCTTCTTGAATGGGTAGTAGCCCCGAGACTTTTAAGATCAAACTCAAAAAGCTTAAATTCTTTAAATTTATACTACTTTTGGGTAATAAAACACAAATAATATAAATTACACTTTTATTGAGAAATTATATGTAGTTTTAATAAAATTTCACACACTAACACAAAAATTTATGCAATCACATATAATTTTTAGAGAAATCCATTAAATAAGTGTGTTGTTTCACATACTTATTACATTTATAGTAAGTTGAACCAACCTTTAGGAGACCAAAAAAGGTCAATCATGACCTTTGTTGAGCATACCCCCTACCTCAACCGACCTATGTCAAATATCTTGATGGAGGTATATAATCAAGGCTTTTTGGCTTGGCCAAAAAAGATAAAGAATAACCTAGTAGGAAAGAACTTAAATAAGTGTTCATTATTTTCATGCAGATCAAGGTCATAACACAAATGAGGACATACATCTAAAAGATGCATTAGAGAATGCTATCCAAAGGGGTTATTTAAAGAAATCTGTAATGGATAGAGAGAAGTGAATTGAGTGACCTCCTCAAAGGAGGATTGAGTAGCAATCTTAAAATGCTGATGCCAAACCTAATAATTGAGATATAGTAATGCAAGATAATGAAAGGGGAGACGACCGAGCTCCTATGAGTATTATTAATGTGATTTTTGGTGGACCAACAAGAGGAAATGCTTTGTCCATGCCAAGTTTGATAGATGTACAAAGAGACCATGTATTGAACTTAAGAGATAAGAGACATAGAGTTAATGACATGATTTTTTTTTAGAGAAAGACATACAGGGAATCCAATTCCCTCATGATGTTGCTTTGGTCATTACGACTAAGGTGGTGGAGTTTGAGCTCTAAAAAGTGATGGTCGATATAAGGAGCTTGACCGACATCATTTTCAAGCATGTATTTGATGAAATGAAACCTAAGCTTTAAAATTACAAAATGCAGCCATACAAGTACAATATGTATAGGCTTAATAATCAACCGGTGAAAGTATAAGAAGTAGTCAACCCAGCCTTACAAATTAAGGGATGATGAGAATGTTATGGAGAAAGAGATAAACTTCATGATAGTAAATTATCCTTCGCCTTACGATGGCATAATGAGTTGACCTTCCATTAAAACTTTTAAGATGGTAGTGTCGGCAACCCATCATAAGGTAGGGTTTCCAACTCTTACAAGAACAAGAACATGTTATGGGGACAAACAATTAGCTAGAGATTTATACTCAAAAGCTTTAAGAGAGATCGGGATTACAATATTGAGCAAGGCATAAGCAACCGCTTATACACAAGGGTCGAATCTAATATACCAACCAACTTCAGGGAAAGTATGGTACATTCTTCAATCTAAAAGGGACATATCTTTGCTTGGTCTCCCCCCATCATGCCTAGAATCTTTAAGGAAGTTACTACTTACAAGCTAAACATAGATTCAATAGCCAAGGTTATCCAGTAGAAGAAAAAGAAGCATTTTGCCTTGAAGAGGTAGGTAACCATAGAGGAGGAAGTTCAAAAACTATTGAAGGTAGGTGTCATCAAGGAAGATTCTTATCCCACTAGCTTACCAACTGTGTCTTAGTTAAGAAAGCAAATGAAAAGTGGAGGATGTTCCTTGATTTCACCAACCTATATAAAGCATGTTTAAAGGATTGTTTCCTTCATGGACGCTTTTTTCAAGTACAATCAGATTAAGATACATCCATCCAAGTAGGTACATACCTCTTTCATTACAAATTTTGGGACCAATTGCGATGGGGTCATGCTATTCGATTTGAAGAATGCGGGTGTCACATACCAAAGGTTAGTTACAAAGATGTTCAAACCTCAAATACATAGAAATATTAAGGTTTATGTGGATGATATGATTGTTAAAGCAAGACAAATGAAGACTACCTCACTGACCTGCAAGAGACCTTCAACATACTAACAAGACACAATATGAAATTAAATCCATAAAAATGTGTGTTTGTGCATCTTCAAGGAAATTTTTGGGCTTTATGGTGACACAATGATGAATCGAAGCCAATCCTAAGAAGATTTAGGCCATGTTAGATATGGAGTCATGAAAGTCCATCAAAGAGGTCCAAAGGTTAACTAGTCATATAGCAACGTTGACCAGGTTTGCTTCTAAAATTGCTAAAAAATGTGTACAATTCTTTCATGTTTTGATAAATCCGTTTCCCCGTAAATTGAAGAGTGTAAGCCGGCCTTTAAAGCCTTAAAGGAATTTTTAACTAAACCATCGATCTTGTCGAAGCCAATTAAAAGAGGGAGTCTTTACTTGTATTTGTCTATAAGTTACTAAGCCCTTTCCTCCGTACTAGTATTGACTAAAGGATTAGTACACAGGTTGGTTTACTATGTAAGTCATGCTCTACAAAGTTCAAAGTTGCGATAACTAAATTGGAAAAGTTTATCTTAGCAATCATCGTGGCTGCTAGGAAACTTACACCTTATTTCAAAGCTCACCATGTTATGGTCCTAACTAATTAACCACTGAAGCAAGCTTTGTACGAGCCTAATGTTTTAGGGTGCATAGTAAAATACATCTTCGAACTTAGTGCTCTTGAAATTCAATACCAACCTATAAAGGTATATAGGGCTTAGGTCTTTGCACACTTCATATAGTAGAGTTTACTAAGATCAAAAGATCTATGAAAGAAAGTTAGCAACCGACTTGGAAGCAATACATTGATGGCTCATCTACCTATGAAGGGAGTGGAGTAGTTTGATCTTAGAAGGTCTAATAGGAGCTCAGATTTCTTATGCTTTGAAGTTCGAATTTACGACCAGCAACAATGAGTCAGAATATGAGGGATTATTAGTAGGAAAGAAGCTAGCCAAAGAGGTCAAAGCAAAGCGTTTAGATGAGTTCTCTGATTCCTAGTTGGTAGTTAATCAAGTTACGGGAAGCAATATGGTTAAAGATGAAAATATGGTTAAGTATTTACAGTTAGTAAGGGAAATTAGGTCTAACTTCAAAGCCTAGTAATTGATGAATTCTAAGGATGGAGAATTATGTAGCAAATAAATTATCTAAGTTAGCCTCAATAGGCTTATCGAATTGGGATTAGAAAATTTTCATTAAACATTTGTTGGAAAAAAAAAAAGCATAAAGAGACACCTTATAGAGTGTTTGGAAGTTCAACAGAAATATTTGGCTTATAGTTGGATGGATCCTATTTTAGATTATTTGAAGGATGAAGTTTTGCCTCGAGATGCTAAGGAGGCCCAAAGATTTGTATATAAGGCAACTAATTTTACAATCATTGACAAAAATATGTACAAAAGGGGTTTGAGTATGCCCTACCTAAGGTGTTTGCTACTATTAGAAGTGGAGCAAGTCCTCTCCAACCTACATTCTCAGCTTTGTTTGTAAGGGCATTGTGGCTACGATACCGGTAGCCTACAAAGAAGAAAGATGCACTTCGTCTAGCTTAGACTTATGATAGATGCCAAAGGATTGCCCTAACAAAGAGAGCCTCAAGCTCATATCTAATTCCTCTCATTAGTCCTTAGCCTTGATTGGATATACTTGGTCCATTCCCAAAAACGACCAAGTACAGACAATACATTATTGTTGCAATGGATTACTTCACAAAATGGGCCTAAGCTAAGGTTGTAACGAGCATAACAAGGTGGAGTATAAAGGCTTTCATGGTCAGTAACATATTAAGTAGGTTTGGGATATCCCATGCCATTATAATAGATAATAGATCGCAATTTGATAATGATAAGTTTTGGAAGTTTTGTAAAGCTTAATAGATTAGGCTATGCTATACATCTATCACACTCCATTAAGGTAATGGCAAGGTAAAGGTAGTAAACAAGGTTATCCTTCAAAGTTTGAGAAATGGGTGAACCGAGTTGGAAGCAAATGGAAATGAACTACCCGACCTTTTGTGAGGGTATAGGACAACACAAAGGATGTTAATAGGTCAAACGCTGTATTAACTAGCTTTTGGGTATTACTAATTGAGATTCAAGTGGAAAGTGCAAGAGTCCAAGATTACACCTCTAAATACAATGACATAGGCTTCTGAGCTAATTTGGATACCATCCATGAAACACATGCATTGGCTAAAACTTATCTTATAGCTTATTAGCAGCGAACAGCTCAATACTATGACAAGTAGGTTAGGCATAAGTGCTTTCAACTTGGTAATTTTATTTGGTTTGTAAGAAGTTAGAAGCATTAGGAGCAAGAGAATGTTAAGGGACATTAACCCCAACTTGGGAAGATCTTGTTAGAGTGAAGGAAGTGATGGGGAATGGACATGCCTACAGGTTGGAAAGGCTTAACGGATTGTCATGACCCGAAAGGGAGCCTAATAGGATTGCTTAAAATTTTCATATCATGTGTGTCCCCATGATCTAAAAATTGCCTTGCAAGTTAGAGATTATAAGACTCTAAACAATTGATCACTAAAGTTCTGATTCTTAATTTAATTAACATACAAGAACATATATGTAACTATGGATATCCGATAAGCTACAATCCATCAAAACCGTAGAAAATCAGTATCTCCTACTAAACGATAAGATTAGGTAGTAAAGTTCTAAAACTTAAACTTACAAAAGTCATAACATATAATTCAAACAAAATATACAGTCTATCATCAGATTCTAACTTCTAAGTACCTCGACACTGGTATTCAACACTCGCTCTTAGCTTATACTCGATTATCCAGTAACTTACAAGAGAAAACTATTGAGGAGTAAGCTACAAGAGCTTAGTGAGCTATCCTTCATACTATACCAACAAACAAGTTATCAAACAATTTATTACCAAATATATGAATGCATGAACAAGCAGTATATATGCAGTTGATCGATGTTGCATACAACATTGGATTTAATGCCCTCCGAAATAAGGGTTGGAGATACATCGGCACCAATCACAACCGGGCTCTAGTACCTGGGTTTTTTTTTATATATAACCATAAATAAATATATATAGAAATTCCTTGTTTCATGAAATAGGTTTCTATTTCCAAAAGTCAGTAGTATATAAATATCCAGGTTTAGCGGTGAGGTGACCCCTGCAGTCCACGCTCACACCCTACAGCAATGGTTTCTAGACAACCCCTAGCCACCTACGATTAGCATCTTCGGTGCCAATAAAACCCATGAGCCAAGGGTAGGGTCTTTTTATACCAATGTTACTGTATTATACTAATCAAATCATATGGGAATCCATCCTTCTAAGGCCCTTCATTACCAACCGTGTGAGATGACAGCTGGAACATTATATGTAATGTTCATGCATCATGCATAATCCATTTAATTTTAGTTAAGTCGACTTATGAGGTGATTAACAAATATCAACAAACCATTTAATTATGCAGTAATAAATCAAACAATCAATTATTCAGCTATTATGTTTCATAATCTTTTACATAATACATAATCAGTATTCAAACACATGCATAACCCATACCCCCATGCATCAAATTATTAATATTTACTTTAGGTGCACTAATTACAAGCACAAAACAAGTATAGAGTCATCGAGAATACTCACTTAGTCATGAATGATGTCAAGGACCGTAATGTCCAAAGATAAGTCGATCTTAATCTTAGGATCACCTAACATTAGGGGAATATAAAAAGTAATAAGTTTGGGAATTAAATAACTACACTAGTATGCTAAGTCGTACTGTTTACTTAACTTAGTTATTGATTTACGTAAAATTATCGATTCGAGCTTTTTATTGAATCATGTATAACTTTTTTAATTTAGCTTAGATCTTTATGAGCTTATAGTCCTTTTTGATAATTTTTTAGCTTACTTTCTTGTAGTGAGGTTTATTTTGGATGTTGTAACCTGCAATTTCAATTATGATATAAAAAATATATATATTCCGAAATCCATTATTTTGACTTAAATAATTATAAAATATGGTTTTAAGCTTTTCTTTATATTTTTTTATCTAATAAATGTTTAATTCTTATATTTTGTAATTTTATTTATTTTGAGTTTATTTAATTAAAATTTACATATTTTTCCATTTTTAAGGTTTAAAACTTAATTACTTCATTTTAGCAATTTAATAATTTCCTAGTTAATTAATTATTTTATTATTATTTTTAATTACGATATTTAATTAAAATTAATTATATGCTGACGTGGCAACATGGATAAGTACCACGTACCATTTTTGAAATTTGTAAATTTTCAATCTTTTTCTTATTTTGTATCTTTAAGTCATACGTACATAAGGATAATACATCTTATGTATATAATGATATTTATTATTATATTTAACTAAATTTTGTAAATTAGTTTTTTTATATTTCTTTGAGGATCATAGTACATATACTCATATATATTACTTTACTTTATTTATTAAATTAATATCATAGTATATTATACATGTGCTATTTAAGTATGCCCATATTTCTATATATATAATATACTATTAATATACGTATTCTTATGTGTATAAATATAATTATGTAATATAATAATATAACCCTAAATATATTATATATGCCATTCATATGTACATACCTATACAATTTCTACATATATATACTTGTATTTTTATATTTTATACACATATACGATCATATTTACATATATATATATATATTAAAATACATAATACATAACATCATACACAAATACATATGCATATATATAATCACGTCCATAGATATATGTATTTATATATACTAAAAATACCCAGTTTAATTACTATTGTATACATATGTGTATATATACCGAACATATACCATTTTGCATATATACTATATTATACTAGTATTTTTGTATTTTTCTAGATACATACATATATATATTCGGTCACATATCTATATATATACCTATATAACGAAAATACATAGTATACATACCATCATACACGCATATATACATATATACATAAATTTTTTATAAAATGAAAATACAAAGTATATATATGTATATATATATATCTACTATACTCATATATACACATATCATAAAATCAAAATACTATATATATATATATATATATACACACACACACATACATAATCACGTATATATAAATAAATAAATAAATAAATAAATAAAATACCGAATATATACATATGTATATAAAGGAAATACCTAATACATCAATATATGCTATATGCATATACATACATATACTATATATTAAAATATTAAATATGAATATATATACACACGCATACATATGTACATACATAAATAAAGATACATACCAAATACATATTATATACACAAATAAGTAAAATACATAATACATATGTATATATCTATTCATGCATATATATATATATATATAAATGTACATGTAAATAAATAAATCAATAAAATACTTAGTATATACATAGTATAGAATACATATATGTACAAAATAAATAATTAACTTACCTAAATTCTTTTTGTTTTTCCTCTTCTTCTTCTTCTACCAATAATTTAGTTTTTCCCCTTTCTCTTTGGTTTTGGTTTTGTTGTGTGTGTGATTTGCTTTTGTTGTTTTTTTTTTTTTTTTGGGTTTGAAGGTTCTAGAAATGAATCAAAGTGAGAAAATTAAGCTAATAAAGATAGAAATCAAGAAGCAAATCCATTTGAATCAAATCATTAATTAAGACAAGACATCTACTTTAATTAATTTGTCCTTTGTTTCACAATTCGGTGACACTAAAATAACTTAATTTAGCATATGGGCTACTGCACATTGCAGCTAGATTTCACGTGGGAGAGGAAAAAAAAAAAGAAGAAGAAAAAGAGAAGAAAAGGAAAGAAAAAGAAAAATAAGAGTAAATATATATATGTAAATTTTCTAAACATAAAAATCATAAAAATAATAATTATAAATTAATTTTGGAATTTTATGAAAATTTATTAATTTAATTGGTACCCGTTACGATTATAATTTTTACGAGTTATTTTGATGTTTTCGTTAAAAGTTTTACTCGATTTAGTCGATAATTGTAATCGACAATGAGTATATCACTATTAAGTGATATTTATTCATTTTATAAGCTTAAAGTTATAATTTTAAGATTTCAATCAAGTTCGGGTTCGATTTCGAGTATTTAGGCGCACATCGGATTTAGGGTTTTTTGTATATGATAAAGGTTTCGATTGATTTTCTAGGGTTTTCATTATAATATATTTAAATTTATAATTTACTAAATTTTGATCTTATTCGGCTTTAACGACCCCTAGAATTATTTATAGTATTCAAACTTAATTCTATACACAAATGCCTAAATTTGCAGGTTTATACGAATAGCTAATTCCTAGGGCATAGAATGTTGAGAACCTCAAGCCATATCTTAAATGATGGACGTTTGGAAGAAGATATGTTTGTTCGTTTAGCAAAGAAATGTTTATTTATGTGTTTGATTGTTATTATTGTTTGTTTGGTTATTAATATGTTGCAAGTGGACCTATTCCACAAACTTGTTGGATGTTTGTTTATTTTGTTAACATGCTATGCAAGGTCAGGACTGATAATTTGACCATGTTTCCTTTTAACATTCAATGTAATGAAATTGTACTTTGTGAGGTTGGTGCTAATAAACCAACTTAGTTCCTTCTCGATGTTTTATATAATGAAGTGTTTGTTTATTCGACATTGTTTAAGTTTATACTTTACTTCGTTTTAATAAAGTGCTTTTTGCAAAAGTATGAACATAATTGCAAAAAATGATATGATCTTTACTCGACCTCTTTGATAAGAGAGAAGTCAAAAAATCTCTAAGCCCTATCAACGGGTGATGAGCAAGTTATAAAGTGTTAAATCCTTAAGTCTTAATTTGATAGATGATGGGAAAAGGATATCTAAATATCTTTAAGTCTTAAGAAAGGACTATGAGATATAAAAGCCTTAAACCCTTTTAAGAGCAACAGGCATAGTAGCTATAAATCATCCTAAATGATGACGAGCTATTTCTGAGTCCCTAAGTTTGCAATTGACAATGGACATTATGCTCTAAATCTAAGGAACAGATGACAAGCTGTTACAAATTTAATCACTTTAAGTCTAATAAATAGATGATGAGCCATTTAAAGGCCCTAAGCTGTCTATTAGTGATAGATGTAAAACTCTAAATCTGCTAAGCAAGTGATGAGCTATTTAAAGGAATTAAAGTACAAGCATGTGTGTTAAGTCTATATAATGGACAAATGATCTACTATTAGCTTAAGTGTTCTAAACCAATTGCATGGGTACTTCTTAAGAGGCTCTCGACTTATTAAAATACAAGCGTAGTGCTCTAAGCCCTACAATTGACAAGGGTAATGAGCTAGATCATTCAATAAGCAAATTGAAAAGCTTATGAATGCTATGAAGTTAATTCACTAAAGAGATTAACGAACAGATATATAAACGTTCAATAGTATGGGAACTATTCAAAGCTTTAAAGTAAAGAAACGAAAAAGGTCTTTTACAAATCTTAAGCAAGAGATACACAAAGAGTTCATTACAAAAATTGAAGGTCCACATACCGACTTAGAAACAAGTTAAAGATAACAATCGAATAGATAGAAAACAATCACTCTTCTTGAGTTTAGTCAATATCAAGAATTTAGTCTTTAGGAGCTTAAATAGAAATGGTTTAGGGATCAGTTGAAGGATTGGGAGCAGGAGGCTCAAGGACTTCAAGAGTATCATACATTTCTTGTTTGTAAGGTTAGCTATGGGAGTTTCAACACTTTTACTTGGTTAGTCCTTTATGATTGGAATCAGCTCTAACCATATCCAAGCCAAGGCCGACCAATCCCAAGCTAAGACTAATCAAGTTTTGCTAAAGCCAATCTAATAACAGAAGATCGAAGAGAAGAAATGGAGACACTTAGCACCAAGTCTATTGTCTACCAGAAGCCGAGAGACCACAGGACCAAGGACTCGAGGATAAAGATTCACTCAACACAGCATCGAGAGACTAATGCCAACTAATTTTATCACTCTGTAATTATGGGCCGACTTTTCTACTGTCTCAGCCAAGCATTGCAAGACTTCAAAAGCTCCTCTTCAAACTCAAACATCCAACTGTTGACCTCGCCTAGTTTGAATCTTGCTCTTTTCAAGACAGGCTAAGTGACTGTATGCTAACTTCTATTAAACGTACAGTTTTGTATTCATGTACATGTTTTCTTTATTTTATTTATAGGCATAATTCTTTAGGGTTTAAAGCCTTATACATTATTTACAGTTTTGCCACTAGGGTTTAGGACTTATTATAGATAGCAACATTTGTAATCATAAAACAATATGATAGAGACAAAGTAAAGAATATTCCCATATACGGAGTGAAACTTTCCTCTTTTGAGCAAGGCTACACTTGAGCTAGCATTTATCGGATTATTGAGTGTTGATTAAACTCTTTAATATTTTTCGCTTTCTTATCAATCTTGACCTTACGATTGTGGCAAACCCTCATTTGAGCCAGTTAGTGAGTTGCATTTAACCCTCATTTGAATCCTGAGCAACATTTAGTGTTTGTCAATTATATCGAACCCTATTTCGAGCTCAAACTCTTGCTTATATTTATGTCTTAGTGCATGATATCCATACACATTTACCTTCAAAACCCTTATTTTACTTCCTGTTCTGCATACTCACTTGAATCCACGAATACGCATTCTGTTCGTCTGACCCACTGTCATATTATATGCATCACTCTACCTCAGCCTTACCAACGTTGGCTTCTTCAACAAGAGCTTCCTTCTCACGACCTCTTTTAGCAAAATCCAAATAGCGCACGTTGTAGTTAGGATGGTAGATGAAGGCCTCCTCCCAAGCTAAGTTTATCATGTCCAGCATTTTCTGCTCGATCAAGCTTATGTACTTCTAAGTCCCCTAAATGTCTTGATAAGCCTTGTCATAAGCCTTTTGGTACGTTGGGCCATGCTTTTTCTCCATATTAGCCATATTGATCTTTAGCTCTTCATATGAGCTCTTCAAGTGGGCAACGTCCTCATTATGTTTGATCTTAAGGGTTTCTACCTCACTTTATGCCCCTTGAAGGTCGAATACCAATTGAGAAGATTTCTTTTGCTCCTCTACCAAAGCCGTTTCCTTCTCTCCTTTTGTCTTGGCCTTTACTTTTGCCTTCTCTTTCCAATTTTTATGCTCCTCCTCCATCTTTGCTCTCTTCGTCTAACTTAGCCTTCTTAACACTCCATTTTTCCTAAAAGTTCTTTTTTTTTACCTCTACACCAACTACTTAGTTCTTAGCCTCCTCAATAATCTAAAAGAAAAAAGAGTTGATAGCTTAAGAAAATTAAAAGAAAAGTGAAAATAGAATAGAGTAAAAAGCTTACAGCCTTCTTCTCCTCATCAAAGGCTTCAATTACCATCATTAAACATTGAGAATTCTAGAAAATTAAAGCAAAGTCAAAAAACATTTTGCTAACCCTAATTATAAGAGGTTAGAAGAGGTCTTACATCATAAAGTCTAGAAGCAGTAAGGTATAGCAAGCCGTTAAATCCAGAATTTTGGTAGAGCTTGATAATGTTTATCAGAAGCTGTACATCCTGATGGAGACGAGTGCCTTTAATCATTTCCAAAGCAACTCGACCATTCCCTAAAGCATGGTTCGCCGTGGTGATGTTCCAATAAGGAAAAAATTGTAGAACCTTTGGGTTTTCTTTCCTAGAAGGGGTAATAGAATTCATTATTCTATAGGGACCTCTTTGTCTTCATTTAGATTTTTAGAGCTACCACTTGGTTTATCATTCTCGAGGGTATTCCCCTTGTCCATATCTTTCTTTAATGATGGGTAGTCATGATTGTTAGGTTGCTTCCTTGGTTCGGTAGCCTCAACAACCTTTCTCTTATCAATTGTCTTTGACTGTTGGGTATCTTTGGTAGATATTGTCTACTAGATTTCCTTAATGGTCTAGGAGGTGGTAGATTTTGCCAATGGCTTGGTTGGTAGCTTCGTAGGAGCTTGTTTGACAAATGTCTTCTTAAGATCCTCCTTTCCCTTTAAGCGACCAACCTTTAGCTCAACAAATAGGTCCTTAAAGCTGTAGTGCTTAAGTGACTTGTAATAAAATGTTTAAAGATTAGGTTGGAAAAACATTATAGATGTCATGCTGAACATGGGCCAAGAAGACCACTCGTCTCCTAAAGTAGATGTAAAGGTCCCTCCTCTACGAACCTCTTTTCGCAAGGAAAGATCATAGAAAGATTGTACCTTAGTTGATGAAAGTACCTTCATTAGAGCCTCTGGCATCCCCATCATGAGTAGCATTAGCACCCTCGACTACTCTTGCCTCATCTCTAGGGAACATCGAAGCACTACGTAAGTACTTTGAGATTATGGTGTTTGCATCCTAAAGGAACCGGTTATGGTTATAGGCCTCCATGATTGTATCATAGGCCTTCTTGTCATTAAGGAGTGGTTTGTTGATGGCAGATTACCTGATTGGTTAGCTTTAAATGTTGAGAAATCAAGTTTGGTCGCTGACTTAACCACAACCATTTTTTATTCCAATAATGAATGGAAGATTCTAATCTTATCAAGAACTTCCTGTGAGGTTAGGTACATACGTAAAACCAGCCATCACCTCTCTTTAATGTAATGAAATATTGAAACAAATTAACTGTAGCTTTAACTTCTAAATCTTCACAAATGCACTCAAAGTCTACTAACAACCTATTAGAGTTGGGGGTAAGTATAGATGGACAAATACGATGTTATGTGAAATAGGATTTTTGGTAAAGAGAAAAAGGGAAACTTAAATTGACCTTGAAATACTTTTTGAAAAGAGTGAATTCCTGGTCCTTAAGTGTTATAATCCAATTAAATAGTTGAGGCCTCTCAATTGACCAATTTCTTGGGGCAGGCTGTAGTAGACAAAAGTTGAGCGCAAAGCATTAAACTCTTACTCATTAGTATGCTGGCAACACCATTAGGGCTCATATCATACTCAATACCAATGTATAGGAGGAGGGCCTAGGAGTTACCTCTTTATTCAATAGGCAATTTTTAGAAGGAAGCTTTCTAATCTTCCATGACCTAAAGACATAGACCCTAAACAAACCAGTCAACCCAAATAAGTCCCAGGGGAAACCACCAACATCAGAAGCTGCTTTGTTGAGGGGTTCTTCATAAGGAGGAGAGTTGCCTACTCAGTGCATAATAGATAGCTTCTGGCTTCGTTACTGTACGCACATTGAGACATTAGATTTAGTAGTCAATATTGTTTACCTTGACAAGTGCAATTAATGTGAAAAGAGAGTAAGGGGAGAATGAGCAATATTTAGAACAAGTAAGAGGGAAAGTTGGAAATAGGAATAATGTAAAGAAATCATGAAGTTAGTAGTAAGGAAGAAGAAGAAAAAAAGAAAGGACTCCAAAAATGAAGGAATAAAAATGATAGAAGAAGTTATGGCTTCTTGGGGATTCATATTGGCTACCATTAGCTATTAATGCAGTCCATCCAATTGTACAAGCATGACCTAAATCTTATGATTTCTATTAAGTTGTTTTTTTTTTTTTGAGAGAGATATATGTGGGTTTTGATGTGGTCACACGAATCTTAATAATAAGACATGAAATGTTACGTTGATAGTTGTAAAAGCTTTCCTAACAAGTTAAGTGAAAACTAGAATGGTATTTAGAGAATACCACATTATCATTAAGAATGAGGTTAGAACAAGGAGCTTAGAGCTCGGATTCAAGTACTAACAAGCCTTCTAGGATAATTTTTCACAGAGAGGAACTTGAACCAAAATACCTATTTGGGAAAACATTGGTAATCTCCTTGCAAATGTTGATAGAGATTTCTCCTAAAGGTTAAAACTGACCTAAATGGAAGGGAACCTGACCTATCTATCTGCATTCACACTCTTTTATAGTATTTCTTACCTCCTTTAGGTCACTCCTGACGAATTAACTAGCTTAGGAAAGTTAATGAGCTGAATGTGTTCAAGTAGTACAAAATAACCTAACCAAAGTAGGTCAGATCAACCTTCCTCAGGTCCAAGCAAGTACTTGCATCTCAGCTATGACTTAGTCAACTTAAGGAACTCAAATTCAGATACAAGGTGCGAACAGTTACGTCTCTTGCTATAATAACTACCCACTTGCTACCATTACATCAACCATGTCCCCTAATATGGGAAAGTGATCCTAAATTCAAACTTCGTGTATGTGCAAATTTTGGAGGCCATGGTTATCAAACAGGAGCAAACCTTCAATTATAAATGGAGCTTGGAATGTAACAATTAAGTTCTTTTGAACACTTTACCAATTTAGTAGCTTTTCTTTTCTACTCAATTGCTTAAATATAACTTAAGCATAAGAGTAAGAACACTAGAGTTACCCTGATAACCCCATAACCTAATTTTCCTTTCCATTTTGTAGATCATTCCTAAGCTAAGTGTCTTACTATTCTTATACCAATTTTAAGCATCAACAATGACGAAAAAAATTTTGGACATGACATGATAAAAGGCTATTTGGATAAAACATAACTTAAAAAATAAAAGACTTTTTAAAAACTTTAAAACTTTAATAAATGAAAACCGAAGAAGGAAAACTTAACTAAAAGCTTTCTCGTCATATATGGTTATCATGGAGGGTAGTTACATATGGCTTGTTTAAGTTCTTCTTTTTGTTTCCACATCGTAGAGCTTTATTCCTCTAATCGCATCATTAGGTAGTTTAAAGGCCTCTAGTGCATTCTTACTAATATTGACATTGAGAGGCAGTTTTATGAGTTAAACCTGCAGAATAAGCCGGAGGTGAATTGGCAGATGGCTCATGTCACTTCATTGGCTCATGGGTTGGTCATTGTCGTAATATCATTTAGCTCGAGCCACCCAATGGCTCAATCTATGGTACAACCTCTATTTGTGCTACTTAGTGTAAGGAGATCATTCGCAATACGTCAGTTAGATTAGAGCCATGATGGATTACATGGCACTTAAACATGTTACTTATTATCTCACTTATCTTTTTCTTTTTTATTTTACATCTTATCCATTAAGTGTATTATTGAATGTAAGCAGATTTTATTGATCATATGTCCAAAATGCTATTCACTAACATCATTTTTGAGGTACCCATAGTATGAAGAGTCTTTATCGATTCAGAAGCATTACTCTGAATAACACAATAGCACCAGGACTTGGTGACAATAAACATGATGGCTTACTAACATTCGAGCCATTTTAGGGAAGACACCAAAGGATATAGAGGCAAGGATAGGGTTAAGAAAGGGACTGCTGACGTACCCATGTGGACATTAGAGACGATCTACTCACTTAGCATGATTGTTTGCCTTACATTTCTCCTTCTCCCATTACATTAGAGTGTGATGAGCTAAGTCTTTATACGTAACAATTGATACCGTTTGAGATACCTTTAAAGGAGAGCTTTAATGCTTACATGTAGACTCACTTAGCTTTTAAAAGAGGCTATTTGGAGCTCACCATGATGACATAAGCAAATGAATCACATAAGTTAAGCCTACTCTAATAATGATGTACGTGACTCCTCTCCATAATTCACCAAGTATAGGTTGAAATGGCATGTAAATCACACAAGTGTGTATGGATCAAATTATGTAACCTTAACTTGACACTCAACCGAATATTTGGGAGATGAAGACATTTGGGTAATGGTAAAGATGATAGCCTTAATTTCTTTATCATCTTTTTTTCATTATTTTCATCTTGAGATTGGACATAATTTGCATTTAGATAAACTAAATGATTTATGAATGAAGATTTTCATGTTTTCATTTACTCATGTTCTTAACATTTTGTTCTTATGTTATTATTACTTAATGTTTGTAAAAATTTGTTGTGTTAAGGAGCTTGTACGATGTGTGAAGCTTTGTTGATGACTTATTGTAGGATTATATTAAGGAGTATGTTTATAACATGCGTTTAGGAGTTCTTGATGAGTTTTATGGGATTATGTATATTTGTTGATTGTGAATTCTTAATGTAGAACTTTAGGCCTGCTATATGTCTCAACAGTAGCAAGCTATGCTTATACGAGTAATAAACTTAAGTTATTAGAGTATGTTGAAGGTGTCTTCAACCTATGCGCTCTAATGCTTGAGTTAGTTGGGAGGTCAAGAATAAATAAGTAATAGTAACTAGTAGAGAGATAGTGGCTAAATTTCAATTCCCTTAGCTTGGAAGGTTCTCGAGGTATTTATAAGAGTGAAAGATATATATATAGATATTGCAAGTAAGAACATAGGGCCTCTTATATCTTAGATTTGAGTAGAGAGAATATTTGAAGATGATCTCCTTGCCATCTATTTGATCCTTTTCCTTCCTCTTCTTCTAGGCAGGTAAGTTACTAGATAAGCTCATTCACATAAGGTTTGGGCGAAAATGATCTATTTACAATGTTATTGTTGTTGTCATGGTTGAAGAGTATGTTATTGCTTTGTTATGGTCGAAGATTTTAGCATATGAACAAGATAGGTGCTATGGAGTTTGTTGCACATGTTCTATGTTTAGAGTTTGTTGCTTACTTCACATGACATTGTTTATGTTTAATTTTCAAGTGACGTAAATTTAGGTTTAAGGAAGTTGCAGTTATTGTTGTAAAATTTTTGTCGTGTCTTATAGTAGGATTTCATTATTCAAATTAAAATCTCAACTTTAAGATATGATTTGAATCCGCCTCTTAAAATGGTGTTTTGAACATATGACTTTGAAGCAATTTGAAATTATGTATTTAAAACAAGATTTTAATTACAGCATTCTTGGGATTATAATGAAAATATTGACTTTTCAAACTTTTTTAAAATACATTGTTCCTTTCCTGTTGATGCCAAATCAAAAGCCAAAGGAAAGAAATGAAAAATAATTGCAAAGACAAACATAAGTAAAGAAAGGGGCATAAGATTTTATATCTTTATTTTTTTTTCCATTTCTTTATCTTTTAATATAATTTTACAATTTTTAGCTCATGTTTTTTTTTTTACTAAAAATAAGATATAAAAAAATAAAAAGAGAATTATATATATACTCCTCTAATCCTCTTATAAATTAGAAACTGAACAAATTCTTATGAACTTATATGTACTTACCCTTTTCTTTATCTAATTTTAGAATAAAATCAACCAAATAAGATATATTCCATTTTAGACATCATTATTATAATATAAAAGTGCGATTGAATTATAATTGTTTTCTAATATAATGGATTGAATTCGGTTTTTTTTTTTTTTTTTTTAAAGTTGTAGTATGATTTGGTTAGAAAAAATTCATTAGAATAGCAAATCAAAAAGGCTTAAGATGAGGAATTTACATGTTAGTTATTGAAATAAATAAATATTACACAAATATTAACTATTTAAAAGAATTCAATAAATAGCAATATTGTATCGCATGTGAGAAGATATCAAAATTGTACATATGTCTCATGTTTGAAATGCAATATTAGTATATGTACATATATTGTATTTAATAGATGTGATATATCTACAGTAGAAAAAACATGAAATTGTAACTTATACATTTGATTTTCTTATGATTTTTTATGTTGTGTCTTCTAAATGCAACATAATATTAACATTTATGCAACTAATTTTACGTAATTCATATTAAAGTAATTTTTTAAAAAAGTTCAATGAATATGTGTTAGAGGAATGTACCAGAGGATGTGTTCCTCAATAAAATAAAAAATAAAAAAAGGGGCTTCAACAAAAGATATTACATGTAAGGGGCATGAAAGGCGCTTTTGAGAAAAGTGCCTTCCAATTTCTTGAAATTAAAGAGAAATGCACTTTCTTGGAAAGCACCTTCTTCTTTAATACATTAGAAAAGAAAGTGTTTTCGAAGAAAGCGCCTTCTTCTTGCTTGAAGATGAAGAAGAAGGTACTTAACACTTTCTTGAAAAGTACCTTCTTCTTTAACATGGAATGTGCTTTTTTCTTTGACATGTTAAAGACGAAGACACTTTTTAGGAAAGCACCTCCCTCAAATTAAAGAAGAAGATGCTTTTCAGAAATGCGCCTTCTTCTTTAATACTTACCATATAACAACTAGCAAGTGCAATAGGCTTCCATATATACAATGATTTCCACATGACAAAATCTAAGTAAAAACAAAACAAAAGCAAGCTAAATAGTTACACCCCAGCTCAATCTTAGATAGGCAACACTAATCTACACCACATTTCACCCAACTCGTCACTTATCCTTCCAATAACCACCTACATATACAACCATAAGAAGGTAACCAAAAGGTAGAAATGACATGGTTAAGTGAAACACAACCAGATTAAATAAGAAAGTAAGAAGAAGCACGTTCTAATATAAAAATATACATAACTAGAACTGTTAAGTTTGTAGTTCATATCATATAAAATAAGATAATGAATAGAGCTAGTCCCTTCTTCTCCAACTCTTAGTGAATATACGAGCTACCCTAGAAGTTAACCCCTACCTAGAACCACTTTCGTTGGCAGTGGTTGGAGCTTGTGACTCCTATATCTAAATGTGCTAAATGTGCTAGTGGGGTAGCTCAAGAAATAGAGGTAGAGCAGCTGTAGGTGCCTACGCGGAACTCTTGCCTCAAGAACTCATAAAGTGCTTCCTTCTTTTTGCAGAGTTGGTGGTGTGAATGCTGGATCAAGCTACATTTGTATAGGGGGGAGGGGAGTTCTCAAAAGAGCTCAATCAAGGGTTTGACATGCTCAATGCATTAAGATGCTCAATGGTTAACGAGAGGGACATCGAATGGCCGTATAGCATCAAGGTCTGGTAAACCTTGTCCCTACCATCATGCAAAACCCCTTATCCTCGTGCACTTACAGTGTTTGGGTAGAGATGAAGGGTCGTAGTCTGGCTTGTCTAAGTTGTCCTACTCATGTACATACACCTCGACCAAATGAAGCAAGTATAATGTAATTGGAGTATAGTCTACTAACATTTGCGTCCCTTGATCGACATGTAATCGAGTAGTGCTATAGTTGGTCTGATCCATGGATATTCAGATTTACTGGAACTCTTCGACTTGTAAATGAATGAGCATTAGAATAAGTTGGTGTAAGATGATGAAATAAGAATAGTAGGTGACATACATACACTTATGAATCCCCTAAGTAGAGCTCCATCATGATCATCTTGTTGCCTATAGTATTGTCATCCTATGCAGGGGTAGACATGGGTAGTAAGTTGTTTTCATATTTGATTGGCTCATCAAATTGAGTTGGAGGCACATGTACTGCATTTACTATGGGGTCTCCTTCTAGTTCTATGATCCTCACATATAATTGGTGAATGTAGGTTTACCTAAATGCTTCAGCCATTTTAAATAAGTTGTCCATATCATCATCGTCTTTTATGGCAATTAAGGAGTAAGAAACAACTCCCAAATAAGCATTGGGATGTCGGTATAATATCTCAACCCCGCCATTACTTGCATCAATCTCAACACCTTAGCAAACCCTTTTCAACAATTTTGAGAAGTTCATATTTGTTCTTATGTTAACATCTTCACTAGCTTCCGATTGTACTCCGGGCCCAAATTTTCTCTCATAATATTTCCATAGGCATAAACCATAAATTTCACTGTACTCATCATTTTCAACATATCTACATTAACATGAGCATCTTGATTAGCATGTTATGGTTTATGTACTGTGACTTTCTTTTTCGTGCAATCCTTACTCCTAACTCATACAAAATATTTATCCATTCTAAAATTTACATATTACCAATCACCTATTGTGTAATATCCTATAAGATCAAATGTTAACACCACATCAAGTATAATATGTGCCATTGTATAATTAACAAAAAAAAAAGAAAAAGAAAAAAAAAACAACTAGCTAGGTGTTTCAATAATGTCTAATACACATGAAAACAATTATAGCATGAGGAAATCATCCGCTCATATGAATATGAACTATACTATCCACTAACTCTATCGTAAGATTTCATTTAACACTGATGTCTAACATGCTCTAATTTTAACTCCACAACAAGTGATACATGTTCTAATTTGTAATCTATGAACAAATCACTTAACCAAGGATTTCAAATATCATAATAACGCACAACAACAACATAAAAACATAGCTATCACAATTTCGATAAAAAGAAAACCCTAACATTGATTTTATCTAATTTATATGTATGCAAATGATTTGTGTAAAAAAAAAAAAAACATGCAATTGGGAAATCAAGTTGTTTACCTTCGAATCCAAGTGACAAAATTGCAACAAAATAAGTTGGGAGTGTTAGATTGGAGGGGAAAGTGAATTTTCGACTAAGAGAGATGTTAAGGTGTTTTAGTTTGAGTTTAGGTTGTGTTTTGGAAAAAAATGCAAAGGGAAGACTTATAGTGTAGTGAAGGTGCTTTCTAGAAGCACGCTTTCTTTATTATGCGTTAAAGAAGAAGGTGTACTTCTGGAAGGCACCTTCTTTTTTATTTTTTAAAAAACAGAAGGTACTTTTGTGAAAAGCACTGTCTTACCCCCTACACATAATATTTTTTTCATAATTCCCTTTTTTAAAAATTTTTTTTTCGAGTACATTCGTCATATATGTTATACTAAGGCATAAAATATATGTACAAAGAAAAAAACACAATATAGAAGCACCTAATCTATGACAATAGAACAATTTGCACCATAAGCTGAGTTTTGTACCTTAATAGTCCCCTTTTCGAAAAGTATTATGAAAAGGGGCTTAAGAAGAAACTTAATCCCTCATTAGGTTAGGGAAGGTGCACGTACCTTCCCTATTCACTTTTTTTACATTGAAAGCATTTATAAAGCCCGTGATTTCAACGAAAAAAATTCTTGAAAGTGAAGGTACTATAAGTATTATGCCTTCTTTACAATGAAGGCGCAATTCTTGAATGGGCCTTCCCTTTTCGTGCGAAGAAAGGAAAGTGCATATAAGTATTGCGCCTTCCTTTAACACTTCCCCTATCCCCTTATCTATTTGACAAGGGCCTTGAATATATGTAAAGTAATAAAATGTACATTGAAGACAAAGTAAAACATCCTCTTAATATTAATAGCCTAGAACCTGCAAGTGCTATATACAAGTACATGAATTCCCAGGATCTATAACTCAGCACATCTACAAATAGGCTAATAGACTACCTAACACGATTGAACCTGTTAAATGAGATAGAATATTAAAAGGTATAATTATATTAAACAAATGAAAGCAAGTGAATAGCAAGCTAATGTATGATGTCATTTACAATATCCCTATACACATCTAAGGGTAGATGACGAAGATATATAATAAACTAACTAGGTAATACAAAAGTGTTCATATATAACTATTTCTTCTCATATCTTGTTAGGTGTTTCCTGAATCGGGTGAGTAAGGACGGCTTTTGACTGGATGTACCTTCAGATGGCTGAAGCTTAGATAGATAGGGGGGCGAGGGTTAAGGTATCACTAAGGTCTGTAAGAGGTACAGGACAAGACTGCAATGGTGGTTATTAGGTAACACCTTCCCCCATGTCTAAACATTACATCTAACCGATGTGCTGCTTATAAGGAGCTGGCAGGGTGTGCTGCAGAGACATGCTATAAGTACTTAAGGTGCAAAACGAGCTGGGGTTGGTGCTGGAGTTATTAATAGGTACAATAGTGCTATTAATCTCGCACAGGTCAATGGAATGGTGAGATCTCGATGGCACGTTGTTGTTTCGATGTTCTTAACCACATGTTCAACCTCCTTTGGTATAAACTCTATCCCTAACCCATAGATGAGGAGGTGGTATAAGGTGTGGTACAACTACCTCATATGGAAACAAGATCAATCCATCGTGCTCCTTGAGATGCTTATGGTCGCCGTCGATGACCCTATGGGCAATGTCCAAATCATTAGATAGTCATGCCCGATGAAGAATATTCGCCTGCATTGTACGAAACAAACAACATTACAGTTATGCATGATGCATTGTGTAAAATGATTAGTTAAGAGGAAGTAGGCTTGCTAAGTGTCCCATGATCGATCATGATGGGTAATGTATCAGCATATATGCTTCTTGTAAACTCTTTAAATTTAGCCATTTGAGTGTAGAATTGAACTCGAATACTGTAAATAATTTTCTTAAGTCAACAAAGTTGATAAATTTAAAATTGATTAAAATTTTAATTAGGAAACCTAAAACGAATATAAAAACATTAATATATTGATTGAAACCCTAATTGCATATAAAAATCTTAAACCCTATATGTATGTAAACATAAAAGATTGACTCCAAACTTGATAAAAACCCTAAATCCAACATCTTAAGCTTATAAAACATATAAATTTTACACTAACAGTGATAAAACCCTAATCGGGTATAACTATCAACTAATACGTGTAATAGCGTAAAATCATTAACGAAGAAATAGAGATAATTTATAAATGTTAATAATTGTAAGAGTACTAAATTAATTTATAAGATTGATAATATTATTTTATAATTGTAAGTAGCTATATATATATATAAATAAATTAGTGTTATATGAATTTAAATATTTGAACTTAATTTTTATTACTAATTTGTTGTTTATGTATTATATAGTACATGTTAATTTTATATTTTATAATTTTATCTATAATTATAATATATATTATTATAAATATTATTTATAAGGTTAGAAATATTTAAGGAAAAAAATCTAAAAAAAGAATTATTTTATATATTTAATTATTTATTTCCTTATTATTCCTTCTTCCTTATTTTTTTCCTTTTTATTTCCTTTTTCTTTTCCAATTTATAATGGTTACATGTATACGAGATATTATTATTTTTAATTTTGACCAAAAGTCAAAATGTCATTTTCAAACATTAATTTCTCCTTCTTAGCATTTTCTTTTCTTTTTCTTTTTCTTCTCCTTTCCTCTCCCCATTGCCGTAAGCCATGTGTTCGAGAATTCCAAATTTTTTTTCTAACTTCTATCATTAAATGACAACAAATTGAGGCACTCATCGTTATCTTTTGGCCAACACCCATCTCTCCCCCATCTTCATCTTCTTCCTTTGTTTTTTTTTTTTCCTCATTTTCATCCTTAATTACCATTCCACTTTCACATATACTATATACCCCATATTTAATCAACATCAAGAGGGGAATAAGAGAGGGATTTGTTCATCAACTTTCCTTAAGAACAAGTAAGTATATAATCTTTGTATTATATTAGTATTTTTTTTTTCAGATATAAAATTAGGTTTCATGTATTTTCTTTCATATTTTATTGTATTTCCATGTTTATGTATTATGAGTTATTTAGTAAAACAAACACATCTAATAGTAGAAATCTTATGTACATGATGTAATTTAATGTATACAACCTATTCCTTTTAGAGTGTATTTACATGTCTATGTATATATACTTAGATATACCTAATATATACTTATATGCATGAGCATGTCTTAAGCTAGTTATGTATGTGTACATATATGAACTATATGTGTATGACTCTAGTAGAAAGTATTATAAATACATATATATGTAAATAAGTAGAAAAATACAAATAGATATATATGTCTATATACATGCGCCTCTGTATATATACTATAGTATGTACATAAACATATACAAAGGTAAATTAAGTATTTATACATACATACATATATATATATATATATATATGAAAATCGAAAATTACATAAGTAAATATATATTTATTATATCAAATAGATTAAGAAAACATAAATATATATATATATAGATATGCTTATACAATATGTATAATACTGAGTATAAATACGTGTATATGTATATGTATAGATATACGTATACTAATAGTTTAGTATAAGTATATATACGTATATATATATAAGTACACATACTAATATGCTAAGTATATATAAATAATTAAGGATACATATGTACATATATATGCATGCATAAAATACAAGTGCATACATACTTATAATATACTTAATTAAGATAACATAATATAATAAAAATATATATAGATATAGATATAATATGGGCTAAAGCCCATAAAGAAGAAATTGGAGCCCATATATAATAAATAATGAATAATAATAACCTATATAAGTATATATATATTAATATTACAAAATTTAAAAAATTAATTAAAAATTTAAAATTAGGAAAATTAACAAATATACAACGTGGACCAATAGGAAGTTGCCACATCAGCATTCCTTCATTAGAAATAGCAAATCATAAAGAAAATAAGAAAAAAATAATAATC
Organism: Lumnitzera racemosa; assembly: GCA_024138005.1. Taxonomy (NCBI): domain Eukaryota; kingdom Viridiplantae; phylum Streptophyta; class Magnoliopsida; order Myrtales; family Combretaceae; genus Lumnitzera; species Lumnitzera racemosa. Next base: position 50,453,854 of record JAMXBC010000007.1, read on the forward strand.
ATTAATTAAATAGAAAATTACAAATATAACAAAAGGTGATTTAAGTAGGAATTCAGCCTTAAAATAGTGAAATAAGTAAAAGATTATAAAATAGACTAAAAAAAAGAAAAATTCAAAAAATATAAAATTTCAAAATTAATTAAATCATAAATAAATAGAGAAAAGCTTAAAATAATAACTTAAAAATATTTATATCAAAATAATAAAATTCATAATATTTTAAGACCATGATGAAAAGTACATATTATAACGTCCAAAACGAACTCTTCTACATGAAAAGTATGTCGGAAAACAATGAAAATCGACCACAAGATCATAAAAATTGTAATTATAATGAAAAAGTTATAGGTGATTAAAGATTTAAGATAAACCAAGAAAAATAAATAGAATAACTAAGTTAATTAACTTAATAAAGGAATAATGAGGAAAAACAAATAACTAAATACATAAAATACCATAATTTACAAATATACAGATATATTTACTATTTACCTTAATAAATAAGTTAAACTATATTCAAGTCATACTTGGCTTATAATGGGAAATTAGACAAATAATTATAAATATTTAATTAACCGAAAAACCTAGTTTTTAAGAATACTTATAAGTTTTTACTATCTTTTAGGTACCCGATTATCAAGTTTTGGAAATCTTAAAGGTTTAAAAAGTGAGTACTAACCTAGGTGGAGGAGTTTTGATGATCTGCCATCTGCTTACCGTTTGATGTTTGTATGTTGGTTGTTTGGTTGATACTGATTATTTGTTGAATGACCGTTTTGCTTGTGTGTTATTATCCTTGTGATCATCTTCTTAAGCAAGTAATTATAAATATTTGATCAAAATAACCTGTTATATTTATCGCATGTCTATGATTCAATTAGTATACTGGTGGAAAGTGCAAACTTTGCATATTTTTAAGAAAAGTATTTTTGGAAAACATTTTTTCCAATTCTAAACATATTTTTGGTATGAATTTTGAGAGGGCTTATAGTGCCTGTAAATGATATTTTATCGTTGAGGCAAAACTAGCACAATCTCTCCAAATGATTAAGAGAGGACTTGCATATTTGTATCCATGAGGCCTTGGATCTATTTTGATAGCAAGATGACTCGCTTTTTTGTGCCTGAAGGGCCTTAGATATAGTAGATGACCTTAGTTAGGGTTCGCTTATTTTGATTGATATTTCTTTCTTGGTTAGGGTAATAGTTAAGTGTTGTTTAGAGAGACGGTACCTTCAAGTAGTCTCATGGAGTTAAGGTGAGGTGCTCCGTAGGGTAAGTGCGGAGGATAATTGATGTATAGACAACGTAAATTTACACCTTCCATAGTTCCAAACTTCTATGGTTGTATTGTTTACATTCGCTACGTATTCATTCATTTCTCATGTAGATAGATTGCATATGTGCTAATAATGCTTGATAACTTGCTTGATAACTTGCTTGAATGGTAGTAGTAGTAAGGAATGAATTTACGGAGCTATGGTTTGCTCATTTCTCTATTGTTTCCTTTGCATGTTCATTTAAATTGGGACTGTGATGAATTTTGAGCTTTAAGTACAAATGAAAGATAGGTTTGACAGTGTTAAGGTTAATTGAGAAGTGTATAACTGGTATCAAAACATTTGTATATATAAAATATTTATATATTAGAATTATTAATAATTTAATATTTCTTATAGTTTATAAAATTAAATTACTCTATCTTATTATTTGATAGGGAATACCAATTTTTTGTGATTTTGATGGACTATGGCATGTTGGACATCTGTGATCATTTATATTTTATAGTAAGTTAGTTAATTAAAATAAAAAACTTTAGTGACTAATTATTTAGAATCTAGTAATTTCTAACTTGCAAGGTGATTTTCGTATTATGAATACATACGTGATATGAAAATTTTAAGCAGTCTTATTAGGCTCTTTTTAAAATCATAACACTCCCTATAGTAGTTATAGTAAGCAGGATCAATACCTTGAGGTCCCTATGGTTGAACTAACTACATGTAGCTGTTTGCCTAAGTGGCTATGTATTCTCGATGCGCAACTATCCAATCTATTTGTATCTTACTCCTAAGGTCGATTTAGTATAGCTCCTCGCTCGTATTCACATTCATTGGAACCATTTGGAACCCCTCAAATTGTTAGATCACACGTTTAGGAAGTGCTACTCTACAATTTGAAAGCAAATGAGTGATACCTTAGCTGTCCAAACAGCTCGGCTGATATACAAGCTCAATTCTAATAGGATTAACTCTAATATTTGCACAGATTCGTTGGAGGAAGTGAATAAAGTTCAAATCCTTTCTTATCTTCAGCTTTTTTATCGACTTCTTATTATATTGCGAACTGATACTTCTATTTACGATGTTGGCTCTAACATATACAGTAATTTTCACATAGTTCCAATCCTTTCCCATCTTTAACTTTTTTACTTGCTCCTTTTCATATTGCGAACTGGTACTTCTATTCACGATGTTGCCTCTAACATACATAGTAATTTTCACATAATTAGCTATTCTCAACCTACTGATCCAGTAATTTGAAAATGAGTTAATCCCATGCAATTTTATGTAATACGTAGCATTTACACAATTTTACTTCTTGGTGAAGTGTTTCATCACATACTATACATGCATACAAGATCGCTTAACTAATGTACAAGTTAAATCAACTACATTTTATAGGTGGTATTCCTATTTTCTTATGTTATTATTATAAGTTATCTAACTATAGACTAGCACACGTTAACAAAATACTAAATTTATGAACATAGTATACTAATTTTCTTTAACTACTATAAAGTATTTTAACAATATAATTTGCATATTATAAAAATAAATGAGGAAAAAAGAAAGAGACTAATTTTACTTACCGATAAGTAAAGAAAACGAGATTATATTATCGATTGAAGAGTGAAATTTAGAGAGTGATGAAGATTTCAAAAGATGAAGTAGGATAGAATGAGTTTTGATCACAAAAATTTCGATATATATATGAAAGGTAAGAAGGCGCAAAATTTGTTCCACCTTTAATTTAAAGTAAAGGCACAATAAGGCACAATCTAAGTATGCACCTTCTTCTTTAGCTAAGCATGTGCTTTTCTTTGCTAATTTTCTTTTTTTTTAATCGAAAGTGCTTTTCCTAATCTGCTCACATATTAATTTTCTGACCCCCTTTTCTTAATATCTTTTGGAAAGTGTCCATTGAGGTAGAAAATTCCTACAAGCTAAGGTCAAGAATACACAGCCTAACTAGACCAACATTGGCGGAGAATTCAATCTCATATTTCCCTCGGTTGCATCGATACACTCGTATTTTTTCTGTCTTCCCTATGCTCTTCCTCTAACTCACACCTCTCTCTGTCTCTCTGTCTCTCTGTCTCTCTCTCTCTCTCTCTCTCTCTCTCTCTCTGTGAGGTACGTAAGTAATGCTGGACTCACTCAATCAGATCCTGTAATACATTTCTTGACAATTGTCTCTACTCTGGTGCAGCATAAAGCTGAATCACAATGGAGGCCACTATGCCCGTGTGCAAGTCTGTCACTTCACCTCCAGTAAGAAATGCTTATTCATTCACCTTTGTTCTTTAATTTATGGGAATTCGTCTCGGTTGTTTGATAAGATATTTCAAAATAAACATTGCATCCATTTAAAACTTCCATAGGCTCGCGTTCTGATATTCTGCTTATTCTACTGCGAAGCGGGGTTGTTGGTTATTTTATTTGATCTGAAGGTTTAATTTTGTGTTTTGTAATCTTCATGAAAAGAATGTAGTATGGAATAGGGGATTATGACACTCACTGTGTGTACAGCAGATGTATTTTTTCATTTTCCCCTTCTTTAGGAGGGAAAAACGTTTTCCAAGAGTTGTGGGATTAGAACAACTTGGAATTTCAGTGGACTGGTTCTTTCCATTTTTTCTTTTTCTTCTCTTTGATTGGTTTCTGTGAATTTTTGTAATCGGAGAAGTTGACAATGGGATGTGAGAAGTTAGTAAGACGAGGCCAAGTAGTAGTGAAACTTCTCAGCTCCATTAGTGTCCCATCTGTGTCTTGATTTTTAATTTAGAAAGTACAGTGCGTGATTGGTGAGTCTATGGATGAAGACAGTAAATGAGGGCAGAGAAATATTGTCCTCAGAGTAGTTTTCTTTAGTTAGTTGCCTATGGGAAACATTCTCTTGTTATATTCAGCAGGCTTCATTTCCAGGTATTACCTAAATGATTAGTAATGTTTGTGCTTCTTCGTTGAGTGCATTATTTCCTGGATTTTTGTCAGTTGGATTATGGACGTGTGCGTAAATTCACTAGCATTTCCTTTATGGTCCTTACGTTTCTGTTGCAGGTTTTGTTTTATGGAAGAACATCTGGTATTCAGAGTTCTCAATGCAGCTTCATGGTAGGAAACAAAATTAACTTTCCCATACGGAAGGCTCATGCTGTTCAAATTAGTCATAAATCCAAGAGGCATGGTGGAGCCCTTAACACAACATGCCGTGCAGAGAAGATCCTTGTGGCAAATAGAGGGGAAATTGCTGTTCGTGTTATTCGAACTGCTCATGAAATGGGTATCCCTTGTGTTGCAGTCTATTCAACTATAGATAAGGATGCACTTCATGTCAAACTTGCAGATGAATCGGTTTGCATTGGAGAGGCACCAAGCAGCCAATCGTAAGTAGTTCAAAGACATGTAGTTTTATCTTCTATTTTGACAATGTCATAATCTGGAACTAGATTATTTTATGCATGGCATGAATTTCCTGGAAGATGAAATTTGATCTAGAGATGCTTTAGGCCGATTGTTTACTAAATGAAGGATTTTCCTCATGGTTCGTGCTCTCAACAAATGGACTCATCTTCAGCATAGGATAATCCTTGAATCAGTTAAATTTAATAATATGACCAACTCATCTAAAAGCTTTATTTAATTAATATAGGTATAGTTTCAAACTTCATATTTCAATAATATCATGGGATCACAGAAGCAAGCATTGTTGGAAATTGGCTTTTGAGTCAGAAACTTTCTGTGGAATCAAAATATCTAACAGTGAGATCAGAGACATCCTTGGAATATATTCCCATTCACTGTTTAGTTGTATTGTACTTAAACTTGCATCTTTTCCATATGGGCCTTGGACTCTATGGAAGACAATAAATTACAGGGAAGGATAGCATTTGGAATGACGTGACACAATAGGTTCAAGTTTGCTTGATTTTCATAGGAATTCAAACAATGTTTTGCAGAGCATCCTAACATTTCTGGAAGTTTTGAGAAGGAGAATTAGATGGTTTAAGCTATGGCAGAGTAGTTTCCTGATATTCGAGATAACTGATCTATTCTAGTGGGAAATGTTTTCCATTCATTAATATATTCTGCATTTTCTAATCCAGGAAACATTGTCTGTGATCAGATGCAGTGCCAATTGATATTTCAACTGATTTGCGTTCTTCATAACTCGTAGTCCCTTGTCATGTTCAATTGGAGTTTCCTCGATGCAACTTGTCTGAATACTTAAACATGCCACTTCCTCATACATGAGTCAAGAGTAAACTTATATGAATTGCCACTTACCTGAGCATTCCATGTGCTACTTGCACCATACTACAAAAAGAAAAGAAAAAAGGCCACCGAAGTAGAAAAGGAAAGGACCTCTCTTCATAAGGATGCCTCTATTGGGTATCAGCAGATTGCATGAAAAGTCTTGAAATTGTGGTTTATGAAAATGCTGCTTGATACAATTGGTTGACTCTCACCAGTTCATTTATCTTTGCAACTGGTTTTTGATATATCCCATCAGTCACATCTAGGTGAACTCTTCTATGCTTGTCATGTATGTATGAAATCAAATCAAACCTTTGCAGCATTAAAACGTCTTATTCATAAAGTATCTCTTAAAGTTTAAAATCTCTTGGAAGTTTTTTAAATGAAGGGTGATTGGCTGAAGCTGGAAGCTGCAAGAAGAAAGCTCAAAGCTACTTTATAGTCTCTGTATTTTGAAACCTCTTGTTAGGGAATCATATCTCTAACTGCAAAGGAAGCATATCTGTAAATGAGGATATTAATCTACATTATAATTAGTATTTTAACTGAGAATCTGATGAGTTGATTAATCTTATTTTGACAGGTATTTACTGATCCCAAATGTTCTATCTGCTGCTGTTAGCCGTGGATGTACCATGCTTCATCCTGGTTATGGGTTCCTTGCTGAAAATGCAGTATTTGTTGAAATGTGCAGAGAGCATGGAATCAATTTTATAGGACCTAATGTAAGTTCGGCCAATGAGAAAATCTGATTTTGCAGTAAGTTCAGAGTATTTACCATTGTGAAGGATATAGCCAAAAGCAATATAATTGTGATAGCTGTCTGCTATTTGACTTTAGCATTCGAAAAAACATAATCTATTTATCTTGGACTTTGGTGCAGCCTGATAGTATCCGTGTCATGGGTGACAAATCAACTGCTAGAGACACGATGAAGAATGCTGGTGTTCCCACTGTACCAGGAAGTGATGGTTTATTGCAGGTACTCTTATATGTTTAGTCTAGACAAGTCTTGATGATTTATATTGTTGTCTGTATCAGGAATTAGGTAAAAAATTATAATTTATTTTCTTCTGACCCTTTTTCTATCCATCTAGACCATTTTACTCAAGCACCTTACAACTGTATGTAGATTAGTGTTGGTGTTTAGATTGAAATTTGTCTTTTGCTTCAGACCACTGAGGAAGCAGTTAAGCTTGCCAATGAGATTGGTTTCCCAGTGATGATTAAGGTAACTCATCTTGTCTCATGATCTGTGCTATGTAGGCTTGAGCCAGTGCACGTCAGGTGTATATGTGATGCTTACCATTTTCACTCAAATCATATATCTGCTTGGATACTTTGGGTAAATGATGCATTAGCAAGGGATGATCTTGAATGGATTTTTACTGCTTTGTGACTGATGTAAGGCCTTGCATTTGCGAGATGACATTTATTTATTTTTTTGCTCCAAAAATTTATTTAATTTCAACAAATGAATCTCTACTGAGAAAAGGAGATCCAAGCAGAATGAATAGGAAGAAAGGTGATTCTTTATCTTTGTTCAGTCTGTTCATCTATCTGCCTATACAGTTGGGGTTGGTGCCATGATCCTCAATGGAACTGGGGAAGGGCAAACTGGCTTTGGTTGTCTGATTACTCAAGTGGTTCTTAGACTAGCTGTTTAGGTTACAAGGTTGGGGTAATTCTCACTCAGTTCAAAAAAATATACCCACTCAGTTCACTGTAGGAGTGGAACCTCCAAAGCTGGTCCCAATTGGAACTGAGTATGGAACCGCCATAGAGTTTTATAAATACCATTATTTCATGAATCAGAAATTAAATTTGTAAGAAGAGTTTTTCTTACTCTAAATAATATGCTAGCCCTTGATCATAACCTCAAATAAGCAAATTTCTTAATTAAACAACAATTGTTATGTCTGGCCAAAAACAAAAGTGGTTATGTCACTAAAATATTAAATGTAAGATAGTTGATACTAAATTACTTCGATATACTCGATTGTCCATTAATTAAATACTTATTCTTGTATAACTAGTCACAAATTTTATTTTGATTTGTCTTGATCTTATCTATAGTAACAATGGCTAAACATTTGATGCTCTTTGATGTATCTGTCTCAATCAATGTACGTGTCTTGTATAAATGGCATACTTAGAATTGTTATTAATTAAATACTTATTCTTGTATAACCAGTAACGAATTTTATTTGATTTGTCCTAATCTTATCCATGGTAACAGTAACTAAGCGTTTGATGCCCTTTTATGTATCTATCTTAATCTATGTATGCGTTTGTGTATAAATGGGATACCTAGAATTTCTATTAATTGAAATTTTTAATATACACATGGTGATATATTATGACTCAAATCCCTAAAGAAAGAGTTCAATCCAAAAGATTAACCTGATAGATGGGAGAGTCTCTTAAACTTAAGTGCAACACTTAATTTATGTTATTTTCTCATGTGGGATTGTAACATTACCATTCCCTTTTGAAAGCCAATGCCCATATTGTTGTAATTTAGACCGCCTATTCTAAGTAACTTTTACTTTGAATTGTCCACTCTGAGTAGTTTTTACTCTGGATTGCCCATTCTGGGTAGTTGTTATTTTGGGTAGCTTATACTTTGCTTCACCGGATTGCTTTCTCTCAAGTTCTTCCTTTTCCAGGTAGCTTTCTCTTAGGTCAAAGGCGCCGTATGTGGGAAACGAACCCACGACCACTTGGTTGTTTTTGACCACTATCTTTTTTTTTTTTTTTTTTTTTTTTTATCGTGAAGAAACAAAAAACAAGTTGCTTATGTAGTGTAGGGTTTAAGGAATATGAAGAATTGAGAAAAAAGAGTTTAATTTCATTCTTTTTGTTGTTGTTTTTCTTTTTTTCTTTTTTTTTTTTTTCCCTTCATTGTGTGTGCGCATGTGTGTATGTGTGTGTTTTTTAAAATAAATATAGACTTTCTCCTTATCTCTGGGAGATAGGGTAGTTGAAGAACAAATATGCTTCCAATTGGAAAGTAAAATATTTTGAATGGGAAAGAAGGGGAGGGGGGAAGGGAAAGTAGAATAGAGTTGTACCTTTTCTGACATCTTGTGTAATTAAGGCAACAGCAGGTGGTGGAGGAAGAGGCATGCGTCTTGCTAAAGAGCCTGATGAGTTTGTAAAGCTGTTACAGGTACAACTACAATATGGGCCATGTTTCTTAGCTTTATGGATGTAGATATGGTTCTTATATTGTTACATATATTCCATTAATTGATGATTAGACTGGATTGTTGGTTGGTAGTCCATTGTTCGGGTATCATTCCATGTTTAAAGTAAAAGATATAGCTCCTTGCCAATTTCAGGCCATACCTTCTGCTTGGTCTAAATTTAAAGCTTCCAGTTCTGACTACTAACATCTTGGTAATTGTTGAAATTATGAGACACACTTCAGTGCAAATGCTCCTAAATACAGAGCTAAAAGCTCCTTACACTCTCAATTAGAGAAAATATGGAAAATGGCTGAATACTCTCTCACTACTACTTACCCCTATTTGTACTACTATTCTTCTATTTACATCCTACATGGCTACTCTGCATTGGACTCCCGAATTACCGCACTAGTATTACTATACTATATCTAATACCTACAAATGTATATCCAGGAAGTAAACTTGATTGATTTATTTGACATGTTTTGTCCTTGATGTTGGCTTCATACAGGATATCTTGCTGCAACTGTTTATGCAAATTCTTATTTGTAAGAGTATTTGCAGATGACAAAAAGGAAAAGATAGAATATATCTTATTTATTTTTCCAATAATGTTAAATGAGCATGTAGTATGTTTTCTTTCAACATAGAAACTGCCATCTTAAATCATGAAAATTCAACTTAGTAGACTAATGATATTTTTTACTATTCAGTCACTTGACAATGAATTCTGGAGACAATAATGGAGTATGGCATCTTCCTTTGAACAAAATGAGTGGGAGATGTATTTTTTTCTCATTGGGTATCTGGATTTCTAGTATGTAGCTCTGGGTGAATTGTTATCTAGGATGTGCTTGTTCAGTTAGTGCTTGACACTTTTCCAAGTCCCCATAATATAATGTGCTCTCTTTCTCATACGATCCCGTATGCATATTAATGAAAATACCTTTTGTGCCAGACAAAGGATGATTCCTGCAACTTATCTTGATAGTAGTATACAAAGCTTACCTTAAAGTAGAATCAGTCTTTTGGACCAAAAAAAAAAAAAGTATAATCAGTCTAATGCATTCACTCGATGCTATTTAATATTCTTTCTTTAAGGTATTATTATGACTTTTCTTTTTTGTGAACATTGAAAACAATATGGATATGTTGATAGAAGATCTAAAGAGGTTTTTTTCCCTTTTCTTTCCTAAGCAATGTACTCTAGGGTTGTCACTGGGAAACTCTGATCTTGTCAAGGATAGGGTTGAGAAAAGGGGAAGTTAGCAAATAGACAAAATTGCACGGCGAGGTGTAATAAATGATTTTCTATGAATTGGTTTGAAATTTGTGTTTAATTAGCTTATTTTTTATGCAGCAAGCTAAGAGTGAGGCTGCAGCTGCATTTGGTAATGATGGAGTCTATCTAGAGAAGTACATCCAGAATCCCAGGCATATTGAATTCCAGGTATTCTTTTCCAGCCCTTTGAATAGGCTCGAATCTCAACTAGTAAATCTTATGCTTGTGCTTTATGAGCCTGGGATTAGCACTTTTCCTTTGGCCATATTTAACTTCATATTTGATCTATGATCAGAGAAGAGCATTATGAAAAGACATGAATGGCAAAGTTCTGTTAGCTCAACTCATGAGAATGTCATTTACTCTTCCATATGATATAGCTATAATTCTGTTGTCATTGATTTAGTAGACAAACATGGAGTATATAGTTCTGAAAACTTATTTAGCTATTTATTTGTCTATTTCTTCATTTTGTCGAGAAATGAGATTTCATTTGGAAGTTGTCCCAGTGACTCAGATTGATGCTACGGCAACAGAGAAGAAAGCTATGAAATAAAAGCAAAAGTAATCAAAGAAAGTTCAAAAGAAAAGGAAAGAAAGAAGAGAGATTGACAGAGATGACTCATCAAATTCCTCACCGAAAAATCTATTCCCTTCTGTGTCTCTTTGTTCTTCTCCTTGTTGTCTAAATCAAATAAAGGAAGTGTATGTGTCACCAGTGTTTCAGCAAGAGTAAGCATATTGAGAGGTTGTGATATTGACTAAATGAAGTTCTTTCGGCCATATTTCCTCTGGGTTAAAGAGAGCAAAGCATCACACATCTTACTTCTGTTCTGAGAGAACAATATGGATATAGATGGTTGTGCAAAATCTAGATATCATAAGTATGCATTACCAATAAAGAATAATATGACTCTGGTCTCTAAGATCTTCAACAGGAAGAGTTTAACAAAAACCGTAACATTGAATCCTAGGATTCTTGCTTAGCCCCCAGCCCAAGCACACACGCCCCTTCCTTAGCGCCCAACCCCACCACAAGCACCAAGAAAAAAAAAAAAAAAAAAAAAAAAAAACTACAAAGAACAGGGAGAGCGGAAAAAAAAAAAGAACCTACAATTCGATCTCCATAGTATTTTTTTGAGGAATTTGTATAATGGATGCTGCTTACTGGGAACCTGTGCCCAGGAGATTCTTATGTAGAACCTCACTCCATGGGGTTTTATATTGTATTGATATGAATCTGGTCCTCAAAAATAAGCATTAAGATGGAATCTGCTGATGGAATGTATGCATTTGTGCATGTATATATAAGGTGTCTCCGACAACTTATAATTGAAAAAAGCTTTTTTTGTTGTCATGCTATAAGTTTGCTGCTAGAATGTTATATAAAAATACTAGGCTAAAATAATATTTTAGGCCATTTCCATGGCTCACGAACGAGTCTTCTTCTCTTGCTTGAGAAAAATGCAGGGGATGCCATTCTAATGGGTTTGTTTTAACTGATGTGTGGGTGATCATTATCAGTTTTTCCAGTTGAGTCATGTAACTTTTTATTTCAGTTTGGGTGTTAAAATGAGCAGCAAGTTGGAAAGATGCTTCTATGAGGCATGTCTGTACTTATGTATGTGTATTGGCTGGGTGTCTTATTGCGATTCATGAGATGAAATTTTACTCTATGCGCCAAAGTTGGTTATAGAATATTGCTACCAGTATTGGCTGTAAAAATGTTATCCTCAGAAAATCTTTGTCCCTTTACTCTTCCTTCTATTGTTTAAGAAGGATTGAGAAAAGTTGACATTGGTGCCTTTACCTTTTCGTCTATATAATATCTACGATAGCCTCTTTTTTTTTTTTGATAAGTAATCTAGAATGGAATACCTTATCTTTAAATTAAAATATCCTAATTTTTTTTCATAAATCAGTTCCTATTGTTTTTTTCATTTGGTGTTTGATGACATTATTTCCCTTGCCCCTTTTTTAACTTTCTTTTGATGAGAATCCCTATTTCTGTTTGGTCAATTATGTTTCACATAACTACATTATTGTAACAAATTCCTCAAATCTCTGTTTCCCTTCAGGTTCTTGCTGATAAATACAGTAATGTAGTTCATTTTGGAGAGCGTGATTGCAGCATCCAGGTACCTTTGGGAACCATCTCTCTCTCTCTCACAATTGGACATGCACATAAACACCACAAACATGCAAAGACACATAAATACATGCATTCACACTTATGCATAAAAATAGACAAAACAAACACAGGGTACCATGAATGCAGGTCGAGAAAACAAACACAAAAGATGCTTTTTCTGCTACCAATGGCCCTCTAGCTTTTCTTTTCTTCGTTTTGCCAAGTTAATTTATACTCTGATATTTTCATCAACTGGTTGGCATGCTTCTGTTCATGCTTGTGAAGAAAAATGTTGGCATTACCCCAAATGATTGGCCTGGTGGATAAGGCCCAAGAACTCTTGTGACACCTTACATGAGGTCTTGGCTTCAAATCCCACTATGGACCTTTCTTGTGATAACTAGTGTGGCAGTGCATGCACATTCTAGGGTCATTCACATACCCGAATGTCAGAGGTCCTAAAAAATGATATTATTTAGAAGTGGATCTATTTCTCAATGCTTTCATCTTGCTTTCATCAGGAAGCTTACTGAGTATCATTATTCTTGATAATCTGTATATCCAGAGACGGAATCAGAAACTACTTGAAGAAGCACCATCTCCAGCTCTGACCCCTGAGTTGAGAAGGGCAATGGGTGATGCAGCAATTGCAGCAGCAGCATCGATAGGATATATCGGTGTTGGAACCATTGAGTTCCTTTTGGATGAAAGAGGCTCTTTCTACTTTATGGAAATGAATACTAGAATTCAGGTTCACAGAACTCATCTTCTTAAAGATACTCTCCTCCCATAATGTTTTTGGTGATCTGTTGATATTTTCGGTGGCTTGGTTCCTCAGGTAGAGCATCCTGTAACAGAAATGATTTCTTCTGTTGATTTGATTGAAGAGCAAATTAGAGTGGCTATGGGGGAAAAGCTTCAATACAAGCAGGTATTAAGAAGTTACAATTACAATATAGAGCATAAAGAAAAGATATTCATTCTTAACCTTGCTTGTTCTCTTATGTGTATGTAGGAAGATATTGTGCTCCAAGGACATTCAATTGAATGCCGTATTAATGCTGAAGATGCATTTAAGGGATTCCGACCTGGACCAGGTACTATATAGGATGTCAAATGTAGGAAGTGTAATTCCTGAGCACATAAAAGCATAGTGCTCATAAAATTGTAGAGTTTTCAGTTTCCTTAATTTGTGTTCAATTTTAAATTACTCTTCTTTTAGGCCAATTTCATTGCTGAGAAATGACATGTATTCCCCTTTTTGTGAAGTATAAAGTATGTAATTTAGGAGTTAAATGGTAAGTATAGCAAAGAAAGTGAAAACTTACCAAAAGAAAAAGCAAGATTAGATGGAAGAAAGTGAAACTCTGTGCATCATTGCTGCTGCTTTGATATCTATAATTATGGAGTTTTTAACTTAACCATTAGCAAGATGGTCACAAAAAGTTGTTATTGATTCAAAAGAAAGTGAAACTCTATGCATCATTGCTGCTGCTTTGATATTTATAATTATGGAGTTTTTAACTTAACCATTAGCAAGATGGTCGCAAAAAGTTGTTATTGATTCAAGTTTGAACGTGATTATATTGTTTGGAATATACCAACACAAATCAATGATGAATTGAAACTGCTACACTTTTATCTTTTCCAGATGAATGTCCGTCTCATGTCTAGGTTTTTCTTTACAATTATTGTTTGATGTGTAGTGACAAACAATCTAGTCATTTCAGTTCATTGCTCGATTGCCCCTTATGAATTGTTAACTTCATGAATATCTGCTCCATTCTTTTTTCTTTTTTAAGCTTCTTTTCGATCCTTTTTCAGAAATAGTATTGCTATATTTCAATTTGTCTCTAATTGAATCACAGGGAGGATAACGTCGTACTTGCCTTCTGGAGGCCCATTTGTTCGTATGGATAGCCACGTCTATCCAGATTATGTGGTTCCTCCGAGTTATGATTCACTCCTTGGCAAGGTACATTGTCTTTTGTGTTTCCATTGATTTAATCCCATCTTTTTGCATACTTTACTTGTTAGCAAATGTCTTCTATGGTTACAGCCCTAAGTTTTAAACAAATAAAATTTCCATTTGATGAACTTATGACTTATGTAGTATGGCCTTCATATTTTAGTTGCTGTAAATAGGTGCATGCTATCTCTTCAATTGAGTTTAACTATGCAGGTGTAGAGGGCTAAGTTGGCTATATTAGTATATTAGGTTAAAACTACTATTAATTTGGATTTAACTTCTCGAGCTAAGTGACTAAATGAACTTGATCCTTATTTTGGGATAACTTAGGAAATTTGGCTTGGTGGGCATGGAATGTGATCAATGAATTGGTCTTGCTGCTCTCAAACTCTTTTGGATAGGTTCGTGCATTCAATAAGAAAGTCTACAAGTCTTGAGGCCTTAATAAGTTCATTGGGATAACTCTTGAATGAGTAAGTTTCATCTCATTCGTAGATCATATTCGTTGATCATCAAGGAGATCTGACGGATGTCATTAACTTCAATACTCTATACTTAGTCATGCTCCCATTTAACAACAATTTTGAGATCAAAGAAACATTATCAGAGTGTAGAAACTGTACTCATACATTTCAAACAGTTGTTCAAACAAAGAAGCCTAATTACTCAAGAACTGTTTGGTCGACACCCTAGCTCTTATTTGTCACTTGTGAATTTGAGATGCCAAGATTGTCTTTTCTGCCCTTATATGACTTTCTAAGTTAGTCTTCTATATACCATCTCCATCACTTCTCTCAAGTCACGTGAAACATGAGGTACACAAAACATATGTGAGCATACCAAGAATTGTTCAGTTGATGCCCTAGCTCTTGTTTGTCACTTTCCGAGATGCCAAGATTGCCTTTTCCACCTTTATATAACTCTTCAAGTCATTCTTCCATGTATCATCCCATATCATTACTCTAAGGTAGCATAAAACACAGGTGTAGACAAAACATATGTGAGCACAATAGTTGGATCCCCTCATCTACACGAGGACTGTTTATTCTACATTTGTTTGGATTCATTTAGTCTTTCAGCTTCAGTTTCATATGGTTAAAATGTGGGCTATCATACTGAAGGCCACAAGGATTGACTTATTTTTTGTAGAAATTACTTTAGGGGGACATCTTGATAGAAGGGAGTCATGGCATTCAATTATAATTAGGAGAATGCAGTAGTTTGTACATATTGGAAGAATAAAGTGGGCTTCCTAGATATGTGACCTCTCAATAGTCCTGCTTTTATGCAAATGGTTTGGAAGAGTCTAATAGGAAGAGAAGGGAGGGAAATTTTTGTGGTCATTAATTTTGTTCAATATATATAAAACTATAAGCATGCCTATAAGTCTTGAAGCTTTTAGACAAGTTCATTCCACTTCAAATCAAAATTTAACGTGGTATCAATGAAAGGTGTTGGTATGAATCCCCACATCACTGATTCACTCCCATTTAATAGTTTCATGTGGTGGGCTTGATAATATTGCAACCAAGATTTGAGGTATTAAAGTAAAAATACAAAATCAAGTGTATACTATTTAAACTTTCAATTCAAAATGGTATTGTATGTTTGATTCACTGTGGTTCTTTAGGTCTCTCAAATTTATTGCCTCACTTTCATGAATCTATGATATTACATCTCTGCTGAAGTGTTTTCTACTTTGATACTTCCGATAGTTAACAAAAAAGGATACTTTGATGCTTGGTTGCAGCTCATTGTCTGGGCACCAACTAGGGAAAAGGCCATTGAGCGAATGAAGAGGGCTCTTGATGACACTAAGATTACAGGTAAGTTCAAAAGTTAAGCTCAGCATATATTTAGTGACTGGTGTCTTGTCCTTGCAACTTTTACCCCTGTTCTCTGTTTTTCTTAGTCAGATTCTTTTAGATGATGGAATCAGGCAGTTTGAACCTTCTTTTCATTATCTCCAGTGCTAGAAAAAAAAAAAAAAATGAAAAGAAGAAGGAAAGAACTTTGGATTGTTCAACAAAATAGATTTTATGGTACAACAATAAGATGACAACTATATTTTTTGATATTCTCCTAATCAATCAACTGCCTTCAGGTGTTCCCACAACTATTGAATATCATAAACTCATCCTTGACATCGAGGTAAGCTGTTTTCTCTGCCTCTGTGGTATGTAGCTTCTTGGGAATGTTTTATTCAATCAAATTGGTTTCATTTATATGTTTTGCATCCTTTCCTTTCCCACACTCTACAGGATTTCAAAAATGGCAAAGTCGACACGGCATTTATTCCAAAGCATGAGGAGGAGCTGAAGGAGGTAAGGGAACCAAAAGGGACTAAGAAAACAAAAGAATGCTGTGGTCAATCATAAAAGAATTTGAAGGAAATGCCTCCTAGGAAGTTATTAAAGTCAGTTCATTTAGTAGCAGTTGATGCATATGTTTGCTACCAACATGCATTGACAGTTGACACAGTCCTTGGGTTATGATATCACAGATGGTTTGTCCCACTTGCTTGGTTGTTCCACCAGTAAAAGTTTTCTGGACTTGCTTCTCCTACCGTTCTAGATACTCATCTATGATAGCTTCTTTGTCCTTTTCTTTTTGCTTAAAATTAGATGTGATAAGCATATATTGACTGTATCAACTAGTTGCACAATAAATCGTATTGTTCTGCTCATTCTTTCTTCTTTGGCATTTCTCCAATCGTAAAGTTGTGGTGATTTTTTCATTTTTCATTGTCTTGCAGCCTCAACAGATGGTGGTGGCAACTCCAACAAAGTAATTGACCAGTGCAAGTACTTAGATTGATCCCTTTTTTGGGGAAATCACCACTTGTCAGAAGATTTTGATCCAAAATCAGTTGTCTTGTGCCATTGATTTCCTTTCTAGCCTTTATCTGAATTAATAATTATAGTTGGTGAGGAAAGCAAGCCTTCGGACAACATGTGCAAACATATGTCTGGGTTGATTCAGTCCCTGCTCGTATCATGGATGGACGCATCGTCAGAAAGCTACATGCCTTATTATCATGACAAAAGTATTTATTTAATGTGAGAGTTTAATCATTTGAGGTTGTTGCGTTTAAGTTGGGTCTGAGCTCCTGTATGACACTTAGGTGGATTCAGTGATTGAGTTTTCTTTGGTTTTATTTACAAGCTATTAAAGTGACATCGCCTTCTGCAGTTTATATCCGGGCCAGGGGCCGAAGGTTTGCTGCACTCCTCGAAAGGAGAACTACTTTGTCGATTTTGTTTTCAGTATCGCGGGTGGTGAGAATTAGCTGGGTCAGCCCAGTCCAATCCATCACTGGTCTAAGCTTAAACGGGCCAACCAACTAGACTCGTTTAACAAATGGGCAAATTTTTTTAGTCCAACCCAAGGTCAATGCACTGATCCATTGACGTTCGAATTCAGTGATGCTGGAACAAACTAATTTTTGATATTGAGTTAAAGCAATGCAATTTGAATTACAATTTTCAGTTCCCATTATTGTGATTTTGGCATTTGACCAAGTTTGGCTGTTATTAAAACTATTCAGCTGGATTTAGAACACGAGGAACACGCCTTCACACGATACCACTCGATTCTAAATGTTTCATGGTCAGTGTTTGAAATTTGACTTGCATCTATTCATTTTGAACGCTTCAGTTTTGTCTAGTATTATCTTCTATCATGGAATCACGTGAAAATCACTGTCGGCAAAACTTTACTCAAACCCTAAATATTCACGAAGATTGGAAAATTTAATATATTAAGAATAATGATAATAAAAGAGCCAATTACTTCGAAAGTAAAGGGTTCTGGTTGGAGCGAATTTTTGAACCTGATGTCAATTGAGCGGCCCAAAGCATCCCATCCCATAATAGCAATGGCATCAAATCTGGTGCTGGAACACACCTGGTCCTTGTTTTGGGTGGGCTAAAAAGAAAACTTTCTCTGTGGAAGTCGGATGCAGCAAACAACTCTTGGGGCATCTTTCTTTGAGACAATGGACAAGCTTTTTCTTACAATATGGTTTTCAACAAACTAATTACCTAAATACTGTCGAAAGATCCGATTTAGCCTTTTCGATTTGCATGAGTTGTATGGTAAATTTTCAAAGGACTTTGCACGGGTGATGCAATTTGTCAACATGACTAATACACTCCACACGTACAGCATGCAATGCAAGTAAGGTATGTTTTTCATGCCACCTGTATGCTATTAGCTTTTCACTAAGCTTGTTTTTCATGCCATAATACTTTGTCGCAGGATGAGTCGCTATTTCTTGGAAAAATCGCATTCAAACGTTGTGATTTATGAAGCATAATAAACTTGCAACTTTAGAATTCACATTTTCACAGTGAAATTTAAGATGCCATTTCTTTCTATTTCAATGTCAACGTATCATGGAAAATAAAAAAACTTAAATTATATCTAATAAATACGATTTTATAACCGTCATAAGAGAGTTAGTTTGATTGTGACAATTTTTTATGAAATAGTTTGTCCATAAGGGCAAACTCACCATTTTCTTCTCTTTCTTCCACTAGCAGAATAACATCATTTCTATATATATATATACATACACACACACCTTTTCTTATTTTATAAGACTATCAATTTATCTTATCTATCCCTAAGAATCCTCAAAATTTTCCCTTCCTATTGGGTTGAATAAAACTATTTACCTTTTTGAGTGACTTTATTCTTATCTTTCCTTTTGGACTTAAATCTTAAAAGGTGTCTCACACTATAGATTATATTGGTGTAGTAGGCTCCTTCCTAAAGGACCAGCCACATGACATTGTAGAAGAGTACGGGGTTGAACATTTTTTCGGAGTCGGTCACTTGTGTATTGTGTGATCTTACACTTTAGATGACCTTGCATTTGGAGAAGACTTGAATTTACCAATACAAGGAGGCTTGTGATTAGAGAAAGACATGGGGCTAGAAATAAGCCATCTTAACGGCTAGTGAGTCTATGTGATCGGTGAGGAAGCTTGAAACATCAATTCATTATTCTTTGAGTAGAGAGGCTAGGCGTTCTTTGCTTGATAAGATGTTTGTTTCTTAGTAGTAGAACTTTCATAGTACAACCTGTTTGTATAGTATTATGACTTATCTCAAATAAGGAAGAAGATGTGCTTATTTATAGATTTTGTATCTTGTCCTCATTCATTGGATGACTTTAGTGATCGGTAAACCAAATAAGTTTTCATAATATCTATTAGATGGTTCTGATAAATGATGAATGAGATGTTTAAAAGTTGTTGAACTGGTTCAACAATCCCTTTTCTTATATCTACTAAGCTGAATCTTTCTACCATATCTTTAAAAAATGGTCCAACTCTCGAAGTCTTGTCACTTAATTCAATAAATTACTCTTTGAAAAATATTTAGATTAAGGCCCTAAATTAACCCTTTGTATTCCCCCCCCCCCCCCCCCCCCCCCCAATCAAAAACTCTTCTAACAAAGTCTGAGGTTGCGGGGCATAAATTGAATATACGAGCTCTTCAAGTTGCTGAATTATTAGTTTGTTTCCTCGTGCGTCTGCGAAGTTTGGTATCTCTGCTATTGATGAGTCATGACACATCGATCTAGCTTCTGTGTGCAAATATATGTCACCGTGCAATAATGCAACATCATCCTTCTGTATATGTAATCTTAGCGTCCTCCTATAGCAATAAATTGAGTAAGCGTGACATAAGAAATTTGTCAATCTGGCTTTTTGCACATGCTTGTAGCGAAAAATAAATTCTCTTGAGTAAAAATGTGGCGGCCTCGCAAAAATTATGTTTCCCCAAGACCAACAATTTCCATAAAATGAACATGTATGGCCTGAATTTTATTTTTTCTTTTTTTCTTTTTTTTTTTTGGGTATTCCCGTATCTTGCACTTACCTGTAGTTGAAAAGTAAACTCTGTTGGTTGAAAATGCATTCTTATTACTCCAAATAGATGCTCCTTAGGTAAGAATAAACAATGGAATTCTATTGTATTTAAAAGTTAAATTCCATTGAGAAAGATAAATTCTTTCAAGATTAAATTTCTTGCAATAAGGAATTGAGTCTAGTTGGTTTGGTATGTTGGTCATTGGAGGTCATCTGTTCAAGCCTTCAAAATGCCCATTCTCCTAAATTAATGTGCCATTGCTTCATTTCTACGCTTCATTACTTCACCTTCATCTTAAATAGCGTTTATGGCCATTAAAACTATCTTTTGATAATATATTCTGCTTCCGTTATGTTCAATCCTTACCCCCTATAAATCGGATGCTTCACCAAGGTCTTCTTTACGGAACTTTCAAACACATGCTCTTCATATTGGAGTGTCGGTGAATTTAGAAATACTTTCCATGTAAGAATACTAAAATCCGTTAATGTAGGTTGTTTTATATATGTTTATGTCTGTCTGGTCGTATAAATTATTTACATATCTTCATTATTGCAATAAAGTCACCTGTGAAATATTGTTTTGTTATTATGACATTAGAGTAGAAAAAAATGTATATATAGTTAGAGCATTTTGATTGTAAGGGTTTTTCACAGTAATACTAGCAAAATAGTGATATTGTAATGCTATTATATTTATACTATTCATTTATTAAAACTAAATTTACACTGTTACTTTTATTAAAATAGCAAAGTATTTAACTTAAATAACAGGTTAATAGGTTTTGTGAATTAAAACAAAAACTAATTAACAAATAATATTAAATAATAATAAAATAACAAACCAAATAATATAAGAAATTCCAAAAAATAAAAAAAAAAACACAAACAAACTTTCACTTTCTCAAAGTAAAAAGAAAGTCTATCACGATAAAAACATATTGATCACAATATATACGGCTTGTTGTTTTTTTCAATAACATAATCCTTGAAGAATTCATCCTAGTATATTTTCTCATAATTTTTTCCTACTTCTTTCATGAAAATTTGTTCTTCTTTGTTAGGTTTTAGGGTTTTTGCGTTTTGATTCAACTATCGATAATAGATGTTAGGGTTCTTATGCTTTTTTGTCGTATTATTAGGTTTTTATGTTTGGGGGCTGCATTAAGTCCACGATTCATCATTTTGGTCAAGCAAATTAAGGTTTTTAAGATCTTTGATGGGGCTACTACTGTTGGGTAAAACTGTTGATAGTCCCAAGCCTTTATCAATAATTTGCATAGGGGGAAGTACATAAATTCAAGAATTGAGGAAGGCTTTTTTCTTTAAGCTTCACCATTGACAGTGATAATGGACGGTCAACAGTACATCACAATACAGATATATGGTTGATAGTCTATTATCATTGTTGACAGTTTTGTCTTTTTTGTTAACTACTTATGCAGTTTTTGTCAATAGTTTTGCATTACCCATCGATAATTTCTTTTTGCATTTGATTGTTTACTTTCCATAGTTCTATTACATATATGAGATAATATATTTAATAACTATATTACTAAATATCAATAAGGGTTTTAAGGATTAAAAAGTTACCATGAGAAACATAATACAACTCGACATATAACATTGACAACTCATGTTGTATTCTCTTAAGCTATATTTTATTGACAAGTGTTTGCCAAGCTTTGCAATGGTCGATAGCTCGATGCGAGACATACCTCGATTGAAGACATGGATTGAAGAAAGAGTGAGGAAAGTTGTACAAAAGTTTAACAAGATCCCAAGAGAATCGATAAGCTATTCAAGTTTTATTACTAGACTTTAATTGTGAATCACCTTAAAGTCATTTGTACCATGTTAATCTTCATTCTATTTAATAGGTGGTTATGTGGAATCTACCAAAAGCATTATCTGAAGAAAGATTGTCCACGCAAGGGAAATCAAAGCTTGAGGTTACACTTTTCCTTTCATATGATAGTTGTCTATCTAGGTTATATAGTTAATTGATTGATATGTAATATTGATGCAATTTTTGCAGGTCTTAGAGGAGAAACTAGATATTATATTCAAACAACAAAAAGAATTAAAAGAAGAAGTTCAAAAGATTGCAAGGGGAGATACCCCATTTCCAACATCTATGCAGAGTCAGTCAACAGTGTTGATGAATATTGTTTTTTCATCTAAGAAGGCATCTAAAGGTCTAATAGATGTGGAAGAGAAGAATGAGGACTTATGTAGAGATTCCTCTCCTCTTAAGGACTCAAACTTAAGTGATGATGGATGCATGAACATTGAGCCTTTACAAGAGATATTGCCTAACTGTGATGAAACAATCCCAAACAACAACAGTTAATTATTTATGCATCCTTTTATGTTTCTATTGCTTGAATTATCCAAAAACTATTTTGGCTTGAATGTTTTCTTTTCTTGTATTGCAATTAATTTACTTACTTACCCTTTTTTTTTTTAGCTTTAGGATGAAGTTGAATATAGTGTTGTGCATAGCCAGCAAAAAGATATCATGGTTGTCTGATTAGAAAGTCCGAGTCATACTCACTTGGTTGCATAGTCACATAGTCTAGAGACATGAGGGAAGAGAGGAGACTCTCACAATTAAATGTCACCTTACTTAAACACAACAATGATGGACAGGAAGAAGAAACTGATACCATGGTAGGCACCGATTAGTACTTCATACTTGGTCTTTGTTTTTTTTTCCCTCTCTTTTTGTCTAATGTCATACATATTCTAAATTTACCCATTCTCTTAACCATAAATCAATACATTAGGGATCATACAAAGAAGAATGATGAAGGTTTCTAGATTTGCATGCCCCAAGATGATGTGTGCAGAATCAATTATGTTTTTGATACGAGCTAGAAATCAGAGTAAGGTCATTGACCATGACTTATATAGTTGAAGCTTCTTACAAGATTAACATGCTTTAACATATGTTTCTACCATGTGCAATGAAACATTGGTGCAATTCGATCGTCATGTCATTCTATTGCGTAAGGATCTATATACATCGAGATCACTTGGGTGGTTGTGTAATAGGGTTATCGACTTAATGATTGGAATATGGGTCTATTCAAGAGGGAGTGATGATAGTAGGAGGAAGACATGAATTTTTCCTTGCACTTTTTGGGTAATAACTTACTACTTCGATATATGATTACTATGCCATGGAACTTTTTCTAATGAATCAACTTTTTAACACTAAATGTAGGCATACGTCTTCTTGGGAAAGACTAATCCGATTAGCTTCCATAACGACAACATCTTACATATTAGCGAATCCTTTTAAGAAAATTAAATCTATGTGAGAGGGTATGTACTCTATGGATACGGAACTTTACTGTCTCACATGACATTTGTTGAAATGTAAGTGTTGAGCCCATTTTCTAATGCAGGTGTTCACACCAATGAATCCATCAAATGAACATTGGTATATATTGAGCTACAAATAACTTGCGATGCCAGTATGGTGTATGATAGCATGCATAAATCACTAAATGACAAAAAGATTAGTGAAGTGAAGCAAGTAGTATATTGTTAGACTATCCACTCTTAGGCATATTACATGCATAGTGTAGTTGAGTTCTAAATATAACTATTCGATGGTGACAATTTGGCAGGTTGAATTAATGGATGATGTATTTTGATTGGAAGAATTTATAGACAAGGATTTCAGTCTTTTCAACAAAGTCATTTCCAATTCGCCAATTGAAATGAATGATAAAGTGCCACAACAAACGACTATAGGTGATGGATAATGCTCTTATTTGTTATACACTCATTCATACAATATAATGCAAAGTTTCAATGCTAGTAACATGATTCGTCTATTATAGTTCCAATTGTAGTGTAAATGTTCTCAAATGTCTGAAAACTAGAGGTTAAACAACTGAGATTAAAGGAAACGTATGACCTATCACAATTTTATGTCTTCTAATTTTCACTTAAACATTGATATTATCTTTGATGTTGTCTTACTCAACATACATGTTTCGTGTCACATATTGTGACCTACAGGGATCGATTGGACATCATGTTAGAGCTTATGAAGTTTGAATTAAATACAAAGAGGGATGATACAATCCAAAATGTACGTAATCACTATGAGATGACAAGAAACATTAAGACCCAATACAAAACCAAAAGAGCTTAATGAAGATAGCATGTGTAGAAAATTGTTGTTATTTTGTCTTCTTCTTTTTTTATTTTTATTTTTTTGTATAAATCTTGTAAATTGTATTCTTACCTCTAACATGTATCGACTCACTCCATTTAATGTACATATAAGTGAATGTTATTGTAAAGAAAGTAAATTTTTTCATAGCACTATTATATGCTAAACTCATATAATTTATTGTATTCTTATTTTAATTTATTCCCAATTTGCTGTATTTTGAATTTATAGTTTTCAAACCAACTAGTGTTGTTCTGCCATTACTACACTAAACTGTTGACAAGAGCAGTCAGGATGTTGGGAATGAATAATTTTGATATGAGGTAAGTACACCTATTAAATTCTAATATAGTCGATATGAGTCCAAGTTGATCCTTTATAGAGCTCGAGAAATAATACTAACCTTAGCTTTATTATCTAATTGGAAAATAGTGATGGGTTTGAATGAATTAAAAGAACTAAAAATTAATAAACTAACCTAATTATGAGACTTAAATAAATAATTTAGGAGGTGATAAAATTAAGAATTACTTTAAGAAGGCAAATAACATATTTATGAATTGTTTCACTCAAAGTTTAACATGTGATTGCCTAAAATCTATTCAATTTCATCTCTATTATTCTTGATCGGAGGAGTTTGCAATTAAATTTAATACCTTTCTTAAGCATATTAACCCTAACCTGAAATTACTTGCTGAAATCTCTTCACTTAATAATATAATCTAGGATTGCATTAATATACGATAAATTCCCACACAAAGATGATAACTTACTTGAAGAATCATGTATTTTATTTCTATGTATACATGTAATTCTCTTCAATTATGTCAAGATCTTATTACTTCTGTGATTTCTCAATTATTATGCTTGATATCATAAATTGATATCCTAGAAATATCAATTAACAATAAAAACATATAATTAAATCAAGAAAGATAGAAATTTTATTGAAAATTATTAATAAATCCATTAGTCACACGAAACCCTAAGTTTCACAATCTTAAATATAGTAATCTTAAGCTATTATGATGAATTTAGAAGAAAGTTGCAGCAAAATCAAGAAATAAATCATGAAAAAAACCCTTTTTATCGATGAGAAATCTCCTCAATCTTAAAGTTGGGTGATATTTCCACCTTTTCCTCCCTCTTCTCTTCAAATATCTTCTATTTTAATGTGTAAAGTGATTCCTAAAACCCTTCCAAGTCCTTATATAATATATTATAAAATTTCCTTTTTCATCACTAGATACGGCTTGGGACATGGTTGTATCCTAATGATTGTGTAACTCATTATCCTTGGGTGTTAGAATTGTTCCAAGGTGGGACATGGCCTAGGGATACTGTGTAACTTACTTACCTAAAATTTTTAACTTTTCTTATCATATGGATACAGCCTAGGGACACGGTTGTGTCCTCAGGTTATGCAACTTTTTGACCATCAACCTTGTTTTCCTTTGATAATGAGCCTCCTAATTAGATACGGTTGTGTCTTGCCTTAAAATTTCATAACTTCTTTATTTGAGCTTCAAGTTGACTGAAACTTGATTCCTTTTCTTCATTCTCAATTTGGACACATTTAAACCTTAAAATCAAAATTTTACTTAATTAAGTATCGATTTCTTTTAAAAACAACCAAAAATAAAAAGGGAAATGCTATAAAATCACCATATAAAGTGTATTTAACATAAGAGTAATGAATTATTCATAAGTTCAAATATTGTTAATAGTTTTTTAATGAATTATATTTGTTGAGGCCCAGAGACTGTAGATTGTATCCTTTTACTATCAATAGATAAGTGAAATTACTGTCCTTATTTTTACTGTAAGGGAAACTCATTTTACTGTGCTCAAATACTAACTTTACTATAAAGGAAGCTTCTTTTATGTTACTATGGTAAAATACTAGCTTTATCGTAAAAGAAGCCCGCTTTGTCGTAAAGAAATTCATTTTACCATAAACGAAACTCATTTTACTGTACTAAAATACTAGTTTTATTGTAGAGGTAAAGTAGCCCTACTTTATTGGGTAAAGAAATCCTCTTTTACTATAAAGAAAACTTCTTTTACCCCATTTTATTGTACTAAAATGCTAACTTTACCATAAAGAAAGCTTATTTTGCTGCAAAAGAACCCCATTTTCTTAGGATATTTGCCTAAGCTGTTTCAAATTCATTGACAAATTCTATATCAAACATGCAACTCTTGAAATCTCACAAAAAACCATTGCTATGAACATGAGACACTGCATTCCTCTCAAGTTTCCATGAACAAAGGCGGTGCTGTACCTAAGGATAAATAGAAATGATAGTTGCCCACGTTGCCTTATCTCTATCTATGATAATTGACATAGGCCGTTTACTTTTCATTATACGTACAAACACCTCAAGCAACTGGCTATACACCTCTTCCATCTCATAATTTAATAATGCACTACCAAAAATGCAAGTTTGATGGTGATGGTTAATACTGATCAATATGACCAATAGTATTAGGTACTCTAAAATATGCATAGTTGAGCTAACATGTCAAATTTGACCAAAACATTTGACTAAGCTCTCCTTCTTCATTTATGGTGTACTCATAAAAAAAACCTAAGATTGACTTCCTTTTAGCCTACTAGGAATGCTACTACTGCCTCAACATCACCATCAGAGGTATCCACCCACTTCTGCTTATTGATATAGTTGTATAGGTCTTTCTTTGTAAAGCCAACTTTCTCATATCTGCTTGCTTGATGAACTAGATATTTCATTATGTCATGTAGTTAGATAGTAGAACTTAAGATGCTCTTGATTTGAACTCAATCAGCATCTAACACAAACTTATTGGGATTTAAGAAACAAATCTACAAAGGTGGCTCAAGCTAGTGATTGTGCTCAGTATTTATAGCTAATACCTCCCAAAGTCCATCCTCCTCCTTGAGTTTACTTCTAAACATAGTTGGATAGCCAATTCTACTCAAGGCCCTTTCCTTTCTAACTTAGTTGGTGCTATTAAGATGTTGCTGATCCCTAAAACCCTCTCTATGGCAAACCCACAGATACAATCTCACCTGCTTCTACTCATTTTTTTTTTTACTATCACATAAATAAGTGCTAAACCCATTTATAGTAGTAGTGTACCTATTATAGAAATCCTTAGCTATTAAAAAAGATGCAAACTTTCTAACCACTAGAAGTTTAATTAAATGCAAACTTATATAAGATGACAAATAGTTAATGGTAATAACATTGCTATGTGGAGAAAAATCATCGCTTCCATCATCACCTAAGACTGGAATATTATGCAAATCATCATATGTAGCATTGATTTCGATATTGTGGTCATGAACATCATATTTGTCTTTATTGTCACAACCCAAATCAAACACATACCTACTAGAACCCACATTGTGATTGTAAGAGTTGCTATTTTTGTTATTTTGGGGTATTTAAGGTACACTTAGTGTTTTAGTGTGGAGAATTATGGGTTCACTAATGAAGGGAGTGCACTTTATAATAAAAATTTCGGCATATGAAACATTTTGATTTTAAAAGAAAATGTCAATAGTTTGATATTACTATCGATAGTGATGTGCCCATGTAAAAAACTGTTGATAGTACCATCCAACTATCAACTATCAACAGTAATGTGATCCATTTCAGTAAAACCCAACTCCTTTGTAGTAAAAGATCACGAAACATGGTAGATTTTTCCTAGTTGATGGTAAGTTAATCTATCAACAGTAATGTTAAACTGTCAATAGTCAGGTGCTTCATTCAACTAAAACCCAACTCCTTTGTAGTTAAAGATGTTCAAACATGGTAGGTTCTCTTTCATTGATGGTAACTTGAGTTGTCGATGTAACATTACATTGTAGACAGTTGTACTAAAAAAATAATTTATTTATTGTATTTAATTTTAATATACATGTCACTATAAAATTTACACTTCTATTGCATAAAATTTTTAACACTATATACAGATAGTAATATTACAAAACATAATTGTTGAACACAAAATTATATTTACTATACTAATGTTATTTATAAAGTATTGATATATGATCCTAGTGTAATGATATATAATATAGTACAGTATACTAGCAATGATATATATGAACTATACGTATATTATGTGCATGCTTTATATATGAATTATAAACATGTAGTATATACACATTTCGAATCAATAATAAACATACTATTTTATTTTGATAATAATATATATGGATTCCCACTATATGGATTATATATACAATTATATCATAACTATATAGTACATATCTTTTACTTTTAATGAATCATGAATCTAATTGGATGAACAAATATATATATATATATATATATATAAGATGGTTTATAGACAATGGTATGTATGGTTATATCCATATAAATTGTATGTACAAATTAGTGAATTATGTATAGATTTAGTATTTTTCATTAATCATAATGTATTTTATAGACAATAGCATGTACGGGTTTCATCCATATGAATTGTACATAAAATTTATTGACTTATATGAGTTGTGTATAGTTTTAGTGTTTTATAATAACTATAAAAGTAGTATGTGAAATAGTGCAAATTGCTACAACTTATCCCTTTCTTATAGAAAATGTATGAAACATTCAATGATTTCTAGATTATATGAATTTGACAATAATAATGTAAATGGTAAATGAAGAAAAATTACATAAATAATACTTTAAATGAATAAGAATTTAGGTGATAAGAAAATATTTTAAATGAAGGGAGGTAAAAAACAAAATTTTAATAATTAATTGCAAAAAGGAGAAGGCATATTGTATAAATAGAGACATTAATACTTAATTGTAAAAATGGAGAGGGATGTTATAACAATAGAGATATTTACATTTAATTATAAAAAGGGAGAGGGAAAATATTAAAAAAAAATTAATTAAATGGGAAAAGGGGAAAAGATGAAATGGAAATGGTAATTAATTAAATGGGAAAAGTAATTAAGTGGGAAAAAGGGAGGGAAAAGGTAACCCACTAACTTTCTATAGTAAGTTATCTTAACCAACGTTATCGTAACGCTATATTACTAGCATTGTTATAGAAAAATCCCTAATTGTAAGAATTTTAACTAAATAAATAATAAATTCTTAGGTAGTAACCAGTGATGATTAAATAATAACTAGTGAAATTGTTTGCAATACATATGCATGAGAAGCAATACTTTCCATGTAATAATATTAGAATCTATTATTGCAGGATATCTTATATATGTTTATGTTTGTCTAGTGATATAAATTATTTACATGTCCTAATTATTACAATAATATTAACTAATATTTTTGTGAAACAATTGTAAAATATTGTTTTGTTATTTATTATGACATCAGAGTAGCAAACAAAATGTATGCATAGTTGAGTATTTTAATTATAAGATTTTTAATTAAATAATTAATAATTTTTTAGGTTATTTTGTAATAAGTGATGATTAAATAAAAAGAACCAATGAAATTGTTTGTAATGCATATTATGTAATTTGTCATAATCACTATTAATTTGCCATTGTATATTACATGATTGTTTATAACGCATATTGTGTAATTTGTCATGTTGTGTTAAAATTCACTATACTTTTATATCAGATTATATATATGTTATAAGATAGGCATGTTGTAATTACAACATTTATATATTACATGAATGTTTTCATTATCCTTATACACCATTTGAATAAATATCATTATAGCAATGAAATTTATTATTAGAATAGAATGATATAATATTATTATAAGTGTGCGGGTTATGTGTTGTAATCATGATTTGTAATACATTGTTGTATATTATTCCATTTTTTACCATTCATTAGAATGTTTACATTTATCTTATGTGCATATATAAACATATTAATAATAAATGACTTAAGGAATTCTTAGAATATAAATATATAGGTAATAGGTTTTGTCTAACTATTGTTGATTATAGGAAGAAATAACAGAATATGATGTATATGATTATGTTGATTTATGGTAAAATTACTTTACATCCTTGTATTGCTGTAAATTGTTATCATGCGTATAGTATTATTATAGTTGTTAATATGATATATCACATTATGTATTGTAGTAATGTATCACATGTCATTTCATAATAAAGTAATAAATGTAGTTTTATCAATAATCAAACCATTATACTATTTGCAATAGATTGTAGGATATTTTATTAAAGTTATAATTTACTTTGAATACTTGTGCTGTTATGTTATAATTATATAATTAAAGTTTCATAATGTTGTATCTAATGTTAGTGTGTTATTATATTGCCATTAATAACCTATATGTACATTTTGTTGTAATGTGTTAATTTTGGTTTTCTTAATTGGTTCTTATTGTTTTATTTTTTAAGCAATTAATAAAATGATCAATTTTTTTTTCAAGAATCCTATAATTTATAAATCTAGTCAATTATATATTTATAATAAATATTCTATGAAAAAAAATAATTCATTTTTAAGAACAATTCTTAAATGGTCACACAAAAATAATTTCAAAATTGTAACAGTTAACATAGTATATTGAAGTCACGATTTCAAATTGTGTTGAAGTCACTTCAACTTATTATTTCAATCATCATGAAAAAATGGGATGTTGAACTCACGAATTCATCTAATTATAACCCCAATTAGCATTATTCCCCCTATCTATATCGACACACTAAACTTAGAAAAGAAAAATGAAAACTAGCGATGAGAGAGAGCCTTAAACTCTCAATCTACATGCATTAAACAGTGAAAATCCTACTAATTGGTCAAGATAAAGTAGTAGTTGTTTGTTTACCATTGTTGTTTCCCTTCAAATGTCGACAAATGGCTAACTTGAGTTCTCTTGACATGTTTCCACATTGTGGAACTTTACTTCTTCTATTATGTTACCAGGCAATTTAGAGGCCTCTAGTGTATCTTCACTTACACTACATAGCTGCATGAGTTAAACCTATAGGGGAAGATCGATACTAACTTCATGGTGACACATTCTACATTGCTAGAGCAATGGGCTAGTTATCATCACAGGATCATCAAATTAGAGCTATCTTTGGAAATGGTATAACCCTTAAATATGTGAATTGATATTGTTAGATTACCTAGTGAAACCTAAGTCAATTGAGAGTTATGCTTGGATACATGTTGTTTGCACAGCTTTATCTAACCTGGCTTTATTGTCTTTATATTACATATTAACTAAAAAGTTAATTGTTTAATAAATGTTGATTTCATTCATTACTTACCTTGTATGGAACATGTCAACATTCTGTTTGAGGCACTAGAGCTAGATGTGTAGTGCATTGATTCTAAGGTATCACATCTCGGCTTAGCATGGGATGTAGCATTACATAGGAATACTTGATAAAACCTTACCTTAACTTGCTTATCCGTCAAAAGAAAACTTTATTTATGTGATAATGGGGGTGCTACAATGGAGTTTAGCTGGATATATGGTTATAATTTATATGTACAGCCTAATATTTACATCAAAATATGAACCATTTTTTTTGCATCTTGAAAATAGTAAGACTTCTGACTTAATGCAAGTTCCATCCAAAAGTCGTTAACTTCAACTAATGCTCTCATAATACATCCTCCTTGGTGTTTGGCTCTTCATAATACTATTGTCATGAGGACAAAATATTTTCTCCCCTCAACAACTAAAGTAGAGCAAGGGTGGATAACAAACAATACAATATGGATAATATTCTTACTCAAAAATTTCAATCATAACCGCCGGGTTCAATTTTACACATACATTAACCGGATTAGAAATTTATTGCTAGCATTATAACATGTTATGCTCATGTGCATGGTATGCATTGGTATCGATATCCTATGCCCTTCCAATATACTTATTTGGTTAGTTGACTTATCCAGGAATCCGAATACAATGTCCAAGAACCTAAAGGTAACAAGGAGCGGCTTAAGAGTAGGATCCCCAAACTTATTAAAACATAAACCACTACATGTGGTTTGGAAATCTAGCATGTAGTTGGCTCAATAGATATGATGTAGTTCTATATGCTCAAAAGCTTAACTTTTATAAATCCAACAATTCACTTAATAAAACCTAGCTTCCATATGAAAAACCGACCTAGTAAAATCTCGGTTTTTAGAAAATCCTGACCTATAGGCTCTTTTTTGTACCATGCCATAAATGCATTAAATCACATGGTAAGCAATACCCTGCAAATTCAAATAGGCTTACTTATTACATATTAGCTCAACCTCTACTTAGTATCTTTATCAATTCTAAGACCTTGATATTGGGTTCACTTAAGTGAACACCTTGGGGAAAGGGTTAGTCCACAGATTACTTTTTAGGTTAGCGTAAACCATAGCAAGTGTCACCTCAATAACATGTAATGTAATTACAACAACCCAATTCAATATCATATCACCATTGAATCAACAACTATTATGACATATAAACTCCATTCAATACATCAAGCGATATGGTTCATAACTAAGCTTAGCCAAGCCAAAACATCATTGAGCACGTAAAGTTAAGAGTCTATATAAGTTTACTCAAGACAAATATGCACTTATCGGTGCTTGACAATAGTATAAATCCTACGCTTCGAGATATGGTTGTTCTTTAGCTATTACACCTAGGAAAGATATGATAACAAAGTTAACTATAGGCTAGAAACAATTCTGTATTAACTAGTTTTTGTATGCCTTACTGATGTTATGTTTTTAAATTTCAAAAAATTTTATCTTCTTCATTTATTGTTAAATTATAATGAATTTTATATTGTCCCAATAGCTATTTCAAGAACTACACAACTAAGTTAGAAAATATCCCTAAACTTTACAATACATGGTCTTCATCAAACGTTAAATACTAGAAAGGATAAATATACCTTAATATATTGAGTTGTAAATAAAAATATAATATTTTTATATGCATACTATGTATGTGTGAGGATGACAAGACATACACACATATACACATACAAAAGTATGTTTAAGTCGGGCCATATTCATAATTCCGTTTACATTTTATATTCATATATATATATATATATATTATACATATTTATTAACTTACGTGAAGTTTATCATATACATATGAGTTAATGCCTAAGGATATTTTATTATATGCTGCAATTATAAGAAGAACCATTCTTTATATATTATTAGGCTTTTGGTTCAAATTAACATGATAATGACATATGTACGTATGTATACTTGTTAGCATTGGAAAGACAATGTATTGCTAAAACAAGTTGTAAGTCTTTTAATCGAAGATATAAAATAACCTTCAATGCTTACCCTTGACCATCTGCTAATATTCACTAAATGAGGGAAAACACACTAAAAGATATGGTGGAAGCTTCTTACCCATAAGATATTGTTGAATTAAATTTCTATTCTATCTCTAGATCTTAAATCATTGATTGCTCCCTGG
Organism: Lumnitzera racemosa; assembly: GCA_024138005.1. Classification (NCBI taxonomy): domain Eukaryota; kingdom Viridiplantae; phylum Streptophyta; class Magnoliopsida; order Myrtales; family Combretaceae; genus Lumnitzera; species Lumnitzera racemosa. Next base: position 50,487,451 of record JAMXBC010000007.1, read on the forward strand.
GTTTCTCCCCTTTCAAAAACGGAATCCCTTTCTCTCTTTCTTTCCTTTCTCTCTTCCTCTTTCTTTCTCTAATGATTTCGTTTGATTCCATTGTAGTGTGATGGCCATATTTGTTGGCCACGAATCTTCCACCACCTAACTTTGTCTAGGGTGGTTGGATTATTACATTTATTTTTTAATTCTTTTTTTTTTCTTAAAGATATTTTGGAAAATTATTATATTTCATTTAATAGTTATCCTAATTTCTAGAATATTTGAAGAATATTCCTTTTTTTTTTTTTGCTATTAACATTATTAGTAAAGAATAATTCATAATCGCAATTTTCTTTTCTTATATATTGTCATTTTGGGTAAATTTTAATGTGATTTTCAATAAAAATATTAGTAACATATAATATATAATTAAGTTCTATTAATTATTTAGGATTTATTTATATACATCTTATATAGAATTTTACTCTCTAATATTAATTATAAGATTACTTAGTTGATTCCAAAAGATTTATCATTATGTAAAATTACAAAATTCTACGTTATAGCGATTAGACCTAATAAACTTAATAGTTCTAAGAAAATTACATATAAGTGAGCTTAATTTGAAACATTAAAGCTATATAGTTACTTATTTTAATTTTTTATTACCTAGTATGGAAACTCAACTTAATTCCAAGAATGTTGATATAAATCATAATTTCTAGAGTGTGTCTCAAGTATTAAATTTTTCATTTTATTTCTTATTAATTTATATAATTGCATATCTAAGTATAGGTATAATTCAGATATTTCTATACCTATAAATGCTTCCAATTGATCAAATGAAGAAGAGGTATCTAGCCAACTACATGTCATTTCTAAATGATTTTACTTGTTGATATAATTTTATTAAGTGCTAAATGAATATAAATTACTTTTACATTTTATCTTGTATCACCAGTAGAGCTAGTATAGATACCTTTGACTTAACTTATAAGAATATGTTTTTTTATAAAGGAAATGAACTACTCGAAAGTTAGTAGATCGGTTATGGGGTCTTACATAAGGAGTCGCTTCAGTGATGTAGTACCAGCAAGTCTTGATAATGCCAGAATTGATCACTCACCATTGCTTAAGCTACCCTAAAGAGGATCGTAGACACCCCATATTTGTACACCTGTAGTTTTAGGGATTTTTTTTTTTTATAGAATAGAGAAAAAAGGGTTCTAATTAAAAAAAAAAGAGTAAAAAGCATAGAAAAATATAAAAGCAAATAACAATAAGAAAAGTACAAAAAGATTCAAAAATTAAAAAAAAAAGAGAGGAAAAGTTAGAAATAAGAAAAGAATAAACAAAAATATGGACATAGGCTTTTTTTTTATGGTAATAATATTTTAGGAGTTTATTTGAGTCTAAATAGGTTTTCTTCTTTTATTTAGGCTTTGATAGATAGATTTTTATATACTTTGTTTCCAATAAAAAAGCAAGGCATAGGCTAACAACTCATTTGGTACTACACTTAGTCTTGATAAGGGGAATAAGCTAAGGATCTTGGGTTTGAGACTTATACTAGGCACTTTGTGTCTTATATTTTTCGTGGCCCTCATTGCCACATGTTTAGCATCCATTGGGCCGTGTATCATGCTTAGATAGGTAGTAAGATGCCATTGGCTCATGTTGTGACACGTACATGACACTACGTTAGCAATTCTCCTCCACTTTCTATCATTTTCTTCCTTTTTCCTAGCACATTCCCAACTTGGTCTCTCCTCTTCATGGCCTTTCTTGATCCCCTTTTTTTCATGATTTCAATACTTAGAATACTTTGAGTTGAACCCCAAAACACATGCAAATACATTCATTCAAAGGGTTAAAATGTGGTTTGAAAATCAAGAAAAGTTTGCAAACCTGAATTTTTATTCACTTTTCTTTTGCATGATTTAAGCTTGTTTAATGCAATTTGAATCTTCCAAATGAAATTTTAAGCAAAAATGATTGTTTAAGGATTACATTTGATTACTAATTTTAGTTGAAATTAATGCAAATTGGATTAAAATCAAATCAAATGATCAAATAGCCATTAAGATGAAATTTTGATTTTAATGCTAGATTGGACTTTCCAAAGCTTTGTTAAGGATCAAGAAGTATAAATAGAGGCCTAGGGATTCATTCCCATGATTAGTAGTCACTCAAAAACACCACAAACTACTCTTTTCTCTCTTTACCCACAACTAAGCTCTCTCTATCTAGAAATTACTTGAGCTGAAAGAAGCTTGAGCAAAATCAACCATCCAAAAAGCTTCCCTAGTTCAAGACCAACTCAAGGATACCTTTCTTGCCCATTATCGTGAACTTCATTGCCCTTAACAAACCAAACCCTAGCCATTATGACCCTAATTGGAAAACTACCATCCATAGTGGTTCTAAGTTGAATCTAAGCACATGACAAAACTCCTAATGCTCTAAAATCCCTGATACAGTTGATCTTTCACACCTAGCTACCTTCATGCGGCAACCCTAACACCTACACTACTATTGCCGTTGAATTTCTCTAACTATCGCAAACGGCCACTATTTGGCTATGGCATTAATCCTATGCCCTATATTGTCAATAGAATCCTCATAAATCTACACTCACATACTCATTTTAGCTATCGCGTTGCCTATAAATGCCCCATCTCAGTCATTACCTCTTTCTCTAACTTGCGACCTGCATTCAACTTTTTTGGAGCTTTAAAACTAACCTATGACTTGTGATCCACTCCTAACCTATGCCCTTGCTTTATACTTGCTTCAGTCCTCTTTTGTGTTGAATTTTGTTATTGGTTCTTTTTTTTTTATTTTTTATTCCATTGTAATAACAAGTCGAAAAAAAAGAAAGAATAAAAAAAAAAGAAAAGGAAAAAAAAAACAAGAAAAAGGAAAGGAAAGCTTAGTTTTGTAATTTACTTTTTACGCTTCGAAAAAAATTAATTAAAGAAAACATAAAATAAAACAAGGAAAGAAATAATGGAAAAATGTTTATTCGCTTAGGAAAATTTGATTTCAAAAATAAAAACTAATAAACTCTTTCCAAAGTTAGGGCCTCTATAAAATCTTTTTCAAGAAAATACAATAGTTAAAATTAGGACCCTTTAAAATTTTTCTTAAATAAAATTGAACCAAATTAAAATGTAAACTCATCTAGTCTTCAAAAATTACAAAAAACCAATACACCTAAATTTTATGGAATAAACTACGAAAGTTTGATCTCAAATAGCGGGTATGTAGTCAACGATACACAATTACAAAGCGACTTAAAATTTGAAAAAATTTATTTTTCCCCTTTGTGAATAATTAATTTTTTATTTTTATTTAATCCTTTTTGTAAATAAACATGATTTGTTGTTTTCTTTACTTATAAAATAGAAATTATTATTTCAAATTATAAAGGTATATTGAAAAGAAAATTTAAATTTGAAAAGTTAAAAGTGATACTTAATTAGGATTTAATAGGGTAGCTTCTAGATCCAGGATCTCTAGTTTCAAATCATTTTTTCAAAAATTGGTTTTTATAATCAACTTACTCAATTGGTTATAACTTAACTTTTTTCTTGACTTTAGTCAGATGATGACTCAAAAAGTATTTTTTTTTTAAATTAAAAAGAAAACCAAGTTTCTCTTAATCTTTAGTCAAGGATTTATATTGAATGGGTATAAATTTCAATTTAGGTTTAATTAAGAAAAATATTGAAAACCAAGAAAAATTTAAGCTTGATAAGGATGACATGGGGGATAAGGATAGGGCTAGTAATAAGGCTCAAGGATTGATCATGTGATCTCGGGGCTAACTTAGATGGTTCGTTATGCTGTTTGAGGTGAGTTAAGCACCGAAGAGTAGTGTGTACCCCAGTTCGACTTGTCGAGTTACTTCACTCTCCATACCATCCAGAGAACTATTGAGGTGATTAGCCAACATATCGAGCTGAATCCTTTGCAATACACTATTCCAAGCACTAAATTAGGATACCGCCAACCCTACAATACCGAGGCTGAACTAACAATTGTTAGGAGTCGACCATCTAAGGCTGACCTTAATGTGAGTTGTCTTTAAGCCAACCTTTGTCCGGTTCCCGCAATCTCAGCTGTTGAACTTCTGACGCTGACCAAACCTAATCAAGGCCCACCCCTACTTAGCTCGCAATGTTATTAGAACCATAGAATGAGTAAATTTACGTATGCATTGTCATTTCTGACATTCGTACTGTCCTTTTTGATAAAAGGATATTCTTTTGGTAGGATTACATTGATACCCTTGTAAATTATTTACCTTTCTCTTAGCTAGAAGAAATCCTTTTCTATAATTTCTTGTAACATAGGACTTACCTTAATTAGGTATTATAAATACTTACAAATTGTAACAACCGCAATGATCAAGATAGAAAGAGAATACATTGAAATTTTACACTTACTTGAGCTAGGTGTTATTATGCTTACTCTTGTGCTACTCTTATCTAGCTCATCAAGTATGGATTAATGGCGAGTGACCTTTGACTATACTTGTGCATCATATCACGTGTGACCTAAGCTCGTATGAGGTATCAATGTGTCATAGCCATCGTCGGTGCATGGGAACTTTTGTTCATCCTTCAATTATTATTTACTTTTCAAGCCATCTTACAGCCAGGACCTTCCCCTTAGTTACGCGTAATATTGGGTCCATGTGTTCATCCATGAATCTATATCATCCTAGTATCAGAGCTTGGCTACGTTTGAAGTTAGATTTTGCTACCGTATTCTTTGATGGGTTTGTTACTTCTCTCATATGATAGAGATTTTATTGTTAACATTGGATTTGGTAGTTGAGAAATGTTTTGTACTTTTTTTCCCCCCTGTTTCTGATATGCATAACAAAATGTGGTTGACTGTTTGTTTATTGTGTAATTGTTGTGGTTATAAGTATTGGTTATTGATTTGCTATTGTTATTTGTAGAAAGAACTTCAAGTGGTATTATTAGATGTCAATTTTTTGGAGTAACCATTAATATCATATTCAAGTGTTCAAAGAACTTTAAGAAACTAAGAAAGTGATACTTGACAAGAAGGAAACTTCACACCTCAGTTAGTAGGTGACTGCTTGGATAGGCTTATCGACTTGATAGCTAGTTTGGTGACTATTATCCAAGAAGATAGGTAATGAGTTAGAAATAGCCTTGCTAGAGAACATGAGTAGCAAGAGCGAGGCAATGGTCAGTTTGTCCAAGTTAATGCTATAGCTCGACCACCCGAGTTGAAGGAATTGGTAAGGATTTTAGACAAAGGCTAATGCTTGAAGAGATTGAGAAAGAAGAGGAAGGAGATGACGGCGTAGAGGAATATTATAAGGCTAAAGAAAAAAATGTACAAGGCCTTAGAGTTGAAGGATTGAGCATGTGTATTCTAACCTTTTTTGGAAGTGGTGATGCTGAAGATTACTTGGGTAGGGTAGATAAGATTGAAAAGCAGTTTGAATGCCCATGAAGTACTCAATAATGCAAAGGTTAGACTTGTTATGTTGGAGTTTACTAGTTATGCAGCCCTGTGGTTGAAAAACTTACAAGTCACCCGATGAAGAGAAGGAGAATGAGAAATCAGGAGATGGGATGAAATGGAGAGGGTTATGAGGAGAAGGTTTGTGCCAAGTTACTATCTTCAAGATGCCTTCAAAAGGTTACAGGAACTAAGGAAAGGATGATTGATTGTTGAAGCTTATGTCAAGGAATTCTAGATGTTGATAATCTGACGCGAAGTCGGCGAGTTGGAAGACTAAACGGTATCTCGATTCATCAGTGGGCTAAAGTATGAGATCAGAGATATCTTAGAAACTATGGAAATTAGGTCACTTAGTGACACGATTTGAGCCTCCCAAAGGATAGAAAGGTATCGAATAGGAAGGTTTCGACCACCAGTTAGCTGGTCCAGTAGTAGTGAATTGTTCCGAGCAAACCTGTATGAATATAACCAAGTAAGGTTGCTTGGACTCGACTTGCTCAGACTACCTGAGTAGAGGAGAAGGAAGTCTTGAGGAAGTTTGAGAAGGGCCGAAGTTTGGGTAAGAAGATGAGTAAGATCAAGTGTTTCAAATGCCAAGGATTTAGATAGATGGTTGCCCAATGTCCAAATAGAAGGATTATGGTGATCTGAGGTGAGATGCCGACTCTTAAAGTGGACAGCACTGACAAGGAAGTAGAGGAGTTAAAAGAGGATGGACAAACCAAGTTGTTTAAGGAGGAAGTTATCTACAGTAAGGAAGGCAACTTTATGCCAACTACTCCAATGTTAAGGGGGACAATGAGTGTCAGTCTTGTACCTGAAGATGAACAGAGAGAAAATCTCTTCTACATTGGATGCAAGGTGAACGAGTCACTATGCACCTAGATAGTTAATAGTGGGAGCTGTACTAATGTAGCCTCTATATTTATGGTTTAGCAATTGAAAATATCGACCAAGCCCCACTTAAAACCTTATAAGCTTCATTGGCTTAGTGATAAGGGAACCCTATAGGTGAACAAATAAGTGTCTATGCTGATCTGTATTGGCAAATATCGAGATAAAGTGCTCTATGATGTGTTGCCCATGAGTGCATCCCCCATTTTACTTAGACGATTGTGGATGTTCGATTGAGTAGTGATATATAATGGAAGGAGGAATACCTATTCCCTAGAGTATGAAGGTTGGAGGGTGAAATTGAGTTCTATGATTGTCGAGCAAGTAAAGGTCAGTTAGTCCCAACTGAGCCAAACCTTGAAGAAAGAGGCTTTGGTACTAACCCAAGCTGAATTGAAAAGAGAAATGGAGCTTGAAGGATTGACCTACCTACCAGTTCGAAGGATGCTAGTGATGAGGTTTGAGGAGATGGAGCATTTTACCGAGGTGAAAACATCATTGAAAGAGTTTGCCAACCTATCCTCGAATGAGTTACCAAAAGGTTTGCTCCCAATCCAAGGCATCGAGCATGCAATTGACCTACAGCCAGGAGTCGCACTATTGAACAAGCTTGCCTATAGAATGAATCTTGAATAAGCTATCGAACTATAGAAGCAAATTAATGAGTTGATGCAGAAGGGGTATGTACATGAGTCCCTTAGCCCTTATGCCGTGCTGGCCTAGTTAGTGCCAAAGAAAGATGGGTCTTAGAGAATGTATTTAGATAGTTGAGTAATCAATTAAATCACCATTAAGTATAGGTACCCCATACCAAGACTTAATGACATGTTAGATGAGTTGAGCGGAGCAAGAGTATTCTTCAAGATTGACCTCAAATTAGGATACCATCAAATCCAAATGTACAAGGGTGATGAGTAGAAAACCGCATACAAAACACACCATGGATTGTATGAATGGCTTGTAATGCCATTCGGATTGTCTAATGCACCGAGCACCTTTATGCACTTGATGAATCACGTGCTCTGAGAATTAATAGGGAAGTTTTTCATGGTTTATTTTGATGACATCTTGGTGTACAACCTTAACATAGAAACTCACCAACAACATCTTCGAAGAATCTTTGTAAAACTTCGAGCTGAACAGCTCTATGGTAACTTGAAGAAGTGCGACTTTTGCCAACCTGAAGTGATATTCTTAGGATTTAATGTAAGTGGTGGTAGCTTGTGAGTTGATGAAGAGAAGATTAGAGTGATTACCGAATGGCCAGTGCCGACTACTTTAGCTGATGTGAGGAGGTTCCATGGTCTGGCATCATTCTATCATTAGTTTATATGAAATTTTAGTACGATTGTAGCCCCACTTATTGAACTCTCAAAGAAGAATGTTGAATTCAGATGAGGAGAGAAAGAGAAGAGGAGTTTTAAGGAAGTGAAAGAGAGGTTGACTACAGTTCCCGTCTTAGCTCTACCAAGCTTTAATAAAGTTTTTGAAGTAGAGTGTGATGAATTTGGACTAAGCATAAGTACTGTACAGGTGTAAGGAGGATGAACTATTGCTTACTTTAGTGAGAAGCTTCGAGGAGCAACACTCAATTATTCTGTATATGACAGGGAGTTTTACTCCTTAGTCGATGCCCTAACGGTGTGGCAACATTATTTGCTACCCATAGACTTTATGATCTATATTAATCATGAATCCTTGAGATATTTGAAGAGGCAACCCAAATTGTCTCAAAGGTAAGCTAAATTGGTCAAGTTCATAGAGGGTTTTTCTTATATCGTAAAATACAAGAATGGAAAGAACAATGTAATGGTTGACACCTTATCGAGACGACATTCTCTTCTAACCAAGTTGTAGACTAAGCTACTTGGCTTTTCAACAATGAAGAATTTGTGTACTGAGGATCCATGCTTTGGTCTTATCTATGTTTGGTGTGAGGAAGGACGGATACTAAATGACTATCACAGGGAAGATGGATACTTATTTAAGAAGAGGAGGCTATGTATCTTGACCTGTTTTATGAGAGAATTATTAGTGCGTGAAGAGTATGGAGGAGGATTGACGGGACACTTTAGCTAGCATAGGACTTATGAGGTACTATCTTGTAGATTCTTTTGGTCAAGATGAAGAGAGATGTCTAATTTGTATTAGAAAGGTGTACAACTTGCCAAAAAGTGAAGAGCCGAGCCAAGTAAGGACACTATATGCCATTGCCTATCCTGACCAAATCATGGTCTGACCTAAGTATGAATTTCATGTTAGGATTGTTGAGGACATCCTGAGGAAAGGACTTTATCATGGTAGTTGTGGATTGATTTAGTAAGATGGTACATTTCGTACTCTATTTCAAAACTAACAACGCTTCAGCTATCTCTTTTCTTTTCTTGTAGGAAGTGATCAAACTTTATGGAGTGCCTAAAACCATTGGGACACAATGTATTCATAGCCTAAGCATTTGAAGCACTTCACTTCTTGGGCCTTGTTGCCAGGTGCTTTCTCTTTCTCGACAATCTTTTTCTTAACCTGGGTTAGTCGGCTAGGTTGTCCTTTCTCCATCTTCTTTTCTTGGCTTCTCTCATCATACCTCTCAAGCTTAGAGCTGCTTTGTTGAGGTTGGCTACTCGGCCTTTGATGCCTTCTCCTCCTCTACCTCCACACTCTTAATGCCAAATTAATTATCTCGTCTAGAGAGTTGAATGGCTACAATTCAACTATTTCAACAATATTGTTTCAGAGTCTACTTAGGAATTTGGCGATGGTACGGTCCTATAGCTCAGCAATTTCACATCTCATCATCAAGGTCTCAAACTCTTGCAAATACTCTTCAATAGTGTTTCAACCTTGTCTTAGGTGTGGGAAAGAATGGAGCATCTCGTGCTTGAAATAAGTTGGCACAAAGCGTTGGTTCATTAATCTTTTCATGAGCCTCTAAGTCCTGATCGGCTCTTCTCCTTTGGTATCTCGCTTGGCAACTAGCTTATCCTACTAAAGACTCATGTATTCAACAAGGGATAGTGAAGCCAGCTTAACCTTTGTTCGATCATCACACTTGTAGCACTTGAACAATTTCTCAACTTGGGGAACCTAGTCAGGGAACTCTTCAGGTTAGCTACTTCCATAGAAGGTCAGCAACTTAAGCTTTATATTGTCAAGTCCTTGGCTAAGTGCTCGAGTTTCATCCCTTTCATTCCAAGTTGGTCGATTCTCTTTGGTTCGGCCACTTCTGTTAGAGCTCTGCTCGGTTACACCTCTTCTAGGCCTTGGCTATCTTCTCTGGGCTTCTTGATTTGCTTTAGAGTCAACACTCCTTTCATTTCCTCTTCTTGGCATTGGATAGTGTTCTCTTCTTCTCAATTATCACTCATCATGGTCAAGTTCATTAGAATCACTTCCACTTATGGGTGTTTGCTCCCTTCTTGCTTCTCGACCATCACGTTTGCAGCCTCTAACTAATCCAGTGAGTTCATGGATAGAGTTAGTGAGATTTTGAATCTGATATTCTAATTTATTAACGCGTCATCTCAAGCTTCCTCAAGGGCTATCACCAGTGTTGTTGACATTATCCTCCGACATTCTTGTTCGTATAGTAATTTACCAAAAAATTGAAGAAACAACATAACATAATTACAGTAACTCAGAAACAACCATTACTCGACTTCTGCAGCTACTTACTACTATAAACAACATACTATACTGCAAAATAATGATTAACAGAAATGTTAGAATCACAAATCTATTTCGAAGAACACTAGCTTGTGTGTCTCCTTAAAGCTTTGATACCAATATGATAATGAATTGAAGAAGAAATGACAGCAAATCTGGAACGAATAGAACTGGAATGGGTATTCAAAAGGAAGATGGATACGAAGAATAAGAAGGCTTTGATGGTGAATGTGAATGGATATAACTCACTATGATACAAACACAATTATGGGGTTTTGAGCTCGAAATAGAGTTCGATACAACTCATGAACACTAAATGTCACTAAGGGTTTCAAATGAAGGTTAGATGCAACTCATTAACCGGTTCAAATGAAGGGGTTCACCACAATTTGAGAATAAGATTGATAAGAAAGTAGAGACGATAAAAGAGTCTAATTAACACTCGATAATCCGGAAAAATGCTAACTCAAGTATAGCCTTATTTGAAAGAGGAAAGTTTCACTCTCTATATATTCTTTTGTATATATGTCTATTTATGTCTCCTTCAGTTGTACAAATGTTGCTATTTATGATAAGTCCTAAATCCTGGTGGCAAAATTGTAAATAACGTATAAGGTCTTAAACCCTAAAGAATCGAGCCCATAAATAAAATAAAGGAAAACATATATAAAAATACAAAACTGTACGTTTTACAGGACTTGGCATGTAGTCATTCAGCATATCCTGGGAAGAGGAGTATTCGAACTGGACGGGGTCAGTAGTTAGATATACAGGTTTGGAAAGGGGTCCCTAACGTCTCGCATTGCTTGGTCGAACTAGATAGGTTGGCCTATAATTGCCGAGTCATAGAATCAGTCAGCATGAGTCTTTCTCTGATGTGTCGAGTGGTTCTATGGTTTCAATTACTTAATTGTGTGATTTCTTAGCACTTCGGCTGATGATAGACTTGATGTCGAGTGTTTATCTTCCTTCCTCTCATCCTTCTAGCTACAGTTCGGCTTTGACAAGTATTGATAGCCTCGGCTTGGATGTAGTCTGAGGCTGATTCCCATTAGTGCCTGAATCTTTTCTAAGATTGACTTGAAGAGTGGCTACTACTAGATATAAATGAGACTTGGAGATGAATGGAAGATGGCCTTCAAGACAAGAGATGGTCTGTTCGAATGGTTGGTGATGCCGTTTGGGCTGACTAACACGCCGAGCACATTTATGTAGTTAATGAATCATGTGTTTATAACGTTGATCGAAAAATGTGTTGTGATTTATTTTGATGATATTTTGGTCTATAGTACTAACCTCATCACTCATGTCAAGCATTTAAGATTGGTGTTCAACATCTTCCACGCCGAGAGATTATTCGGTAACCTAAAGAAATGTATGTTCTATTAAAGCGAGGTTGTATTCCTTGGATATGTTGTTTCAACGTAGGAAGTTTAAGTTGATGACAAGAAAGTCAGAGCTATTCTTAAGTGGCCTACGTCGACTAGTACTACTGAAGTCAGGAGCTTCCATGGTCTAGTTTCATTCTATCAGAGATTCATTTGGAACTTCAGTTCCATAACAGCATCGTTAATCGAATTGACCAGGAAGAATGTTAAGTTTAGGTGGTTTGAGAAATTTCGGAAGAGTTTTAAAGATGTGAAGTTTAAGTTGATGTTTGCTCTAATACTCACCTTGCCAAATTTCGAGAAAGTTTTTTAGGTTGAATGTGATGCATCTGGTGTCAGCATTGGTGCTGTCTTTATGTAGGAGTGCCGCCCTATTACCTACTTTAGTGAAAATCTCTTAGGTGCTACCCTAAATTACTTAGCTTACAACAAGGAGTTTTACGCCCTTGTCCAGATACTCTAGAATTGGCAGCATTACTTTTAGCCAAGAGAATTCATCATCTATTCAGATCATAAGTCTTTTAGGCATCTTTGTGGGCAACAAAAGCTCATTTAGTGTCATGCTAAACGGATTGAGTTCTTGGAGACCTTTTTCCATGTCATTAGATGTAAGAAGGGGAGCACCAACACAGTGGCTGATGCTCTTTCTTACCGTCAAGCCCTCATCACAACATTACAAGATAAGGTGCTTAGATTTGACACTTTACCTGATCAGTATGAGTATGATCTACATTTTGGACCCTTAATGGCCAAGTGCAGTGCTGGAGGAGCTGCAAAAGGGTTTTACTTGAGTCAGGGGTTCTTGATGAAAGGTAAGTAGACTTATGTGCTAAGTGGTTTGGCAAGGCAGCTACTCGTTTGAGAAGCTCATGCTAGGGATTTAGTCAGCTATTTTGAGGAAAAAAGGATGATTGAGATATTGAAGGAGCATTTTTACTAACCTAGGATGATGAATGATATGCATTGAGTGCTTGAGAGGTACGAGGCGTGTAAATATGTAAAGGGGAAGAGATAGCCCTATGGAGAAGATATACCCCTACTTATCCTAGAGTAGCTATGGACTGATCTAAGTATGGATTTCATGCTCAGCCTTCCCCAAATGGCATGAAGACAAGACTCAATCATGGTGGTGGTTGATCAGTCGGCAAGATGGGCCACTTCATTCCTTGCTACAAAACTAATGATGTTTTATTCGTTATTAACATCTTTTTGCAGGAAATTGTGCGACTACATGGAGTACCGTGGAGTATTGTGTCTGACTATGACTTAAAGTTCACAAGCTTCTTTTGGAAGACCCTGTAGAGGAAGCTGAACACTAAGCTCTTATTCATTACTTCTTTTCACTCCCGAACAGATGGCCAAACTGAAGCTGTGAATAGAATCATCGGTAGCCTCTTACGCATAGCTATTGGGAAGAATTCACATGATTGGGATTTATGCCTACTTGTTATTGAATTTTCTTATAATCACTTGACTTACAGCTCGACTGGAACATCACCATTTGAGGTCGTTTATAGACTTAACTCGAACTTACCCTTAGATTTAATTAATAGTCTGACTACATAAGAGGAAATTCAATGTAGCCTACAATGTGTCGAGGAATTCTAAAGGTTACATTGAAAGATTCCTGAGCAATTGCCTAAGACTGTCGCCTAATAGAAGGAATTAGGAAGCTGAGGGAGGAGATGAGTCATTTATACCCCTAGAGACCTTGTTTGGATCCATCTTAGCAAGGAACACTTTCTTAGTAAGAGAACAAACAAATTATCTCTCAAAATGGATGGACCTTACAAGATCCTTAGGTACATTGATGATAACGCCTATGAGATTGAACTACCTAAGTGACTTGGTGTGTCTACCACATTCAACATCATCGATTTGACTTCTTATGTGCTAGATGATAATGAAAAGCATGATTTGAGGGCAAATCTCCAATAACCTTAAGGAGTTGATAGGTTATCGACTACCGGCCCAATCATTTGTGCACGCCTTAGAGGCCTCTAGTCCTTCACCCAAACGATTCTTTCTCATCAACTCGCTGATGACGAGAAACAATGTGCCAAAGGAAGATGGCTAAACACCTTGAGAGCTTCGGGTGGTTATACTATGCTTTGTTTGTTATTGTATGCCAATGCTGACTTTCATTTAACCGAGAGCTATGTACCAAGTGATCAAACTTTCAATTGTCGAGAGTCTTTACTGAGTAAATGTAGCTAGCTCTTGGCCAGGTACTTCTCTTTTAGCCTCCTTTCAACTCTCACGGCATCCTTTTATGTCTTAGCTTCTTTGTTTCCACAATACCTTAATTCCTCTCACTTACTATGCTTAAAGAACCCTTATATAGATCCAGTATCACATTGCCACCTATCATTTTAATATAATATTGTCCTATTTTTCCCTTTTTGTCTTTTATTCCTTTTACCCCTTTTTGTATGTATAATCTTCTTTTTGTATATATCTCCTTGTAATTTTTTTTATTTGTAATGTAACTCTAGGGACTTACTATAAATAGTCACTTCTCTTTATAAGGCGAAATTATCTGACTTTACACATAGACATTGAATATACTGTTCTTACGAGACAACTCTCTCCAAATCCACTTTCATACACTCTTATCTAATCTTACTAAATAGTTCAGGATTAGTAGTGAATGGACCTTAACATTAACTTATGCGTCATATCAAGTGAAGTGTCAAGTCATGTTGTGTTTGTTAATGTGTCATATCTTCTGAATAGTTTCATGTCAGCTACTTTAATTAGTTTGTAGACCTATTCACTCTGTTTTCTTTGATATTTCGAAGGACTTATTTGTTCAGATTAGCAACAGTAAGTCCTAGTGATAACTGAGCTCCTTAGCACATTAATACCCCTGTAAATTATTCTCTTTTTTCTTAGCTAATAAAAATTCTTTTCTATAATTTCTTGTAACTTAGGACTTACCTTAATTAGATGTTATAAATACTTGCAAATTATAATAGTTGCAATGATCAAGATAGAAAGAGAATACATTGAACTTTTACACCCCACTTGAGCTAAGTGTTCTTCTACTTACTCTTGTACTACTTTTATCTAGCCCATTAAGCATGAACTAATGGCAAGCAACCTTCGGTCATATTTGTGTATTATATCAAGTGTGACTTGAGCTTATGTGAGGCGTTAATTCATCATATCCATCATTAGTATATGGAAACCCCTACTCATCCTTTGACTATTATTTACTTTTCGATCCATCTCATAGCCCGAACCCAACCTTTAGTTACACGTGATATTGGGTTCATGTGTTCATCCACAAATTCGTATCAACTAGAGTTGAGGGTAGGGTCATAGACGTAGCCCTATGGAGATCATACAATCCATTGTGTATTTATGTAACTCTTACCATTATTGCAAATCTATATTAGGATTTATGTCCCTCTATATTGCCATTGGTGCCCATTCCAAAAACCTATGGGGGAGAGCTCTAATGCGTACATCTAGACACCCTTAATTCCACAAAAGAAGTAACATGGACCTTAGGAAGAAGACACAGGCAAGAGGCTTACACAAGTTGATCTTAATTCTATACTAATGTAACTGTTTGCTTTCCATGACTTGCTCGCTGCAAGTTGGAATGACACTTAGGTTACTTAGGGTTACTTAGTTGGACATTGAGCCAGGTCATAAGTGTAGTAGACCTTTTGGTGACGGTATTGATATCAACCTTAGATTCCTTTTTACTTTGTTCGTTCCTTTATTTTCATTTTGTTATGTACATCTGCATTTACATCTATATTTGGACGAATTGTATGATTTATTAATAGAAAATTTCTTATTCTTCTCCGGTTGCCTTATTAATTTCTTCTCTTAAATCATTAATACTTAATATCATTGGTTATTTGTTATGGATAATGAGCTTTGTATTGATAAGTAGTCGTGGGATTGTAATTCTATAGATAGGTTGGCGATGAGTCATTACTAGGTGTAGTTGACTAGTGTACTGTTCAGTGTTCACGTTATAGATGTGGAGTTTGGCTTTCGAGGAGGGAATATATTGGAGTTTACTCTTGATGTTGTTCCCTCCAGCTTATTTTCCTTTATAAATAATATTATATTTGGTTAAAGAAGCTGGTGTTGTAGGTGTCATAAATTGTAGTAGTAGCTGCAAATTTTAGCATATCAAAGTGGTGTCTTCAAGACACAAGTTCAACCATAATTAGAATGCTGTCTACAAAACACAAGTTTATGTCACTTGAAATCTTGACTTGAAGTCAGCATTTCTTTCCACGTGAAATCGTGATTTCAAAGCATGATATCCAATGTCATCCTATTGAAATTATTTTGAGCTTGACCACATTATAGGGATTATATTTAAAAAATGCAAAATTTCTTTCCTTTCTCCCCAATTCCAATGCTAAACTAACTTCAATTATTTATGAGTTTATAAACCTATTATCTTATTATTATTATTATTATTATTATTATTATTATTATTATTATTATTATTATCGTATTTTCATTGAATCCCGTCTACCTCCTAGCATGGAGTGAGGCAGTGGTACAACAACCAGCATCAACATATGTCGAACATAAAATAACGGTCTACTATAATATGTTGGATTTCATGGCCTTGGCCATGTTGAGGAGGACAAAATCGCTAACTTTGATTCTTTGAAATTATATAATTGCTACATATACATTGGAATTACACAGAAGGTTAAAAAAACAAACAGTGTTGAAGAATATCCTGACTGAATTTGCTCAGACAAACGTAAAGAGACCGGTGGAAATTTCCGCTTACATCGTGGTTCCTTGACATAAATCAAGAGTCTTCTGTACACCCAAAAAAGCGCCGTAGCCCTCAGCTCCGCACAGTTCTAATCTACAGGCAGCTGAAAGGGGGACGAATCCAACTATTCTGAACCATTTGTTACATGTCAACGAGAAAGCAGGTTGATACCACCAAGCTCCATGCTAAATCGGAAACTCCACTTAAATGTCTCTGCTCCCTACAATCGGCACCAGCTCAGCCAAAAAGTGCTGAAATATCCTAGGGAAAGAAAATAAGTAAATGGCTCAAAACTATTCCCAACAAAGGAGAGTCAATAATTTCGAGTGGTGATTTAGCTACCCAAATCATGCAAGAGATTCCTTTTTAGCTAGACATTCCCACCATCTGAACAACTGCCAGCTTGATTTGGGAGTACATTATTTCTCAAGTCCCCATCCAAGCTCATTTGCTGTACTTCCTGAGGAGAAAGGATTCTGATGCAACGCACGCAATTTACAAACTCCCTAAAATATCCGGGATAGAATAGTAAGGAAAAATATGTTCACAAACGCATATTTTCAGCATCTCTTATATTGCGACGGAGAAAAATGATACTTACTCCCAAGGGTCATCTCCTACTAGCAGTACATCATTCTCATGATCCCTATAGACAAGCTTCCATCCAATCCTTTGTCCATCCTCCAATTGTCCTTCTATGCCAAACCGGCGAGCCAGGTCTTGCTTAAGCTCGTCATAACCTGAATACCTTGCGACATCAATGGATCTCCCAACAGCTCCACGTTTATATACCTTCATGAAAATTGACCAAGTTAAAACAATTAAAGGCCCAAATTGGATATTGTTAGCAGTTGGGCTATGATTCTCAAATCCTTACCTTGGTGTATGTCCGCATCCGCTGATACTGTGGTGGTGCTCCCCAGGTGCCCTGGTTCATGAAGGCACTATCATGTATTGCAGAATCCATTGAGTTAAATGCCATATCTGAAACCCCAAATGACTGGGAAACCATTGAGGACGAAAGCTCCTGATGAGATTCTTTTGAGCCATTGTGGTTTGTCAAAACCCCTGTGGAAGGTATATTACTCGAAAAATCTTTCCCCAATCCAACCAGGTTTTTTGCCAAAAGAGCATCAGAGTCCATGGGGATTTCGAGCTGTCCATCAGTGTTTGATGAGAACGGTATGCTGTTCCTGATATCCGCATGCACTTCACCAACTTGACTTGTCTCCCTTAACAACATTGCCTGCTGGTTATATGATATAGAATTATTCTGCTGTAACTGAATGTCGTTTTGGGACAGGCAAACCGAAGTTATTGAGGATGATCTGTCCAAGTAATCTGTTTGAGCTGTTCCACCATTTCTGTATGTTTGAGAGAAATAACCTTGATTTTGACACTTGGAGACATTCAAAGAAGCCTTGACATCCATCTTTTGTTGCAATGTTTTCATCATGCTGCCACTAGATGCCACAGTTTCCAAAGTATTTGGACTCAAAAATGTGGTAGTTGATTGAGCCATGTCGTCACTGATTGAAGTGCTATGGTGCAGTCTGCTACTCATGACTGGTTGAACAGAGGAGCAGTTTGCAGAAGGTGAAGTCGTACAAGAAGGGGAATCATCTGTAACCACAGATGGTCCTCCTCCAGTAGCTCCCATTAAAAAATTGCCAGGGGCAGCAGAAACAGGATTTGATTTTGAAATTGGTGGAATTCCAATATGGCCCACTATTTCGGGTAGAGAGCCAGGTTGGTCTTGCGGATTCAGAGATTTTTGGGATGGATTTGAAAATTGAATATTTGTTTCGTTGCTCTTAGGTATCTGAGGGGCAACAGCATTTGGCTGAAATGGCAAGTTTGTTTGTGACATCTGAGTGGGTACAGGGGACTTTGAGATGCTTTGTGATGCATCTAGCAGTTGCCTCTGTTCCTGGAATTGAGGAAGTTGAGCAGGCTGCTGCAATGCTGCTTGGTGTCTGAAAAGTGACTGCTGCTGTTGAAGATTCTGCAATAGTTGAAGCTGAATCTGATTCTCAGGTAAATTCAACTGAGAATTTAATTGCCCAGATATTTGTGATTGCAGCAAGTTCTGCTGTTGATTCTGCCCTAGCATCTGATGCTGTTGTGGTTGCTGAGGCTGCAAGTTTTGAGGAAGGTTTCTTTGGAACTGTTGATTTTGCACTGGGGCTTGCTGCTTGATAATAGCATTCGACTGCATCATTTTCTGAGGCTGAGGAACTTGTGTCTGAATTTGACCTGCTTGTAGAGTCTGATTTACAAAATTTGGCCTTGGTTGCTGAGAAATTTCACCCAACTGTTGCTGTGCTTGAGAGAGGGTGCTCAATGGATTAACTGCCGAAGAAAGCTTTGTAAGCTGATCAAGCTGTTGCACTTGCTGGGGTGGCCTCTGGTTGTTGAAGAGTAAATTGTTGGTCTGGGACATAGGTGTTACAGCAAAGCCTATTTGATGGGAGAGATCTGTCCCTGTGATGTTTTGAAGGACAGAACTAGACAAGGAATGCATGTAATTAGGCTGTATTGTACTTGCCAAAGGGCTTTGCTGCATGTTCATCCACTGCATCAAGCTTAGCCCAGGAAGTGTTTGTGGGTCCTTTATCCCAAGATCATCACCCAGCCAAGGCAATGTCCTCTTGAATAAGCTGTCGAAATCTGACAACTTGTCATCTGCAAAATTATGGAAAAAAAAATTAATATGCTATGCTATATTGCAACTGTAGTTTTCTCCAAGGAAATTGATAAAAGAATATCCCTGGTGGCAAAGACAAGCTGTGCCCTTTCAGAGGCAATTAAATGCCACAGATCTGGCAAGAGTGTAAGATACTGGTTACTAAATTGTTAACCTTAAAATTCTTACCAGGCATCCCTGGTTCTCTTGGACGCTTTGATCTGAAAAATGGAGGGGGACAACTAATAAAAAATGGAGCAGTCACAGGTTCAATTTCCCAGATTGAGACCCTATTACATTTTTCTCCAGCAGTTGATTCATCCCAACCAACCTACAGAATGAAATAGGGTCACTGCAGAAACACACACCAAAGAAGAAAATCACTGGTACCAAAAGGTGATGCAGCTTTTTACCTGCAAATTGCGCCATTGGGAATTTTTCCACCTTACAGGGTCAATGTCACTAATACCAGTAATGGTACCCATGTATCTGCAACAATTTTTTTATCTTTAATTTCAGAAATTTTAGTAAATGCAGTTATAATAGTAATAAAACACAAATCATAATAACCCTTATAAGTTGAGCTGATCAAGTCCTAAGTGTGATTCTAACAACAGAAAACATGACATTCTATTTATTTATTTTTTCCCCCCTTGTGAGCCATCAACCTTGTGAGGCTCATATTACCAATGAAGAAACTTATATTTACCTTCGTGTCCCTGACTCCTCTGTTTCAAACATCATCCTAAAGCGCATTCCTAGTGATATTTGGTTGCCATAAACTGCCTTGTAGTACTTTGCCAGAGGAATAACAAATTCTGATGGACTTGCCCTGCAGGAGCATATACAGACCAGAATAGGATTCGAAACTAATCCAGTATAAGAACCAAAATGGATAGAAGCACCTACTTATTGTAATGTAATGCTTAAAATTAATTATGTCACACAATTGCTTACCTTGGGTTATAAAACACTGTGAAGGGGCTATTATTGGCAGCTGCATGGGCAGCTGCAGCTAAGATGCCAATATGCATGCTATCGCTCGATAATACTGATGAAGACAGGTTTGTTGGTTGCCTGTTAGCTCTTCTTATTCCCAAAAGCAGCTGCTGCTTTCCATCCCTAGGCAGAAAATTGCAAATTGGGAAGCATAAGCTCAAGAAAAAGTACTTCTCAAAAAGGACCTAAGTTACAAACTGCATGACAGACTATACAATTACTGCACTATTTATAAAAGAAATGTGCGCAATAGCAATGCAGCAGTAATTCCAGTAAATGAGCTAAAAGTAAGAGCAGCCAACAATCAATACCGAATGAAGAGAACTGAGTCTCCAGCAAAAAGGCGTTTTCCACTCACAAAAAGACTCCATCCTGTTGTTAGCAAATGCCGTTTCGGTTGTCCTGTATTATAATTGACAGCAAAGGCTTGAATTACCAAAAGATTTCACTCTGATAACAATTATAACACTTTATACTCCAAAGGTGTAATCCAAATATGTATTCAGTACACACATGTCAATCACTTTGTGCAACTCTGATACATTTGGTTTCAAGTGCTTGAGATTTGCTTTTGGTGACTCTCGGCCTATTTTCCTAAGGCAAAATTAGGACCACCTATCATCTCTCGTTTGGAAATGCACTTGATGCTATTGATAGGCCAAGAAAATGGAACTGTACCACGAAAAATATGACGGAAATTCCATTCATTATCATGCAAGTCCCTTGCTACGAGCTCTTGTGCAGGAGGTTGCATAGAGAAATCCTACAGGGTGACAGTACAGAGTTAACAATTAATGGTGTACAAAAGTGATGTCCATGTACTGGGAAGGCTGCTTACAAGAGGAGGGAAAATCTTTTCAGCTGCACGACGTGGTACACTGAAACCTCCATGTGTGCTAGTATCACTGGCAGTCAACGTCTTGCAAAAGAATTCCGGTTGTGTCTTACTAGACTTGAGTGCAAGGTCTGATCTCAGCAATGCCTCCTTGTCAAACTGCAACCACATTATAATGACTTTCTTTTAGTCCATGTGAATTTTCTGAAGATGTCTTGAAATGGCATAATAAACCATTCTATCATTAGATTCATATTAGAAATAGTGTAATTGCTTAGAAAGTGTGAATCAGAAACATACTGAAGGTACAGGCTGAAGGGTCATCTGAGCAAAGACTTCATCTGTTTCTGGGTCTGCCTAATGATAGGAGAACAAAAGAATTAACTTCAACCTAATGATTAGAAGGTTTAAAAAGCAAGCAGAAAAAGGCAAAATGGGGCCAGCAATATATACATGCAACGTAAGGCTGCGAAGCAGACAAAGCAGCTTTGATGGAAGATTTGGGTAGTTTGGGATTTGAGCATCTGCATCCTTATTCATTGAAGCTGCCACCTGGCATCATGATCCGCTAGCTTAGACAACTGCTTTACTGGGTACAAGATTAGAAAGAAAACCCACAAAATACAAATAACTAAT
The DNA here is from genome assembly GCA_024138005.1 of Lumnitzera racemosa. Lineage (NCBI taxonomy): Eukaryota > Viridiplantae > Streptophyta > Magnoliopsida > Myrtales > Combretaceae > Lumnitzera > Lumnitzera racemosa. Next base: position 50,508,801 of record JAMXBC010000007.1, read on the forward strand.
TTGCCCCTTATTAGCCTATACATATACAACCATTATGAGCATTTCAGCCAAAAATTGTAGAGAATTTCCATTAATCTGAAGCAGCCAAAGATAAAACAACAGGGGCCAGTTTTATTATTCCAATTAATAGGACTAAGATATATAGAATGTCTGGAACTCTGACATGAGTCTCATGACTCCCCTTGGATGAACAGCTTAACATCATTCCACTGACTGGTTCGAATAAATTATTCTACGTACCAACCCCCACCGCTGCCCCCCCAACACACACGCACACAGAGACATGTATGGTGCCTGGATTGACATCGAGGAAGAAAGAGATAGCCTTATTAATTGATGTAAGAAGAGACCTGCTCACTGTGACCTTGAGGGAAGTAGACAACATGAGTGCCAGCTGGAGACAGATTAACGAGAGGACCTGCACACGCTTGCCATAGCTCCGGATTTATTACGTTCTTCTTCTCGGACCCACCTGAACAATAACACATATCAAACAAATATTACTTGCCTTAAAATTTCAATTAAGCATTGCTGTCACTACTCAGTTTACTTTGTTTACCACTACTGATTATGATATCTATCTTACTCATGCCCCTCCTTTCCCTTCTATGAACAATTCCATTTCTAAACAAAACGATCCTTGTTTGCTTCGTATTTTAATTAGGCCAAATTCACACAAAAAGATTTAACTTGTCTTCGAAAAATGCATTACATTTAAAATAGTACCATGAAGCAATATAAAAGATGCGTTGCAGAAATAATATAAATACGAACCTTCGCCGGGCTTGATGGCTGCCGGAGCCGACTGAGCTCCGGCACCGGTCACCGGTGTCTTCATTGCTTATTATCAGGTGGCGACAAGCGGATACTGACTCACACTAAACGCACTGCCTTCATATTCAAATAACTAGACAGTAAACTGAATTAGAAGAAGAAGAACAAGAGGAACAAGAAGCAGCAGCTCTCTCTAGCTGATAGAAGTCTTTGACGAGAGAGAGAGAGAGAGAGAGAGGGATCAAATATTCCTCATATCAACTCAATCGACAAGATACGTAAAAAAAAAAAATGGAAATTCCAGCTAAACTTTCCCAAAAAATGACTTTCGACAAAGTAAAATCAGGAAATAAAAAAGAAAAGAAAAGAAAAAGAAGGTGAAATTTCCTGGACTTGAAGGAGGAGCAAAGGAACAGATGGCGTTGACTTTTCCGACGAGATGGCCATCCGGCTGACATGAGTTCGCCGGAAAAAGAGCCGACAAGGTGAAGCTAAAGGGTTAAAAAAAATGATAAAAATAAAAATAAAATGAAAAAGAGGTTAAGTAAGTGTTGGTATGTTGTGTATGTTGAGGTCGTGAAAGACCAAATGCTGAAGCCTTGTTCTTATCTTGCACCACATGTCCAGACACACACTTAAATGTAAATCAAGATCAATGCCCTCTCTCTCTTTCCTTTCCTTTCCTTTCCTTCTTCGTTTGTTCAACTCTCTCTCTCTCTCTCTCTCTAACGTCTGAATAGATAATTAAATAAATAGATGTTTAGGAGTGAGCGAGTTCAATTAATAAATTAGCTTAGCTAGCTGATCAATGGTGCGGCACTAAAGTAACAGTAATTAGTAAATGCCATTGACTGTGAAATGAGGAGCTTACTTTAGCTATTCCTGGTATTGGCTTTGGAAATGAGGCTCGGCTCGGCTCGGCTTCTCTCTTACCTAATGTTAGCTTCCTGTTGACCCTAAAATCAAGGATGCTGTCTTCTTTACCATCGGTATACCCTATCATTAATGTTTTGATTATTCTTGCCCCTCTTTCTATTGGGATAAGTAATAAATATGTCTTTTATTTTCGTATGCAAGGATCAACTAAGTTCTGCAATGTTTGCAATAAAATATAATTAAGTAATTCAACTTCTTCATATTATTATCATCATTTCAAAATAAGTCTTATGTTTGTATGGTTATTGAAGTGATAAAATATTTTAATTTTAAATGACATTTGTGTAATTTCATCTGGAAGTCTTTAATTAATAAAATGTAATATCCTTATAATCAATCACCCCTATCTTTATAAAACGCATACTTTTATGTTCTTCAAGAATTTTTTTTCTCTCTCTCTCTTTCAACTTCCATCAAGAAGAAGATAATCAAGGCAAGTTCATCTCTCTATTTCCTTTTCTTTAAATTCCACAATTTTTTACAATATCAGATAGGAATTTGTAATTATTTTTTGGTTTAGAATTTTTATCATTACATTTCTTAGAGAAAGTGGTTGTTTGAGATAAAACCCTAATCCATTAGTGATAAGTATATTGTTTTCTTTCTAGTAGAGAAATTTGTTCAAGTGCAATCGTTTATATTGATGGAAGTGCGATGGTTTTAAACAATAGTAATTAAAAAGGGTACAATATGCAAGAATTGTTTCAAAAGTATTTGTCAACTGAGAGTTAAGAGTTCTTTATTCAGAAAATTAGTTTAAGAATGATATGGATATAAAACTCAATTATTAAAGAATGTGTCAGTACTGTTAGTGTCCTTGTTTCAAGAAATTTCGTGTTGATAAAATATGGAGAATTTTAAGAATGGTGGATGGATATTATTCAAATTCATTTTGAATGTAGAATTGGATATCAAATAATTGTTTTGAAAAATTGTATGAATTTGAACATACTATAAGTTTTAATTAAAAACGTGTTTCAACTTAAGTAGAGATTTAGGGGATGGGAGGATTAACCATCCTCTAAATGTTTTTGCAAGCGGCCATTAATAGTTGGTTAATTAACCTGAGATAATTGGTCAACTAGTTGCGATGAGTCGATCAATCATTTGAGTTTATGGTTGATTCTTACCTATTTTTTATGTGCTAAATATAAAAATTTAAACTATATTACTTCTAAGTCTTATTTTCACTAACAACAATTAGAACAACAATAATAATTTAATAGGACTAATTATAGTATAATAAAGTGGAAGTGCAATTATAGGTGTCTAATTAATGCATATGTTTAAATAACAAGTTACCACTAACTAGATAGATGGTTTCATTACGTAGAAAATTTTAAAAAGTAATTTAGAGGTTATAATTAAAAATTGGATTGGGCTTAAAGCAAATAGTTAACTATGTGTAAGTGTATTCATATCGGGATTTAAATTTGTGGATTATCAGTTTTTATCTAGAAGGATAACCTAGATATTAGTTACTATGTATGTTGTTTGTGTGTACTAAGTTAGAGAATAAATGAACTTAATAATATTTAACATTAAATATGAATGCTGATTGTGCTTTGCTATGGTTAAGAACTTAAGAGTATTAGTGGGTTTTACATGCCACTTGGTGGGGCGAATATTGTAGTTATTAGGTAAGTATATTTGTCAAATAATAGAATAGACGACTTTTGGAGTCCAGGGTTATCAATCCCATGAGGATTAAACACTTACTCACTCGCATTAAATTACTCTAATTAAAATGGGTTATGGTATTGATGATACATTAAATGAAATTTAGAAAATAGAAACTAATAGGAAATTAACTATGAATGTAATAATTGAGCAAAACCTAATTAACCATATTTAGACTTTGCCCACCAAGAGATTAACATATAGTAGCCTATAGTTTCTAATAAATTTCTTGTTTTTATTAATAGACTAATTTAATAGGAATTGCTTTTCTATTAAATTCTAATCCTAATTACATTCTACTTGAATTACTTCTAGAATATAACTTCTTAGAACATCATTAATAATAGGAATGTTACAACAATAAATGAGAAATAACTTTTAATTTTAGGAAAAGTTTATCACTTATTTCTAAGCTTATAATAAATCTCTTTAATTATAGTAAATCTATTTATATATTGGCCTTGTGATTCAATACATAAAATTAGATAATTAAGTTGAGACTTTACAAAAAATAATTTAATCTAAACAAAAGCATAATTAAAATAACAAGAATAAGATAATTTCATTAAATAAGAACAATTAACATACGCTACATGTTATCTCGATGAAATAGGTCTAGATATCACTGCTTTTACATTATAGACATAATAAAATTACAAGGTTTTATGCTAAAATGAACTAAAACCCTAAGAAAAGACTACTCTCTAACCTATATGCATCTCCTCCTATCGTATGCATCTCCTCCCTTCGTATGCATCTCATCTATTTATAATGCATGGACAAAATAATCTCTAAATGATAAGTGTTTTAAAATTATTGTAGGTCCATGGGTAGGTAAATGGCCATGGAGTTTGGGCATGGATTTCTTCTTGGAATAATTTTTCGAGAAATTGTCTTGAAATTGATGATGAGGGGATTACTGTTGAATAACACGGATGTAGTAAAAGACCATGGTCTTGTACTTGTCTAAGAATTCTTCAAACTTCGATTGGAAATTAAGGACGTAGTACTGACCATACCGAGGGATAGGCCCTAAAGCTAAGGATGGGAATGAGCGGAATCAATGTGTTCCAATTTCTAGCCTTACTTTACAACCAAGGAACATGGTCATGAAGGTCAACTGTGGTCATCACCTTAGCTTAATTCTTGAAAAAAAATTTCTTTAACACATACTATCCTTAGGTTATTCTTCAAAATAGATGTAATTTCCTTTAGAAAATTACTTGAATTCTTATCTTTTCATCTCATTGCTTTATCTGATTCTTAAATTTAAGAAATAACTTAAGTCAATAGCAAATTCATTGAAATCAGATCGAAATAATTCAAAATTTCCAAGGAAATAACATAGCAGATGAATGTAAAATTACACTCACAAAATCTCTTGCTTAAATATTTTCTAGTCCTCAAGCAAATTAGTCAATCCTTAATAAGGATTAATAAAAATCATGACAAGAGTTTTCTAAGTGACCTAATTGTTGATATCAAAATTTGGTATCAAGTATATCTTAATCTTTAAGCTTTATGAGTTCTTTGCAAAATAAGGAAAATTAGGCTAAAGGGGTACCAGGGTGACTCAGGTGTTGCCACCTCGATATCTAAGCAAGAAATAGTTTACGAAAGAGAAGAAAAGTAAGGATTAGAGTATGTGAGTATCTAGAAGAACCTATCGTTTATCCTTAGTCACGAGTTGATTTGAATATGGTAACTGTTGCCTTTAAAACTAGCAAGTGCATTTTATTTGAATTTCCCTAATTTTGGGGGATGTAGTTGATGTCATGGTGGCTTATGGGTGGTTATTTAGATAGGGGAATTAACTATTCACGCCTGTTGTTAGAATTTTAGCGTCTTGGATTTGACTAGGTCAGGGTATGATTTGTAGGTGGTTATTTTGAGCTAAGGATAGTCATCCTAACCTACTCTAGTTAAATTTTTCTTATTAAGCATTCAAGTTGCTAGTCTTCCCAAACTAACTTGTGTACTTAGCTAGAATTGAAAGAGGTCAGAAGCAGAAGAATGGGGAGATCTAATTGGTTAATAGGTCAGGAGCAGCTTTAAGTAGATTGGGCGGTGTCCTTGGAAAAAATCTCCATCAACATTTGTCCTTCGACTCTTTATTTTTTGGAAGTTTCGATCATTTTTCCTTTATCACAAGAGTAATTTTGTGTCACTAAAATGGCAATTAGATCTAAATTGTAATCCTCGATTCCAACCTAATTTGTGGTAGTTGTGGGACGTTAGAATATTAAGTGGTCATCTTTATTAATCTTGTTAAGGAAGTTTCATACTTGTTAAATGTGATGTTTCATAGTCCACCATCGAGATTTATACAATTGTATTAGAGCCATATGCAAGTTTTCGGAAGTACTATTTAATCAGAACCATCTGATTTAGATAGTGTGCGTTTGATTAATAGACAACTTCAACTATTAACTTCTACTTGCACGAATCTCAAAATTATATATGATTAACATCTTTTTACCCTTAACATTTACATTTTCTTCTTCTTTTTCTCTTTTCTACAGTAAATCTCTATGCACTATACATGACTTTCTTTCTTGATTCTTTTATCTTTCAATCTTTATATAGCGTATCTTCCTATTCTCTATTCTAGTTGATTACACTTATTTAGGCACATCATGTCCTTAACTGATTTGATGACTCGGCTTGTGCTCGGTAAAGGGGCCAAGAATTGTCCACTACACATTGAGTAGGTGATTCCCTTCTTGGAGAAAAGCCCCCTTAACATGGTGGATCAAAACATCACCGATTGCCCATGGGACTTGATAAGATATATTGGGTTGGTAAGGATTTGCACTCTTAGGTCGTAGAAGATTAGGAAGCTCTTACATGATGAATACCCTATGGATAACGAAGGTAATTCGTCAGCTTTGTGATATGTTGGGATTGAATATGATCTGAGCATGAATGGCTTTCCTATTCTCTATTCTAGTTGATTACACTTATTTAGGCACATCATGTCCTTAACTGAATTTGATGACTCGGCTTGTGCTCGGTAAAGGGGCCAAGAATTGTCCACTACACATTGAGTAGGTGATTCCCTTCTTGGAGAAAAGCCCCCTTAACATGGTGGATCAAAACATCACCGATTGCCCATGGGACTTGATAAGATATATTGGGTTGGTAAGGATTTGCACTCTTAGGTCGTAGAAGATTAGGAAGCTCTTACATGATGAATACCCTATGGATAACGAAGGTAATTCATCAGCTTTGTGATATGTTGGGATTGAATATGATATGAGCATGAATGGCTTTACAAGCATGATGAATGAACAGGAGTTCAACGCCATGTGGCCTAGTTTCCGTGGTACCTTTGAGATTAGTCAATTGAGAGGTCTCAACTTCATGAAAGAGTCATTGCGCTTGGAGAGCAAGAGTTTGCCCTCTTTGGAAAATACTTTGAGGTTGGTTTAAAGGTACATTTCACTAAATTTTAGAGGTCTTATTTCACATACGATCGCTTATGACCTTATATGCTTACTCCGAATTCTTATAGATTACTAGTAGCATTTGAGTATATATGTGAAGATTTAGGGGTTTGCACCATAGTTACTTTGTTAAGATATTTGTTTACATTGAAAAAGAAAGAGGGTTGGTACTACATATGTACTCGACCTTACAGGAAGCTTTTAGTGGGGTTAAACTTTAGATTCATTAATTTACAATTGGAAATAAAAGTAGGTTATGGTTAGGTCGGCTACTCAATTAAACTTCCCAACCATTTAGAGTCAACCGATCAAATTGTTTGATATTAAGTAATTACTCCCCAATGATCAAAGAGCCCATGATGTTGTCATTGGAAGCTTACAACAATTGATGGTTCCTTTAGGATGTATATGTCATAATTTATAAATATTGTAATGGCACTTTGATATTCCTTTTGGACAAAGCTTAGGTAAATGAGGGTGGCAATGGTACCTCTGATGGGAATATTGAAGGCTTGTAGTAAGGAATGGGCTATTGCAATCTTGCTGTGTTGAGAGGGGTTTGTAAGAGGAGGGACTTCTATGTTTGCTTTGAGAATAGAGTGGTCTTCCTTGCTCGTGCTTAGCATGAACTTTGTAAGTTCTTTAATTTTGGTACTCTTATTTTTTGATTTAATCCTTTAGGTATCTTATTGCAAACATGATACTAGAAGAGTACATTTCAAAGGACTTGTTCATTGAGTTGAAAGCTGATGGATTGAAGATAGAGGGGATCCTAAAAAGGTCTCTACTAAACAAGTCCCAACCAAGCAACCATCCAAGTTACAAGCTAAGATACCACTAAAGGCTTTAGTGAAACTGGTAGTGAAGTCCATTGCTTCCATTATTGTCAACAAGAAGGATGGCTAATAGGCTAAAGGGGCTAAGGACCTATAATAGTCTAGGGTTTGAAGTAAGAGAAAGGTCATTGAGCTAAGGAAGTGACCTAACACATATGAATGTCCTCCTTTGGAAAGGGACCATGAAAAGAGGAAATCTTCAAGGAATAGTAAGTGCAAGACCGAAGGTAATTCCGTTAACCCTAATGAAGGAAATGAGGCTCCTTTTAGAATTCTAAGTTTGATCACTCTATACCAAAGAAAAGACCTTAAAGTGTTGCAGTTTTTTTTTTTTTCACTTGGAATGTTAAAATGACCGACTTTGCCTTAGGGAATGGTCGAGTTGCTTTAGAGTTGCTTAGAGGGATTTGCTTACCTAATAATGTTTAGCCTTTGACTAATGCAATGAAACTCTACTAGAAGTCAGGGTTAGATAGCTTATTACACTTAGCTGCCTTGAGTTGCTACGATGTAAGTCTTCCCCATTCTTGTAAACTTGATCCTGTTAAACTCATTATTCATTTCTAGTTTCATGTTGATTTCTTGGAACACTCAATGGTTGCTGATGATCGTGGAAGCTTTAACTAAGGAGAAGAATGTCGTAAGCCTTCTACTCTTATCTGTTTTTGGATTCCTTTGTGTTCCTTTAGACTTATGCTTTCCTTCTTTTTTTCTTTTTCCTTAGATTACTGAAGAGGCAAAAAAAAATCAAGTAGCTAGCATGGAGGACAAAAAGAAGAGTTTGTAGGAGAAATGGAGAACTGAGAAAACTAAACTAGAAGAAGGAGAAGATGAAAGCGGAGAATGAGCTCAAGGTTTAGAAGGAAAGGACTAAGAAATAAGCCAAGGTCTAGAGGAAAAGGAGATAGCTTTATCATAAGAGCAAAAGAAGAACTCCCAACTCGTCATCGACCTCTAAGGTATACAAAATGAGGTTGAAATGCTCAAGAACAAATATGGTGAGGAGGTTGCTTACCTACAAAGTTCGTATGAGGAATTAAATATTAAGATGGCTAAGGCTGAAAAGGAGCAAAGCTCGATATATTAAAGGGCTTATGACCAAGCCTATAATGACATTCAAGAGAGTGAAGAATACAAGGGTTTAATGCGTTGTAAGGTATTGGATGGGATCAACTTAGCTTAGGTGGAGGTTTTAATCCATCATCCTCAATATGATCTCAGCTACTTAAATTTTGCCAAACAAGTGAAAGATAACCATGCCCAACCTATGGAAGCTAATGGGGAAGAGGCTAAGGTACAAGAATAGCCAATTGAGGATGCAGGTACTTGATAGGTTATACTAAAAGTAGACAAGGTTAACCGTATTAGGGGTAGGTCTAAGCTTACCGAAAGCTTGAAAAAGAGAATGGAAATGCGTAGAACAGAAAGCAAAGAAGCAAAATCTTATGAATAATTTCGAGAATATGACACATCAAAGAATCTCCATAGACTCATGAACTAACTCGATATGATACACGAGTAGCTTAGTGAGGTCACTTACCACTTAACCTTGCTTAAGGGATAGGATAAGAGTTATAGTAGAAGTAAGCATAATAGCTCAGATAAGGGGAAAGTATAGTATATTCAATATCAGATAATTGTTGTAGCTATAACGTATAAGGGTATTTATACTTAATAATCTAGGGCAACATTTTAAAAATGGAAAAGGCAAATGGTTACTGTCAATACAAGGAATAAAAAAGGATATAAATGAAAAATCAAGAAAATAAATTATTGATAAAGTAGATTCCATCACGTAGTCATTTGGGCACGTAGCTGGTAGACAATGGTGATGCTTTTAGCAAAAACAGACAAAATTGTATAGTCAGTATGGTTATTATAGAGTTGAGATGCTGAGTAGGCTTAAAGATCCTTTTGAGGTGATGTTAGCTTGTTTGTGCTAAAGGGTACTCAGTATACATATTATCGAGTTAGTGGTTGGCATAGGTATGACAAAGTAGAAAATAGAGTTGGCCGATTTGTCAACAGGGTATGACTCAGACTGGCATACTGTAATTGATAGAAAGGAAGTTGTCTATCTCAGCCTATTATAGTGTTAGTTGGAAAGAAAGAATTTGCTTTATTAGTACTTCAAGGCCTCGAGAGCTTGGGCTTGAGTCAGAGGTCTAATTGCTTAATTCTTATCCCCTTCGGGTTAAGTTAGATTTAGGATCAAATTTGGTTGGTCTTTGTTTTGGTCAACTTTAGGTTGGTAGGGGATGAAGTTGGCAATGTTAAAAGTATCAAAACTCCATAGTCTTTAGGTAATTCCAGTTGGTATGCATTGTCATTGATCTTTTGAAGTATTTTGAAAGGACCTTCAGTTTACCCAAATAACTTACTTTTCCTCTGATTTAGAAACCTCTTTTTGCTTAAGTGCAATCATACTAAGTCGTCGGGCTGAAACTCTATTGTTTTCCTTCCTTTACCCTTCTCTCTCAACTTCTTAACAGCTTGATCAATTTGTCGGGCAACCTTCTGATAGATTTGTTAAAAGGATTGTGCTTAGGCTCTCCAATTAGGGTCTTCTTGTTTGGACATGGGTATTGGGGAATGATTAAGGGGTAGCTCTGGGTTGAAGCCATAGATGACTTCAAAGGGCATTTGTTTGGTGGTATTGTGTACTATTTAGTTGTAAGAAAATTCTACTATAGGCAAATAGACATCCTAATCAACTAAGTTCTTTCCTAACTTAGCTTGGAGCAATGAACTTAAAGTGCAATTGATGACCTCCATTTGACCATTGGTTTAAGGATGGTAAGAAGTATTGATAGTAGTTTGGTTCCCATTTGATGCTAAAGTATTCACTAAGAATGGATTAAGAACTTCGAGTGTCTATTTAACACTACATTCTTTAACACTCCATGTAATGAACTATTTGCTGCAAAAACAAAGAAGCAATAGTTGAAGCATCGTTAGTTTTAGTGCATAGCACAAAATATATCGTCTTACTAAATCTATCCATGATGACCATAACAAAGTCTTCACCTTAGGTGGTTTGGGGTAATTCGCGGACAAAATCTATGCTCAGCGCATTCCATGGTTGGATTGGGATGAGTAAAGGTATTGCTTTCTCTTGTCCAACTTGGCTTTTGGCCCTCTTAAAAGCTAAAAGAATCGACCATTTAAAAACTCATGTGTTCTTCTTTCTCCAAAATGTTCAGAAAGCTCACCATAATGAGCTTCTCTCAAAGAATAGGTTAATACAAATAACTTACCTCCTCGAAATAGTTATCCATCTTCTACATGGTAGTCATCCACTGTTCTTCCTTCTTCATATCGTCTAAATATAGGACCAAAATGGGGGTCTTGAAGATATCTCTCTTTAATGTTCACAAATCCTAAGAGTTTAGTTTGAAGCTTAATGAGAAGGACAATTCTTCTTGATAAGGCATCGGTAGCTACATTGGTTTTTTTTGGCTTATACTTGATCACAAAATTGAAACCTTCCAAGAATTCAACCTATTGTACTTGTCTTTTTGATAGCTTGGTCTAACTTTTGAGATACCTGAAGGACTCATGATCAATATAAATGACAAACTCCTTCAGTAGTAGATAATGTTACCATACTTAGAGCATTTGGATAAGTGTTAGGAATTCTTTTTCATATATTAAATAATTCAACTTGGTCACTTGGGTGATGAGCTTGGAATGTGCCAACTCAATGCACTCACTATATCAAGAAGGGCGGAAAGGTAAGTTTTATATTTGAACTAAAAAAAAAGAAAAAAAAGAAGAAAAAAAAAGGGGAATGGAAAATGGAAATGTTGAATGCAATTCAAGAAATGAATTAAGGCTTGTAATAAAAAGGAAGAAAACCTAGGGATAGAGCATATACCATATTCTATCATTACTTTGTTAACTTGTTTGTCGAGATAATTACAGGGATAAGATGCTTACTTATAGCTGTAAAGTTTAAATAAGTATTTTTTTTTCTAGGACCGAGTATTTACTTTTGAAATAAAAATCTTAGGCTAAACGCTTGGATTAAAATTTGTTTTCTCTAGAGTGGCTGATTAATTTCAATTATTGTAATTTGATAACATATTTCGATTTGGTTCAAGTGGTGGGCATTATAAATTAGTAAGTTTGAAAGTGTGAAATATCAGATGTTTTGGATTTACAATTGGAAAATTTGTATTTTCAATGATAGATTTTTTTTTAATTCTATTTATTTTGCTTGAGGACAAGCAAAAGTTCAAGTGTAGGAGAGTTGATAAAAACATATTTTATTCATTTTTTAATGAGAGAATTATTATTGATTTTATAGAAATCATTAAGAATTGGTACTTAAGTATTTTCATTTGGACATTTCAGGTATTAAAGGATTTAAAGTGGAAGTATGATCAATTTAGAGGAATTTTACACAAACGAAGAAGACGAAGTGAGCTACAGTACAATTGGAATTGAAGACAGCTGGCCTACACTAAACACCGGCAACGTTGGAGTATACATTGCTATCCTTGGAAGCTACATTACCAAACTTTATGAAAAAAATGCCTTATGAAAACCAACCCTAGTTTTCTCTATATATAGTCATGAGTTTTAGAATTTAAAAAAACTTTTACGTCTTCTTTAGAATTAGAGAGTTTTAGAATAGTTAGTAGATAGTTCTTAAAGAATGCTTTTATAGAATTGCTTAGATCATTGAGAAGATTTTACTTTTGCTATGGAGATCAATTTTGAAGTTGTAATTGAAGTTTACTCTTTTTAGATTATAGAATTGGTGACATCATTTTATTTATATTTATGCAATTTTGTAATTTATTCTCACTTTCAATTAAGAACGTCTTTGAAATATCAATTAGTAATTATGCTTTCGTTTCAAATTTTATGGCTAGCTAATTTTATTTGTAGGAATTGATGAAACCCTAGGTAGCAAAGATGATAATCGTATTCATGTTATAGGATAGATAGATTTGTGGATGACTCATGATTGTAATTTCTATGATTTCAATTAAAGTTGTCTAATTGATTATAATTATTAGAAACCTTAGTGATATGGGAGTTGAAATCCACTACTTGTAAGAGGGAAAGCATTGGGCTTCTTTGCTTCTAGTCTCATGCATCTTTCAAGGAAGAAAACCATGCAGTGATTCCTCTTGTAAAATATATGCGAAATGATCAAAATCTTAGGTGTAATATGTTCAAAACTGTCATCTTTTGGAAAAAACAAATGAAGCTTGAAGCCATGGTCCTTTCAAAAATGAGTGTGAAAATAATAATAATAGCATTGTACTTCTTGCAAAGTTGGTAACTTTATCAAATTTTAATGGAGCCCCATAATCATGAAAATCACCAATTAACAAGCTATAAAATAGCCCAGTTCATGGTAGTTTTTTGAACTTCAATGGCATAAACAAATTATGAACAGGATAAAACCACTAAAAGATTCCAAGTATGCCAATCGATACATTTGTAGATATGAGAATGTAAAGAAAAGAGATACTAATGCAAATTTAGAGCTAGAGGGAAAGAGCAAAACTTCCATAAATCATCGAAAATTATAAGGTTGAATTACTTGTTCCTACAGATGGTGCTAATTGTTGACAGTTGATTTTCATCTTGGTATGTGAACACTTATAAAAAATGGAAACAGCTTCAAGGGGCGCCAGAGGGTGCTCCGACACAACAGCTTCGGCACAGCCACTCTAATGCCTAAGTCAACCCTCCTGTCATGTGGAGAAAAATATTGAGTAGTTAAGAAAAACAAGAGAATTGAAGAGGGTCCCCTTCCCTAGGGGCCTTGCTAGATATTTGTAGTGAGTCCATGGAGATTGCCTCTAGATTGGGTCATCAGATCAAGATTAGATATTAGGCCTATTGTTATAATCTCACATAATAATTATCCAAAAATGCTTATCAACAATGCTCATCACCACCCAATGGGTTCTATTTTTGTTTCAGGTATTTACAAAAGGCTTTTCACTAATAAGAATAATAAAAAATGGATTAGTTGATTGTTGATCAGGTATTTACTTTAAGATGATGCAAGTTATTAACTTTTGGGAGCTAAGAACTAAACAGCATCATACATGTGTATGTATATGTGTGCACACATGCGCTCGTATGTATATTAGATATTTGTACTTGAGGATCATGAGTTATCTTAAGTCTTAGGATACCAAGACTTTGTTATAATGACCATTCATTGAAGATAAGAATCAGTTATACTATGAATTAGTTTTATCTATATGTATAACTGTTTCACATGGTATTTGCATATGTTTGTGGTGATTTACATAATGAGCTCAGAATTACTCCTTGTGGAACTTTATTTTCTCTAGAAATAGGTATTTCTAAAGAAGTGAACTATATATTGACTTTGGTATACGAAATGTATTATAGAAGTAGAGAAATCATTAGTAGCTTTGTGTATTGTGATGATTAAGGCCTGCTTGTATTTATTTGTGTTAGATCATGGAGAAGGTTATGTATAGGATTGGTTGTTTAGTATACTTGTATCTTATTTTTTAAACCTTACATACGTTTATTTAGAAGGTTGTGTAAAAGATTAATTTTTTAATTGTATCTACATTATGTGTACTAGGCTTTATAGAAGATGCTGTAGAAGATTAGTTTGGTTAAGTATATGTATATCGAGTCGAATTCATAGGATCCACTCTTTACATATTAATACTTGTTGAATTCTTAATGTATGGTTTGATATTTTTTTATATGCTTTTGAGGTATTAGATAGGTGTTGAGCCATAACATATATTTGCGATGAGGTATGAATATATGGCGAAGCTGAGATGCTTTAGATTCCATAGCGTAACCATTTAAAGTGGTATCATTTTTTAGGTTTCAGATAATTGGGTGTTGTTGTTAGATCTTTACTAATAAAGGGTTTTGGGCCTTTTAGAACTGATGGATGGGTAGATAAGACTTCAAGGCTCTAAGGTTAGCTTGTATAGTCAACATAGGTCAAAGTGGGCACTGTAGTTCTTCTAGTAATATCATTTCGATGCTTAAGTTAGTTTCAAAGGATAAATGAGAGTAATAAAATAGAATTAAGCTTAGTGAGCTTACAATACAAAGAGGTCAGGGGGTATGGGGAGGGCTAGGGCTTTATATTAAGAAAGGGGAAATTAGGTAGAAAAGTAAGTACCTTATAATCCTTAATGTCCATACTTTGACCTTTAGGACTTTGGGTTAGTTGTACCTTCTAATAAAGGAGTGGCCACATGGCCCTTTTGGGTCTTCTATTAATCCCATTGCATTCAATGCTTTTGGGATTCTGTACATGCCTATACATTTAATGTTTTATGGCACTATATAACTTAGGAGGGGGATCATGAATTGCCGATTGAATGCAGATCTTCATGCCTTTAGCATCTCAAAGATTGGCCCAAGTAAGGGGGTGACAGGATGGGACTTCTTAATTTTAACATTGCTCTATTAGGTGAAGTTAAGCTAATTGCAGTGTAACATTTGCTACGATTTTAAGGAGTACTAGGGTTCTTTTAGAAAAGGAACTATAAGGTTTGATAAACTTTATTATGTCCTAGAGATACAGTGTTATCTTTTATGTGGAGTAAGTAATTAAGGAAGATTAGGCCGATGTTCGCCATCAATTAATCTACTTATGTAGATGGGAATATCTTGTCCTGTCGACTAGGCTATGCTTATGGTGGGGAGATTGAGGCAAAATTCTAGTCGTAAATCCTTTGATAAGATTTATTAGAGATATTAAATGTAGACTTAAGTACCAGTTGACGTTTCTAATAAAACTTCTCCTTATAAATAGGGGGCTTTTGCTATTTAGCTACTCTAAAGCATCTCACTCCTTAAGCTTCCTTTTGCATACTCTTTGAAGTCTTATTCTTTGATCACATTGTTTAAGAGTCAATAGCCCTAATCACAAGTAAAGCCTCTTTGGTTTTCTTGATTGGTATGATGGCCTCCCTTACTTTACCTTTAGGGCTTTGGCTTTGCATTACATTTCTTAGCTCTTCTGACTCCATAAGAGCCAGTATTGAATCAACTTGGGGGCACAAGATTCAAATTTCATGTGGGGAATAGGCTTTTAAAGTCATTGTTCCTCTTAAAGGGCAACCCGGCAAGGAAAATATTCCTTAATGGTGTGTATCATCTTGGGTTTGCTTAATGTCCCTTAGGGGAAGGAAGGGTTAGAGAGGCACTTGGCCTCCACCATCTTCTTTAATTGATAGCCTTACTCAACTACTCTTTCCCTTGAATAAAAGTGAATCCATACGGTCACCACTTATGCCGACCGTTTTCCTTTACCTTGCTCTTTCTTAAACTTGACTTAGATTCCAAAGGAGTTGGGAAATGAAGAGCTAATTTGATTAGTTGGGTAAGGACTAAGGGTGCATAATCTCGATGGTGCCATTAGTCTTTCCTTCTTTTATGCCCTTTAGGTACACGTGGTTTATGGGAACTCGGTGACATTTCCGGATTCATGCTTTATTAGGAATTGCTGAGATATTCCTTATGGTATGTTTATGAGCTAATAATCACTAGGACTTACCGTAGGAAATGGGAACCAAATGGGTCCTTCAAGATGTTGAAGAAAACTAGAGTGGAATGGTCAGCAAATGTAATATAGTAGCTTATGTGAAGTCGCTCGGAGGATATGACTCACCAATAAACATAATACGACTCAACACTTTGCTTGATGTAATGCATAAGACAATGTTAAGGTCCACCCACCACTAATTTCGAGTTGCTCAGTAAGATTAGAGAAGAATGTAAGAAAATGTGCTTGGAGAGGAATATCTCACAATAACAAATATATTTAATATCTGAAAGGGATGTAAGATGCTCCGGCTACAAAGAAAAGGGACTATTTATAGTAAGTCCCTAAGGAAATATTACAAATAAGGAAAATTACAAAAAGAATAAAGAAGAAAGGAATTCTTAGTATGTACATAAGGGGTAACTTGGACAAATGACGAAAAGGAATAATAGCATAATGTTAGAAAAAGTGAAGGACAGGTGGCAGCTTGTTAATGGGTTTGTACTAGGGAATCTCTAGGTATAGTAACTCAGCTGGGTCCATAATGTAGCAATTGTGAATGGTCAATATCAATAGTTGCCAAGACGAATGAGAAATGCCACTGTATAGTAGGTTGAAAGAGAAAGATTGCGTGTATAGGAGCCTTAACCTTAGCACTTAGTTGATACGTAAAGGTTTGGGTGGTTAAAGCAAGGCTTGATGTGTATAATCCTCAACCTTGGCACTCGGCAGGTTGGCTTCTATAAATGAGGGGCCAGCAATGCTGCTAGGATTAGGACAGAGAATGGTATATATGAGTTGAGACCTCAAGGATTTTGGCCACCATTCTTTCGTATACTTTGTCTTGTCTTTGGTAGGTTAATGAGCAAGAATCCTTTAGGCAAGAGATTGAAGGCTTTAAAGGTACACATGAGGTAGAGTGTAAACCCCTAAAATTTTCGATTTAGTTTTTAAAATAGACTCAACTATATTAGACAATTTAGGAGTCGACAAGGCTAATTAAAGCGAAAACCCTAAAAGAATTAATCAATCGCGTAAATAATTTTTCTACTCTAAATGTTTCTAAAACCTAAAGATTTCATTTGAAAGTGATAAAAACCTTAAAAAATGATTCCATTAAGGACATATGTATACCAATCCAACATAATATACCCTAAAACCCTAATTGAAAATATAATGCTTATATTTTGCTAAATCGTTAGTAAAAGGTTAGAGATAACCCTCATTCTTACTTATATGATTCAAATTCTCAAGTAATCCATTAGGAACTAAGATAATGGGTCATAGATTATATTTATTCCTTAAATATATGATTAAGATAGTCTTACTTAGGGTTAGGGTTATAGTTGAAGATTAGGTTACATATAGTGAACTTTACGACTCAAATTAGCACTTTTTACACTTATTACCCAAAGTAGTTTATCAAATAAGATATATGGACTCTAAAGACCAGAAGTAAGATATCATCAACCATATTTACATGTCAATGCATCATATACCTCATTTCTTCTCATTTCCTTCATTTCACCTCTAATTTCCCTTAATTACTACATTATGTGCACAAAATTATACATATTTAAGGAATGTTGACTAAGATAATACATGTTGACCAAAGTTCAAATGTTGACCAAGTCAACACATGTTGACTAAAGTCAACATTTTGAAAAGTCAACAAAAGTTAAGAGATAAGGAAAATATTTCTTACTTAATGATGTCTTTTCTTTTCTTTTATTTTTGATTTTTCTTTCTCTCCTTTTTTCTATTGTTGCTGTCCACAATTGTCCTTCTTAACCCCACCACATATTGTCTTCCATTAAAAGAAACCAACAAAAGAAACAAAACAAAACCTCCCTTTCATGCCGTGAACTTCCCTCTCTTCTTTCCCTTTCATTTCTTCACTTTTGTCTCCATAACTTCAACATCATTAAAGGTATGTCCTTAAGTTGCTTTATGTTACTTTCTATTATTCATTAGTTAGTTAATTAGGTAGATTAGATAAGTAGTTATGTGGTTAGTATTGTCTTGAAGAAGAGGAAACAAGTTTCCATCTTTAAGTGTAGAAGCTTGAACTTTTGAAAAAGAAGAAAGGAAGACATGAGGATATGCTTCTATATATGTATACATAAGGAAATACCAAAAGAGTATAAGTATAAGAACCTTTGTACATGAGTATTTATCATGTACATAACCTAATTTAAGATCAAATCTTACTAAACATACCTATACTACACTAAATATGTACATAAGAACATAAAAACATGGAATTAAGGAGCTTTTCTTAAGGAAAAACTTAGGTATACGAAATTTTAGTATAAAATACGTATCCAACCGTATAGGTATACGGGTATGTATACACGTATAAATACGGTATAAGCCTAAGTATAGGTATGAGTATAAGTATGTATAAAGTATATGTACATAAGTATATGTACATAAGTATAAGAGAAAGGGATAACATGTACATAATACATATGCATATGACATAAGCATGAGGAAAGGCTTATGTAAGCACATAAGCACATGATGAGGTAAGTGATGACATAAGCACATGATGACATAAGCAATGACATAAGCAAGTGATGACATAAGCGATGACATAAGTAAGCGATGACATAAGCATAAGTTTAAGTAATAAGAAAACTAAGAAAAGTGTAGGTAATTAGGTAACTACATTAGTAAAACCTAATACACCTTCTAAATTAGATTATACCTAATTCAGTACATGAATTAGTAATAGCAAAGTAAAATTCTTTCATTAGAAGAATTTAAGGAATAAAAGATATAAACATAAGTAATAAAAGTACTTAGGTGTTCATAACTAAAAATTTCTATAAATTTAGCTCATAACATAAAATAGAGTTCTTAATATCCAAAACAGATATTACCATGTGAAAATATATTCAGAAACGATGAAAAACGATTATAAATTCATAAATATAAAAAATAAAACGAAAAAGTTACATACGATTGAAATTAAAGTCTTACAGGATAAAAGTTGATAGTAATTTAAGTAGAACTAGGTAATTAGATGTTTAGAATTAATAGTTAATTCAAATACTTATTAGCGTTGTTATCACATAATGATCAGGTGACTCTGAGGTGAGCGAGGACCTCCCGATTGATTACTACGATTAGGGCGAACCACTATGGCCGAGTGAGTATTTACCCTGTGATTCCATGCTTGATTGTGATTATAGATAGTGGACTTAAATATTATTGTTAATTAACTACTGTGTGGGGTTCGGGAAATGCTTGTGTATGTAATTGTATGTTGAGTTGTGAATTTACCTTAAATGCAGAGAATGTCTTGTTTGTTGCATGGTAGTATAGAAAATGATTGTGTGTATTAGTAGATGGTCACAGCATAATTTGAACTAAATTATACTCGGCTATAAAAAGAAACTGGAACATGCATTAACATGCATAGCATGGATACTATTCCGGCCGTCACATCACACGGAGGTAAAGAGAGGCCATTCGGGGGTTGATATTATTGATTTATTTGGTTATGTACGGTGCACTCGTACAAAATGACCTTACCCTAGCCCGTGGGAACACTAGGCGTTGGAGGCGCCAACCGCCTAGCTAAGGGTCGAGTCTAGAGGCCTCCGTTTAGGGGTGAGTGTGGACTGCGGGGGCCCACTCACAATTATACCAGAACTTGTGTTTTTCTGAAATTAAAAGAATTATTTGATATAAGTACGGAACATGGAGTTCCGTAGTAAAATAAGTTCTAGTGTAATACCCGGATCTGATTGGTGCCGTATAAACTCCAACCCTGACTTCGGAGGGCGTTAAATCCGAGTTACGTATATGAACTAGTTAAGTATGCGTATTGTTTGGCATTCTGTTTGATCATTCATTCATATGCGTAACTATAATGTACTTATAACTTACTTGTTGTGTGGCTGAGGGTTTTCCTCACTAAGCTTAGGCTTACACCCCTTTAGACTTTTGTTGCAGGATAGCTTGTTCGTAGAGACAGGACGAGGGATGCCACAAGTTAGCCTGGGGACTTGGGCAAGAGCGAGGTGTTCTGTGTGATGAGAGTAAAATAGTTTATGTAGACTCTTACTCATGTACTTATGTTTAACTTATGTTTACCTTATTATTATGAACTTAGACATACTTAAATACTGTGTAATGTAAGCTTTTAAGCTTAACTTTTATATAAATATGTTGTGTGATGATATCATGTGAATCTGGATGTACTTTAGAACTAGTAGTTGTAGAGCCTTGTATATCGTGTGAAGAGTTTTTGATTGGAAGGGTAACCAATCAGGGGTTCTTCATACAGTATACGACGTCTGCCACGACTAGGCTGTCCTCAGTTCGTGACATAGAGGGCCAGTGGTAGGTAGTCCATCATACTTGGTATGCTTCTTATAAGAGCTTAATAGACATTGATTCTATAGAACACATTGAGAGGGTTGTTCCTCCTTGGTGAGGTTGACCATTTCCAACATAGCGACATTAAGCAGTAGTGTATGCAGTTTAGATTGGGTGGTAAAAAAGGAGGTTAATTATGTGTTTAGCCTTTGATACTTATGCTAATGATGGTAATGATGAAGGTAGCATGATATCACCATATCATTCCTCTAGTGACAATGAGACTAAACCTGATGGTATCCTAAGTGTCATCTTGGTGTTGGAGGTTACGAGTTGTCTTTGATAGTATGTTTGTGCCCTTCACCAAGGGTAGTTAGTAATTGTTCCTTAGTTATGTGATAAAATTCCCTTTATTGGAGAGAGATTCTTTTTCCTTAAAGTATTTCAATTAAGGTCTCCAAATCCCCTTTATGGAATTTTAGGAATTCTAATATCATTATGTTAATCCGAGTTAACTTGAGCCAAATAGCTGGCACCTCCTAATGATGTGTAAGACTTTATGTGCATGGTTTGTTTAGATGCTGACCCCTTAACTTTGTGAACATTTTTTGGGGTGAAGCAAGCTTAAGATAGGTGGTATCATCTTTCCAACCGTCTAGTATATGGAATTATTCAATAAGTTGGACTTGTCCATGCATTATTTATAGGGAAAATATATGTTGATTACGTTGGAGTCTGACATTAGATTATAGTATCACTTGGTGACACCAATTAGAACCTTAGAATTTCGAGTTTGAGGGCTGAACGACCAAGAGATGGTTGTGGAGCTTTTGATTCGATTGAAGAAGAGTAGTAGACCTTGGGATGCTTGAGTTATTGAGGAGCATTATTTAAGGAAGAATCGCTTGCCTTCAATAGGGAGGAAGATTATGCCTAAAATGACATTTATATGTTGAAGGGTGAAGTTAGGGAAGGTACTGTTTGCTGCTCTTATTGTGTCGAAGTAGGCTTATAGTTTAGATCATTGTCCATTACTAAGTGAGGTGGCTCCCTTGAGGCTTATGCTCGACATGAGACTTGGTGTAAGCATGGAGTCCTTTGTTGTTGTTCTAGTGATCTATTTGTTTGTTTTGTAGGCGAACACCTTCAAGGTGAAGAGCAACAAGGCTCTTTTGGTTGAATTAGCTATGAAGAGTAGACCTTAAAGGAAGGTGGGTGATGGAAAGAAAGTTTCTTTAATTAAGGTGAAGATTGTAGTGATTGAAGAAGGGTTGCTGAGAAATCTAGGAGAGGGGGCATAACAACATTCTTCATCAAGATGATCAAGCAAGTGCCTTGATGTCACTTGATTTAAATATGGAGGGGTTAAAGACTGTGATGAAGAAGAGGAACGTTTCAGCTAGGAACGTATAGGAGAAAGTCTACATAGAGAGTGTTCTTCTTGTAGCCTCTGGTGTTTGCATTCCTTTAAAGATGATTCTTAGTCAAGTCCTTGCTATTGAATTGATCTTGGCACCCTTAGTGTAGACTTTTCTAACTGTTGTATGGGATGAGGTCTTATGATTGAAGTTTCCTATTATTGTTAAGGATACAGTTTCTCTTATGGGAGTATTGACAAAGAGATTTTAATGGGTTGTGCTCTTCCTTAGCAGCGAGCTACCTTAGATGAGAGACTTTGAGGGTTGGCTAAAGAAGATGCTATGATGTTGGCTTCTACTAAGTTAAATGTTTAATTTTGTTATGCTTAAGGGCTTGGTCCCACTATCAGTTAGTTTACGTAGTTGCTTACTTATAGCCTAGCTCATATATGGTATGGGTTTTTGATTTGTTTTGGTCAGAGAGGGAGAAGGTAGATCAGTTCCATCATCAATTCTAGCAGAAGAGCATGCAAAAAACTAATAATGCCTTGTTTCTATTCAAAGGATGTGGAATGCTAAGGAGGAGCTACAACGTATTCGCTGAGAGGTGAAAGAGAGGATGAGAGAAGCTATGAAGATTATAGGGAGTCTTCATGTGGAGTTGGATGAGATTGGTTAGCAAAATGATAACTTAAGTGCTAAGTTAGAAAAGGAGAAAGGTGAGCATCGAGTCTTTTGAGAGTGAATTTAGCCTTAGGTAAGAGGGAGAGAGAGTTTGAAGTATACATTTGTGTTTAGAAGAGGAATTGAGGTACTAGGTGGGTGGTTGCTAATTTGGAGAGTGGCAATGTGAGCACCCGATAAGGGCATATTTTATTCACATTTTAATGAGCAAATTAGAGAAAAATATTATTGATTTAATAGAAAGCATTTAGAATTGGTATCTAAGCATTCTCATTTGAATATTTCAAGTATTGGAAGATTCATAGCGGAAATATAGACAATTTAGACTAGTTTTATGCAAATGAATGGAACCAAAATGAGCTTTGGCACCACTGGAATTCAATGTAGTCAACCTAACACCAGCGGCTTTTGGAGTCTACGTCGCTGGCCTTGGCACTTACGCTACCAACCTTCATGGAAAAATTAGCTTTGAAAAGCTAACCTTAATTTCCTCTATAAATAATCATGAGTCTTAGATTTTAGGAGAACTTTTCATCTTCTTTACAATTAGATAGTCTTAGAACAATGAGTAGATAGTTCTTGAAGAATTTGTTTGTAGAATTGAATAGATCATTGAGAAGATTTTTCTTTATAGAATTGGTAACATTTATTTTAATTGTATTATTCAATTTTGTGATTTATTCATACTTTCAATTATGAATTTCCTAGAAATTTCAATAGTAATTATGCTTTCGTTTCAAATTCCATGGCTAGCTAATTTTATTTGTGGGAATAGATGAAATCCTAAGTAGCAAAGATGAGAATTGTATTCATGTTATAGGATTGATAGATTTGTGGATGATTTATGATTATAGTTTCTATGATTTTGATTATAGTTGTTCAATTGATTATAATTGTTAGAAACTTTAGTGATATGGGAGTTGATTTAGGGTTTGTTAGAAATTCTTGATTAATTTGATTGATTAACGTAGAAGTAGTGTTGATTGAATTAATTAGAAATTATCAAGAGATTAATGTGATGTTTGGCAATTGATTATTCACTAAGACATTAAGAATAATTGATTTATGAAATTAGACAATCATAGTATCGTGAGATATATGATTGTAATTTAGAGTCCACTGTTAATTGGAGATGCGAAAGCTAACTGATTAATTAAAGGTTTAAGACCTTGAGTTTTGAGGCATAATAATTTCACTTAAATGACCATATATCTATTAATCTATATAACATGATAACAATTTGATTTGCATAATATAGGGTAGATTTTATTTTCCCACAATTCTTAATTGATTGCTTAGTTTTAGATATTTTATAGTTATTTTCTTTTCGATAGTTTTATTATAATTATAAGATGAGTTAATTCATTTTGGATTACTTGAATATTGATAAGAACTAGCATAGGATTAGTAATTTCTGAGTCTTCAAGGGATTGATAGCCTTACTTCCTCTATATTACTTGATTCTAACCTAGTATACTTACAAGAGTATTCCCGATTTATTTTATATATATATATATATTTTAAGTGAATCAAGTTTCTGGTACTATTGCCAAGGACTGGAAATATTAAACCATTTAGTTCTATTGGTAATTTAGGCACACTTGATGATGTGTGTTATTTTTATTCTCTTTGCAAGTGTTTTATGCATAGGAGTAGAAGTGTTGTAATTCTACCACTAGATACTAAAATAGAGTGCACTTAGCATCAATTGAGGTGAGAGAATAGAAGAAAGATAGAAGAGATGGCAAGTAACGAGGATAATAATTAGATATAAGGAGTTCCGCGAGTACTACGAGACTATACAGTACCTACGGTGATGGGTTCGACTATAAGGAGGCCTATCATTCAAGCTAACAACTTCTAGTTGAAGTTGTCCCTCATTTAGATGGTTCAGACAAATCAGTTTGGAGGATATCCTAATGAAAGTCCTGACGAGCATATTGCGGGATTCCTCTAATGCTGCAATACAGTTAAGAAGAACAATGCGATAGACGAGGTTATCGGATTATAGCTCCTTCTCTTTTCGCTAAGGGATAAAGCTAAAGCTTGGTTTCATTTACTACCGCAAGAATTGATTACCACCTAGGCTAATCTTTTATTGAAGTTCTTAAGGATATTTTTCCTACTAGCTAAGATCGCGAAACTAAGGAATGACATCAATTACTTTACCAAGTTTAGTGGTGAGTCACTTTATGAGGCTTGGGAGAGATTCAAGGAGGTGATCAGAAAATGCTCACATCATGGCTTGCTAGATAATCTCCTAATTGAG
Source organism: Lumnitzera racemosa (assembly GCA_024138005.1). Lineage (NCBI taxonomy): Eukaryota > Viridiplantae > Streptophyta > Magnoliopsida > Myrtales > Combretaceae > Lumnitzera > Lumnitzera racemosa. The sequence goes on from JAMXBC010000007.1 coordinate 50,533,634, forward strand.
ATTTTCTATCTCGGTCTAGATGAGTTATTGAGATCTTTAGTTAATGCTGCAGCTAGAGGTGCTTTGATGGGCAAGACCTATGATGAAGCAAGTACATTGATAGAAGAGATGGCCTCTAGTGCACATAATTAGTAAAATGAGAGCAGCAAGTTAGGAGTGGCAGTAGTCAGTGACAATAACATTGTATCTCAATTAACAGCTCAAATCGCAGCTCTCACTACCTAGGTAAGTAAACTTACCTCAACATAGTCTTTTAATGCTAATCCTATTGTTTCTTGTAAGTTATGTTTAGGATTACATTCAACTCTTGAGTGCTTAACTAGGATTCCCTTAGCTCTAACTAGTGGAGAACAAGTGAACTTTATCAACAATTTTCAACGTGGTAATCAAAGACCATAACAAATACATACATTCTTGGGTGGCATAATCATCTAAATTTTCCATGGAGAAATGAGAATAATGCGTTTCAACCATTACTTAGATTCTAGAAGCAAGGTCCTGCTCAAAATGCTCCACTTTAGTAGAATCAGTCTAGAATGGAAGAGCTCATGTTGAGCTGTTTGCCAAAGACTGACACCATTTTATCGAATTAATAGGTGACTATTTGAAATTTATAGAATCAAATTAGTCAAATCTCTTAATAGTTGAGACATAGACCATTAAGCTCTTTACCCAATAATATTGAAGAGAATCCCAAAGGTGTCAATGCTGTTATGTTGAGGAGTAGAAAGGAAGTTGAAACAGTTGAAAAATGAGTAGAAGAAAAAGAGGACTCAAAGAAAGAAAAAGGTAAGTAGGTGGATGAGGAACCAAAGCAAAAGTCACCAAGAGTGAAACCGTATGTTCCTTTAGTTTCTTTTCTAGGAAGATTGAAATAACAATAGCTAGACACTTCATTCGCCAAATTCCTAGATGTCTTCAAAAAGCTACAAATCAACATTCCTTTTGTAGAGGCACTTTAGCAGATGCCTTCGTATGCTAGATTCATGAAGGATTTGCTCACCAAGAAGAGGAAGATTGATGGGAATGAACCGGTGATCCTTATAGGGGAGTGCTTCATGATCATTTAGAAAAATTTATCCACTTTAACTAGAAAACAAAGAGATTAGGGGAGTTTTACTTTTCCTTGCACTATAAGAAAAGGTTCTTATTGATTTAGGTTCAAGTATAAATTTAATTCCCTTTTCTATTTTCAGGAAGCTAAGACTTAGAAATTACAAGGAGACTTATATCGCCTTGCAACTTGTTGATAGGAGTATCAAATACTCAAGTAGTATTGTCGAGAATGTCCTGGTAAAGGTAGACAAATTTATCTTCCCAATCGACTTTATAGTCCTAGAGACGGAAGAGGATAGAGAAGTACCCATGATCCTTAGAAGACCATTTCTTGTAATGGGTAAGGCATTGATAGACGTGGAATAGGATAAGCTTACTCTAAGAGTTATGGACAATTGAATAACTTTTAATGTTTATGAAGCCATAAAACATTTTGATGATTGCAAATCTTATTACGCTATTAATATTTTTAATGAGATTACTTATGGGTCTACAGAAGAGAAAGTAGGATTGGATACCATGGAATTAGTTCTTAGGGATCTTGATGATTAGAGCGATGATGACAAGCTCGAAAAAGAAGAAGGTAGGAAATAGGTATCAAAAATCAAAGCTTGATACTATAAAGAGCTAAGCACCAGTGAGAAGAAGCCAGTTTAATCATTAACATAACCCCTGGTGCTTGAACTTAAACCATTACCTAGTCATTTAAAATATGCTTTTCTTGGAACAAATGATACTTTTCCAATAATTATCTTATCTTCTTTCATAGGTGATCAAGAGAAACAACTTCTAGGAGTTCTAAGAAAGAGCATAAAGAAGCCATTAGGTGGACTGTTGTCGATATCAAGGGAATTAGTCCCTTAATTTGCACTTACAAGATATCGCTAGAGGCTGAGTGCAAACCTATAGTACAACCATAGAGACTATTCAAACCAACTCTCAAGGAGGTAGTGAAGAAAAAGGTACTTATATTGTTGGATCTAGGTATTATCTATCCTATCTTAGATAGTAAGTGGGTTAGTTTGGTTTAGGTAGTGCCAAAGAAAGGTGGTTTGATTGTGGTTAAAAATGAGGTTAATGAGTTAATTTTTACTTGCACCTGATTAAGAGCTTCCTTTTAAGATGATGTATAATGCCAATGACTTTGCTATAGGAGCAGTACTCGAGCAGAGGAGAGGTAAGTTATTTCATGTTATATACTTTGTGAGTAGAACCTTGAATGAGGCATAGAGAAACTATGCCACGATAGAGAAAGAGCTTTTAGTAATTAATTTTGCATGTGACAAGTTTAGGCCTTATCTTATAAGTTCTAAGATCATAGTCTATAGAAACCATGTTGCTCTAAAATATTTGTTTAATAAAGCTGATGCTAGACCTAGGTTAATTCGTTGGATTTTATTACTACAAGAATTTGACCTTGAAATTAGAGATAAAAAGGGAATTGAAAACGTAATTACTGATCATTTATCTCATTTACAATTTGATTGTTTGAAGCCACCTATTAATAAGAAGTTCCTTGATGAATAATTTTATGTAGCAGATATCCAAGGGTTACCTTGATATGCTGATATAGTTAATTACTTGGTTAGTAAAATCATACCATATGGTCTCTCATTTCAATAGAAAGAGAAGTTTTTACATGATGTGAACTTTTGTTTCTGGGATGCACTATATCTATTTAACGTTGACTAAGTAATTAGAATTTATATGCCTGAAATTGAACAGCTTAGCATTATTTAGTATTGTCATTCTAAGGAATTAAGAGGCTACTTTGGTATGGAAAGAACTGCAGTTAAAATTTTATCTTGTGCATTTTACTGGCTCAGTTTATTTAGTGATTGTAAGAACTATATTAAGTCTTGTGCTCAATGGTAAAGGATTGGGAATATTTCTAAGAGACATGAATAACAATAAAATAGTATACTGATAATCGAGCTTTTTGATGTATGGGGAATTGACTTCGTAGGTCCTTTCCTTGTATCTTTTTTAAATAAATATATACTTCTAGCAGTAGATCACATGTCAAAATGGGTAGAAGCAGTTGCTCTATAAACTAACGATGCTAGAGTTGGTGATTAAATTTTTGAAAAAGAACATTTTTTCTAGGTTTAGGGTATCTAAGGCTATTATAAGTGATTGGGGGGGGGGGGGGGGTGGGTGTGGCACATTTTTGCTATCGGTAGTTTAAAAAATTGTTAACAAAATGTAGAGTCACTTATAAACTTGCCACCCTATATCATCTATAAAACATGTGGCCAAGTTAAGGTGTCCAATAGGGAAATAAAGCATATTTTAGAGAAGGCTGTTAGTATATCTAGGGAAGATTGGTCTTTAAGACTTGATGATGCATTATAAGCTTATTGGACAGCTTTTAAAACACCTATAGGAATGTCCCCATAAAAAATTATTTTTGGTAAATCATGTCACCTATTTGTAGAGCTCAAGCATAAGGCTTACTGAGCCATAAAATACCTTAACTTTGATTTACAAGCTACGGGTGAAAAGAGATTACTCCAATTGAACTAATTTGATGAGATAAGATAAGAAGCTTATGAAAATGCCAGGATATACAAAGAGCAAGCCAAGCAATGGCATGATAGGAACATTCAATAGTAGGAGTTTATACCTGGTCAAAAAGTATTATTATACAACTCTTGCCTGAAATTGTTCCTAAGTAAGTTAAAACTTGATAGTTCGGACCATTTGAAATAGCCAACATTTTTCTTTATAGTATAGTTGAGTTAAAGGCAAGGGACATTCATACTTTTAAGGTGAATGGTCATCTCCTCAAGGACTATTTTGAAGGGGAAAACTTGGACTATGATGTTACTATTATGGCGAGTGAAAACCTATAGTAAGATTAGAAAAGTTGAGCTAATGACTATGAACTAAGTGTTTCATGGGAGGTAACCCATATCTAACTAAACTAATTTTTTTTATCTTATTTATTATTATTAATTTATTTATTAAAGGAAAAAAAAATATAGGCTAGCTATTGGCATCAAGGCCACTGGCCTAAGAAAAAAGAAAATAGAAAAGTGCAAAAATTTGAACTCAAGGTAAGCTTTCGAGGCCATCGGCTTATTAGCCGACCTACCAATATACGCCGACAATGTACGCTGCTGAAGTACAAAGGAAAGAGCCGACGTATGGTGCTTTCATAAAGCACGTCCATCTGTTTTCTCTCTTTCTCTTCACTCATTTTCTTCTCGATTTCTCTCTCTACCTTCTTCCTCTCTCTAGATTCCTCTTTAGATTTCTTTCCCTCTTTATCACTCTATTTGTCACCATGTCACCCAAGAAGAGGTAACCCTAGCGAAAGAAATAGAAGATGACAGCTACTTTGTCTTCTAGAAGTTTGGGCAGCAATCTACTTTCACATTAGGAGTATGCTACGAAGAGAAGGAAGAAGTTACAACGAATGACATTTTGAACCAATAATATCTGGATTGGAATCTTCCGCATGAGTATGGAATAGATGATAGAATCCAGCAGATGGTTCTTGATAAAATGTGGTTTCGATTGTTTGTGGTAAAAGAACCTACTGTTAGAAATATTTCCATTGAGTTTTTATCTACGTTGCAGTTAGAGAGAGGTGGCCAAATGTCCACATTCACATTTTAGGCTTATGGAGAGGTTCATGTGATTGAGTTGAATTAGATTGGTTACTTTTTGGGTTTATATGATGAGGAGGAAGTTAATTTACCTAACTCTTGGCCTAATAATATGACTGTTAAGAAATTCTGTTTCCTGTTGATTCATCTTAGGCGGGATGATTTTGTACTTTTAAAGTCGCTCACCACGACTTTCTCAGTAGTGGAGTATAGGTTACTCCACTATATTCTTGCTCATACTCTTAGCTGTAAGAAGACTAGCCATAGTAAGGTAACTAGTTTTGACATATTTTATCTGTACAACATGATTTACGGGTATTAGATTGATTTGGGAGAAGAAATAGCAAATTTTATCTATAGATAAATAGATGACACCGGGACTTAGGTTATCTTTTGTGGTGATTATATTACAACATTATTGAAGGGTATGAGGCTTTTTTAAGAACTAGAGGGAGACGATGGTATTCCTTGTAAGCTTATTTCTATTGTACCCTTTAGGGGTTAGGGATTGGTTAAGATAAATAATAGGCCCCATTCAATTGATGAGGAGGATATTCCTGAAAAATCCTCCTACTGTTAGAGCGTCTACTTCATATCATCCTCCAGCTGGCAGTTTTGAGCAGTTGAGTGCTGAAATTAGAGAAGTCCAGAATGAAATTAAGAAAGAAAGGAAGAAGAATAAGAAGTTCCAAACTACTATGTTTAGTATGTTGAAGTCTGTCATCTTGTGTTTCCAGTTAGTAACTGCAGAGTAGTTACATTACGAGACTTCCAGTACAGAGAGTAGCAGCATCGACTGCGATAGTTATAGTTATGTGTGCTTTGTTGATTTTTTTTTTATGTTATTTTCTTTTGTTTTTTTATTTCCTTTTTCTTTTATTTTTACTTTGCTATTAGGTTATTTTTGTTTAGTACCCACTTGTTTGAGTAACTTGGATCATTAACTCTACTATGTACTCTTGACTGCATTTTTATGCTATCTTTTCCATTTCATGTTTCTTTATGTTTGATGAGACATGTCAGATTTGAATTCTATGCTAGTAATGATCTTTTGTTTGGAATTTTCCTTGTTGCTGAAAATTTGAATCTAGAGTAGTACCAGTTTTTCATTTCCTATTTATTTTGAATTTTTATTTTATTTCCTTGTGTATATTGAATAGAAGACAATGTAGACACTATCTATTCTAAAGTTGGGGGAAGGAAATATAGGAAATGGATTTTGAATAAAATTGAATATCAATTTTGATGTCGTTTTTTGTTTACAAATAGTTATACTTTTTTATCAGCTTGAATTTTATTTGTTCTTAAGTATTTGGTAATGTTTAGGCCAATTTTTTTTTCAAAATTTTGAATTTCTTATTTGGAATCTAGAGATGATATATAGAAAAAAAAATTGTTGATTACATCTGATTGTGATTTGAATAATTGACTCATTAAGGTATCCTACTCACCAATATTGTGATTTTGTGCTCAATTAAAATTAATTAGTCAATTCTTTAGGAACCTAATTTACCTAGTTTTTAGCCTTGGAATTTGATATTTAAGAGTCAATCGAGTCCTTAAATGAAAAATATGCAAGTTCACTTCTATGTAAGGTCAGTTAGTATATGTTCTTTTTAGTTATTTTAACGGCACTTTAATACTTAGTGAAAGAGGTAAGTGAATCTTTATACTTAGTGATTCCTGTAAAAAAAGTATGAAAATTTTTAGTGAGCATTAAAAAAAAAAAGGTTATGAAATGAGAGCTTTTACTCCAATAACTTCAGAAATTGAGTTAAGAGTATCAGAACTTGAATGTTAGAGTGAGGAAGAGTCTGTAGGGGCCCCTTTAAAACCTGATCACTTGGGTGATGAGCCTGGGATGTGCTAACTCAATGCACTCACTATAACGAGAAAGGCGGAAAAGTAAAGTTCAGTATCTGAACTAAAGAAAAAGAATTTTGAATACAATTCAAGAAATGAATTAAGTCTTGTAATAAAAAGGAAGAAAACCTAGGGATAGAGCAAATACCATAAACTTTACTACTTTGTTAACTTGTTTGTCAAGACAGTTAGATGGATAATATGCCTACTAATAGCTGTGAGGTTTAAATGGGTATTTTTCCTTCTAGGACTGAGTATCTTCTTTTGAATGCTCATATATACTTAAAATCATAACCACCAGATAGATTTCTTAAATTTAATGAAGAGATAATCCTTATCAAATATTTCTAGATAAAGTTCATTTTTGAATTTCCACAAAAACTAATTCAACTTTATCCTTATCCATATTTGTGTTCATCTTGATTTTTCTAAAATTAAATTGCTTAAAGATAATCCCCATGGATCTTAACTCTATCTTGAGTGAAACGAAATTAAGTATATTTTCCTAAAACACTTAATTTAGTGGAGCTAGGTCTTGATTAATTTGAATATGATTTAAAACTAATTTTACTGTCATACTTCCAAACTTACTTTTTGAACAAGCCTTTGAAGAATATCAGCCTTTTGTTTCTAAATAAACTTCTGAAGTGCTATACCAATCTTATTATAAAAGCTTCTACAATACTTTCTGAAGTTTTTCTAGACTAAGTATATTTTCAATCAATTTAAAGCTTTTGAATTAGCTTTTAAATGCAACTTGATTTTATAAAATTAAACTTTCTAAAAATTCTTTTATAAGCCTACATTCTTAAAGATTCATTAGCTTTTAACCTTTTTGTTGTCATTAAAATGTATAAGAGATATCTAATAGATAGTCTTAGAACAGTAAGTAGATAGTTCTTGAAGAATTCGTCTGTAGAATTGATTGGATCATTGAGAAGATTTTTCTTTTCCAATTATAAAATTGGTGACATCTATATTAATTTTATTTATGCAATTCTGTGAATTATTTATGCTTTCAATTATGAATTTCCTAGCAGTTTCAATTAGTTGTGCTTTTGTTTCAAATTCCATGACTAGCTAAGTTTATTTATGGAAATTGATGAAACCTTAGGTAGCGAAGATGGTGATTGTGTTTGTGTTATAGGATTAATAGTTGATTCATGATTACAATTTCTATGGTTTCGATTATAATTGTTAGAAACCCTAGTGATACGGGAGCTGATATAGGGTATGTTAGAAATTCTTGATTGATTAATGTAGAAGTAGCATTAATTGAATTAATTAGAAATTATCTAGAGATTAATGAGATGTTTGGCGATTTATTAATCACTAAGACATTGGGGATAATTGATTTATGACATTAGACAATCATAGTAGATGCGGGAGTTAATTGATTAATTAGAGGTTTAAATCCTTAAGTTTTAAGGTATAATAATTTCACTTGAATGACTATATAGTTATTAATCTATATAACATTATAACAATTTGATTTACATAATCTAGTGTAGATTTTGTTTTCCCATAATTCTCAATTAATTGCTTAGTTTTGGATATTTTATAGTTTTTTTCTTTTTGATGGTTTTAATATAATGATTAGATTAGTTAATTCATTTTTGATTGCCTAAATATTGATAAGAACTAGCATAGGATTAGTAATTTCTTAGTCCTTAAGGGATTGATAACCTTACTTGCTCTATATTACTTGATTTCAACCTAGTATATTTGCTAGAGTATTTACAATTTACTTTATATATATATATATATATATATAGTTTAAGCGTATAAGCACCAACATTGTTAGGAAGAAGAAAATTGAAGGGATCATGACTAGCTAGTAGTAGTAGGATGGAATTTGTGTTAAGAAACTATTTGAAGGGCCCAAAATTGCTTAGGAGAAGGTTTTACTAGGCCTTGATGTTATTTGCATATCTTTCATGGATGAGCTCAAATGTAAGGTTGACCTAATTAAGGTTGAGGGTGAAGTGTCTCATGATGAAGATTCGACCAAGTTAAAAGGAGATTTGCTCAAGGGAAGGGGAGATTGGGAGTGAGGATGAACAATATACTAAAAATTCACATAGGCAAAAATATCAAAGGTAGATAGAAACAAAATATGGCTCGAAGAAAATATGAGAAACTAATTGAAGTCATGTGAACCATAAGCTGTTCAAAGGATATGGCACACTAATAAATAGTCATAGATCAATAAGCTAAGTTGACATGATGCATAATTAGAGCAAGACCAAGTCACTTGCTACTAAACCTTGCCCAAGGGTAAGGATAAGAGTAGGTAAATCGAACTGAACAAGCACATATTATAAAAGGGAAAATGTACTCTACTAAGGAAGACTTAATGATGCAGCTAAAAATTATAGGTATTTATACCCATTCATTTAAGGCAATTGGTAAGCATAGGTAATTTACAAGAAGGGGCATTACCTTAAAATGGGAAAATATTATGAAAGAAATACATGAAGGAAGGCAAATTTACAATGTACAATAGGGGAATATTTTGAGCCCTTCCATACTAGTATAGATGTGAGTGTATACGTACTGTCTTCTATTTGGATGGGGATTCACCTAATAGAGCAAACAGGGTATAATAAGATTGCGAGTTGATGGTAACTTATGGATAGGTTAGCATTGAAAGTTTTGTCATTGTTTCCTATAAGTAGTCATTTAAGACAGTTTAGCAATGTAGAGTAGGTTAGTAGTTGGCTAGATAGATCGGCTCTTAATAAGTCTGGCTTAGAATTAGGATGGCCGAGCCCTTGGTTAGGTCTACCAAGCTATTTGGTCTAGCATTAGGTTGACACTTTGTAGGTCCTTGGTCTCTAAAATAGTATAGTACTTAGAATATTGGGTTAAGAGGGGAATCTCAAAGGAGAACAAAAAGTTAGACTCTTTTGTAATAAGACATACGATGAGAATCCTTCGAGCTATATTTTCTAACCATCTAGCTTCGACTTAGGCTTAGGTCAAGGGGTTGGTTGGTTGACTCTTATCATTCCTTCGAAGTTGGTTGGGATTTGGGATGAAATATGGGTTATCTCCTTATGGATGATATTCCTCTGGCTAATATGGACTCAAGTCAGCAATATTGAATACATTGCATACCCTATAACCTTCTAGCATTTCTAGTTTTGAATGGTCCTTCAACTTGAGTGGATAACTTGCTCTTCCTTCTATTTGGGAATCTTTCTTTGGTTAGGTGAAACCAAACTAGGTTGCTAAGTTGGAATTATCTTCCCCTCTTCCTTATCCTCTATATTTAAGCCTCTTGTAGCTCAATTAGTTGCTTGATCACCTTTTGGTAGATTTTATAGAGTGCTTGACCTCGATCTCTACCCTTGTGGTGTTTTTGGTCAAGTGTAGGCACTATTAATGCTTTAGAATCTATGCAAATTCTTCTTGTCTTCTAGTTTTTAAACCTTTGTAGTTTTTGGATTTTGTCTCATGCTTTTGCTTTTGAGTAGCTTATGACTTGTTCTTATTCTTTAGTATTGCTTCTAAATCTTCCAAAGTTTTTGGTTTAATCTTTGTTACTTGTATTATGATGTTTAGCTTCTAAAACTTTCTTCTTCTTGTTTTGTTCATACTTTTCTTTTCTTATTTTGTCTTATTATTTTTGCTTCTACTACTTGCTTTTGAAAATGTAGTTCTTCTTTATATTGGCTCTATGATCCACTCTACATTGTCCTTTGTCATGATCATTCTTTCTTTTCTTTAAAAAAATATTATTCCTTACATCCTTAGTAATATCATTAGTAACATTCAAAATGTATGTTTTGTTATTATCAAAATGCTCATTTCATAGGTTTTAACATGCTTACTAGAGAATAGGATCGTCTTTCCTTTAGGATGGGAACTAGATAAGCTTTGTTGATAAGAGTTGTTACTCTATGCATAGGCATTGATTCTATCTTCTGTTAGGAGTCTATTTTAGCCGTCTTTTTGGCTTGGTTGTTACACCCAAACAAGTTGAGTTGTAACAATCTCATAGTGTAAACCATTTGTTGTTATTGTAGATACAATTTACATAAGGTATACTTGACTCATTCACTTTGAAGCATCCAATTTGGTATATAAAACTTATGGTATAATCTTTCAAAGTGACTACTATAGTAGACTTATAGTACTTTTCTATGTATTATACATACAAGTTTACATTAGAAATAAAAGTGTATAAATCCATTGATTTTTCTAAATAAATTTCAGACCAATAATGAAAAATTGTAATACCCCAAGATTTCAAGTTGATTAAATAACCCTAGGATCTAGGCCTCTAAATTTAGGGTGCTGGACTATATTATCCGTTTTATTTCAAACTTCATAGTAAAGTTGAAAAAGTTAAATGGAGTAATTTAAATAAAGTCAATTTCTCAAAATAAGCTATGTAAAAATATTAATTTGAGAAAAACGTTAATTTGTCAATAAAGCCGATAATTGTATAATTCAAGCTTTTAGATATAGCGAGATATTAGAGATAAGTTAATTAACTTTTAAAAATAATAAATGAAGTTAAATTATTCATAATATACACGTATTTACATGTGATATACATTATATGTATTAAATATATACATATAATAATAAATTATTAAAATTAGGTAAAATAATAGAAATTTAATAAAAAAAATTAGATGTGTGAGTCACCAAATGATGTGTCAACTTAGTATTAATTAGAATTGATGAGTCAACATGTGATTGATGAGGAGATGACACATGTCATTTAGAAAAATGAAAAATTGACATGTGTCATACACATGTCCAAATTTTATTTAATTATGCAAAGTTCAAAAAATATAAATAGGTGCCAAACCCTCATTTACAACATTTTATCACTCTAAAAATACAAGGATATAATATAGAAAAATTAGAAAAAAAATTAAAAAAAAAAGAAATATAGGCAACCTAACTTAGAGCCACTTAGGACTTAAAGTTGTGATGGAAAGAGAAAATGGGATGACATAGGGTGGTGGCTGGAGCACCATACACTGGCAAATCAAATTTTACTACCTGATTTTTATTAATTTACTAAAAATATCAAATTAGCTCATAAGATTATGAAATTTGATTTCCTTAGGTTATTTTACACGTAATTTCATGTGGTAATTTTATTTTCTTAAAATAATATTGATTTAGAGTACTTGCTTAAGAACATACCTTATTTAGATGAATTTTAAATAAAATTTTAAAAAAAATTAAATAATGTTATTTTAGCCTAAAATTTTTTTTATAGCACACTTATATAATGTATTAAATTTTAGTAACAAGAATTTTTTTAAATCTCCATGTTTACTATTTTTTATAATTATTTTGAATAAAACTGCCAATTTTACTGAATTGTTGTAATAAATAAATTTTTGTGAAATTAATTAGGCTAGTATACTATTTATTATATATTATCCTAATATAATCTTATATATTGGATTAATATGTAATACATTAATTAATACTAGTAAAATATTTATCAAATTTATCTCAAATGAATACTTTGGGGTATATTAAGGATTATCGGATAAGTTTGCAAAGTGTGATTTTTAGGGTTTTTAGTTCAGTATTAAAGCTCACTTGGCTCAATTACAGAGTTAAGATATCGTACGGTCTAATCGTAATGAGAAAAGGGTATTTTTAGATCTTGATAATATTGATAGACTTAATTCTTAAGATATCTTAATAGTATACAAAATAACAATTGTGACGATATAAAGTTTATTGAAATTGAATAGGGAATGAGTAATGTTACGCCCCAAAGTCGTAGAGTCGCAACAGTCCCGCTGTGTAAACTATCCTATGATAGTAACTGGCCTCACAGTATTTACCATGACATGACCTACACAAGGCGTCGACGACTCCTCACTTTGAAGTAAACAGTTCGATGAACAATTAAACTACGATTATGATAAATAGTTCAAATTTCTAATAACATGTACAATATTATATATATATAAGTCCACAAAGCTTCCTAAGAAGTTTTACATAAACATAATAGTTCTCTAGATTACATAATAACTATCAGTCTTTCATCCCTAATTACATGGTTACTTTAGTTACACATTATACTCAGTAACTTGATCCTCATACCCCTAGCTTCAAATAGACTAACCTCTGAGCAATTGTAGGGTGGCATAGTACTTGATGTGTTCAGAAATCAGAACCTGCAAAAGGATCTATAAGGGTATGAGAAATTACAGCTCAGTAAGTTGAATTGGAGACTCATGAATGCATACAAGCATAAATAGGGTTATCAAACAATTATTTTCATGCAATGCAACAATTAAGTGTCATCGCACAACGTAGTCCGGTCCGTTGTGAAATCAGAGAAATTACACCCGTTCCAATCCGGGTTGAGGAGTTTCCATGTATGCAACAGCTCACAACCAAACCTAGGCTTATGCAATGGAGACCTCGCTCCTCCCGCGACTACCTTCGAACCAATGATTTCACCCTCGCCGCGACCTCCTCTCCTGTTACTTAGTTCGACTAAGGATGAAGAAGGGACCATTTTGCAATCTTACGTTATCCCTTTCGAAGGGGTCGGTATTTGGTTAGAGAATCCTATGATCCCCTAACAGGTTGCAATGCATGACATTTTTTTGGTTATTAGGGTCAACTAAGATTAAATTCCATTTAGGGTGGTCAAACAATTTCAGACCAATTCAATTAATCACAAAATTACTCACAAAACAAATTTAGCACGAATTCAGATACATCAAACACATGCGTAAACTACTTACATTCACAATCATATACAAGCCTAAGTCTCCGAGTACTACAAAACTAGTACTTTATTACAATAAGCAATAACCCAACTTACTTGGATTTGCTCGATCGCTCGATCTCTTAATCGCAAGCTGATTTGTCTCTGGGTGTCCTATAATACAAATAGGTCTTTTTAGTACTTAGAATTTATGGTTTCATATTCGAAGTTATATTTAAATTCATTTTTTTTCCGTGTATACCCATTACGTCCTAATGATTCATTGTACTCTATTCCGGTGTTCAAATCCTAAATGAGATTTTAAACTTTGATTTCTAAGCCTTAAATATGCTTGAATCCTAATGTGACATTAATCACATTAAGCTCGAGTGTTTAAATATCCTATTGGGTCGTAATTTGGTATTCTAACTATTTGATATACGTTAACCCTAATTGTGGTATCGGATTTATTCCTAATGTGTGAAAATCTTACATTTTGAGATTTTGCTTAAGATTAATATTATTTTTAGATTTATTATTTTTTCTGATTTCTATTGTAATATTATCTAAATAACTCTATTTTTTTAGATTTATTAATTTACAATTTCACATATTACTAAATTCTTATATTAATTTCCTAATTTCCTAAATTAACCATACTTAATACTCCAAAGGCTAGGATTAGGGTTTCACATAAGAGATTAACATCCCTAAACATCTAATTAATATCTAAATCAGTAATTAACACCTTAATCACCTAATTAATCCTAAATCACCCAATTTTTCCATCATTTTAGGGCTAAAAATTAACTTAAAAATTTTGAAAATTAATTTTAAAAAAAATGGTTTCATAGCACTGTTCTACATCATATGAGCATCCTACAAAAAAAAAAAAAAAATTGAGCTCCAAACTACACTCCTAAGTCTATTTATTTTCAGTTCTAATCATGCTCGGTTTTGAACAATTTGTTAAGGTCCCTATATTTTCAGACATAATTAAACTAAATAAATATTTTTCCCTAAATCTACATACAATAAAACCTCAGAATAACAAGTTTTATAATTTTCTGGGCAAAATAACTAATTTTACAAAATTATTCAAAAACCGGGGTAAATAAGAGATTAACCGGTTAGAAGCTTTCTAGCCATCCAAACCCGGTCCAAGGTTGTTGGTTGGCCCAGGCGGTGGTTCTAATGTAGGGTGGTGGTAGTGGTTCGGTCCCAGGTGGTGGTGAGTGGTGGGTTTAGCTCACTTGCTCAATCTGCCTAGTTTTCCCCTTTTTTTTATTTTCTGGATTTTCTCTCGATTTTTTTAGTGTTCCTATTTTTACCAAATGCTAAACTGACCAAATGACTTCTAGAAAAATTTCCCTATTTATAGATATTTGTTGTAATTAATATGCATTAATTTGATAAGACTTTGCCTATTTTCCTTAATTTCTGGCTTTTAGGTTGTCTAATTTTTATTGGCTAATTTTTCTTTTGCAGATTTGGACCTGCCACTACCTAATCTTGATTCATCTTATCCTCTTCTAATTTTTACTGATTTTTCCATAATTAATTTATAATTTTCTTTAATTATTTATTTAGTTTTGGCCAATTTAGGTAATTTCGCGTATTTTTATTTACACGTAAATACATGTGGGGTATACGTGAACATTCCTAATTATTATTTTAGTCATTCTAAAATTTTTAGTATACATATAATCTATCTCTAGTAATTTATTAGTTATTAAATTATACTTTTTGCCTTTTCGGTAATTAGCAATTATTATGCTTAAAATTTGAAAATTTTATAGTCTCCAATTTTACTACTTATTTTCTTAAATTTAAGTTTACGAGGTCATTTTTATTAATATTTCTCTCAATAGTTTATAATTTGGATTTGATCAGATCCTTTAACCGATTGCCCTAAACTTTGGTTTCTAAGTTCAATCTTACGGTTACTTGAGTTAGCTTTAGGGCTTACAAGTAAGATACGAATAAATGAAGTTTAAAGGCATAGTAGGGAAATTTATTAGAATTTAGATTTGACCGATACTTGACTTGAAAGCTATGTTTATATTTTCTTAGGTATGATAAGTAAGGAAAGACCACATCATAATGTATAGGATATTGCGCTATTGTTAAGCCTAGGTAAGTGGATCTAACCTATGCTTAGAGTAAATATATTGCTACCTACAACATTATGTGCTGTTTGATGCTATGTTGATTGAATATAAGTATATCTTGGGTAACTACTATGGTGAATGCTAATGTGGTGATTATGAATGATGGTAATTGTTAATAGTCAGTTTTCACTCAACTTACACTCGTTCCTTCGTCGGTTGAGATGCCGCGTAATCGACCCTCTTGGCATTCGCACTCTATAGAAGATACATAGCACTTATGCTGAGTACAAGAAATGCTCTTGGTTTAAATTCAAATCTATGGTCTGAACAGTAATCATAAGTACAATTATATTTTACAACTGCTTACTATCCTTACATATTAGGGGGAGATATCAAGTCAAGAAGTTGCTAAGTGTCTTAATAGTTATCCTGACAACTACCTTAGACACAATAACCATCGATAAATACCGAAAAGAAACTCTATAAGAGCTCTTAAACACTTCTTATTCACATACTTACTATACTAAATCACCATTCTAACTTAGGCATCAGAGTGGCTGCACCAGACTAACTTAGGTACTAAGTATTTTACTCTTTTTTGTAGGACTATTTCCTCACTCTAAAATTCACTAGCAAGATTTGGTATAGTTTGTTTTTCTCTAAACATGACTACATGGCTAGAACTAAGATGACACGAAGTGCAGGTGCTGGTATTTCCTCCTAAAACCCTGAAGGAAGGAGTTGATATGCTGATGAATAACAATTAGCTCGACTTGAGTAACTTTGTCTTGATTTAGCTAAAGAAAATTCTGAGTTAAATAGAAAACACGAACAAATCTTTGACCTTCTCCATAAAAGTTTTCATCTAAATTAAGAAAAAGAGTATGGTGATCATGATGCCAATAGTACTAACGATTCCATTTATTTACCTGAATTGCTAAAAAAGCAAGCTGAGGTTCCAATGCAACCCATAACTCCTTCTTTCAAAAAGATTGATAAGGGTAAGCAACCACAACATGTACATGATGTGGGACCTTCACATGTCAACACCTCCATTTTAGCGACTAAATAGTTCCAAATCAAGAAAAGTGATTTTGTCCTAGAGATTTTGGAGGAATTAATACTTCAGTACATTAAGCTACCTTATTTTGAAACATATGATGGGACGAAGGACCCTAATGACCACTTCGAGTACTACCGAACACTAGCTAAGTTGCATGGTTTAAGTGAGACGGTGGCCTGTCAAGCCTTTGGTGTAACTTTAAGAAATGCAGCCAGCATATGGTTCAAACACTTAAAGTCAAATACTATTTCATGTTTCAATGAATTAGTAGAAGTGTTTCTTCGACACTTCCTTGCTAGTAAAATTCCTATTAAGGATTCTTCAATCCTAAACACCATTAAATAAAGGTCCAATGAGTTAATAAGGGATTATTTGGATAGATTTATGGTCGAGATGGTCCAAATCCCAGAACTGGACATGAGTGTGGCCCTCAACGCTATAATCAATGGAGTTAAGCCTCATGGAGACTTTTTTAAGTCTATTGCAAAGAATAAGCCAAAAACTTTCGCTGAGTTTAAGGCTATAGCTACCTCATAGATCCAATAGGAAGATAACATAAATGCATGACAAGAGGCTGATCAAAGTAGAGGAGATGGAAAGAAAGACAAATGGAAAAATGCTAAGGATAGACTTAGTACAGATAACGACAACAGTTCAAACACTAAGAGGAAGAGACCGAGGATCTTGACATTGTCATCCTACATGCTTGTCAATCGTCCAATCTTAGATATTTTGATGGAGGTCCATGGGGAGAAAGGTGTCCTCTAATGGCTGAAAAGAATGTGAGGGAATCCTTCAAGAAGAAATTCGAACAAGTACTGCGACTTCCACCATAACAAGTGTCACAATACGAATGAGTGCATTTAACTCAAAAATGCAATTGAAGATGCAATACAACATGGGTACCTGCGAAAATTTCTAGCACATGATGCTAAAAGAATTGAAAGAGCATCTTAGAGGAGAAGAGAGGAACATGAGGATAATACTTGGCCAGCAATGGCCATGAGAGATGCAAGGGATGTTAACCCCAACAGAGCATCCAATGGAGTAATTAATACAATTATCGGTAGACTTAGCATAGGCTAATTGAGTTCTTTGAACTCGGTTAAAGCCAAGAATTACGTTTACAATATTCACGGAAAGAAGGTCAGGATTGACAATACAATATCTTTTAGGGAAGAAGATTTCGAGGATATACAGAGGCTACATGATGATGCATTTTTCATTAATGCGAAAGTCACCAACTTTGAGGTCAAGAAGATTCTTGTTCATAGGGGAAGTTTAGTCGATATCATTTTTCAGCATGCCTTCGATCAAATGAAGCCTAAGATCAAAGTGTAGCTACGGACTTACAGTATGACCTCTATGCTTTCAATAATCAACCTATGCAAATAGTTGGTGTTATCTCATTACTGATACAGATTGGCAATGATAAGCATGTTGCAGAGGACAAAGTGGATTTTATCATCTTCAAATGTTTGTCCCCTTACAACATGATAACGGGACGGCCATGCCAACATTTATTTGGCATCGTCCCTTCAACGGTACATTTACGGGGGTTGGTGTGTGCAAAGGGGATCAACAATTGGCATGCTCCTTATATATAAGGGCTTTAAGGCGAGAAGAAGTATTTTAGGTTAAGACCTACCTAGAAGGCAAGTCAGTCTGCATAGAGAATGCCGAGAATGATACATAGGAAATTCCTTTAGGAAATGATCATGAGAACATAATAAGGATAGGAAAACCTATGTCAGCAAATGTCTGGCAAAGTTTGATTGACTTCGTGCAAGCCAATGCTGACATGCTCGCATGGTCATCATTAGATATGCCGGGTATTCCAAGAGACGTTATGGTACATAAGCTCTAGATTGACCCGAATGTAAAAGTGTCTTAACAGAAAAAAAGACATTTTGCCCCAAAGAGACAAGCGGCAATAGAAGAAGAAGTCTAGAAATTATTGAAGGGAGGATCCATTTGGGAAGTGCCTTATCTAACTTAGCTAGCAAATTGTGTCCTAGTCAAGAAGTCTAATGGTAAGTGGCGAATGTGTATAGACTTGAAGGATCTCAATAAGGTTTGTCCCAAGGATTGTTTCCTACTACCAAAAATTGATTAGATGGTAGATGCAACTGCAGGATACACGTTGCTTTCTTTTATGGATGCTTTCTCTGATTACAATCAAATCAAGATGGATAAGGCAGATGAAGTCCACACATCTTTCATTACCAATTTTGGAATATACTATTATACAGTGATGCCCTTTGGGGTAAAGAACGCTGGTACCACATACCAAAAATTAGTAATGAAGATGTTCAAATCTCAGATCTACAAGAATGTTGAAGTATATGTGGATGACATGATTGTGAAAAGCATGAGGGAAGACCATCATCTCACAAATTTGGAGGAGACGTTTGCCACATTGCAAAGATATTGCATGAAACTCAACCCATAGAAGTGCATCTTTGGTGCAACTACGAGGAAATGTCTTAGGTAAATGGTTACATGATGTGGCATCGAGGCCAATCTATGAAAGATTGAAGCTATAAGGAATATGAAATCACGTTGCACGGTTAAAGAGGTACAGGAACTTATCGGGTGAATTGCTGCCCTCAACAAATTCGTGTCGAGAAGTACCGATAGGTGCGCTGAATTCTTTAAAATTTTGAAGAATCCAAAGGAATTCAATTGGAGATGAAGACTGTATAGAGATTGCCGAGAAACCTATTTAGTTTCTCTATGTCGATGGTTCTTTAACATGAGAAGGACGTGGTGCGGGCCTAGTTCTTTAAGGCCCCCATATATCTTCTGGTCAGTAGCTATAACTTATGCAACTCTATTTCTCCACAATTTATACAAGTTTAACATAATCATGCTATTTAACCAACTCTATACATCTATTACATGAAATTTAATAGAAAATATGCAATTTCAGCCTTTATTTCAACTATACCAATTTATACTTATGTTTTTCACTTCAAGAAAATTAGGTGATCAACATAAAAAACTATCAGATATTCAAATTATAGTGAAATCAAACAAGGATCTTTGAGGAAATCAAAGGAAAAACTAACCTAGCTAACTACTAGGTCTAATTTTGCAATTTTGAAAAACCCTTTACATAGCTTCAAAATATAGTCTTTGAGGATCTTATCTATAAAAATTGAGATTGAAATTACATTGTTTGTCTTTTTGAAAATGTGATAAAAAATTACTCTGTACATGTGATTTCTTAAGAAACTTATACTTGCCTAAAAATTTGGAAAATCTAAGTTGATTTTCCAAATCTACACAAAAAGTTACTTAGGAAAAAAAAGTTCCATAATTTGTAGACTAGATTTACTGTTTTGAAAAATTAAAGAGAAATTGGATTAAGAACGGACACTCACCGGTGGAGTAGTTTTGGGCCAACAATACTGCCCAATAGTATGTTGGCAACTTGAGACATGGGGCACTTTGCTTTGAATGGTGGCAATTCATTTCTAGCTCACTCATATGCTAGCGATCTCTACTAAGCCTAAATTATATGCTATTTTTCAATCTTGAGTAATTCCTCAACTTATAAAACCATATCTTCAACTAATTGATTTTTTTTTTTATCTCCTATAAGGACACAAAACTTCAAAATGTAGCTGGCCTTAAGGTTTTATGGCTTTCTAAGTCTAGGTAGGTAATTGATAATTATAATTTTGTAAAATAATCCCTTATTTTGCATTTAGAGGTATCATTCCAAAGTATCCCCCACCTTTAGCCTAAGCTATGTGTAATAAGGTTATTTAGTCATTTTTTTATTTTATTAATTTTTTCTACCGATTTATGCAAATTTTTAACCCATTTTTATGTAATTTAATTATTACTATTTGTTGGTCATATATATATATATATATATACATACATGTATGTGTCTATTAATTATATTTGTCTACATTCATATCTCCATATATTATTTTGTATCATTTTTGTGTACGTTTGGTACCAAGATATTTTATCTCTAAGAATTTACCAACTATTAGTACTAATTACGCAGTTTTAATGAAAATTATTTATAATATTATGATAAATATACTTTTTATATCTATATTATTATTTTATTGATGTATGTTCTTAATTTAGCATCACGAGGTAATTTTGTCTAATATCAATATCCTTCTAGCAATAATCTTGCTTAATAGGACAATTCACAAAAATGCTTTTGATTGATTGATCGAAACCAAGTTGCTAAAGTTTGAGGCTTCACATTCCAGCCCCCTTCGTAAAAGATTCGTTATTGAAACTGCTGTATCTTAAGTGATTATCACCTTCCCTAGATAAGCCAAAGGCATCTCTTCCTTATCATTACTTTTGGAGCCATAACATCCTTTTACCTTAACCTTCTAAGCCAACTTTTTCTCAACCTTCTAAGTACCTTCTACCAATCATTTCCTATGCAATAGTCTTGTAAATTCTCATTTCTACTTGACCTATTCCTATGATTAATGCTAACATTGCGTTAAGGTCCCAATCAGAGTTCACCATTATCCATGGTATCTCGTCATACTTCTTACTTCCTTATTCCTTCCTTTCTAAACTTGATTGTCCTATTTTTGATGAGTTTTTATTTTTTTATTTCAACTTTCACTAACTTCTTGCATATATGATTTATTTCGTTGGGATCCCCTTATTGAAATTTAACTCTTTAGTTCTCCTATAATTAATGAACTTAATTGTAATCATATATCGTTGGTCACATTTATGAAGTTCATGAAATTCCTACACATAGTGTTTATGATCCAAAGTTAGTTAAACAGGTCTTATGGCAGGTTACCTTTTGAGTAAGTTTCTTAACTAACTTGTTAGTCTAAAGGACTCTAAGGTTTCTAGTAAGGGTAGTTTTTTTATTCAATTTTTGAGTGGTTTCTAATGTCAACGCTCTTGCATAGCGAAGCTTCATTCATCTAGTGTTTTTCCTCAAATTTAGTTAGTTATTTATGTTATATTCCCCCAATCTTGATGTTTAAGGTTATTCTTATGTTTACTACCTAGCATTTAGGTTGTTTTTATTAAAATCAAGTTAATTACATTTTTATTGTAAGCTTTATTTTATTTTTCCACCAACCCCCCTTTTAATTATACAACAATTTCAACAACGTACCAACTATCATATTTGAGTGCTTCCTCTTATCATTTTACTAAAGTATGTTCTTGTTAAGTATGTATTCATTCTTTACTTTAAGAACTTTTGTGATATGCATCTTCCCACTATACAATTTGACGAGCTAATGAAAATTATTTAATTAATAGTTATTTGTATTCACCTATCAATTATATTCTTATGACGTTCGTTTTATGTTTTCTAGGCTTCTATGAAAATATTTAGAGTATTTTATTACACTTTTTGTCTTCCCCTAGTCTAGGTTAGGTGCTTTTTTTTTTTTTAATATTATTACCCAGATTAACGTGTTGTAAATTCTCTACTTTTATTGTGCATGATATTCTTTTATCTCTTATCACATTCTACATTGTTTATTCTTAAATTCAATTTAAAATTAGTCATAGTAGTATTGTCTTTGCTTATGTATGATATGGATTTGGTTCTTTTTCATCTTATTTATGCATTAAGCTTTATGATTGTCATGTCATTATTTTAGTTATAGATTTGGTACTTCATATAACTGGCATAAATGTCAATAGAAATGAGTTTGGCAAATCTTGACTTATTTACTATCTCATATTCAAATGTGATAGCCAATGATTTTAATTAACTAGGCTTGAATTAACTAGATGAGAACTCATAGGATTTTTTTACCAAAATGACTCATAAAGACACTAATGACTTACTTAACTCTTGATAGGATACGGCCCAACTTGACCGGATACGGCCCAACTTAACCATAACAAAGATGGGGGACTCGACTAAAGAGACATAAAAGTCATTGATTTGCCATTCTCCTTATGTTTGTCTATATGTGTTGATATACATATGAAGGATGTTATCTAATGATGGCTTAATTATATATCTTGTCATGTTTTACAATTTCCCCTTTCAATGGTTATTGTTGGTTAGAACTTATAATTTAGTATTAGGTTTCTTTATTTTAGTATTAGTTGTTCACTATGGTAGGCGGTAATAGCTAATTGGTCATTTTGTGAAGATTTTATTTGTTACCATCTATGGTGTTGTTGACGTGTATTATTATTTTCCTATGGGCTTAATCGTCCTTGATATTTGTAGTTAAGATGCACTAATTACAAGTTTTGAAGTTTTCAATTAGTTTCCATGTCATAGTTCCAAATTGTTAGTTATTAGGCCTTAATTGGACGCCCTATGGTTTTTGGTTTACTAAGATCACAAACTAACTAACATTGTGGTGGCGTTTCTTCCATAGTCACTTTTAAGTTTAGCTACCTATTTTTTACTTCTTCAATCGAGGGTATTATGCTAGGGTATTACAAATATTGATCCTAATATATATTGAGATAAAGGCCTATTGGTCAATATAGAGTTTTATGAAATAGGTAAGTAAGGGGAAAGCTTTCTTCCTAGATTTTGACTCTAAGAATTGGGCGTGGTAGTTTACCGTCCCAAGTTTCTATCAATTCTATACGTTCATATCCTCTCATTTTAGGTGGTGCTAGATTAATTCTTGAAGTTATTGTATAAGTTGACAATCCTCTACTTAAATAGTATCAGTATGAAAACCACAGTAAGTCTCCTAACAATATGTTATTATCTACATATCCCTTATAATCATCATATCCTTACATACATGTTAATGGTCAAATACTACTCATGAGTATCATATCTCCTATATTTATGGTCGTAAAACAATATCTCTTATGTATGTGAAATAGGAAGGTACTCTTTGCCAAACGTAATATAAATTCTCAATGGTTTTGTAACACTCTAATTCAAAAGTAGTGAATAGTTAAGCTAACAAATACTAATAAGCCCTTTTCAATTACTTGTGTCAAAAGTTTCAAACTTGTGTCAAAAGTTTCAAACTTGTGTTGATAAGGTATTCACAACGATAGCCTTATAAACTAATATCATAACTTTCTATAATCCATATGCGACACTTAATCATGGGGTCTCATAATCTCCCCTCCTTAAACATACAATTTCCTTATCGTGAGACCTTGTAATTAGACCCAGATATTTCCCCTTTTTCGGTGTACAATTTTGGCTACCTACTACCTATAAGTCATCCTAGAAGTATGCAAAGAGTCACACTCTAGTGACAATCCCCACCTTCTTTAGACCTCTTTTCTAAACTAAAGCCAAACTCAAATCATCGACCTATCGATAGGGGGTCTTCTCTGATACCATTTGTAACTTCCCAAGCCAAAAGCAATGAACAGGTAAGCTAACAAACACTAATGAGCCCTTTTCAACCATTTGGCTCAAAAGTTTCAAGCTTGTGTCGACAAAGTATTCACAACCATGGCCTTATAAATTAGTATCATAACTTCCCATAATCCATGTGAGACACTTAATAATGGGGTCTCTTAAGTTTACCTTTGTATATGATCATGACGAATTATCACCTATCATTGCATAATATCAACACTCTACTAATTTTTAATAACTAAGTCACTTCGATTATATTCAATACATAAACTCAAAAACCAAAGAAACAGCTTGATACTCTTGTGATTCCATACTTAGAAATATTTACATTTGATGATCATTAAGCATTTCATCTCAAAAGATTATAGTGGACTTAGCTTTACATTACTAAAGATTACATACGTAGTTCCTAAATACATCGATTCTTGTTACATCCTAAAAGGTTGATTGTTAAATCTAACTTTACATATAAAAGATTTACTTAGTTGATTTTCAAATATATCAATTCTTAGCATAGCTTCATTTAAGCTAGGTACTTATACATATTTACTTCAATAGAGCATACCAAATATCTAAATGTATCAGAAAGTCAAAGCACACCCGATATCTCAAAATACATTCTAAAAGGTGGAAAGAAGTCATGGAACCTAGATATGTCAAAATTTAGTAAGGTTTTCCATACCATATTAGATATTATACTATCATATCATCTAAATCAAATCTATATTTAACTTGACTCAAAGAGTTAGGCAAAAAGTTTGAAATGAGCATGAATGATGAATTGTTTGAGAATAATAATATAGGGCCTGATGTAATACTTATGTGGGGACAAAGTATATGGAGTAACCAAAATTCTTGAGATACAACAAATTGTGTTATTATGTACGGATTTTGGAGAAGGTGATAAGGAAGAAGGCGAAACAAGATAAATGAATTGGCTGCTCTCTTTGATAAACCTAATAGTTTGTAGAGTCAATTACATTTATCTTACATCACCTTCATCTTTATGCCCTGCTCTAGAATCTATATTTAATAATATAATTTGGGATATCTCAAGAATTCAAGTAACTCCATAAACTTTATGCCCATTCACATCATCATCGGCAATAAGTATTATATCATACCCTACATTATTATTCTCAAACAATTGGTCATTCATGCTTACTTCTTAACTTTTTGCCTAACTCTTTGAGTAAAGTTTTGCTACACCTTTTGCACCATATTTTGTTTCACTCGCTGTATAATGTCCTTTTAACTCCAAATCTATCTCTTCTTCTATCATCTCAGCTTGTATTATAGTTACATTTGAATTACTTTTGAGATCTTTCTCCTTTAAATCTAAATCATTCCCATTTTACCTAAGGTACATTGTCCTATTGTTCTATAATCTATAGGCAGTTCAATCTTTTGGTTCATTAGGTAAGTTAAGCAATTCATCTCTAAGAGTAAACTCATTAGGTCATAAGGAAATTTTAATGTTCATACTAATTGGGTCCAAAAACAAGGAAGCCAAATGATTATATTGAACAAATACTTACTACGACTTCATGACACATTAAGAGGGCTGTAATCTTAAATGCCTATGAGATATGGCCTATTTTCTCCCATTCTAATTAGAAAACATAACATAGGTATCTTCATAGATTCAATATACTACAACATCAACTTTCTTAGATGTTTCCATGTAATTATGATATGGGGATTCTAGCTCCATCTTTATAAATGCCCTTATTCATCTAACTCTACTACATTCTTTTGAACATTTTCCAAACAACCTTTTCTAGTACCATATTTCAAATTAGACTCTATATTAAAGGAGGAGTCACCATCTCACTTAGTATTTCATTAGGATATCATCGATTTCCATCCTATGATCTTGTATATAACTTAAAGCAAAAGTTAAATCTACATAACTTATATCTTTAGGTGAGTTATCATATGGTTTTTCATAAATAGAATTTTCATTCTTTACTCTTCAATGGCCTTCTCTGTTAGGTGAATTTCATCTTCCTGCCAAGTGTTGCAATATTAGAGCTTCGACTTTGACATGGTATGAGAGCTACATTGGTAATGGATCCTTAAATTCTTCTCTAAGTTTGTTTTGTATTGTTCATTAGTAGTCTTTTCTGGTAGTGATAATCAATGGAAGATTCGACTAGTATAGTTCCTTTTTTATATTAGGTTATGATAACCCAAGAATGATGTTAGGTACTATAATTTTTAATGGAAATAAATTCTTGGCCTAAAATCATTCAATTGCATGTCTTAAGGTGTTAAGTTGAACTTAGGGTTTATATATGGAACCTTCCTTAAGCTTGAAAGGAATTTGAATGAATTTACTAAATGGGTATGGTGTGATGTTAGCTGTTTAATTTAGTGTCTAATGAAAATTTTTAGAGTATTCTTTATGCTCAGTCTTCACATGAATTATGGGAAAAAGTTTGCAATTTGGACAAACTAATGTGCCACTCATCTTTCAATTGCATCATGAGTTATTGAATGTAGGATAAAACAATTTGTTAGCAACTATCTATTACAACAAATTAAAGAAATATTAAGAAAAGCTACATAATTTGAATCCTTATCCTAGTTAAAGTTATGGTATACTTAATTACCGCACTTGTGATTAGAAGGATAAATTGGTAGAATGTGATTCTAACATGAAACTCGTGCTATTTGTAAGGGGGCTGTCAGAAGTATATGAACCAGTTTGAAATCAAATCTTGTCAATGAACCCTTGCCCTCAATAAGTCATGCTTTTTATCTTGTGTTACGAGTTGAGAAGTAGTGTTAAGGTACTAATCTCATGAGTATTGATTTTGATTCAATAGCTTTCTCAATTAACAAGTCATCTTTTAAAACCAGTAACGATGCTAGGAAGGATTTGAGGAAAGGGAAATTGAATTATAAGAATTGCCTTTTATGTGCTTGATTCAAATCTATTTCACCATTGTATTAGCTCTTTGTTGAATGACTCTATACTTAGTTGATCTTTTGTTCAACTTATTGGTTATGATGCTGATGTAAATTTGTTTCATACTGACTGGGCCATACTTCCTTATCTAAATTGGAACACATTGATTTAATTTTCTTTATGAAACCAGCCATTTGGCCAAAATTCATCATTTACCTTCTTATAATAGTGAATCTCCATCAAGATTTTTGTTTGAGTTAATCTACGTGGATTTGTGGAGACCTTATCAGGTGGTTATTAAAGACGGTGAGCATTAATCTTAACTTTAGTAGAAATTTCTATTATATGTACATAATCATTTGTTTGCCTTTCTTAGATGTATGAGAAGTGATAATGGCTTAGAATTTATTTCGAATGAGTGTCAAGCCTTGCTGACTAAATTTTGGATTGTTTACCAACGCATTGAATTTTGAATTGTTTACCAACATACAGCTCCATATAGTGCCCAATAAAATGGGAGAGTGGAATGTAAGCATTGTCATTTACTAGATACTTGTAGGGCTTTTCGCATACATGCTGATTTGTGAAAAGAATTCTAGGAGGATTATGTTCTTGTTGTCACCATGAATAAACTGAGAAATCTTTTATTTTAATTTTGTACTTGATTGCAATTAATTGGTTTCTAATTGTACTTCATAAATGTATGTTGGAGTTTTCATGTTAATTCTTTACACTTGTAAAGTTTGATGCATAACACTATAATTTAAGTGTAGGAAAGATGTCCTTGTAAATATGAACTTATGTCTTTCCCATTTTTGGGAAACATGACAAGTGATCTAGAGATAGAGAGGAAACTTAGCGGATGTGCTTTTACAATTTAATTTGCTAACTTGGTTTTCTTGACATTGATATATTTTGTAGTTGGCAAAACATTATGCATGCCAATTTTATGTTGCTTTTTGTTGAACTTTTCTTGTTTGGAGGTGGAGTAGGTTAAGAATAGTCTAATAATAGTTTAGGAGTAATTTTAGTTTTTAATTTTATTTATGCACTTTACTTTCTCTTTGTCATGTTTTGTTTTGCAAGATCATAGGACTTCAATGGTGTGTTCGGAATTTAGTAGCTTCAAAAGGATGGTTCGAAATTCAGTGTTAGAGCTTAAATTAGGAAAGTCTTAGTTCCTTTTATATCTTTTCAATTATTTTTCCAATGATTTTTATGCGTTTTATTGATTATTTGTACATTGGGGACAATGTATAATTTAAGTGTATGGGGAAGTAGGCATTGATAAAAAAATCTATAAAAGCATATGAGCTAAATTTATTATATTCCTATACTTAGGATTTTCACAAATAAATTTTTAGAGAAATATAGAATCAATTTGTTTGTACTACACATCTATTTACCATTATTTTTCATCTAATTAAAGAAGCAACTTTGTTTGGGATAATTTTGCAATTTTAGTATGAAATTTTGCTTAATTATTATAACTTTTCTACATAATGCTAGAATTAAATAATGAAATTTAAGTGAAATGTAGAGTTTCCTGTTATTTAAGTTTAGATTCAAACTTAGAATTAGGGTGAACATTATTGATTAGGAGTTAGTTGTTTATGTTTACAAAGAAATAAATTTACTGAAAAGGGCAAAATCTATGTACAATGGTTAGTAAAAATGTGAAAAGGATAATTCTATAATCCTTCTAGAAAGAGAATGTAGGTTGTTAGGAGACAAAGCACATGTATTGGTCTATGTAGCATTTGGTGGATGGTTAGTAGATTTTGTGTGTAACTGCTTCTATGGCAAGCAAACAAGATCAATGGCTTTTAGGTTTAGAAGCTAGTTGTCACTTGATCGTAGTTTAAAATACATAATTTTTCCTAACCCTAAAACCCGCATTTAGGCATAAATTTGGTAATGACTTGTTAATTTTATATGAAATTGGAGTTTATGCACAAAATGGATCAACTTCAGTAAAATTGCAAAAAATGCATGAAAAAGAATTGATTTTAGATGAATTTCATTAGTTTTGTATCTTGCGTTTAGGTATACGAGGGTTACCATGGTCTTAGTAACCCCCACTGTTTGATTGAGGAGGCTTAATCAATGGAACCTAGAAATTTAACTTACTTATTGATTGGTAGCCTTACTATCGATCAATCGGTATGCCTTGAAGTATTAGGTTTACATCGATGGATTAAGCGATTAAGTAGAAGAGAGGACTGTATGGTGAGCAAAATGTGCATCGGTAGAATTACTCATGCTGATCAATTGATACTAACTGCACTGATTAATTTGTAAAAGAAATTAGGGTTAGGGTTTTTGGAACTTAAAACCTTAATCCCTAAACGCCGTGTTACATAAAACACAAAGATGATCTAATGATGTCATATGTTTACCAATTGATCGATAAACCTTCACATCGATTGAAGGGTAGCCTAAAATTTTATATACTTGCATTTGTAGCAAAGAATATAAGCAATTAGGATTTTTGTAATGTTTAGTCTAGTTTTGTGAGCTCATTGTCTATTTTGCTGTTACCTTGACTTGTTTATGACATTTAGCATTTTTATTTTATGATTTTGATACACATTTGAGTTAATTTAATGAGTATCTATTACCTTATCATCACCTAATCACTTGTTCACTTGCTATCATCTTGTTTCTTATTCATTAACGAATTTTCTTGCTATATTTTTATCTATTATTGCTATCATTGTTAATACCACAAGTGGTTAATTTAGTTCTAATGGGTTTGTGATAACGTGGATGTTGTAGTTGGTGAACATTTGTAGTTTTGATTTAGGTATGTGTGTTTAAGTAGGATTTTGATGTTTGATATTTCAATTGAATTCTTTGAGGTGCTTGTTCATGAGATTTTCATTGCATTTTTCTTGTGATTATGAGATAGAGACGAGATTAGTCCTATGAGTTAACTTTTATAGTTAATGGGTTTACATAATTATGAGATCGAGAGTAGATTAATTGTTTAATTCCTTACTTGAGTCAATGAGTTAGTGAAGTATCAATAACATCTTCTTACAACTATGAGACCGAGAGGAGATTAGGCATGCCCTATTGAATTTACACTACAATTCTAGTGGATCAGGATATGTTATTGGACCAAGGGGAGAATAACTGTAAACCCCTAAAATGTTCGATTTAGTTTTTGAAATAGACTCAATTATGTTAGACAATTTAAGACTCAACAAGGCTAATGAAAGAGAAAACCCTAAATGAATTCATTAATCGCGTAAGAAACTTTACTACCCTAAATACATCTAAATGTTAAAGATTCCATTCAAAAGTGATAGAAACCCTAAAATGATCACTTTAAAGACATATGTGCATTAATTCAACATAATAAACCCTAAAACCCTAAATTGATAATATAACACTCATATTTTGCCAAATCATTAGAAAAAGATTAGAGATGACTTTCAATCATGCATATATGTGTTGAATCCTCAAGTAGTCCTTTAGAAACTAAGATAATGAATCATAGCTTACATTTATTTCTTAAGTATTTGATTAAGATAGTCTTACTTAGAGTTAGGGGTATAGTTGAAGATTAGGTTACAAGTAGTGAACTTTAATACTCGAATTAGTACTTTTTGCACTTGTTATCCAAAGTAGTTTATCAAATGAGATATATAGGCTATAAAGACCTAAAGTTAGACCTCATCAACCATGGTTACTAATCAATTCACCAACTACCTCATTTCCTCTCATTTTCTTTATTTTTCCCTTAATTTCTCTTAATTACTACATTATGTGCATAAATTTACGTATGCTTAAGGAGAGTTGACCAAGTCAACACATATTGACCAAGGTCAAAGGGTTGACCAAGTCAACACATGTTGACCAAAGTCAACAATTTGAAAAGTCAACAAAAGCCACTAAGAGATAAAGAAAATATCTACTGCTTCATGATGGCTTTTCTTATCTTTTCTCTTAATTTTTTTCTTCTTTTCTTTCTCCTTAAGTGTTGCCGTCCACTTATTCTTCATCTTGACCCCACCATTTGTTATCTTCCATAATGAAAACAAGACAAAAGAAACAAACCGAAAATCTCCCACCATTGCCGTGAGCTTCTTCTTCCTCTTTCACTTTCATCACTTTACTTTTTGTCTCCTTAATTCCAACATAAGCAAAGGTATGTATCTAAGTTACTTTATGTTGTTTTATCTTCTTCATTAGTTAGGTAATTAGGTAGATTAGAGAAGTAGGCTTGTGTTAATTATGATCATGAAGAAAAGGGCACAGAGTCCTTATCTTTAAGTGTAGAAAGTGAGGAACTATGAAGGAGAGGGAAGAAATACATGTGTACGTGCTCTTAGGTATGTGTACATAAAGAAATATCAAAGGAATACTTGTATGAGAACCTTTGTACATGAGTATTAACCATATACATAACCAAATTAAGACAATACCTAACTATACCTACTTATACTACACTAATTACACACTTAAAAACACAAAAGAATGGAATTAGGAAGCTTTTCTTAAGGAAAAGATTAGGCATACGAATTTGTGTATAAAAATACGTATCCAACCGTATAGGTATATGAGTATGTATACATGGAT
The DNA here is from genome assembly GCA_024138005.1 of Lumnitzera racemosa. Lineage (NCBI taxonomy): Eukaryota > Viridiplantae > Streptophyta > Magnoliopsida > Myrtales > Combretaceae > Lumnitzera > Lumnitzera racemosa. The sequence goes on from JAMXBC010000007.1 coordinate 50,564,872, forward strand.
AAATACGATATAAACCTAAGTAGATGTATAAGTATATATATGTATAAGGTATATGTACATAAGTATAAAGGAAGAAATAAAATGTACATAAGACATGTACAAATGACATAAGCATGAGGAGAGGCTTATGTAATCACATAATGAAGTAAGTGATGAGGTAAGCACATGATGACATAAGCCATGACATAAGCAAGCGATGACATAAGCAAGCGATGACATAAGCAAATGATGATATAAGCGATGGCATAAGCATAGATTATAAACTAAGAAAAGAAGAAAAGTGTATCATAATTAGGATCCTAAATTAGTAAACCCTAATACACTTTTTAAATTGGATTATACTTAATTAAGTACATGAATTAATAATAGCAAAGGAAAATCCTCTAAGTATAAGGATTGAAGGGTTAACTAACTCATTAAGTATAAGCAAAAGATATAAATATAAGTAATAAGAGCAATTAAGTGTTCATAGTTAAAATTTCTCTAAATTTAGTTCATATCGTAAAACACGGGTCATAATGTCCAAAATGGACATTACCGTGTAAACGTACGTCCGAAAATGATGAAAAACGACAATAAATTCATAAATATCAGAAATAAAACGAAAAAGATACAAATGGTTAAGAATAAAGTCTAACCAGATAAAAATTGAGGCAATGGAGTAGAAGTAGGGAACTAGAATTATTAGTTAATTCAGTTACTTACTAGCATTGTTATCACATAATGATCAGGTGGCCCTGAAGTGAGCGAGGACCTCCTGATTGATTACTACGATCAGGGCGAATCGCTATAGTCGAGTAAGTATTTACCCTATGATTCCATGCTTGTTTGTGATTGTAGATAGTGGACTTAAATATTATTGTTAATTGACTATCGTGTGGGGTTTGGGAAATGCTTGTGTATGATCTTGTGTGTGGAATTGTGAAATTATCTTAAGTACAGAGAATGCTTTATTTGTTGCATTGTAGTATAGAAAGTGATTGTATGTACTATTGGATGGTCACAGCATATTTGAACTTAAGTATACTCGGCTTATAAAAAGAAACTGGAACATGCATTAACATGCATCGCATAAATATAATTCCGGCCATCACATCACACGTAGGTAAAGAGAGGCCATTTGGGGGTTGTTATTATTCATTTATTGGTTTTGTACGGTGCACTTGTATAAAATAACCTTACCCTGGCCTATGGGAACACTAAGCATTGGAGGAGCCAACCACTTGGCTATGGGTCGAGTCTAGAGGCCTCCATTTAAGGGTGAGTATGGACTGTGGGGGACCACTCACAATTATACTAGAACTTGGTTTTTAGGAAAATAAACGACTTATTTGATTTAAATACGGAGCGTGGAGTTCCGTAATAAATAAAGTTCTAGTAAAATACCTAGATCTGATTGGTGCCATGTATATTCTAACCCTGACTTCGGAGGTCATTAAATCCGAGTTATGTATATGAACTAGTTAAGTATACGTATTATTTAGCATTCTGTTTGATCATTCATTCATATGCGTGAATATAATGTACTTATAACTTGCTTGTGGTGTGGCTGGGGGTTTTGCTTATTAAGCTTAGGCTTACATCCCCTTAGACTTTTACTGTAGGATAGCCTATTTGTAGAAGCTGGCCGAGGAATGCCATAGGTTAGCTTGGGGACTTGAGCAAGAGCGAGCTATCCTGTATATTGAGAGAACAGTTAATGTAGATATTTACTCATGTACTTTTGTTTTCATAGTAATGTAGACTTAGATGTACTCTCTTACTGTATGATATAAGCTTTGTAGTTCAAATTTTATATAAATATGTTCATGTGATGATATCATGTGAATCTATGTGTTCTTGGGAAACTAGTGGTTGTAGAGCCTTATATATTGTATGAAGAGTTCTTGATTGGAAGGGTAACCAATCAAGGGTTCTTTGTACAGTATATGGCATCTACCATGACTAGGCCGTCCTCAGTTCGTGATAATAACCCTTTAGTTTCTAGGATTAAAATACTTAATTTATGATAAGAATTAAGTATTTAGTTGATCTTATAGTAAAATAAGATTGAAAGGAGATTTTTCGCTACATAGTTGAGTTACATGCCTTACTTAGGATCAAGCTTAATTGAATTCCTTTAAAACCTAATTAAAAAGCATCCCTAATATCTCAAAGACATACCTCATCACTACTTTAGAAGCATGTCATAAGCCTGCGTCTTTATCATTTGTGTTAATTCTTACCTTTTGCACTCTTTTTAATTTCATTTGTAATTCTTAATTCTCTTTTTGACTTGCCTAGATTAAAGTAATAGGTTAGGATCTAGTACTTAACCAAATCCCTTTTCCTTATGGATTTCTGGTCGGTTACTATAGACGATTTGGCCAGTAATAATACTGATAGATTAAAGTACTCACTAGTATTATTACTGTAGACAATCTGGTATATTGGTTGGTTAAAATGACATTGTTTTGAAAATTTCCATTTATAAAATTTTATGTCTTAGTTCCACTGCAAGTCAATTTTTGGCACTCTTATTAGGGACTACTTGTATTTCAAATCTATCATTTTTATTAATGCACCATATCTTCAATCAACACTACTTTGTTGATTGGGTTTCTAAGAAGTGTAGGTTATAAGACAGATTAGTGATCTAGTATAACAATCATTAATCAACGCAGCTTGAGTAAATTCTTGACTAAGCTGAAGAGTACTAGTGGATTAGTTTGGTAGCATGAGTAGATCACCTTAGCATAATAGGTTAGTCTCATTTGGGGTTGGGAAATAGGCGAGGATACTATAAACCATGTTAGCCATTCTCTTTGCTCGATAGTGTATGAGTGGACTTAGAAGCTAATTCCCATCAGTTCTACTATTTCCCTTTCATTTTATTCTTCTTGTTATTTTCTCATTAGGATCACTTCCAATTTGTTTTCTCTTTTTGTGTTTGAAGAATTTAGAGTAATGACCAATAGTGGGGAAATGTCAAAGACTTTATTTGATTATATTAAACCCTTTATTAGTGGAGTCGACTTTAGTATAATAAAGTTGACAATAATTGATAATGAGTTTTTAATCTTGCTGATTATTATTTGAATGGTCCAAGAATAGCTACAATTTGAAGGTTCAACAAAAGAAAGCCTATATACTCATATTGCTAATTTCTTGGACATATGTGCTACCTTCAAAATTAATAGAGCTTCAGATGATGCAATATGGTTGAGATTGTTCCCTTTCTCATTGTAAAGGAAGGTAAAGTGGTGGGTAGCTTCTCCATAGAAAGATTTTATCACTTTATGGGAAGAGTTGACTGATAAATTTTTAGAAAAGTATTTTCCTTTCACCAGAACAGTCAAGCTTTGAAGTGATATTTCGTCCTTCATTTGGTCTGATTTCGAAACTCTTTACAATGCCATGGAACGTTTCAAGGAGCTACTTAAAAGATGTCCATATAATGACCTTTTACATTAGATGTAGGTCAAACCTTTTATAGCGGTTTGAATTATTCTACTAAATAATCAATTGATTCAACTGCAAGAGCTAGATTGAATATGAAAACACTTGAAGAAGCATAAGTTTTCATTAAGAGATTAGCAATGAATAGCTATCATTAGGAGAACACTAGAGCCAATAAAAAGAGTTAAGGCATGTATTATTTGGATGTTACCTCAACCTTAGCAGCTAAGGTTGAATTGCTAAGCTGAAGGTTGGAGAATTTTTCTATGCCTCCATAACATCTTATAATGATGAATTCTACAAATCTGGGAGAATGTGTAGGACATCATAGCACAAGACATACTGATTATTATATAAATCAATAAGGATTTTGACACATATCTCATAATGATCATGAAGAACGTTATAAGTATTGGTTGGACTTTTAGGGGGGAGTATCTATATGGAACTTAATTGAAGTATATGAATTATCCTTAAAAATTTCAGGGCTTACTGCATTGAGAAGAAAAGTTAAGGTTAGAAGACATTCTAACCAAGTAAAAGGAAAATAATGAAGCTAGGGTCATGAGCATTGAAAGATAAGTTGAATAGCTCGTAAAAATTACTATTGAAAGGCACTAAGAACCACCTCTTCAAGCACAAGTAGAAGTTGTAACTCTTAGGAGTGATAAAGAATTATAGGTAAGTAAACAAGCTAATAAGAAACAAGTCAATCAAGAGCTAGTGGTAGAAGACCAGGAAATCAAAGTTGAGGAGACTTTAGAACTCATAAAGGGGAAGGCAAAGCCTTAGAAAGTGAAAGATTATAAATTGCCAATACCTTATCTTTGGTAACTCAAGAAGGAGCATCTAAACAAACAATGCGTTAAGTTCTTAAACCTTTTCAAGCAATTAGACATTAACTTGCCTTCTACTAAAGCTATGTCACAAATGCCCTGTATGCAAAATTCTTAAAGGAGTTGTTGTCCAAAAAAAAAAAACAAAGAAGTTAAAGGAACACTCTATAGTGACTTTGACTGAAGAATGTTTAGTAATACTCCAAAGCAAGCTTCCAATAAAGTTGAATGATCTATGGAGTTTTAAAATTGCTTATTTAATTGGTGATTTATCTATTAAGAAAACATTAGTTGACCTAAGAGCTAGTATAAACTTAATCCCATATAATTGTCTAAAGAAGTTAGGCTTAGGAGAATTGAAACCAATTGGAATGAGCTTACAAGTAGTTAATAGATTTATGACGTACCCTAAAGGTGTAATTGACAATATGTTGGTTAAAGTGGATAAATTTATTTTTCCTACAAACTTTATAATTTTGGATATAGATGAGGATATTGCAGTACCACTCATCTTAGGAAGACCCCTTGTAGCTACAATTAGAGCCATTATTGATTTTAGTGATGGCAATCTCATCCCAAGGGTAAGATAAGAAGAGATGGTATTTAGAATAAAAGTGGAAATGAAGAAGTGCAATGAATAAGATGACACATATTTTTTCCTTGATATTGTTGATACCTTTGTAACTAATGTTTTGTAAGAATTACTAATAAAGGATCTTCTAGATTATTGTTTGAAACAGGGAGAACAAGAAGAATTGTCAAGAAATCAACCTATGTTAAAGTAACACCACAGCTAACCATCGAGAGGAATAGGTTTGAAAGGATAGTGCAGGCAAAAGAGGTAAAGTTGAAGTTGTCTATTGAAAAGTCACCTATCTTAGAACTAAAACAACTATCAAATTACTTGGAATATGCTTACAAAATTACCCATGATAGAATCTTTCGAGTTGAATTTAGAATGGAAGAAAATGCTTTAAACATAGTTAGGAGGTATAAAAGAGTAATTGCTTGAAAGATTTTAGACATCAAGGAAATTAACCCATCCTTTTGTACCCATAAAATATGCATGGAAGAAGGGCATAAATTGATTGTATAACTACAAAGGTGATTAAACCCGAACATGAAAGAAGTGGTTTAAGCTGAAGTAATTAAGCTTCTTAATGCAGGTACGATTTATCTAACTTTTGACAGTTCATGGATGAGTCTTATGTAGGTTGTCCTAAAGAAAGGGGCAATGACAGTACTTTCGAATGAATAAAATGCATTAATTCCTATGTGAGTAGTCATAGGGTAGAGAGCTTGTATAGGCTATAAGAAACTAACTAACATTAAAAGGAAAGATCATTTCCCTTTACCAATTGTTAACTAAATGCTGGAATGCCTATCAAGTCATATGTATTACTGCTTTTTAGATGGCCTTTCTAGTTATTTTTAGATTTCAATTGGCCTAGAAGACCAAGAGAAGACGTTATTTACATGCCCCTTATGACACCCTTGCTTACAGGAGAATGTCATTTGGCCTCTGTAATGCACCCACCATATTTTAGCAGTGCATGATACAATCTTTGTAGGTTTCATTGAAGACATAATGGATGTATTTATGAATGATTTCTTGGTTTTCGAGAATTCCTTTTATCAATGCCTTATGAACTTGCAAAAAATACTAGCTAGATGTGAAGAAACAAATCTAATGTTAAATTGCGAGAATCTCCACTTCACGGTACAAGAAGGCATGTACTAGGACAAAAAGTGTCCTGGAAAGGTTTTGAAGTGAATAATGCAAAAATTGACACTATTGCAAAGTTGACTCCTTCTACACTAGTCAAAGCTATGCTTAGTTTCTTGAGCCGTACATGGTTTTATAGGAGATTTATTGAAAACTTCTTGAAAATTACTAGATCCTTGACTTGACTATTTGAGAAAGATGCTCCATTCATCTTTTCAAACGAATGTTTAGAGGTATTTAATATTTTAAAGGATAAGCTGACACATGCCCTTATAATGGTAACACTAGATTAGAATTTAGCGTTTGAACTCATGTATGATGTAAGTGACTATGCTGTAGATGCAATTTTACAGATAAGGCAAGAGAAACACTTCTAGTCGATATATTATGCTAATAAGACCCTTACAGAAGGTCAAGAGACTTACACTGCCAAAGAAAAGGAGCTATTAGTAGTGGTCTTCACATTCTATAAATTTAGGTCGTATCTAATTCTTTCTAAGGTTATTGTTTACATTGACCATTCTACATTGCATTATTTGTTGAACAAGATAGATGCCAAGCCCATATTGATTAGGTGGATATTCCAACTTCAAGAATTCGACCTAGAGATTCAAGATAAAAGGGGAGTAGATTATTTATGCCACTAGGAGAAACCATCCTTAGAAAAGTTAGAGGAGTGACATACTAATGATGAATTCCCAAAGGAATAACTTCATTAGGTAAATCCGTGGATATTTGTGTGGTTTGTTGATATAGCAAATTATTTAATTACTAACGTTTTTCCTAAGGGCCTAGATTATTACAAAAAGAAGAAATTTATATATGACTTGAAAAATAATTTTTGGGAAGACTTGTATCTATTTAAAATTTTTGCAATTCAAATGATTCGACGATATGTATCACACTTACAAGGTTAGCAGATTTTGGGCCACTGTCACTTAAGGCTAACTGGATGACATCTTAATGCAAATAGAATAGCATATAAGGTCCTTAAGTATGGATTTTACTAGCCAATACTATTCAAGGATGCTAGAAATTTGTAGAACTATGTGATATGTGACAAAGAGCAAGTAATATTTCTAAAAGATATGAGATGCCTTAAAATCAATCATTATTTGTGAAGTCTTTGATTATGGGGTATTAAGTTTTTGGGGTCATGCCATACTCAAATAGAAGCAAATATATCTTAGTATTAATGGATTATGTATCTAAATAATTAGATACTCAAGTCTACTAACAAACAATGCTAGGATGGTGAAATGATTCCTTAAAAGTCTATTTTCATGAGTTGGTGTAGGCTGGTAATTTAAGACTCGGATATAACATGACACAATTTAAACAAGTTAATGTATGAAAAAATTTGATACGAGATACAAATGGGTCAAAACCGTTTAGATACGGCTAAATTCATGTTCAGGTTTTAGTCTAGACAATAGACTCGTTTATGAATATGTTTGAATAAATAGGTCCCTACATGAATTCAGGTTCGACCTATGAACCCGTTACATTTAATTTTTAATTTTGTTTTACCAAGAGGCAAGATACTAAATAGTCAAACACTAAAACCAAAAAGAAAAAATCAAAACCAAATCTTTTCTTTTCTTTTAAGTTTCAACTTAAGGTTTCTCTTTTTGCTTTGTCCTTTCCCAATTTCCCACTTCTAGTCGCTTAACATTGTCTTTGTTAGTTCATCTCAGGACTCCATCATAAGTGTTTTCTTTGCTTTTTTTTCCTTTGATTTTATTTGCTATTTGTTTTCAATCTTAGAGGCCTTATATTGGTCATCATCGATATTCATCATTTATAATATGCATAAACTTTGTTAACCAGATTTGGATTACAGAATTTTGTTGTCATAGAAACAAAAATTGGTCATAAGATGAAGCAGCATGGCATTAATTATAGAATTATCAGTGTTTGAAGAACCCACTTTTGCAATGTTTAGCTTGAGAAAGTATTTAAGTGGCATGGAGTTAATCACAAAATTGCTACACCATACCATCCATAAAGAAGCAGATAAGTAGAAGTTGCAAGCAGGGCTTTAAAAAAAAAGAGCTTAGTGATGCTTTATAGGCATATCAGATTGCATATAAGATACCTATAAGCACAACTCCATACTAGCTTGTGTATGAAAAAGCATGTCATTTACTTGTGAAAATTGAACATAAAGCTTACTGGGCGATAATGTATGCTAACCTTAATCTTGAGTGTGCATGTAAACATAAGAAACTTTAGCTTAATGAGCTAGAAGAATGACATGAAATGGCTTATGATAACTTAAGACTATTCAAGGAATGAGCGAAGCTATACTATGACAATCGAATTAAGTAATGAAAGTAATTCCAAGTTGAGGACAATGTCCTCTTATACCAATCCTGACTATGAATTTTCCTAAGTAATCTCAAATCATAATAGTCCAGACCTTATAGAGTAACTCAAATATTCTTGTATAAAGTGGTAGAGATTTCACACCCTGAGCGAAGGACATTTAAGGTAAATGGTCATTGACTTAAGTTGTACTTGGGAGGAGATTTTGATTAGGAAGACCCCATTGAGTTCGATCACTTTTTAGAATGGGTAGTCATTATCTTAATCCATCGAGCAAATGATGTTAAACAATAACACTTCTTAGGATGTTACCTAAGCTACTTTACTTTTCTTTTGCTTTGTCATTAATATTTTGATTTTTGTTATTTGACAATTCAATACACCCTGCTTTGAACAATCTTGTGAAGTGTTATAGGTTTAGGAAGCTTACAATTGTACCTAGTAAAAATATATTTTATTGAAATTAAATATTATAAATACTTTATTTTGAGAAATTGATATTGCTAATACTATTTGTCTAACTTTTATGAACTTATATTAAAATTTAGTTCAATTTGGATAAAATTGTTCCAAAGCCCTAAATCGTTCCAAACACCCTAAATCGTTCCAAATGCCCTAATTCATATTAATACCAAATAGTTTAGATATAGTCATTCAACTTAACCTATTTCTTAAACTTCTAATAATTACTTTACTTTACTTCCATTAGCTATATTCTCTCGGTCTCATGTGTAGTAGAGTGGGTCTACTACTCTAAGTTTCTAGTAGTAAGTTGAAGATTGAGTCTCATACTTATGGGCATAGCTATGCAAGTCCTATTGCTATCAATTAATTGGAGATACCATGCTAGTTTTTCCTTAATGATACAAATATCATCAACATGGACTACAAGGCTTCATAGAAGTAATACAAGAATTTGTTTAAGATTTGGAAAATGTTTCCATAAATACTTTTTTGAAAAATTAGCAAAGCTAGCATTCTCATAAATATACTAATTAAGTCATAAACATACGACAAATATAACCAGTTATTTTGGTCAGATATTTATATTTATTGATTTAAAGAGGTGATAACATGGATGATAGTAAGCATGGCAAAATAATCATTCAGACACACAAGTAATAACAACCAGCAAAATATCAAGTAAATATTATGCACAAGTAGATAGTAGATCATTTGAACTCCATCACCTGAATTGATGCCCACTTTAAAATCCTTTAGAATTTCTAAAACTTGACAATTGATTACTTAAAAGATAATAAGACTTATAAGTATTTGAAAAAGATAGTCTTCTAGTTAACTAAATGTCTATTGTAGTTTACCTAATTTTCCACTATAATCTAAACATGGCATAAACATGATTTAACTTATTTATTAGGGTAAATAGGAAATATATGGTTATATTTATAAATAATTGTATTTTTTGTATTTGTTTATTTACTTTAAGGTTTATCATCATTATTAGTTTATAGGGTTAATTAACTTAGTTATCCTGCATAATTTTCTTAGCTTATATTAAATCTTTAGTCACTTATAACTTTTTTATTTCAACTCTGATTTTTATAATTTTCTAGTGGATTTTTATTGTTTTTGGATTTACATTGATGTAGCAAGGTTTGTTTTAGACGTTGGAACTTAAATTTTCTATTATGAGTCGAGAATGTTATGAATTTATTTATTTTTGGCCCAAATGCTCTTAATTATCATTTTTAGTATTTATTTAATGATTTTATTTATTGGTTTTTCTTTATTTCCAATAATGGCCTTAAATAATTTCTAAATTTTTGCATTTTCTAAATATTTTTATTTTTGGGATCATTTTTTAATAATTTCTTTATTTCACTATTTTAAGCTTAAATTACTAATTATCTTAATATTTGTTATAATTATAATTATCTAATTAATTTATTATTATTATTTTCTTTTTATTTTTTTAATTTGCGATTTTAGTTAGTTAAAATGAGAAAAGCTAACGTAGCAGTGTTTTATTTGTTCAAAATGTAATTTTCATATTTTGTCTAATTTTTGTATTTTTTTACGAATTTATAATATTAATATATATATATATATAACATCTTAAAATAATTAAATAATATAAAAGAATTTCCATCTTCCTTATGATGTTCACATCTAGCATATATACATATATATATATATTTACCTATTAACTTATTTTAAGAAATTAGGGTATTATTATACATATACTTATACCTTTAGTTATATACATATACTTATACTATATAATATGTAATCTATTTAAACCTTAGAAAAAAATAAAGTCTTATATATTTGCATAGAGGCACATACATATACTCTCATATTTGTTACTTATTTATGTGTGTGTTTATACTATTTCACATTATATTTCATACATATGTATCTTGAAATAATTGTGCTTAATATTACATATTGTAAATGTACTATATATATATATATAAGAATCGTATATATATACATAACTAAATATGTATAATATACATATAGTTAAATATACTTAAGTATACACATATATAAATACATAACTATGAAGAAAAAGTGTTGTACATACTACTAAATACATATTCAAATAATTTTTATCACAAAGTACTAAGAATACATATATCTTATACTAACATATCTCCTTACACCTATTGACTTTGTTCAATTTTCTCACTTAGGATAAACCTTATAAGACATTTTTTCCACCAAAAATAGGAGAAGAAAATAAGAAAAGAAGAAGGGAAAAAGGAAAGAAGAGAGAATGAAAAGAAAAAGAAGAAAGAAAAATTATAACTTTGCTTTTTGACTTTTCTTTAAGTATTTTCCAACTTTTAGATAATGTTTGTAATAAAATATGATGTAATTATGGAAGAAAATATTGCATGTAAAATTAATTTATATTATATAATACATAAACATAAAATATGTAGTAAAATTAAGTAAAAAATGATTAAATCAATACAAAACTAATATATACATATATTCGCATATATAAAGTCCCAAATAATCATAAGATAATATTTGTAAGCTTGTTAATTTAGTTAATTGATTTGTTACTCTTTATGTTTATTAGTATTTAGGAGTTATCTCTATTCGTTCGTTAACGATTTTACACGATTACAGGTGTTTATTGATAATTGTACCCAATTAAAGCTTTATTACAATTAGGTTAAATTTACAGGTTTTATAAGCTTAGAGTTTTAGTTTTAGGTTTTTATCAAGTTCGAGTTCCATTTCTTATATTTATGGTATATAAGGTTTAAGGTTTAAGTAGAACAAAGCAAAAGATCATGATTATGTTCTAAGATGTAATTTGTATCAAAGTAAAGAATTAAAAGAGATCCAGAGAGGGCTATGATCAAGGATCATGGCTGTGATCCTACTCATCTTCCTTGCATCATCAAATTCAACTAACAAGTTAGAGAGAAACATGCCCTATAGATTACGTTTGTGATCTTGGGCTTAATCTTCTCTGAAGTTAGGTATACATGAGCAAGGACAAACAATACGTCCAAGATCATGCCTTTGATCTTGCTTGTGTTAATGTTTAATTCATAAAATATTGTTCATGCTCAAGGATCATGCTTATGGTCTCATTCATAAACACTATCGTTCCAATTTTCCTTGATTTATTGTTCAAAACAGTCCTAATTTAGCTCACTTCTTTGTCCAATTCATTTCTTCTTTTATTTCATACATCTTTAAGCTATTCTTAACACTAAAAGAAATCTTTTTAGTCTTAGTTGTTACCTATTTAGTGATTCTTCACTTACCTTATTTATTTATTTATTTATTTTTATCAAAGATTAGGTATCCTTTTTGTGTATCAACAATAATAGGTACACTTCTATTTATGCGTAGCTTCATTATTATGCATAATTATCATCCTCTTAAATCCATTCTCATCACCTTTGCTAAAACAATAAGTATGGGGAAAAAAATTTGTTCACAATCATAGCTCCTTTAAGGCTTAAAAACAATCGCCATAACCCTAACAAGGCCTATTCTCAGCCTATATTGGAAGAAGATCCACTAGCCACCTTATCACTACACCCTAAACATATATTAGAGTTTGGGACACCCCAATACTGAGTAAGATTTGATATGCCAAGGCTATTTAAGATCTAAATTCTTAGAATAGGAAACCATCAAATAAGCAAACATGGAAACTAAAATCTATAGTTGAAATAGAGGGTTAGGAAAAACTTTTGAGTATCCAAGAACTAATTTACAAAGAACTCACAACGGAATTCTTTACTACCTTAATGATGGAACATGATTAACTTCCTTATGGAACCCAAAATTTTCTTTCTTTTCCTTTGGGAAACACTAGATTCACACTCTCTAAAGTTGATTTTAGGGTATTTATAGGGCTCTATGACAAGGAATACATCCAATCCCTTGAGTTCTATATACTACCCTGTAAGCTTCCTCATGGAGTCAGCCCTATAAACTACTGGCAAAATTTGACTAGAAGAAAAACCTATAATACAATTTTGCTAGAGGATTCCGTATAAAAAATCCTACACATTGGATCCTCCATTGGTTATTCAACTACAAATTAGTGGGAGAGGAAAAGTGGTGGCAAACCATGAAGTGTTTTACCTTTATAGTCTAGTAGAGGGATATCCAATCAATTTAGTAATGGCATTAGTAGTTTACATGTGATACTAAGCTATTGATGTGAGAGTTGAGTAAATTAGATGTGAGCTATATGTTATACTTTTAGCAAAGAAATTGAAACTCTTTATTGATGATGCCTAACTGACCACGGTAAGAGATGTTGCACCAGTATCAATTTTCACTTTCCATTAGATGGGTCGCTTATCGGATGCTAATAGTAAGAAAAGACCCAAGAGAAAGGACTATGATACCTTTACCAACCAAGTGAGTTTGGATTATCAAATTAAGAAACAAAATAGTGAAGTTCAAAGGCTCGTGAAATCTCAAGTACTCTTTAAGTAATCTTTGAAGAGATTGTTTTGAAGAAAAACTTGTTTCATGGACTTTTGTAGCATCTTAGTTGAGTAAGTCATAATCAAAATCCCTCTACCTAGGGAAGAGGACTTGATTGATGTAGCTAAGGTAATGAATTTGAAGGATGATGATGAAGAGGATGAATAAGATTTTGAGAAGAAGGAGACCATCAATGTAGATTCTAGTGATGAAAATTAGATTAATGCTGAAGAGAATGTCATTGAAGTAGATGACGTAAATTTCTTTTGATAGTTCTTTTGTTTATGCTGACTATCTCTTTTATTTTAATTTTCGTTGTTTTTTGTTCTTAGTTTTCATACATGTTTTCTTTGAGTTGCAATATTTTCACTCATGTCTTTAATTTGCTATTAATAATGAAATAATAAATTCTCTTTTCTCTTGTGCACTTATCTTTCTTTTGTTAGCCTCTTTTAGATTCTTGAATATTTAATCAATGACTTCCTCTAAGGATGACTCTTATAGACTATAAATTCTCTATTCACACTAATACCAAGAGAGTCCCATTTCTCTCCCATTTTTTTTCTATTGTACTTTGTTCTTCTTTTACATATCCTTGTTACACCTTATTGTAAATGCATTAGAGAAAATATACTAAATTAAGTATGGGGAAGCGGTGTGCCATATAAGTATATAACTCATTGCCATCTAGGAAACCAATTGCATTTTATTTATTCCATACCACCTAATTGTTTTAGTGAACAACCCAATTTTTTTTTTTTCAGCTACATGATGTATGAATAGTGCTTGCATGAAATTTTCTTGCATGAAATTTTCTTAAATCACTATTGCATATTTTACATGTTCTTAGAATTGAATAATAAAACCTATGTAGGTAAAAGCTACATACTATTTAACCTAGGATTCTAAGCTGTAAATAAAATAATAATGTTGTTGATTGAGATATGTAGATGTAAGGTTCGACTAGAGTAGTCAAGTGTATGCTGTGTAAGTGACGTGCTACACATGGCTTTAAAGAAATGAAGTGAGACTATTGCTTAAAGGTATGATTAGGTGAGAATAAGATAGGGAGAAGGAATAGGCAATCTCAATAACTGAAATATACAAGTGACAAATAAGGTAGCCTTAGGAGACCTTAAGCATTTACTTTATAGCTTAAGCGAATGAGATCAATTCTTTGCTTGAATTGCTTGTTTGATCTTAGAGAGTAGAGATTTCATAGAACGGTATTATTTCTCTATCTCTCTAAGAGTCTCTTAAATGATGAGGAAATGCTAAGTATTTATAAGCTTTGGGCATGATGGCATCTGTCAGTTCATTTAGGTGATCAATATATGAGATGAAGTTTGCTCAATTCATAGTTATTTAGAATAAGCTAGCTAATGGGCCTAAGGCTAACATCCTTCCTTATAAGTGCATGAGCTTACTTAAGAAAGATTGGAGGCAAATGAACCAATCCAACGATCCCTCTTCCGAACCTACTAAGCCAAATCTCCCTGAATCATCTTAATATATAGACCAGACTTCTTAGGCCCTATCACCTAGCCTAAGGAGTTCAGCTTAAATAAATAATAGGCTTAACACAATAACTAATATAATAATTTTTAGTCTTCTACATTTTTCCCTTTGATGAAAATTCCTTTGGATACATTCAATGGGGTTTTATGCACTTCTAGGTATTATTTCTTCAACTATTATGCAGATGTACTAAATGTTAACTTTACTTACTTGACTATTTCTAATATTTACAGAATTGACACTTCTTTCGAATTACTGACGAACCGAGCATGATATGCTAGTATTCATTTTACTATCATGGAACACATATTTCGATATGTTTTTGTATGGTAATAATGATTTAATGCTCCCATGACATTGATTTGCATCCTTTGCATAGAATTAACATAGCTGGCTCCTCTCGATGTTTCTTCCTCATTTTATGAGCATTAGTATAAAAATAAAGCCATGGTAGCATCCATAGAAATCTAGAGCTTTGATAATATCCCCTCTAGCCATGTTATATACATATATATATATATATATATATCTTATTCATATTCTTTCATCACCACTTATATCTCTTTCAAAATCAAACTTAATCTAATAAACACCATTCTGTTCGATCTTTTTCCTAAATCTTCTTTGTATCAATTCAAATATTGTTTTCTTTAAAATTACTTGAAACCTTATCTCATCATGTTGTCGCTTCTTGGCATTACCAATATCTTTTCTTTAATGCATATCTAATTTAAATTTATCAAAATCCTAAATCAAACCTTTGAGATTTTATATTCTGATTCTCTTTAATGTTGGCTATAAATGCATCTTTCATTAACCTCGTCATTGCTTGTAAAAGTAACAAGTTTTGGTAATAAGTCTTGTTTCTTTCTTCTTTCTTTTATTTGCTTAGTATTTTTTTTTTGTTCTTTTTTATTTTTCTAATTCAACTTTGTAATCCTAGTTGCTTACTAATCGTGGATAGAAGCCTTCACATAAGTTAGATGCTCCTTTCGCAAAGTTGAGATCACGTGTAGGTGTGAAACTATGGTCATGAGTTCAAGCATTTACAACTCACAGCCAAAAACGGTGCTTCCTTTGACAAAAATAAAATAAAAGGTACTAGCTTTCTTTATAATCATTCATGACATCATCTATTCTCATCTCACTTGTTTGCTTCTTTCTTTCTTTTCTTTTCTTTTTTTTTTTGAACATATGAGGATGTATATATACATTATAACAAGATTAAAACACTCATGTCCCGATTGGCGGTGAACTTCTTTCTTTCATGTATATACATCATGGATATACCTTTTGCATGCCAACACTATTTCTTTTATACTCCCCTTTGTATCCATTGTTATCATGTTGCCTAGATGTGATTCTTTATTCCCTTTGGCTTGCTTTTGAGATAATTGCTGCTTTTTTTTAATCTTTGCAATATCCCTTTTCTTGTCTAGTGATCAACTCGTCTACTATGGAGAGGTAATTACGTTTCGTTACTTACTGCTTAAGATACATATATACGTTATATATATATGTATATATATATGTATATATATATATATATATCATTCTTGTCTAATGAAGGTTGTGTTTAGATGATAGATTATTGACTATTAGTCCTTTCACCCTCATGTGCCTCTAAGGCCTTGAGTCACTTGACCGAATAATTCTCTTTGATCAACTTACCAAGGATGCGGCAAAGTTTATAGGAAAATGGTAGAAGAACTCCTTAAGGGCTTGTCTCGGCCATATACTGCTTTGTTAGGCTCTAAGTGCTGAACATTATCTGTTAAAGGCCGAAGCCCAGACACCAAGTAATGATGCTGATTAACCGAGTGCCGAGGCCAAGGACCTTGGTCATATGGCATTGTACCTATCTCTCAACCCCCTTTTATGACGAAGCCAAGGTGTTAAGTATTGAGGCTTACTTATTGAGTGATGAGATCTCCTTCACATCAACCCCTACTCTTCAGCTTACTATCTTTGTTACTTCTACACGGCTATGCTTACATTTGTTACTAGTACGGAACCAATATCTCATTACTACCTGTCCTTTTACCTGACACTCTACTATTTTTCCCTTTTTGTCATTTGTCCTATTTATCCCTTTTTATATGTACTAGGAATCTCTTTTCATGAATACTTTTTTGTAATTTTCTTTATTTGTAATCTTGCCTTACGGACTTACTATAAATAGTCCCCTTTCTTTGTAGCCAGAAGATATATTACATTCTAGAGACATTTTTAATATACTTGGTCTTTGCAAAACTTTCCTCTTTAAGTATATTTCCATATACTCTTATCTAGTTTTGCTAAGTAGCTCAAGATCAGTGGTGAGTAGACCTTGGTATTAGGTTATGCGTTACATCAAGTGAAGTGCCAAGGCATATTGTGTTTGTAGGTAAGCCATATCCTCCGAGTAGCTTCACATCAGCTATTGCATTCAATTCACTGACCTTACCCTTCTATTTTCTTTGATATTTTGAATGACCCATTTGGTTCTCATCTCCCTACCTACGGTAAGCCTTAGTGATAACTGAACTCTTAGGCATGTCACTAGACTTAATAAAAAGATGCATGACATTCTTAAAAGGTGCCAGATTATAGGTGAAAACATTAGGAGAAGTTCATCATTGATGATGCCTACATATCGAGTTCCCATCATAGCATAGTCTTAACTAATTTTCATTTTTATTAATATTATTTATATTTCTTTGTAAATAGATATTTCCATTCCAAAATGTCATATAATAGCATCTTCCAATTTCCACTATACACGAATTGTGCCCTTGTAGCATACGTATAGCATATACCCATTATATGATCTCTTAAAGATTTCTATATTGGTATTTTTCCCCATGTCAATTGCCTTACATACTTGCTAAGTCACATTAGAAGGTTGTAGTCTTCTAGATTCAACTATCTTTCTTTTGTTCATCTACTTTGATTCTTATTTGACATGTATGTATACTAACACTTGCCATGCTCCTTACTTAGGGAACAAATTGATTTTGCATTTTAAAGTGATGGAAACAAATCCAAGTTGAAGCATGGAAGTAGCAAAGATAAATAACTTATTGATTTATCAAGATAAATATCCACTACCCATCCCATGTCCTCAGGATAAGTGGTTAGACAAGACTATCTCTGAAGACACATTTTGGGACAAAGCTAAGTGTTGAGAAACCTACACAACACTTCGCATTGATGGTGGTCTCCAATTTATCGAGCACGAGCTTCATGCTAATTTTGGAGATACTGTTAGGAGAGATTTAGTGTTGTGCTTTAGAAACAAGAGGAGATAGCTACCTCTTTCTAATACCCAATTCACATTCCTGAAGGAGCCACCCTCTAGATAGGGTGATTGGGTAGCATACATTATAGAGAAGTGGGAATACATGACTCTACTAAAGAAAGCTAAAGTCCTTTATGCTATTGCCACTTCTACTCAGTTGTGGTTCCCGTAAATAAGTGGAATGAAAGTGTAGTGGGCAATCATCTCGTGTTGGAGTATTTAGACCTACACATTTATCACTTCATAGGGGGAGATAACTCCAACATTAGAAGACATAGTTGTATTATTGAAGCCATGTAACTTTAGATGAGCCAATCTTGCTGCCAAACAACTTCTTATAAAGAGCACAACTTTTAAACATTATTAATGTGTGCTTTGTAAGCTACCCACACTAAGAAGAAGAAGCCATGTTTTGCTTCTTAGCTCGCATGTTTCTTTGAGGAGAGATGGAAGGATAGGCCTCAAGTTCTAAGCCTAGGTTACGGGAAAGAGCAAGTACCTTCATGCCCTCTTTTTTTTTTTTCTTCTTTTTTTTTTTATTCAAATGTTGTAGCTATGTCTTCTACTCATACGTTCTTCGTCCCATCTTTATAGGTATGAACTTTCTTCTTTCATTATGTTTCGGCTTTCCTTATTTGTATTCCTAGAAGGCCTAAGGAAGACATTAGTCCATGATTCTTCCTCTTGGCCATATGCATTGCCCAAGGTGAGCGATTCACTCTAGGTCCCTTCTACTTAGGTTCACTTTACTAACACTTGGAATTATATCACCATGCTTCCATACGGTCAAAAGGTCGATATGTGATCATTTCATATGTAGACTCGGTATTCCTTCAACTGTTCTTTTGCAAGTACTTTCAAAGACATTCTTCTCCTTAAGTTGCACAAGACCAACCCCACCTTACTTTTCCTAGACCATAGGCCTAGGTTAAAGGATTGATTAATTAGTTACTCTTGTAGCTCATTGACATTGAGGGTGAATTCACATTCCACTTTTATGTTGAGCAAATTGCAGGATATGAAGACAATAATAAACTTTATCCTCTTAGCTCAGAAGTTGAGATTAGCTTAGCGGAAAATCAAGAAAATATCCTCAATACTTAAGCCATGTTCCTCTTATTGTGTATTCTAGGGAGCTTACCTTCCATTCTCGACAATAAAAACTCAGCTGGCTATTTTTTGGAGTGAAGAGTCATGGTGTACTTTCCCCATTGGGTTATGTATCAACTTAGTTTTGATCAAGGAATGCCTCGCCTGATTACTGCAATTAAGAGTTTTGAATCTTACTGCCAATTATTACATCCAAACAACTTTAGGAAGAGTTACCCTTGAAAGCGACAATTATTATTTCCATCTATTGGTTGCTTTGGGGTTGCTTCCCTTAGATGGCTGATACAATGGAAGAATTGCCTAGATGCATTCCGAGTTTATGCCTTTGCATTAGTAGGTGATGTACTTCATGTACCTACTGTTATCATTATGAATTCTTTTTTAAACTCCTAAGGCCTAAGTCCCAAGAGAGCAGAGATGCATAAGGAGCTATTACTAAATAATTGGAATGTCTTAGAGGGAGAATAAGGGTGAAAATCTTCTCTAAAGTCTAAGAGCAGCCACTCCTCGCATCCACTAGTGGATTTGAGACAAACTAAGCGAGTATTTATTCACGTGGTAACTTTATTAAATGAATCATGTTATTTTTTACGTATAATTTTTTTCCCTTTTGTATTCATACTTCTAACTTTATTTCTTTACCTTGTAGGTTGAGATGGGCTTTCTTGTTGTAGTCAGCAAGAAGAATAATGCCACTAACTTAAGCTTTCGGGTCTGTCCGGAAAATCTTGCTACACCAATGGTAGCTTCAGATAAGGACGACGATGATGAGGACTTAGTAGATTGTGGTGAACCTCTAGTCTAATATGAGGATGCCGATGATGATAGTAGAATTGAAATGTTGAATGATTCTCTTGAAGCATAGGACATTACTTCGTTAGTCAATGAAGTGGGCAATGGCAATACTTATATAGACACGTTATATGCTTAGGAAATCATAGAGGTGAAGTATATGTAGCATTTGCTGATGTCTCTACCCCTAGTTGCTAACTTATCTCGTAGAGACATGGTAGCAACTCTAGAAGCCGTCATGGAGGAAATAATATCCTTTCATGGATTTGATGTTCCTTTTCGTCTATTGGAACCATTTGAGTTATGCTATGGACTAAGATTTTTGGAGTGAGTCTCTTATGTTGGGGATCAAGTTAGCCAATACCATGGTGAAAATGTTAGGGGAAGTTGTATCATTGCTTGAGAAGTCCTGGAGGTGTCTGTCAGATGATAAGCTACAACAATTAATTAGTTATGTTAAAGGGGTTCATCTTTTAAAATTCAAGGTTGGTATCTTAGAGCCTATTGTTGCTAAAGCTAAGAGATTGTTAGGTTATCGTGCTACTATGAGAAGTTGAGGTGAGCTAGTGGCAAGGATTTAAGCCTTGTAAGGTGCTATTGAGGAGATAGGCTACGAAGCAAAAGATTTATTGGGCAATATGGACCTTGGGTCCATAGTAGGTTTAGATTACCACCCTTAGTAGAGTTTGGCTATATTCATTTGTTTTACTGATGTTCATTCTTCCCTTCTTTTTTTTTTTTCTGTATTCAAGTTATTTTCAACACTTTCTAATAAAACTTGCTGATTGAATAAAATTTGATCACTTTCCTCCTGTCCTTCTATTCTTTATTTATTTTAATTACTTGATTGTATCTATTAAGCCTGGTCTTTTCCTCCCGGTTTTTGTAAATTAGGTCTTCTTTAAACTAATCAATATTAAATCTTGCTCGTTTAATACAAACCTTCGATTAAGGTTTAAAGAAAACTAGGTTTTTTATATCTTCAAAACACTTTGAAGTCATCACCCGACCGGGGTTGAGAAAAAGAGTTAAGTTATAACCAATTGGATAGATTAGTTATAACTTAACTACTAATCTAACGATAAAACTAATTTTGAAAAACTGTTTTATAACAAGAGATCTAGATTTGAAGGTTATGATTTTTAAACCCTTACAAGTACTATTAACTTTATAATTTTAACCTTAACCTTAAAAAATTATCTTTCAATTTTTTAAAACAGAACTCAATTATTTACCTAAATTGGATAACTTGAATAATCTAAAGAAAAGGGAAAATTAGGTTTTTATATTTTTTACCGTCACCTCATATATGCAATCAGGATTACATATACATAGTTCTTTTTGTAAAACATTAGTAGGTTGGGTTTGTTTTAACTTGAAAATATACTAGATTTACGTTTTTAACCCAATTTGGTTTATTTAAGAAAATTTCTTAAAAAGGTTTTAAATTAGAACATTTATTTGAAAAATTCTAAAGTGTCCTAATTTGGAAAGGGACCATTTATTTATTATTTTTGTGAAAACTTGATTTTTTTAAGTGTCAAAATGAGTTTTTATTCACTAACATATATATTTATTTTTATTATACTATCTTATTTATTAATTACTTAATCTATTTTATTTATTAAACTAAAAAATAAATAAATAAATAAATAAACTACTTTTTTTTTTCCTTTGCTTCCTCTTTTTTTTTTTCTTTTTTCTTTTTACTTTTACATTACAATTTACATTTGCATAAATAAATAATAAATAAAAGAAAAGATCAAAACAATGAAATGGATGAAGACTAGATTGAAAACT
This sequence comes from Lumnitzera racemosa, assembly GCA_024138005.1. Taxonomy (NCBI): domain Eukaryota; kingdom Viridiplantae; phylum Streptophyta; class Magnoliopsida; order Myrtales; family Combretaceae; genus Lumnitzera; species Lumnitzera racemosa. Next base: position 50,586,635 of record JAMXBC010000007.1, read on the forward strand.
AGATTAGGTGCATAGGTCGGGGTAAGACTGAGTTACAAGTCGGACTTCGAATTTAGGTTAGGCTCCGATGTCTTCAATGGCAACAACAGTAGCAAGGTACGATTTAAGGTGTTCTGGTTAGCAAATTGAGCGGGGAAAAGAGGATATGTGTTTTTTATTGGGGTTATGGGGGATAGAACCAATGTCATGGCATGTAGGTGTTGCCTTGGTGGTTCTCAGAGTAAAGGATGGTGGTAGAGTTTGGGATATATACTGGTAGTTACTAGAGTCGAGTGAATGGTTGGGGTTTGGGCCTTGGAGCATAGTAGGCCTCATGAAGGCATCGGTTTCACTCGATGGTTGTTGGATGAGGTGGTTTCAAGTATGAGGCTTTTAATGGTCTAGCGTTTAGTAGAAGTGGTTTGATGGAAGGACTTAGGGGTCACGACGATATTTGTGAGGGTAGTGGGTGAAAGTTAAGAATATGGGGGTCATGCTTGTAGTAGTAGCCTTGATCAAAAGGCCTCGAACTTGACCAATTTCTAGAGAGAAAGAGAGGGTAGAATTGCGGTAGAGAGAGAAAGACGATTGGAGAATAGAGAAGGGAGATTTCTGATCAATGTTGAGTGATTATCTATTGTAACACAAACCTAAGACCCCTATTTATACATCAAATCAACTTAGAAAACAAGGAAAGTTGAAATTAGATTTGAATGAAAATTCCAGAATTTCAGTTTTTTTTTTCAATTGCCAAATTGAATACGCATTTAATTGAATCTAAACAAGAATTTGGTCACTATTAGAATTAGGCCATGTCTATTTTGTTAATCTACCACTAAATGGTGTGTTTAAGTGTGGAAAATGCATGAAAAAAGAGTCCAAAGAGAGGGGTTTGGGTCTATTTTGCTAAGCAAAAGTAGAGGAAAATTAGGGAAAGGGAAAGATAAGGGAAAGAAAGTAGCTAACGTAGTGCTATGTCAATCGTGACATCCAGTCACGGGGTGCCACGTGTGTAATAATGACACGTGGCGCCACGTCAGTATAGGCCAATCCGAAGTTGCTATGTGTTAGAGCATGTGGCATAGTGAAATCCTCCCATGTGGCAATACTTGATAAAAAAAAAAAAACCAAAAGGTTTTCCTTACCTTTACCATGATTCGAACCCCTAACCTCTAAGTTATACCTAATGCTATACTCATATGTTTATCCGTTAAGCCGTTGGTTTATACTTTGTTTATATGTGCAATTAAATTGTATATATGAACTAGGTTAGCCTTAGCTATATTCAAATCTAAGCTTAAGCCTAATGATTCCCTTTCTAAATATATTAAAATTAAAAAATATTTTATTATTTTCTAAATTCCTTATTTTTTTCAAAATTTTCCATTTTTCGTGACTTTTCAATTTTCTAAATTTTTCCATTCTTTTATTTTTTTTAAAATTTCTTATTTTCTTTTTTCTTTTTCCTATTTTTCTATTTTTTTTGTATTTTTCTAAACTTCTTATTTTTTAAAATTTTTCATTTTTTTTGGATTTTCTATAATTTTCTATTTTTTTTTTGTGTTTTTCCTAATTTAGTTACCTTTATCTTATTAGAATGAAATAAAATAAAAAAAAATGGAGGCAAAAATTAAGTGTCTACAGCTGCTCCTCTTTGTGGTAAAGTTTGAACAAAACTTTGCTACAAAGACAAAAAGACATTATTTTTACCATAGAGATGGCTTTATAACAATTAACTAGTTATCTTAGGCTCAATCTATTGGGGATTCGGGGAAGAAGTGTAAGAGAGAGGAAGTGCTTTAAGAGTTGAAAAGGATAAATGAAGCTTAGTTGTGCTGTTTTGGGAACACTAACCTAAGCAGAAGTGTCTTTAGGGGATAAGCAACCTTATGTTGGAATTGATTTGCAGAACTTGGTTGTACTTCTCTAGGCTCACTAACCTAGGTAGAAGCATCTCTTAGGGACTAGTAACCTTAAGTTGGGATCGATTTGAAGAACTTGGTTATGCCTCTCTAGGCTCAATAACCTAAGCGGGAATGTCTCTTGGGGACTAGCATCCTTAAGGTAGGATTGATTTGAAGAACCTTGTCATGGCTCTCTAAGCTCATTAACCTAGGTAAGAACGTCTCTTAAGGACTAGCAACTCTAAGTTGGGATCGATATGAAGAACTTGGTCATGCCTCTCTAAGCTCACTAACTTAGGCGGGAGCGTCTCTTGGGGACTAGCAACCTTAAGTTAGGATTGATATGAAGAATCTAGTGGTGCTTCTCTAGGCTCACTAGCCTAGGCGAGACATCTCTCGAGGACTAGCAACCCTAAGCTAAGATCGATCTAAAGAACTTGGTTGTACCTCACTAGGCTCATTAACCTAGGCAGGAGCATCTCTCAAGTGTTGATGGTTGATTTTTGTCTTAGTGTGTAAACACCTGCAAAATGAGAAAACAGCTAATGGGGGTGCCGCGACCACTCCAATGCCTAAGTTAGCCCTCTCGTCAAGTGGAGACAAATGTTAAGTAGTTAGGAAGAAGATGAGAGAGTAGAAGAATGGAGAAGAGAGTACCTTACTTAAGGGTCTTACTTAGTATTTGTAGTGAGTCGATAGAGATTGCCCTTAGACTGGATAATTAGACCAGGCTTAAGTATTAGGTCAACTAATATAAGCTCACATAATGATTATTGAAAAATGCCAATCAACACTTACCCTTCCCCCACTTTCTTTGGTGACAGAGTTAGAAAAGAGAGTATCTAGGGAGGTTAATTTCGTGGGATTTATAAAAAGGTTTGTAAAAGAGTGCCTAAAGAGGCGAAGAGCATCTAAATAGGCAAGAACACATAAAGAGGCAAGGAGTACTTAAAAAGGTAAGAGTGCTTGAAGAGGTAAGAACACCTGAAAAGTCAAGGGTGCTTGAAGAGGCTAAGTGCTTGAAGAGATCGGAGCACCTGAGGAGGTAAGGGGAGCATGAAAGTCGCCTAAGTTAGGTATGACCTATGCTAAGTCGTAAGATAGGCTAACTAGCCTTTGGTCTGTTAAAGTATAGGACCTTAGTTTCCTTTCTTGTCGTCGATATCAATTGTAGGACTTAAAGTCATTAAGGAGTATCCCGTCAGCAAATTTTGTTTGTATGGGTATAGAATGAAGGGCATTTATTTTGCCTTGACTTGCTTTGGAGTTTTTACACTCATCTCCAAAGAAAGTTAAGTTAGCAAATGACTAGGCAAGTTGCTATAAGTGCTGAATAGGCGATAATTTATATTATCTAACTGGTTGAAGTTTAAATCATGAAGCGATGTATGGATAGATGTAGCTTGATGCATGGTTGAATGAGAGTGTTAACAGTAGGTTAACATGAAGCTTAACATAGGACTTGCATATTTAATGCTTATTTTCTTGAAAAATGCATAAGGACAAAAAATGGTAAGAGTAAAGTCTTACTCATGTTTTAACGATGGGGTCAGTACGTATAGTTCAAATACGATTTTGTGTAGCTTGAGATGTTGCTAACTTTGTAGTAATTTAAGCAAACAGTCTAAACTTGAGATAGCCATTCGACTTTGGTGTCAAGGAGCTTGGCATTTTGAGCTTTTGAAACTCAGTAAAAGATAAAACTCGGCTATTATGGTCAGTTTTTGGAGTCATCATTGATGTTAGTGAAGCATTTGACTTAAGATTAAGAAAGATCCAACTGGACACTATCGTTACGAAATAGATAGTCACTGGCCTAATCATTATGTGCCCTTTCTCGGCTAAGATTAGAAGATATTTTCTCTATAGAGCTTGATGTATTGAGAAAATTCTCATAAATTCAAGTTGTACTTTGAAATTTTATGAAAAGTCACCGTCAACTTGTCGTAATGTGACACGAAAGAAACTTGACAATGATGGAGTGAAGAGGAAATCCATTCAAGGATGTTTTTCTTAAGCATGGATTTTGATTAAAAGAAGAGAAGCTCAAGTCATTATCTAATATGTTGTTCATAAAGTGCTATGTCTTATTTGAATTTGACTCAGCTATAGAAAACTTGGCATCGGTTTGCCGAAGTGACTCAACATTAAGCTCGGATCCTTTAACTTGACATTTTATAAAAAGAGTGTTATTCCACTATCACGGTAGATTACACACCATAAAGGGGACTGCTCACTTACATTCCCTGCTTCCTCAGAAATTAAGTTGATATGGGCTCAATATTCAACGAATAGCTTGAAACTAAGTATGTATAGTCATTCAACGAATAGCTTGAAACTAAGTATGTATAGTGGCTTTTCGGCTACTTAGCATGGAGCATGATGACATGTTTTGATGAACAAACTTAGCTAAAGAATAACTTGACTTGAAACATAAACTATACTATAGCACTTCTAATGTGAGTTCTGTTGATAGTCAGTTTTCGTTCATCTAACACTTAGCCTTTCATCTGCGGAGATGTTGCATAATCAACTCTCTCGGCATTCGCATTGGATAGATGACACATGGCATTTATGATGAGTATAAGAAGTGCTCCTGGTTTGATTTCAAGTCTGTGGTGCGAATAGTTTTCATAAATACGGTTATATTATATGACCACTTGCTACCCTTACCTGTTAGGGGAGATATCAATTTACGAAGCTTCCAGGTATCTTAACGGTTATCTCGACAACTACCTTGGATACTACGACTGTCTATAAATACCGGAAAGAAACTCTACAAGGGTCCTGACATTTATTATTCACATATTTGCTATACTAAGTTACCTTACTAACTTAGGCATCGAAGTGGCTGTATTGAATTGGTTATACCGGACTAACCTTGGTACCAAGTATTTCACTTTCTCTTGTAGGATTTTTTCTCGTCCCAAAATTCACTAACAACATTTGGTACCATTTGTTTTTCTTTAAACATGACCACACATGGTTAGAATTAGGATGACTAGAAGTGCAGGTATTGGTACTTCCTCCCACCAACTTGAGGGGAGGAGTTAGCATGCTAATGAACAATGATTGGCTCAACTCAAGCAACTTTGTCTTAATTTAGCCAAGGAAAATTCCGAGTTAAATAAAAAATATGAACAAATCATTGACCTTCTTCATAAAAGTTTTCACTCGAATCAAGACAAAGAGCATGGCGATCATGATGTCAATGTGCCGACGATTCCATTTATTTACCTGAATTGCTAAAAGAGTAAGTTGAGGTTCTAGCAAGTCCCTCAGTTCCTGCTTTCAAGAAGATTGATAAGGGCAAGCAACCGCAGTACGTACATCATGCAGGACCCTCGCATGTCAGTACCCTTGTTGCAGCGACTAAATAGTTACAAATCAAGAAAAGTCCTTTCATCCTAGAGATTTTGGAAGAAGTAATACCTTGACATGTTAAGTTGCCCTAGTTTGAAACATATGATGGGACGAAGGACCCTGAAGATCATTTAGAGTACTACTGTACACTGGCCAAATTGCATGGTTTAATTGATGTGGTAGCCTATCAAGCCTTTCCCTTGACCTTGAGGAACACAACTAGTACATGGTTCAAACACTTGAAACTAAATATCATTTCATGTTTCAATAAACTAGTATAGGTGTTCGTTCAACACTTTCTTGCTAACAAACTTCCTGTTAAGGACTCTTCAATCCTTAATATTATCAAACAAAAGTCTAATGAGTCAATTAAGGACTATTTCGTTAGATTCATGGCCGAAATGGTCCAAATCCCATAACTAGATATGAGTGTGGCCCTTAATACCATAGTTGATGGAGTTAAACCTCATGGAGACTTTTTCAAGTCTCTCGCAAAGAACAAGCTAAAAACTTTCACTAGTTTAAGGCTAAAGCCACCTCATACATCCAATAGGAAGAGAGCATAAAGGCATGACGAGAGGCTGATCAGAGTAGAAGAGATGGAAAGAATGACAAATGAAAAAACGTAAAGGATAGACTTGGCACGAACAACGACAACAGTTTAGATGCTGAAGGAAGAGACCAAGGATCTCGACATTTTCATCCCATACGCTTATCAATCGTCCAATCTTGAACATTTTAATGGAGGTATGTAGAAAGAGAGGTATCCTCCAATGCTCGAAAAGAATGTAAGGGAATTCCTTAAAAAGAAATTTGAACAAGTATTGTGATTTCTACCTTAACAAGGGTTACAATACGGATGAGTGCATTCAACTCAAGGATGTAATTGAAGATGCAATACAATACGGGAACCTATGAAAATTTTTAGCACATGATGTTGAAAGAATTGAAAGACCATCTTAGAAGAGAAGAGAGGAAAAAGAAGATGACATTTGGCCAGCAATGGCCGTGAGAGATGCAAGGGATGTTAATCCCACTAGAGCACCCAATGAAGTAATTAATACCATTATCGGCGGACCTAGTATAGACCAATCAAATTCTTCAAACTCGATTAACACCTAGAATTACATTTGCAATATTCACAGAAAAAGGTTAAGATTAACAATACAATATCTTTCAGAGAAGAGGATTTCGAGGGTATCTAGAGGTCGCATGATGATGCACTTGTCATCAATGCGAGAGTCGCCAACTTTGAAGTCAAGAAGATTCTTGTTGATATGGGAAGTTTAGTTGATATCATTTTCTAGCATGCTTTTGATCAAATGAGGCCTAAGATCAAAGCGCAGTTGCGGTCTTACAAGTATGACCTATATGCCCTCAATAACCAACCCATCCAAGTAGCTAGAGTTATCTCTTTGCTGATATAGATTGAAGATGACGAACATGTTGCAGAGGACAAAGTAGATTTTCTCATCATCAAATGTTGGTCCCCTTATAACATGATAATGGGATAGCTATGCCAACATTTATTTGGCATTGTCTCATCAATAGCACATCTAAAGGCCAAGTTTTCCACTCCTACGGGGGTTAGTATGTACAAAGGGGATCGGTAATTAATACGGTCCTTATATATAAGGTCCTTAAGGTGAGAGGAAGTATTTCAAGTTGAAACCTATTCAAAAGACAAGTCAGTCTGCATAGAGAATGCCAAGAATGATATAGAGGAAATTCCTTTGGGAAATGATCCTGAGAAGATGACAAGGATAGGAAAACCCATGTTAGCAAATGTTAGCAAATGTTCGATAAAGTTTGATTGACTTCTTATAAGCTAATGCTAACCTATTTGCGTGGTCACCTTTGGACATGCTGGGTATTTTAAGAGACGTTATGATATACAAGCTCTAGATTCACCTGAATGTAAAAGTAGTTCAATAGAAAAAGAGACAGTTGGCACCAAAGAGATAAGTAGCAATCAAGAAGAGGCCTAGAAATTATTGAAGGTAGAATTCATCTAGGAGGAGCCTTCTCTAACTTAGCTAGCAAATTGTACATTAGTTAAGAAGTCTAATGGTAAGTGGCGAATATGTATAGACTTCACGTATATCAACAAGGCCTATCCCAAGGATTGTTTCCCATTGCCAAAAATTGATTAGATGGTAGATGCAACCATAGGACATGTGTTGCTTTTTTTTATGGATTTTTTTTTATGGATTCTTTCTTTAGTTACAATCAAATCAAGATGGATAAGGTGGATAAAGTCTACACATCTTTCGTTACCAATTTTGGAATGTACAGTTATACGGTGATGCCCTTTGGGTTGAAAAATGCTGGTGCCACATACTGGAGATTAGTAACGAAGATGTTAAAATCTCAAATCCATAGGAATGTAGAAGTATATGTGGATGACATGATTGTGAACAGCATGAAGAAAGATCAGCATCTCGCTAATCTAGAGGAAACGTTTGCTACATTGAGGAGTTATAGCATGAAACTTAACCTACAAAAGTGTGTCTTTGGCACAACATTAGGGAAATTCCTCTGGTATATGGTAATACGTGTGGCATTGAGGCCAATCCAAGAAAGATTAAAGCCATTAAGAATATGAAATCACCTCGCATAGTTAAGGAGGTACAGGAACTCACTAGGTGAATTGCTACCCTTAATAGATTTGTGTTGAGAAGTGCATATAGGTGTATAGAATTATTTAAAATTTTGAAGAATCCTAAGGAATTCAATTAGACTAACAATTGCGAAAGAGATTTCAACAAGCTCAAGGAATTTCTTACGTCACCCCCAATACTCTCGACACCCATTTAAGGAGAAAATTTATACTTGTATCTATTAGTTAGCTACCAAACACTTTCTTCTATACTTGTTTGAATTGACGGCTAAGAGCATCAACTCGTTTATTACATAAGTCATGTTCTTCAAATACTAGAGCTTCGATACATAAAGATTGAAAAATTTATATTAGCAGTGGTTCTCTCGGTGAGAAAGTTGAAGTTATATTTTGAAGCTCACTAGATTATTATCCTCATCGATAAACCATTGTGGTAAGCATTGTAGTAGCTTGACTCCTTATGGAGGATGATGGAATATGCCTTAGAGCTTAGTGCCCATGGTGTACAATATAAATGCAGAACTGCACCAAAGGCTTAAGTATTGGTAGATTTTGTAGCCGATTTCATAGGAGAGGAATACTGTATAGAGATCATTGAGAAACCTATCTGGTTTCTTTATGTTGATGGTTCTTTAACACGAGAAGGAAGTGATGCATGCCTTGTCCTTTAAGGCCCCCATAATGTCAAAGTCCATTATATTCTGAAATTTGGATTCTTAGCTAGTAATAATGAAGCAAAGTACGAAGCTTTAATCGCCAAATTGAAACTGGCAAAAGAAATTGGTGCTAAGAAACTCGAAGTGTTCTCTAATTCCCAACTGGTGGTGAATCAAGTCATCAGAAGTTATGCAGCAAGAGCATAAGAGATGATCAAGTACCTATTGATGGTACAAATGCTCGTAGAAGAATTCCTATCATTCTCCATTCACAAAATTCTTAGAAGCAAGAATATTGCTACCGACAAGCTGTCGAAGTTAGCTTGTATGGCATTCCATAAGCTGAATGAGAAACTTTTCGTGGAGTTTCTCCCATAGAAAAGTTTATCCAATCTCTCACAAAGCTATGAATCAGCTCCTTGCCTAAGAGAAGAATCATGGATGGATTCCTTAGTAAATTATCTAAAAGATGGTACTATCCTTGATGACAAGAAGGAAGCACGAAGATTAGCTTACTAGGCTACAAACTACATATTGATTGATGGTTAGCTATATAAGCACGGCATATCTCAACCCTACCTTCGATGCCTTTTCTCGAAGGATGCCCAGAGGGTGTTATCTAAACTACATGGTGGCATATGCAGTAACTATGTAAAGGTGCAAACATTGTACATTCGAGCATTGCGTTTCGGCTATTATTGGTCGACTATGAGAGAAGATGCAAAGGTTATTATCCGGTAGTGTCCTCAATGTTAGAAGCATGAGTCGTAGAGTAACATACTTACAATTGAGCTATGTAGCCTAACTAACCCTTGGTCTTTCGCCTAGTAGGGGCTAGATATTCTCGGACCCTTTTCGAAGTCTACTGCCCAGCGACAATTTGTCATTGTTACTGTAGACTACTTTAATAAATAGGTTGAGGCTGAAGCTCTAGCAAAGATCACTGAGCAGAAAGTGGAAGCTTTCATCTTCAACTTCATCATATTAAGATTCAGAGTTCCTTACATGATAGTTACAGATAAAGGCTCGTAGTTTGACAGCAATAAGTTCTAAACATTTTGTGAGGGGCATGGCATTTATCTCAACTATATGTCCGTAGTACACCCTTAGACAAATGGACAAGTCGAAGCCGTAAACAAGGTCATACTACATAGCTTGAAACGGAAAGTAGATCAAGTAAGGGGGAAGTAGGCCGATGAACTACCAAATGTCCTATAGGGAAATAGAACCACTCATAGAACCGTAATGGGGGAGACACCATTTAAGTTAGCCTATGACACTGAAGCCGTATTGTTGATTGAGTTAGACTTACCTAATCTATGGACGCATAATTTTGATGTTATGCTCAATCAAGTCAGATTGATAGCGAATTTGGACACTATTAAGTAAATTCGAGACATCACAAGAGCTAAGGTTGTAGCATACTAGTATAGGGTAGCAAGATATTACAATTAGAAAATAAAGCATAAGGTTTTCCAACCTGGAGATTTGGTTTAGTGTAAGACGAAAGCTGTTGGTACGTAAGCAACTCAGGGAAAGCTTAGCGTAAATTAGGAAGATCTTATCAGGATTCGGGAAGTCGTTAGTGAGGGGGCCTATCGACTAGAAAGGTTGGATGGATTCATCATCCCTTGAGCTTGGAATGTCGAGAATCTAAAATTTTATTTTAATGATGCGGGATGATTTCTGCCATCTCTCATTTAACAGTAGCCAACATGTTTGTAAGATTGGTACTTATTTATCACAATTATATAGTTAAAGCGTTATTGTTATTTGGTTACAATTGCCGAATTAATGAGTTCCATGCTATATAACAAATGAACTAATCTAATTTTAGCCAAACACAGTTAACGACCTATACAAATTAACCTTACAGCCGAGTAATGCAGCTAGTCCATACCTTAAACGGTTAACGGACAGTATAAAACAATGGGTGTGTAAAATAAAACATGTTGAGAGATAGTTGGGTGAATAAATTAAACATGCCAAGAAATAAATGGGCATCTGAAATAAAACATGTTGAGAAGCAAATAACATGTAAAATAAAACATGCCGACAAATGAGAGCACAAAGCAACATATATATAACTTACAAACTGAGAGAGTGTAGTACGTGAAATTAAATGTCACAAGAACTTAGCATTGCCTTAACTATATTCCAATTAATAATCACACAAGAATGCAGTGTGTTAATACAGTAAGTCCTATGGCTTATCTTTAAATTCAGTAGAAGTAATTTTTAAATCATTAGCTAGGGCTTCCTTGGTGGCTGGGTTCTTGAAGTGAGCAACTTCTTCGGCAGGAGCTTCATTTCCACTTTGGTTCATACTCTCAACACTTGTCTTGTTGCCTTCATCTTCGTTAGCACTACTAACTTTGTCATTGACATCAGCAAAGTCGAGATATAAGAGATCATAATTAAGATGAAGCTTCAAGACCTCTTCTCTTGCTGCCTGAACCCCTTCCAACAACTTTTTGCGTAGAAGCCTCTTGTATTGCCGACTAAGAGTGACTATATCGAAAGCCTCTTCAATAGATAGTCTCCTTCTCACAGTCTCCTCTAACTCAACCACATGGCTTTATAAGTTTGAGTTGTTGGTCTCCAACTCCTTTATCTGCATCCTGAGCTTATCTTCATCGTCATTCATCATACAAATAGTTAGTCCCAAGCCCCAGTACTCTTCCTTTTTCTTCTATAGCTCCTCTTTTAAGCTTTCAGACTTTTTGTACTTTCTTCCATCTTGGCCTTCAAGCTAGAAATTTTATAAGCGGCGAGGTCATGTACCAATTTCTTGATAGCAAGTTCCTCCTTAAGCTTTCTCGCCTCCATTTTTGCCCCAATCCTCACATTCTCAAGAGCAACAGTTTGGGTCTTTGATGCATTGTACGCATCCTCGACTTTCTATAGCAAATTCATTTATTACAATAAAAAATGGTTGGGTGTTATACAGATACAACTGAAGATATTACCTTCTTTGCCTCTTTGTTAGCTTTGTCTAAAGCTATCAGAATGTAGCTACTCATCTAGAAAAGGAAATGTGTTAGTTACCCTAACAAATTCAATAATCAAAAGAAATGGTTATGGATACTCACATCATACAACTTGGCCATGATATGGACCTTATTGCAATTGCCGACCCTATCAACATCATTCTTGGCGATATCTTTGTCTTTTGGAAGAATGAACCTTTCCATTTGACCTAAAGATTTCGTCCTGTCTCCTAAGGTTGAGTTAGTGTCCAAAATTTGGTGACTCTAGTAAGGGATGAAGTACTTGCTAACCTCTTTGTTAGGGACGAATTTGATGCTACTGATGCCGAGAACATTTTAGAACGCATTGCCTCCTTCGCCCTTTCCTCTAAGCCCTTAGACTTCTTGATAGGTACTTAGCTAGCGAGTTCCTTCCCTAGTCTTTTATCACCACTTAGAGCCACCACAATTGCCAACAATGAGCCTTCTGCGGCAATAGCATTTTCCTCCTCCTTGCCACGATGTGTCTCTCGACACTTACCATCCCTCGGCTTAACAGAAGTTTGAATAATCATGAGTTGAGGCTCCTCAGAATGAACAACCTCAATCGGTCGTATTTTCTCATTCTCCTTTAACCTCTCGGTAGGATGAGAGATCTCTTGTGTAGCCATCTACTTTGTTGTAGCTTCCTTTGCTGGTTTCTTTACAACAATAAGCTGAATGGTAGCTGCTAAGGTGGTCACCCTCTTATCAGCCTTAGAATTTTTAGCCTTTACTTGAGCTAGTAGCTTTGTTAGATTCACCTCTTTGGCACCCATATTTGCGACACAAGTAAACCAATTAATATAATCATGGAAAAATATGAACTTACATTTTCTGTACCGAGCAAGGATCAAAGTTCATTATTTCCCCCCCATATCTCGAGAATAGCTTTCCCTATGGCTATACTCGGCACAGCGATAATACATTAAAGTTCCTTCTTTTTCCGAAAATATTGGTTGTCCATTTTCATAATGCTATATAATTCTCTCAGCATCCTAGAAGAACATTTTGTTTCTCCTTCTCTCTTGAATTTTCTTCACTACTACTGCATCATTCAGCATCAAATCTATGTCTTTTGTATGTATTGGCTCAGTCCATTGGGTCCAAAAGTCTAATTCCTCGTTAGATACTATTGATACGAACTTATTATGCCACTTGTGAATCTTGGATTTTAACTTGTCCATGAACTTACACACATGTCTCATAGTAGCAAAGTGTCACCTGTCAGGCTACCTCCGAATAGTGAAAAAATATCGAAATAGTTATGGTATAGCCCTAACTTCAACTTCTTCATAGACTATCTCAAAGGCCACCAGAAGCCGATATGTATGTGGGTGAGAACATATTTGGTACGACTTTAAAATAGTTGAAAAAGCCCTTGACAAAAGCCGAAAAAGGGAAGAATAACCCAAAATCCAAATATCTTAAGTATATATGGAACTCACGCTCCTTGGGGAAGTATACCCTTTCCCCATCTCTCGACCTCCTCAAGTTTCATGTTCTAGGAAGTTCTCATCAGTACTGATTATATTTTGTGACAAAAACCCTATCGATAGAAATACCAATTCCATCTAGAGAATCGCAAAAATAGGGTATCGTATTGAACATATATCTTGTCGAGGATCTCCCTTCCTTATCCTTAGGATAATTATCTATAGAGAGCTTGATGATTCGAGTAAGTTTATCTCATCTTTTCTCCATGCTGTCGACTAAACTGCTCGAAGAACAAGTTGCCTTGCTCCTTATTTGGGAAGGAAAAGTGGCCTGAGTCTCCATTGCCTCGGAATTGTAAAGCATAAGTCGACAGGAAACTTTGTGAACAATACTTGAATGGTTATGTGAAATGATACAATATAAATCAAAGAATTTGAGTTGAAGATGAGGGAACGAGTGAAAGTTTAAGATGCGACTAGAAAGGGAAATTCTGATTGTGAATATTTCTTTATATAAGGACAATTCATCCTTGTAACTGCAAATCTACTTCTAACAGTAATGATGCGCTGATATGTTAATCCCGCGGATTGCTGACACATGTTTTGTGATAGAAATCTAACGGTTGAAAACTCTTTGACAGTTATTAGGCTTACTACAAAATAATGACCTAAGCGATAGATTTCATGCCTTTAATTTCTTAGTTTCTCGAATGGGTGGGAGTTTAGAAATGGTGAACTTTCAGTTAGGATGTGATCCGTCTTACTTCTCGTATTACTTAGCATAAATTTAAAGAATCTACGCGCCCCCCCCCCCCCCCCCCCCCCAACCCCCAACTCAGTCTCTAATGCAATATATATATGTATAATTCCCTTTGTCGATTATTCCAACACGGGAGTTGGGGGGAAAATGTTGATAGTTAGTTTTTTCTCATCCGACACTCAACCTTTCGTCTGTCGAAATGCCATATAACTAACTCTCTTGGCATTCACACTAGATAGATGACACACGACATTTATGCTAGTGCTCCTAATTTGATTTTAAGTCCATGGTACGAACAGTTCTTATAAGCACGGTTATATTACACAACTGCTTGCCACCCCTACATATTAGAAGAGATGTCAAGTCTAGAAGCTTCCACATGTTTTAACGATTATCTCAACAACTACCTTGGATACTACGACTATCTATAAATACTGAAAAGAAACTCTATAAGGGTCATGACATTTATTATTCACATACTTACTATACTAAGTTACCTTATTGACTTAGGCATCAGAGTGACCATACCGGACTGGCCTTGGTACCAAGTATTTCACTTTCTCTTATAAGATTTTTCTTCATCCCAAAATTCCCTAACAACAAACTCAGCGTTGCATTAAGAATTTGGTCGGTTGAGTGCCGTTTCACCAGTATTATATCACAAGAGTGAACTTGAATGAATGGCTCGCAATGAGAGGCTCAGCTATTTAAATAGTCTCTTACCCTATTTCTCGGCTAGTGCATCCATGAGCTGTGATGACAAGCACTTCGGAGCTCTTCTCGCTTGGAGTAATGCTTGGAATTTGTCCTAAATAGTGGAGCTACATATTGATGGACAAATTCTTACGTGCAGTTTGGCCAATGAACAACTTGAACATGCTTGGAAAGTATAAAGCTTGGATAGGTTCTATGCAAATGAACAAAGCCGTACAACATGCTCAGCTTCTCAAAGCTTGGAATTCATTCATTTTCGAAGTGAGCAGCTTGGTCGTGTCTTCGAGAGTTCAAGTTAGATACCATTAGGGAGTTTATCTCGGCTTTGAAATGCCGAAATACTTTGAGTATTGACCAAATGCTCAACTTTTGTAGGGCAGAGCTGTTGTGAACAGTTCTTAACAAGGAGATGTACAATTACTTGGCATATGAATAGATAACTCGGCTTCCCAGCTATTGTCAAAAGTGGAGAGCACTTGGCAAGTTTGGAGTATAAGTCGGCCGTGTTTTTGCTTTTCATGTATTCCATGCTTGAATGATATTTCTAGGCAATTTGGTACAGGCTTTAAATTTCATTTCGTGAAGTATAGCTCGACTACGTTTTTTGATGAAGATGTTGGATAAGTTTGTAGGGGAGCTCGTATTCGACTATCATGCTTGGTTTGAGTTGGGGTCATCAACTCACATCAGATGCGGCTCTTATATTCTCGGTAGAAAGGAACTCGGAAATTGCGGCTCGCAACACTCGCCGTAACAGTTCGCTAGAACTTAGATCGAGCAGTTGCTGTAGATGCCTGGATCGTTTCCCGCAAGTGCTTTTCACAGGAGATAGTTTCTCAGCAAATAAGTATTAAGCTTGGATTTCATTTGTTTCCGTTACATTGAATCCATTCGTGAATAGATTTGACTAGCTCAATGATTAAAGTTTAAAGCTCACTTGCTGCTGGACCTTTCAAAATACAGGCTTACATGTTATACAAATAAACAAGGCCATTCTTCCCAAAGTCATGCTTGATTTCTATCAAGTCATTCACTGTTGAGCTCAGTAAAGTTCAACTCAATCTACTAGACAACGTTCGTCTCTGTCGATCAACAGCGGCTCGGACTTTGTGAGAGACCACATGCTCCGCATTTTGAACCATCGGAGTGCAACATAGGATAGGGCTTGGTTCAAGCTTGTCACTTAGTAGCTCGACATGGATATGAGCAGTTGCTCGACATGAAGATGAGCAGTTGCCCGGCATGAGCTTAGTTCCATAGTTTGTCATACTCATATAAAACGTATGCTACACATACAAGAAGCTTGGATGTGTGGCCGCAACTCAATTAGATGTTCGAGTTGTTTGCACGTGCAGCATTATGAGAAGTACAATTATTATACTCAGCCATAAAGGTATATCGGCATCTCGGATAGGTTACTAGACATGAATTGATGTTTTCGATTTCACTTACTTTTAGAATAAGTTCTCAATTAAGGATATCTCGGAGTTGTTGAGTTTCTCGGCATTCCACATCAATATCACAGCATGCTCATTCCTCACATCAACACGTACTGACATGGGACAATTTGGGAAATCCTTGCCTAACAAATCCTACTTCATGGTCAATGAGAGCTTAGTGGTGCAGCATGGAGCTGAGTTGCTCGGAAATTTCTACATTTAGATAGCTCGGCACTGACGCTAAAACACAACTCGACCCTCTATGGACTTGATGTTATAGGAACGAAGCTCGGCTCCAGTACATTCACCTTGGACCGTAAGTGGCTTACGAGTGTTTCGATACTTGTTTATCATAGTTCGGTAGGACTATACAAGCAAAGAAATTCAATTTCATCATTTAATAACTACTCTGAAGAAAGACAGTAGCTTGGAAACCTTGGGACATCTTTCTCAATGGAGAATTCAATCGTATTCCTGAAACATGAAAGCTGCCTTAAATAATCACAGTTATAGAGGAGAATATCTCTCTAATGCATTTCATCATAGCCATACTTGCATCCAGCATATCTTGATGCAACGTGGTATCAAAATCAATGCAAACTGTCATTATCCATGTGTAACAAATGTGTCTTCTTCGCTACTGTTGTAATGTTTCTCGGCTTATCGGAACCTCACAGCGACTCGACAGGGGGCTACTTGGCAATTTGACATCATATGAAAAGGGAAGCTTGGCCAATAATTTCAGCACTTAAATAATGAAAGATGATCTTCGCAAGTGCGCTTATAGTTTAAGCACATACTCCATGTTTGCTGCAACAAACTTCCAAATTTCTCGAAGATGGAAGAATAATTGTAGTTCGGCAGATTGGTCATCACTTTCTCCTATGTGTACTTTTAACTTTTCATAAGTGTTTGGCTTTGCGGCATGTAGAGAATGGTCAGGACCAAAACGGCCGTTTGATCCAAAAGGTGGTTGGAAAAAGGTCAAAATATGTCCATCATGAGTTCTCTATGAAGTTCAATCGATCGTGGCACTTTTCACTCAACAAGACCAAGCAATAACTCAACATGTGGCTACACAAAGACCCCGCTATAGATATGATAGTAGAACACGCGTGGGTTGCCTAAATTTTGTTAACACGAGGACTCTACATAGCAAGGCATCTTAACAAAAGTTCATTTTACTGACATACAAACTGTTGAAAACTAATTATGTGTCCATCTAGTTTATATGCTAAGATTAACATGAAATTCAAAGATCTCTAGAGTAGAGGCATGGCAGTTATTAAGCACTTTAGTTGTTGTTACTAGTTTGGCAATGATGGTTATGAACCAAGAGAAGACCAAGTTGCGATTACTAAACTCTTGAAACAAAAAAACCAACAAAGTCCTTCTTAGTTCCTAGATTGTAGATGGAAGCCAATGTCACAAGTTGATGATACAACACTACGAGAAGCCAATGGTCAAAACATAACAATGGTCTATAGACCAATTTTTTCAAATCTAAAGAAATAATCCATAAAAAGAAGTAGCGTGAATCAAATGAGGAGAAAACGGCTATGTGTGTATGTGTGTGTGTGTGCCGGGGGGGGAGGGGGGGGGGGGCGAGGTAGTGCTAGAGGGTGTTCCAACGCAGCTACTCCAATGCCTAAGTCAACCCTCTCATCATGGGAGAGAAATATTAAGTAGTTAGGAAGAAGATGAGAGGGTGGAGGAATAGAGAAGAGAGTCCCCTTGCTTAGGGGTCTTACTTGGTATTTATAATGAGTTGATAGAGATTATCCTTAGACTGGATAATTAGACTAGGCTTAAGTATTGGGTCAACTAATATAAGCCCACATAATGATTATTCAAAAATGATTATTCAAAAATGCTTATCAACATCGGGGACTAGCAACCTTAAGCTAGGATTAATCAGAAGAACTTAGTTGTACCTCTCTAGGCTCACTAACCTAGGCGAGAATATCTCTTGGGGACTAGCAACCTTAAGCTGGGATTGATATGAAGAATCTAGTTGTGCCTCTATACAGGCTTACTAACCTAGGTGGGAGTATCTCTTAGGGATTAGCAACCTTAAGTTATAATTGATTTGAAAAACTTAGCCATACCTCTTTAGAATCACTATACTAGGCAGGAGCATCTCTTGGGGACTAGCAACACTAAGTTGGAATCTATTTGAAACAGCTGGTCATGCCTCTCTAGGCTCACTAACCTAGGTAAGAGTGTCTCTCGTGGACTAGTAACCCTAAGATGGACTTATTGAAGTGCTTTATGGCCTTGCCAAAAGGAATTGATGAAGAAAAGATTCCTATGGGCTCGCTAAAAGAACTTAGTGAACAGAAGTGCCCTATGGGCTTGCTAAAGACCTTGAAGAGAGTTCAATGGATGTGAGGCGAGATAGCACTTTTAAGAGTTAGTTAGGATTAAACTTGTCCAAAATACTACTTAATTTGAAGAAAATATTTACAAATAAACCCTTTAATGAAAACCATTTACATTTTAAAAAAAGACATTAAGGATAATTTCCTTCATTTAGGAAGAGTGAAAATGACTTTGACTATTGTAGTCAACTTTTTTTGAAATGGATTCAAAACTTAGCCACTTGGGCAGACATGAATTTGGAATAAAGATTTGTGTTAAGCCTTCACTCTCTCTCTCTCTTTATTGTTGTTATTATTATTATTATTATTATTATTATTATTATTATTATTATTTAGTTTGCTAACAAGAAAAGAACCCTTCCTTGATAATTACATGGGGCCTCTTATGTTCTCCCTAGCCTTGATGTTAGTCTCTTGATGGGGCCTTATGATTTCAAACACCCTTATTTTTTAAGGAAAAAGTAACTCATGACTAGTTTAGTTGAAGAGGACATCCTTGCAAACTCTTAGTTTAGATAACACTCTTAACTACAATCTTAAAATTATAGTGCATTTTTCATGTGATATGCCTTAATCAATTCATTAGGTCTTTTTTGGTTTAACATTATGAAAAATAACTTATCAAAAATAAAATTTGCCTTTGAATTTAACGTTATTGAAGCAAGCATAAACCAATTTTATCCTTCTCTTCTCATCAATAACCTTAACCTCCGAATTAGCCCATATGAGGTGATTCTCGATAGGGTTTAAATTTGAAAATTCTCCAAATGGGTCCAATGGGGTGAACAAGAGATAATTATGTTTAGAATTTGAAAATAAATGCCTAACTTCATTGTAATCTACATATCACATTTAAAGTAGACCTTCTTTAAGGAATGAGTCCAAAGTATCCTTACCATTATGTCACTCAGCTCTCAGGGTAGTATGTGGGATATAGTCTACTTCTTTTCATTCTAAACCTTTTAAAAGTGAGTTACCAATCTCTTCAAGGAGGAATCTATTTACCCCAACATTGTAATCATTCAATTAAAAGGCAATAAGATTATATTATTCCAGCTATTACAAAAATAGAGTTTATTGAAAACAACTTCATATTTCTTTGCCCTTACCTTAACTTCCTCCATTCAAACATCTAACTACTTAAAGCAACCCATAAGCTTATCATAAGGCATTGGTATACTCAAAAGAAATGGAGCTTTAGGTGACTCAGTTGAACTACCCTTATGACTTAAAGAAGGATTGACTTATTGTAGCTCTGGTTGAATGACTTTTGCATCAATCAAGTCTTAAATCTTGTTCTTTAATCTCCAAATTTCTCAGTAGAGTGCCCCTTTTGACTCATATGATAGTTACATTGTGCTTCTAAGTCAAAATTGTGTGGTTTGTAATTTAGATTAGGGGCTTCACAAGCTATAATCCTTGCTTCTTTTAGATGATGAAAGATTTAGGTAATTGAGATCTTCAATTGAGTGAATTGTCTCCTCTATGTCCCTTAAACTTGTTTTTTCTCACTCCTCCTTGGCTCTTTTCTCCTTAGGCCTCCTTCATTATTTGGGCTTACTGATATATGATCAGTATTGAATGTTGAGTGTTGAAATTTTCTAAGTATTGGGCCCATTACCATTTCTAGATCTATAATGCTCTTTTATAGTGTAGCTACCTTTTCTTCTAGATTTGAGAGTCTCCTTTCTAAGTTTGAATCTTAGGATATTTGGAGAATGGTGATTATCGAGAACAAGATCTGCTATTGCTGGGCCATTTGATGTATCATCTTTTATAGGGAAGCGATTATATCATCAACCATGTGAACTTGATAGAAAGAATTCTTTACTAGTTAGCAACTTTTCTTTTCTCTCTCTTTTTTTTTTCTTTTGTTTTTTTTTGAAAGAAATCTCTCCTTTTTAAGAAAAAGGAAAAAATGGAATATAAAGATAAAACTTATTTATAAGTTGTGAGAAAGGAATAGGAAAACATTCCTAAGGGAACGGGAGCTTGAATATTTAAAAAAAAAAGATCCTAAGGATGTATAGAAGAAGAGATTGGAAAGAGTTAGAAGGTATAGAGAAAAAGACTTAGAAACTTAAGGATACGACTTTCACGATGTTATTCAAGCAAAAAATAATGAATATTCATAAGAAAAATGCATTATGAGTGATGGGAATCAAGTTAACGGACCTTTAACCCGCAGCCAAGTCTCAGGACTTAAGGGGTTGGTACGACGAATCCTTATGTTCTAACCAATCCCTGTTGAGGTTGAATACTTTCTTGCCGAGTCACCTTTAATGTCATACTGTATAACTGCCCATTATTTTGTGTTATGCCGAGTTGATGGTTACTCTAATGTCGAGCCGTCCAATCATTCCGTATCATCCTTATCGAGAAGCTGAGAGATAGAGAATCCGGAATGACTACACCATCCTTGCTCAGATAAGCTCACTTGTTTGTACATTTGTCTACATCCCCTAATAACTTCACTAATGCAGTATCGCCACGTATACAGTATCGTATGGAGAATCTATAGCACTAATGATTGTTTTCCTTATATATTCATTTTTACCCTTTTTGTATCATATACATTGCTTCTTTAGGAAATAACCTTATTGTCTTTTCCCTTTTGGGCAAGTTTTTCTAATTTGCGTAAACATTGCTTGTTTACTCTCGGCATCACTCTTATCCTTTTCCTTAAGCAAGGTTAGGTGGCGAGTAACCTTACGGGATTAATTCATGCATCATATCGAATTGTACTGTAAGTCCTCAGAAATTCCATTGGTACATCATATCCTCTAGAGTTGTTCGTAGGTTTTTTCTTACTGTTCCATTCGTCTTTGTTACTCTTTTCGTACCTTTCCCCATTAACCCTTTTTCAAGCATTCTATAAGCTAAGACCCATCCAGCGATTGTCTTTATTTGTTCTTAGTTACTATTTGCAATAATGAGGATATACGGATGTAGAGAAGGGAGCTAGTAAACTAACTACATGTGGCAGGAAAAAGATTTTTATTGCATCTTTGAAGTTTTCCTTACATTATTAAAAAATTCATGACAAATAATTCCTAAAGTCTAGATCCTCTTTTTCTTATGATGTCTCGACTCCTCTTCAATCTTATTTCTTTTCTTTAGCTTAATTACCTTGATCTATCTAGCAACCCAGGAGATATGTTTAGTGTGAAACTTTTGGAAAGCTTCAACCCAATAATAGGTAGCACTACCTTTAGGGAGTTCAACGACAACAGCAACTGCATCAATGGGATTCATCTTTTAGATACTTCGTTTAAGAAGGAAATTGAGTTTATGGCTCTGAGTATGGCCAATAAACCAAACCATAAGTGGGGCCATATTAGTCTTTAATTCTCCATTCTTCTTTTTATGTAGACAATTGAGCGATCTGGCTTGTGTTGCTAGTAGTGTTGGGACATAAGATTTCCCTTCTAAAAGTTGGGTCACTAGCTTTGCAATCCTATAATGCATGTGAAATATCTTGTTAGAAAACAAAATAGTTCCAAATGTTACCAAGATATAGGTGTTAATCCGATATTGTTGCCAATCTTCAAAGCTACTACAAATGAGTTTCTGGTTGTAGCTGGATGAGGTCGCGAACCAAGTAAAAAGATCATCTACTTTAATGATTCTCCTATGGGGATTTGCCTATAGTTTGTATATTTCAAATTTATAGAGGCTTAAGAGTTTTTTGAAAATCTTTGTAGGGTTAGCTATGATGTTTGGGACATGTTTTTCATTTCCAATAGAGGGGACTCCTGATAGATAAGAGTATTCTTAAATAGTTCAGTTGGCATAGGCAAAAGTGAAAAGACTGACTCTGAATGTCCTAAAAGTAGACTAAAGCCCATACCATGGTGATATTGGTCTGGACTTTGAGCAATGAGAGGATGGGCTTAATCTTGTCTTTAATGAATTTCTACTAGTTTGGATTGAGGAATTGAAACCATCTTTTGAGTATCCCCTTAGGCTCTAGAGGCTCGTAGATATGGACTTCTTTAGAAAGAACCCATGTAAGAGAGAACCTAACCATTTTCTACAAAAAAGGATGAAAAGAAAATTACACTAAAACTATCTTATTTATATGAGGATTATAGATAAGAAAGAAAACATTTATAGGGAAAAGATTTGGAAACTTCATAGATTTTTTTTCTTTTAAGTCTTGCTACATCATATCAATTTGCTAATTTTAGGAAAAAGGGTTCATGAATGCAATTAGGGTAGGTTCTCAAAAGGTCCATAAGTTTTGTGACCTCATTTAGTAAAGAACACTTTCATTGGTTACATTGAGCTGGCCTAATAAACCCTAAGCGGTGGTTATACCATAGTAGCCTAAGCTTACACAATGGCTCCCCTTCTAGAGTCCTAAAACGGCTTAGGTTTAACCGTATCTACTATACATCTTTGATGCAACAAATGACCCCTCATATCTCAATGCATGTAGTGTGTATAATAAATATGATAGTAGTAAGCATATGAAGTTAATAACAGATCAATAGAAATTGAGAGTGAATTTTAGGAAAAAAACAGGGAAAGAAGCTTCAGTTTTTTTTTTCTTTTTCTCTTTTATAACAATGCTAGCTTATTAACTATTCGCCAAACTTTGAAGAATGTATACAAGAAGGGTAGGTTCTAGAGGTCCTTAAACTCTATGACCTTACACATTCCTAAAAACGTTTCCTTAGTCACATCAAAGTTTAAGTGGGGTAGCTTAATCGGCTTCGAATAGTGATTGCCCCACTTTGCTCGGAACTTACATAATGGCTCCTTGTCCTAAGGTTCTAAGATAACCAAGGTTTGACCATATCTATCATGCAATCATGGTACAAAAAATAAATCTCCTCCCCCCCCCCCCCCCCCCCCCCCCCCCCCCAAAATAGCCAAACCATTAAAACTAAACCCGTATAAATGTTAGTACAATTATGATACAAATAACAAGAGACAAATAAGTAAATAAATTGCACTAAGGTGATTTTTAAAAATTAATTTTAATTAGGAAAGTTAAATGGCTAAACCTCTTAACGGGTCCCTAATGGAGTCACTAACATATAGAGCCTAGTTTTTTCCTTCTAGGTTATTGTCAATTAAGTCATCTTTTCAGTATTAAACCCTACCCATTTAATACTAACCCTTGTCAAGCTTAGTTTTTCACCCTTCCAATTCTTTTTAAAAAATTAGGTCTTCTTTA
This sequence comes from Lumnitzera racemosa, assembly GCA_024138005.1. Taxonomy (NCBI): domain Eukaryota; kingdom Viridiplantae; phylum Streptophyta; class Magnoliopsida; order Myrtales; family Combretaceae; genus Lumnitzera; species Lumnitzera racemosa. The sequence continues at coordinate 50,610,080 of JAMXBC010000007.1, forward strand.
AACCGATCAGTACTAAACCCTACCCGTTTAATACTAATCCTTAACTAGGGTTTAAAGAAAACCATTCCTTTTTATTTTGAAAACAACTTTGGAGTTGCCACCCAATTGGAGTTGGGAAAAACAGTTAAGTTATAACCAATTGAGTGGACTGATTTTAACTTAGCTACTAATTTAATGATTAAAACTAATTTTATAAAATAATTTTTGAAACTAGATAATTTAGACCTAGGGGTTAGGACTTTCAAACCCTTACAGGTACTATTGACTTTCAAAAATTAGAATTAAACTTAAAAATCACTTTTTAATTTTGAAAGACAAAACTTAATTATTGGTTACTCTAATTAGATAAATAAAATAATTTAAACTAAAGAAAATAGGAATTTTTTTATTTTTGTTGTCGCCCTGTATGTGCATACTAACCCACTATTTAGGATCTAATATACGCAGTTCTTTTTCAAAAACTTTAGCGGTTGATGTTGATTTTAATTTTGGAAAACACGTCGGATTCACTTTTTCAATTCAATTCTTTTTTTTTTTCAAAAAAGTTCTAAAAAACGAAGGTCTTAAATCAGAAGCTTTATTTTTGAAAAAAAATATAAAAGTATTCCTAATTTGAAAAGGGTTAATTTATTTTTGTTTATTTTTGAAAACTTGATTTTTTTAAGTGTTAAAAACAATTTTTATTCTTTAACTTATGAACTTACTTATTTTAGTTTTATTTTATTTTTATTATGTCTACTTATTTTTATTAAACTAAATAAACTATTTTTTTTCTTTTTATTTTTTATTATGACATTTGCATTCACAAATAATAAAAAAAGAAACAAATAAATAAATAAAAAAAAAAAAGAAATTAGACTTCGGACACAGTGGGTACGTAGGTCGAACCTAGAGTAGACTTCGAGTTGGTCGCTAATCGGATCGGGTTAGTTGAGGCAGTTTCCTAGAAGGGGTTACTGGCATGATCAAGGGCCTTCAGTTGATTACGGGTGTGACACGGGGTAGATGGTTGCTATCTTCAACTGATCACGGGTGTGATGTGAGGGATAGAAGACCACTATCTTCAATTGATCACGGGCATGATATGAAGTAAGGTAATTAAGGTTCTATAAAGGTAGTTTTGGTGGCGATGTTAGAGGCTACGGCAAAGCGTAAGAGTAGTTGGTTTTCGGTACCTAAGCTACTGGATATGTTCCTAAGGTGGCAAGCCATGGTGTTGAGCTAGAGAGAGAAAGACTTAAAGAGAGAGAGAGAGCTATGGTTAGAGAGAGAAAGCTATTAGAAAAAGAGAGAGAGAGCTCGTGAGTATTTGTAGTTGGTTGTGGATAGTTATATTTGTCCTTTGGATGCTCGTAAGCCCCCTATTTATATATGAATTCATCAAATGAACAAGGAAAGCTTGAATTCGGATTTGAATGTAAATTCTAGATTTTTAGTTCTTTTCCAGTTTTTAGAGCTCGATTTAAATGCTCATTTGATTGAATTCGGACGTGTTGTTGGTATTAATTCATAGTAAGCCATGTAGAGGATGAAATCGCACCATTGATTGGTATGTTTTAGTAAGGAAAAAGTGTGAAATCAAGGGCTAAAATGAAGGGCTCGGGTCTGTTCTTAGCGGAGGAAAGTAAAGGAAATCAAGGGAAAGGGAAGGAAAACCCAGAGAAAGAGAAGGAAAGCTTGCTGATGTGGTAAGGTACGTGGTGCCACGTCGGCCGACCCGACCAATCTTAACATGCCACGTATCATTACGTAGCATGTAGTAGTTGACGTGGCATGCCACATGGCACTACATCAACACATTGTCCAATCTAAAGATGCCATGTATCAAGATACGTGGTGCAATCAAATCTTGACATGTAATAGTCCGTGAAGTGATAAGAAATAAAAAACCTTGTATATGTCTTCACTAAGATTCGAACTCAAGACCTCTAAGTTTAAACCCATATCAAGTCTAAGTATTTATCTATTAGGCTGTTGAACTATGCCTTATTCATATGTGCAAATTGCACATGGGCCAAGTCAGCTTAGGTTAGATTTAAATCTAAACTCCAGCTTAATGACCTAACGACCCAATATCTAAACTTATTTCAAATTTAAAAAATCTATCTTAAAAAAAGGTTGTTTTGTAAATCCCCTAAAATCTTCTATTTTTTCAAAATTTCTATTTTTTGTAATATTTTCAATTTTTAAATATTTTCCTATTTTATTTTCTAGACTTCTTATTTTTTGGGTTTCTTTCTAAAACTCCTATTTTTGATATTTTTCCAAATTTCTTAATTTTTTACGCTTTTCCTTATTTTTGAAATTTTTTTGTATTTTCGTAAAATTCTTTTTTTTTTCTTCTAAATTTCTTACTTTTTTAGGTTTTATTTAATTTCCTTTTTTATTTTATGTTTTTCCTAATTTAGGGCCTATTGAGAAAAATAATAATAAAAATAAAGAGAGACAAAAATTGGATGTCTATAGCTACTCTTTTTTATGGCGAAGTTTGAATAAAACTTTGCCACAAAGACAAAGAGACAATATTTTTGCCCTCAAGATGATTATAAAACAACCATAGCTATCATAAAATTGATTTGGCTGAAAAAAATGAAACCCGGTCGTACCTCTTTAGGCTTACTAACATAGGTTAGAGTGTCTCAAAGGGACAAGCAATCATATGTAAGAATTGATCTAAAACCTGGCCGTACCTTACAAGGCTCATTAACCTAGGCGGGAGCATCACTCGAGGACTAGCAATACTAAACGGGGATCGATCTAAAACCTTGTCATGCCTTAAAAAACTCACTAACTTAGGCGAGAGTGTCTTTCGGGGATTGGTAACCCTAAATAGGGATCAATCTAAAACATAGTTGTATCTCATAAGGCTCACTAACCTAGGTGAGAGTGTCTCTCTAGGATTAATAATCCTAAACTAGGATTAATCTAAAACCTAGCCATACCACACAAAGTACAACAACCTAAGTGGGAACGTCTTTTGAGGACTAGCAATCCTAAACTGGAATCGATCTAAAACCTTATTATGACTCACAAAGCTCACAAACTTAGGTGGGAGCGTCTCTTGGAGACTAAGAACCCTAAACTAGGATCCATCTAAAACCTAGTTATGCTTCACAAGGCTCACTGACCTAGGCTGGAGTATCTCTCGGGGTTTAGCAACCCTAAACTAGGATTGACCTAAAACTTGGTTGTACCTCACAAAGCTCACTGACCTAGGTAGAAGTATCTCTTGGGAACTAGCAACCCTAAACTAGGATCGATTTAAAACCTCGTCCCTAAATTGGGATTGATCTAAAACCTCATCGTGCCTCATAAGGCTCACTAACTTAGGCGGTAACATCTCTTGGGGATTGGCAACCCTAAACTGAGATCGATCTAAAACCTAGTTATACCTTACAAGGCCACTAACCTTGGTGAAAGCGTCTCTCAGGGATTAGTAACCTTAAACTGGGATTGATATAAAACCTAGCCATGCATTACAGGGCACACTAACTTAGGTGGGAACGTCTTTCAAGGACCGACATCCCTAAATTAGGATCGATCTAAAACCTCGTCGTACCTCATAAGGCTCACAAATGTAAGTAGGAGCGGTTCTCAGAGACTAACAACCTTAAACTGGGATCTATCTAAAACCTAGTTGTGCTTCATAAGGCATATTAACCTCAGTGGGAGCGTCTTTTGAGGACTAGAAACCCTAAACTGGGATTAATCTAAAACCTAGTTGTACCTTACAAGGCTTACTAACCTATGTAAGAGCATCTCTCGGGGACTGGTAACCCTAAACTGGGATCAATCTTAAACCTCATCGTGCCTCACAAGACTCACTAACTTAAGCAGGAGTGTCTTTCGAGGATTAGATACCCTAAACTCGGATCAATCTAAAACTTAGTTGTGCCTCATAATGCTTACTAACCTAGGTGGGAGCATCTCTTGAGAACTAGCAACCCTAAACTGGGATTGATAAAAAACCTCATCATGCCTCACAAAGCTCATTAACTTAGGCGGAAATGTCTCTCGAGGATTGGCAACCCTAAATTAAGGTTGATCTAAAACCTAGTTGTACCTCACAAAGCTTATTAACCTAGGTAGGAGCGTCTCTCGGGGATTACCAACCCTAAACGGGGATTGATCTAAAACCTGGCCATGCTTCACAAGGAGTACTAACCTAGGCAAGAATGTCTTTTAGGGACTAGCAACCTTAAACAGGGATTGATCTAAAACCTCGTCGTACCTTATAAGGCTCATAAACTTAAGTACGAGCGTCTCTCGAGGACTAGCAATCCCAACTTGGGATCAATCTAAAACCTAGTTGTGCCTCATAAGGCTGACTAACCTAGGTGGGAGTATCTTTCGGGGACTTATAACTCTAAATTAGGATTGATTTAAAACCTGGTTGCATCTCACACGGCTCACTAACCTAGTTGAGAGCATCTTTTGAGGATTAGCAACCCTAAACTAGGATCGTGCTGAAACCTCATCGTGCCTTACAAAGCTCACTAACTTAGGCGATAGTGTCTCTCGGGGATTAGCATCCCTAAATTGGGATCAACCTAAAACCTAGTTGTACTTCACAAGGTTTACTAACCTAGGCAAGAGAGTCTCTCGGGGACTAGTAACCTTAAACTAGGATTAATGTAAAACCTAGCCATGCCTCATAAGGCACATTAACCTAGGCGGGAACATCTTTCAGGGATTAGCAACCCTAAACTGTGATTGATCTAAAACCTCGTTATACCTCATAAGGCTCATAAACTTAGGTATGAGCATTTGACGGGGACTAGCAACCCTAAACTGAGATTGATCTAAAACCTAGTTATACCACACAAGGCTCACTAACTTAGACGAAAACATCTCTCGGGGACTGGCAACCCTAAATTGTGATCGATCAAAAACCTCGTTGTGCCTCATAAGGCTCATTAACTTAGGCAAGAATGTCTTTCAGGGATTAGCAACCCTAAACTGGGATCGATCTAAATCCTAATTATAACTCATAAGGATCACTAACCTAGGCAAGAATATCTCTTAGGGACCTTAAACTGAGATTTATCTAAAACCTAGCTATGCCTCATAAGGCTCATGAACTTAGGTGGGAGGGTCTCTTGGGGACTAATAACCCTAAACTAGGATTGATATAAAACTTGGCCATGCCTCATAAGGTTACTAACCTAGGTGGAAACGTCTATCGAGGACTAGCAACCCTAAATTGGGATTGATTTAAAACTTGGTCGTACGTTACTAACTTAGGTGAGAGCATCTTTCGAGGACTAACAACCTTAAATTGGGATCAATCTAAAACTTAGTTGTGCCTCACTAGGCTCGCTAGCCTAGGTGGGAGCATCTATTGAGGACTGATAAATCCTAATCTAGGATTGTTCTAAAACCTGGTAGTAGCTTATTAGGTTGCTTAACTTAGGCAAGAGCATTTCTTGGGGACTAGCAACCCTAAGCTAGGATCGATCTAAAACCTGGTCATGTCTCATAAGGCTACTAACCTAGGTAGTAACGTCTATCGAAGACTAGCAACCTTAAATTGGGATTGATTTAAAACTTGGTCGTACCGTACTAACTTAGGTGAGAGCGTCTTTCGGGGACTAACAACCTTAAATTGGGATTGATCTAAAATCTGGTCATGCCTCATAAGGTTACTAACCTAGGCAGGAGCTTTTCTTGGGGATTAGCAACCCTAAACTAGGATTGATTTAAAACTTGGTTATGCCTCACTAAGCTCACTAACATAAGCGGAAGCATCTTTTGAGGACTAGCAACCATAAACTAGGATTGATCTAAAACCCGATCTTGCCTTATTAGGCTCATTAACTTAGGCAAGAGTGTCTTTCTAGGACTAACAACCTTAAACTAGGATCGATCTAAAACCTAGTCGTACCTTATAAGGCTCACTAAATTAGCTAAGAGCGTTTCTCGAAGACTAGCAACCCTAAATTGGTGTTAATGATGTGCTAAAAGGAAATGGTGAGGTGAAGTGCCCTATGGACCTTGGTGAACAAAGGGGAAATACCTTATAGGCTCGCTTGAGAGAAACTTGGTGAGGTGAAGTGCCCTATGGATTTGTTAAGAGAATACTGGGAAGGATGAACCGAAAAGGCCGGCTAAATATTAAATGCAAAAAGTGAATGCCTTATGGGCTAGATAGAATTGATGATGAAGAGAGGTACCATACTGGCTTGCTAAGAGAAACTTCATAAATAGAGGGGCCCAATGGGCATGCTTGAATGAATTTGGTGAACAAAAATGGCTCATATGCTTGCTAAAAGGAAAAGAAACACCTTATAAGCCTACAAAAACCATAAAATGAATGATGAGGGGAATTACTCTATGATCCTATTAGAATGTTTGAAGGAAGTGCCCTATGGGCTCGCTTGAGAGACACATAGGAATGAGACCGAGTTCAGATTGCGTCTAGAAGGCTGGCCCAAAAGAAACAGATGAAGAGGAGTGTCGTACCAGCTCATTAAGAGGAACTTAGTGAACAGAGGGGCCTGATGGGCTTGCCAAATGAAATTAATCATCCTATAGGCATGGTAAAAGATCTTGGTGACTTAAAGGGCCTTATGGGCATGCTAAAGGGAATTGAGGAATAGAAGTGCCCAACAGGTTTGCTAAAGACCTTGAAGAGAGATGAAGGGATGGAAGGTGGGATAACTCAGTTGAGAGCTAGTTAGGATTAAAAACTTGTCCAAAACATTACCCGATTTTAAGGCAAATATTTATAGAAAAACCCTTTTTGTGAAGATCAGTTATGTTGAAAAAGACATTGGGATAATTTCCTTTATTTTAGGAAGAATGAGAAAAAGCCGAGACTCTTAACTCTTCTTTTTTTTAGAATGGATTGAAGACTTGGCCACTTGAGTTGACATAGACTTGAAATACTTTCTCTCTCTTTTTCTTTTTCTTCTTTTTATTATTTTTTTATTACCTTTTTTTTTTTCCTTTTTTAGCTTGCTAACAAGCAAAGAACCCTTTCTTAATAATCACATGGGACCTCTTATGTTCCCCTTAACTTGGATGCCTAGCTATTTGGTGTGGCATTGTGATTCTAAACATTTTTAAAAAGGTAACTCATGGTTGTTTTAGTCAAAGACGACTTCTTTGCAAACTCTTGGTCCATATCATACTTTTGACTACAGTCCCAAAATTATAGTCCATTTTACATGTGACATGCCTTGACCAATCCATTAGGTCTTTTTTTTTTGTTTATCATTATGAATTTAGGCTTTTGGTCCAAGGTTTTCAAAAGGAACTAACAAAGAAGTCTATTTTGAAATAAATATTAATCGTGGGCATACAACTTAAGAACCTTAGGAATAATTGGAAATATACTTACCCCAATTTCAAAAATAAATTTTATTAAAGATAAATTATCTTTACAGATCATAAGGGCTTTTACTTATGTAAGGGTGGTATTGTGGGTGAGAAGGCAAAGTGTGAAGAGGCTTCAAAGTGGATATAGAGATTTTGGGTTTTTAAACTTGGACTTTGATTTAAGGCCATGAGTTTTTGAGGCTATTTGAGCTTTGACTTTTGATTTAACTACCCCTACTTAGATATGATATGACTTTCACTTAGCTCTTGGCTTATACTAGAGCCTAATTTTCTAACCTCTTTTCTTCATCTTTTCCTCTTTCTATTTTGTTATTACTTTGCCCCACTATTCTTTTGTTGTTCTTTCTTCTTCCTTTGGCCTCAAGCCAAGTTTTTTACCTTTTAAGTGATTTTAGGTCCTAAATTCATTGATTTCTATTATATGGGCTTAGGTGAGGTAAGTAAAAGCTTGAAATGTTTAAAAAGGATGCGACTCTTCCTTATTTAAAAAAAAAAAAACATAACTTATTAGAAACAAAATTTTATTTTGAATTTAATGTTACTAAAGCAAGTACAAACCAATTTTAATCCCTCTCTGCTTATCAAAGACCTTAACCTCCAAATTGTCCCATTATAGGGTGGTTCTTAACAGGGTTTAAATTTTAAAAATTCTTCAAAAAGGTCCAACGGGGTAAACAAGAGATGATTATGTTTATGATTTGAGAAATGAATGCTTAATTTCATTTTGATCTGCATATCACCTTCAAAGTGGACCTCCTTTAAGGAATGATTCTAAAGTATCCTTACTTTGTATCGCTTAACCTCTCAAAGTATTTTAGGTTAGTGTGTAGAAAATAGTTTGCCTATTTTCATTCTAAACCTTTTTAAAAGTGAGTTACCAATTTATTGAGGAGAAATTATTTGCTCCAAACTAAACCAAAATAATTGAAAAGGCAATAAGATTATATCATTCTAATTGTTACAGACTTTATTGAAAAACAACTTTCCTTTTTCTACCTCTATCTTAACAAGCGTCCAATTTACTTGAAATAACCCGTGAGCTTATCAAAAGGCATAGGTAAGCTCAAAGGAAATGGAGCATTAGGCGACTCAGTTGGACTATCCTCATGACTTAAAGAAGGAACGTCTTGCTGTAGCTTTAGCTAAACGAATTTTGCATCAATCAGGTCTTGAATCTTCTTTTTTAATCTCTAGCATTTTTCAGTGGAGTGTCCCTTCTGACCCATATGATAGTTGCTTCTTGCTTCTGGGTCAAAGCTGTGTGGTTTGTAATTTGGATTAGGGGCTTCACAAGCTACAACCCTCGTTACTTTCAAATGACAAAAGAGTTAGGTCATTGATATCTTCAATTGAGTGAATTCTCTCCCTTGAGCCCCTTGGGTTTGTTCTTTCTTGCTTTTCCTTAGCTTCTTTTTGCTTGGGCCTCCTTCATCACTTGTTCTTACAGGCACTTAACCAGTGTTGAATGTCGGGTGTTGAAATCTTCTAAGCTTGAGGCCCATCGCCATTTCTAGATCTGTGGTGATCTTTTGTAACATGGCTATTTTTACTTCTAGATCTAAGAATCTCCTTTCCAGGTTTGAATCTTGAGATATCTAGAGAGTAGTGATCAAGACCTACTATTGTTGGGCCTTTGATACATCATCCTTTTTAGGGAGGTAAGTCTGTCGTTAACCATGCGAACCTGGTTAGAAGAATTCTTTACTCGTTAGCAACTCATCTTTTCTTTTGTTTTTTCTTTTTCTTTTATAGAGAGAAAGATAAAGCCTTATTTTATAAAAACCAAATAAAAATGATGGATCTTTTATTGTTTTCCTTTTTATTTTGGTATTTTTATTGCACTTCCTTAAATGAGGGAGAATGAAAAATTCTATTGAAGGATTATCTACAAAGAAGGAAAGAACGAAGAATGACTAAAGAGAAAAATTTTATTTTGGAAAGATCAGAGTACATGGAACAAAGCAAAAGGGAACCTAGCAATGATAATTAAAATTTATTCAAAGTCCTTCAACTCCATCTAAAGTTTCTAATCTAACTCTTGCAATCAGGCCTTAATCTTGTTCAACATTTCTAAAGCCTAATTCATAGTACTCTCACTTTTTTCAACTTAAGCTAACAAGGCCCTATTAGAGACCTCAGCACACCTAGCCCTCTACTTCTTATAGGTAGCTTTAGCTTATAGCAGCTACTCATGGATTCCTAAGGCAACTGGCAGTATTTGATTATTCTCTTGTTAGTTACTAGCTATTTTTAGTTCTACACACTTCATGGACAACAATCAATTATTAATGTAGAAAAAGAAAGCACATGGAAATATGCAAGTGTTAGGATTGTTTGGGTTAGTACATTACTCCCTTAAGTTGCCACCCTACTATTATTTTCAAGAACTTAATTGCATTAAAAATCTTGAACGATTAGTAGGGTTATAATTTCTTAAGGGAAGTGTATTAACTCAAGCTTTAGAGGAAAGTATATGTAATTAAGGTAGTTTTGGAAAAGGTCCTTAAGTTTTGTGACCTTACTTGTTAAAAAACACTTTCATTGGTCACATTGAGCTTAGGTGAGATGACCTAATCAACCCTGAGCAATGGTTACACTATAGCACCCGAAGCTTACACAATAGCTACTCTCCTAAGGTCCTAAGACAGCCTGGGTTTAACCGCATCTACTCTATACCTTTGATGCAACAAATGAACCCCTATATCTTAAAGTATATGACATGCAAGACAAATAATAGCTAAGAGTGAATTCTAGGAAAATATAGGGAAACAATCTTTAGGTTTGTGTTTTCTTTTATAATAATGCTGTCTTAAAACCCTGAAGGATGTATGTAAGAAGGGTAGGTTCTAGAAATCCTTAAACTCTATGACCTCAAGCGTTTCTTACAAAATGATTCCTTGGTCATATCAAAGTTTAAGTAGGGTAGCCTAATCAGCACCAAACGATGGTTGCCCCACTATGCTCGAAACTTACACAATTGCTCTCTATCTTAAGGTCTTAAGATGGTACGAGTTCGACCGTATCTATCATACATTAGTGAAAAATAAACTCGCTTAAATTAAGTAAATGAAACTAAACCTGCAAAGAAATGTTAGTATAATTATAATATAAACAAAAAATGAGTAAATAAATTGCATTTAAGGTGATTGTAGAAATTAATCATATTTTTGGAAAATTGAATGGCTAACCCTCTTGACGTCTTAAGTGAAGTCGCCAAGCTATCGAGCCTGGTTTTTCACCCTTTTTTTTTTTTCAAAAATTAGGTCTTCTCTAAACTAATTAGTATTAAACCTTACCCATTTAATACCAATCCTCGACTAGGGTTTAAAGAAAACTGTTCCTTTTTGTTTTGAAAACAACTTTGGAGTTGCCACTTAACCGGAGTTAAGAAAAATAGTTAAGTTATAACCAATTAGATGGATTGGCTATAACTTAGCTACTAGCCTAATGATTAAAACCAATTTTATAAAACGGTTTTTGAAACCAGACAATTTAGACCTGAGGGTTAGGACTTTCAAACTCTTACAAGTACCATTGACTTTTAAAAATTAGAATTAAACTTAAAAATCACCTTTTAGTTTTGAAAGACAAAACTTGATTATTGGTTACTCAAATTGGATAAATAAAATAATTTAAACTAAAGAAAAGGGGAATTATTTTTTTAATTTTTCTCGTCACCTTGTAGGTGCATGCATACTCGCTATTTGGGATCAAACATGCGTAGTTCTTTTTCGAAAACTTTAGTAAGTAATGTTGATTTTAATTTTGGAAAACATGTTGGATTTACATTTTCAATTCATTTTTTTTTTCAAAAAAGTTCTAAAAAAGGAAGGTCTTAAATCAAAAGCTTTATTTTTGAAAAAAAATATCTAAAAGTAGTCCTAATTTGAAAAGGTTAATTTATTTATATTTATTTTTGAAAACTTGATTTTTCTAAGTGTCAAAAACAATTTTTATTCTTTAACTTATGAACTTACTTATTTTAGTTTTATTTTATTTTTTATTATTTATACTTATTTTTATTAAACTAAATAAACTACTTTTTTTCTTTTTCTTTTTGCCCTCTTTTTCATTATTACATTTTCATTCACAACTAATAAAACAATAAACAAATAAATAAAAGAAATTGGACTTCGGAAGTAGTAGGCATACAGGTCAAACCTGAAATAGACTTCGAGTTGGTCGCAGATCGGATCGGGTTAGCTAAGGCAGTTGCCTAGAAGGGGTCATAGGCATGATCGAGGGGCTTTAGTTGATCATGAGTGTGACACGGGGGTAGATGACTGCTATCTTCAACTGATTACAGGCATGATGCGGAGGGTAGATGGCTACTATCTTCAACTAATCACAAGCATAATACGGAGTATGGTAGTTAGGGTTCTGTAGTGATAGTTTGGTGGCAATGCTAGAGGCTACGGCGAGGTGTAGGGGTAGTTGGTTTTGGGTACTTAACCTACTGGAAGTGCTCCTAGGGTAGCAAGCCATAGTATTGAGCTAGAGAGAGAAAGACTCAAAGAGAGAGAGAGCTTGTGAGTATTTGTCATTGGTTGTGGATGGTTATATCTGTCCTTTGGATGCTCGTAAGCCCTCTATTTATAGATGAATTCATCAAATGAACAAGGAAAGCTTAAATTCGGATTTGAATGTAAATTCCAAATTTTTAGTTTTTTTTTTCCACTTTTTAGAGCTTGATTTGAATGCTCATTTGATTGAATCTGGACGCGTTATTGGTACTAATTTACAGTAAGCTATTTAGAGGATGAAATCGTACCATTGATTGGTGTGTTTTAGTAAGGAAAATGTACGAAATCAAGGGCCAAAGTGAAGGGCTTGGGTCTATTCTTGGTTGAGGATAGTAGAGGAAATCAAGGAAAAGGGAAGGAAAACTAAGAGAAAGAAAAGGAAAGCTTACTGATGTGGTAAGGCACGTGGCACTATGTTAGCGGACCTGCCAATCCTAACTTACCATGTATCATTACGTGTAGCAGTTGACATAGCATGCCACGTAGCACCACATCATCACATCATTTAATCATATTAGATTTTGACACATGGCAATCCATGATGTGATAAGAAATAAAAAACCTTATATATGCCTTAACTAAGATTTGAACTCAAGACCTCTAAGTTTAAACCCATGCCGAGTCCAAATATTTATCCATTAGGCCATTGGCCTGTGCCTTATTCGTGTGTGCAAATTGCACATATGGACTAAGTCAACTTGGGTTAAATTAAAATCTAAGCCCAAGCCTAATGACTTAACTTACAAACTCATTTCAAATTTAAAAAATTTATCTTAAAAAAAGGTTGTTTTGTAAATCCCCTAAAATCTTCTATTTTTTCAAATTTTCTATTTTTTGTAATTTTTTCAATTTTCTAATTTTTTCCTATTTTATTTTCTAGACTTCTTATTTTTTGAGTTTTATTTAATTTCCTTTTTTTTGTGTTTTTCCTAATTTAGGGCCTATTGAGAATAGAAAAATAATAAAAATAAAAATAAAAATAAAGGGGGCAAAAATTAGGTATCTACAACCCTCAACTAGAGTTTAAAGAAAATAGGGTTTTTTATATCTTCAAAACACTTTGGAGTCATCATTCAACTAGGGTCAGGAAAAAGAGTTAAGTTATAACCAGTTAGGTGGATTGATTATAACTTTGCTACTAGTCTAACGATAAAACCAATTTTGAAAAGTAGTTTAATAACAAGAAATTTAGATTCAGGGGTTATGATTTTTAAACCTTTATAGGCACCATTAACTGTTCAATTTTAACCTTAATTTTAAAAAATCACCTTTTAATTTTATAAAACAAAACTCAATTATTTATCTAAATTGAATAACTTAAATAATAAAAAAAAATGAAAATTAGGTTTTTATGTTTTTTACCATCGCCCCATAGGTTTTTACGTACCTGTTATTTGGGATCAGACGTACATAGTTATTTTTGTAAAATATTAGTGTGTTGGGTTTATTTTAACTCGAAAATATGCTGGATTTATGCTTTTAACCCAATTTGGTTTCTTTAAGAAAATTTCTAAAAAAAGTCCTAAATTAGAACTTTTATTTGAAAAATTCTAAAGTACCCTAATTTAGAATAAGCCTATTTATTTATTATTTCTTTGAAAACTTGATTTTTCTAAGTGTTAAAATGATTTTTTATTCACTAACATATATATTTATTTTCATTATACTATCTTATTTATTTATTACTTATTCTATGTTATTTATTAAACTAAAAAGTAAATAAATAAATAAATAGGCTACTTTTTTCCTTTTCTTCCACTTTTTCTTTTTTTTTTCCTTTTTTTCTTTTCCTTTTTTACTTTTACATTGCAATTTACATTTACATAAATAAATAAATAAAAGAAAAGAAAAAATCGAAACATTGAAATGGATGAGGATCGAACCAAAAACTGGATTAGTCATACAGGTTGGGGTAAGAATGGGTCACAGGTTAGACTTTGGATTTAGGTCGAGCTCCAATGTCTTCAATGGTAGCAACAGTAGCAAGGTGTGATTCAAGGCATTCTAGGTAGTAAATTGAGCAAGGAAAAGGGGATTTGGATGTTTTTTATTGGGGTTATGGGGGGTAAAACCAATGCCGTGCCACTTGGGTATTGCCTGGTGGTTGTTGGAGTAAAGGGCGGTAATGGAGTTTAAGGTGTGCACTAGTGGTTGTTAAAGTCAAGTGAATGGTTGGGGTTTAGGCTTTAGAGCATGGTAGGTCTCGTGGAGGCGTTAGTTTCATTCGATGGTTATTGGATGAGATGGTTTCAAGTGGGCGGTTTTTCGCAGTCTAAGGTTTAGTGGAGGTGGTTTGGTGGAAGGGCTTAGGGGTTACGGTGGTAGTCATGAGGGTAGTGGGTGAAAGCTAGGAGTGTATAGGTTGAGCTTGTAATAATAGCCTTACTTAAAAGGCCTCAAACTTGACCAATTTCTAAAGAGAGGGAGAGAGAGGGTAGAATTGAGGTAAAGTGAAAATGATGATCAAAGAATAGAGAGATGGGTTTTTTTTATCAATGCAGGGTGATTGTCTATTGTAAAACAAACTTAAGACCCCTATTTATACACCAAATCAACTTAGAAAATGAGGAAAGCTGAAATTGGATTTAAATGAAAATTCTAGCATTTTAGTTTTTTTTTTTGTTTATTTTCAACTACAAAATTGAATATGCATTTGACCAAATTTAGGCAATAATTTGATCACTATTAAAACTAGGCCATGTCTATTTTTTAATCTACCACTAAATGGTACGTTTTAATGTAGAAAATGCACGAAAAATGAGTCCAAAGTGAGGGGTACAAGTTTGTTTTGCTAGGGAAAGTGGAGGAAAATTAGGGAAAGAGAAAGGAAAGGGAGAGAAAGTAGTTGATGTGGCACTACGTCAACCATGTCATCCAATAACAGGGTACCACGCATCTAATAATGACACGTAGCAACTGACGTGGCATGGCATGTAGCTCCATGTCAACATTAGCCAATCCGAAGCTGCCATGTGTTAGGACATGTAACATAGTGAAATCCTAACACAGGGCAGTACTTAATGAATAACAAAAAAAAAAAAAAACAAGGTTTTCCTTACCTTAGCTAAGATTCGAACCATTGACTTCTAAGTTATACCCAATGCCATGCTCATATATTTATTTGTTAAGCCATCAGCCTATGCCTTGTCTATATGTGTAATTAAATTACACATATGGACTAAGTCAGCCTAGGCTAGATTCAAATTTAAGCTCAAGCCTAACGGTCACCTTTCTAAATTTATTAAAATTTAAAAAAATCTATTATTAATTTCTAAATTCCGTATTTTTTTTTCAATTTTTTTCTGTTTTTCGTAGCTTTTCAATTTTTCTAAAATTTTCCATTTTTTGCATTTTTTCTAAATTTCTTATTTTTTGTGCTTTTTCTTATTTTTCTATTTTTTTATGTTTTTCTTAATTTAAGACCCCTTATCTTATTCAAATGAAATAAAATAAAGTAAAATAAGGGTGTAAAAATTGAGTGTCTATAGTATCAAATAATAAGGCTTCTTAGCTTGGAGATGGAATATGCCATTGAAAGCTGTGAGGTTATTGTAGTGGTAATATTGTAAAAGAAATGTCATGATAGTAAGATTTGCTTCTTATAGCTTATGAAGCCTAGAGCATAGCATTGCATATTGGAGGGCTCTTACTTGCTACCAACAATAGGTTAAGCACATAAGATAAAATAGTCGATCATGCTTAAGCAGCGATAGTAACATGTGCCAAGCATATTAATATTAGTGGTCAAGAGGGTATTTCTTAATACTTAACCATGTATTGCTTTATCTTTACTTATTTATGTACTAGCCTTATGCGCTAAGGAGATACATCTCTAACTTTGCAGTAACAACAAGATAAAAGAAAGGAAATGGGCAGAAAGAAATGGAATAATCTAAGTTGAAAGTTTCATTCATGTAAATTGCAAATACATTGTTGAATTTAAAAATGAAACTTCTTAATGTATTGAAAGTTAATGGGAGGGGTTATTGCATTTCTTTTTTATTAAGGAGCTTGCAATAGCCACTATCATGGACCTCATAAATTATAAAAGGATCTTCCCACTTTAATGTAAACTTTGGAGTTAGAATACCTTGCCCCACATGCTTTACTACACGAATTACAATGTTGCCTTGTTGAAAAGATCTTTTCTTGACTAGGCAATCATAGGCAACATTAAGTCATCTCTAGTAATTAGCAAGGTTATGTTTGGATTGGGACTACACTCTATAAGTTAGCTAGACCCTAAATGAATCTGGATAATGCTTCCAATAGCTGGTTAAAGTGCTAAAGAAGATATGGGTAGGAATAGTGCTCTATGAGCTGGTTATATCCTTAAGAAAACGAATAAAGGGTAAGTACCCTTTAGACTTGCTTAAACTTTATATGACAGTTGAAAGTAAAACCAAGGAACATAGCCGACTCGAAAAAAAGAAACTCTTGATTTAAAGAATTTGGTGAAAATTGTTTATATCATGAATTGAAAATTTGGCTACAAGGGATGAGATGGACTGGAAAATGAATGGAAAAACTTGTAACAAGGCTCCACTTTCTCTCTTTCCTTTTCATGTCTTTTCATTTTCTTTTTTCCTTCTTTTTCCTTAAAGGTTTGCTAATGGATGCAAATTCCTATTTAAAAGGCAAATGTTATAATCCTGTAGGGTATCTCATATGTACCTTAATTTGTAACCTGGACAATGAGCTTCTTAGATAGGCCTTAAACATTCATTTTTTAAGGAAAAGGTAACTCGTGATTAGTCTAATCGAAGAGGACTTCCTTACGTACTCTTGGTTTAGACATCGCTCTTGATTACTATTTCGAAAATTACAGTCTAATTTGCAAGTGATACGCTCTGATCGATCTGTTAGGTCTTTTTAGGTCCAATATTGTAAATTTGGCTTTTGGTCAAATGGTTTCAAAAGGGATTAATGAGAGGGCTTATTTTGAAAGAAGTACTTTCATCTAATCTAGGTATACAAGTCAAAAACTCTTAGGAATAAACTGGATGTGTGCTTACCCCAATTTCAAAAATAATTTTTATCTTATATAAATTATTCTTCAAAATTAGAAGAGTTTTGAGTAAGTAGCTATTGTAGGTAGGGAGGTCTTGTGTTGGAGAATTGAGCAGATAGAAAGGGTTTATGTTTGTGATTTAGAGTATGATTTTGAATTGAATATGGAGTTTTTGGTTTTTAGTTGAGAACGTGATTTTAATATGAGGTTTTGTGTTTTTGGTTGGGGATGCGATTCAAGACCTTATGTTTTTAGAGCAACTTGGGCCTTCTTCGGTTAGGGATTTTCTCAAGCCCGATATTTGGGTATTTTTTCATTTTCCTTTTTCTTTTTTTTTTCTTTTTTCTTCTTTTCTTTCCTCTCCCCAAAAATAACTATCTCTTTTGTTGATTTTTTGTCTCTAGATAAAGTTTTGGCTCTTCTTCAAAGGAAACAATTTATTGAAAATAAAAATTATCCTTGAATTGTTATTACTAAGGTAAGCATAAATTAGTTTTATCCTTTTCTCCTAATTAATGATCCTACCCTCTAAATTGCCCTACTATAGGGTGGTTTTCGATAGGGTTTATATTTGATATGATTCCAAAATAGTTCAACGGGGTTAACAAAGGATAATTGTGTTTGAGATTTGAAAATAAATGCCTAACTTCATTTCGGTTTGTGTATCAAGTTCAAAATAAACCTCCTTTAAAGAATAAGTCCAAAATATCCTCACCATGATATCTCTCATCTCTCAAAGTGTTTAAGGGTTAGTATATAGGATATAACTCGCTTCTTTTCATTCTAAACCATTTAAACGTGAGTTACCAATTCCTTACATAGGCATGGATTAACCTTAAGGTGATGGCGGACTATACTCCCCAATTCCTTAGAACATGCCTCGGTTGTGAAATTTCAATGACTAAAGGCCCCATGCCTCAAACTTATAGGTCTTAATGCCCCTAAGCTTCCATATGTGATTTTGGGTCAGGTTCTTTAAAGTTCAAATGGGCCGGCATTGATAACTTCTAAAGTAGAAGGGTCTAATAAATTGTCCTTTTTGTTTGTACTGGGGATCAAGCTTAGGATAATATTTTACAGTCTCATGTTTTGACTTTATTTGTGTTTAGACTCAATAGCTAAGGGGCTTTGAGTTGGTTGAACGATCTTGATGGGCTAGGGTTCGGGTTTGGTTAGTTATTTTTTTGGGCCAAGTGGATTTGTTTAAGTTAGCTGCCTTAACGGACCAAGTGATTGTGTTTGTCCCGATTCTCATAAGGATTTATAACTATTAGCAAATTTCTTTTCTTTTCTTTTTTCTTTTTTCTTTTTCTTTTTAAAGAGAGAGAGAAAAAGTTAAGGTTTTTATGTTACAGATCCCAAGTGATGGGATTGTAAATGGATGATTATGGAGGATTGCTTTCATAGAATTCTATATACAAGCTTATACAATTTATTGTTTCTGAGGGTCTATTTACAAGCAAGGAATTTTGAAGAATAAAAGATTAAACAAAGAAAATATCTAAATCTTATTTATTCCAAATGAAGAAGGCTATTTGCAAAATTCTAAATTTACCTAAAAGAATGAATATTTCTAGTTGGTAGAATACTAAGCAAAATGATAACTACCTATTATTTTACAAGTTTGATTCTTTTTGTTTTGTTTCCTTTTTTATTTTTATTTTTTGTTTTCTATTTACTCAGTAAGGGTTGGGTTCAGCTGATGTGGGCCCAAACAAAAATCAATAGATTCGGGCTTCCATAGATGTACTAAGGCCCGTACTAAGGTAATATTTATAGGGCTCTTCTATAGGGGCAAGATGAGCCCAATCTTGTTCTTAATAAATTCTTACTTATTTGAGCTAAAAAGTTAAAACCATATCTAGAGTATCTTTTAAGGGCAATGAGGTGGATAGATGTGGATCTATTTAGAAGCCCCTTGACTTGATCTAGCCATAATTATGTAAAACAAATTAAATTTACAATCATCACCTATTCCGAACTTTACATAGAATTATTACAAATTATTTACGGAGAAATATTACAATTGTAACTTCACAACTGCCCTTTTTCATTTAGGTTTGCCAAATCATAGGTTCTTATGATTTTTTTTTTAAATGTTTTCATGTGATGCAAAGGGTGGGTTCTAAAGGTCCTTAAGTTCTGCAACCACCACGTTTTTTTAAAGCAACGATTCTGTAGTCACATCTGGACTTGAGTAGGGTAGCCTAATCGGCCCTAAAGGTGGTTGCCCCATAACATTCAAAACTTACACAATACCCCTCCTCCTAAGGTCTTAAGACGGCTTAGTTCTGAATGTATCTACCACGCATTTATAATGTAGATAAATAGAATAAAGATAAAGTAAACCCCTAAAGCTACCCCCTATAAATAAACTTCAACAAAAAAATATTAGTAAAAAAAAAAAACAAATACATAAAATAACATACATAAGTTCTTTTTTTTTTAATTTTTATTATTTCATCTTTTATTTTTTATTTTTTTGAAAAATAATCCTATTTTCGGTAACTTCTAGTGGCTAACCCTTTAGCGTCTTTAGTTGAGTCTCCAAATTGTCGAGTCTAATTTTTCGGTTTTCTATTTAAAATTGATTTTCCCATTTCCGATTAATACTAAACCTTAACCCGTTTAACATTAATCCTTAACTAAAGAAATTGGAAAATTCCGGTTTCTTTTTATTTATAAAAATTTTGGAGTCGCCACCCGATCAGAGTCAGGAAAAAGAAAAGAAAACCGTAATCAATTAGGTGGATTGATTATGATTTAGCTACTGGTTTTCAATTTTAATTTAATACAAACTAGAGGATTCTGAATCCGAGTGCTAACCTATTAAACCTTAATGTGAACCACCATCTATTTATCGAAATTAGGATTATTCTTCTAATTATAATATTTTTTAAAGAAAAATAAAAATAAAATAAAAATCAAATGAAAAAGAACTTAAGTTTCTACAGATTTTAATGTGTAGATTAATTTTAATTTTGAAAAAAATGATTAAGTTTATGTTTTAATTTATTTGGTTTATTTTTAAAAAAAATCGAAAGGGGGTCCTAACTCGTGAGTGATCAAAAGACTCTATAAGACGTTATAATCTTTTTGTAAAAAGTTTCTTTTTTCTTATTTTTTATTTCTAAAAAAATAATTTTCTATATGATGATTTCTAAAAAAAGAACCTAAAGAACATTCTAAGCTAATATATTCACACCTATATTTATACTATTAATAACTATCCATCTAAATAAATTAATTATGTAATCTACTTAATATATAAAAACTAATATTAAAAACCTCCTAAACTAGTATATAGACATATATATACATATATCATGCTATGAATTTAATTAACCAACCAACAGAATAATAACATAATGATTATAAAATAACAATAACGAAATAAATAAAGAAAAGAATCTCAAACCTGACTTGATATTCAGTGAAGGACAGTGGACATGCTCTGATTATGCTTGGGGCTTGTTGGTGATCATGCTTGCGTATGGCTTAGTTCAATTGCTGCTTGGTACGGTTGATCAAGTGCCGTATTTGTGTAGGATTGGTAAGCAATAGCGTAATGGCGCAATGGCGTCTGTAATGACTATGGTTGTTTGCAATGGAGTTGTCTTGGATGAGTATTATGAGTCATGAACCGTATGTATCATTAATCGTATGTTGCGACTACTAGACGTGCAGGGGTTGTGCAAGTTCGTGTGTTTGTGATCAACGTAGAGAGGACAGTGCAGTTTTCTGGTCATATATGTATAGGAGAGAAGGTAAGGCTATGATGTGTCATGGATCATGACTTATAAGTGAACGTGTCTGCTTGTACTCTTGGACAAGAAGGATGGTGTTGGTTCTAAGTTATAGGTGGTTATAAAGCTGTTGTTTATGTATTGGCTGTGGTAGTGAAGTTATTGTGCTCTGTCAACCAACAATGTATGGTAATCAATGTCGTAGCGTTGCTGGTGTCAGTTATGGAGTGTCCAACAGTGATCGGAGCAGTAGCAGTAGAGGGGGGTGGTGTCAGGGCATGCGTGATCAGTGATTGTATGGTGTTTTAAAGACGTGTAGACAATAGCTACTATGTGTTTGCTGTTGGACAGTGTTGTGTGGTTAGTGAATGTGCTATAGTGTAGACAGTATGTTTGGCCAAGGATACAGACATGGTATGTTCGTATTTATAAAATCCGAAACGAATCATATCGAATCGAATCCATTATATTGATTTTAATTTGATTCAATAAAAATTAAATTAGATCTGAATCATTTATATTAATTTAAATCCAATTTAATAAAAATCAAACTAAGTTGAAATCTTTTATAATGATTCAAATCTGAACAAAAAAGATTTGATTAGATGTGATCTTGTATACTCAACTCGCTTCTTGTAAAAAATAGAAAGGATAGAAAAATAACCTTACATAAGTGCCTAGCAAGACTCGAACCCATGTACTTAACTTAACTCCATATCAAATACTTCAATACTTATCCGTTAAGCCATTAGCCTGTGTTTTAACATTTAATACAATTAAATTGTACTTAAACCATGTGATACTCTAAAATAATTATTCGGACTAAGCTAAAGCTAAAACTAAAACTATTTGTCCCTAAAATAATTTACTTCCTTAAAAAATCTAAAAAATCTTTTTAATTTTTTTATTTTTCTCATTTTTTGGGTATTTTCATTATTTATCAATTTTTATTATTTTTATATTTTATTATTATTATTTATTTTTCTATTTTTTTGAATTAAGACCCTTTTTTTAAAAAAAATAAAAAATTAGGACTACGGAAGGGGCAAAAATTAGGTGTCTATAATAAACTTCTATACAATACATAAGACTGCTTCAACTCCGTATCATTATCAAGCCCATAGATAAGCATTATCAAGTAAGATGACTAAAATTAACATTTAATTATGAAAATACTGAAATTAAGGTATGGAATTGTCGAATTCAACAACAAAAGAATATTACAACGAAATCAAAACTATAAGGGGAATTAAATTAAGAAAATCTAACTAAGTAAATACATTTACAGTTCACTATTTACACAAAAGTTCTCTCTTCTCATCTTGGACCCATACCCTGCCTCAGTGTGAAACTCACCTTGAGTATTTCATGGCCCGGATGAATAAAAAGGTAACCTTGTATCAGCAAAAATCTATCGAGGTATAAGCTTACGCTTAATGAGTAAATCCCTTCGTCATGCCAAATAGACAATGTCATTTAAATGTACAACATATGAATGCATATACACTTAGATTGCCAAACAATACATGTTGTGGCCTATGAACTGCATGTAACTCAGAATTGCACCTCTTATAATCGAGGTTAGAGAAAATTTACCAACACAAACCATCAATCAGGTTTTAGCACTTAGGTTTTTTTATACCAATTGCACTACTATGCTCGAATCAAATCAAAACCATAAATATAACATATACAAACTTCATATGGAAAATACTCTTTCTTTTTCAAATATCATACTCTAAGTTAAAATTTTTTAAGTCTAACAATGTTCTCCGCAATCTACAATTACATGCCCTAAGCGAAAGCCATAAGATATGGCCCTTCACTATTAATTAGCATCCCCTAGCTCTTAGTAAGCTCGATAGCTTAGGATAGAGGCTCGATAGTATAAAATGGCACATTTGCTTAATCCCAATAGGAGACCTTGCTTTTATGAGCCCCTTCCTATCTTTTGTGTGAGGTAGCAGTCGGTATAGTTATAATGCAAATATGAGAAATGAATGACTTATTGATTTTCTTAGTCGAATGCTTAATTTTTTCAGTTTCCATTGTAATCAAGCAATTTCACTCCATATAATCCATGCATACTATTATCATAACAATTCCCATTATTATCTCATTAACAAGTGATGGCATTCAATCATAATACAGTGCACATGCATTTCCCATATCCCATAAGCATTCAAGTTCATTTTGTAAATTTAAGTATAACTATACTACAAGCAAAATCAACCATGAAGTCAATGAGAATCACTTACTCAACCATGGTAGATTAATCATAGTAATCCGGAGGTGAATCTTCTCCAATAGTCAAGTCCCCTAAATACATAAATTTGATAAAGTTAAGAGTTTGAAATAAAGTTAGAAGACTAACCTAAAATTCTTTAAGTTATACATTTTAACTTAGTTTCATATTTTTCCCGATTTTACTTAAAACTTTAATTGCGTATAACTTTCTTGTTTTAAACCCAACTTTTATGATCTTATAGTCGATTTTCATCATTTTTTAGTGTACTTTAATGTGATATGATTTGATTTTTGAGATGAGGCACACAATTCTGTCCACTAGTCAGAACAGTAGCAATCCTTATGTTTTGGTGTCTTTTTTGGCATAGTTTGGTTATTGGGCTTTTTGTTATCTTAGGAAATCTTTTCGGCTCAGGCATAAGATTTCCCTCTAAGCTTAAAATACTCTTTAAGGTCAAATTTCCATCCTTGGTTCACACTCTTGGTGCTAACAACAACTTTTTGCACTTTTATATGGGCTTAAGTTGTCAAATGGGCTTTTTTTTTTTTTATATCTAAATCAAGAGTAACCACTTTGTTAGGCCTAGGGATTGTTATGTAGGCTTCTTAAAGATCTCAAAACAAATTTTATAGATGGATTAAGTTGCTAGTCAAAGAACTTGTGGAGGCCCAACTTGGAGTTTCAAGCTTGTTTTGAAAGTTTTAAGCTCGGTTTTGAGTTTTAGGTTTTATATGCTTGTTGTACATACTTTGATTGGTCTTTTCACTTTGTTCACTTGATTTTATCATATTTTTAAGTGACCTTTATAATGGTTCCCGATCTTTTTATGAAGATTTAAGGGCTACTCACTTGGTTTTTCAATTTGTTTTATTATTTCCTTAAGTTTAGGGGTTAGATTATAAACCTATACTATTCATATTCCAAATCTAACTTAACTTCTCTTCCATAAGGTGATTATTCCACTTATACACTTCATGAAAATGATAGATCTCATACTTATCAAAACTTCTATACCATAGTTCACATCTCACAAAGTTAGTTTTTTCATAAAAGCTTCGTGTAATAGATTTCCCTTTACCTAAGGCTAGTTTTGAGCATGTTCAACTTAATAGGAGTGAAAATAAGACTTGAATAGCTTCCTTACACTCCACATCTAGCATGCTTTTTCTTTGTTCATGTGCATATTTTATGGCTTCATCAACTTAATATCTTCCATTCTAATTATTAAACATGCATCCATACATGACACCACCTTAACATGTTCATATTCTAACTTTCTTGTGAAAGATTCATAAGCTTATTTCTTGAAGTGGCTAGCTAAGTTATTATCTTATGTTCATGCCAACATCTTCATAAAAATAAAGTCTCCTAACATGACATAGTAGATTACTTTAATAAGCAAACAACTTACTTATCCTCAAAAGCGTATATAAGATGGTTATGCAACTAAGTATCCTCTTAGCTCCATGTTTTCCTTCTTCTTTTTGCAAGTTCTTTTGGAAGCTAAGGTCTTGATCTTTTAAAGTAGGTTTTGAGAATGTTCTAAAGTTCTTAAAAATAGCTTTTGAAGTTGACAAAAGAAGGTAATAAAATCAAGCTTTTGTGCCATGAGTATAGGGTAAGGAAGTGGCGGCACTGTTAGGATCTTGGTAGGGTTGTGTTTCCTCTTTTGGTTTGTGTTGAAAGTGAGCAAAAGGAAATGAAAATGATAAACTGGCTGGTTTTGATAAGTAAAGAAGTGTGTTTAAGAAGCTTCAATTGGTTATCTTTTATCATGCACAAATTCCAACTTTGATAAGAAATGATGATATAAGCATTAAGCGATGAATAGTAGATGTGTAAGTCAATTGATTGATACCTCGACATTTAGCCCTCTTACATTACTTTCCCTTGCTTAGCTGGACATTTAGCCTTCTTGCATACGGCACAGCCTTCAATGACTCAATGCACATCATACCTCATTCTCAATAAGAAGAAACGACCATTCAATAGTTCATAGGTCCTTCTCTCCCTAAAATGCTTAGAGAGTCTTCGACTGTGGGCTTCCTTAATTAGTAATTCCCTTAGGGAACAAGTTGACATGCACAATTTCCCTCCTCGGAATAAGTATCCATCTTCTACATGATACTCATCTACAGTCCTTTCATCGATCCATCACGTAAGTATGGGTTCGAAGTGTGGATCCTTAAAGTATTGCTCTTTAATGCTTGCAAACCCAAACAATCTGTTTTGCAGTTCATTTAGGATTGCATGCCCTCTTGAAAGAGCATCTGTAACCTCATTGCTCTTTCCTTACTTATATTTTATTACAAAGTTAAACCCCTTAAGGAATTTAATCCACCTTGCCTGCTACTTTGACAACTTTGTCTAACTTCGGAGATATCTTAGTGACTCATGGTTAGTATAGATGACAAATTCTTTCAGCAACAAATAATGTTGCCATACTTGTAGTGCTCGAATCAATATTAAGAGTTTCTTATCATACATAGAATAGTTTAGCTAAGGTTCCCTAAACTTCTCACTATGATAGGAAATTAGTTGATTTTCTTGCATTGGGACAATACCTATCCCAATGCCTGACATATCACATTCTAACTTAAATATTTTCTTGAAGTCATGTAGAATTAGGATAGAGGCGGAGGTCAACCTTTCCTTTATCTTAGCTAAACTTCTCCCCTCCTTTTCTCCCCATCGAAATTTAGTATTCTTCTTTGTTAGCTCAGTAAGTGGTATAGCGGAGATATTGAAATTCTTGATGAATCTTTTGTAGAATGAAGTGAATCCATGGAAATTTCTCATGCTAGCATAAGTAGTAGGAGTCGGCCATTCAACAACTGCTCGAATCTTCTCATTGTCCATTCGTAATCCTCCTTTACTTACTACATAGCCCAGGAATACCACTTCCTCTTAGCAAAAACAACACTTCTTGAGGTTACCGAATAATATTAAGGTATAGAGGATATTCAGTATGGCTTAGAGATCATCACATTAACTAGGCATGTAGGCGTTGTACACAAGGATGTTGTCAAAATATACTACAACACACTTTCCCATCAGATGTCTTAACACATGGCTCATCAGCCTCATGAAAGTGCTTAAGGCATTCAACAGGCTAAATGGCATGACCATCTACTCATAGAGTCCATGTTAAGTTTTGAAAGCAATATTCCACTCACCTCTCGACCTTATTCGGATTTGATGACCGCTAAATTTCAGATCATTCTTGCTAAAGATCTTAGCTCCACTCAATTCATCCAACATATCTTCTAACTTAGGGATTAGATACCTATATTTGATTGTTATCTTGTTCATTGCTCAGCTGTCAACATACATTCATTAGGTACCATCCTTTTTTGGCACTAGAAGCACCTGAACAACACAAAGGTTAAGACCTTCCTTCACATAGCCTCTCTCCAATAGTTCATTAACTTGTCGTTAGAGCTTAGAAGCTCATTCGGAACACATCTGATAGGCTAGTTTATTTGGTAGGGCAGTGTTGGGTACTAAGTCAATGTAGTGTTTAATGCCTCGGATTGAGAGCAACCCCTTAGGTAACTATTCTAGGAATAGGTCAGCATATTTATCCAGCCACTCTCTTACTTCCAAGGGTAGTTCACCTCGTACCTTCAACTCTAATAGATGCTTAACTAACATGAAGGCCGGCTTGCTAGCATTGATGGCCTCTTGGAGCTTACTCATTATCAGAGTTTTCTTTAATCTATAAGCAAGTTTTGCCTACAGTTTGTTAATTTCACTCGGTGGCATCGAGTTTAGTGTAATCTTCCGGCCATCCTTCTCAAATACATATGTGTTCCTGTATCCGTCATGGATAACTCTTCTATCAAATAGCCATGGTCGGCTAAGCAATATGTGTAAGGTGCACATGGGTAGCACATTATAGGCACCAAATTTTTGCCTCCCGTAGTCCTAATTTTTTATTTATTTTGAATAGGGTCCCAATTAAAAAAGTAATTAAAAAATAAAAATATAAAATGAAAAAATTGAAAAATGATGAAAATAAAAAGAAATTAATTAGAAAATAAAAATTATTATAAAAGATTATTTTAGATTTTTAGAAAGTAAATTTTTCTAGGGACAATTAGATTAGTTTTGGTCTGGTTTAAATAGTTTTAGAGAGTCGCGTAGTTTAAGTACAATTTAATTATACTAAATGTCAAGGTATAGGCCAATAACCTAACAAATAAATATTGGAGCATAGGCATTGAATTAGCTTAAGGTCATAGGTTCGAACCTCATTAGGCACTTATATGCATTTTATTTTCATTTCATTTTTATGAAAAGCGAGTTGAGTGTACAAGATTCACATTTAAGCAAATCTTTTAAATCAAATCGGATTTGAATCATTATAAAAGATTTAAATCTAGTTTGATTTTTATGAAATTGGATTTGAATCGATATACATGATTCCGATATAATTTAATTTTTATCAAAACAGATCGAATCAAAATAGGAGATTCAATTTGATACGATTTGTTTCGTACTCTATAAATATAGATCGTGCAGAATAAAATGAAGACAATTTTTGCATACACCACATCTAAAAAGAGAAAAAAAGATCCTTCGTCCATCTACTGTATGAAATTAAACAAATTTCTTACAACTCCAAAACGTACATCAAGCTACGCATGTGGTAAGCCCAAATGCACGCTGTTCTCCATCATAAACAACAGTACTATCCTATGCCTAAAGTCTACGTATAATAGATTAAAGCATGTCTATGAGCTCCCATCCACTTCTAATCGATGGACGTCTTACACATCGGCATGCTTGAAGTCCATGCAGTCTACACAAGTCAAGCTTGATTTAATTAGCAGCAACGAAGCAAACTCAAATAAAACTCTACTACATCGTTAGCATCAAGTCTATGCCAAACTCCGATCCATGACACATCCAACTTGTCCCCTTCACTCCATTATCTAACATACTGTTAGTGATTCGATCCAAATTTAGCATAATGCTTAGCTAATGCCCCACAATCATCAACACAAGCTCTATACCATTCCACTGTCAATACAACTCCAGTAGCTCATAATGACAATTAGCAACTCGCACAACGTAGTAGCTATGCCCCAACCAACAATCACTATGAACCATATTCCCCAGTCGATAAGACCATGCCAAACATCCATATACAATAACAGTCTTCCTCAACAACTAGATCTACATAGACACACGCTTGACTATAAATAGCCCAAACTTCCCTTCTATCCGATTAATAGCATTGATGCTTGATGATCACTAAGCTGCACAGTAAATTCAGCCCCTATCTAATAAACTTCCCAACGACATCATACGGCCTACATTAACCCTTCACTGATCAAACCGCGCGCCTAAATGATAAGCCTACTACTGCACACGCAGTACACTCTACATAGGTAATGTCATCGCTATACTCCTTATTGGTGTACTGCACCGGTCTACACTATCCTACAAAGTAAACCACATCGATCACCAACAAGCTCTACCCACACGTGATTCACAAATGACCTCCATGTTACAGTCAAAACCAAGTTCAGGTTTGGTCTTCTTCAAGCTTTCTTGTTTTATTTTATTTGTTTCTTTATTTATTTAGTTATTATTGCGTTTATTATTATATTATTATTCTGTTAGTTAGTCGGTTAGTTCATAACATGATATATTCATATCTAGTTGTATATATTAGTTTAGGGATTTTTTTTAGATTAAGTTTTTAGGGGTTCCTCACATAGAAAACTATTTTTGTTTTTATCTTCGATGTTTTAGCATCAAGATCATTAGGATTCCTCAGACATAAAACTAATTTTTTTTAAATAAAATTAATAAAAGATCCTTCTAAATAATAATAATAATAATAAATAGGATTTTTAGATTATCTTTTTACAAAATAAAATCACTCAAGAATTAGGACCCTTTGGTTATTATTTTTTTTTTAATAAGTTGATTCAACTAAAATATAAATCCGGTCAGTTTTCAAAATTAAAATCAACCAACACACTAAGAGTTTTCAGAAAAAACTATGATCATTTGATCTTGATTTGCGGATATGTAGGCACTTTTGAGGCAATAATAAAATATGTAGAAACCTAGATTCTTTTTTTTTTCCTTTTGTTTTGATTTTTCATTTTTTTCTTAAAAATATATATATATATATATAAAAGATAATTTGAAGGATAAATCTAATTTTAGTAAATAGATAGTGGTATCCGTTAGGGTTTAATAGGTTATCTCTTGAATTTGGAACGCTCTAGTTTTTCATTCAAATTGAAATCGAAAATCGGTAGCCAAATCGTAGTCAATCTACCAATTGTTTACAGTTTCTTTTCTTTTTCTTGACTTTGGTTAGATGGCGAGTCCAAACATTTTTCTAAATAAAAAACAAGAATTTCCTAATTTCTTTAAATGGGTTTAGGTTTAGTATTAATCAAAAAATAAAAAACCAAATTAAATAAATGGAAAACCGAAAAATTTAAGCTCGATAGTTTGGCGACTCCACTAATAATGCCATCAAGAGTATTAGCCATTAGAATTTACCGACATTAGGATTGTTTTACAAAAGAAAAATGCTTCAGTTGATTACTTTTCATTTATTTATTTTATTTTATATTAACATGTTTTGTCGTGGTTCACTTAGGGGGGTCATTTTAGGGTTTCTTATTTTTATTTTATTTTCTCACATCATAAATGCATGATAAATATGGTTAGAACCAAGCCGTCTTAGGACCTTAAGAGGGGGGCCATTGTGTAAGCTTCGAATGTTGTAAGGTAACCACCTTTCGGGTCCGATCAGGCTATTTTACTTAAGTTCAGATATGACCATAAAACCGTTTCTTTGAAAAATACGGTAGTCGTAGAACTTGAGAACCTTTAGAACCCACCCTTTGCATGCATAAAAACCCTTTTTTTTCAAAAATCACAAGAATCTATGATGTGTTAAACCTAAATGAATAAGGGTAGTTGTGAAGTTATAGTTGTAAGGTTTCCTTATAAATTGTTTGTATCAATTTTAAGTAAAGTTTAGCATAGTTATGAATGTAATTTTAATATTTTCTTTATATAGGTATGGCTAGATTGAGTCGAAGGGCTTTCGAATAGATCATGTCCACCCACCTCATTAGTCTAAAAATTCACTTCAAATGTTGTTCTAACTTTTTAGCCCAGATAAATAAGAATTTATCAGGAACAAGATTGGGCCCATTTTGTCCCTATAGAAGAGCCTTGTCAATATTTCCCTAATATGGGCCTTAGTACAGTTATGACGGCCTAAATCTATCGCTTTTTGTTTGGGCCCACATCAATTGAGCCCAACCTTATAGAGTAAATATTAAAAATAAAAAAGACAAAACAAAAAGAATCAAATCTGTAAAATAATTTCAGGTAGTTATCATTTTGCCTAATATTCTACCGGATAAAAATATTCATTTTTTTTTTTTATAGATTAACACTTTATAAATAGCCTTTCTCAGTTGGAATAAAAAGGATTTAGATATTTTCTTCGTTCAGTCTTTTATTCTTCATCCTTTAGAATGCTTCATTTGTAAATAGACCTTTAGTAGTGTTGTTTTAGATAAATTCTATAGGCTTGTATGTAAAATTCTAAGAAAACAATCCTCTATTTACAATTCCATCACTTGGTCTCTATAACATAAAAGGCGTAACTTTTTCTCTCTCTCTTTCAAAAAGAAAAAGAAAAGAAAAAAAGAAATTTGCTAACGGTTACAAATCCTTATAGGACTCAAGACAAACACAATCACCTAGCCCATTAAAGTAGCTAACCTAAACACCTCCACTAGGCCCAAGAAAATAACCAACCAAAGCCAAACCTTTGCCCATCAAGATAGTTAAACTAACTCAAGGCCCTTAAGCCATCAAGTCTAACCATGAATCATATCAAAACACAAATCCATGAAACATCATCCTAAGTTTTATCTCTAGTACAAAAAAGAGGGGCAATTCATTGTCCCTTCCACCTCAAAAGACATCGACATTAGTTCACTCGACTCTAAAGAATCGAGCTTGAAATCACACATGGGAGCTAAGGGGCATTAACACCTAAAAGTCTAGGGTAATTTAAGCAACAACACTAAAGGTATGAGGTATTTGGTCTTTTAAATTCCATTTTGATGTCAAATCAAGTGAAAGTTATTGTTTCATAATGTTTTAAGGAATTGGGGAATAAGGTTAGTCATCACCTTAAAGTCAATAAATGATTATATAAGGAATTGGTAACTCACTTTTAAAAAGTTTAAAATGAAAAGAGGTGAGCTATATCCTATACACTAACCCTTAAACACTTTGAGAGAAGAGAGACATTGTATTGAGGATGTTTTGAACTCATTCCTTAAAAGAGGTCCATTTTGAATTTGATAGGCAAATCAAAATGAAGTTAGGCATTCATTTTCAAATCCCAAACATACTTATCCTTTGTTAATCTCATTGAACTGATTTAGAGTCCTTTCAAATGTAAACCCTATTAAGAACCACCCCACAATGAGGTAATTCAAAGGTAGGGGTCATTGATTAAGAGAGAAGGATAAAATTAGTTCGTATTAACCTTAGTAACAACAATTCAAGGATAACTTTTTTTTTGATAAATTATTCCCTTTTAAAGAAGAGCCAATACTTTTCTAAATACTTCAAGACTATACCTAAGCACATACACTTAAAACCTAGGATTTTAGGGCCTTAATCCATCTAAAGACAAAAACTTGACAAAAGGGATAATTGCTTATAGAGAAAAAAAGTAGGAAATGATGGGGTAACAAAAAAAAAAAGGAAAAATGAAAAAAAAAAGGTTAGAAAGAGGAAAAAGAAAAAAAAAATAAGAAAGAAAGAAAGAAAAAAGGAAAAGAAAAAGCAAGGAAGGCCCAAACATCAGCTTAGGGAAAATCCCAACTAAAGAAGGCCTAGAAGCCCAAGTTGCTCTAAAAGCATAAGGTCTTGAATCTCATTTCCAACCAAAAGCACAAAACCTTATATTCATTTCAGAATCATATTTTCAATTACAAACCAAAAGCTCGATATCCATTTTAGAATCACATTCCAAATCATGAACACAAAACCTTTTTGTCCACTTGAATCTAAAACATAAGAGCTCCCTACATACAATACCTCCCTACTCAAAGCTCTTCTAATCCTGAAGAATAATTTATCTAAGAAAAATTATTTTTGAAACTAGTGCAAGTACACATTTATTTTTTCCTAAAGGTTCTTGACTTGTACATTTTGGTTGGATAAAAGTATTTCACTCAAAATAGGCCTCTCATTAATCCCTTTTGAAACTATTTGACCAAAAGATCGATTCACAATACTAAACCCAAAAGGCCTAATAGAT
This sequence comes from Lumnitzera racemosa, assembly GCA_024138005.1. NCBI lineage: Eukaryota > Viridiplantae > Streptophyta > Magnoliopsida > Myrtales > Combretaceae > Lumnitzera > Lumnitzera racemosa. The sequence goes on from JAMXBC010000007.1 coordinate 50,642,280, forward strand.
TGATCAAGGCGTATCACTTGTAAATTAGATTGTAATTTTTGGAATATTGGTCAAGAGCAAAATCTAAATCGAAAGTGTATAAGGAAGTCCTCTTGAACTAGACTAATCATGAGTTACCTTTTTCTTCAGAAATGAATGTTCAAGATCCTAAGGCTTATCTAAGAAGTTTAGTTTTAGGGATAGAAACTAGGTAGAGAGGAGATACCTTACATAGTTATAGCGTTTTCATTTTAGATGGGGATTTGTATTCGTTAACAAACTTTCAAGAAAATGAAGAGAGATAAAAGAAAGGAAAAGAGGGAGAGAAATTAAAAGCTTGTTACAAGTTTTTCCATCCATGTCGACCTTAGTAGCCAAATCCTCAGTTTATGTCATAAATGGCTTTCACCAAATTCTTCCATTGTAAAGTGCTCAAATCAACAACTTTTTGGAATCGGTCATGTCCCTTGATCTTACGTTTTTTTCTTCAACTACCACATAGAGTTTTAGCAAGTTCGTAGGGTGCTTACCCTTTATCCATTTTCTTAGGGATTGAACCAGCTCATGGAGTGTTGTCCCTATCCATATCTTTAGGGTTCTAGCTAACTCTAAGAGCGCTTACCCATTTCATTCAATTTAGGGCCTTAGCCAGCTCAAGGAGCACTTTGCCCACCTTGGTTAGTCAGCTCATTGAAGCATAATTAAGTTTTCTCATTTTTTTAGGGTTTTAGCTAGCACTGGGAGCACTTATCCATCTCATTTAGTTTAGGGCTTTAGTTAGATCAAGGAACGCTTTGCCTGCCTTGGTTAGTTAGCTCATTAAGGCACAACTAAATTTTCCCATTATCTTTTAAGATCTTAGCCAACTCAAGGAGTGCTTTACTTACCTTAGTTAATCAACTCATTAGGGTACAACAAAGTTCTTAATCATTTTTAGGGCTTTAGCCAGCTCAAGGAGCGCTTTACCTGCCTTGGTTAGTCAACTCATTAGGGTATGATCAAGTTTTCTCATTCTTTTAGGGTCTTAGCCAGCTCTAAGAGCGCTTACCCATCCCATCCAGCTTAAGGCTTTAGCCAACTCAAGGAGTGCTTCACCTGCCTTGGTTAGTCAACTCATTAAGGTATGACTAAGTTTTCTTAGTGTTTTTTTTTCTTAGTTTTGGCCAACTTTAGGAGCACTTACCCATCTCATCTAGTTTAGAGCCTTGACCAACTCAATGAGTGCTTCCCTTACCTTGGTTAGTTAGTTCATTGGGGTACAACTAAGTTTTCTCTTTCTTTTAGAGTTTTAGCTAGCTTTAGGAGTACTTAGCCATCTCATCCAATTTAGGGCCTTAGCTAGCTCAAGAAGCGCTTTGTTCGCCTTGATTAATCAGCTCATTAAGGTATGACTAAGTTTTCTCCATCTAGTTTAGGGTCTTAGCCAACTTTGGAAGTACTTTGCCTTCCTTGGTTAGTTAACCCATAGGGGGCACGACCAAATTCTCATATTCTCCTTACTATTCTTGTCAGCTTATAGGGGCACTACCTTCACCTCTATTCAAGCTTGTCATCACCAAATTCTCAACGAGTTAGTCTTACTATAGATAATTAGTCATAGTGTTTCTTAGGATAAAGTCATCTCATGGAAAGAATGGTATTTTTTTTTATCTTTGTGGCAAAGTTTTATTCAAACTTCACCACAAAGAGGGGCACTTGTAGACATTTAATTTTTGCCCCCCGTAGTTCTAATTTTTCTTTTTTTTAATAAGGTCTTAATTCTAAAATAAAAAATTATATTAAATTGAAAAATGATAAAAATACAAAAAATGGAAAAAGGAAAAAAATTGTTATTGTAAAAGATTTTTTTTTTTTTAGATTTTAAGAAAATGTTTTAAAGTTAATTGTTTTAAGCTTTAGTTCAATTCAAATAATTATTTTAGAGAATTTCATGGTTTAAATACAATTTAATTATACTGAGTGTCAAGGAACATACCAATGGTTTAACGGATAAGTATTATAGTATGGGTATTGGATTTGCTTAAGGTCATAGGTTTGAATCTTACTAAGCATAAATGTGCTTTTTATTTTTATTTCTTTCATTTTACAAAAAACGGGTTGAGCGTATGAGATTCACATTTAATAAAATCTTTTGAATCTAATTTAATTAAATTTGAATCATTATAAAAAATTTAAATCTAGTTTGATTTTTATTAAATTGGATTTGAATTAATATAAATGATTTAGATTTAGTTTAATTTTTATCAAATCAGATTCGAATCAATATATTATACTCAATTTAATATGATCTAAAGATTTGTTTTTTGAACTTTATAAATAAATGATGAAATTCTCACTAAAATGACATGCACGCATTGAAAAGAAACCAAAGTATTCAACCAAACTCAATCACCTTTGCCCTTAATCAACAAGCCCTAACCTCACTAACTAAGCCAATAACGAACATCTATTGCACTGATAATGCCAACAGCAATCATCCTCTACTATCCTTACAAAGTGTAGACTCCCCCATGCTACTGTCATTACCAAACAGCAATAAGCCCATCGAGACAACCTAATTGTAGTAGCAATCTGAAATAGTAAACAACAGTATTGGCCTGATTTCTCTATAATCATGGCACAATTCTCATGACAGTCACCAATATCGACTAGAGAATACCCTCTCTCTCTTGCCATTAATACGATGATTAGGAAATCAATCCTATGCTACACATGACTTAATCCTTCTCATGCGCATTACTCTACCATACACCGCTGCTAGACGTCGTACTGTACATTCTCTTTCGCCCATTGTCTTCAGTTACAACGCTTCTAAGCATAGATGAGTGACACTCCATTGAAGCAGTTTGACCCACTATGCTGCAAGAGACCATTATTCATAGTGCCACAACCAATGTCAACAACAATCTCAAACGCAAACAGAGTAAAGCCAACCCAAAGCTCCTTTGCTAGTCCACTATGCACAACATTCCAGTTTTCCGTACGTCTACTGCAGCCCGCTCTATGTCTACGCCATGCTGCAAAATCCCTTGTACGTTATACAACTCAACCACACGCCACTTTTCAATTACTGCTTGCATGTCACTGACAATCCTCATTGAACAAGCGACAACAGCACACCACTATCACACACACTGGCGCAACACCGGTTTCATCCTTCACTCAATTACAGCAAACCCATTGCCGTATTCTAGCAGACCCAAACCGCGCACGAGCACTCCCATCATCACGTGATCAGCTGAGTTCTATTGTTAGTTAGCTTTTTTTTGTGTTTTATTTTGATTATTAATATATTATTATTATGTTATTAGTTCCTTAGTTATTTAATATAGTATATGTATATATGACTATATTAGTTTAGGAAACATTATTAGTTTTTATGTTAAGGACCTAGTATTGATAATTTACTTGGTAAATAATGGTTTAAGTAGCAATAGTCTAAATATATACATATATGTATTAGTTTCGTTTATGTATTGTTGGAATTGGTTTTTTATTAGTCTTTTAAAAGATTCATTATGTAGAAAACTTTTTTTAACAAAAATAATATAAGACCTTAAATAAATAATAAAGAAAATATAATATAATAACAATAAATAAAAAATATAAATAAATAGGATTTTTTAGAGGATTTTTTTATAAAATAAAAATACTTAAAAATGAAGGCCCTTTAGATTTTTTTTTTAAATGAACTGAATAAATTAAAATGTAAATTTGGTTAATTTTCAGAATTAAAATGAATCAACAAATTAAGTTTTTGGAAAGAAGTATGATTTTCTAATCCTGACTAGTAGGTAACTAGATACATTCGAGGCAATATTAAAATCTGTAGAAACTTAAGTTTTTTTTTTTTCTTTTGTTTTATTTTTATTTTTCTTAAAAATATTAAAAAAAAAGATAATTTGAAGAATAAACCTAATTTCAAAAAATAGATAATGATACCCATTCGAGTTTAATAAGTTAGCCCTCGAATTCATAACCCTTCAATTTTTCATTTAAATTGAAATCAAAGACCAGTAGGTAAATCGTAGTAAAATTACCCATTTGATTACGATTTCTATTTTTTCCCAACTCTGGTCAGGTGGCGAATCTAAAAGTTCTTTTAAAAGAATCGGAATTCCCTAATTTCTTTAGTCGATGATTGATACTAAATGGGTTAGGGTTTAGTATTAATTAAAAAGTGGGAAATCAAATTAAATTAAAGAAAATTGAATTTTAGGCTCAACAGTTTTCTCATTCTTTTAGGGTTTTAGTTAGCTCAAGGAGCACTTCGCCCGCCTCGTTAGTCAGCTCATTGGGGCAAAATTGAGTTTTCTCATTTTTTAGGGTTTTAGTTAGCTTTAGGAGTGCTTACCTATCTCATCCAGTTTAGGGCCTTAGCTAACTCAATGAGTGCATTTTGCCTACCTTAGTTAATCAGCTCATTAGGATACGACCAAGTTTTCTCATTTTTTTAGGATTTTAGCCAACTCAGGAGTACTTACCCATCTCATCTAGTTTAAGGCCTTAGCTAGCTAAAGAAGCACTTCGCCTACCTTGGTTAGTCAGCTCATTGGAGTATAACCAAGTTTTTTCATTATCTTTTAGGGCTTTAGCCAGCTTACGGAGCACTTCACCCGCCTTGGTTAGTTAGCCTATTGAGATACGACCAAATTTCTTTATCTTTTAAGGTCTTAGCCAGCACAATGAGCTCTTCACCCACCTTAGTTAGTCAGCTCATTGGCGTACAACTAAGTTTTCTTATTATCCTTTAGGGCTTTAGCTAGCTTATCATCATCAAATCCTCAACTAGCTAATCATAGCGCTTCTTAGGATAAAGTCAATCCCAAGGCAAAAATGATGTTTTTCTTTTATCTTTGTGGTAAAATTTTATTCAAATTTCACCATAAAGAAGGGTAACTATAGATACCTAATTTTTGTATTTTTTTTAATATGGTCCTAATTAGAAAAATAAATAAATAAAATGAAAAATTTGAAAAATGATGAAAATAAAAAAAATTAATTAGAAAAAAAAAATTATTATAAAAGATTATTTTATATTTTTTAAGAGTTAATTATTTTAGGGTCAATTAGATTAATTTTAGGTTGACTCAAATAATTTTAGAGAGTCATGTGATTTAAGTACAAATTAACTGTACTCAATGTCAAGGCATAGGCCAAAGCCTAAATGGATAAGTATTGGATCATGGGCATTAGATTAGCTTAAGGTCATAAGTTCAAATCTTACTAGGCACTTATGTGCATTTTATTTTATTTTATTTTTTTCATTTTTACTAAAAGCAAGTTGAGCTTATGAGATTCACATTTAAGCAAATCTTTTGAATCAAATTGGATTTGAATTATTATAAAAGGTTTAAATCTAGTATGATTTTTATGAAATTAAATTTGAATTGATGTGAATGATTCAAATCTAATTTAATTTATATTAAAATAGTTCGGAATCAAAATAGGAAATTCAATTTGATATGATTTGTTTTGTACTCTATAAATACAGATTGCATGAATAAAACAAGGACAATTTTTACATACACCATGCCCAAAAAGAGAAAAAACATCCTTCATCCATCCACTATGTGAAATTAAACAAATTTCATACAACTCTAAAATGCACATCAAGCTACGTACGTAGCAAGCCCAACTGTACTGTCCCTATCTTGAAGTCTATGCATGATAGACCGAAGCATGTTCTAAATCTCCCATCTATGTCCAATCGATAAACATCCCGCACATCAGCACACTTAAAGTCCACATACTCCACATAACTCAAGCCTAATCTAATCAGTAGCAGCAAAGCAATCTTAAACAAAACTCCACTACACCACCAGTAGCAAGTCTGCGCCAAACTCCCATCCACGAAACATCTAACTCGTCCCCTTCACGCCACTATCTAACATATTGTTAGCAATTTAATCTAGATTCAGCATAATTCCTACCTAACACCCTATTATTGCTGACATAGGCTCTACGCCACTCCATTGTCAATATAACTCTACTAGCTCATAATGATAATCAACAACTCGTACAATGCAGTAACTATGCCCTAACTAACAATCACTACGAACTTAATGCCCTAATCGATGAGACCGCACCAAACTCTACTCCATGAGTAACTTCATGCATACATCCATACACAATAACAGTCTTCCTTAGCAACCAAATTTGCATAGACATACGCCTGACCACAAACACCCTAGACTTCCCCTCCATCCGATCAATAGCACTGACTGCTTGATGATTACTAAGCCACACAACAAATTCAGCCCCTGTCTAAGTAGTTGTCCAACGACATCATACGGCCCATACTGACCTTTCACTGATCATATCGTATGCCCACATGATAAGCGTATTACTGCATATGCAACATACTCTACATAAGTAACGATGCCACTACACTCCTCACTGCTGCACCATGCTGGTCTATATTATCTAGCAAAGTAAACTACATTGATCGCCAATAAGATCTATGCATACGTTGTTGATGAGTGCCTCTCATTCCAGTATACAAACACTTATAATACGAGAAAACGGCTATAAGGGGCCCTAGAGGGTGCTTCAGCGTGGCTACTTTAAAGCCTAAGTTAGTTCCCTCATCATGTAGAGAGAGAGATATCTAGTAGTTATGGTGTTGAGAGAATGGAGAAGAAGGTCCCCTTACCTAGGGTCTTGGCTGATTTTATAGTAAGTCTATGGAGATTGTCCTTAGACTAAGGCATTGGATTGGGCTTACATATTAAGACCACCAATATAAGCCTACATAATAATTATCCAAAACTTCCAATCAACACTTGCTCCCTACTCTCTTTGGTAATAAAGTTGGAAAAAAAGTATTTAGGAAGGTTCATTTTGTGGGATTTCTAGAAAGGTTTCCAATCCTAGCCTAAAGAGGCTAGAGTGCATGAAGAAGCAAAGGCTTGAAGAAGCAGAAAGTAAGAGTGATTAGAGCACTTGAAAATATTGGTTTGCCTTAAAAAGTGAGCGCCTGAAGTGGCTTGAGTGCCTAAAGATTCAAGGGCCTAAAGTGACCATAGCACTTGATGAGGTAAGGGCCCAAAGAGACCGAAATGCCTGAAGAGGCAAGTACTTAAAGAGGCCGATGTACTTGAAAAGGTGAGGGCCCAATTAGGCCGAAGTACTTGAAGAGGTAAGAGCGCCTGAAGAGGTGAAGGCTTGAAGAAACCGGAGCACTTGGAGAGGCAAAAGCTTAAATAGGCTGAAGTGCTTGAAGAGGTGAAAGCTTAAAGAGGCCGGAGCACTTAAAAAGGTCGGAGCACTTAAAGAGGCTAGAGCGCTTGAAGAGACAAGGAAAGTATGCAGGTTGTTCGAGCCAAGTAGGACCTGTGCTAAGTAGAGCCACAAGATAGGTTAGTTATGCTTTAGTCTATTAAAGTATAACACTTTAGCTTATCCATTCATCATCCGTACAAGGTATCGAATTAAGGTATTAAAGCCGTTGCCATTTAGTGGCTTAGGGTTTTTAAATAACTCATCATTTATAACATAGACTTAGGTTTTATGTCTCGTCTTTTGAGCTCATTTCTAGACTTAAAGATTTGTAAGTATCCTTTTCCCATCATCAGTCAAATACAGGACCTAAGGATTAGCTTTATGATTCACTCGTCACTTGTAATATGTAAGGCTTAGAGCTATTAAGAAGTAACCCATTAGCAAATTATACTTTGTGTGGGCTAAAAATAGAGGGTATTTGTTCAACCCCAATTTATTTTTGAATTCTCATACTCATCTTAAAAAGAAGGTAATGATAAACTTTCCATTAATTGAATGAATTGTTGTAAATAAGAAATCAATACAAATCGATATAAGTTAATGCAAAGGCTAGGAATCAGATGCAGATGTCAACAATTGGTTGATACAAAGCAAAACATGAAGTACACACTTGATAGCCTCATCCTTTGTAAAGGAGACAACTAAGTAACGAAGCAACGGTATCTAGCAGAAAATAATGAAGTCGCTTGAGATTTACATCAACTAATGCTAGATTTTAGCATGCTGCTAGCTCCAACATATGGAGAGAATTTGCACAATTCAAATTGGTTTGGGAGACTTTATTGCTACTTTATATAGTTGCTATAGTATACCTTGATTTAAGTGCCCCTAAAGTTTAGGTCAGCACTTGAATAAAAGTTCTCAAACTAGTCTTAACTGAAGCAAAGGTATTCTATTGTAATTTACTGCTCTATGTATAGCTCAGTCAGAAATTTGATTTGCTTAAGAGCTTAGTTCCTTTCACTACAACCATCGCTTCTTATTATATCAACTTAAGGACATGAATGGGTAAGCTACCCAATACTCTGTAGATAATGTACTCGACTCAGATTGATCTTGCTTAGACTATAATGCATCTATGTCAACACCAAAGCTAGAGAAGCCAAGCATTATATTAAAAAACACATTCTTCTTCTATTGTTTCATCTAGTAGTTATTGTGACCAAAGATTTGGTAACCATGGAAATATCATACAACTCTTTTCCCTTTTTTTATAAGGATAGTGGGGAGTGATTTCAATATCACTCGACATGGGCTCTTGATAGCTCGGTATAAAGACAAAAGCTTAATGCCATGAATCTTTATCTCGGTATGGAGTTCACTACTCAAAAAGCTCAAAGATGATTATAGACACTCAATTTTTGCTCTTTACAAGTTATAGTTTTAGTTTTTTAAATGATCCTAACTAAAAAATAAGAATAATATAAAAATTAAAAAATAATAAAAAATTGATAAATGATGAAAATACAAAAAAATGAGAAAACGAAAAACTATAAAGATTTTTTAGATTTTTTGGAAGTAAAGTCTTTTAGGATCAATAGTTTTAGCTTAGTTCAAATAGTTATTTTAGAGAGCGTTTGGTTTAAGTATAATTTAATTGTACTAAATTTAAGGTATCAACTAATAACTTAACGAAGAAGTATTAAAGTATTGAATTAGGATTAGTTTAAGGTTACGATTTAGAATCTCGCTAAACACTTATATTAATTTTATTTTTTACAAAAGTGAGTTAAGTGTATAGGATCTACATCTAATCAATTTTTTCAAAATCCTTTTGTTCGAATTTGAATCGTTACAAAAGATTTGAATCTAGTTTAATTTTTATTAAATTAGATTTGAATGGATATAAATGATTTGGATTGATATAAATAACTTGGATTTAATTTAATTTTTATCAAATCAATATAAAACATTCGATATGATTTGTTCTAGAGTTTATAAATATGGATTATGCAAAATAAAGCAAAAAAAAATTTACACTTATACAGTCGTTACGAAGTAATAAAAAATTCCACCGGAGATCTTGTCGAACTAGCCTTCATCTACTGTACACAACACTCATAGCTAGGAAACGCACTTGCCTGGCTCTCACCAATGCCCACATGCCGACCTCAATCACTATCCAACAATCCACTGCCCTCCATCTGCATTCAATACTGCCACTTCACTGATCATAGTCCACATCACCGAAGAACAGAACACCCGACCTACTGCTGAACACGTATGAACACAATCACACAGCAGCAGCACACGTTTCGCGTGCAACAGCTGCTCTTCCATCCCCACGCCAACAATGCAACCAATCACGTCGTATGTCCCTCGCTGCTGTGCCCCTGACGGATGTCCTGGACATCAGCACGCCTGAAGTCTATGCAGTCCACATACGCGGAGCCGAATCCAATAAGCAGCAGCGAAGCAAACTCAGACGAAACCCCACTACATCACCAGTAGCAAGTCCTCGACCAACTCCAGTCACAAACCGACGCACCATCAGCTTTTCATCCTCACATACACGAAACTCCAGACGAACCCTGACTTCATACACGCAATGCACAATGCCCAGCCATCGTCGAATAAAAGCAATCGGGTTCGGTTTCTTTTTTTTTCTTTTTTCCTATTATTAAATTATTATATTATATTATATTAATATTTTATTATGTTCTTAGTTATTTAACATAATATATATATATATGTAATGTATATATATTAGGTTAAGGTATTTCTTTTAGCATTAGTTTTCTTTGTTGTATAGCTTAAGTATATTATATTGATTTAAGTAGATAATTATTTAATAATAGTAATATAGATATAAATATATATATATATATATTGGTTTAAGAATTTTAGGATTAGGTTTTATTTTAGAATTCTTCACATAAAAAGCTATTTTTTATAAATAAAAGCTAATAAAAGACTCTTTAAAAAATTTTAAGATCTTTAGAGAGTGTTTTTTTTTTTAAATAAAATCATTCAAGAGTTGAAACCTTTTTAGATTTTTTTCGAATAAAATGAATTAATTCAAACACAAATCCAATCAATTTTCAAAATTAAAATCAACGAAGTCAATAAAGTTTTCAGTAAAGAATTACGGTCATTTAATCCTAGCTAGTGGGTATACAGGCACCTTTTGAGTGATGATAAAATCTTTAAAAACTTAGATTCTTTTTTCTTTTTCTTTTATTTTCTTTTTTCTTTATAACTATTATAATTTCAAGAGTAAACCTAATTTCCATAAATAGATAGTGGTACCCATTAAAGTTTAATAGGTTAGCATCCGAATTTAGAATCCTTTGGTTTTTCATTCAAATTGAGATTAATGATCAATAGCCAAATTATAATCAATCAAACTAAGTGATTACAATTTCTATTTGTTTCCTGACTTTAGTCAAGTTGCGACTCCAATTTTTTTTTTAAATATAAAAACTAGAATTTCCCAATTTCTCTAATCGAGAATTAATATTGAATGGGTTAGGGTTTAGTGTTAATCGAAAAATGGAAAATCAAATTAAATGAAAAAAGAAATTAATCTTGACAAATTTGTTTTTATACTTGACCATAATGCCCGAATCCATAGGGACCGTGCTTAGTTAGAAGGATGAAGAAGGGAAGGAGTGGGCCATTATTATTTGAGCAAGAAGTTCATTGAAGGAAAGCAAAAATACTCTGTAACCAAAAGAACCTGTTGTGCATTGGTTTGGGTCATGCATCAACTTAGACAATACATACTTTACTACCAAATTGAGTTAATAACACAACATGACCACTTGAAGTATTTAGCAGAAAAACCAACCCTCATTGGAAGAGTTTTTGAAGTAGTAGATGTTGTTGTTAGAATTTAACATCAAATGTATGAGCCAAAGCTTAATTAAGGGGCATGCCTTGGCAGACCAATCAGTAGAAAGTCCTTTTGAGGATATCCTTCAAGAAGCATAAGTCAAGTTTCTTGATGAAAACATCTTGGCAGTAAAAAGCGATTCTGATAGTGAAGCAGTTAAGAAGCTCTAAGGGTGGAAAATGTTCTTTAACAAAGCAACTAATTTGTCTGGATGTAAAATTGGGGCAATTCTAATGTCCCTTGAAGGTACAAAATTCCCAATGGCTGTAAGACTGGCTTTCCCGCATACTAATAATATCGTAGAATATAAGGCATGTATTCTAGGAATTAAAATTACATTGTTTAAGGAGATACGGGACTTAGAGGAGTACGGAGATTCTTCGTTGATCATAAGCTAGGCTCCAGGTGAGTATAAGACGAAATAACCCAAATTAGTACCTTATTACCAACACTTAGCTAAGTTGATAGCTACGTTTGAAAAGATTACATTTACGTATGTACCAAAGGTTTAAAACCAATTCGCTAATACTCTCACTACTTTGGCATTAATGATCTAGATATTAGGAGGAGTAGAGATTCAGCTAGTTAAGATTGAAGTTGAAGAAGAGCTAGCCTTTTGTTTGGCAATGGAAAGTTCATGTGATGAAAAGCCTTGATATCATGATATCAAAACATTTTTGCAACATGAAATGTACCCTGAAGAAGCCGAGAAGAAGGATAAGAAGATGATTAGAAGATCGACTACTTAGTACTTGATTAGCGAGTCTAATTTGTACTGATGATCATTTGATGGTACGCTTTTATGATGTGTAGATAGGAAAGAGGTAGAGTTGGTAATGAAAGAAGTACATGAGGGAGTATGTGGGCCTTATATGAATAGCTACATGCTCACTAAGAAAATTATGAGGATGGGATATTATTGGTTGACTATAGAAGGGGATTGCATTAAACATGTTAGACACTTCCATTTATGCCAGATCTATATGAATAAAATAAATGCCTCGCTTCAAGAATTGCATACATTATCTATACCGTGGACATTTTCGATGTAGGGAATAGACATCATTGGCCTAATCACTCTGAAGGAGTCTAAAGGGCACCGATTTATACTGGTAGCTATTGATTATTTCACTAAGTGGGTTGAAGCCTTATCTTACTCTAGTGTGATGAAGGGAATAGTGGTTAAGTTCATTAAGACAAACATATTAGCTTAGTATGGGATACTAGAGACAATTATTAATGATAATAGTACAAACCTGAACAATAAATTGATGTCAAAGTTATGCTGGCGGTTTAAGATCATTCATAGAAATTCCATTCCTTACTGGCCTCAAATGAACGGAGCCATGGAAGCGGCCAATAAGAATATCAAAAGAATTATTGAGAAGATAATTGTTACATATTGAAATTGGCACGAGATGTTACCATTTGCACTCATGGCCTATCGAACTTCTATCAAAACATCAACAAGGGCAATCCCCTACTTGTTGGTATATGGGATGGAGGCTGTACTGCTAGTCGAAGTCGAAATCCTATCTCTCAGAATATTATCGAAACTTAGTTAGATGAGGCTAATTGGATAAAGAAGTGAATTGAGTAGTTAAATTTGATTGACGAGAAGAGATTGGTAGCTTCGTGCTACAACATTTGCTATCAGCAACGAATGGCTAGGGCTTTTAATAAGAAAGTGCGACCTTGAAGTTTTGAGTAGGTAGACATGGTGCTAAGGAAGACTTTGCCTAATATACATGATTCGAGAGGGAAGTTTTCTTCGAACTATAGAGGGCCTTACATTGTGAAGAAAGTATTGCCTAGGGGAGCTGTGATCTTATCTTAAATGGATGGTCTAGATTTGAATCAGCATTAAAGATGTACCATCCTTAAAACATCAATAGAATTTTTGCTCAGATTATGAAATGCAAACAATTTTAATATTATTGTGGTCTCATTTTTCATTTTCTACTTACAAAGCTGTTATTCCTAGTAGTTGTCGACATTAGGTAATATCTTTTGATCCTCTCTTGTTTCATTAAAAGTCCCTACTTTCTGCTCTATCCAAATAATCCCTATGTATAAGAAACATGAAAAAAATAAATACTTAATTTGGAACAATGTCAATTGATAAAAAAATTCTCTTAATACTTTATTACGATTCATCCCCCCAAAAATGGAGATTAGTTTTCTATTCTTTAGGATAGGGCCATGTCCATAAAGAGTAATGGGTGGCACATAAATAGCAACTTGCTTGAGGGTGGTGGTTTACATGGAAAACCAATTAAGTTGGGCCAGAAATTCAAGACATGACATCTTTACTCAAGAGATGAAGAGGTTTCATTTGTTAAAGTTGCCTTCCTGAATGCATTTTTAAGTATAACATATGTGTATTTGTCTCAAGCTTAAATTACTTTCTGAAAAGAAAAGAAAAATAAAAAGAAGAAGAAAAAGAAAAAAAGAAAAAAAAAAGAGAAAAAAGAAGAAAAAAGAAGAGAAGAAGAAAAAGAAAAGAAAAGGGGTAGAAGAAAAAGAGACAGAAGAAGATGGAAGAAGAAGAGTAAAAAGAAGAAGAGGAAAAAGAAAGGGTTTAGAACCATTGGTTCTAATCGGATTGCTTAAGAAAAGATTTAACTATTTAAGAACTATCGTTTAAGCCAAGTTAGTGGTTCTAAGCTTTACAAAACATTGCATTTGCATTTGGTCTCTCCTTCAGGATGATAGTTTTATTTCTAAAACATTTAATTCTTAAAACTCTTGGAACAGCTAGCTCCTAGAGCACAGTCCCAATTTATAATCTCTTAAGGAGCTAACTAGCTTATAGAGTGTAGTCCCAATCTAGAGTTTCTTAGGCTTTTGGTCTCTTAACTCATAGAATGTTGCCTAACTCATAATCTCTTTAAGGGATTTAGCAAGCTCAAGAAGCACTATCCTAATTTAAGTTTTTTTATCTTTAGGTCTTATCTAGCTCAAGGAGCGCTTTGACCACCTTGGTTAGTCAGCTCATTAAGGCATAACCAAGTTTTCTTATCTTGAGGTCTTAGCCAGCTCAAGGAGTGCTTTGAACATCTTGGTTAGTCGGCTTATTAAGGCACAACTAAGTTTTCTTATTTTTAGGTCTTAGCCAGCTTAAGGAGCACTTTGACCGCTTTGGTTAGTCAGCTCATTAGGGCATGACCAAGTTTTCTTATCTTTAGGTCTTAGCTAGCTCAAGGAATGCTTTGACCATCTTGGTTAGTCGGCTTATTAGGGCACAACTAAATTTTCTTATCTTTATGTCTTAGCCAGCTTAAGAAGCTCTTTTTTCGCTTTGGTTAGTGAGCTCATTAGGATATGACCAAGTTTTCTTATCTTTAGGTCTTAGCCAGCTTAAGAAGTGTTTTATCGCCTTAGTTAGTCAGCTCATTAGGATACAACCAAGTTGTCTTATCTTTAGGTCTTAGCCAGCTCAAGAAGCGCTTTATTGCCTTAGTTAGTCAGCTCATTAGGGTACAACCAAGTTGCCTTATCTTTAGGTGTTAGTCAACTCAAAGATCGCTTTGACCGTTATGATTAATCAACTCATTAAGGTATAACCAAGTTTTCTTATCTTTAAGTCTTAGCCAGCTCAAGGAGCACTTTGACTACCTTAGTTAATCAGCTCATTAAGGTACGACAAAATTTTCTTATCTATAGGTCTTCGCTAGATCAGGGAGCACTTTGACCGCCTTGATTAGTCAGCTCATTAGAGTATGACTAAGTTTTCATATCCTTTAGAGCCTTAGCCAGCTCAAGGAATGCTTCGCCTACCTTAGTTAGTCAGCTCATTAGAACACGACTAAGTTTTTATATTTTTAGGATTTTAGTTAGCTTAAGGAGCGCTTTGCCTACCTTAATTAGTCAGCTTATGAGGGGTACGACTAAGTTTTCATATCTTTTAGGGCCATAGCTAGTTGAAGAAGTGCTTCGCCTACCTTAGTTAGTCAGCTTATTAGAACACAATTAAGTTTTCTTAGCTTTAGGTCTTAGTTAGCTTAAATAGTGCTTTGACTACCTTAGTTAGTTAGCTCATTAGGGCACAACTAAGCTATCTCAATTCATTTTAGAGCCTTAACCAGCTCAAGGAGCGCTTTTTTCGCCTTGGTTAGTCAGCTCATTAGAGCACGACTAAGTTTTCTTATTTTTAGGTTTTAGCCAACTCAATAAGCGCTTTAACCACCTTGGTTAGTTAGCTTATTAGGGTACAATTAAGTTTTCTCCATTCATTTTAACGCCTTAGCTAACTCAAGGAGCATTTTTCCCACTTTGTTTAGTTAGCTCATAAGGGGCACGACCAAGTTCTCATTATTCTCTTTAAGGTTCTTGCCAGCTTACAAGAGCACTACCTTCACTATTCTTCATTTCAAACTTATCATCGTCAAATCTTCAACTAGCTAGTCACAACATTCCTAAGGATAGAATCATCCGAAGGCAAAAAGGGTGTCTTTGTTATCATTGTGGCAATGTTTTACTAAATTTCATCACAAAAAGGGGGTAATTGTGGACACTTGATTTTTGCTCTCTAATAGTTATAGTTTTAGTTTTTAAAAAGGATCCTAACTCAAAAATAAGAAAAATATAAGAAAATAAAAATAATAAAAAATTGGCAAATGATGAAAATACAAAAAAGGAAAATGAGAAAAGGAAAAACTATAAAGATTTTTCGGCAACTATGAAGGAAGCTCCTCAGCTACTCGGCATGGAGCTCGGCATTTGGTTACTTTGAAGCATTCAGCTTCTCGGCAGCCTTTTGTGAAGAATTCAACTCGGTCTTCAAGTTTTTCGTTTGGTGGTCTCCAAAGCTCGATAAGAGCTTCACAGTTAAGGGCGTCATCATTCATGAACCCTATCAAAATATATCTCGGCATGATTGTTACAGTAAGGAGCATAATCAAAGTACATCTTGGCATGTTTACTCTTGACTCGGCAATAACCTTAGTCGATTGTCACGGCAATTTCGGCACAATTGAAGTTTCTGCTTGGCGAACTGCTCCAATTGGCCTTTGATGGGAGATTACCTGACAAAATTTTCTTAAAAGAAATTACTAATCGAGAGGGAACCTATTGAAGAAATCTTACTAAATATACCTTTGCCGACCATGGCTGATCGGACGAGCAATTGAAGACATATGATTCAAATGTTCCAGACTAAGTGCATTATCTATTTACATCCTGCCGACCATGATGGACATAAATGCTACATGTAGCATCATTCATAATATTCTGCTTAGGCCAGTTTGAAAACCGAATAGATGACAGTTAATGAAGGTAGTTTTCGGTTTAAAAACTCCAATTTTTCCCAGCAAGTAGGGTCATAACGGTTGTCCAAGGCAGTTTTCTGCTTTCATAGCACAAGTAGATTTTGAAAAGATACCAAAATAGAAAATTAATCCACCTATAACGGCAGAAAAAAAAATAATTACCTACTCTCTAGGCAATCTTTGCATACTAATAAAGTAAAAATCATAAACTATGAAGAGATCTTGCCATCATTAATTCTCCACCCTTATGCGGTAGATAGTTGATAATTCCTCCTGAATTGCATAACTTCAAGGAAACGTAAGAATTTTCATGATGGGCTACCTCTCTTATTCATTTCCTACAGATAGCGCCAATTGTTAATGGGTGATTCTCGTTTCGATACATAAATACCTATAATATGAGAAAACGGCTATAGAAAATGTTGGAGGATACTTCAATGCAGCCACTTCGATACCTATGTTAGTTCTCTTATCATTTAGAGAGAGAGAGATATTTAGTAGTTATGTTATTGAGAGAACGAAGAAGAGGGTCCCTATACCTGGGGTCTTGGCTGTAATTTATAGTGAGTCTGTGGAGATTATCCCTAGACTAAGTCATTAGATTGGGTTTAGATATTGAGCTTACCAATATAAGCCTGCATAATAATTATCCAAAAATGCATATCAATATATGTGATTCACAAATAGCCTCCATGCTATAGTCGAAACCTAGTTTAGGTTTAGTCTTCTTCAAGTTATTTTATTTTATTTTATTTGTTTCTTTATTTATTTAGTTATTGTTGTTTTTATTATTATATTATTATTCTGTTAGTTAGTCAGTTAGGTTCATAACATGATATATTCATATATAGTTGTATATATTAGCTTAGGTATTTTTTTTAGGCTAGGTTTTTAGGGGTTTCTCACTTAGAAAACTATTTTTGTTTTTAGCATAGGTGTTTTAGCATCAAGATCGTTAGGATTCTTTATATAGAAAACTAATTTTTAAAAATAAAATTAATAAAAGATCCTTTTAATAATAATAATAATAATAATAAATAGGATTTTTACAACATCTCTTTATAAAATAAAATCACTCAAGAATTAGGACCCTTTAGATTTCTTTTTAAATAAGCATAATCAACTAAAACGTAAATCCGGTCAGTTTTCAAAATTAAAATTAATTAATACACTAAAAGTTTTTGGAAAGAATTACAGTTATCTGATCCCGATTAACGGGTATTTAGCCACCTTTGAAGCGGTGATAAAATTGTAGAAACCTAGGTTCTTTTTTTCTTTTGGTTTTTATTTTTCATTTCTTTCTTAGAAATATTAAAACAAGATAATTTGAATAATAAACCTAATTTAAATAAATAGATAGTGGTACCCGTTAGGGTTTAATAAGTTAGCCCCTATATTTGGAATCCTTTGGTTTTTTATTCAAATTGAAATTGAAGATCGGTAGCCAAATTATAGTTAATTCACTCAATTAATTACAGTTTTATTTTCTTTTTTCTGACTTCGATTGAATGGCAACTCTAAAAATTATTGTAAATAAAAAACTAGAATTTCCTAATTTCTTTTATCGAGGATTAATATTAAGTAGGTTTGGATTTAGGTTAAGTATTAATCGAAAAATAGGAAATTAGATTAAATAAATGGAAAACCAAAAAATTTAGGCTAGACAGTTTGGCAACTCCACTGGAGATAATTTCATAAATAAAAAAACTTTGGCTCTCCTCAATAGAGTCGCTAAACTATCAAGCCTGAAATTTAGTTTTCTTTAATCTAATTTGATTTCCTATTTTCTAATTAATACTAAACCCCAACCTATTTAGTGTTAATTTACGACTAAAGAAATTGGAAAATTCTATTTCTTTTAAAAAAACTTTTGGAGTCGCTACCCAACCAGAGTCGAGAGATAGTAGAAATCGTAATCAAATGTGTAGTTTGACTACGATTTAGATACTGGTCTTTAATTTCAATTTGAATGAAAAACCAAAGGGTTTTGAAAATCGGGAGCTAACCTATTAAACCTAAACAAGTACCACTATCTATTTACCAAAATTATGTTTATTCTTGAAATTATTATTTTTTAAATATTTTTAATAAAAATAAAAAAGAAACTAAGTTTCTACAGATTTTAACGTCGCCTCGAAAGTACCTACATACCCGCTAATAGGGATCAAACGATCGTAGTTCTTTCCGAGAACTTTTAGTATGTTGATTGATTTTAATTTTGAAAACCAACTAGATTTACGTTTTAGTTGATTCAGCTAATTTAAAAAAAAAAAATCTAAAGGGTCTTAATTTTTTAGTGATTTTATTTTATAAAGAGATGCTCTAAGAATCCTATTTATCATTATTATTATCATTTTTTAAAAGGATCTTTTATTAATTTTATTTTTAAAAAATAGTTTTCTATATAAGGAATCCTAATGATCTTGATCATAAAACACCTAAGCTAAAAAGAAAAATAGTTTTCTGTGTATGGAACCCTTAAAAACCTAATTTAAAAGGAAATCTTAAACTAATATATACAACTATATATAATATATCATGTTATGAACCTAACTGACTAACTAATAGAATAATTATATCATAATAAAAACAATAATAGCTAAATAGATAAAGAAACAAATAAAATAAAAAAACTTGAAGAATACTGAACTTGAACTTGGTTTTGACTGTAGTATGGGGGCTGTTTATGAATTACACGTATGTGAAGCTTACTGGTGATTGGTGTGGTTTGCTCTATTAGATAGTATGGACCAGTACGTTATAGTAGTGAGGAGCGTAGTGGCGTCGTTGCCTATTTGGAGTGTGCTACATATGCAGTAGTAAGCTTGTTGTGTGGGTACACGATCTAATCAGTGAAGGGTCAATGCAGGCCATGTGATGCCGTTGGGCAATTACTTAAATAGGGGTTGAATTTGCTGTGCGGCTTGGTGATCATGAAGCAATTAATGTTATTAATTAGATGGAGGGGAAGTCTAGGCTGTTTGCGATCAAGCGTGTATCTGTATGGATCTAGTTATTGAGGAAGATTGCTATTGCATGTCAACATATGCATGAAGCTATTTGTGGACTGGAGCTTGGTATGGTCTTGGCGGCTGAGGCATTAGGTTCGCAGTAATTGTTGGTTGGGGCATGGCTATTGTGTTGTGCCAATTGTTGATTGTCATCGTAAGCTACTAAAGTTATGTTGACAGTGGAATGGTGTGGAGTTATGTTGATAGTGGGGATAATTTCAGTACCAAAAAATTTAGTATTAATTTCATGGCTAGATTAAGTCAAGAGCCTTTTAAAGAAATTCATGTCCACCCATCACATTGGCCTTAAAGATTGCTTTAGTTGTGGTTTCGACTCTTTAGCCTAGATAAGCAAGAATTTATTAAGAATAAGATTTGGCATATCCTTTCTCTACAGAAGATCCTCGTAAACATCACTTTAGTGTAGGCTTTAGTTCACTTATGGGAGCCCGAATCCGTTAGTTTTTGTTTGGGCCCACATCAGTTAAGCCTAACCTTAGAAGAGTACTCCCAATTGTTGTAGGCCCCTACTATCATAGATGAGGTCTACATCTTAGGCTTGGAAGCTGCAGCTCCAAAGATCTTCAGTAAGTTGTTGGGAGTTAGGAAAACATAGATAAACTGGGTTCTAAATCAAAGAAAGACCATTCAGTTGGAGGACATCATGGATTGGTTTTGAAAGCATAGAGATAAACAAAGGTTTTTTGAGCAAATTTAGAAGAATGGCACTAGTATCAAGTAAATGCCTTCATCTTGGTAGTCTTCAACACCATATTGTTCCTTGATGATAGACATCGGGTCTACATCAAAGTTGCAGAAATTGTAACCCAATTTCTTAAAAGGAAATCATATGTCTTAGCCTTCCTGGTCGAGCAAATCCGATTACTGAATCATCTCAAAAAGAAGAAACGAGGAGATTTGAAAACTAATATGGTTCTACTTGTAGTCTAGTTTGTTAGCCACATGAGAATTTACCAACTCAATTCCAATTAGGCTAAGTTTACCCAACAATATGATCTCATTTAGTCTTTTGAAGAAAGAATTGAGCTACCAGGAGACATAGTTACCTGCTACTAGGTTCAATACTTTTAGAGCATGAAAGTAAAAGAGCTATTATGGATGCCCAGGTGGTTTGCAAGCATAGAAATGATAAGAGAATGTAGAGATTTCAAGGCAGTGCCCCTAATCGGCTTCAACCTCTATACCAGTACATCCCAGCCAATGGACTCATTGAGGACATGATCCCCAAACCATCATTAAAAGCTGTCTCATTAGACTTTCATAACCCCAACATGTTGGTGGTTGACAAAGTAGCTAAACTCTTAAGCATTCAAGCCCTTTGGAGCACAAGAAAGGCTACCCCTACCACCAAGGGGATAGTAGGTAGGAGCGAAACAACCAAAGGACTTCTTTATCACCAACTAAAGAAGCTTAAAGATATGCAAGAGAAAAGGAAAAGGAAGAAGTCTAAGTCGAAGCTGAGCTTAAGAAAGCAAACGAAAGAGAGCAAGAGCAAGAGAAACGCTGCAAGGAGTATCATTAGAAGATAAAGGCGTTAGAAGCATAATTGAAGAGGATCAAGGGCAAGGAAGAGGAGGTACCCAAGATTTAAAAGATGAAAAAGACTTAAGTTGAGCTCACTAGCCCTAGGAAGATTAGAATTTAGACTTTAGGCTATTTTAATGTTTTCTTTCTTTAGGATTCTTTTTCGAACAAAATAAATGATGTAAAGCTTCACAATTGCAAAAATTAATAAAAATTAGTTAGGTTTCATCACATCAAAGGTCTCTTGCCAATTCTTAATTTTCATTGTATTATTGTGCCATGCATCTTGCATTTATATATTTAATGATTTTCTTTTCCTAGAAAAATGTAATATATGCTAACTCCTTTATTAAGTTTTCATTTAGTTAAAATCTCAAGATAGCTCCCAAACGTCAAGTCTTTCAAAAAAGTTCAATTATAATGCGTTCCCATACTAAGATGGCCACCACTCAAGGAGATGACGGGGAACTCAAGATCAATGATCCCTCCAAGCTAAGGTTCCATTCCATAGAAAGGGCTATGGAGAAGATGGTAGAACAAATGAGTTTCTTAGTAGATAGCATTGTTTTGCTGCGAGCTATAGTATCGGCTATTGAAGAAAGCTCTAAGGCCCGTTTTGGGAAGAATATACAGACTTTCGAAGTAGAGCATAAATATGTAAAAGACTCATTTGAGTTAGAAGGAGTTTATCTAAAAGTTAACCTAATGTTCCACCTGACACATATGTAGTGGAGACCAACTAATTTAGGGCTAAGTACAAGCAGTTTAAAAGAACTAGAAAAGAAATTGGCACAATAGATAGCTAAGAAGATGAAATCACTTGCAGGGTATGATGGATTCAAACAGGTAGGAATCACCGAGTTTTCTACATATGACATTAAAGCTTACCTTGAGTAGTTTAAGGTACTAGAGTTTGAAAAGTATAATGGGATAGGATGCCCTAAGCTCCATATTAGGTTGTATGTAAAAAAGATAGGAAAATATATCCAATATGATTCACTCATGGTACAGACATTACAAGATAGTTTGACGAAACCGGGCTTAACTTAATATACCCAACTCAACCTAAACCAAATAAATATATGGGAGAAACTTGCTAGGGTTTTTTATAAGCAATATAAGTTCAATGTAGAGGTAGCTCTGACTATGATGGATTTAGTCACCTTGTAGAAGAAAAACAATGAATCATTCAAGGAGTACGTGGAAAGATAGAGATTTGTAGCTGCAAGAATATTTACTCCTACCACTAAGAAAGAACTCACATTAACTTGCGTCAACACCTTGGAAATACCCTATTTCTCCTATCTCATCTGGTAAGCCTTATCCAATTTTGCTGAAGTGGTAGCAGCAGGGTATAGGATTGCAAGTGCCATCTCCTTCGGAAAGCTTCAAGAGCTAGTAGATAGAAGGCCACTAATTTCATCTTTTAGTCCTAAACCATCAGGAAACAAGCCTAAAGAATCCATGGTCAACGTAGTAAATTCAAATCTCAAACTAAACACTTAAGCTACTTTCAAAACGAATCCTCCTTTGACTCAACAACAGTTTAGAGACCAGCCTCAGGTTAATAGGACTTTTAGATAGTTTATCAAATTACTGATTCCTTTAAGTCAAGTCTTCGAGAAGTTGTGAAAAGATAATCTAATACAGTACAAACTTCCTAGTGACCGGTATTGGTTGAGAATCTTTGACCCTATGGTGAAATGTGAATATCATTATGGACAAGTAGGGCATTCAACCGATTCATGACTTGATAGACAAAGGAACGGTGTACTTAGATTTTGTAGAAGCCCCAGCTCTGAATGTTAACAATAATCCTTTCCTGAACCACGAGTTGATTATTGGTATGATTTTTTATGACTTACCATTAATGTCATTAATTAAGATAAGAAGCCTAAGGTTTTCGAGTTCTATACGAGCGAATAGGCTCTAAAAGCAAAGAGGTACACATTCTACATACCGTTAGCACTAGAAAATTATAAGGTTACCCTAATTAACTATCACATGGTAAATCAGGAGAAATTAGGTCCTCTAGTAGGAGGGATTACTTGATCGAGAAGGATTTACTACCCAAGAGAAGAGCATGAGAGGAAGAGTATTCCAGAAGAATCGAATGATAAAATGATAGTTGTCACGAACTGAGGATGGCCTAGTCATGGCAGACGCCGTATACTGTACGAAGAACCCCTAATTAGTTACCCTTCCAATCAAGAACTCTTCACACAATATACAAAGCTCTATAATCACTAGTTTCCCAAGAATATACAGATTCACATGATACCATCACATTAACATATTTATATAGAATTTAAACTACAAAGCTTATATTATATAGTAATTGAGTACATCTAAGTCTATAATACTAGTAAAACAAAAGTACATAAGTAAAGGTCTATATCAACTTTTCTCTCTTAATACACAGGACAGCTCACTCTTACCTAAGTCCCCAAGCTAACCTGTAGCATCCCTCGGCCAAACTTTATGAACAGGCTATCCTGTAGCAAAAGTCTAAAGGAGTGTAAACCTAAGCTTAGTGACCAAAACCCTCAGCTACACTACAAGCAAGTTATAAGTACATTATATTCACGCATATGAATGAATGATCAAACAGAATGCCAAACAATATGTATAATTAACTAGTTCATATACGTAACTCGGATTTAACGCCCTCCGAAGTCAAGGTTGGAGTGTACATGGCACCAATTAGATCCAGATATTATACTAGAACTTTCTTTACTACGGAACTCTATGCTCCGTACTCAAATCAAAGAATTCTTTTATTTTCATAAAAACCAAGTTCTAGTATAATCATGAGTGGGCCTCCACAGTCTAAACTCATCCCTAAACGGAGGCCCTTAGCCAGGCGGTTAGCGCCGCCAATGCCTAGTGTTCTCGCAAGCCAAGATAAGGTCATTTTGTATGAGTGCACCGTACAGAATCAATAAATTAATAATATCAACCCCCGAATGGCTTCTCTTTACCTCCGTGTGATGTGACGGCCAAAATTGAATCTATGCAATGCATGTTCCAGTTTCTTTTTATAAGCCGAGTATACTTAAGTTCAAATTATGCTGTGAGCATCCAATAATACATACAATCATTTGCTATACTACCATGCAACAAACAAGGCATTATCTGTACTTAAGATAATTTCACAATTCAGCACACAATAACATACACAAGCGTTTCTCAAACCCCACACAATAGTCAATTAACAATAATATAAGTCTACTATCTACAATCACAAACAAACATAGAATCATAGGGTAAATACTCACTCGGTCATGGTGACTTGCCCTAATCGTAGTAATCGATCGGGAGATCCTCGCTCACCTCGGGATCACCTGATCATTATGATATGATAATGCTAGTAAGTTACTGAATTAACTAATAATTCCAGTTACCTAATTATACTTAAATTACCATCAACTTTTATCCGGTTAGACCTTATTCTTAATCATCTGTAACTTTTTCGTTCCATTTTCGATATTTGTGAATTTATAGTCATTTTTCATCGTTTTCGGACGTACGTTCACACGGTAATGTCCGTTTTGGACGTTATGACCCGCGTTTTATGATATGAACTAAATTTATAAAAATTTTAACTGTGAAAACTTAATTACTCTTACTACTTATATTTACATCTTTTGTTTATACTTAATGATTTAGTTAACCTGTAAATTCTTATACTTAGAGGATTTTACTTTGCTATTACTAATTCATGTACTTAATTAAGTATAATCCAAAGTAGAAAGTGTATTAGGGTTTAATAATTTAGGTACCTAATTATTATACACTCTTCTTATTTTCTTATTTTTTAATCTATGCTTATGTCATCACCTACATCATCATTTACTTATGTCATTGCTTATGTCATGGCTTATGTTATCATGTGATTACATTATCACTTACTTCATCATTTGATTACATAAGCCTCACCTCATGCTTATGTCATGTATAAATGTCTTATGTACATTTCACTTAACCCCTTATGTACATATACCTTTACTATACTTATATGTATATGAGTATACTTATACATATATTTATGCGTATACTTTATTTATACTTATATATATACTCATATACCTATACGGTCATGTACGTATTTTTGTACAATTTCGTATGCCTAATTTTTCTCTTAAGAAAATTCTCTTAATATCCTTCTTGTGTGCTTTTAAGTATGTATTTAGTTAGTATAGGTATGTATAGTTAGGTTTTGTCTTAATTTAGGTTATGTACATGGTAAATACCCATGTACAAAGATTCCCATACTTGTATTCTTTTAGTATTCCCTAATGTATACATACTTATGAGCACATATTCATGTATTCTTTTCTTCTTCTTCATGATTCCTAACTTCCTACACTTAAAGATGGGAACTTTATGGCCTCTTCTTCAAGATCACACATAACACATGTCTACTCATCTAATCTCCCTAATTACCTAACTAATGAATAATATAAAGCAACATAAAGTAACTTAATTACATACCTTAGTTTATGTTGGAATTAAGGAGATAAAAAGAGAAGTGATGAGAGTGAAATGGAGAAGGGAAGCTCATGGCAATGGAGGGGCCTTTTTGTTTTGTTTCTTTTTCTTTGTTTTGATTATGGAAGAAAGAAAATGGTAGGTTCTAGAAGGGGAATAAGTGGACGGCAATTAAGGAAGAGGGGGAGAAAAGAAAAACCAAAAGAAAAGGAGAGAAAAGCCATCATTAGAAGTTTAGATATTTTCTTTATGCATTAGTTTCTTTTGTTGACTTTTCAAATTGTTGACTTGGTCAACCCTTTGACCTTGGTCAATATATGTTGACTTGGTCAACTTTCCTTAAGCATATGTAATTTTATACACATAATGTAGTAATTAAGGGAAATTAAGGGGAAAATTAAGGAAATGAGATATTTGGTAAATTGATTAGTAAAAATAGTTGATGAGGTCTTACTTTAGGTATTTATAGTCTATATACATCATTTGATAAACTACTTTGTATAACTAATGCAAAAAGTACTAATTAGAGTATTAAGGTTCACTATATTTAATCTAATCTTCAACTATACCCCTAACTCTATATAATACTATCTTAATCATATACTTAAGAAATAAATATAACCTATGATTCATTATCTTAGTTTCTAAAGGACTACTTGAGGATTCAAAACATATATGTATGATTGAAAGTCATCTCTAACCTTTTACTAATGATTTGGCAAAATATGAGGGTTATATTAGCAATTAGGGTTTTAGGGTATATTATGATGAAGTAGTGCACATATGTCTTTATGATTATCATTTTGAGATTTCTATCACTTTTGAATGGAATCTTTAGCATTTAGATGCATTTAGGGTACAAAAGTTTCTTACGCGATTGATTAATTCTTTCAGGGTTTTTATTTTCATTAGCCTTGTCGACTCCTAAATTGTCTAACATAATTAAGTCTCTTTTAAAAACTAAATCGAAAATTTTAAAGGTTTACAACAGCCGAATATGTTAAAGGGCTATTCGCCTTTACCATGATGATCAAGTTGAGTAAGTACAAGATCATAGACTAACTCTGATGGGAATCAACCTTCGACTACATCCAAGCCGCAGTAGACCTGTCTGAAGCTGAAGCCTATCAATGCTTGCCGAAGCCATGCTACAACCAGAATGGTAAGAGGGAGGAAGATAAACACTCGACATCGAATCTGTCGTCAGCCGAGGTGTCGAGATACTACAAGGCCAAGTACTCAGGACTAAAGAACTACTTGGCACAATACTAAGAGACTTGTGCCGACTAATTCTAGAATTTGGTAATTATGGGCTAACCTTTCTAGTGTCTCGACTAAACATTGCAAGACTTTGGGGACTCCTTCTCGAACTCATACATCCAACTGTTGACCTTGTCTGGTTTAGATACTACTCTTTCCAGGACATGCCGAGTAACTTTATGCCGACTTCCCTTGTAAGTATTTTTGTACATATTTTCCTTTATTTTATTTATAGACCCAATTCTTTAGAGTTTAAGGCTTTGTACATTATTTATAGTTTTGCCACTAGGGTTTAGGACTTGCTATAAATAGTAAAATCTGTAAACATCAAAGGAGATAGATAGATATACATATACGTCAATATACAAAATCAGATAGAAAAGTATATTCTTACGATTGGAATCTTTTCTCTTTTTGTGCAAAGCTACTCTTGAGCTAGCATTTGTTGGATTATTGAGTATAGATTAAGCTCTTTAATCTCTCCCGCATTCTTATTGATCTTAACCTTGAGATTGTGGCGAACCTCTTCATTTGAACCAATTAGTGAGTTACATCTACCCTTCATTTGAATCCCAAGCAACATTTAGTGTTTGTAAGTTATATCGAACCCTATTTCAAGCTCAAACTCTTGATTGTATATATGTCTTGGTGTGTAATATCCATTCACATTCACCGTTGAAACCAACCATCTCACTTCCATACCCATTCGACCAATTATGGGTTTTTCAAGATCCGTTACCTTTGATCCATATCATCTTGGTATCAAAGCTTTGGGGAGATACGAGTGTTAGTGTTCTTTAGAGTTTGATTCATCGTTTATAACTCCTTGTTAATCATTGTTCTATAATGTATTGTGCTGTTCATAGTAGTTGTTTGTCAATAATTATAGCTATAGAAGTCGAGTAGTGGTTATTTCTGGGTTACTATAATTGTGTTTTATTGTTTGTTGGATTTTTTGGAAGATTATTTTATGGAAAAGAATGTCGGAGGATAGTATAAACAACACTAATGGTAGTCTTTGCGGAAGTTGGAGACAATGTGTTAATAACTTGGAATATTAAATCTAGAATCTCACTGATTCCATCTAAGAGCTTACTAGTTTAGTTAGAGGCCGCAAACGTAATGGCCATGAAGAAAGGAGGGAGTGCACACCTAAAAGTGGAAGTGGTTCCAATGAGCTCGATAATGATGAGTAATAGTTGAGAAGAGTTGCTTAGTTGGGAAGAAGAGAACACCATCCAATGTCGAGAAGAGGTAATGATAGGCGTGTTGACTCCGAGTTAAGCTAAGGAGCATAGGGAAGAGAACTGAGGCCAAGAAGAGATGTGGCTAAGCAGAGCTCTAACAAAAGTGGCCGAACTGAAGTGAATCGAATGGCTCGAAATGCAAGGGATGAACCTTGAGCACTTGGTTGAGGACTTAACAATATAATGCTTAAGTAACCAACCTTTAGTAGAAGTAGCTGACCCCAAGTTAAGAAGTTGTTCGAGTGTTACAAGTGTGATGATAAAATAAAAGTTAAGCTGGCTTCATTATCCCTTGATGAATACTTAAGCCTTTGGTGGGATAAATTAGTTACTAAGCGAGATGCTAAAGAAGAGGAGTCAATTAGAACTTAGAGGATTATGAAGCAATTGATGAATCAGCGCTTTGTGCCAACCTAGTTCAAGTAAGAGATGCTCTATGTGTTCTAGTACCTAAGATAAGGTCGAAATATTATTGAAGAGTATCTACAAGAGTTTGAAATCCTAATGATGAGATGCGAGATTGTCAAACCATAGGATAGCACCATTGCAAAGTTCTTGAGTGGACTCTGAGATGAAATTGTCAACATAGTTGAATTATAGCCATTCAACTCTTTAGACGAACTAATTAATTTGGCCTTAAGAGTAGAGAGATAAAGGAGAAGAAGGCATCAAGGGCCAACTAACCGACCCTAATAAGGTAACCTTAAGCTTGAGAGGTATGCCAAGAGAAGGCAAGAAAAGAAGATAGAGAAAGGAGAGCCTAGCCAACTGATCCTTATCGAGAAAGCGAAGGCACTCGACAACATGGCCCGAGAAGTGAAGTGCTTCATGTCCTTAGGCTACGAACATATGTATCCTAATGCCCGAATAAAAGGGACATGATCTTGAAGGGCAAAGGACCTAAGACTCAAATTGAGAGTTAAAGTGACAAGAGCTCGTACGACCTATTGATAAAAGAATATGTCTACCCCAAGGACTTGGATAAACTCTTAACTACAGCCATATGAGCTGACTTGAGGGTAGATCCCATAAAAAGGGAAAATTTCTTTCACATGCAGTGCCTAGTGAATGGGAAGACTTATTCCTTGGCTATCGATGGAGGTAGTTACACCAACATCATTTTTGTCGAGTTAGCAGAAAAGATGTAATTGTTGACCTACTCTTACCCCCAACCTTATGGGTTGAAATGGTTTAATGACAAGGGTATGGCACATGTGCATAAAAGAGCGTGGATTGCATTCAGGGCAAGGTAATATGAAGATGAGATTGACTTCGATGTAGTGCCTATGAATGTTGCGAATCTACTTCTTGGCCGCCATGGGAATTTGATCGAAAAGTGATCCATGATTGATTCTTTAATACTTACACTATTTAGAAGGATGGGAAGAGCTATCTCTTAACCCCTATGAGCATTGAGGAAATCCAGAGACATTCGGCACCCATGATAAAGTGAAAAGGGAAGAGGAGCTTATTCGGCATCCCGACCCATACTCAACACTTAACGTTGAGGACGACTCCCTTTTAGACTCGCGATGATGATGGGAATCAGCCTCCAACTACATCTAAGCCATAGTAGACCTGTCGAAGTCAAAGCCTATCAATTCTCTGAGGCCAAGCTATAGCTAGAAGGGTGAAAGGGAATAAAAACACTTGGCATCGAGTCTATTGTCAATCGAAGTACCGAGATACCATAAGGACAAGTACTTGAAACCAAAGAACCACTCAGCATAGCACCAAGAGACTCATACCGACTGATTTAGTACTCGGCAATTATGGGCCAAGCTTTCTGGTGTCTTGACTAAATACTGCAAAACTTTAGGGACTCCTTCTTAAACTCGTACATTCAACTATTGACCCCATCCGATTTGGATATTACTCCTTCTAGGATATGCTGACTTCCCTTGTAAAATGCACAATTTTGTACTCTTGTACATGTTTTCATTTATTTTATTTATGGGCCCAATTTTTTAGGGTTTAAGGCCTTATACATTATTTACAGTTTTGCCACTAGGGGTTAAGGAGATAGGTAGATATACATAGACATCAATGTACGAAATCAGATAGAAAAGTATATTCCTACGTTGGAATCTTTTCCCTTTTTGAGTAAGGCTACTCATGAGCTAGCATTTGTCGGATCATCAAGTATAGATTAAGCTCTATAATCTCTCCCGCATTCTTATCGATCTTGACCTTGAGATTATGGCAAACCCCTTCATTTGAACTGGTTAGTGAGTTGCATCTAACCTTCATTTGAATCCCAAGCAACATTTAGTGTTCATGAGTTGTATTGAACCTTATTTCAAGCTTAAACCCCTTATTGTGTTTGTGTCTTGGGGCATGATATCCATTTACATTCACTATCGAAACCAACCATCTCACTTCCTGTCCGTCATACCCATTTGACCTATTCTGGGTTTTTCGAGATCCACTGCCTTTAATCCTTATCAAACTTAGTATGACTCTAGTACAGATATCATTGATGAGCTTATTGATCACATCCAAACTATATAAGGAAGCTTTGTTTTACACTTCAAAGGAGGTGAAGGTCCCTTGTGAAATTACAACTGAGAAGATGGGACTAGTCACTAATTCTGCCCTTGCCATGGATCAAATTTGTTTTTCAATAAAAGAGTTAGGCGAAGAAGGGAATAAACATACGAAACCTCTTTTCATCATGGTCAGGAGTAATGATATAATCATTACCAAAGTACTCATTAACAAAAAATCATAGCTGAACCTCCATCCACTTGCTACCTTAGATTTGCTGGGTATCAACATGTCTACAATTATGCCTTCTTCTACAACAGTTAAGGCCTTTGATGGTTATAGAAGAGATATTATAGGAGAGATAGATTTATTTGTAAGTATTGCTCTTAGCACTTCATTATACGATTCCTAGTCATGGACATCTTACGATCTTTTAACTTACTCTTACGAAGACCTTAGATTCACCTAGTAGGTACCATACCTTCGAGCTCACACTAGAAGTTAAAGTTTATCTCAAATAGCCAGGTGATTACAATTTTAGGAGATCAAGATTATGAAATTTATAAGGAAACAGCCATACCTTTTATAGGAAGTGAAGGGTAAGAAGGTTAGGCTTACAAATGTTTGGAGAAGTAAGCATTATTATTGATCTTGAGAGAGAAAATGACAAAAGAATAGAATTCAAAGAAGGATAAATTGGTACCTACAGCCTTGGCTACAACCCTACCTTGGCAGAAGAATTCTAGAAGAAACAAGTGAGGGGCAAGAGAGTTGATAGATTATACCATGCCCCGATGACCTTCTCACTGCTAGCTAAGACATTAATATAGGTAGAGACTCATGCTTAGGAATCTCAATGAAGGATCAACAAGCTCGCCTAAGTCCTAATACCATTTGAATAACTGGTTCTCCATCTCGGTGAAAGGTAATAGGTTTTCCCTAAGATAAAGGGTAACCCTCAGTTAGAATTTTTTGAATTTTTATTTTCAAATAGTCATCGTTCCGAATATATCATTAAACCTTTCGTTCCAAAATATTAGTTAGTCCTTTGTCTCATTTGTGATTCACTTCCATTCATTCAATTAAATATTAGTTCGTTTCTTTCCTTTGTTGTGTTTTAGTTCTCTTTTGCTTACATACACTTTTCTTTATGCACTTTTCCTAGATCCATTAAACCAAGCAAAAACCAAGATACATTGCGTGGGTAGAAAATGAGAATATCAATATCACTTCTAGCCTTATTGGGTTAGTAGTCGGGAGTGATGTTGATGACCATGTTGATATATAAGAGGAATGGCAAGAATATGAACTTGGTAAGATTGCTATTGACGAACCAATTGAAACGGTTAATGTGGGGGATGAAGACAATCCTAAGAATCTAAAAATCGGAGGGAATCTAAAAGAGAAAAAAAAAAAACAAGAATGCTTACGTTGTCGGCTAAATATCAAGACGTGTTTGCTTGGTCATATGAGGATATACCAAGGTTAGACCTGTCAATCGTGGTCCACCATCTACCTATGCAAGAAGATGCCAAGCCCAAAAAGCAAAAGTTAAGGAGATTTTAACCTGATGTCTTGTTGAAAAACAAGGAGGAAGTTAAGAAGCTATTGGAAGTTGGGTTCATTAAGGTGTCAGATTATCCGGAATAAGTAGCCAATATTGTTCCAGTAATGAAAAAGAATGGGAAAATCAAAGTATGTGTAGACTTTCGAGATCTCAACTAGGTAACATATCAAAAGGCAATGGTTGCGATCTTTCATGACATGATGCATAAAGAGATAGAAGTGTATGTTGACGATATGATTACGAAATCCAGGGAAGGGGAAGATCATTTAGAACATTTGAGGAAGCTGTTTAATAGGTTAAGGAAGTTCCAGCTAAAGTTGAATCTTGAGAAGTATACTTTTGGAGTGATGTTAAGAAAATTGCTAGGTTTCATAATTAGCTAAAGGGGTATTGAAGCCGATCCTAATAAAGCAAAAGCTATAATTAACATGCCTCCTCATTGTACACTCAAAGAAGTAAAAGGGTAATTGGGTCGTTTGAATTATATAGCTCAATTCATATCTCAACTAACAGACAAAAGCTACCCTTTGTTCAAGTTGTTGAAAAAAAAAATGTAAGGGTCAATTGGAATGAGGAATATGAGGAAGCTTTCACAAAAATTAAAGAATAACTTATGAATCTGCTAGTGTTGGTGGCACCTAAACTTGGGAAGCCATTGTTCTTGTACCTAACCATATTATTGCCTGAATCTATGGGGTCCGTACCTGGTTAGAAGGATGAAGAAGGAAAAGAGTAGGCCGTTTATTATTTGAGTAAGAAGTCCACAAAAGGGAAGCAAAAATACTTGGAAGCCAAAAGAACCTATTGTGCATTGGTTCGAGTCATGCATTGACTCAAACAATATATACTTTACTATAAATCGAGTTAATAACACAACATGACCCCTTAAAGTATTTAGTAAATAAATTGGCTCTCATGGGTAGAGTTTCAAAATGGCAGATGTTGTTGTCAAAATTTGACATCTAATATGTGAACTAAAGCTCAATCAAGGGGTAGGCCTTAGCAAATCAATTAGCAGAGAGTCCCTTTAATGATACCCTTCAAGAAGCATGGGATGAGTTTCTTGATGAAAATATCTTGGCAGTAGAAAGTAGTTTAGATAGTGAAGCAGTTGAGAAATCCTTATGTTGGAAAATGTTATTTGATGGAGCAGCTAATGTATCTAGATGTGGAATTAAGGCGATTTTGGTGTCCCATGAAGGTACATAATTCCCACTGGCCATAAGATTGGCTTTCCTATATACTAATAATATTGCAAAATATGAGGCATTTATTTTGGGACTTAAAATTGCATTGTTTAAAGAGTTACGAGAATTAGAGGTATACAAAGATTCTTTATTGATCATAGGCTAGACTTGGGGTGAGTATAAGATGAATGACCCTAAATTAATGCCTTATCACCACCACTTAGCCAAGTTGATAGCCAAATTCAAAAAGTTTACATTTATGTACATACCAAGGGTTTAAAACCAATTCTATTATGCTCTCACTACTTTAGCATCCATGATTCAAATATTGGGAGGAGTAATAATTCAGCTACATAAGATTGAAGTTGAACAAAAGCCCGCTTTTTGTTTAGCAATGGAAAGTTCATGTCATGAAAATCCTGGGTACCATCATATCAAAACATTCTTGGAACATGAAACTTACCTCGAAGAGGTTAAGAAGAAGGATAAGAAGTTGATTAGAAGATTAGCTAGTCAATACTTGATAAGCGAGTCTACTTTCTATCGACGATCATTTGATGATACACTTTTATAATGTATAGATGAGAAAGAGGCAGAGTTGCTAATAAATGAAGTGCATGAAGGAGTATGTGGCCCCCATATGAATGGCTACATGCTCGCTAAGAAAATTATGAGGATAGGATATTATTGGTTGACTATAGAAGGAGATTGTATCAAACATGTTAGATACTGCCATTTGTGCTAGATCCATGCAAACAAAGTAAATGCTTCGCCTTAAGAATTGCATATGTTATCTGCATTGTGGCCATTTTTTATGTGGGGAATAGACATCATTGGCTTGATCACTCTAAAGGCATCTAACGGGTACTAACAGATACTGGTGGCTATTGATTATTTTAATAAGTGAGTTAAAGCTTCATCCTACTCTAGTGTGATGAAAAGGGTAGTGGTCTAGTTCATCAAGAGAGACATACTAGCTCGATATGGGACACTAGAGATAATTATTACCAATAATGGTATGAACCTATACAATAAATTGATGTTAGAGTTGTACCAGCAATTCAAGATCGTTCATAGAAATTCTACTCCTTATCGGCCTCAAATGAATGGAGTCGTAGAAGCGGCTAACAAGAATATTAAAAGAATTATTGAGAAGATGGCTGTCATATATCGAGATTGGTATGAGATGTTACCGCTTACACTCATGGCTTATCAAACTTCTATCAAAACATCAACATGGGCAACCCCTTACTCTTTGGTATATGGGATATAGGCTGTACTACAAGTGGAAGTCAAAATCCCATCCCTTAAGGTATTGTTAGAAACCCAGTTGGATGAGGCTAATTGGATAAAGAAATGAATTAAGCAGTTGAATTTGATTGATGAGAAGAGATTAGCAGCTTCGTGCCATAACGTCTATTATCAGCAACGAATGGCTAAGGCTTTCAACTAAAAAGTATGACCTTAAAGTTTTGAGAAGGGAAACATGTTGATAAGGAAAACTTTGCCTAATACACATGATTTGAGAGGGAAGTTTGCTTCAAACTATAGAGGTCCTTACATTGTGAAGAAAGTAATGCCTAGGGGAGTTGTGATCTTATCTCAAATGGATGGTCCAGATTTGAAAGACTCAATCAATGCTGACTCATTGAAGATGTACTACCCTTGAAAGATAAATAGAATTTTAGCTCAGATTATGAAATGAAAACAATCTTAATATTACTGTGGTCTCGTTTTCATTTTCTACATGCAAAGTTGGTATTTTTAATGGTCATCGACAATGGGTAATATCTTTAGATCCTTTCTCATTTCGCTAAAAGTCCCTACTTTTCACTTTATCTAAATAAACCTTATACACAAGAAATACAAGAAAAATAAACACTTAATTTGGAATGATGTCAATTGATAAAAATTATCTTAATACTTTATTACAATTCACCCCCCAAAAAGGGGAGATTTGCTTTCTATTTTTTAGGATAGGGCCATGTTTAGAAAGAGTAATGGGTGGCACATAAGTCGCAACTTACTTGAGGGTGGAGGTTTACATGGAAAATCGATTAAGTTGGACTAAAAATTTAAGACATGAATCTTTGCTCAAGAGATGAAGATGTTTCATTTGTTAAAGTTGCCTTCCTAAATGTGTCTTTAATTATAGCATACATGTATTTGTTTCAAGCTTAAATTGCTTTCTAAAAAGAAAAAAAAAAGAGAAGAAGAAAAAGGAAGAAAGAGAGAAAAAGAAAAAAAAAAGGGAGAAAAAAATTTTTAAAAAAAGAAGAAGAAAAAAGGAAAGAAAAGAAAAGAAAAAGGGGTAAAAGAAGATAGAAGAAGAAGAGGAGGAAGAAAGGGTCAAAACCATTGTTTCTAATCGAATTGCTCAAGAAAAGATTTGACTGTTTGGGAACTATCCTTTAGCCAGGTAAGTGGTTCTAAGATTGTACAAAACATTAGATTGCATTTGCATTAGTTCTCTCCTTAGGGATGGTAGCTCAATTTCTAAAACACTTAATCCTTAAAAACTTTAAGGTCAGTTGGCTCCTATAGCATTGTCCTAATTCGTAGTCTCTTAGGGGTTTAGCTAGCTCGTATAGTATAGTCCCAAGCCAAAGTTTCTTAGGCTTCCAACCAACTCATAAAGCGTTGCCCAATTCATGTTCTTTTTAGGCATATAGTTAACTCGTGGAGTACTATCTTTATTCCAATTCTCAAATCCTTAGGGCTTTAGCCATCTCAAGGAACGCTTCACTTGTCTTGATTAGTCAGCTCATTGGGGTACGAACAAGTTTTTTTCATTTTTTAGGGTTTTAGCCAACTCTAGGAGTGCTTACCCATCTTACTCAATTTAGGGCCTTAGCAGCTCGAGGAGTGCTTTGCCCACCTTAGTCAGTCAGCTCATTGGGGCATACCTAAGGTTTCTCATTTTTTAAGGTTTTAGCCAACTCTGGAAGCGCCTACCCATCTCATCCAGTTTAGGGCCATAACCAGCTCAAGGGGTGCTTCACCTGCCTTAGTTAGTCAACTTATTAAGGTATAACTAAGTTTTCTCATTTTTTAGGGTTTTAGCCAACTCTAGGACCGCTTCACCCACTTTGGTTAGTCAGCTCATTAGAGCATGACCAAGTTTTCTCATTTTTTAGGGTTTTGGCCAACTCTTGGAGAGCTTACCCATCTCATCCAATTTAAGGCTTTAGCCTACTAAAGGAGTACTTCGCCCGCCTTAGTTAGTCAGCCCATTAAGGCAGGACTAAGTTTTCTGATTTTTTAATGTTTTAGGCAGCTTTAGGAGAGTTTCCCCGTCTCATCTTGTTTAAGGCCTTAGCATGCCTAAGGACCGCTTTGCCCACCTTAGTTAGTCGGCTCATTAGGGCATGACCAAGTTTTTTCATTATCTTTTATGACTTTAGCCAGTTCAAGGAGCACTTTAGTCGTCTTGGTTATTCAACTCATTAGGGTAGGACAAAGTTTCTTTATCTTTTAAGGTCTTATCTAGCTCAAGAAGAGCTTTGCTTACCTTGGTTAGTTAGCTCATTGAAGCATGACTAAGTTTTCTCAATATCTTTCAGGGCTTTAGCCAGCTCTTAGAGCGCTTACCCATCTCATCTAGTTTAGGGCCTTAACCAGCTTAAGGAGCGCTTCGCTCGCCTTGTTTAGTTAGCTCATTAGGACATGACTAAGTTTTTTCGTTTTTTAGGGTTGTTAGCTCTAAGAGCACTTACCCATCTAATCCAGTTTAAGGCTTTAGCTAGCTCAAGGCACACTTTACCCACCTTGGTTAGTTAGTCCATTAGGGTACGACCAAGTTTTCTCATTTTTTAGGGTTTTATCTAGCTCTAGGATCGCTTACCCATCTCATCTAGTTTAGGGTTTTAGCCATCCCAAGGAGCGCTTTACTTACCTTGGTTAGTTAGCTCAATAGGGTACGACTAAGTTTTCTTAGTTTTTTTAGAGTTTTAGCCAACTCTAGGAGAGCTTACCCATCTCATCCAATTTAGGGCCTTTGCTAGGCTAAGGATCATTTTGGCTACCTTGGTTAATCAGCTCATTGGGGCATGACCAAGTTTTCTCATTTTTTTTGGGGTTTTAGCCAGCACTACGAGAGTTTACCCATCTCATCCAGTTTAAGGCCTTAGCCAACTTAAGGAGGGCTACCTTGGTTAGACAACTCATTTGGGTACGACCATGTTTTCTCATTTTTAGGATTTTAGCCAGCTCTAGGAACGCTTACCCATCTCATCTAGTTTAGGGCCTTAGCCAGCTCAAGGAACGCTTCGCCCGCTTTGGTTAGTCAGCTCATTGGGCCATGACCAAGTTTTCTCATTTTTTTGGGTTTTAGCTAACTCTAGGAGTACTTACCTATCTCATCCGGTTTAGGGCCTTAGTCAGCTTAAGAAGTACTTTGCCCACCTTAGTTAGTAAGCTCATTACGGTACAACCAAGTTTTCTCATTTTTTAGGGTTTTGGCTAGCTTTAAGAGCACTTACTCATCTCATCCAGCTTAGGGCCATAGCCTGCTTAAGGGGTACTTCGTCCACCTTAGTTTTTTAGCCATTTAGGGCATGACTAAGTTTTCTCAATTTTTAGGGTTTTAGCTAACTCTAGGAGTGCTCTTCTAGTTTAGGGCCTTAGCAAGCTCAAGGAGTGCTTCGCTTATCTTAGTTATTTAGCTCATTAAGGCACAACCAAGTTTTTTCATTAACTTTTAGGACTTTAGCTAGCTTAAGGAGTGCTTCACCTACCTTGGTTAGTTAACTCATTGGGGCAAGACCATGTTCCTTTATCTTTTAGGGTCTTAGCCAGCTCAAGGAGCACTTTACCCACCTTGGTTAGTCAGCTCATTGGGGTATGAATAAGTTTTCTCATCATCTTTTAGGGTTTTTAGTAGCTTAACGAGCGTTTCACCCACCTTGGTTTATCAGCTCATTAGGGCATAACCAAGCTTTCTCAATTTAGTTTTAGGTCTTGGCCAACTTAAGGAGCACTTTGCCTATCTTGGTTAGTCAGCTCAATGGGGTACAACCAAGTTTTCTCAATTCAGCTTTGCGTCTTAGCCAACTTGAGGAGTGCTTCATCTATCTTGGTTAGTCAGCTCATTGGGGTACGACCAAGTTTTCTCAATTGAAATTTAATCTTAGACAACTTAAGGAGCACTTTACCCGACTTAGTTAGTCAGCTCATTAGGGTTCGACTAAGTTTTCTCAATTCAGTTTAGGGTATTATCCAGCTCTAATAATGCTTACCCATTTCATCTAGTTTAAGGCCTTAGCCAGCTCAATGAGTACTTCGCCTGCCTCTGTTCGTCAACTCATTAGGGCAAGACCAAGTTTTCTCATTTATTAGGGTTTTAGCTAGCTCTAGGAGCGATTCACCTGCCTTGGTTAGTCAACTCATTAGGGTACGACCAAGTTTTCCCATTTTTTAGGGTTTTAGCCAACTCTAAGTATGCTTACCCATCTCATCTAGTTTAAGGCCTTAGCTAACTTAAGGAGTGCTTCGCCCGCCTAAGTTAGTCAGCTCGTTAAGACACGATTAAGTTTTTTCAATTTTCAAGGTTTTAGCCAGCTCTAGGAGCGCTTACCCATCTCATCCAATTTAGGGCCTTTGTTAAGCCAAGGATCACTTTGGCCACCTTGGTTAGTTAGCTCATTGGGCACGACTAAGTTTTCTCTTTTTTTTTGGGGGTTTTAGCTAACACTATGAGAGTTTACCCATCTCATCCAGTTTAGGGCCTTAGTTAGCTTAAGGAGCGCTTCGCCTGCCTTGGTAGTCAACGCATTTGGGTACGACTAAGTTTTCTCATTTTTTAGGGTTTTAGCCAGCTCTAGGAATGCTTACCCATCTCATCTAGTTTAGGGCCTTAGCTAGCTCAAAGAGCGCTTCGCCCGCCTTGGTTGTCAGCTCATTGGGGTATGATTAAGTTTTTTCATTATCTTTTAGGTCATTAGCTAGCTCAAGGAGTGCTTTACCTACCTTAGTTAGTTAACTCATTTTTATCTTTTAGGGTCTTAACCAGCTCAGGGAGTGTTTTGCCTACCATGGTTAGTTAGCTCATTGTGGCATGACTAAGTTTTCTCATTATCTTTTAGGGCTTAAGGCAACTTAAGGAGCGATTCGCCCGCTTTGGTTAGTCAATTCATTGGCGAACGACCAAGTTTTCTCATTTTTTAGGGTTTTAGCCAGCTTTAGGAGAGCTTACCTATCTTATCTAGTTTAGGGCCTTAACCAGCTCAAGGAGTGCTTCACTTGGTATGGTTACTAAGCTCATTAAGGTAGAACTAAGTTTTCTCAGTTTTTAAGGTTTTGGCCAACTCTTGGAGCGTTTACCCATCTCATCTAGCTTAGGGCCTTAGCCAGCTCAAGGGGTGCTTCTCTCGCCTTAGTTAGTCAGCCCATTAGGGTACGACCAAGTTTTCTCAATTTTTACGTTTTTAGCCAACTCAAGAGCGCTTACACATCTCATCTAGTTTAGGGCCTTAGCTAACTTAATGAATGCTTTACTCACCTTGGTTAGTCAACCCAATAAGGGATGACTAAGTTTTCTCATTTTTTTAAGGTTTTAGCTAGCTTTAAGAGCACTTACCCATCTCATCTAGCTTAGTGCCTTAGCCTTCTCAATGAACGCTTCACCAGCCTTGGTTAGTTAGCTTATTGGGGCATGACCAAGTTTTTCATTATCTTTTAGGACTTTAGCTAGCTTGAGGAACGCTTCACCCGCCTTAGTTAGTCAACTCATTGGAGCAAGACTAAGTTCCTTTATCTTTTAGGCTAGTTTCCAACTTAAGGAGAGCTTCGCCCACCATGGTTAGTTAGCTCTTTAGGGTACCAACTAAGTTTTCATGTTATCTTTTAAGGCTTAAGCTAGCTTAAGGAGTGCTTTTCTCACCTTAGTTAGTCAGCTCATTGGGGCATGACCAAGTTTTCTTAATTCAGATTTGGGTCTTAGCTTGCTCAAGGTATGCTTCGCCTTCCTTAGTTAGTCAACTCATTAGGGTACGACCAAATTTTCTCATTCAGTTTAAGTTATAGCCAACTCTAGGAGTGCTTACTCATCTATTCCAGTTTAGCGCATTAGCTAGTTGATTGTGTGCTTTACCTACCTCGGTTAGACTATTCATTAGGGTACAACCAAGTTTTCTCATTCTATAAGGTTTTAGCTAGCTCTAGAAGCACTTACCCATCTCATCTAGTTTAAGGATTTTGCTTGCTCAAGGAGCACTTCACCTACCTTGGTTAGTCAACTCATTAGGGTATAACCAAGTTTTCTTAGTTTTTATAGAGTTTTAGCCAACTCTAGGAGTGCTTACCCATCTCATCCAATTTAGGGCCTTTGTCAACTCAAGTAGCACTTTGCCCACCATGGTTAGTTAGCTTGTTAGGGTACAACTAAGTTTTCTCATTTTTTAGGGTTTTAAGCAACTTTAGGAGAGCTTACCCATCTCATTTAGTTTAGGGACTTAGCAAGCTTAAGGAGTGCTTCGCCTGCCTTGGTTTGTTAGCTCCTTAGGGCACAACCAAGTTTTTTCATTATCTTTTTAGACATTAGCCAACTCAGGGAGCACTTCACCTACCTTGGTTAGTCAACTCGTTAGGGTAGGACTAAGTTTCTTTATCTTTTAAGGACTTAGCTAGCTGAAGGAGGGCTTCACGTACCTTAGTTAGTTAGCTCATTAGGGTACGAGTAAGTTTTCTCATTGTCTTTCAAGGCTTAAGCCAACTCAAGGAGTGCTTCGCCTACCTTTTTTAGTCAGCTTATTGGAGCACAACCAAGTTTTCTGAATTTAACTTTGGGTCTTAGCCAGCTTAAGGAGCGCTTCGCCTACCTTGGTTTGTCAGCACAATGGGGAAGGACTAAGTTTTGTGAATTCAGTTTAGGGTTTTAGCCAAATCTAGGAACGGTTACCCATCTCATCTAATTTAGGGATTTAGCTAACTTAACAAGCATTTTTCCCGCCTTAGTTAGTCAGCTCATTAGGGTACGTCCAAGTATTTTAGAGTTTTAGCAAGCTCAAGGAGCGCCTCGCCTACCTTAGTTAGTAAGCTCATTAGGGTACGACTAGGTTTTCTCTTTTTTTAGGGTTTTAGCCAGCTCAAGGAGTACTTACCCATCTCATCAATTTAGGGCCTTAGCTAGCTTAAGGAGCGCTTCGCCCACTTTGGTTAGTGAACTCATTGGGGAACGACCAAGTTTTCTCTTTTTCTTAAGGTTTTAGCTAACTCTATGAGCACTTACCTAACTTATCCAGTTTATGGCCTTAGCCAGCTCAAGGAGTGCTTCGTTCGCTATGGTTACTGGGCATATTAAGGCACAACTAAGTTTTCTCATTTTTTAGGGTTTTAGCCAGCTCTTGGAGCACTTACCCATCTGATCTAACTTAGGGCCTTTGCTTACTCAAGGGGTACTTTACTTGCCTTGGTTTGTCAGCTAATTAGGGCACGATTAACTTTTATCATATTTTAGGTTTTTAGCTAGCTTTAGGAGCACTTACCCATCTCATCTAGTTTAGGGTCTTAGCAAGCTCAAGGAGCATTTCGCTCGCCTTGGTTATCCAACTCATTATGGTACGACCTTGTTTTTCCATTATCTTTTAAGACTTTAGCTAGCTTAAGGAGTGATTTACTTACCTTGGTTATCTTTTAGGGTCTTAGCCAGCTTAAAGAGCACTTCGCCTACCTTGGTTAGTCAACTCATTGGGACATGACTAAGTTTTCTCATTATCTTTTAAGGCTTAAGTCAGCTCATGGAGTGCTTCGTCCACCTTAGTTAGTCAGCTCATTAGGGCATGACCAAGTTTTCTCAATTTAGCTTTGGGTCTTAACCAGCTCAAAGAGCACTTCGTTTGCCTTGGTTAGTTATCTCATTAGGTACGACCAAGTTTTCTCAATTCAATTTAGGGTTTTATCTAACTTTAGGAGCGCTTACCTATCTTATCCAATTTAGGGCTTTAGCCCGCTCAACAAGCATTTTGCCCGCCTTGGTTAGTCAACTTAGTGGGGTACAATGAAGTTTTCTTAGTTTTTTAGAGTTTTAGCCAGTTTAAGGAGTGCTTCACCTACCTTGGTTAGTCAGCTCATTAGGGTATGACTAGGTTTTCCCATTTTTTTATGGTTTTATGCAGCTTTAAGA
The DNA here is from genome assembly GCA_024138005.1 of Lumnitzera racemosa. Classification (NCBI taxonomy): domain Eukaryota; kingdom Viridiplantae; phylum Streptophyta; class Magnoliopsida; order Myrtales; family Combretaceae; genus Lumnitzera; species Lumnitzera racemosa. The sequence continues at coordinate 50,684,564 of JAMXBC010000007.1, forward strand.
GTATTTACCCATCTCATCCACTTTAGGGCCTTAGCTAACTCAAGAAGCACTTTGCCCACCTTGGTTAGTCAGCTTAATGGGGTACAGTTAAGCTTTCTCACTTTTTAGGGTTTTAGCTAGCTTTAGGAGCACTTATCCTTCTCATCCAATTTAGTGCCTTAACCAGCTCAAGTAGCACTTTGCTCACCTTAGTTAGTCAGCTTATAGGAGCACGACCAAGTTTTCTCATTTTTTAGGGTTTTAGCTAACTCTAAGAGCGTTAACTTATCTCATCCAATTTGAAGCCTTCGCCAGCTCAAGGAGCGCTTCGGCTGCCTTGGTTAGTCCACTTATTAGGGCACGACCAAGTTTTTTCATTATTTAGGGTTTTAGCTAGCTCTAGGAGCACTTACCTATCTCATCTAATTTAAGGCTTTAGCTAGCTCAACAAACGCTTCGCCCTCCTTAGTTAGTCAGCTCGTTAGGGTATGACCAAGTTTTCTTAGTTTTTCTAGAGTTTTAGTCAACTCAAGGAGTACTTTGCCTACCTTGGTTAGTTAGCTCATTAAGGTACGACAAGGTTTTCTCATTTTTTAGGGTTTTAGCTAGCTTTAGGAGTGCTTACCTATCTCATCCAGTTTAAGGCCTTAACCAGCTCAAGGAACGCTTCACCTGCCTTAATTAGTCAGCTCATTAGGGTATGGCTAAGTTTTCTCATTTTTTAGGGCTTTAGCTAGGTCTAGGAGCGCTTACACATCTCATCCAATTAATGGCCTTAGCCAACTTAAGGAGCACTTTTCCTGCCTTAGTTAGTTAGCTCATTAGGGTAAAACCAAGTTTTCTCATTTTTTTAGGGTTTTAGCCAACTCTAGGAGCACTTACCTCTCTCATCCAATTTAAGGCTTTAGCCGGCTCAAAGAGCACTTTGCCTAGCTTGGTTAGTCTGCTTATTAGGGTACGACTAAGTTTTTTCATTATTTAGGGTTTTAGTTAGCTCTAAGAATGCTTACCCATCTCATTTAATTTAGGGCCATTGCCAACTCAAGGTGTGCTTTGCCCACCTTGGTTAGTTAACTCATTAGGGTATGACCAAGTTTTCTCATTTTTTAAGGTTTTAGTCAGCTCTAGGAGCGCTTACCCATCTCATCTAATTTACGGCTTTAGCCAGCTCAAGAAGCACTTTGCTTGCCTTAGTTAGTCAACTCAATAGGGCATAACCAAGTTTTTTCATTATCTTTTAGGACTTTAGCCAACTCAATGAGCACTTCACCTACCTTAGTTAGTCAACTCATTTGGGCATGACCAAGTTTCTATATCTTTTAGGGTCTTAGCCAGCTTAAAGGGCGCTTCACCTACCTTTGTTAGTCAGCTCACTAGGGCACGGCTAAGTTTTCTCGTTATCTTTTAGGGCTTTAGCTAACTCAAGGAGCGCTTTGCCTATCTTAGTTAGTCAGGTCATTGGGGCACAACTAAGTTTTCTCAATTCAATTTAGGGTCTTAGCTAGCTTAAGGTAGGTTTCGCCCAGCTTGATTAGTCAACTCACTAAGGCACAACCAAGTTTTCTCAATTCATTTTTAGTTCTTAACTAGCTTAAGGAGTGCTTTAACCACCTTAGTTAGTCTGTCTATAGGGGGTATAACCATGTTCTCATTATTCACTTTAAGCTTCTTACCAGCACATAAGGGCATTACCCTTACTATTCTTCGTTTCAAGCTTATTGTCATTAAATCCTCAACTAGCTAGTCATAGCGCTTCTTAGGATAGTCAATCCCAAAGCAAAAGTGGTGTCACTTTTATCTTTATGGTAAAGTTTTATTCAAACTTCACTATAAAGAGGGGTAACTGTAGATACCTAATTTTCACCCTCTATAGTCCTAATTTTTTTTATAGGGTCCTAATTAAAAATAATAATAAATAAATAAAATGAAAAAATTGAAAATTGATGAAATTAAAAAAAATTAATTAGAAAAGAAAAGTTATTATAAAAGATTATTTTAGATTTTTAGAAAGTAAATTATTTTAGAGTCAATTAGATTAGTTTTGCTCTAGTTCAAATAGCTTTAAAGAGTTGTATGGTTTAAGTATAATTTAATTATACAAAATATCAAGGTATAAGCTAATGGCCTAATGGATAAGTATTAGAGCATGAGCACTTATGTACATTTTATTTTTGTTTCATTTTTACAAAAAGCCAATTGAACGTACAAGATTCATATTTAAGCAAATCTTTTGAATCAAATTGAATTTGAATCATTATAAAATATTTAAATCTAGTTTAAATTTTAGCAAATTGGATTTGAATCAATATAAATGATTTGGATCTAATTTAATTTTTATAAAAACATATTGAAATCAAAATAGGATATTCGATTTGATACGATTTGTTTTGTACTCGATAAATACGGATCTTGTAGAATAAAATGAGGCAATTTTTACACACACCATACCCAAAAAGAGAAAAGATCCTTCACCATCCACTGTGTGAAATTAAACAAATTACACATAACTCCAAAATGCACATGAAGCTATGCACATGGTAAGCCCAAACACGTGTTGTCCTCCATCATAAACAGCAGCACTATCCCTCGTATGAAGTCCACGCACAAGAAACCGAAGCATGTCTAGGAGCTCCCATCTACATCCAACCGATGGACATCCCGTACATCAACATGCTTGAAGTCTACACAATCCGCACAAGTTGAGCCCAATTCGATCAACAGTAGTGAAGCAAACTCAAGTAGAACTCTACTACATTGCTAGTAGCAAGTCTACTCCAAATTCCTATCCATGACACATCTAACTCGTCCCCTTCACACCACTGTCTAACATATTGTCGATGATTTGATCTAAATTCAACGTAATGCCTAGCCAACGCCCTATGATCGCCAAGACAAGCTCCATACCACTCCACTATCAACATAACTTTAGTAGCTCACAACGGCAATCAGCAACTCGTACAATGTAGCAGCCACGCCCTAACCAACAATCACTGTGAACCCGATGCCCTAACCAATGAGACTACACTAAACTCCAGTCTACTAATAGCTTCATGCACACTTCCACACATAATAGCAATCCTCCTCAACAACCAGATCTACACAGACACATGCTTGACAGTAAACAGCTTAGACTTCCCCTCTATCCGATCAATAGCACCAATTGCTTAACGATCACCATGCCATATAGCAAATTCAACCCCTATCCAAGTAACTGCCCAGCCTACACTGACCCTTTACTAATCAGACCACACGCCCACACGACAATCCTATTGTCATACACGTAACACACTCTACATAGGTAATGACGCCACTATGCTCCTCACTGCTGTACCGTACTTATCCATACTATCCAACAAAGCAAACCACACTAATCACCAACAAGCTCCACACACACGTGATTCACAAACAGCCTCCACACTACAATCAAAACCAAGTTTAAGTTTGGTCTTCTTCAAGTTTTTTTTTTATTTTATTTGTTTCTTCATTTATTTTTTTATTGTTGTTCATATTATTCTATTAGTTAGTCAGTTAGGTTCATAACATGATATATAGTTCTATATATTAGTTTAGAGATTTTTTTTTTTTAGGTTTGTAGGGGTTCCTCACATAGAAAACTATTTTTATTTTTAGCTTAGGTGTTTTAGCATCAAGATCATTAGGATTCCTCATATAGAAAACTAATTTTTTAAATATAAAATTAATAAAAGATCCCTTTAAATAAGAATAATAATATTAATAATAACAATAATAAATAAGATTTTTAAAGCATCTCTTTATAAAATAAAATCACTCAAGAATTAGGACCCTTTAGATTTTTTTTTGAATAAGCTGAATCAACTAAAACGTAAATCTAATCGATTTTCAAAATTAAAATCAAACAACACAGTAAAAGTTTTTGGAAAGAACTACGGTCGTCTAATCCTAACTAGCGAGTACATAAGTACCTTTCGGGTAAAGATAAAATCTGTAGAAATCTAGGTTCTTTTTTTCTTTTGGTTTTTATTTTTCATTTTTTTTCTTAGAAATATTAAAAAAGATAATGTAGAGAATAAACCTAATTTCGGTAAATAGATAGTGGTATCTGTTAGGGTTTAATAGGTTAGCCTCCAGCTTTTGAACTCTCTAGTTTTTCATTCAAATTGAAATAAAAAATCGGTAGCTAAATCATAGTTAATTCACCAAATTGATTGGGGTTTCTTTTCTTTTTCCCGACTTTGGTCGGGTGGTGACTCCAAAAATTTATCTAAATAAAAAATTGCAATTTCTCGATTTCTTTAGTTAAAGATTAATAGTAACTAGGTTTAGGTTTAGTATTAATCAAAAAATAGGAAATCAAATTAAATAAATGGAAAACCGAAAAATTTAGGCTTGACACACATCGCAAGGAATCTCATTTGAGTAATTTCCAATAGTAATTAGCAGTAGCACTTACTGAATGACATGCAGTGTTCCCTTCTCACTCAACCAACGTAACTTATAAAGCCTCAGATGTATGGTAGTCGACAACTTCAACTTTGTAATCAGATTTACTAATGCCACATTGGTGCAACTTCCACTACCTAAAATTAGCGTACACACTTGACCATTCACCTTGCAGGTAATATGAAATAAGTTCTCCCTTTGCTCCCCCTTACGTGAGGGTTGCAAGTTCATTGCTCATTAAACAACCAAGATCAATTGGTCCAAGTCCTTAGCAAACATGTCCTTCTCAATTGGTTCATTATCATGAGAAACTTCTCTTTCTAGAAGGCTTTTCACCTCAGGTTCCTCATTAATACTCTCCACTTTTAGCTTCAGAACATCTCCTTTGATGGCCATAGTTCTTCAATTCGGGGCATTGAGCAGCCATATGTCCAAACCTTTAGCACTTGAAGCATTTGATCTGGCTCGTCTTCCTACTAAATCCATGCCTTTTCTCATAAGTTTAGGTTAGCCCTTCTGTTTGACTTAGACATCCATCTTTCAGATCGACTCGGTACTTGACTAAGTTTAATGACTTCTCTATCCTAGTTAGTTAGTCGGTAGTTTGGTCGATACTCGACTTCTTTTCTACCTCTCTACTCATTGAGCTATTTGAATGGCTTCATCCATTGTGATGATTTGTTGGAGTTCTACAATGTCTCAAATGTCATCTCTTAATCTAATAAGGAACATGGAGATGGTTTGAGTTAGTGGTTCCCCCACTTCACAGCGGATCATTAGCATTTGAAATTCTTAGACATAGTCATTAACAGTTCAGCCTCCTTATCTCAACTCTTGTAATTAGGTAATAGTATCTTGTAGATAAGTATCTAGCATGAATCTGTTTCTAAGTATTCTCTTCATCTTAAGCTATGTATTAATCTCTCTATATCCTCTCACCTCCTCACAGCTTAGAAATTTTTCCACTAAATGGCGGCATATTCGATGAACTCAACAATAGCAATTCTAACTTTCTCGTAATCCTTATATTGGTAATAGTCAAAAACATGTTCTACTTTCTCCTCCTAATCCAAGTAATCATCCGCACTTCCAGAACCATTGAAACTCATAATCCAAAGCTTCACATAATTAGAGGCTCTAGGTGCATGAGCTCGTTCTTCTTCTTCAAAGTACTTTCCCTCATCCTCTTCTCCCAAATCTCCTAAGTCAATCCTTCTCCTTATTTGTCCACTACTCCTCCACCTCGAACTTATTGTGCTAGGTTCTAACCTCTTATAGGTCGAGCAGCATGTGGGGTGTTATGGGTGGCTTAAGCAAGTTGGTAAGCCAATGCATGAACAGCTCAGGTTAAGTCCATCAAGAGTTTAGCTACTTTGTTAAGTCTCTCATCCATGCTCCTTAGAGTTCCTTGAGATTGTTGGCTATGGTGGATACTACTACTATTGTCATATCTAACACTAGCAATAACACTTGGGTCAATCATCTTCCTTAAAATAGAGTATAAACATGGTACTTTGAGAACAAACTACTACAATCTAAATGAAAACCTCCACTTTGATACCTAGATGGTGCAAACCATAACTAAGAACAGACAAGGTCGGGTGCTGGATAGGTCCAAGCTTGCCAAAAGCTTGAAAAAGTGATAAGGAAATGCATGAAAAACATAAATGAAAAAAAAGTAAGCAAACCCATGAACAGCTCTAAAAGATATGACACACTAATGGAATTTTTAAGGACTCATAGTACAACTCGATATGACGTATGAATTGGTCTAATGAGGTTACTTGCCACCTAGGTTTGCTTAAGGGTTAGGATAAAAGTGAAATAAAAGTAAATAATCAATGTTTATGAGAGGAAGAATATTCAGTGTATTTATAGTAATCTGCATTGTGGCTACATGTACAAGGGGTATTTATACTCGAGAATTGAATTCAACTTGCCTAAAAGGGAAAAGACACAAAAGAGTATTGCCCTAAAAAAGTAATGTACAAGAATACAAAAGGGTAAAAATAAATATTCAATAAAAACAATGATTGATGTAGCAGATGCTACATATGGCAAAGATACATTGGTGATGGCATTGGAAAATGTAGATAAAAGAATACGATTAGGTTGCTTATCCCAGCAAGGGTGACTGAGGATTAGTCTAGGGTCTATCTCTTATCCTCTTGACAAGGGTGATGCAAAGAAATTGGTCAGTCTAGGCATGAGTGAGTAAGCGTGCAAGGCCAGGTATCTATCTTGACAGTCTACTATTTAGCACAAAGCTTCTAAGAGATTAGTAGTCATTCGGCTAGACATGCAAAGTGGCATAGTAAAGAGATACCCGGCTTCTGTAGGAGTTAGCTAGAGCTGGAGTATCTGCCTTACCAGCCCCTTTAATCTTCAGGCATGGCTGCCAGTCAAAGGCCTAGTAATCTAATTCCTATCAATAACTATCTTGATTTAGGATGAATTTCTTCATGTATTAAGCATTATGAGAGTAGAAAATGAAAGTGAGTTGAATTATGAGCTTCAATTGATAGAAATGAGAGGGAGATGAGTTATCAGCTTACTAGGAGGGACATGAGAGGCAAACATTACAAACATAAGAGGAGAGCAGACACTATCTTTTATTACTAACCCTTTTGTATTGCAAGTATATCTTAAGCTTGTAGTAAAGGAGATGATGAACATCCAATGTTGCTTCCTAGTGCTATTGACTAATAGAAGACATTATGAATGGATAGACGCATTGTATGATAAATGATACTCAGAGTTTACCATTTTATCTTCAAATAAAAGGTGCCTGTTCGATCCCATTAAAGTCTACATTATACGATTGCCTAATTTGAAGGAAAATAAAAGACAACCCTAAGTGGATGGTAAGCATTGAGACCTAAAGCTAAGGAAATCAATTTCTTTAAATTTTTATTCATTACATGTTTGTATTAGTTTATAAGTTTGTATCAATTTTAGGATTACTTTAGTATATTGAAATGAATATTTCATGGAACTAAGACTTTAAATTATAGATAGTATTTCTTGGAGACAAAGATTAAGCATAAGAAGCAAGCCATCTTGACACATGAAGGGAAGAATCAAACTCCTATTGAATTGGCTAGATGGAGGCTTCCTAAGCTGGCTTGGTGGTATCAATCTAAGATAAGTACTGTGGATCTCCTTGGAACCAGTTTATCGATTCTCATCTAAAATAGCTACTAGCGATAATCCATATAAACTGGCTTGATAGTCTTGTTACGAGCTGACTTGATGATGATTTGAATATAAGGCTTCATTATTTATAAACTAAGCTCCCTCATCGGCTTAATGGCTCAACCTTTCCCCTTATGTATAATTGTTATTTCATTTTACATTATATTACTAAATTGCCATAAAAAAATCATATTAAAAACCCTTTGCAAATGCATTTGAGGATGTCATTAAGAAATACATAGAAACCCATTTTGAGAATTTCTCTCTCAAACACTCTTTTCAATCTTCAATAGTGGTGAGTGAATTCTTTGTTTGATCTAGTGTGAGCCATATCATTAGGTCCTTTAAGCAAGTGAAATCCTTTATGTGAGTCATATCTATGAGAGTTTCACTCAAAACCCTATCCTTAATAATCTAAAACCTTAATTTTATGAATTAAAGCAAGGTGATTTCACTAGTTGATTTTGCATGATATCTTAATCCCTAGTTAGGCATATAAACCTAATGGTCATATTGTAAACCCTACTTTTAATGAGACTATGATTTGATTAAGAGTACTTCTTGAACGTTCCTAAGGATCAACTAAACTAAGAACTCAAGTTTAGAATTAGAAAAAAACTTATTTTTCCAATTTAAAAGCCTATTATTGATAAAACCTAAACTTGAAAAACTACAAACTCTAAAGTCACCCAAAAACCCTAAACCTTAAAACCATTAAGGACTTTTAACCCTAAGGGACTAAATGATAATTTAATTTGAATAATTTCATTCAACTCTAGAAAATTTCATAATTTTATAAGAATTGAATCATAATTTACAAAACAATTCAAGAAGTAAATCTTAAAACAATTCCCTATAAAACAATGCTCTTATCTTCATGCCTAAGCCTTACATATAAATAAGTAGACCAACCAATCATCTTAGATGACTTATCAATTGAAATTTGGAATCATTTATCAATTGATAACTTATCAAAATCTAGTAATAAGACACTTTCCTTATCACTACTTCACTTATACTACATATGGACAAATTATCACAAGTTTCACATGCTTAACTTTGATAAATGAGACAAGACAATTCCATGCCTAAAAGGACACTATATGGCCGGTTGTATAAGCTAGAAAAGGGGGGTCATACTCTTGTCTTTCATCCATCAATCACTTTATCTTACACTCCACTATTCATCCCTTAATGCTTACATCATCAATAGTTGCAATTGTTAACTTTTGTGTATACTACAAGACAATAAAATTAAGCTTTTTAAACATACAATCATCCCATTCCCAACCAGCTACTCTTTCATCATTTTCTCTCACTTCTAATTTCATTTTCACTTCTTTTTTCCTTCACTTGAAACCAACCCAAAAGTGGAAACACCAATACCCCACAAATCCTTCAACTTTGTTGCTACTTCTAAGATTCCACTCACGGCACTTTCAACTCTTTCTCATGTCTATCTTTCCCAACATTCAAAGCTTCTTTAGGACTCTTAGAACACTCCCTAAGCTCCACTTCAAAGGACCAAAATTCGGGTTTCAAAAAGGTGTAAAAGGAGGAAGTAATATAAAGAGTATAAGTGGAATCTTAGTGCACAACCTCCATGCTTTTGCTTTAAGGACAAGTAAATGTTTCTTTGTGTTAGTAGGTTAGTATTCTTGTTAGGAGATAGGAGACTACGATTTCTTGAAGATATGAGTATGATCATAAGTTGATATAGCATCAAAGGCCACTCTAAGAAACAAACTAATGAAACCCTTACATGAAGTTGCAATATGAACATGTAAAGTTGGTATTTTATACAAATATTTGTTTAACAGTTTAAATGAAAGGTTTTAAGTTTAGAGAATCTTCAAATGAGAACTTGAATGGAAAAGAAATATGCTAGATGTGAAGATTCAAAGGTCATTTAGGTGTTGATTTTACTTCTATTAAGTTAAACATGCTCAAATCTAGACTTAAGTTAAGGAAAAATCCATCACATGAAGTTTTATGAGAAAACCAACTTTATTAGACATGAATTATGATATGGAAGTTGTAATAAGTATGAGATCTACTATTTTCATGAAAAGTATGAGACAAATAACCCTCTCATGGAAAAGAAGTCAAGTTAAGATTTGAATATAAGTAACCTAGGTTCATGGTCTAATATCTAAACTTAAGAAAATGATGAAACAAGTTGGAAAACCAAGTTGAAAGCTCTTATAGTCAAATCGAATAGATTTGGAACATCCTTAAAGGACACTTAAAAATATGATAAAAGTAAGTAAACAAAGTAAAAATACCAACCAAGGTAAGTATGATAAGTATATTAAGCTTAAAACTCAAAACCAAGCTTAAAACTTCCAAAACGAGCCTCATACACCAAGTTGAACCACCCTTAAACTTCTAATCAGAAACTTAACACATCAATAAGAGTTGTTTTAAGAATCTTAAGAAACCCACAAGTCACTCCCTGAGCCCAAGAAAGTGGTTAAATTTGAGTCGGATAAAAAACAAGCTCATTTGACAACTTAAGCCCACTTAAGAGCTCAAGAAGTGGTTGTTAGCCTTAGGAGTATAAATCGAAGTTGTAAATCTAACCTCAAGGAGTATTTTGAGCTTAGAAAGAAATCTTAAGGTTAAGCTCAAAATATTTCCCAAGTTACCAGAAAGCCCATTAACTAAACAAAGCCTAAAAGCTCTCTAAACCATGAGGACCATTACTGTTTTGACCTATGGATAGATCTATGTGCCTCATCTCCAAAATCTAACCTCACCACGTTAAAGTACACTTGAAAATGATGAAGATTGACTATAGGATCATAAAAATCGGGCTTAAAACGAAATTGTTATATGCGATTGAACTTTTAAATAAAACTGAGAAAAATACGAAAACTAGTTAAGAGTATAACTTAAGGGGTTTTAGCTTAGTTTCTTAAGTTTTATTTCAATCCCTTATAGTATTACAATTTCATTGACTAGGGGACCTTACGTTTAGAGACAACCTACCCTCGAACAACTTTGATTCACTCACATGGCGGAGTGAGTAAATTTCCGATGACTCTTTACTTGATTTTGTTTGTAGAATAGATGTACATAAATTTATATAATTATAAATTTAGATACTTGTGGGATATGGGAAATGTATGTGTGTAAATTTGTGAAGTGAATGCTATGGCTTGTTAATTATATAATAATGGGAATTATTGTGATAATTTATATGTGCAATTGTATGGAATGAAATGGTCAAATCACCTTAAAAATCAGGTTAACCACTTATATGATTAAGAAATTAAATAGATCATGCATTCCGTATAATTGCATTCAGATAACATTAACTACTGCTTCACATAGAAGATGGGAAGAGACTCACAAGAGGAAGGCCTCTTGCAGAATTGAGCACTAGCTATGTCATCATTGTATTAAGTTTGTCCTAAGCTGATGAGCTTATTAGGCGTCGGAAGATACTAACTGTCGGCAAGGGGCTGTGTCTTGTAGCTTTTGCTTAGGGCATGTGTTTATGGATTATGGAGGCCACCACACCACTAAACTTGGAATTTTAAAAATATGATTTGTTATTCAATAAAGAAAGTATATACATATATATATATATATAGTTTTATTTTAGCTTAAGCAAAATAGTACAAATGAAATAAAACCCAAGGTCTAGAACTCGGATTTTGGTTTGGGTCAATTAATTATTTTTAAACCCCAACTATAGGGGGTATAATTTTGAGTTGTATGCAATTCCTAAGCTACTGCATGCGTTGTTTGGCATACTAATTGTTCATGTATTTATATGATTTTGCATCTAATAAATTTTCACCATGCGGTATTGATGAGGGTATTTATCTTACTAAGCTTAAGCTTATACCCCGATAGATTTCTTTTGTTGCTAGAAAACCTCTTTGCTAATCTGAACTGAGGCATACCCTAGTGAGTCTTGTGTAGAGATAAGTTAGAGCATAGAGGAGATTTTTTAAAAACTTTTGTAGATAGTTATTTACTTTTATTTTATTCATAACATAGTTTAAAGTTTATAATGCAGTTCCTATTGTGAACTGCAGTTGTTTGTAATATTCTTTTGGTGGAACTTATGAGTCTATACGTTTATTTAGTTAATTTACACCATAGAAGTTAATTTTACTTAAAATTGCTCTATATTACTCATCTATGGGCCTAATAGTAACGTATAGTGGAAAGAGCCTTGTGTATCGTATTAAAGGCTTACGATCAGTAAGGAGGTTGATAGTAGACCTTTATACAGTACATAGCAGCCTGCCACGATAATGGTACCATTGGGTCATGATACATATGTCAACAAATCCTTTCAAGATTACCTTTCATGCTTCAACATCACTATGCTTAAGATTACAAGTCTCAACTTGAATGATGCATTCAATGCAACCAAGGGGTCAAAAGGCCACTATTAATTCTTTTACATGCTCTTAAAGAAGAGGCCTACTACCTTCTCTAAGCTCTAATAAAAGGCCACTAAATATATGACTTAGGAAGACAATAGTAGCATTAGGGGGCAACTAAAACAATAGCCAATGTGAAGCACCATATTTTAGCAATTAGGTTTCGATTGGTCAATTGAAGGCATTTTTGCAATTTGTCCGATTAAGCAAGATTGTTGCGATGACATAGATATTAGACAAAATAACATTATGATTTTAGATTAGGAATGTCTATCAACAAAATAGTAATATAGTTAAAAAGGTATTCTTATTATAATATTATAAGTAATTTTCATTGCTAACACGAAATTAGTACCGATAATTAGCAAATTGGTAGAGATAAAATACTACGATACCAAACATACACAAAAATGCTACAAAATAATACAGGGAGTTATCAGTGTAGATCAAATGTAATTAATACACATGTATATGTATTATATATATATATATATATATATATTTATTTTACTAAAAAATAATAATATGCAAAATAAGGGATTATTTAATTTATAAAATTATACTTGTTAATTACCTACTTAGACTTGGAAAGTCATAAAAACCTTAAAGCCAGTTGCATTTGAAACTTTTGTTTCCTTAGAGGAGAGAAAAAAAAACAATTAGTTGAAGAATTGGGCTTATGTATTGAAGAATTAAGAGAGATAGGAACATAGTGTATAATGTCGGCTTAGCGGAGTTTGCCAACGTAAGAGTGATGGAAGTGATACACTACCATCCCCAAGTAGAGCACCTCATCTCTTAGGCTATCGACACATTAATAGGTATTAGTGACATTAATGGGAATTAATCTTCGACCACATCCAAGCCGAGGCCTATCAATACTTGCTAAGGCTGAACTGCAGCCAAAAGGACAAGAGGAAGGAAGATAAACACTCAGCATCAAGTGTGTCATCAACCAAGTGCCAAGAGATCATACAGCCAAGTAATTGGAACTAAAGAACCACTTGACACATCAAAGAGAGACATGCTAACTGATTTTATGACTTAACAATTATGGGCTGACCTTTCTGGTGTCTCGGCCAAGATACGCAAGATGTTAGGAGCCTCTTCTCCGACCTAGACATCTAATTGTCGACCCCGTCCAGTTCGGATACTGCTCTTCTTAAGACATGCCAAGTGATTTCATGCCAAGTCTTGTAAAACGCACAGTTTTGTATTTTTGTATATGTTTTCCTTCGTTTTATTTATGGGCCCAATTCTTTAGAGTTTAAGGCCTTGTACATTATTTGTTGTTTTACCATTAACGTTTAAGACTTACTATAAATATCAACATTTATACAGATATATAGAGATACAGATAGACAGATAGATATGCAGAGATATATACAGAAAGTGAAACTTTCCTCTTTCAAGTAAGGCTATACTTGAGTTAGCGTTTGCTGAATTATCGAATGTTGATTAGACTCATTAATTATCCCCGAGTTTAAGGCCTTATACATTATTTATGGTTTTACTACTAAGGTTTAGGACTTACTATAAATAGTAACATTTATATAGATATATAGAGATATAAATAGATAGATAGATATGCAGAGATATATACAAAGAGTGAAACTTTCCTCTTTCAAGCAAGGCTATACTTGAGTTAGCGTTTGTTGAATTGTTGAGTGTTGATTAGACTCTTTAATCGTCGAGTGTTGATTAGACTTTTTAATCGTCCCTACGTTCTTATCAATCTTATTCTTAAATTATGGTGAACCATTTCATTTGAACCAGTTAGTGAGTTGCATCTAATCTTCATTTGAAACCTCAAGCAAGATTTAGTGTTTGTAAGTCGTATCGAACTCTATTTCAAGCTCAAACCCCTAATTGTGTTTGTGTCTTGGTGAATTATATCCATTCACATTCACCATCAAAAACCTTCCTATCCTTTGTAACCATTTTCCTTTCGAATACCTATTCATGTTCTTTCATTCTAGATCTGCTGTCATTTCTTTTTGGATTGATCCCTTGATCCCTTATCATATTGGTATCAGTGATTCAATCCTTATCAAACACATAGTAGGAAATCGCTCTACTAGTGAGTGTCCATTATTACTCAAATTTCTCTTTAATTTTTTACAACATTAAATATAGTCTAAAAATTATGAAACTTAGTTTTTCTAATTAATTTTTCATATCGAGTTCAAAAATCAACTTAGATATTCCAAATTTTTAGTGCATGTACAAATTCCTTAAGAAATCACAAGCATGCACAAATTTTCTATTGTATTTTCAAAAGGTCAAAAAATGTAGTTTTGGTCTCAATTTTATAGTTAAGATCCTTAAAGGAAATTTTCAAGCTATGTAAAGGGTTTTTCAAAATCGTAAAGTTGGATTAATGATAAATTTTTATTTTAGTGGAAAACAACAAGTTGGGGAAGTTTTTCCTTTGAGTTCCTTAAAAATCCTTGTTTGATTTCACTATAATTTGAATATTTTATAGTTTTTTATGCTAATGACCTAAAGAAAATGATTTTCTTGAAGTGAAAAACATATGCATAAGTTGGTTTAGTTGAAATAGATGTTGAAATTGCATAGTTTCTATTAAATTTCATGTAATAGACATATGAGTTGGTTAAATCACAAGATTATGTTGAACTTGTATAAATTATAGAGAAATAGAGTTGCATAATTGATATTAGTTGTTAATTAGTAGGTATCATGATGGAGTCATGGTATTTTGTACATATTGAAAATGATTTTTAGTTAATCATTCATTAAGGACCATGAGGATGAAGTTAGATTGGTTCTTAGTTTAAAGGATGAGGTTGAAAAGTTGAATTGGTATGTTCTATTCCTATAATATTGAAACTAAAAGAGAAATGAGTTGTATTAATGAGCTATTTACTAGGAAATTTAACTTAAAATCTAGTTAGAGAATAGGTTGGACGGTTTTTATGTTGGAGATAGGATATTCTAAACACTTAGAAACTACCTTAGAAAGTTTCTTGTCTAATAATTCTTACATTAGTCAAGCTTAGAACCTACGTCAAAACATTCTCATCAAAAACCCCAACCTAATAGTGACTTAAAACCTAGCTCAAAAAGTGAAACAAACCTAAAACTCACTTATGGATTGACCTAAATCCTATAATTAGCTTACATGAAATGATAAGGTAAAGCAAACACAAACCTCAAAAAAAGGTCTTACCACAACGTGAATGCATCCTTTAAGAATTATCAAAGAAATATAAGTGGGCTTAGGTGGAAATGTATGTAATGAGATTTAAGCAAAACTTGTGATTAGTTCAGTGGATGTGATGTACCACTTAAACTTGATACGACTTATGACGTGCTGAATGTGATTCACTAGTCCAGTGGAATGGTCACTTGCCGTACAACCTTACTTAAGGGTTAATATGAGATGGGTTAAGGTTCTCCAGTGCGAGTAGAGAAGAGAATAAAATCAAAGGAAATTTCATTCAATAAAGGGTAATATCTAATTACAAAGTTTGTTATAATAGGGTATTCACACTAAGGTTCCTGCAGTTACATTTCATTACATGTAATTACCTAAAAGGGTAAAAACTAATTACAATGATATATAAAAAGAAAAAGGAAAAAATTGTAATCCTTCTAGAAAGAGGATATTCAAAATCAAGTTTCACATCCAAGGATTATAAGACACGTATCTTCAAGAAAGAGGTTGGCTAACTTACTACATAATGACTTTTGACACACGACAATAAGGTCAACAATGCTTAAGTCATTGGTCAAGTTGAAGCATTCTCTTCGGGCTAGCTTAGAAACAACATCATGATACTTTAGGACTTAGGATTAAGGAAGCCTCTAGGATAGGTCAACATAGTAGGTTAGAGGTTTTCAAATAGCTCAAACTAGAGTTGCTCTTGTCGGCTTTATTTGGAGTTGGGCAGTGGGTGAGGATCCAATAAACCATGTAAGCTAAGACCCTAGTTGGGGAGCGGGTGAGAAGACTTAGAGGCTGATTCCTATCATGAAACCCATAACTAAAGCCAAAATTAATTGTTTATTGCATAGAATGAATAGAAACAAAAGTTGTTTTAAGTGAATATGCAGGGATAATTGAAGAAGACTAGCATGATCTTAATAGGGTTGCCTAGTAGCTAAGTGTAGATACCTAATTTTTGCCCTTCCATAGTTTTAGCTTTTACTTTTTATTTTTTAATTTTTATTTTTAAAAAAGGGGTCCTAATTAAAAAAAATAAAAATTAACAAATAATGAAAATACCAAAAAAAATAAGAAAAGGAAAAATTATAAAAATTTCATAGATTTTTAGAAAGTAATAATTAGTTTAATGTTAGTTTTAATTTTAGTTTAGTTAAAAAATTTTAGTTTAGGAATTCAGATAGTTTAAATATAATTTAATGATAATGAATGTCAAGACACAAACCAACAGCCTAACGGATAAGTAGCAGAGCACTTGGGTGGATTTAGTTGGAGGTCACGAGTTCGAGTCTCAGTAAGTACCTATGTTTTTATTTTTCTATCTTTGCAAAAGAATCATATATAATTAAATCAGATTTGAATAAGATTTGAATCTAGTTTTAATCGGATACAATAGATATGGTAGGATTCGATTTAGGCTTTATAAAAGAAAAACAGACATCTACTGTTAGAAAAAAAAGGGGTGCCACATTAATTATTGTCCATAGCAAATAGCCTCGCCACGATCAGCCTTACGACTCTGTCTGCAACCCCCTCGCCACAACTCCAAACTCCACGGCCAACAGCAACAGCAACAGATCCTCGCTCCATTGTCGATGCTCCACGGCCAATAGCAACAGCAGCAGATCCTCGTTCTATGCTCGACGCCCCACGGCTAACAGCAACAGCAGCAGATCCTCGTTCCATTGTCGACACTCCACGGCCAACAGCAACAGCAGTAGATCCTCGTTCCATACTCGACGCACCACGGCCAACAGCAACAGCAATAGATCCTCGTTCCATACTCGATGCTCCACGGCCAACAGCAACAGCAATAGATCCTCATCCCATTGTCAACACT
Source organism: Lumnitzera racemosa (assembly GCA_024138005.1). Lineage (NCBI taxonomy): Eukaryota > Viridiplantae > Streptophyta > Magnoliopsida > Myrtales > Combretaceae > Lumnitzera > Lumnitzera racemosa. The sequence continues at coordinate 50,701,593 of JAMXBC010000007.1, forward strand.
CCACGGCCAACAGCAACAGCAGTAGATCCTCGTTCCATGCTCAACGCCCCACAGGCAACAGCAACAGCAGTAGATCCTCGTTCCATTGTCGACGCTCTACGGCCAACAGCAACAGCAGCAGATCCACGTTCCATGCTTGACGCTCCACGAAAATCCGAAGGCAGCTAATCTAACGTCCAGCAATCCGAAGTCAATTTCCACCGTCCAGCAATCCGAAGCTAATCTGTAATCCACGCCGAACACTGCATACGTCGCCGAATAAGTTCACTCACATGCGCACCAATCAAATCTACTTGCACGAGCACTATTCATCACACAGTGGAAAACCATTCAGGTTTGGTTCTTCTAAGTTTTTTATTATTATTATATTATATTGTATTATTATTATTATTATCATTTTATCGGATCCTTAGTTATTTATGTTGATAACATAATATATATATATATAAATGTATATATTAGTCTAGGAATTTTTTAGGACTAGTCTTTGCTTTAGATTTCTCACCTAGAAAATCAAAATTTTTTTTAGAAATATAAATGAATAAAAATCAATAAAATTTTAGGGGTATTTTAAAGAGTCTTTTAATCATATTAAAAGTTAGGACCCGTTAAATTTTTTAAAATAAACCGAATAACTTAAAATGTAAACTCGGTCAGTTTTTGCAAATTAAAATAAATCAACACACTAAAGATTTTTTTAGAAAAAACTACGATCGTTTGATCCCGGCTTGTGGGTATGTAGGCACCTTCAGGGCAACGATAAAATATGTAGAAACTTAGGTTCTTTTTTTTCTTTTGATTTTATTTATTTATTTTTTAAAAATATTATAATTAGAAAAATAATCCTAATTTCAGTAAATAAATAGTGGTACCCGTTACGGGTTTAATAGGTTAGCCCCTGAATTCGGAACCCTCTGGTTCTTTATTAAATTTGAAATTAAAGATTGGTAGCTAAATCATAACTGATCCATCCAATTGGTTACGGTTTCTTTTTCTTTTCTCGACTTCGGTAGGGTGGCGATTTCAAAAATTATTTTTAATAAAAAACCGAAATTTTTCAATTTCTTTAGTCGAGGATTAATATTAAATGGGTTAGGGTTTAGTATTAATCAAGAAAAGAGAAATCAATTTTAAATAAAAAACCGAAAAATCAAACTCGACACTAAGCTTCTAAATAAGTAGGATAAATGCTTTATAGTAGCTAAGCTTCTAGATAAGTGGGATAAATGCTTTATAGTATTTCGAAGTATTATTTTAAAATACTTGGAAGCTTTATTATCCTCTTACTTATGGCTATAATTTAGCTATTTATGCATATACCATGCATATGCTTGAATGTTGATATGTGTTATTGGAGCTGAGCTCCATGGTATATTTGTGTTGTGCATACTATATTATTTAGATTGTTTGAAATAAGTTGATCACCCTAAGAACTATAGTAACTTAAACCTAGTCTAACTTTTAACTTGATATGCATTGCAACCCATTAAAAGAAATGGTAAGGATCATTGGGGTAAACCCGAACCTTTTGATAAAGATAGTTGAAATGATCCTTTTCTTGTGCTTAGTTGAACTAAGTGATATGAGAGGAGGTCACAATAAGATTAGGGACAATGGTTTGAAGGTAGTCTTAAGTGGAGGGTATTCCCTATTGCATAAGCCCCAAATTGGCTTTGATTTGTAAGTACATGATATTAAACTCCTCAACCAAATTAAAGTGAGCATAATTTATCTAATATCACAATGAATCAAATAACATCATTCAATGGCACTTAATTGTTCATATATTTGCATCTAACTAACTTGATTGAAAATTTGCTTGTTTGGCTAAATACCTATTTTTGTCTTCATCTCGCTTATTGAGTAAGTTATCACTCATTCTCAAATAGATTCTTTTATAGTTTTAGAGCCAACTGCAACAATTTACTCAATTGTAGATTAACAACAAACAGGATTAAGAAGTATAGATAGTAAATACATAATTGGACTTTTCTCTTTTATTTCAAATGTAAACTTATGTATATATATATATATATATATATTCACACCACAAAAAGTACAAGTTTATTTTAAAAGACGTTTTGAAAGATTATCCCATAAGTTTTATATCAAACAATTATCAAACTGGATATTTTAAAGTAATTAAGTTGAGTATACCCTATGTAAATTAAATCTACTATAGCAGTTGTGATACTAACTTTTCTCTTTGAAAGCACATTTATAATTAATCCCTTAATTCCAAAAAGAAAGAATTAAACAGATATAAATCACATATAATGTTGATCTTAAAATGTGACCTTATAATTGTATATGAGACCTTGTCGAGATCTTAAGAGGAACCTAGTATGATTACCTAAAATTTTTATATCGCATATACACTCATGATACATAAACTACCTTATAAGTTAGAGATTACTAGACTCTAATTAATTAATCACTAGGGTTTCTGATTTTTAATTTATCAACTTAATGTAAAATATAAATAATTATAGATATTCAATATTCTATAGTTCATCAAAACCATAGAGAATCAGTATCTCTTACCAAATAATATGATAGGATAAATCAACTTTATAAATTACTAGAAATACTAAATTATATAGAACCCTAGTAAACAAATACTTCTTATATAAGATGTTTCTATCCCAACTATATACTTCTCAATTAACTCTAATAGTATCTTACATATCTTCAATTTGTACTCTATACTTGAAATTTATCACATTCTCACCTTAAATGAACCTATAAAAAACGCTAAAGGGAAATGAGTAAACCACATCTCGATGAGTTCATTTATCGCCACTATCATACAAGCAAGTTATCAAATATTATTAGCACACATGTAAATCTATCTACACATGAAATTGATGAATATGTAGTAAATGCCAATAGCATATCTAAAAGAGTCCGGAACTATAGAAGGTATAATTTACATCATCTACACGTCGATTATCCCCCATATTTACCTGCATGGGACACTTCTCCTTATTTACATGAGGTTGCTTAAGGGTACCTTCTCTCTAGACGATACTCGACTATTACCCTAGTCGAAAAAGAAACACCAATCCAAACAAGTGGATCTTACTGTCGTGAACAAATCATATTCAAGGCCCTACAAGTCAACCATGCAAATCCTCTCGCTAATAATTAATTGGAGATACTATATTAGCTTTGCCTCAACAATAAAAAATATTATTAGCGGGCATTACGAGCCTTTACAAAAGTTATACAAGAATCTATCTAAGATTAAGAAAACGTTTTCATAAATACTTTTCTTAAAAATTGGCAAAACTAGCACTTTTCATAAGTATACCAATTAAGTTATAGATATACAATAAATATAATTGGTTATTTTGGTCAAATATTTATATTTATCGGTTTAAGAAGGTAATCATATGAATGATAGCACATAGGACAAAATCATCATTTAGACACATAAGCAATAATAACTAGCAAAATATCAAGCGAGTATCTTGTACAATCAAATAGCAAATCATTAGAACTCTCTCACTTAGATTAATACTTGCTTTATAGGCCTTTAGAATTTTCAAAACTTGATAATTGAGTATCTAAAAGATAATAAAACTTATAAATATTAGAAAAAGCTAAACTTCTCGATTAACTAAAAGTTTATTGTAATTTGCTTAATTTTTCAGAATAACCCAAGCATGGCATGAACATGGTTTAACTTGTTTATTAGGACAAATAGAAAATATATGAGTATACTTGTAAATAATTGTATCTTATGTACTTATTTATTTACTTTAAAGATTCATTCTCATTATTAGTTTATAGGACTAATTAACTTACTTATCCTACTTATTTTTCTTGATTTATCTTAAATTTTTAGTCGCGTATAAATTTTTAGTCGCGTATAACGTTATGAATTTATTTATTTTTGGCCCAATTATTTTTAATTATCATTTTTTACTTTTCTTAATGGCTTTATTTATTGTTTATCTTTTAAATTTTGTATTAGACTTAATATGTCTTTAAATTTTTATATTTGTAAGTTTTTTTTGGGTCCATTTTGCAATAATTTCATTATTTTCCTATTTTAAGCTTAAATTATTAATTATATTACTTTTTGTTATAGCTGCAATTCTCTAATGAATTTGTTGTTATTATTATTATTGTCTTATTATTTTTATAAATTATAGTTTTAATTAGAAAAATTAGGAGATGATGATATGGTAGCTTCTTATTGGTTCACGTTATAATTTTCTTATTTTATCAAGTTTTTTTTTTATTTTTATCAATTTATAATATTAATATATACATGTATAACATCCTAAAATAATTAAATAATAGAAAAATCATTTCCATCTTCCTTGTGAGTTCACATCCAATACACACGCTTACATATATATATATATATATATATATATATTAGGGTATTATTATACATATACTTGTATCTTTAGGTATATACATATAATTATACTATATTATATGTACATCTATTTATACCTTAGAAAAATAGAATACTATATATATATACATATGCATACATGTACTTCCATATTTTACTATTTATTTATGTGTATTTATACTATTTTATAATATTTCTCATACATATGTTTATTGAAATAATTGTACTTAATTTACATATTACACATGTACTATATATATATATATATATATATATATACATAACTAAGTATATATAACATATATACACAAATGGTTACATATATTTAAGTATATACATATGTAAATACATGAATATAAAGAATAAGAATTATACATATAATCAAATACATGTATAGGTAATTTCTATTACAAAAGATGTTAAGAGTACACATAATCTCCTACTACATATTTCTAATATATATCTAAACTTATATTACAAAGAGAAATCATATACAACATAACGTATTAGTTTAATACATCTAAACTTATATTGTTAGTCTATGTTTTGGAGTGACGAGGTTTAATTACTCTTTTATCTTGAAAATTGTTGGTAAAATGCCCTCCTCCTTCTTCTTAAAGTTGATAGAAAAAATGATAATGAGAGTGAAGGAAATTGTAGGAGTGAAAAATGTAGTCGTAATTTGAGGAAAGAGGAAGAAAAGGAAAAGAATAGTACTGGGAAAGGGAGAGGAGCAATGTTAATCCAAATGGGAAATGTAGAGGCTTGATTTTTTACTTTAAATTTATAAAGAAAAAGAAAGTGGGAGTGATTTCTAGAGGGGTACATGTGGCTTACGATAATGAGGAAGAAAAGTGAAAAGATAAGGAAAAGAAAAGAAAAGAAGGTTTGTCTTTAATTTCAATTTCTCACATGTGATAAATTTTTGTGGAACAAATGGCAATTGAATATTTGGGACTAAAAGAGGAAAAGAAGGAAGAATAAGGAAAGAAAGAAAGAAGGAAAGGAAAAAGAAAGGAAGAGAAATTACAAAATTGATTTGTTTGACTTTCATAATATTTTTCCATCTTTTATGTAATATTTAAAATAAAATATAATGTAACTATGAAAAATATGAAGTATAAAATTAATGTATACTATATGATACATAAACATAACAATGTAGTAAAACTAAAACAAAATAATCAAATTAATAATAATAAAAAAACTAACACACACATATATATACACATATATGACGCTACAATTAATCCTTAAATAAATTTGTAATCATATTAATTTATTTAATTAATTTATTACTCTTTATATTTATTAATATTTAAAAACTATCTTTACTCATTCGTTAGTGCTTTTGCGCGATCATGCCCATTTATCGATCATTGCACCCAATTACGGCCTTAACACTATTAGGGTAAATTTTATACATTTTATAAGCCTAGGGTTTCAATTTTAGGGTTTTTATCGGATCTATATTCAATCTCTTATATTTAAACATACATAGGTTTTAGAATTTTTATACATGATTAGGTTTCGATTAATACAGTACATTTTTTTTTCATTCGTTTTAAATTTTGAATTTAAAATTTTAAGCAGCTGTTAACTTAAAAAAATTATCTATAACACTCTAGTTCAACTTTATATTTAAAAAACTAAATTTATAGGGCTCACGGTCGTGATGTCTATGCCGTCTATTTTGATAATGTAACCTACCACGCCACGTAAAACAAAATCAAACGTAGTATAAATGACGTTGAGATTTTTAAGGAAAAGTGGGTCGCAGACAACTGAGTCGCAGTTGTTGACCGTTCCACCGCTCATTGTCTTGCCTTTTTCCACTGCCCGCGTGATGAATATGCCTTTAAACATTGTTTTATTATATACAACTTTTTTATAGCTTCATCACAAAGAGAAAAGATGAATTAAAACGTCAAATTGTAAAAGATATAATTTTAACTTTTTCTTGATCAAAATAAAATAATGACCACGAGTTATAGAAATATCCCTTCAAATACAAACTAAAATTTTCAAGGGATTACATATCCCATCACTAGATATATAACATAGCAATTTTTATTCCTTTGAGCAACTGCTATGAATTTTTTCATCCGAATCCTTTTTAACATTTTAGAATGAGTCAATTAGTCGTTTCATAAGCTTTTTTATAACCCATCATTAATAGTATAAACAAAATAAGGTGATTAGATTATTATTTTAATAATATAAAATAAAGTGCTAATACATAATATATATATGTATATATAGATGATGGAGTAGTCAAGACCGTCATAGTCTAATGGCATTACCACTTATTGAATGTTGACTTTCGTCTTGGGTGCGAATACTTGTAAAACGAGAAAAAAGTTATGGAAAGTACTAGAGGGTACTTTGGTATGGCCACTCTGATGTTTAAGTTAGCCCTTTATCATAAGAGTAAACTTGTGGCATGACATGAAGAGTAAGGGAGAATGGAAGAGACCCCTTACCAAAGGGTCTTGCTTGATATTTATAATGAATTAAAGGAAATTATACTTAGACTGGACTACTGAATCAAGCTTAAATATTAAGCCGACTAATATAAACTCACATAATAATTATCAGAAAATGTTTATCTACATTTGCCCCCATAAGCCCCTCCCCCCTCTCTTTAGCGACAAAGTTGACAAAAAGAAGTATCTCGAGATGTTGATTTTGTGGGATTTCTAGAAGGTGTGTAATCTAAGCTTGACGAAGTTAGAGTACTTAAAAAAGCAAAGGCTTGAAGAGGCGAAAAGCAGGAATGATTGGAGCACTTATAAATATTGGTATGTCTTAAAATGCAAAGGCTTGAAGATGCTAAAGTGCCTAAAGAGGCAAAAACCTAAAGAGGTTAGTATACTTGAAAAGGTGAGACCTTAAAGAGGTCAATATGCTTGAAAAGGTAAAAGCCTAAAGAGGCCAAAACACTTAGAGAGGCGAAGACCTAAAGAGGCCACTGTACCTAAAAAGGTGATGGCTTAAAGAGGCTAAAACACCTGGAGAGGCGAAGGCCTAAAGAGGCCAATGTGCCTATAGAGGTTGGATAAGCATACAGGTTGTTTGAACTAAGCATGACTTATGCTAAGTAGAGCCATAGAGTAGACTAATTGGCTTCTAGTCCATTAATATATAGGACTTTGTTGCCAATTGTTGGATTTGAGTGTTAACCCATTATTGTTTGACAATTGACGGTTTTCAAGTGACTTGTTGTCTATTTATTAAATAGAGCATGTAGGTTTATACTAACTCATTATCCATAGTGTGTAGGACTTAAGAGCTATTAAGAGTTGCCTATTAATGGATTATGTTTGCATAGGCTTAAAATATAGGGTGTGTGTTAGCCCTAGTTTATTTCGAGCTCTCATTCTCATTCTAAGAGAAGGTAGAAATTAACTTGCTCAAATTTAAATTAATTGCTACAAACATTGAATGGTTGACAAACCAAAAATAAGTAAGGATAAGGTTTACTTATCTTTAGTCAATGAGGACCAATTATAGGCATGTACTTGGGATAAGGTTGGCCAGTACGTATGGTTTGACTACTAGCTTGTATCATAGGCATGTACTTGGGATTTCTACCACATGTATATATGGCTTGCTATGGGACAAATTAAATCAAGTCCACTGCCCTTAGTTGCATATTGAAACTCAAATTGCAACATCGTGATGTACTAAAAAAGCTTAGGTTAATAATTGCCGAATGCTATGATTGCCACACGACCTCATGGTTATTGGGTAGTGAAGTATGTAGTTTAGATCAATAACAAGGAAATTTAAAGTCTACGAGTCAGTATGTGTACTAGCACGTATATAAGTTGGAGCGGCATACGAAGTTGATTGCTTTTTCGGCAATAACTCTAGAAGAACAATAACTTGGCATAAACTAGTAGCTTGGGAACTTGCGATATCAGCGGTCAAAAGCTCAGCAACTTTGAAGTTTGGTCAATCTGTGTAGGAGCTGTTGTGAATTAGGTTGGTAGGAGCGTGGTGTTATTATTCTCGAGTTGTAGCTCGATTGAGGAGCTTTGGATTTCTCAACTTTCGAATAGCTCGGCTACAAGAAACTTTGGCTGCTAATCCATATGCTGGTTACTCTGCCAAACGCTTTCCGAGTTCGAGGAGACAGCTCGGCTTGGAACGCTCGGTATTCAGCTCGGATTGCGCAAAAAGATAGCAGAGCCACTGTTGAGCCAATACTTTCTTAAAAATCTTGGCACTCACGAATTGATCTTAAAGATCAATGTATACGAGCTCCGACTTGCTGCTCGAATGCGTACGTCGATAATTGGCTCGGCAACTAGCTTTTCATAAGTACATCAAAGTTGCTGGGACAATTCGAACGTGAACAGAAACTCGGATTAAAAAGCATTTGGAGTTGTTGAATTGTTCCATAAGTCATGCACTACTTGGTCCTTCTCCTGAATATTCGGACAGTTTTGTGTAGTTGCTGATCAATATTTATATTTAACTACATTGCTTGAAGCTCCGGACAACATATAATCAAAGAAAACGTTTAGGCGCGGAAGCTCGACAAGAGCGAAGCTCGGATCAAGAAAGTGGACATCTTATTGTCCGTAAATTCTTAACTCATCATCCTGAGATTTGGCATCGAACTTATCATTGGGCATCTTTGTAGCTGGGCATTTATGTCGAGAAAGGATCGGCTTGGCTTTAAATGAGCAATTCGATCAACTTTACTGCTTAGAAACTGGGATTGAAATTAGTCGTCTTGTATTTACAAGAAGTTGAGTGGAGTAGGTGAGTCAGCAATTTGGTAACTGAAATTAGTCGGCAAGTCGGCCAAGGAAATTAATCGGTGAGTCGACCATGGAACTTAGTCGGCCACTCGGCCATGAAACTCAATTCGCGACTATGAAGAATGCTCCTTGGCGGTCGGCAACTAGACAGAAAGCTCCTCGACCACTCGACATGGAACTCGGGAATTTGATTACTCTAAAGAACTCATCCTCTTGATACCTCGCAGGCCTACAGAAATTGCTCGGCATAGCACGGCATGGAGGTTAGGAATTTGATTACTCTAAAGCACTCGACCTCTCGATAACTTCCAAGCCAATAGAAATTGCTAGGTACGGCACGGCATGGCATGGAGCTCGGGAATTCGATTACTCTAAAGCACTTGGCCTCTTAGCAACTCGCAGGCCGATAGATATTGCTCGGCACGGCACGACATAGATGTACAGTAGATTGGATCTTGGCCAACAGGAACTTTGAGTTTCCTATTTGGTGAAGAGAGCAACTTGGCCAAAACGTCTCGGCAATTCGAGATAATTCAACTAAAGTTCGGATCTGGAAAGTGGGCAGCTCCTCGTCCCCCGCTTTACCCAAGTGACTTGGCTGAGATTTCAGATAACTCCGCATAGAGATTAAGTTTATAATTTGGCTGGCTGGACATTTGCTGCTGCGGCTTTGTAGATCTTGTTGCAAGGCACTTGCAATGCTCGCAAATCTTTGAAATCTTCAAGATATTCAAGTGTAGAGGGAGTTCAATTGATATGGCACCCAACAAAGGAATTTCAACTAATTTGTTGGACACTTGGTGCGAGCAGTAGAGTCTATATTTTATCAAGGTTACAGCTTGTATTTGGACAAAGAATCCAGATGGCATCCAGAAATTTGCATTGCAAATCTAGTGATCACCTCCCTAAATCTCACATGTCGATAGCATTCAACCATGTAGAACATGAGAGAAGCATTTGTACACAAGTCCTAGAGTCAAACAAATAAACGAGACAAGTGGAGCGGTTAATTAGCCCCCCATTTACGAAAAATGCAAATTCTTCATATACGTAAAATCAATGGCAGTTACTCGCAGCGGTTTTCAACTTTTATAGCATAAACACATTTCATTAGAGGGAGAAAAGCCTAGATAAAACCAGCGAGTGGTGAAGAAATCCACAAAAATTTAGAGATAGAGAACGGAGCAAATCCATCAAAAGAAAGAATATTCGAGAATCGTCATAAGAAATTACAGGTTTTCCACAGACGATGCAAAAGTTGATTTTCATCTCAACGTTCGAACAGTTGCAAAATGATAAAATGGTTATAGAGGGTACTGAAAAATATTCCGGTATGACAATTCTAATGCCTAAATCAGTTCCTTATCATTAGAGTAAACTTGTGACACAATATGAAGAGAGAGAGAACATGTCTGATATTTACAATGAGTTAAAGAAAATTGTACCTAAATCGAATTATTGGATTAAATTTAAATATTGAACTGATTAATATAATATTACATAATAATTATAAGAAAATATTTATTGGCATCACTGATCTCTTATCAAGATATACTAAGGTTTGATCCCTCTCTTTTTTGCAGTTGAAAAAAGAATTAATAATAATGAAGTATGTCCGTCGTTGGTGGGGAAGGAAAACGATAAAAAGGAGTAAGGGCGGTACATCCATAGCATGTGCTTTTCCAAGTGTGAACACTGATTCATGGTATAAAAATGTCAAAACATACTCCCGAAGAAAGATAATAAGAGAGAGGAATGCGTGGGGATAAAGTATCCGAAAGAAAGTCACGAAGGAAAGGTTTCTGACATATCATCCTAACAAGTTTCTTTATGTAACAGTGATTGCACAATTGTGGAGTATATGAGTATGGTGTGCGTGGCCATTCTTTGCGCTTTATTGGCCCTTTGCGTTTCAACTTCAGCCATCAACCCTAAATAGATCCATCGATAACTTGAAATGTTAAAAAAATGAAATGGAATTCCTTGTAGAGCTTTCGATAGGGTTTGAGAAATCCCCTTAAATTGCCAAGAAATTAGTTTTATTGAATGTCTTATAACATGCTAATACGAGTTCCCTATTCTGTAGTATTACGAGTTTTGGAATCTTATTTAAAAGAACCCAATATTATATATATATATATATATATTTCAATCAAGTTATAATTAGTTTTAATAATAATGCTCAATTATATTTTTAAAAGCCTTCAAGTATGTCTAAATGTGGTGCAAATTTCGATTTTCTTTTACTATTTGTTGATATTATTGATGCTAACATGGCTTTTGACATCATTTTTGGTAAGTTCTTGGCCTTGAGATTTGCCTAAGCACGACTTAGGTTTCTGTCTTGTTTTATCCCTTTTTTTTTTTTCCTAAGTGATTTTCCTTTTTATATTAATTGTATTCATTTATCATATTGTTCAACTAAATATATTTATTGATATCATTTGACTAAATTAATTATTATGAATCAGTTAAAAATTGACCGTGCTAAGGATGGATGCAATATGTAATAGACTTGATGGAAATCCTCAATGTGAAACTTGGAAAACATTTAAACTCAAATAAAAGAAAATATTAAGGACAAAATATAAGAAAATGTTAAGATTTTTTAATTTCTTTTTTGTCTTTAACATTCCCTAAGAATTTAAATAGCTTTATACAACTTGCCTAAGTTCCAACAACATAGGACTTTTATCTTGATTCTAATGCTCTTTGACCTCTAGCTAAACCTGTGCACCAAGCCAGTTTGGCCCAAAATCAACCCTATATAGCAAGTTCACTAGCTATCAGCAAGGTAAACCAAGCCTAGCCCTTAAGGCCACATACCCCAGCCAGTTTAGGTGAATTGGTGGCTACCTTTTCTCGCATTTCTAATTTTTTTCCCACATTATTGTAACATATGTGTACATTACAATTTACATATATTGACATGTGATTGATTCACTTTTATTTTAGGCTAAAATTTTATTCCATTCTGAATAATTAATTTGAATCGTATGAGTGTATCATTACTTTAATATTAATATGTTGAGTATTATTAAGAAAAGTGAGAGAAATTACAAAGGAAGAAGATTTTTTATTCAAATCTCAAAATATATTATGAATACAAAAATAAATAAACTACAATATAACTATGAAAGTGAGATGTCATAACTCATAAAGGAAAACGATAAACTTAATTGCAAATGATGGTGCTTGATGGAATGATGGTGTTTGATTTATTTCTTTTTTTAAAAAAAAAAAAATAAAGCACAATTTAGGTGTGTTGAACCGTTAGTTCAATTGGTGGTTTAAGCCCACCGATTCATGGGCCTACCAAGTTAGCAGGTTCACTAAACTGAACTACTTAGACCCTTAGGGCCGAACGGTTCTTAGGCCCCTAGCCCAGGTTGGTTTAGCAATCCTCCAAGGCAGTTTAGTAGTCTTCTGAGCCAATTTATGGTTTGCAACTAGCCTTTGTATGGGTCTGCCTCTAGCTTTCTTTCTTTTTTTTTTTTTATTATGACAATACTATCATAAGCTTGCACTAGAAAGAACAAAAATTCGTGTTCTTTTAACTATTCGACTTTTAAAAAGATGTCCACAATCTAGAAATGAACCATAAGCTATTTCAATTTGATCTGAATCCCTTTATTTCAATATTTGGAATTCATCTCGTATACTATTCATCATAGTAAGTGTTGATAACCAAAATTATCATAGGTTTAAAGCCTAGAAAAAGGACATAAAGCAAAAGAAGGCAATCTAGGCCAACATAAGTGCCCTAGATGATTAAAGAATGCGCTCAACCCTTAAGCACCATGCTATTTAGAACAACCTTAGGGCTCAACATGCGGGTACTTATCCTTCTTAGTATCCCATGCACAATGCAGCCTTAGTAGTCGTAGTGCATATAATGAGATCGGATTGGTTGCAGATATGATTGAGAAATGTGAACTTATCTACACTTTCATAGGACATTTTCTCATGTTTACAAGTAATTCGGTGGAAATTTGAGCTAAAATTACATCAAAAATTACATGTAATGAATGCAAAGCACATATAACTAAGTTTTAAGCAATATAAGCGTATTTTGATTAATTTTAGAGTCATAATTAGTTGAATTTGCTAGTTTGTAAGTCTATGGGATTAGCATTCGAATTACACAAGTAAAAGGCATAGAAGAGCCTTAGGTTTATGGAATGTTATATGAAGCCTAAGGAGTAGCATCTAAATGCCAGCATGCGAAAGTTTGTATAGAATGGTTACCACAACTATTAGGGAGACAACACCTCAGGTAGCATCTTGATGCCTACTAGGTTAGGGGTTTAAGCACCAATATACTTGAAATGCATCATTTAATTAAGTTCATGCAAGGGATACTACCACATGTCTAGCAATTGAACACCATCCCTTATATCTTCCAAACATATGGTGTTTAAACGCCAACCTTAGTTATATAAAAATGTTATTTTCTTCTCTACGTGCATTCTATTTTGCCATTTTAAGGTTTAATAAGTTCTTTGGGTTTCTTTACTCCATTTAGCTTAGGATTAGTGTAGATTTAGTAGTTTTAACGTATTATCTAACCACAACAATTATTGTAGCTAAGTTTTCTTATGTTTTTTTGGCACATTTTGAGGTTTGGAGATGGATTTCCATTATGAAGTTAAGGAGTTTGTATAGATTTCTATGGAACTCCATGGATAAATGCTTAGAGCATAGATTTGTAACAATTTCTATACTTTCTCTTTAATTTCTACTATCTTTTATGTTGATAGATATGTGTATATGTCTTTATTTGATTATCCTCCATGATTGTTGTCTTGTAAGCTTAATGTGATTATGGGTTTATAGGTTGTATGATGAAATGTTTTGATCATTGACATTATTAGCGCAGTAGTATGAATATGTAATTGTACTTAGTTTGGTGGTATTTAGGGTTCACATGTGTGTAGGGTACTGTCAAGCTATGTAGCAATTACTTCAGTTTTAGGTTTAAGCTCCATGTAATTCTAATAGAATAGATTATTATAACCTAGGATTCTTAATATTGACAAATTAGAATTTGTGATTTAGGATCAAAATTCTAATACTCACCTTGAACTTAATTTGAATACTCTAAGAAATCAATCGTAATATGGTTATTTAGCAAGGTTAGGATCATTTAAAGCAATAGTTAGCACATATTCCTAATCTTTTGCTTAATAGAAATCTATTATCCTAAACCAAGATTTGTGTATGAATCCGTATTCATCTTATTATTGTCTTTTCCCTTAGTATAGACTATTGCATCATTTCTTGAATTGAACAAATTTTATTTAGGTTACCTATATTAGAGTAGAGTTAATATAGCCTAATTATTAGTAGCTTTCCAACATTTTCTTTCTTTCTAATGCTAAATACCACCTTAATTTCTCATCTCATACTGAAAATGATTGGTTACTACCATTTTTATCTCAAATTCCACTTGATTTACAAGGAGTGTTACAAGTGTCAGGACCCTATAGGAGGCCTAGTAGGATTACCTAAAATTTCCATAACATGTATGTACCTATGATATGAAAATCGTCTTGCAAGTCAGAGATTACAAGACTCTAAATAATAAAATACTAAGATTAATGATGTTCAAGTAATTAATTTATTGTAACATGACATAATATATAATTATAAATAACTATGGATGTCCGATAGCCTACAGTTCCTCAGAACCGTAGAGAATCGGTATCCCCTACCAAATAGTAAGACAGATATACCAACATTATAAAATTGTAGGAAAAATTAAATTATATTAAATTCTAACATGTGAATATTTTCTACAAAGAGTGTTTATGTATCACTTATAAAGATCTCAACTAATTCTAACACTAATGTACGTATTTTCATCTCGCACTCAGCACTTGAGACTTATCCCAATCCCATCGCATGTAAACTTGTAAAAGAAAGACTATTGGAGAATAAGCTACAAGAGCTTAGTGAGCTATCCCTCGTACCATACTGATAAACAAGTTATCAAACAAATTGTTACAACCATATGAATGCATGCACACGCAATATGCCAAACAATATATGCAATTGGCCGGTACTGCATATAAAATCGGATTTTAATACCCTCCAAAATAAGGGTTGGAGATTCATCGGCACCAATCACGACAGGGCTCTAGCACCTGGGTTTTTACCTATAACTTTGAATTTCATATTTCACAAAAAACTACATTTTCATTTCTAAAAATCCAGTATCTCACAAAGTCCCAAGCCTAGTGGTGAGGTGGCTCCCGCAGTCTACACTCACACCCTACAGCGAAGATCTCTAGAATCGACCCTCAACCATACGATTAGCGTCTCCATTGCCTAGTAGCCTAGTAACCTAGTAAGCCCGTAGGTTCAGGTAAGGTCATGTTGTACGAGTGTACCGTACATAAACACTTTAATATATATAAACAACCCCCTGCAAGGCCTCTCTTTATCTCCGCGTGAAGTACCGAAATAAGTAAGTGCAATGCATGGATAATGCATGACCCTTTTAATTTAAGATAAGCGAAATATAATTAGGTCAAATTATGAGGTGATAAATCAATATCAGCAAACTATCCAAATCATATAAAAATCACTCATACCATCAAATCATCAATTATGTATTTAACAATATTTCTTACAATAATCAAGCAATATCAAGCACACGCATATCCCGAAACCCTATGCATCATGTTATTAATAGTCACTTTAAGTGCACTAAATACAAGCACAAATAAGTATAGAGTCATTGGGAGTACTCACTTGACTATGACGACTCGCTCTAGTCGTAAGAACCGACTGGGAGATCCTAGCCCTTGTCGGATCACTTAATCATTATGAGATAATAGGGATAATAAGTAGTTGACTCAACTAATAGTTCTGGATATCAATCTACCTAATTTTACTTAGATTACTATTTGCCCTTATTTGATTAAACCTAATTGTTAATCGTACATAACTTTTTTATTCTATTTTCAATATTTACGAATTTATAATCGTTTTTCATCGTTTTCGGACGCACGTTCACACGGTAATGTCCGTTTTGGACGTTGAGACCCATGTTTTACAATATGAACTAAATTTAGAGAAATTTTTAACTATGAAAAGTTAATTGCTCTTATTACTTATATTTATATCTTTTGTTTATACTTAATGAGACTTAATAAGTTAGTTAATCCTTAACTTCTTATACTTAGAGGCTTTTACTTTGCTATTATTCATTCATATACTTAATAAAGTATAATCCAATTTAGAAAGTGTATTAGGGTTTACTAATTTAGGTTCCTAATTATGATATACTTTCCCTTTTTTCTTAGTTTATAATCTATGCTTATGTCATCGCTTACATCATCATTTGCTTAGGTCATTGCGTATGTCATCACTTGCTTATGTCATGGTTTATGTCATCATATGCTTACCTCATCACTTACTTTATTATATGATTACATAAGCCTCTCCTCATGCTTATGTCATATGTACATGTCTTATGTACATTTTACTTCTTCCTTTATACTTATGTACATATACCTTATTTCCTTATAGTTATGTATACACATACCTTAGACATATATATACTTATACATCTACTTAGGCTTATACCGTGTTTATATGTATATACATACTCATATACCTATACGGTTAGATATGCATTTTTATACAAAAATTCGTATGCCTAATCTTTTCCTTAAGAAAAGCTTCCTAATTCCATCCTTTTCTGTTTTTAAGTGTGTAATTAGTGTAATATAAGTATGTATGGTTAGGTTTTGTTTTAATTTAGGTTATGTACATGGAAAATACTCATGTACCATGCTTCTCATGCTTCCCTTCTTTTCGGTTTACCTCATATACACATTCTTTGAGCACATATTCATGTTCTCCTTTCTTCTTCTTCATGATTCCTAGAATTTTACACTTAAAGATGGGAAATTTGTGCCCTCTTCTTCAAGATCATACTTTTCACATACCTAATTATCTAATCTACCTAATTAACTAACTAATGAAGAATAGAAAGCAACATAAAGTAACTTAAGTACATACATTTAGTTGTGTTGGAATTATGAAGACAAAAGGAGAAGTTATGAAAGTGAAAGAGGAAGAAGAAGCTCACTGCATTGAAGGGTGATTTTTGTTTTGTTTCTTTTGTTTTGTTTTCATAATGAAAGGAGGTGAATGGTAGGGTCTAAAAGAAGAAGATGTGGACAGCAACAATTAAGGAGAAAGAGAAGAAGAGAAAAATCAAAAGAAAAGATAGGAAAAGCCATCATGGAGTAGATATTTTCTTTATCTTTTAGTGTCTTTTGTTGACTTTTCAAATTGTTGACTTTAGTCAACATGTGTTGACTTGGTCAACCCTTTGACCTTGGTCAATATGTATTGACTTGGTCAACTTTCCTTAAGCATATGTAATTTTGTGCACATAATGTAGTAATTAAGGGAAAAATTAAGGAAATGAGAGGAAATAAGGTATTTGGTGAATTGATTAGTAAAAATAGTTGATGAGGTCTTACTTTAGGTCTTTATAGCCTATATATCTCATTTGATAAACTACTTTGTATAACTAATGCAAAAAGTACTAATTAGAGTATTAAGGTTCACTACATTTAACCTAAGCTTCAACTATACCCCTAACTCTATGTAATACTATCTTAATCATATACTTAAGAAATAAATGTAATCTATGATTCATTATCTTAGTTTCTAAAGGACTACTTAAGGATTCAACACATATATGCATGATTGAAAGTCATCTCTAATCTTTTTCTAATGATTTGGCAAAATATGAGGGTTATATTATCAATTTAGGGATTTAAGGTTTATTATGTTGAATTAGTGTACATATGTCTTTAAAGTGATCATTTTAAGGTTTCTATCACTTTTGAATGGAATCTTTAGCATTTAGATGAATTTAGGGTAGAAAAGTTTCTTACGTGATTAATTAATTCTTTTACGGTTTTCTCTTTCATTAGCTTTGTTGACTCCTACCTTGTCTAACATACTCGAGTCTATTTCAAAAGCTAGATAAAAAATTTTAGGGGTTCATAACAAGAAACATCGAGTTGAGTATAGAGTATCCACAACTCTTGAAAAGATGCAAAATTTATAATTCTGCGCATGATAAGTAGAATGGTGATGCAATATCAAGTTCTTCTGGCCCTATTGCCAAGAAAGTGAAAAAGACAAAAGCTATTAATATTAGATTTCTAGTTCTTTTTTAGACTAAGGTTAGAGTAGTTTAGTGTAGATATAGTTAGTTTCATATTTTCATCATTCTAAGTTGTAAAGATTGCACCTCTATTTCCTTCTGTAAGACCAACTACCATATATTTCCTTTTGAAGAGGTTATTGAAGTGTTAAAAGTGGGATCGAGTTGTTAGGAGTTTGAGCTGTGTGTTGAATTCTAAAAACCTCTTGCCATAGGTTATGTAGGTTTGGGATTGTTGAAACCTTTGTATTTAGCCCATCTAAGTACCCTTTAAAGTAGGACTTGTGGTGTTCCATACAAGGAGAAGAGGAGGTGTTGACGTAGAAAATTTGATCGATCTTGAAATTGATCTCACATTTCATAGAATTAATAGAAAGGAGAGGAGTTGTTGAGATGGACATTTTAAATGAAGAAAATAGACATGATGTTGGAATTGGAGTAGGAGTTTGTGTGAATATGGATGATCTTAATAAGGGAGTTTAGAAAGGAGTTAATGGAAAATATGATAATGAGATCATAAATGGTTATCAAAGAGCTCTACAGGAATATGCTATACCTACCATTAAGAGATTTGCACCAATAATATGATGGCTAGCTATACAAGCTGATAATTTTGAAGTAAAACTTGCCTTAATTCAATGTTGCAAATGAACCAATTTGGTGAAAGTGCAATTAGGGATCCAAATGAACACCTATAAAGTTTTCTTCAATTATGTGCAACTTTGAAAACCAATAATACCTCTAAGATTACGATAACACTCATTTTGTAAATAAATTTAGGGTAGTTTTATTATGATTTTATTGTCTATTTGTGTTGGTTTTTAAGTATTAGAAGCTTTTTAACACCTAATTTTTTTCCTCTCACAATTTATGAAGGAATAAAAAAAGAATTGAAAAAAATAAAAAAAAATGGAAAATTTAGAAATTTCAAAAATTAGAAAAGTGAAAATCACAATAAAATATAAAAAAGAAAAAATTGTGGAAAATCGAACAAATTTTAGCTTTATTAGACCAAAATGGTTATTTAAGGCCCAATATGTATTAGATAAAGCTAAGTTTTTAAATGAAGATGGATTTCGAGTTTTAGAATTAAAAAAAAAAAAAATTATTCATTTAAGCCTAATTAATTTGATTTTGAGGATCCTAAAGAGTATAATTGAAATGTAGGTTCAAACCTAGCCTTATTTGGAATTGAATTGGCTAAAATATGGAAAAGTATAGTTTGAAATTGATCAAGCTATTAGTTATTTGAAACTCAAGTTTTTATCAATTTTGAGCTCATTTTATAATATTAGATCCACAAAATATGCATGTTGGGCTTGATTTTGGAAATTAATGACTTAAAGTTACACCAAAGCCTAAGTTGATTTAGTCCAAAGAAAAACATTAGATTAAATTAAATAAATTTCATTAATTTTTAGCTAAGTGGTCGTAGTGTTGGACCTTTAAATTATTGGTCAAGGGTTTAAATCTTACTCTAAGGGTTATTTTTTTCCCTTTGTTTTTATTTCATCTTAAAAAGAGAGAGAGGGAAAGAGGGAAAGGGAGAGAGAGAGAGAGAGAGAGTGAAGAAGGGATAGTCTTGGAGTTTTGTACCTCGATAGGCTCCATTTTGAAAAATATTATGAAAAGAGGCCCAAGAGGAAACATATTGCTACCATAAGGAAGCACACACAATTATAAAATTTCCCTTTAAGGAAGGCGCATGTAGTTATTGCACCATTCTCCTTATAGATACCCAAAATTCTGTAGCCAACCTTCATTCTATACTCCTCCAATTTTTGAAATCTTTCTCATTCTCTTACTTTCGCTCTACAGTTCATAGCACAACACCAAACATACCTTCCCAACCATGTTTTCTCTATCAATTGATAATTAAAATTAGTTTTCTTTTCACATTTATTTTTTTAATATGAAAATGTTATTTTTTCAATAGTTAGTAGGAGTTATAACATATTAATGTAGGATGTTTATATTTAGTATGTTGTTCATGTGTTATTTTATAGTTAGATTTCCTATGGTAGTAACATAGGAAAATAGGAATATTACCCATGAAATGTAGTTTATTTCACTTATACATTGGTTAAGTAATTGTGTAGGCATATATAGTGTTTGATGAAACGCCTTGTTGAGAAGTGAAATTGTGAGAGTGCTACATCTTATGTGAAATTGTATGGGTTTAACATATTTGGAATTGCTAGATTAATAGGTCGAGAATGGTTGATTATATGAAAACTATCGTACATGCGAGTAGTAACATCATGAGTGGAAGTACGAGTCCGCAATATAATAGGGAGCTAGTGAAAAAATTGAAGATGATGAAGGATTTGAACTTTAATCACTTCCTCATGTGGATCAATGGGAGTATCAGAGTTGATCCCACTAAAGTTAAGCTTGCATACTAATACCATTATTAGGGAGGAGTTTCATACACTCTGATGGCTTTAAGGGATGATGATGATATGGAAAACTTTATCAAAATGGCTGAAGCATTTAGAGGAGACTGGATATAAGAGATATTTATTAAGGGTGCTGTTCAACCAAGCATACAAACTGAACACAACACTTTCTAAGGAAACACTTCTAGCTACCCTCCACTATAGGTCTAGCCAACTCAAGACGACTTCCTAATGCAAGAAGGATGTAAAACTTTTTCAGTAGATGAGCCTAGCCTTGAAGAGGGCAATGTAAACATAGATATTAATGAAGAGGTACTTAATGCAGAAGTCGAGTTGATCTTACAGGATGAATCGGGGTATAATCCCTACAAAGAGCTAATTCTCATAGGACTTGATAGCGATGATGAGGAGGATCAGTTGGGAGCTAGTTTAGGGTTAGAAGAACAAGTTATGGAAGTAGAAAACATAGCAGATGGAATCAAGTAAAAATTTATTCCCAGCAATGTCCTACCCATACCTTAGTTCCTTACATTTCACAGAATGCAAATGTCTTCACATCCTAATCAGGTTGGCTTAGCAACATCGGCAATAAGAGATCTAATTCCATACATGAACATTGGTGGAGGTAGGGTAGTGGTTATGTAACCTTTGAAGAGGACATGGAAGCAAAGGGAAACAATTAAGTAGATAGTAATGATTTGTTTTTAGGCTAACACTTTAGTACGAAGGACAAGATAATCGATATGGTGAAAAGGTACCACATTAATCACAATTGTGACTACATAGTTCATGATTCTAAATGATATGCTTGGTCTGTTTACTACATGGAGAAGATGATGAGAATCATCTACTCAGACTAATCATACGTAACTGAGGTAGAGGATTCTAAGGACTCACACATACTAGCTTGAAACCTTATTTATGAAGAGGGTTCTTATCTTGACCTTAATTTGTTACACTTCTACTGAGTTAAGTACCAAGCCCTCATTAGGGCCAATATAGTTTCTAAGCTGCTAAGCAGACATGCCAACTTACCAAGCAATCACACCTATTGCAAAGCTCAAACCATGCTCTAAGCAGCTCCCAAGCTGACTAGCATCAGACCTTTGTTGAGTTGGGCTGCCGAGATACCTAAGCTAAAGAGGATTAGAATGCCATTTAATACTTGAGTTCTAACCTAAACCAAACTAAGTCAGCTCTGAATAATAACTTTCTTTTGACTTTATCCAAAGAGGATCTTATGACTACAAAGTAGCCTTAGAATTCATTTAAGCAGAGTTAATGGTGCTATAAGCCCTTAGTCACCTATTGACACATGTCTTCTAGCACAACAATCCAAAAGGATTCTCTACATTTTTGTATAGAATATTCTTTGTCATTTTTACCCTTTTAAGCATGTCTTATGCTTCCCATTTGGAAATTACCTTTTTTATCTTTTCATGTATGTATTGTAACCTTAGTGGGGCAAGTATATAAACCCTCGTTTCCTTATACGCAAACAACACCACTCTTCATTATTGAATACAAATAGTACCCTTTTGAGAACACTTAGCCATGTATTCTCTCTTATCTTTCAACTCTTATCTACTTCCTTTAGCAACTATTAGTAGCGAGTAGCCCTAATACTACATTCGTGTATCATATTGAGTGTTAGGATTAGGTCGAATGGGATCTACTGGTGTATCATATCTAGCTAATAGTAATTTAGATTTGCTAAATCTCTTTTTATTTTCTCGTTTTCATTTATTGTGGTATGGCCTCCATGTGTACAACCTCGAACATGCATCAACTTTGCTGGTATCAAAACATAGTTCTAAGAGAGAGTGTATGAAGTTTTAGTGAAGTTTTTTTTATGTTTGCTATTAATGGCTATTGTGTTCCTTTCGTAGCTACTACAGTGTATTTAAGTGAATTAAGTTTTAAAGTTGTGAGCTGTGAATCAGAGGTTCATGGATTGGTAAGTATCATTCTTATTGTTACTTTATTTTACACTATGGAAATAGAGCAAGTTCATTTTTATTGTATTCGAGTGAGTGTTAGATGTTGAAGTAATTAGAGTGTGTTAATAGGATTCTAGGTACTATGTTGTCGAGTTGTTGGAGAAAGTATCACATAATGTTGGATTTAAGCATTCAAGGAGTTATTAGAGACTGATTTAGTGGCACTCATGCTAGCTATCGTCTAAATGATAGTGATACCCCTAGGTTAATTGATGATAAAATTAACAGAATCACTAACCTTATTGAGACTCTAGTGATTGTGATGCAAGCCAATAGGCAACAACCATAAGGTGTACTTTAACGTGGTTAAGTTGAGAATGTTCCTGAGTGACATTTTGGCTAAGCAGGCTAAGCTAATTGCCAAGTTCGACCCTATCGAGCTAGAGGAGTGATAGACCGAACTACTTGATAAAGATTAGAGTTAGAAGAGATTAAGGAGGATATTGAAGATGTAGATTTAGAGGATAAAGGAAGGGAAGAAGAAGAGGTTGAATATTACCAGGTACAAGAATGAAGGTACCGAGCTCTTCGAGGACTTTACAATGTCAAGGTCCAAATCCCACCCTTTAGTAGAAGTGGAGTTGTAGGTGAATATTTAGAGTAAGAAGAAAAGATAGAGAAAGTATTTGATTATTATGGGTATATAAACACAGTTAAGGTTCGACTCGTTGCATTTGAATTTTCTAGATATGCCACCATGTGGTGAAAAAATTTGAATGCAGCTATAGCAAGAGATAGAAGACAAGGTGTGTGTACTTAAGAAGAGATGAAGAGATTGTTAAGGGGAAGATTTGTACTTAAGACCTATCTTCAGGACACGTTTGAGAAGTTTTGTAAAGTTGTAAAAACTTTGCCATGGAAGTTGATCTCTCGATGACTATGTGAGAGAATTTCAGATGCTGATGATCTAAGTAGACATGGATGAACTAGAGGTTCGCATAATGTCGAGATTCATTTCTAGACTCAAATATGAGATTCGTAACATTGTAGAAGTATAGAGGTTCTATTTACTAGAAGAGGCCATTAAAGTAGCATAGGGGGGTTCAAAAAAATAGAAGAAATGTTCCAAGTAGACTTGGGTTGAGTTTTTCTCAAGCTCCTATTCCATGTTGACCTATACATGACAAGTCGAGGAAACCTTCTTGAGCTAAGGAAAAACAAGATTTACTTGATGATAACTGAGCAGGCTAGAAGAGTCAAGCCAAAGATAAGCCAATCTTGAGGACATATGAGAAAGGATAGACTTGTAGACGAAAGACGAGTAAGGTGAAGTTCTTTAAATACTTGGGTTTTTTGTCACATGGCTCTTAAGAGTTCGAACTGATGTACCATGGTGCTCCCAAGAGATGTAATGGATAGCATTGATGAGAGCAAGCCAAAGGAGGAGAAAAATGCTAGAAGAGCTGAAGCTAAGGAGGAAGATGAGACTTATGTCTATACCAACTAGGGAGAAATGATGACACTAGTATTAAGATGAGTGCCAAACTCCTTGCTAAGCCCCAAGGAAGATTAAAAGGATAGTTGTACACTACCATTGTGGATGTATGAAGCTGTATCAATGTTGCTACACAATCCTTTGTGTAGAGGTTAAGATTATATGCCTCCAAGCACCCCTAACCTTATAAGCTATATTGGCTTTACGTAAGTATTGTATGATGTCATCCCTATAGGAGCTTTGTATTTATTGCTTGGAAGACCTTAGTTGTTCGATTGATGTGTTACTCACAACAGATATAAGAACACCTATACCTTTGTTAAGGATAAAAAGAAGATTATGTTACTACCTATGATACTAATTTAGGTAAATGAGACATATAACCAACTCACCCAAGCTATAAGAAGAAAGCTCTAGTAATGACCCACAGAAAGCTTCGAGCTACTGAAAAGGTCAATTAGCCTATGTTTTTAATGATGAGAAAACTATTGGAGTTAAGGGATCTTGAAAATATACTTGATGAGATTCGAATATTGACTAATGAATTTCCGACCTGTTCCTAGAAGAGTTGCTAAAAGGACTACCCTCGACTCGAGACATAGAGCATTGCATTAATCTACAGCCAGGAACAGCCTTGTCAAACCAGCCTACTTACAAGATGAATCATAAGTGGGCTACCGAGTTAAAGAAATAAGTGGACAAGCTGATAAAGCGAGGTAATGTAAGAGAGAGCACGAGTCCTTATGCTGTATTAGCTCCACTTATCCTAAAGAGGGATGATTCATGGCACATGTGTTTTTGACAACTGATCTATCAACTATATTACTATCAAGTACAGATACTTAATACTAAGGCTTGATAATATGTTAGATGAGTTTCATGGTGCTTAAATATTTTCAAAGATTAACTTCTGAAGTGGTTACCACCAAATTCACATGAAGCCTGGCGATGAATGGAAGACTGCTTTTAAGATGAGGAATGGTCTCTATGAGTCATTAGTTCTGCCATTCGGACTTACAAATGTGCTAAGTACATTTATGTGGCTTATGAACCATGTGATACATCCTTTGATGAAAAGATATGTAGTTGTGCATTTTGATGACATATTAGTTTATAGTATCAACCTGAACAACAATGTCCAATGTCTTTGAGCTATTTTTAATATTCTACGTATTGAGAAGTTGTAATGAAGTAGTTATTCTAGACTTTTGGGCCATACGTGCATGCCTTCAAATACTGCTAGCCTATATTATGTATAGATGGCACATTTTTATATGGAAAGTATGGCCATAAACTATTGATTGCTTATTTCATAGATGGCAATAGCTATATTGTACCATTAGCCTTTGTACATCGATAAGGAGTCCGAGGAGATAGTTTCTAAGAAGATTAAAGTAGTTTGTGGTGGGTGGTCAGGAACAGACTATTTGCCTTGTTTCAAAGGCACTTCGAAATCAAGAGTGCACTTAGTAAAGATGATGTTGGATGGAAGCCACCATTTGCAATTTGGAGGTAGTGCATATAACATGTCACTAGTAACTTCAATACATCTCTTAAGAATAGTTGTGTAAGAAACTGGACATAGTTGTTGCAATACATGCATAACCTAAGAAATTAGAGTAGTCAATGGAATGGATATGGCAAATAAAGGAGAATGCACCGTCATGGTTCCTATCCTTTAATATGTGGTAATAGATGTCAGCCCATGATGGTTACTACCAATTCAACTAGATGACTCCATTGTTGAAAGTTACAATTCCGTACTGGAAGGCTCCATGGGATTGTTACTTACTGCACTTATGAAGAAGATATTTTACATCGATTATTAGGAGAAAAGGGTTGATGAAGCAAAAAAAGGAATGGCAATAGGGTAGCTTATATTGTACCTTAAGTACCTACAATGATGATATGCCATCAAGATCTCACTATTCCATTGGCTTGAGTGAGAGTGGCAACACTATAGTACTTGTTGAGAGCTCCATCATCGGACCAAACTTGTATTGTACACTGGGTACCTACGATAGTAGCTCTTAATAGTAGACCTTGATAGCTCTTCGTAAGCAACGCATTGGTTAAACCTACAGTTTTGTCATAGGGGAAGGTATCATTAATATGGATTTCGTAGATGAACACACAAACCTAATATCACATATAACCAAAAGGGTAGGTTAAGGCCACGAGATGGCTTGAAACGTAAATGATAGTCAAAGGATGAGTAAGGGCTCCTGTATACTGATAATGGATATGATGCATCAATGACTCATACGAGTTTAAGTCACACTTGATATGATGCATAGGTATGGTTAGAGGTCACTTGCTACTAATCTACACTCAAATGGGCTAGATAAGAGTAGCTCAAGAATAAGCAGAATGACATTTCGCTTAAGAGGGAGTAAAAAGTTCAGTGTATTCTCTATATATGATTCTACGGCTATTACATTATGCAAGTATTTATAATACCTAGTTAAGGTAAGTTCTAAATTATAGAAAATTATAGAAATGGATCCCTACTTGCTAAACAAAGGAGAATAATGTTTAGGAAAAACAAGTATTCATGCAAAAGAATATTCTCTATCAAAAAGGACAGTACAGATGTTAGAAAGGATAGTACGTATGCATTTTACTCAATCTGTGGTCTTAATAATAGTGCGAGTTGAGTATTGGTAGGTCTTTGATCAGGTCTGGTTGACATCAACAGTTCGACAGCTCTGATTGCTATGGCTAGACAAAGGTTAGCTTAAGGATAGCTCACATTCAGTTCGACCTCGAGTGGCCAGCTCTTGATAATTGTTAGCTGAGCCTCAGCATTATAAAGATGGCCGTATTCCTGATTTAGTACTTGGATTGGGGTATAACAGAGGGGTCAACTTTGTATGTTGACTAATCACCTCGATAACTTCTTAGATTGTATGGAGAGCAAAGTCACTCAGTAGGTCAAACTGAGGTAAACACTATTCCTCAATGCTTAACTCACCTTAGATGCTCGACGAACCATTTGAGAAAGTTTTTGATCTCTGGAATGCATGATCGGTCCTTGATCCCTATCTTTACCTTCGAGTTGTTTGAAATTTGGGATCAAATTTGGTTCAACTTCAGGTTACTCATCCTTGGGAGTGTAAGGTTGGAAATCGACAATGTTAAAGGAGTATAAGACTCTATATCCTTCAAGTAATTCAATCTTATAAGCATTAGGATTGATCTTTTCAAGCACTTTGAAAGGTCAGTCGACTTTGGGAGATAACTTGCTCTTCCTCAAGTTTGGGAATCGTTCCTTACTGAGATGTATCTAGACTAGATCACCTAGTTGAAACTCTCTCTTCCTCCATCCTCAATCTTACTTCTCGAGCTTAGTATTAGCTTAGCTCAATTATTCTATAACCTTCTCATCATAGCTTTGACAGCCTCAACCCTTTCAATAGCTGGCCGATCATCATTAAGCTTTGGTTAAGGTGCTTAGTCTATCATAACTTGGGGTAAAACCCATAGGAGAGCTCGAATGGAGACATGCTTGTAACACTGTGGGCAATCTTATTGTAGGCAAACTTGATGATTGGTAGGCATAGATCCCAATCGATCATGTTTCATCTAATAGTAACCTATAGCAAAGATTTTATAGTTCTATTGATAACCTTAGTTTGTCCATTAATCTATGGATGGCAGGACGTGTTGTACAATAACTTCGTTCCCATTCGCCTCCTAAGTATCCTCCAAAAGTGGCTCATGTACTTTGCGTCTCGGTCCAGAATAATAGTTCTAGGAACTCCGTATAGCTTACTTCTTGCAAGAAAAGAAAAGAGATAGCCGAAGTGTCATTAGTGTTAGAATATGGCACGAAATGTGCCATCTTGCTAAATCGATCCACAATCACCATGATGGAGTCCTTCCCTTGGGACTTCCTCGGCAATCCTAACATGAAGTCCATACTTAGCTTGAACCATAGTATGGTTTAGACGAGCAAGGGTAGATAATGTCCTTGCTCAGCTTGCCTCTTTGCTTTTTGACAAGTCGTACACTTTTCGATTGCACATCTATCATCATTCTCAACCAAAAGAATGTTAAGGATAATACCTCATGAGTGCAGCGCTGGCAAAAGTGTCCTATCATTCATCTTCCATGCACCTTACATATGAGTAATTCTCTCATGGAATAGGTTGGGATACATAGCCTCCTCTTTTTGAATAAGTATCCATCCTCCTTGTAATAGTCATCTAGTATCTTTCCTTCCTCACACTAGGCATAGATAAGACAAAAGTGTAGATCTTCAACATATAAATTCTTTCTGATTGAAAAACCAAGTAGCCTTATTTGCATCTCGTTCAAGAGGGTATGTTGTCTCAACAAGGCATCGGCCACTACGTTATTCTTTCCATTCTTGTTTTTTACGACATAGGAAAAACCTCCATGAACTTGACCTATTTGGCTTGCCTCTAAGACAACTTTAGTTGGCTCTTCAAATACCTTAAGGATTCATGATCGGTGTTGATTATAAATTCCTTAAGTAATAGAAAGTGTTGCCATACCATTAGGGCTCGGATTAAGGAGTAGAACTCCTTGTCATAGGTAGAATAATTTAGTATAGCTCCTCAAAGTTTCTTGCTGAAGTAAGCAATAGGTCAACTTTCTTGCATCAACATTGTGGTTATGTCTAGTCTGGAAGCTTCACACTCTACCTCAAACACCTTATCAAAACTCAACAGAGCTAAGACAAGGGCTATAGTTAGCCTATCATTTATTTCCTCAAAACTCCTTTGCTCCTTATCTCCCCATATGAATTCAACATTCTTCTTTGAAAGTTCAATGAGGAGGGTTGCAATCATACTAAAATTCTTTATAAATCTATGATAAAACATTGCCAGACCGTAGAAACTTCTCACATCCATTGAACAGGTCGGCTTAGGCCATTCTATGATTGCTCTTATTTTCTCATCATCCACTTGGATATCTCCTGCACTTATAACAAACCCTAAGAAGATCACCTTAGGTTAGCAAAAGTTGCATTTCTTCATATTTGTGTAAATTTGTTTAGCTCTGAGTTTTGCAAAGAGTCTTTAGAGATGATCTTGGTGAGTCTCCAAGATAAGGTTGTATACCAGAATGTCATCAAAATAAACCACAACAAAGTTTCCTATTAGTTCTTGAAGCATATGATTCATGAAGCGCATAAATGTGCTTGGTGCATTGGACAATCCAAATGGAATTACAAGCCATTCATATAAACCATGTCATATCTTGAATACAGTCTTCCATTCATCACCCTCGTACATTCGAATCTAATGGTTTGTAGATTTAAGGTTGATCTTAGAGAACATTCTTGATCCACTTAATTTGTCTAACATGTCATCAAATCTAGGAATGGGGTACCTATACTTAATGGTAATTCGATTGATCGCTCAGTTATCTACATACATCCTTCAAGAACCATCTTTCTTCTATACTAACAAGGCTGGCATAGTATAAAGGCTACGAAACTCATGAACATACCCTTCTTCATTAGCTCATCTACTTGCTTTTATAGTTTAGCAGCCTATTCAGGATTCAACTTATAAGCAGGCTTGTTCGATAATGCAACTCCTAGCTGCAGGTCAATCACATGATCGGTGCCTCGAATTGGGGGTAGATCATTTAATAGTTCCTCTAGAAACAAATTGGCAATTTCCTCTAATAAGGTTCTTACCTCAACAAGCAACTCCTTTTTTCTAGGTCTTACCCCTAGAATTCTTTGAACAAGCAGATAAATCAGTCCGTTGAGCCCCATCTCTCTTTTTAGTTCAACTTGGGTCACCACTAAAGGCTTTTTCTTCAAGGTTCAACTAAGTTAAGATTGCATGACCTTTATCTACTCAGCAGTCATAGGACTCAATTTCATCCTCCTGCCTTCATACTCCACGGAACATGTACCCCTCCTTTTATCATATATAACTGCTTGGTCAAATATCCATAGTTGTCCAAGTAAAATGTAAGACGGGCTCATGGGCAGCATATCACAAGGCACTTCATCTTGATATTTGCCAATGCGAATTGGCATAAACACCTGCTTGTTCACTTGTAAGGTTCCCTTATCACTAAGCCAATGAAGCTTGTAAGGTTTCAAGCGGGGCATGGTTGGTAATTTCAACTGCTAGACTATAAATGCAGAGGCTGCATTGGTGCAACTCCTACTGTCAATTATCAGCACATATAATGATTTATTCACCTTGTATCTAATATGAAAGAGATTTTCCCTTTACTGGTCTTTGAGTACGAGACTGATGCTTATCGTCCTCTTCAACGCTAGAGTGGTCGGCAAAAGGTTTCCTTCTTCATTATAGATAACTTCCTCCTCAGATAATTCAATTTGTTTGGCCTCCTTTACCTTCTCTACTTCTTTATCAATACTATTGACCTCAACAGTCGATACCTCGCCTCGGATCACCATTGTTCGCCTGTTTGGACATTAAGCAACCATGTGTCCAAATCCTTGGCATTTGAAACACTTGATCTGACTTGTCTTCTTGCTAGACTTCTGGCCCTTCTCAAACTTGCTCGAGGATTCATTCTCTTTAGCTTGAGTAATCTAACCAGGTCAGGTCTTGGCAACCTTACTTAGTTCCATTCGTATAAGTGTGCTCAGAACAACTTAATTACTGCCTGGTCAGCTAATTTGTGGTTAGGATCTTCCTATTTAGTACCTTTCTATCCTCTGGATGGTATGGATTGTATCATTAAGCATTCCAATATCTAAGGTTTCCAATACATCTCCAATCTCATACATCAATCCATTAATGAATCAAGATACAGTTCAGTCCTCTGGCTCCATGCTTTCACATCAGATCATTAACATTTGGAATTCCTTAACATAAGTGTCTACACTCGATCCTCCTTATCTTAGTTCTTGCAGTCTTTTGAAAGTATCCTACAAATAATAGCTCAGCATAAACCTTCTTTGCATAATTCTCTTCATTTCATCCTAACTTTTAATCTCTTGTTCTCCTTCCCTTCTTTAGGTAGCTTACAAGTTCTTCCACCATAAGGCGGCATAACTAGTGAACTTCAATACAGCGAGTCTAACCTTTGCATTGTCGGTACATCATGGCATTCAAAGTGCTTTTCAATCTCATCTACCTAATATAGGTAGTCCTCAGCATCACCACTTCTAGAAAAAACTTAGGATACGTATCCTCAATCATTTAACTCTAAGGGCTCGTACATTTCTTTCTTCAAGCTCATAATACTCTTATGCTTCATCATCTCCTTTTGCTTTTTCCTCAATCTCTTCAAGCGCTAACCTTTGTATTGCATCCCTACCAATTCCTTCAATACGGGGTGGTCAATCTAGAGTGTTAACTCGGCTAAACTGACCATTGCCTTAGCTTTGCTGCTCAAGTTCTCTAATAGGGCTATTCCTAACTTGCTATCTATCTTCTTGGATAACAGTCACCAAACTAGCTACTAAGTCAATAAGCTTGTCTAAGTGGTTACCCGTTGGCTAAGGTGTAAAGCTTCCTTCTTGCCCTTGGCCATGTCAAACCACTTTCTTGGTTTTCCAAAGTTCCTTGAACACTTGAATCTGACATTATTGGTTACTCCACAAAATTAATGTACAATAATACCACTTGAAGATCAATAATCACTACGACAATTATACAATGAACGAATAGTTAGCCACACTCTGTTTTGCATATTGGAAATAAGGGAAAATAGAGCACAAAACACTTCTTAACTACTAAATTCTAAGGTTAACAATAAAACCATTATCACACGTGAGTAGTAATAGACCACTCAAAGAACATAGTAGCAAAATCTAGCTTCAAATGTAGCTAGGCTTAGATACTAAGATGATACGGATTCCGTAGATGAACATATAGATCTAATATCACACGTAACCAAAAGGGTGGTTTTGAGCTGCAAGATGGCTCAAAAAGTAAATAATAGTCAAAGGATGAACAGAGCTTCCGTCTACTGATGATGGATATGAAGCACTAACGCCTCACACGAACTGCAGTCACACTTAATATGATGTCAAGTATGGTCAGAGGTCACTCGCTACTAGTCCATGCTCAAATAGGTCAAATAAGAGTAGTTCAAGAATAAGCAATAGGATACTTAGCTAAAAAGAGAGTAAAAAGTTCAGTGTATTCTTCGTATATGATTCTACGACTATTACATTATGCAAATATTTATAATATCCATTTATGGTAAGTCTTAAATTAAAATCAAAAAGGATAGTACAGATGTCAAAAAGGACATTACATGTGCGTTTTACTTAATCTATGGTCCCAATAACAATGCGAGTCGAGTAAGGGTAGGTCTTTGATCAAGTCTGGTCAATGTCGATAGTTTAGCAGCTCTTTTTGCTAGGGCTGGACAAGGGTTGGCTCAGGGATGGCTCAAATTCCAGTCAACCTTAGGTGGTCAACTCCTAACAATTGTTAGCTTAACCTTTGCATTGTAGAGATAGTTATATTCCTGATTTGGTGCTTAGATTGGGATGTTATGGAGGGTTTTACTCCACATGTTGGCTGATCACCTTAGTAGCTTCCTAGATGGAGTGGATAGTAAAGCAACTTGGTAGATCAGATTAGGGTAAACACTGCTCATCAATTCTTAACTCACCTTGGACAACTCGACAAACCATTTGAGAAAGCCTTCAGGCTCGGGATCGCGTGATTGGTCCTTAAGCCCTATCAGTCACCTATCTCCCATCATTGCAGCTCAATCTTATACCTCCTAGAGGCCACAGTGATACTGCGTTACACTTGCAGGTTCTTGACATAGTTGTGTTAGGAGTGTCTTTTGCTTTGGTTTTTTGAATGAACATTTGAAACTACATATGTTGTGGACAATTGAAAAATTGAAAAGAGGAGGGGAAATTAGCCAAGAGAAGGCATGTACAAACATTACACCATACAAGCATTGCACCTTATTTATAAGCACGCACCTTCAATATACACAATGGCAAACCTACCCCACACCGGGAATATTTTTTCTCCTAGGCCCTTTTCGCAATATTTTTCAAAAATTGGCCTATTTAGGTACAAAACTCAAAGTGTAGTTGTTATGCCATCATCTTCAACTAAGGAAAACAAAGGCAGCCATGGAAGTTCACCAACTCGAGCTACAAGGTTCAATCCGAGACCATTTCCAGCAATTTTTGTACGTGAAAAGCAGATAGTCGAGGAATCATTCCATAACATTCAAATATTCTAGAATCGCATCATAGGCGCATCTTTTTCAAATCAAAATTAATGAAAACGCGTCTTAATTTTAAATCTTCATCCTTCGATCTTCCATATTCCTTAATGTTCGACTTGTGTTTCCCTATAAATAGTGAAGTCCTCTAATTCATTTACCACAACAATATCCCTTCGATTTTCACAGATTTGAGACCCAATTACGCTTTCTCTCTTTAAAATCTCCAGCAATGGCTCTCTTACTTCTCTTTAGCTTTTCTTACCATACACAAAATTGAAGCAATCTATAGGGTTTATCTGACTCCTGGGCACTTACATATTCATGAAAACAAATCCTTTTTTTCAAACCACCAAAGATAGCTCTGATTGATAACTTCCAACTCAATTGTGTGGGGGTTTCGCCAAGCATCAGTTTAAGCGCGACCTGAGTACAAACTGTAGGTATAGAGCATGTCCGACTGACGTACGCCCTCGGCCGAAGGTGGTTAGAGCATGTACGACTTCTATCCTCCTCTAGGTCGTCTTTTGAAAGTATTCTTTGCTTCTATTATTTTTTTGTTTTTATTGTTATCATTTTTTTTCTTTTCTTTTAGTGTTTTCTTTATTAATAATTAATGTGTACCAGAAAACCTCAGAAGGTGGCGTTTTCAAACTGATATCAATTTAGAGATTTACGCCTTTTAGTGAAACAATCATCAATAAAATGACAAAATTTAAATGTACAATGTAAACCAAAATTGTCTTACAATAATAGGATAGAAAGCAAAGTTGAGCTTTAAAATTAAGATTCTCAAATTGATATAGGCTTCTTATTTCCAAATAAGGATTTTTTTTTTCCTCTTCTTTTTATTATTATTATTTTGCAACCCTTGATTTGTACATTTAATTGCAGTTTTCAGATGCTTTAAAGCTTTTATTGGATAAAATTATTATTCCTATTATTTTTTAACAAATTGAGATTTTCGTTCTTTCTTTGCTCTTTTTTCAGTATCATATATTTTTTTCTCTTTCTTTTGTTTATTTTTCATGTTACTTGTGTTTTATTATATAAAAGATTATTATCAAATCACTAGGTTATCAAGCTCGAATTATGTACATGTTATCTAATTATAATAATAGCTATAATATAATATTCAATGTTGTTGTATATTAGATATAGTTTGATTTTATAATTTCTTTCTAAAGATTGTTGTCATATTGATCTGCATCTATTAGTTTTATGTATTATTTTAGATAGTCATGTTTTATTTTGACATTATTTTACTAAATATATATTATTGTTTCTATAGTAGTAAAAAAGATATATATAAGATGTTCATATTAGATATATATATAAAAAAAATGTGTGAGCAACTTAGTGGATAAGATTATAAGATTTTAGCTTTAGAATGTACCGATAAAAAGTTTGATTGTTATTTAGAAAAAGAGGAACTAAAATACTCATATATCTATCTATCTCTATATATATATATTGTTGGTAAGGAAACATCAAATTATGCAAATAAATACAGTTCATACAAACTAACCGACATGATCATCATGCATCACAGAAAAACAAATACCAAACAACTTGTCTTTGAGAACAAAACATGAATGTAAGTTTGGAATATCATTAAGAAAAGAGACATTTGTCACATCTTGCGATCTTTTCTTTGCTAGAAGTCTACGGTGCCATTCCAATCATGATCAACCTTGTAAAGGAGAATAGCATCAAAAGAAGACATTAATTCTACACTTTGCTAGAATTAGGTGACATATGTCTAAATTTATGTTCTCATCTCCCAACCAATTTGCAACATGCTGTAAGTCTATTTTAATAATAATGTAAGACTTGTTAAGGTTCTTTGTTGAGATAAGTCCTTCATTCACTACCTAAAGCTCTACCTCTAAGGGTGAAGCTTTGCTAATGTTCTTATATAATCCTCCTAGTAGTTCACCATGATGGGCTTTGCATATCAATCTTACTCCTACTCCTCCTTTCCTTCTCTCCTTAGTAGAAGCATCGTCGTTGTTGATTTTTATCCAACCTTCCATAGGTGTATCACATGAGATCCTAAATCTCTCCTTATTAAAGATACTCATGTATATTGATGTATTAAATCATTGTATTATTATAAATTAGGGGAAAATTACATCAGAAAGGATTAACCTTTGGGGGTAAATTCAAATAAGAGATCAATATTTTAAAAAGTTCAAATGAAGGATCAACATTTCATAAAGTAGTTCAAACATGGTATTAACATTTTGAAAGTTTCAAATAAGAGATTAACATTTCACAAAATGGTTCATATAATTTTATGCATTAACTATTTTAAATTCCTTATTTAAACTGTTTTGTGAAACATTGATCCTTTATTTGAACTTTCCGTCAAATTTTGATCCCTCTCCACTATAATTTTCCCTTATAAATTATCATCTTGAATAATATTCAAATGCCATGTAACAAGTACAAAATTTGCGATATGTTATAGGATTATTATTGTAATTACAAACTTGCTATATTAATTATATATATATATATTTTATGTTGCTAGCATATCAGCTATAACCATATTATTATGTATAAATGTATTATGTATAGCAATATGCAATGGGTTAAATGAGTCAACTCGATCTGGTTCACTTTGGTCTGCAGGTTAAACGGGTTAAGCTTATTTGGCATACTTCTTAAACAGACCAAAAAACTTTGACCAAATCCATTTAAAGAGTAGGTTAAATAGGACAGCCTACAAGCCGCAAGCATAAATATGTTAAATGGACCGATCTAAATTGGCCCACTTTGGCTCATGTGTTAAATAGTCCAGGTTTATTTAGCTTACTTTTTAAGGGGTTAAAAAACATTGGCCCAAACCCATTTAAAAAATAGGTTAGACTGCATGACCCGTAGGCTAAAGCTCACTTGGATACTCCTAATTATGTATGTGTATATAGTATCTCTATAATGTATACAAATAATATTGTAATGCTTTAACCTTATGATGCATAAAAAAAAAGGAATTTGTTTTAATAACAACCTCTTATAATGAAGAAACTGATAAACTAAATCCTTAGTGTAAGCATCACATACCTATATAAACTAACATGATTAGGTTATTGATATATTAATTAATTGATTACATTGTTATGTTGATAGTTTATATTAAGAATTATCTTATTATCATATTTTATTTATGTATAGTAATTG
Organism: Lumnitzera racemosa; assembly: GCA_024138005.1. Classification (NCBI taxonomy): domain Eukaryota; kingdom Viridiplantae; phylum Streptophyta; class Magnoliopsida; order Myrtales; family Combretaceae; genus Lumnitzera; species Lumnitzera racemosa. The sequence goes on from JAMXBC010000007.1 coordinate 50,738,121, forward strand.
TAATGTAAATTATCATGTTAATTTATTAAATGATTCTTGTTGCTATGTTTTTTTTTTTATATCAATCATTTATATTTGTTACAACTATAGGACAATTTAACCATATTTATAATACTATTATATTATTATGATTGTTTATTATTTAATAAGAGATTTATACACATAATATATACATATGTAAATATCTTAATAAATAAAACCATAAAACTTTTAATATTGATAACAACAAATCTCTTGTGTTAATGGTAACAGGTTATAATTAAAAAAAAATCAATAAAAGATGTTTATATTGCATACCTTTAAGTTTGGTCATAGTCATAATCTATTCACCCATTCATTATTGTATTGTGCATTACGTTATAATTTAACCCTTTGTTATATTTTTAATCCATTAGATAGAATGTATATGTCTTAAAATATGTATGTCATGATTAAAGTAGATGCACATATTATAGCATTTATTTCAGTGCACTATACTTATTCATATCACAAGCTATTAATTAATATTTCATGTTCATTAATATCTATATTATTAAAGCAAAAGAGAAGTCAATTTGTTGTCTTTTTCATTTTGCCAAATTTATCCTTTTATACTACAATATATCATATATCTTGCAATTACAATTTTACAATACATGCGTAAATAATATTTTACGCTAAGGCTATATATATCAACCCATTATTCCTCTTTTTTATACATAATTATAGAAAGGTTAATGATGATAACCTTCATTTATCATGTCCCTTTCGATTAGTTAATATCATATGCCCTATAATTTCTTTCTTATTCTAGGTCGTAACTATTTACAGAAGGATTTATTGTTTATCAATATTAATGTTAAAATTGAGTTTTTAATTTCCATCACATCTTGCATAGATATAAATTTCTTAAATATATGTATTTATTAGTTTGATTTTAGAATTTCATTTAAACGCCGATACATAGAACTATATTTCTTAAATGTTTGTATCTCTTTGTATGATTTGGGAATTTCATTTAAATGTCATTATAAGATTAAAGAAATGTCAAGATTTATGTTTACTAGCATTTGCTAAGGAACTAAGAAAATATTATAAATCTTTTTATAAACTATACTTCCCAGTTCACATTGATATTAAGGTAAAGAAAGTATTAAAGAGAAAATTATTTCAACATTTTTCCTCTATTTTGGAATAACCTTTTTTTTTTAAAGAAATATACACGATCAATCTTTTATTTTTCATTTTTTTTTGTAAGCAATATGTATACAAAGATTGATTTAGCAATGTATATAAGTTCTTCTAATTGAAATTTTGAATCAAAATATGATAATTATTTTACACTTGTAACGTGGGTGTATTGTTTGCTAGTTGTATTACAAGTCATCTAAATAAATGCCATTATAGTAGTAAAATATAAGGATGGAATGGGATTATCATAGAATAATGTTTCTCATATGTTCTCATTATTGATATAAAATTTCATTATGATCATTCAATAAAAGGGTTGGAAGTATATTCTAATGAATTGTAATTATATCAAATTAATTGTCTTACTATACATTAATTTTTTTTTTTTAGGTCAATAAAGACTGGTATTATAAAGATAATGGGTTTAGTACATCAGTCAATTCCGACATGGTAGAAGACTTTCAAAACAATACAAATCTAGTAACAAAATAGATCTAAGAGAAAATGGGGGTATAGATACCCAATCTAATGGACACATCTTTTTAGCAAAGATTGTAAGCCAATTAGTTGCTTGATTCGCTTGTCTTCTTGTCAACCTTAAGCTAACCGAAGTGAAGGAGTGTAGAATATTCCTTAAATTTGATAGCAAGGGTTCAATGGATTAAAGGGAGTGGCTTAGACTGCAGATAGAGCTAAGATAGAAGCATAGTCTAGCTCAAAGCATACATGTGACCACTCCATATCACATGCCAATTTGTATGCTTCAATAAGAGCTAAAGCCTTAGCTTCTTCAGTGGTTCCTCTTGACAACAAACAACTCTCCTATTACAAACATGGCCACAGAAATCTCTTGCAATAAATCCAAAAGTGGCTTCTTTAGAAGAACTTTCAAAGAAACCATCAACATTCAATTTAATTGTGGTTCCCTTAGATGTTAACCATTTGAGATTGAAATATATGAGAGAATTCCATACCATATTAGAAGATGAATGGTTGTTGCTATACATATAGGGGGGGAGGGGGGTGGTATATCTGCTTGATGCCATTGTCACTTACTGTGTGTTGTTTGCTACTCTTATACATTGCTGTTAGATGTCCATTGGAGTTCCTTGCATTAGTAGCTGATGGTGACCTTAAGATTGAAGCAAAGTTGGTATGTACTACAACAACTGGCATCGAGGAATGAAGGCATTGACTTGGTTGGGAGATCACAACAGATGGTTCTTCAAAATGAGTCAATGTACTCTTGTGCTTAAGTACCATGTCAAGCTCCATTAAGTTTCTTAGATAAACAAAAATGATACGATTAGGATCTCCAATTGAATAATCATACACATTTTTACATCTTGCTTTCCAAATAGTCCATATCACCATAGCTAACTTGGCAAAGAGATCTACCCTTTCTTTCTTTCCCCTATCCATTACACTAGTAATATTGGTTAGCCGTGAATCTAAAGGACAATAACCATCTTCCACTCGAATGCCAAGCATTGTAAACTAAACAGGGATCCACAAAAATTACATGTTAGGGGGTCCATAATATTCCTTTTGAACAAATTATTCTTAATAGCAATACCATTATTTAAGGCCTTCTATACAAAATGTTTAACCTTAAGTAGGCTTAGGCTATTCCTAACCAAGTTCTAAATTCTTCTATTAATCACTCATGATGATGGCTCACCATGATTTTGAACTTGATAGGTGATCTTCCAAGCTCATATGGGTAGATGAATGTGCTGAACTGCCTTTACTATCTCTTTCTCAAATAAGCCTTGAATCAATTGACGCTTCCAAGATTTTCTTAGGGCATGGTATTGTCTAGCATCTAAGGCTTGAAGATTAGGATATGGTCCTATAAGTTAGGGATCCATCTATTAGAGGTGACATTGATATTAGGTCCATCCCTAACCCACCAAAGAGAACCCTTCAATAAGACTTCCTTACCATGAAGAATGCTAGCCCATCCCCATAAGTCCTTAGAACCTTTAGATGCCTGTACGAAAGAAGTGTTAGGAAAATAGATACCCTTTAGCATATGTACCTAAAAAGCCTTTGGATTGTTTTGAATTCTCCATGTAAGCTTTGTGAGAAGGGCTAAGTTGAAAGCATTTAAATCCTTAAATTGCAATCTACTTCTATGCTTAGGCAATGTAATCCTCTCCCAATTGAGCCAATGGACTTTGTTCTCATCTTTCTTCTGACTCCAGCAATAATGTGTTACCATAGAACTCACTTATCTACACCACTTAGCTAGAAACTTGAAATAGCTCATAGAATATGTGGGTATGGCATTGGCTACTGCTTTGATGAGGACTTCCCTTCCTGTATTAGAAAGTAAGTTCCTCTTCTGGTTACTTCACCTAGCCTTGATTTTATCCTTTACAAACCTTAGAGCTTTTGATTTGTTTTTACCCCATAGTGAAGGAAGCCTAAGATACTTACCTGGGTTATTGGAAATTAGAATCTATATAATAGAACATATTTCATCTATGCTTTCTTGTGGTGTGTTCTTACAAAAAAATAAGCCCGACTTCTGTAAGTTAACTTTCTAGCCCAAAGCTTAGTAGTAATCTTTAATAATACTTTGTAAAACCTATACATTAGGCTCACATGCTTCTATCAAGCTCAGAGAATTATCAGTAGAAAAGTAAGTAAGATAAAATAAGGCAAGTTCCTTTTATGTGCAACCTAGACAAAGAACCAATGGACACTACACTTTCAATTGTGCATGACAAAACATCCGCTGCTAGAATGAAAAGGTATGGGGATAGGGCATCCACCTATCTAAGACCTTTATTGGGATAAATATGTCCAGTCAGTTTTCCATTAATAGAGATATTGTGTGAAACTAAGGTGATGTAAGCCATCACCCATCTTACCTAAATTTCATAAAAACCAAGCTTTGTTAACATAGCTTTTAAAAAATCCCAGTAAACCCTATCATAGGCTTTATTCATATCTAATTTTAGTACACAATAGGGTTTTCTCCTAGATTGCTTGGTTCTAAGGAGGTAAAATGCTTCATGGGCAATAATGATATTGTCATGGATAACATAAACTACTATGAAAGAAATTTATTGGTCAGATACTATATCATGCAAAAAAAGTTTCAATTGGTTGACAAGTATATGAGAAATGATTTTGAACATGAAGTTACATAGGCTTATAGGTCAAAAGTGACCTACCTCCTATAGTGACACTATCTTTGGTATAAGAACAATTTCAATAAGGTTAAGAGAAGAGGGAAAATGCCTAATGATAAAAGAGATTGGATGGATTCTACCACACTCCTTCCTACTATACGCCAATAGTGCTAAAAGAAAACTAGTAGAAAACCATCTAGCCCAGGTGCCTTTAAAGCTCTAAGCTAGAACGTAGCTTCTTGGATCTCTTCTTCTAATATAGCCAATGATAGAACAAATTCCATATCCTCATTCACTAAAGAGGGATCGCTTCTATCACATTACTCTAATCTCATCTTCCATTCAATTTAAACAAATCTTCATAGAAGCCATGGAATTCACTCATGATAGACTCATCATCTTCTAGCCAAAGACCTTCTGAGTTTAAGGATTTTGTTTTGCTGTCTACACATCAGTATAGATTAATGAAAGTACTTTGTATTTCTATCCCTTCTCTTAAGCAGTTCACACGAGATCGCTGGTGCTAAAATAACTCCTTACTCCTCCATAGCATTTCAAGCTTCTTCTTAAGTTCCTACTCTTTACTTCTATCATGTTGGCAGCCTTTTAACTGAATAGCTACCAATTCTTTTTTCACTCATTTGATCTTACTCCTAGAATTAGGAAAGGCTATTCCACTCCACTATCTTAGTCTCCATTCGCAACAATTCAATTTAAATTATATGGGGAAAGGATGTGAGGCAGGTGGATCATCCCATTATGCTTCCATAATAGTGTTTCCATACTCCTTATACTGGTCCACATATTCTCAAATTTAAATTTTCTCCTCCCTTTCCTTTTAAAGAAGCGTGAATCAACAATAAGGGCAACATGATTCAAGTCTACCATCTCTCTATGAAATTCTTGAGAGCTAAGGTATTTAAGAAGCCATTCATATGTGGCCAAAGCTTGATCAATTCTCTCCATAACCTCCCCATCTTCTCTTCTGATGGACCATGTAAATTTAGGATCCTTTAAGCCTAAATCATTGAGATTTGAGTTTAGGATCATTTCACCAAACTAGTCCATAAGCCTATTACATCACATATTGCCTCTTTCCTTCTCGAAATTGTAAAGCATGTCATTGAAGTCCCCAAAACATAGCCATAGGGCCCTCATATATTCTCCGAATGGCTTTAGCTCTCTTTAGAGGAAATGTCTTCTATAATGATTTAGGTCACCATAAATCCATAAGATATGTGAGAATGGCGAATCATCCATAAGATAAATAATGGAGTAGATATAGTTTTTATATGCCAAATGAATGGCAACTACTACATCGTTCATCTACCACAAAGCTTACCCACCAGGTAAACCCTTTGGCTTAACATATAATTCATTACTGAACTTCATTCTTCATCTAATGCGGGATAGTTTATAGGACTTATTCCTTGTTTCCATGAGAAACACAGCACTAGGGTTATGGTTGAAGATGAGGTCTCTAAGATGTTGAACTATTAAGTGAGACCCTAAGCCTTAACAGTTCCAACTAATGAAGATCATGGCGAACTTGTAGCTACTTTTAGCTAGCCACCATAGCCATCCTTCTTGTGCTCGGAGAAGGAAATAGATACATTAACTAGGGTCTCATGTGTTAAATCCATGGGAAAACAATTAACACTACCTTTGGATAATTTAGCTTTAGATTTCTTTAGCTTCCTCCCTCTTTTAGGTGCTAATTTTGTTGAATTGCAAGGGGTTAGATTCAAATTCCCCATTTTCAGACGTTTAATAGGGCCTTAGTCGACCTATTCTACTGGTCTCTTAATTGCAAGAGTTTTCAAGGCTAGAATAAGGTATGAGGGTGAGTGTTTGATTAGGTCTAGGGGTATTGGTCTGGAAGGTAGGGGTAAGTTGGGGAATTCAACAAAATAAAGGATGGCGTCTTAGGATTGAAAGCTTATTAGGTGATAAGAAACTATAGTGCACTTAAGGGATGCAACATGTATTGGTTAGGATTTAGCTAGACTTATTACTTCTTCTTGCTTATCGGAACCATGACGAAGGTAAGTAAAGGAAGAATGACTTTACTATATGTAGGATGAGGTGAGCCAGGGGGATGCTAGGGCATGTAAGTGGCTAGGTGGGGTGAGTTAGAGTTTGTGGGTGATTCCATGTCTTCATTAGGGTAGTAGGTTAGTGTTTAGAGTGGTGTTAAGGCATATATGTAGGTTTTCCAACCTTTTTAAAGATTAACTAGCATACATTGCAAAGCTTTGAAAAAGGGCAAGGCTCGAATGATGCTTCTTCCTTTGAAGACAATTGGGATAAGGAAGCATTGCTAGTAGACCTTTCAACATCCAAAGATGGTCTAATTGGGTTTACTCTCAACCAGCTTCCCAAATTCAAGTTAATACCTTCGCTACAACTAGTGGTAGAATAGCTAAGGTGACCACATTTGAAGCATATATCAGGAAGGTTCTCATATTTGAACTAAACATGATATCTCTTCGAGTTTATAGTAACTTAAGTACTAATCTTGAAAGGTTGTTTCCAATGCACATTGACCTTGGCTCTTAAGAAGCCTCTTAAGGCTCTACCCTTTAAATGAGAAGGTTCAACTTCCAGAACATCTCCCATATAAGCTCCTAGTTTTGACACGTTGTTGGCTAACATTTGGTCCAATTTTAGATCATGTATTTGAACCTAGAAAGGGCAATTGCCCAATTTTACTTCCTCAATATCTTGGTAGGGTTCCCATATGTTCACTTATATAAGCTTGCCTATGAAATTCCATGGCCTATTATTCATAATTCTCAATGCTTGCTATTTACTTCCTACTATACAAACACACAGATTAGCCTTCATTCAAACTATCTCATAAGGACCATAAACCTTCCAATACTTCTTCATTATAGAAATGAATACCATCCTATTTTTTGCTCTATCAAGAATAAATTTGCACACCAAAACTGCTGTTTGCTTCTCATCACTAGCTACATATGTGTTAAGCTCAATGATGTTAGGCGCTTCTCTGTTAATACTTTGGTACATATTATGAAGCTGAGGAGTGATGGGAGAATCCATTTGAAACAAAATAGTTGATGATTAAAACATAGAATAATGATAGAGAAAGGTAATAATGAGACCACTAACAAAGGAAAAAGATGGAACAAAAAAGGCTGATAATATAATTGAATCAAGCTACATACACAATAAGAACATAGCTATAAACAAGAAACAAGAAGATCAAAGCACTAGAGACAAAGGTGCCTAGATAAACAGCAATACTAACATGAAACTAGCTAATAGAGACATATAGATGAACAAGTGATGGACATACTAAAACTAGAAGAGAAAACATAACAAAAAGTACAAGAAAAACTATAGACATAAGGAGGTGGTACTTATTTCTTTTACAATGCCAACGAAAGCAATCAACCTTTTTACTAAGCAATATAAGAACATTGTTATATGGTTGTGGTGCAGTATGTTGATGGGTTGGTTGGATGTTATAGATAAAGGTTTCATGCTTTAATAGTAAGGGTTAGCTATAGGGTTTAAAGGGTTGATTTTGGTTGGGTTATATGGGTTACACATGGTTAAGGTTGGCATTAGATTAGGGATGGTATGATGAGAGTAGGTTAGGGTTTGATTGGTAAGGGAAAATTTTGTGACAGTAGAGTAGGGTCGAAGTGGTAGCATGCATTGATTAAGCTTGATGAATGCGAATCTAGGTAAATGAGGCAATTACCAAAGGTAAAGTTGATTGAAGTTACCCCTCATTATTGGGGGGGTACTCTCAATAAGGAGAGGGTGCTCTCATCTAGGAAGTGAAGTTTTATATAGAAGAAGATTATGTTTATTTGTTATATGTCATGCCCTAAAAAGGTGAAGTCGTAACAATCCCCCCATATAAGCTATCCTAAGATAGAAACTATCCCCATAGCTACTATCTTAGATCTAATTCACACTAGGCATACTCGACTGTACCCATTTTAAGAGTCCAATTCGATCCCTATTTAATATAAACCTATGGAGTAATCCTTTGAAATAGTTTGTAATAATAAACTTGTAATTTGACCTTATAAAAGAGTCGCAATAAATCTCATAAGTACATGTCATTTCATCTATATACCAAAATATTGAAAACCACTAAGCCCTTTGAGAAGTCTTGTGTAGTTTTCCTTAAAAGATAAAAAGTTAACACTAAAGGCAATAACTAACCATTTCTTGCTACATCTCACTCCTCGTCCCAGTTTACTAGTGTTTTGGTGATGGTTAGGCACTTGTAATCTATTCGAAACCTGTAAAACAAACTATAAGAGAATGAGCGACAACTTGTTCAGTAAGTAGGGCGGAGACAAAAGTATGCACTCAATACATCATAAGTAAGGTTTTCAACTAAGTTGGTTAGATGTAATGCATGCACAAGCAAATTCCATTGCACAATGTTATTCAATCCGTCGTGAGATCAAAGAAATTTCACCTACTCTAATCCGAATTGAGGAGATTGACATCGCGTACACACAAATTGAGACCAAACTAGGGCATGTGAATGGAGAACACCCACTTTCCATGACCACCTTTAAACCATGGACCCCAACCTTACTGCGGCTTCCCCTCATGTTAATTAGTTCGACTAAGGATGGGGAAAGGACCATTTCAACTATCCTCATTAATAAGGAATCGAAGAAGAAATGGCAACGGATTTAGAACAAATAGAATAGGAATTGGTATTCAAAAGGAAGATGGGTATGAAGAACAAGATAGTTTTGATGGTGAATATGAATGTGAATGGAAATAACTCACCAAGACACAAACACAACCAGGGGGGTTTGAGCTCGAAATAGAGTTTGATACGACTCATGAATATTAAATGTCTCGCTCAGGGTTTCAAAGGAAGGTTAGATGCAACTCACTAACTGATTCAAATGAAGGAGTCCACCAAAATATAAGAACAAGATTGATGAGAATGCAGAGAAGATTAAAGAGTCTAATCAACACTCGATAATCCGGTAAAATGTTAACTTAAGTATAACCTTACTTGAAAAAGGAAAGTTTCACTCTCTGTATATTCTTCTATATATATATATATATATCTGTCTATCTATTTAATTGTAAAAATGTTGCTATTTATAATAAGTCCTAAACCCTAGTAGCAAAACTGTAAATAACATATAAGGCCTTCAACCCTAAAAAATCGGGCCCATAAATAAAATAAAGGAAAACATACACAAAAATACAAAACTATGCATTTTAATGTCTTAGGAGAAGTAGTATTCTAACTAGATAGGGTTGGCAGTTAGATGTATGGGTTCGGGAAGCGATACTTAATATCTCACGTTGCTTGGCCGAGATACCAGATAGGTCGGCCCATAATTGCCGAGTGCTAGAAATAGTTGGCATTAGTCTTTCGAGGTTGTACCAAGAAGTTCTTTGGTCTCGAGTACTCGACCTTGAGATTTCTTGGCACCTCAGTAGATGACAGAGTTTATGCTGAGTGTTTATTTTCCTTCCCTCGTCCTTCTAGCTATAGCTTAACCTCAGCAAGCATTAATAGGACTCAACTTAGCTATTGTCAAAGGCTAATTCCCATCGTTACCACCAGTTTGAAAGGAAGTCATCCTCGACATTAAGTATTGAGTTTGGGTTAGGATACTGGATAAGCTCATTCCCCCTTTTCATTTTACCATGGGTGTTAAGTGTCTCTGGATTTCCTCAATGCTCATCGGGGTTAAAAGATAGCTCTTCCCATCCTTCTGAATAATGTAAGTGTTGCAGAATCCGTCATGGATCACTTTTCGATCAAACTCCCATAGTCGACCAAGAAGTAGATTTGTAGCATTCATAGGGACTACATCGAACTCAATCTCGTCTTCATACTATCCTGCCTTGAATGCAATCCGAATGTGCTTATGTACATGGACCATTCCCTCATTGTTAAACCACTTTAATCTATAAGGTCGAGGGTGTAGGTGTGGGTAAGTCAGAAACTTCATCTTTTCCACTATCTTAGCAGAGACAATGTTGGTGTAGCTATCTCCATTGATAACTAAGGAATAGGTCTTCCTGTACACCAGGCACTGCATATGAAACAAATTTTCCCTTTGTTCGGGATCTGCCCATAGGTTACTAGTGTCGTCATAATCAAGAGTTTATCGAAGCCTTCAGGATAGACATCTTCTTCTATCAACTAGTCGTCTGAGATCTTGTCACTTTGACTCTCGATTTGAGCCTCGAACCCTTCACCCTTCAAGATCATCACCCTTTTATTCAAGCATTAGGACATAATGTACCCGTAGCCTAAGCATTTGAAGCACTTCACTTCTCAGGCCTTGTTACTAGGTGTCTTCTCTTTCTTGGCAATCTTTTTCTCGGCATAAGTTGGTCGGCTAGGCTCTCCTTTCTCCATCTTCTTTTCCTGCCTTCTCTCAACATACCTCTCAAGCTCAAGGCTACCTTGTTGAGGTTAGCTACTCGACCTCTAATGCCTTCTCTTCCTTTGCCTTTCCACCCTTAATTCCAAATTAATTAGCTCATCCAAAGAGTTGAACAGTTGCAATTCTACTATCTCGGCAATGTCGTCTTAGAGTCCACTTAAGAATCTAGTAATGGTGCGGTCTTGTAGCTCTGTAATTTCACATAAGTCTCAAACATGGAGCATCTCCTGCTTGAAATAAGTCGACATAAAGCATTAGTTCATCAATCTTTTCATGAGCCTCTAAGTCCTAATCGGCTCTTCTCCTTCGGCATCTCACTTGGCAACTAGCTTATCCTACTAAAGACTCATGTATTCAACAAGGGATAGTAAAGCCAGCTTAACTTTTGTTCGATCATCACATTCATAGCATTCAAACAATTTCCCGACTCGGGGAACCTAATCAAGGAACTCTTTAAGTCGGTTACTTCTACAGAAGGTCAGCAACTTAAGCTTTATATTGTCAAGTCCATGGCCGAATGCTCAGGGTTCATCCTTTGCATTCCGAGCTGGTCGATTCTCCTCAATTCAGCCACTTCTGTTAGGGCTTTGCTCGGCTACACCTCTTCTCGACCTCAGCTCTCTTCTTTGAGCTTCTTGATTTGCTTCAGAGTCAACACTTCTTTCATTTCCTCTTCTCGATACTAGATGGTGTTTTCTTCTTCTAGGCTCAATAGCTCTTCTCAGCTGTCACTCATCATGATCAAGTTCATTAGAACCACTTCTACTTTGTGGGTGTCCGCTCCCTTCTTCCTTCTCAATCATCACATTTGCAGCCTCTGACTAATCTAGTAAGTTCATGGATAAAGTCAATGAGATTTTGAATCTGATATTCTAATTTATCAATGCGTTGTCTTAAGCTTCTACGAAGGCTATCACTAGTGTTGTTGATACTATCCTTCGATATTCTTGTTCATACAGTAATTTACCAGAAAATTGAAGAAACAGCAAAACAAAATTATAATAACTTAGAAACAACCACTACTTAGATTTTGCAGCTACTTACGACTACTACAAATAGCACACTACACTACAGAACAATGATTAACAAAACAGTTAGAACCATAAATCTACTTTAAAGAACACTAGCATCATGTCTCCCTAAAGCTCTGATACCAATATGATAAGGAATAGAAGAAGAAATGGTAGTAGATTTGGAACGAATAGAATAGGAATGGGCATTCAAAAGGATGATGGGTACAAAGAATAGGAAGGTTTTAATGGTGAATGTGAATGACTATAACTCACTAAGACACCAATACAATTAGGGGGTTATGAGCTTGAAATAAAGTTCAATATGACTCCCGAACACTAAATGTCGCTTGGGGTTTCAAATAAAGGTTAGATGCAATTTACTAATCAGTTCAAATGAAGGGGTTCTCCATAATCTGAGAATAAGATTGATAAGAACGTGGGGACAATTAAAGAGTCTAATCAACACTCAATAATCTAGCAAAATGCTAACTTAAGTATAGCCTTACTTGAAAGAGGAAAGTTTCACTCTCTATATATTCTTCTGTATATATGCCCGTATATCTCTCTAGTTGTACAAATGTTTCTATTTATAGCAAGTCCTAAACCCTAGTATCAAAACTATAAATAACATACAAGGCCTTAAACCTTAAAGAATCGGGCTCATAAATAAAATGAAGAAAAACATACACAAGAATACAAAACTATACGCTTTATAGGATTCAGCATGTAGTCATTTGGTATGTCCTAGGAAGAGTAGTATCCGAATCGAACGGGGTCAGTAGTTTGGTGTAAGGTTTAGAAAGGGGTCCTTAACATCTCATGTAGCTTAGCGAAGATACCAGACAAGTTAGCCTATAATTTTCGTGTGCTAGAAATAGTTGGCACTAGTCTCTCGAGGTTGTACCAAGTGGTTCTTTAGTCTCAAGTACTCGGCCTTGCAATTCATCGACACCTTAGCTGATGAAAAAGTTGATGTTGAGTGTTTATTTTCCTTCTCTTCATCCTTCTAGCTATAGCTCGGCCTTAGCAAGCATTGACAGGACTCGGCTTGGTTATTTTGAAAGGCTAATTCCCATCACTTATCAAAGGGAGTTCATATTTAGCCCGAGAATTCTAGTCATTACCCCTAGTAGGTTGCGATGCATATTAAGTTAGATGTTAAGCTAAGATTCAATTAATTCATTGTTAGGGTGATCAACTAAGCTCAAACAATTCGAGCATAATATTCATGAAAAAACCATAACATGGAGCTTAGCTCCCACCATAGCAAATCGACACTCAACTACAAACGCCGCATATGTACAAACAACTAACTATAATCACAAGCCAATACATACTAAAGTCTCTAGATATTCTAAAATAACATCTCAAAATGGTGTAAAGCAATGATCCCACTTTCTTATACTGAAGCTCATTCTAACAAATCTAGAATGTCAAGGCTTTACTCACTCAGAAGTCCTATATATTTACTAAAGCTCATATTCAGTTTTTGTAAGATTTACTAAAACGTTAAAGTTTTATCTATTATTTAGTTGAAATATTATTTATACAGTTATTTAGTAGAATTTTGTATATATATAGTAATATACGAACACGTTATATATAGACACATATATATTTTAAGTTTTTATTTTATTATATAGGTTTTAGCAATTTACTTAATAATATCAAATATATGCAATTTACTACTACTTATACTATATCGTTTCGATTATATTGAAACATATTTACTATTATTTATGTTACGTTTTAATTACCAAAAAAATAATCGTAGAACAATATTTTTGTAATACTACAGAAAACATCGATTCTATTACCTAAAGTGATTTGATTTTAGTAAGGTCAATATCGTGGAGTTTGCATGAACTCGACTATACGTATTATATGTTTTGTCTAAAAGATTATCTCTAAAGACTATTTATAATTCTAGTATATAGATAAAGTAATATAACAACCAATATCATCTTGATAATGTATTATGTAATGAAAACTATGTTTTTACACAATTTTGGAACAAAATATAATAAATCATATATACTCAACTTTTATAAAAGTAATGATGTTAAATTTATAAGAATATAAAGTTCGATTTTTAATAATTATGGTTAATGATTATTACTAGATCCACTCATTTTGAGAATCAATGTTAATAATATATGTCTTATAGCTATCAATATTCTAAGTTTATAATTTAAAAAATAATGAAATGGTATAGATAAAATACTTCATTAAGAAAAATAATGAAATACCAAACATCTTTTTCCCATAACTATTCAATATCAATAAAAAGAATATTTATAATTATAGAAATAAGGTTACCTGAAAGTATTGAGTCCTCTATTTTTCTTCTTCTTTTCCTTTTCTCCATATTCATCTTCTTCCTTTTTCTTTCCTTTTTTCCATTTTTCTCTCTCTCTCTTTCTCTCGCCCCATCCCCCCCTATTCTAAATTTGTGAAGCTCACAGATGGCTTTTATAGCCATGAGTATATCACCACCATACAAATAGTGGTTAATATATTTATTTTTTTAAAGTTATATTATTCATATTATATTTTATTTAATATTTATCCTATCTTTTAGAATATTCAAAAAATATTCCCTTCCTTTACTATCAATAATTCATAGTCGCAATTTTCTTTTCCTATGTATCATTATTTTAGGTAAGTTTTAACATAATCATTAGTAAAAATATTAGTAACGTATAATATATAGTTACGTTATATTAATTATTTGAGAGTTATTTATATACATCTTATACAACATTTTACTTACCAATATTAATTATTAAGATTACATAGTTGATTCTAAAAGATTCATCCTAAGCTATATCTAAAATTACGAAACTTTACATTAGAGTTATTAGATTTGATAAACTTAATGGTTTTAAGAATGTTTCATATAAATATTCTCAAAGTGAAATACTAAAGCTATACGATTATTTCGTTTAAATTGTCTCCTAATCATAAGAGTTCAACTTAATCTTACGAATGTTATCATAAATTATAATTTTTATAATGTCTCTCAAGCATTAAATTTTTCAATTAATTTCTTATTAATTTATATGATTATATATCTATATCTAGATGTAATTTAGATATTCTCATACTTATGAATACTTCCAATCAATTTTATGAAGAGGAGACATTTAGCCAATTAGGTTAATATCAATTCAATTACTTTTACATATTATCTTATGTCATTAGTAATATTATTATACTTATTATTCTATTGTTAAGATCCATATTCATGTGGTTACGAAAATTATTAGTATAAACTATTTTATACCTATTGACCTAACTTATAAATATATTCTTCTATAAAAGATGTGTATACTCATATAATAAATTATACTATATTATCTCATTTTATAGTTTAATTAACTTATCTTTAAGTTTTTGTCATATTTCATACTTAATTTAGGTATTCCAAGTAATTTTGTATTATATTAAGTAATCATATTTCTAGAGGCAAAATTGGGATTTTGGGTAATTATTTTCAAAATCTAATTTCATCAGGTCACTTCAACTAAGTTTTTTATCTTAATTGTAAAGTTTAGACTTAATCGGATAATTTTTCTTGAAAGCCCTAAATTTAGATATGATTGCCCTAAATTCAGATACGATTGCTCTAAATTCAACTTTAAGGTCTCATATAGAGTAAATTATCGCTATTTTGATTATATTCTTGATATTTTCATTATATTATGGATTTTCAAACGTACAAGAATTCCTCAATTAAGGTTATCATATTTCTCATAAGTTTTTGACTTAATCAGTTTACTTTTCTAAATGCCTTATATCAACTTTTCATGGAAAAAGTTGTATAGCTCCATAAATTTGTTATCAATCTTATATTTATGGTTCGTGAGGGTTTCTATTTTATCACTTAAGAGAACCAAAGGAGTGGCCTTTCTTTCCAAGAGCTTCGTTTCTCTAAAGTGCCTCCATTCCATATTTGTTTATCCTTCCTCTATTTAAGCTTTCAATTCATCTCCTATCTATCCTTCTATTTTCTTTTCCTCATTCTCTTATATCTACATTTGGTGCTAATTAGTTGCTAAGAGCATTACTGAATTCTTTCATTCGTATTATGCTTTTTTAATCTTGCAACCTTCCATTTGATTTATTTGAGTGTTCTCTCATTGATTTGTCTTTTATTGTATTCTCTATATCACAAATTTTTAGGTTATAGTTAAGATTAGTAACAATACAGACCTATTATATGCCCCAAGTATTATTCCTCTTTCTTCCATCCGTATCTTCTATATTATAATGACTAACTTATTGCTATAGTTATTAATTCATTCTTTCATATAGCTCAGCGCAAATGTCAATAAGATTGAGCTTGGCAAATCTGAACTTTGCTCCACCTCGAAGCCAAATGAGATGGTGAACAATTTGAATTTTTATGACTTGACTCAACTCAATAAGAATTGACATAACTCTCAATTAACAGGCTCACATTGTTATCGACATGAACTCATTACTCGACCAAACATGACCAAAGGTGAAATACTTTACCATTCTCTTCTTGATTTCCCATCGCCATTACATATATGAAGTGTATGCTTTCCTCATATTTTAGTTATACTTTAGTTTACATCTATCAATTTTCCTCTTCTAGTAGGGATTATTGACTAAAATTTGATGCTTCTCTTTAATTCTCTTGTTTTCAGATTAATTTCTTTTGTTGGATCTAAAGTATGTGATAGGACTAGTCTATTGTATCCGTTGGTTCTATTTGTTGAGGTCATCAACATATCTTTAGGGTCTCTAGCTAACATTCTTATGTTAGGTGTTTGTTATGATACTAGACAGTTTATACCATACTAGGGGTTTAATCCATAATAATCTATAGTCCTAACAGAATGCTTTTAGGTTGTGTTAAAATTTTATTTTTTAGTTAACATGATAAGGTTACTATTTTTAGGATTACTTTCAACATCACTTTGTTGGTATGGCTTTCTTCACTACTAGAGCATTAAGGGGTTAACCCTAATGTCTTCTAAGAGAGAAATTTGCTTGGTTAACGTGAAATTGTAAACCACTACTAAGTTTCAAATTGTGTTTTCTTACTTCACTAGTTCTATAGGTAATGAGAATGATGTCTCCTATTCAGGTTTCGAGTTATTACCCAATATTGCATCAACCATTCTTATGAATTAATTCTAACTAGCTTATAAACAATGACTACTGTATTCATGCAACTTTATCAGTAATATCTACTTACTTCAAAATATAACACATGATTTTATTTATACATTTCCAAGATACAAAATATAAAGACATTATAAAACTCATAATAGGAGCTTGTCAGTACTTGTATATAATATAGTTAATATATGCAGTAAACTATACATAAGAAGTAGTAAGTCATAATTGAAATTATGCTATTACATTTTTGTATTACTTCACATTTCAAATTTGATGATCAGGTATTAGCTTCCCATACACACATGAGATTATATCTATAATAATTTCTATAATTAATTGATATGCATTTTTAACTTTTTATAACTACGCAATATACTTATGCAAATCTAACTTATTAGCAAGAAATCCTTATTTTATTTATAGGTATCTTATATTCAAGTTCTAATTTTTAGAAGATCACCTAGTCTTATATACATCATACTTGCTTGGCATTTATCTATCATTATATAGTTTAACTTTACAATCCCATATCATTAGCATTCATAGTAGATAAGAAGATGCAAATTCCAAACTTTGTTTAAGGTCAAAACAAGGGTTTAATGTCATCATTGAGTATAAACAGATCATTTCTTCTATCTATTAGTAAAAGTTCGTGGCCCTTATACTGTATCCTGTTTACTATATTATTGTCTTGAATTATCACTTTAAGATTGACTTATCATCTTTCATAGTTCAATTCCTTACATTTATCTTGCAATCCTCTATTTCATCTTCTGAATTAGGTTCTATAACACCCTTTACAAATAGGTTTTGTCTAATTCACTTCTTTAAATTCTACCAACTATTCATTTCTAGACTTACTCACCATCTTATTCACTACTTTATTACATCTCAAACTAGCGATAAAGTTTCTCTTAGGGTTCTTCCCTTTAGCTACTATTCAACTCTTTCGTACTTATAATTCCTTCAATCTATTACGTAATATCCTGAGTATAGTAGAGGGTTTACTACCAAGTTCTAATTCATTAAATCCTATTAGTATATCTCAGTACTTACAAGAAATAAGTGATATGGTAATTAGTTAATTGGTCTAAATAACTCTTTTAGGAAATCTAAGAGATGAGCACATAAAGTTCCAATTTCTAAATTAGGTCTACAGTAACTTTTCTGTATTATTCCAATATTACTTAATTATTTACGTCTAATAATAATCTTGAGGGATAGCATTCTATATCTTATAAGCAATTCCTTACTACTCTATTAAAGGGTTGATCAAGAGATTTGGGGGTATTTCTTAATAGTCATTAGAACCAGTTACATAAGAGTTAATTAATTCCACAGTCAGTATTATAACCCTAACTCCACCATAAGTATATTAATATTATAGTTATATATTCACCTATAATTTAAATCCTCTTTTACTACCCACTCTCAATGTTTCCTAACATATCTAATTCATTTTATTTATGACACTTCAAAACACATTGTTAAGAATTACAACTCAAAGTTAATTCTTAAGAATAATGCTCTGATGCCATTTTAGAATTATCGTGCCTCAAAAAGGTGAAGTCATAACAATCTCACCGTATAAGCCATCTTAAGATAGAAACTATCCCCATAGCTACAATCTTAGATCTAATTCACACTAGGAGTACTCGACTCTACCCATTTTAAGCATCCAATTCAATCCCTATTTGATATAAACCTATAAAGTGATCCTTTGAAATAATTTGTAATAATAAAATTGTAATTTAACCTTATAAAAGAGTGGTAGTAAATCTCGTAAGTACCTGTCATTTCATCTATAAACCAAAATATTGAAAACCACTAAGCCCTTTGAGGAGTCTTGTGTAGTTTTCCTTAAAAGATAAAAAGTTAACACTAAAGGCAATAACCAACCATTTCTTGCTACATCTCACTCCTCGTCCCAGTTTACTAGTGTTTTGGTGATGGTTAGGCACTTGTAATCTATTTGAAACCTGTAAAACAAACTATAAGAGAATGAGCGACAACTTGTTCAGTAAGTAGGGCGAAGACAAAAGTATGCACTCAATACATCATAAGTAAGGTTTTCAACTAAGTTGGTTAGATGTAATGCATGCACAAGCAAATTCCATTGCACAATGTTATTCAATTCGTCATGAGATCAAAGAAATTTCACCTGTTTTAATCCGGGTTGAGGAGATTGACATCACATACTCATGAATAGAGACCAAACTAGGGCGTGTGAAATGAAGAATACCCTCATCCTATGACCACCTTCAAACAATGGCCTTCAACCTTTCTACGACTTTCTTTCCTATTACTTAGTTCGACTAAAGGTGGAGAAAGGACCATTTCAGCCATTCTCATTGAAGAGAGTCTATGTTTGGCCTAAGAATTCTAGTCGTTACCCCTAACAGGTTACAATGCATATCAGGTTAGATGTTAAGCTAAGTTTGAGTTAGTTTTATTTTTAAGGTGATCAACCAAGCTCAAGCAATTCAAACATAATATTCATGGAACAACTATAACATGGAGCTCAGCTCCAACCATAGCAAATCGACACTCAATTACAAGCACCGTATATGCAAACATAGCTAACTACAATCACAAGCCAATACTTACCAAAGTTTCCAGATATTTTGAAATAATATCCCAAAATGCTGTAAAACATTGATCTCACTTACTTGTATTGAAGTTCACTCCAATAAAGCTGAAACATCAAGGCTTTACTTACTCAGAAATCCTATATATTTACCAAAGCTCATATTCAGTTTTCATAAGATTTACAAAAATGTTAAAGTTTTATCTAGTATTTAGTAGAAATATTATTTATATAGTTATTCAATAGAATTCTGTATATATATATTTGTATACATATACGTTATATATAGATAGATATATATTTTAAGCATTTTATTTTGTTATATAGGTTATAGCTATTTACTCAATAATATCAAATATATACAATTTACTACTACTTATATTATGTCATTTCGATTATATCAAAATGTATTTACTATTGTTTATGTTACATTTTAATTACGAAAAGATCATCATAGAATGCTATTTTCCGTAATACTACAGAAAACATCAATTCTATTACCTAAAGTGATTTAGTTTTAGTAAGGTCAGTATCGTGAACTTTGCATGAACTTGACTATACATGTTACATGTTTTGTCTAAAAGATTATCTCTAAAGACTATTGCTAATTCTAGTATACAGATAAAGAGATGCAACAACCAATATCATATTGATATTGTATTATGTAATAAAAACTACATTTTCACACACTTTTGCAACAAAATATAATAAATCATATATACTCAAATTTTATGGAAGTAATGATATGAAATTTCTAAGAATATAAAGTTCGATTTTTAATAATTCTGGTAAATGATTATTATTAAGGATCCACTCATTTTGAGAGTTAATGTTAATAATATACAAGTCTTACAGTTATTAATATTCTAAGTTACAATTCGAAAAAGAATGAAATTATACAAATAAAATACTCCATTTAGAAATATAATGAAATATCGACCATCTCTTTTCCATAACTATTAAATATCAATAAAAAAACAATATTTATAATTATAGAAATAAGATTACCTGAAAGTATTGAGTCCTCTATTCTTCTTATTCTTTTCCTTTTCTCCTTTTTCATCTTCTTCCTTTTCTTTTCTTTTTTTTTCGTTTTTTTTTCTCTCCATTTTCTCTCTCTCTCTCTCTCTCTCTCTCTCTCTCTCTCTCTCTCTCTCTCTCTCTCTCTCTCTCTCTCTCTCTCTCTCTCTCTCTCTCTCTCTTCCCCTTAGATTGAAGTCATAACTATTTCTTTTTATTTACAAAATATCAATTTTCAATCTTCGAAGAGCATAAACTAAGAAAACCCACTCAGTTGAAACACCTTCAATTTGAATTTTCAATCTCCTCCCCTCCCCTTTGTCTTCCCCTCTCCTCTCTTTCTCTCACCCCACCCCCTACCCCTCGATTCTAAATTTTTGAAGCCCACAAATGGCTTTTATAGCCATGTGTATTTCACTGCCATACAAATGGCGGTTAATATATTTCTTTTTTTATGTTATATTATATATATTATATTTTATTTAATATTTATCCTATCTTTTAGAATATTTAAAGAATATTCCCTTTCTTTATCGTTAATAATTCATAGTCATAATTTTCTTTTTGTATATATAATTATTTCAAGTGAGTTTTAACGTAATTATTAGTAAAAAAAATTAGTAACATATAATATATAGTTATACTATATTAATTACTTGGGAGTTTTTTATATACATCTTATACAATATTTTAATCATCAATATTAATTATTAAGATCACGTAGTTCATTGTAAAATATTCATCCTAAGCTATATCTAAAATTACGAAACTCTACATTATAGCGATTAGATTTGATAAACTTAATGTTTCTAAAAATGTTTCATATAAATATGCTCAAAGCGAAATACTAAAGCTATACGATTACTTCATTTAAATTTTCTTCTAATCATGAGAGCTCAACTTAATCCTACGAACATTATCATAAATCATAATTTCTATAATGTCTCTTAAGCATTAAATTTTTCAATTAATTTCTTATTAATTTATGTAATTATATATCTATGTCTAGATATAATTCAGACATTCTCACCCTACGAATGCTTTCAACCAATTTTATGAAGATGAGATATCCAGCCAATTAGGTTTATACTAACTCAATTACTTTTACATACTATCTCGTATCATTAATAACATTATTATACTTATTATTCTATTGTTAAGATCCATATTCTTGTATTTACGAGTATCATTAGTATAAACTATTTTACACCTGCTGACCTAACTTATAAATATATTTTTCTATAAAAGATATAAACTACTCGAACGCTAGCAAGTCGAAATCATGTAGCGTTACGTGTTATATATTTTTAGATTTTCTAATTAATTTATGAGTAAAATGTTTATTTATATCGAGTATACTCATAAAAATACATGTATACTTATATAGTAAATTATACTATATTATCTCGTTTTATAACTTAATTAACTTATCTTTAAGTTTCCGTCGTATTCCAAGCTTAATTTTAGGGGTTCTGAGTAATTTTGTATTATATTAATTAATCATACTTCTAGAGGAAAAATTAGGATTTTAAGTAATTATTTTCAAAATCTAATTTCACTTACTCACTTTAACTAAGTTTTCTATCTTATTCATAAGTTTGGGCTCAATTAGATAACTTTTCGTAAAAGCCCTAAATTCAAGTATGATTGCCCTAAATTTAACTTTAAAGTCTCATATAGAGTAAATTCTCACTATTTTGATTATAATACTAATATTCTTATTATATTATGGATTTCTAAACGTATGAGAATTCCTCAATTGGGGTTATCATGTTTCTCGTAAGTTTTTAGCCTAATCAGTTTACTTTTCCGAATGCCCTAGATCAACTATTGACTATAATTGTATAAGATTAGGGCTTTGTCGTAATACTTAAATGTTCATATCTAGATTGCTGATTTATGAGATATTACACTATAAACTAATTTGTGTCCTTATTTTTTATATGTTATATATGTATATTGTAATTATAAGATAGTTGTTCGTTACGCTAAATAATATGATTATCATGTATACTATTATCATCGTTTGTATTATTCCTACAAATGTACTTTAAATGGTTGCATGTAGACTATATATGGTTCAATATTTTATCTTATTGAATGTTTTTGTAAACTTTAGCAAAATCATATTTAAATACCATTATACTGCTTTATAATCTTTATTTTAATAATCAATTGTCATAATAAAGACATTAATAGAAGACATTTTTAGATAAATAGGTTGCAGATACTAATTACATTATATATTAAAATTACTTTGTTATTGTATTTTATTAAACAAACCATTAGTTATATTACAAAGTGGATAATATTGTCCACATTTTGTAATATAACTTATCATCGAATTACATAGTTATAAGAATGTGAACAAGTTATCTATAAAAATTATCAAATGTACAAATTCTTATGTTGTGTTTATAATTGATTAGGTCATATCTATTTGGTTGTTATTAGTAAACTTATATTATATGTGCATTATATGTAAAGTATAAATAATTTTATGTAGGATTTAATTTAAGTAACAGCCATCTTTAAAGGTTCAACAAAGTATTAGTATTATATAGTAGATCCATATATGCATACCTTTGATATTGTACATTAAATTTATCTCATTCATTTATATGACATTACTAAACAAATTTCCTATATTATAAACTTTCTAATATTGGTAACATTTAGTAGTATTGGTGATTATTATGATTGCATAAACTATTTGTATTACGTATATTTTTTTAAGTAATTCTTGCAATGTACATACATTTTAATTACATGATTCCTTTTACCTTTTAGGTAATTTTTTTTTTTCCTTAGGACTAGTACAAATTATAAGGGCAAGAGTATTTATAGCATATTTTAGTGAATCTTAGCCATAATAAATTAATTGTATTACTATACATACCATCTTAATTCATTCCTTTATTCTTAATTTTACAAGCATATCTCGTAAATTAGACCATTCTGAATATGTAATGTAATCTTGTTATCCTTGGTAATAGCCATGATGTGATTGTTTCCCATACTTCATTACTAATCTATTGTAAGATGTTTTGTAATCACATTATTTAGTGTTTTTATTAGCACTATACATATTTTAATAGGAATTCTATTATCAAATGTGCATGTAGCAAGCATAGATATTTAAATTTCCAACTTATAGATATTTTAGGAAGTAAAAATGAAACAATTATTTTAATTACTATCTATTGTAATAATGATATATTCCTTATTTAGATACTTTATAACTGTGTATATCAATTAAATTGTTGTATTCTATTAAATTGTTATGTTTTCATATTAAAATAGATTTGTTAAATAAATCTGTATTATAAGAATTATCATTATTGCATGCTATAGTATCATAATTGTATCATTATTCATATGTATTATGTATCAATTAAATTCAATTTGACAATTTGGTGTTGTAGTATAATCTTTTAATAATCTTATTCAATAAATTTTTCTTTTCTAAATATAAGTGTATACAAATTCTTTAGATTTCCTTTTTGAATAAGTTCCTTAAATTTTACAAAGAATCAGTGCATTTTGATGAATAGTTTTCATAAATCTTATCTTTACTCAAATAATTCATAAAATACAAGATAATTTTATTGTGGCTTTAGCTTATGCTCATTTTAAAGTAGTCAACATGTTTTTGTAAACTGTCAAAATAAATATCTTTGTAACAACAAAAATGAGATGATTATAAGTAGCCATATGTTGTAATTGTATAAATTCTTGTGCATATAATTGATGAAATTTTTTTAGATAAAATTTTTTGTCTATTGATTTATATATCGATAGTATTAAATACAATGTACATTTACTTACCTTCTTATGGCGGTGTTAATATACTTAGTATGTCATAGCTTTATGTTAATACAATTCAATAAAATTCTGTTGTTTTATATGTGTTATAGAACAACCTGATAACTTCATAACCTACTCTAGAAATTGTTAATTTTCCATTATATTATATCATGCATAAATACTTCATTGGCTGTTACAAATTTTGTCATCATTGATAATTGTTTCATGTTTTCTTAATTGTTTTGACTTGTTTTATTTTATTTCATTTTATGATTGATTTTTTTTTATTAACTAATAAAAAGTAGCCCATAATTCTTTCAATAATTTTATGATTTATAGATTTACTTAGCTATATTGGCTTTAAGATCAGCCATCTTTAAACCCTTGATTTTTGGCTTTTCAATTTAGACTAGTAACTTGATTAGGAACCTATCTAGCCATCAATTCCTAATCTTTTCATTTTACCAACTTTGGTTTGTTGGCAATTCTTAAAGTAAATTTTGGAAAACCTTTTCATTTATTACTTGAGCAATTTCGTACTATAGTGTTTAGATGTAATACAAGACTGCAATTAAAAAGGAATGATAGAAAATTAGACTCAATAAAGCTCATTTGTGAAATATTTGATTTGTAGGCATTGGTTGAAGAAGTTAATGAAGTTTTAATGATTTTTAGAATGATTTGATGGAGTTTTGAACATTGATGAAGAATAAGTTTGAAGATATTGGCATAGAAGCAAGATTTTTTTTAAAAATCTAAGGTTGGAGAAGAACAAGATTGTGATCATGCTATGCTTCTTACCCATGATTCTTATGTTTGTGGAACTTATCAATTTTGAGTGCAAAGAAAAATCAAACCTAAGTTCACAATTGTGCTTCTTAGAGCATGAACATGTTGTTGAAAAGAATTTCGATTTTTGGAAACTTTCTTATAACCTAAAATTTTTTAATCTCATAAATAGGATTATAAGCTTAAGTTAGAGATAGAAAAGACTGGAATGAGTAAGTAGGGTAAAATTAGAGATTTAGGTTGTTTCTTTCTCATTTTCATGTTTTAGTTTATATTTCTCAATAAACCATTATTGAACCCTAGTTTCATATGTAAGATTGTTACTTGTTTATTCAATCAATGATATTTATTATTGTGATTTAATTTGACTGTGTTTTGTTGTATTGAATTAATAAGTTTAAGTTATTAATTCACTGGGAGTTTGATAGCAAGGAAGTGCTATCATAACACTTCTCGTAAACCATCAAAACATGTAATAATGTTAGGCTTTTGATCCTTAAACCATGTGCTTGCATTATTCCATAGTGCTGATGGGAAGGCCTGACAAGTAACAACATCACTAAGGACGAATAACTTAGCTAAAGTATGATAATACTCCATTTGGTCTTCAAGGTTTTTCATCCCATTGTATGTCTTAAATAGTAGGAGGTTCATATGTTGAGGAATAACTTCCACTAAAATTTCTATAATGAATGGGCTCTTTTTCAAGATAAACTATTTACTTATAGAAGCAAGAGCACTAGCATGCAATGGGCTTGTATGAAATGCTTGTTGTAGATCTTTCCCTTTCTTAACTCTTTTTGTAGCAAGAGCTTAAGTTGCTTGAACTCTAGCTTGCTTAACTTGGTTGGGAGAGTGGATAGAATTATCTTAATTCTCTGCACTATTTGCATATTACTTATGATTTTGGTTCGGTAACATACTTGCTCATAACAAATGAAGAATCTCAACATTCTTAGTTGCTAATTATTGATTTTCCTTCACTAAATCGATACAAAGCTACTCCAACTTAGCATGTAGATCATCATTTAAATTGTACCTCCTACTCCCCTTCGAAGGGTAATGGGAAGTAGTAGCACCTATAACTCTTTTAGTCAAATGACTTGTAGCTACTATGGTTGGATTTAAACATAAACAGTACCAAAATGTTGTTGTCAAATATTGGTTATAAGTTTAAAATCTGCAAAATGAACAAATATGAGGCTTTGGAGGGTATCGAGGCTCGATGCCTAAGTTAGAAGAGTGTTTGAAAGTAAATAGAGAACTTAATGAGCAAAGTGCATGAGAGTTCATATAGAAGGTTTAGTCCCATATTTATAAGCTTTTGTTTAACAACTGCAGTAGTGGGTAGTCGAATTGCTAATGAAATGTGATGTCTCTTAAATTTAGCCATTGCAAATCATGAGGAGAAGTAGGTGGTTAGACAATTGTTGTCTAGATAACCGCTGAACTATTCATGCCTACATTTGAATATTTGAACCTTTTTAGATTAAGCCTTAGTAACTAAGCCTTCAATGATATTGATTGGAAGAGCGACATTAAGTTGTGGAAGCTCCAGCAAGATCTCGGTGGTCAAGCTGCTAATCTAGTGGTAGTGACTAAGTGGTTAGCCATAATAAGACCAAGCTAAAGGCATGATCCTTAGCTAATTCTTGAATGCCTTAGAATATGTAGGTATAGTGTTGAGCATTCAACTAATAGGATGAAAGTCCACTATCAACAAGCATTCACATTGTTTAAGGATCCATATTTCTTAAAAGGGGTGGCCAATATATAATACTCTACCATTTCAAACCCACATAATTACCCTAGGATTCGAGCCCCTAAATTTAAGGCACTGGGTTTTGTTATCTGTTTTATGTCATACTTCATAGTAAGGTTAAAAAAATTAGATAAAGTGATTCAAATAAAGTCAATTTCTCAAAATAAGCCATATAAAAATATTAATTTAAGAAAAACGTTAATTTATTGATGAAGCCAATAAATATCAAAAACGTGAAATTTGAGCTTTTAGATATAGCGATATATTAAAGATAAGTTATTTAACTTATAAAAATAATAAATGAAGTCGAATTACATATAATAGACATATATTTACATACGATATACATTATAAGTATTAAATACATATATATTAATAATATATTATTAAAATAGGGAAAAAAAAACTACTATATTTTAGGTTTGGTTAAGTCTGACGGATGTAATTTTTTATATAAATAGGTGTAAAGCTAAACTCTGTTGTAGTACTCTTTTATTATAAATATAGCTTTTGTTGAATATAAATAGGTATTCTCATGTGATAATACAATCTATGCTATGTTGGGATGTGACTTCCTCTAGGTCATATCAAAGCATAAATTAGGGACCATAATATTAGATGCATGTGAGGTGTGTAGGGTGGCTAAGTATCATAAAAACTTAACATTGTTAGTAGTAACTAATTTAAGAAAACTGATTGTATCCATTATGTTTACTACTATTTAGAAAATGGTGCAAACACGTACAACTAGGGATGTTGGTTCTTCAAATGCTCTTAGGATATAGATTAAGGAGGAACAACATCCTCAACCAAATCAAGCTCCGCCCATACAAGTAATAGATGTAGTACAGCAATTTGCGATAGCTTTAGTTAGGGCTGTTAGAGTGAATGGAGGTAAGTTAGCTTTAGTGTAATGTATAGTGAAACCATTTGATGGGATAAAAACTTACCCTTTAGTTGTGGAAGAATTGACTGATTCGTTGGAAAAAGCTTTTGAAGTACATGAGGTCGAAGATAATAGAAGGGTAGGGATCGCTACTATTTTATTGGATGGACATATGAATAATTGGTCGATAAGTAGGAAACGAACAATAGTAGAACCTATAGATTGGAATGCCTTTAGGGATGCATTTTTTAGGTAATATTTCCCTGAATGTGTGAAGGAGAAAATATGTAAAGAATATTATAAGCTGAGGTAAGTAGGCATGACTATTAAAGAATATAAATGAGAGTTTAGTAGGTTGTTGAAATTTACCTTAGAAAAAATACAGAATAATGAACTTACTGGGGTAAGTTAGTTTAGGGCAGGACTTGATCTTTATTTTCAAGCTAAGTTGAAAAGGACAAGGTTGGTGTGATATGTTGATCTGATCAATGAGAATTGTTTGATTAAGAAGCTCATGATTTATGAAGGGCAGCTAAAGAAATAGAAAGTAAGAAAAGGAAATTTATGGGGAGTTCTAGTAGTAGCCATAAAATGACAAGAGGAAAAAGGGCCTATCAACCCCTTAATAAGAATTAAAGGCTAAGTAGAGTTGTACCACTTTGCTAGAAATGTAATGGTAGGCATCGGGCTATGCAATGTTTGAAACTATAAGGGAAATATTTTAGGTACGAAGAAGCTGGGCATATGGCTATGCAATGCCAAAACCTAAACCCTAGAAGTGTATACTGCTATAAATATCATCAAATGAGACATAATGCCACTTAATGTATTGCAAATCAAAGGCAAGACTAAACCAAACTCAAGCCAATAAACCAGACCTGCCAATAGAAATAATTGATTAGGAGAGGCTGGAACCAAACCTAAAGTTCAAGGAAGGGTGTATGTAATCCAAGATGAGGAAGGTAGGGATGACAACATAGTTATAGGTATGATCGTGAACCCTATGATTTCTAGATTTCTTCATATGATCATGTGTTATATGTTTACTTGAACTCTATGCCCTAAAGTAATGATATAATTGTGATTTTTATTTTTAGGATTGGTTTGCTTAGAAGATTACTATGCTTATACATTGTTTGATACAGGAGCAACACATTCTATGTATCCAAAGACTATGTTAATAGGAATAGACTTCCAATAGAGATTCTAAGGTACGATCTGATAGTGATGACTCCTTCTAGAGGAGAGCAAGAAGGGCAACAAAAGTTGAGGAAAGGAAATGTATGTATAGATCTATATAAATTGCTTGTAGATTTAGTACTATTGAATATGAAGGAATTCGATGCTATACTATAATGGATTGGCTAACTGAACATTAAGCAAATGTGAATTGTGAAGGAAAGATGGTGGTATTTAAGAAGCCTGATGGAGAAGAATTTTACTTTAAAGGAAGCTCTAAAAAGGTAACCCCTTGAATAGTCTTAGCAAGTAAAGCTTTGAAGCTAGTAAGAAATGGTAACATATGATTTCTAGCTTTAATAGTGACTATCTAAGTTCAAGAGATGAGATTAGAAGATATACCAATAGTGTTTGAATATCCTAAGGTTTTTCCAAAGGATTTGCTTGGACTATCACCAAATAGGGAGATTGAATTTACTATTGATCTTATATCAGATACTACACCTATCTCTAAGACATCCTATCGAATGGCTCCTATAGAATTGGTAGAATTGTAGAAGAAACTACAAGAGCTACAAGATAAGGGATTCATAAGGCTAAGTACATCACTGTAGGGATACACTTATGTTATTTGTTAGAAAGAAAGATGAAAGTCTTCGGTTGTGTATAGATTATTGAGAATTGAACAAAGTGATGATAAAGAACAAATACCTACTTCCTAAGATTGATGACTTATTCAATTAGCTGAAGGAATCCATAGTATTCTCAAAAATAGATTTAAAATTTGGTTACCATTAGTTGAAAATTAAGGAAGAAGGCGTACATAAGAGTACCTTTAGGACTAGGTACGAGCATTATGAATTTTTAGTGATGCCATTTGGGTTAACGAATGCTTCTGTTGCATTTATGGATATGATGAACCGTATCTGTAAAAAGTACCTAAATGAGTTCATAGTTGTATTAATTGATGATATCTCAATATACTTAAGGAGTAAGTAGGAACATGTAGATCACTTAAAGATTATGCTTCAAACTCTTATAGATAACAAACTCTACATGAAGCTAAAGAAGTGTAAGTTTTGGTTGGATTAAGTACGATTTCTTAGACATATAGTATCTCATGTAGGAATAGCAGTTGACCCTACAAAAGTGAAAACAGCAAAAAAATCAACAAGGTTGACCACTGTAACAGAAGCAAAGAGTTTCTTAGTAATGGCTAGTTATTATAGGAGATTTGTATAGGACTTCTCTAAAATAGATATGTCATTGACCTAATTGACACAAAAGGCATTAGATTTGAATGGAATGATAAGTGTAAAGAAAGTTTTTAGGAACTTAAGAGAAGATTGGTAACTACTCCTATGTTAACAATACTGGATGGATCTAGAGAGTATGCAATTTATTGTGATGCTTCTAGAAGTGGATTAGGATGCATATTAATGCAAAATGATAGGGTGATTGCCTATGCTTTGCGACAACTCATACCACATGAGTAAAATTACCCAACTCATGATTTGGAACTCATAGCTATAATATTTGCTTTAAAAATATGGAGGTAATACTTATATGGGGAGAAATATAGGGTATATACCAATCACAAAAGTTTAAAGTATATCTTTACACAAAAGGAATTATATTTGAGGCAAAGGCTGTGGTTAGAATTACTGAAGGATTATGATCTTATAATTCATTATCACCTTGGGGAAGCTAATGCAGTAGTTGATGTATTAAGCATGAAGAAGTTTGGTATTGTTGCTGCACTCATTAAGAATTAGTAGGAATTGATCGAAGAAATGGAGAAACTGAGCTTGGAAGTTGTAACAAGAGAAGAAAACAATATGTTGGCTAATCTAAGGGTAGAACCTACATTACTTAAGAGGATTAAGGAAGCTCAAAAGGGAGATGTAGAGCAATAAAGGATAAAAAATGATACTGAGCAACACCTTAACTTTAGAATTGATGATGTAGGAATGTTAAGATTTAAAGAACAACTTTATGTGCCAAAGGATCTGAAAGTTAAAGAGGTGATATTGAATGAAGCTCATGGTACGAGATATTCCCTATACCTTGAGAATAATAACATGTACAAGGAACTGAAATAGAACTTTTGGTCGATAGGGATGAAAGGAGATGTAGCATGGTATATATTGCATTATATGACTTGCCAGAAGGTGAAGGCTGAACATTAAAGACCATGAGGATTATTACAACCTTTACCTATACCCCAATGGAAATGGGAGCATATAATAATGGATTTTGTAAGTAGTCTACCAAGGACAATGAGATAACATGATATGATATGTGTTATAGTAGATAAGCGCACAAAATCAATGCATTTCTTAGCCATAAGGCAAATGGCGATATTCTCTCAACTAGTAGAAGTTTGCATCAATGAGATAGTTTGTTTGCATGGTATTCTAATGTCAATAATATCTGACCATGATTCTTATTTTATGCATTGATTTTAGCAATCCTTACATGCAAAATTGGGAACTAAGCTAAACTTTAGTATTGCTTATCATCTCTAAAGTGATGGGCAATCGAAATGAACAATCTAAACTCTAAAAGATATGTTAAGAGCATGTGTAATGGATTTTAGAGGTAGTTAAGATGATCATTTGGCATTGGTAGAATTTGCTTACAATAATAACTATCATAGTACTATCCAAATGGCTCCTTATGAAGAACTATATGGACGTAAATGGAGATCCCCTGTGTATTGAGATGAAGTGGGGAATAAACAAGTCATTGGACTGTTAATATTACAAGATCTTAAGGAGAAGGTATACGCTATAAGGGAACAAGTAAAAATTACCTAGAGCCATTAGCAAAGTTATGTAAATGGCATAAGAAAGCCATTAGAATTTCAAGTAGGCAATTGGATATTTTGAAGATATCACCAATGAAGAGTGTAAGGTGATTCAATATTAAAGGAAAGTTAAGTCCTTGGTATGTTGGATCATATCAAAATAAGAAAAGGATTGGGAAAGTTGCCTATGAACTTGAATTACCCAATGAGATGGCAGGAATTCATAACGTATTTCATGTCTTAACTTTAAGGAAATTCGTAAGTGATCCTACAAAGATATTAGATGTACCTTTAGTAGAATTAAAGGAAAATCTTACGTATGTAGAGCATTCAATTCATATTTTTGTTACCAAGGTTCAAAAATTAAGAAATCAAGACATTGAGTATGTGAAAGTCTTGTGGAGTCGACGCACTACTAAAGAAGTAACATGGGAATCTACCTATTCGATGAGAGCCCAATACCCTGAATTATTCACATAAGATTAGTAATGCTGTTGTCAATTATTCTTTCCTTAGAGTAAGTTAAAAACTAATATTTTCTTGACTTGTAGTTAGGTTTTGAGGATGAAACTTTTTATAATGCGGATAGGATATAATATCCCAAGATTTCAAGCTTATATGATTACCTTAAGATCCTAGCCCCTAAATTTAGGGGTTAGACTATGTTATCTATTTTATTTCAAACTTCACAGTAAAGTTAGAAAAGTTAGATAAAGTAATTTAAGTAAAGTCAATTTCTCAAAATGAGCTATACAAAAATATTAATTTAAAAAAATGTCAATTTATCGATAAAGCCAATAAATATAGAAAATGTGAAATTCGAACTTTTAGATATAGCGAGATATTAGAGATAAGTTATTTAACTTAGAAAAATAATAAATGAAGTCAAATTATATATAATATATATATATTTATATGTGATATACATTATAAGTATTAAATACATATATATTATTAATAAATTATTAAAATAGGGGAAATTAATGTAAAATAATGAAAAATTAATTAAAAATGAAAAGATGAGTCATCCAATGATGTAACAATCTAAGATCAATTGAAAATGATGAGTCAAATGCTAAAATACAAGAAATCGATACGTCATGCTTCAAAAAACAAAATAAAAATGATACGTATATACTACTTGTCTAATTTTAATCTATTTGGAAATTATAAATAGGGTATGCACACATCAAAAACAACATTTTGGAAGATTAAAAACCTAAGAAAATTTAGAAAAAAACTAGAAAAAGAAAAGAAAAATAGAACAAATACAAAGCACAGATCTAGTCTAAGCCGATTCAAAGGGTTATAAGAGTTATGTGCTGGTGGTCATTTGAAGTCAAAGAAAGGACCACCAGGAGAGGTGTTCCAACAAGGTTAAGTGGCCAAAGGGTGGCTAAAGGCGATTAGTTTAGGTAAACTAAATTTCCAACGAAACTTTATAAATTTTCTAAAAATAGTAAATGATATTATTCAATTATAAAATTTAGTTTTTTGAAGTTATTTTATGTGCAGATTAATGTAGTAATTTTATTTTAGTTAAATGATTAGTGAAAATATAAGGTGCTTAAAAATAACTTTATTTAGATGAAAATTAGATTAAATATTAAATAATGTCCTTTCAAGCTAAAATTTTGTACGTAATATACTTAAAATATGTATTTAATTGTAGTAATAAGAATTTTTTTTAAATAAGCAAGTTTGCTATTTATTATAATTATATTGGATAAAACTAACAGTTGCATTATTCTATTGAATTAATTGGTTTTTGATAAAATCAAAGTATGAGCCCTATGTATATTTCTAGAAGTTCATAATGATGTTTAGGACACTTGAATTTTATCTTGTGGTTAAATTTACTTATTTGCTTAGTTTTCACTAATTTTCAGTCAAATTTGCTATTTTTGTAAAAATAGATAATAGCTAGCTTAGTGTAATTCATGATCAATAAATAAACTACATATTTTGTGATCCTATAGGATTTTTCATGGAATTAATTGGGCTTGTATACTATTTATTAGGTATTTTCATATTATAAATCTATACATTAGCCTAATATATAATATAACAATTAGTAATAATGGGGTATTTGTTGAATATGTAAAGGATTAGTATTTTTTTGGTACATAATGAATGCTAAGCAGCTTAGGAAATGAGGAATTTTATGATTTTTAATTTAGATTTAGGGTTTATTTGAGTTAATTATGAAGTCACAATAATGTACAATTGAATCTATAATACAAAAGGGTATTTTTGGACTTTTGACAAAATTGATTAGTCTTAATTCTTAAGATATCTTAAGAGTACTCAAAATAAAAATTATGATGATATAAAGTTTACTTAAATCAAATAAGAAATCAATAAGATACAATCAGAATATGCTTAGGGAAACACAATAGTAAAAGCTTGAAAGAGTTAGGTATCGACTCGTAATTGACTTGGGTTCTGTATATGTTTCTTAGGTGTGATATGTGAGGAAGGACCACATCATGAAGCTTAGGATATTATGCAACTATCAAGCCTAAGTAAATGTATATTTCTGTTTTCATACAAGTAGACCTATGTCTACTTAACTTTGAGTCAATTGTGCTGTAAATTGTAACAATGTGTTGGTTTGATTGGACACATGATTCTGTTGAATGTATGTTGACTGAGTGAAATGTTTCCTCATGTATGACTAATCCATCGATATATATTTCTGTTTGAAAAACTTGGAAACTAAATAGCCTTTTAAAATGTTCACTTAAGTGAACCCTATATGAAAAAATGGATTATAAAGTTGAGAAACAAAGTTGAAGTTGAGATAGTCATATTATTATGAAGTGGAACTTGAGCTTCGTACCTGATACTAGGTTATTGTACTATTTACTACATTCATGAGATGGTACGAAAGTGATGGGTTATCAACTACCGGCCCAATCACTTGCACATGCCTCAAAGGCCTTCAGTCCCTTACCTGAAGGATTCTTTCTCATTAACCTACCGATAACAAGAAACAGTTTGTTGAGGGAGGTTAGCTGAATTCCTTAGGAGCTCCGGGTGGTTATACTATGCTCTATTCATTATCATGTGCCAATGCCAACTTTCTTTTAATCGAGTGCTCTATGTCAATTGATCAGACTTTCAATTGTTGAGAGTCTCCTGCCGAGTAAATGCAATTAGCTCCTGGCTAGGTACTTCTCTTTTAGCCTCCTTTTAACTCTCTCGGCATTCTTTTACGTCTTGGCTTCCTTTTCACCATAACACCTTAGTTCATCTTGCCTATTGTGCTCAGAGAACCCTTATATGGATCCAATGTCGCATTGCTACTTATCTTCTTCATTTGACATTACACTATTTTGGCCTTCTTGGCCTTTGTCCTTTTTACCCCTTTTCGTATGTACAAGAATCCCCTTTTTATATATACCTTTTTGTAATTTCTTTATTTATAATGTTGCCCTAGGGACTTACCATAAATAGTCCCTTCTCCGTTTAAGCCGAAATTATCTGACTTTACACATACGTATTGAATATACTGTTCTTATGAGACAATCCTCTCTAAGTCTACTTTCATGCACTCTTATCTAATCTTACCAAGTAGCTTAAGATTAGTGGCGGGTGAACCTTGACACTAACTTGTGCATCATACAAGTGAAATATTAAGTTGTGTTGTGTTCGTTAGTGTATCATATCCTTTGAACAACTTCACGTCATAGACTTACTCACTCTATTCGTAGACCTACCCACTCTGTTTTGTTCGATATCTCGAAGGACCTACTGGTTCAAATCTGTAATGGTAAGTCCTAATAATAACTAAGCTCCTAGGCAAATCATATAATCCCGGTATCAGAGCTTGAGGTTGAGATCAAAGCTGTGTAGTATTTATGTGTATGTAAAGATTTGTTGTATGAAGAGTACTTTCAAAACCTCATGTAAGAATGTTAAATTCTATTGTTCAAGGAGAAATTAACAATGCTGAGAGTGATGCTCATGGCCGTGATCGTGTGACCCAACAAATACCATATACTACTGATGAGTAAATACAAGACCTTACTGCTATTGTGGCTAATTTAGCTGCTTCAGTACAAAGAGTTATAGAGAATGGGTTGTATGAGAGAGTTGTTGAATAGGGCCAAGAGATGATAGATAGGCCGAGAGGGCAAAAGAATGAACAAGCACCAAAAGCCTTTCTTATGAACGAAGCACCACTTTGTGATGCCGATAGAGCCGCGAGAAGAAGATTGGAGTTAGATGAAGTAAAAGAGTATGAAGAAGAAGAACAGCAGTATGTTGGAGTTGACAAGAGTAAGCTTAGAGCTCCTAAAGGAGCCGAACACCTTAAGGTATAGATTTTAAGCTTCAATGAGTTTGGTAGTGTTGACGACTACTTAGATTGAGAGGAGAAGATAGAAAAGATATTCGATTTTTAAGACCGAAAATATATTTGATTTTTGTGATTATGAAGATGATGTTCGTATTCCAGTAGCTGCATTGAAATTTTTTTTATATGTGGTAATGTGGTGGAAGAAACTACAAAATATCCGCATGAGAGTTAGACGAGAAGTTCAGACATGGAATGAAATAAAAAGAGTCCTCAAAAGTAGGTTCGTTCCCGAACACTACAAGCAAGACACTTTTAGACGGCTCTAAGACTTGAGGCAAGGTAATAAATTAGTGGATGACTATGTTTGAAAGTTTCAATTGCTCATGAACTAATGTGATGTTGATGAACCTAAGACTTAAACTATAACACAATTCATCTTTAAGTTACGAACTGAGATTGGTAACATCATAGAGTTGCAGAACCTTACAACTCTAAATGAAACCATTCGGGTATCACAGAGAGTTGAAAGGTAAAGGTGGAACCAAATTAGTCAGATGCTAAGTGGCCGACCAATGCTATCAAGTAGGGGCGGCATATCAAGCCATCTAAGGAATGTCTAGCATTAAATAGTTTTGAGGTAGAGTATCGAAGGTAAATGCCGAGCTAACCAAAAGAAGGTTGAGGTAAGTGTAAAACCAAGGAACCTGAGATCCGAATGGACTAAGGTCAGAGCTAAGGAAGGAAAACGTAAGAAATCAAATGTTTTAAATGCCTTAGTTATGGACATGTAGCAAGTTAATGTGTAAACAACTGAGTCATGACCATAAAGGGAGACAAGCCCTAGTTTAAAGTAGAGAGTGAGAGCGAAGGTTGAGGTAAGTGCAAAACCAAGGAACCTGAGATCCGAATGGACTAAGGTCAGAGCTAAGGAAGGAAAACGTAAGAAATCAAATGTTTTAAATGCCTTAGTTATGGACATGTAGCAAGTTAATGTGTAAACAACCGAGTCATGACCATAAAGGGAGACAAGCTCTAGTTTAAAGTAAAGAGTGAGAATGAAGGAGAGGAATAAGTGGGAGTTGATAAGATGCTGGAAGAATTTTAGGAAGACCTTGATGCTGAGATACCTCCTGGAGGTGGTGTTGAGTATTACTTTGTGTTCGATGATCTCTCAGTGCTTTTGTGGTTAACGAGAATAAGTAAAGAGATAACCTCTTCCATATAAATTGCCTAGTGAATGACAAGCTATACACCTTGATCTTTGATGAAGGAAGCTGTACCAACATCATAGCTCAAGGGGTAGTCAAAGTTATGAATTTGCCAACCTTTGTTCACCCTAAGCCATACAAGATTCACTAGCTGAATAAGAAAGGAGGGTTACACATTGCTGAGTAAGTTAGGGAACCAATTACCATTGGTGATAGGTATAAGAACAATGTATTGTATGATGTCTTCCCTATGTACACTTCTCACATATTACTTAGCCGACCATTACTGTTTAATTTAAGAGTATTATACGATGGATATAGGAATACCTACATGTTCTAGAAAGATGGGAAGAAAATTATATTAACCCCTATAAGTCTTAGGGAAGTATAAGAAGCCTAGGAGAAGGTTGCTAGATCACTACAATAGAAGTCCATAGTGATTTCCTGAGCTTAGTTTGCCCAAGAAGTCTTGGTCAAGGACTTTATACTCCTCCTAGCTAGGAGACTCTTAGAGGTAAGAGAAGCCGAAAACTTACCTGCCAAAGTACAGCAACTACTTGAAGACTTTTCCGACCTATTTCCTATCGAGATGCTAAAAGGTTTACCTCCCATAAGAGGTATTTAACATTTCATTGACCTACAACCAAAAGCTGCCTTATTGAACTAACCCTCCTATAGGCTCAATCCTAAGCAGGCAGCTGAACTAAAGAAATAGGTAGATGAGTTGGTGGATCACGGATATGTTCATGAGAGCATAAGCCCTTGTACTGTACTAGCTATTCTCATGCTAAAAAAGGATGGAACATAGAGAATGTACATTGACAGTCGAGCCATCAATAAGATCACTATTAAATACTAATACCCGATCCCGTGACTTGATGATGTGCTTGACAAGTTACATGGTGCCTGCATCTTTTTTAAGATCAATGTAAAGAGTAGCTACCACCAGATATGAATGAGACTTATAGAAGAATGGAAGACGGTCTTCAAGATAAGGGATGGTCTGTTTAAATGGTTAGTGATGTTATTTGGTTTAACTAACACGCCGAATACATTTATACAGTTGATAAATCAGGTGCTCCGAATGCTGATCAGTAAATGCGTTGTGGTTTATTTTGATGATATTCTGGTCTATAGTATCGACTTCATCACTTATGTCAAGCATTTAAGATTGGTGTTCAACATCTTCCGCATTGAGAGATTATTCAGTAACCTAAAGAAAAACATATTTTTTCAAAGCGAGGTTATATTCCTTAAGTATGTTGTTTTAAGGAAGGGAGTTCGAGTTAATGATGAAAATGTCAAAGGTATTCTTAAGTGGCTTACGCCGACTAGTACTGCCGAAGTCAAGAGCTTCTATGGTCTAGCTTCATTCTATTGAAGATTTATTCGGAACTTTAGTTCCATAACTATACCCTTTATTGAATTGACCAGGAAGAACATTAAGTTTAGGTGGTCGAAGAAGGCTCAAAAGAGTTTTAAAGATATGAAGTATAAGCTGATGTCTACTCTAACACTCACCCTGCTAGATTTCGAGAAAGTTTTTAAGGTTGAATGTGATGCATTCGGTGTTAGCATTGGTGTTGTCTTTATGTAGGAGTACCGATCCATTGCTTACTTCATCGAAAAACTCTAAGGAGTTGCCTTACATTACTCAACCTACAATAAGTAGTTCCATACCCTTGTCTAAACACTCCAAAACTGGTAGCATTATCTGTTGCTAAAAGAATTCATCATATATTTAAATCATGAGTCTCCCAAGTATCTTTGTGGGCAACAAAAGTGTTCTCAGCGTTACTCTAAATGGGTTAACTTCTTCGAGACCTTTTGCTGTATCATCAAATATAAGAACGGGAGAACCAACAAAATTGTTGTAAACCCCACGAATTTAGCTTTCTAAGTATAAAAACAAACTTCCAAACTGTAGATGATTTCCTAAAGTCAATAGAGTCAGTGAGATTTAAAACCGATTAAAATCTCAATCTAAAACCTAAAGTGAATTTTAAAAACCTTAAATTATCAATTCAACCTCTAACCCCATACGAAGACCCTAAAACCTCAAGTATATGTAACTACTAAAGTTAACCTCAAACATCATCAAAACCCTAAGATAAAAATCAAAGACTTAATCGCGTATAAATATATTAAACCCTAAATGTGTAAAAATATTAGATTATGTCCTAAAGTAATAAAAACCCTAAAACTATAACTTTAAGGATATAAAAGCACTAATTCACCATGATTTACCCTAAAATCCTAAGTGATAATATATCCTCTATATTATGCCATTTCATCGGTAAACGACTAAAGATAACTTTTAATCATGCATAAATATTTAGAATACCAAAGTAATCCCTTAAAAACTAGGATATTGCATCCTAGATCACATTCATCATCTAATTATATAACTAGGTTAGTATTGCATAGAGTTAAGAGTTTAGTGATACTTATGTTATATGTAGTAAATCTTAATACTCTAATTGATACTTTTCATACTAGTTATGTTAAGTAGCTTGCCAAATGATATGTATAGGATATAAATACCTAAAGTAAGATTTCATTATCTATTTTTCCTAATCAATTCATTAAACTCCTCATTTCCTTAATTTTTCTCCTAATTTTCTTTAATTACTACATTATGTATGGGAAGTTGATCAAGTCAACACATGTTGACCAAAGTCAAAAGGTTGACTAAGTCAACACATCTTGACTAAAGTCAACATATGGAAAAGTCAACACAAATGTCCCTTTCATTTAAAAAAAAATATCTTCCTTCTCATGATTTCTTTTCTTTTCTTTTGGTTTTTTCCTTCTTTTTTCTTTTTGTGCTGTCAACTTCTTCCTTCTTCTAGACCCCACTTTTCTTCACTTTTTCAAACACAAACTAAAACAAAGCATAGTCCCTTTCTTTTTCTCCTTGCCAATCGCATATTCCCTTCGCCTTTCACTCTTCTTTCCTTTTCAAGTTTTCATCCATTTTCAAGAGCAAAATTAAGGTATATACTTATGATACTATGTCTTGCTTCATCTTCTTTATTAGTTAGAAGGAGAGTAGGATAAGTTAAGTGGTTATGTGTTGTGTATATATATGTTGCTTTAGGCCTAAAGTTTCTATCTTTACATGTGGAAATGTAGAAATCTTTAGGCAATGAAAGAAGATGTATGTGTACATGTCTTTGAGTATGTGTACATAAGGGTATGCTACAGATATACATGTATAAATACTTTTGTACATAAGTATTCATTATATACAAAAAGGTGAAATTTGAGAAGCTTTCTTAAGGGGATAGATAAGTCATACGAAAATACGTATAAAAATACGTATGTTACCATATGCGTATATGGTTATGTGTATTAGTATATGTATAAGTACACATGTATAAGTACTTATAAGTATACAGGTATAAATATTAGTATATTAAAAAAATAGGTATGTATATCATATATGTATAAAGTGTGTAAATATATAAAGATAATAATAGACTAATGATGTAAGCAATGATGTCATCAAAGGATTACATAAGCAATGACATTATCAAGTGATTACATAAGTGATGATTTAAGTATAGGTTTATAAAAGAAAAATAATAAGATTACATAAGCATATAACATAAGTATATACATGTGCTTAGAAGCCGAAAATCTCTTAAACCCTAAGTCACTTCCTAAATCGAATGAAATTTAATTAAGTACATAAATTAGTGATACTAATGTAAAATTTCCTAAGTATAAGAATCAAATAGCTAATTTAATCATTAAGTGCTAAACGAGGATATAAACATAAGCAATAAAAATAATTAAACTTTAATAAGATAAAATTTTAATAAATTTAGCCCATATCGTAAAACACGGGTCTTAACGTCCAAAACAGACATTACCGTGTGAACGTGCATCTAAAAA
The DNA here is from genome assembly GCA_024138005.1 of Lumnitzera racemosa. NCBI lineage: Eukaryota > Viridiplantae > Streptophyta > Magnoliopsida > Myrtales > Combretaceae > Lumnitzera > Lumnitzera racemosa. Next base: position 50,779,273 of record JAMXBC010000007.1, read on the forward strand.
TGATGAAAAAAGACTATAAGTTCGCAAATATCGGAATTAGAATGAAAAAATTATAAAATGCATAAAGGAAGTATCATAACTTATAAATATAAGAAAATAGTTACTATTAATCTCATTGAGTATAGTAACCCTATATACATTATACTTGGGTTATATTGGGGAAAATTAGATAAACTATAATAAACTTTTAGTTAATTAAGGAGTCTGACTTCTTAGAATACTTATAAGTTTCGCTATTTTGATTTAGGTATTCAATATCGAGTTATAAAAACGCCGAAGGCTTGGAGAATGAGCAATAATCCAGATAAGGGAGTTCTAATGACCTGCTACTTACTTGTGCGTGTTACTTGTATGATGTTTTGCTGCTTGCTATTGCTTGTATATTTGAATGACTGTTCTACTTATATGTCATCATCTATGTGATCACCTTTTTAAATTGATAAATATAAATATCTGACCCAAATAACCGATTCTATTCGTCCTATGTCTATGACCCGGTAAATGTATGGATGGAGAGTGCTAGCTTTGCAAAATGTTGAAAAGGGTATTTTTGGAAAAAAATTTCCTAATCTTAAATGTATTTTGTATGATTTCAATAAGGGCCACAATGCCAAAAATGATATTTTATCGTTAAGGCAAAGTTAGCATAGGTTCTCTACTTAATAGCGAAAGGATTCACTTTATTGTGCCTGTAAGGCCTTGGATAATTTTGGTTGTGAGAGGACTCGTATGTTTATACTCAAAGGGCCTTGGAGGGTAGATAGTCCTAGTTTGGAATTCTCCCCATTTGGATTGAAACTCTTTTTTCGACTAAGGTAATAGTTGAGTGTTGCCTAGAGGGGTGATGCCCCTAGGTAGCCTCATGCGAGTAAGTTGAGGTGCCTTGTGAGGGTAAGTATAGGGGATAATCAAAGTGTGGACGATGTAATTCTACACCTTTCATAGTTCCGAACACCTATAGATGTGTTGCTTGCATTCATCGTGCTTACATTTATTATGTATGTAGATAGTTTGCTTGCATGCATGATAACTTACTTGAATGATAGTAGTGAGGGACGAACTCACTAAGCTATTTTATGCACATTCCCCCTTAGTTTCCTTTGCAGGTTTACTTACGAGGGATCGGGATATGTCTCGAGTACTGAGTGCAAGATAAAAATATGTATACTAGTATTAGAAGTAGTTGAGTACTCTTTAAGTGATACATAAGCATCCTTTATAGAAAATATTTATATGTTAAAACTTACTATAATTTAATTTTTCTTATATATTTTTTTCATATGTTAGTATATCCTGTCTTATTATTTGGTAAGGGATACCGATTCTCTGCGATTCTGAGGAATTGTGGGACATCGAACACTCATTGTTATTTATATTTGTATTCTACAGTAAATTAATTACTTAAAAACTAGTAACCTTAATGATTAATCATTTAGAGTCTTGCAATCTCTGACTTATAAGGTAATTTCCATATCATGAGTGTATATGTGCTATGAAAATTTTAGACAATCCTACTAGGCCCCCTATAGGGTCTTGACAGTGGTTGATGCTCTTTCTTACCGTCATACCTTCATCACAATGTTGCAAGTTAAGGTGCTTAGATTTAGCACTTTACCTGATCAGTATGAGCATGATCCATATTTTGGACCCTTAGTGGCCAAGTCTAGTATTGGAAGAGTTGTAGAGGGTTCTATTTGAGTTAGGGGTTCTTGATGAAGAGCAAGTAGGTTTTTGTATTGAATGGTTTAGTAAGGGAGCTACTCATTCGAGAAGCTCATGTCGGGGTTACAACGGTCATTTTGGGGAAAAGAAGACGATTGAGATATTGAATAAGCATTTTTACTAGCTTGGGATGATAAATGATGTACATTGAGTACTTAAGAGGTGAGAGGTATGTAAATATGTAAAGGGGAAGAGAGAACCCTATGGAAAGTATACACCCCTACCAATTCCAAAGCGACCATAGACCGATCTAAGCATGGATTTCATGCTTGGACATCCCCAAACAACAAGAAGATACGACTCAATCATAGTGATGATTGATCGGTTCAGCAAGATGGGCCACTTCATTCTCCACCACAAAACTAATGATGTTTTATTTGTCACTAACTTCTTTTGGCAAGAAATTGTGCGACTACATGGAGTACCGAAGAGTATCGTATCTAACCATGACTCAAAGTTCACAAGCTTCATTTGGAAGACCCTATAGAAGAAGCTCGACATTAAGCTCCTATTCAATACTTCTTATTAGCCCTAAACAACTAGCCAAACTAAAGTTGTGAACAGAATTGTTGGCAGCATCCTACGTGTAATTGTTGGGAAGAATTCTCATGTTTACGATTTGTACCTACCCATCATTGAATTTTCCTACAACTGCTCAGCTCATAACTTTATTGGAACATCTCCTTTTAAGGTTTTTTATGGACTTAAACCAAACCTACCCTTATATTTAGTTAACAATTCAACTATACCAAGGGAAAGTCAATCTGGCCTATAGTGTACTAAGGACTTCTAGAGGTTACATTGGATGATTATAGAGTAATTGGCCAAGATTGTGGTTAGATAGAAGGAAGTGGGAAATCGAGGAAGGAGATAAGTTGTTTATAGTCTTAGAGACCTTATCTAGATCCATCTTAGCAAGGCATGCTTCCTTATCAAGGGGACGAACAAACTATCTCCTAAAATGGATGGACCTTATAAGATCCTTAGGCGCATTAATGATAACGCCTATGAGGTTGAACTACCTGAAGGTTTCGACATGTCTTCTACATTCAACATTCCCGAACTGACTCCCTTTGTGCTTGATGATGACAAGGATCGTGATTAGAAGGAAAATCTCTACCAACCCTAGGGAGCTAATGGGTTACCAACTACCAGCCTAGTCACTCATGCATGCCTTAGAGGCCTCCAGTCCCTTACCTACATGATTCTTTCTCGTCAACCTGCCAATGACATGAAATAGTTTGCTGAAGGAAGTTGGCTAAATTCCCTGGGAGCTTTGGGTGGTTATACTATGCTTATTCGTTATCATATGCCAATGTCGACTTTCCTTTAGCCGAGAGCTTTATGCCGAGTGATTGGACTTTCAATTACCGAGAGCCTCCTGCCGAGTAAATGCATCTAACTCCTAGCCAAATACTTCTCTTCTAGCCTCGTTTCAACTCTCACAGCATTTTTTCATGTCTCGGCTTCCTTTTCGCCATAACACCTCGGTTCCTCTAGCCTGCTATACTCAAAGAACCCTTGTACGGATCCAATGTTGCATTGCTACTTGTCCTCTTCATTTGACATTGTACTATTTTGCCCTTTTGTTTTTTTTTCCTTTTTACCTCTTTTTGTATATACAAGGAATCCCCTTTTTATATATATCTTCTTGTAATTTTTTTATTTGTAATGTTGTCTTAAGAACTTACTATAAATAATTCCTTTTTCTTATAAGCCAAAATTATCTAACTTTACACATAAGCATTGAATATACTATTCTTGTGAGACAACCCTCTCCAAGTTCACTTTCTTGCACTCTTATCTAATCTTGCCGAATAGCTCAAGATTAGTGGTAGGTGAACATTGATATTAACTTGTGCGTCATATCAAGTGAAGTGTTAAGTTATGTTGTGCTCGTTAGTGTATCATATCCTTTGAATAGCTTCACATCAGCTACTTTACTCAATTCGTAGACCTACTTACTTTGTTTTATTCAATATCTCGACTGTGAGTTGGATTTTCAAACCACAATATGTGGTTTTTATTGGGAGTCCTACTCCTAAGTAACTCCTTATTTCCCTAAGTTCTTGGATGTTGTATCTAAATGCTCAGGTATATTGACTAACCGAATGAAGAATTGAAAAAGTATAAGATATTGGTACTGATACACATAGTCGTTAAAATCACAAGTTAAAAGTATGATCTTACGAGTTTACGATTTTTAAACCTTTTTTTAGTTAAAATGAAGATAAAATCATTTATGTATAGACTTTTAGTAACATTATGAACTTTCATGTACAATTCTATCGACTTTATACGATTCTACCGATTCTATATCATCAAATGAATAGTATTATAATTTTGATAACCATGTTGATACATATCACATACATGAGCATAGCATGAATTTCCCGCATAAAAAGTTTGTATTGATAACTTGGTTATAAAATTGAATGTCTTATAGTATGGATCCTTATGAGTATGTATTATGTTAGTTTGTGCTTTATTTTATCCACTCTCACTTACCTTATAGAGAGCTAAGAGGACACCTGTGTATCTTCAAGTTATGAAAAGAATTGATTGGACATCAACATTAGTTGAAGAAAAGTTTTTTGAGAGCACGTAGGATGGAGTTAAACAATTTTTTAGAAGTCTTGTTGTATTTTAATCTTAGTTCTATGAAAGATCTATACATATGAAATAAAAAAAAAGTATCGTATTTTAGGTTTGGTTAAGTTTGATGGATGTAATCTTTTATATAAACAGGTGTAAAGTTAAACTCTGTTATAGTATTCTTTTTATACAAATTTAACTTTTGTTGAATATGAACAGGTATTCATATATGCCGGAATGTGACATATTATATACTTATATCTATACATCTACAGTTTTATATATATATATATATATATATATGTATAGCACCTCCATACGAGCTTATATTAGCATATACTTGTATATACTTCTCTTACATTTATTATATCAAACATGTATGTACAATATATACTTACACAAAGTTCATATATAGTATATAAAAGGTTATTTAAATATTCAAATAATGAAATGACGACATTGCTCTTAAACTCAAATGGACTAATTAAGATTTTGTTTCCATAAGTTTTGTAAATCTTAAAGCTTCATTTCATCATGTAGTAGTTGATAGTAAGCTTATGTATGAACAAGCAAACCTTTGAGTAAACATAGTTTCAAATGAGATGGCTAAATGTGAAAAATTAGCAAGTTTATAGTGTATTTTAGCTGGATCATTGGATATCTCAAAGGATTCGCTAAGTAGATATTATATTAGATAGTTACTTCGAAGCTAAATTAGAGGATATTTATTTTAGTTACAACTAAACATAGACTCAAGTTGTAAGTACATTTAAAGATTTCAAATTAATTGGATAGAAAAGAAGTCTCATAGGGTAATTTGGAGGATGACTCAAAGGCTAATTGTGATACCTTATAGGTAAGTGTCTTATATGGATTATAGAAGGTTGTGATGTTACTATATAAGGCTATGGTGATGAATATCTTATTAACACAAAGTTATAACTTTTGGGCCAAGTGGTTGAAATGAACCAATTAGTATTTGCTAGCTTGGTTTGGCTCAAGGAATTGAAAATGTGCTAGAACCAAGCCTATGCCAGTATGTAGACAATTCAAGTTTGGCTCTCTAAAGAGGGTAGGTAATGTCACTAAGGTGTGACTCCTAACATGCTTCATGGGTAACCTATAGGTAAAGGGTGGCCTAAATCATACATCAAAATAGGGGGAGAGATCTAGGCTTAATTATAAGGTCTCATAACAAAAATGTTGTGTGTTTAAGGGAAAGAAGTTATGATACTCTATGGTTAAGTATCTTATATGGATTATAAGAGGTTGTAATATTAGTCCATAAGGCTATGATGGTAATACGTTATCAACACAAGAATACAACTTTTGGGTCAAGTGATTAAAATGAGCCCATTAATGTTTCTCGGTTTAGTTATTCACTACTTTTAGTTTAAGACATTACACTAACATAAGTATAAGAAAATCTAAAATAATTCTAAAGCGAAAATACTTAAATAATATAACTTCCTCAACTAAGGCTAATGAACTTAATTATAGGAATAATAAGTAAAATACTGATATTTCATACTTGGTACTAAAAGTATCATTTATAATACAGGAACCTTCAACAAGGAAATGCTATATAACTACTTCTAGCTAAGAAATGGGTAATCTAGATAAGTAGGATCAATGCTTTACTGTATTTTGAAAGATTGTTTTAGAATAATTAGAGGCTTTAGTACGTTCTTGTTTGTGGTTGTAATTTAGTTGTTTATGTAAGTGTGGTACATGTGCTTAAATATTGATTTACTGTTGTGGGAATTGAGCTCCATGTAGCATTAGTTTTGTGATTATTGTTTTTATTGGATTGTTTGAAATTAGTTGATTACCTAAAAAATTATCTAACTTAAGCTGGGCTTACCTTCTAACTTAATATACATCACAACTCATTAAGGGAAATAGCTTTAGGCTAAACACAGATCCTTCAATGAGGATAGCGACAATGGTCCTTTTCCTACCTTTAGTTGAATTAAGTGATATAAGAAGAGATCGTGACAAGGTTAAGGATAGTGGTTAGAAGGTAGTCTTAAGACAAGGGTATTCTCTAGTGCATAAGTCTTCATTTGGTTTTGATTCATGGGTTTAGAGCAGGTGTAATTTTTTTAATTTCACGATGAACTGGATAACATCATGAGATAGAACTTTCTTGTAGATATATTCCTTTAGCTAACTTGATTGAAAACCTTAGTTGCCTATGTTGAATGCATACTTCTCTTTTTGTCCCATTGAGCAAGTTATTGCTCATTTCCTTATAGATTGTTTTGCAAGTCTAGAGTCATAAGTTGAAGTTTCACCCAATTCTCCAAATATTTACCAATAGGGTTAAGGAGTGAGGATAAACAAGATAATGCTAGATTTTTGCCTTCTTGAATCAACTTTTGCTACTTTTTAAGAAAACTAATTGAGTCTTCCTAGGCGGCCTAATAGTTTTCAGCTCTTTATTTGTAATATAATTAGCTTAAACCTATAGTTTTAGAAGTTCTTATGAAAACGTAACTTTTTCATGTAAATGTAATCCTAAGATTTTGAATATAAGCTTTAGTTTTATACTATAGGTCTTGTGAAAAACCATTTGGAAATAATTGCATCACAAGTCTTTTATCTAACAAGTACTGAGTTAATACTTTAAAACAATTGAGTCGAGTATGCCTTGTGTAAATCGAGTCTACCATATCAACTGTAAGATCAGCTTTGTCTTAGGACAGTTTACATAAAGGGATTGTTGCAACTTTACCTATTTGGAGTGTGACATCAAACTTACAACTTTAGTAAAGATAAATTCAGTCTAACCCTTGGTATATGCTCCTCTAAGCTTATATCCATTTATCTACTTCCGTTGGAATGGGTGATCCATTTCCTACCAGCCAAAGAGTACCTTTTTGCAAAATATCTCTGCCATGTGGTATGGTTACTCATCCCCAGGAGTTTTTGGACCCTCTAGTGACCTGCAAGAACGAGGAACCAAGAAAATAGATGCCTTTAAGTACATACACCCAACAAGCAACGTCATTGTTGAAGATCCCCCACGCCAATTTAGTGAGAAGAGCTAAGTTGAGTTCAGTGAGAGCCTTAAAACTTAGGCCTTCTATAGATTTAGATAGAGTAAATTTATCCCAACTCTCGTAATGAATTTTCCTTTCGTCTTTCATTTGACCCCACTGGAGCTGAGATACCATGTAATCTACTCTATATACTACTTTATAGGAAACTTAAAGCAACTCATTGAATAGGTAGGGATTGCGCCAGCAATAGCTTTTCTATGTATCTCCCTTTCTGAATTTGATAACAAGCACCTCTTTTGATGCTTGAGCTTGGAACGTATTTCAATTTTTGAAAGCCATATTTTCAAGCAAAAATCAATCCTTAATATATTGCCCATAATTCCAGTGCTACGATATTCGTTCTTCTAAGTTTCTTGCTAAATTGAAACACCCATCTACTCGTAGCTCCGGAGTGACAACATAGTTGTCCATTAGGACAAATTATATCAATCATTTATGATATCCTGTATAGAAAATGATTCGCCAAGATGGTTCTGTTTCCAAGAACACCAACATGGTTCTGTTGAAGAAAGGTTTTTCCTTCAAATCCTGCGGTTAAGCCTAATCCATTCTAACAAATCATATTATTCTCCTAATGGAATTCGAGGGTCCGAGGCTTTGGAGAAAAAAAAAAAACAATTAATTTCTTTTTCGACTGGGTATTTCCACTTTTGACCCAAAAATGCATTACAATATTAACGGTTGTCCATTCTTGACGAAATAATGGCGATTAGGAAAGATGAACAGGAATGTCTGCGAACATTATTTAATATATATCTATCATCATCTGAAAAAATGGCAGGAAAAAAAGGAGGATAACAAGGACAGCACATGAATGGCTTCATTTTCAATTTTCATGACACTCATTTGGAGAAAGAAAATTAAATGGCCCTTTCACCCAAAAGAAAAAGAAATACATAAATGGCGTATAGCACCAAATTATAATACGAGTTTTGCTGTTAGGCCGAAAAATAATTATTGATGTTAATATCTTAAATGTATAAATAACCAATATGTAAACACCAATAATATTATGATATATAATTATTGTTGTGGATAACTTTTAAAAAGAGTTACTGTCAATGTTTTGTAATATTTTTCACATATCAAAAAGTTATTTATATGTATATGTTATATGTCACTAGCTTATATACTGGACTTATTAGCGGTTTATATTGAAAACGTTTTCTATTTTTTTTTTTTTTAATTTAGACTGAGCAGGCATCGAATATAAAAATATATATAATACATAGGGAAAAGGGAAAAAAAAATATTCCTTTCCTGAGAAAAATCGCCATGGCATTTTTGTAATTTTATTTTCCTTTTCCCTAATACATATATATGTTCTATATATATATATATATATTTGAACGCCAGACGTCCTCCGGTACATCCATACGGTTCACCAACTTTAGATCTAATTTTTCGTGAAACTGAAAAAATCATCAAGGCACACACAACAATAATAAGCCTTAACTAATATACCACAACGTATTATTATTTTTCAGGAATAAACAGTAGAGGGAAGCGTCAAAATTGTCATTGAGAATAGATTACATAAACTTAGTATTTCGATTTAATTTATTACCGTTTCTTTAACCTGCATTTAGAATAAAGGAAAGGTGAGAGCGAATTTAATATATTCTGATCATTTGATTAGGAGGGAATTGAGAAAAAGAAAAAAGAAAAGGAATTGGTTAGGGCAAAAATCCATGGATTTATAAATATTTGTTCCCTTCCAAGATGCAGAGAAAGTATAAGAAACTTTAACAGATGATTAAATTTACAATTTTGCTCCTTATAATTTATTAACTTATAAACTATTATGCGTATTTTAGTTGTTCAATACTATATAACTCTTTTGTCTTTATTAATAATCACTTTCTATTTTTAATTTCCCTTTTGTAAATAATTACGTGTGAAAGTATTTTGAATTTAACTTTTTATAAAAGGTGATCGGATGCAACTTAAATAAGCACTGCTTTTAAGTAAGAATCATTCCTCTTTCTACTGTGTTCATCTGAAACAAAATCAAAATACTTATGTTGGAGTTAAAAACAAATGGCTTCAACTTTGTAGGGATGTGAGCTAGGAGCGTGAATTATGGGAGCTTCGACTTCGAGCTTCGGACTTGGAGCATCGGTTTATATATTTCTCTGTCTTATTAGACCTGTAGAAACACACGCACATGCACATGCTTCCTTCCTTGTCTGAATTTACACACACATGGTCAATGACGGGACCTGTCCAGAGCCAGCAATTTTTTGTCTTGTTGATTCGATGTGAGGATCTTTGGTTTTAAATGGACAAGTTCAGACATTAATATTGAGACGCATGGGTTTCTCGATGTTTTTACCTTTGTTTTGTTTTTACGAGAGGGGATTGGATCGGCCTCCGCATAAATGGATGGCTTTGCAAGATCTGCGCAGCATCGCCCCACATCCGCCAGGCTAACCTAAGATAAATGCTCTCGGCCTCATTTTTTAATCGCTTTAGTACGGTGCTTATTATAAGGCGATAGTCCTTGCTATAGTATTATAATATTGTATCCCTATTTAGATGGATTTATGATAAAAAAATCTAGGCCGATATATATAAACTCATAATCCAATCTAATTTATGCTTCGGACTCGAATTTGAATTTAACTTATTTATTAATTAAGAAATTACAGAATAAATTTATAAAATATGTATGTATATAAAGGGAAAGGGCAATAATAAAACTAACTTCTATAAATGTAATTATCATAGATTTAAAACTTAAACATAAAATTATAACCTAAACAAAAGTTTTGGTAGAGAAAAGCCTAATGCATCTTTCAACAACCTAGCTAAATATATTTAACTATGACCAATTTTAAAAGAATTATAATTTGTAAAATTGGATATGAATAATTTAAATTACAGAACTTATCACGAGTAATGCATAAATCATTTCTAGAAGTGCATATCATAGTTCGTGGACAAGTTAAGGCTACTCAATTTGCAAAGTTTTTCTCCAGTTTTGATAACATTTATGATCCACAAATCAATTTTAACTATAAATTACGAAATATTAAAATGAATAGTTATAAGATTCTAAAGTCATTTAAAGGAAACAATTTAAAACCAACAAAAGTTAAAAAATAATAATAAATTGAGATGCGCAATAACAACTTTGAAATCATAAAAAACTTGATTAAAAGGCCATATTGAAATGAAATCAATATGATTTTCCCAAAAGTTATACTTCAAATAAGAATTCATATTATGCCTTGAACAAAAAGAGTTGTAATAATTCTCTTGTGCAAACTAACCTAAGATAAAAAATGACTTTATAGCTGCTATTATAGTTGTAGCTTATACAAAGTGTACTCTACTCAATTAATTTGAAATATCCAATTTAATACCTGTTAATAATAAAACCTATAGTATAACTTTTCAAAATACTTATTTGAAACAACTTGGAGTACAATTTCTTATAATAAAGTAGTATTTACACATCAAAAGTCTAGTTTATATGAGAAGTTTACAATGGTCACATGTTTTGGAGTTTATGTACAACAAACTAGGAAACTAGTAGGCACCTATTATAAACCTCTAATTTTTTCGACCTAACATTTAAAGTAGACTTAAGTGTGTTAGAAATTCTAAGAGTTGACAAGTTTCACATGTTTTGGAGTTATTGTACAACAAACTAGGAAACTAATAGGCACTTAGTGTAAACCTCTAAATTTTTCGACCTAATCTTTGAAGTAGACTTAAGTGTATTAGAAATTCTAGGAGTTGACAAGTTTAGTAAAAGTGAAAACCTTAAAATAACTAATCAATCGCGTATAAAATTTTTATACTCTAAACGTATATAAATACTAAAGATTTCATCCAAAAGTGATTAAAACCCTAAAACTATAACTTTAAGAATAGAAAAGCGCTAAATCACCATAATTTACCCTCAAACCCTTATTGATAATATAACCTTAGTATTATACCATATCATTGATAAAAGATTAAAGATAACTTTCAATAATTCATAAATACATATAATACTTAAGTAATCCTTTAAAAACTAACATATTATATCAAAGATTACATTCATCTTCTAAGTATATAATTAGGCTCGTATTAAGTAGAGTCAAGAGCTTAATTAATGATCATATTGTATGTAGTAAACATTAATACCCTAAATGACACTTTTCATAACAATTATACTAAGTAGCTTACCAAATGATGTATATAGGATATGAATACCTAAAGGAAGATCTCATTATCTATTTTTACTAATCAATTCACTAAACTTCTTATTTCATTTCATTTCCTTAATTTTTCTGCTAATTTTTCCTAATTACTTCATTATGTACACTAAATAGCATGCAATTTTAGAAAGTCGACCAAGTCAACACATATTGACTAAGGTCAAAAGGTTGACTAAGTCAACATATAGAAAAACCAACAAAATATCATTTTCATTGTAAAATTATCTCTTCTTTTCTAATGATTTCTTTCCTTTTCTTTTAGATTTTTTTCCCTTTTCTTTTCATTTGTGTCATCCACTTCCCCATTCCTTAGGACCTTACTTGTTTCCATTTTCAAAACACAAAATAACACAAAATCAAGTCTCTCTCTTCTTCTTCCCAAACTGTAATTCCCTTTCCCTTTCCCTTTCACCTTTCACCTTTCTTAATTTTGAAACTTTGTAACCATATTTCAAGAAGACAACAAAGGTATGTTATTATATATTGCTCCATATTATTTAATAGTTAGATGAATAGGTAGGTTGGTATAAGAAGTTTATGTGTTGTATATATATATGTTGTTGAAGGCTTAAATTTTCAATTTTTATATTTAGAAGTGTAGGATAGCTTTAGTAAATGGAAGAAGAGCATGTGTACATATATCTAAGCATGTGTATATAAGAGTATACTAGATAAATATATGTATAAAGACCTTTGTACATAAGAATCAATTATGTACATAACTTAAAATAAGGCATATACCAACTATATATACATATACTGTGTCAAATGCACCCTTAAAATACAAAGATATGAAAATTATGAAGCTTTCTTAAAAGGGGATTTTAGGCACACGAAAATACGTATGCCACCGTATGTGTATACGAGTATATATACTAGTATACGTATAAGTACATAAGTATACATACTAATATGTTAGAAGTATAAGTATATGTATAACATATGCATAAAGAGTATGAATACATAAGGATAATAATGGATGATGATGTATGTAATGATAAAATTGAATAATAATGTAAGCAATGACACAATTAATTGATGACATAAGTGATTACATAAGCATAAGCTTATAAAATAACAACTTATAAGATTACTCAAGAATATAACATATGTATGTACATGTACTTAGGATCCGAAAATCTTTTAAACCCTAATACACTTCCTAAATTGAATTAAACTTAATTAAGTACATGAATTAGTAATACTAATTTAAAATTCCCTAAGTATAAGAATCTAATGGATAATTAAATTATTAAGTCCTAAAATAGGATATAAACATAAGTAATAAAAATAATTAAGCTTCAATAGTTAAAATTTTAATAAATTTAGCCCATATCGTAAAACACGGGTATTAATGTCCAAAACAGACATCATCGTGTGAATGTACATTCGAAAATAATGAAAAACAACTATAAATTCATAAATATCAGAAACAGAATGAAAAAGTTACATACGGTTAGGGATAAAATCTAATCGAATCAAAATTGATAGTAATCAAAGTAGATTTAGGTAAATAGATATCTAGAGTTACTAGTCAATTCAATTACTTACTATCGTTATTATATCGTAATGTTTAGGTAATCCTGATTGATTACTATGACTAGAGCTAGTCATCAAAGCCAAGTGAGTATTTATCCTATGATTCCATGCTTGTGTGTGATTGTAGATAGTAGACTTAAATGATATTGTTAATTGATTATTGTGTGAGGTTGGGAAATACTTATATATGTTATTATGTGTTGAGTTGTGAATTTACCTTAAGTACGAATAATACTTTGTTTGCTGCATGGTAGTATAGAAAATAATTATGTGTACTATTGGATGGTCATATCATAATTAGACTTAACTATACTCGGCCCATAAGAAGAAATTGGTACATGCATCAACATGCATTACATAGATATAATCTCAGCCGTTACATCACATGATGGTAAAGAGAGGCCATTCGGGGGGTTATTATTATAAATTTATTGGTTCTATACGGTGCATTTATACAAAATGACCTTACCTTAGCTCATGGGAATACTAGGCATTGAAGGCGCCAACCACCTAGCTAAAGGTTGAGTCTAAAAGCCTCCATTTAAGGGTAAGTATAGACTATGGGGGCTCACTCACGATTATACTAGAACTTAGTTTTTATGAAAATAAAAAACTTGTTTGATTTAAATATGGAATGTAGAGTTTTATAGTAAAGTAAGTTCTAGTATAATACTCGGATCTGATTGGTGTTGTATATACTCCAACCTTGACTTCGGAGGGCGTTAAATCTGAGTTACGTATATGGACTAGTTAACTATACATATTGTTTGGCATTCTATTTGACCATTCATTCATATGCGTGAATAATGTATTTATAACTTACTTGTGGTGTAGTTGAGGGTTTTGCTCATTAAGCTTAGGCTTACACCCCTTTAGACTTTTGCTGCAGGATAGCTTATTCATTGAGGCTGGTCGGGGGATGCCACGGTTTAGCTTAGGAACTTGGGCAAGAGCGAGCCATCCGGTGTGTTGAGAGAACAGATTATGCATGCTTTTACCTATGTACTTTTGTCTTATCAATAATATAGACTTAGATGTACTAAATTACTGCTTATTGTAAACTTTGTAGTTTAAATTTTATATAAATATGTTTGTGTGATGATATCATATGGATTTGTATGTTCTTGGGAAGCTAGTGGTTGTAGAGCCTTGTATATTATGTGAAGAGTTAATAATTGGAAGGGTAACCAATCTAGGATTCTTCGTACAGTATATGACGTCTGCTACGACTAGACCGTTTTCAATTCATGACACTTAAGGTATCTTTGTTAGTTTTTACAAAAACAAAAAGACAACCAAAACAAAAGTTCTAATCTAGTAGGTCTTGAAGTTCCTCACTTCCCCAGCCTAATATATACTAACTTGAGGGTGGTTACAATACTGTATCCTTAATCTTTACTTGATACTTGCAAAAGAGTCTATACGAATGCAAACAAAATTACTTTAGTAAGTGGGACAAAAACAAAAGAGTACATCAAACACAAGCAAGGTTTTCAAATATTATATTTTAATGAAATGTAATACAAACAATCAAATGAGGCATTGCACAATTTTAACCAGTACATTGTAAGGTTTAAAGAAATTTCATTCTCTCCAACCTATATTGAAGAGTTTCAATGAGGCTTAAACCAGACCAAACCAAGGTTTATGCAATTGAGAATACTCTCCTCCTAAGCCTACCTTCGAACTACGACCTCTAACTCTACCACAATCTCCTCTCTTGTCACTTAGTTTGACTAAGGCTAAGGAAAGGACAATTTTAGCTATCTTCATTAAAAGGGGTTGATATTTGGTCTGATACACTTAAGTGTTTCTTTATTGAGTTGGTATGCATGTCTAATTAGTTTAAAGGTAAGTCTTTAATTAATTCCAATTAGAGGTGATCAACAAATTCACAAAATAGAGCAAATCAAACATAATCATATAAGGCCACACTCCATATCCACAATTCTAGTAAACAATCATACATGAGGCATACATGCATTCAACTAAGTTACAATCACAACCAAATGCTCTTTCAAGTCTCCAAGTACTTTAACATGGTACTCCAACATACCGCAATGCATGGATCCTAACTTAGCTACACTTCACTAGTTTACTAATCTTGATTGTCCCCTTAATGGTCTTTGACTATCCCTATACATATACAATAGATTAGATTTAATCCATATTTGATCCTTAAATTAATAGTAATTAATTCATTTTATATGATTTTAGTTATTTTGACATAAGTTTTATAAGTCATATCCACTTACAAGTTAGGATTTCCTATGTAGTTTACTAGTTTTATAAGTTATTTTACGTTATGGAATCCTTTAAATTTCCAGTTGATTTTAGCTAACCTTAAAGTCTTTAGGAAATTATTCTATGAATTAGCTTCTAAACTCCTTTATATTCATATTTCACTTTTAAAGTTGCCTCTTATTTTACTTCTAAGTAGAGTCTTTAGTATATTATTCATTTAATAATCCTTTGAATTATCCTCTATATTTAACTAACTTGCTATAAATAAATAATTTATTCACTTTTCGTCTAACTCCATTTAGGAACAATACAAAGTAACACTTCATTTATCAATGTAAAACTTCCTTACTTCCCATTGTGTATATCATCCTTTGTCGATTCTTCATTTTATGTATCGCCAAACTACTCATATGAGGCAAAATCTTGACTTCCTATTACTTTTAAAATTAAAACTCAATTCAGTAGCTCTAGCTTGTTATAAATACTCCACTAGATGATCAAACTCAGAATCCAAGTGAGGTTTTATAGAGAAATATGTTAATTTTCACTAAAATAACCATTTTATTCATGATTTAAAGATAAAAAATCCAATAAAAATATAAAAAATAATTTTGTAGGAAAAATTTTCATAAGATTTTAGTATAAGTATATTAAAGTTTACGAACAAAATTTGGACTTGAAACTACATCAATAAGGTGACTTATTTCAACATCGAAAATAAATTGGTTTTACCAATTTCTTAAAGACGTATATTATATCTGCAAAATTTATTAAGAATGACTTTTTTATTGAATTCTACACATGAAAATATCTAAGAATAATTATTTTTTTTGGAATTTTTTGGGTTGTTTTTATATTTTTAATATTTGAATGAAAATAGGGAAAAAAATGGACACTCACCAAAAAGTTGGTTCTCCAGCCACCAATAGTGAATGCCACCTTGTTGATCGGCTTAAATGCTGGGTCTTTTATCACTTGGTGGTAGTGGTTAGATCCTAGTAACCTCCTATACTCGTGAACTCCTTTTAAGCCTAGGATTATACCTAATTTTGTATATTTTTCCTAATCTTACTTCTTCAATTCCTTAATTCTAAGCTTATTTTTCCTCAACTTGAGATAACATGCAAGATATTTAGAGAGTGTTTCCTAAACTTTACAAAGCTTGGATGCATGCAAATGATTTTTCTTTCTCTCTTTCCTCTTGAAATATATGTTTTATACCAACCCTAAATTGCATGTTAACCTTGACTATTTCACTAACACCTATCATGAACCAATTTCACGCCATTAGAAAGATCCTCCAACTATTTTTAAAATTTTTTATTAGTTTTTGTTAATTTTCTTAGCCTATTTCAACTTAAAATGTAATTAATTAAGTATTTTAGTTAATTACAATTATGTATTTACATATAATAATTATACGTAGTGTGCATATATTTATTCTATATGTTATTTTACGTCACATAATAATTTTATTACATATATAATTCATCTCCAAAAATTTACAAGCTAACAAATTGTATTTTGCGTAATTACAATGAATATTAAGCAATATAGTAAAATTAAGCTATTTTAGTTATTCTATTATTATTTTATTATATTTTCAAGATCTAAGTCCATAGAGTCTCATCAACTAATGTCTCGAGCCCACTTGTAAATTTCTAAGTTAATCGAGTTAGTTTTACCTACGCTTTAAAATACCTACTCAATACTTAATCGTAAAAGTATAGGGTTTATATTTTCAACCCTACCCTACCCCCCCTTCAAAGAAGTTTTTTCCTAAAAAAGTTCATTTAACCATTATATAAAACTTAATCAATCATATCTTCATAATACAATAATACTAAATTGATACTTAGAAAAGATTAAGGTAATGTTTTTCCAAAGCAGCCTTCGGTTCCCATGTCACTTCTATTCTTGGGCCATTACCCCATTAGACTTTTACAAATTCAACTTTACGATTCCTTAACTTCTGAATACGACTCTCCAAGATTTTAATCAATTTTTCTTTAACTATATAATCTTCTTATAGATCCACCAGTTTTGACTCTACAACCTCATCTCAATTCTTCACAAATTTCTACAACACTGATACATGAAATATATCATGATATCTAACCAAACTTAGTGGTAAAGCAATTTGGCATGCCACATCCCTATTCTTTAGAATATTTCAAAAGGTCTAATGTATTGAGGACTTAGTTTTCCTACAGTCCTAAATCATTTAGATCCTTTAAATGGACTTGTTTTGACATACATGTGATCTCCTACAAGAAATTCCATAGGTTTTCTTTTCAAATCCACCCAACTCTTATATCGATCCTATGCTGCTTTCAACCTCTATCATATCACCTTCACTTTATGATTCATTTGTTGTATTATATTAAGTCCTATCATCGCATATTCATCATTTTCCAAATACAGTGATGATTGATGTATCCTTTCATATAAAGTTTCACATGGTGTCATTTGCATAATTGCTCAATAACTATTGTTATAAGCAAAATCTACCAATAATAAGTATTGATCCTAGTCATCACCAAAATTCAAAGTATAATCCCTCAACATATCTTCTTGTATTCGAATAATTCTTTTTGTTTGTCCATCCATTTAGAGATGATAAGTCATATTGATTGCAACTTAGTACCCAAAGATCGATGTATGCTTTGCTAACACTTCGATATAAACTGACTATCTCTATCTGACATGATATACATCGATACACAATCTAACAATTTCTCGTATATACAATCATGTCAGCTTCTCCATTGAATCACCGGTTTGATATGGTAAGAAATGAATGCACTTCATCAACTTATCTATTAGCAACCTAAATTAAATTGTGACTTGCTTTTGTCCTCGGTAGTCCCACTACAAAATCCATAGTAATGTGATCCCATTTCTAATACAGTATTTCAAACGGTTGCAGCAGACCACTAGGTCTTAGGTGTCCTACTTGCACTTATTAACGTATGGTACATTCTACTACATATTGTGCTACATCTTTCTTCATGCCTTTCCACCAAAATAACATTTTCAAGTCATGGCACATTTTATTTCCACTAGGATGTAATACTATTCGCTTCACCTATGACCTTAATCTTTAGCTTTGAATTACTAGGTACCTAGACTTTATTCTTGTATCGTAACACACCTTTTGCAATCAATTAGGAAATTAGGCACATCTCCTATATTCAACTTGTCCTTAATTTCCTTTAAACTAAAATCCTTGTCTTATTGAAGCCTAATTCTCTCTATTAGAGTTGGTTATATTGCTAAATTCATCAATTAGATATCAATTCATGCCATCTAAATTCAAACTTCAATTTCTCAAACTCCTAAATCAACTTAAGTTAATTAGTAAGTAATGAGGCTATTAGTTCATAATTCTTGCAACTTAGCGCATTTGCTACTACATTAGCCTTACTGGAGTGATAGTTTATAGTCAAATCACAATCTTTGATTGATGCTAACCAATGTCTTTATCACAAGTTTAGTTCCTTTTGAGTAAAGAAATATTTTTTACTCTTATGGTCTGTATAAATTTCACAATGCTTTCCATAAAGATAATGGCTCCAAATTTTCAAAGCAACTACAACAACTGCCAACTCAAGATCATATGTCAGATAATTCTTCCCATGAGGTCTCAACTGCCTTAATGCATATGCTATTGCTTTTCCATCCTACATAAATATACAACCCAGTCCATTTTGAGAAGTATCACTATGTACATAATATGGTTTACTTAGATCTAGCAAAATAAGTATTGGTGCCTATGTTAGGTAGTCCTTTAACTCCTAAAAACTTTGGTCGCACTCATCACTCCATTCGAACTTAACATCCTTCTATATCAACTGAGTTAAAGGTCTATCTATCTTAGTGAAATCTTTCATCAACCATCTATAATACTTGACCATTCTAAGAAAACTTCTCACTTCCAATACAGCAATTGGTTGTTTCTACTTAACCACAGCTTTAACTTTCTTGAGATCTATTGAGATTCCTTCACCAAACACTATATGTCCCAAAAATGAAATTTTATCCAACAAAAATCACATTTACTTAATTTGGCATACAATCTATTGTCTCTCAACTTTTGTAATGTCGAACACAAATGATCTACATGCTCCTCTTTAGTCTTCAAATAAATGGGGATGTCATCAATAAACCTAACAACAAATTATCTAAGTAAGGTTGATAAATTTGATTCATTAAATCCATAAAGACTGCCTATGCATTAGTTAATCCAAAAGGCATCACCAAAAACTCATAATATTTGTATCTTGTTCGAAAAGTAGTCTTTGGTACATCCTTTAGCTTAATTTGTAACTGATGATATCTAGACCTTAAATCAACTCATGAAAATATGGTTGCTCCATGCAATTGATCAAATAAATCATCAATTCATGGTAGTGGATATTTATTCTTAATAGTCACTTTATTTATATCCCCATAACTAATACATAACCTCATGTTTCCATCTTTCTTTTTCACAAGTAGTACTGATGCTTCACATAGAGACACACTAGGTTAAATAAATCCCTTATCTAATAACTTTTGAAGTTGCTTCTTTAACTCTTGGAGTTCAATTGGTGACATTTGGTATGGTGCTTTCGATATTGGCTTAGTTCTTGGCACCATCTCTATAATAAAATCTAACTCTCAATGTGGAGCTAAACCAAGTAAATCATCTATAAATACATTAGGAAATTCACACACTACAGGTATTTTAGACACTTTTAAGGTCTTTTTCTTTCCTTCTATAACAAATATCTAACAAAGCTGCTATTCCTTAATAATCTTATTCATTTCTTCATCCACTTCAATTATTGATCATCTCAATCTACGCTACCTAGTCTTCCCTTAAAATACCACTTTACCCTCATCCAAGATTATATTCTTATTTTGAAAATCTACTTTAGCTTTATGTTTTGACAACCAATCTATTCCCATAAGAATATTATAACCTTTCACCAGTGAAACTATTAGTTTCATTGGAAACTCTTTCCTTTGAATTTTTAATTGTCCATTACCTACTATTTTTTATGTTAACACGTGCTCTCCGGTAGTTGTTTTAACTTTACAAATGGCTTTAATTTCAATCACATTAATTTCATTTCCCAAGATGAACTCCTAACTAATAAACAAATGCGAGGCTTTCATGTCAAACTATGCATATACGGTTTGTTAATGTGCTTAGCAGCTCAAGTTATCATTAAGGCTTACCATAAGATAAGGATGGGTCCTTCGAAATATCGAAGAAAGGAAAAAAAGTTGGTTAGAACTTCCAATAGCTTTGTGAAGCTATCCGTTGAATGTAACTCACTACTAAGTACTACACGACTTAGACCTCTACTTAATGTTATGCACAAGTAAAGCGTTAAGGTCCATTCACCACTAATCTCGAACTACTAACAAGATTAGATAAGAGTGTTAGGGTTTTCTTTGCAAGAATGCAAAGAATGCAAAATATTCTTTAGTGTTGATAATAATGATGATGTTGTACGGCCTATAAGATAAAGAGATTATTTATAGTAAGTCCCTAGGGTAATAATGAAACATACAAATTACAAAAGGGGTATGTGAATAAAGATTCCTAAGATAAGCCAAAGGGGGTAAAAATGACAAAGGAAAAAAGGGAGTGCAGTACACTGGATAGAAAATTAGGATAAGTACGTCATTGCGATTGGATTCGTACTTTAGGAAAGGTGAGTGCTGAGGTCGAGCTATTGGGTGAGGTAATATGGTCAACAAATCTGCTTAAGGTATTCTTTTACAATGGAAGATTGTGATTGGAGGTTAGAGTTTAGGAGGTCAACCTAGGAGGTTTGTAATATTAATCTGGTATCATAGCTTGTATTGATGTAAACTATGGTGAGTTCAAGGTGGCTATGTAAAAAGTTCATTTACGGGCCGATTTGACGAAGAAGCTCATCCCAAGATGGGTATAATAAGAGCACGCACTTGACTAACCCTTGTAGACCATGAAGACAAGTACAAGTAAGAGGATTAGAGGTCAGTAGCCCATTAGCTCATCGAGGTAACTGAAGATTTGCCGTTAAATCTTGTTCATCTTTATGCTTAGGTATATATGGTGTGAGGTCAGCGACATTAAAGGTTAGTATCACTCCATACTTACCTATAATTCCAACTTATAGGCATTGTCATTGATTTAGCAAAGAACTCTAAAAGGACCATGTGACCTGGGTGATAATTTGCTCTCTCTCTTGTATGGGAATCTTTCCTTACTAACGTGGACCCAGACAAGGTCTCCTAGATTAAACACCACATACTTCTGTCATTCTTCTATGTGCTAGAGGCTAGTCTTGCTCTCCCTTCAGGAAGTCAAGCTAGTGATCATATCCAAAGGTAGGTTTGGATTCAGCCTATAAACAATCTTGAAGGGTGACTTTCCTATCAAGTTGTGAGTAGAGCAATTGTAAGCAAATTCAATTATCAGCAAGCGTAGATCCTAATCGTATAAGTTCTTCTCAATAATGGCTCGAAGCAAATTCCCAATGGTTCTATTTACCATTTTAGTTTAGCTGTCTACTTGGTGATATTGAGCATTAACTTTGTATTAAGTTTCTTCTATAAGGTTTGCTAAAAGAAGCTTGTGAACTTTGTATCCTAATCTAAAACAATGCTTCTTGAGACTCTATGAAGCTATACAATATTTTACAAGAGGTTAGCAACATATAAAGCATCATTAGTTTTATGGCAGGGAATAAAATGGCTTATCTTACTGAATCAATTGACCACCACCATGATGGATTGCTAACCTCTAGCCTTCTTATTCACACGTACCTCCAAGGGCTTTAATCTCTCACTAGAAGAATTCTCTCTTGTCAGCCATTTGAAGACAAAACGCAGTATATAGAAGAATAGTGGATGAACTCCTTAGAACCTAGCTTAGATGTACCCTGCTTTGTTTTAATCCTTATGCCATTGCCAACTACTCATGTATCGAGGTCGACCTGCCGAGTATTAAGGTCTAGGTCCCTATACGCTAGGTCCTTCTCTTTCAACCTACTAGATAACAACATTCCTTATTTTTCTAGGCAATTCCATATTCTACCCATCTGCAGCTGCCACATCTTGAACCTAACTCAACTGCCACACCTCAAGATTCACTAATAAGAACCCATTGATAAGCTATCACATGCCCAACACTTTTTCTGACATTATACTATTTTTCCTTTTTGTCATTTGTCCTATTTACCACTTACATACATACGAGGAATCCCTTTCTTCTTTATCCTTTTTGTAATTTTCCTTATTTATAATGTTGCTTTAAGGACTTACTATAAATAGTCCATTTTCACTATAGCCAAAATATCTTACATTCCTCTCAGATATTGAATATACTTATTTTTGTGAGATATTCTCTTCGAGTACAATCTCTTTACAATCTTTTCCAATCTTATCGAGCAACTCATGATTTATAGTAGGTGAACCTTGATATTAGCTTATGCGTCATATCAAGCGAAGTATTCAGTCGTGTTATGTTTGTTGGTGAGTCATATCCTCCAAGAAACTTCATATAAGTTACTTTATTTTTCAACTTCTTAACTTCATTTACTTCGTTATTACGAAGGATCCATTTGGCTCCCATTCCCTAGGGTAAGTTATAGTGATTAATAAGCTCCTAAGCACATCATACCATGATGGAGTCATGTTTTTAAGTTATTCAAGGTATTTAGAGCATGAAATCCATGCTTAGGTCAGTCCATGGTTGTTTAGACATAGGCAATGGTATGTATTCTCTGTAAGGTTCCTTTTGACCTTTTGCACGCTTACATACCACTTATCTCTTGATAACCTTATGAACATCTTTCATCAACATTAGCCAATAGAAGTGCTCTTTTAATAGCTTGTGCATCCTCTTTTCCCTACAATGGCTAGCTAAGCTTCCTGCATGAGCTTATTGAATTAAAAGTTCTCTGATCGAGCTATTTAGCATATATACGCATCCTTCCTTCATCAAAAACCCTTGATTCAAGTAGAACCCATCTACAACTCCTTTATAATTACATTTGACTATTATGGGCCCACAGTAAGGATCTTGTTCATACTGATCAGGGAGAGTACCAAACCCTAGTATTTAAGCTTAAAAGGTAGTGACAAGTGCATACCAATGTGTTAGAACATTGGCTATGCTATTAGAACTTCCTTTTCTTAAACTTGATCACATAATAGAAAGTTTCTATGAACTCCACCTACTTAGCATGACCTCGAGAGAGCTTCTATTGACCTTGCAAATGCTTAAGAGACTCATGATCTATATGTAGATGATGAATTTCTGAGGTTGTAAGTAATGCCGCCAATTCTGAAGAGCTCAGACAAGAGCATATTCCTTATCATATACAAAATAGTTCAGTGTAGCACTATTGAGCTTCTCACTGAAGTATGTGATAAGTTGGCTTCCATGAGAATGACATTGAGGCTTACTCCTGAGATGTCACATTCTAACTCAAAGATTTTTTCAAAATCTAGCAATACAAGCACAAAGGCAGATGTTAACTTGGATTTTATCTCCTTAAAACTCTTCTAAGCCTTTTCTAACCACTTGAACAATGAGTTCTTCTTGGTTAACTTAGTCAATAGTGTAGCTAGAGTGTTGAAGTTTTCAATAAACCGTTGATAAAATGAGGCTAGACCATGGAACCACATTTCTACAATACAGGTCGACATGGACCAATTAACAATTGCTTTGACTTTCTCATCGTCAATGCGAACTTTTCCTTTAGACATAACAAACCTTAGAAATATGACGTCATTCTGGCAAAACACACATTTCTCAAAGTTTCCAAACAAGTGTTCATCTTAGAGAAGGTCAAATACGACTCATAGGTGCTCGACATGAGAGGGGAGGTTGATATTATAAATTAGAATGTCGTCAAAATAAACTACCACACACTTGTTGATCAACTTTCTCAATACATGGTTCATAATTTGTATAAAAGTGATTGGTACATTGGTAAGTCCAAATGGTGTAACTAACCATCTAAAGAGACCATCCTTTGTTTTGGAGGCTATCTTCTACTCATTACTGGGCCTCATTTGGATTTGGTGATAACCACTCTTTAAGTTAACCTTAAGAATTATTTGAGCACCATATAGTTCATATGACATGTCATTTAATCTAAGTACTAGAAACCTATATTTGATAGTGATTTTATTGATAGCTTGGCTATCAATACATATTCGCTATGAACCATCCTTCTTCATCACCAAAACAGCGGGCATGGTATAGGGCCTCATACTCTCTCTGATATAACCTTAGTTAATTAGCTTGTCAACTTGCTTCTTGAGCTTATTTACTTGCTTAGGATGGAGCTTATAGGTAAGCCGGTTTAGTAGAGCTACTCTAGGTTGGAGATCAATATAGTGCTTAATGCTTAATGCCTCTAATAAGAGGTAACTCCTTAGGTAACTTGTTAAGAAACACGTTGGCATACTCTTAAAGTAGGGCTTGCACATAGGTTAGCAATGTTCCAACCTCT
Source organism: Lumnitzera racemosa (assembly GCA_024138005.1). Taxonomy (NCBI): domain Eukaryota; kingdom Viridiplantae; phylum Streptophyta; class Magnoliopsida; order Myrtales; family Combretaceae; genus Lumnitzera; species Lumnitzera racemosa. The sequence continues at coordinate 50,804,155 of JAMXBC010000007.1, forward strand.
TTCAGCTTAAGTACTCTCCTTATCAACAAAAAGACATACTCTTCCATCTGTACTGTCTTAGAGAATTATGTTCAGGAGATTAGTAAAGACTTCTTTCATAAGGATTTAGAGATCTTAGCTTATGAGTCTTGAACTTCCTTAGGGCATATAGGGGTGAGTACTGCCTTCTTACCGTCTTACTAAAACATATAGGTGTTTTGGTACCCATTATGGAGTACTCTCAAATCACATAACTATGGTTGGCTAAGAAATATGTATGAAGTATACATTGGTAAGACATCGCACAGCACCTCATCCTTATATTTGTTACTATTGGAGATTAACACCTTTACATGCTCAGTAACTAGAAGTCCACCTTTTTCATAAAGCTAGTGGATCTTATAAGGTCAAGGGAAGGAACAAGTAGGTAACTTTAAGGCCTTTACCACTCCTTTTGCTACCACATTAGTACAACTCCCTCCATGAATGATTAAGGCATAGAGATTAGCATTCACATGGCAATTGGTATGGAAAGGACCCCCTCTCTTCTCACTCTCATATGCAACAATGGTACTAAGAATTCTTCTATCGACCATGTTGAAGCACTAAAAATTTGTTGAATTCAAGTTGGGTTAAGGCTTTAGGATCCTATTGGAATTTATCCAACAAATTTTCAACAATTACTTTCCCTTCATCTTTACTTACACTCTCCACCTTAATCTACAGTTCTTTGCCTATTATAATCATCACATGCTAGAGCTCTTACCAATGTCCTTTTTGATTTTGGGTTCCTCGGCCTTAGCTTTACATTAGCTATCATCAATTTGGCTCAAATGTGGTCTATATTGGTCAGCCTTGGAACTATAGGGTAGTTTGCTAGAGACAGGTCGACTCGACATGCCAAGTCAGCTACTTAGTGCTTGGTTAAGCTGATTGCACCTCCATTGCTCGACTCACTAAGCGATTCGAATAGTTTCATCCAATATCCCAATCTTCTATACTTCTACTATGTTCCCATTCTTTAGTCATAGTCCAAATAAGAACCCAGCAACGGTCCTAGATTTTGGTTCATCAACATCACATCGAATCATCAGTAGTTAAAATTCTTAGACATACTCATCTATAATTTGGGTTCCTCACTTAAGTTCCTGAAGACCTTGGAAGGTATCATACTCATAATGTTCAACAACAAATCTGTTCTTCAAGACCCACTTCATCTTGTTCTAAGTCCTAATCTCTCGTTGGATTTGTCGACATATGGCCTGTACTTTCTTCTACTACATGGTTCAATATCTAGAAAACTCCAAGGTAGCTACTTAAATACGTATTGCATCATCATAATAATATATATCAAATATCTTCTTAATCTTTTTTTTCCCAGTCCATATATTCATTGATACTTCCTATTCCAAAGATGCTTGAAACTTGTACCTTAATGTTCTCAATTCCTCTTGGGGCTCAGATTTTGCATTCATCAAACTCATGAGACTGTTCATCCTTTTCTTCTTTCGTAACTTTTTCCAACCCAAGTCTCCAAAAAACAAGCCCTTCAGCTCGAATGGGCTAAGTTAGTAGTGCATTCATAGCATGTAGAGCTCGAATTTCTATACCTTGCCCTCTGAGTCTATCTTACATGCCATGACCATACTCAACATTTCTATCTTGGGGTTTATCATCCATATACCTTTGTATGGTCGAAGCCAAGTTGGTTACAATGGTGATGAGATTTTAAATTTGGTCTTTAGTACTTCTTGGAGTCTATTGCTTAATACAACCACACCCTTGTGCGTCACTTTCAGCATCTACTATCTCTCCTTATACACTTAGATTTGACATTTTCACAACAAAATTCAACGACTAACAAATCAACGAAAGATTCCACACAACATTACTTTTCACAACACTTCAATAACCTACTTTATTTCGTAGTAATGAAAATAGAGTAAAATAGAGTACATATAATACTTACAATAAATTCTAATAATGTTACTATTTAGCTTTGGGTCGTAGCCTTAAGCTTTGATACTAGGTTAATATGATGTATGTCGAGTCGGAATTTTTGGTTTCCTTTTAAAATTAATTTCTCATTTCTTGATTAATATTAAACCCTAACTCATTTAATATTAATCCTCGACTAAAGAAAATTGAGAAATTATAGTTTTTTATTGAAAATTATTTTTGAAGTCGCCACTCGACCAGAGTCGGGAAAAGAAAAGAAACCGTAACCAATTGGGTGGATTGGTTACGATTTAGCTACTGGTTACGATTTAGCTACTGGTCTTTGATTTCAATTTTAATAAAGAACCAGAGGGTTCCGAATTCGGAAGCTAACCTATTATATCCTTAACGGGTACAACTATCTATTTACCGAAATTAGGATTATTTTTCTAATTATAATATTTAAAATAAATAAATAAATAAAATCAAAAGGGAAAAAAAAACCTAAGTTTCTACATATTTTATTGTCGCCCCGAAGGTACCTACGTACCCGTTAGCCGGAATCAGACGATCATAGTTCTTTCAAAAAAAATCTTTAATGTATTGATTTATTTTAATTTTGAAAACCGACCAAGTTTACGTTTTAATTTATTCGGTTTTTTTAAAGAAAACTCTAAAAGGGTCCTAATTTACTAAGTCTTTTATTCTATTTTATGGAAACTCTCTAAAAGCCTTATTTTTCTAAAATGGATCATTTATTAATTTTATTTTTTTATTTTTTATTTTTTTATTATTTTTTTCTTTTAAAAAAAATAATTTTTCTAAGTGAAGAATTTTAAAAAACTAAATGCTAAAAAAAATCCTAAGCTAATGCATATATACATATATCTATTGATATGTGATGTTATAAACAAATAACTAATGAATAAAATAATAATATAATAATAAGTAAATAAATAAATAACTCAAAACCGAATCTGATTTGTTGTTTGGTGTACAACAAAGGACAGTAGCATTGGGGCTTACTTGATCGCTGTTGCTACGTATTCTGCTGTCGGCTGGCTGTGTCTGCAAGGCTGGGTTTGTTGGGTTATTGTTGGCGATGATAGGGCATTCGACAGTAGAGTTAGAGATTGGCTGTAACTGCCGTGACGTGCTGTTGTTGGTGAGAAGTTGATGGATGCAACAGCAGTTGTAGATGTGTTCAGTTGCATGCTACGATAGTGAGGGTGCTCTGTGCATGGACAACAGTGGTTAATGGAAATACATCAGCATGGCGTACTATGAAGTGCAGCGGTGACGAGTGTGAAGAGCTACGGCTATAGGGGGTGCGATATGTGACAGTGTTCTGCACTTGGTCTTCATGCGATCTACAGCAACATGACATTGGTTGTGCTGAATTCGGTACTGATAAATGGAGTACAGTGGTCCGCCTTGCTACTGTCCAGACCGTCGATGGTGCAGAAGACAATCGAGTTGATGGACGATGGAGTGATGCACCAACTGTGGCGTGCGGCTGATCGTGCATTGGGAGTCGACTGTATGTACAGTAACAAGCTAGACTTGGAGTTACTGTAGGTGTGCAGATGACTGGAGTCTGCAGAAGGGTATTCGTGACAGAGAGCTGCAGTAGGGTATTAGTAACAATCAACTGTGGTTGGTTGTCGGTGGTTCAATGTTCAAGTGATTGGTCGAAGATGATGAGCGAGAAATAGAATGCACAATGGCAGCAACTATTACTGTCTTGCTGTGGAGTTTGATTAGTGCGGTCAGGCAAAGGACAAATCGATGTAGCGCGTGATGTTGTGTCGCCAATTCTTAATCAGAGTAGCTTACTGTGTATGTATGTGTATGGCCTGAGTTGTTGTTTGCAGCAATGTATGTAATAGTTTCTGCAGGAGCTGATGGGTTTTTCTTTATTTCTTTTTATCGACCCCCCATGTTGTTTTTTTTTTTTATAAAGTCCCAAATCAAATCCTATCATATCTATTATATCTAATTTGATAATTAAACTAGAGACAAATTTAATTCAAATCTGATTTAACTAAACTCGTATGATTTAATTAGATATGAATCCAATTTTCGTCTCGCTTCTGCAAAGTTAGAAAAATAAAGACATAGGTGCCTACTGAGACTTGAATTCAAGACTTTAAACTAAATCTACCCAAATACTCCGCTACTTATCCATTAGGTCGTTGACCTATATCTTGACATTCATTACCATTAAATTATATTTAAACTATCTGATTCCTTAAACTAAAATTTTTAACTAAACTAAAACTAAAACTAACACTAAAACTAATTATTCCTAATATAAATTACTTCCTAAAAATCTACGATATCTTTATGATTTTTCCTTTTCTTATTTTTTTGGTATTTTCATTATTTATTAATTTTTATTATTATTATTTATTATTTTTTTTGTTATCTTTGAATTATGACCCTTTTTGTAAAAAATAAAAACTAAGACTATAGAAGGGAAAAAATTAGGTGTCTATAGCTGCCCCTCTTTGAGGTAAAGTTTGAGCAAACCTTTGCCACAAAGGCAAAAAGGACACCGTTTTTGCCTCAGGACGACTCTATCTTAAAGAACGTTAAGATGCTTGACGAAGGTTATAATGGCAATGGGTAGTGCCTTTGTGAGTTGGCAAAAATCCTTAAAAGAATAATGAGAACTTGGTCGTGTCCTGATGAGCTGACTAACCAAGGTGGTCAAAGCACCCCATAAGCTGGCTAAGACCTAAAAATATGAAGAAAACTTGGTCGTACCCGTAATGAGCTGACTAAATAATGTGGTCAAAGTACCCCTTGAGTTGGCTAAGACCTAAAAATATGAAGAAAACTTAGTCGTACTCTTAATGAGCTGACTAACCAAGGCGGTCAAAGCGCCCCATGAGCTGGCTAAGACCTAAAAATATGAAGAAAACTTGGTCGTGCCCTTAATGAGCTGACTAACCAAGACGGTTAAAGCGCCCCATGTGCTGGCTAAGACCTAAAGAATGAAGATACTTAGTAGTGCCCTAATGGGCTGACTAACCAAGGCGGTCAAAGCGCCTCTTGAGTTAGCTAAGACCTAAAAATATGAAGAAAACTTAGTCGTACCCTTAATGAGCTAACTAACCAAGCCGGCCAAAGCGCCCCATGAGCTGGCTAAGACTTAAAGAGTGAAAAAACTTGGATCGGGATAGAGCTCCATGAGCTTGCTAAATCCCTAGGAGATTATAAATTGAGACTATTTTAGGAGTTAGGTAGAAGCTTACAAAATTCTAGATTGGGATTGTGCTCTATGAACTGGCTAGATCCCTAAATGAGAATATGAGTCGAAATAGTGTTCCATAAGCTAACTAAAGCGCTAAATCCCTTGAAGAAATTTTGAGTCGGGTAATGTTCTGTGAGTCCAACGATTGGAAGTTGAAGAAACTCTAGATTGGGACTATGCTCTACGAGCTGGTTAACTCGCTAGGAGATTATAAATTGGGACAGTGTTTTGGGAGCCAGCCGAAATCTTAAGAAACTTTAGATTGGGACTGCGCTCTATGAACTGGCTATATCTTTGAGAAAACAAATGAAGGGTAAGCACCCTTTGGATTCGCTTAAGCTCTACTGAGAGTTGAAAGCAAATTGAGGAACATAGCCAACTTGAAAAAAAAAAAAAAAAAACCCTTAATTTGAGAAATTTACGAACGAGGAATTTGGTGAACACTGTTTATAACAGAATTGAAAATTTGGCTATTATGGATGAAATAGACTAGAAAATGAATGCAAAAACTTGTAACAAGCCTCCACTTTCTCTCTCTCCTTTTCATGTCTTTTTGTTTTCTTTTTTTCTTCTTTTTCCTTGAAAGTTTGTTAATGAATACAAATTCTTACTTAAAAGGTAAACACTATAATCATGTAGTGTATCTCATATCCACCCTAGTTTGTAACCTGGACAATGAGCTTCTTAGATAGGCCTTAGACATTCATTTCATAAGAAAAAGGTAACTCACGATTAATTTAGTCAAAGAAGACTTCCTTACGCACTCTTGTTTTAGACGTCACTCTTGACTACTATTCCGAATATTATAGTCCAATTCGCAAGTGATACGCTTTGATCGATCTGCAGGTCTTTTTAGGTTCAGTATTGTAAATTTGGTTTTTGGTCAAATGGTTTCAAAAGAAGTTAATTAAGAGGGTTTATTTTTTAAAAAAGTTCTTTCATCTAACCCAGGGGGTACCAGTCAAGAACCCTTAGGAATGAACTAGATGTGCGCTTGCCCCAGTTTCAAAGATAATTTTTATCTTAGATAAATTATTTTTCAAAATTGGAAGAGCTTTGAGTAGGGAGGTATAGTAGGTGGGAAGGTCTTGTGTTTGAGAATTGAGTAGATAGAAAGGGTTTATGTTCATGATTTGGAGTGTAATTTTGAACCGAATATGGAGTTTTTGGTTTGTGGTTGAAAACATGATCTTGAATGAATATGAGGTTCTGTGTTTTTGGTTGGGAATGCGATTCAAGGCTTTTTGTTTTTAGAGCAACTTAGGCCTTCTTTGATTAGGGATTTGCTCAAGCCGGATATTTGGGTATTTCTACATTTTCCTTTTTCCTAGTTTTTTTTTTCTTTTTTCTTTTTTTTTTTTTCTTCTTTCGATTCATTTCTTTCTTTTCTCTCCCCAAAAATAACTATCTCTTTTGTCAAGTTTTTGTCTTTAGATGAATCAAGGCCCTAAATCCATAAGTATAGGTTCAAAGTGCATTGGCTTAAGTAAGGTATATCTAGCCTTTGAGGTATTTAGAAAAAATGTTAGCTCTTCTTCAAAGAAAACAATTTATCGAAAATAAAAAATATCCTTGAATTGTTATTACTAAGGTAAGCACAAATCAGTTTTATCCTTCTCCCCTAATTAATGACCCTATCCTCCGAATTACCCTACTATAGGGTGGTTCTTGATAGGGTTTACATTTGAAAAGACTCCAAAACAATTCAACGGGGTTATCAAAGGATAATTGTGTTTGGGATTTGAAAATGAATGCCTAACTTCATTTCGATCTGTGTATCAAATTCAAAAAGGACCTCCTTTAAGGAATGAGTCCAAAATATCCTCACCATGATGTCTCTTAACTCTCAAAGTGTTTAAGGGTTAGTGTATAGGATATAGCTCGCCTCTTTTCATTCCAAACTTTTTAAAAGTGAGTTATTAATTCTTTACATAGGGATTAATTGTCCTTAGGGTATTGACCTTACTCCCTAATTCCTTGGAACATGCCCCAGTTGTGAAATTTCAAAAACTAAATGCCGCATGTCCCAGACTTATAGGTCTTAACACCCTTAAGCTTCCATATGTGACTTTAAGTTAGGTTCTTTAGAGTTTAAATAGGCTGGAACTGACAACTTTTGAAGTAGAAGGGACTAATGAATTGCCCTTTTTGTTTGTACCAAGAATCAAACTTAGGATAGTGTTTAATGGCTTTATGTTTTGGTTTAGTTCATGGTTGGACTTGATGCCTCAAGGGCATTGAGTTGGTTGAATTATCTTGATGGGCTAGGGTTCGAGTTTGGTTGGTTATTTTCTTGGGCCAAGTGGATCTGTTTAGGTTAGTTGCCTTTACGAGCCAAGTAATTGTGTTTGTCCCGAAATCCTATAAGGATTTGTAATTATTAGCAAATTTCTTTTCTTTTCTTTCTTTTCTCTTTCTTTTTTTTTTTTGATAGAGAGAGAGGGAGAGGAAAAGTTAGGGCTTTTGTGTTACAAAGACCGAGTGACGGAATTGTAAATAGAGGGTTGCTTTACTAGAATTCTATATACAAACCTAAAACAACATTATTGAGGGTCTATTTATAAATGAGGAATTCTAAAGGAATAAAAGAATAAACAAAAAAAAAATCTAAATCTTATTTATACAAATGAAGAAAGCTATTTGCAACATGCTAAATTTACCTAAAAGAATGAATATTTCTGTTTGGTAGACTTCTAGGCAAAATGACAACTACCTATTATTTTACAGGTTTGATTCTTTTTGTTTTGTTTCCCTTTTTTATTTTTATTTTTTTGTTTTCTATTTACTCCATGAGGGTTAGGCTCAGCTGATGTGGGCCCAAACAAAAAGTGATAAATTCGGGCTCCCATAGATATAATAAGGCCCTTACTAAGGTAATATTTATAGGGCTCTTCTATAGGGGCAAGATGAGCCCAATTTTGTTCCTAATAAATTCTTACTTATTTGGGCTAAAATGTTAGAACCATATCTAGAGTATCTTTTAAGACTAATGAAGTGGGTAGATAGGGATCTGTTTGGAAGCCCCTTGACTCGATCTAGCCATGACTAATCAAAATCAAAATTAAAATTACAATTACAATGTAATCTAAACTTTACATAAAATTATTACAAATTATTTACAAGGGAAGATTACAACTACAATCACAACTTCACAACTGCCTTTATCCATTTAGGTTCGCCACATCATAGGTTCTTGTGAATTATTTTGAAAAAAGTTTTCATGTAATGTAAAAGGTGGGTTCTAAAGGTTCTCAAGTTCTGCAACCACTATGATTTTTAAAGTAATGATTCTGTGGTCACTTCTGAACTTGAGTGGAGTAGCCTGATCGGCCCTGGAAGGTAGTTGCCCCACAACATCCGAAACTTACACAATGCCCTCCCTCCTAAGGTTCTAAGACAGCCTGGTTTTGACCACATTTACCATGCATTTATGATGCAGGAAAAAAAATAAATAAATAAAAGTAAACCCCCCAAAATTCCCCGTTAAATAAACTACCACAACAATAAAAAATGTTAGTGAAAACAAATAAATAAAATAAAAAATGCATAAAAATGACATACCTAAGTTATTTTTTATTATTTTTATTATTTTACCTTTTATTTTTTTGAAAAAATAATCCTATTTTCAGTAACTTCTAGTGGCTAGCCCTCTAGCGGTCCCCAGTAGAGTTGCTAAACCGTCGAGTCTGATTTTTCGGTTTCTTTTTAATATCGATTTCTCATTTCTTAATTAATATTAAACCCTAACCCATTTAATATTAATCCTTGACTAAAGAATATTGAGAAATTCTAGTTTTTTGTTAAAAATTATTTTTGAAGTCGCCACCTGACCGGAGTTGGGAAAAGAAAAAAAATCGTAACCAATTAGGTGGATTGGTTATGATTTAGCTACCGATCTCTGATTTCAATTTTAATAAAGAACCAGAGGGTTTCAAATTCGAGGGCTAACCTATTATACCCTTAACGGGTACTACTATCTATTTACCAAAATTTATTTTTCTAATTATAATATTTAAAATAAATAAATAAATAAAATCAAAAGGGAAAAAAAAAACTAAGTTTCTACATATTTTATCGTCGTCCCGAAGGTACTTACGTATCCGTTAACCGGAAACAGATGATCGTAGTTCTTTAAAAAAAAATCTTTAATGTGTTGATTTATTTTAATTTTGAAAACCGACCAAGTTTACGTTTTAATTTATTCAGTTTTTCAAAGAAAACTCTAAAAGGGTCCTAATTTACTAAGTCTTTTATTCTATTTTATGGAAACTCTCTAAAAGCCTTATTTTTCTAAAATGGATCATTTATTAATTTTATTTTTTTATTTTTTATTTTTTTATTATTTTTTTCTTTTAAAAAAATAATAATTTTTCTAAGTGAAGAATTCTAAAAAACTAAATGCTAAAAAAAATCCTAAGCTAATGCATATATACATATATCTATTGATATGTCATGTTATAAACAAATAACTAATGAATAAAATAATAATATAATAATAAGTAAATAAATAAATAACTCAAAACCGAATCTAATTTGTTGTTCGGTGTATAGCGAAGGACAGTAGCATTGGGGCTTACTTGATCGCTGTTGCTGCGTATTCTGCTGTTGGCTGGCTGTTTCTGCACGTCTGGGTTTGTTGGGTTATTGTTGGCGATGATGGGGCATTCGACAGTGTAGTTGGAGATTGGCTGTAACTGCCGTGACGTGCTGTTATTGGTGAGAAGTCAATGGATGCAACAGCAGTTGTGGATGTGTTTAGTTGCATGCTACGATAGTGAGGGTGCTCCGTGTGTGGACAACAGTGGTTGGTGGAAATACGATTAGCATGGCGTATTATGAAGTGCAGCAATGCGAGTGTGAAGAGCTACGGCTATGGGGGGGTACGGTATGTGACAGTGTTCTGCACTTATTCTTCACGTGATCTGCAGCAGCGTGACATTGGTTGTGCTGAATTCGGTGCTGATCAATGGAGTACAGTGGTCTGCCTTGTTGCTGTCTAGACCATCGATGGTATTGAAGACAATCGAGTTGATGGACGACGGAGTGACGTACCGACTGTGGCGTACGGCTGATCGTGCATTGGGAGTCGACTGTATGTGCAGTGACGAGCTGGACTTAGAGTTGTTGTGGGCGTGCAGATGACTGGAGTTTGCAGTAGGGTATTCGCAACAATCAACTGCGGTTAGTTGTCAGTGGTTCAATGTTCAAGTGATTGGTCAAAGATGATGAGCGAGAAACAAAATGTACACTGGCATGAACTGTTGTTGTCTTATTGTGGAGTTTGATCAGCGCGGTTAGGCAAAGGACAAATCGATGTAGCGTGTGATGTAGTGTCCCCATTCCTTAGTCAGAGTAGCGTACTGCGTATGTGTATGTGTGACCGGAGCTGCTAGTAGAGGATGTTGTACGATACTGTTAATCAGTTGGGCCAGTCTCAACAGCGATGAAGAAGACTGATATATGGTCTGAGTTGTTGTTGTCTGCAACGATGCGTGTACTAGTTTCTGCAGGAGCTGATGGTTTTTTTTTTTATTGCCCCCCGCGGCAATGTTATTGTTCTTTTCTTTTATAAAATTCCAATCAAATCCTATCATATCTATTATATCTAATTTGATAATTAAAATAGATTCAAATTTAATTGAAATTTAATTCAAATCTGATTTAATTAAACTCATATGATTTAATTAGATATGAATCCGATTTTCGTCTCACTTCTGCAAAATTAGAAAAATAAATTCATATGATTTAATTAGATATGAATCCAATTTTTGTCTTGCTTCTGCAAAGTTAGAAAAATAAAGACATAGATGCTTGCTAAGACTTGAACCCAAGACTTTAAACTAAATCCACCCAAATACTCCCTACTTATCGATTAGGCCGTTGACCTATATCTTGACATTCATTACCATTAAATTATATTTAAACTATTTGATTCCCTAAACAAAAACTTTTAACTAAACTAAAACTAAAACTAAAACTAACAGTAAAACTAATTATTCCTCATATAAATTACTTCCTAAAAATCTACAACATCTTTATGATTTTTCTTTTTCTTATTTTTTTGGTATTTTCATTATTTGTTAATTTTTATTATTATTATTTATTTATTTTTTTGTTATCTTTGAATTAGGACCCTTTTTGTAAAAAAATAAAAACTAAGAGGGGCAAAAATTAGGTGTCTATAATGTACCTAAGAGCTTAAGTTATCACTAGAGCTTAATGCTGAATATGGATAAGTCCTTCGAAATATTAAGGAAAGGAAAAAGGGTTGCTTGGTGCTTCTAATAGCTTGGTGAAGCTATCTGCCGAATGTGACTCACCAGTGAACACTATAGACTTAGGCCTCCACTTGATGTTATGCACAAGTAAGGGGCTAAGGTTTGCTTGCCACTAACCTCAAGCTATTAATAGGATTAGATGAGAATGTTAGGGTTTTATTTACAAGAATGTAGAGAAAGAAGAATAGTCATTAATGATGATAATAATGATGATGTTGTACAACTTACAAGATAAAGCGACTATTTATAGTAACTTCATAAGGTAATAGTGAAACATACAAAATTATGAAAAGGGTAGTATGTGAATAAAGATTCCAAGGACAACCTAAAAGGGGTAAAACGACAAAGGACGAAAGGGAATGTAGTACATTTGTTGGATCTGTACTTTAGGAAAGATGCGTACTAAAGCCGAGATATTGGGTAAGGTAGTTAAGTCGGTAGATTTGCTCGGAAGTTTATAACTAAAGCTTGGAGTTTTAGAGGTGGGCCTCGAAGGTTTATAATGTCAACTCGATATCATAGTTCGTATGGATGTAGACTATGGTGTATTCAAGTTGGCTATGTAAAGAGTTCACCCATAGGTCGCTTTAACAAAGAAGCTCATCTTTAGATGGATACAACGAGAGCATATGCTTGACTAACCCTTATAGACCATGAAGGCAAGCGTGAGTGAGAGGGCTAGAGGTCGGCTGCCCATCATTCGTCCATTTATATTTACAACCCTTGAAATAATTGCTACTACTATAGTTATTTATCATTTGTATATATTTTACATTTTAGTTACTCATTTCTTCGATCCATAATACTTTCCTATGAATACAGAATTTACATTCGATTTGTAAATAAATAGGGTTATTAATTCATGTACTTGTTACTAAACCTAGGTCAATTTCATCAATTTCCATATCATCATCTAAACCATTAAGGAAATACTCCTCCATTCACTAGTCAAACTCCTTAATATCATCTTCCATGCTCTCTATTGTAAACACCTAAGCTAGTATAGTAGTCATCTTGCTCCTTTAGATTTCTTAGCTCCTTATCTACCTTGACTACAATATCTTGAAAAGTGTCTCAACATTTCACACCTCTAACACTTCACAGTTTTTATCTTTGGATACTCCCTTAAAACATGATTTGGATTACCACATAAGAAATGTTTGCCATTCAATTGAGTACAATGTTAGGGAAAATGTTGAGCTCTACATTTCCGACAATTCACAATCCTTTTGCCAACAAATGGACTGTTAACCTCAAGAACTCTCACCTAAGCTCATCTCAAAGGTCTACAAGATCTTGTAAGAGGAATTCGAGCTTCTCAGCTCATCTAGGATGGGCTCCAGTATTAGAAAGACCTGTTATTAACCTCTTTATGTACCTAGCTCGAATGTGCCCTATTCTGCTTTACTACAACTACAGATGCTAAGGTCATAACCCCTCCTAACATAGTTAACCTACCAAGTATTGGGGTCTTTGACTTCAACCTTAAAACTCTTCTCTATTAACCTGTTACTACATCAAAACAGCTCAGCCCCAACACCCAACTATCTTAGAAGAAGGATGCAATGGTAGTACACTACTTGTCTTAACCTTTTTATGACATTGTACTATATTCCTTTTGTTTTTTTGTTGTATTTACCCTTTTTGGCTTATACTAGGTATCTTTATTTTGATTACCCTTTTGTAATTTCATTCTTTCCTTTTGTTGCTCTAAGGACTTATGATAAATAGTCCCTTAACCTTCATAGCCTAAATCATTAGACTATTGTAAATGAATATTCCTTTCCTCTATCTTGTGAGAAACCCTCTTTAAGTTACAATTCCCGTACTCTTATCTGATCTTGCTAGTAACTCAAAGTTAGTGGTCAGTAGACCTTGGCTGTAAACCCTAGGAAAAAAAATAGTTGAACCTTAACTCGAGTCCGAGTGTTCTAAACTGTACAATAAATCGATAAGGCGAATGATAATAAAAGAATATGAAGTTTAATGAATCAAATATAACACCGATAACAAAACCTTCGGAACTTATCAAAACCCTAAGTCGCTTACTAAAACTCTAAAACTCGTTTATGCATCATTAATCGAAACCAAGCTCAAAATTGCTCGAGACCCTAAAATCATAAACGTAAACCTATAAAATAGTTAAATATTACACAATAACAATAAAATTATAGTCGAATGTAATTTTCGACTAAAGCGACTATTTGTACGACATTATAATAAAATTTTCATAATAACTTGTAAAAATTATAATTGTAACGGGTACCAGTTAAATTGATAAAATTTCACAGAATTTTGAAAACTAATCTACGAGGAAATTCGTTATAATTTATATGATTCGAAAAATTACACATAATTTTTAATAAATATCATTTTCCTTCTCTACTAATTTCAATTTATCTCAAATCTTCTTTTCATTTCCACATTCAAATCCTTCACCTGCACAAAACGTAAGAAAGAAAAGAACAAAAGTTAACAAATTGAAAGCCAACACAAGTAGCCACGTAATGTTATGTTTTTGTCTTATTTCAATTAATAAAAAGTGAACTTAGCTTAAAAACTAAGCCTCCATCACGTGAGCAAAGGAAAGATTGTATAAATATGGAAAAAAAGAAAGAAAATTCTGCACAAATACACACACACAATTTGCAAACCGTGAGGAGAAAGGAGAGAAAAAAAAAGAAGAAAGAAAAGAGAAAAAGAAGAAGGAAAAGAAGAAGAAAAATCCAATTTAATTTGTAAGTCATTTATTTTAAGGAATATATATGTATATGATAGTATGCATGTGTAGAGCTATAGTACTTTTATGGTATTTTTATGGTATTTTATGATTTTTGTTTTATGGTATTTGTCCATCTTATACTAATGGTATATGTTTATATGTATAAATACCTAAATTTACTTACATGTATAAATATAAGATTAAGTATGTCTACATGTATGTACCGAGGTATATAGTATATATTATGTATTTGTTTTTTTTTTTTTATATACCTCTAATTAGTAATTTACATAATTATAGTATAAAGATATATGTATGTGTACCGTAACTTTATATATATATATATATATATATGGGTCTACATAAATGATTATATATATGTGTGTATAGTTGTATATAGTGGAGCAGTATTTTTATAAGTATGTATAAATATATAATAGTATACGGTATATTATGTATGACATGTATAGTATATATATTTATAGGTATGTATGCCGAACATATATGTATGTCATTTTAGGTATATATATACATGTAAGACGTATCAATAAATAAATACATATACATATATTATACGTATATATATAAATATATGAATATGAGTATGTTTTAAATAAATACATATACATATATCATACGTGTAATACATATGTGTAATATATATAGTATATATGCATATATATAATACCATAATTCATGATTTTACAATAACATAAACTATAAACTATATGTTATAATTATTGGAATACATATATACGTATAACCGTAAGGTACATAAGAAGAAAATAGGAAAAGGAGAAAAATAGGAAATATACCCAAAATAACAAATATAGGATTTAAATAATTAGTAACTTATAAATATGTTACGAAAAAGAGAAAATCAATATTTTATAAATTTTAAATTTAAATAATAAATTTTGTGATATTTTTGTATCACAATATAAGTTACGAGTCACAACGTCCAAAACAGACCTCAGTACGGGAAAATACGCTCGAAAACGATCAAAATGGACTATAAGTTCATAACGATCCGAGCTAAAGCGAAAAAGTTATACGCGATTCGATAAAAAGCTCCAATCGACAGTTTCCGTAACTAAGTGAAATAAACCTTATACATTATAACTCTAGCTAGTTTTAAAATTCCCTATCTTACAAATTTTCCTTATTCTTCCTTATTCTCAGGTGATCACGATATCGATCCTGAGCTGCCCACCGATTATTACGATCCCTGAACTAGCCATGGCCGAGTGAGTTTTTCCTTATGATTCCGTACTTGTTTGTGTTTGTAAGTAGTGAATCTAAATTATGATGTATAAATGAATGTGTATGGGGTTGGGTTATGCTTGTGCATGATAATTGTTGTGAATTGTGAATCTACTTTAAAGTTCAATAATATAATGTTTGATGCATAGTAGATTCAATAGAGTGATTGGTTATGACTTGGAATGATCACTAATTAAATATGACTTAACTTTTATTTGACTAGAAAAAGTTAATTTGGATCATTCATAAATCATGCACTGCATAACTATTTCCGGACAGTCACATTACACGAAGGTAGCGAGAGGCCATACTTGGGTTGATTATTGAATGTTATTGAGTTCGTACGGTGCACACGTACGATATGACCTTACCCTCGCCCGCGGGATGACTAGGCGTTGGAGGCGCCAACCGCCTGGCTATGGGTCGAGTCCAGAGGCCTTCGTTTAGGGGTGAGTGAGGGCTGCGTGAACCTACTCACACTCATATGTAGAACTCGTTTTGATAAAGCTGGTAATGGATGTACCATTACATTTTAAATACGAAACGCGGAGTTTCGTTATGAAATAAGTTCTAATATGATACCCGGATCTGACTGTACCGAAGAATCTCCAACCCTGACTTCGGAGGGTGTTAAATCTGAGTTACATGTAGTACCTGGTCACCTACATGTATTTGTTTGGCACACTGCTTGATCATGCATTCATTTGGTTGAATTTAACTGTAGTATAACTTGACTGCTGTATGGTTGAGGGAAAATATCTCACTAAGTTAGTAAGCTTATACCCTTGTAGACTCCTTTTGCAGGCCGACTTATTCATGGAGTCAGGCCGTTGTATGCCCGAGGTTAGCTTTCTCTACGGGATCAATGTGGGAGCTGTTTTGAGGACAGAGAGTACTTTTGACTTAAATGTAGAGATGAATATGTAATTTTTATATTAGTCTGACTTTAGTCATGTTTCAAACTCTATATTTGTAAACTTTTATACACTTAAATTATGTGATATGTTTTCTATATTATTATTCGTCATGAAATGCTATTGCTTAAGCTTGCGCACTCTTGGTAGTTAGTAGTAGTTGTAGCCTTGTGTATCGTATAAAAGGGTCGTCGATTGTAAGGGAACTCAATCTACAATCCTTTGTACGATATACGGCGACTGCCACGACTAGCCCCCTCGGGTCGCGACATTGGCTCTTTCCTTACAAGTCATATCAAGTGTAGACTAAGTCATGCTATATTCATTTGTGTGTCATGTCTGTTGAATAGCTTCATGAGGCTATTGAAGTTTTACCCTTCCCATTGCACTTTTCTTTTATACCTCGAAAGACCCATTTCAACCCTAAGGTAAGCCCTAGTTGTTTATAGTCAATTTTCCTCCATAAAGTTTGACAAGCATTGATATAACTTCACTTACTCGTCCATTTAGCTGCCGACAAGCTGGGTAATCTATACTCTCAGTATCTTACCGAGTAATTGACATTTTTGACATTCTACCGAGTAACATAGATCCATTCGTGATTTAAATTTAAGTTCATAGTACGAATAGTTATCATAAGCATAGTTATATTACATAACTACTTACTCTCCCTACATTTCAAGGAAGGTGTCTAATTAAGAAACTTTTACGTGTCTCGATAGTTATTCCGATAACTACTCCTTCAAACATAACAGTCTCTTATATGTATGGGAAAGAAACTCTATAAGAGACATCTGATAACTTTGAACCACTTACTTTACTTTCCTCATTCTTGTTTACTAACTTAGGCATCGAAGTAGCTGCACTAGATTAGCTCTAATACCAAGCAATTTTCTTTTCTTTGCAGGACATTTCTAACTCCCACAATTCACCCACATGGCTAAAACTAAGATGACCGAGAGTATAGGTGCTAACACTTTTTCCTAACACCTCGAAGGGGGGAGTTAACATACTGATGAACAATGACTAACTAAACTCGAGCAACTTTACCTCGATTTAGCCAAGGAAAACTCGGAATTAAACAAAAAACATAAACAGATCCTTAACCTCCTTCATAATAATATTCATCCAAATAAAAACAAAGAGCATGACAATTATGATGCCGACAATAGTGATGATTCAATTTATTCACCTAAGTTACCAAAAAAGCAAGCTAAGGTTGTGATGGGACCCTCGACTCCTACATTAAAAAAGAATGACAAATTAAAGTAATTATGGCAGGTGCACCATGTAGGACCTTCGCATATCAGCAGCCCTATTGTAGTGGACAAGCAATTCCAAGTTAAGAAGAGTCCCTTTGTTCTTGAGATTTTAGAGGAAGTGATACTACAACACATTAAGCTACTGTAGTTTGAAACTTATGATGGGACGAAAGACCCCAAAGACTACTTGGAGTACTACTACATGTTGACCAAGTTACATGGTTTGAGTAATAGAGTAACCTATCAAGCTTTTCCTTCAACCTTACGAAATGTGACCAGTACATGGTTCAAACACTTGAAACCAAACACTATTTCTTGTTTTGATGAACTAATAGAAGTGTTTCTTCAACACTTCCTTGTAAGTATGCTTCCTGTTAAGGATTCCTCAATCCTTAACATAATCAAATAAAGATCAGATGAGTCAGTCATAGACTACTTGGCTAAGTTTATGCTGGAATGGTTCAAATCCCAGAATTGGATACAAGTGTAGCCCTTAACATTGTAATCGATGGAGTTAAGCCCTATGGAGACTTTTTCAAGTCTCTCACGATGAATAAGTGGAGAACTTTCACCAAAGACAAGGCCACCTCATACATTCGATAGGGGGATAACATAAAGGCCGAGTGAGATCGATCAAAATAGAGGAGATAGAAAAAAATGATAAGAGGAAAAGTGCAAAGGGTAGACTCAGCACAGATGATTATCAAAGTTCGAATGTTAAGAAAATGAGACCAAGGATTCTAACATTTTCATCCCATACACCCATCAATCATCTAATTGCGAACATATTGATGGAGGTATGTGGGGAAAGAAGTGTTCTACAGTGGCTAGAAAGAATGTCAGGAATTCCTTTAAAGAAAAATTCTAATAAGTACTATGACTTCTACCACAACAAAGGTCAAAACATAGATGAGTGCATCCAGCTTTAAAATGTGATTGAGGATGCGATTTAACGTGGGCATTTGCAAAACTTCCTAACGCATGAGGTTGAAAATATTAAGAGACCGTCCCAAAGGAGACGTAAGGAATAAGAGAATGACACTTGGCTAACTATGGCCGAGAGAGATGTAAGGGATGCAAATTCTAACAGAACACCCAACGAAGTGATCAACACCATTGTCGGTGGACCTACTATTAGCTAATCAAGCTCTTTGAGCCTAACAAATGCCAAAAATTACATCTACAATATCCAAGGCAAGAAGGTTAAGATCAATAATACAATTTCCTTCTTGGAGGAAGACTTCAAGGGCATCTAGAGGCCGCATGATGAAGCACTTGTTATCAGTACAAGAGTCGCTAACTTCGAGGTTACAAAAATTCTTATTAACACAGGATGTTCAGCAAATATCATTTTTCAACCTGCATTCAACCAAATGAGACCCAAGATCAAAGTATCGCTAAGATCTTATAATCATGATTTGTATGCCTTCAACAATCAACCTATCTAAGTAACCGGAGTAATTTCTTTGTTAATACAAATCAGTGACGACAAGTATGTCATAGAGGATAAAGTGGACTTCCCCATCACCAAATGTTTGTCTCCATATAACATGATAATGGGATAGCCGTATCAATATCTATTCGGCATTATCCCTTTAACTATACATCTTAAAGCGAAGTTCCCTAATCCTATGGGAGTTGGTGTATGCAAAGAGGATTAATAACTAACAAGGTTCGTATATATGAGGTCCTTAAGATGAGAAGAGGTATTTCAAGTAGAAACTTATCTGGAAGGTAAGTTGGTTGGCATAGAGAATGCTAAGAGTGATATTGAGGAAATTTCTTTGGAAGATGACCTTGAAAAAATTATGAAGATGGGGAAACCCTTATTAGTAGATATTTAGCAAAGATTGATTAACTTCTTACAAGCCAATGCTGATCTGTTTGCATGGTCCTCTTTGGACATGCTAGGAATCCTAAGAGAAGTTATGGTATACAAGCTCTAGATTGATCTAAGTATGGAGGTTGTCCAATAAAAGAAAAATTATTTTACACTGGAGAGACAAACAACATTAGAAGTTATTGAAGGCAAGATTTATCCAGGAAGAGCCTTATCCAACTTGGCTAGCTAATTGTGTGCTAGTTAAGAAGTTTAACGGCAAGTGGTGAATGTGCATAGACTTTACAGATTTCAATAAGGCCTATCTCAAGGATTTTTTGCCATTACCATGCATGGCTTTCTTTTGTAGATGCTTTCTCTGGTTACAATCAAAACAAGATGGATAAGGAGGATGAAGTCCATATGTCATTTGTTAACAATTTTAGAACATATTGTTACACGGTGATGACTTTTGAGCTTAAAAACATTGGTATAACCTACTAGAGACTTGCTACCAAGATGTTCAAACCCTAGATTCATATAAACATCGAACTATATGTCAACAACATGATTGTGAAGAGTGTAAAGGAAGATTGACATCTGGCCGATCTTGAGGAGACATTTGCTACACTAAGGAGATACAACATGAAACTCAATCCATAAAAGTGTGTCTTTGGTGCAATGTTAGGAAAATTTTTAGGATACATGGTCGCTTGATGCGGCATTGAGGCCAACTTGAGAAAGATTGAGGCAATAAGAAACATGAAATCCCCTCATATGGTTAAGGAAGTGCAGGAACTCGCTAGGTGAATAGCCACCCTCAATAGGTTTGTGTCAAGAAGCATAGATGGGCGTACAGAATTCTTTAAAATCCTAGATGTTGATAGTCAGTTTTCACTCAACTTATACTGGTCCTTTCATCAGCCAAGATGCCAGGTAATCGACTCTCTCGGCATTTGCCCTCTTTAGAAGATACACGGCACTTATGCCATATACAAGAAATGCTGATGGTTTGAATTCAAATCCATGGCACAACCTGTTATTATAAGTACAGTAATATTTTACAACTGTTTGCTATCCCTACATATTAGGGGAGATGTTAAGTCAAGAGGTCTCCACGTGTCTTAACAGTTACCTCGACAACTGGCTTAAACATAACGACTGTCTATAAATATCAAAAAGAAACTCTATAAGGGCTCTCTGATACTTCTTATTCACATTTTTACTATACTAAATCATCATTCTAACTAAGCATCAGAGTGGCCGCACCAGACTGGCCACGGTACCAAGTATCTTACTCTCTTTTGCAAGACTATTTCCTCACTCCAAAATTCACCAACAACATTTGGCACTGTCTGTTTTTCTCTAAACACAACTACATGGCTAGAACTAGGATGACATGAAGTGCAGGTGTTGGTACTTCTTCCCAATACTCTACAGGAGGGAGTCAGCATGCTGATGAACAATGATTGGCTCAACTCAAGCAACTCTGTCTCGATTTAGATAAAGAAAATTACAAGTTAAACAAAAAGCATGAATAAATCCTTGACCTTCTCCATAAAAGTTTTCACCCGAATCGGGAAAAAGAGCATGGCAATCATGATGCCAACAATATCGATGATTTCATTTATTCACCTGAATTGCCAAAAAAGTAAGCTAAGGTTCCAGCGTGACCTATAACTCCTGCTTTCAAAAAGATTGATAAGGATAAGCAATCATAGCACATGCATCATGCAAGACCCTCGCTTGTCAATACCCCCGTTTCAGCGACCAAACAGTTTCAAATCAAGAAAAGTCCTTTTGCCCTAGATATTTTGGAAGAGGTAATACCTCAACACATTAAGCTACCTCAATTCAAAACATATGACAGCACAAAGGACCTTGAAGACCACTTAGAGTACTACCAAACACTAGCCAAGTTACATGGTTTCAATGATGCGGTAGCCTGTTAAGCCTTGCCCTCAACCTTGAGGAATGTAACCAGCACATGGGTCAAATACCTGAAGCTTAATACTATGTCATGTTTTGATGAATTAGCAGAACTGTTTTTTTAACACTACCTTGCTAACAAACTTCCTATTAAGGATTCTTCAATCCTAAACAGCATCAAACAAAGGTCTGATGAGTCAATTAGGGATTATTTGGCCAGATTTATGGCCTAGATGGTCTAAATCCTAGAACTGGATATGAGTGTGGCCCTTAATGCTATAATCAACATAGTCAAGCCTCATGGAGACTTTTTCAAGTCTCTCGCAAAGAATAAGCTAAAAACTTTCGCTAAGTTTAAGGCTGAAGTTGCCACATACATTCGATAGGAAGGCAACATAAAGGTGTGATGAGAGGTTGATTAAAACCGAAGAGATGGAAAGAAAGAAAAACAGAAAAATGATAAGGATAGACTTGGCATAGAAAACAACAATAGCTTAGATGCCAAGAGGAAGAGATCGATGATCTCGGCATTCTCATCCCATATGCCTACCAATTGTCCAATCTCGGATATTTTGATGGAGGTTCGTAGGGCAAGAGGTGTCATCTAATGGCTAAAAAGAATGTAAGGGAATCCCTTAAGAAGAAATTCGAACAAGTACTATGATTTCTACCATGACAAAGGTCATAATACAGATGAGCGCATTCAACTAAAAATGCAATACAACGTGGGAACCTATGAAAATTTGTAGCGCATGATCCGAAAGAATCGAAAGACTGTCTTAGAGGAGAAGAGAGGAACACGAGGATGACACTTGACCAGCAATGACCGTGAGAGATGCAAGGGATGTTAATCCCAACAAAGCACCTAATGAAGTAATTAATACAATTGTCGGCAAACCCAGTGTAAGCCAATCAAGTTCTTCGAACTTAGTTAACACCAGGAATTACGTTTGTAATATTCACGGAAAGAAAGTTAGGATTGGCAATACAATATCTTTCGGGGAAGAGGATTTTGAGGGCATATAGAGGCCGCATGATGATGTACTTATCATTAATGCGAGAGTTACCAACTTTGAGGTCAAGAAGATTCTTGTTAACACAGGAAGTTAGACTGATATCATTTTTCAGCATGCCTTGGATAAAATGAGGCCCAAGATCAAAGCATAGCTATGTTCTTATAAGTATGAACTCTATACTTTCAATAATCAACCCATCTAAGTAGTTGAAGTTATCTCTTTGCCGATACAAATCAGCGATGATGAGCATGTTGTAAAGGATAAAGTAGATTTTCTCATCGTCAAATGTTGATCCCTTACAACATGATAATAAGATGGCCATGCCAACATTTATTCAGCATCGTCCCTTTAATGACAAATCTAAAAGCCAAGTTTTCCACTCCTATGGGGGTCGGTGTGTACAGAGGGGATCAACAATTGGCATACTCATTATATATAAGGGCTTTGAGGCGAGAAGAAGTTTTTCCGGTCAAGACCTGCCTAGAAGGTAAGTCAATTGGCATAGAGAATGCTATGAATGATATAGAGAAGATTCCTTTGGGAGATGATCCTAAGAAGACAACAAGGATAGGAAAACCCATGTCAACAAATGTTTGGCAAAGTCTGATTGACTTCCTGTAAGCCAATGCTGATGTGTTCGCATGGTCACCATCAGACATGTCAGGTATTCCAAGAGATGTTACAGTACACAAGCTCCAGATTAACCTAAATGTCAAGGTAGTCCAATAGAAAAGGAGACATTTTGCACTAGAGAGATAAGCGACAATAAAAGAAGAGGTCTAGAAATTATTGAAGGTAGGATTCATCTAGGAAGAGCCTTATTCGACTTGGTTAGCAAATTGTATGCTAGTTAAGAAATCTAACGGCAAGTGGCGAATGTGCATAGCCTTCACGGATCTCAATAAGGCCTGTCCCTAGGATTGTTTCTCCCTGTCAAAAATAGATTAGATGGTAGATGCAACTACAGGACATATGTTGCTTTCTTGTATGGATGCTTTCTTTGGTTATAATCATATCAAGATGGAAAAAGCAGATGAGGTCCACACATCTTTCGTTACCAATTTTAGAATGTACTGTTATACGGTGATGCCCTTTGGGCTGAAGAACGCTAGTGCCACATACCAAAGATTAGTAACAAAGATGTTTAAATCTCAGGTCCATAGGAATGTTGAAGTATATGTGGATGATATGATTGTGAAGAGCATGAAAGAAGATCAGCATCTCATAGATCTGGAGGAGATGTTTACTACAATGTGGAGATATTACATGAAACTTAACCCACAAAAGTGTGTCTTTGGCATAACATCAGGGAAATTTCTCGGGTATATGGTCACACAACGTGGCATCGAGGCTAATCCAAGAAAGATTGAAGCCATAAGGAATATGAAATCACCTTGCATAGTCAAAGAGGTACAAGATCTCACCAGGTGAATTGCCACCCTCAACATATTTGTATCGAGAAGTGTAGATAAGTACGCAAAATTCTTTAGAATTTTAAAGAATCCAAAGGAATTCAACTAAACCAAAGATTACGAAAGAGCTTTCAACAAGCTTAAGGAATTTCTTACGTCACCTTCGATACTCTCAACACCCATTCATGGAGAAAATTTATACTTGCATCTATCAATTAGCTACCGAGCACTTTCTTCTATGCTGGTCCAAATTAATAGCAAAGAGCATCAACCCATTTATTATATGAGTCATGTTTTGCAAGGGCCAAAGCTTCAATGGACAAAGATAGAAAAATTTGTATTAGCCGTGGTTCTCTTGGCAAGAAAGTTGAAGCCGTACTTTGAATCTCACTAGATTATTATCCTCATCGATCAACCATTGTGACAAGTATTGCAGTGGCCTGACTCCTCGAGGACGATGATGAAATACACCTTACAGCTCAATGCCCATGGTGTAAAATATAAACTTAGAACAACATTAAAGGCCCAAGTACTAACGGATTTTGTAGCTAAATTTACTAGAGACGAAGACTGTATAGAGATTACCTAAGAAACCTATCTGGTTTCTCTATGTCAATGGTTCTTCAACACGGGAAAGAAGTGGTACAGGCCTAGTTCTTTAAGGCCTCCATAATATCCAAGTTCATTACGTTCTAAAATTTGGATTCCTAGCCAGTAACAATGAAGTAGAGTACGAAGCCCTAATCGCTGGATTGAAACTAGCAAAAGAAATTAGTGCCAAGAAACTCGAAGTATTCTTTAATTCCTAGCTAGTGGTAAATTAGGTCACTAGAAGTTATGCGACAAAAGAAGAAGAGATGAGCAAATACCTATTGGTGGTATAAATTCTTACAAAAGAATTTTTATCTTTCTCTATTCACAAAATTCCAAGAAGTAAGAATATTGCTGCCGACAAGCTGTCAAAGTTGGCTAGTATGGCATTCCCTGAGTTGAATGAAAAACTTTTCATCGAATTTCTCCCATATAGAAGCTTATCCAATCTCTCACAGAGCTGTGAGTTAGCTCCTTACCCAAAAGAAGAATCATGGATGAATTCCCTAGTGAATTATCTAAAAGAAGGTACTATCCTTGACAACAAAAAGGAGGCACAAAGATTGGCTTACTAAGTTATAAACTACATGTTGATTGATGGTCAGCTGTACAAACATGGCATATCCCAACCCTACCTTTGATGCCTTTCCCTAGGAGATGCCTAGAGGGTATTATCTAAACTTCATGGTAGCATATGCAGTAATCATGTAAAGGTGCAAACACTATATATTTGAGCACTACGACTTGGCTATTATTGGCGGACTATGAAAGAAGATGCAAAAGATGTTGTCCAGTAGTATCCTCAATGCCAAAAGTACAAGTTGCTGAGTAAAGCACCTGCAAGTGAATTACATAGCCTAATCAGTCCTTGGCCTTTTGCTCAGTGGGGGCTAGATATTCTCGGACCCTTTCCGAAGTCTATTGCCTAGCAACAATTCATCATTGTCGCTATGGACTACTTTACCAAATGGGCCGAGGTCAAGGTTGTAGCAAAAATCACGGACCAAAAAGTGGAAGCTTTTGTCTTCAACACCATCATATCAAGATTCGAAGTACTCTACATGATAATTACAAATAACAACCCGCAATTTGACAATAATAGGTTCTAAACGTTTTGCGAAAGGCATGACATTCGACACAACTATACATCCATAGTATACCCTCAAAAAAATGGATAAGTCAAAGCCATAAATAAGATCATACTGAATAGCCTGAAACGGAAAATGGATCAAGTTAAGGGAAAGTAGGCTGATGAACTACCAAACGTCCTATGGGGATACAAAACCACTCACAGAACTACAATGGGAGAGATACCATTTAAGTTAGCATATGATATAAAAGCCATGTTACCGATTGAGTTAGACTTACCTAATCTGTGTACACATGATTTTGATGTTATGCTTAATCAAGTTGGATCGACAGCGAATCTGGACACTATTAAGGAAATTCAAGACGTTACAAAAGCTAGGGTCACGGCACACTAGCATAGAGCAGCAAGATACTACAATTAGAAAGTTAAGCACAAGGTTTTCCAACTTAGAGATCTAGTTTGCCATAAGATGGAAGCAATAAGTATGTGAGTAAATTAAGGAAAGCTTGGCATGAATTGGGATGATCCTGCTAGGATCTAGGAAGTCGTTGGCAAGAAGGCCTATCGATTAGAAAGGTTGGATAAATCCATCATCCCTTGAGCTTAGAACATTGATAATCTGAAATTTATTTTAATTAATGCCAGATGATTTCTACCATCACTCCTTTGGCGACAGCCAACATGCTTATAAAACTTATTTATGACAATTATATATTTATGAAGTCTCATTGTGTTTCGGTTATAATTGCTGAGTAAGTTCTAGGCTACACGATAAACGAGCTGATCTAAGTTCAAGCCTAACGTAGTAAAAGAACTATATAAATTATCTATATAGTTAAGTAATGTGGCTAGTCTACACCTCAAATGGTTAACAGATAATATAAAACACTGGACATGTGAAATAAAATATGCCAAGAAACAATGGGCATATGAAATAAAATATGCCAAAAAAACGCATAGGCGTATGAAATAAAATATGCTAAAAAACACATGGGCGTGTAAAATAAAACTTACCTAGAAATGATGGGCTTGTGAAATGAAATTGGCTAAAAGTTGATAAGGTGCGTAAACATGCATGGAAGTGATGAGCTTATGAAATGAAACAGGTCGAAAGATAACAGGGCATGTGAAATAAAACATGCCGAGAAACAAATGGAGTGAATTAAAGGATTTCAACGAATGAGAGTGTAAAGCAACATACATAAACCATACAAATCGTGAAAGCGCAATTACATGAAAAAGTCATAAGCACTCGGCATTGCCTTGATTATATTCCAACTATTAATTACACGAGAATGCAATATGCCAATACAACAAATCCGATGGCCCATTCTCAAATTTGGTAAAAGTGATTCTTAAATCTTTAGCTAGGGCTTCCTCGATAGCTGGGTTCTTGGAGTAGGCAACTTCTTCAGCTTGAGCTTCATTATCACTTTGATTGATATTCTAGGCACCCGTCTTGTAGCTTTCATCTTCGTTGGTACTACTAACTTTGTCGTCAGCATTAGCAAAGTCGATACAGGAGAGATTATAATCGAGATGAAGCTTCAAGACCTCTTCTCTTGATTCTTGAACTCCTTCCAATGACTTTTTGCGTGGAACCTTCTCATATTGCCGACTTAGAGTGACTATATCGAGAGCCTCTTCAGCAAATGGCCCCTCCTCATAGTCTCCTCCAACTTAGCAATACAGCTCTATAAGTTTGAGTTGTTGGTCTCCAACTCCTTTATCTGCATCATAAGCTTATCTTCATCGTCACTCATTGGGCATTATACTATTTAGCATTAGTGATTGGTCTCTAAGCCCCAACACTCTTCCTTTTTCTTCTACAACTCCTCTTTCAAGATTTTGAACTCTTTATACTATTCTTCCATTTTGGCCATCAAGCTAAAGATTTCATCAACTGCAAGGTCTTATGCCAATTTCTTACAGCAAGTTCCTCCTTAAGCTTTCTCGCCTCCATCTCAACCCTAATCCTTGCATTCTTAACTTTCTACAGCAAATTCAGTTATTATAATCAAGAATGATTGGATATTACATAGATATAGCAGAAGATATTACCTTCTTTGCCTCTTTGTCGGCCTCATCCAAAGCTGTAAGAATGTGGCTGCATATCTGGAAAAAGAAAATGTGTTAGTTATATGGATAAGCTCAATAATTAAAAGCAATGTTTATGGATACTCACATCATACAATTCGGCTGTGACATGGGCC
The DNA here is from genome assembly GCA_024138005.1 of Lumnitzera racemosa. Classification (NCBI taxonomy): domain Eukaryota; kingdom Viridiplantae; phylum Streptophyta; class Magnoliopsida; order Myrtales; family Combretaceae; genus Lumnitzera; species Lumnitzera racemosa. Next base: position 50,831,840 of record JAMXBC010000007.1, read on the forward strand.
TTATTGCAACCACTGACTCTGTCGGCATCCTTCTTAGCAATATCTTTGTCTTTTAGAATAATGACCCCTTCCATTAAAGCCAAAGATTTCGTCCTATCTCCCCAAGTCGAGTCAGTATCCAAAATCTGATGGCTCTAGTAAGGGATCAAGTACTCGCTGACCTCTTTGTTTAGCAAGAATTTGGTGCTAGTGATGCTAAGTACTTTAGAATGCATTGCCTCCTTCGCCTTTTCATCCATGCCTTTGGACTTCTTGATAGGTGGTTAGTCAGCAAGTTCCTTCCCCGGTCTTTTTTCATTACTTGGAGCCACCGCAATCACCTGTGATGAGCCTTCTACGGTAATGGCATTTTCATCCTCTTCGTTAGGTTATGTCTCTCGACGCTTGCTATTCTTTGGCTCGATGGAAGTTTGAATAATCACAACCGGAAGCTCCTCAGAATGAACCTTGATCAACTGTATATTCTCATTCTCCTTCACTCTCTTGGCAAGACGAAAGATCTATGCAACTATCTGCTTTGCTACAGCTTCTTTTACTGGTCTCTTTATGACGGTAAGTTATGTGGTAATCGTTAAGGTGGTCTCCGTCCTATCAACCTTAGATTTCTTGGCCTTGGTTTAAGTAAATAGCTTTGCAGGATACACCTCTCCGACACCTATATCTATAAGATGAGTAATTCAGTCAATATAAATAGGGAAAAAATTTAAACTTACATCTTCCGTGCCAAGCAAGACTCAAAGGCTACTCTCTCCCCTAAATTCTCGAGAATGGCTTTCCTCGTGGCTATACTTAGTACGATGGTATACATCAAAGTACCTTCTTTTTCATAAAATATTGGTTCACCATTTTCATAACACCATATAATTCTCTTGGCATCCGAGAAGAACATTTAGTTTCTCCTTCTCTCCTGAATTTTCTTTGCTACTACTACATCATTTGACATCGGATTTACATCCTTTGTATGTATCAGCTCAGTTCATTGGGTCTAGAAGTCTAAGTGCTCATCAGACACTATTGGTACGAATTTATCATGCCACTTATGCATCATTCTAACCCGTCCATGAATTTACGCCCTTACCTTGTAGCAGCGAAGTACTACCCTTTACGCTGCCTACGGATAGTGTAGAAAAATGTAAACAACTGAGGCGTAGCCTTGACCTCAACTTCTTCACATTATCTCAAAAGCCGATATATGTTGGATGAGAACATAATTGGCGCGACTCTGAAGTAATTAAAGAAGGCTTGAACAAAAATTGAGAAAGGGAAGCATACTCTCTTCCCATCTCTCGGCCTCCTTAAGTTCCATGTTCTAAGAAGATCTCGCCAATACTGATTGTACTTTGTGACGAGAACTCTATTAACAGAACTGGCGGTCCCATCAGGTGAATCGCGAAGTAGGCTATTGTGTTGAACAGATATTTTTCTAAAGATCTCCCTTCCTTATCCTTAGGATAATTGTCCCCAGGAAACTTGTTAATATGAGCGAGTTTATCCTACCTTGCCTCCATACTATCAATCGAATCGCCTGAACAATACGCCGTCTTACTCCTATTTTGGGGGAAAAGAGTGGCCTCAGTCTTTGTTGCCTCAAAATCAAATAAAATAAGTCAACATGCAACTTTGTGAACCATACTCGGATGGTTATATGAAATGAAATAACAAAAGTCAAAGAATAAGATTTTGAAGATTGGAAAACGAACGGAAATTTTAGATGCAATCAAAGAAGTGAAATCTAATTATGAACAATACCTTATATATGGACGATTCATTCTCGTAACTACAAATCTGCTTTTGATAGTATTGATGTGCTGATATGATAGTCTTACGGATTATTGATGCATGTCTAGTGATAGAAATCTAACAGCTGAAAACTTTTTTACAATTATTAGGCCTGCAACAAAATGATGATCTAGGTGATAGATGTTGTACCTATAATTTTTTGGTTTCTCAAACGGGTGAGAGTTTTGAAATGGTGATGTTTTGGTAAGATGTGATCCATCCTACTTCCCACGTTACTTGGCATGAATCCAAAGAATCTCTCCCCACTTGGCCTCTACTGCAATATATATATATATATATATATATATATATAACTCCCTTTGTTGACTATTTGAACATGGGAATTGGGAGGGCAAATGTTGTTAGTCCGTTTTTGCTCAACTTACACTTGTCCTTTCATTAGTTGAGATGTTGGATAATCGACTCTCTTAGCATTTACCCTCCTTAGAAGACACACAGCACTTATGCTATGTACAAGAAATGCTCATGGTTTGAATTCAAAATCTATGGCATGACCAGTTGTCATAACACAGTTATATTTTACAATCGCTTGCTATCCTTACATATTAGGGGAGATGTTAAGTCAAGAGGCCTCTACGTATCTTAACAATTACCTCGACAACTACCTTAGATATAACGACCGTCTATAATTATCAAAAAGAAACTCTATAAGAGCTTTCTAACACTTCTTATTCACATTTTTACTATACTAAATCATCATTCTAACTTAAGCATTGGAGTGGCTGCTCCGGACTGGCCTCGGTACCAAGTACCTTACTTTCTTTTGCAAGACTATTTCCTCACCCCAAAATTCACCAACAACACTAAATAACCCAAAAGAATTCAAATGGTCTGATAATTGTGAAAGAGCTTTCAGTGATCCTAAAGAATTCCTTACATCACCCCTAATATTCTCGGTACCCATCTCTATAGAGAATATATATTTGTATCTGTCAATTAGCTGCCAAGCTCTTTCTTCTATATTGGTTCGAATTGATGGCAAAGAGCATCGACCTGTTTATTACGTGGGTTATGTTTTGCAAAGGTTAGAACTTTGGTACATGAAAATTGAGAAATTTGTTTTAACAGTGGTTCTCTTAGTAAGGAAGTTGAAGCTGTATTTTGAGGCTCACTAGATCGTAGTGCTTACTAATTAGCCATTGTGACAAGCATTGCATCGACCTAACTCCTTTGGGAGGATGATGAAATATGCCCTGAAGTTAAGTGCCTATGGTGTACAGTATAAGCCAAGAATGATACTAAAAGCTCAAGTGCTGGCAAATTTTATGGTCAAATTCATTAAGGAGGAAGATAATGTAGAGGTTGCTAAGCAACCTATTCAGTACCTTTATGTAGATGGTTCTTCAATGAGAGAAGGAAGTGGTGCATGCTTGTTCTTTTAGGCCTTCACAATGTCAAAGTTAATTATGCTTTGAAATTCGGATACTTAGCCAACAATAATGAAACAGAGTATGAAGCTTTGATTGCCAAATTGAAACTGGCAAAAGAGATTGGCACTGAGATACTTAAGGTGTTTTTTGATTCATAACTAATGGTGAATTAGGTCATAAGAAGTTATGTGGTAAGGGAAGCAGAAACGAGCAAGTAGCTGCTGATGGTAACAAAGCTCGTAGAAGAATTTTAATCTTTTTCAATCCATAAGGTTCTGAGAAGTAAGAACATTTAAGTTGTCTAAATTAACTAGTATGGCATTCCCTAACTTGAGTGACAAACGTTTTGTTGAATTTCTTCTACAAAAAAGTTTATCCACTCTTTTGTAGAGCTGTAAATTGGCTCCTTAACCAAAACAATCTTAGATAGATCCCTTAGTAGATTATTTGAGAGATGGTACTCTCCTTAATGACAAGAAAGGAGCATGAAGATTGGTTTACCAAGTCGCGAATTATATGTTGATTGATGGTTAGCTGTATAAGCATGGCATATCACAACCCTATCTTCAATACCTTCCTCCAAGCAATGCTTAAATAGTGTTATCCAAACTGCATGGTGGTGTATATAGTAGCCACATAAAAGTGTAGACATTAAATGTTCGAGTACTACAACTCAGTTATTATTGGCCAACCATAAGAGAAGATGCGAAGGAAGTTATTCAGTTCTGTTCGTAGTGTTAGAAGCACAAGGCACAGAGTCAAGCGCCTACAACTAAGTTATGTAGCCTAACTAATCCTTGCCCTTTCGCTTGGTAGGGGTTAGATATTTTTGGACCCCTTTCGAAATCTATAGGCCAGTGACAATTCATCATTGTTACTAGAGATTACTTGATTAAATGGGTAGAGGTCAAGATAGTGACAAAGATCACCAAGCAAAAAGTGGAAGCATTTGTTTTCAGCTTCATAATATCAAGATTTCGAGTTCCTTACATGATAATCATAGATAACGGCCCGTAGTTTGACAACAACAAGTTTCTATGCATTTTGCAAGAAGTATGGCATTCGCCTCAACTATACATCTATAGTACACCCTCAGACAAATGGACTAGTTGAAGTCGTAAACAAGATTATCTTGTACGGCTTAATAAGAAGAGTAGATCAAGTTAGAGGGAAATGGGCTAATGAACTATCAAATGTCTTACAGGGGTATCGAACCACCTATAGATCTGCAATAAGGGAGACTCCCTTCAGGTCAGCATATGGCGCGGAAGCAATGTTATCGATTAAGTTAGATTTGCCTAATTGTAGATGCAAAACTTTGACGTGATGGTTAATCAAGTTGGATTAACGGCAAATTTAGATACCATTGATGAAATTAGAGATATTCTAAGAGCCAAGGTTGCGGTATACCAGCATAGAGCAGTAAGGTATTACAACTAGAAAGTAAAGCATAAGGTTTTTCAACCTGAAGATCTGGTTTGCCAAAAGATGAAAGCAACTAGATTAGGAGGATCATGCCAAGGTTCGGGAAGTCATTGGCAAGGGGGCCTATCGACTATAAAGGTTGGATAGATCAATCATCCTCAAGTATATAATGCTAAGAATTTGAAATTATATTTGAATTAATTGTTCAAATGATGTTCATCTCCATTTGTTTGTAAGGTAACACCTTACTTGCTTATAAGACAATATTCTACCTATTTATGAGAATTATATTTGATGTCTTATTATGCTTTTTGATCTTTTTATGATTAACGAGTTAATGAGTTCTAGACTATACGATAAATGAACTGATGTAAGTTCTAGCCTATCATGGTTAACAAATTACATAAATTAATCTTACAGCTAAGTAATGCGGCTAGTCTACATCTCAAATGGCTAATAGACATTATCTATAAAGATGCATGAATTGAGCATGTGAAATAAAACATGCCAATTTTGAGTGTGTGAAATAAAACATGTCAAGAAGTAACTAAGCGTATGAAATAAAACATGCTGAGAAATACTTAGTGCATGAAATACATCATGCTAATAAATAAGAATGTGTGAAATAAAACACTTACATCATACATGTTGCAAAAAATGTGGTGTATGAAATAAAACATATTGGAAGTAGTTATATGAAAGATACTTTTCATTCAATAAAGTATTGTTACAAACACTTGACCTATTTTTAGAACACAATGTACAAAGAATATAAAGAAAATCCTATGGCCTATTCTCAGAGTCAGCAAAAGTAATTTTTTTATAGGAGGCTAGGGCTTTCTTCGAGTAAACTTCTTTCTCAGCACCTGGGACTTAAAGCCTACAGATTTCTCTTTCTACACATAGGGGATTTCTTTTGATAGACGTTCTTCATCTTCCTTTAAATCCTTTACATGAGCTTCGTTATTACCCTTCATAACTATTTCAATGCCTAATTCATCATTGCCGGCCTCATAGCAACTGCTGACTTTGTTGTTGACATTAAGGAAGTCAATACATGAGAGATCATAATCAGGGTGAAGCTTCAGAATCTCCTCTCTTCCTACTTGGACTCCTTCCAACAACTTCTTCCATAAAAGTCTCTCATACTAGCGACTAAGAGTTACTATATTGAGTGTCTCTTCAATAGAAGGTCCTCTCGTCATAATCTCCTCTAATTTGGCAATATGGCTTTGTATATCCGTGTTATTAGTGTCCAACTCCTTAATTTGCATTCTAAACTTATCATTTTTGTTGCTCATCGTATAAAGAGTTCGTCCTAGCCCTTCATACTTTTCTTTCTTCTTCTACAGCTCCTCCTTTAGGCCTTCGAACTCCTTGTATTACTCTTCAATCTTAGCCTTCAGGCTTAAGACTTCATCGACATTTAAGGTATGTACCAACTTTTCGGAAACAAGGTCTTCCTAGAGCTTTCTCGCCTCCATCTCAGCCCTTATGTATGCATTATCTGTAGCAGTAGTCTTGGCTTTGGAAATATCATTTGCATCCTCGATTTTCTGCAACATTTTCATTTAGTACGATGAGTATTAAAAGTGACTCAATAGAATACAATAAGACTACTATAGATCTTAGCTTCTTAGTTTCTTTATTGGCCTTATCCAAAGCCATTAGAATGTGGCTATTTATCTAAAAAAGACAAGGAATATCAACAATTGAGTAAATTCAATAATTAAAAGATAGACATGGATACTCACATCATACAACTTGGTCTCGATATAGGCCTTATGGCAACCACTAACCCTATTGACATCCTTCTTGGCAATCTCTTTATCCTTTGGAAGAATAATTCCTTCTATCAAGGCCAAAGATTTTATCTTATCTCTTAGGGCCAATCGGTATCCAAAACATTGTGGTTCCAATACGATACGAAGTACTAGCCAAACCACCTTTTTGGAGATGAATTCAGCATTATTGATACCGAGAGCTTTGGACCACATTGCCTCCTTTGTCCTTTCGTATAAACCCTTAGACCTTTTGGCATGTAGTTGGCCTACGAGTTCCTTCCCCAGTCTCTTATCAACACTCAACAACACCATAACCATCAATGATGACCCTTCAATGGCAATGCCAAGCAATCCACGAGTGCTCTTTCCCATAACCAACCTGCTCCTACCGAAGCTAGACTAATACCTGATGGCTAAGGGGAGGAAGGGAAACCATTCCACATTAGGTTTGTCGTCTACTAAGAAGACAAGAGACTAAATGGTTAAGGCCTTAAGGCCAAAGATTAGCTCAGTACAATACAAGAAAGCTAATGCTAAGCAATCCATGAGTGCAACAACTATTCGCCAACCACACTAGGAGCTCGGCCAGTCATAATAAGACTTCCAAACATCCTACCCCTACTTAGACACTTGATTACCAATTGACCCCTGCTTAGGTCTAATCCCATAAACGGCTCAGATGACTGCATGTCGACCACTTTGTTAAATACATAGTTTGTATACTTTGTAAATATTTTTCTTATTTCAATTGTAGGCCATTCTTTAGGGTTTAAGGCCTTATATATTATTTATAGTTTTGCTACTAAGGTTTTAGGACTTGCTATAAACAGTAATATTTGTAATTATTAGAAATTAAAGAATATTCATATAGAGAATTTACACTTAGACGTTCCTTCTTGAGTAATGACATTCTTGAGCCCTTTAAGCTGGCATTTCAAATTATTAAGTGTTGAATAACTCTTTAATCTTTCTTACATTCTTATCAATCTTATCCCTAAGATTGTGGCGAACCCCTTCAGTTGAGCGAGTTAATGTCTTACATCTATCCTCTCATTTGAAACCTGAGTAACATTTAGTGTTTGTGAGTCACATCAAACTCTATTTTGAGCTCTACCCCCTATTGTGTCTATGTCTTGGTGCTTGATATCTATACACATTCATAGTTAAAACCCCCTTCTCACTCCCTGTTCCTTATTCCCATTCAAACCTTAAGAGCATCGACCTTGGTGTCAGAGACTCGTTGCGTAGATTCACATCAGCTTCGCTGATATTAAAGCTTTGGGGAGATACGCATACAATGTTCTTCAAAGTTTACTTATCGTTTGAACATTTGATTAGTTGTCATTCTGCAGTGTAGTATGTTGTCTGAATTCTTAGTAGCCATAGAATTATGTTGTTGTTGAGTTAAGTAACAGTAATTTTAGTAGTTGATTATAGTTGTTGTAATGTTTATCAACTGTAGGTAGTTGTAGAAATTGAGTACTAATAATTGTTGGGTTTCTGTTAGTTGTATTTTTGCAATAATATTTGTGGAATTATATTAGTGGTGGTTCAAGTTAATTTCAGTTAAGCGTGTTACGTGTTTGTTAAATTTCCTCTCTCTAGAATTTATTGTACGAACAAGGATGTTTAAAGATAGTATCACCAATAGTGGTGATAGCCCTTGTAGAAGTTTGAGTTGACATGTTGACAACTTGTAATATTAGATTCAGAATCTTATTGATTCTATTCAAGAGCTTACTGGTTTAGTCAGAGGCCATAGACGTATTAGCCGAAGTGAAAGAAGGGAACGAACACCTACCAGTAGAAGTGGTTTCAACACACTTGATAATGACGAACGACAGTCGAGAAGAGTTGTCAAGCCAAGGAGAAGAGAAAACCAACCTAAGTTGAGGAGAAGCAATGATAGCAGTATTGACTCTAAGGTGAACCAAGAAAGCTAAAGAAGAGAACTGAGGTTGAGAAGAGACATGGCCAAGCAGAGGTCCAATAGAATTAGCCAATCTAAGGTGAACCGACCAGTTAGGAATGCTAGGGATGAACCCCGAACACATAGTTGAGGACTTGACAACATCATGCTTAAGCTGTCAACCTTCAATGGTAATAGCCGAGCTGAAGAATTCCTTGACTAGTTTCCCTAAGTCAAGAAGTTATTTAAGTGCTATGAATGTGATGATCGGACAAAGGTTAAGCTAGCTTCATTATCACTTGTTGAATATGCAAGTCTTTGGTAGGATAAATTAATCACCAAGCAAGATGTCGAAGGAAAGGAGTTGATCAAAACATAGAGGCTTATGAAGAGGTTGATGAATCAATGCTTTGTACCGACCTACTTTAAGCAAGAGATGCTCCATGCTTTCCAGCATTTGAGGCAAGGTCGAAACACTATTGAAGAGTACTTGTAAGAGTTTGAAACTCTGATGACAAGATGTGAGATTGCCAAACCATAGGACCGCACCATTACTAAACTCCTAAGTAGACTCTGGGACAACATTACTGACATAATCTAGCTACAACCATTCAACTCATTAGACGAGCTAATCAATTTGGCATTAAAGATGGAGGGATAGAAGAGAAAATGGCATTAAAAGCCAACTAGCTAACCTTAATAAGGTAACCTTGAGCCTGAGAGGTATACCGAGAGAAAAAAGGATAGAAAGGAGGATAAAGATAGGAGAGTCTAGTCGACTTAACCAAGCTAACGTTAAGAAAGTATAGAAGGAGAGAGTGCCCAACACCAAAGCTCAAGAAGTTAAGTGCCTTAAATGTTTGGGCTATAGAAATATTGCTTCTCAATGCCCAAACAAGAGGGTGCTGATTTTGAAAAGCTAAGGATTGGATACTTAAGTAGAGAGCCATAGTAATAAGAGCTCTAAGAGTAAGGAGGCAATAAACGTCTACCTAAAGATGGGAGAACCTCTAGCTTTGACAAGCAGACAAGTCGACATAAAGGAAGACTTAGGTTAAAGGGAGAACTTATTTTAGATCCAATGTTTGGTGAATGGGAAGACCTATTCCCTAGTAGTCGATGAGGGTAGTTGCATCAACATCGTTTCTATCAAGCTAGTAGAGAAGATGAGATTGCTAATAAGTGTAAATTGCTTTACACTTTTTACACTTTCAAGGCATGTTTAGGCATAGAATTGATCATAATTGTGATTTAAATCTAAAGGTTTGGTACTTAATTTGTATAAAATATTGATTTCAGGTAAATCACGAGCAAGAGGATGAAATATATACAAGAATAATGACTTTTTAGTCAATCACAACTGTGAAGAGAAGAAATCAGTAAAGTAGTATCAAGAAGTATCAATTACGTCCTTAATCACAACCGTGATTGAGAAAGTATTGACAATCCCCTTATTAATCATAACCATGATTGTATAGCAGGAGGATGATAACGAACAGAGTCACGAGTGTAATACAATTTAATAAAGCGACGAGGAGTTCATAGCTTTCATCACAGTCGTGATTGGTGAAGAATATTGTTTTCTAAGATTATCACACCCCGAGACACGAGCGTGATGGAAGGGGCATAATCGTTCTTTTTAACCTTTTTATATGAACTAGTATGTGGAAAACGCCAGGTGGTGCCTTGAAGAGTTAGATTCAAATCCTTTGATGGAGAGAATATAAATATATTGCAACTTATGGAGAGAAGAGGATCATTCAGAACATCAATTCATAAATGAACACCTAAATTATTAATATTTGTACTATTGTGTTTTTATTTATAATAGAGTTTGTTTAAGTATTGTATCATACATTTCTCAGAACAACTCGAAAGGGGTGATAGGATTCATTGTTGTATGCTACAGTGATTTTCAAATGGGGTTGTATTTCTTACTCATCTCATGTTAATTTCATTGTTATCTCTATATTGTATTATTATACCTTGTTATTTCATCATGTAGGAGTAATGTGTTAAGACTTGCTACATCGCTTAGTATGATCAAGTGCATGGAATAGTAGTTTCTTGATAAATGTTAATTTGATGAATTACACTTAATGAATCTAAGTATGGTGTAGTGCAAAACATCGACTTAAGCTAGATTTTAATAGAATATGTCGAGAAATAATTCTATTGAATAGATCTAATTAATTTGGAACTACTTACTCCTGATAATAGATATATTATAAGGAAAGTTGCTAAATCCTTAAGGGAATCAATACATTAACATGACATTAATGCAATCCGAGTAAGCTATTAATTAGGAAGAGATTCCAATAGACATTATTAGGATTAGAAGTATGTAGTTATGAGAAGAATTCTTACATGCTATAATTTCTCGTAGATAACAAGTATTGGGATAAAAAAATATTTTGGTAGTGTCATGCTAAGTGGTGAAGCAAGTTTGCACGTTAAATGTGTTGTTAGTAATTGCTTTGTAACCATTGTATTAATGGAATTAGTTTGTGGATTAGTGCAGTTCAGTTAACAATTTAGAGTTTCAATAATTAATCACTTGATAAATTGGATTGCTAGATAATTAGAAGAATAATATGTACTAGTGTTTGAATCCTTTTCCCAATGGAGATAACCCTATATTCATCCATGCTACAAAATGATAGGTACACTTGTCTGTTGAACTGAGTTAAGGATAGAATATAGGAATTTAATTTGTAAAACTCAAAAGCTCTATTTAAAGGCAATCAATTGCCAACCTACCCGCATCTTTGACCATATGGACTGAAGTGGTTTAATGATAAGGGTATGGTCCATGTACATAAAAGAGCTCAGATGATATTTAAGGCTGGACAATATGAGGATGAGTTTGACTTCAATGTAGTTCCTATGAATGCAACAAATTTACTTCTTGGTCGACCTTGGGAGTACAATCAAAAAGTGATCCACGACGGCTTCCTCAATACCTAAATGGTTTGGAAAGATGAGAAGAGCTACTGCTTAGCCCCCATAAGCATTGAAGAGATCTAGAACAGCTCGATACCCATGGTAAAGAAAAAGGGGAAGACGAACTTATTCGGTATCCCGGCCTACGCTCATAACTAAAGTTAAGGATGACTTCTTTTCAGCTTGACGATGATGATAAGAATCTATCTACAACAATCTTTAGGCTAAGGCCAATAGTCAAAAGCCAGCATTGACCTACCAGAAGCTAAAGCCGACTTATCCTAACTTGAGATCGACCTACTCTTACCGAGGACAAACTAATACTTGATGGTGAAGGGGAAGAAGGGAAACCATTCCACATCGGTGCTATCATCTGTCGAGAAGATGAGATACCAAATAACCAAGGCCTTAAGGCCAAAAAATAGCTCGACACGGCATAAGAAAGATAATGCCAAGTAATCTATGAGTACAACAATTGTTAACCGACCTCACTCGAAGCTCAGCTAAGTATAATAAGACTTCAAAACATCCTACCCCTGCTCAAATACCCAACTACCAATCAACCCCTACTCAAGTCCGGTCCAACAAACAGCTCAGATGACTATATGCCAACCACTTTATTAAATGTATAGTTTTGTATTCTTTGTAAATATTTTTCTTGTTTCAATTACGGGCCATTTTTTAGGGTTTAAGGCCTTGTATATTATTTATAGTTTTGCCACTAAGGTTTCAAGACTTCTTATAAATATCAACACATGTAATTATTAAAGAGTGAAGAATATTCACATAGAGAATTTACACTTAGATGTTCCTTCTCTAGTAAGGACATTCATGAGCCCTATAAGTTGGCATTTCGAATTATTGAGTGTCGAATAACTCTTTAATCTTTCTTGCATTCTTATTAAGTTTGTCCCTAAGATTGTGGCGAACTGCTTCATTCGAGTGAGTTAATGAGTTACATCTAACCTTTCATTTCAAACCCAAGTGACATTTAGTGTTCATGAGTCACATCGAACTCTATTTCGAGCTTAACCCCCGATTGTGTTTGTATCTTAATTCATGATATCCATACACATTTGCAGTTAAAACCCCCTTCTCATCCCTGTTCCTTATTCCCATTCGAACCCTAAGAGCATCATCCTTAGTGTCCAAGACCCGCTGTGTAGATTTGTATCATTGGCAGGATTTACCTCACCAGCATCCTTAATTGCAATAAAAGCAAACACATAAATATTAACAAAGGGGGTAAAGAATAAACTTAGATTCTCCATGCCAAGCAATGCTCAAAGGCAACAACTCTCCCCCCCAAGTCATGAGAATGGCTTTCCTCTTGTAGCTATACTCGATATGGTGGTAACTCAATAGCGTACCTTTTTTTTCTGGAAAAGATCGGCTCTTTGCTTTCATAACTCTATAACTCTCTCAACGTCTCAGAGGAACATTTTGGTCCTCTTCCTCTCTTGAATTTTCTTCACCGCTGTGACATCATGCGGCATTAGTTTTATATCTTGTGTGGATTAGCTCAATCCATTGAGTCTAGAAGTCTAACTCCTCATCAGACACTATCGATACAAATTTGTCATGCCACTTATAGATCTCGGACTTTAACCCATCCATGAATTTATGCCTATGCCTCGTAGCAGCAAAGTACTACCCATTAAGTTGCCTCTCAATTGTGAAGAAACACCAAAACACTTGAGGCATAGCCTTGACTTTGACTTCTTCACAAACTATATCAAAAGCCACCAGAAGCTAGTATGTGTTTGGTGAGAACATGCTCAGCGTGACTCGAAATTAGTTGAAAAAGCCCTTCACAAAGGTTGAGAAAGGGAAGCATAACTCAATATCCAAATATTTCAAGTATATATAGAATTCGCTCTCCCTTGGAAAACATACGCTTTCCTCCTCTCTCAACCTCCTAAGATTCCACAATCTAGGGAGGTCTTGCCAATATTGGTTATATTTTGTGATAAAGACTCTATCGATAGCATTGGCAGTTCCATCTGAAGAGTCACCAAAGTAAGCTATATTGATGTATAGATATTTCACCCAAAGATCTCCCTTCTTTGTCCCCTGGATAATTATATACTATAAGAGTGTTAATTTAAGTGAGTTTATCCCACCTTTCCTCAATGTTGTCAGCTGAGTAACTAGAAGAACACACCATCTCACTCCTTATTTGGGGGGGAGAAGTGGCCTCAGTTTCTGTTGCTTCAGAATGAAAGAGAACAAGTCAACAAACTACATTTTGAACCATACTTGAATGGTTATAAAGAATGATATAACAAAAGTTGAAGAATTTGAAAGTAAAGATGAGAAAGCAAACAAAAGTTTGGAGATGTAACTAGAAAAAAGTATTTTGATTTTGAACAGTCCTTTAAATATAGACAATTTACCCTTGTAACTGCAAACTCGTTTCTGACAGTAATGATGTGTTGATTTGATAGTAGTGTAGATTGTTGACATATGTTTCAAGATAGAAATCTGATCATAAATAGCTCTTTAACAATTATTAGGCTTGCAACATAATGATGATCGAGGTAATAGGTGTTATGCCCCCTTTTTGGTCTCTTAAATAGGGGCGAAATTGAAAATTGCAACTTTCTGATTGGGATGTGATCCATCTTGCTTACCACCTCACTCAGTATCTAAAAAAATACTCCCTACTGTACATTATATATTACTTTCTTCGTCAAATTCTTGAATATAGGAGTTAGGAGCAAATGTTGATAGTCAGTTTTTGTTCACTCAATTTGACAAGCTTTGATATAACTTTGCTTACTCGTCCATTCGACTATCAACAGACTACGTAATATATACTCTCGGCATCTTACTGAGTAATTGACATTTTTAGCATTCCACCAAGTAACAAAGATCTGTTCTTGATTTGAATTCAAGTTTATGGTGCGAACAATTATCTCAAGTACGGTTATATTACATAACTGCCTACTTTCCCTACATTTCAGGGAAGGTATCTAATCAAGAAACTTCTACGTATCTTGACGGTTATTTTGATAACTGCTCCTTCAAACATGACAGTTTCCTATAAGTACAAGAAAGAAACTTTGTAAGAGACATCTAATAACTCTTAACCACTGACTTTACTTTCCTCATTCCCACTTACTAACTTAGGTATTAAAGTGGCCACGCCAGATTGACCCTAATAACAAGCAATTTTCTTTTCTTTGTAAGATATTTCTAACTCCCAAAATTCACCAACAACACTAGCAATAACTTAGCTCCTAAGCACATCATATTATCTTAGCATCAAAGCTTGAGGTTACAACTGTGAGTTCATTAGTTATTTGTTTGAAATTCTTATGAATACTTTAAATTCTTCTATTTTACTCTATTTCCACTATTATAAAATAGAGAAAATTGTTAACGTATTGTCTGAAGTAATATTTAGTAGTGTTGTGTGAGATTTTTTGTTGGATTATGTGGTTATTAGTTGTTTAGTGAAAATGTTAAACTATGGAGATAGGTGATGTTGAGAGCAATGTACCTAAGCGTGGTCATATTGGGCAACAAACTTCTAAAAGTATAGAAGAACAAATTCAAAACCTCACTACCACTGTTACCAATTTGGCTATGATTGTATAGAGGTTCTTAGATGCATGACCTCAAGGTAGAAATGTTGAGTTTGGTCAAGGCATACAAAATAGACCAAGAGGGCAAGGCATAGAAATCCAAGCTCTTGATGCTACGAATGCATCCTAAGGGCAACCTGTTTAGGCTAAAGGACTAGTTTGACAAAGACTTAAGCTGGAGGACGTTGAAGAAGAAGAGGATGGATAGTTCCAAGACTTTGATGGGTAAGAAATCTGAGTCTCTAAAGGAATTAAGAATATTAAGGTTTAAATTCAAAGCTTCTCTAGAATAGTTAATGCCGATGAACATATGGACTAAGAAGAAAAGATTGGAAAAATATTTGATTTTTATGATTATAAGGACGTAATGCTCATTCATGTAGCTACTTTGGAGTTTTCTAGGTTTATAGCGATGTGTTGGAAGAAGGTACAAGCTACATGTCCATGAGCTCAATGCAAGATAAGAACTTAGAATGAGATGAAGAGAGTTTTGAGGAACAAATTTGTTTCCGAGCACTATGAACAAAGTACCTTTCGACATCTCCAAGAGCTTAGGTAGGGTAATAAAATTGTAGATGAGTATGTCCAAGAGTTTTAGCTATTGATGATCTAATGTGATGTTAATGAACCAGAATCTAGGACCATTACAAGATTCCTATCTAAACTACGACCTAAGATAGGGAGCATAGTAGAAGTGCAAAGGATTAGGACTCTTGATGAAACTATTTGAATCGCTTAGAGAGTTGAGTGATAGAGGTGAAGTCAGCTCGACCGAGCATTGAGCAGCTGACTTATTGTGCTAAGCCAACCTATCTCTGGTAAACCTCACTATAGTTCCAAGGCAAACCAACATGGACCCCATTAAAGTCAACTTGATGATAGTTGGGGTAAAACTATGGCTGAGGAGCTCAAAGTTAAGAAAGCTATTAGCTAAAGCTCAAGATGGAAGACAAGGGAGATTAAATACTTCAAATGCCTTGGTTTTTGGCATATGGCTAACGGATGTTCAAACTGACGTGTGATGAACATCAAGGGCAAGAAGCTATAGTTTGAATTAGAAAGTGCTAATAAAGAAGAAGATGAAGTAGGTGTTGGACACTTACTAGATGAATACCAAGAAGATCCTCAAGCCCTCACCCAACCTGAATTTGGAGAATAAAGTATGGTTGTCAAGAGAGTTCTTAATGCTAACATTACTAAGGAGAGTGAGTAGAGGAAGAATCTCTTTTACACTAATTATCGAGTAAGCGATAACTTGTGTGCTTTGATTATTGATAGAGAGAAGCTGTACTAACATTGTGGCATAAGGAGTAGTACACATCTTGAAGTTGCTGACCTATCTTGACCCCCAACCTTATAAAATTCATTAGCTGAATGAGAAAGGTAGACTCCAAGTCAATGAGCAATTGACGATGCCAATCTCTATTAGGGACAGATATCAAGATGAGGTGTTTTATGATGTCCTGACAATGTATGCTTCACACATACGCTTTGGCAGACCTTGGTTATTTGATTTAAGGGCACATGACGATTACCGAAATACTTACATGTTTCAGAAGTATGGTAAGAAGGTTGTACTCACTCTTATGAGCCTTAAGGAAGTTTAAGAATTGTAAGATAAGGTTTCTAAGTCCTTACAGAAGAACTCCTTGGTGATCTCCTGAGTTACATTCTCTAGGATGATCAAGACAAGAGACTATATCTTTTTGTTGGTAAGGAGACTACTTAAGCTGAAAGAGGTTAGAAAATTGCCAACCAATATGCAAGCACTACTTAGAGAATACACTAACCTATTCTTTGACGAGTTACCCAAGGGCAGCCCTATTAGAGGCATTGAGCATTGTATTGACTTCCACCCCAGCATTACTCTATTGAACCAACTTACCTATAGGCTTAATCCTGAATTGGTAGCTAAGTTCAAGAAATAAGCTGACAAGCTCATTGACCAAGGGTATGTCAGAGAGAGCATGAGCCTTAGTGTTGTGCTAGCTATTCTAATACTAAAGAAGGATGGCCCCTAGCATATGTGTATCGATAACCGAGCTATCAATAAGATAACTATTAAATATTTGTATCCAATACCATGACTGGATGACATGTTAGACAAATTATGTGGTTTATAGATCTTTTCGAAGGTAGATTTGAAGAGTGGCTACTACTAGATCTAAATGAGACCAAGAGAAGAGTGGAAAACAACTTTCAAAACAAAGGACAATCTCTTTAAGTGGTTAGTGATGCCTTTCAAACTTACTAATGCATTGAGTACTTTTATGTGACTCATGAATCATGTCTTGAGATCATTGATCGGTAAGTGTGTTGTAGGTTATTTTGATGATATTTTAGTATATAGTACCGACATCTTATCTCATGTCAAATACATGAGAGTTGTGTTTGATATTCTCTGAGCTGAACATCTATTTGACAACTTAAAGAAGTGTATGTTTTGTCAGAATGAAGTTGTCTTTGGGTATGTTATATTTGATGGGGGTATCCGAGTTGATGATGAAAAGGTTAAAGCTATCCTTGACTAGCCAATGCTGACTTGAGTAGTAAACGTAAGAAGATTTCATAGTTTAGCTTCGTTCTATTGTTGATTCATCCGGAGCTTCAATACTATAAATGTCCCATTGACCTAACTAACTAAAAAGAACGCCAAGTTTAGGTGGTCAAAGAAAGCTTAGAAGAATTTTTGAGGAGATCAAGTTCAAGTTGGCTACTACCCCAATACTTACGTTGCTGGACTTTGATAAAGTCTTTGAGTTAGAATGTGATGCCTCAAGAATGGACATCAATTCCATTCTCATTCAAGAGCTCCAACTTATTATGTAATTCAATGAAAAACTCAATGGTGCCATGTTAAACTATTCTGCGTATGATAAGGAATTCTATACTCTTATCTAAGCTCTTTAAAACTAGCTACATTATATGTTACCTTAAGTTTTCATCATCTATGTGGATCATGAGTCCTTTAAGCACATGTGAGGTTAACAAAAGCTTTCCTGATGTCATGGCAAGTAAGTAAAGTTCTTGGAAAATTTCTACTATGAGATTAAGTATAAGAAAGGAAGTTTTAACATTGCAACCAATGCCATATCACATCAACATTTGCTTATCATGACCTTACAAGCTCAGGTACTAGGGTTTGGTACCCTACCTAATCAATATGAACAAGATCCTTACTTTATACCCATAGTGGTCAGATGTAATTATGGAAGAGTAGTAGATGGGTTCTACTTAACCAAGGGTTTTTTTATGAAGGGAAGACATGTGTGTGTGCTGAACAACTTGGTCAGAGAACTACTAGTTTGAGAAGCTCATGCAAGAGGCCTACTTAGTCATTTTGGAGAAAAGAGGATGCACAAACTATTGAAAGAGCGCTTCTATTGGCTAAGGATGATGAAGGATGTTCATAAAGTCTTAGAAAGGTGTGAAGTGTATAAACATTCAAAAGGTCGCAAGGAACTATATGGGGAGTACATACCTTTACCTATACCTGATTAGCCCTAGACCAACCTAAGCATAGATTTCATGCTTGGATTACCTAAAAAAATTCGAAAGCACGATTCTACCATGGTAGTAGTTGACTAATTCAATAAAATGAGCTACTTCCTTCCCCACCATAAGACTGATGATCATTTATATGTTGTTAACCTCTTTTTGTAAGAGATTATACAACTTCATGGAGTCCTTAGAACTATTACTTCAAATCGAGATATAAAGTTCACAAGCTTCTTTTAGTGGACCTTATGGAAGAAGCTTGACCCAAAGTTAATGTTTAGTACTTCCTATTACCCCCAAACAGCTGTTAGATCAAAGTGATGAATAGGACGATTGGTAATCTACCACGAGCCAGTATTAGGAAGAATTTGTATGACTAGGATTTATGTCTACCCATCATCAAGCTTGCCTACAATCGTTGCATCCACATCTCGATAGGAAGATCACCCTTTGAAGTCATCTATAAACTTAACTTGAGCTTACCATTAGATATGATTGCCAAACTAACCTCCAAAGGAGAAATTCAGTTTGGCATATAGCACTAAGGAATTCCAGGGACTACATAAGAGGGTGGCCAAGAAGCTAGCCAAAATAGTGGCCTAACAACAAGAACAAGGAAGTAGAGGTCGAAGGAGCATTGTATACAACCTAAGAAACCTTGTTTAGGTTCATCTTGGTAAGGAGCGAGTCCCAAGATAGAGAACGAACAAGCTATCACCCATGTTAGATGGTCCATTTAAGGTTTTGCAACAAATCAATGACAATGCCTATGAGCTAAAATTGCAGAAAGGTATGGAGTGTCATCGACCTTCAACGTCTTTGATTTGATGCCTTATGTACCAAAAGAGGAAGCTAACAAAGATTTGAAAGAAAATCTCTAGCACCCTAGGGAGTTGATAGACTACCAACCTCAAGACCTCTCACTTGAGCCTGTCTCAAAGGTCTATAAGGTCTTATAAGATGAATCCAGCCTTTATAGCTTACCTAAGGTGAGCTCTAGTATTAGGAAGCCCTATTGCTGAACTCTTTAAAGGCTCATAGTACAAACCTAAAGCCAAAGAAAGACAAGGCAAGATACTAAGGTGGGTTTAACCTTACAGAAAGCTTGAAGAATAAAATGAGAGTTGCATGAAAGATAGAAGAGTAAATAAGCAAACCTATTAACAACTCCAAGGATATGATGCACTAAGGAACTTCTAAGGACTCATGACATAACTTAATAAGATACATGAGATAGTTTAGTGAGGTTACTCACAACTTAGCCTTACTTAAGAATTAGGATAAGAGTAAAGTAAGAAAACAAGTTGTAAGCAACATTCATGAAAAAGAAGTATATTCAATATGATGACGATAAGATTGTTGTATGGCTACGTATACAGTAGGTATTTATACTCGAAAAACTAGGGTAGCCTACTTAAAATGAAAAAGACTAAAAGGATAATACCTTAAAGAATATACAAGGAATGATAAAGGGTACAATTGAAAATACAACAAAATAAGTATCTTGTATGAGGGATTCTATCATGTGTTTGCTCGGACATGTGGCTCTCTGTGGATGGGTGACTTTCTAATAATAGAAGACAAGCTATTCATTCAAGTTTGTGATTATAGAGCCAAAGTGAGGAGAAAACCCGAGTTCATCCAAGAAAGAAGTGGTTGTGAATGTATACTGGAACTCTTGGCTTCTCGGCATCAATATTGTCAAGCTAGAGGTCAGCTTGGTCATGGTCAAGTAAGCTGTAAGGGATCGAGTCGTCGATAGAGCATAAGTCAAGTCAACATTCAACTATTAAGAGATGTGTAGTTACTAGGCTCAACATAAGAAATTCATTGACAACGAAGAATAACTTGACTTCAATAAGAGCTAGTTTGAACATGAGAATTTGTCTTCTGAGTCCTTCTAAGCTTTAGGCTTAGTTGCTGGTTAAAGGCTCATTAGTTTGATTCATATTATCCCAGCTGAATTAATTTGAATTTAGGATTAAATCCTGCTAGTCTTCACTCAATTCTCCTTCAAGGTGATAAGAGTTGAGGTCAGTAATATTAAAGGTCTCAAAGACTCCATAGTCATTAGGCAATTCCAATCAGTAGACATTATCATTGATCTTTTGGAGTACTCTAAAGGGGGCTTCAGCTTAGGTAAACAACTTATTCGTTCTCTTACTTAGGAACCTCTCCTTGCTTAAATGCAGCCACACAAAATCTCCGAGCTGAAACTATGCTGATTTCCTTCCTTCTCTTTTCTTTCACATTCTTTTGGCAACTTAGTCAATTTGCTGAGTAACTTTCTCGTAGATCTACTATAGGTATTGTGCTCAAGCTCTTGCATTAGGATCTTCTTGTTTGGATAAGGGCATAGGGGTAAAGTTAAGGGGTAGCTCTAGATTAAGGTTGTAGATGACTTCAAAGGGTGTCTTCTTAGTGGTATCATGTACTATACAATTGTAACTAAATTCGACCACTGGCAAATAGACATCCAAATTAATTGTGTTCTTCTCTACTATAGCTTAGAGTAATGATCTCAAAGTACAATTGACTACTTCTATTTAGCCATCAATTTAGGAGTGATAAGATATGTTGAATAGTAGTTTAGTCCCCATATGATACCACAGAGTCCTCTAAAAATGGCTCAGAAACTTTAGATCTCTGTTTAAGGCTATACTACTCGGTATGCCGTGTAGTTGAACAATTTCCTAAAAAGAGAGAAGCAATAGCTAAAGTATCATTAGTTTTGGAGCAAGGCACAAAGTGTGTCATCTTATTAAATCAATCTACAATGACCATCATAGAATCTTTGCCTCAAGCAACTCTCAAAAATCCAAGGATGAAATCCATGCTCAACTCAATCCAAAGTTTGGACAAGAGAAGTTTGCTTACAAGCTGCATAACTCTCAATAACCCGGTGCACATCTCATCTCATTTTTTGCTAAAAGAACCGTCTACTCAACAACTTGTAAGTTCACCTCTCTTCAAAATGATTGAAGCGTCCTCTATTGTAGGCTTCCCTTACTAATAGCTTTTGAATTACGCAAGTTAGCACACACAATTTTCCACCTCAAAGCAAATACCCATCTTCCACATGGTACTCATCCATTGTTCGTACATTGGTACATTGCCTAACTATAGGAACAACATAAGGGTCTCACCGATATTGTTCCTTAATGCTTATGAACCTTAATAGCTTGGTTTGCAATTCAGTAAGAAGAAGATGTCTTCTTGATAAAGCATTAGCAACTACATTGCTCTTGCCTTGTTTGTATTTGACTACGAAGTTGAATCTCTCTAGGAATTCAACCCACCACACTTACCGCTTTGATAATGTTGGTGTAGAGGTTAATTTGGCCTTTACTTCAACAAACTCCTCTCCTCTCTTTCTCCTTATTTGAACTCAATGTTCTTCTTCGTTAGCTTAGTAAGGGGTATGACAATTGTATTGAAATTTCTAACGAATCTTCAATAAAAGGATGCCAATCCGTGGAAACTTCTTAACTTAGCATAAGTAGTTGGAGTCAGCCAATTGACAATAGCTTAGATCTTCTCATTATCGACTCGCAAGCCCCTTCCATCAACTACATATCCTAGAAGTACCACTTCCTCCTAACAAAAACAACACTTCTTTAAATTTTCAAATAACCTCTCGGCTTAAAGTACATCAAGTATGGTGAGGAGATGTTTGCAATGACTCAACAAATCGGCACTACATACTAGGATGCCATTAAAGTATACTACGATGTACTTTCCAATCAGATTTCTTAACACATGGTTCATTAATCACTTAAAAGTGCTTAGAACATTTGATAGGCTAAAAGGCATAACTATTTACTCGTAACGTCCATGCCAAGTTTTGAAAGCAGTTTTCTACTCATCTCTCGACCTCATTTACATCTAATGGTAGCCAAAATTCAAATCAATTTTACTGAAAATTCTAGCTCCATTCAATTCATCTAACATGTCTTCTAGTCTAGTGATAGGGTACTAGTACTTGATTGTGATCTTGTTCACAACTCTATTATCGATACACATTCTTTAGATTCCATCCTTCTTCAATGTAGGGAATGCTAGCATAACACAAGGGTTGAAGGACTCCTACATATATCCCCTATCAAGTAGCTTAGTGACTTATCTTTGAAACTTAACAGCTTGTTCGAGATTCATCTAATAAGCTAGCTTCCTTAACAGGGCAATACCGGGTATTTAGTCAATGTAGTGTTAAATGCCTTAAAAAGAGGGTAATCCCTTGGGAAACTATTTAGGGAATAAGTTGACATATTCTCCCAATAGCTCCCTGACCTCACGAGGTAGCTCATTCTTTCCCTTTAACTCTAATAGCCTCCTAACTAGCATAAAAATTAGCATGTTGGCCTTGATAGCTTCTCAAAGCTCAGCTTTACTCAAAATTAAGGTCTTCTTAAATCCTTAAGCAAGTTTAGCTTCTAGCTTTCTAAATTGACTCTACATCATAGGGTTTAAAATAATCTTCCTCCCATCCTTCTTGAAATGTAAGTGTTCCTAAATCCATCATGCATAACTCTTCGATCAAAAGGCCAAGGTTTGCCTAATAGAATATGAGATGCACACATGAGTTGCATGCTATAGAGAATTTCATTAGAATAATTTCTAATAAAGATCGGTAGTAATACCTGCTGAGTGACATGTAATGATCCTTTATCATTTAGCTAATGCAACTTGTACGACTTTGGATGTGAGGTAGTCAACAACTTTGGTTTCTTAATCAAGTTGGCAAATGCCACATTGGTGTAACTCCCAGTATCCACTATAAGTGCACAAACCTACTCATTTACCTTGCGTGTAATATGGAACATATTCTCTCTTTGCTCCCCCTTGACAAAGGGTTTTATACTCACCATACGTTAGACAAGTAAGATTAGCTTGTCCTAGTCCTCGGTAAACACATCCTCTTCAACTAGTTCGTCCTCCTGAGTAATTTTCTTCTTGGGAACAACCTCCTCTTCAAGTTCTTTGTTAATACTATTTACTTTGAGCTTAAGGATGTCTCCTTTGATAATCATAGTTTGTTGATTCAAACACTGAGTAGCCATGTATCGAAACACTTAGCATTTGAAATACCTGATCTAGCTTGTCTTCTTCTGAGATCGTTGTCCCTTCTTGTATGTTTTCGTCAATATGTCAACATCAAGTAAGCCCTTCTGTTAGGCTCTAACATCTACCCTTCTAGTTGGCTTGGTACTTAGTTGATCTCAGTAACTTCCTTGATTAGGTAAGCTTACCTAACCAAGTCAACTCATTAAGGTTTGGGTCAGCCTATTTCTTCTCTACCTCTCCACTCTCTATGCTATTCTTATAGCTTTGTCTAACGTAGTGAACTGGTGGAGTTTTATAATATCTATGATGTTATTTTTTAATCCAATAAGAAATCTAGACACTATTTAAGCTAATGGCTCATCTACTTCATAGCAAATCATGAGTATCTACAATTTTTGAACATACTCATAAATAGCTCATGTGGAAGGCAAATACAATAGTACCTAGAATCAAAATCTGTAGCATCTATAATGGGTAATGAAACCATATCCAAAACATGGGGTTTTAACTTCAACTCAACTTGGTCTTCTTCCTCTCTACTACTCGCTTCTCTAACAACCTTCACCTCCACAACTCCTCCTTCGATACTCTCTAATTCAACATTCCTCATTGTCTCGTTTCATCATTAAACACTTCAAGCCATTTTTCAATAATCTTCAGTTGATCTAGCACTTTAGAGAGGTTAGCTTCATAAGTGGATTTTCTCTCATACAATTTGTCTTGATGATCTCAATGTACGAATTTTCTTTGCATCAAACGTCATTTCTCTTCCTATGAAATGATATCAATGTTTCCTCTATCAATTCTTTGATTTATCATTCTATTCCACCAAGTAGCTACAAAGCCAAACATCAAATCCTTTATAACATAAGCTCTCTTATGCTCGGGGCAAGAATAAGTTTCAAAAAACTGATTGACTTGAAATTCCCAATTCAAATATTCACCCAGAGTGCCATATCTATTAAATTCTAGAATTCGTAATACCAAGTCTTCGTAATAATATTCATAATCATATCCAGCTTCATATGCCATGTTGAGTATATCTTAATTCAATAACTTGAAATAAAATAAAGAATTGGATAATACTTAACCAAGTTAGCTCAACTTGTAAACTTAAGAATAAGCTCAACAAACTTAGTCCTCAATTTGGTATTGATTGTAAAATACATCAACAGAGTACTATAAGTAGTTTAGAAAAAGTTTACTCAACTCAACACTTGAATTGCAGTAGCTTAGAAGTGTACTATGGCACAAACACAAGTCAACTCATTCTTCGTACACTCTTCATACGACTATCCTCTTGCATAGTAGAGCATTTCACGAGAACATACGCCGCATTTTGCTCCAACCAAACACAGCAAATAGCTCGGAGCTCCCTTATAATAAACAACTCGGTACATTAGATCGTAGTAGCTAGATACTTGGCTCATGCACTTAACAATAGCATGGCTATTGGCGAGCTAATTCAGTTCGTCATAATACAAAACTCGCTGCTGCACTTAAATTAGATCGAACTCACACTGCAGTAAGTAATTGAACAAAACGGTACACACATATGCATGATTCAATGGCCTAGAAATTGGTTCACACACAACAGAGCTCAACTTCAGCACCGACTCAATATAGACCAAAATTTACATATAAGTCAACATATACATAATGCACAAACAACTTGGAACTTAGTTTCCCAATCAATTTAGCTTGATCCAACACTATCAAGCTTGGACACAAGCACGATGGAAACTCAAACACAACCACAATTAACTAAGCATACCACCACTACAGTTTCTTTTTCTTCTTCTCCTCTAGCGAACAATAAACTACATATAGCAACACACTTAGGAATATGCCCAGGACTCCTTAATTGTAATCACACTCTCACTTCCCTTCTCAACAAGGTCACAGCACCACTGCTACTAAAAACCTACTATGAAAGCCATGCTCCACCTCCTTGCTCTCACCCAGTACACTCATACCCATAGCTACACTACTGTACAACCCAATCTTTTATTGCCATTACACTTTTGTGCACACTCCTAAGACTATGCCCTATTGCACTCAAGTACAATAGACCACACCTCAATGATAGTACACTTGCGATGCAAGATTATAGCACTATCATAATCCTCTATTCAACTATTCTTCCGTACATAATTGACAACACAACCGCTTACGACTTAAGTAATACTACATAGTCTACATCAATGCTACAATACAGTTACACATGATACATTACACTCTCCACTCCTAGTTGAGGAAGAACAGCTTCGAACACCACTATCCTCCACTTATAACAACATTGCAACTCTGATACTATAGAACCTAGAACCACCAGTAATCACAAATCAACCACCAAATGAGTGCTTTTATCCAAAAATGAATAGCTAAATCAGTAGTTAAAGTGGATAATGCAAGAAATTACGGACCTACTAAATAATTTGTAAGATCACTACAATCACGATTGAGTACCCACTATTGTTTACATCATATTGTTTAAAAAACCCAAAAAGTATTAGTAGCCAAACACCCAAAAACCATTGGACTAATAACTTTGTCGAGTGAGAAGAGAGAGAGAGAGAGAGAGAGGGGTATGTCAATACCTAGTTAAGCTACTCATGGGTTTTTCTAACAGTAGCTTTTCCAATCTCAATCTATTCAACAATGATAATAATATATATATATATTTATAATGTACTTAATATCAAATCTATGACTCTTTCAAAAGGAATTCAACCCAAAATTCTCTAATAAACCATGCAAAAGAATATTATAGGTAAACTAAAAAGTAAGGTACCCAATGTATTGCCATGGATCCAAATCACACATCGCTAATAAATGGATCCTTAGTAACACAAAATAATCTAACAAATTAATACTCCTCAAATAAAAATAGTATACATACATAACCAAGAACTCTTAGTCTTACTCAAAACCTTGAGCTCTGATACTAGGATGATGCACATAGGAGTTCAGTTATCACTACCTCTTACTGTAGAAAATCAAGTAGGTCCTTTGAAATATCAATGAAAGGAAAATGGGGAGTGAATTTGTGAGTTTCCTATGAGGCAATGATACACCAAATAAACACTACATGACCTAATCTCTACTCTGATATTATACATAAAGTATTAATTAAGGTTACTTGCTACAATCCTTGCTAAAAGGATTGATAAGAGTGGGATAGAAGAGCTTTCACAAGGAAATACTTAAAGGGTTTTTCATTCATGTCATAAATGTGATATCTCAAAACCCTACAAACATAAGCTATTTATACATAGTGGTAATTACATAAATAAAATAAAGTAAACGATGCCCTAGTAGTAGTCAAGTAAATACAAAGTAAAATATAAGAGTAATCAAGTAAAGAAAACATAAGTAATCCTAGAGCGAACAAACCCTCTCCTCCTAGTCTAGATAATCATTTGCACTCTCAAAACCATTAAAGCTCAGAATCTGAAGCTGCACATGGCCAGTAGCTTAGGGTGGTCTAGCTTGCTCTTCGTCCTCATTGTACTCTTCCTCATCATCCCCCATATCACCTAAATCAATCCTTCATTTTACCGTCCTCCTATCCCTCTACCTTAAACTTATCAAGCTAGGTTTGGTCCTCTAGCAAGTCGGGTAGTTTGTAGAGTGTTTTGTACAGCTTCAACTTATTGATAAGCTATTGCATGAACAGTCAAATCAGCTATGAGGTTAGCTACCTAATCAAGTCTTTCACCTATACTCATAGGGTTACCTTAGGGCTGTCGACTATGGTGGACAACACCACTATTATCATCCCCAATTCTAACGTTAACAATTAGGTCCCTCATTTTCTTGACAAAACTCATAATCAAAGAAACAACAAATACAGTTCTTCACACCAAACAACACAAACACATACTCCAACACTTTCTTTATGCGAATGCTCGGTATATCACAAACATGACAGTTACTTCTAAGATTAACAACCCAATTGAAGCTTGCTCTATTTTTTTATACTTAGAACAAGGCAAAACAGAGTATATAGACCAAACAAACTTCTTTTTTTTCTTCTTCTACTTACT
The DNA here is from genome assembly GCA_024138005.1 of Lumnitzera racemosa. Lineage (NCBI taxonomy): Eukaryota > Viridiplantae > Streptophyta > Magnoliopsida > Myrtales > Combretaceae > Lumnitzera > Lumnitzera racemosa. Next base: position 50,859,272 of record JAMXBC010000007.1, read on the forward strand.
CCAACACTAATAGCTAACTTCTAAGCAACTACAATACACTACCTAGCAATTGCTACTCACAAGAAAGTTCAAACTTAACTTACTCAAATGAAACCTCTACTTTGATACCAAGATGATGCAAACTCGAAGCCAAGGACATATAAGGTCCAACGTAAGGATGGGTCTAAGCTTGAAGAACAAAATGGGAATTGTACAAAAAACAGAAAAGTAAATAAGCTAACCTATGAATAGCTTTAAGGATATGATGCACCAAGAAACTCCCAAGAACTCATAAAACAACTCGATATAATGCACAAGATTTTCCGGTAAGATTACTCAACACCTAGCTTTGCTTAAGAGTTAGGATAAGACTAAAGTAAACAAATAAGCTGTAAGCAATATTCTTGTAAAAGAAGTATATTCATATGATGATCATAAGATTGTTATATGGCTACATGTACAATGGGTATTTATACTTGAAAAACTAGGGTAATCTACCTAAAATGGAAGAGACTAAAAGGGTAATACCCTAAAGAAGTAATGTACAAGGAATGATAAAGGGTATAATTGAAAAAACAACAAAATGAATATCTTGTACGAGGGATTCTATCATATGGTTACTCGAGCACGTGGCTCTCTGTGGATAGGTGACTTTTTGGTAGAAAAAGACAAGTTATTTGTTTAAGTTGGTGATTGCCAAGAAAGAAGTGGCTATGGATATGTACTAGAATTCTCAACTTCTCAGCACCAATATTGTAGAGTTAGATGTCGGCTTAGTCATGGCCAAGCAGGTTTGTGAGGGATCAAGTTGTTGATAGAACATAAGTTAAGTTGGCATTCAACTATTGAGACATGTATAGTTACTTAACTCAGCATAAGGATTTACCCATTCTTCAATAACTAAAGGATAGGTATTCTTACCATCATATGGCTTCACTATTCGTTGTACATGAGCCAACTTTTCACCTCCTCCAACTCTAACTAGTGCAATTACAAATTGTTGCATAAATTCCATACCTAGCTAAGACAAAGCCGAATCAAGTTGTGGCTGTGGTTCCACCTTCTGCTCTTATGGCTTTCGGTTCACTAAATGCTTTCCATGTCCCTTTCGTATCATTTTCTAAACACCACCAAACAAACTTAAATAATAAGTACCCTTATGATGCTACAAGGTTATGATACTCTATATCTTAGCTACCCCACACATCTCACATTCGCTTAGAAACTTAAGGTCTCTAACTTATGGACCACCTAAAGGATGTCACATCCTATCATTGCATAGGATGCACCATTACACAAGCAAACCTGTCATTAATAGACTCAATTCTAACAAAAGAACACTTTATTATATATATTCAACGCTCAAAAGGAGTTTAGCTATAGGCTTTTGGTTACAAATATATACATCATTTACAAATTTCAAAAGCTCTAAATTAAAATTCATTTAAACTTTTAGGTTTCCATTGTAATTGTTTAGTAGCACTTTCAATATCCAAAATAACTTACTCTATCTAGTGCTCTCAAAAATCTACCCTGATGCTGGCGACACCCCAACATCTACTTCCTAACCCGATGATAGAGAAACATATCCCCTCAACTACTATTGAGTTGAGTGAGAGCAGATAAACAAACAATAATATAGTAAAGCATACAGCATAGGCATACGAATATCATATTGAGTTAACACTCAGCCAGAAAATAAGATAATATAGATATAATGCCATACTAATGCACATGATATACATCGGTATGATATTTTAACCAACTTAGCAACTTATCCAATTTAGTGAACTTTAAATCTGGGCATCTGAAGAGTATATCCGAGAACCTAGCAAATATTTTAGCTTAGCAAAACCATGGAGTGCGGTTAAAGTTTTGGTTAATGCAAAACTATATGTAAGAAAACCTAACGTTGTAAACTTATCCTAGTAAAACCATACGTTTTAGAAAAATGACCCCTAAGTCCTTTTCATACCATGAATGTATCAACCAATTCCCAATAAGCACTAAGCAAAAAAGCTTAGCATGTATCATCATGTCTCTATTTTAGCTTTTGAATTTTCCTTTGATTTGAACACTTATTACATCTAATATGAACCTCCTTAAGTTTTACTCACAACCAAATTTAGAGCACATCACATAACTCATTTCTAGCATTATACATACAAAGCACATCACCAATGAGTACCATATACAGCAAATCCAAACAACAATTAGACAACCAACACAACCACATGCAAGCACACTCACTATCTACTAAGTAGACATAAATTTATTCCCTATATACACAAATCCACTTACTTGGCTAGTAGTATGTTTCTAACTTATTAGCATGAGCTTTCTCCTCCATGACTTCACCTAATAAGAGTAAGTATTTCTAAGGTCAATTACAGCTCATACATATATAAATATTTCAATTAAATATTCGCTTGTTGGTTGTTAATTCACTTTAGGCTATTTCTAACTAAGTTTCTAATTTTTCTTATGATATTTAGCTTTTAAATTACTCTCCAATTTGGCTTAATTTTAAAATTCTCAATTAGTAACTAGTTAGCTTTCATCTTCAATTTATTAACTAAAATCCTTGGTTTTACACCTCAATTGTCTAAATATTCGCTTATAGGGAGTGTTTTTCTTTTTTTTTTAATAGTTATATAATATTTCGTTTTTTTGGTAATTTCTTAATATATATATATATATTAACATATCGAGTATATAAAGTGCGTGCCACATGACTATATAATCACATTACATGCTATTTAACCCCTAAAAATTGTTTCTATAACTTAAAGAATTTATCTCTAGGGGTTCATTACAATTTGGGGCTTAAACTTCGAATTCTTGATGATTAATGAATGTACCCCATAAAATACATTTTATTAAAATTAAGATATTTTGTATACTTTATTTTAAGAAATTGCCCTTAAGTCTTTTCATCTAACTTTTATAATCTTATATTAGAATTTGGCTCAATTCGGACAAAATTATCTAAAAGCCCTAAATTGTTCCAAGCTACCTAACCTGTATTGGTCAGTTAAGCCATAAGGTACTTAAGCAACTAGGTTCTTACATCCAAAGTCCCTGAAAACAATAAATAAACAAATTAAGCTCAAAATAACACCAAATTAACAAGAATGAAGTTGAAATTATAGCAAAATTGCTATAGAAAATATATGCCATTTTTAAGTTATCAAATACCCCCATACATAAGCTTTTTCTTATTCTCAAGCAAACAAAGAGAATTTATAAAGGTCAAGATAATTCAACTATTTAATTTTAGAAAAGTGTACCCTTGAGATCTTAAATGTTTAGCAAAAATTTCTTTTGGAATCACCCTTATTCTTTAACTACACAATGCATTTAGAACACTTGGATGGTAGTAATTTGAAACTTACTAAATTTTAGAGATCAATCTAGAGAATTAAAAGTTAATCACAATACTTAAGTAAAAACTAAACTAGAGATCACAACAGATATAAACTAATCAAGAAAAGTCATATGGATTTCTTTTGCTCTGATTAAACAGGAGTAAAATCTTCCTTAAGTATTTTTAGCTTAAAAAACTAGTTTAGATGCATATTACATCAATCCATCCTCTAATTGTCCCTTTACTTCTTTCAATTTCTATTAAGAGGTGTATCAATTAAATTTAATTTTCTTTTATTGAAGCTTGATTAGCATTGAGAAAGCACATTGCTCTTCTAAGAGATCGAAGCCAATCCGTACTAATTTAGCTCTTTTTAATTACTTAGCATTTGTCAGTATGAAAGCACCTTACTCTTCTGATAAACCAAGGTCGATTCGTAACAACTTTAATTAATTTCACTTTTTTCCAATTGGGAAAGAGTCTTGCTCTTCTAAGAGGCCAAGATCAATCATACCACTTCTCACCAATTTATTTTTTATCAATTCAACGTAATTATTCAATTTATACCTCCAACTACTTTGATTTTTCAAAGCACTTTCAAAGGACAAATTCACTTGTTCACCCAATCTAAAAATTTTGAAAAAGAATGATAGATAACTATCTTATAAAATCAAATTTAGAAATCAAGATAACTAAGCCTTTAAGCTATGCATGTCTATCATAATCTCGAGTCTAAGTCTAAGTTTAAGAGAAAGGCACTCTGAACTCTAAAGATTTAATAAAACAAATTTAGCAAAGTGTTCTAAATTCATAAAGGATGTGGGTTGATTCGAAAAAAAAAATTATGCTTGCTTAGGTATATAAGGGGGTCATAAATTTCTAAAATTTGAAAAAAATTTAACAAACAAGAGCTTAAGTGCATATGCAATAGTATATATATTATATCCTCTCCCCACACTTAAGTTTTACATTATCCTCAATATATATGATTGTTCAAATCAATCATCCTAGTAGGAGATAAAAACTATAGCAATAACAATAAAGAAAAGAAACTAAAATTTCCCTAGTTTTATTATCGGATTCCTTTAAAAAAGAATGAAGTCCAAAAGGTGAATTTCCATCAAACTATTAAGTACCTAATTTTCGTATTACATCAAAAGGAACTAACTAGAGAAAAAGAAAAGAAGAAGTTAACTACTAAAATAAAACTACTGGTAATTCAAGTGTCTAAAATTTAGTATCCTACAAACATCACAACATTAAAAGATCAAATAGTAGTCAAGAAGGCAAATAGAAAAGTTAGTTAGTTATATAGTCATCCAAACATAAAAAATAAAAATAAACCAAGTCTTTTAAAAGAGAATAAAATAAAGAGGAGATCACTCCCCATCCTCTTTGTCTTCCTCTTCATCTTCTTCTTCAATCTCCTCATCAATAACCTCTTTTGTGGAGTCTAACTCAAGCATTAGTGGTGGTGATGATGGCTAAATTTAGAGGTGGTCATGATCACCTGCTACTGAATCAAGGCCTGGTCTACATTATGTTGTAATGTCATCTATCTCTTGAAAAGCTTCCTCATGAACTTTTTTAAAGTTCCAATTACTAAGGAAAACTCAGCTCATGGCTTAGAGGATGATGAAGTGATAGCCTCGCCAACTAGTTCAAGCGATAGCTGTAATGGTGGTAGCAAGTACGTGGATTAGATAGCATCATAAGTGAGGGGAGTAGGATCTATCATCTTTCTCATGCATGCCTCATTTGCGTAAGCTAAGATATTTCCTTACCTAATAGGTAATGAAGGGGCCTACAAAAATATACTTAGACTACCTCTCAGTGGCTTAGGTTCTCATGAACCAAGCCATCCTTAATACTAAATTAAGAAGGCAATATTTAGCAAAACTATGCAAATACGAAATGTCCCTCTCATTTAACAACCGGGGGGACCATTGCCTCTACCCTTAAAATTTCTAACTAATAAATAATGTATTAGCTTAAGAGTAGGGTTAAACAAATTTGATGCTTTAGATTTCCCCATATTATAAACACCTCCCTTAATACTATGCAATCTATTCCATATAATAGAATTAGACAAACCTCGAGGCAACTCATGTGGTAAATCCATATATTCTTGTGTCATAATATAATTAGCAAAAGACAGCCCCATATGCATACCAAAATCATCAATAAGCTTCCTAATGTCCTTATTGAAACAATTGTATTTCACCTACCTTACATAAGCTTATTGAAACCTAACCTAAATGTGCAAAGGAACTCAAGGGTGAGCTCCCTATATACTGGCTCATTAATTGTGAAGAGTCAATCCTATCTACTAAAACCAATCAATTAACGAATTCTAACCTCATATCCAACTTGAGCTAAGGTGGTCTAGTTGATGTAGGTGAACTTATCAAACTTCTTGGAAAGGTGTTCAAACCTTTCTCGTTACAATTCATGCTCAAATGTGAGCCGAGAAGGTTATGGAATAGAATAAGAGGTTTTATGAGCTACATGCTAAGAACTCTAAGCATTTTTTGTAATAAAAAACAAGATAAGAGTTTAAATGTGATAATAACAATGACTCATGCAAAAATTAATTCATTAATTGACTCATGGAAATCACATCTATTTATTACTAATTGAATTACTAAGCAATCAAGATAGTGATCAAATTAACAAGTTTGCAAAATCCAATGCTTAAATTACTAAGAATAAGGATTAGTACTTTTATAGCATAACTTCACAAACAAATGCTATGAAATTTTGTAATTCCTAATCCTTTCAAGTTTAGCATTGAATATGTAAATTTCTAAAATTGTGGTTCAATAAGTGAATTGATTAACTTTAATGCATTAAAATATTAGGTTCTTTGAAAAGAAACTCGATAAAATTATAAATGAATAATTTAGTAAATCATAATTCAACCTATAATCTTATAATCTAACTCACATGAACACTAATATTCAACACAATTTTCATGGATTAGGAACTTGATTCAATTGCTTAATTCATGTACCAATAAATTTTTCCTAGGCACACAAGCATCAAACACAACAAATTCCCTTTTTTCCAATATGAATCAAGGTTATCAATAACAAGCTATTCACTTTCTTTCTCTTTCCATAACTTTCTTTAGTTTTCCATAACTTTCCAACCATTGAATCTTCACAAAGCATACATCTTTTTCCAGGATTTTAGTATATAATCGGAAAACAACACATTATATTGCATTACATACACTAAATCATCCCTAAAACTCAAGATCTACACACACATATACATAAAAAACTCCAAATTGAAAACCTAAACAAAAATAAGATTTTTATGAAATCTAACTACAAATTGAGGAAAATAATATGAGTGAGATGGATGTATATACCTTGAGATTGTTGGTTTCATGCTCAAATATGAGGGATTTAGTGAGTGATAGTAATGATCATAGAGAGAGAGTAGAGAAAAATGTTTATGTGACTGAAATAGAATGAAGAAGAAATACCCATGTTTTTCAAAACTTGTAGCGACCACGGGCAATGAATATTGTCATGGTGTAGCTATGTTCTTTCCTTTGTGTGAATCAGAACATTACATATACAGTTGTGGTCCTCGCCATGCTCCTTTTGTTGTAAATTCTCTTTCTAACTTTTTTCTTGAATTAAATTATGAGAAGATCATAGTCCAAGTCTACGGGTGTGGACTATGACCATAGTCTTTTTCGAAATTGAAAATTTACAACAATTTAATTTCTTGATTTGATTCCTAAAATAATTAAAAGAACTAAAAGTTAGTACTAATTCAAGCACCAAATTTCAATTGAAAATCAACCAAATTGGATGAGAAAAATCACCAACTAAATTACCTAACTACAAAAATCACATAAGAATTATGCAAGGCAAAATAACAACTAACTCAAAAACTTAAATGAACTTATCAAAGAGGAAATGACATAAACTAAAATGAAAAAAATAAAAGGTTTACCAAGTTTAGGCCATCTCTTAAGGAGCGCTTTTATTTTATGTCGTTAGCTTCATGATCAATAACTTATTCCTTAGTTTGCTTCTAATCCTATTAGATTGGGATTAGGTTCAATGTTTCTAAGCAAGCTTCCTTATGGCTTATCAGTGATCAGTCTCGCCAACTAACCAAGTTGATTTTCTAAATTCCTCAATGATGCCTCTATGTTCTTTAATGCAGTTTCATTAACTTAGAATCTCAAGTTCAAATCCTGAGTGAACCGATTCAGCAACTCCTCTACATTAGGAGATATATTTTGTTTATTGTGATTTCACTCCTGCTACTAACCTCCTTAAGAGAAACTTAGATGATTTCACCAACCTAGATTATAGCTATTACTAAAAGGATTGTTGGTAAATCGGTTAGCAAAATAATTAATATCCTCAATTTCTAACAAAACCTCTTCTTACAGTAAATTAATAGGTTTCATCAATCTATTAATCTTTTGAGTTAAATTTTCAACTTGGCTAATTAGTGTCGTTATAGAGTCAATTTTGTATATATTAGACATTTTTACTTTGGCTCTTCCATTATCTTATTGTGAATTGTTCACTATCTTGCCTTTGATTAGCTTTTGAGTTTCTTCTAGTGTCTTAACACTCAAATTACCTCCAACTACGACATCGATGGTTTATCCCATGGAATAATTGAGTTCATTGTAAAATATTTAGATTTGCATCCACTGAGATAATCCATGATATGAAAACCTTCTCAATAATTCCTTAAATCGTTCTCAAGTGCCATAGAGAGTCTCATCATCAAATTGAACAAAAGTCAGATATGTTATTCCTAATTTTCACCATCCTTATGGTAGGAAATATTTTCTTAGGAAATTTTCTACTAAGGACTCTAAAATAGTGATTGAGCCTCTAGGTAACCTTAATACATCATTTGAGACACCATTAATCTTGAACACATCATAGATTTCCAAGAAGTTCGATATGTAGATTTGGTGTCTTCATTAGCCAATTCTTTGAACTGGATGAATTGTTAAATCATCAGGATGACGTTGTGTCGAATTTGAAAATTAGTTTGGATTGCAAGTTTGGAGATGCTAGATTCAGCTCTGGCTACCGTTAGCTTTGCAAATTCCATGAGTATCTTATTAGCTTTAAAATTGTTGTTGTTGGTTCCATTCAAGGCCACGTCTTCTTGCTTGCTTTTTTTTTTTTATTTTCTAACTCCTCCTTTAATTTATGTAGCAAATCATGATCCATAGTTTTGTAATTTATTTTGCTAAGTTGTCATAGTATCCTATCAATTTCTTGGTCAAAGTTAGCAAGATGTCTATTACTACTTCTTATCATAAGCTACAAAGAATTAGAAGTTAACAATATAATAGAATAGATATGATATCTAATAACTAAGGAAAAGATATATTGCAAAGATGTTAAGGTAATTGAATAAATCTAGGTTTATGCTAATTTACTCAATCAGACTACTTTATTTTTTGCTCCCCATAATGGTGCCAAAAACTTTTAGGTGTATACCGCATTATGGGAAACTACACCTAGTCAAGTTATAATATAGAATAAAATAGATATGAGTCTAAATATTAATCTAATGAGGAACGAAGTTATGTGAGTATATCTAATTATTTTTTACAAGAGTACCCTTTTAATTTATCCAACTACCTCACTTCTCTTAACGAAAGATTTCATTGAATAAACTAGGATATAATATAAACTAAGTATGGAAAGCAAGAACTATAATAAAAATAAGATATTAAACTGAGGAGAAAAATAAAGAAATTAAAATAACTGACTGTCAATGAAATAATTAAACAACTAATTGACATAAAAATAACAATTAACAATAAAACATAACAATAACATAAAAGCATGAAAATAACATAAGAACAATAAATACATGGATTAATTAAGAGTTTACATCTTCCAGAGTAAATCTTTAATTATTGTTTACTACCCAGTTCTACGAATCCTTCAATCTCAATTGCCTCATTGGACCATGGAGATTCTTAATTCTTTTTCAATGGAAATCAAGTTAGGAATTAGCTAGAACTATGAATTAGCTAGACTTACATCTTTAGCTAATTCCTAACCTTAGAACCTTCTCTACCTGAATTACTTTTGAATAGAGCGTTCCAAGATCACATGAAGTTCTTGAACTGCTATTAAGTTACCCTAATCTTGAAAGATTAAATATCTAATATCTTAAGGCACCTAATCTCTTTTAATTAGACTTTTCTACTTACTGCAAGCCTCGTAACTCTACAGTAAACTTGGAATTTAAATTAATACCTCGAGTAATATTAATCCAACAACAATAATAGGGGTGCAATTAGATCGCAATAAGAAAAATCATTGAAAAATTTTCATAAAAAAAGATCACTCTTGAACATAGGGTTTAATAATGATTTACTATGTTTATTGAAATAAAAACATAAGAACTAAAAAGAAAGGAAGAAACATGATGGAGGAGCCCCCTTATAATATCCTAAAACCTAACAACTACTTAAGGAGCTATCTCCATAACCCTAGGCTTAAAAGTATATTTATAGAAAATGCTCATAAGATTACAACGAGAACCTAACAAAAGTAAAAGATTCGAAATCGCAATTTTTCATGCTCCCAAATATGATCATGGCCATGCTTTTCGTAGGAAACTTTGAATTACAAAATAAATTCTTTTACAAGAGGACCATGGATAGTGACTACAGGCATAGTCCATAATCATAGTCAGTCTTGGACTTCCATTCTAGCTCAAAATTTCTCTACTTCATTTCATTAGCCATGATTTTACTCCAATAATGCTCAAAATTGCTTCAGAATCCTTAAAATCCTCATAAAATACTTTCACAGTCCTTGAAAACAATAAATAAACAAATTAAGCTCAAAACAACACCAAATTAACAAGAATGAAGTCAAAATTATTTCAAAATTGTTGTAGAAAATATATGTTATTTTTTAGCTATCAATGGTTACCAATTCTAGGGAATGAAAGAATGAGAAGCTAAAGTTCTAGGAAGGACAAATTGGTACTTACGGCCTTAGCTACGTTATAACTCCGATGAAAGTGTTTCAAAATAAGCAAGCAAGAGGCAAGAAAGGTGATGGATTATATCTTGCCCCAATTAACTTTCCACTACTAACCAGGACATTTATCCGAGTTGATGTTCAAACCCTAGAATCAACAAAGAAAGACACCCTTATCAAAGTTGAATTGGTTAGCCCATCCCTCAAGCTCCACCCATACCTAAATAATTGGTTCTCTCCCTTATGAATGGTGATAGGTTTTCTCTAGGATAAAGAATGAATTGTAGTATAGTATTTTCATGAGTTTTATAGTAATTGTCATTGTTCCAAATAATATACTTGCAAGAATTCTTGAGTTCAATGAATAAAAGATCATTTTCCTTTTCTCCATTATGTTCCATTTCTCCTTTACTTACACTCTTTTCTTGATACAGTTTTGCCTACATCCAATGCCTCGAATGAAAGCTAAGGATACCTTATGTAGGTAGATGATAAAAATATTAGTATCACTTTCAGCCCTACTAGGTTAGTTAGTGGGAGTAATGTTAATGACCATTGTAAAATACAAGAGAGTTGGCAAAAATATGAAATAGTTAGAATTTCCATTAATGAGCCAACTGAAACAATTGATATAGGGCTGATTATAACTTGAAGAATTTAAAAATTGGAGGGAACTTGAAAGAAGAGTAGAAGAAAGAATTAGCCATGCTATAATCTAAGTATCAAGACGTATTCGCATGGTCTTATGAAGATATGCCTAAGTTAGATCCTTCGATTGTTGTCCATCGCCTGCTTACATAAGAAGACATTAAACTTAAGATGTAGAAGGTAAGAAGATTTTGACCAACTATCTTTGTTAAAGATCAAAGAAGAAGTCAAGAAGTTACTTGAGGTCCGTTTTATTGAAATATCTTATTATCCTCAATAGGTGGCTAACATTGTGTTAATAATGAAGAAGAATGGGAAAGTCAAAGTATGCGTAGATTTTCGAGAACTCAATCAAGCAATAATTTTCCTATACCCCACATAGATGTCTTAGTAGATAATACAACTAAAAACTATCTCTTCTCATTCATGGATGGTTTTTCTAGATATAATCAAATCAAAATGTTCGAAGAAAATAAGACTAAGATGACCTTTATCATAACTTGGGATACTTTCTACTATAAGGTAATGCCTTTTAGACTCAAAAGTGCTAGGGCAACCTACTAAAAAGCAATGGTCGCAATCTTTTATGACATGATGCACAAAGAGGTGAAAGTATACATTGACAATATGATTGAAAAATCTAAAGAAAGGAAGAATGACATGGGTAATTTGGGGAAGTTGTTTAATAGATTGAGGAAGTTTCAATTGAAGCTGAACCTAAAGAAGTATACTTTCGAGGTAACATTAAGAAAATTAATGGGCTTCATAATCATCATAAAAGGGCATTGAAGTGGATTCGATAAAGTCAAAGCAATACTCAACATGCCCTCTCTACACTCACTTAAAGAAGTTAAGGCCTTATTAGGCTAACTGAACTACATAGCCTAGTCCATATCTCAACTTACAAACAAGTGCTACCCTCTATTCAAGCTATTGAAGAAGAATGTTAATATAAAGTAAGATGAAGTGTATGAAAAAACCTTTACAACAATTAAGGAGTGCCTTATGAACCCTTTAATTCTAGTAGCTCCTAAAGCCATTATTTCTATACCTCACCATTACACTAAAGTCTATGGGATGTATACTTAGCTAGAAAGATGAAGAAGGAAAAGAGTAGATTGTATACTACCTAAGTAAGAATTTTATAGAAGGAGAGTGGAAATACTTTAAGAATGAAAAAATGTATTATGCATTAGTATAGATTATACATCGACTCAGACAACATATATTCTATTACTAAATTGAGTTGTTGACACAACATGATCCCTTAAAATACATAGCAGAAAAGCTAGCCCTAATTGGTAGAATCTCGAAGCGGTAGATGTTATTATCAAAGTTTGATATCACCTATGTGAATCAACATTCAATTAAGGAGTAAGCCTTGGTAAATCAACTAGCAAAGAAATCCCTTAAAGGTACTCCCCAATAAGTGTAAATTAGATTTCCCGATGAAGATATCTTGGTAGCTGAAGATGACTCTAATAGAGAAATGGATGAAAAACTCTTGAAATGGAAGATGTTCTTTGATAAAGCTACCAATTAGCTAAGTGTGAAATTCGGTCAATACTAGTATCACCTAAAGGTACATAGTTCTTGGTGGCTATAAGGTTCATTTTCTCGTATACCAACAATATTGTTGAATACAAAGCATGAATTATGAGGCTCAAAATGGCCTTAGATAAAGAGATAAGAGAATTAGAAGTATATGGGGATTCTTCACTAATTATTTACAAGGCTTGGGGTGAATACAAAACGAAGGACCTTGAACTTGTGCCATACCACCAACATTTGACCAAGTTAGTAGAGAAGTTTGAAGAAATTATGTTTACATACATCTCAAGGACTCATAACTAGTTTGCTAATGCACTAGCCACTTTAGCATCCATGATTTATATATTTGGCTAGGTAGAAATTCAACCACTTAAGATCAAAATCGAAGAGAAGCTTGCTTTTGTCTAGCAATCAAGGATACATATGATGAAAAGCCTTAGTACCATGATCTTAAGATATTCTTACAACAAGGTACATACCCTTATAAGGCTAGAAAGAAGGACAAGAAGATGATTAAGAGAGTACCTACCCAATTCCTAATAAGTGAATCCATCTTATACTGGCTATCATTTGATGGTACACGTTTAAGTTGTGTAGATGAAAGAGAAGCCAAAGTTTTTATGAAAGAAGTACATGAGGGAGTATATGGCCTCCAAATGAATGGCTACATGCTCGGAAAAAAGATTATGAGGCTAAGATATTATGGGTCAACTACAGAAGGCAACTGTATCAAGCATGTAGGAATTGCTACTTATGCCAAGTTTATGCAAAAAGATAAATGCTCTACATTGGGAGTTACATATGTTGTCTGTACCATGGCCACTTTCAATGTGGGATATAGACATCATCGACCCAATCACTACAAAGGCATCTAACGACATCGCTTCATACTAATAGTAGTTGATTATTTTAGTAAGTAGGTTGAGGCCTCATCATATTTAAATGTTACCAAAAGAGTAGCAATCAAGTTTATTAAGAGAGGCATTCTAGCTTGATAAGGGACTCTAAAGATAATCATGACCACTAATGGAACAAATCTCACTAACAAACTCATGTCAAAGTTGTGTCATCAATTCAAGATTATCCATAAGAATTACACTTCCTATTGGCCTCATATAAATAGGGTTGTATAAGTGACTAACAAAAATCTCAAGAGAATCATTGAAAAGATGGTTGTTATGTATAGAGATTGGCATGAGATGTTACCATTTGCACTCATGGCCTATTAAAATTCTATCAGAACATTGATAGGGGCAGTACCTACTCATTTGTATATAGCGCTAAAGCAGTATTACTAAAAGAAGTTAATATCCCATCTCTTAAAGTGTTGTCAAAAACTCAATTAGATAAGACTAATTGGGTGAAGAAACACATCGAGCAGTTGAATTTGATTGATGATAGAAGATTAATAGCCCATATCATAATCAATGCTATCAACAAAGGATGACTCGAGCTTTCAACGAGAAAGTATAGCCTCAAAATTTCAAAGAAGGTGATACAGTGATGAGAAAGGCTCTCCTTAATATACAAACCCTAGAGGAAATTTTGATCCGTATTACGAAGGTCTTTATATTGTGAAACAAGTGTTTCTTAGAGGGGATTTGATTTTATCATAAATGGAATGTCCAAATTTGAAGGATCTTATAAATGCTAATGCAGTAAAGTTTCTTGCTTGAAACACAAAATGCTAACAATTTTAAATATTACTTTGGTTTAATTTTCTTTTTCTACAAGCAAAGTTGGTATCCTTATCAATTGTCGACATTGGAATAACCTTCAGCACTTTTGTTGCTCCATCAAAAGGTCATATTCTCCTACTCTACTCAAATAAATCCCATATACTATAAACACGAGAAGGGAGAAAGTGAGTTATAGAACAGTAATAATAAACAAGACTCTATAAAATACTTTATTACGAATTTACCCTCTTCGAGGGGGAGATTTATTTTCTACTTTTCAAGGCATGGCCACATCTAGAGGAGTAAACACCTCATGGCAAATAATTATTACTCGATTGAAAATAAGAGCCTAGGTCTAACTTGAAGAATTTGAGAGGCAGTTCATTCAAAACCTTAAGGGTTAATAAGTGAGGCTAGAAATCTAAAGCATAGCTTTTTCTACTCAATAAAGATGGCAATTCACGTATTGGGTCACCTTCCTTAATTCTTCTATAATGAGGTAGGGAACAAAGCTTTGTATGCTCTATTTGGTTGACAATAGAAAGCTTATGTTTCTAAGAGAATCGAACCTATTATGAAGACTTAATTAGCTAGTTTTTTATCGGACTTCTTAAGAAAAGGCTTAGTTGTTTGGGTACTATTGACAAAACCAGATAAGTGCTTCCTTACATCTTAGCATTAAAAGCCAAATTGACTTTTAAGCATTGCATTTGCATTAGGCTTTTATCCCTTAGGGTTTAACCTAACCTATAGGTTACTACCCTTTCATCAATTACTCTTAGGGTTTTAGTTAACCTATAAGGGGCTTCCCTTTTACCAATACCTCTTAGGGTTTTAACTAGCTTATAGGGTGCTTTCCTTTCACTAATCTCACTTAAGGTTTTTAGCCAACCCAATAGGCACTTTCTCCTCTTTAACTACCTTTTAGACCTAGGATAGTTACCTTAGAAAAGCATTACCAAGTTTTACATCTAGAGTTACCAGTCACCTAGAGATGCTTGTTACCTAAATTAGTCAGCTTAAAAAAGTACTACTAGGTTTTATGTCGATTTCTCAATCCGAGTTGCTAGTCCCTTAGAGACGTTTCCCTCCTAAGATAGTTAGCTTAGAAAAGCACTACTAGGCTTTAGATAAATTTGTAATTAGCTTAAAGAAACACTATTAGGTTTCATATTGATTTCTTAGTTAGGATTACTAGTCTCCTAACTTGATGCGAGTAAGGATTGACAAGTGTATCTAGTCGTGGAAGTAGTATGGTCAGTGAGTCAAGGTTGTATTCCATAGGAAGCTAGGTGCTAAATACTAAACTAATTGAGTTTTTCCCTAAGCTAACCTATCACAAATTGAATTAAAAAAAAAGTAAAAACTAATTAATAAATTTAATACTAAATCAAATGTCTTAGCTACACTACGTGGGTCTTAGGTCTAGGAGATAAAAAAACATCAATTTGAGAGTTGTAAATCTATTCTTATTTGAATCAACGTGATGTCTTGATGTGGTATTCAAAATTGACTAAGCAAGACTAAACCAAATCTACTAGAACTCACTCACCTATCGGAGTAGCAAAATTCCAATTATAGCATAAACCATCTCGTCATGGCAATTTATCTATAATTATTGGGTAAATAATGATTCACTCACACCAAATTCACTACTTTAGTTAGAAATATAGTTTGAGTGCATCTCTATAACCTGAATTATATTTTCAACTATATTAAGTACGTAAATTCATGAATTTAATTAAAACCTACATATCTCCATGACAAACTTTTTAAAAAATTTAAGTTATGTTCATCATGAGTTATTGAAACCTTTTCAAATATCCTCTAACTCTATCTAACTAAAAACTGATGGCAAAGTACTAACTAGATAAAGAATAAATACAATAAAAAAAATACCAAATACTTAATATCAATGTCTGATCAATACATAAAACACTTGGATTCATTAAATTCATCAATATAACATCCATATACTAAAAAACGCAATATCTCATTACAATATTCAAATAAATCAAGACATAATGTAATAAAATAAACAAGGAAAAGAAAACATATTAACGAGTAATTTCAATTTCGACACTTAAAAGAAAATTAGCATTGTCTCAATTCAATGGGAACCTAAAACGATCTTCTAGTATGTTAGAACAAGAGTTTTAGTGTCTTAAAATTAAAGAAAATATCATGAAATTAAACAAGAAAAATAAAGTTTGTCTTTATAAAACTCTATCTACTATGTTACTTCTATCTCCTAAGCTGAGCTACTCTCTATTCTCCGAGCTCCTCTCTTCCATTCGATTAACATGCTGCCCTATTTTGTCTACATGTAGCCTTATATCACCAAATGGGCTGGCTCAATTCCCCCACATCACCTTTTCATTTTTTGCTCTTATTAGAATAAATTCCCCAAGTGTTCTTCATTTTGATGCAGGTGCTTGGTTCATCTATCCACAATAAAGCTACTGCCCTTTATACAATTACTCTTCTTGGTAAAATGACACAAATGGCTCTTTAATTATCTCATGGGCCTTCCATCGGCATGGTCCAAAGTCCAAAAAAAAAACATCTGCAGCTTGTATTCTCTAAACTACTGTCCAGTATTGGTGTCAACATATGTCTTGTTCAACTGTAATATTCTTCTAGCCCCCACATATTGCGCATTCTAACTTGGACAGCTCAATTGAATTGTGCTTCGCAAGTGAATTTCATAGCTTGGTCACATCTGCTGCAGTTAAATATCACTGGCTTAGCTTGGTCTCCGTCTTGGCTTGATAAGAAACAGAGTTGCTCGGCTTCAGCTCAATTCTTGGTTTGTAGCTGCTGTTGAAGAGCACCATTTGGGCGCTTGATTCTGTTTTAGAGTGCTCGGCCTAGCAAAGGAAATGCACCTGTTGTAGCTGCTGTCACGTGTAGAGTTCAACTGCTTGGTCTCGGTGGAGTTCACGGTTGCTGTACTTGTTGATTGTTCACTGTTCAATTGGAGTTCAAGCTGCTGTCAACGTATGGATCGTGCTATGCGAGTTGTTGGTTCTTCATATGGAGCTCAGCATGTATAATTTGGAGCACCACTTAGGCACTCAAGTTGGTAATGGTTGGGGCTGCCGTTGTTTATTTGGGCTCGGAATGCACCATTGCTTGGATGGAACTCGTTAGGCGCCCATTTCTGCAGTTTGGAGCAAGGCTAGGGACTTGGTTGCGAGCTGCTGTAAATCGAATGGAGTTGCTAAAAATCTGCTGCGCTTGGTTCTCGGCAGCGACTCTAGTTAAATTGTAGCTGCTGTTAATTGGAGCTTTGGTCAGCTCGGATTAGGCGCTGTCGTTGGACTGTGGATTTGAGGAGCTGCTGAAGCTTCTCGAGCATGCTGGTGTTCGGTTGCTGTAGTAGTGCTCTCGGCTTGGCTTAAAAGTGCCAGGTGCAGCTCTATAGCTGCTGCTCGGGGTCCAAAACTTACAAAACGCCCTTAAAAGCTGTTGTCCATGTCGCCTATCAAACAAATCAAGAGAAAGAACATCGAAACAAAGATGGGGCAAGTTGACTTGTACAAGGACTTGTATTAATAAAAAGATTAGTTGAACACTCCATGGCCTTGTAGCTGAAGTTGTTCAAGTGCTCGCGTTGCTATTATTTTTCTTTTTGGTTGCTCCATATAGCTGCTGTTAAACAAACCAAAAGAGAATAGTAACTCGATGTTAAATTAATAAATAACTAAATGAACTGTTGTTGGTGAATGAAGAATTTGTTGGTCAGTTGCAGCTTCAATGGATTAATTGCTGTCTCTGTCTTGCTTGGTGTGCGTGGATCCATCAACTGGTTGGCTCGGATTTGCTCACAGCTGCTACTCGAGTTCCGGGCATCCATGCTGCAGCTGAACAAACTGGGAATGAAGTCTAATTGATTGGTGTTGACTTGGTTAGTGCTCTGCTACGGTTCATTGCAACTGTCACGTGAAGTATGTCAGCTGCTGTTTCTTGCTCTGCAGGTGCTCGGTTCTTCTAGGAATTGCTCGGATTGGCGCTTGAAGGATTGACTTGCTGAAGCACACATCCCTAAAACATTAAAGCATAATGTTAGATCCAATTAAAAACCTAAATTTCAGGGTTGATTTTTCACTTATTATTGAAAGTCCTCGAAGATTGTGCAAGTCTTACGATCATTTTCTTCATACCAATTAAGCTTACAGTATTATAAAAGATTTAAATCAATTCAATTTATTCCTCTAAATATCAATAAGATTTAATAAAATTCTTCACTTATTTTTGAGTGTTTTTTAATTTTACAGTGAAAAAGTCTCATTCAATAACATATAAAAAGTTTGAATCAGTTTTTAAAAAATAAAATAGTACTTTATAGACAGGTTATATTAAAAAATTTATATACTTTTAATATTATCTCTCATTAACCCTTTAAATCCTTACTTATACTTTAATTATCTTTTATTTTATTTTGATAACTTTTATTCTTTATATCTTTTTTTTTTCGAGGTATTAAATTTAGAGTTTATTTGCACCAATTTTAAAAATGTTAGCTTACCATATTTCTCTTATGTTAAGAACTTTCCTTTGAGTCTTAATGGATGCTGAGAGAATCTCTTTAATCTTGAATGTTCTTACCAATTTTATTAGATTCTGGTGATTGGATGTTGACCCTTGTAAATGATAACAAAGTCCATTAACAACCTGTATCTACTTTAGTGTGTATAAGTTATATTAAATATTAATTTAAAACAAACTAGCTTGTATCAAATATTAGTGTGTTATATATAGTATTATTTGCCTCCATATGTTATTTTAGTTCCTTAAACACTCCAAAAGCCCTCCAAATATGCATATTTCCAATTTGGATTCGATTTATTAGCGCGCACGCCCTTGGTATTGGTTCCTTAAGATTGGTTTAGGCTTTGACTTTCCCATGTCAATCTGCATACGATTTCTATTTAATTTCTCATTGCTATCACTAAAATAGTATTGAAAAAAATATCAAAAATATTGATTTAAGAATGATCATAACATGAGATCTATAAACCAAATTAAAGAAAAAAAAAAAGCTTTCTTAAAATATATATTAGAAATAAAGTGAGAAAAAATTTCAAAAGATGAGCTGCCGCTTGAGATAGTATAAAAGTAATATAGAACAATTAAATATGATAAAAAAAAATTAGAACAATTAAAAATTCAAAATATCTGGTCTTCTGAAATCTAAATAGAATCCCGGATTTTTTTCCCCCCTCTCATGTCCATCATTTTCGCTCATTTGTCTTGTTGAATCTTTATAGCCGAGTCCCCGACGGACCTTTCTCAGACTAACAACAACACAAGCCACGGCCAGACAACAAAAGGAATAAGCAAGGAAAACAAGAAAGAAAATAGAAAGGGGAGACGCAAACTCAAACCACAAAGAACATAATAAGAGGTAAAGTTTTGATCTCTGACACATCATACCCATGTCCTTTCCCAGATCTCGATTCTATATAGATATTTTCCAATGCCAAATGCATGAACATTTTATCCCACTTTCATATGTCAAATTAATATAATTCAATTGCTTTTCTTTTGTTTTGTTTTTGCCCGTTGTTCTATGATTTGTTTCTGTTATTCGGATTCTTCGTCCTGGTAAACCCGCTCTCTTCATTCTGCTTTTATTTTGAAGAAATCTGAGCTAATAATGTTAGTGCAATCCCATGATAAATCTCCGTTATCTTTGCTAGAATTGCTAAAGTTTTATACATACATATATACACATATATGTTTGTAATGGATAGATCTTTGGCGAATTGGGTATTTTCCACTAGAACATAAATTATATGATAGATGGTGCTTAAATTATATGAAACTTTATATCTTTGGGGGTGTGGATTTGTTTGCAGGGTTTGTGTCTCCTCTGGACTTTCCACGTAATAGAGGCCTCCAAAATGGAATATGAGAATGTCAATAGTAGGATTTGGGAGGGAGTTTACTACCACCCACATCTTTTTGGTGGCCTCATGCTCACTGCAGCCTTGCTTGGCTTATCCACCAGCTATTTTCGAGGCATCGGGGTGCCATCGTTGGGTTTGCCACTGCCATGTTCTTGGTATGACATGGGACTTTTCAGGAAGCGAAAGCGTCAGAAGAAGCGGGTTCGGGTTTACATGGATGGCTGCTTTGATCTGATGCATTATGGTCATGCCAATGCCTTGAGGCAAGCAAAGGCTTTGGGTGATGAATTGGTTGTGGGAGTTGTTAGCGATGAGGAGATCATTGCCAACAAAGGCCCTCCGGTTCTATCCATGGAAGAAAGGTACTCCATAAACTTCCACTTGTTCAAGTTCTTATAGTTGTGGTATGTTAAACTCAGCTATATGCTTGTCTATTCATTCTTATTGTAATTCCCTTGTCTTTATGCTGCTTGGTGTCTCTAATTAATTAAGGTTTTCTTTCATATATTGTAGATTGTCTGCATTCAAGTTCATTCTCTAGGTTATATTAAAAAATATTAGTAATCCTTTTCCTACCAAATGGAGGGCTCAGCTCCAAATCATAGTAGATACTTTTTATCTACTTGTTTTGAACTGGAAACTGTGCAATGGATGAGTCATTTTTGCACTCAAGGAATCATTATTCCCCCACTTAGCACAAAACGCACAAGAAAAATACATATATAAGAATGCAAAGTATGGAAGAAACAGGCATGTATGCAGATAATAGTGAACTGTAGTGCAATCATCTTAATAAACAGGTCTCTGGCTAGTGAAGCATTTTCATGTGCTTACTTGAAAATGTGTGGCATCTTTTGGTCTAACCTTGTGCTCGCATGAGTCTTCAAGATTATATGTTATCATATACCTTTTACTAATGGAAGCAATGATCCAAAGGTTCTCTTATGTCAGCAGTTTTTTTCCTCTTGTGCATACGCTTTTGACCTGATGTATTGCTACTCTTTGTTTAGAATGATAAGCTTATCTGCTTCAATTACTATGAATGTTTCTTTTGAGTGCATCAGCAAGTGAGAGGATCATCCCATAGTGATAAGATGGTTCTGGTATCCTGACCTTATCTTCTTTCTAGGCTGGCACTAGTTAGTGGGTTGAAGTGGGTGGATGAAGTCATACCAAATGCTCCTTATGAAATTACAGAGCAATTCATGAACAGTCTTTTTAATGAGCACAAAATTGACTACATTATCCATGGAGATGATCCTTGCCTGCTTCCAGATGGTACAGATGCTTATGGTTTGGCAAAGAAAGTTGGGCGTTACAAGCAGATCAAGCGTACAGAGGGTGTCTCCAGCACAGATATTGTAGGTTGTACATTGTCTCAAACTATCTGAGGGCATTTTATGTGGGGGGTTGGAACTAGTGTCTTTATCAAGAAAATGTATGGTATTTTACACGCTTTAGTTCTATGAAAAATTGCTTTAAGGAAGAAACATTGGTCTGTGTAGAATTAGCAGAGATAAATAATTGATTATAGGAACAAAGGCATCATTCTATTTCCTTTAATGGAAAAGGTGGAGATGTGATCATTATCTGTGCTATATCCAACATAATTAGCCCATCATCCAATGTGAGAAATTTTTTGGTAGCCTAGGTTGGGTTCATAAATAATAGATTTGATAACTATATGCAGTATTGACAAAATGGTGGCATTTATATAAAACATATGTAAATGCTAATAGTGGGAAGTCTACTTTTCTCTAGAACATATGGGATACTTGAATCAATAGGTTGGTAGTGGGCTCATTTCCTTTCTATGAGATTTATCTCCTTGAATGAAGATTGAATGGCTTATCTCGTAAACTGCAGGAAGAATACTTTCATCTTTAAAGCATGCGGCAGTCAATGCAAATACTGATGATTCATCTTTGCAATGCGACCCTATTAAAAGACAATCAGAAGTTTCTCATGTATCTCAATTTCTACCAACTTCTCAACGAATTGTGCAGTTTTCAAATGGAAAGGTATCCATCTGTTGGTTAGCTTGTTGAGGAATTGGCTAATTTTGAGTGGTATTTGCCAACAGTGCTGCTTCTATTGTGTTTTGATCTTTTTGCCTTTTTAGCAAAATCTGATGGTAAAATCACATATAATTTAATTGATTGGCGCTGTTGTTTGAGGCCTTTCTGTTTAGCTCTTATATCCAGACCTGACTTCTATTATTAGTTTAATCCTTGTACCACCATGTTTATTAATCCTTCTATGTAAAATCCATCTCTTATAATAAAGTTTGAACTGTTGTTAAATTTCAGGGACCTAGTCCAAATGCACGTGTTGTATATATTGATGGCGCCTTTGATCTCTTTCATGCTGGACATGTCGAGGTAAGCTAGATTTCTTCTTAAACTAGAAGCATCTCATTATCTTTTAAATCTGATTGAACTTATTTATGCCTTTTGTTCTTGAAAGAATCTCTTCCATCTTTCTTCATTTCATGGAGCTACTTATTCATACCATAGGTGGTATTTATCATTTTTTCCAATTGCTTCATAGTAACCTGTGATATTTAGTTGGAGCTTGATAGTTTCATTGTGGTATTCTGAATTTTATGTTTTGATAGTGTGATGCTGTCACACAAGCATCTTTTTGTTGTAAATTTTGTTAGGTTCTCGTAGCAGGGGATGTTTCAAAATTTCCCATTTGTTTATATTGATGTGATTAGGCATTTAGCTTCAAAATAACTCCTAACCTACTCACACTACATGCGAGTGAATTAATCTGGTAGTTGTACAGTGCTGATCTGTTATCTTCTTTTCTCACCAGAGAAGATGTAGTTCCTCTAGGACCAGTATAAGATATCATGGTGTTTTCTTTTGCTAGGATAGACTGATAGCTGTTCCTTGTTATGAGCTATCATGGAACTTCGTCATGTTGAGTTGTTACTGACTTTTTTCATTGTTTGGTGTTGGGATAGATCCTGAAAAAAGCCAGACAGCTTGGGGACTTCTTGTTAGTTGGTATCTACTTGGATCAGACTGTAAGGTATTGCTATTTCCTGATATGTGCATATAAATTTGCTTTGTAACAAGATTAAAAATTCCCAATTGTTTTCTTTCTAAATCTCAGCTTCCTTTCTCTCTTTTGGTCATTTAGTAATTAGGTATCCTTCATTTTTAGCCTCATCAGAAAATTCAAGTTGAAATGACATTTTGTTTTCGCAGTGAGCATAGAGGAAAACATCTTCCTATTATGCATCTACATGAGCGAAGTCTTAGTGTATTGGCTTGTCGCTATGTCGATGAGATCATCATTGGAGCACCATGGGAAGTGACAAAGGATATGGTGCGTCATATATTCTTGGGAGCAGTTGAACAGTTGAAGCTACTTTGTGGCATTTGCATATTTTTTAGTTAAACTGACATGACCAAAGTGGATATCATCCATTGAATTGTTAGTAAAAGATAAAATATCATATTGGAAATTTGCAGGCTCTAAAAGTGAAGCTAATAGGACTACTTGGGTATTCGACATTGCAAATGGAAGTCATGTCAAATTGATCTTTTCTTTGAGAGAAGCTTTTGGATTTGGTGTAACAGTAATGTTTATCTCTGATGTCATTAGGTTGATTTCATCTTTGCTTAACATGTTTCCCCTCTATTTTACATGAGCAGATAACAACGTTTAACATATCCTTGGTTGCACATGGCACGGTATCGGAGAGCAATTTGCCAGTGGAAGTAAGCTGGTTAAAAATATTATTTTGCTATGTTTTCGTTCTTAGCAAAGGACTCCTTGATTCAAGTGAGTGCATTTTACA
This sequence comes from Lumnitzera racemosa, assembly GCA_024138005.1. NCBI lineage: Eukaryota > Viridiplantae > Streptophyta > Magnoliopsida > Myrtales > Combretaceae > Lumnitzera > Lumnitzera racemosa. The sequence continues at coordinate 50,883,229 of JAMXBC010000007.1, forward strand.
GGAGGGATCTGATCCATATGCTGTTCCCAAGAGGATGAAGATCTTTCGTTTGCTTGAAAGCCCTAAAAACATAACTACTACGTCAATAGCACAGAGAATAGTTGCCAACCACGAAGCTTATGTGGTATCCTTCTATCTCCTGATGTTTTCTTAGCACACCCTGTATTTTTAACAACTAGTGAGCTCTCTGCATGGTGTGCAGGGAGATGACAGTTTCACTTTCAGTAGTTTTGAGAAGTCTTAGTTGCTAATATCTTTAACGTTTTGAATTATCAAACCATAAAGGAAATCCTATTATGTCTTCAAAGTCTCTTTTTCCCTCCCTTTAATGAGGAAGAGTAGTTAAATGAGCATTCCGCTTAATTCCTAATATACTTGGGAGCTAGCTGTTCTATGAGTGACTGGATATAAGAAAGGCGTGGACTGCTTAAGTTTAGATATATCATGCCACATATTTTCACAAATGTATTATTGAAGAATCAGTTGTAAGCTAATGATGCAACATACTTCCATGAAATCATAATCTGCTGTCCTGTGGGATTTTATTTTATTATTTTTTAAATTATTATCTTAATTTTTTTTTGGTAGAAACGTAATGCGAAGAAGTCAGAGAGCGAGAAGAAATATTATGCAGAGAAGAAATATGTCTGGTGATTAGCTCGAAGTACAGATGTGCATGTGAAAATAGCCCATGGAGTATTCACACACTTTCTGCCTCCAGCATCGACTATCTTAGGGTTTTCTAGTTGTTGTAAAGGGGGCAAAAACGAAAAAAGAAAAATAGAAAAAGCAAAAAAGTAGAGATGTCCAACACTTATTTGGACAGGAAGAGGCGGAAATTGGATAGAGGCTCATCTGTTATTTATCTTTATTTTTGATGTAGTGCATTGATTTAGATCAAAATTGTTTAACATAATTCTAATTATGTTTGCATTTCCCAAACTCTTTTATCTCCCTGAATGGTCTGCTTATTTTCTCATACCCGGTCTCTTTTAGTTTTATGGGTAATTTTCTCATTCTATGTTGTTTCTGCAAACTCTTGTTCATACTCTGTTTTTGGTAAAGTTTTTCTTTATGCTTGGCATATTGCTGGTATCAAATGATCATTAATTGTCATTGTTCCACATAAAAATGAGGATCCGTATTGTTACTAAGCAGGTCATCTATATGATTATTCTATTCCCCCCTCAATTCTTTCAAATGTTTATTTAGGATCAGTTGGTATTCCACTCGATAGAAAAAATCCATCATATTAGCTTCACTGAACAGACTAGGGTTTTCCCAGACTTGCCTCGTTGGCAACCTAGATTTGAGTTGGACCTTCCAAGGTTTACGATATGGGTTCAACTCAAACCCACATGGCTCATGAACCCAGGTACTTCTCTAAATTATCGAGCTAGCACTACAGGTACTGTTGGAGCCAATCATTGGCCGTGGCATCGTTGTATCTTCAAACTTAAAGTCTGTAATATACTGAATATAAGCTTCAAGCATGTTATGCTCCAAAAGCCTGAAATGTGGCAACCTAGCTGCGCGTTTTCACACTGTAGAATAAGTAAAGACCCAAGCTAAAATCCACAAGGACAAAATATTTGCTAGATTCTTTTAATAGGAACCATCATAGTCATAATTTCTAATAGTAAAGCAAATAGGAGCCAAACTCCAGTTAATATATTACGTCTAAAATCAAGTAAACCGGAAAACATAAACTACCACATGCAGTTTTTAAAAACCATCATGATTGGAAACTAAGTTTATGGTTCATATTTATTCTATCATCTTTAAATCACCATAAAAGTCCAAATTGTTATCCTCTTGTTAATCGCCATAATACAGATCAAATCCAAGATCGGCATAAGGCCCTAGATCATCTGTAGAACCTATACTTGAAAAAGAAAAAATGTCCATGAGAGACGAACTATAGCCCAATATATAGTCAATACATATGTCCCTCGAAAAAAGAAAAATAAATCATTTTATTTAGTTTCACTCACCAAAATTTGATTTAAGTCTAAATTATTAAAACATCTCCCCTTAGCTTAAGTAGTTTAAGAGTAGTTAGGTAATTAACTAAAACCCACTTTTTATATAATTAAGATAGTTACTATATTACCCTTACTCCTTTTAAATAACTTGGAGGCCAATCTAATTGGAAACCTTATTTTATTCTTTTATAATCTCCTCTTTGAATTTTAATTACTTTCAATTACTTGGGTTGTTTCGGTTAGTATTGGATTTCTAGAGATTCCAATATGAGATTTGTTGAAAAATAAATCCTTTTATTTACTTGGGTTGTTTCAACTATTATTAGAACTGTTCTAGAGATTTCAATGTGAGAATTATCGGATTTAGATGATTTTGAATGTAAATTTGAATGTTTTTAGTATTCTTGATTTATTCATGTAAAGATTCAAAATGCTCATTATTGGGCAAGTGTTTGACCTTATAAAGACTAGTAGATTAATTGTTTATATACTATCATGATATAATTTTCTAGAAATTTGAATATATATTTAGAGATGATTAAAGGCATTCAATGTGCTCATGACTATTGATGGGAAATTTTAGCACCATGGACTACCAAGATCCATTTCAATCTCAACGAACCATGGGCCAACTAACCATAACCCATGACTACTCTAACGAAACTTAGGTCTTAACCAAGGAGGACTAGTCATGGTCGAGTTGACCTCGATCGTCCTTAACTCCTCGACTTAGTCCAATTGAGTCATCGATCCTTACACCATAATTAGAATAGAGGTATCTACACCATAGGCGACCTTAGATCTCAATAGTCCATCCGATAAGCTTAAACCATTGGCACTGGTGAACAATGTGATCCTTGTAACACCATATAAGGGGGCTTGGTAAGAATGCCTAAAATATCCATATTGCATGTATACCTATGATATGAAGACCACCCTATAAGTTAGAGATTGTAAAACTCTAAGTTTTTTACCATACATAATTTTATTATATACTTTTATTTAATGTAAAATATCTATGGTGACTAACAATCCATAGTTCACCAAAATCACAAAAAGCATGAATCACCTATCAAGCAATAAGAAAATATGTCTAAATTCCAACAGCCATAAAACTACTAGACACTTTAAAGGTTTAATTCAACTATCAGCCTTCTACTTTCTCGGCTTGATGGAGCACTCTATACTTAAGTCCTAGTGTAACCACAACTTTATAATATCTACAAAAGAAACTATTGGGGAATAAGTTATATCTAGCTTAGTGAGTAATCCCTCCTATCATATCATCAAGTAATAACAAGTTTTTTACCAAATATATTAACGCATGTACAAGCATATGGAATGCAAATAATATATATAATTGATCGATAATTGCATACAACATGGTTTTATGCCCATCTTTACTTGTCTGAGAAGTATTTAGGCACATCAACACTGGAGCACCAGCACTTGATTCTAATATAAGATCTATGGTCCCTTAATTCTCGTACTCATAATGCATCCTAGGTATGGTTGTGAGGAGCTCACATAATCTCCCTCACCCCTAAGAAGTAACATAATTGGGCTTTAAGTAGAAGGCAGCATAGATACCAAAGGCCAAGGTAAAAAGATGTCTTATGAATTTGTACAATAGAAAATATGCATAAATACTTTATATGGATCCATCATGCATGATCTCTCATATTACTACGTAGTGTTGATGCCCTTACTCATCAATGTAATAGGATGCAATGCATGATAGGTTATTAGGAGTCAAATAGTTATTAAGTTAGGTTTACTGGTGACTAAACAATATATTGTAGACACTTTAAAATCCTATTAGTGAACTAATGTAGTGAACAAGAAGCATTTAGATATCTTATGATATTTTATCAAGCAATAGCAACCAAGAACAAACACAAACACATTCCCCATAATTCCCTTAAGCAAATTAATTTTTATTCATCATATAAGTTTTAGTGCTCTACACTACAAGCAAAAGCGAGGTAAAACGACGGTAAGAATACTTGACTATTGTCTACAAACCCTAGTAATCCTTAGTAGTATCAATGTTCAAATCTAAATCACCTAAAGGGTATAATTATAGTAAGTAATAGATATTTACTACTCTAAGATTCTACCTTAATTCTCTATATTAGTTGATTTTTCCTTATTTTGTATTTTGGTCATAAATTATTTGTTTTAAATTCAATTTTCATGTTAATATGGTTGATTTCTATCGTTTTTTGTGATGGGTTCCATTTAGGTTAGATTAGACTGACAATATTTCAGGTTAGGCAAATTAATTTTGTTGGTTAAAGGTTGTTAATTAACTCTTAAGGGTTTTGGGCCTAAAGTCAAGACTTGGTTGGTGAGCCTTCTTTATGGTTTTTTAGGCCTTTATTTAGGGGTTTTAAGTGAAATTTTCAAAATTATCTCTTAAAGTTTTTTTTTTTTATTGGGCCTTAGGTTCACTTTCATGGGATAAATTGGACCTTTTTTTCTATTTTCTTGTTGTAAGTTCAAGTTAGGCCGATGAGGGATCTTCTAATTGTCTTATTAAGCTTGTTGTGTTTCTAATTTACTTTAAGTTTTCTTAAGTTGCTGTTCAAATTCTTTTTGTTGAATTATGAGCTTCAGTTTAGACCCAACTTTCACTTTAGGGCCTTAAGCCTAACTTTGTATTCTTTCAGGCCTTGATTCCTTATGAGCCTTTAAAATACTCTAATTTTTAGTGTGTGTCTAAGTTTAGTAGTTATTCTTCATTAGGCTTTTAATCAAGTATTTAAAGTTTAAATCACATTTTAGGCTTATTTAAGCTTCTAACCTAACTTTAGCTTACTGAACTTTGTTAATTAAGTTGTAAATCTTATTTAGCACTAATTAATCATGTAATTAAGGTAATAAATTAAAATTTGCAGCTCATTGTACTTCCAAGAAGTAGCAGCCAAGGGGTTTAATGGGGTGGTTCCATTTTATTTTCTTGAAAGTGCACCTAAATGCACTTATATCTTACCTAAATCGCTTATTACACTATATTTGATTAGAGATTACCATGAAACTTCAAAATAATATGAGAAAATACACTAGGTAAGGGTTGCATGCTTTTGTTTAGGGGTTTCAAGTTGCCTTCTTTCATTTTTCTCAAGATATCTTATAAGTTCTAATGGTTAGACATCAAGAAATAGTAAAGCTAAGTTCATCACACTAAAGAGCTACATGGACATATATATGAACTTACTTGTTACATGTATGTAAAGGAAATATCTTTAATACTGTTTCTAATTTCTAAATTCTAAGAAAATGGCACTAAACTTGCTATGAAATGGAGTTATAGCATATGTTACCTAACCTTTAGGAGATCGGTTAATGAAGTCCTAAACCCCATCCTTTCTTGTGTTTATCATGAAGTGGTGGGAGTTTTTGGTGGTTGTATATGCCGACAAGGAAGGGAAAAGAGGGAAGAAGGCATAGGATGTGGTGATTGATGATGGCATGTGGTGGTTAGGGTGGAAAAGTGGTTGACTATAGTAGTGTTGGTGGTAGCTGAGAGTAGAAATGAAGGGAAGAAGGTAGTGGTTTTGGGGGCTATTTTTAAAGAGGATTTCTTGAGTGTTTTTAGGGGGTAGAATGAAAAAGGAATAAGGATTGGGGATGGTCAAAATTTTAGCACAATTGAGAGAGGAATAAGTATGTATGTAGCAAAGGTACTTAATTTTGGCATTGTAAGGATACTACTTTATAGCACTTTAGGAATGTTTGTAGCGTAAACGATTTATGCTATTGATTTGTCTCCTTAAAGGACAATGTCCTTTAGCCACTAATTAAGTATTTTGGCATCATTCCCTGAATGATCCTTATCTATATTTTAATCCCTTAATGATCCTTATCCATTTGTTAATCATGATGCATTAGGGTTGGTTACTGGACTAAGATGTAATTAGCGTAATTAATTGTGATCAAGCATATTAAGCTTAATTTTGGGGCTTTATTGAGTTAAATAATTAAATCATTGACCTATATTATCTAATTGTTAGGTTTCTTAGTACTCGAAGCCAATTGGGGTTATCAAATCATGCATAAGATTAGAGCTTCAAGGTTATCGAGCAATTAATGAAATTGTTTATGATTAGCAAATAGTTTGGTAATATTATTAAAATTCATAGTTGAGTTAGGGTTTTAGATGGCCTATTAAGGTCTTATAGTTGTTTTAAGGTTTCTCACGGATTAGGATTTTTAGAGTTTTACACATACGATTAGGGTTTTAGGGAAATTAAGTGATTAGTCTAAGATTAGATAATAGATTTACTATTTAATTAGAGTTCAATTGTTAGATTAGGGTTTTTGACACTAGATTAGGGTTTTAGAATCATTTTAAGGGTTTTCATGTATTAGGGTTGTAATTAAGGTTTTAGAGTTCGACAATCCATTTAAGGGTTTAAGTATTCATTTTAGAGTTTCGAATTCATTGTTGGGGTTTTTTATATTAATATTCATTTCTTTCTTAAGATACCCTTTATCTATTTTAAGGGACTCTCATAAGCTTTGACTATGAGTACCTTTTCCCTTAAGGATTGGGGTTCGTTTCATTAGATTGATTTAAGGGTTAACATTATTTATTGATATTCATTTATAGGATTTTAAGGCTTTAAGTGTAAGGGTCAAACTAAGGTTGAGTCTACCATCTTAGGTTTTTGGAGTTTGAGTTAGGGCCTTTAAGTGTAACATATCAGGTTTAGGGTTAGTTATCTTAACAACACTAAGAGTATTTTCATGAAATCTTATTAACTTCTGACACCTTATTTAGAAAACTTGTGAAGCTTAAATTCTACCTCCTTACAATAAGTTTCATCCTTGAAACTTGATGATAACAATCTCTCATCCTAAAATCTTATGGTACCCTTCACTTGAACATATGAGACCTTAATTCTTGGTTCCACATCATGCATTCTTATATATATATATCATGATAAGTTCAAAAATCTCCTTCTGGATTACATTTTCCTCTTATATTATTAGTGCTTACTCCTTAAAGTTCCTTGAAAAGTCACTTAGTTACCCCTTGTATGGCTTACTTTTGGGGTACTGATAAGTGTATAAATGTACATATTTTATAATTAATTTTACAATAATTTTATAATATTTTCTAGGTATTTGTAATGAATTTGATGTTTTATCCATTTATGTTTTAATTTCAAGCTTCATTTAATTGATTTGAAAAGATTGATAATTTTAAACTAAGTTTCAAAAATTTTGAAAATATTTTGGATGAGTTTTGAAATATTAAAAAGTACTACATTGATGAATAATGGTTGTACAAGGAAATCACAAGCAAAGGAGCAAGAAAATGAATGAGAAATTGGTGTCTAAACAGGACCACCTCTAGGATCAAGGCCATGGTCTTGGGTGTGATTCTTCCACTTGTATTTTGCAACTTTTGAAGTATAGAAAGACCAGTGATCCTATGGCATGGTGATGTAATGCCTTATGAATCTTTTATTTTTTGATAAATTTAAAGTCAAAAAGTTGCTTTACATGTATTCTTTTATCAGAAGGCCTTATAAACACAATTAGATACAACTTTTATCAATATAGCTCATTCTTATTCCTTTCATTCAATTAGCACTTAAGAACATTTTTTAGAGTAATTTTATCTTCTCTTTGGAATTCAACATCAAAAGTGATAGGCAGTATTTGATCTTAAGATAGGGTCTAGACCTCCTCCAAATTCTATATTCATTCCCTTTCACTTATTCTTGATGTAGATATTGTGTACTTATTATTTCCTGCATGCTTAATTAATATCGTATATTGGATTATTAGTTTATGAATTATGCTTATTGTTAAAAGTCTTTAATTCCCTAATCAAGCCAATAAATATTTTGATTCTATTGGAATACGTGTTAATTAGAATTGCATGGTAAGACCTTTTCTAATTGTTTACTATGAATTAGATGTTTTGGATTAAAAAAATGACATAATATATTCCCTTTAATTCAATTAAGGTTTAGGAATTAGAGAGGATTAATTTAGTTTATCTCTTATTTAGTGATAGAAATAATAAATTGATTAATCTTGGGTATTACTTCATGAGAAGGAATTTCTAAGGCTTAATTGCTTTAAAACTAAACCTATTAAAGATATTTAAGTTAACATTAACTGATATTTCTAATTATGTAGTTGCAATTGAATCTTTGAAGATGTCAAACATCCCAAATTATTTATTTTGTTAATTTAGTTTTTAGAATTTAATTATTTCTATAAACTCTTTATTTTATTAGCTAAGATTTTGATGTGACTAATACTATTAAAAATTAGACATCATTCTCTATGAGTTCAACTTGATTCTCACCAGTTTTATTATTGCATACACAACCTAGTGCACCTGTTAGTAAAAATACGCTTTTGTTACAAAACATAATGTTGTAAAAAGTAAAGTTAAGTGTATTAAGTTTTTAGTGTCATAGTTGCAAAATGTGTTGTGCTAATTTTAGTATTTAAGATTATCTAGAACTAGGTGTCTTGTTTTGTTTATTTTCTTTTAGTTTCTTTTTTATTATACCTCCTTTTTATTTTGTTTTGTAGGCACTTCTTTGAAAGATCGTTTGAGCATAAGATGGTTATGGATGATTAATGCATATGACCTTTTCCATCATGTTGTAATGCAAAGCTTCAAGCACAAATCCTTTTTTTCCCACAACATGAGGACGAATCACTATATAAGGTGTGGTTAAGGTTTCATGATTTGATGAATAGATGTATGACGATACTCTTACTTGGATTCAATTATTAGTATTTTATGATGGAATTAGGTATTGTGATAAACTTAGAACTAAAGTTGCTATTGGAGAACCATTGACAAATATGCCAATGATGGAAGCATTTAAATTAATTAACAAGGTTGCATATTGTTAATATGACAAATGACTTCCCTTTGTAAATTTTGTGATCCTAGCTCAAGAGAAGAATATTGAGAAATTTTTAGGAGTTTTGGAGTAGAAGTGGGAAGAAATATATGCAAGATAGAGTCAATTATCTGAAACTTGGAGATTCAATTAATATAGGTGCTAGAGCTTTTCACCACCATATTAGTGGTTGTAAAAGAAAACTAAAAAGATTCTTGTGAAAAGAAGAAGGAATTAAATCCTTCTAAGTCTACTAAAGATGAGGAAAAACTAGAATGGTCGGTATCTAGAGATTCACAAATTGGTCATAGCATTCAAGTAGTGAAAGAGGTGAAGACAAAAGAAAAACCAACTTAGGAAATAGTAGTTGAGAAGCTTACCAATGTGTCCATAAAGGGGTTTGAAAGATTAGAGTGACTTCGGGAAGCATTATGGGTTCACACTTTCAAAACTCACTCTAAGGAGCATTATGAACTCACACTAACTGAATCCCCAAAGCATTAAGGGTCCAAATATTTAAGAATGACTTTATGGGGCACATAGGTCCACATTTTTAGAAAACAACTTTAGGGGTCTAATTTCATATACTCACTAGATAATCATCCATAGCTAAAATGCATTCGAGTCAGTTGAATAAAATTATATGTAGCTTATTGGTAACAATTGTAGCATTTAGTTATTTTAAGTGGCATATGGTTTGGCTTCGGCATATGCATTGTATGAATTTATGTGATAGATTGTCATTCATTGAGTTTTTACTTATGCTATTTGGAAGAACTTTTTTTTTTCCTAGGTTATCATAAAAGTTGCATGAAGAGTAGGAAAGAATACAATCAAGCCTTATGTTCTCGTTATGGGTATGTAGCAAATGGTGGTTCCTCTTGTTTCTAGGTGTGATGCAATCTTTGCATGATGTAGTACAAAATGATACAGCTTTTGATACATTATAGTATGCCTACAAATTAACAAGTTTTAACTTTTTAAAATGGTATATAATTTCATTTAAATTTGGAGAGAATATAAAGTTAATCATATGAAACCAATATGCAATATATATTTATGTAACAAATAAGAGTATTCAAACCATACCTTAAATGATTTATATTTAATATGCCAATTGTGATAATCTAACAACTATATCATTATTTCTATTGTACACATTTACATTGGAATCCATGCATAGTGTGTGTTTTTGTTTTGTTTTGTTTTTTTTTAGAAAAAGATGCCAATTATATTATAGTAAATATGTACAATGCAAAATTTTCACCATGCTAATGAAGAACTAGAGTTGACAACTCTAGAGGTACATTACTTGCTAGTAATGGAGATATTAACTCCATTAAAATTATTTAGAGATTTCCTCTCCTTAATAAAACTAAAAGAAGACAAGTCTTCATTTAATAAGCTTAGAAAAAACGTAGGCAAAACAAAAATTTCAATAGTATTACCTCCCTCCATTTGTATCAATCCTACAAGAGCATCAACTATACCATTGGTTCCTTTGGCAAAGCCTTAATTTTCCATTAGCATAGATGGGAGAGCTTTCCCCTACATACCATAAGAACACTATTGAAAGGAACTTAGTGATTGAAATTTTCAAAAGAGAAACAACAACTCTTGAGTCAATGCAAATTTTGAAAGATAATAAATTTTCCTACTGCCACAATTCTCGGGCTACCTAACCATGGTAGGTGTTCTATATCGTATAAAAGACCGATTATTGGTTCCCCTTCCAATTGACGACCTTTTCTACGACATATAAGGCTATTACTATGATTATCTACCCAAGGGTATGCAGATAAAGATAATATCATAACATAGCTTTATATAATGTAAAATTTATAATACATTACAGCTATTGTCATATTACAGAACTTATAGTTTCAAAAAACCATTTAACATTCTATGAAGGATAAAGTTCTTGAACTAACTACTATATAATATTATACATATCATTATAAATCTATAACAAAGTAATATTGTACATAGTTCGCTCTTCTCTTATACTTACATTCATACCCTAAAACACTAAACTAACCTCGGGTATGCCTTAACCAAGGGTAATGAACAGGTCCTCCTACAACAAAAGTTTACCAGGGTGTAAGGTTACTAAGCTTAGTGAGGTATCCCTCTACCATACAAACAAGCAAGTTATATAAACATTTATTAAAACATATGTATACATGTTCATACAGTATGCCACTCAAACACATACAATAGATTGATATTGTATGCAACTTAGATTTAACGCCCTCTAAAGTTAAGGTTACAGTAGATCCGACACTAATTAAATCTATATATTATACTTGAATTCATTTCACTAGTGAACTCTATATTTCGTATTCAATTCAAAACAATTAGATGTTAGTTGGTTTTGATCAAAAATTAAGTTTTAGGTATGATTATGAGTGGGCCTCCGCAATCCGCACTTACCTTTAAATGGAGACCTTTAGACTTAACTGATAGCTAAGCAATTGGCGCTTTCAACGCTTAATAATCTCACGGGCCAATGTAAGGTTATATTGTATGCATGCACCATACTAAAATATTATAATAAAAAATTATTAACCTCCGTATAGCCTCTCATTACCTCCATGTGATGTAATAGTTGAAATTAATTATGTAATGCATGTTTATGCATGATTTGATTTATTTTATTCAAGTCTGATATACTTAAGTTCAATTATTATATGACTAACCAAATTTACAGATAAATCAATTCCTATTGAATTTACTATGCAACAACAAAATAAGTTATCATATTTCAAGATAATGTCACAACTTATCAAGCAATACATTCACATGCATAAATTAACCTCATACATCATTCAGTTATTAATAACTATTAATATTCATTAACTATAAGCATAAACATGTATAGAATACTGACTATGATGTTGGTCAAGCATAGTAGTAATCCTCGGGAAAGTCGATATCTGCATCGGCATCATCTATTGATTAGGAAATTAGAAAGATGATGAGTATCTAAGTAAACTAAGTATCTTGTGTATCTATTTATCTAAATCTATTTATATTTCTATCAAATTTCCCTAGTTCAACCTCTTTTGGTAAACGTATGTAATTTTTTTGTTTTAATTTTATTATTTATAAACTTATAATCAATTTTTATTGTTTTCAAGCATATGTTTACATAGCAAGGTTCGTTTTGGACGTTAAAACCTCTATTTTTCGAGAAAAGCTTAAATTGCTGAAAATTTAATTATTTTGACTCAAATACTTTTATTTATTAATTTTTGAGTTTTCTTTATTATTTTATGATTTAGTTAATTTCTAAATTTTATATTTTTGTGATTTCTTATTTTTATCTTTAATTTATGTAGTCTTCATTATTTTCTTATTTTAAGCTTAATTTACTATTTATTGTATTTTGTTATTATCATTAATTAACTTGATTAATTTTATTATTATTCTTGAATTATTTTGAAGTTTTTATTTTAATTATTTAATTAGAACTAAATTGCTGACGTGACATTATTTTAGTAGTCCATGTGGCATTTAATTAAGTTTTCATGATTTTTTTTATATTTCTTAAACTTTATATTATTATTAGTATATTTATATATTATTATATTTAATCAATTAATAGCTTATGGGTCTTAATTATATATTATGAGTTTCGGCCCATTATAGGTATATAATTATATATATAAATACTTACATGTTTATGTACTTACATGTATTTTTCATTATATCATTATACTTAATATGTTAATGATTATACTCATACTTAACCTACTTAATACATATACCTATACATGTATACATATGTGTATCTATACATGTGGCCATACGTATGTACACATATTTATGCATGTACTATACTTTTATTATATGTATTTATGTACTTGTATATATATATGTACACGTATTTATACCTAAGTTTATTTGTACTTTTATACATGTATATTTATACATATTTTTTTATATTTTCTTAGTATAGTTTTCTAAGAATCTTTAATGTACATAACATATGTACACATTTATCTATTCGGTTTTGTACATATACATATAGAAAATTAGTATTCCTTTCATATACAAGTTTATGTACCTATTATATATATATATATATATATTCTTACCTTATTTACGTATATATGCATTTACACAATATGTTCTATCATTGTATATATATATATATATTTCATACTTACATAAACTATATAATTACATATATGCATTTAATTAGGTATATAGAACACATAAATGTTTTCACATAATTTGAATATGTGTAGATAGTTGTATATAACTATTAAGAAGAAGAAGCATATTTAGCATCAAACATAGATATTTAAAGTCTATATACTAATATACATACTAAATATATTTAGAATGGAAATATGAAAAAATACTTAAAATAAATACATGGTGCATAATTTATACAAGAAAACTAATAATACTAACAAATAAAGTTAGCACCTTGATTTATCTTAATACGTATATGTGTTGAGGATTTCTTCTTGATCCTTGTTAGAAATGGATGGAAGGTACAAAAGTTTTGAGAGAAAATTATTTTTTGGGAAATGGAGATGAAGGAGAGAGAGAAGGGTGGCAGTTGGTTTGTGTATAAAATATACATGTACAAATGTGTATTATAAGTGGTATTTTGTGGAGTTTTCTAGCCCCTTTCCCCCTACCCTCTTAAGTGTCATGGCCATAGGAAAAGAAATGGAAAGGAAAAAAGAAAAGAAAAAAAAATAAGATAAAGGAATTAAAAGTATGTGCTAAGAGGATTTAATGCATTGATAAGGACATGTTGACTTAGTCACACTTTAACTTGGTCAAACGTAAACTTGGTCAACTCCTTGAATATTTTATATATTATATATAAATAATTTGGAAATAAGAAGAAAATAAAGAAAAAGGTAAAGTAAGAGGGAAAATAGAAAATCAAATATAATAAATCAGTAAAACATATATTAGAATTTCTTTACACATTTCTAATCCTATAAATAAAATTTAGAATAATAATTAATACAATTATAAAGTAAATTATAAATCATGTTATTAATATTTACTATATATTGTCTAAATAACCAATAACATCTAAATTAACATAATATTAACTTATTTATATAAATATAAGGTTGATATTAATTATAAAATAATATTATAATTTTTAATAAATTAATGTAGTATTTTTATATTTATGAGTATTTAGGAGTTATCTCTAATCTTTCGCTAGCAATTTGATGCAATTCAACATATTATTTGATTATTTGGTTCAACCAGGATTTTATCATCTTCGTAACATATTGGTACATTGAATACATTTAGTAGATTAAAATTTAAGTCTTAGAGTTTTTATTGTTTTTAGGTAGAATCTTTAGTATTAACTTATATCTAAGGTTTAAGATATTTATCTGCGATTAGGGTTTCAATTAATATTTTAAGGTTTTTTTTACTATGGTAATTTAAAGTTTATAATTTAAATAAAGTTTTTAATTTATACTGCCTTATTAACTTATAAAGTTATTTAAATTATCTAGATTCAGTTTAAGATTCACACTACAATTTGCAGGGTTGACACCTACAAACAATAAGAAACACCCCATTAAACTCCCCATAGCTCAATGGTCAACATGTATGATTAGGTAATCTTTTCTGCAAAGCCAAACATCCATTTACCATTATGATCTCTTACAACACCTTCAATGGAAGATTAGTTGGTAGAAGCTAAAACTGACCCATTAGTATTAAGCTTAACCTAATCTATGTGAGGAGTGGTCCATGCTAAATTTATTTACTCAATACTATATATGGTTTTCCCTTTCTTGTAGTGAGACAAAAGTTTTATATGTTAAACTTCTTATTACATGGTTTAAGTTACTTGGCAGATTGTTTAGTTGATGAAATTTTTAATTACTTGAGGATTAGGTTTTCTATATCTTCTCACCAAAGACAAATTAATTAGGTAGTTGATAATTTTTTTCTTTTTTATTTTTCTGCTTTTGAGCAAGAGATGGTTGTTAACTAGTAAGATCTTTTTCTCTTAAATAGAAAATTTAGTTTAATCTACTTCAAAAACTATTGTTCTTCACAACCATCCTCAATTAAGCATGTGATGTCCCTAAATCCTCAAGAAGGGTTTAGGTACTATTCATGAATGTACAACAAAGGGTAAAAGTTGGATCTTTCATGTTTTTGGGTTTTAAAATAATAAAAAGAAAAGATTTTTATGATCTCCCAATTTTATGAGTGTTACGCCTTAAACAGTAAAGTAGTAACAATCCCATCATATAACTTAATCTAAAATAAAAGCTGATCTCACAGGCCATTGTCGTAAATAGAGCCTACGTACGACGAATACGACTCATAGGGTACTTGTTATAGGCAAAACCTATGGTATTCCCTTCAAAGTAAACACAAGAAAACCTATAGTACATAAACTCATATTTACATAACTATATTTACATCAAAAGTTTACATTGTACAAAGAAAAGTTTTGAAAGTTCATAGGTTCTAATACATATGTACAAACTTTATTAGAAAACTAGTAGTCGCTTAAGGTGATTAGTTAGTATTCTCAAAACACAGCATCAAAAGTGATCAGGTTTCGACAATCTTCATACTTTTCCTCACTCAGAACCCCTTACAAACTAACTTGTAGTTGGTTGTAATGCTGCATCTTTACTTCTAGTTAGTACTTACAATAGAATCTATAAGGATGTGAGCATAACTAACTCAATAAACAGGAAAAGTACAGAAGAGCACCATACAAACACAACTAAGATTATTATTTATAATGAAATGAAATGTACTTAAACATTTGCAACATCACATAATGTTATTCGTTTATTGTGAGGTTAAAAAAATTACATCCAATCTAACCCGGATTGAGGAGTTTTACTATGATTTAAATTAGACCAAACCTAAGGTTGTGCAATAGAGAATATCCTCCTCTCGAGACTACCTTCGAACTGTGACCTCTAACCTTGTTACGGCTACTTCTGTGTCACTTAGTTCGACTAAGGATAAAATAATCATTTTAGCTATTCTCATCAAACGGGTTGGTATTTGGTTTGATACACCTAATTGTTCCCTTAATGAGTTGCTAAGTATGTCCAGTTAAGTTAATAGTCAGATTTTTATTAGTTTCATTTAAGAGTAGCCAAATAAGATCACACAATCCAATACTATGAAATCATGCAAAATAGCATGCAAAGGAGTTCAACTCCTATCACAAATAAATTGTCAATCACATACGTATCATGTGCACATATAGCTAGCCTACAACTACAAACAAAAATACTCTTAAACATCCAGATACTTTAATATAGTATTCTAACAAGTGGTAAAGCTACGATCCTGACTTACTTGTATAGATGCTCACTTCGATGAGTCTTTATCATCAACGTTCCACTTACTTGGAAATCTTATATACCAAAACTTAGATTTAATTTTTGTAAGGTTTATGAAAACGTTAGGATTTTATCTAACTCTATATATTATTGGATAACTTAGTTGAAATACCATTTAAATAGTTATTTTAATGAAGTTACATTTATACATATACATACTTAAAGTATGAAATATAAATATATTTATACATATATTTAATTATTATAGTTTTATTATATAATATATCATTTCAATTGTAACAAAATATATATTTAATCAGTCAAATTATGTTTCAATTATAGAAAAGTCATCGTATTATGGTAGTTTTGTAATATTATAAAAATACCTATTTTATTATTTAAAATTGTTCAATTTTAACAAAATTAGTATCGTTGGGATCACATGAACATGACAGTATGTAATATGTGTTCTATTTCAAAAGACAACTTCTAAAGGATATTTGTAATCTTAATATACATATAATTTCATGCAACAAGTAATATTGCATTAATGTCATATTATCTAAATAAAGTACATTTTTATAGAATTTTCAAATAGAACATGATAAAATACATATTTTCTATCCTTAACACGTATATATCCTAATTCGGGTAATATAATGCTACATCATATACTAAAAAAAAATGTAATCATGTTAGAACAGAGTAAATATAATTATGATTTAATCAAATAATTAACATATTTCATCCTAATATTACTAAAACATGTCTTGGTTAGTAAATTAAGCCATCTAACTAGGAAAATTCCTAATAAATAACTAAAATTATCAAATAATTCTAAAAAAATTCCTATAAACTCAAAAAAAAAAATGGTATTCAACTAGAAACTTGTTTCATGTAATCAAGGTTATTACCTAAATATGCAAAATTATGTTTCTAATCTTAAATTTCGATTAATTAGGCAAATAATATCATTTTCATACAAAATAATTTCCAACATGTCCTAATATTATTAAAAGTGTCGAAAATTCATCAGATGTCATTTTCATCAATTATTTTTATAAAAATCAATTTATTTCAAAAAATTCCAAATTAGCAATTTTTAGAGTAAAAAATACATAAACACTAAATATGTATGAAATCAAAATCGAGCTACATACCAATAAACTAAGTGTAATATAGATCCTACATAAAATTTTGAGCTCAAAACAATATTATTTAATATATTTATTTTTAATTGAAAATTCAAGTGAACAGTGTAATTTCTTAAGGAAGTATATAAAATAATTAAAATTCACAAAAATAAAATTACAACATGAAATCATACTAAAAATAACCTAAGGATAATTTTTTTTTTTCATAATTTAACAAATTTATTTACTACTTTTATAAAATTGGTGAAAAATAAGGTAGAAACTCCAACTTGTCGTTCATCGGAGCTTCGATGGGTCGTGATTGATGGGGGTGTGTCGGTAGTGCTAAGCGGTAAGTGCTCTGGTAAGGGTTGATGGGGTTCAACAGCAGATCGCCATTTGGGTTGGGAACCGTCTTAGGGCAGTGGTTACTTTATTTTTTCTTATTTTTATATAATTTTTTTTTTAATTTTCTCTAATTGTGCTAAGTTTCTAAAATGTCAAAAAATGAAGCTTGATGTCCTATTTATACTAAATTAGGCCGGCTATAAATTTCTTAAGAGTTAAGGAAATTATTTTATATTTCTTTTACTTTTCCTTTCACACTTTCCTAAGGAGGAGGTGTCCAATTCTTTCTATTTTGCTTTTTGAATCAGCAATAGAGTTGATTTGAAGCTGCCATGGTAATTCTCAATCAAATCCAGATTTTTCCCTACTTTTTAAATGATTTTTATTAATATTTTAGTGAAATTTTGATATTTTAAGTATATTATATTAATATTTAGTGATTTTGTTAATGTACATGTATATATCTTAGATACTTGATGCATATAATGAATAATCATATCTATTTAATAATGTTTTACCCATGTTATTAACTTTTAGAAGATATTTTCTTTTAAATTTTTTTAATTTAACACTTATTTTATACATCTTTAGGTTTTCAATTTATGCAATATTTATTTACTTTTATAACTTCAATAATTTATCTTTACTGCCTCAATATATTTCAAGGATTGGATTTAAGGATTCTAACAAGTTTTATGCTATATTAAATAATTATACCTTTAAGGCTAAAATTAAGGTTTTATGAAATTATTTTTAAAATCCAACTTTATTAGGTTACTTCTGCTAACTTCTTTAACCGCATCATAAAGTTTAGATTCAATCAAATAGGTTTTCCTTAAAACCCTAAATTTAGGTACAGTTGACATAAATGCAACTTTAGTGGCTTACAATGAGAATAAAATGATATAAAAAAGGATATAAATAACAATTGAATTACAACTCAAGCTTTAAATTAGAAAGAAGTTTTAAAATTCCAAAATTGATATGACCTATAGTATATGGAATTCAAAAGGTGTAACGTCTCACCTCTTAAGGCATTACATAAACTTTTTCTCGACATTTGGTGCTTGAGAGATGGTTCATTATGCCATCTCTACGTTAGAGATAAGTTAACCTATAATGCATCTATCAACTTAACTTCCAAAAACATATAAGACCTTCAAAACTTCTCTTTATTAACTTAATAAATTATAGCAGAGAACTTTTACAATGGTAAGCGAAACTTAGAGTATCACATTCAACTTTACTATTGAATTCATATTCCAATCAAAAGGGTACAATTTTACATTTAGAATCTTTATATTGAAAATTACAATGTAAAACAATAATCATCATGCAAAACTGCTAACTTCCTTAAACTTGATTCAGAGTCCCGTAGCTCATTGTTGTCAATTACCTAATCTAACTTCCAACTCAAAGCTTGCTCTATCTTTAGTATCAAAGGTTAAATAAACTATTTTCTTGACTCAAGTTTCGAGCTAAGTAAGCAAAAACTAAAACATTTATATATTATAACTAAGTATACTGAAGAATATATGATACCAAATAATAATAGTATGTACCTATATGCAACTATGACTAAGTATCCTTAATCACATATCAATAACCCATCGTAGAAAATCAATAACCCAACATATCTTGGTATCAAATTTATAGCAAACACATGTGCAACCATTTATTTGTCGCATAGATGCCATGCTAATACATGTGACATACACTAATGTCGATAACCTAGCTGAGCCTAGCTTCTCATCCGATTGGTTGACATAATCAGGTTATCTAGAAAAGCAATTCAAGAACCCAACCAAAAAACCAGCACAGATTACAATAACCAACTAACCAAACCTAACAAAGCTGACCCCTTTGGTAGTCGAAATTTGTTAAGTAATGCAATTATATGCTTGAAAAACTTGCCTAGTGATATCTACATTTTGGAAAACCTAACTTGTAGGTCCTTTTTGTGTCAAGTCATGCCATGATGCATCAACTAGTACATTTAGGTGAAGCAAGTTTGAATCTCTAGTCATATAATATGAATAAGTTAAACCCAAACTAGTCATTAGCCTAGTAACTATACAATTTGACAATAAATATGGCATAGAATAGATACCACAAAGTGATCACAAGCCTAGCCTAGCATTCATTCCATAACTCATTAGTATACTTAAGCATCACCACTTTACTTAGAAATTATCTAGTCACATGGAGTAATCAAGTCATAGGTTTAACAAGAACAACTAAATGTACCCATGATACATGAAAACAAAACATCCATCCATTATAGATAAAATAACATATGCTCATTGACATCCTTAGTAATAATTGACAATAAGCTTAACCAAGATACATTCCAAGCTCTTATCAATCCATCAACAAGAATAACATGCATTTACGAATATCTAAGACAATAATTTCATACTAAAGTTAAAGATTACCAATATCTAAATAGCAACTTATCATGTAAAGAATTAATCTATCATAATAATAACTTAAAACCATAATATTCACTAAGTAAATTTCACATGTAAATGATAAGCAAGCAAGTGACCTATGTTCTCAACCACTACATACACACAAAACAACCAAAGAGTAGTAGTCACCTAAACCATTGCATATCCCAAAATCTAATATACCTATGTTCACCTATCTAGTAAGGTAAAGTGAATAAGAATGCTCCCTTTTGTTCTAGTTCGATTTTGTGTTATCATAATTATATAATCAATCTAATTACTAATCAATTAATTTAGTTATTCCTAGTTTGTTATTCCTATTTTTAGTAAGTTACTTATGCCTAGGATTTATGAATAGATATCTTTCTTTAAGAAAGTACACATCTTAGATTTACCTTCTAAGTTACCTTTTAAATCATCCTCTAAGTCAAATTAACTTAAGATTCTTAACAGAACATCCTCTAACGTACCTTCTAAGTC
Source organism: Lumnitzera racemosa (assembly GCA_024138005.1). Taxonomy (NCBI): domain Eukaryota; kingdom Viridiplantae; phylum Streptophyta; class Magnoliopsida; order Myrtales; family Combretaceae; genus Lumnitzera; species Lumnitzera racemosa. Next base: position 50,903,828 of record JAMXBC010000007.1, read on the forward strand.
CCTACTAATTAGAAATCTTATCCAGGTACCATTTGATTCAATCCTTGGGAAATTATTTATATATAACTAACCTAATAAAGCCTCTGAATTATCCGATGAACTACCTTTTATGTTAGCCTATTAATGTGAAATCTTAATAAACTCTACATAACACTAATTCCCTAACAATTTAAGATTTGATTCCTTAGAAAACTTACTCTAACACATGCAAATGAATGTAGTATTGTTATACTTACTCAATATGACTTATGTCTATATTGGTTGGTAACTACTTTCCATCAAAACACTGATTTAGTATTATATGGATATCACAAATGTCATCAAATTAAGTACCAATTATCAAATGAGTAAATAATTACCTGTTATTCACCATTTATGTATTTATTAGCGTATGAATCCAATTAGTTCCACAACAATTAACGTAATGTCACAAAATTATGCATAAAATATAATCAAGTACTTACCTTGATGTAAGTAAAGCCTTTAGTGGTAGTTAGCTATGTCAGATATGCAAAAGGTATGTTTTGTCATTGCCACCTGTTTTCTTCAAACTTTTCCTTAAATTTTCTTTTCAACTTCCTTTTTGAAAAAAAGTTCCCCCCCCGCCCCCCCCCCCCCCCCCCCCCCCCCAAAAAAAAAAAGAGCTTTGGGAGTAATTTTTAAGCTTCGTTTGGTTCATGTTTTTAGTATCTTATTGGCATCTACTCAAATCTTGCTTTTGGTAAAAAATAAGACATGAAAAAGATGAAAACATAATTTCATATATAACCTTTTTTTCTAAAATTTAAAAACTAACATGTCTCTATAAAATTGAATTTATTCACTATTTATTTTATTTATATTTACAAAAACATCAACTAAAATAACTATTTCTAATACATGAAATATATTTTTTCAAATCTTCTCTCTTAAAAGTATATGAATTTTTATTCTAACTCTGATACTCTAATCATCACTTTCATCATGATTATGAAACAAAAACAAATAAGATAGTTTTCTAAACATAATTTTTTAAACAAATACAAATTGGATACAAAATAGATATAGATAAGATACAAATGACAAAAAGACAATCTAAATAAGACCATAGTTGCTTTGTTTGTGAAAGAAGAGGTCATAACAATTAGGCTACTAGGCCTTTAATCTACAATAGAGCAAGGACTAGAGGGACTAATGAAGTGAATTGTCCTGCTCTAGCTAACTCCTGTTAAGGTCGAGTTACTCTGCTGAGTGACTGCCCATCTTTTGAAAATTATGTGCTAAGTCGAAGAATGCCCTAACAATAGCTAAACTCTACACACTTGCTTAGTCATGTCCAAACCGACCACTTGATTAGCATCCTTACTGCCGAGAGGCTAAGAGATCTATCCTGTACGAATCCTCAACCACTCCTATTTGAATGAGTCTACGCTTGCTTGGCTACTTAACTAACTCATACTGTTTTGTTTGTATCTTCCAACGGTATCACCAATGCATTGTTGCCACATGTCCAAGACTACATGAAGAATTTGTTACATTAATCATTATTACTCTTGGATATTCATTTTTACCTATTGTATTCTTTATACAGTACTTCTTTAGGATAATAACCTTTTTTTCTTCTCCATTTTTGAGTAAGATACCCTAATTTCTCGAGTATAAATACCCATTGTACATATAGCCGCACATCATTAGATTAATATTATTACACAAGATATTTTCCTTTTATAAATATTATTTGTTTACTCTCATTTCACTCTTATCCTAACCCTTAAGCAAGGCTAGATGGCAAGTAACCTCACCGGACTAACTCATGCGTCGTATCAAATTGTGCTACGAGTCCTTGAAAGTTCCATTATTGTATCATATCCTTTAGAGCTATTCATGAGTTAGCTTACTTTCATTTTCTGTTCTCTCACACGTTTCCCATCACCATTTTCAAGATTTCTGCAAGCTTGGACCTATCCCTATAACTGGCCTTATCTATTCTTAGGTATGGTATGCATCATCTTAGTATTAGAGTAGAGGTTTCATTTGGATTGTAGTAGTTTGTTCTCAAAGTTCCTTATTTATGCCCTTTTTTTAAGCATGTGAAACAGATCAATTTTCTATGTTAATTTAGCTGCTATTTTTGCTGGTTATTAACCTTTTGGTTTTAAGGGAGTGTGTATTATATGCTTTCGAGAGATAATGTCAGTTTTAGTGCCGAATCAAGGAGTTTTATATTTGAATCTTTCAAAAAAAATGACAAACCCGAGTGTTAATGTTGGTGCTAGAGATGACAACCGTAGTGTTGTTTACCATGGCTAACAATCTCAAGGTTCTCTACAAAGTATGGATGAGAAACTTGATGAATGGACGAGAAACTTGATGAAGTGACTAATCTCCCTATAGATTTAACTAGAGTAATTCATGCATTGATTTATAGACCTACTAAAGTCGTACATAACACTCTATAAGATGCTTAACCTACCAGAGACTAGAACCTGGCTTGATAAGGTCGAGGTGGAGGAGCAAGTAGATGAGTGAGGAGAAGGATTGACTTTGGAGAAATGGACAATGCTGAGGAAGAAGAGTACAAAGAAGAAGAAGAGCAAGCTTGAGCACCTCGAGCATTCGACCATATGAAGCTTCAGATTCCAAGCTTCAATGGGTTTGTAAGAGTGGATGACTACTTGGATTAAGAGGAGAAGTTGGAGCGTGTTTTTTTATTATTACCAATATGAAGATTACAAAAAAGTGAGAACTGTTATTGTTGAGTTCCCTAGATTTGTCGCCATGTGGTGGAAGAATTTCCAAATTATGAGAAGGATACTAAGAGATTGATACTTGGCTTGAGATGACAAGAATATTCAGAAATAGATTTTTGTCGGATGCTTATCTGCAAAACACTTTTGCTTGGCTTCAAGAGTAGAGATAAGGAGACCAAACTGTTGACAAGTATGTCTAAGAGTTCCAAATGCTTATGATCCGTTGTGAAGTAGAGGAACCACCAATACGAAGAGTCTCTAGGTTCCTTACTAGATTGAGGAGTGACATTTGAGATATTATGGAACTCTAATAATTTACCATAATAGATGAGGCCATATGAATAACCTAATGAGTAGAAAGGCAAAGAACAAATCGAATGCTAACTTGATCACTGGCTAGCTAACCTGCTCAATCAAGCTAACCTATTCAAGGAAGCTACTGAAGTTAGTCGAGTACCAAGGTGACTAAGCAAGTAGATGTTAGGACTAACTAGAAGGGTCGAACAGAAGGTGATTTACTGACCTAGACATACGAGAAAGGGCAAGGATCTAATAGGAAGATGAGCTAAATCAAGTGCTTCAAGTGCCAAGGGTTCGAACATATAGCTGCTTAATGTTTAAACTAAAGGACTATGGTCATAAAAGGAGACGCCCTGAAACTTGACGTGGATAGTACCAATGAGGAACTTAAGGAAGAGTGCAATGTTGAGAAGGAAACTACTCAGAAGAAGAAACTAATTGAAGAGAATGTGTTTGCTAAGGACTTGGACTGGTTGATCCTAGTTGTCTGACGTACAATGAGTTTAAAACTCTTGCATGAGGAGGAGCAAAAGGAGAACTTATTCCATATCACCTGTAAGGTGAATGATCAACTATATGCAGTCATTGTGGATAGTGTTAGTTATACCAATGTGGCATAGGTCAATCTGATTACGAAGTTAAAGTTATTGACTATAGTGCATTTGAAGCTGTACAAGTTGCATTAGCTAAATGAAAAGGGAGCACTATACGTCATTGGGTTGTTAGTCCCCAAAAGACACTCCCGCTTAGGTTAGTGAGCCTAGTGAGGCATGACTAAGTGAAGCATTAATAGGTTTTAGATCGATCCTAGATTAGGGTTGTTAACCCCCAAGAGACACTTTCACTTAGGTTAGCGAACCTAGTAAGACACGACTAAGTTTCTTATCAGCCTTAGATTAAGGTTACTAGTTCCCAAGAGACGCTTTTGTTTAGCTTAGTAAGCCTTGTGAGGCACGACTAGGTTTTAGATCAATCTCAATTTAGGGTTGCTAGTCCTTGAGAGATGCTGCTGCTTTGCTTAGTAAGCCTTGTAAGGTACGACCAAGTTTTAGATCGATCCCACATTAGGGTTGTCAATCCCTGAGAGAGGCTCTCGCCTAGGGTTGCTAGTCCTTAAGAGATGTTCCCACCTAGGTTAGTAAGCCTAGTGAGGCATGACTAAGTTTTAGATTGATCCCACATTAGAGTTGCTAGTCCCTAAGAGACATTTCCGCCTAAGTTAGTGAGCCATGTGAGGCATAACCTAGTTTTACATCGATCCCAATTTAAGGTTGCCAGTTCCCGAAAGACGCTCCCACTTAGGTTAGTAAGCCTTGTGAGGCACGACTAGGTTTTAGATCGATCTCAGTTTAGGGTTGCTAGTCCCTAAAAGATGCTCCTATGTAGGTTAGTAAGCCTTAGAGGTATGACCAGGTTTTAGATTGATCCCACATTAGGGTTGCCAATCCCTAAGAGATGCTCCTGCCTAAGTTAGTGAGCCTAGTGAGGTACATCTAGGTTTTAGATCGATCTTGGATTAGAGTTGCTAGTCTTTGAGAGACACTTTCACCTAGTTTAATGAGCCTAGTGAAGCACCACTAAGTTTTAGATTGATTTTAGTTTAGGGTTGCTAGTCACCGAGAGATGCTCCTGCCTAGGTTAGTGAGCCTAGTAAGGCATAACTAGGTTTTAGATCGATCTCAGATTAAAGTTGCTAGTCCCTAAGAGACATTCCCACCTAAGTTAGTGAGCTTAGTGAAGCATTACAAGGTTTTAGATCAATCTTAGATTAGGGTTGTTAGTCCCCAAGAGATACTCCCGCTTAGGTTAGCGAACTTAGTGAGGCACGACTAAGTTTCTTATCAGTCTCAGATTAAGGTTGCTAGTTCCCGAGAGACGCTTTTGTCTAGGTTAGTGAGCCTTATGAAGCACAACTAGGTTTTATATTGATCTTAGTTAGGTTGCTAGTCCTTGAGAAACTCTTCTACCTAGGTTAGTAAGCTTTGTAAGGTACGACCGGGTTTTTGATCGATCCCACATTAAGGTTGCTAGTCTCTAAGAGATGCTTCCACCTAAGTTAATAAGCCTAGTGAGGTATGACGGGGTTTTAGATCAATCTCAGATTAAGGTTGCTAATCTCCGAAAGATACTTCCACCTAGTTTAATGAGCCTAGTATAGTACGACTAGGTTTTAGATCAATCCTAGTTTAGGGTTGCTAGTCTCCAAGAGATGCTCCCACCTAGGTTAGTGAGCTTAGTAAGGCATAACTAAGTTTTCGATCAATCCTAGAATAGGGTTGCTAGTCCCCGAGAGACGTTCCCGCCTAAGTTAGTGAGCTTAGTGAAGCATTAATAGGTTTTAGATCGATCCTAGATTAGGGTTGTTAACCCCCAAGAGACACTCTCACTTAGGTTAGCGAACCTAGTAGGACACGACTAAGTTTCTTATCAGCCTTAGATTAAGGTTACTAGTTCCCAAGAGACGCTTTTGTTTAGCTTAGTAAGCCTTGTAAGGCACGACTAGGTTTTAGATCAATCTCAGTTTAGGGTTGCTAGTCCTTGAGAGATGCTCCTGCTTTGCTTAGTAAGCCTTGTAAGGTACGACCAAGTTTTAGATCGATCCCACATTACGGTTGTCAATCCTTAAGAGAGGCTCTCGCCTAGGTTAGTGAGCCTGATGAGGTATGATTAAGTTTTAGATCGATCTTAGATTAGGGTTACTAGTCTTCGAGAGATGCTTTTGCCTAGTTTAATGAGCCTAGTGAGGCATAACAAGGTTTTAGATCAATCCTAGTTTAGCATTACTAGTCCTAGATAGATGCTCCTACCTAGGTTTATGCTCCTACCTAGGTTTATGACCCTAGTAAGGCATAACTAGGTTTTATATCTATCCCAAATTAGGGTTGCTAGTCCTCGAGTGACATTCCCACTTAGGTTAGTGAACCTAGTGAATCATGACCAGGTTTTAGATCGATCCTAAATTAGGGTTATTAGTCCTCGAGAGACACTTCCACTTAGGTTAGCAAGGTTAGCAAGCTTAGTGAGGTAAGATTAAGTTTCTTGTCGATCTCAAATTAGGGTTGCTAGTCCCCAAGAGTTATTCCCGTCTAGGTTAGTGAGCCACAACTAGGTTTTAGATCAATCTCAGTTTAGGGTTGTTAGTCCCTAAAAGACATTCTTGTGTAGGTTAATAAGCCTTATGAGGTATGACTAAGTTTTAGATCATTCCTACATTAGGGTTACCAGTTCCTAAGAGATGCTCCTACCAAGGTTAGTAAGCATGGTGAGGTACGACCAGGTTTTAGATCAATCTCAAATTAGGGTTGCTAGTTTTTGAGAGATACTTCCACCTAGTTTAATAAGCCTAGTGAGGCACAACTAGGTATTACATCGATCCTAGTTTAGGTTTACTAGTCTTCGAGAGATGCTTCCTCTTTAGTTAGTGAGTCTATTGATGCATAACTAGGTTTTAGATGGATCCCAGATTAGGGTTACTGATCCCAAATTGGGGTTGCTAGTCCATGAAAGACATTTTTGCCTATGTTAGTGAACCTAGTAAAGCATGACCAGGTTTTAGATCGATCCCAAATTAGGGTTATTTGTCCCTAAGAGACATTCTTGGTTAAGTTAGTAAACCTAATGAGGCACGACTAAGTTTCATATCGATCTTAGATTAGGGTTGCTAGTCCTCGAGAGATGATTCCACTTAGGTCAGTGAGCCTAATAAGGTACGACCAAGTTTTAGATCAATCTCAGTTTAGGGTTACTAATCCCCGAGGGACATTCCTAGTTAGGTTAGTAAGCCTTATAAAGCATGACCAGTGTAGACATCTAATTTTTGCCCTTCCATAGTCTTAATTTTTATTTTTACAAAAAGGGTCCTTATTCAAAAAATAATAAAAAAATAATTAATAAAAATAATAAAAATTAACAAATAATGAAAATACCAAAAAAAAAATAAGAAAAGGAAAAATCATAAAAATTTCGTAGATTTTTAGGAAGTAATTTATATTAGGAAGTAATTTATATTAGGAATAATTAGTTTTAGTGATAGTTTAGTTAAAAATTTTAGTTTGAGGATTCAGATAGTTTAAATATAATTTAATTGTAACAAATGTCAAGATACAGACTAATGGCTTAATGGATAAGTAGCGAAATATTTGGGTAGATTTAATTGGAGGTCATGGGTTTAAGTTTCAATAGGTACCTATGTCTTTATTTTTTTAACTTTGTATAATATGATTTGGTTTAGACTCTATATAAACAATATATACGTGTTGAAATAAAGGGAGGGGGAACTTCAGATAATAGGAATTCAGATCACAAAATAATACAGCGACAAAAACATCATTCGGTGAAATCCATTGTCAGAGTCCGACGTCAGCAGCACCCTTGACTACGCTGGACGAGTATAACCGATAACTACCTTCAACCATCCCAATCTCGATCAGTAGTAGTACTACGATAGGCCCTATCACGGCCTCTCGCACAGTCCCTAAACACTACTACAATAGCTCCAACTACCGGCCAACATAGTTGCAATCACCGACGACCCAATATCACTCGATGACCGACTACTCGCTGTCTACTTGCTAAGCCATGGATTGTTAAAGTCAGTAAGCGAGCACCCAACTGATGCTTTTCAACAGTAGCTCCTTTGACACGCGTTATAGAAAGTTGCCACAGCTATCATAACTTGATCAACAATCCACGTACCAAACAAGATATGGACAGCAATTTATCTATCCAGGCTGTAACTGACCAATAAATCCTTCATTCATAAGCAGCAGTTTATTTAGTTTATTTATTTTAACATCAGCTTACTATTTTTCGTTTGGTTTGTTTACCAACAGCTCATCCAAGTGCAATTACTGGCTTAAGAGCTCTAACGACAACAGCCGTAAGTTCCAAGTTTCGTAGCTACAAACTCCAAGGCCAAAAGCAACTTCACCAGTAGCTGTCCATTGCCAAGCAACCAAGCTATGTTGAACAGCAGCCGTAATTTGTAATTCCCCAGTCACAACAGCAGCTACACAGATCATTGTAATAGCGTACGATTCAACACCGACCGTCATGTCTCCACGCTCGACGAACTAACACCAACACTTCATCGAATAGCCCAAGTCAGGTTCAGTTTTGATTATTTTATTTTATTTATTTATTTGTCTCTTTATTTATCATTATAATTCCATTAGTTATTTAGTTAAGTTTATGATATGATAGCTAAATAAATATATGTGCTTAGGTATATTTTTAGTATCACCATTTTAAGATTTTTTCAGTTAGAAAAATTTATTTTGTAAATAATAAAAATAAAAAATAGAAATCCCGTTTTTAAAAAATAGGACTTTTAGAGAGTTTTTATAAAATAAAATAAAAGACTTAGTAAGTTAGGACCCCTTTAGATTTTTTTTTTAAATAAACCGAATAAATTAAAAATGTAAACTCGGGTAGTTTTTTAAAATTAAAATAAATCAACACATTAAAGATTTTTTTTAAAGAACTACGATCATCTGATCCCGCCTAACGGGTACGTAGGTACCTTCGGGGCGACGATAAAATATGTAGAAATTTAGGTTTTTTTTTTCCTTTTGATTTTATTTATTTATTTATTTTAAATATTATAATTAGAATAATAATCTTAATTTTAGTAAATAGATAGTGGTATCGGTTAAGGGTTTAATAGATTAGCCCCCGAATTCAGAACCTTTTGGTTCTTTATTAAAATTGAAATCAAAGACCAATAGCTAAATTGTAACCAATCCACCCAATTGGTTACGGTTTCTTTTTCTTTTCCTGACTTCGGTCGGGTGGCAACTCCAAAAATAATTTTCAATAAAAAACCAGAATTTCTCAATTTCTTTAGTCGAGGATTAATATTAAATGGGTTAAAGTTTAGATCAAGAAATGAGAAATCAATTTTAAAAAGAAACAAAAAAATTAGGCTCGACAACCAGGTTTTTTATCGATCCCAATTTAGGATTGCTAGTTTTCGAAAGATGCTCCCGTCTAGGTTAGTGAGCCTAGTGAGGTACGACTAGGTTTTAGATTAATCCCAGAATAAGGTTGCTAATCCTTGAGAGAAGCTCTCGCTTAGGTTAGTAAGCCTAGTGAAGTATGACTAGGTTTTAGATTGATCCTAGATTAGGGTTGCTAGTCCTAGAAAGACACTCTTGCCTAGGTTAGTGAGCTTAATAAGGTGCGACCACGTTTTAGATCGATTCTAATTTAGGGTTACTAATCCTTGAAAGACACTTGTGCTTAGGTTGGTGAGCCTTGTGAGGCACGTCAAAGTTTTAGTTTAATCCCAGTTTAGAGTTGCTAGTCCCTAAGAGACGCTCACACCTAAGTTAGTAAGCCTAGTGAGGTACAATCAGGTTTTAGATCAATTCTACCTATCCTTTAGAGATACTCCCACCTAGGTTAGTGAGTCTAAAAAGGCACGACCAGGTTTCTCTTCTTCATCCAAATCGATCTTAAGATAGTTATTTAGTTGTTTTAGAGTCATCTTGAGGGAAAAAATAATGTCTCTTTATCTTTGTGGCAAAGTTTTGTTCAAACTTCGGCACAAAGAAGGGTAGCTGTAGACACCCAATTTTTGCCCTCTTTATTTTTACTTTTATATTTATTTTTATTATTTTATATTCTTTTCTCAATAGGTGCCAAATTAAGAAAAACAAAAAAAAATAGGAAATTAAAAAAAAAAAACCAAAAAATTAAGAAATTTGGGTAAATAATAATTTTATGAAATACAAAAAAAAAAATCAAAAAATAAGAAAAGGCATAAAAAATAAGAAATTTGGATAAGAAATACAAAAAATTGAGAAATTTAGAAAAAATGAAAATTAAGAATTTTTTTTAGAAAATTGGAAAATTACAAAAAAAAAATAAGAGATTTTAGAAAATAACATTTTATTAGGGTAGATTTTTTAATTTTAACATAAGTTTAAAAGTTAAATCATTGAACTTAAGGCTTAAATTTGAATCTAGCTTAAGCTAACTTAGTTTATATATGCAATTACATGACATAGACCAATGGCCTAACGAATAAGCATTGGACATTGGCATTGGGTATTGAGTGAGAGGTGTTCGATTTGAATCATGGAAGGGGCATACAAAGTTTTTTCTTTGTCATCACATAAGGGATTACCACGTGTCAGGATCTCATTACACTACGTATCTAACACTTGGCAATGTTAAGGTTAGATAACCTGTGCTGACGTGGCGCCATGTAGTATCCAAGTGGGATGCTATGTCATTTGCTATATGCCACTATTGACACATGGCAAGCTGTGATCGGTTGGCATAGTTGATATGGCACCACATCAATCGATTTTCTCTCTCTTTCCTTCACTTTCGTCTTCTTTCCCTGATTTTCCTCCACTTTCACCAATTAAGAACACTCGACCCCTTCACTTTAGCTCCAATTTTCGTACGGATTTCATACACACACATGCAATTTCTTACTTTGATCTTGTTAAGCACCTAGCCTACTGTGAATCGAACCTATTAACACATCCATATACAGTCAAAGGAGGATTCAAATTGAGGTCCTAAATTTAGAAAAAACTTAATTTTTGAACATTGTCATTTAATCCAATCCGAGCTTTCCTTGTTTTTTAGGTTCAAATTGGTGTATAAATAAGAGTCTTAGGCTTGTTTCAAAACACACACAACCATCTACAACCTTGCAAGAGCTCTCCCAAGCCCTTTCTCTCTCTCTCTCTCTCTCTACCTATGGTTGTGTTCTCTCTCTCTCTCTAACTAATAGCCATGTTCAAAGGAATTCAGCATTTCCAACCACTGTTGTGACTCCCTTACGACGTGAGCCCCTTAACCTAACTCCCCTCATCCACAACCATGACCTAAAGCTCCTCTACATCCAAACCCTAATCATGTACCCCGCATCACACTTGTGATCAGTTGAAGATAGTAGCCATTTACCCCCCACATCACACCTGTAATCAATTAAAGACAGCGGCCATCCACCCCTGCATCATGCTTGTGATTAATTGAAGCCTCTCAATCACGCCCGCGACCCCTTCTGGGTGATTGCCTCAACTAACCCAATTTGATCCGCGGTCAACCTAAAGTACGCTTAAGGTCTAACCCGTGTGCCCACTATGTCTAAAGTCCAATTTCTTTGATTTATTTATTTTATTTATTATTAGTTGTTTTTTCTTTTGTGATGTAAATGTAATAATAAAAAAAAGAAAAGAAAAGAAGGAAAAGAAGGAAAAGAAAGGGAAAGAAAAAAAAAGTTTATTTATTTAGTTTAATTGAAAAAATAAAAATAAAAATTATATAATAATAAAAATTGTTTTTAACACTTAGAAAAATTATGTTTTCAGAAAATAAAAAATAATCAAACTCTTTACAAATTAGGAATACTTTAAGATTTTTTCAAATATAAAGTTTCTGATTTATGACCTTCCTTTTTCAGAACTTTACTTAAATAAATGAAATTGAATTAAAAACGTAAATTCGACGTATTTTCAGAATTAAAACCAAACAACCCACTAAAGTTTTCATTAAAAACACTAAGTACGTTTGATCCCAAATACATGTACGTAGGTACTTATGGGGCAACGATAAAAATGAAAAAAAAAAAAATAATTTCCCTCTTTCTTTAGTTTAGGTTGTTTTATTGATCCAATTAGATTAACCAATAACCAAGTTCTATCTTTCAAAATTAAAAGAAGAATTTTAAGTTTAACTCTAATTTTGGAAAGTCAATAATACTTGTAAGGGTTTAAAATTCCTAACCCTCGGATCCAAGTTCTCTGGTTTCAAAAACCGTTTTGTAAGATTGGTTTTAATCGTTAAATTAATAGCTAAGTCTAATCCACTAAATTGGCTATAACTTAATTATCTTTCTCGACTCCGAATGGGTGGTGACTCCAAAATTGTTCTCAAAACAAAAAGAAATGGTTTTCTTTAAACTCTAGTCGAAGATCGGTATTAAACGAATAGGGTTTAGTATTGATCAATTTAAAGAAAGCCTATTTTACAAAAGAAGCAAGATGGTGAAATACCAAGCTTAACAATGAGATTTATAGATGTTGATCGAAATAAAGTTAGGATTTTAGTACAATAGAGATACTACAATAAGTGCTATTCATTAAAGATGGATGGAAAGTAATGGATTACGACTTAAGTGATGCTAGTGAGATACTTTTAATAAGGGCAGAAGAGAGAGATCTTATCCTATTAGTACCACTCATATTCTAAGTAGCATATCATATATCTTTGGACAATTACCCTTAAAGGATTATTGAATGGTTTCTATATTTTCCTAGATTAATTGGTATAAGTGATGAACTATAGGTGAATCAAGAACCTATAGAATTCTAAGATGATATCAACTTGGTGCTTAGTATAAATATGAGATAGGGTAGTGGAGTGAGAAACGAAGTATGGTATGGAAGAGAATTCCGAAAAGACAAAACAATGAGAGGAAAAGTTAGAAGCTAATTCAAAAATGAATCAGAACCTATATAGAGCTATAATCATAACCGAAATTAGAAGTAGATCTTATACATAATGAGAATCCATTATGTGAGATAACAGTTGATAATAATATTGAGAAGTTTGATAATGATAAGCTATATAGAATGATTACTATTTTTAATTTTTCTATAGAAGTATAGAGTACTAAATCAATAAATGGAAATGATAATGAATTAATTAGAAAATAAATGTGGTGGAATTCTTTTAAACAAAGAATTGTTATTGGTGATTTAAATAATGGATATAATATGATAGCTAGTCATGTTTTGTTTGGAGTTAGAATTGATCCTATATTAGTTATTCATTTATGTAGACATCCTATTGATCTTTTAATAGATATAGTTGTGCTTCTTTACGAATTTATATTCTCTTAGATATGTTCATATGCTATAATGTTTTATATACTTATGGTTAAAAGTGTAAAAGGATTATATGTGTTTTGGATGATTAATATTGAAAGTGCTTTGCATATGTAAGAATGGTTGTAAAAACTGTAGTATGAGACAATAACCAGGTTCTGAATCCTTTAGCCCTTAATGAATAATGAATCTAATACTTTTATCTATGGAGTCGTAAGCAAGGGTAGGTAAAGTAAAATGAGGACAAATTTGATAGTGAGATCTTTATGTTGTGTTGAGGCAAATGAAATGATATCATTATATAGTGCTTATGTTCAGTTGTAGGAGGTAGATGATTATTAAATGGTATTGAGAAGTGGAGTAGGATTGTTAGATAATTATGATTGAATATGTATCTAGGCACCCTAAGATAGTAGTAGTGAGATGAGTAACAATTAACAGTGGACACAGAAATTAAAGTAAAAGGTTTGAGAGGTTCAGGACTTCAATCAAAAGTTTTCTCATTATTCCAAGATTGATCTAGATAGAGCATAGTTCACTAAAAAGTGAATTTTTATAAGATAGTTACCCATTGGTATACTTATTATGATATGATAATAAGAAATAATAATCTAGTATCATGTTATAGAAAGAACTAGAGGAAATAGAAGGTCTTAAGAGATAAAAAGGAGTATGGACAAAATCTCATGGAAATGGTAGGCTGTCTAAAATCATCAAGCAATATGATATCCTAAGATAAGATGGATAAGCTTCTTAGGCCAATTAATTTTTAATTAAAGATAGAGAATTTTTGAACCCCTTAGACTTCAGAATATCAAACATTGGTTTATGGTACAATCATACTAAAGCAAGTAGTATGAATAGGGGAAAATTTGCAGGCGAAGCAATTAAAAGGAAAGATTAAATTACTTAACAAAGGTTTGATAGTAAGTTGGAATGGAATATTTTTTTTAATAGTAGTATTCAGACGAAGATGGTATAGAAATTGCTTCTTATTAAATTTAGTTCAATCAGATGTTGTGAGTTGGAAGTTATTCTTTTACCCCTAATAATGTAGTGATGGATAAGAATTGTTGACCAGAGATAGTTATTTAAAGATCCAAGCTTAAAAAAGTCAAAATACAAATAGTGATTTTAGTAAGGACACTTGCTCAGTAAGGACAATTACTCAATCTTTGCTGAGTGATAATAACTCTAGACATAAGAAGGAAAAAGCTAGCAACACTAGTAAATAAATTGCTCTATTTATATTTAGTTTGTATGTTGTGATAATAATGAAAGTATCAAGTATTGGAACAAGAAGGATGCTATTTTCTCAAGTATCATGTTCGATTTAAAAGAGAAAGATTCAATTGTGGAGGTAGGAATCACAAGGTATGATACTAAAATTGGTTAAAATTCATCAATGTAGAAAAAGTGGATGCTCTTTTGAGGCAATATTGACATAGAAAGGAAGAGTTGAAGATATGAAAAAAATTAGTAATACTATTTTGATTCTGCAAATATTTATGATAGAAGACATGTTAGATGATGAAGGGAATTGTGCTAAAAGATAGAAGAATATTGTCATGATGACTATGCGATAATTTTGGGAGTTAAAGGTAAAATTTTAGTAGTATTTATGATATATAAGTATGCAGATTCCTAATTTTAAGATAACAATTGACATGTAAATTGAACTTAGCTTGTTAGAATTCAAGTTCTATGAATAAGACAATTAAGTGATAACTGACAAACACTACTAAGAAAGAAGATCCATTGAAATAATTGGATGTATAAGAAAGGTATAAAATAACAATTTACTTCATATGAGTAGTTGCAATAAGTAATCTAATAGAGGAATGACAAATCTAAGACAATCAATTCATTGTTGTTGAGTCTCATGTCATGCTAACCTTATTAGTGTATTTTGTCACATCAAGTAATGAATTCTGCTCAATAGTCCCTCTTGTAATAAATTGGTTAGTCAAGAGTTATATTTATTCTTATTGAATCAAGTCGAGTCAAATTGAATTAATCTAAAATGTCAACTATCTCATTTGAATTTGAGATGGAGAAAAGTTAAGATTTGCTAAATTTACTTTTGTTGATCTTATGCTAAGTTGTACAAAGAAACAAATGAAAGGCTATAGAAACAACATAGTTATTGTAAGTAGAAGATTATGGATGAGAGGAAGGGTAATTGAATAAGGCATGATTAATATCAAAGTATGGAATATGAAGGAAGGAAATGGGATCAAGAATTTAAGAGATAAATTAAGAAGTCAAAGCAAAGCTTCAAATAGAGGAGTAGACACTGTAAATTCTTAAATTTTTCGACCTAACATCTGAAGTAGACTTAAGTGTGTTAGATATTCCTAAGAGTTGATAAAGTTAGTTAAGATAAAAACCCTAAGATGATAACCGAAGATTCAATCGCGTATAAAACTTTTATACACTAAATATATCTAAACACTAAAGATTTTATTCGAAAGTGATAAAAACCCTAAAAATATAACTTTAAGGATATAAAAGTACTAATTCATCATAATTTACTATAAAATCCTAATTGATAATATATCCTTAATATTTTGCCAAATCATTAGTAAAAGATCAAAGATAACTTTCAATCATTCATAAATACATATAATACTAAAGTAATCCTTTAGGAACTAGGACATTGCATTATAGATCACATCCATCTTCTAGTTATATAACTAGGTTAATATTATATTGAGTTAAGAGCTTAGTTGATAATTATATTACATATAGTAAATATTAGTACCCTAAATCATGTTTTTCATGATAGTTATATTAAGTAACTTACCAAATGATGTATATAGGATATAAACACCTAAAATAAAATTCATTCTACCTTACTAATCATTATTAAACTATATTTCCTTTATTTCTTCCTTAATTTTCTTTCTAATTTTCCCTAATTACTTCATTATGTACACTTAATTACATGTAAACTTAGGGAGTTGACCAAGTTAAAGGTTGACTAAGTCAACATGTTAAAAAGTCAATAAATATGTCATTATCATCTAGAGATTTCTTTTCTTTTCTTTTCCTTAACTTTCCATACAAATTTTTCTTTTCTAATTTCACCTTCCTTATGTCTTCTACTTCCCTCCCCACTTAGACCCCACTTGTCTTTATCTTTTTTAACACAAAAACAACGCAAAACAAAGTCTTTTTCTCCCTCACCAAATCATGATTCCCCTTGCTCCCTTATTCCTACACTTTCTCAGCTTCACTTTCATGATTCCTACTACCATAAATCAAGAAGAAAAAGGTATGTTATTATGTAATTTCCTATCGTACTTAATAGTTAAATGTATAGGTTAGGTTAGTGTAGAAACTTAAACTAATATGTATATATATGTTGTTGAAGGAAGAAAGTTCCATTTTTTATTCTTAGAAGTATAGGAAATCCTTAGTTAAATGGAAGAAGAACATATGTGTATATGCTTAAATATGTGTATAATAATACACTTGATAAACATATGTAGGGGTACTCTTGTACATGAATATCTTTTATGTACATAACCAAAAAAGAAGAATATACTAACTATATATACATATACCTTGCTAAATAAGCCCTAAAAATGTAAAAATATGAAATTTGTAAAGCTTTCTTAAGAGGATATACTAGACATACGAAAATACATATAAAAATACGTATATTACTGTATGTATATATGGGTATATGTACTAGTATACATATAAGTATACAAGTATACATACCAGTATATTGGAAGTATAAGTGTATATATAATATATGTATAAAGTACATAAATACATAAGGATAAGTATACAAATGTAATAAATGACTTAAGCAATAAGATAAGCAGATGATGACTTAAGTAATGACATAAGCAATTGATGACATAAGAGATGATATAAGTAATTGATGACATAAGCGATAACATAAGCCTCTAAAATAATAAACTATAAGATCATCTAAGTATAAGAATCTAATGGCTAATTAAATCATTAACTATTAAAATAAGATATAAAACTAACTAATAAGAATATTTAGGCTTTAATAGTTAAAATTCCAATAAATTTGGCCCATATGGTAAAACACAGGTTTTAACATCTAAAATAGACATTACCGTATAAACGTACATCCAAAAACGATGAAAAATGAATATAAGTTCGTAAATATTAGAAATAGAATGAAAAAGTTACATACGATTAGCGATAAAGTCTAATCAAATAAAAATTGATAGTAATCTAAGTAAAATTAGATAGATAGATATTTAGAACCGTTAGCTAATTCAATTACTTATTATCCTTATTATATTGTAATGATCAGGTGATCCCGACGTAAGGGAGGATCTTCCGACCGATTATTACAACTACAGTAAGTGGTCATGGCCGAGTGAGTATTTATCCTATGATTCCATGCTTATATGTGATTATAGATAGTGAACTTAAATGATATTGTTAATTGATTATTGTATGGGGTAGGGAAATCCTTATGTATGTTATTATGTGTTAAATTGTGAATTTACCTTAAGTATGAATACTAATTTGTTTGTTGCATGGTAGAATAGATAATGAGTGTGTATGCTATTGGATGGTTACATCATAATTGGACTTAACTATACTCAGCTCATAAGAAGAAATTGGTACATGCATTAACATACTTTGCATAGACATAATTCCGGCTATCACATTATATGGAGGTAGAGAGAGGCCATTTGGGAGTTATTATAAATTTATTGGTTTTGTACAATGCACTCATATAAAATGACCTTATCTTGGCACGTAGGAATATTAGGCGTTGGAGGTGCCAACTGCCTGGCTAAAGGTCAAGTTTAAAGGCCTTCGTTTAGGAGTGAATGTGAACTGCAGGGGCCCACTTACGATTATGCTATAACTTGGTTTTTATGAAAATAAAGAACTTATTTGATTTAAATACGAAATGTGAAGTTTTGTAGTAAAGTAAATTCTAATATAATACCCGGATTTGACTTGTGCCATGTATACTCCAACCTTGACTTCAGAGGACATTAAATCTGAGTTGCATATAATGACTAGTTAATTATAAGTATTGTTTGGCATTCTATTTGATCATTCATTCATATGCATGAATATAATGTACTGATAACTTGCTTGTAGTATGCCTAAGTGTTTCACTCACTAAGCTTAAACTTATACCCCCTTAGACTTTTACTGTAGGATAACTTATTCATTGAGACTGGCTAGGTGATACAAGAGGTTAGCTTGGGGACCTAGTCAAGAGTGGGTCATTCAGTATGTTGAGAGAACTGATTATGCAGACTTTTACTTATGTATTTTTTGTTTTGTCTGTAATTAGACCTAGATGTACTAAATTACTACTTACTATAAACTTTGTAGTTTAAATATTATATAAATATGTTATGTGATGATATCCTTTGAATTTGTATGTTTCCAGAAAGCTAGTATGTTGTAAAGCCTTTTATATTGTATGAAGAGTTCTTGATTAGAAGGGTAACTAATTAGGAGTTCTTCATATAGTATATGACGTCTGTCACAACTAGACTATCCTTAGTTTGTGATAGAAACTTAATCAGAAGATGATTCACAAGTTTAATTAAAAGATAATTTAATAGAATGGAAAAAGAACTTCAAAGCTATGGAGTAACTTATAAGGATACAAGATAATCAAGTTCAAAAGTTAAGGAAATTGAGATATGGAGTATGTGAAGGTGCAACAGGACAAAAGTCCAAATTTGAAAGCCACTTGGAAACAGAAAGTAGCAATGATGAAGCGTTACTTATGTTTCTTTTGATTTTCAAGATAGTAAAAGGATATAAGCTGTCAATTTTGGTTAATCAAGTATTACATATCGAAGATGAAACTATTTGTAAGGGGGGGTAGAATGTGAGGTCCTACAAAAATTAGTGATCAACGTAGAATGTGAGGTCCTACAAAAATTAGTGATCAACTCACGATAAATTGATTTAAAAATAGTTTATAAAATTTAGGATGATTGTATAAATTATCCGATCAAATTTAAATCTTATGATAAAGTTAGGAATATTAGTAAAAGTGATCCCATGAGTTTGGATTAAAAATATAAATAATAAATAATTAAATATTATAATATTAAGTTATATATATTATTCGTTATTTATCAAAAACACATAAAATGAGTTTTCATAACTAACAAATCGATAGAGATAAATTATATACATACTAAAAATCATAAAATGACTTAAATAATATTTATGAGTATTTATCTATATTATATATGTATTTACATGTAGGTAAAAATATGTGAAATTATTAAAATACCTAAAATATATCAAAATAATGCTAATTAATTAAGGAAAATTCATAAAAATTAAATAAAAATTAAAAAAAATATATAGAATTGTCTAGAATAGGGGCGTAACATGCAAGGATTTAAAGAGAAAAACAACCAATAAAAATAGGCCAAATAAAAATTGAGAAAGGAAGAGATAAAAGGCATGCGACACTTAGAAAATTAAAGAAAAATCATAAACTCATCTATATATTCAAAAACCCTCATTCATAATTCATTTGATTAGTTAAGAGCTCTACAAAAATTAGGGAGAGGTAAGAATAGGAGAGGAGGTAATTTTACTAAAAATGACAAAATATAGTATAACTAGAGCAATAGAGGAGAACCTAAACCCAACGACTACCTAGGAAGGAACCAGACTGATCACCACATAGTGAACCACCCATCTGGGTAGGCTGACACGCCCAAGGTGCCTAGAGATGGTTGCAAGGTCAGTTTTTAGGAAGCGCCCTATATTATGAAAAATTGTATTCTAATACATTTTTATATAGGCTGACATGCCCAAGGTGCCCTTTTTTATCTTTCGTCGAACTAAGTGATAAGAGAAAAGGTCTCTGCAAGAGTAAAGTCAATGGCTTGAAAGTAATCGCAAAAGGAGTTATGTCTATATTACACAAGCTTGAGTTTGGTCATAAGCTATTGAAATATGCGCTAAACTCCTTAACTCGAATTAGAGTAGATGTAATTTCTCTAATCTCACGACGGACTGGATAACATTGTGTGATAGCATCTGCTTGTACATGCATAGCATCTAACTCGTTTGGTTGGTAAGCATGTTTATGCTTAATGTTTAGTTTAAGTCTTCATCCCAATTTACTAAGCGATTGGTTGCTTACATCTATATAAATGTTGTTATAGGTGCTAACTAAGAAGTAGCTTATTAATTAACTTAAAGCTACTAACCGCTAGATCTTAAGGAGTGATAATATAAAACTGAAGGATTAGTCACACTCTTAAAGTTTGGGTCTTATATTTAAATCTCTTTATATCAATATACATATTACTTAAGTGAAGTAAGATTAGAATACTAAATCTTGTAAGCATTACTTAAGATATTCATATTCTAGTATGTATTTTTCATATTTTTATAAATAAATAACATGTTTTATTTGTAAATTATTTACTTTAAAGTGAATTAGTTGTAGATGCCTTGTATAAATTAGGTCTAAAATAGCGGCTACTATTTCAACTTCTATCCTAGAATCATTTACCCGGTAAGACTGTTACGACTCTACTACTTCCTTAATTCATTAGTTCTATATTATTCTCTTTTCTTATCTAGAAGATTTGGAATAGTGTCTAATTCAAATTAAGATTGGCCTACTCAAACAACCTCTTTTAGATGTTGCTATCAAAAGCTTCTCCCAATGTGTTTATTAGAAGCTTTCTCCTAAGATGCCTTCTTTTCCTTTAATGAATTAGATATGCTTCTAACTAAATCTTTCTTTGATTCCAAGCTTAACCTTCTAGAGAATTACTTTAACGACCAAATCTTAGCAATTCTCATACTCATAACAAGTCTTTCTTAGCTTCAAAACCTACCTTTGATAGTATGCTTATTAAAATTAGAACCTTACTTACATCCCCTTTAGCAGATCTTTTGACTTCAATGTTGGGATTTTGATTCCCATCATCACCCTTGCCTTGAGAAAAAGATTTATCTCAAATCTTTGCTCTTCATGTTCCCAAGATGAGAATAAAGAAATTTTCAAGCAAACAAATTATTCTCACCCTCCTTTGACTTTCCTTGAGTAATTAGTTCCATATTTACTTATGTTGGCTTCATAGGAAGTAATACTATCTTCTAACCATCTTTTTAATAGTGTAAGTATTTCAGAAGCCATCATATAACACTTTTATATATCTATGTTCATCTTAGCAAAATATTAATGGCATTGATTGGAACAATATTGCATTATACTTCATCTTCATATTTACCAATTTTAAATGGTACCTTAACCTTCCATCTAAGTTGTCAATGGGAATTGAGTTCTATCTTAGACTGTAAACTCAAGAGGATTGATGACTAGATTATGAACTAAGGGGTTGAACCATTTGATGCATCAATGTTGAAGGGTCTCATCCTAGAAGAAGAACACAAATAGATGGAAGGCTTCTTAGCCCATAACATTAGTTGGACAGAAACTTAATTTAATCAAAATTTAAGGGAGTTTCTAAAGACAGTTCTGATTAGAAGACTCAAGAAGATTCTGACATAGTTGTTAGTTTTGATGAGATATCAATTTTAGGAGGATGAAGTTCTAGCATACGTTATGAAGATGCTATGGAGAAGATTTAAAAGAGGAATATTCTATGGAGCAATTATGTCACGACCCAAGGGGGTTAGTTGTAGCAATCGTCATAAACCGTACAAAGGACTGTAGATTGAATTCTTCTACAATCAAGAGTGGCGCAAGTGTAAGCAATATCATTTCATGATAATAATAATAGGTTAAGGAAATATAAAACACAATTTATTTATATAAGAATTTACAGATAAGAAGTCTAAAGTACTTCTTAACTCAAACTAATATCATTTTGTTACATAATCAGATCTATAATCTAGATAAATCATCATGAGTATACTCTGATCACGTCTTACTCCCACATCGACTCCTTGATGAACAACTAACCTCAGGCATGTGGCGGCTCGACTCCATGAACAACTCAGCCTGCGAAAGAAGACTATAAGGGTATAAGATAACTAGCTTAGTAAGATAATCTCCTTAATCATATAGCAATCAAGTTATACCACAATTAAGTTCAATCAAATGAATACATGTCAATCAGTATGCCAAACAAATATATGCAAGTGACTAGGTACTGTATGCAACTCAGATTTAACACCCTCTGAAGTTAAGATTAGAGATACATTGGCACAATGAGATTTGGGTATCATACTAGAACTTATCTTATAACGAAACTCTACGATTCGTATTTAAAATGTAATGGTATATCTATTCTTAGTTTTATTAAAAATGAGTTTTACATATGATTGTGAGTAGGTTCATACAACCCTCACTTACTCTTAAATAGAGGCTTTAAGACTCAACCCTTAGTTAGGAGATTGGTGCCTCAATGCCTAGTAATCCCATGGGTCAGGGTAAGGTCACATCGTACGTGTGCACCGTACGAAATCTATAACAATCAAATAATCAACTCACGTATGGCCTCTCGTTACCTTCGTGTAATGTGACAACCAAAATTAGTTATGCGGTGTATGATTATGCATATTTTAAGTTAATTTTTTTCTAGTCGAGTAAAATTAGGTTTTATTATTCAATGATCAACAAGGTCACAAACAATCAATTTCTACTTAACTTACTATGCAACAATCAATACATTGTCGTACTTTAAAGTATATTCACCATTAACAAACAATTATCTTACACAAGCATGACCCATCCCCATATAACATTCAATTATTAAGCATCATTTATATTCACTAATTATCAACACAAGTATGAGATCATTAGAAAAAACTCACTCAGCCATAATCGACTCAAGGGTCGTAATAATCCTAGGGTAATTCAACATCAAGGTTGAGATCACCTGAGAATAAAGGAATATAGAAAATTATAAGTTTGGAAATTTAAAACTAAACTAGTATTATAATTTGTAATGTTTATTTCATTTAGTTACGCGAAATTGTCAATTCTAGCTTTTTATTGAATCATGTATGATTTTTTTCATTTTAGCTCGGATCGTTATGAACTTATAGTTCATTTTAATTGTTTTTTAGAGTATTTTCTCGTAGTGAGATCCATTTTAGATGTTTTGACTTGTAATTTAAACCGTGATATAAAAATATCACAAAATTTATTATTTTAATTTAAAAAGTTATAAAATATTAATTTCATCTTTTCTTAGTATATTTATGATTTAATAATTATTTAAATCATATAATTGATAATTTTATTATTTTAAACTTATTTTACCCTCGTTACTTATTTTTACCTATTTTTGAGATTTTAGACTTATTAAATTATTATTTTTTTCTATTTTATTATTTTCTAATATTATACGATACACACATATATATATAAATACTTATATAACTATATCTACAAAATTTCTTGTAATATGAAAATACTAGATATAAATATACATACATATACCTACTATTACACTTGTACACATATATATTAAAGCTAAGTTTATATATATATGTACACATATTTACGCCATATATATATGTACATATATACATATATACATATATAAGAAAAATAATAACTTACATGTGTACATGAATATAAAAATATGAAGCACATGTATATATATATAATATACGTATACTTACACTTATATATATCATATATGAAAATAAAGAATATATATATAAATATTCATATTCACGTGTACATATATATATATATATATAATACTAAATACCTACTAGACGTATTCTTATTTATACATACATATATATTATTTATTATTATTTTTCTTTTAACTTTTTGGTATGCATGCATATATCTATCCAAATAGTAAAATTTTCAAATGTCTACTATATATATTCTTATTTATATATACATGTATATACATATACCGTATATTCTACCTAATAGTATATATATATGTATATACACGTCTACATACATATATTTATACATACATAAGAGATACATATATATTTGGTAGTATTCTTAATTTTCTTCTTCTTTTCCTCTTCCTTCCTCTTCTTCTTCTTAATCTTCTTCTTGTTCTTGATTTTCTTCACTTTGTGTTTCGGTTTGGGTTTTTAGTTTTTCCTTCTAGATTTTTTTTTTTAATTCCAGACATGTGAAGCAATTTAAGGAAACAAATGAAAAAAAAAAGAGAAAATAATCTAACCTAATCTCTTCAGTAATGAAGATAAGACAACTTAATCCATTCCTCTAGATTTTTTTTTTTTTAATTCCAGACATGTGCAGCAATTTAAGGAAACAAATGAAAAAAAAAAGAAAGAAAATAATCTAACTTAATCTCTTCAGTAATGAAGATAAGACAACTTAATCCATTACACTTGATTTTATTTTGAAATTTTAACACCTGGAAACAAAATTTCCTCACATGGGCTGCTGAATTTTTCTCACATTTGGACGTGGCAAGAATAGACTTTTAGGGGAAACAAAGAAAAGAAAAAGGAAGAAAGAAAAAGAAGAAAAAAGAAAATAAAAAAAATAATTATATCTAATTTTTCTAAACATATAAATCACAAAAATAATCATTATAAATTAATTTTGGAATTTTATGAAAATTTATCAATTTATTTAGTACCCGTTACAATTATAATTTTTACAAGTTATTTTAATGATATCGTTAAAAATTTTACGCGATTATGCGATTGAGTCGATAATTACAATCAACTATAATTACATCACTATTGAGTGATATTTAATTATTTTATAGACTTGAAGTTATAGTTTTAAGGTTTCGATTAAATTTGAATTCGATTTCGGGTAATTGTGTATAAATCAAATTTAGGGTTTTAGTACACGATTTAGGGTTTCGATTAATTTTTAGAATATTTATTATTGGTGTTATATTCGATTTATTAAATTTCATAAATTTTATTGTTACAAACCTTACGACTCATAACACAGTTTAAAACACTTGGACTTAAATTAAGATTCAGATTACCAATTTTCTAGGGTTTATAAGTTAAGGAAGTTACCTTTATTACACCATAATCTCTCCACTTATTAGTCTCAATCTAGATAATCATATAAAGATTTGTAAGTAACCAATTTAGGAATTTTCAATTTAATAGTTCAACTTTATACTGGTTGATTCAATTCAACAACTTGTTCCACTATAAATTATCTCCTCTAACTGACAACTTCATCATCTCTTATAACATAACTATCACCATTTCTATGTACTCTTTCACTAAAATTTTTGCATCCCATATTGTCGCATAAAGTCTAAATCAAATAGCAATTACTATCCTCATCCTCTCGACAAGCTCTACTGATTGTTTACCCACTTCATTTCTTACAATATTCCTTTCCTTTCTCTTAGCATTACAACTCTCATTCAACAATTTATAATTTCACAATAACAAAGCTACATACAAAAGGCTTTGATATCAAATATGATGTGTTTAAATCCATTTGAAGGGATCGAGCACTATTGATGAATGCACAACAAAGGGTAAAATTTGGATTTTTTTTTTTTTCTCTTGTGTTTATAGGCTTTAAAATAATGAAAAAAAGAAGAAGCTTTTTATGGTTTTCCACTTTCATGAGAACAAAATAAAATAAAAAGCATATGAATTTATGGTTCCATTGAAATTCAAGCATTAAATTAGAAAGAGGTTTTGAAATTCCTTAACCAATATAACTCGTAGTTTATGGAAATCAATTGATATGATACATGATTAATTTAATTGAGTGATTACCACAACCAAAATGTAATTTGATTAATAAGATTTAAGAAAAATTCTATGAGAAATCCAACATAAGGAATCAATTTCAATAGATGAAAAGGAATAACAAAGGTCAGAATAATATGACTAATTAAATTTTATAGAGCATCACATATCTATTTGTCAGCAAACACTAGTAACTACTATAACAAAGGAAAAGACTAGAAAATATATGCCAATACTTGTTCAAAAAGGAAATATCTACCCAAAATAAAAAAAATATCATATCCGTCTAAAATTAAATAGAATAACAATCTAGGCAACCGCATCTTAATTTATCGGGTTTTACAATATTTTCTTTCAATATCCAGAAGATTTGAAATAACGTCCAATTTGAATTAAGATTAGCCCACTCAAATAACTTCTAAAAGTTGTTATCAGGGGCTGTGTCCTGAGATGTCATTCCCCCTAATGAACTAGATGTGTCCTAAATCGTGGCTATTCCTATTCTCATAATAAGTGTTTCCTCTACTTGGTTTTAATAGAGGGTAAAGCTTTCCCAATTGACTAAAAGCTCCCTTATAGAAATATATAATTCATTATTAGGTTTATCCACTGCTTTTGGAAATTTAAACTTTTTCTCCATCCTTGCTTTCCCTTTTCCTGTTGCAGCTATGTAATATTTCATTTACCAATAAGACATCGTCAGCTGCTTTTCTTTTAGGTACAAGCTTGTTTGGACTGGATGAATTAAACCATCTAGAGGCCTAAGTCTTTGTAGAAAAATTTTAGTGATCAACCTATAGAGAGTAGTGCACAATTGATGTGGCTAGCATATCCATTCTTTAGAAGGCAAGTTTGCATATGTAATTCAACTGAGTTGAGATTTGTTGTGAGGAAAAGACATTCAAAATAAAATCTTCAATAGAGCTCTCCATAAAAAACCAACATTTGAGCATGCAGTCCATGCTTACGTAGAGCCTTCCTTTATCTAATACTAGCCAAAACATAAAAAAAATTTCTCATCTTAAATGGGGGATTGGTAAGGAATTTTTACTTGATTGTAGTAAGCCAAGTCTAAACTCTTCTGAAATAGGATTTACAGGAGTGCAAGAAGATCTGGAAGAAGAGAAAAAACTTTTGAAAATAAGAATTTACTAGGCTATAGAACTTGTTTAAATAAAAAGCTCAGCTTTCAACGTCATCCATTAAGCCTGCTTTTGGTAGATTAGTATGATTTCAAAAACGAGCAATGCCTCTTTAAGATCGTCTTTTCAAAGCCTATTTCCTTTGGTTGGGGAAAAAAGGCCTATGTCCTCTGGACTATGCATAAAATTTCTAGATATCCTTTATTTATTCTTCTCTCTTACAAACACTGAGAAGTTTTTTGTCGGATTACGGAAACACTAAGAGGAAATGAATGCTTTTAGTATCAACATTGTTTCACTAACTACAATATTTTCGTGAAGAGATTATTTTTTCTACGTTGACCTTCATTATCATTGGATGATGGTGTAGCCCTTGCATTATCATTGGGTGGTGGTGCGGTCGGATGGAGACCAGAATGAGAGGGGTAGGTATAGATTTTGGGGTAGGTGAACATCACCCAAAAAAAATGTTACACCCTTATATCGAAAACACTGTATTCACAAGTAAAATTGCTTTAAACACGCACTCCTTTACTAAATTACTTTAGTGCTTATAAGTAAAGCCAGTTTATTTTCTTTTATTTTCCATTTTTTTTTTCATATTTTACGTTTACTCCTTCCAACAATATTACCACAATGCCAAACTGCAGATTCATTAGTTGCACTAAGCTGTGTTATTAGGTGGAACGATCACTCCAACCCTACAAACCCATTTCTAGGTTTGGTCCGCAAAATAGGTTTTCTAGGTAAATTTTAAGGTGCAGCTACTTAAATTCTTTTACCTATTAATAAGCCTTATTTATTGTAATTTGGAGATGATTTACAGTTAAAGAGGGAGATCTACTAAAATAGCTTCTATAGAACTTTTTTTTACTATTGATAGATCTTATTTTTCCATAATTCGAAAGATTTTACTATTAATGAGTCAACTAATTAATTAGCGACTACTTTACATAGACATTTTTGAGTAATTGTACCGTGAAATCTCCAATTTTTCCATGTAATTCCTGTTGATCTATAATGAGAAACTGCAATTCTATCATAAGACCAAAGGAATAATTACTACTCGGTATTTTTCGGCATATTTTTGTATCAATCCATGAGACCTCAACACAAAGATCATGCTACTGATTAGAACAAAGATATAATTTTAGATATATTTCCAATATCATTTTAGGTGCAACTAAATAAAATAATAAATAATACTGCTCTGTGATATTTTTAGGAATAATAAGTTTATTCTTATCTTATTTTATATCACAAATCCAACGTATCTGACAACAGAATACCCATACCAGATTAGCCTTAAGAATACAAGCTAACATATGTATGTTCTAGCATGAACTAATGGCATCAAACCAGTGCCCAGAGCTAAAGCCTCTTTCTAGTTCGTGGGTTTTTGTAATTAAGCTTGGGTGTTGGCTGGGAATAGAAAAGAACTCTGAATTTATTGAAGCGAAAATCAGAAAATGAGGGAGAATAGCATGTCTCTTTTGTAATTTGGCCCAGTTATTTTCCTTCCGACGGGCTACCCAAAGAAAATGATGCGAGCGAAAAAGGTTAACTAAATTGATTTAATCTGCAAATGCATCATATTCATATCCCTGGAAACAGAAGATCCTTCGTTTCTTAACTATATCCATCTGTTGACAAGGACGGATAATACTTCGGACCATACACCAACTGCAGTTAGATCCACTTTCCTACTACATTTGATTAGACATTCGTGGAACACTTCTAGATGGTCACTTGACCCGTTTTGACTTACGCATATCATACGATTTTCAGAAAAGGATAAGATTAAGATTAATTATTGAGATACCTAATTATATTGAAGCAACATCCCCAAATGCGTATCATACTTTTTTTGCTTAATCAACTTTGAAAATTTGGGAAATAATATTGAACTTGAATCTATTCTTCAGAAGAATTTAAGCCAAAACAGTGTGTAAGTTGGTACTTGTGGCGGTCTTCACTGCCATGCTAGGGAACTTTCGTCTAGAAGCATAGGCAAACCCACACAGATAATGATATTTATTATTATACTCTATATATCATATGCTTTGCTTTATAGAGCTGGGTGACAAAACTATAAACCATTAACCAAATCGTGAATTGAACTGAATCAACAAAAAATTCAGTTTTTGACATGCGGTTCGGTTATCGGTTTAGTTTGGTTTTGGTGTATCCATTCATGGTTTGGTTTGATATAGTGAACTGAACTGAATTGATTTTTGAAAAAAAAAAAACTCATAGTCTGCATGCCCATGACCTATACCAATCTAACACAATAACATACAGTACACTAACTTTGAATTTTTTCTTTTCATTTCGATCGTAAATATATATATATATATTGTCTTCTGAAACCCTAACTCATCCCATCGTATGCGTACTTCCTTTTTCTCTGTCTTTCTATCCTCTGTCTAGTCTTAATTCTTCAAAGTTCAAAACAAAAAATATAAAACAGTACACAACCACAACTCCAATTACTCTATGAGGACTAAGGTGAAGTAATTTTTTACTTCTCACTCTCGAATTTATTTTTGTATGTGTTCGTCTCATCATTTCTCTTCTGATTTGGATTAAAACTAGCTCAAAAATGTTTCATAATTCTTTTATATGCATTTTACGTTTTTCGAGTTTATCAATCAATTGTCAAAGTCAAAGGGGGTACTAGTGATTTTGATCTAAGTAAGTTGTGAACCGATTTTTGGTTGTTGTGTTGTGTAGTTTCTTTTTTATATTCAAGGCACCAAGCAATAAGTAGTTGCTCTACATACAATAGTACATAACCACAACTCCAATACTCTAAAAGGACTAAGGTAAAGTAATTTTTTACTTCTTACTCTTGAATTTATCCCCATATGCACTCATCTCGTCATTTCTCTTCTAATTCAGATTAAAACTAACTCAAAAATGTTTCATAATTCTCTTATATGCATGTTAGTTTTTTTGAGTTTATTTATTAGTTGTCAAAGTCGAAAGGGGCATTGGTGATTTCAATCTGAGTAAGTTGTGAACCGATTTTTTCTTGTTGTATTGTATAGTTTCTTTTTTATATTCAAGGCAGCAAGCAGTAAGTAGTTGCTACTTCCTTTCTTTCTTTCCTCATTTCGACTACAATCCAAGTGCAACCTCTTTGTGTAACTGACAACATTTTCTTTTAACCAATTTATGACTTGGTAATAGTTGTAAAGGAGGTCGATGAAGGGTGTCGTAACATCCTCGAAGGATCTATCCAAATTTTTGGAGCTCTACAATTACACTTGCTATTAGTTATTTTGAAGTAGGGGTGTAAGCAAACTATAAATAGCAGTATATTGAGTTTTGATGACTTGTTAAGTTCAGCTGTGTAGTGCTACTGCAACATCTATTTTCTTGTTCCGATTATTTCTCTATAAAGTATGTCCTACTACTGTTGCTTCGATCAAAGTGTGGTGCTGTCAATTATAGGATAACCCTTATTGCACATGGTAGTGCCCTAAATTCGTGTTACTGTACCATTTACTTTCTAAACTTGCTAAGTGTTATGGTCACTTTCGCATAGGTCTGTATGTGTGTGTTCTTCTATTACGGGCATGACATTTGTGTCGTTGCTGCCTACTATTATAAATGTATCGTGTTTCCTTTCTAATATAAGTATATGTATTGTCCTATTTCTTTACACTTCAAGTGAGTGCTATAGTGTATAGTTAACTTAGTCTTTCACCCCAATTATCCCCATCACGTATACAGTGTCAATTGTGTCATTGGGTTATTATGCTGCTAGAATTTGAACATGCCTTATTCTGTATCATGTCCCTCTACTATCGAGTGTGCTTATGGGAGTCATGTGTATGTCCTATTGTTAGAGCAGATGCTAGGCGACTATCTTACTGACGTCTTGCTACAATAAACATAACAACTTGGTGTTTCAACTTTAATTTGTATATATGTACGAAAATAAGCATATGTATGTGTGTATATAAGGGTATAAGAAGGGGTGTCTCCTTTGTTTGATGAAATTTTAGCATTATTGATTATTCAAATTCACTTTGAAATGGTAAATATAGATTATCTATCCCCTATTTAAAGTTAAGAAGAGAACAGGAAACTTATAAAATCTTAATAACTACAATGCTAGAATAATTTTGCTTATAATAATTCCTACACCCTCTATACAATCATAGGTTTTATTGTGTAGATCAACTCTCATCAAGTTTAGATATTATGCTAGTCCCTATAAGCATTGTTGGTGAATTGGTAAGGTCATTTGTTGTGGTTCTTATTTATTTAATTTTGGTAAATTGTGTGAACTTTGACAATTACATATGTATTATTTTCTTCTAACTATATTATGATGAGGGAAGGAAATTCAAATTGGTTCAGATGGTATTAAAAGACATTATTTATTTATTTATTTCACATTATTTATTTCAGATGTCTCAACTTGAAGGACAAAGCATGAGTCATCTAGTGGATGATGGTATGCAAGAACTTGATATGAATAAAGTGGATGGAGAGAAGCGTAATTTTAATGATGAGGGAACCTAACCTTGTACTGGTAATTGTCCTACGTCTCTTCCAGCTACATCATCTTCGAATAAGAAATAACATTCTAATGTTTAGGAACACAAGTCACTAGATCCACCTGATGCGAATGGACTTCGTAGGGCCAAATGTCATTACTGCCATAAAACTTTTAAATGTATAAGGATAAATGAAACAAGTGTCACATGTATTCATTTAAATAAATGCAAGCGGCTTACTAATAAGAAGGAGTTGGAGTTGGCTATGAGTAAGGGTAAGCGAAAGACTCTTAGTAGTATCCTAGAAAGCAAGAAACTTTCCATAAATATAGATTATAAATTTAATGAAATTCAATGTAAGAAAGTGCTTACTAGGTTATTCATAGTTGCTGAACTTCCATTTAGACTTGTTGAGCATGAGGCTTTCATAACTTGCTATAATGTACTACAACCGAGATTTTCAATTCCATCTCATAGGACATTGACTCATGATTGTGTAAAGTTATTTAAAGAGGAAAGGGAAAGTTGAAGAATTTTTTTTCCACATCTAGAGGTAAGGTACGCTTGACTATAGACAAATGGACATCCAATTAGAATTTATGTTATTTGTGTTTGACATGTCATTACATTGAAAAAGATTGGAAATTGCAAAAGAAGATTATAAATTTTTGTCAAATATCTAAGCACTCAGGTGAGGCTATAGGTAATATTGTTTTAACATGTTTAAAGGGTTAGGGTATTACTAAGGTTTTGATAGTGATTGTTGATAATACAAGTTCTAATGATCTTCGCATTCAACATTTAAAAAGAAAATTTCAATCTTAGGATACACTATTATTAAAGGGAGAATTTTTGCATATGAGATATTATGTACATATGTTATGTTTAGTAAAGGAAGGTTTGAAAGAGTTAAATGATTCAATATTTAGAATCCGCTCAATAGTTAGGTATTTTAGATCTTCTCCACAAATATTAAATAAGTTTAAGAGTCGTGTAGCATAAGAAAATATTAATAGTAAGGTATTATTGTCATTAGATGTGAAACTCCACTTACCTGATGTTAGAGACAACTTTAAAATTTCAAAATGCATTTGAAGCATTGGAAATAAATAATGATAAGTTTAGACCGTAACTTTAAAGGGATAAGATGAGGAGGGTTCTTACATAGAAGGATTGGGAATATGTATGTGGCATATTGCCATTCTTAAAAAACATTTTATGATGCCACTTTATACATTTCTGGATTTCTTTATGTGACTTGTAACCAATGCATTGAAGAGATATTAGGTGTTGGGTACCAAATTAATGAGCAATGTCAAAATAATGATCCTTCTATGAGGATGGTAGTTGAAAAGATGGGAAAAAAGCATGAAAAGGATTGGGGAAATATCAATAATAACAATATACTAGATTTTGTTTCCACCATTCTTAATCCTCGTCAAAAGTTGTTTTATGTTGATTGGATGGTTAAACATATCTGATCTTGAAAAGGCAACTCAGCTCATGGGTAAAATCAATCTTACCCTTTTATCATTGTTTCATGAGTATGAGTTTAGTTTGGGGCATAAAGAGGAGATTACTCAAAGTTGTGTGAAGGAAACATAAACACAAAGGAAAAATGAAGATCATAAACCATAGAGAAGAGTCTTCACTCATGAGATGGGAGGGGAAAAAATGGTGTAGAAAAATGAATTAGAAAGGTATATCAGAGAAGACTTTGAGGATTTTGATAATAAAGATCTTGATGTGTTGGACTGGTAGAAAAGGTCATCTTCTAGATTTCCTATTCTTTCCATGATGGCAAAAGATGTTTTGGCCATCTCTTTGTCAATAGTGGCTTCTGAGAGTGCTTTTAGCACCGGTGGTCGTATGCTTGATTTTTCTAGAAGTTCTTTAACTCCATATATGGTAGAAGCCCTTATTTGTGCACAAGATTGGTTGAAAAATCTTGATATTGTAGTATTTGTGGAGGAAGACTTTCAAGCATTGGAGGCTTTTACTTGAGGTATAAAATATTTCATTTCATTTGTGAAAATATTAATATTATGTTTATTATGCGATCATGTATTATGCCTACTATATATATTTTCCTTATGTTGTATCTTCAGATGCTGATGTTGGCAAAATGGTGGAATCTACTGCGATCATATTATACTTAATTGAAGTAAAGTAATTTCTATGATTCTTTTAAGCTTTAGTTGTTTAAGATTTTAAGTCAATTAATTTGTTTATTTGTTTGTTTTTTCTTACTTCAGGTTCAAGTTAGAAGATGAGCTTTGATGATTTCCAAAAACCTAGCTTATTTGTTTGTTAGAGTATTAATTTGCTGTACTAATTTCCTAGATTTTTTATTTATTAGACCTTTATTAGTGTGTTGATTTGTAAGATATTTAGAGTACCAGTTTGAATGATACCTTTTCTTTTAAGTAGTTATGTGGGTATTTATATGAATTATAAGCAAGTGACTTGTTTAATGTTAATGTTTAAGTATGTTGGCATATGTTTAATTATACAAATTAAATAGGTTGTGCTTAAGTTATTGTGGTTGTGGAGACAAGAAAATGGAGATGAATACAATTTTCACATGTTGCAAAAATTAATCAACAGGACAAATGATATGAAATGATTCACTTTGTGTAGGAAGAATGGACTATTGTCTTTTAAGTGTTAGTGTTACAGATATATAAAAGTTTATGAATTCAAATTGTATTGGTTGTTTATAAATACAAATATATCATGCATTGCATAGTTTGTAATTGTATAGGTTGTTCGAGACGTATTTGAGTCACACTTTGGAGTTAAATGAAATTTGAGAAGGAAGCCAATGTCTTGAATTACTTCTTCCTTTCCAATATTTTCTTTGTAAGGCTGTCCATATCCAAGCTATATGTTTATATATAGTTGTACAGAGTAGATTTTCTATTTTTTATAAACCATCGTATCGAGAAAAATACAATCAAGAAGATAAATAATGGTTAACTTTTTTTTTTCTTTCCTTTTAATGTCCATGTTCTTTTTATAAGCAATTAAGGATACAATATTTTTCTACTTTTCAATATTATCTTTGTAAATTTCATATCCTTTTTAATTATTAGGATTTAATATTAAAAAAAATGGTTTGAACTACAAACTGAACTGTACTAAACCGTTTAATTTTAGGTTCGAAAAATTTATAAGATTTATAAAAAAAAAACTGAACCACTTATTTTAAGTTCGGTTTGCTTGGGAGGGACCGTACCAAATCAAACCACCCTCACCCATATTGCTTTATGGAAAACGTAATATTATGTAATATTTAGTCCTCTTTTATATGTGTAAATGCTACTAATCAATGATTTCTAAGTGGTATTAATTAGGGATAATGTCTCATGCACAATCCGTACTTCATATATATGAACATGACCGAGCGAAAAAACCATGAATGTTCGCATTGATTAATATGTAAAGCTAATAACAATGTTTAATTGATAACATGACGTAAGCTTGTAAATGAAGTGATATAGTAATTAGAATTAATCGAGCATATAAATCACATAACCGGGTTCTCCGGAAAGATTTTGGAATAAAACTGTGACATAAGTTGCTATTGATAATTCTCGAAATCGTTGGCACAAGTGAATTACGAATAACTTTTTTAGTTTTAATTTCTTAGGGTTTATTGAATTCAATTCAATTTTACTGGAGATGAATTTGTTTACTATTATTATTCTTTTTTATATTCATTGGAAATTGGTTCACGTTGAGCTTAGTTTCAAGTCTAATTTGAAGAGCTCACAAACAGGTGCATTTTTTCTATCGATTTTGAAATGATTTCAAGCTTAAATATAAAAATAATTCAACGAACAAGCTCTGGCCATCCTTGCTTAAGCTCACTGAGTAACGCTTGGAGCAAAGCTAAAGCTTTATACGAAGTTCTGTCATCATGAGTTGATGCTTGGACTTATTACTATTTGACTTAATCCTCACGTCTATATTTGAAACTAGAAATATGGTTGGGATATCATATTAGTTCTCACCAACTCCTAATTTCTCGAGGATTGAGAGACTAATAAGCAAAATTTTAAAATCTTTATTACGTCTGTCAAATCGTCTTTTTTCCAATGTTATGTGCATTTATCATGTGTTTGATATATATTATAACCATAATGAGTATTTGAAGTTAATCTAATTGTCAAGACAAGAGTTTCTGATAAATTGTCATGCACGAGTTATAGGGAGGGGCGTGGGGGAAGATGAGAAGTGAAGACTATACATTTTCAATTTAAACACTGTCGCCAAGGCTTTTTGTACTCTAATAGGTGGCGTGTATTTACACCCTGGTTTCCATGTAAAACCTTGTTTTCCCCTGCAGTCTCGGAAATAATTAATCTCCTTGAAAAGAGGACCATAAAAGAAGCATCCATCGGCAACATGTACTTACTCTCTTCAATCACCTACCAAAAGCCTGCCATTATAAACGTTGCCATGCAGCACCTACCCTTTCCACTTACTCGAGGCATAGATGCACAACGGTCACGGAGTATCGTTACTTGGATGACGGCTGCGTTAGCATTGCTACTCTGATTTTGTATGCATGCAAACGCCAACGCCACGCCACCGAGTTAACAGCGAAGTTTGACCTTTGTGGTGGCGTACTTCGAAGACGCTCTCTGAGGTAAAACGTCCTCGCTCTAAAAAACTGCATGCAGAAGTTTGTTTGAAATAGACATAATCCTTGTACTTATATTGGGGATGATGGATTCATTTGCAGGGTTGGTGTCAACTCAATTTTCAGCTGAAAAGAGGCCTCCAGATGGAATGCGAGACTATAAGAAACAGAATTTGGGAGGGAGATTACTACCACCAGCGTCTTCTTGGTGGCCTGATGCTCATAACAGCTTTGATCTGCTTGGCTATCAGTTATTTTCTCGGTATTGCAATCCCATCGTTGCCTCTTTCAAGGTATGACATGCGCAGTTTTAGCAAGCAAAAGCGACAGAAGAAGAAGCCCGTGCGTGTGTACATGGATGGCTGCTTTGATCTAATGCATTATGGTCATGCAAATGCCTTGAGACAAGCTAAGGCCTTAGGGGATACACTGGTCGTGGGCGTTGTTGACGACGAGGACATCGTTGCCCACAAGGGCCCTCCGGTTCTACCCTTCGAAGAAAGGTAGTCGCCCACTAATACTTGAGCTAATATCATTCTGTCCTTCAGATGTGTTGCTTGTAGTTTACAAGGTAGTATAAATTACGTAAATAAAGGAATGCAAGTACGAAAACTATTGGCCCCCAAAAAAAAAAAAAGGTACGAAAACGACAAGCATGCTTCCATGCACATTATTTTATTGTATCTGATGCATTACAGTCATGCAAATTCCTTGAGGCAATGATTGAGTCAGGTTGGTATTCAAGGAATTCCAAAATCCATTTTTTTTTTTTTTTTACTCTGTTTCGTTTTTGATGTTTCTGTAACATGGTCATGCTAAAGATTCGGAATATCTGTCCATTGTTGCATCTGCTACTGTTGACTTCTCTAGTTTTTTTTTCCTTTATTTTTTAAGTAAGTTTTGTTTTATTGACCTTTATTTACTTTCCAGGCTGACGCTTGTTGGTGGAGTAAAGTGGGTGGATGAATTGATTCCAAAAGCTCCTTATGAAATTTCAGAGGAATACATGAATTATCTTTTTGAAGTGCACGACATTGATTACATCGTCCATGGGGATGACCCTTGCTATCTTCCAGATGGGTCAGATGCTTATGGTCTGGCCAAGAGGGTTGGACGTTACAGGGAGATTATGCGGACGGAGGGCGTCTCCAGCACAGATATTGTTGGTAGTACATTTTCTTAGTTTACCTTAATGCTTGCATTTTACTAGGGGAAGGGACGGCTTTAAGAGAAAATTCATGACTTATTGTGTATGTGAATGATAAAGTTTTGCTTGTTTTGTGGTGTTATTCTCTTCAATTGTAGGAAGGATACTTTCAACATTTAAGGATGAGGCAGTAGTTGGAAGGGGTGATTCGACTATGCAATGCGAGCCTGTCAAAACAAAATGCAAAGGTGCCCGCATATCTCAATTCCTACCAACTTCCCGACGAATTGTGCAATTTTCAAATGGGAAGGTATCTTGATTTAGTTTTCTTTTTTTCTTCTTCTTTTTTTTTTTAATTTTTTAATTTTTTTTAATCTTCTTCGAATTTTGTTTGTTAAACTAACTAAAAAATGTCTAATGTATTGGCTTTGCTCCTGATGCCCTTTTGTTTAACTCTTGTATTTAAACAGAATTTTTTTGCTATGGTAGAACTCTTGTATTTAACTGTCTTACTGTTACCCGTAAATATTGTTGCAAGTCAGAGCTGTTGTTATAATGCAGGGACCTAGCCCAAACGCACGTATTGTGTATATTGATGGTGCCTTTGATCTCTTTCATGCTGGACATGTTGAGGTGAGCTTGAGACGCACTAATTCTGTTGCATGTCATAATATATTTTTATACAGTCGCTTTGAGGTATCATGATGTGTTTCTTTGTAATTTCATGCTGGACATGTTGAGGTGAGTTTGATTCCTTTCAAGTGTCCACTAAATACAGTTGCTTCATTAGTCCCCTGCATTAGCTATGAGATGCACTAATTCTGTTCCATGTTAACATATAATTCCTACGGCCACTTTGGAATAACATGATGTTTTTTTCTTTCCACGGTTTATTTTTAATACCAACAGTTCTTATCCTGACTTACTACTACGTTACTTTTACTTTGTCGTTGTAATGTCATGCCGTTGTATTGTTCCCTAACTGTTTTTTCATTGTTTCGGTGTTGCGGTAGACCCTGAAAAGTGCTAGTCAGCTTGGAGATTTTTTGTTAGTCGGCATCTATTCCGATCAGACAGTAAGGTGTTGCTATTTCTCCAGTTTTTGTCACTACTCTTTGTCATCTTCATAGTGTCTCTACAATTCATCTCTGGTTCCTTCCTGGTTTTACGCTCATTTTAGCTGCTACATTAGCAGTAGCTTCCCGATTTTCTCTTTGAGCTTTACATGAAATTAATAAGGTTTTTATGTTGTCGCAGTGAACGGAGGGGGGAAGGCCTTCCTATTATGGATCTGCATGAACGGTGTCTCAGCGTGTTGGCTTGTCAGTATGTTGATGAGATCATCATAGGTGCACCTTGGGAAGTTTCACAGGATATGGTGCGCATCTTTCTCTTCTTTTTCTTAGAGTGGTTGAGCCAAGGCTGTGTCCTTATAGCTTTTTCGGCCTGTTAGATATACATTAGGACTTCGGTATGGTATAACTTTTTCATTCTTCTCTGCTCCCCCTCCGTTGAGCAGATAACTACATTCAACATATCCTTGGTGGTGCATGGCACGGTATCAGAGAGCAATATATCACTGAAAGTACGTTAGTTTTTGAAAATACATTTGCTGAGTTTTCTTCCACAGCTCGAGGCAGCTGTAATTGGATTGAGAGCATTGTGCAGGGAGACACCGATCCTCATGCTGTCCCCAAAAAGATGGGCATCTTTCGTTTGCTTAGGAGCCCGAAAGACATGACTACTACGACTGTAGCACAAAGAATAGTTGCTAGCCATGACGTTTACGTGGTAACCCCCCCACCTCCCGATGCTTATTATTATTGCTGTTTCTATTTTATTACCATGCATATTTCCTATTGGTAAGAGCATGTCCAAAAGCTAATGTTGTGGATCTTTCTTCTTTTCTGTGTATCTTGTTTAGAAACGAAATGCCAAGAAGACGGAGAGTGAGAAGAAATATTATGCAGAGAAGAAATACGTCCCCGATGAATAGCACGGACAGAATAGTGATGTTAAGGGATGTCTGAGGCAGGAGTACACTACTGTACTCTATATTAAGTCTGAATAAAGAATCGAAGGGTGGCAGCCACCCGAATATGGTTGATTGGAATACAATTGTTATTTCTATCTCTGATTGACGGTGGTAATTAGAATAAAGTAGAATAATAGCAGAATGAAGAGAAATGAAAAATACATCAAATTATTTTTGTTAAAATCCTGAAGTCGTTTAGTGGGGTATTTTTGTATATGATGTTGAACAAGTCCATATTTTGTTGCTCGGTTGCTTTAATGATTCGTCCTGGAAATTGTTGACTCGTCCAAAGCTCAGGCTTGAAATTTCGAAAGTTCCAACTTAGGCTCAAATTGATATTCAACAAGTTAATGCTTGAGGCGATTATATTTATTTAGGCTCCATTTATTTATTTATTTCCAATTAAAATAATATTACCATCCAAACTCAATTATTTTTTAAGTTCAACTCAAACTTAATCAAACTCGTAAGTTATCAATAAAGCTTGATCTCAATTTAATAAGCTACTCTGATGGCTCGAGTTTGAGTTTCACTTCTATTTCCGGTCAAATTTCAGCAAACATTGAGTCGGACTTAATTTATTTAATTGTCCATTGCGCTTAAGCTTGCGATAAAATGAAAACATCAGACTGTTTGGACACAAGAGGAAGGACAAGTGAATCGGCTTCTCTCTCCAAGCAGTCTGCAAATCTGTGATATATTGTAGTCTTTTATTTTATTTATTCTCTAATTCCGGGTTCTTAGAGTTAGTTAGTTCTTTTATTCTTCTGTTAGGTCGTCTTGTATGGTTAGTATAAATACCAGACATTACTCAATAGTTTAGATATTTTCATTCGTTACAAACACAAATCGCAAAATACCCTCTCGATGGAATCTCTCCGTTTCCGAGGTTCGTTTGCTTCACCAAATTCACATGGTATCTGAGGGGAGGCAATGTATTGATTCCACAAGAATTATCTATAAATAAATGTGAATACTAATATTTACCCACTTTCTAATATCTAACCTAACAAATAAATTTAATTAATTAAGATAACTAAGTCATTGTAATTAAAATGAGTAAAAAAAAATAACAAAATAAAACATAATCAAAATTAACCATGAGTGTGTGAACTTAGTATTCAATTACTAATTCCCTAGAATAGCTATGTAATTTATTAATTTCATTCTTATTTATTAGAACATAGAGATTTGTAGTGTGAATTAACGAGACTTACGAATCACTTCTATAATAAAATATCTCAAGATCAGATTAAGGTCTTGAATTCCTCTATTTGGTTACCCTAATTCAAAGAAACTAAATAGCTAGTTGCTTAGTCTATTCAATTATTTCTAATTATACCAATCTATTTATTATAGGATTTCAAAAACTCTAGTAAACTCAAACATTGAATCAATAATCCATATAAGTACTAATTAAAAAAACAATAATAAGAAATCATATATTGATAATAAAAGAAAACTAATTACATAATTCACAATAATTGAATATTAAAACTAAATTAAAATACTAAGAAAACAAAGAAATAACGAGAGAAGCCGTTATAAAAAACATGCCATTCTTTGTGAATATTTTTATTTTTGGAAAGATATGAAGTCCTAAAGGTGTCATATTTCCACATATCATTGGAGTATAGCTGAAAAAAAGAAATATTGAAAAGATATTTTGAAAATGCACTGAAGATGCATTTCAAAATTCCTTTTGTACTATAAATTATAAGCCTTATAATTAGAGAGAACCAATAGATAATTATAATTCTTGGATGAGAGGTACACGATTAGGGAACATGATTGTGTTCTTGCACGAGATCCTCTTTGAACATTATTTCTTGTTTGGACTTTACTTACTTGGGGTCAATGTTATAATGCCCTAAATTCAAGGCACTACAAATCGCCACATCTCCCCAGTAGGCTACTAACACTTTAAGCTAAATGAACAACTAAAATCTTCAAAATCTCATAAATAGCTCTATTAATGAGGCTTTTTTTAGCATAGGCTCCTCAGGGTTATACTAACCTGATTAGGTTCATGTATGTCATACCTCCTTGGACCCAACCTTTTTATCCTTACGGTTAGCCTCATCCTAGGCCCAACATATGGCCTATCCAGCTATAGAGACCACTAACGATTAGAAGACTATTAAGCTTGAAATTTTTCCTAACTCTTATTATTTTCCTTAACATGATATATATATTAAACCTTATACTCATTTAATATAAAACCTCGACTAGGAATTAAGGAAAACAAGTTTTCTATAAATTTGAAAAGAAATTAGAGTAGCTACCCTATCGAGGTTGAGAAAAGAGTTAGACTAAAATCAATTAAGTTGATTGATTTTAATATAGACACCAAACTACGTAAAAACCAATTTTGAAAATAGTTTTTAAAAACTAGATATTTTAAGTCTAGAGGCTAGCCTATTAAATCTTAACAAATACTACTTTTAACTTTTCAAATTTAGATTTATTTTCAAAATATCCTTTTACCTAATTCTAAATTTACAAATAAAAAATTAATTTATTTACCCAAAAAAAGAAGAAATTAAGTTCATTTACAAAAAGTAAAAAGAAATTTTTCCTATTTTAAGTCACCTCATAAATACCTATGTACTCTCTAATAGGAATCAGACTTTTCATATTTCACTTGATAAAACTTTAGTTTGTTGGCTTCTTTTAATTTTTGAAAATGATTGAATTTACATTTTTACTCATTTTGTTTTTATTTAAACAAAAGTTCTAAAAAGGGTCCTAATGGATACTTATTTTAAATAAAGTCTAAAAGTGGTCCTAAATTTGAAAAAGATTTACTATATTTTTTATTAGAAAAAATTATTTTTCTAGGTGATAAAATATGCATTTCATAAAAAGATAAGAAAAGAGAGAAAATATTAATTTTTATTTTTCTAACAATGAATTTTCCATTTATATAACATAAATAAAGTTTTTTAAGGGAACAAATTTTTTTCTTTTCTTTTTTGTTTATTTTTTTGTAAGTAAATAAATAAATACATAAATAAATTTAAAAAAATAGAATTTGGACGCTATAAAGAAGCAGCGGCAAGTGGGTCGATTAATAGATTCGAATGAGAATTTGGGTTGGGTTTTGTTTGGAGCTCCATACGGGTCACAAATGGCCTTCAACATTAGCGATTTCAAGAAGCTACTCCAACCTTTTTCATTGCTAAAACAAGCGCGGAAGGAGATTTTATGAGTTCCTTATTAGGTTTATAGGGGGTAAGAGCGATACTTAGGATTGTTGTGGTTGTGTTAGGTGTTTTTGGAATTTAGTGATAATGGTGGAAGTGTGTAGTAGCCATAGTAGATAGCTAGGCATGAGTGAGTGATTGGGATTGATGTTTTTAGTGATGAGAAGCTTAGCGTTGGTCCTATCTTGGAGTGGGAGTGCTTGGTTGTAACAATTTCGAAAGAGGAGGGTAGTTGACTTTAGGTTAGACTTTACTAGAAAACTAATTATCACCTAGGGAGATCAGTTAGTTTTCTCAAAAGAACCAAGACACTAAAAGTGATCATCTTTCAGCATGTCTTCATATTTCTTCTCACTCTTAACCCTCTTATACTAACTTATGGTTGACTTCAAGTTAGACTTTACTAGAAAACTAATTATCACCTAGGGAGATTGGTTAGTTTTCTCAAAAGAACCAAGACACCAAAAGTGATATGCTTTTAGCATGTGTTCATATTTCTTCTCACTCTCAACCTTCATATACTAACTTGTGGTTGGGTATAAAATTGGATCTTTATTCTTTAATCAGTACTTACAATAGAATCTAAAAGGATGTAAGCATAACTAGCTATGGGACGAGGTAAGCAGGACGAGGTAAGTGGGACAAACTCAAAAGAGTACCATATAAATACAAACAAAATCATTAATTATAACAAAATGCAATTCAATCAATCCATGCAACATCACATAATGTTATCTAGTCTATTATGAGGTTAGAGAAATTGTATTTGCTCTAACCTGATTGAGTAGTTTTAATGTGACTCAAATCATACCAAGCCTAATCTTATATAATGGAGAACACCCTCCTCCTTAGAATACCTTTGAACTACAGCTCCTAACTTTTCTACAACCTTCTCTCCTATCACTTAGTTAAATAAGGGTAAGGAAAGGACCATTTCAATTATCCTTATTGAAAAGATTGGTATTTAGTCTAATATTACTAATTGTTTACCTAATAGGTTATCATTCATGTCCAATTAGGTTAGTCATCGAATCTTAATTAGTTTCACTCAGGGATGGCTAAGTAAGTTTAAACAATCCAAACAATATGAAATTATGCAAAGCAGCACTCTAAGGAGTTCAACTCTTATCACAAAATTGATTATCACCAACACACGTAATATGCGCATAAACAACTAGGTTATAATCATAAGCAAAAGTACTCTTAAATCTCCAAATACTTTGACATAGTATCCTAACAAGCTGCAAAGCTACAATCACAACTTACTTGGATGTTGTTGAAAGGCATTTTTCCATAGTTGTTATGTGGGCTTATATTAGTTAGCCCAATATTTAGATTCAATCCAACAAATCGATTTAAGGATAATCTTCATTGACTTATTATAAATACCAAGCAAGACTCCCAGGTAAGAGGACCTCTCTTCTCTATTCTCATGTACATAACCATTCAACATTTCTCCCCATACGATAAGAGGGCTAACTTAGGTATCAGAATAGCTGTGTTAGAGTACTCTCTAGCACCCTCGAAGCCATTTTCATGTCTTACAGGTGTTTGCACACCGGGAGGAAAATCAACCGTCAACAATTAGTGTCATCTATGGGAATGTGTAATTATTGCCATGATTTCTGTTGTTATTCAGAAAATATCCCAATGGGACGTTCTTCCGAGGGATAAACTTATTCGCATTTTATATGTTATAGGATTTTAGGTCTTTTGGGTGAAAATTTCCAAACTTAACTTTTCTCTTTAGCATCAATTTTTATATTTTCCATATTCATATGTCAATTGATGTTTGAGGAGAATTGTTTGATTCTTTGAGCAAGTGGTTGTTGCGTTTCCCAATATCTACTTGTGCCACAAAAGTTGAAAACTACCTCAATTGACTGCCTTGCCGCATCTATGTTTTGGAGGATGTGTGAGTTTATATGTTTATAAACACCATTTTCATACAAGTGTACATGATCTGTGAGTTTATGTGTTGATAATCGTTACTTTCATGCAAGTGTACACGTTTGAGTAACCAAAATCTGAACTTTTTGTGGATCATAATTGCCACCGCTTGGTGTTTAACTGAAAATTCATGTGTCACCTGTGTTCTCGCTTCGAGATAATCCAAACAAAGACGGAGCTGCTTTATTATAGATGAAGCTCTAAAATGATAACCGGAAGCGAGCTGCTCACTTTGCCAAATAGACAAATTTCAGGTTCTATGCTGACTTGCCATCATAGGAGTCGAGCAATATTTCTTAATAGATGTAAGTACCAATTCATCTAGTGCTTCTCACATGCGACTCGGAAGTTCTAAAACTTTTCTAGAAGGATAAGAATTAGAAATTCCAGGTTTTTACTACATGTGCATGGCCGAAGATGAAAAGCCAACATATATCCTTCACTTGCCGAGCTTTAAGTTCTGATTCGCAATACACCCGTGCCGAGTGGCCGCGAACCATTGCTGAGAAGATATGGCCAAGCTACTCACTTCACCAAACGAAAACTCGAAACCCTGTCCTGACAGGGTATTAGCTATTTGACACATACTCAACATAAGAAGTAGGCATCCTAAGCTGTTGAACGTACTTCATGGGTATGCTTTATAGACATACCGCAGTACTCGATTGATGTCTAATCACACAAGCGACTATGC
Organism: Lumnitzera racemosa; assembly: GCA_024138005.1. NCBI lineage: Eukaryota > Viridiplantae > Streptophyta > Magnoliopsida > Myrtales > Combretaceae > Lumnitzera > Lumnitzera racemosa. The sequence goes on from JAMXBC010000007.1 coordinate 50,948,701, forward strand.
TCGAACAGATCATACTTTCACTATGCCAAATGACGCGAATAATTCTACCAAGCATCACATCTGACTAAGCACCAAACGAGCACATGAAAGCCTCGATAGCCGCTAGCAACAAGGGCAAAGCGACCTATTAAGCAACCAAAAAATGATACACTAATGTGTATTCAGTAAAGCTCCATAACCTACCACTTCTAAGCAATGATTTTGAGCCGGAAACACTAATCTACCAAGCTTTAGGTAGTCACCCATGCACCGATTCACACTAATGAAAAATGAGTGAAATCTTACTACTGCTATTTATAATTTGTCCATTATTTATTCTTCAAGATGCGTATTTTACGTTGTGCTTTGTACTAATTTTTTTGTTAACATTCACATTTGATTCATGCATTATATGCTATCTATTTACATCGTGCTTCGTAATATGAAATTTAACAAGCCTATTTCCACATCTTTATAAGGGCATGAAAACCTAAAAATATTTTGGGGGCTAAACAAACCCCTCTACTTTAACCTACATGAACATGATCCGCTAATGGGCAACTCCTCAATGGTTTAAAATCATACACACTACAGATGACAGGTTAGTGTGAACTTAATTACTCTGTTTAATAGATAGACAATAAGCCATGTGAAAACATTAAGCTATCAAGTGGTGATAATTAAAACACTCTCAAGTCTGAGAAGTTACATGGACGACGAGTGAACAAGCCTTAAAGTCATATACATTAACTAACTAGAGACCAAGTAGCTAATTTTACAGCATTACTTAACATAAGTCAAATCCAGCCTAGACAACTTGCATGCTTCACTACCTCTTTAGGCACCATCGCCTCTTCAGGCACTCAAGCCTCATCATGCCTTTGCCTTTTCAAGCATGCCAACCTCTTCAAGTGCTCCAGCCTCTTTAGGCCTTCGCTTCTTTATGTGCTCCAACTTCTTCAAGCTCTCGCCTCTTTAAGCACTTTAGCCTCCTTAGATCTTTGCCTCATCAGGCATCCTTGCCTTCTCAGGCACTCTTGCCTCTTTAAGCACTTTCGCCTCTTCAGGGGTTCCTTGCCTCTTCAGGCACTCTAACCTCTTCGACTCTTCTCCTTTCTAAGTATACCAATATTTATAAGTACTCCAGTCACTATTACCTTTTACCTCTTCAGGCCTTTGCTTCTCCAAGCACTCTAGCCTCTTTAAGCTTTCCAGAAGTCCCATGAAATCAACTCTCTAGATACTCTCTTTTTTTACTTTATCATTAAAGAGAGGAGGAGTCAAGTGTTGATAGGCATTTCTCGATAGTTGTTATGTGGGCTTATACTAGTAGGCCCAACATCTAGATTCGATCCAACGACCTAATTTAGGGATAATCTCCATAATGGGACCTCTCTTCTCCATTCTCATACACATAACCATTCAACATTTTCTCTTCACATGATAAGAAGGCTGACTTAAGCATTGGAGTGGCCGCGCCAGAGCACCCTCCAACGCCCCTCGAAGCCATTTTCATGTTTTACAGGTGTTTTGCACACCATGACAAAAGTCAACCGTCAACAGATGTGGTGTCACATTATCCCTAAATGCTGTCCGACTTTTCGTAAATGTTAAAGAAATTTAATACACAACTTTGGTTTTTGATCAACATATGAAGTAAGAATTTATTTTTAATATTAGGCATTTTTTTTTTTAGTTAAGTGAGTTCTTCTACTATTTATTAAGTTTTAGTTAAGTAAGATAGGTTATGACTCAATTTTAGACTAAATCTAGTATTCTAAATTAGGTTCTTATCTAGGAAGTTTTAGACTTATATTATGACTTTAAAAAGAGTATAGAGTTCAAATATAAACTACTTTATGACCTAGATCCAACTTTCAGTGTATTCAAAATATTCAACACTAAGTTATGTTCTGACTTTGTTTTTAACCTTACTATTACTTCAACATTTTACTACTTTACATATAATTCAACTTACTGTAAGTTCCAAAACCTCAATAACCTATGTATACAACAAGTAAAAGCTTAGGACTACAATCATTTATATACATTCCCATTACACCTTCTATTTAGTTACCAATTCATTGAAACTTTTAAAATTAAGACCTAAACTTCAAATACCCACTTAAACTTGAAAATCACCATCTTAAAACTTAAAATAACTTATTTTTATTTGTTACATGTGGTTGGATATGGGTTGTAATACGATTTTGTAAAAACACATCAAGTTTCTTTAGAAAAACAACACCATTAGCACATTATTTTTGTAAAAAAAAAAACAACACCATTAGCACATTATTTTTGTAAAAATAGATTTTTTTCAAAAATTCAACGATTTAATTTTGAAAATCCAACCACATACATCAAAATATAACATTTTAGGAGTACACTCATAAAATTTCATGTAAAAAATACATTGGACAATTTTCTGAAAATGTGATTGAAAATCAGTGCATGGGCCATTTTTCTTAAAGACCTTATATTAGCACTCAAAATTGAGAAAATCTTTTGTAAAATTTGAATTTCACATGCAAAAATAGAAAGGAAAACCAAGTTTCAAAATATTTAGATTTCGTTTGATGATTTCTCGAATTTTAGTTAAAAACGAGGCAAATTAATAATTTACAACAACCTCATGCTCTAGCTAATGTGGAGGAGAAGGGGTGCTACCTTAGCGCTTGCTACTCTTTTAGGTAGTGTCATAGTTACACTTTCAGATAGTGCTTTTCCTCAAAAACTTATCAACCTTCTATTTTGCACCATAATTTTCCTTAAGTTTTCTTCCTTATTTCCTATCTCCAAAATTTTCTCTTAAGATTTTTCTAAACTACCTAAGGAGCCAAACTTTCATCAAGAATAAGTTTGATATTTTTATAAGGTGATTTAGTAGGGCTTTGGAATTTTCTCCTCCTTCTTCATGTATTTTCCCTACATAGTTTTAATGTTAACACATGGCATCTACATTCCTAGGCAAATCCCAACCATGTTCTTAATTTGCTATGCATCAAAGATGTTTCCTAGTGGTTTTGAAATTTTTTTTAAATAATTTTTCTTATATTTTTTGTTATTTATTTAGTTAAATTTTCACATTTTTTAGTACTTTTTATAATTATGGGTATATATATTTATATGTCGACAATACCCAATGTATATCTTTTATATATTATTTTTTATACATTTATAATTTTATTACTCCTACAGTTTATCTCTAGGAGTTTATTAATTAACAAGCCTAATCTATACTTTATCGATATGTATATAATAATATAGTAAATTTTCATTATGTAATTTTTCAATTTCGAGTCTGTAGGGTTTTATTGACTAACATTATTAAGCCCTTCGTAAGTTTTTAACCTAATCTAGTTATCTTCCCAAACACCATAAATCAACCCTTTGAAACTTAGTCATGCAAGTATAAGGCTCATAGAGAGTATTATTATTACTATGATGATGAGATGTGATCAACTAGTGAAAGAAATTAAATAGACTTGTTGTTTGAGAGACTTATTAGTTTATTTGGAACATGAGAGTTTAGTTGAATTATGTTTATTTCAGTTTTAGTATTTTAGAGAAATTTAATTACAACTTTTAGTTACACTTGAGATTTATTGTATGAGAGTTATGGAGCTTGTCATCTCTACATATTGGCCAGTAGAGATTCAAGTGAAGTTAAGCTTAATATAGCTAAATGAGCCTGCAAAATAGATGAGGTATTGTCTGGTATAGCCACTCTGATACTTAAATTAGATGTATATAAGTGGAGAGTAGGAGTATGCAAAAGGTAGTAAATAAGCTCAAGTGTATAAGTATCATGTAGTTTACCATTGGATGATGGTTTTGTATTTATAAAAGAGTAGAGTCAATAGTTAAAGAGGAGTTAGTGGGTAAAAGTCACATTCACAAGTATTAGATAGTGAAGTCATGATGTCTAATGTGATGTACCTAAAAGCTCAATTATCACTAGGACTTTCCGAGGAAAATTTGAACTAAAATGGGTCATTCAAGGTACCAAAGAAAATTAGAGGGAAATGGTCCACAACTGAACAAAAGTAGTTGACGTGAAACTACTTAGAGGATGTGACTCACTAATGAACACAACACGACTTCACACCACACTTGATATGACGTACAAGTTGATGTTAAGGTTTACCCGCCACTAATCCTGAGCTACTCAGCAAGATTAGATAAGAGTGTGAAATATGGACTTGGAGAGAGTTATCTTACAAGAACAAAATATTCAATATTAAAATGTAAGTTATCTACAGCTTATAAAAGAAAAAGACTATTTATTATAAGTTCCTAGAACAGCATTACAAATAATGAAATGACAAGAAAGTATATACAAAAAGGGGATTCTTAGCACATACCAAAAAGGGGATTCCAAAAATGGAAAAACAGTACAATGTTAAACGAGGTAGACAGGTAGCAGTGCAATATTAGTCCCATATGAATATTTTCTAAGCACAATAGGTAAAAAGGGTCAAAATGTTGCTGCAATAAAGGGGCCAAGACGAGAGAGATGGCAGCATGTCAAGAGAAAACTATTCAACCGTTTAAGTGAGTCTCTCGTCACTTGATAAGAACTTTTCGATAGTATTTGGTCAGGTTACTCAACACAAGGTCTTCGGCAAGGGAATGGTCGACATCATTATTACCAAGTGTATAGATCAACATATGACGATTAAGGAAGCTTAAGGAGTTTAACCACATTTCTTCGGCATAAACTTTCCCATCATTAGTAGGTTACTGAGAGATAATTCATTGAGTGAGGGATTGGAGTCCTCGGAGCCGTATACAAGTAATGGGACCATTGGTCAGTAGTTCATCAGTTTCCCAGGATTGTTGAAGATTTGCCCTCAAATCTTAGTCTTTGCCATCTTCAGGCACATATGGAGTCAAGTCAGTGATGTTGAACATGGGAAGCACGTCGAGACCTTCGGGTAGCTTAACCCCATAGGTATCATCATTAATGTGCTTTAGGATCCTATAGGGGCCATTTGCTATGAGAGATAGTTTGTTTGTCCTCTTGTTAGGGAAGCATTCCTTGCTAGGGAAGCGTTCCTTACTAAGATAGATCTAGATAAGGTCCTTGGGGGGCATAAATGATTCGTTTCCTTCCGCGACTTCCCAATTCCTTTTGTTGGGAGATAATTTTCGCCAGTTGTTAGGCAATTCTTTGATGCAACCTATGAAATTCCTTGATAGGCTGCAGGCCGGATTGATTCTCCCCTTATGTAGTCAGACTGTCAACTAAGTTCAGGGGTTAGCTCAGGTTTAAGTCCATAAACAATCTCAAATAGTGATGTTCTAGTAGAGTTGTGAGTAGAGCGATTGTAGGCAAATTCAATGATAGGCAGGCATAAATCCCAATCACGAAAGTTGTTTCCACTCATTAATAGCCCTGACCTTTTCCCCATCAACTCGAACTCCACTCCCTAAAACGACATATCCAAGGAATACAACCTCACTTTGATAGAATGCAAATTCCTTTAAGTTACTGAATAGTTTCTTGGCGTGAAGTATGTTAAACACCAATCTCAAATGTTTGACATGAACGAGAAGTTTGACACTGTAGACTAAAATATCGTCAAAATAAACCATAATACATTTGCTTATCACTATTCTGAGTATATGATTCATGAGCCTCATGAATATACTCGGCACGTTAGTTAAACCAAATGGCATAACCATCTACTCAAATAGACCAACCCAAGTCTTAAAGGTTGTTTTCTATTCATCTCCCAGTTTCATTCATATTTGATGATAGCCACTCTTTAGATCTATCTTCAAAAAAATGTGTGCACCATGCAACTCATCGAGTACGTCATCCAATCGCGGGATCAGGTATCGGTACTTAACATTATCTTATTGATGGCAAGGCTATCAATGCACATCCTCTATGATCCATCTTTCTTTGGTATTATCATGACTAGGACGGTACATAGGCTCATGCTCTCACAGACATATCCGTGATCTACTAACTCATTAACTTGCTTTTTCAACTTGGCCTCCTATTCAGGATTAAGTCTATAGGCGGGTCGATTCGGTAGGGTTACTCCAGGTTAAAGATCGATGCAATGCTCAATTCCTCTCAAGAGAGGTAAGCCTTTTGGCATCTCAATGAGGAAGAGGTCAGCAAATTCCCAAAGAAGCTACTGTACTTTGGTAGGTAAGTTCTCGACCTCTCTAACCTCTAAGAGTCTTCTGATCAAGAGGAGTCCTCGACCTTGACCTATCGTGAAAATTGAGCTTGGGAAATCACCAAAGACTTTTGTTGTAGAGATCTAGCAACATTTTCCCAGGCTTCTTGCACTTCCTTAGAACTCATAAGTGTCAATATAACTTTCTTCCCATCCTTTTGAAACATATAGGTGTTTCTATACCCATCGTGTAACACTCTCAAGTCAAATAGCCACGGTCGATCGAGTAATATGTAAGATGCACACATGGGAAGGACATCACACATTACCTTATCCCTATACCTATCACCAATAGTAATCGGCACTCTGACTTGCTTGGAAATGTATAATCCTCCTTTCTTGTTCAGTTAGTGAATCTTATACGGCTTAGGGTGTGGAATAGCCAGTAATTTCATGGCTTTAACCACCCTTTATGTGATGACATTGATATAGCTTCCTCCATCAATGATCACAGCGCATAGCTTGCTGTTCACCTAGTAATTCATTTGAAAGAGGTTCTCTCTTTGCTCATTTTCATTAGCCATAAAAGTATTAAGAGATCGCCAAATAACAAAGCAATACTCAACTTTACCTTCAGGGGGTATCTCAGCCTCCTAATCTTCCTCAAATTCTTCCAACATTCGACCAATTGCCACTTCTTCCTCTCCTTCACTTGTACTTTCTACTTCAAAATGGGGCTTGTCTCCCTTTATGGTCATGACTCGGTGGTTCAAACATTGACTAGCTACGTATCTATAGCCAAGGCATTTAAAACATTTAATTTCTCGAGTTTTCCCCCCTGAACTTTGACCCTGGTCTCTTTGGATCTCAAGTTCTCGGTCTTGCTCTTACCTCGACCTTCGTTTGATTGACTTAGTACGTAACATCAGCATTCCATCTCGAAATTGTTTGACACCCTGTCATTCCCTAGTCTACTTTGTAGGCCAGTCCTATTTGGCAGCATAGTTCGATTACTCAGCATTTGGCTAGCCCAGTTTCGCCATTACCTTTCAACTCTCTAGGTTATACGGATGGTTTCATCTAAAGTTGTGAGGCTTTACAATTCTACGATGTGACCAATCTCAGCTTGGAGTCTCGAGATAAACTATGCTATAGTTTAGGTCTTAGGTTTGTCAACATCACATCATATCATGAGCAACTGAAACTCTCGAACATAGTTGTCTACGAATTTGTTACCTTACCTCAAGTCTTGGAGTCATCGAAAGATATCATGTTCTTAGTATTCAGGAACGAACCTATTCCTCAAAACTCTCTTCATCTCATTCCATGTTCGGACCTTGCATCGAGTCCTCAGGTGAACATTTTGTAGCTTCTCCACCATATTGCCACATATCCAAAAAATTCTAATGCGGCCACTCTAATGTGAACAACATCTTCATAATCATAAAAGTCAAATATCTTTTCGATCTTCTCTTCCTAATCTAAGTAGTCATCAACACTACTAGACCCGTTAAAGTTCAAAATCTGTTCCTCAAGATGTTCAGCACCTCTTGGTGTTCTGAACTCTCATTCATCAAGCCTAACATATTGGTCTTCTTCTTCTTCGTACTCTTCCACTTCATTCAACTCTAACCTTCTCCCTATGACTTTATCAACACGTCGCGATGGTGCGTGGTTCACTAGAAAGGCTTTTAGAGCTCGCTTGTTCATCTACCTCCTCAACCTATCTCTCATTTCTCAGCCCTACTTAGCAACTCTCTCATGTGGTCCATTCTCTAAGACCCTAGTTACTGAGGTAGCTAAATTGGCTACAATAGCAACAAGATCTTATATCTACTCATTGGTAGTACGTAGTATTTGTTGGGTAACTCGACTACGACCATGATCATCACTTTTGACATCGTAAATCTCTCCCTATACATTAGGGTTCGACATTCCTAACACAAAATTTTAGTAACTACACTTCACATGAATGGCTACAATCACATATAGTATCTCGAACAGTATACTGACTATTACTACATAGCTCTTGGTTTCAACCTCAAGCTCTGATACTGGGAATATATAATGTGCTTAGGAGCTCGGTTATCACTAGGACTTTCTGAGGTAAATTTGAACTAAAATGGGTCCTTCGAGGTATCAAAGAAAATTAGAGGGAAATGGTCCATAACCAAACAAGAGTAGCTGATGTAAAGCTGCTCAGAGGATGTGACTCATTAACGAACACAACATGACTTCATACTATACTTGATATGATGCATAAGTTGATGTCAAGGTCTATCCGCCACTAATCCTGAACTACTCAGCAAGATTAGATAAGAGTGTAAAATATGGACTTGGAGAGAGTTATCTCATAAGAACATAATATTCAGTATTAAAATGTAAGTTATCTTTAGCTTACAAAAGAAAAAGACTATTTATAATAAGTCCTTGAGGCAGCATTACAAATAATGAAATGACAAGAAAGTATATATAAAAGGGGGATTCCAAAAATGGAAAAGTAGTACAATTTTAGACGAGGTGGATAGGTAGCAATGCAATATTGGTCCCATATGAATATTTTCTAAGCACAGTAGGTGAAAGGGGTTAAAATGTTACTGCAATAAAGGGGCCAAGATGATAGAGATGGAGGCATGTCGAGAGAAAACTATTCAGCCGTTTAAGTGAGTCTCTCGTCATTCGGTAGGAACTTTTCGACAGTATTTGGTCAGGTTACTTGGTACAGGGTCCTCGGCAAGGGAATGGTCAACATCATTACTACCAAGTATATAGATCAACATACAACAATTAAGGGAGCTCAAGGAGTTCAGCCACATTCATTCAACGTAAACTTTCTCGTCATCAGTAGGTTGTGGAGAGAGAATTTTCCAGGTAAAGGATTAAAGTCCTCGAAGCAGTACACAAGTAATGGGACCATTGGTCGGGAATTCATCACAATGTGTCCGCTAAATGTAAGAGATAGTTGTTGACTTGGTTATTCACCTTTATTCATTGTTGTATAGTCGTTAGTGGTATTTGTAGTTGGATAGGCCATATGCTAGGCTTAAGGTGAGGTCAACTGTAAGGATAGGAAGGTTAGGTCCAATGAGGCATAGTACAAGCCACAAGCCTAATCAAGTTGGTACAGTCTTAAGAAGCTTATGCCCTAAAGGACTCATCAACACTTGCCCTCCCCTCCTTCATAGTCTCATTGCTCTAGTAGAGGCAAGGAGAGGGGAAAGATGGGCTTTTCAAGCGTATAGACGATCTAGTCTTGAAGTTCTTTCAATGGCTAAGCGTCATGGTGATAATGTTGTCGTATCAACATAGTGGTGAAGATGTTCGAGCTAGGTGGCATGTGAAATGAGTAGGCATGGTTTATCCGAGCAAGTTACCTCCAAGACCGATGTTGTGAACTGTGACCAAGAATAGATAAGGCTGGTCACTAGATGGGTCTAAACTTGCAAAAATCTCGAAAAGGGTTAATAGGGAAAGGTACGAAAAGCGTGACAAAGACAAATGGAATAGTAAGTAAAAACCCATGAATAGCTCCATAGGATATGATATACAAAGGAACTTCTAAGGACTTATGGCACAATTTGATAAGATGCATGAATTGGTCCAATGAGGTTACTCCTTACCTAACCTTGCTTAAAGGAAAGGACAGGAGTGATGTCGAGAGTAAACAAGCAGCATTTATGAAAGGAAGAAAGTACTTAAGTGTATTGAAGGTAATCTACCTGTTACAGCAATAAATACAAGGGTATTTATACCCGTGAGTTAGGGTAACTTACCTAAAAGGGTATAGACAATAAGGACATTTCCTAAAGAAGCAATATACATGATACAGAGGGCAAAAATGAATATATAAGGAAATCAATCATTGATTCTACAGATTCTCCATACGATACTTTACCTGTAGCGATGCTGCATTAGCAAAGTTGTTAGGGGATGCGGAAAAAAAGCACGAATAGGTGGGCTTGTTCAAGTAAGGATGGCATAGTCAGTCCGAATTCTCTATCTCTCAACTTCTCAATAAAGATGATAACAAGTGATTGGTTGGCTCGGCATTATTGTAGTCATCAACTCAGTATAACACAAAATAAAGGGCAGTCATTCAGCACGGTATTAAAAGTGACTTAGCAAGTAAGTACTCGACCTCGATAGGAGTTGTTTGGAACATAAGGATTTGTCACGCTAGCCCCTTTAGTCTTTAGGCTCGGCTGCAGGTTAGAGGTCCCGTAGCTTGATTCCTATCACTCCCTCCAAGTTGCTTGAGATTTGGGATCAAATTCGAAAGGTGTTCACTCAGTTTTCCTTCAAGCTGATATGGAATATGGTCGACAATGTTGAAGGCATTAGAAACCCCATAGTCTTCAGGCAGTTCCAACTTGTAAGCGTTGTCACTGATTTTTTAGAAGATTTTGAAAGGTCCTTCTACTTTTGCAGCTAATTTGTTCAAGAACTGTTCCTTAATGAGGTGTAGCCATACCAAGTCTCCTGGATGAAATTATTTAATCGACCTACACTTGGTCCTTTCTTGCATTCTTCTGGCAGCTTAGTTGATAAGCCGAATGACCTTATCATAGATGTGCTAAAGAGATTTTGCTCTAGCTAAGGCATCAGGGTCCTCCTACGTGGGTACTGGTTTAGGGGCATGATCGAAGGGTAACTCAAGATTAAATCCATAAACAATCTCAAAGGGAGTCTACTTAGTGGTATCATAGATGGTCCGGTTATGAGCGAATTTGACCACTAATAGGCAGACGTCCCAATCAACTAAGTTCTTACCTACTGCAACTCGAAGCAGTAACCCCAAAGTATGATTAACCACCTCTATTTAGCAGTCAGTTTGGGGATGACATGAAGTATTAAAGAGTAATTTGATTCCTAACCAACACTACAGGGTCCTCCAGAAATAGCTCAAGAACTTCAGGTTCCTATTGGAGACTACACTCCTCAACACGCCGTGTATCAACAAAATCTCCTATAAGAAAGAGAAGCAATGGTCGAAGCGTCGTTAGTTTTGGTGCGAGGCATAAGGTGTGCCATCTTTCTAAACCAATCTACAACAACCATTACAAAATCTTTGCCTTGGGTAGTTTGCGGTAGTCCAAGAACAAAGTCCATACTCAGTTCAGCCCATGACCTTGTCGAAATAGGTAGGGGCATTACTTTCCCTTGTTTAGCTTGGCACATGGCCTTTTTGCACATTGTACAGCTTTCTACAACTTATATACATCTCTTTGCATTCTTAGCTAAAAGAATCATCCATTTAATGGTTTACAGGTCCTCTTCTCTTTAAAGTGTCTAGAGAGCCCTTCGTTGTGGGCTTCGACGTGCACAGTCTTCCCTTTCGGAATAGATAGCCATCCTCTACATGATATCGTCCACTATCCTCCCATTGACGCATTGCGAAATTATTGATCCAAAGTGTGGATCCCTGGAGTACTGTTCTTTGATACTCATGAAACCAAACAACTTGGTCTGAAGTTTTGTTAAGAGCACATGCCTCCTCAAAAAAGCATCTACAACTTTGTTGCTCCTTCCTTGCTTGTACCTCATCATAAAATTGAACCCTTCAAGGAATTTAACCCACTTCACCTACCACTTCGACAACATAGTCTGACTTCGAAGGTGCCTCAACGATTCATGGTTAGTATAAGTGACGAATTCTCTTGGTAGTAAGTAATGCTGCCACACTTGCATTGCTTGGATTAGTGCCAAAAGTTCCTTGTCATACATAAAGTAATTTAGTTGTGGACCTTGAAGCTTCTCACTATGGAAGGCAATTGGTCGACCATCCTTCATCAGGATAGTACCTATTCCAACACCCGATGAAATTTTATTGAAGTCAAGTAGTACTAACACTGGGGCGAAGGTCAATCTTTCTTTTATGCAAAGCTCCTCTCTTCTCTTTCTCCCCATCAAAAGTCGGTGTTCTTCTTTGTTGACTTGATAAGTGGCGCAATGATGGTGCTAAAGTTCTTGATAAACCTTTTGTAAAATGAAGCCAGTCCATGAAAACTTTTTACGTCGGCACAAGTAATAAGAGTTAGCCACTCGACACTTGCTTTGATCTTCTCATCATCAACTTATAAGCCTTCTCCACTAACTACATATCCCAAGAATACTACTTCCTCCTAGTAGAAGCAACACTTCTTCAAGTTGCTGAATAGTCTCTCGGCATGAAGGATATCCAAGACTACTCTGAGATGTTCACAGTGACTTGACATGTTAGCACTATAGACCAAGATGTTGTCAAAGTACACTACGATACACTTCTTAATGAGATGTCTCAATACATGGTTCATAAGTCTCATGAAAGTGCTCGGGGCATTGGACAAGCCAAAGACCATGACCATCCACTCATAAAGTCCATGCCAAGTTTTAAACATAGTCTTCCACTCGTCTCCTGACTTCATGTGGATTTGATGGTAGCCAGACTAGAGATCAATCTTGCTAAAAATCTTAGTTCGACTTAGTTCATCTAACATGTCTTTTAGCCTTGGGATTAGATAACTATATTTGATCGTAATTTTGTTCACGGCTCAGCTGTCAACATATATCCCCCAGGTTCCATCCTTCTTTGGCATTAGAAGTGCATGCATAGCACAAGGGTTGAGACTTTCTCTCACATAACCTCTCTCCAGTAACTCAGTGACTTGATGTTGGAGTTCAAAAGCTTGCTCGAGATTCATCCTATAAGTTGGCTTACTCGGCAATGTAGCATTGGGTACTAAGTCAATGTAGTACTCTATGCCTCGAGTTGGGGGCAACCCCTCAAGTAACTATTTTAGGAATAGGTCGACATAGTCATCTAACAACCCCTTGATTTTTTAGGGAAGCTCACCCCACTCCTTCATTTGTAATAGTTGCCTGACCAACAATAGGGTTAGCTCGTCAACATTGATGGCTTCTCGGAGTTTGACTCTACTCATCACTAGAGCTTTCTTCAATCTACGAGCAAGTTTTGTCTGTAGCTTGTGAACTTCCCTCAGTGGCATCGGATTCAATGTGATCTTCTGGTCATCCTTTTCCAACATATACGTACCTAGCAACACATGGGAAGTATACATAGGCAGCACATCATAGAGGATCTGGTTAGAGTAATTCCCTATAGTAATCAACAGCAGTATTTGCCGAGTATCATGTAATGCTCCTTTCTCACTCAACCAATGCAATTCATATGGCCTAGGATGTGCAATAGTCAATAGCTTTAGTTTTGAAACAAGATCGGCCGATGCCACATTGGTGTAACTTCCACTATCCACAATGAGAGTATACATCCGATCATTTACCTTATAAGTGCTATGAAACAAATTCTCCCTCTACTCCTCTTCTCGTAAGGGTTCCAAACTCATAGCGTACCAGACAACCATGAGTAACTAGTCTAACTCCTCAAGAAACATGTCCTCCTCAATCTGTTTTTTCTTAGCATTTTCTTTCTCGATAGGAACCTCCACCTCCTCTAGTTCCTCATCTGTACTCTCTACTTCAAATTTCGAGATGTCTTCCATAATGACCATTATCCTTCGATTCGGGCACTAAGCAGCCATATGTTCGAACCCTTGACACTTAAAGCACTTAATTGGTTGGTCTTCCTACTAAACCCTTACCCTTTCTCATATGTTCGAGTCGACACTACATCTTCAGAGTGGCCTTTCTACTCGACTCTGACATCAACTCTTATGCTAGGCTCAATATTAGACTAAACTCGATGACTGGCCTGTCCTGGTCAGCTAGTCGGCATTCTAGTCATTGCTCGGCTCTTTCTTTGCCTTTCCACTCGCTGGGCAATCCTAACAGCTTCATCCATTGTGTCCAATCATTATAGCTCTACAATGTCTTGAATGTCTCCTCTTGATCTAGTAATAAACCTTGAAATTGTTTAAAGCAGTTCCTCCACTTAGCATCTTATCATAAGCATTTAGAATTCTTGAACATACTCATCAACTGTGCGCCTCCTTATCTCAGCTCCTAAAGCCGAGCGAAAGTATCTTGGAGATATGTTTTCGGTATGAATCTGTTTTTGAGCACCCTCTTCATATCAAGCTAGGTATTAATCTCTCACTCTTTTCTTCTCATAGCCTGTAAATTCTTCCACCACATGGTAGCATATTCGGAGAATTCAACAGTAACAGTCCTTACTTTCTCATAATCTTCATATTAATAGTAATCAAATACATGCTCCACCTTCTCTTCTTAATCTAAATACTCTTCAACATTCCCAGATCTACTGAAACTCGGAATCCAAAGCTTCACATACTTGGATGCTCTAGGGACTCATACACGTTCCTCTTCAAAATACTCTTCTTCCTCCTCATCAAGCTCTTTCAGGTCTGTCCTTCACCTTCCTCATCCGCTAACTCCTCCACCTCAAACTGGTCGAGATAGGTTTTGACCTATAACAAGTTGAGTAGTTTGTGGAGTATTTTGCATAACCTCAGTAGGTCGGTAAGACAGTACATGAATAGCTCGGCTTAGATTTACCAAGAGGTTAGCTGCCTCATTAAGTCTCTCGTTAGTGCTTTTGGGAGTTGCCTGAGATTGTCATCCTTGGTGGACAACTCCACTATCATCACGAGCACTATCATTCATACTTAGGTTTGTCATTTTTTCTTCATAGAATCAAATGAACATAGTAACTGACTTTGTTTCTCACATGCAAAACAAAGTATAACAAAGCTCAAGAAGAACTAGCTACAGCTCATACTAAACCTCCGCTCTGATGCCAAGATGTTGTGAACCATGACCAAGAACAAACAAGGGCAGTCACTAGATGGGTTTAAGGTTGCAAAAAGCTTGAAAAAGGGTTAATAGGGAAAGGTACCAAAAGAGTGACAAAGACGAATGGAATAATAAGCAAAAACCTACAAACAGCTTCATAGGATACAATGCACCAAAGGAACTTCCAATGACTCACAGCACAATTCGATATGATGTACAAATTGGTCTAATGTGGTTACTTGCCACCTACCTTACTTAAAGGAAAGAATAAGAGTGATGTTAAGAGTAAATAAGCAACGTTTAAGCATGGAAGAAAGTACTTAAGTGTATTGAAGGTAATCTGCTTATTACAACTATAAGTATAAGGGTATTTATATTCGTAAGTTAGGGTAACTTACACAAAAAGGAAAAGACAATAAGGACATCTCCAAAAGAAGCAATGTACATGATACAAGAGGGTAAAAATGAATATATAAGGAAATCAATCATTGGTGCTACAGATTCTCTATATAATACTGTATACGTGGTGATGCTGCATTGGCAAGGTTGTTAGGGGATGCGGACAAAAAGTATGGACAAGTGGGCTTATCTAAGTAAAGATGGCCTAGTTAGTCCAAATTCTCTATCTCTTGGCTTCTTGATAAGGATGATGCCGAGTGATTGGTCGACTCAGTATTATACTAGTCATTAACTCAGCATAATACAGAATAAAGGGCAGTCATTCGGTACGGCATTAAAGGTGACTTAGCAAATAAGTACTCAGCCTCGGTAGGCATTGGTTGAAACATAAGGATTTGTTGCACCAACCCATCTAATCCTTGGGCTCGGCTAAAGGTCAAAGGTCCCATAGCTTGATTCCCATCAACCGAGGTAGAACTCCAGTCCTAAGGTAGAATGTAGGAGGTCCAACCTCTTTAGCCATTAAGGAGTATCGAGTGGTTGGCCCTTAGTCAAGTTAAGGTGGAATGTACATTTGCTAAGCTAAATAGGTATCTAAGGTAGATACTCAATTGGTTGAGTTAGGTACTCCTAACCGAGGTAAAGGTTTAGCAGGTGGAGTGCTTCAAACTCCAAGGGAACAAAGCAGAGGTGCTAAGTATACAAAGGCATTGAATGGTTTAGGCTAGCAAGACCGAGCCGAACTAACCATTATCCGAGTTGCTTTCATTTATCTATGATGAGGAGTGGTGTTGTTGAGGTACCAAATAAGTTCAATCGATAGGGCCTTAGGAAAACTTCTTGTGAAAGTAACTTTTTGAATTCTTACTTTATCTCATGCTTTCATGGTGCAATTAATGCGATGTAATAGGTGTCTTTTCTCTATAAACATGCGTGTAGTCACATGCAATTTTTTTTTAATGTAACCATCCGATCAAAACTATCTCCACATGTCTACATCGCAATTTCTTAGGAGATTTGTGCGTATACAAATCCCTATAACTGTCGATTCGCTTTCCAAAGTGCTTAACCTATAAATACCAAAGTTACTTAAACAGATTACTCTTTTGAAAACTCTTACTTTCTTACTGTAATCTAAGCAAGCTTTTTTTCTCTTTTCATCGACTTTCTTCAAAGCTCTCTTCTTTTCTTTATTTCAACATCAAGATGTCCACTAATAGTAGAGAAGACATAGGTGAAATGCCATCTAATGTAACAAAGTACAATCTAATAGACTCTGAAGCTACAAGGAGTGACTTTCCCCATGAAGGAGAGGACAAAGCTACATCGCTAACACAATCGGACGATGACTCAAGAATGGTAGTAAAGGCACTGGATAGGACAAGGCTTATCAGTTCATCCCAAAGGACGTTTATTTATACAATCCCTTATTCGAGGCCATGATCTTTTTACCATGCCAAGTACAGACAAACGTCCAAGCAATCGAATTAGTAAGAGTAAGGCTTCCACCATTAACTAGGTCTTCGCAAACTTTATGGTTGGACCGACCCTGGGCTAAACAGTACGTTTGCTAACAAGGGAAGATAGAGTTCCCTTATTGTCAGGTAGGTACTTTGCGATGTTTGAAAAGTGCTTGGATTATGGATAGCGCCTATTAATGCAATCTGGTGTAAGTCCCTCCTAATGGATAAAGGGTGTTGAAGGCGTTCTAAGGGCTCTATAAATACTTAATGATAAGGGCCACTCTTGAACTCTTCAATCATTTCTATATGTGAAAGAGTTTAAGTAGATGGTCATACCTCCAGCCCCATCCAGGGAAGAAGTTGTTTAGAGGCCTAGCAAACTTCATTAAAGGTTGGCAAGACAAATTCTTGGTAGTAGAGCTACCAAATCAAGTAGACTTCTAGACATGGTGAACTACTTTGGTTTGAATTGGAAGACAAAAGGAGCTTAGGCCCAGTAATGCTAAGGTCGTAAGGGAGATAAAAGCCTTTACGGTTGAGGAACGGCTAACAAAATAAATGCTACAAAGGCAATGGAGAGATACTTTAAGT
Source organism: Lumnitzera racemosa (assembly GCA_024138005.1). NCBI lineage: Eukaryota > Viridiplantae > Streptophyta > Magnoliopsida > Myrtales > Combretaceae > Lumnitzera > Lumnitzera racemosa. Next base: position 50,965,982 of record JAMXBC010000007.1, read on the forward strand.
ATCCAATCTTTAAGCTCTTCCCCAACATGAAGAAGGTTATGATAAAGAACTGGATGGAACGTACAAGTTCGTTTTTTTTTTTAATTTATGAATAGCTTCTTTCATCGTGCTGATGTGAGTGTATAGAACTGTACTACGTATAATGTCCTCCTAAAGAGAAGGGGGAGATCTTCCTCATACATACTAGTCACAATAAAGTTAGTAAATGATTATGTTGTACTTTTTTATGTTGAACATTTGTTTGATTTTTTGCAAGCAAGAAATTGGTTGATGAGATGCCCTATCTGTCGGCATTGAGCAACTATAGCAATGCCAAGCTCCAACAAAGCTAACCACCAATGATGCTAACCCCAAGGACAAGGCTGTAGGGTCGAGACAGAAGGTGGGAGAGATCAGTAGGCTTGAGCTAACTACCTTGCCCAAGGGGATTCCTTTTGTTGGACTCCCTACAAGGCCGTTAGCTATTAAGCTTATGACTATGATCCCTCCCCTCTGATTCTATCTCCATCTCTATACCCATATCTTTAGAGGACGAACCTACCGATGCCGATGAGCCAGATGTAGTGATGCTTGCCTTCTCTGTTAGGGATGAGGAAGGGATAGGCGAGGCCAGTATCAGCTCAAAGGTAGCTAAGTAGAAGAAGAAGGCCCTCGAATCTGCTAGGAACAAGACCCACAAAGTGAAGAAGAAGAAGATGGGGAAGGCACTTATCAATTGATCAGATGTATATGGCTGGCCCTTAGGTTATCCTTACAGGTGCACCGATGACCTTAGGGACACCTTTTATGAAGTTTTGAACAAGTTCTAGTACATGAGGATAGTATTGGACTCATGCTAGGACATATTGTACAAGTCTTGAAATGAGGAGCTACACCTTTAGAAGGCTGAGTCCAAGACCAAGAAGTAGAAGGGGAGCCTTATGATGTTGAAGTGGAAGATTTAAGGCAATGACACTATGTTGCTCTACCGGGCTCTCAACCTCTAAGCCTCAATGGGATCATATAGCCTTGGCAACTAAGTCATCCTCAAAGACCTATCGAGGATGGGAAAGGGTGCTTCTATGGAGATGGCAGGTCATTTTAGCTCTCTCATCCGACAAGTAAGTCTTCATCTCTTTAAATTGATGTCGTTCGTTGTTGATACTGATTTGATCTCAATTTGTTTGTTTCTTTGCAGTAACATTGCCAAGTGTTGCTCCAGCTCAGTAACTACAACACACTGCTGAATGAGGTAAAGGGATTTCACACGGTGGTGTCTAGTGCATAAAAGGGCTTGAAGGAGACAGTGTCCTTCTCTAGTAAATATTTAGAAAAGTTTAGTAATGCTAACTAGTGCCTACATACCTCTTATGTGTAGATGACTACACTTAAGGTGAATCTACAACAGGTAGAGTAGGGGCAAGCTGATGTTAAGAAGAATGCTAAGGAGGTCAGTGAACTTAGGACTTAGCTAGATGATGAGTAGAAGACCAAGGCTCAACTCTCTTATAAGTTTGATGAAGAGAGGAGAGCTAAGGAAAAGCTTGAAAATAAAATTGTTGAGCTAAAGGCATCGGTCTTTAAGCTAAAGATCGAGCTAGTAATGAAGGCGTCTATGTCATAGCACCAAAACAACATTGATGGAGCTGGTTCGTTAGAAGGTAGGGTTGGAGCAAAAAATCCAGAAGCTCCAAAGAGAGACCTCAAAGATGAAGGAGATCATCTTCAAATTGGAGAGTGGGGAGGTGCTTAGCGAGGTCACTACTAACAAGGCAATCGAAGACTTCTACAAGACGAAGCAGCGGCTAGAGGACATAGAGGATATCTCCATCGAGCGCACTTGGTACATGCGGAATGAGGTGCTTTCCCATCATCCTAAGCTCAACCTTAGCTTCTTAGGTTGGTTGGATGCTCCAACTTATTGGGAGAAAAGGGCTGCCTCTACAAGAGAAAGAGAGGCTACTCAAGATGCTGACGTGATCTGAGGCACCATTTCTACTATCGAGGATGGTCAAAACATTACTCCATCTACTTCTTCCATGATAGCTCGGTAGGAGGTTACTTGTGAGAGTGCTTCCTAGGAAGATCAAGGTCAAAGTGATCCTCATACTAAGCTAAGCTAATAGGTCTTAGCCCTTCCCTTTGCAACCTTAGGACAATCATCTCAAAAGTAGGTGTAAGCCTTACAACTAGGTGTTTAGGGTTCGATACATAAAATTTAGGGTGGTCAAGTAAGTCATCCAATCGTGCCCAAATTTTACGACAAAATTAGGAATATTAGTAAAAGTGATCCCATGAGTTTGAATTTAGGAAAATAAATAATTAAACAATTAAATATTATAATATTAAGTTATATGTATATTACCCGTTATTTATTGGAAACACAAAAAAATGAGTTTCGATAGTTAATGAGTCATTAGAGATAAATTATATTAATATTCTTAGAATTAAGTTGAACCCACATGATGAAGGTAATAAAAATTTTAAAAAATAATTTTATAGCCTGAATATCACAAGTTAAGCTTATTTATATATGATTTTGTTAGAATTATTAATTTTTATCGAGTATGATAGTTTTACCATAGAGTTTTATAATTTTAGATATAGTTTATAATAAATCTTTTGAAATCAATTATGTATTCTTAATAATTAACATTAGTGAGTAAAACTATATATAAAATGTACATGAATAAGTCCTAAATAATTAATGGAACATATTCATATATATTATATATTAAAGAAAAATGTATTTAGGGCCTTATTTTAGAACGTAAGACCAACAGAAAATTAGTTCCAAATAAGACTAAATGGTAATATAAGTCCCTCAAAAGTTATAAGGATTAGTCTTGTAAAGTCGAATTTAAAAAATAAGTTGAAATACAATCGATATAAATTATAACATAAAGTTTATCACGTTAAATTTTAATTAGTCTAAAATTAAAAATTTTAGATTAGATGTATAATATAATGTTATACTATTTTTCAAATATATTATAGAATTTTATAAGTGATAAACCATTATAAAATTACACTCAGAAGGTCATACAAAATTGAACTAACAATATATATATATATATATAACATATTCATCACCGCCTTAATAAAGGTAGTGAAAATATTTATATATATAGCTTAAGCCATATATTGAGACCAGATGAGAAAAGAAAGGAAGAGAGAAAGTGAGAGATTAGATGAGAGAGAGATGAGGGAGAGAAAGAGAGAAAGAAAGAAAAGAGAGAAGGAAATAGAGAAAGTGAGGGAGATTAGAAGATCCATGTTTTTTTTGTGTTTGATATTTTTAAGTAACTTCTTTTTCATAATTACAAGTATTTTTTTTAATTAATATTTAATAGTTGTATAAAAGATGTAAACCTTAGGAAATCAATAGTTGAATCATAATTCAAGTCCGAGTGTCATAAACTGTACAATAAGTCGATAAGGTTAGTAATAATAAAATATCATAAAATTTAAGAAATTGAATATAACACCGATAACAAAACCCTAGGAATTGATCGAAACTCTAAATTGTATACTAAAATCCTAAAACTAATTTATGCACTATTAATAAAAAATTGAACCCGAATTTGTTTGAAACCCTAAAATTATAAACGTAAAACTATAAAATAGTTAAATATTACTCAATAGTGATATAATTATAGTCGATTGCAATTTTCGACTAAATCGCCTATTCGTGTGAAATTTTAACGAAATCGCTACAATAACTTATAAAAATTATAAATGTAACAGGTACCAATTAAATTAATAAATTTTCATAAAAATTTCAAAATTAATTTATGATGAGAATTGTTATAATTTTTATGTTTCGAAAAATTACATATATTTATTATTAATTTTTATTTTCCTTCTCTTTCTTTCTCTTTTTTTCTCTTTTCTTTCTTTTATTCTTTTCCTCCAATTGCTACGGTCTGAAATCAAAATTAAAAAGATCCCAACCAGCAACCCACATGAGGAATTGAATTTGCTATGTGTTAAGTGTATAATTAATTTGTCCCATCTTCATTAAATCAAAAGATTAAGATAAGATTTTTTTTTATTCTTATTTTTCCTTTATAAAACTTGCTAATCACATGGGACAAAGAAAAGACATGAAAATCTGGAAACAAAATTCTATAAACAAAAAATAAAACGAATCCTGGAAGTAAGAACGTAAGGAAAAGAAGGAAGAAAAAGAAGAAGAAAAGGAGAAGAAAAGAGGAAGAAAAGAAGAGAAATTAAAATCAATAGGTAAATAGGAGTATTTTAATGGTATAGATGTATGTTATATAGTATATACATGTATAAATATAGTATTTGTATGGTATTTTTATACATATAACATTGTAAGTACATGTATATATACATAAATACTTAGATTGAAATAGATATGTATGTAGAAGGCTATGTATGTGTACATGTATGTATATAAGTATATTATATGAAAGAGTATGTATTATATATATATATATTTTAATACATATAATTAGTATTAAGTATTTTAATTAAATAACTATAGTATATATATACATATTTGTACCATAAACTATATATATATGTATACATGTATAATCATTTTTATATATATTTATATATGTATAGTCATATAGTATATATGTAGTGGTGTATTTTTATAAGTGATACTATATATATATATATATATATAGGACATATATATATGTATAATATAGAGTATATACATTGTAGTAAACCGCATATATTATAAAATATATGTATAATATATAGTATACATATTTTATAACGAACATTATATAAATATATATACCGAATCTATATAACATAAATAGGTAATTTTATATTATTTATATCTATGTATTCGGATTATATGAGTATGCTTATATGTATAAATACAAATACATTAATATAGGTATATGTACATAGGAGTAAGTTTTCCTTCATAAAATAAGCGTATAGACATACATATGGCGTATAACATATAGTATATATATATATATAGTATACGGAAATATATATGTAATATAATAATATCTATAAACTAAAATAAATTTATACTTATATGTAGGTACATATATATATATATATATATTACCGTAATTAAGGGTTTTTTTTCAAATAAGATAAAATCATAGAATATATTATAAGTATATAAATATATGCATAAACCATGAAATATATAAATAATAAGAAAATAAGAAATAATAAAAGTAATAATGGCAATAATAATTGTCACGCCCCGAAGTGGCCGAGTCGTAACAGCCTCGCCGTGTAAACCATCCTAAGATAGAAGTTGGCCTTACAACCGCTATCTTAGACCTGATCTACACAAAGCGTCCATGACTAACCCGCTTTGAAGTAAACAGTTTGTAATTTAGTTAGATAAAGCATTTATCTAAGAAAGTGAGAAAATTTATATATATATATATACTAAAATTCAGTTATTACAACCTTCAAAAATGAAAAAAAAAAATTCTAAAATAAAACTTAGATCTTAAGAATATATGTTTGTTCTTCAAATATTTTTCCTCACTCCCCAGGATCCAGCAGTTGCTAGCTTCATAGTATTTGTTTGTCGCTTCCTAGCCAACACCTGCACGACGTCTATAGGGATGTGAGCAACCATAGCTCAGTAATTTAGGATGGAGGTCTTAAAACTATACCACAAACACAACAAGGTTTTCGATCAACTAATTAGGTGCAATGCATGTGCATACAAATGCCATCGCACGACGTTGTTCGGCCCATCGTGAGATTAGAGAAATTTCGCCCGCTCTAATCCGGGTTGAGGAGTTGCCATTAATGCAAAGCAGCTCACGACCAAACCCAGGCTTGTGCAATGGAGACCTTGCTCCTCCCATGACTACCTTCGAACCACTGACTTCACCCTCGCTGCTACTTCCTCTCCTGTCACTTAGATCGACTAAGGATGAAGAAGGGACCATTTTGTAATCCTGCGCTATCCCTTTCGAAGGGGTCAATATTTGGCCGGAGAGTCTAAGTTCCCCTAATGGATTACCATACATGTCCGATTATGATTACTGGTCATATATTTGATTAAGTCCAGTTTAGAGTGATCAATCATTTCATACAATACATGCTAGAGCAACAAACAGAATCATAGCATCACCCATAACCAAGCACATGCACACATCCAACTATCTAACAAGCACAACCAAGCATAATTTTAAGCCTCTAAAATACAGCATCATATTAATCCCAACTTACCTCGACTCCTCGCTCACTCACTCGAGGTTCGATTTGCTTAGGCCATTGCCGATCATCCCTATAACATAAACGTGGTTTCAGTTTTTCATATAACTATTATAGGTTCGTTTTATCCTATAACGCTTATTGTTATGTTTTATTTATGGTTTAAGATACCTAATTATCTAGGTCTTAAGTCTTTTACAATTATTCTAGGTTTAGGATTAGGTTCGGGTTCAATTTCTGCATTGGTTTCTAAATTAGGTTCTAGTTCGATTTTCTAAGTCACGTTTTATATTCTAACCCTAGAAATTTGTTTCAACCCATAATGTGAAATTAATCACATTATTTTCCGATCTCCTAAATACCATCATTACCCCTAGTCAGTATTTTATTTCACCCGATACACTTATATCGTTATTAGTATACCGAATTCACTCCTAATGTGAGAAATTTTTATATTTTTCATATAATTACATAAATTTAAATTTCCTATCAGATGTATTGTACATTTTTATTATTATCACAATATCAATTTTTATTATAATATTTTCTATTTATTATATTTCCAATAATTACCTATTATGTATTATTACTTTTATGTATATATTACACTTCTAATATTTATATCACTCTAATTATCATCTCTAAACATCAATTATCATTTCAAAATGTCTAAATTCATCCTAAATCAGATTTTACTCCTAGTTACCCTAATTTACAAAATTAACTTAAAATGTACTATTTTTCCATATTACTTATTTACTACATAATTAACCTAATAATTACATCTAACACTCTAAATGCTACAACTATCATTCTCCACCAGATTTCAACATCCCTAAACATCTACTTATTCACTAAGTCAGTAATTAATAATTTAATTACTTAATTAACCTTAAATTACCCATTTTATGCCTAAAAATTATCTAAAAATTTCGAAAATTAATTTTTGAAAACGGGCTTCATAGCACTGTTCTATATCATCTAAATAATCTATACAAAAATTTTGGGCTTGAAACTACACTCCTAAGGTCATTTATTAGGGAACATATATTACGGGGCATGTTTTCATCAAACTAATATTTTTCCTACAAACTACATACAAAAATATCTCAGAATAACAAAATTCATAATTTTATAATAATATTTACTATTTTTACAAAATTACACAAAATCGGGCTAGAAATCGGACTCACCGATCTGGGTGGCTCCGGCCATCGCCAGCTGCCGTGGCCTTGTCGTCCGGCCTGGGCGCTGCCACCACCGTGTGGTGGTGGTGGCCGTTCACTCCCAGCTGCTCGTCTGGTAGGGGTTCCCGTTAAAGGCCCTAATTGCATAGTTTTTCCTAATTTTTTTCTAAGTCGAATTTTCCTCTCAATTTTTGCCTCTCTCTAATTTTCTCTGATTTGTAGCTGGCCAAATGAGCTTTTGAATTTTTCTTGCTATTTATAGACAATTTTTGTAATTATTATGCATTAATTTGACAAGACTTTTCCCATTTTCCTTAATTTTTGGCTTTTATGTTGTCCAAATTTTATTGGTTGATTTTTCTTTTGCTTATCCTGACATGCCACGACCTGATCTTGATTCATCTTATCCTCTTCTAATTTTTTCTGATTTTTTCATAATTAATTTATAATTTTCTTTAATTATTTACTTAGTTTTTTGCCAATTTAGGTAATTTCGCGTATTTTTATTTGCATGTAAATACATGTGGGGTATACGTGAACATTCCTAATTATTATTTTAGTCATTCTAAAATTTTTAGTATACATATAATCTATCTTTAGTAATTTATTAGTTATTTGATTACACTTTTCGCATTTTCAGTAATTAATACTTATTAGGCTTAAAATTTGAAAATTTTATAGTCTCCTATTTTATTATTTATCTTCTTAAATTCAAGTTTACGAGGTTAGTTTTACTAATATTTCTCTCAATAGTTTATAATTTGGGGTTTGATCGGATTCCTTAACCGATTGTCCAAAACTTAAGTTCTAAATTCAATCCTATAGTCAATTGGCTTAGCTTTGGGGCTTACAATAATAATAATCATAATAAAGCTAAAAAAATCTCAAAAATAGGAAAATATGTTCAAAATAATAAAAATATCGAATATATGGTTTAAATAAATATTACGTCATAAATATATTAAGAAAAAGAAAAAATTAATATTTTATAATTTTTAAAATTAAATAGTAATTTTTGTGATATTTTTATATCATAATTTAAATTACGAGTCTCAATATCCAAAACAAACCTTGTTACGAGAAAATATGCTCGAAAACGATCAAAATGGACTATAAGTTCATAACGATCCGAGCTAAAACGAAAAAATTACATACGATTAGATAAAAAACCCAAATCAATAATTTCACGTAACTAAGTGAAGTAGACCTTAAAAATTATAATATTAGTTAGCTTTAAATTCCTAAACTTATAAATTTTATTATTCTCAGGTGATTTCGATATTGACCTTGAGCTGCCCCTGACTACTACGACCCCTAAGCTAGCCATGACTAAGTGAGTTTTTCTTAATGATTCCATATTTGTTTATCCTTGTAGTTAGTGAATATAAATTATGATTTATAAATGAATGTGTATAGGGTTGGGTTATGCATGCGCATAATAATTGTTGTTGTTGGTGGTGAATTTACTTTAAACTTCAATAATATAATGATTGTTGTCTAGTAGATTTACTAGAATTGATTGTTTGTGACTTGGAATGATCATTGAATAAATAAAACTTAATTTTATTCGACTAAAAAAATTTAACTTGGATTATGCATGAATCATGTACTGCATAACTAATTCTGACAGTCACATTATACGGAGGTAGCAAGAGGCCATACGTGGGTTGATTATTTCTTGTGATAGATTTTGTACGGTGTACACATACGATATGCCTTACCTTGGCTTACGGGATGACTAGGCGTTGGAGGTGCAAACTGTCTGGCTAAGGGTCGAGTCTAGAGGCCTTCATTTAGGGGTGAATGAGGGCTACGTGAACCTACTCACAATCATATATAGAACTCGTTTTGATAAAGCTGGTAATGGATGTACCATTATATTTTAAATACGAAACGCGGAGTTTCATTATGAAATAAGTTCTAATATGATACCTGGATCTGACTGTACCGATGAATCTCCAACCCTAACTTCGGAGGGCATTAAATCTGAGTTGCATGCAATACTTGGTCACCTACATGTATTTATTTGGCATACTGTTTGTCATGCATTCATTTGGTTGAACTTAACTGTTGTATAACTTGTTTGTTATATGATTGAGGGAAATTATCTCACTAAGCTAGTAGGCTTATACCTTTTGTAGTCTTTTTTCGTAGGCCGACCTTTTTATGGAGTCGAGCCGTCGCATGCTTGAGGTTAGTTTTCTACCCGAGGTCAGTGTGGGAGCTGGATGAGGACGGAGAGTGCTTTTGATAAATTATAAATTTTAGTATGTAATTTTTATATTAGTCTAACTTCAGATACGTTTCAGACTTTGTATCTGTAAACTTTTATACAAATAGACTATGTGTTATGTTTTTATAATATTATTGTTTATCATGAAATAATATTACTTAAGCTTACGCACTCTTGGTAGTTATTAGTAGCTGTAGCCTTGTGTATCGTATAAAAGGATCGATAATTGTAAGGGAATTCAATCATAATTCTTTGTACAGTATATAGCGACTGCTATGACTAGCCCCCTCGAGTCGTAACAAAAGATATATCTATAATCACATTATTTTCCTAAATAGAGTATTTTACCTATACAATTTCATAAATTTCTTCTTATTCAAATTTTAAACTTAGAATATTGATAGTTATATTTTTACTGTTTCCATTTAATAAGCCGTAAATGAGCTAGTTAAATATATATATTTGTACGAATTATCTTTTCCTCATATATATATATATATATAAGCCATGCATTCAAGACAATGTCTAATTAATCCTACTATTGGTACATGTAGCACAATATGATGATTTCACGTATAAAATAAATTACATATTATATAACATTTTAAACGTACTTAGTGCCATTTGAAATATACATACATGCCATAAACATATATTATTTATTAAAAGGATACCTTCATTAATAACATTATGTTATATTATTATGTTACAATTATTATATATAATAAGAGTTATACAATAAGTAACATAGAAAGGATAGTACATATTCAACATATATAATACATATATATATATGTATATTTAATAAGTTATGACCATATGTAATATGGAACCTGAAAAATTAGGTAAAAATTATAAATTTAAATTCAAACTAATGGTTTGAAGTTTATAAGTAACAAGAGTATAAATACTAAAATAATATTTATAATATAAGAGTAAGCAATAACAATCTAGCCCTATATTGAACTTGAGTGAGCAGATTGAGGACTCCAAGTAAGTTTGGATCAATACGTTAGAGTATTGCTTCATAATTTTAGAGACTTAAGGTTACACTTGTTTGTACCTATAGATAGTTTGCTTATGCACATGCCTATATATGTATGTTCTTGAATATATTATGTACTATTGGCTTGTTTACTGGTTTGCAATTATTTTGTATTATGTAATATAGATTGATGATCTTAACTAGACTTAATTAAATATATAACTTGTAATTCCAAATCAAACCTACACAGTAACTCGTTAAGGGAAACATTTAGGGTTTTCTAGCTAAATATCGATCCCTTCAAAAGGAATAACACTGGATAGTATAATTAGTCTTTTCTTCATCCTCAGTGGAACCGAGTAACAGAAGAAGAGGTTACGATAAGGGTAAAGGTAGTGGTTTGAAGGTAGTCATGGGAGAAGCGGTGTCTCCATTACATAAGCTTGAGTTGGGTTGTGAGCTATTAAAATGTACCCTTAACTCTTTAACTCGAATTAGAGCAGGTGTAATTTCTCTAATCTCTTAATGAACCAAATAATGTCATGCAATGGAATTTGCTTGTCACATTACATTAAAATAATTGGTTGATAACCCTATTTGTGCTTAATGTATAGTCTTAAGTCACTGTCCCAACTTATTAAATTGTTGGTTACTCAGATCCCCATAGATATTGTTGTAAATGCTAGCTAGGAAGAGGCTTATAATTACCTTGAAGCTAGCGACTATTGGATCTTGGGGAGTGAGGTTATAAAACTAATGATCAATTACACTTCTAAGGTTTTTAATCCTTATTTTTGTATCTTATATTAGTAACACATATATCACTTAAGTAAGGTTAGGTATTAAATCACGTAACATTCCTTAGAATATTGAAATCCTAATTTATATTTTTCATACTTTTTTAGGCAAATAACATGTTTAATTTATGAACTATTTACTTTAAAGCGGGTTAGTCATAAATGACCTATGAAAATCAATTCTAAGATAGTAGTTGTAATGTCAGCTTATATCCTAGAATAATTTTCATAATAGAATTGTTATGACTCTGCTGTTTCATGTGTAACAGTTTGGGCCATTAGTAGATCAACCCATTGAATGGATTGAAGCATTAGATTTTTCATAGCTTTCAAAGTTTGTTGATTCAAGATAATAAGCAGTTGTCCCCTTTCCTTCTTTTTGTACCATATGTCAGGATGCCAACCTTAATTTTATAAATCCCCTATTTATTAATAGAATTTGAATTTCTTCATTTACTTTTCTTATTGCACTTTGACTCCTATCAGTACATTTCGCTTTTTGTTTGATTTGTTCTGATTGTTTAGGGGTAAATGTGGCGGAGTTCCTCAATTGTGTAAGCAGTGTTTCCCCTTACTGAGATTACCTAAACAGGGGTCAAGTCATTTACGATCTGACCTACTTGGACAATAGAAGTTCCTCAGTTGTATACGTGGTGTTTCCTCTCATTAAGGTTATTTGAGGGGGGTCAGGTCGGTGGCCTTTTGACTTATATAGATAATAAGAGTTCTTCTGTTGTGTAAGGGGTCTTTCCCTTTATTGAGGTTACTTAAGGGGGGATCGAGTCAGTGGCATTCCAACCTACACAAATAATAGGAGTTCCCCATTTGGGTAAGGGGTATTTCCCCTTACTAAAGTTACTTAATGGGGGTCAAGTCGGTAATGTTCTGACCTACCTAGTTAGTAGGTCTGTCTACCCCTTAAGGGTTAAGCCTTGGTATGAGAGTAGGAGAATGAAAAGACAAGCAATGAAAGACTTCATGTATGATAAATAGAACTTTCATTAATACTTTGTGAAATGATTTATAATAAGTTATACATTAGTCAAAATAGAGCTAAAGGTTATTAGCATTCAAAGTACGCAAGATGAGCTTGTCATCTAATTGTTCCAATTTGTAGGCTTCATTCCACAAGCTCTCTTTAACTCTAATTGGGTCTTCCTAGTTAGGGGCTTACTTACCCTATCCCTCTAATAAGCCCATGGCTTCTGGCTTCTGGCTTCTAGCTTCTAGCTTCTAGCTTCTAGTAAACCAGGTTACTGATCTTAAATTCTTTGTATCTGACCTTTTGATCATAGTATCTAACTACTTAGTGTTAGTAAGCAGTTATTGAGCTCTAAAGAGGTCTCTGATCTCTTTTATAGTGTTGACATTAGCTTGTAGTAGGGACTCATTTAACATAGCATTGAAACCTTGAGTCTAGATGTTGGGAAGCTCTAGCTGGATGGGGAAGATTTCCTCTGACCCGAACGTTAGGCGAAAATGAGTTTCGCCGGTAGAAGTACAGTAAGTAGTCTGTACCCCTACAAAATATTGGGTAGCTCATCTGCCCAAGTGCCTTGAGCTCAATCTACTATTTTCTTTAAGCTTTCAAGAATGACCAATTAGTTGCTTTAACCTGACTATTCGACCATGGGTGGGCAACCGACACAAAGTGTAGTGTGATGTAGTGTTTGATGAAGAACTCTTTAAGCCTAAGGTTATCAAATTGACTATTACACCTCAAACTAATGAGTCATAATAGCTCTGCCGTATAAACCAACCTAAGCTAGAAGCTAACCACTTTAGCTGCTAACATGGATATAGCTTACATAAGATATTTATCACTTCCTTGCTTTGAGCCATCGAATTCCAAGTCTTATAGAAATGTACCTATGATGTAACTTTCAAAATACCTTCGAAAAATAAACTTATGGCTTAAAAGACCAAGAAAATTAACCTTTATAAACATTTAGAGTATATAATCTCAATTTCAACAAAAAGTTCTAAAAATAAATAGATCTTAGAAAATAGAGTGGTTTGTAAAGGGTTTATAAAAGGTCATAAGTTTATAGAGCATAGTAACAGTATCCTTAGTTGAAAACTAAAGGGTCATTAATAGGACCCTATTAGCTTCCCTATAAGTTAGTAAAACTGATAAATAAATAAGAATATAACCCATTAGTCTTGAATCTCATACCCTAACCCTGTTCTTTAGTCTTCTGGAAATTGGTGTAATACTAGTGAATCTATTGGAAACCTGTAAAACAACTATGGGAGGGTAAGCAACAACTTGCTCAATAAGTAGGACAAAGACAATAGCACATAACTAATATCAAGCAACTAGGGTTTCAAGTAAGGTTAATTAGATGTAATACATATTCAAGTAAATCCCATTACACAATGTTAATCGTTCATCATAAGATCAGAGAAATTACACCTACTCTAATCCAAGTTTTAAGGAGTTTGACGCTGTGTATTTTGTGGTTCGGAACCAAACTAAGTCTTACATAATGGAGCAACACACTCCGCCCAAGACTTTACTTTGAACCACAATCTCCAACCTTACTACGATCTCCTTTCCTGTCACTTAGTTTGATTAAAGGTGGAGAAAGGACCATATCTAGTATCTTCATCAAAGGGTCCGTGTTTAGACTAAGAATCCTAATCGTTTTCCCTAGTAGGTTGTGATGCAAGTTCAATTAATAGTAAAGTCGAGTTTGTGTTAGATTACTTTTAGAGTAACTAAGCAATTTCAAACAATCCAAAAAAAGTACTAACATGAAATAATCAATACATAAGTATAGCACTTACAATAATACATACATTGACAACCATAAACAAGAGATATACTAAGGTCTCTAAGTATTCTTAAACAATACTTCAAAGTGCAATGAAACATTAATCTTACTAACTTGAAATTCAATCACTCACTAACTACGCTTGCGAACTTATCTTTGCTAGTGATCCTTTGATATCTAAACCAATCTAGTACTTTATTTTGCATGAAAATTATGAAATATTACCAATTTATGTGTCTATATAAGTATTAAGTTATTTAGTTGTTAGTTTATTGTCTTATGCATTAAGTATTTAAATTTTAATACAGTACTATAAATACATTTTACCTTTATTACCTTTGGAGCTATGTCTTGAGTCATTGCGCCTTCGGTGTATTTAAGTAGAGAAGCCTCTAAGCTATCCTTTGCATCACATGGGTATTGAGGTCTACAACCAGTTTAGCCTTTCAGTCAATCTCTAAGGTTAGTAAATACTTAAGATTGTTCAATAAACACTCTCTGAGTTAAGGTTTTAATAGGAATATCCTCTGAATCATCTTCTAAGTCTAATAACTGCCCAAAATCTCCTACAAATTACCTTTTGGAACAACGTCGAGAGCTCACACTCATATGTTTTCATTTCAAGTACCCTCTAAGACATCTTTTGAACCAATCATGTAGTCTACTCAACTTTTAGATCTTTTAGTAGAATATCCTCTGAGCTATCCTCCAAGCCCAATCAACTTCATATTCCTTAAGAGTTCACCCTTTGACTCAACCTCTAAGCCTCCCCTACCTATACTTCTCTTTGAATTTTGTCTTTGATTAAACCTCTGAATCAAAATCCAGTAGAACAATTGCCTTCACTTCCTCTAATTTATCCTTTGCCAAAGTTAAATTTTACATACAACTTTGTTGATTCATCCACTTTCGCCCCAAACCCTAGTTGAAACAACTAAAGTAACACTTCAAACAATATTTCTCAACCTCATTTCATCCCAATTCTTCATGAAACCCATCATCATCCACTATTCATTCAATCTTACACACCACTAAACCATACATTTTAAGGCACATTCTTGATTTATTATAACTCTTTCTTACCAAAGCTAATCCAACAGCTTTAGTAGACCATAAAGACTCCATTAATCATCTAAACTCAAAATCCAAGTAAGGTCTTTAAGAAAAATACAATAGTTTTTACCAAAAATACCATTTTAATCATAATTAAGGGCTAAAAAATCAATTAGAAAATTAGAAAATATTTTTGCCAGAAATCTCTTCATAGCAATTCAATATTAATATAAGGTAGTTTACAAAAAAAAAAAAAATTTGAAGGTGAAACTACATCGTTAGACTTATTTATTTCAATATCAAAAAGTGCTTGATTTCGTTGATTTTTTAAGCACACATACTAGATTCTACATGTGAAAATATGTAGGAATAATTTTTTTTTTTCATAATTATCTGGATAGTTTTTATATTTTTACCAAATTAATATAAAATCGAATTAAATTGGGATCTCATTGTAATTAGTTGCTTCAGTTACCACTACCAGTCGCTTCCTTGTCAACAAAGCTAGGTGCAGCCTCCTCTATCTCCAAGTAGTGGTGACTAGTTTCTAGAAACTCTCCAAGTTCATGAACCACCATGTGCTCAAATTGCACATTGATTTTCAAATTTTTCCTCGATTTTCCTCTTTAATTAATTCAACTCACTCAAATTTTTCCTAAATCCTAACTTTCATGTACAAATTAGTAGAAAGTGCTTTCAATTTTTCTAGAACCTTTAAGTTACCCAAATGAATTTTTTTCTCTCTCTCTCTTCTAAAATTGGAGTTTAAGTAGTGCTAATTGCATGTTTAACCAAATTGTACTCACTAACACCTGTCTATAAGCTCCACATGCCTAAACTCATTCACATCTAGCTACCCCATTAATTTTAGTGAATTTTTATTATTTTTATTTGTTTATTTTACCATAATTTGCACTTAATCAGGTGTTTTGGATAATTATGAGAATATATTATTATATAAAAATTACATGTAGGGTATACATAATTGCTCTACCTGTTATTTCATATAAAATAATATTTTTTTATTACATATGATTTATCTCTAAATATTTATTAGTTATTGAAGCCTAATCTATGCGATTCCAATAAATATTACATAGTGTAGTTAAATTATACTAACTTGGCCATATTGTTAATATTTTATTATATTTTTAGTATCTAAGTCTATGGGATATCTCTAACTAATGTTTTAAATCTACTCATAAATTTTTAGGTCACTCGGATTAGTTTCACTTATGCCCTAAATTACTTACTCGAACCACTACATAAGAATATAAGGCTCACATTAACGCTTCTTATCCATTATAAGGGCATAAGGGACCCTAAATCTAGAGAGGATGTTGTTTTTCATGAACGACTCAATTCTCCTCTTGGTAATCTTGGCCACGACCTTAGCCTTACCCCACTTGATGAAGTAGTCAATGGCTATGATAATGAACAGTTAACCTCCTAAGGCCTTAAGAAAGGTGCTAAGAATGTCGACGCCTCACTGGGCGAACATCCACTGATTGGTAAGAGGTTAGAGGTTGTTACTGGGGGGGGGGGGGGGGGGGGCATGACTAATTGGGGCTTGCTTCTAACACTGGAGGCATTTATAGGTTACAGCCTTAGTATCTAGCCTCATGGTCGACCAATAGTATCCAAGCCGCAAAGCTCGAATGTAAAGGGCTTGGGACTAGATGTAGCTGTTGCATACTCTAGTGTACAGCTCTTTCATGACGTGTAGGCCCTCATTTGGTCAGACACATCTAAGTAGGGGAGGTTGACCTACCTACAGTATAGGATGCCATCAACCAATGTATAATTGGTAGCATAGTATCTCAACTTCTTTGCCTCCTTCTTGTCCTCTAAGACTGTACCCTACTCTAAGTAGCTATAGATGGGATCCATCCAGCTTAGCTTTAATTAAGCTACCTTAATTTCTAACACTTCAGCCGAGTCAGGAGCTATGCTCTTCTCTGCAAATACTTTATAAAAATCTTCCTGTCCTTTACCTCAAGCTTTTGTATTCCCATGGAGGTAAGCTTAAACAGCCAATCTATCATTGATTTTTCAATTCAAGGGATCTTCATGATGGTCTATAAAGGAAACTCAACTAAAAGACTCCTCACATTCATATCCTTGGCAAATACTCTTAAAATATACTATTTTTTCCCTAAAATGGATCAAATAACATTGCAATGAGCTAACTATCCTAAGTTTAATCTATTGGGGACTTAGGTGACAAGAATGGAAGACACTTTGATGTACGATTCAGGTGTTTCAAAGGATTACCAAAGTTCTTAGGTTCAACTTAAAGAAGGATAACTAGGGTTCATGAATTTTCAAATAAAGGCAGTTAAGTGATTTGGTTTCACAACTAAGGATAGCTAAATCTTCCTGACAAGAATAACTAAAAGATTGCTCAATCTTAAAATTGAGAATAATATGGTTCCTATATAGCTAAAGCTTCTTGTCAAGAATAACTAAAGGTTTTTATTAAATAGCTAAGTTCCTAAAAAGAACAATTACTTAGTTTCAAGATTGAGGATAGCCAAAGTTTCTAAACAAGAATAACTAAGGTTCTTAGTGAATAGCTAAGTTCCTAAAAAGAAGGATTGTTTAGTTTTAAGATTGAGAGAATCCAAAGTTTCTAAACAAGAGTAATTAAGGTTCTTATTGAATAGTTAAGTTCCTAAAAAGAATAATTACTTAGTTTCAAGATTAAGGATAGCTAAAGTTTCTAAACAATAATAATTAAGGTTCTTATTGAATAGCCAAGTTCCTAAAAAGAAGGATTGCTTAGTTTCAAGATTGAGGATAGCCAAAGTCTCTAAACAAAAATAACTAAGGTTCTTATTGAATAGCTAAGTTTCTAAAAAGAAGGATTAATTAGTTTTAAAATTG
Source organism: Lumnitzera racemosa (assembly GCA_024138005.1). Taxonomy (NCBI): domain Eukaryota; kingdom Viridiplantae; phylum Streptophyta; class Magnoliopsida; order Myrtales; family Combretaceae; genus Lumnitzera; species Lumnitzera racemosa. The sequence continues at coordinate 50,984,062 of JAMXBC010000007.1, forward strand.
GAGATAGCCAAAGCTCTTAGTCTAAGGATTGTTAAGACTCTTAGAGTTTCAATATTTTTCCCAAAAAGAATAATTGATGGCCCTAAGTTTCTAAACTCGAGGATAACTTGGGTTTTCAAGATAGTCTTAAGTTCCTAATCTTAAGGATGACTCAGATATTCATAGCTCTTCCAAAGATGGCAAATGAAATATAAGGACAAAGGTTCCTAATGATTTTACTAAAGGATAATTGTATCATATTTTACAAAATCTCAACCTTTTTTTTTCTTTTAGAAAACCTTGAAAAACATACATTTATTCCATGATAATTTCTTGAAAAAATTTTTTTTTTTTTTTTAAGAATTGCTAACAAGTATAGATTCTTCAAAGGTCCTTATAATTGCTAATGAATGATGAGCCTACACTTCCCTTTTTTATTACCTTAAGGATGACTATATGAGAGAGACCATCCAATAAATTCTTCTCTTTAAAATAACTTTTGAAGCCCATTAGGACTCATGATTTCCAAAATGTTTAGGGAAGTGATATCTCATAATTGATTCATTTAGTCAAAGATGACTTCCTTGCACTCTCGGCTTAAATTTCACTCTCAACTGTAATTCCAAAAATTATAGTATGTCTTATAAGTGATATGGTATGATCAATCTGTTAGGTCTTTTGTGGACTATAATGTAATAAAGGTGTGGTCATCGGTTTAAACAAATGAATAATAATGTATGGGTCTTTTTAAAAGAAATCATTCATCTAACTTAGGTTTATAAGTCAAGAACCTTATTAGTAAAACTAAAATTGTGCTTTCCCTAGTTTCAAATGTAACCTTTACTAAGGATAAGTTATTTCCTCCTATCAGATGGGCTTTTAAGTGGACTTATGGGTAGGCTATAAGTCATATGTCATTTGTAATTTCTTTGGGGATCATAAATTTTAGGGGGAAACTTTGGTATTTGCCCTATCTTTTTTCAAGCTTAATTACTTTGATTGTGTTTTTAAGACCTTTATTTGAAGCATAGGTCTTAATTTAAGAATTGGTTTTTATGCCCTAGATCCTTTTGAGCTTTAGGGCTTTAAACTTAATCACCTTATTTGTATCAATCTATTTCTCAAGCAAACATTTCATTTTGCATGCACCTATACCTAATCTTTTGGGCCTTACAATTTGACTAGCCTTCCACCCTGTTTTCGATTCACATGGGTCAGGTTCAAGACTTGGTCTAATCCCTTTTTTTTATATAAAATAAAAGAGTAGAAAATAAAATAAAAATCTAAAAAAAAAACTAAGACTAGTTTGGGGTCAAGATTAGATCCTAAATGACTAAGTCATATACCTACAGGTTTTAAAATGAAATAATATTTTTTAAATGAAGCCTAAAAGACGTGACCCAATCCTAAAAATGAATCACCTGATCTGTGTCACCCAATAAGCTTAAGACCTAAAAAATCTATTTTTCTTAATTTTTTTTTTCGTTGAATATTTTGTGTTTTTCTATATTTTCTATTATTTTGTATTTTTTAACTAAGACCCTGAAAATATATTACAGTAAGGTAAAAATGGGGTATCTACAAAAATAATGGACAAGAGTGAATAACCAGGTCAATAGCTATCGATTTCATTTGTAGGATACATAAGAAATTATGGCTTCACTATCCAATACATGTGGATGTGGCTTCTACCCATCGACTCCTCTCTAACTGTCAACTCCACTCGTCTATAAATATAAGATCATCACCCAACAGTAAATTACTTGATGCTTTACACACTTAAGCCTATTTAATACCTTTGCATACTCCTACTCTCCACCTATACATGTCTAACTTAAGTATCGGAGTGACCATACTGGACAATACCCTAACATACCTTACTATTATCTATTTTGTAGGGTCATTTAGCTATGCAAAGCCCAACTTCACTTGAATCTCTACCAGTCAATATCTAAAGATGACATTTGGCGCCACTTATGAGAAACTAATCCAATTTCCTACCTAAATATATACTAAGCACTCGCTTAACACCACCTTTAATTACCCCGAGAACAACTAGTTAGTGAACAACCAACTAGTTGAAAACCAGCCCTTACTTAGGGAAATGCTTAAATAGCGCCTAGAGCTCCTAGAGTACCTGGTGGAGAAATTTGTTGCCCAAAACAAGCTATTTTGTGCTCATCTTGAAGAAGCCAAGAAGTGTACCACTTAGACCCAATCGCCTAAGGTTTCTGACCCCCGCACTAGGCTAAACAATCAATAACAAAAGGAGAATGGTAGGGATCAACAACTTGATCCACTAGGAACTTTAAGGATTATCTAGTGATCTTGATGATCATCTCCTCTACTTCCATACCCTCACGAACCTTTATGGTTGTAGGGACACAATATAGAAGGCTTTCCTAGGAACTTTGAGGAAAGTAGCTCAAACTTGGTTTAACCGCCTATTTAAGAACTCCATCAGCTCCTTTGATGAGCTGGCATGGAGGTTTAGCTCCACTACAAGGCTAGCAAGCTTATGTTCCAAGGACATATTGTCCTTATACCTGATAAGGCAAAGTGAGGGTGAGACTCTGCATGAATACGTAGCTCGATTAATAATGCCATAGTTGAGATCCCCTAGTTAGATGAGAGAGTAACAATACATGTCATGCTACTCGGCATATAACCTTGGGGAGATTTCTTCCAATTGTTTGTGAAAAGCAAGCCAAAGACCCTAACCAAATTCTGGAATAAGGCCTAAAAGTACATAGACCAAGAAGATAAGATTTGCGCTAAGCGAAACATAGACCATGAGAGGTAGGTAGAAAGAAGGATAAGCAGCTATTGTCCGTAAAAGACTACCTCAGTAGCAAGGCATCAAGTAGAGCTGAGGGGCAAGGCTTGAGTAGTAAGAAGTGTCGAACCAAGTAAAACCAACTTCCCCCTCCCATCCATACCTAGCATACCCTTTTAAACTGACCCATCTTATAGGTTTTTACCAAGGTACGTAATAGAGGCTTGCTATAGAAGCCCCCTAAAATGAAAGGGAACCTTAGTCATTAGAACTTAGACATGTATTACCTATTTTATGATGACCATCTATACCATGGATGAATGCTTTTGGTTGAAAAATGTAATCGAATATGCTATTCAATAGGCTTCTTTAGTGAATACGTAATCCAATGGAGGAACGATAATTGTTTCGATAATGATGAAAACAGGGCATCTTAGAAGCAGTGAACAAGGGGCACTCAAGCAGAGCCGAATGAAGATTGCTACAATGACCGAGCCCTTAACGGTATGATTAATATAATCATCGGTGGGCCATACCTAAGGAGCTAGTCAAGCACCAGTAGCTTAGCTAAAGCCCCGTCCGAGGTGTTGGTTGTAAGAGAGAAGAGGCAAAAGGTAGACACTTCAATCTCTTTCTCTAATAAGGAACTAGAAGAGTAGACATCTCTCATCAAGACACCCTTGTGATAAGGACGATGATCACCAATTTAAGGTTCTCATGATTATGATAGACACTACAACTCTACTAACATCCTCTTCTTCCATACCTACAAAAGAATAAGGAGTAAGTTGCCCTTGAAGATGAAAACCTACCACCATAATCTCATCAATTTCATGGGAGCACTGTCCAAGCTAAGGGAATCATTACCCTCAACATGGAACTTGGCGATGATGATAATGTTGTGCAACAACCAGTGGAGTTCATCGTAGTCAATTGCCTATCCTCCTACAATGCTCTCTTGGGATGACTAAGCTTAAATGCATTTAAAGTCACTACTTCGTCCTTCTACCTAAAGGTTAAATTCTCAACTTATGGGAATTTGCAAGTGTGATTAGAAGCTCTCTCAAGAGCTCTATATTAAGGCCGTTAAAGTAGATGGAGTCTTCACTCTAAAGACTGGCTTATAAGAGAAGTCGATGGAGAGAGGTGAGCAAGGTGAAAAGACAGAGGAGTTACACATTGGCACCTCATCTGACCAAACCACTAAGGTCAAGATTGGGACCCCTTCCGAGTTGAAGGAACATATTATTGCCTTTTTATAGGCCAATTCAAATAGGTTCACCTAATCAACGTCAGACATACTTAGAATCTTCCTCGACCTGGTAACCTACGGCCTCAATATCGACTCCAATGCATGGCTTGTTAAGCAAAAGAACAAGCACTTCACACCGGAAAGGTAGGTTGTGATAAAGGAAGAAGTATAGAAACTACTTAAGGTCGGTTTTGTTAGAGAGGAGAAGTATTTGACCTGGCTAGAAAATGTAATGCTAGTCAAGAAGAAGTTTAGGAAGTAGTGCATGTGTTTCAATTATACTGACCTTATAAAGCTTACTTAAAAGACTGCTTCCCTCTCCCTAAGATCGACCTACTGGTTTACTATACATCAGGACATGCCCTGGTCAACTTCATAGACTCCTTCTAGGGCTACAATTGGTTAAAGATATACTCGAAGGATGAATTTCATACCTCTTTTGTAACCAACTTCATGACATATTGCTATAGAGTCATGCTCTTTGACCTAAAAAATGTCAAGGCAACATATTAGCATATGGTGACAAATTTATTCAAGCCTCAGTTCATATAGAATAGGGAGGTGTATGTTGATGGCATGATTGTTAAGAGCAAGCAGCTCGGTGATCATGTCAAGTACCTACAAGAAGCCTTTAATTGGATGAAGAAACATGACATGAAGCTAAACTCCTAGAAGTGTGTATTTATGATCAACTTTAGCAAGTTTCTTAACTTCCTAATCACTTAAAGAGGAATTAGGGCCAACCATAAAAAGAAACAAGCCACCAAGGACATGAAGCTTCCCTCATTGGTCTGAGATGTATAGAAGTTCACCATCATGGTGGCCGCACTGAGTAGATTTGTCTCCAAGAGTGTAGACAAATGCATTGAGTTCTTTAAAATCCTCAAGAATCCTTAGGGTTTTAAATGGACTCCTCAATGTATAACAGCCTTCAACTAGCTGTAGGACTTCCTTGTAAAACCTCCAATCCTCTCCAAGGCTATTCTAGGGGAGAACTTATATTTGTACCTAACTGTTAGTGACCCGGCACTATCTTTTGTACTACTCAAAGCAGAAGGGAGAAAGCATAGGTCCATATACTACGTTGGCCACATAATGTAGGGGCTTGAGGTTAAGTACAATAAAGCAGAGAAATTTGTCTTAATGATTGTCTTCTCAGCACATAAGCTCAAGCCCTACTTCTAAGCATACCGGATTATTGTACTTACAGACTAGCTACTACTTACAATTCTGTAGAAGTTAGATACATCTGGACGGATGGTAGAGTACATGATGGAGCTAAGTGCATATGGAATCCAGTATCAACCATAGATGACCTTCAATGCACTAGTACTGGCCAACTTCATGGTTAAATATTCAAGAGAAGAGGAAGCATCACTTAAGGATGACAAACTAGTGTAGACTCTTTATGTTGATGGATTTTACCTCAGGGGGTAGAGGCACGGGTCTCGTATTGACCGGACTACATAAGATCATAGTTTGCTACATCCTTAAGTTTGAGGTTGATACTAGCAACAGAAAATCCGAATACGAGGCCCTAATAGTTAGTCTTAAGTTAGATAAGGAGATCGGTACCGAGCACCTACAAGTCTTTTCGGACTCAATGCTTGTTATCCAATAAACCTTAGTTAAATTGTTTTTCTGATGAATAGAATGGAAGTTATAGATACCTTATTTTTGCTTTCTTATAATATACTTTAAGTGGCCTGGTTAAAAAATATAAAAAAAATAGAAAATATGGAAAAACACAAAAAAATTAACAAATTAAGAAAAATAGATTTTTTTGGTCTTAAGCTCACTGGGTAACATAGATTAGGTAATTTATTTTTAAGGTTGGATCACATATTTTGAGATTCATTTAAAAATTATTATTTCATTTTAATTTATGTAGGTACATGACTTAGTTATTTAGGATTTAATCTTGACCCAAATTAGGCTTAGTATTTTTTTTATTTGTTTATTTTCTTCTCTTTTTGTGTTTTACAAAAAAGAAAAAGAAGGTTAGACCAGGTCTTGAACCTAATCTATATGAATTGGAAACACGAAGTGTCTGCTATCTTCAGAAATTACAAGGCCCAAAGGACTAAGCATAAGTGCATGAAGCACCTATTATCTTCATAGGTACGTAGGTCACATGTGCATGCTAGGCATATGGCATGTGCCTACTACGTGACCTAGTGCTCTCTCCTTCTCCTCACGCAATCAGTGTAGTAGAGAAAGGAAATATTTCACTCACACACCCCTTACTTTGCCTTTATTTTTAACATGTTTTCCATGTGCAAAAGCACAAATTAATGGCTAAATCTTATTTTCCATATGGCCTTCTTAGCATTGGACCCAAAAACAAGGCTAGATTCATACATTTTGGTGATTAAATCAGCTAAGAAATTAAGGGAAAAACTCAAAATCTGAGCTTCATATTCATGGTCGATTCGACCATTGATGATGCTTACTAAGTTCATTCGAGCTCGTTTTAGCATAAATGGGATCCCTAAGCTCCATTTCCATCATAGTACTTTCAAATCGTACCATTATGCTCTCTCTCTCTAAGGGGTTGCCACTCTCTCTCTAGTCCAAAGCTCAGCCGTAGTGGATTTAGAACAAAACCACCACTACATCCAACTTCCCCCAAGCTCTTGATATTCTATAGGAACCATCCTTAACCTTAGTCTTGACTCTTAACCCATTCCACCAATACACCATCACCTTGTTCATATATGTGTGAGAACTTGAGACTTTTGGAACTTTTATTTGAAAATTGTAATCTTTTGATGTAAATACTGTTATGTAAATATAAATTAAGGACTAAAAGTATGTATTACATGATTTCTTGTAAATATTTTGAAAGATATACCACGGGTTCTATTCATAAAAGGTACCATGCTGGACAGTTCAGGTTGGTTAAGTCATGTTCACCTTGTATAGGCTATATTTACAATAGTAGCTATAAGTTTAGCTTCTATTTTAGATTAGTTTACTCTATGGGACTAATACGACTTTACTCTTTCAAAGCGTGACAATCTCCAAAGTCTTCAACTTGATAATAACAATGCATCTCCTCATTCTCATCATAATCCACCTATTCATCTTAAGATCTTGCAATTGAAAAAGAAAAGGAATGTGCTAGCACCTAATATGAAAACCCAAAAACACAAGTGCATGACATACATCAATCATTATTATACATGCAATAATGCAAATGGAATGGCAAACAATAGATTAATATATATAATTAAGCCAACAATCAACACAGCTTAGGATCACTCGTAATTAACCCTAAACTTAGAGTATCTCATACTCCACATATGGTTCTTAATTAGGACACCGACTCTATGGCCCCCATCTAAACAAGTACTAAGACATTAGTACTACGACCCCTAGACACCACCCAACCTATCTGGTTCCAAAACATTAGTATTATGACTCCTTAAACATCAACTTAATCTAGCTCGTATCATACTTAGGGGGGAGGACTGTACTCAAGACAACATCACCGAAAGATTAACAAGGTGCCACCTTATGGACACCAATGCTACAACTCCCTAAGCCCAGCCAAATACAAACAACAAACATATTTCATTCCAATTATTTACTAGTCCAATTTACTTTAACTAGGTTCTTAGATAAGCATAAGCAACAAACAAGGTTCTATGTACCTAGGTCTCAGGAACAACTTGTAGTACCTACCTTGATTAACTTTTCAAGATCAACACTTGAATAATAAAGTATGAATAACTCTTTTTAGGCTCTATCCTTAAGTTACATAATTCTAACTAAGTGTTCTTACTTATCTCCCTAGGTTAATAAGTTTGAATTTGTTAACTTGAGGTTTAAGGATCTATTTAGACTTCTATAGATGTTTAGAAAAGGTTAGGATAAGGTTAAAGGAAAGATAGAAATGAGAAAAGATTGGAAAAAGGTAGACTACAAGAATACCCTAAGGTTTACGCTCTCTTAGACTATAATCTTTGTTAAACTAAATTCTTCAATGCATGCCTGTGCTCTAAACTACCATTGCAAGTCTATAGCTATAGTCATAAGTCGTGATCCTCTTAGCCTTAATTTCTCTCTTCACGGATTGAAATAACATTAACTAGTTAGGGGTTAGACTTTGCCCTAACTTTCACTTTGCAATTCCTATAACCCAGCTCTACTGTAAATCTAAAATAACTTCTAACATCAAGAAATCACAAAATTAAAACTAAAAGAATCTCATTGCAAAGGCTTACCTTAGTCTTGCTCTCGTAGTTCTCTTGGAGAGGGTTTTGCAAAACAATATGGTGAGAAAACTGTGAGCTCTGGGGTTTTTGCAAGAGCTTTTATATCTAAGGGTGGAAAATATCACCTTACCCCTCTTAGAAATATATTATTGCATTCCTTATCCATCCACTATTTTATTGTTTTCTTTTCTTTAACCCTTTTATTAATTTGATTTTTCTAAGGTAGCCACTAAAGAAATTTGTCTATTGACTAGATATGCAAGAGGAGGTAATGATAGGCCATATCAAAATGTTTTTCGTAATCTAAGACAATAATTGTGTTTCTAGAATGTACTCAAAATTACTTAGACAAAGTTGTTCAACAATTTTATACCTTTGTACCCTTACATTTTTCTGGCTTATGAAATCTATAATTTCGTAAATAATTTAATCTTGCCTTTTAGCATCATTTTTTATTTCATTCCAATGTATATTTGTTCAATCCTCTACTTCCTTATGCACCTTGGGTTCCTATTTTATATCCCAAAAATTATGAAAGTTGAAATTATATTGACATACTAGCAATGTCTGCTTTGCTTTATGTTGGGGATGGGGATCCACTTCTAAACTTATGGTAAATGGAGCTTTATACTTATTTGTATTTACCCATGTGTTTTCTTAGTGATTGAGAAACATGCTCTAATTTATTTTCATTAAGAGTAATCTAAGCATTCTTCTTTTCATTTTATGCATTCTCCATCTATTATTCCTGAAGCATGAAAAAGAAAAACAGATATAGTAACCATGAGGTGAGCCTTAGGCTGCTACTTAAGGACAAAGCTACCCACTCTACTACGTTACCTTTAGCTGAACCATATTTCTTTTTCATTTTATCTGTGCTCCTCTTTAATCCCATGGTGAAGAATTGTTTATTAGGGATGGATATCAATTTGACTATAAAATGTTTTGCTCCATTTGAGTTTATCTAATTGTTCATGAAGAAATACTTAAGGAGCTTGTTCAGGATTTAGACTTCTATTTTACAATAACATTGCAATGTCTCATAAGCTTTTTAGACTTAGAACACTGAGGAAAGGCTTACTTACCTTTTACTTGTAGAAATGGGAATAGGTTGATATACGCAATTTCTTAGTTAATGTTTCTCCCGTTTACATGGCAACTATGGATATGATGAATAAAGATAAAAGGAATTGTTGCTCTCGTATGAAGATGAACAACTTTGTGATTCCCTTATATGCACAACTCAGTATTTGAGGTGTGTAAATGGGTTTCAGCCCGTAGACTGGCCAATTTAACCCTTATTCAAAACAAGTTGGAGTTAATTTTTTTAACCTTTATAAAAAGCAAGTTAATTTGGCTTAGCTCGTTTCATCCGCATATTAAAGTAGGTTAGCTCATAACAAGTCAATTGGTCTGCTTTTTTTAAAGAAAAAAGAAACATTTACGAATCAATAATCACAATCATAGTGCAAAATTCCTTTTTATTTAAGTATTTAGATGTCCTTAGTTAATGACCATAAAGGAGAAAGTACCCATGATCTTGATAGTGGAAGCAACCCACTAAAAAGTAATAAACTACATGATATGGATGAGAACAATTCATCAATTGTTTTATGTGAAGGTAGAAAGATGTGCACTTAATAACCTATTTTAAGATTAACTTGGTTATTTAAGTTTGTCTCAAAAATTAAGGGCATTCATTATGTAAGTAGATAAAGTAGAAATTCATACAAATATCGATGAAGCTTCGAGAAGTAATGAATGGAGACATACTGTTATCGAAGAGATGAGGGTGCTTAAGGAAAATGAAACTTAGGAAATTGATTTGCTAAGAAATAACAAGGTTATAGGAAGTTAATGTATGAAGATACAAATTTATCAAAAAAAAAAAAAAAGAATGAAAAAAAGAAAGACAGATTAGTAATAAGATCTATATAATTATCCTTGACTTATCCAATATTGCCAATGTAGTCAACTTAGTAAGTCAAGCTTAATATTGAAACATCTCTAAGTAATTTATCATATCTGTAGAACTCTAAGGAAAGCTTTGTTATTTCAAAAGAATAAAGAGCGATACATTGAAGTTTTAGTAAATGCTTACTGGATTAGTAAAATGCCCCAAAATCCAAGAGTACTACAACTTGCTACATGTTCCTAGTTTTTTAATGACACATAAAGGCTTTAGAACTTTATTACAATCTCTAAATCACTTGTAAAACCTATCAACAATACAATAAGAACAATTCTTCAAATACAACTATTAAGATGACTCACATGTGAGTCATCCAAACCATAATCATATCTAACAGCAATAATTCTTGATCTACAATAATAAAATCTAGCTACACTTCTAAATGACACCATAAATCGCATCTCCACCGATCATCAACAATATCCTCATAACAATATCACCAACGCCTCTATTCATAACCAAACAACAATAGTTTCAAACTCCATGTGTAAGCATTTAACTTCATCTTATTAGCTTGTAACCTTTAATATAAAAAAATGAGCTAAAGCCTTATACATAATGCACAAGCATGCATAAATGCCAAACCAATCACATCACATGCACGTAGTACAAAAATAAATAAGCAATTGGTTATAATCTAGTGTTATAGCCAATAAGCATCAAAGAAGTACTCGTAACCTCACTATACCACAATCTCTTATATGTGTAAGCAAATAGAATATAATATAAGTCTTTTAATTTACTACATGTATGTTACAATGTCAATCAAGCTAAGACCACAATACCCATGAATTGGGAACCCTAAACAACCTAGATATAGTTGCATCGTCTCAACATGCAAGTCCTTAGGAAAAACCTCACATGAGATCAACATTGACCCCTTATACATGAGGACGGGCCAAGAAAGCACAATTGGTGAGATAAGTTTGTTTTAAGTCTAATATGGTTAATCTAGTCTATTACATTCTATCCTAACACACATGCAACTCATTATATTTTATCTTAACACAAACATGCAACAAACAAGTTCAATATGGTTAGTCTAGTTTATTACATTCTATCCTAACACAAACATGCAACGAACAAACACTATATACTTGGGATGACTTCTGAAACTCCACAACCTTAAATCTTATATTGATTAGCCCTAACCACTCATCCAAGGAAAAACTTGATATTCAGCGTGAATTATTTGAGATTATGAACAAGTATATAGTAATCTTCTAATGGTTATTAAACAAGTCTTTATCCAATTATTATTCATTAATCCCTTATTAATTTACTACTGGTTACTATAGCTATTTCTATCAATTTAATGTCCCATGCAAAATTGGTTGAATCAATTTAATGGTCAGCGAACCAATTGAGAGGATCCAAACCGGTTTAGGAATATGTTGGATCAGTTCAATCCTTAAAGGTCTATCGTAATCGTATTTAACATTGTTGTTATTGTAATCAACAAGAAGTAATCAATATTATTAACTGAATAAGTGAACATATATATACTACCTTCCATCTAACTTTTGGTAAAAAGAAATATTGTAAAGATATTAGTTACAGGAGCTCATAAAATGACAAATACGGCTTCGTATTCAACAATATTTTGTAATCGATAATAATCACGTGATTGATCATCTATTCTTCTTATTCAAAATGTATCCATCTAGTTCCCATTCATGAAACTATTGTCAGAATTCATCAACGTCTTAATTGGTCAAACTTATTATGATGAAGCTAAAGTCAATTAAATGAGGCTCGCATTAAATAAGCTAAGATAATTTTTTTTTTTTGCTCGATCTCAATAAGCTAAGAATAGGTCAATGGGTCACGGAATGGAAATAGAAAATAATAATCAATCCTCTTTTCCATTACGGTATCAATATCGTACAATACGGTAATAAAATAAAACATATTGTTTACATACTAAAGTTGGAACATGATTAAAAGACACCTCAAATTATTAGTAGCATATCAATCATTCAATGTTATCGCACCCTAATAGTAAAATATGTAAAAAATGTTAAGAAGAGATTTATCACCTATGAACACATATTTATGACAGAGTGGGAAGCCGTGCGATAGTAAAATCGGAGTCGACCTCAGCGGAGAAACAAGGAAAATAACTTACCGAAAGATTAAACCTCACCCATGGGCCATGGGCCATGTATACTATTATGGTTATTATATTTTATATGGTTTATTAAGTAAACTCACGGCATTTTATACATGGCAAAGAATTGATGAAACAGAAAAGGAATGTGAGTTGTAAATTATCAAAACCATATGTTAGGAAATGGAAAATGGACGGCAGGGACAAAACATATACTTACACGGTAATGGAAGAAATGAAACTGAGTCAACTCAGCGATTGCTGGGAGACCATTACTCACCATAAATTAAAATGAGAAACAACGTAGTGATCCACGATGATGAAAATGCGATGACTTTGCAGTACGGTGAGCTTTGCGATGGGGTCTCAAGGTAGCTTGCTAACTGAACGAGAGATAAGAGACATGACAGTTCGGCTTGGACCAAAGCTCGCTGGAAGCGAAGAATTAAAACGTATGAAAGGGATATAATCGCATTTTATGAACCAAGCGGGTTACTCGACAGAAAAGAAGTCAACGCGGAGAGAAAGGAAACGCAAGTCGTATTCACAAGTAAAGATAACAGAGCTGCAACGTTGCCGGAGAAAGGACCAAAAGTAAAATAAAAACAGAGCACCATGCTCCATCTCCTTCAACGAACAAAGATTAAGAATGGAAAAGAGAATGTGCCATCCTTATACTCAGAATTTAGCTAACGAAACTCTGGCATCTAGTTGGTTGAACAAAAAGGGGAAGCTCGAGGTTCAGTACAACAAGTGTCGCAGGAACTTACGACGAGAGCCAAGCTCAAAAGATTTCCCTTCTTGTTTCGAAATATACTCCGGCGAAACTCCGATGAAGGTAACGGCATTCGACCATGGCAATGGTTAAAACAAGAGAGGAGAACATGGAGGGAAACCGGGGAAGATAAGAAAAAACATGGAGTGGGTTCGTGAGAGCTGTTGACAGGAGAGAGAAGATTTCAGAGAGGGAGAGTGACTCAATAAAGACAAGGAAAGGAGGCATAAGGATTGGGGGGGCTTCCAAAATGAACGACGGCTTACCCAAAGAATAGGGTTTGTGTTTCTACAAATGAGGGGACGGCCCACTGAAAATGAATAAGTAATAATGAGAGAGGATGGACTTTTCCAGGAGTAAGAACGGAATAACTGAATCAGGAGGGGAAAGTACGAGGATAAAATGTACCTATTTTGATATGCCATAAAAATAATCCATAGCGACAAATTTTGAAGAACGAATCATATATTTAATGTATGAGGTGTTGGTGACGCATAATATTACACGTGACAATATTTAAGGGTGCAATAGAGAAATAAAATTAATTAAATTTTATTATGGTATACATTATGTATTAATATAATATTGTTTTATCTAGATTTAAAGTAAGGGTCTCCGATTATTCAACTAGTTTAAACAAATAATTTAAATAAGCCTAAAATTACCTTTTAACTGAATTATCTCCAGCATACGTGTACGATAAAATACATAATTATAAATCTTCTCAATTAAGCTTTAGCCTTTAAAACTCAAAATTTTAATTTGACCCATTGTTCTTAACTTAATTACTTAAAATCCTTTTCATAGTCTAATAAATTTTAACTTTATCTTGGAAGTATTTCAATTGGTGATGTTGAAAACAGCAAATCTACAATGGGGTATCGTACTAAAGGGTGGGGGAATTCAGATCCCTAGAGAAGTAAAAAAGTTGATAGTAATTACTGGAAGCTGTACAAAGGCTGAATCTATAGCTATTTCGCTAGAATTATATGAAACTATGCGGCACCAAAGGCTAATGATAGATTTAATGATACCATTTGAAACTCTTAAAAGTCGATCATGTAACACTGCAGAATCATGCTACGAAGGGGTCTAAATCAACTTGAGCTTTATCCAATTCAAGCCACTAGGGAGTCTAAATGTGCATAATATGGTAAGTGCAGGGAAAAATTGCACGTAGTGATTCACACATAGGGTGCATTCCTCTGAGACACGCATGCATAGAGTCACAGCACCAAGTTCATGACAAATGTGGCTCTCGCATTGGATCAAGCTTGAGTTATTGCTCCAATTTTTTAGGGGTCATGCATCCACAACATCTAGCTTATGGTGGTTGTTGTTAGTGTTTCTAGCTGTCAATTTCATCATCGACCACCTGCTCCATGAGCCCCAAGTCATCGCTAAATTTGGGGTTTGTAGTGAGTAACCAGTTATATATGCAAGTCACTCACCCTTCTGCTTTATCATAGCTTCTTGCGATTTAGAGGAAAATCATATTGAAGGTCATGAATCATCATGTCAATTCCTCCATCTAGATGTCGTTGCTTTTCGGTCCTTTTCTCTCTCATCCTTTGCGATTTGCCCTAGTGAATTCAACGCCTATTCTCATATGCCAGGATGCAAGCTTCAATACCAAGTAGTTATAGGCCCAAGCAATGTTTCGTGTCAATGCGTGATTTATGGCAAAGTCATTTGTAAGAGTGGGTTTGCCTTGTATTGGTGTCGTCCCTTTTTCGCGTTGAATTTAGTATTGATTGCAGCCTTAAGAGCTCGTTAAATTGAATCCTCCAATCTCATTTACGACTTACTAATCCTAATAATTACATTAGAGTAATTATAAAAATAACTTTCTTGCTTACTTTATTACTCATAGTGGTGGTATACTTGTACAAGTATTGCCGATAACGGGAAAGGAAATACAATGAATCTTTGTTATTTCTTCCTATTTATTCTTTATTACTATATATATATATTATTAAAGTGTTTGACATCTTAATTATTTTTACTTATTTAACCTTTTAAATAAATTTTTCAGCTTTAATAAATAATTTTCTTAATATATTTAATTATAAATATCCAACAGTTTAAAAATTTTATATTTCTCTCATTCTCCTCCTTTAACATTCCCACTACTCCTCTCTTTCTCTCTCTTTCTCAATATTCCTACTATTCTTTATTCTTCTTCCTATAACCCTCATCTCTCTCTCTTACTTATCTATTATCTTTTATCAATATTATAATATATTTAATTATATTATATAATTTTATTTATTTTATACGCACGTAATATATATCTATGTGTGTATGTATATTATTCTAAGGGATGATTGGAATCCAATCATAGGAGCATATTAATATTGCAGTGAACATTTGTTAGAATGGGCGAACACCAAATCATACCACTGGTAACAAATCTATATGCAACAAATTATACATTATGACACTTCTAAAGATTTTCTCTCATTTTGAAATTTTCTACATTTCGTTGGAAGCTAGCAAATTCAAATTATTAATTTCAACATGAATAACGATATGGATAGATAGATTAGAGAAACCACCCGTCATATTTATTCTTTAGAAGAGAAAATGGCCGTCTAGAAACTGAAGGAGATCTGGAAAAACGATTGGAAAAAATAGTGAAAGTTTTGTACTTGGTAAATAAAAAGACAGTGGAAATTGGTTAAACTTTTTAACTTTTGCAACCTTTATATTTCTCTTGAACTTTGTAAGGCAGGTGATGGAAATTAACAGAAAGGAGTTTAAATTTACAAAAACATCCCTCAACGCCTAAGTTTATTAGATAGAAAGTGGGTTCTTTTTTTTTTTGGTTTAGAAAAAGTAGGGTACTGTTACTTATTAAACTTTTTTTTTCGGATGCAATATAAAACCAAACGATGGAAATTAAAATAATAAACATCCATCAATTTCTTTCCATTGCTTTCTTGTATATCAATAATACAAAATAAAAATCACATCTCTTTTTATTTCACTTTTTTTTTTTTTCCTACTTATTTCCATCCATTTCTTTTTCTCTAAAAATAACTAGAAGATGAGGCACGCGGGTGACATCTTGGTATAATTCGTACTTTCTGTTTGTACATATTTATATCAATAAAATATAAAAAAATAAAGTAAGAGTAAACATACTTTAGTCAGCTTTCTTTACCTCTATCAAAGGCAAGTTAGTCTTACTTCTTTCATAAATATTACCACGTCATCGTTTGTCTTACCGTGTCCTTACGTAATTGATGCGCTGGCGACTAGGAACACATTTTAGATACTTTTATGCAAAATTTTTTCCAGGTCCAATTTTTGTTGAAGTTTGACGTTCAAACATCGTAAGTTCGTTTGGTAAATACAATTCAAAGGTTTTTATTTCGAGGAGCAAACCCTGACGCAACCGTTTACTAGAATTGAGCACTCAAATTCCTCGCTCTTCATTTTTTTCGAACCAATCGTAAAAGCATAAAATATATACACAATCTTGAAAGCACCATTGACCACTCTTTCTTTGATAAAATTGTTATCAACAAAGAGAAAGTTCGAAGTAGTCCGAAGTTGTATACCAAAAAAAAAAAAAAAATGAAGCTTTAGAAAAGACGTCGAAAAAACCACCTTAATGGATGATCCTCGCCGAAAAGCTTCGCCCCTCATTACCACTACACAGGCCAAAGCCACTTATCTTGTGACCATCTCAACTACAGCTTTGACAATCGAATCCGGAATGCAGACCAAGCCAAATTGAGAACCGAGAGCAATAATTCATTAAACGCAGTAACGATATGTCTCATACGTCTTGGCAGTTTCACTTTCCCTTGTGATCTTAACGACTTGACCACGCTTCAGCCCCAAATATCTAGCCACAGGATCACCGATTAAAATCCGAGGCAGCTGAAATTAGCAAAACAATGATAATATGAATCCAATCAACCAGGAACAATGCAATGAGAATTTCAATAATTTTGCATAAGGTAATCAAACATTCACAGTAAAGCTCAAAAAGTCAATAGATGCACTAAGATGGATTACTAGCATATTTGACTTTTTCTTTTGGTCTTTTTTTCAGAAAATAAGATCCGCCTATTTTCATACATTCACACCTGTTGCTCCAAAAGTAAAACTAGAATAACCAAGAAAGAAATTATAATGACAAAGACCCTCCTTGGCTCTATTTCATTCCTTTTCAACATTATGTGCACCCAAGAATGCCAGTTCCCAAATTTTATTTAAACTCAAGAACGTAGTGAAATGATAATCCATAGATTATTACCCTTTATCCGTTCCCAAGAGCAAATGATGCCAAAATTGCAGACAGATCATATCATTACATCAGAAACTCAATAGGGAGTGGCTTCCTACGTGCTACCTCCATTATATTAGTTTTGCCATGTGTAGCATAAAAGCATAAAGAATACTATTCTTTGTGCGCAACAATGAAGTTATACTGGGAAGAAGAGTCATTTACTTCCACTACTAATTTTGGTGTAGTGCCATTTTTTAGGAAATGACACAGAAGTCCAACTGCCAGACTTCTGCAGCGTTGGCTAATTTCTAGTCAAAAAGACATAGTGAGCTATGGGGAACAGGGTAAGACTTTACAAATACTAGGGGTACTCACTGCACCGGACAGGACAAAACATAAATGGTAAAGTGCAGTTTCTTTTACAATGCCATTCGATTTGTGTTCCATTTAACCCCCTTATAATAAAGCATGTGATGTGACTCAGATAGTAGAGTAGTCATGAATCACAATCTATAACACGCAACAATGTAGAAGATATGACCCATAGGGTTTTGCGTATTTTGATAGAAAATAAAAGGATATGTTTAATTATCTAAGATAATTAAACTCGGGTTATCGAATTTGATTCGATAATCTCACAAGAACAAAAATTAATGAAGATTTATAATTAGATAAATGATCCTCCCACATCAATCTAATTATAATAAAGAACACAATGTGTTTTGCAGTTTTTTTTTTTTTTATCAGCAATTAATATCAATTCATTTCTGAGAAGAAAGGAAATACACAACCACAGTGAGGTGGAAGGAATACTTACAAAAGAAAACTCCCACAACAAGAAAAGGGGGTGTAAACTCCTAAAGGATAAAACAGCACAAATCATGAGCTAAAATAAGAGGAAACTAGAAGTAACCACTCCTATAAAGGACATTGTAAATAAACATAAGATAAAATCTATCATGCAAGGGCCTTGGGTTGAGGAAGAGGAGATCCTTGGTGGACCAAATTTCTTTCTCCATAAGCAGTACACAATTGCAGTGAGGCCCACTCTACATTTAGTGATGTAATGGGAAGAGGATGGAGCAATAGCAATGAGATTAGAGGTTACGACTTGCCAATAACTGATGAGGCCGGACAATCCAAAGACCGAAGGACTTCCATCCAAACCAGAGAAGCAAAGGGACACTCAAAGAATAAATGTGGGTGATCCTCACGCCCATTGATGTAAACATAGCAAAGAGTGGAACAAGCTAAGCCCCAAGAAATAGTTTATTAAGAGTGTGGAGTTTTCCCAGCTATGCTAACCACAAAAAGGAGTGTCTAGGAATAGATCTCTTGCACCAAACAACTTTTTGCCATGGAACTCTTTGTCTTTGAGGTGCTCAAGCCTTGTAGGAACTCTTAATGGAAAACATGCCTGAGGGAGAGTGCTTCCAGATCAATACAACTCGTTGGTCACTGTGAGGACATATACTATCTGGAATTAGCAAAGAAGGACCTGAAGTCTCTAGGTGGGAGGCACCATTGATTATTTTCAATGATGGAACATAATCAAGCATTCAAAGGGACAACCAGCAATTTGCATGCACTAAAAGTAACATCAAGTTGGCCATTAGGGAGCTAAAAGTCCAAAGAGTATCTAGCCAAAGATCGCATAAAGTAATTTCTTCCAATTCAATGAACAAATGGAGGGGTGTAGGCTGCCCAGAATGAAAATCCCTTTAATAAATAAGTATGAGTCCACTCTACCCACAAATTTCTAAGCCCAACTTCACATAAATTCCAAGTATGCTTGATCTGCACTAATTTGTTCCACATCTCAAGGTTTGGTATACCAAGGCCTCCTTTTAGAGGGAAACAAACGTCTTCCCAGTGGACTTTAGCTTTGGCATTTATGTTTGGTCTTTCACTCCACAAGTTTCTCATTAAGGCTTTAATTTTCTTAATCACATATTTAGGCAAGATTGATGCCCAATAATATACTTGCATGGAAAAGAGAGTTAATTTGATGAGTTGAAGGCATCCCAAAAACAATAGAAATTTGGATGTCCATGAATTTACATAGGCTAAGATATTGTCTAGGAGAGCATCACAATCTTCTCTCTTAATTTTTGAAGCAACAAAGGGAGCTCCCAAATATCTAATGGGAAGAGTGTCCTGAAACTCAAGAGATTCAATATAGAGGCTTTAGTTGAACGGTCTACATCACAGAAAATCACCCAGCTTTTTGCCCTATTTGCTCCTAAACTAAACATCTCCTTCAAACTTATGAGAACACACTTTAAAGCTCGTATAAAATGGATATCATCCCTACAAAAAAGCATCAAATCATCAACAAAGTATAGTGAGTGATTCTCTCCTCATTACATTGCCAATGAAGATGTAATGAGGAAGATTATCCATCGCTCAAAGCATCCCCGATAAAACTTCCATTCCAAGAATGAAAAGATAAGGGGAAAGTGGATCCCCTTGTTGAAGGGCCCATGAGCCTGAAAAGAAACCTATTAGTTCTCCATTTATATTAATAGAAAATTTCAGGAATGTAAATATATTGCAGAAATGATGTGGAAACCCCATGCCCCAAAGAACCTCTTCTAGAGATTTCCAATTTAGGGTGTCATATGTCTTCATAATATCAACTTTTACAGCACATTTTGGAGTGACCCTGTTAATATGATAACCATGTAGCAATTCTCCAGTAATGAAATTGTCAGAAATCCTTCTACCTAGCATAAAAGCCGATTGCTCCTTTCTCACAACAGAATGGATGTCTTGCTTCGTATTTATTGCCAAGACTTTAGAGATAATTTCATAAAGGATATTGCAACAAGAAATGGGGCAGTAGTCTGTCATAGATGAAGAGTTGCTACTTTAGGAATTAAAGATATAATTGTGTTATTGATTTCCTTAAGAAGCAAACTTGAAGATAGACACTCCTTTACTGCTGCTATTATATCCACTCAAATAATAGGCTAAACAAATTTAAAATATTTTCCCATCAAGGCCGAGAGCTTTCCCATTAGGTAGAGAGAAAACTGCTTGCTCTATTTCTTCATCTAAAAAAAGAGAATTCATGTGTTTAGCAATAATGCAAAGGAATTCTCTCAAGAGAAAAGACTAATTGTGTTCAAGACTAAACTATTTGAACTATGTTAACAATGAAGAAATATTCCTTTTTATCAGCGACAGACCCAAGATAACATAACTAGAACTGGGGCGACGAACATACCTTAAAATCATTTTGAATATAAATTATCAGGTAATCAATTATTTAATAATCTACAATTGTTTTCGTAAGACTAATTGTTGTTATGAAAAATAAAAAATAAAAAATAAAAAAAAAAGAAGACAAAGGTTTACTTAACCAAATAATATAGTTGGTACTATATCAATAATTTATATGATACAACCGAGATATATATATATATATATATAATATAGACAATATAATTATTATTATAGTGTGTTACTAATAAAAAATAATAATTTAGGAGAATTTATTTGATTTAATATATAATTAATGAAATTAATATTGTTGGTCATGGTAAGAAAGAAAAAGGTTTTACTAAATGCAAAAAGTAACAAACATGAGATTTGTAACATGAAATTTGAACTCAATACCTTTTGTTTGAAAACCTAAACACCTAACCATTAAGCTATACCTTATTTAATGTTATATTTTGCTCTTTAAAATATATATTTTAACCTATATTTTTTTTAAAAAATTAATTGTTTCCCAAGCTTTAGGGGAGTTGGGCCCCTAGATTCATTTGAAGACACAATGCATAAAGCCATTTGAAGACATGAAGGCTCTCCATGGGGGAAAGACATGGTCGGGAGCTCCTCTTGTGAATAAACTCGCTTTGTCACATCATTCCCTTCCTATTGAACAAGATTCAACCACAAATTCAGATTCCTTTTTCTTGCTTCCTAATAAAAAATTCCTTTTTGTTCTTAACTAATAATTCTTTCTTGCAAACAAGCTATTTCTTATTGTATTTGAGAGGCCTCTAGCACTCCTAGACTATTTGACTTCATATGGACTCGTTGACAATAACTTGATTTTCTTACCTTCTTACATGAATATGGATGAATTCTAGAATCCATCATAAAACACAGTTTGCAATCCCACTATCAAGATCTTCTTAATAAGATATCCCCTGCATTCATAGGCACCAAATTGCACCGCATTTCATCCTTATATTTCTCAATAACAAGAAGCATCATTACTCGCTTAATGATGTGGATCTTTACTTTAATCCGAACCAATGCAAATCATGTGATTTTGAAAATTGTTAAATCTTCAACCTTGATTATGAGCAAATGCAACTAAAACTAAGTTCGCACAACTCTATTCATCTATTATAACCATACATGGATTCACTCTCACCTTTGAACATAACACCCATCTTCCCTTTGCTTTAATACTCTAGCCTTTGCAGCTTCTTCACATGATTGCTTTATTCCCACTATAGTTGAGGATAAAGAATCTCTTTCTTCCCCAGAAGTGATACCTCATCATTAGATTCCTCTTTCTTATCACCATCTCTTCCTTCACCCTCTTCCTCATTTTGATAAACTAGCCTATCTCCTATCATCACAATTTAGTGATTAGGGCATTGAACTGCAAAATGCCTCTATCCCTGACATTTAAAACACTAGACCTATTTGGACTTTTTAGTGGAACTCTCTCAAACATGACCTCCACTTACCTGAGCCTTCCCTTTTTCTATAGATTTCTCCACTACTTTATCCTCAAACCTTTTTCTCCTCTTCAACCTCTTTTAACAACAGGACTAAGTTTAGGAGTTACTTGTAAATTATCTAGATCTCGCTGTCTCTGCCCCTCCAGTATGATGGCCAATTGCATTATCTCTTCTAGGCTGTCAAATCTTTGCTGCTCCCCCATCTTAGCAATCTCATGTTTCAACCCTATGATAAATCTGGCAATTGTTCACTATGGAGAGTCCTTTGGATTACATAAAATATTTAGCATCTCAAATTCCTATATCTATTCATCCAGCTAAGAACGCCCCTTCTCTCTGTCTTCAGCCTCTTGTACTGAT
The DNA here is from genome assembly GCA_024138005.1 of Lumnitzera racemosa. Classification (NCBI taxonomy): domain Eukaryota; kingdom Viridiplantae; phylum Streptophyta; class Magnoliopsida; order Myrtales; family Combretaceae; genus Lumnitzera; species Lumnitzera racemosa. Next base: position 51,006,455 of record JAMXBC010000007.1, read on the forward strand.
CCTGCTTATGGTATTCAAGAACAAAGCATCTATGTAACAAACTTTTCTTCTCTCTTTAGGCAGTAATTACTCCCTCTTGTTTGCCTCCTGTTATCCAGTAAGTTTTTCCACCACATGGCCGTGTAATGGTAGCCAACTTCACTCTGATCTCCTCTTCATAATCAAAATAGTTAAAAAGCTTTTCCACCTTATCCTCCTACTCAAAATACCTATTAGCATTACCTGTCCAATCATAGACAAGAACTTTCAACCTTACCAAACACAAACCCCTACTCTACCTTGGTTACTTTTGGCTTACAAATTATTCAAATCCTCATCTTCATCCCTACTAATTCCTTGTCTAACATTATTTGCATGCTCCACACCATGAGGCCTTAAACCTAATCACCCCTACAATCCTCTAATTCCCAATTACCTGAACAATCACCAATGACTTATCTAAGACCCTCCTGCACTGCTATCCTAACAGCATCTATCAATTGCATCCCCAAATTATGGAAATTATCGTCTTTCTACGAGATTTTGCAACCTCTCATCTTATCTATCCATTAGGGGTTTCCATCTCTGTTCCAAAAGTATGAAAATTTTCATCAAGTCCTTCCAGAATGGTTCACATTTGGTTGCCAAATTCTAGGATTAATCCTTACAGAACTATCTAATACCATAATCAGTGGTCTCATCTTAATGTTTCTATCATCAATTACCTCTCCTAGATTCAATGGCTCCCCATGATTGCAGACCACCACACAACTATACAAATCAATTAACAGCAACTACTCATGCAACCAAAAATTACCTTTGTGAATCTGCAACAAGGCAAATTGATTCCTCAACTCTGGTGAAGCGCTCGACCCACAGCTCTGATACCAAGAAGATGATGTGACAAGACCGTAAGGTAGCATGAATCACAATCTATAACGTGCAGCAATGTAAAAATATGTTCTTCAAGGTTTTGCATTTTGACAGAAAATAAAAGGATATGTTTAATTACCTAAGAAAATTAAACAAAGGTTACTGAATCTGTTCTAGTAATCTTGTGAGAACAGAAATCAATAAAGATTTATAATTAGATGAAAGATCCTCATGAATCAATCTAATTATAATAACGAACACACTCAATTTGTTTTGCAAGATAGCAAAGGAATTTCTCTCAAGAGAAAAGACTAATTGTATTTAAATACCAAACTGTTTGAACTGTGTTACAATGAAGAAACATTCTTATTAGTTTAAAGGGAAAACATGTAATAAAAATAAAATACAATTAAAGAAAACATCCCAAAACTAAAAGTAGCATATGGACAAAGGATACATGGCATGCAGAGATAACACAGCGTGGAAATGGTTCTCCAAAAGACACACAGTGTCTCTTTATATCCAAACCATGTATTAGGTTTGTTTAGTGCACAGCATGTAGAGCCATTTGAAGACACAAAGGCTCCGCATGGACATGGTTGGGTAGTTCCTCTTGTGAATAAACTCACTTAGTCACATCAGTATGATTTAAAAATAAACGTCAATCCAAATGCATATAAAGGTAAGGTATAACCATAAGAGAGATGGTCAAATTTATAAATAACAATAATAATAATAAATAAATGAAAGCAAATGCAAATATTAAAAGAAAACAAATGCAGTTCAGACCAAAATAAAAGCAAATCAAAGCCATTTTGATGCGGTTCAATTTAGCACCCTGAACCATTTGAAAACAGTTCACTTTAGAAGCAGGTCATGTACCCAACCGTAAAGCGCAGTGCGATTCCAGTTCAACCCTTGAACCAAGTCAAACTGCACTTTGCCCATCCTTACAAGTACCAACAACATTTCTCCTCTTCAGTGGAGAACATTCTTCTCCAAGACTCATAAAAGCCCTTTGAACAAATTTTGAAAATAGCAGCGCCTATCAAAACTATTACGTCCAATAAACAGGCCAAGGAACCCACCCCATCTACACCTTATATTGCTTAAACTAGGACCAAAGAATGGTTACATCTTTCCAAGTATTTCAAAGCTTGGAAAAATTATAGAATTACAAGCATGTGCTTCCACTGCAAATATAAATTAGAATGCAGATACTCAAGAGGTCATTTGGCATTGTACAAAACCGTGGGTTATCATGGACTTTCAAAGATCCATGTTATAATAATGAGTCTTCAATGAGATGTCAACATCCCTTCCCATTCATTGAGGGTGCCCTTGATATTTGCGTCTCCACGCATGGGCTTTCCTTACCACTACAACATTATAGTTCAGCCAAGTCAGCAAATAATATCATCAATTTCTACATTAAAGTGCTTTCCTGAGTTCATACTTCACAAAAATCTGGACATTATATCTATAACTCAAGGTCATCTCCTTTTTCTTTTTCTTTTTCCTATTGTGAGGTAAAATTATGGTCTTGATGCAACCCTATTCCACCTTTGATGTTCTCTCATTTCTTTCCACCCAAACACTCATACATCAGAGGAATTGCTTCATCCCTAAAGTGTCATAATTTTGGCACAATCATTCTTGGTGATACACGCTACAAATTTTGTCAAAACTGCTCACTAAGGTCTATGAACTGCATACTACTGTTTTCATAGAATCCACATAATCAATAAGAATATTACTACTCTATTATTCAAGTCTATGATTGATATATTCGTGTTGCTATTGATATCAGAGAGACTGATTGCAATTCTAATAAAGTTAAAACTAAAAGAATGGTCAGTTGTGTACATAACTTCTCTTAAGTTTATATCTTCAGAAGTAGCAACATAGTGGTGTTGCAATGAGGTCAGTATTGCTACTTATTTTGTTGATCATGCTATCAAGGATAGAGTTTAATGCTGTACCGTTATCAATGTGATCATCTAAACAAAGTAACTCCCACCAAGAATGCCTTTTGAGTAGAGGAGCAAGATAGAATTTGCTAAATATATATATATACATGTATGGGTTCGTAAGTCACATGCGTTTAGTGTCCATCAAGTGCTCACATGATTAGATAAGGGTTAACATCGCATACAACAGTGTTCAACAAGGGAGACAATGATGTTGAGACAGTTCAAAGAAGAGGAATTGGCAACAAATGAGATGCTGAGAGCAAGGGATTTTCAATCCAAGGATTAACAAGAATAAGAAGACTGTCGTAGCATCAAGAATCATGTGAATAATTAAGATAAAGACTCGGTACATGATATCAAGAGTAATAAGAATTAGGTGCCAAGAGTGTGTATGAGGACCATGTATAGGTGTCAAGAGTCTAAAATATGTAGAAAACAGACAAAAAATCCCTGAATGTGAGATTATCATTGGGTAATTATAAGAGAGAAGAGAGAAAAATCGATAATTATCATTCTAATCATATTCATTATCAACCAAAAAGATCACTTAGATGGATAGAAATAATAACGATAATGGGAATTTGAGAGTTCAGGAGCCCAGGATTTATAAGGAAACCTGATCAATACTTTTTCTGCTAAGAAAGGTTGAAATTGGCAAGTTGATCTTAACAAATCCTATTCTAAGCTTACCAAATCAACTTAATCATCTGAATTTTATCACTAATTCAAATAAGTAGCCTTTTTTCTTTTGGTGAATAAATTAGCCTTCGCCAGGATTAGCCCATTAATATATGTGCAATGTTTGCCCCTTCACTATATTCAATATTGACCAAGTTTTATAGCTTGCTTAGACAATTGGCATAAACTATCAATCAACAGTTATACCCTAAGTGACAAAAATACATGCCCAGCTAATTTAACTCTGCATGCAAAGAACAAGGTAAAATCATCTGACTAATGGCTTGCACAAGTAATAATATTTTCTTTTTACTTAACAGTCAAATGTGCAAGTTTTTTATTGCAAAAATCTAAGGAGAAGATTCAACCGCATATTGCTACAAGTTGCCCAGTCATTTAAAAAAAAAAACGAAAGGAAAAAAATAAAGGCTATTTTAAACAAGAAGCGACTCCCAACATTAAAAAGCTTTTTACTCAACAGTAGACAAAGTGGTAAAACTCTTAAACTTTGAGCATACAAAAGTAACTACAACATCTCATTCACTAACCTGGGTTTCCTTTACCCCATACTTGGCTAGCAACTCTTTTTTTTCATCACTGGTAAGCACTTCATGTTTTGGAACAAAGGCATGCTCCGTGATATTTACCAGCAATTCTGCCTCCTGAAACAATAAATGAAGAAAAAGCTCTCACCTTTGACTTATTAAGATTACAAGTCTCCAGTTGGATGCAAACTGACTAGTAAGCAAGCTTTGAATTTAAATGAATATGTACAAATTCCTATTTCAAGGCTAGATCAGAATCACTGTAGGAGTTAAGCAAATTATTTAACTTGCATAGGTTGATGTAGAAACAATCAAGGATTCCACAAAGAAGAAACCAAGGGCAGTTGAATAAAGACAATCATTCTCCAATAATGGATTTGATTGATGCCAAAACCTTCCTTGCCCAAGCTTCCAAAGGCAAGCCTGGCCATTTACTCTTCCATTGTTAAGCTATCCATGGGAAACAGACTGAAGCTCCAAAAGATAATATACACCTTGCACACAAGTTGGAAAGATTTCCTGAAGTAGCAATAAGGCCATAGATTGTATCATCTCAGCATATAAAGCTAGCTGGACAAGTCAACACAAGACTAAACTCCTAAACCTCCTGAGAGTATTCACATTGGAAAAAGAAATGTGAGTGACCTTAAGAAGAACCGGAACAGCTGAAACAGCAATTTGAGTTGATGACTCCCTACAGAAGCAAATTGTCAAATGTGCTGACTAGTCAAACACAAAATGAATCAAGTGTCTCAGCAAGTGTTGCTTGAACCAAAAACATTTTTGCCAGAGACAGTTAGACTCTGAAGTCCTTAGAATTTCATAAGCCAATTTAATGAAGATGGTGCTGAAGGCTTAGACTTCCACACCAATCTATCAAGCTTGGACAGATTGCGCATATCTGACGTATGCAAAAATTTTCCTAGAAAAGCCCCCATACACCAATCCCAATCAGTATCACCAGTAATAGAAAATATAGTAGTTGAGGAGGTAAGTCAGACAAGTTGATCTCTCTAGGATACCCTATCTCCTGGGCCAATATTGGAATTCCCATTTCCAATTGTCCACAGAGGTTACAAACTCTTCCACTAAGTAAAATAACTAGCACCATGCCCACAAACAATAGAAAGGGGTTTCACAGTGTGAAAATTGAAGTTTTTGAGAAGCAAAGAGGGCCAACTCCAGCCAAAGGCTACAACCCCTCAAATCACACAAACTCCAAAATGCTTGATCAGCACAAACATGTTCAAAGTGATAATGTCATACCCCTCTGCAGAGCTACCTTGCACCCTGCCATCTTTGCCTTGATTCTCCTTCCATCTTTCCCATCCAAAGAGAACATTTCATTACTTCATAGACTGACTGATAAAAGAATGTCTTTGCATATACAATCACCAAGATAATGGATAAAAGGACAATCCATTCTTCACATTATTAACATACTGACAAAGAAAAGTTCAGTGCAACATGTCAAGAACAACGTGATTCTAGAAACACTAAGCCACATATGCACACTACAGAGCAGTCAAAGTACAGAGGATTATCTCTTCCAATGTCAGCTTCATATCTCTCATTTCATTTCCGGATTAAGTTTACAAAATAATAATGTCTTATAAACAATGAATATCACAAAAGCATTGCAGTTGGCAGTTGGCACATTGAGAATATATAAATTGGTATTGATCTAAAAGAGAAAATTAATGGCACACCATTATCCTAAATTTGATGAATCAATTAATGTGAAGCTGTACCTCAAAAACCTCCATGTGGAAGCAGGCATTAATTTCAGCTACAGCCGCTTTGGCTGGTGGAGTCAGACCCTTTTGGACTACCACGATTGCGTTAGAGACCTTATCTGATTTCATGCGATTCAGAAAACCTTTTATCACTGGCACTCCAGATTTTTGGCCCTCAGCAAAAAAGACATAAATCTGTTCCCCACAATATTACTAGGTAAGTTGTCACAAAATGATAAAAACAAGGTATCTTACAACAAATCATATATAAACCCTCCCTGCTAATGATTTAACAGTTAATTTTCTGGTATGAGATAAAAATTAGACATAGCATGGACCTTAGTGGGAAAGAAAAAAATACATGCCTAACTAAATAACATGCATCAAATGGCTTAAATGATTGGAGCACAACAATTCGAATAGGTCTTCATTAAAATCTTAATGTATTGACACGGCAACAGTTATGCCAGTCAAAAACCTCAATAGCTGCATAAGGAATATAGACTTGCATAATAACTTAAGCCAAGCTTTTGGCATGAGTTTTCAGCTTCCACATTCACAACTAATTTTATCAAATTTTCTTGAGTAAATTACCGCTGTACGATTTTTAAATTATAAATTTCATTGCACTCATATGCCCTATCTACTTTGCACGAAGTTCCCGAACTCATTAAAAAGTACAACCTAGTATAATTCGACTGTGGATTTAACAACCAGTTAGGCAATATGCTGTAATTCTAAAAGGTCACAGGGTGCCAATACAGAAGACGACAAAAGAAAATTCTAGGGAAAAAAAAACAAACACAAATCAAACTGGTAAAATAAAGAAAAGAAATACAACACCTGTTCCAAAGAATCATCGTTTCCTCTACTAGAAAGGAGAAGAAGATCCTCCCTCTTGAAGTTATCACCAAACTTTTGAAGAAAACCTTTTCTCGTTATACCCAGTTCAATACTATCCACCACATAACCTCTGTCCCTAAGCATTTGCAATACCGTCCGTCGGACTCTATACAATCTTGTAATCTCTTCGTCAGGCAGAGACATTCCTCTTCTTATAATAATATGACTGTTACTATTGAGTAAGGGCGACCGAAACGGGATTATTTATGGAACTGGCACAGGGAGTTAACAGCGTCGTCTGACGAAGAAATACGTGCAAACACCGCACCAGGGTTTAGGAGGGGAGGGGGGTTGGTGCTTGGGCCGTTATGTAAAGGTATTACGGTACCCGACCAACTCTGAACAATAAATTGACATGGTATTTCAAATGTATTATATTTTTCATATATTATTTATGGAAAATGATAATCAGCACAAACACTTTCACACAAAAAACGGAATGAAGAAATATAATATGATACATACAGCTCTCAAATGCAAAGAAAAAAACATATGAAAATAAAACATTACTTTGCTTTCCACTTGATTGCTCAAGAGCCATTTGTGTTATTTTCTTTTTTTTTTTTCCATGTAATATTGTTGTGATGGTGATCATTACTCATTATTTATTTAAAAAAATAAAAAATAAAAATTTGAACACACAATTCAAGTTTTTTACGAGTCTGACTTATTTTCTGAAAAATATTATAAAAAAAGACTCACTTAAAAAAAAAAAAAAAACAGATTTGGTATTGTGAAGACGTATCCAGTAAATATACCTTCAATTATAACATTGAGGACACATTTAATATATGCGATTTCAATATACTAAGTTTAATAAAATTTGAATTGAAGGTATATATATTGGAAGCGCCTTCATTGTTTAAATTCCATTAAACTTCATAATTTCCCTCAGTTCAAAATGATAAAATAATATTCTTTTAACCCTTTAACCCTTAACTTGCAAATTAAATGGAAAGTTTGATACAGAAATCAATTACATAAAATTGCAATTAGTGGAACGCCTCAACAAATAGCAAATGGAGAAGAAATAAGCGCACGAGATGATCATCCAATAATAATATAGGTCGAATAGAAGAAAAAATAATTGCAAATTGTAAAACTAAGATAAATAAACAATGCATTAAATTGTAATATTTAATGAAAGGTAAAATGTATTTCAAATAATCAATATGTACACAAAATTTGTAATAAGTCAATGATAATATCAATACATTAGCCAAAAAAAAGGAAGAAACAAAAATAATAGACAAAACATATCTACTAACGCCTACGTCATGTAAAGGTCTTAACGGCATGGAAAAGAAGTAAACGCCCCCATCTATTGTGTATCTGAGTAAGCTGAGGTATTAGATAATCAAGATCAAGTTTCTTAAGAGGAATAGATGCGCCGGATGGGTTGAATGCAACTGAGTAACGTCCTCACCCCGTCCTCACCCTTAGATGACTATATAGGGGTAAAACATCGTTTTTGAGGAGCTGGTAGAATCACGAGATGAAGATATTACTAAAACTCAAAAGTCATGTATGAGCTAGATCTAACCTTAGACTTAGATTCAACTCCCGAGGTAGAGGCAACACCTGACTTAGGATATGTGTTATATCCTCCACTAATATGGCTTAAGTCTACGGAATGATGCGCATATGGTGAGATATCATCACCGAGGTCTGCTTGACAACATATCACTCGAGCCCTACCTCCTTGAACTTTTGCTTTAACCCTAGGTAGTGCACAAAAAGCTAGCATATCCTTGTCATCAAGTGGTCCTTACTCCTCGCCATGATCCATATGGGGTAACTCATGTATGCCCTCCTATTATAAGTAGAATATAAGGCTATTGTGTTGCTCAACGAAGTAAAGTGCCCCATCTGCAATACCTAGAGCTGTAGGATAGTTAGGTGCCAGTTTGATACTCCTAAGCAAGTCCACCTAAAATGAGTAGAAAAAATATATGATAGTAAGTATTTACGAGTGTAAAAAAAAATGGATGATTTTAGATGTATGTACTAGTCAACCGATGACAACTCCGTAATGTATGATATAATACTAAGTAATCTATCTATACAATGACTAATAACTCTCATCGACCCCTCAAGGACCCCAAGTGTGTATTAGGAATCCATGTCTCTTCTCTAAGCTTGGATGTAGGAAAAGTGTATGTTGATCCAGTCAACATCCGTCCTACCCTAGAGGTCAAGCTAGTGGAGCTACTCTGAGGTATTGACCTCCTATAGAACATACTAATATCCACCAAACTGCCGGATAACACAATCTAGAAAGTACTACTCAATGATGTAGAAACATATGAGTAGTACACGAGTAGTCCAAATATGTTGCCTAGTAACACAGAAGTGAGGCAATAACTATAGCAACTTCTCTATATAAGGCTCCTAAATAACCTAAAGGGCATAAGAAAAAGAAAAAGAAAAAAAAATAATACACAACCAGTGAAACAACAATGGTTATCACTTACGGTCGAGAAAAGGACAGTAAAGAGGATAACTTATCATATCATACCTGTTATGTCGTTTACATGTCAAAAGCTGTGTGGTATATATCTACAACATGCATTAAATGATGAATTGTATCCCACATTACTCTCCATCTAGCAACCAATGGCCTATCCCCATCAATGATAAACCTATATTGACTAAGGAGGAGGTAACATGTGGGAATCTATCCTAAGCCCAAACTTACAGTAAAATCGTGGCCCCTCCATACTCATGTGCGTCGGATGATGAGGCAAAGCACAACTATTAATATAACCATGCTAAGCAAGCGCTACCCCATTTAAATTGCCTAGCTACTAAGAAGTCCTCCAGCAATGGTAAGAATATTAGGTGAATAAGGTTAGAAGATTTACCCACAAATATGAATCCTCCCATCAAGCTGAGAATGTACGAATGCACATATTTTCGAATTGTCTCATTGTTTGTCTCATGGGGAAATATCTAGAAGTACTCCTGTAACCATGTCAAAAATAAGCGAGAACCCCTCATTCGAGTAGGCCTTATGCTGAGCAATTCTTACGCTAAGCAGTCTGTAAGCCCCAAAGTTCAGCCAAGTAACCGTAGGATTGAATTTAGAACCCAAGGTTTAGAGCGATCGGCTAAAGGATCCGATCACACCCAAATTATAAACTATTGAGAGAAATATTAGTAAAAATGACCTCGTAAACTTAAATTTAAAAAAATAAATAGCAAAATAGGAGACTATAAAATTTTCAAATTTTAAGCATAATAATTGCTAATTACCGAAAAGGCAAAAAGTGTAATATAATAACCAATAAATTATTAGAGATAGATTATATGTATACTAAAAATTTTAGAATGACCAAAATAATATTTAGGAATGTTCACGTGTACCCTACATGTATTTACGTGTAGATAAAAATACGCGTAATTACTAAAATTGGCCGAAAACTAAGCAAATAATTAAAGAAAAATATAAAATAATTATGGAAAAATAAGAAAAAAATCAGAAGATAATAAGATGAATCAAGATAAGGTCGTGGCAGGTCCAAAGCTGCAAAATAAAAATTAGCCAATAAAAATTGAACAACACAAAAGCCAAAAATTAAGGAATTTGGACAAAGTCTTGTCAAATTAATGCATATTAATTACAGAAAATGTCTATAAATAGGGAAAAAAATTATAGAGCTCATTTGGATAGTTTGGAAAGTGAGAAAATTAGGGAGAGCCAAAAATTCGAGAGAAAATCTAGAAAATAAAAAAAATAAGAAAAACTGTGCAGTTAAGGGTTTTAAAAGGAACCCACACCAGAAGAGGAGCTGGAAGTGGACAGCCACCACCACCACAAGGTGGTGACAACGCCCAGTCCAGCCGACAATGCCACTGCGGCGCGCGGTGGCCGGAGCCACCCAAATCGGTGAGTCCGATTTCCAGCCCGAATCTTGTGAATTTTTGTAAAAATAGTAAATATAATTATAAAATTATGAATTTTGTTATTCTGAGATATTTTTGTATTTAGTTTGTAGGAAAAATATTATTTAGATGAAAACATGTCTCGTAATATAGAGTCCTTAAGAAATCATGCAAAACCGAACACATTTCGGTTTAGAAATAAATGACCTTAGGGGTGTAGTTTGGAGCTCAATTTTTTTCTGTAGGATGCTCATATGATATAGAATAGTGATATGAAGCCCTTTTTCAAAAATTAATTTTCGAAATTTTTAGATAATTTTTAAGCCCTAAAATGAGGCATAAAATGGGTAATTTAGGGCTAATTATGTAATTAAATGATTAATTTCTGATTTAGTGAATAATTACATGTTTTAGGATGTTAAAATCTGATGGAGTATGATACTTGTAGCAATTAGAGTGTTAGATGTAATTATTAGGTTAATTATGTAGTAAATAGGCAATATGGAAAAATAGTACAATTTAAGATAATTTTGTAAATTAGGGTAAATTGGAGTAAAATTTGATTTAGGATGAATTTATACATTTTGAAATGATAAATGATGTTTAGAGATGATAAATAGAGTAATAGAAATATTAGAAGTGTAATATATACATAAAAGGTAATAATACATAATAGGTAATTATTGAGAATATAATAAATAGGAAATATTATAATAAAAATTGATATTGTGTTAATAATAAAAACGTACAATAAATCTAATGGGAAACTTGGATTTATGTAATTATATGAAAAATGTAAAAATTTCTCACATTAGGAGTAAATTCAGTACACAAATAGGGATTTAAGTGTACTGAATGGAATAAAATACTAATTAGAGTTAATAATGGTATTTAAGAGATTGGGAAGTAATGCGATTAATTTCACATTATAGGTTGAAACGAATTTTTAGGGTTGGAGTCTAAAACATTACTTAAAAATTGAACTAAAAACCTGGTTTAGAAATCGATGCGAAAACCGAACCTGAACCTAACCCCAAACCTAGAATAATTGTAAAAGACTTAATACCTAGATAATTAGGCATATTAAACTTTAAACAAAACCTAATAATAAGCATTATAGGATAAAACGAACCTATAACAGTTATATGAAAAGCTGAAACCACGTTCGTGTTATAGGGATAACCGGCGATGGCCTGAGCAAATCGGACCTCGAGTGAGCGAGCGAGGAGTCGAGGTAAGTTGGGATTAATACGATGCTGTATTTTTGGAGGCTTAAGATTATGCTTGGTTGTGCTTGTTAGATAGTTGAATGTGTGCATGTTCTTGATTATGGGTGATGCTATGATTCTGTTTGTTTCTTTGGCACATGTTGTATGAATTGTATGTAATGATTGATCACCCTGAACTGGACTTAATCAAATATACGACCAGTAATCATAATCGAACATGCATGGCAACCCGTTAGGGGAACTTAGGACTCTCCGACCAAATACCGACCCCTTCGGAAGGGATAGCGCAGGATTGCAAAATGGTCCCTTCTTCATCCTCAGTCGAACTAAGTGACAGGAGAGGAGGTCGCGGCAAGGGTGAAGGCAGTGGTTCGAAGGTAGTCACGGGAGGAGCAAGGTCTCCATTACACAAGCCTGGGTTTGGTCGTGAGCTGTTGCATTAACGGCAACTCCTCAACCCGGATTAGAGCGGGCGTAATTTCTCTAATTTCACGATGGGCCGGACAACATCGTGCGATGGCATTTTCTTGCACATACATTGCACCTAATAAGTGATTGAAAACCTTGTTGTGTGTATGGTATAGTTTTAAGTCCTCCGTCCTAACTTACTGAGTTGTGATTGCTCACATCCCTATAGACATCGTGCAGGTGCTGGCTAAGAAGCGGCAACAACTACTCTGAAGCTAGCAACTGCTGGATCCTGGGGAGTGAGGAAAAACATTGAAGAATCAAAACATGTTTTACTTTTCATTTCTGATTAATGTAATAACTGAATTATAGTGACATATATAACTTTTCTCACTTTCTTAAATGATTTGTTTAAATTACAAATTGTCTACTTCAAAGCGGGTTAGTCGTGGACGCCTTGTGTAGATCAGGTCTAAGATAGCAGTTGTGAGGCCAACTTCTATCTTAGGGCGGTTTACACGGCGGGGCTGTTACGACTCTGTCGCTTCGGGGCGTGACACAGTCTCTCCCTTACATTAACCTAACTCTCCTCATCATCTGTCTTAGTTCGACCCGCCACTACAAACCCTTCAACTACAAGTCCAAGCTACACCTTAACATCCTGTAATGTGATGGTCACCTCTCTAATGTATTGCAAACTGTGATCAAGAACAGACAAGACTAGTTATTGGATGGGTTCAAGCTTATAAAAAACTCAAAAAAGGGATTAATGGGGAAAGGAATGAAAAGAGTAACAAAGACTAATAGAATGGCAAGCAAAAACCCACGAACAGCTCTAAATGATATGACGTACTAAAAGAACTTCTGAGAACTCACGGTACAATTCGATATGACGTATGAATTGGTCTAATGATGTTACTCACCACCTAACCTTACTTAAAGGAAAGGCAAAGAGTGATGCTAAGAGAAAATAAGCAGTGTTTACGTAAAGAAGAAAGTACTTAAGTGTATTGAAGGTAATCTGCCTATTATAGCTACAATTATAAGGGTATTTATACCGATGAGTTAGGGTAACTTGCCTAAAAGGGAAAATACAATAAGGACATTTCTTAAAGAAGCAATGTACATAATACAAGAGGGTAAAAATAAATATACAAGGAAATTAATCATTGGTGCTTCAGATTCTCCATATGATACTACATACGTAATGATGCTGCATTGACAAGGTTGTTAAGGGATGTAGACAAAAAGTATGGACAAGTGAGCTTGTCTAAGTAGGGATGGCTTAGTTAGTCTGGATTCTCTATCTCTTAGCTTCTTACTAAGGATGATACTTAGTGATTGGTCGGCTTAGCATTATAGTAATCATTAACTTAGCATAATACAGAATAAAGGCGGTAATTCGGCATAGCAATAAAGGTGACTTGGCAAGTAAGTATTTAGCTTCGGCAGGGGTTAGTTGGAACATAAGGATTTATCCCACTAGTCCCTCCAGTCTTTGGGCTCGGTTGCAAGTTATAAGTCCTATAGTTTAATTCCCATTACTCTATCTGGGTTATTTTGGATTTGGGATCAAATCTGAATGGTGTTCACTCAACTCTCCATCAGGGTGATATGGACTGAGGTCAGTAATGTTAAAGGCATTAGAAACCCCATAGTCCTCAAGTAGTTTCAACTTGTAAGCGTTGTCACTAATTTTTCGAAGGATTCTAAAGCGCTCTTTTGCGGTTGTAGATAATTTGTTCTTCCTCTTGTTCGGGAACTATTCCTTGTTGAGGTGTAGCCATACCAAGTCTTTTGGCTGAAATTGTTTGGCCAACCTATCCTTGGTCCTTTCTCGCATTTTTCTAGCAACTTGGTCGATAAGCCGAGTAACCTTGTCATAGATATGTTAAAGAGATTATGCTCTCGCCAAGGCGTCAAGGTCTTCCTACACGGGTGTTGGTATAGAAGCATGGTCAAGAAGCAACTCAAGAGTGAATCCATAAACCACCTCAAAGAGAGAGTCTGCTTAATGGTATCATGTATGGTTTGGTTATAGGCGAATTTGACCATTGGCAGGTAAATGTCCTAATTAGCCAAATTCTTGCCTACTGTAGCTCAAAGCAGTAACCTCAAAGTAAGATTAACCACCTATATTTAGTCGTCAGTTTAAGGGTGACATGAAGTACTGAAGAGTAATTTGGTTCCTAACCAATGCCATAGGGTCCTCTAGAAATGGCTCAAAAACTTTGGGTCCCTATCAAAGACTACACTCCTTGGTACGTTGTATATCTACACAATTTTCTATAAGAAAAAAGAAGCAATGGTCAAAGTATCATTTGTTTTGGTGTAGGGTATAAAGTATACTATCTTACTAAACTGATCCACGACAACCATTACAAAATTTTTGCTTCAGGCAGTTTGAGAACAAAGTCTATACTCAGTTTAGCCTATGGCTTCGTCGAAACAGGTAAAGGTATTGCTTTCCTTTGTTCAACTCAGCACTTGGCCTTTTTTGCACACTGCATAGCTTTCCACAACTCAGTGCACATCTCTTCGCATTCTCGACCAAAAGAGTCGGCCATTCAATAGTTCACAAGTCCTCCTCTTTCCAAAGTATCTGAGAGCCCTCTATTATAGGTTTCCTGATCAATAATTCTCGTAGGAAACAAGTCGATACGCATAGTCTTCCCCCTCGGAATAAATAGCCATCCTTTACATGATACTCATCTATTATCCTCCCATCGACACATCACGAAATTATTGATCCAAAGTATGGATCTTCGAGGTACTATTCTTTGATACTCACTAAACTAAATAGCTTGGTTTGAAGTTTTGATAAGAGCATATGCCTCCTCAAAAGAGCATTTGTAACTACGTTGTTTTTTTCTTACTTGTACCTTATTACAAAATTAAACCCTTTAAGGAATTCAACCCACCTCACTTGTTGCTTCAACAACTTAGTCTTATTTCGGAGGTACCTCAGCGATTCATGGTCAATATATATGATAAATTATCTTGATAGTAAGTAATGTTGCCACACTTACATTGCTTGGATCAATGCCAAAAGTTCCTTGTCATATACAGAGTAGTTCAGCTATGGTCCTCGGAGCTTCTCATTGTAGAAGGAAATTGGTCGACCTTCTTGCATTAGGACAGCACCTATTTCAACACCCAATGCGTCGCATTCATACTAAAAAAAAATTTCGAAGTCAGGTAGTACTGATACTAGGGTGGAGGTCAATATTTCTTTTAGGTTGGCAAAGCTCCTCTCTTCCCTTTCTCCTTATCAGAAGTTGGTGTTCTTCTTTGTTAGCTCAGTAAGTAGCGTAATGATGGTACTAAAATTCATGATAAACCTTTTACAAAACGAAGCTAGTTTGTGGAAACTTGTTACGTTGACACAAGTAGTAGGAGTTAACCACTCGACAATTGCTTTGATCTTCTCATCATCGACTCACAACCTTCCTCTACTGATTACATACCCCAAGAATACCATGTCCTCCTAACAGAAGCAATATTTCTTTAAGTTGCCGAATAGTCTCTCGTCATAAAGGATGTCCAAGATTACTTTGAGATGTTCACAGTGACTCAGCATGTTAGCATTGTAGACAAGGATATCGTCAAAGGATACCAAGATATACTTCCCAACGAGATGTCTCAACACATGTTTCATAAGTTTTATGAAAGTGCTTAGGGTATTAAACAAGTTGAAGGGCATAACCATCTACTTATAAAGTTTATGTCGAGTTTTGAATGCAGTCTTTCACTTATTTCCTGATCTCATGTGGATTTGATGGTAGCCAAACTTGAGATCAATCTTACTAAAAATCTTAGCTTTACTTAGTTCATCCAACATGTCTTTTAGCCTTAAGATCGGATTCCTATATTTGATTGTAATTTTGTTCATGGCTTAGCTGTCAATACACATCCGCCAAGTTTCATCCTTCTTTAGCACTAGAAGTATAGGCATAACACAAGGGCTAAGACTTTCTCTTACATAACCTCTCTTCAACAACTCATTGACTTGATGTTAGAGTTTAAAAGCCTACTCGAGATTCATTCGATAAGCAGGTATTCAGTAGTGTAGTACCGGGTACTAAGTCAATGCGGTGCTTTATGCTTCAAGTTGGGGGTAACCCCCTAGGCAACTGTTCTGGGAACAAGTCTGCATAGCCATCTAGCAACCCTTTGATTTCCTTAGGAAGCTCACATCGCTCCTTCATTTTCAATAGTAGCTTGAAAAATAATAGTTTTAGCCATTAGCATTGAAGGGCTTCTCAAAGCTCAGCTCTACTCATCATTAGAGCTTTCTTTGATCCACAAGTGAGTTTCGTCTTAGCTTATGAACTTCTTTAGGTAGCATCGGATTTAGCATGATCTTCTAGTCATCCTTTTCCAACATATATGTGTTCCTATAACTATCATTTATAACTCTCCTATTAAATAACCTCGACCTACCCAGTAACACGTGGGAAGCGTACATAGGTAGTACGTCACAGAGAATCTGGTTTAAGAAATTCCTTATAGTGATTGGTAACAGTATTTGTCGAGTGACATGTAATATACCTTTCTCACTCAACTAGTACAACTTGTATGGCTTAAGATGTGCAACAGTCGGCAGCTTCAGTTTTGAAACAAGATCGGCCGATGCCACATTGGTGCAGCTTCCATTATCCACAATAAGAGCACACATCCGATCAATCACCTTGCAAGTGGTATGAAATAAATTCTCTCTCTGCTCCCCTCTCATGAGGGTTCTATGCTCATAGCGTGCCAGATAACTATGAATAATTGGTCTAAGTCCTTGAGAAATACGTCCTCCTCAATCACTTCTTTTTCAGTAGGAACCTCTTCATCCTCGAGTTCCTCATCCGTATCTCTACTTCTAATTTTGAAATGTCTCCCTTAATGACCATCGTCCTTTGGTTCAAGCATTGAGTAACCATATATCTGAACCCTTAACACTTGAAGTACTTGATCCGATTGGTCTTCCTGCCAAACCTTTGCCCCTTTTCATATGTTTGGGTCAGCATTACATCTTTAGGGCGGCCTTTTTGCTTGGCTTCGACATTAACTCTTCTACTCGACTCGATATTAGACTAAACTCGATGACTGGACTATCTTGGTTGGCTAGTCAGCATTCTAGTCGTCGTTCAGTTCCTTCTTTGCCTTTCTACTCGCTAAGCAATCCTAACAGTTTCATCCATTGTATCAAATCATTGGAGCTCCATAATGTCTCAGATGTCTCTTCTTAATCCAGTAAGAAACCTTGAGACTATTCAGGCTGGTGGTTCCTCCATTTCACATCTTATCATAAGCATTTGGAATTCTTAAATATACTCATAAACTATTTGACTTCCTTGTCTCAACTCCTGAAGCCGAGTGAAAGTATCTTAGAGATATGTTTCTAGTACGAATTTGTTTCTGAGCACTCTATTCATCAGTCCAAGTGTTAATCTTTCAATGCCCCTTTTTTCTTCTCATAGCCTAAAAATTCTTTTACCACATGGTAGCATTTCTAGAGAATTCAATAGTAACAGTCTTTACTTTCTCATAATCTTCATATTAATAACAATCAAATACATGCTTTACCTTCTCTTCCTAATCTAAATACTTGTTAGCATTCCTAGATCAATTGAAACTCGGAATCTGAAGCTTCACATGGTCGGATGATCTGGGGACTCGTACATACTCCTCTTCAAAATACCTTCTCTCTCTCAAGTCTATCATTTGCTAACTCTTCCGCTAACTCCTCCACCTCAAACTAGTCAAGTTGGGTTCTAACTTTTAACAGGTTGAGTAACTTATAAAGTATTTTGCACAGCCTCAGTAGGTTAGTAAGATAATGCATGAATAGCTTGAGTCAAATCTACTAAGAGCTTAACTATCTCATCAAGTCTCTTATCAATGCTTCTAGGAGTTCCCTAAGATTGTCGTCCATGGTGGACAACTCCACTGTCATCACCAATACTAAGATTCATACTTAGGTCTGTCGTTTTTTCTCATAAAACCAAATTCAAACAAATACTTCAGAAAGTGAACAGCTAATAACAAAACAGTCAAATGAACACAATAATTGACTTTATTTCTCATACGCAAAATAGAGTATAACAAAACTTAAGAAGAACTAGCTATAACTCACACAAAACCTTCGCTTTGATACCAAGATGTTGCTAACCGTAACCAAGAACAGACAA
The DNA here is from genome assembly GCA_024138005.1 of Lumnitzera racemosa. Taxonomy (NCBI): domain Eukaryota; kingdom Viridiplantae; phylum Streptophyta; class Magnoliopsida; order Myrtales; family Combretaceae; genus Lumnitzera; species Lumnitzera racemosa. The sequence goes on from JAMXBC010000007.1 coordinate 51,024,846, forward strand.
GGTCAATTGTTGGATGGGTCTAAGCTTGCAGAAAGGTTGAAAAAGGGTTAATGGGGAAAGGTATGAAAAGAGTGACAAAGACGAATGGAATAGTAGCCAAAAACTTACGAATAGCTCTATAAGATATGGCGCATCAATTAGTCCAATAAGGTTACTCGCTACTTAACCTTGCTTAAAGGAAGGGATAAGAGTGATGCCAAGAGTAAACAAGTAACATTTATGTAAGGAAGAAAGTACTCAAGTGTATCAAAGGTAATCTGCCTGTTACAACTACAAGTACAAGGGTGTTTATACCTGTGAGTTAGGGCAACTTACCCAAAAGGGAAAAAAACAATAAGGATATTTTTTAAAGAAGTAATGTACATGATACAAGAGGGTAAAAATAAATATACAAGGAAATCAATCATTAGTGTTATAGATTCTCCATACGATACTGTACATATAGTGATACTACTTTAGAAAGGTTGTTAGGGGATGTGGACAAAAAGTACGAATAGGTAGGCTTATCTAAGTAGGGATGGCCTAGTCAGTTCAGATTCTCTATCTCTTAGCTTCTCGACAAGAATAATGCCGAGTGATTGGTCACCTCAGCATTATAGTAGTCATTAACTCAGCATAACGCAAAATAAAGGGCAGTCATTTGGCATGGCATTAAAAGTGACTTAATAAGTAAGTACTCGGCCTCGGCAAGTAAGTACTTAGCTTAGGCAAGGGTTGTTTGGAACATAAAGATTTGTCGCGCCATCCCCTTTAGTCTTCAGGCTCAGCTACAGGTCAGAGGTCCTATAGCTTGATTCTCATCACAATGGGTAGGTAGAATGTATAAGTCTCGGGCTTCCATCTCTCGAAAAATGTCATAATCAGATGCTAATCCAACATAATAAATGAGAGCTATGCAACTCCCCAAAATCCAGCCCACTGTATGTAAGGCTCCACATTAGGATGTATAGGGATATCCTGCTCATTTTTACGTAATGACATCTTACTGTACCATACTCGTAGCACATAGGCCATCTCCTAAACAAACATTCAATTAAGTTAGTAAGTAACACATATTTAATAAAAGAATTGATTGTTAATGATAATGATATTACTTACCATGCCCTCCTAGATGGCCTGTGAATGCTAACTGGGCTTGATTCATAAGTACGCATGGATCAATCAGTCTCAACTCAATCTATTCTATCCTGTGAATACAAACAAACATGTTTAGTAGACTAAAAAAAAAAAATTAATCATTATACTTATGAATGTATTATAATTTAATGCCTAGATAGAAAGGAAATATGTACCAGCTTTATTAATCTTTGGACACCTCTTCCTATTATGTCCTTCTCGACTATATACGCTACATCTAGTTTTATCCAACCACTCTCAAACAACCATCTCCATGTGATATCACTTATGCCTAGGTTTACCTTTCTTTCATAATAAGTTAATGTTTGGGTGGAGATAAGGGAAGTTAACTTATGACCAATTTAACTTGTCACCAATCGGGTAAAAATGAGCTTAGCAACAATTTAGTTGGTTTGCTTACTTATACCATAGCCCTATTACTAATTTGCTATCTACTCTCATACTTGCTACAGCAGCACATGTATGGGAGCAAAGGATCTTATAAATTTGCCACTTTTGACAAGTACAAGTGCGACCCTTGAAATTAATAGTATGTGTCCATCATCCTCCCTTTAATCTTATCCTCATCATTCAACTACCAGTTATAACCTTGAAAATACTGTTCTGAAAGCTAATTGAAATGACTTTATGTGCACTTACCTACCCTCTCTAAGTTTCATGCATCTTTAAGGCATAATCAGTGTACGTCTTGCTATAATCGATTGCCTCCTTGGTGTCCTTATGCCTCTTCTCCCAATAGGCGACACAATTGTAAAATATCTTCTTCATTAATGTAGTGATTGGTAATCCACACACTAATTTTAAAATAGAGTTATAACTCTCGACAATGTTTGATGTTATGTAGCCAAAGCAGTAACATCCATCATATGCAAGAGTCCACCTATCTAAATCAATATTATTGAACTACGCAAGAATGTCTTCCTTAGCTTGGGTCAACTTCTCCATGAAACATTCAAATTTCCTTTGTTGTATGTAAAAACCTACAAACCACATAAGTTTCTTACATAATTGGTTTTTGTGGACCGTATTGAAATTACTAGCAACGTACTATAGATAATATCTCCAAACTGCAAACGGTAGCTATTAGCCGACTGATGGTTCCTTATATGCGAGATCAATACTGAATGCCATGTCGGATATAAGACATAAGGTTTCCTTCTTCTGGATGACTATATGCACTTTAAGCTTACGTGGGAACCACCCCTAGGTTTATATCGATTCTGTATCAACAAGAGGAAATGCCAATGGAATTATTGAATTGTCCCTATTCATTCCATAAGCTACCAATAACTTATGCCTATACTTTCTATATAAGAATGTGTCATTGATACATACAATAAGTCGACAGCATTTAAAGGCTTCTACATATGGCCCAAATGTCCAGAAAACTCACTTAAATTGGTACTGACCTTGCTTTGGTGAACTGCTCCAACCTTAATCCACTTGTGTCCCTAGGTTACTCAACTTTATTGCATTTAATAGTCTTGGCAACTCATTATACTGCTTCTCCTAGTTACTGTATACAATATCAATGACCTTTCACTTTGCGTCGAAAACCATTCTATTGCTTACCATGTACCCGTACATGGTTTACACGTTAGCTGCAAGATTAAATATCTTAACATCAAGGTTGTTCTATACACTATTGATGAATAGTATAGCCATTATGTTAGTATTGAGTTGAGGATAATCTTAGTTCATCATCGGGTTTACATAAGTGTGCAAACCTTCTAGAATTGTTATTTTAAAAAGACCCTCTACTTTCTTTAAACAAGCCCATAGCCTCCACTTACAATTATGTTGTTTCTTCTTACAATAGACCGTGCATACAGTCGGTTTCGAAATGTCTACATGAATATCATAGTAATTCCTTAGGTAGAATAACTTCATCACATTTATGATATCCTTCTTCATATTGAAACACATATCGACTCTCAATTCATTGGAACTATTGATGTTGTTGCACATTTCATTAACATCTCTCTCAAATGTTATGCAGTCGCTGCTATTGTATCGACTGTTGTAAAATGGGGTAAAATCTCTCATAAGCTTGTCAACTGGTTCATTTATTGGCGGTAAGTCTTGAAACTACTTGCTGGATAATATTTCACCAGCACAATGATGGGGCCTGCTTAAGCCATCTTTGCAAAATGGCTAGACTAGCATACTGCTGTCGACAATATATGGTCTTACTAGGGTCTCTTCTAAATCCTCAACGTAGTCATTTTCGAAGCTAACATCATCTTATCACCATCCACATTTGCTCTATCCTCTCCATCATCATCAACATTTATATCCATGTACATTCTCTCTACATATGGATCATAAGACTCTTCATATTCGATAATAGGACCTAATGTTTCATTAAGCTGCTCTTTTATGACATTCATGTTCTTGTATTCAGAGAAATCTATGTACGGTTATTTGATTGATCTACATTTATTTGCTCCACATTGGTTATTGTTGAATGCACATTGGGATCCAGAAGGGTTGGATTGTTTGCCTCATATATTTCATGCTCATCCTTGGCACTTGATTCCCTAATGTGTCTTATGTATACTTCTTGAATACTCCATTCTCCAAAAGATTCTACCATCTTAACGAAATTCTCAACATCCTTATCATCTCTAATGGCCATCAACTTGTAGACAACTCCAGCTTCATGGAAAAAGGGATGTCTGTACATGAGTTTAGCACCACTTGGGTCAACTTTGACACATCCACAAATTCTCTAATTGAAATAAAAGAAGTTTGAATCCTTCCTAATTTTCAACTTCTTAACAAGCTCCTTGTCATACTCCGGCCTCTAGTTACCCATCACTAAATTTCCATTTGTATAGACAATAATTTTTACGTAATCTGCCATTTCCACCTTAATAATGCAACGATGAACTAAATATCACTCGGGTCAACTCCAGTACATCCACAAATTCTCCAACTAAAATAAAAAAAGTTCGAATCCTTCTTAATTTTCAACTTCTTAACAAGCTCCTTGTCATACTCCGGGCTTTAATTACCCATTACTATATTTCCATTTGTATAGACAATAATTTTTACGTAATATGCCATTTCTACTTTAGTAATGCAACAATGAACTGAATAGTTAAATTACATTAAAAACTTCATCTATACATCGAGTGATAACTTTACAAAATGCACTTAGTTATCTCGTTAAGTTGCGTCATAAACTACCTAACCTTAACTTTTAAATTCAACCCAACACAATAAAAATACCAAAAAAAAAAAAAATTTACACGACAATTTCCACCTACATTCCAACATTTTTTATATCCACATTTGTATAACTTATGTAATGCACTACAAAAAATTCCTAAATTTAAACAATATATAATAAATTTTCATGAAATATTAATAATTTATACAACTTACGATACATCTATGATTACGAAATTTACATAATTAACAATTTTTTTTCTAAAAAAAAAATTGCATCCAATGTTGATTATTGCTAAAATAATAAATAAATAACATACCTATAAATTATAGATCATTACCTGTTTCAAACGTACACTCGCGTTAAGAAATGGTTCAATACTTCAACTATGAGTTTCCTCTAGTTTTGGAAATTTTAGAAATTGATATAGGTAAGAATGAACTTTAGCTGTGCAGATTGGGATTTATATAGGTAGATAACTAAAGGTACATGTAGTGAATGCACTTTTAGTATAATTCATTATAATTACTGCATACACCTTTAGTCTAAATTATATAATTAATTGAAGGTGCATTTACTTGATATGTCTTTACTATAACATATTCGTATATATTTTTTTAAATGAGCTCTTAGTAATATTTTTTAAAAAAGAGCCCATATTCTTATAAAATCCTACATAATTCACATCAAACCCACCTAAACTTCCAAGCCCCATCCACTTATCAATGACTTTCTCTAAGTGAAAGGTTTATATACTAGGTTTAAACTAATGTTGCTAATCCTAAATCTAATGGTTGACTTAACAGTAAAAAGGGGTTAGGGCTTGAGATGGTCATTTGAATTGGAGTTAATAAAAATATTATAATATAATTTATATTTATTTATAAAATAATAAAAATTATTTATATATTTGAGAATTGAAATATGAGATCTTTTTATAGTTTATTTTTTATTTCCTTCAATCTACATTTATTAATTTAGCAAATTGATGTATTTTTTAAAAAATATGAAAGAAAATAATATATTTTAACCTAAAAAATCCCAACAAGTTCTTATGGGAATCGGTTGGATCAATCGAATCAACTAAATCAAACTAAGATCACTATCGATAAGGGTCAAATAGGTAATTCAAATCGAATTTATAAAGGGTTAAGTTGGACTACATTGGACCATGGAGGTCAACCTGAATCTAATAATATTAGTTTAAACATTAAAACTAAGCAATTGCAATTCTCGCATGCACACATGTGCTTTTTTGCATCTCTTTCCTTACTTCACTTCGCTTCTAAACTAAGAACAAATTCCATTACATAATTTACATCATGATATCTTTTAATTTATACAAAATTCATCTTAAAAGCTAATCTAAATAGGCTAAAAAATGGAAAAAAAGTTAGCTTATTTAGTTGAAAAATGAAATCACAACAATTGATAACATTCATATCAATAGTGTTCATTTCTTCAATTCCATTTATTTTCAATGTAAAAAAATCTTCAATCATGATCTCCACTTAGCATATATCATATTCCTTTGAAAATTTGTTGAAAGACACATTCTAGGTGATTAAAACCCAACCAAATCAGAGTTTGTCACATGCCCCATATGTTTGATAAAATTTAGTATAAGAAAAAACTTTGTTGGAGAAATGCATTTTTATTGGACCGATAGTTTAGAATCCATTCGAATGGACAAAGTCAGTTCCAACATGACCACCATTAAACTTACTAGAATGTATGGCTGTACTTGTACTTGTGCATCATTCATAACATAATAAATGTATATCAAATGTATAGCTATTATTCGAACAACAAATCAAAAGTTCCATATCTAGCTTAGACTGTGAAAGCTACATAGTTCCCACAAAACTAATAGATTTAATAGGAAAAAGGAGTCCACAAATATATCATCATATATGAAATCAATGTGAGAGAGAAAAAAAAAATTTATAGAGTATAAATATTTATTTCATCTTTTACTTATGGTATCTTGTTTCAAGGCATTTTCATTGGATAAAGTTGATTCGAATTCATTTTAAGATGTCTAAAAATCCATGAAAAGCATCTAAGAAGTGGATTTCTTCAAAAAATCGAAATTTTACTTAAGTATACATATATTGACAATTTTCAAAGATAGGTGATGAGTGTAAAATTGCACTCATCTATCATAATATTTTTTTTTTAAAAATATTTTAAGCTATTTTAATATAATTTAGTTGAATTTGCTATTGATTTTAGTTATTTTTATTTTAGAATTCAATTGAATCAATGTGATGAAAAGATGAGAATTTAGCTAATTTTTTAAAAGAATTTCATCTATTTTGAAAAATAATCCAAAGGTAGCAAGGATTAAAGATAATTTATTTAAGAAATAAGTAAGGAAGATGACTATGATTGAACTTTACAGCCTTGTTCCTTGGTTGTGAAACCCATATCTTTAATTTCAAAATTGAAGTTCGAAGAATTTTTTATAAGAACATGACCACGGTCACACACTACGGTTATGTTTCCCAAACATAATCCCTTTGTAATTAATCTTAAGATAATTCTCACGAGAATTATTACAAGTTGCTGTTCATACCCAAGCTCCATGCCCGTGTACCTCCAATTTGCTATGATATACTTGTCATTTAAAAATTATTTGGTCCAGACATTATATACAAAAGATAGATATTTGTATATAAGAGAAGAGAGAGGTAAAAAGACATTACGAAAGAAACTTTTAAGGTTTAGTTTTATTTCACCATGAAAGTTGTTATCTTTATTATAAATGTAGCTTAAAAGCATCAATATCTAGATTTATGAACCATTAAAGTATCGGTATAGTATACAATAATTGTCTTATTTTAATGCAATCTCTTGTACTTATTAATTCAATTGCATGTTTTGTTTTGGAATAAATTGTTATTTCTAGAGTTTTGATTTAATTATTTGATTTTATGTATTGAAGTCGTGAAACTAATACATAAATAGATATGCCGTAATTAAAGGGATTTACTATAAGTTTAGAGATAAGTTATAAATTTCTTTTAAAAGTAATTATTTCTTGTTTGTATACAGAAGTCATGATCTTATTGTTGTTTTAAGGAGTCATATCCTAGAAACGATTTAGGTATGATGTAATTAAGATTATAATAGAGAAGCAATTCTTATTAGATTAGCACTTGAATTCTTTTGATTAATAAGAATAAGAAATTTATTAAAAACCATTTGATTTTACATGTTGTGCTCATGATAATCAAAGTCTAAATATCCCAATTTATCTTTATTTAGTTTTATTTTATTATTGCATTATTAGTTAATATTTAATTAGTTTCTGTTTCTTGTTTCATCCAATTCATTATCAATATTGTGATCCAATACAAGTTAGAGTAATTAAAATGAGTAAGTGTTCAATCCTCATGATATTAACAACCCAAGACTCTTGTAATTCTCTATACTATATATACACTTGATCAAGTTTTTTATGCTGTTGCTTAGGACTATTGATCAGGAGTTCTTTTATTACTCTATTATTTTACTTTTTGTTATTTCTCTATTTCTTTCTGTTAAGTGAACTAAAATCTAACTTGAATTCCTTTGTTTTATGTTGAGGAAATTTAGAGTGATGGCCAACAACGACAAAGTACATAAAACTAGGTTCGACCATATTAAATCGCCTGTAAGTGGAGCTAACTCTAGTATTGTAAGACTAGCTATCACTACAGACGAATTTATGATCTTACCAATTATTATCCACATGGTTCAGTTGCAATTGTGATTTAAAGGCTCTCTAGAGGATGATCTACATGCACATCTTTGAACTTCTTAGAGATATGCGCAACTTTCAAAATCAAAAGAGCTACAGATGATGTGGTAAGGTTGAAATTATTTCTATTTTTTTTTATAGGAAAAAGTAAGGCAATGGTTAGCCTCATTACAAAAAGATTTTTTTACTTCTTGGGATTACTAATAGAAAAGTTTGTAGAAAAGTATTTTTCTCCAACAAAGATAGCTAAACTTAGGATTGATATCTCGCCATTCACTTGGTTTGACAAGGAAATAATTTATGATGCTTGGGAGCATTTTAAGGAGTTACTTAGAAAGTACCATAATCATGCCTTACTACATTTGATGTACGCATAAACATTTTACAATGGATTGAATTTCCATACTAAGCAATTTGTTGATGCATCTACAGGTGTTACATTAAACTCATAGATACCTAATGAAACCTAAGCTTTATTTGAAAGCTTAGCTATAAATAGCTACCATTGGGAAGGTGATAAACTCAATAGGAAGAAATCAGTAGTGAAGGATGCAAAGTTTGCTACAACCTTAGTGGTGATGGTGGATGCAGGAAATAAAAGGTTAGATTCCTATCCCATGTTAGCATAACATTTTATAATGCCTAACGTAATTACTCCATGAGGACATATGCTACCTTATTATTAGAGACCGTTTAATTGGGGTATAAATTAATGAAGTTTTCAATATTTACCTTATAGCGATCATGAAGAATAGGGTAAGGAGTGTTTTTCTTATGCAGGTAATTATCATTTTGCAAATCAACCAAGGAATGTTAGTGCATAAAAAGTAACAATGCCAAGCTATTGAGCATCCAAAAGTACATAGAACAGCTTACTAAGATTTCAGTCAAAAAGCAACTAGAGTCTTCTCCACAAGCTAAAGCTAAAGTTATAGCCTTGAGAAGTGGAAAGGACTTGCAAGTTGCTAAGTAGCCTAAAAAGACACTAGTCAACCTTAAATTGGTGATGGAGGAGGAAAAAGCTAAAGTTACAGAAACTCTTAAACCACCTAAAGAAGAACCAGAACTCCTAATGATCAAGGAATATAAACCACCCATTTCATATCCTTAAATGTTAATGAAGGAACACTCAAATGAGAAATATAGTAAGTTTCTAAACCTATTTAAACAATTATATATTAATCTACCTCTTGTGGAAGCTTTGTTATAGATGCCTAAATATGTGAAGTTTTTAAAGGAGTTTTTTTCCAGTAAGAAGAAGCTAGAGGAATTATCTACGATCATGTTTAGTGATGAGTATTCAGCCATCCGACAGAATAAGTTTCCTACAAAGCTAAAAGATCTAAGGAGGTTTATTATCACTTATCTTATTGGAAATTTGTCTATTAAATGAGGATTAGCTGATTTAGGTGCTAGCATAAATTTAATGCCTTATAAATTATTTCAGCAACTAGGCTCAACTAAGATGAGTTTACAATTGGTTGATAGATTAGTAATATATCCTAAGGATATTATTGAAGATGTGCTTGTTAAAATAGATAAATTTATTTTTCATGTTGATTTTATCATATTAGACATTGATGGGAATATTGAGGTACCACTAATTCTAAGTAAAACTTTTTTAGCTACTGCTAGAGCTATTATAGATGTTAGCAACAATAAGCTTACATTAAGGGTAAGAGAAGAAGAGATGGTAATTAAAATTAAGGAAGCAATGAGAAAATGTAATAAACAAGATGATACATGTTTTAGTCTTGATCCCACTTATTATTCTATATCGGATACTTTGTAGGAATTATTATCTAAGGACACTTTGGAATCATGTTTGACATGGCGAATTATTAATGAAGAATCTAGTCATCCAAACATAACTGAAGTAGAACCTTGGCTAGAAATTAATCCTTCAATTTTAGAACAAAGGATTGAATGGTTTGAACATGTGAAGGAAGCAAAGCTAAAACTTTCCATTGAAGAGCTACTGGATTTAGAGCTAAAGCAACTATCGAATTATCTAGAGTATGCATTCCTTGAAGAAAACTCAAAGTTACTAGTGAAAATTTTCTTAAGATTAACTACCTAGTAGAAGAATAAGCTCCTTAGTGCACCAAAGAATCATAAGAGAGCAATTGCATAAAAAAAATTTTACATCAAGGGAATTAGTCCCTCATTTTGTACACATAAAATCTTACTCGAAGAAGGTTACAAGCTGGTAATATAATCACAAAGATGTTTGAGCCCAAATATGAAGGAAGTAATCAAGGAAAAAGTAACCTAACTTCTATACCCAGGTATGATTTATCTTATTTCTAATAGTTCTTATATTAGTCTTGTATAGGTTATACCTAAAAAGGAAGGCATGATAATAGTACTCAACAAGCAGAATCAGTTGATTCCCTTGAGAGTGTTTTTAGGCTGGTGAGTTTATATTGACTATAGGAAGCTTAATGACATTACGAGGAAGGATCATTTTGCCTTGCCTTTTGTAGACTGGATGCTTAGGTGTTTATGAAGTCATATGTTTGTTGCTTTTCTGATGGTTTATTTGATTATTTTTAAATTCCTATTGCTCTAGAATATTAAGACAAAACTACCTTTACATGTCCCTATAATACATTTGCACATTAGAGAAAGTAATTTGGCTTTTGTAATGCACCCGTAACTTTTCAATGGTACATGATAGCAGTTTTTGATGAATTTATAGAGGATATAATGGAATGTTTTATGGACGATTTCTTGGTTTTTAGGCATTCATTTGATAATTGCCTTAGGAACCTTAAAAAAGCATTGGTTAGATGTGAAGAGACTAATTTAGTTTTAAATTGGGAAAAATGCCATTTATGGTACAAAAGGGTATAGAATTAGCACATAAAGTGTCTTAGAAAGGCATAGAAGTCGATAATGCTAAAATTGACACTATTGCTAAATTACCTCTTCCTACATTTGTTAAAGGCGTATGTAGTTTCTTAGGACATGCTGGGTTTTATAGAAGGTTTATTAAATATTTTACAAAAATAGCTAGACCTTTAACTTAGTTATTAGAAAAGGATACTCCATTTGTATTTTCTCAAGATTGTTTAGACACATTTAATACTTTAAAAGATAAATTAACTAAGCCTTAGATTAGAGCTTACCATTCGAGCTAATGTATAATGCTAGTGACTATGCTATAAGGGTAATGTTTGGTTAAAGGTAGGATAAGGATTTCTGGCCAATTTATTATGTGAGCAAGACTCTTACCAAGACTCAAGAGAACTACACTACCATGGAAAAGAAACTCGTGGTAGTAGTTTTTGCTTTTGATAAATTTAGGTCATATCTTATCTTGTTTAAAGTTATTGTTTATACTTACTACTTTGCTTTGCTATACCTATTGAATAAGATAGATGCCAAGCCGAGATTGACTAGGTAGATTCTTTTACTCCATGAATTTGACTTGGAAATTAAAGAGAAAAAGGGAGTAGAGAATTTGATGGCTAAACATCTCTCATGCCTAGAAAACCCTTCATTGGAAAAACTTGATGACTAGGTGATCAATGACGAGTTCCTAAACGAAAAGTTATATTGGGTGAATACAGGAAGCTTCAGCTAAATGAGCTTAAAGAATGGTGAGATTTAGCCTACGAGAACTCAAGGATAGAGCTAAGTGATTTCATAACAACCAGATTAAGAAAGGAAATCAATTCTAAGCTAGAGACAAAATTCTACTATACCAATCTTGATTAAAGCTTTTCCCAAGTAAGCTTAGATTTAGATGGTCAGGACCTTATACTATACTACAGGTATTCCCATATGGAGTGGTGGGGATCTTGAGTCTTGAGAAGGGAACTTTTAAGGTAAATGGATACCGACTCAAACTGTACTTAGGGGGAGAATTGAAAGGGAGAATAATCTTGAATACAACCTCCATCCAATCAAAGAAAATGGGTAATTTTGTTTTTAACTTCTTAAATAAACAACATTAACCAAAAACACTTCTTGGGAGGCAACCCAAGTGAATTTTATTTCTTATTTACTAAATTTCCCATATTATGTCTTTTTTTTTTTAATTTCCATTTGGTTTTGTACTAAGTCAATGCAAGTGTTTCAAGGATAATCATAGAAGGTGAGAAGTTATGATGACTAAGGAAGAGAAAGAAAGGAATTGTGATCACGAAGTGAAGCATGAAGCTTAAGGAAGAGAGGTAAGTCAGAGTCTAGTAAGAACTACGACCTAAGGTTACTCCTATGATCCTCTCGTAGCAAATTGTACTTAAAATTGAAATTTGAAGTTTTGGATTAGGACGAGACTACACTCATGGTCTTACTCGTATTCCTTTCATCATAAATTGAGCTTAAAATTTAAATTTAAATTTTGGACGTTAATGACAACCATGACCTAGGACCACATTTGTATTCTTAACTGTGTACTTTTAAGACATTAGAAAATATGAAGTTATACCTAAAACTCATTATGAGAGAACTACAGTTAGTAACCATGCACATGGTCATGCTTGTGTTCCTCTCATCAAGAAATTACACTTTACAAACTTTTAAGGATTTGACGCATGTGCTGACTACGGCTATTGATTATGGCCATGGTTATGCCCTGTATACTCCAATTGCCAAGAAAATAAGTTATACCCAAATCTTGTTTTTAAGAAAGTGAAGTGCACTTTCCTAATTTGAACTCCTATCACCTAAAATCCACTTTCCTCTTCCTAAATCACTTTCCTATTACTAAGATGCAATGACTATTCAAGGATCTCTCTTAATTTGCTAATTGCCTAGATTAAAGATGTTATTGCAACTTTTCTCAAAATTTAGCTGCTTCATTTAAATTGCACTAATAATCTAGGAAACTAGTATTTAAAATTAACTTTAATCTTTGAATAACCATATTACAACTCCAAAATCCTTAAACACTAATCAATCAACTAAGTGTAGGGAAAGAGAGAAAATAACCACCACTAATGGCACTAAGACCTACTTGCTACACAATCTATAGAAACTCTTCTAACCCCCATATTGGAAGAGGATCCTCTAGTCACACTTCAACTCACCTAAAACACAAATTTCAATTTGATAATCTCGGTCACCAAACCCATTATGAAGCCCTTTTTAAAAAGACATTTTCCTGATCAGGCGCATTGGTTGGGAAGAGTTGAAACTTGCATGGAACCTTAAATCCATGCCATGGTTGAGAAAGGGTGCTGGGATAGGTTGTTTAACATCTACGAACCCATTTACAAAGAATTAACCCTCGAATTACTCACTTCCTTATCACTAAAACACAACTAAGTTCCTTATAGAGTTAAAACACAATTTCATTCCAACTTCAAAACATCAAATTCAACTTTTCTATAGTCAAGTTCATTTATGAAAAAGAATTTGTCCTCTTACTAGAATTCTATGCTCTCTTGTATGAACTACCCTATGGTGTTACCCTTGCAAACTATTAGCTTAAACTAAGTTGTGAGAAATGTACAATCTCAACTTTGCGAGAGGATCCCATTGAAAAATCCAACCCATGGAATCTTCCATTGACTTCTCATACACATAATTAGCAGAAGAGGAAAGAGTATCGAAGTAGTGGCTATGCATGAGTTCTTCTACCCCTATAGCCTTATAGAAGGATACCCCATCAACCTAGTGGTGACTTCACGCTCTACACGTGACATCAAGCAAGTGATTTCTAGGTGAACCAATTGGGTTGTGGACCTTATGCTACCGTTTTGGCAAAGTAACTTAAGCTTTTAGTTGATAAGCCCAAACTCATAATGATTTGAAATGTAACCCCATGAATCTTTCAACCTTTCATCATATGGGACTTCTTTTTGATGAGGTTGATAAATTGCCCCCCAAAAGGAAGGAAAGTAAGAAATCTAATGATGAATTGGTGAAAGAAGTTCAAAAATTGAAAACCCAAGTTAAAAAATTGGTTGAAATCCCTAAAAAGATTATTTAGGAGACAAAGTAGAATGATGGAGTTTTATAGCAACCTAGCCCACCACAACAAGATAAAGATGACCTTACCACTGGATGAGGAATTGATTGATGTGGAGAGTAGAATGAACTCAAGGGATGATGAAGAGGAGGAAACGACATCTAGGACCTAAGAAGAAGAGGAACCCTTTAAAGGCGAAAAGGAGAACAAACCCATCAATGTTGATTCGGAAGATGGAACTAATTCGAAAGACTCAAATTTCTTTTAGGAATTTAGAGTTATTTGTTTTGTTTATGTGTTTTTTGATTTTGATGTTTCGTTCAAATAAGTGATTAGTTAGTTAATCCATTCAATTTCTATGCTTTAGTTTCAAGTTTATGATTTTGTTCATTCAATCAATTAATATAAGTTTCTTCACTGTATATGCTCTTATCTCTTCATTTTAAGTGCGTTAATTTAGATCTTTTAAGCAGATAAATTCCAACAAGTCACACTAAATTCACAATGGATAATTTGAGCCAACTTCAATTAATTAGGGGAGTATTGTTTTTCCTATGTTCATATTTTCTTCCTCACCATATTTGTTTGCAATAATTTTTCTTATAACTGAGAATTAAGTTCTTTGAGGACAATATACTAAATCAAGTGTGAGGATAGAGTATATTACTATTATTCAGAAATTAAATTGTTAATTTTTTTATGCCTAATATTTTGAATTTACAATTGCCAGTTACTAAGAAAATAGTGCTTGTATTGAATTTTTCCTAAGTTACTATTACACATGGAACACGTTATTAGAATTGAATAATGGAATTCCTATAGAGTGAGAGTTACATGTTATTTAACCTAGGATTTTGGAATATTAATTAATTAATTAATTAATTATTGAAGTTAGGCTTTAGTTATGTGCTACTCTTGAAATTTACTTAGATGTATACTTATCCCTTTTGACTTTTAGAATTCTATAATCTTAAGTAAATATGTAAATGAAGCTTATCTCTTGTAATTTCCCTTCAAAAATCCAATTTGCTAGGGGCATGATCAATACTAAATTGATAAATAATGATTGGTAAGGATAGGTATTGATCCTTTAGAAGAGTAAGATTCTATCTCGCTACTAATTTACAGAAAAGAAAAAAAGAGAAGAAAGAAACAAAATTGACAAGGATTGACCTTGATCTCTTAGAAGAGAAGATACTTTCCTACTGTCAATGTTAATCATAAAAATAGGTAAATAAGCAAGGATTAGCTTTAGCCCTCAAAAGAGCAAGGTGCCTTCCCATTGCTAATGAAGCTTCAGTAATAAAGTAAATTAAAGAGCTTGTCAGTAGAACCTTATGTTAGGGGAATGAGTAGAGATGAGTAGGTATAATATGTATTTACTCTTGATTATGGTGTTTGATAGAGTTAGGAAAGATTTATATATATCTTGGCTAAATGAAAAGGAGTCATATATAGTTTTTGCTTGATTGAATAAAAATTAGGGTAATTTAGGAAGAGAATCCTTAGTTAAATGGCGTGTTTAAACATTAGTTTACAAGAATTAACCATTGAATTCTAGTTTTTGTAGAGTTTGATACCATTGAGTTCCTCCATCTATCATGCCATGTATTAGAGTCTTATTGAGATTGCTTACTTTTTCTTCCTATACTTTTCTCTTGATCATCCCATACGTATAACTCAAGTCATTTTTCTAGTTACATATAACCTAACTCAACACATAATACATATGTGACCCTTGCATTTGTAACCTAAACCTACATTTTCTAGTGACTCCATTATGTAGGAAAGACTTAACACTAAGATGATAATGCCTTTAAGGAAAAGACAAGCTGATCTTGCTGTTGGTAGTAATGAAGACTAGGATGTCACTGCTTTGACAAATGAGCAAAATCCACTTATAGCTAAAGACATGAATAAAGGGGATAGCCTATAAGAAGCTACCCTTTACAATGCACAATTGGTGTGTGAACTTTGAGAGACAAACCGAACATTGAATGAACTCATAGTGATGTTTACCTAGTGTACGCTTGCTTTAGCTACCTACTGTTATACGATAGAGTGGAACTACCTCAAATCCTGTGAATAAAATACAAAAACATACTTCATAAGCTCCTCGACCTGTTAATCCTTCTTGTGCCAACAAATAAGATACGCCTAATGTTAAAGAACAACTTCCACAGTAAAGCCTACAGTTACACAAAAAGCTCTACTTGAACCAAGGAATGAAAGGATCTAAATTAGAGGCTCATCATCTTTACATATTATCTTAAGTTCTATAATCATTGAATTTGCGCATCCTACCTATGAATGCCAAACCTGTAAATTCTATACTTGTAAATTTTACACCTATGAATCCTACTCTTTTAATGTTAATAAGAGTTGAAGTATCTACTCAAAATGGTTCATTTGTCACTAAAGAGGATCTTGATATGTATTTAAAGGAAATAAGTTAAGTTCACAATATAGGTATTAGAGTTAAAGCTCCCATATCATCTACACATTGTTGCAAAGCCATGCCCAAATGATTATGTGAGCTAGGAATTCATGTTGTTCAATAGCAAGAAGAGGAATTGCAAAGAACAATTACTGATATTCATTGAGACCTTAGAAGTGTATGGACTTAATGACAATTAGGAGTTAAAAGAGTTATTTGAATCACTTACAGAGAAAGCCTATAACTAGCATGTTAACCTTCCTCCAAGATTAGTCAATTCATAGGGAAGCATGTATAAGATGTTCTTAGAAAAATTCTTCTTCATTAGGGAGAGGTTACCATTAATGACATGGGAAGAATATGACAAATGCTTAAGAAAATCTTATAGACTACAATGAGTGCTTCAAAGAATGCTCACTCAATATACAAGATGTCTATGATGAAAAGGAGTTGGTTAAAAATTGCATCCAAGGAATGTTTATCAAGTATGTTGTATATTTGGAAAATCTTTTTGTAGCCTCATTTGCTACATTGGTTGAAAATGCATAGAGGACAAACAACTCAATAGTATGAAAAGAGGTGAGAATGCAAGATTTAATAAGCATACACCATCAATAAATCTAACCCAAGAAGAGAAATCTTAAAGGAACAAAGAAGCCTATGAGTACTAAGTTGACTTTGTCATTCCCATGCTCAATAGGAAAAGTGTATGCACTACTTAACCAATGGCTATGTAATGGAAACATTAAGCTCCTTAGGGTTAAGCACCTACCAACAAATGAGGACAAAAGTGACCCCAAATTTTGCAAATTCCATAAGAGTGTAAGTCATCTAATAAGAGATTGTTGGATATTGAAGAAAATATTTAATGACTAGGTTTGGAATAGGTAATTGATCATTGAAGATAATGATATTAGGAACTATCTACTTTTAGCTCACAACACCTAACATGGCATTGTGAATGTTATCATTCATAACCCTATAAAGACTTAAGAAATGGATGTGTAGCTAGTTGAGGTGCACAAAGATAGAGATGAAAGATTTGAAATTAAGGAAAATGGATGTGATAACGTTGTCTATATTGAAGGCTACCAATGATAGGAATTTCCATGATCTACTTAGATTTGATGAGGATGCTTAATTTGTAGTTGTGACTACACTCATAAGAATGGCCCAAGGTCAATACAAGCAATGTGTCTTAATGTACCTTATAAAGATAATGGTATCAATGAGTGATGGAGTAGTTACCTTTATTAATGTTGACTTGTATGTAAAGAATCCTAATCATAATCGTCTTTTATATATGGAAAGCGTACTGAATGGTTGTCATGTTAAGAGGATACTCGTTCACAATGGATCCCAACTCAATATTATGCTAATGTCTACTTTTAAAGTTATAAGGGTTGACATTCAGCACAAAGTAAAACAACCCGTTGTATTGAACAATTTCTATGACTCTTTCATGAAGACAATAAGGCGTGTTAAAGTAAACTTCGATAGACTTTAATATTGGACCTATTTGTAGCTCTACATGGTTTCATGTAATTAATGTTCTTATATCTTAGCATCTCCTTATAGGAAGGACATGGGTATATGATCACAACATGATACCCCCAACACGGTATAGATGCATGAAAGGTTATTGGAATGGAGAGGATATCTTCGTTTCTAAAACAAAGAATCTGTAGATACTTAATTTTTACCTCCTTTTTTATTTTCAGATTAGTTTATAAGGTCTTAGATTAGAAAAAATACAAAAAAATAGGAAATTAAAGAAAAACAAAAAAATTTCAAAAATTTAGAAAGAAACCCTAAAAGATAAAAAGTTTAGAAAATTGAAAAATAAAAAAAAAATTGAAAAAAAAACAATAAAAGATTTTATAAAATAACTTTTTATTAGGGTAGATTTTTATTTTTTTTATTTAGATTTAGAAATTGGGCCGATGAACCTGGGTTTCGATTTAAATCTAGCCTAAGCTGATTGAGTCTATATGTAATATGTGCAATTTAGTTGCACATATAAATAAGGCACAAGTCAATGGCCAATTGGTTAAGCATACGGACATAACATTAGTATTGAGTGTGAGGTTTTAAGTTCGAATCTTGGTAAATGTAAGGAAGCCTTTTTCTTATTATTATTATTTTTTGTTAACTAGCATACTGTTATGTGTCAAGATCTGGTTGTGCTACATGTTTTGACACATGGCATCATTGGATTGGACGATCTTGCTGAGGTGGCATCACAGCTACCACGTGTCACGAGATGATACGTAGTAGGTTAGGAGTAGTCGGCACGGCTGACATGGCGCCACGTCAGCACTTTCCTTCTTTTTCCTTCCTCTTTTCCCTTGTTTTCCCCTTAGTTTTCATCCTTTTTCCTTCTCTAGAACAGTCTAACCCCCTCATTTTGGCCTTTGATTTCATGCTTTTTCTTTGTTGAAACACACCAATTAATGGTGCAAATCCATCCTCTGCATGGCTTACTTTGAATCAAACAAAATAACATGTCTAAATTCGATAAATGGCGCATTCAAATCGAGCTTCAAAGATTTGAAGAAAACTAGATTTTTGAACATTTTCGTTTAAGTTTAATTTCTGATTTCCATGTTTGTTTGATCAATTTGTGTATAAAAGCAGTGTTGGAGTAGCACATTAACACAAATAACCATCCACAAACAACTCACATTCTGTAGAAAACTCACAAGCTTTCTTTCTCTCATTCTTGACTACTCTTTCTATCTTTATACCTATGACATACTCTCTCTCTTCATTTTTTCTCCCTTAATCCCCCAATTGATTCACACCACCACTACAACTAGATCCCCCTAGCAACTAGCAACCAAGCCTAACCCATTTTGATTGCTACTATAGCTGCTAGCACCCTCCATTGTTGAGCCCTAACGACTATACCTCCAATCATAGCCGTAAGCAATTGAAGACAATCGCCATCCATCTTCACATCATACTCGTGATCAATTGAAGACAGTAGCCATCCACCTTGCGTCATGCTTGTGTTCAGCTGAAGTAGCTGTCCACCCCTCAATCATGCCCGTGACCCCCTCCAAGTGACTGCTTTATTCTTCTTCAATTGGAAACCGATCTAGATCCGAAGCTTGACCTAAAGTTCGCTCCAAGTCTGACTTGTGTACCTACTGCATCCAAAACTTTTATTTTATTTTATTTTTCTTTTTTGTTTCTTTTTATTTTTTAGTTGTTGTTGTTGTTGTTGTTTGATTTTTATTTTTATTTTTGTTTATTTTATTTTTTTATTTTTTCTTCCTCCTTTCTTTATAATTGCAAATGTAAAAAAAAATGAAAAAGAAAAAAGGAAGAAAAGAAAAGAAAAAGTAGTTTATTTAATTATTTATTTTCAGTTTAATAAAAATAAAAATAAATAGAAATAATAAAAAAATAAAATAAATCTAAAATAAGTAAGTTCATAAGTTAAAGAATAAAAATTGTTTTTGACAGTTAGAAAAATTAAGTTTTTAAAACTAAACAAAAATAAATTAAACCTTTTCAAATTATGACTACTTTTAGATTTTTTTTTTTTCAAAAATAAAGCTTTTGATTTAGAACCTTCCTTTTTAGAACTTTTCTAAAAAAAAAAAAAATTGAATTAAAAACGTAAATTCGACATATTCTCCAAAATTAAAATCAACATCAATCCACTAAAGTTTTCATAAAAAAGAACTACATACATCTGATCCCGAATTGCGAGTATGTAGGAACTTACGGGGCAATAATAAAAACAAAAAAAAAAACCTAATTTTCCTTTTTTATTTTAGATTACTTCATTTATCTAATTAGAGTAATCAATAACCAATTTCTGTCTTTCAAAATTAAAAGGTGATTTTAAGTTTAATTCTAATTTTAGAAAGTTAATGATACTCGTAAGGGTTTAAATCTTTAATCTTCAAACCTAAAGCTATGGTTTTTAAAAAGCTATTTGAAAAATCAGTTTTTTTTATACACTAGTAGCTAAGTTATAATCAATCCACCCAATTGGTTATGACTTAACTGTTTTTCTCGACTCTGATCGGATGACTACTTTAAAGTTGTTTTAAAAAAGAAACAGTTTTTCTTTAAACCCTAGTCAAGGATCAGTATTAAATGGATAGGATTTAATACTGATTGGAAAACTTAATTTTTCAAGAAAACTTAATTTTTAAAGAATCGGGAGGGTGAAAAACCAGGTTCGATAGGATCCATTTACACATAATGAGCTATACCTTACTAAAGTAGCCTTCTTCAATGAGAATGAAGAGGGGATATCTATAGAGAAACCTCCTAATGCAATGTTACCTTTAGGAGAAAAAGCTTATGATCAAGTATTCAATAGAAAAAAGGATGTACATTTGTCTCAAGGGTGTGAAGAAATGCAAGAAAACCAATAATATTATGGAACTCGAAGGTTAATAGTACAGTATGTAGGGCATGGTATTAAGTAAGCGTACCTAACCTAGTTATAATATAAAATCATATTTGAGTCCGAGTGTCAATCTTACGAAGAACTACAATTATGAGTAAAACCTAATTATTTAGCAATGTTTTCCCTATAATCTCCTAATTGTCTAACTTTTACAATTAAGAATATAATTGAATATTTAATGGAATAAAGAAAAATAATAAAATATAAAGATGCAAGACTAAAAAAAATAATAATTAAAGTACAAAAATAATAATAGAATTAATTAGAATGAAGAAGAAGCATAATCCTTAGTAAATTGTGCATTATTTACTACTTAGTTTTAAGTGACTTATTTTAATCTCAATTGAGATATTGGACTGTAAAGATTTATATTATGAACTAATTAGACTTACATTATAAATTAATTCATAATCCGGAGTATACCTTACTTGAATTGTTTTTGTGATAGAGTATTTCACTATTGCATTAAACCCTTGAATCTCATTATTAGGTTACCTTAATCTGGAAAAACTAAACTACTAAACACTTTAGTAATTAGTTTTGTCTAATTGTATCATTCAGTCATACTATAGGAATTTGCGAACTTTATAATAGACTCACGTAATAACCAAAATCACCTATAAAATTAAATTAATAAACAATATAAAATATTGCAATTAAACTGCAAAGTGCAAATATCATAGACTGAAATAATGAACATTGAAAAAAAATCAAGAGTCACAATACAAGCTAAGGTTCAATAACAATTTTCTAAGAAAGATTAAAAGAAAAATATAATAAAAGAAAAATAACAAGAAAATGGAGAAACCTCTGTTATTTTACCTTAATGAGTCTTCGCTATAGGGACTCTCTTTATAAACCTAAACCTAAACATCTATTTATAAGAAGTAGACCTAGATTTATATATAAAACTTGTCAAAAATAGAAGATTCTAAATTATAAAATCACCATGCCCTAAGATCACAACTGTTAAGTTAGGACGTGGTCTTGCATTTTGTCTAAAATCTTTAAATTTGATGAAAATTAATGACAAGAGGTCTACGACCATGATCTTCTCTTGTAGTCCTCTTTAAACTTCATTCCTTACTTCAAATTCCTTCATTTCAATTCCTTCATCAATGCTCTTCTCCAATTAAGCTCCAAAACTTAATAAAATTCTTTGAAAATTTATCGAATGCTTCCAAAATCCCTAAAAATAAAATATAAACTAATTAGGCTCTAAATTGCAATAAAATTAACTTGATTGATATACAAAATCATCCCAAAATATCTATGATAATCAAGCGTTATTAAATTCCCTTACACTTAAATTTTGGCTTTTCATTAACTAAAATAATCAAAATATCAAAGCCAAGATATAGTAAGGGCAAGATCACAAAAAATTTCCGTTAGAAAAGTATACCCTCAAATTAAGAAGCTTTGCAATTTTCTTCGAAATTAGCCTTTTTCCTTGTCTTGATAATGCCCTTAGAACACTTAATTAAGAACACTTTCAAGAATAACTAAATTTCAATAATCAATCTTGATAATTTAAAGTTAGCATGATCACTTAAATAAAAACTAAACTAGAAATCATGACAAACTTAACAAGTTAAGAAAATGTTATAAAAATTTTACTACTCTAACTTAAGATGAGAGGTATCTTCGCTTAACTAGTTTTATTACAAAAATTTTGACTGGATGTATATTACATCAACTCATCCTTTAATCACTTCTTTACTTCGTTCAATTTTTATTAAGAGGCTTTTTACTTCAAATTAATTCCTTTATCGAAGTTTATTAGCATTAGAAAAAAAATTTCGCTTTTTTAATAGATTAAGGTCGATCCTTACTAATTTAGCTCTTTTATTTATTTATTTTTGTATTGTCAGCGAGAAAGCACCTCGCTCTTTTAACGGACTAAGATTGATCCTTGACAATTTTTAATTTAGTTTTGTATTTGCAATTGGTAGTGAAAAGGAATCTTACTCCTTTGAGGGATAGATATCGATCCATGCCAATGTTTTTTAGTAATTCTTTTCTTATTTCTCTTATAACTAATCCTTAACCTATCAATATTTATCTTAATCCCAGGTCAAAGTTTAAGCTTAAGCAATAAGAAACTCTGAATCATGGGGATTTAATTATTTAAATTCAGCAAAGTGAACTAAGGTTACAGTGGAAATGTAGGCAAATTTCGAAAAAAAAATAATTCTTACTTATATGCATATAAGGATGTAAATTTCTAAAGTCTCTATTTCAAAAGCTTAAAAGCTTAAGGGTATTTCAATCAATTCAACTCATTAACATACATATCCTATCCGTCCCTAGCTACATCGACTTGATTTATGATAATATCAGTAGGATTAGCTCCTCAAACTTAAATTGTACATTGTCCTCAATGTACATTAACATGGCAGTACAAAAAAACAATAAATTGGGAGAAAAAGGAAACATGAAAAGAAACTAGGACTTCCTTGGTTTTTGACATTGATCTTGAAAATTTTCTAAGTCTAGAATCTTAAGTTCCATTAAATCCAATTAAGCTTGAAGTTTCCTTTGTAATAGACAAAACAAACTAACTATAAAATGAAAAAGAAGTTAACTAAATAAAACAAAATGATAATAAGTCTACAAATTCGAGTATCACTAGATTAGCCTAGCAGAACTTAACAAACATTGTAAAGTTAAATGGTTATCCTAAAAGAAAAACAATGGTAAATAGTTAATTAGTTATAGTCATCTAAATGAAAAATGAAAAATAATATAGTCTTTCAAGAAAAAAAATAGAAGGGGATCAATCATCATCCTCTTCCATATCTTTGCTTTCTTCCTCCTAACTTTCTCCTTAAACTATCTCCTTTGTCTTTTCATCGAAGTTTAGAGCTAATAGTGGTAGTGATGTTGGTGTTATGATTCTATGGTGGGTCATAAGCGCATTAACCTTTGCTTCAATCTACTGGACCTAATGCTCTAAAGTTTCCGCCTTTTCAGCAATTTCCAATCTATCATCTTGATTTTCCCTATCATTGAAGATGATCTAGGCTATTGTTGTGATGAAGAGGATGGCACTTCCTCAAATGACTTGGATAGTAGGTCTTGTGGTGGCATAGGGAGCTTCATAGCTTGGATTGATTTAAAGCTAACTGGGGAAGGGGGATTAAGCACCTGCATGCATAGAAGGTCATGAAATACGGGGGTGTTTTTAGAAGCCTTATGATGAAAGTACCGACAAAAATATGGTCAACTCATCCTTTAATAGCTTAACTTTTATAAAAGAAAGCCATACAGATGCCCAAGTTTATCCAGCATTACTTTACTATACTCTATAAATACAATATATCCTGTTCATTCACTACCTTACTACTATACCTCCTTCCTGTGATGCTCTTGGTCAATACATAGTGAATAATCCTAAGTGTAGGATCTCTCAACTTAGAAGCCTTTGACTTCCATAGATTATATATAGAACCTCTATAATGAAACCTTACCTACATTTGGGGATCATTCATACACTTAGGTAGCTTATAAGGTAAATTCCTATACTTTTTTATCCGCACAAAGCTCTTAGCGTATATCCCCTTTGCGATCGGTATCCTATCAAAGGGTATGGTCACACTCAAACCATTGCATCAGAAATACATGGTATTCTAGGTCCCATTTTCTCTTGTATCAGTTGCTAATGTTAGAGTACTTAAGAATTCTAAGATCAATTCCTTACAGGTTAACTCATTGATGGTTAAGAGTCGATCACATCCACTAAGCTCTAAATACTCTCTTCTTTAAGCATCATAGCCTGCTCAAGCTAATGCCTTCCAACGAATAATGGCATTCGGTTTAAACTCCTTCTTAGCAAGTCTTGCATAGTGCTTTCTTTTCCAAGATTCCTTAAAGTTCAATAATGGGTGGCTAAAATTAGAGCCAGAAGTGCTCTTTCAAGTAGCAGGTTAATAACTCAGTATGATTCTTGATTTATTTGTGCACAAGTTGAATATGCAAAGATTATGGAGTTTGGGTGATCTTGTAGTGAGAGAAAGTGGAAGAGAATGAAGTTTTAGAAAGAGAAGTTGAGTGAAAAATGAAAAAGAAAGACTTTACTCGTAGATTTAAATTCATAGTACGACTATAGTCTTATTTCATATTTTCTTGATTTAGGAATGACCATAGGTAAGGATCACATACATGTTCCTAGCTATAGTTCTCTCACTTTAATTTTTGCACTTCTTTCAAATTTAGTTACGAGAGGATCATGGGTAAGTCTACAAGTGTAAAACTTAGCTACGTTCTCCTTTAACTTTTGGATTCAAATTTTGTTGATTTCCCTTTATTTGTTTCCTAAAATTACTTCAAAATTTAAAAAATAATGTGAATTAAAACTCAAAATTAAGTTAAAGAACAACTCAATTAGATGACAAACTTTATTCAATTACCATTGCATAAAAGAGATTCTAATAATTATTTTGATATAATCAAAGTGTTCAATGTAGGGGAAAATATTAACTATATTGCAAACAACTTGATACTCAAATTGTCTAAAAAAAATAAAACAACAATAAAAAAAATAACAACTTAAAGGAAATCAAACTTAAGCTACCTCTTAAGAGCGTTGTTGTTTAACATTGTTAGCTTGATGGTTGAGTCCTTCCCTTAATTCAGTTGCAAACTCACTGGTTTGAGGTTTAGTTCAATATTTCCAAGTAAGCTTCCTTACTGCCTCTTCTAGATGGTTCTGGCCACTCTAGATTTTTGAGTAATGCTTTGATGTTTCTAAGTATTGCTTCTATAGCTTGGAAATGGACATCTGAGCATTGCATGAACCTATTTAGCAATTTTTCCACATTAAGAGTCTTGTTTTGAGGTTGTGCATTTCCATTTTCTGTTAATACCAACCTCCCTAAGAGAAATTCGAGTAATTTCTCTAACCTAGATTGTAAGTGTTGATGAAGGGATTATTTTGAACTCTATTAGCAATAAAATTAACATTCTCTACCTCGGCCAATTGTTCATCCTATACTATATACACTTACTTCATCAAACCTTCAATTTTCTTACTTAAGCTCTCAACTTGAGTTGTCAATGCAGTAACTAAATCTACCTCAAATTTTATGATCACCTTCACCTTGGATCTCACATTATCTCAATTTAGGCTATTCATGGTCATGCCATCAACCAGCCTTTAGGCTTTATCTGGTGTCTTAACACTTAGAGTGCCTTTAACTGCGGCATCAATCATTTGCTGGGTAGGATAATTGAGCCTATTATGAAATGTTTGGACTTGCATGTACAAAGGCAACCTATGATGTAGGCATCGCCTCAACAATTCCTTTAATCTTTCCTGAGTGTCATAGAGAATCTCAACATCAATTTGGCATAAGAAGCAATATCATTCATAAATTTTACCATCCCGATAGGTAGAAAAATATTTCCTTAAAAACTTTTCAACCAAATCTTCCTAGGTTGTGATGGATCCTTTAAGAAGTGAATTAAGTCATCGCTTAGCCTTACATGTTAAGGAAAATGGAAATAGCTTGAATCTTACATCATCGTCTCTAATACCATTGATTTTGAATGTGCCATAGATCTCTAGAAAGCTTAAAATCTGGTTATTGGGATCTTCATAAGCCAATCCATCAAATTGGATGAACTATTGCAACATTTAGATCACGTTTAGCTAGATTTAGAAATTTGTCACCTACATTGCTAGCTTAATGATACTAGATTCTGCTTTAGTCGCCTTAGGCATTGTGAATTCTATTTGGATTTTGTTGGCTTCATCGTTGTTCATTGCCATGTTTTCAAGTTCTTGTTCCTCTTCAAATCTTCTTTTGATTCTTCCTTAAGTTAGAGTGGTGAATTTTGCTTAACAGGATCAACAGCTTCATAGACTCTTCTAAGAAGTTAGCAAGAAGTTCTTTTGATTTTCGGATAACTAAAAAAATTGGAAACAAGTTAATAAAGAAAATTATCAAAATAAACTAAAGGAAGGATTTATTACAAACATGTTAAAATACTTAGAAAGTTAAGGTTTTTGCTAATATACTAATTAGTTTACTCTATTGCCTCCTTGATAATGGCACCAAAAAATTGATATTACGATCTATAGGGCATGGTATTAGGCAAGTGTATCTAGTCAAGTTATAGTATAGAATCGAATTTGAGTCTAAGTATTGATCATATGAGGAGTCACAAATGTGAGAACAATCTAATTATTTAGCAATGTTTTCCTTATAATCTTCCAGTTATCTAACTTTAACAATTAAGAATGTAATTGAATAATTAACGAAATAAAGAACAATAATAAAATATAAAGATGCAAGACTAAAACAATAATAATTAAGGAATAGAAATAATAACATAATTAATTAAAATAAAGAAGAAGCGTAATCCTTAGTAAATCTTACTACCTCCTTCTAAGTGATTTATTTCAATCTCAATTGTAATATTAGACCATGGAGATTCTTATTATAAACTAATTAAACTCGTGTCTCTAATTAATTCCTAATCTTAAGTGTAATTTACTTGAATCACTTCTGTAAGGTTTGTCTAATTATATCAGCCAATCATACTATAAGAACTCATAAAATCTATAGTAGACTTATGCAATAACTCAATCACCGATAAAATGGAATTAAATAACAATATAAAACAATGCTATTAGATTACAATATGCAAATATTATAGATTGAAATAATAAAAATATTGAGAGTCAAAATAGAAGCTAAGGTTCAATAACAATTTACTATGAAGTATTAAAATAACAATATAATAAAAGAAAAATAATGAAGATATGGAGAAACCCCTGCTATTTTGCCCTACCGACTCTTCTCTAAAGGGGCTCTCTTTGTAAACCTAAAATTAGACATCTATTTGTAAGAACGAAACCTAGATTTACATAGAAAATTTGTCAAAAATAAAAGATTCGTAAATTATAGTTCATCACAACCTAGGATCACAATCGTAGAGTTGGGGAGTGGTCTTGCAGTTTATCAAAAATCTTCAAATTTGATGAAAATTAATGATAAGAGGTCTATAACCAAAGAACATGGCTATGGTTTTTCTCTCGTAGTCCTCTCTAGAATTCATTACTTACTTCAAATTCCTTCATTTCAATTCTTTGATCAATGCTCTTCTCTAATTAAGCACCAAAACTATATAAAACACCTTAGAAATTCATTAGATGCATCCAAAATCCCTAAAAATGAAATATAAATGAATTAGGCTTCGAATTGCTATAAAATTAACTCAATTAATATAAAAAATCGTATAAAATCATTCTAAAATATTTATGCTAATTGAATGTTATCAAAGACACTTTATAAGTTAAAAAAAATGAAAAGTATTGATAGTAGAAAACAACTTTAGTGGTTTTCTTTCTTCTTCTCTCATCATATGTAAATGAAGCAGTAACTACTTCTTATTGATTAAAGAAGTTTCTTTCTTCATCAGTGATATTATCTTATAAGAACATGATTGTGTTTATTCATAATCCTTTATTGCCATTATCATTGAAAAGTAAGACACTAGTCTCCTTAGTACGTAAAGTTAATTTCACATAACAATTTATGTCTTCATGGAGGCAACTAAACCCCTTGATTAATTAAAAGGGGATGATAACAAAAATAATATATAATCTACACATTGTTGTTAATTGGTAAGAGCCTCATCTCCTAAGCACATGATGATGAACTTAGCCTGTGATATTGTAGTATAGTAAGAGCATTTCCTCCTAAGTGCATGCCATGACAATCATGTATAACTATCATGCTAACTAATTGTTATATTTCTTGCCATTAAGTAATGGAGACAATCCCATTGATAAATACTTTACATATTTAAATTCAATCCCAGCTAAAGTAGTAGGAAATACCCCCTTGAGTAATGAGAAAAAAATTCTTGATCTTAGGTAATTAATGCCACTATCACTACATATGCATAATTGAATGCCTCTCGAAAGGGATCTTTTATATATTATTGTTAGCAAGGTAAAGTCTTGCATCAATACGTAGGGTAACATATGAGATCCCTTAGGTCATCAAGTCTTACAATTATGTCTATTTTATGAGAGGCACCTTAGATCCTTGAGTTTTAATAGTTTTAGAGTTAGCGTAATAGATCCCTTAGATCATTGAGTTTAAACAATCTCACAATTGTATCTATTTTACAGGAGACTCTTTAGATCATTGAGTCTAAGCAGTCTTGAAGTTAAGTCAATCTAGAAATCTGAAGTTCATGTTACTTAACACTTTAAGCCTTCATTCCCAACCACATGGTGTGGTTAAAAAGCAAAAAAGAAGAGATAATAAGGTAATCTTACTACTTTGCATTAGACAATATCATTGCTTAGTTAATGCATTGCTCTTAAACACTTAAAGTCTTTAAGAACAAAGTATGCTTTGTCTCATGTTAATTCCTTTTTTAGCAATGGATGATGCATTATCCTTAGTCATGTTACCACTAAGTCAATATATGTTTCTCTTTATCTATCAAGACATTATAAGTTATTAAGGAGATCAAAGCAATCTTACTATATTATTTTTTAGTACGCTACTACTAAGTGAAGAGCTATTGCTCTTAAGTGAGCAACAATAAGACACTTTCATAAAACTAAACGAAAGTGTTAAGAAAATACAAGAACACAAAATGTTAGTAAATGAACTTCATAATTATTGATTCTACATGTTTCATTGTAACTTGTATGTATAAGAAAATATAAGAGTTCCATTGGTGTGATCAAGAAGATTGCAAGAACACCTACTACTACAAATGGTTGGCTACATAATTGCCTTATGTAGACAATGCTATCATGAAGTTACATTAATGTACTTCTTTAAGGCATGATTCTCAAAAATCAAAAGATTGCATGACATCTTAGTATTTCATAATATCATAAAGGAGTGAAGTGCCTTGTTAACTCGTTCCTTCTTTACATGTTAGTAACTAGGGATGGAAAGTTATAAATAGACATGATGTTTAAAGAGACTAGTTTTGCATTGCGATGATTTTCACCCATAACACTTACTTCATACAACACTCCTTGTATGCAACTACAATATGCATGAGGCTTGAAACGTCTATGCTCACAAAGCTTGATGTACGCATACTCGTGATGCTCGATTTATATGTGTATACAAGGCTATATGAGCATGTACAACACTTAAAATACATATGCTCCTGGCATTTAATACACTACGTTGGTTTTTGGTGTTCCCTTTGCTCGATATGAAGGATAAAATTATTGAAATTATTCACTACATAGAACCATTCATATACAACACCATGCTGCATCCTCTTGATTCTTAAGAGTGATAGCAACATCTATGCACAGTCATTGCCATTTAGGGGAGAATAAGGAAGTGATTACCTATAAAAATAGAGGAAAGTAAGAGAGTTAGTAAAATGAAGTGTATTCAATGAATATAACATCCAATTACGCAGGTTGGGCATAATATATATGTGCTTCGTGTTCAAGGCTTACATAAAGTCATGTTCATGGCTTTTAAGGCTCATGTTACGTCATCTTCAAAGCTCATGTTGAAGATTTACGTCATGTTTGTATTCTGTTAAGGCCTTAGAGGGGGCTTAGTAGGATTACCTAAAATTTTTATATCATATATGTACCCATAATATGAAAACTGCCTTATAAATTAGAGATTATAAAACTCTAAATAATTAATCATTAAGGTTTTTGGTTTTTAATTAATTAACTTATTATAAACTATAAATAACTATGGATATTCGATATTTCATAGCTTTAAAGGATCACAAAGAATTGGTATTCTCTAACAAATAATAAGATAGGGTAAATCAACCTTGTAATTTTGCAAGAAATACTAAATTATATAAATACTTGATACATAAATATTTTCTACAAAAGATATTTTTGTATTAGCTATACGCTTATTTATTGACTCTATCATTATCAAACTTATCTTCAATTTACACTTAGCACTTGGAATTTGTCCTAATCCTAGCTTAATAACCTATAAAAGAAACTATAAGGGAATGAGCAAATTAGTAAGTTTGTTTCTTACTACTATCGTTTAAGTAGGTTATCAAACATTATTAGCACACATACAAACTATCTACATACAAAATGAATGCAAGCAACACATCTAGAGGAGTCTAGAACTATGGAAGGTATAGAATTATATCATCTACACTTCAATTATCCTTCATACTTACCCATATGGGGAACTTCACCTTAACCGCATGAGGTTGCCTGGGGGTACTGTCCCTTTAAACAATACTCAGCTATTACCTTAGTCGAGAGAGAAATACCAATCTAAATAGATGGACCCTAACTAAGGCCATCCACCATTCAAGATCCCTCGAGTTCAACTAAGCGAGTCCTCTTGCAATCAAAATATATCTAAGGCTCTATAGTTATAAATATGTGAGTCCTCTCGTAATCAAAATATATCCAAGGCCTTACGGGCACAGTAAAGCTAATCCTCTGGCTATCAATTGGAAATCCTATGCTAGTTTTGCCTTAATGATTAAAATATAATTTATGAGCATTAACAGCCCTTATAAAAATCATACAAAAATATGTTTAAGATTGGAAAAACGTTTTCAAAAATTATTTCTCTCGAAAATTTGCAAAGTTAGCACTCTTTAACAATACGTCAATTGAGTTATAGACATACGACGAATATAATTAGTTATTTTGGTCAGATATTTATATTTACCGGTTTAAGAAAGTGATCACACATATAATAACAAATAAACAAAACAGTCATTCAAACATATAAGCAATAACAACTAGCAAAACATTGCACAAATAACATGCACAAGCAAACAGTAGGTTATTAGAACTCTCTTACTTAGATTATTACTCATTCGCCAAGCTTTTGAGGTTTTTTGTACTTGACAATTAAGTATCTAAAAGATAATAGAACTTATAAGTATTATGAAAAGCTAGGCTCCTCAATTAACTATATACTTATTGTAGTTTGTCTATTTTCCTACTGTGACCTAAGTATGGTATAAATATGGTTTAATTTATTTATGATGATCATTGGGAAATATTATTTTGTTATGTAAGTAATAATATATAATTTAGTAAATGTTATACGAGTTTGGATTTTTCCACTTTTCATAAGTTTTATTTTAGCGCATTGTTATATTATAATTTAATTGTGATTCCCATGTATAGTAGGATAAGTTAGATAAAGTAATAAAGTTAGGTAGAAATATTGAAATCGTATATTTACACAATTAAAACTTTAACTCAATGATATTGTAATATTATTGTAAGATTATACTATACATGTATGTATACTCATATTTAATTTGTTTCTTCTATTTGTATGATTTTATCTTATTGTTATCATCATCATCATCATCATCATCATCATCATTAGTTGTCGCTATTATTACTGTTTCTTATTAACACATTGTTACTATTACATATAATAGCATATCTTCTTCAGAACGTTTTAACTTTTAAGTACATATGCATATATTTAACATTTTGAGGTTTGAAAGAATCTTTTGATCTTGTAGTTATGTCTTATTCATATTTTATATGTGTTTATTGATTTCTTCCTATAGGAATCTATAAATGTACATTTATAAATAATTATGTTTAGATTTCTTTATTGGTTAAGGTTTTATCCTAATTATTTATTTGTAAGATTTTATCAGTTAAATACTGTAATCCATTTACTTGTATCCCTCTGTTTCCCCTAAATTCTAAATTACATATAGTTTTTTTCATTCTAACTTCATTAATTATAAACTTATACTTGATTTTTATCATTTTTGAGTGTATGTTCATGTAGCAAGGTTTGTTTTGAACATTGAGACCCACATTTTTTATTATGGGTCTTAAGTGTTACAAATTTACTTATTTTAATCCGAATAATTTTATTCATCAACTTTGAGTTTTTCTTTATTGTTTTATTATTTAATTGATTTCTAAATTTTATATTCTTATAATATTTTATGTTTAAATCCAATTTACGTAAATTTTATTATTTCTTCATATTTAAGTTCAATATACCACTTATACTAACTTTGTTATTATTATATATTTTTTTCTAATTAATTAATTATCATTGTTTTCTAATTACGTTGAAAATTTCGATTTAATTACATTATTTAGATAAATCGTTGACATAACACATTCCTACTTGTTCACATGGCAATTTATTGATTTTTTTCTTATTTTTATATTTCTTAAATTTTATATTATTATTATTATTATTATTATTATTATTATTATTTATATTTATATGTAATTATATTTAATTAATTAATAGATTATGAGCCTTAATTATGTATTATAAGTTTTGGCCCATTATATTTGTGTATATATTTTATTTTATTTTATTATATTAAATAAGTATACATTGTATATGTATAATTATATATAAGTACTTATGTATTTATATACATACATGTATTCTTAATTAATTTATTATATTTGATATTTTATTATTTTTATTTTTATTTAGTAACTTATCATATATACTCTTAGACACATGCTTAGCATACTTATATCTATAAATATGTAAGTATACATTGTACATGTATAATTATATATAAGTACTTATGTATTAATTTATTTGTACACGTATATATACATATAGCATACATATGTATACGTATTTATACATGTACTATACTTTTACTATATGTATTTATGTACATGTTTGTATACATGATTATGTATTTATACCTAATTTTACACATACTTTTATACATGTATTTTTATACATATTTTTATATTTTGTTAGTATATTTTAAAGAAATTTTAATACACAACACCTATACATGTACACACACATATAAATATATACATATTTTAAGTATTTTGTGTACTTATATAGATGTTTATGTACATATTATATATTCCTATATTCACATACATATACATTCAAACCCCATATATATATATTTACTCATTTACTCATGTTTCTAAGTAAAATAAGAATATGCATATATTTATATCTACACTATACATATAATACCATATGTATATTCATATGTACAACACCCTCAAAAGAAATAAATCATACATCTAAAGCTAAAATAATTATATATAACCTCTAAATCTTTATACTAAAATACATGTAAGATATATCAAAATAAGATTGTACAAAATATACTACAATACATACTCTTTCATAAAGAACTAATACTAATACTAATATTAAGTAAGGAAAAGATGGTTACTTGGTTTGATGTGTGATTTGATGAAGAATCCTCCTCCTAATCTCTTCTTTTAATGTTGAAAATTAGGTGGTTTAATAGTTTGGTTGGATGTGGAGAAGTAAATAAAGAAAATGGAGGAGAAATGAAGGAAGAAGACGATGGAGATATGTATGTGTGTTTGTTTGTTCAAATGGAAGGAAAATTAGCTTTTATTTGTAATAATTAATGGATAGAAAATGCAAGGATTTAGAGAGCTTTAGAAATCAAATGAAGCTCACGGTACAAAGGGGAAATGAGAAGAAAAAGAAGAGATAAGGAAAATTAAATGCATTGGATAAGGAATTTAATGCATTTGATAAAGATATGTTGACTTAGTCAAATATTGACTTAGTCAATTCTTTGAATATTTTATGTATTATATATAAATAATTTGGAAATGAAAAGAAAATAGAGAAAAGGATAAAGTAAGAGGAAAAATAGAAAATTAATTATAAAAATCAATAAACATATATTAAAATTTCCTTATACATTTCCAATCCTATAAATAATATTTAGAATACTAAATAATATAATTTCAATGTAAATTATAAATCATGTTATTAATATTTACTATATATTGTTTAAATAACCAATAAATGCCTAAATTAACATAATACTAACTTATCTATATAAATATAAGGTTAATATTTATTACAAAATAATATTATAAATTTTAATGAATTAATCTAGTATTTTTATGTTTATAAGTGTTTAAAAGTTATCTCTAATTATTTGTTAACGATTTCACATGATTTGGTGTTTTGTTTAATTATCAAGCTTAATTAAGATTTTATTGCTCTTATGGCAAATTAGTACATTTATAGGCTAAAAGTTTGAGTCTTAAGGTTTTTATCATAATCAAGTTTGATTTTTAGTATTTATACACATATATGATTTAGGGTTTTCATATTACAGTTGCACATATTTAAGATTTAAAGTTTTCATATATTATTATAGTTTCAATTAATAAGTTAAGGTTTTTATTACTTATTTTGAGTTTCAAATTTAAAATTTTAATCGATTTTACACCTATTGGCTTGATTAACTTAAAGAAAGCTTTTATAGTATACAAATTCGATTCTATACTCAAAAGACTAAATTGTGGGGTTTACGTATTCACATCATGTTCAAGGATTATGTCGTGTTTAAGGCTTATGCTCAACTCACATAATGAGACTCATGTTCAACTTATGCATCAAGATTTATGATCAACTTGTATGTCAACACTCTTGTTCAATTCACATGTCAAAAGTATCATGTTTAATTTACATGTTCACCTCATAAGTGCTCATGTCAAAGGGATAATGATCATTTCACATGTTTAACTCACAAGCGTTCATGCCAATAAGAGGTTATGTTCATTTCACATGTTTAGCTCATAAGCGTTCATGCTAAAGAGGTGATGTTCATTCACATGTTTAACTCTAAGTGTCATGTTCGTTTCATGAGTTCAACAAATGCTCATGTTAAAGAGATTCATATCTAGTTCACATGTCCAAAGCTAAAGAATAACAAAGTAGTTACAAACTCCTATCACTTGTTAAAAAATAGAAAATCAAAGGAGTCAAAATGAGAAGTCTAGAAAAGAAAAATTTGCAAATTTATTTTGAAAAAAAAAGGAAGAAGAGAAAAGTTGTTAGAGGAAGGTAGGAGGGGTAGTGGGGCAAGTAATCAAACCACAATCTTAAAGTTATTCTAAATGCAGACACAAAGGTTGTCATGGGTGAGTACTTGCTATTGAATGCTCTTCATAAGAGATTTAGAGAACTACCTGTGTGATATCAACAAGGCAACAATAATTGCAAATGGTAAGCAAATTAAGTGGCTAATATAAACATGAGTGAAGGATTGTTAATGGTAGAATGCAATCACCAACACCTTATTTAAGTTGAACCAATAGAAAAATGTAGTTGCCGACACTCATCTAAAGAAGTAGAAGTATGGAAGAAAATCGTAAGATGAGAAAACCTAGATGATGAAGAATATTAGTTTGATAGTTTAGAAAGGGGGGGAGGGGGGGGGGGGGTTAGAGAGAAAATGGTATTGATATACATAGAGGCTAATATGAATTCAAAAGATGCACATGAAGACTAGTTCGAATGCAAAAGATACAAGAACAAAGGAATTGAGTGATAAGAATTATGTCATTATTCATTACATGAAAAAAAAAACGAAGCAAATTCTATCACAACATGGAGTTCGACATACGAGTTTAAGCTACATGCATGCTTTTCTAGATTCTTCTTCATATAAGTTTAGGTTTTTATCCATGAAGCATCCAAAAGTATTATAACTCCTTAGCATCTTACCCACTCTTGGGGATCAAGTTTCCCTTATCAAAGGGGAGTGTAGAAGGCTTTATGGTGTGGATATAATGACTATACAAGAACTACTCCATAAAGGTGAATATATCTCTATATATATGTGATCAACCTAACAAGTTAACATCTAATGCATAATGAGTTACAGTTCATATCTGTTGGTTTTACAAGTTTAAGTTAAGAAATGGAAATGATAAATAACACTTCAACAGATAAGGAGACCCATTAAGCTAAATGAGTTTGTGATAGCCTAACAATTGGAAGCCTATGGTGTTATATCATATCATGCACAATTTAATACATCATGAGTTAAGGATATTAGCAACAAATATTGGGGAAATAAAAGAGAGAACCATAATTGACATTTATATGAGCCATGTAACAATTGAGATAGAAGACAAAATTAGAACTCATGTAACAAGAAAAATAAAAGTTGCTATTACGTCTAAGTGTGAAGTAGCAAACAATACCTCCATAATTATCATATTTTATTCCAAATGACTGTTAAACCCATAATTTTCATGGTAGTGGTATGCCATGAAGTCATGATAGCTCAATTCATCGAACATGTGCAAGTTATTTTGACTTATATGTGTCTAAGTTATGCTTCATTCACATTCCATCATATGGTCACATTTAGACCCCTCTTTATTGAACTTTTCCACAAAAGTTCTTGTAAGGGAATGTGATAAAGCTTATATGCCATAACCTAAGTCAATGCTTGGATTCGTTTTGGGATTTACTACCAATATATGATTAGTTAAGATTTAAGAAAAGAGAAAATCTCTCCACTCTTCTATATGATTTGGTCCAACCATCTATATACATATTAATATGTTCTCTTCATAACCTTTCTCTCTCTTTCTTATTCTTCACATTAACTAAAATCCAAAATCTCATACAGACACATATAGGTACCTATTTTCCAACTTTAAGAAAAAAAAAGGGCCTCCTTTTCCTTAGGAATGGTCACCACAATTGTTGATTGTTAAAATTGTTTTAAGCAAACTTTAGACACTTGTTCATCTTTGATTCCACAAAAAGGAAAGAAAGTTAGGCTATAGGAGGCATCGGGGTGACTCCCTCATAACCACTCTGATGTCTAAGTTAGGTTTTGGTAGGTAAAATATAAAGAAGTAAAGAGAGCAGATTCTATAGGTAGCATGAGTCACCAAAAGAAACTTATGATGGGGGTCAAGCTCTAATTATAGTTGAAGTCTAGCAAATATCATGAAGTCATCATATTACGTGTACACCTACAATGTGAAGACCATCTTATAAGTCAGATATTGTAAGACTCTACCTAAACAAACACTTAGTACTTTTACTCATAGTACATATAGTTGATTAATAATTAAAATAAATAAGGGAACCAATATTCCATGGTCTACCAAAATTATAGAAAATCGGAATATCCTACCAAACAATAAGAAAAGGTAAGCAAAACTTAAGAACTTATAGATTCAAAACCAAGTTTTAAAAGAGTGAAAAATTCAATTTTAAATAGATGGATATATCATAATCTCATTTAGCTTTATAAATTCTAATTTACTAAGTCTATCTTTTAGCGATTCAGTTGGATATTGATAGACTCTTATTTAGCTATGCAATTTTCCTCAAAATTTGGGTTTATTTTAAGAAAATGAAACTTAATTGAGTAAAATCTTGATTTCTTGATTTCGGAACATACTTTAGAAGAAAATGAGAAAATAGAAGCAAATTTCACTCAATTCAAAGTTAAATTGAAGAAGTTATAAAGTTTGGAAGTGATATGAGCAAGACATATCTATGTTAGTTGTAGGGAGGATTTTTTAGCTAAACAAAGTAGTGCATAGAAAGTGACACAAGTTAAGAGGTACAACCATGTCTTAAGTTGTGTCAGTAGTAGATTTGGCAAGCTTTGTTGAAGATTCATGAAGATTTGGTGAATCTTTGGGGACACAATTAGTGATATGACCATGTTACTTAGTCGTGTCACTTACAGCAAAGTGGAAAAAATGCACACTTTATAGAAGGCATTTTTAAGGATTTTTGGCACACTTTTTAGATACAAATTTTAGAGAGACTCCAAGGGTAGGAATGTATAAAAAAGTGATGCATTTTGAAATTCAAGATTCAAGAGATTCTTTTATTTTTCATGGCTTTTCTTTATACGTTTTCTCTAAATTTGACTCAAGATTGTTCTTTAGTCATGAGTAGTGCATAATTTCATTGTATCTAGGTTTTTTGGATCTTAGAATTGCTATGTGATACTGAGTTTATTAGATCTAATGGAAATCTTTATTTTCTTTGATTCAATTATGCGTTCTTTATTATTTTAGATTGATATTTTCTAGGGCATTAATCCAATATTTGATATTATATAGGAAAATCGAGAGATTGCTCATATGATTAGATGTAGATATAATTGATGAAGACTATTGCAAGTTTAGAGATAAATTGCAAAGTATTTTTGAATCTTGATTGTTATGTTTAAGAGAATTTATTATTCTTTGATGCAATCTTTAATTATACTATTGAGAAGAGATTCTAATAGATAATTCAATATCATCATTAATAAACTTAGTAAAGTTATTAACTTTACTAGAGAATTCTCTTGATCAAAGAAATTAGAGATCAAATTAGATTATCTTTTGTAAAAGTCACATGTATAATTTTAGAAGAAGTAAGATCTAAATATGTAGTTGAATTTAGAGTTAATTTTTTGAATTAATTGCTTTCTTATTTAATTTTTTTAGTTAGGTTTAATTAGTTGCCAGTTTAGTCATTAGTAATAATTTAGTCTACTTTCTTTTAGTTTCTTGAATTTGAAATTTAATGATTAGATAATAAAAAAAAATAGTTAGTATTAGTGATCATAGTCCTCTTGTAAATGATATCCATTTTAATTAACTATACTATTATTGATAGATGCGCCCGCCTTATACCAAATACATTTTGTACTTTGGTCCTAACTTAATCCTTATTTTGAAAAGGCTTGTAAAAGAAACTATTGCGAGGTAAGCAAACTACAACTTAGTGAGTTCATTCTTCATCACTACTGTTCAAGCAAGTTATTAAGTATTAAAATGAAGTTATGTATTCTATCTGCATGCCAAATGAATGCATGTGTGATGGATGCAAGTAACACATCTATGGGGGTTTGAAACCATAGAAGGTGTAGAATTATATTGTCTACATGTTGATTACACTTGCATTTGGGTGTTTGGTGCTCCTAACTTAAGATAGCACCCTTATAAGAGAACCTCAACTTAAGACATTTACATACTAGGTAGACCTGAGCATGATTATTAAAATCGTGAGTCAAAAATGCATTTCCATGAGTTTGTGATTTTATAATGCTTTAAACTTTCATTGAAATTATAAAATTTCATGTACGATTCAATAAGTTTACGATTTTACCGGTTTCATACAATTTTATACTATTTTATCAATTTTGTACATTGAAATGAACAATAAAATCATGATTTTGACAACCATAGACTTGAGTATCCACCTTCATTTAATCATTACTAATACTAATGGGAATCAAACAACTGAACCATTAAATTGTGCTCGAACTTAAGAGTTTAAAGGGCTAACGAAGCGAATTCTCTTATTCCAACCAACTCCAATTGAGGTCAAGCTAATCTTTACTGCAGAACGAGTTCACATGCTAAGCCAAGCTATTTTAGTTTTGTTAACCATTGTGTGCTGACTTGATTCTTATTCCCCTAATTGCTCGACCAACCCTACAGACTGCTTTGCTCTACCTATACCGACCATTAGCTTGACAATACTTATGCTAAGAACCCCATAATGCATTTGAGCTAACATCTCCTTAGAAGAACCACTAGGTTTGCTCAACAACTC
The DNA here is from genome assembly GCA_024138005.1 of Lumnitzera racemosa. NCBI lineage: Eukaryota > Viridiplantae > Streptophyta > Magnoliopsida > Myrtales > Combretaceae > Lumnitzera > Lumnitzera racemosa. The sequence goes on from JAMXBC010000007.1 coordinate 51,065,044, forward strand.
CTAGCTTGAACATATATGTAAATCCTGCAAATATAGCGTTTTAGATAATTAATCAATTTAAATATTATAGATAATTACCTTAACTCAACAAAGTCAATAAATTTTAAACTTGAACATAATATAAATGATAAAAACCCTAAAATTTTGCTTGAAATCTAAATCACGTACGAAAACTCTAAACCTTATATATGCGTAAATACCCGAAATTGAACTCAAACTTGATGAAAATTCTAAAACTATAACTTTAAGCTTATAAAATGAATAAATATAACCTAATAGTAATAAAACTCAAAATGAATATAATTATTGGCCAATATGCATAATCGAGTAAAATTGTTAACAAATGCGTTGAGATAACTTATAAATATTATAAATGTAACAAGTAATAATATAATTAATAAATTTTATGAAATTTTAATATTATTTTATAATTACTAAATTTATAATTTTTATATTTAGAGAAGCTTAATTTTTTTTCTATTCTTATTTTTCCTTTTTCTTCTTTTCTCCTTCTTTTTCCTCCTCTACTTTTTTTCCCAGCTACATTGAATCCTCTAAAATGTAGGGTAACTGCATGAGTGTGTATTTGTTTCTCCATGTGCTAAATTAAAAGGATAGAGCCAATCTATTAGATAATTCTATGTCTTATCAAATTTATTACCACATCTTGCCTTGATTTTTTTTTTCTTTTCTTCTTTTTTCACACATCAATTGCTGCTTTTCTTCTTTTGTTTAAAATGTCTGGAAACCAAAAGGCAAATACACATATTTCATCAATACAAAAGCACAAACATTTTTCTTCTTTACTCCTTTCCAAACCATAAAGTCTTCCTTCTATTTTTTTTATTTTATTTTATTTTTTTGATTTCAACATCCATCAAGAAAAGAAAAGAGGAAGAGGCTTGAGGATTTTTAATTCAAGGTATTCTAAAAGAAGAATATTTAGTATGTATATTATGTTGATTTTGTAATAATCATCTTTATGAATTCTTGTACATGTATTTTGTAGAATTTATATGTATTATAAGATCTTGTACTAGAAATATATGTAAGATTTGTATTTTCTTATGTCTATATGCTTATACATGTACAAATACTAAAGCATGTTCATATATACATACATGTTATATTTCAAATATAGTATAAAAGACTATGTGTACATATATATATATATATATATGCATGTATAATATATGTATATTTATGTTTGTATAAATTTCATTACATTGCATATGTATAACATGTCACCGAAAATATATAAATATATTTATGTAGGTATAAAGTACAAAAAATACTAGTATAGTATAGTATACGTATAATAGGTTATATATTTGGTACATATATATATATATATGTTCATGTACACAATAGTATTTATACTAGGTATTTTCAATATATAGATCTATATATATATAGCTCGAGGGACGTAAGGGTATATGCATATGTATTTACATATAATATTATGTATATTAAGTATTTTAATATATATAAGTAAATATGGTCATTTATATATACATATAAATTATAAAAAAAAACACAAGTATATATATTTACACATACATATAGCATATGTAGTATATTTAGAATTATATTATTATATTTATAAGTATACATATATGTATAAAATATGCATAGTAATAATATAATATATATTTAAGTATATGGGTACACATAACTATTATAGGTATACTATACTATAATACAAAAATAAGATGATATATAGATAAATATGCATGCCGTGGAATCTAAGAAAATAGAAAATAATTAATTTACAAAGTTTAATAAAATAAAATAATAAATATAATTATATATATGTTATGTAAAAATACAAAATAGGAAAAATATTGGAAATATATGCAAATTTCAAAAATGATACGTAGTGCTTATCTATGTTGCCACATCAGCATATGATAAAAAAGGTGGGTTATAACATTCAAAACTGACCCTGCTACATAAAAGTACGTCCAATAAAGATAAAAATCAATTATAAGTTTATAAAAATTAAAGTTAAAATGAAAAAGTTACACACAATTACAAATATGATAAATCAAGTAAAATATTTAAAAGATTTAAGTTAAACTACGTTTGTACTATACTTGAGTCATAGTGAAAAATTAGACAAATAATGATAAATATTTAGTTAACTAAGAAACCTCGTTTTTTAGAACACTTATAATCTCTCTTATCTTTTAGGTATTCGATTATCGAGTTTTGAAATTCTCAAAAGCTGGGAGATTGAGTATTAACTTAGGTGAAGGAATTTTTATGATCTACTATCTGCTTATTGTTTGTTATTTGTGTGCTGCTTGTTGGTTGATACTGATTATTTGATTGAATGACTGATTACTTTGTATATTATCATATGTGTGATAGCTTTCTTAAACTAGTAAATATAACTATTCAACTAAAATAACTAGTTATACATGTTGCATATTTGTGACCCAATTGGTATACTGATGAAGAATACTAGCTTTACAGATTTTTGAGAAAAGCATTTTTTAAAAACGTTTTTCTAATCTTAACTATATTTTGTATGATTTCTATGAGGGCTTGAGTGCCCGTAAATAATATTTTATCCTTAAAGAAAAGCTAGCATAGTAACTCTAATTTATTGTAAGAGGACTCACATATTTATGCCCGAAGTACCTTGGATATATTTGGTGGATGGCCCTAATTGGGGTCTACCTATATTACTTGTTATTTCTCAGACAGGATAATAGTCGAGTATCGTCTACTGAGACCGTACTCCCAAGCAGCCTCATGTGATTAAGGTGAGGTGCTCCATTTAGGTAATTACAAAGGAAAAATTGACGTGTAGTCAACGTAAATCTACACATTCCATAATTCCGAATTCCTATAGATGTATTACTAGCTTCATTGTGTTTACATTCATTTCGTATGTAGATAGATTGCATGGGTGCTAATAATGATTGATAACTTATTTGAAAGGTAGTAGTGAGGAACAAATTAATTGAGCCACAGTTTGCTCATTCCCCTATAATTTCTTTTGCAGGTTTCTTTAAGCAAGGATTAAGAAAATCATGAGAGCAGAATACAAATTGGAAATAGGTTTGTTAGTGTTAGAATTGATTGAAATGTATATAGTTGGTATAGAACCAATTGATGTAGAAAATATCTATATAAGATCATGTATAATATAATATTTCTTGTAAATTATTAAGTTGTTTTACCTTATCTTAGCATTTGGTAGGAGATACTAATTCTCTATGGTTTTGGTAGACTGTAGAATATTAGATTTCCATAGTCACTTATATTTTATAGTAAGATAAGTAATTAAAAATAAAAAACATTAGTAACTAATCATTTAGAGTCTTGTAATTTGTAACTTGCAAGACAGTTTTCATATCATGGGTGTATATGTGATATAAAAATTTTAGGTAATCCTACTAAGCCTCCTTTAAAGTTATGATAATACAACTTTGTCTATTTCTGCCAAGAGTGCCCCAATGATTGTCCGCCATATGTCCAGCCCCTACATGAAAGGATTTGTTGCACTAATAACTAATTTCTTTGATTTTTTATTTGCACCCTTTATTATTTCTTGTACATTACTTCTTTTAGATAATAACCATTTTTGTGATTTCCATTTTAGATAAGATACCCAAACTTTTCGGGTATAAATATCCTTGTAAATGTAGCCGCAATATATCTCAGATATTGAATATACTACTTGTCTTTTAGTGAGTTAAGTGTGCTTACTCTCTTTCCTTACTCTTATCCTAACCCTTAAGTACAGCTAGGTGACAATTGACCTCAATGAGCTGCTCGTGCATTATATTGAGCTAATTTTATGAGTCTACAAAGTTTTCCTTGGTATGTCTTATCATTAGAACATTTTCATAGGTTTTACTTGTTTATTTCGTTGTTATCGTGCATTTTCATCCTCATTTTTAAGATTTCTACGAGCTTAGACTCACCTTAATATAGTCAACCTTATTTGCCTTTACTGTAACCTATCAAATACCATAAGGCCAAATTGAGTGGACCTCAACTCAAGCATCCATCCAAAATCCAATCTATAATGCCATAAAGGCCAAATTACATGAACCCTAGCTTAGGTCATCTCAATTGCTTTGCCTCAAAATTTTCATTAATGGCTTCTTAAGAGCATGTACAAAGGTTTTATAAAAAGGCATTTTTTGAAAGGTCATGAGAGATTTTAGAAAAAATTAGCTTTTTTAAGCTTGACGCTTTTTTTCAAGCCATACCGAAGTTTCATAAAACCATTACTTACTAGAAAACATTTCAAAAAAGTGTTTTGTGAACCAATTATAAAAATTAGCAAAGCTTGGATACTCTAACTTATATACCTATAAGATCAAGCACATGTGATAGATATATCTGGTTATCTAGGCCAATAATTTATATCTCTGGTTATTTTGGTGACCATATGAATGATAGTACATAAAACAATAAGTCATTCAATAGACAATTAATATCAACCGATGAGCAATACATAAGCATCAAGTAGCAAATATATAGTAGATCATTAGAACTCCCTCACCTAAGCATAATTGCTCACTTGGTACAATTCTTGATGTACCTCAAATTCAACAACTGAGTTGCCTAAAGAGATAATAAGATAATTAGAATTTTCGAAAATCATGCTACTAGAAGAGGTTATATGTTTAAAGTAATTTACATAGGCCCTAGTCATGACCCATTTTTAATAGTTTGTTTACATCTTTCTTAACTTACATAAGAGTTTTACAAACATGAATTCAATGTGAAGGTGTTGAAGCATACCTTTATATCAAGTGATTTGTTCAATGTTAATTGTTTCATATCTATGTTATTAATTGATTCTAAGTTCTTATTCAAACATTTATTAAGTACTAAAATGACTTAAATTATTATAAGTTCATTAAGTTACTCTTTTTATGAGATTTAGTCTCTAGTCACAAAGTATTGCCTTTTACTTTACTTGTAATATTTATTTATTTTCAATTTACCTTCTATTATGTCTTCTACGTCTCCCAATTTTAGCTTTGATTCTACCTATCCCCTTTTAATGTAGATTTTATACTATTTCCTATTCTTAAGCGAAGCTTTTGCACCAACTCTTACTCCCTAACATCACCATATAGCTCTCACAGTGTCCAGTCTAGTTTTTTCCTCTTGGTTTTATATAAATCAGTCTTTTTTAAACAAATCGATATTAAACTCTACCCATTTAATATTAACCCTCAACTAGGGTTTAAATAAAATTGGTTTTTTAATTTGAAAATTGTTTGGAGTTATCACTCGACCGTAGTTAGGAAAAAAAGTTAAGTTATAACCAATTTGGTGATTGATCATAACTTAGTTACTAATCTTTTGATAAAACTGATTTTGTTAAAACAATTTTCAAAAACCAATTATTTAGATCTAAGGGCTAATTTTTTAAATCTTAATGGGTACCACCTTTTTAATTTTTCGATTTCAAGTTCTCTTTTCAAAATTACTCTTAATGGAATCTATCTACATGCAACTTGTTTTAATTCTAATAAGATAAAGTGATCAATTATTTACAAAAGATGGAAAAAGAAAATATTTCCATACTTTAAGTTGCTTTGTACTTATGTACGAATGTCTACATATCTGCTATTTGAGATTAGACTTTCGTAGTTCATTTTGAAAATATTAGTGGATTGGTTGATTTTAAATTTGGAAAGTGGCTAAGTTTATGTCTCTTAGCTATTTTATTTTATTTAAGAAAAAAACCTAAAAGAAAAAGGTCATAATTTAGTGATTTTATTTTTAGAAAAATTTTAAAATATCCAAATTTTTGAAAAAAAGGGTCCATTTATTTTATTTATTTAGAAAAAAAATTTTCTAGGTGATAAAACTTTTTAGAAAAATCTTAAAATACCTAATGTAATTTTGCATGAAATATGCAATTACTATGGCTAACATACCTAATTATAAAAAGGAAGCCTAAACCTTGAAAAATATATCTAAATATAGAAAATATGTCTAATCATAGAAAATAAGCCTAAATCATATAAAAGATATTTGAATAATAGAAAAGATGTCTGAATTATGGAAAACATACTTAAAGAGTTTATTTATTTTATTGAAAAGAAAAGGAATTTTCTAAGTGAAAGGGACGTCTTTATTTTTCATTATCATTTGTTTTACTTTTTTTATTATTATTTTTATAAAAATAAGTAAACTAAACAAACCAGGTGTTTTTTTTTCCTTCTTTTCTTTTTCTTCTCTTTTTTTTTCATTCTTTTTTATTTTTATAATTGCAAATAGAATATAATCATAACAACAATAATAATAACAACAATAACAACACAAAGAAAGGGAAAAAGTACGATATTACAAAATTAAATAAAAACAATGAAAACAAAATACAAAGAACAAAATACCAATTAAAGCCAAAGCAGAGTTAGTCTAAGCTAGAGTTTACACGAATCCTGAAAAAGGGGGCTGTATATAAAGAGAGAGTGACGTTATGAATGGATTTAAGTAATTGTGAGTGATGAGTTGATGGTTTATATTGAAATGGAATCCCCTATTTATAAGTATCATGGTCGAGTTAAGGATGGAAAATATTTAATGTAATATGATTTTCTTTAATTTTTTAGGTTAGGTGAACCTGCATAATGTGTGATGCTAAATACAAAGCTATGCGTGTAGGAGTGTGTCAAACGTATGTAGGAGTATGCTTACTATACTTAGAAGTGAGTTAGTAAATGATATGGCAATAATGTGGCCTATGACATGACAATAAAGTGAGAAAAGAAAATAAAAGATGCATTTTGCACCTTTCATTAATTAAACCCAAGATCTCCAAGTCATATGCTACATCAAGTTTGAGTACTTATCCATATAGGCTGTTGGTTTTTCTTTATTTATATGTGCAATAATGGCTCGGATCCAAATCTAAGTCAGGCCCAATGACCATTTCTTTATTTTATCTAAATTAAAAATTATATTCTACTAAACTATCTAAAAGATTTATTATTTTCTAAATTTTCTATTTTTTGTATTTTTCAAAATTTTATTTTTTTGTGGTTTTTTCTAAATTTCTTTTTTTTTGGGCTTTTCTTAAATCTTCTATTTTTTTTTATTTTTCTAAATTTCTTATTTTCTGGGTTTTTTCTTATTTTTCTACATTTTCCCTAATTTAGGACCCTTTACCATATATCCAATATACAGTCAATAGAATAAAGTATGCAAACAATGAAGAACACTCTACATACCAATATATCTATTGTAAATATACAATATAGCATTGCACTTTTATGCACTACTCAAAACTTCAAGAACATAGAACACTCTTAGCCATAGCCTTGAGCTTTGATACTAGAACTAGCTTTTTGTACTTAGGACACTTAACAATCATTAGGGCTTACCTCGACTTAGCGGGTCTTCATAGAGAAGAAAATGGGAAAGGAAGCTTAGCAAAACCTGAAGGCTAAACAATGGATATGATTTATTGAAACTTTCAGTCAGACTCACTTTATCTACTCAATATGACTCATGAATGGAAGGAAATGAGGGCACTTGCGACTAACTCCTTTCTAATGGGAATTAGATAAAAGTAAGGAGGATATTAAACGTAAATAAGATTACGAAGATGGGGATATATTCAATATTTTGAAAAACAAGTAGATGGTGGTTGTTATACATTTTACAAGTCCTTATAGAGTAGCTAATTACAGTAACACTCCAAAAAAGGGAAAAGACAAAAAGGATACGTATATACGTATGAGTTGGGGGTATATAAGGAATAATTAGATAAGAAACTCTATTAGAGGACACCCACCATATGTTGTTAGAACATGCATCTCTTAGGAGTTGGTTGGGTACTTAGTAGAAGTAGATAAGAAGTATATATGCTATTGTTGTTGTATTTCAAGCTGGCTTAAGGTAAGTTTGGTAGTGGGGTGGCTCAAGATCACAAAGAATAAGTGGAAGGTCATAGTCTTAGCTATCCTTACCCAAGTTATGGGTTAGGTAACTTAATGACTTGGATGATAGAGAAGCAGCTCGACATAGGTAACTCAAGCGGTGAGGCCTTAGAGTCCTCAATGTTAACCTCAATTGATTGGCTCTAAGCTTAGGAATGTTTGCATAGACAATTGGGTTAGTGGGGAGGTTGGCAATAGCTAAAGGTAGAGGAGGTCAGTGTTAGGGAAGGTTAGATCTTCATCAAAAGATGGGATATAGTTGATAGTTGAGTTATCAATAAAATCACTATCAAATATAGATACCTTTTCCTAAGGCTAGAAGATATGTTGGATGAGCTTTACAAGGCTTGAGTATTCTCAAAGAATGACTTTAAATTAGTCTTCGATCAATTATGATGCAATGAAAGACAACCTTCAAGATGAGGCATGGATTTTACTTTATCTAATATGCTGAGAACCTTCATGAGGTTGATGAACTATGTGCTTTAAGATTTGATTGGTAAATTTATGGTTGCCTTTTTTGATGACATTTTAGTGCACAGTATGGACATAGAGGGCTATTGTAAGAATCTTAAGCTGTTTTTTAAGTACTCTGAGTTGAAAAACTATTTGGTAATTTTAAAAAGTGTGATTTTTACCAAGACAATGTTGTATTTCTAGCTTTGTAACATGTAGAGTTGGCGTAAGAGTAGATGGGGAGAAAATTCAAGCAACAAATTAAATTCCTTCTACTCCTGCTTCATTAAAGGCTGATTGTAGATTCATTGACTAAGCTCACAAAGAAGACTGTAGAGTTTAGACGGGGAGAGAAAGAGTAGAAGAGCTTTCAGGAAGTGAAGGAGAAGTTGACATTTGCTTCCATCCTATCTCCACTAGATTATGAGAAGGTCTTCAAGCTAATTGTGATGCATTGGGTCTTAGAATAGGAGCTATATTAATGTAAGAAGGCTAACATGTTGTTTACTTCAGTGAGAAGCTTTGAGGAGTGCATTAAACTACTCGGTCTATGGTAAGGAGTTCTCCTCCTTGATCAAAGCTTTGATCATTTGGAAACATTACTCATATATATAGACTATGAGTCATTAAGGTACTTGAAAAGCTAGCTAAAGTTTTTGAAGAAGCAAGCGAAGTAGATCGAGTTTATGGAAGGATTCTCTTATGTTGTTAATTAGAAGTAAAGCAAGACCAATGTAATAGTCACCAATGCACCATCTAGAAGGCATTCCCTTTTAACTAACCTCCATACTCAACTACTAATATTTTTAATGATCAAGGACTTGTATGCTTAGGACCTATGCTTTGGTCTAATTGTAGTTAAATGTCGTGAAGGACGAGTTGTTGAAGAATACTTTGTCAAGGTAGATACTTATTCTAAGGCTGGAAGTTTGCAATCCGGGTTGTTCCCTATTCTTGGTGGAGGTTTATTTAGCCATTTTAATGAAAAGCATACATATGAGTTGTTAAAGTTGAGGTTCTTTGGCCAAGAATGATGAATGGATGTATATGTAGTGCTAAAGAGGTATACAATCTGTAAGAAGGCCAAGATCTAAGTTAAACAGTATCAATACATGCCCTTATCTACTTCGATCAAACCGTAGTCTAAAGCATGGATTTTGTTCTTGATTTTCCAAGAATAGCCCGTAGAAAGGATTCCATATGGTCATGGTAGATAAGTTTAGCAAGATGGCACACTTCATGTAACACATTGCCTTCTAGTTGCTTGCTTAAAAATTTTTCTTGAACTCTTGGTACATGAAGATAGTTCATTACTACTATCTTTGAGTTAAGGATAAGGCAAAACTTGTATCTAACCTGCTCTTGTATTCCATAAACAACTACATTCAAATAATTTTTTATTCAATATGACAAACACAGCAAAAGCTTTTACATTAGTAAGACATACTCAAAGTATCACAATTACACACTTTTATATAGCATAGTATCTCTTTTATAATTACACATTTTTCAACTACTATAACTGTACTAAAACTTTGGTGAAGTAATACCTATTATTTTCTTGAAAATCTATCTTTATGTATTTAAACCATATTTTGCAGTCAACAACTTCTCTTAAGAGCTCATCTTCAGCTAGAGTTTTGAAGTCTTCTTATCATTCCGATACATCCTTCTGTTTATTTATTTGTAACCTTAGGATAAGAGAAACTTATCCCCCTAGCTATAGGGAGTTAAAAAAGAGTGGACAAACACACAACAATAAACATAACAAAACATGCACATCATTCAGGTAGTTAACTTAATTACATTATCTTATAGTTTCCTAGCCAAATAATGCAAAAGTGATAAGCATGTGCCATGCTCATGTACATGACATCCATTGGTATCGAATCCTAGCTCATCTTAGCAACTCATCTAGTTTGATTGACTCAAACTAAGCATTAACATAAGAAATCTAGGAACATGACAAACATTTTAGCCTAGTAATAACCATATACAGTAGTTAGAAAATCCACTACATAGCTAGCTTAGTAAATACAATACAGTCTCTATATGCTTGAAAATCTAGCTTTTACGAATCAAGTAGTTCACTTAATAAACCTAAATTTTCAATGGAAACCAACCCAGCAACATCTCGATTTTTAGAAAACTTGACCCATAGGTCTTTTCATGCTATGCCATAAACACATTAAATTGCACACTAAGCAAAACCTAGCAAATCTAAGCACTTATTTATCACTTGTTACTCAGCCTTTACTTTATATTTTTGTTAATTCTAAGATCTCAAGATTAGGTTCATTGAGGTGAACACCTTAGGAGATAGAGTTAGTCCCTAGATTCTTTTCCAAGATAATACAGACCTTAGCAAGTATAATATATGCATTCATCTACACAAACATAAAAATTAAGTTTAATATTGTGTCACTATTCAATCAACAACAATTATAATGGGTAGTTCATATGGGTCATCGAATAACACATCAACTTGAAATCAAGTTTAATTAAGCCAAAAACATCATAGAGCACACAAAGTTAGGAGTAGAAATAAGTCTACTCAAAGGGCATGCAAATATCCACTTTCTTGGAACTCAATTGTTCACTAACAAAGCTTGCTAACTTGTTCTTGTTGGCGACCTCTTGATATTTACCTCGATGTAGTACGTTATTTTGCATGTAAATTATAAAATATTGCTAATTTACTAGTCTATATAAGAATTAAGTTGGTTAGTCATTAGTTTATTATCCTATGCCTTAAGTATTGGAAGTTTAGAGTGGTGATATAGGTTCATTTTACCCTTATTACCTTTCGAGCTATTCCTTGAGTCGGGATACCATTGTAATATTTAACTGAAGAAGCTTCTAAGCTACTCTCTAAATATATGGGTGTTGAAGCTTACAATATGTTCAATCTCTAAGTCAATCTCTAAGGTTGGTACAACCCTATGATTCTTCAATAAAGACCCTCTAAGCTAAGTTCTAAGTTAAGTCACCTTTGAAGTTCTTAAATTGGAAAGTTTCTAGGTTACCCACTAAGCCATATTAGAGTTAAGTGTTTAACAAGATTAACCTCTAAATCATCCCCTAAGTTTGATAAATACTCAAGATTTCCTATGGATTATCCTCTGAGGAAACTTTTAAGTTCTCATACTCAAGTATTTTCACTTTAAGTACCCTCTAAGGCACCTTTTAAACCAACCATGTAGTCTACTCCGTTGTAGAACTTTTGGTAGAATATCCTCTAAGCTATCCCTTGAGATTAGCATACTTAAAGTTCTTAAGAATATTCCCTTTGATGTAATCTCTAAGATTCCCCCATTTCACCACTTACCCACAATTTTGCCTTTGATTTAACTTTTGAGTCAGTACCTAGTAAAATGCTTGCCTTCCATTTCCCTTAAGTTATCCTCTACTCTTAACTAAATTCCTATAGTTAATTCATTTGCTCACTTTTCTCTAAAGTTTGAGTTTGAGAAACCAATTCAAAACTTCATTTAACACTTCATCACTTCATTACTCCTAAAATTCCTCATCTCACACATCATTCTCATACTACATTACTAATTATATCAATTTTACCTTATATTATCATATTTGATACAATATGTAGAAAGGCTAGGAAAATATATAATACTTAGCATCCAAACTCTATTAAAGCTAAGAAAAATATATTATACTTAGTAAATTATGATTGTTATATTCTAGTCATAAAAAGTACTAAGATACTGTAATATATAATATTTTTTGAAAAGTCAATTTTAGGTCTGATTTTACTAGAAATTAACTTAAATTAAGTAAATGATAAAATAAAATTATAAGATTCGAATTGAATATTTCCAAAATCATACCTAAGCTCCATAAATCATTACTAGTCAGATTGATTAAGAAATGTAATTAAAAACCAAATATTCATTTAATTTGAAAAACAGGGCAGATTATATAAAATAAATTTAATAAATTCTATATGTGTATTTTATCAAAAAAATATTTGTATGTAAATTAAATATATCATATGAGGAATATACCTACCTAAAATTATCTCAAAATAGTATTTTTTATTATTTTAAAAAATTTATACAAAATTCGTTGCAATTAGGCATGTCCTTAAGGAACCTATATAAGCAATACAAATTTCTAAATTTTAGGATTATAATCTGATTTTACATGCAAAAATATATAGGACAACCAAATTTCATAATTTTTTAATATCTTTTGATATTTTTAGTAAAAATAGGAACTTATAAGAAAAAAATTTGTGCGTTTTTGGTTTTTCGATCACCAGAGCTTCGTCGGTGGCTACCATTTGTTGGAAACCCCTCTTCTAGCATCAAACTTCAACCCCTAAAATAGACACCATTTTAGGTCTTCATCTTCTATATTTTCTAATTTTAGCCAAATTTTCTCTAATTTTTCCTAATTTTGATAATTTCCTAAACTAGATTCATTTGAGAGTATCTTGTTGACCTTCATTTATCCAAATGGCTAAGATTTCATCTTGCATTAGTTTATGTAGAAGTTTGGGTGGTGGATTTTATTATATATATTTTTTCCTTGTCCAAATGTTAATTTTCAATAAAATGTATTGTAATGTAATAATAATATTATATTATAGTACATGTTTCCTTTTGCATAGCTAGCAAATATTGTTTCCCACAACTGTAAAAGTGTACAATGTCCATTTCCAAAGAAATCAAGTGTATATGATATTTTTCTATAATTTTTTATTAATTTATTATGATTTTTACTAATTATTTAGTCTTTTTAATAATATAAGTACATATCAGGTACATCTAATGTGTATAGTATAATTACATAATTACCCTACATGTTATTTGATTCCCAAAATTATTTTGTAGGTCAAATAATCATCTCTAAAGTTTCATGGCCAATTGGAACTTAAATTTCAAGTTTTTGATATATATCGAGTATACTTAGTAAAAGCCTGTTATTTTGAAATTAAATTTTATATGATGAGAAATTGACCTTACTAGAACTCTTTGTCTAACTTTTATGAACTTATGTTAGAATTTGGTTCAATTTAAACAAAATTTTTCTAAAGCCTTAAATCATTTCGGACACCCTAACTCATGTCAATATCAAATAGTTCAGGTATGGTTATTCGACTTAACCTATTTCTTAAGCTTCTCTTATTGACTTTACTTTATTACTTGCCGTCACTATACTTCTTATGTCCTAACTATAGTATAAGTGGTCCCCCTCTCCAAATCTCAGGTAATAGGTCAAAGACCGGGTCTTACATTCTACCCTCTTTACAAAAAGTTTTGTCTTTGACACTTCCATAATCCAGGACATTTAAGCTCAAACTAAACACTGTTCTTCTGTTGCGCATCTCTGATTTCCTCATTGCAACACAATCATCAACTATTAAGGGTAAAATTCTTCAATACTACCTTTTGTATCTTGATCTCAAATTTATCAACTTGAGAACTTCCTACTTTAACTTATGTGTCTTTATCTTATGTTTCTAACTAGTGTAGCATAGACTTAATATAATTGGTTCTGAACATCCACTTGTTTCATTTTCTATTATATTCTCTACTTTTCTTGTTATTCACTCCCCTTCTTATCTAGGTTGCCTTTTTATCGCAACTAATCCTTCATCATAACTTCATTAGGTTCTTGTCTAAATATTACAACCATCATATTAGTTCCTATGATTTTACTTTCATCATTGTCTTGTATCAAGTTAGTGTGATTTTACACCAATCCCTTACCATCATTCAAATTTTGATTTCCAACTCATTTCATTCCTCTAATTAGTTTAGACTCTCGCATTAGTTACTTTTGTATAGCTTATAATCATCCTTTCTATTAATCCATTATCTACCCAATAGCTTTTGTCAACATATCTTTTTACTTCTTCCCTATCACTTATGCATATCTAAGTTTGAATCTTCATTTTAGATGGTCATAACAAATTCAATTTTCTTACATCTATAGGTCCTATACTGTGGTAATTGCTTTACGATCCTAATTAAGATCTTAGGTACTTCTCATAGTTAACACATATATATCAACAAGAATGAGTTTTGGTAAATTTGAACTTTTTACTAAAGTATACAACAAGAAGATAGAAAATAACTCATACTAAGTGGATTTGACTTAATTCGAAGGACATTAACACAACTCTTATCGAACAAGATTCAAAAAGATACTGGATACTTTTATTGCTGACAATAAACATGACAGGACTAGATCAACAGCAAGGATAGACGAATAAGAAGCTTTGTGATAAAAGACACAAGAGTTGTAACAACATGAGTCTTGACCAAAGAGTCACGAAAGTCATAGCTTTGCCTCACTCACCTTGCTTACTAGATGTGCCCAGGGGTATATAAAGAGTATAGTATGCTCTCATAATGTTATTGTTATATGTTCTCTTTACTTCATATACTTTATCATCATCTACCTCCTTAATCTCGTTATTAACTATTTCCTTACAAGTCGTATTCCCATTCTATACAAAGTTAGCTTTTGAATTTAACTCTGATTATTCCTCTGATACAGGTTTTGATTCATTCTCTGAGTTAGCTTTTGATTATCCACCTTCAACATTTCCTTTAATACATATTTCATTCCTTTTCTCCTTGGTTCCAATACTTAAACATACCCAAATACTTTAACAATCTCTTTCATCAATAAAATTTCTATGAATTTTTAGTGATTTCCAACTCAATAAAAGCTTAAATTCACTAAGTTCTTAAGCGTTCCTCCATAGCTTCTCATCAAAGTTCACTCTAATCCATATTGCTCCATATCACAACTCATTCTTTCCTTCAATACAATGCAATTTGTAGGCCTAGTCAAGTTGATGAGAATCGAATCTAAGGACTAACAAGGTTTGTCAAAAAGGTAGGTCCAAGCTTATAGAAAGGTTGAAAACAAAATAGGGAATGCAAGAAAAGAATAGTAAAAGTAAACAAGCAACCCACGAATAACTCTAAGGATATGATGCATTAAGGAACTTTTGAGGAATTATGGCACAACTTGATATGATGTACGAGATGGTCCGATGATGGTACTCGCCATCTAGCCTTGCTTAAAGGTTAGAATAAAAGTGAAGTAAGTAAACAAGTTGTAAGCAAGAAGTATATTCAGTATAAAAGGATGATAAGATGCCTTGCAGCTACAATACAATAGGGTATTTATACTTGAAATATTAGGGCATCCTACCCAAAATGGAAAAGACTAAAAGGGTAGCATCCTAATGTAATGTATAAGGAATGATAAAGGGTACAATTGAAAATACAACAAAAATGAGTATCTTGTATGGAAGATTCTATTATGTACTTGGGCGGATACGTGGCTCTTTATAGATGGGTGACATTTTGTTTAAAAAGACAAACTAGATGTTCAGGTTGCTGACTGCCAAGCTAAGCTACTGAGCTGGGGTAGTGGATTAGCTATGCCGAGCTAAGCAAATAATTCTTCTGAGGTGAATTTGACTTTGACATATTCAGTTTGGCTTGGATTTAGGTTGGTTGAGTTGATGGTCGAATGAGTTGTACTGATGCTTAAGTGTAGTTCAAGTCAGTAGTTGGAGATAAATGATAAGCGTGAGAGCATTAAGCTTAGCTAAGGCATTAGGTTGGTAGATTCTAGTAGCTTTGACTCCCTGGTGGTAGGTCTTAAGGAAAAAATTTTCCTGGTTATGCTTTTCAACCCTTGAGCTTAGATTTACGTCAAGGGTTCGGTGATCTGATTCCTATCATCCCCATTAGGTTAATTGGGATTTAGGATCGAAATCGGCTCATCTTCATCCAAGTTCTCCTCGAGTCGGTAAAGGCTAAAGTTAGCAACATTAAATACATTTGACACTCCTAAGTCTTTTAGAAACTCAAGTTAGTATACATTGTCGTTGATCTTTTGGAGTACTTTAAATGACCTTTCAACTTTAGCAGATAGCTTGTTCTTTCTCTTATTAGGGAATCTTTCCTTACTTAGGTGTAACCATACTTGGTCTTTAAGCTAAAATTATCTGGTTTTCCTTCCTTTGCCTTCTCCTTTAGCTTTCTAACAGCCTTGTCAATCAGTTAGGGGACTCCATGATAGATCTATTGGATAGACTAGGCTTTAGTTCTTACCTTAGGATCTTTTTAGTCAATGAACGGAATAGGGGTATAATTGAAGGGTAGTTTAAGATTGAATCTATAGATGACCTCAAATGGGGTGTACCTAGTGGTGGCATGTAGTGTCTTATTGTAAGCGAATTCAACCACAAGCAGATAGACATCCTAATTGTTTAAGTTTTCCCTACTACAGCTTAGAACAGCGATCTTAGGGTGTAATTGACTACTTCTATTTGGCCGTTAGCTTGGGGTTGGCAAGATGTGCTGAATAGTAGTTTAGTTCCTATTTGATGCTTGAGGGTTCTCTAAAAATGGCTTGGAAAATATAGGTCTTTATTAGACACCACACTTGTAAAGCCCTAAAATTTTCAACCTAATACCCGAAGTGGACCCTAATGTGCTAGAAGACTCTAAGAGTTGATAAGGCTAGTTAAGACGAAAATCCTAAGATAACAATCGAAGATTCAATTGTGTATAAAATTTTTAGACCCTAAATGTATATAAACACTAGAGATTGTATCTAAAAGTGATAAGACCCTAAAATTATAACTTTAAGGATATAGAAGTACTAAGTCACTATAATCTATTCTCTAACCCTAATTGCTAATATATCCTTAGTATCATACTAAATCGTTATCAAATAATCAAGATAACTTTCAATTATTCATAAATGCCTACAATACTAATTTAATTTACTAGAAAACTAAGATATTCCATTATAGATTATATCCATCTTCTAATCATATAACTAGGTTAGCATTTTATAGAGTTAAGTGTGTAGTTGATGTTTATACTATATGTAGTTAATATTAACATACTAAATGGCATATTTCATGATAGTTACACTTAGTATCATACTAAATAATGTATATAGGATATAAATACTTAGAGGGAGATCTCATTAACTATTTTTACTAATCATTTCAATAAACTCCACATTTCCTTAATTACCTCATTATGTACACACAAATTACATGCAATTTTAAGAGAGTTGACTATGTCAACATTTGACTAAGTCATAGGTTGACTAAGTCATAGGTTGACTAAGTCAACATGTTGACAAAGTCAATAAATATGTCAATGTCATCTAGAGTTTTCTTCCTTTCTCTTTAACCTTTTACACCATTTTTTGTCCATTTTTGCTCCTTTTGTTGCCATCCACTTTATCCCCACCTAGACCCCACTTGTTTTCATTTTCGCACACAAAGGATTATACAGAGCAAAGCTCTTTCCCCCCATCTTCAAACCGTTACCACCTTTCCCTTTCATCCCTTTCCAAATTTCAAAACTTACTTCCGTATTTCAAGAGCAAAAGGTATGTTTTATGTGATTCTTCCATCTTATGTAATAGAAAACACAATATAAGTGTAGTTATACATATGGATAAGTGTAGGAATACATGTATACATATAGTATGTATATTCATGTGGACTAACTAGGTATGTACTATTAGAATACATAGTATAGATGTACATATACATAAGTAAGAATAAGAAAACTAATTGTACATAAACTTAGTAAGCCATGTACCTGAATACCTTTTATGTTCATAACCTAAAATAATGAATATACTAATTCTACATACATATACCTTGCTAAATAAGCCTATAAAATACAAAAATATGGAATTTGTGAAGATTTCTTAAGGAAGGTATACTAGGCATACGAAAATACATATAAAAATACATATGTAACTATATGTATGTATAAGTATATGTACTAGTATATGTATAAGTATACATGTATACATACTAGTATATTAGAAGTATAAGTATATACATAACATGTGTATAAAGTACATAAAACACATAAGCATGAAGTGTAATATATAGTGGATGATATAAGTGGTGACATAAGCAATTGATGATATAAGCGATGACATAAGCCTAAGATGATATAAGGAAATAATATATATATGTATACTCATGCATAAGGGTCGAGACCTCTTTAAACTCCTAATACACATCTTAAATTGAATTGGTCTTAATTAAGCACATAAATTAGTAAAGACAATGTAAAATCATTTAAGTATAAGAATCTAATGGCTAATTAGACCATTAAGTACTAAAATAGGATATAAAACTAGACAACAAGAATATTTAAGCTTTAATAGCTAAAATTTCAATAAATCTAATCCATATCGTAAAACACAGGTATTATTGTCCAAAACGAACATCACCATGTGAACGTACGTCCGAAAATGATAAAAAATGACTACAAACTTGTAAATATTGAAAATAGAATGAAAAAGTCATTTACAATTAGCGATAAAGATTAATCTGATATAAAAACCGATAGTAACCTAAGTAAAATTTGGTAGATAGATGTCTAGTACTATTAATTAATTCAATTACTTATTATTGTCTTTATCTCATAATGATTAGGTGATCCTGACAAAGGTTTAGATCTTCCGACTAATTATTATGATAAGCATGAGAAACGTAAAGGCCGGGTAAGTACTCCCGATGACTCTATACTTGTGTTTGTAATTAGTGCACTTAAATTAAATAGTAATAACTTGATGCATGTCATTTCGAGATATGCATGTGCTTGATATTGATTGATTCTTGTAAAAAATATTATTAAATACGATAATTGATGATTTAATTGTTACATGATTTGGATGTTTTGCTGATATTGATTGATCGCCTCATAATTTTACTTAATTATATTTGGCTTATTTTAAATTAAAAGGGTTATACATTATCTATGCATTATATGACTTATTCCGGCATTCACTTCACGCGCAGGTAAAGAAAGGCCTTATGGGGGTTGTTTATATATATTAAAGTGTTTCTATATAGTGCATTCGTACAATATGACGTTACGCAAACCTACGGGCTTACTAGGCGATGGAGATGCCAACCGTATGGTTAAGGGTTGAGTCTAGAGACCTTCATTGTAGGGTGTGAGTGTGGATTGCGGAGGCCATCTCATCGCTAGGCTTAAGATTTTGTGTACTACTAGACTTCTTAGAAATGGAAATATATTTTGTGAAATATGAAATTCAAATTAGGGTTAAAAACCCAAGTACTAGAGCCCAGTTGTGATAGGTGTCAATGTATCTCCAACCTTTACCTTGAAGGGCATTAAAGTTTGATGTTATATGTAGCACTGGTCAACTACATATATTGTTTGACATACTACATGTACATGCATTTATATGATTGTAATAATTTGTTTAATAACTTGTTTGCCAGTATAGTATGAGGGTTATCTCACTAAGCTCTTGTAGATTACTCCCCAATAGTTTTTCTTTTACTGGAAGATAAATAATCGGACATGGGTTAAGAGCCGAGTATTAAATACAAGTATTGAGACATGTTAGAGGTTGGAATTAGAGAAAAGTTGTTTAGTTCATATGAAACTTTAAATGTAAATACCACTTATGTACTTAGATTTTTTAACCTTATTAAGTTTGAACTTTTAAGTCTATATTACTTAATCTTATCATTTGGTAAGGGATACCGATTTTCTACGGTTTTGAGGAACTATGGGATATCGGATATCCTTAGTTATTTATATTTATATGTTATAATAAATTAATTACTTAAAAATCAGTAATCTTAGTGATTTATCATTTAGAGTCTTGCAATCTCTAACTTACAAGGCGGTTTTGATATCATAGGTGTATATGTAACATGAAAATTTTTAAGATGAAAATTTTTAAGCAATCCTATTAGGCCCCTTTTAGGGTCCTGACAACACTCCTTGGTACTTCATGGAAGTGAATTACTTTCTGCAAAAATAAAGAAGCAATAGTTAAAGCATCATTAGTTTTGGAGCAAGGTACGAAATGTGCCATTTTGCTGAAGCTATCTATGATAACAATCATAGAATCTTTACCTCAGGTAGTTCAAGGTAGTCTGAGGATAAAATCCATACTTAAGTTGGCCCGTGGTTTAGTTGAAACTATCAAAGGCATTTCTTTCCCTTATTTTGCTTAGCTCTTTGCTTTCTTATAGATGCTACATCTCTTAATTACACAATATAGGTCACGCTTCGTTCTAGGCTAGAAGAATTTATCATTCAATAACTCATACATTCTCCATTCCCTAAAGTGTTTGGAAAGTCCTCCATTGTAGGCTTTTTTGACTAGTAGCTCCCTTATAGAACAAGTCAGCACATACAACTTACCACCTCTAAACAGATAATCATCCTCCACATAATACTCATCTATTGCTCTTCCTTCTTTACAGTGCTTGAATATAAGGCCAAAATGAGAGTCATCTTGATACTGCTCTTTAAAGTTGGCAAACCTTAATAGCTTGGTCTACAACTCAGTGAGTAGAATATGTCTCCTCGATAGAGCATCAACAACTATGTTGTTCTTTCCTTCCTTGTACCTGATGACAAAATTTAATCCATCGGGCCTAGCGTTTGAAAAGCTTAGATTAGCTCCACAAATATCTTTAGGACTCATGATCCATGTATATGATAAAATCTTTTGGTAGAAGATAATGTTACCATGTGTAAAGAGCTTAGATCAAGGCCAAAAGCTCTTTGTCATATATTAAATAGTTCAATTATGCTCCTTTAAGCTTCTCACTATGATAAGTGATAGGTTGGCCTTCTTACATAAGCACAACTTCGATGTCTACACCTAATGCATTGCATTCAAGTTCAAATACTTTGTCAAAGCCTAGTAGAGCCTAAATCGGGGCTAAGTTCAACCTTGCTTTTACCTTAGCAAAACTCTTCTCTTCTTTCTTTCCTTACTTAAACTTTACATTCTTATCTATTAGCTCAGTCAAAGGGGCTATGGATGTATTGAACCCTTGGATAAAGCATTGGTAGAATGACACCAATCCATGAAAACTTCTCACATCAGCACTGGAAGTCGAGGTCGACACTCAACAATAGCTCATACCTTCTCTTCATCTACTCTCAACCTTCTTCCTCTAACCATATATCCTAGGAAGATCACTTCTTCTTGACAGAAACAATATTTCTTTAACTTTCCAAGCAACCATTCTACTTAGTAGATATTGATAATAGCTCTCAAATGTTCAGTGTACATTGTTAGGTCGACACTATAAACTAGGGTGTCATCAAAGTAGATGACAACAAACTTTCCAATCAAATCTCTTAATACATGATTCATTAGTCTCATGAAAGTGCTTGGGGCGTTTGATAGACTGAAAGGTATGACCATCCACTTATATAGACTATGTTAAGTCTTAAAAGCAGTTTTCCATCCACCCCCTTGCCTTATTCAAATTTAGTGGTATCCAAACTTTAGATCAATCTTGTTGAATACCTTCGCACTGCTCAATTCATCCAAGATATTGTTTAGCTTTAAGATAGGCTACCTGTACTTAACCATAATCTTATTGACAGCTCTTATTTTTATACACATATTTCCATTTCCATCTTTCTTTGACATAAGTAATGCATATGTGGGAGGTTGAGGCTCTCCCTCACATATCCTTTTCCAATGATTCATTAACTTGTCTTTGGAGTTTAGTTGCTTGTTTGGGATTCATCCAATAAGTTGACTTATTCGGTAAGGCAACGTTGGGTATCAAGTCAATGTAGTGTTCAATGTCTTAGAAAGAGGGTAATCCCTCAAGTAACTATTCTAGAAACAAGTTAGCATATTCATCTAATAGTTCTCTAACTTCCAATGGTGGCTCAATTTGCTCCTTCAATTCTTATAGCCTCTTAACCAACATAAAAGTTGGCATGTCGATGTTTATAGCTTCTCAGAACTTGGCCCTACTTAGAACCAAAGTTTTCTTAGATCCTCGAGTAGGTTTTGCTTGTAGCTTACTAACTTAACTTGATGTCATAGGGTGCAAAGTAATCTTCCTCCAATCTTTATGAAGTACATATGTGTTCTTATATTCATCATAAATAACTCTTCGACTGAAAAGTTAAGGTCGACCTACTAGTACATGTGATGCACACATAGGTAACATGTTACAAAGAATTTTGTCAGAATAGTTTCCATTTGAGATCAACAACAGCACTTGTTGAGTGATATGTAGCGCTCCCTTTTCATTCAACCAACGTAACTAATATGGCATTGAATGTGGAATGACTGATAGCTTATGCTTCTTAATCAGGTTAGTGGAAGCTACATTAGTACGGCTTCCATTGTCCACTATGAGCACATAGACCAATTCATTCACTTTATATGTAATGTGGACTGAGTTTTCTCTTTTCTCAACTGCTATAGAAGGATTTAAACTCATTGTACGAAGAGCAACTAGAGTTAACTTATCTAGATCCTCTACAAACACATCTTCCTCAATCAAGTTGGCATTAACATTAACCTTATCTCCCACTTCTTTCTCTTCTTATGATTCCTCATTTGTGCTTTCTACTTCAATCTTCGGGATATCTCCCTTGATAATCATAGTCCTTCAATTCGGGCACTGAGTAGCTACATGCCCAAATCTTTAGCACTTAAAGTATTTGATTTGGCTAATCTTTCTTCCAAATCCTTACCCTTACTCATATGTATTGGTCTATACATCACTATTAAGTTGGCCTTTCTATTTAGCTCTAACATCTACCTTCTTAATCAACTCAAAACTCTACTAAGCTTGGTAATTCCCCTGAGTAAGCTAACTCAACTAACCAGGTTGGCTCATCGAAGGTTAGGTCAACTAATTTCTTCTTTGTCTCTCCATTCGCCAAGCTATTCTTATAGTCTCATCCAATGTGGTGAATTGTTGAAGTTCTACAATATCTCGCAGGACACTCTTTAATCTAGTAAGAAACCTCGATATTGTTCATACTGATGGCTCTTTTACTTTACAACGAATCATAAGTATTTAGAACTCTTAAACATACTCATCAACAGTTAAGCTTCCTTGTCTCAGATCATGTAGCAGGAAAAAAGTATCTTATAAATAAGCATCCGATACGAACCTATTTCTGAGTATCCCCTTCATCTCAGGCCAAGTATTCACCTCTCTATATCCTTTTTGTCTTATCATGATTTGGAAGTTCTTCTACCACATTGTTGTGTATCCTAAGAACTTTACAATAGTAGTCCTCATCTTCTTACAGTCCTCATACTAGTAATAATAAAAAATACACTCTACCTTTTCCTCCCAATTTAAATAATCATCTACACTCCCAAAACCATTAAAGCTCAAAATCTAAAGCTTCACATGGTTGGTAGCTCTGGATGCTTTAGCTCGCTCTTCTTCATCATCATCCATATCACCTAAATCAATCATTCTCTGTACTTATCCTCCTATTCCTTTATCTCAAACTTGATTAGTTGGGTTTTATCCTTAGGTAGGTCGAGCAGCTTGTGGAGTATTCTGCACGGCCTCAATAGGTTGATAGGCTATTGCATGAATAACTTTAGCTAGATCAATTAAGAGGTTAGCTATCTCATCAAGTTTTTTGTCTGTAATTGGGGGGAGGGAGGGGGGGGGGGGGGTTCCTTAGGATTATTACCATGGTGGACAACACCACTATTGTTGTCCCTAAACCTACATTGACACTTAGATCCATCATTTCTTCATTAAGGCTAAGTTTCAAACTTCAACTTAGGGAGACAATAGACATTATTCCTCTAAACTAAACAATACATACACTTTCCATACATATGTCCAATGAATTCGCGAACACAACTACAATAGTGAACAATAAACTCAACTGAAACTTGCTCTATTTTCATATGCTCGAAATAGGGTAAAGCAAAGTATTTAACCAAAATGAAATACTACTTCTACTTACTTTAACACTTATAGCTAACTTCCATGCAACTACAACATATTACCACAACAATCATTACTAACAAGAAAGTACGAACAACTTACCTAAACGAAACCTCTACTTTAATACAAAGGTGATGCGAAGTGAACCTAAGGACTGATAAGGTTAGTTGCAAGGGTGGGTCTAAGCTTGCAGAAAACTTGAAAAAAAGTGGGGAATTCACAAAAACAACAGGAAAAGTAAAGAAGTAACCTACGAACAGCTCCAACGATATGATGCACTAAGAAACTTTCAAGAACTCATGGCACAACTTGATAAAACGTATTAGATCATCTAATGCAGGTACTTGCTACGTAGTCTTGCTTAAGGATTAGGATAAAAGTGAAATAAGTAAATAAGTTTAAGCAATGTTCATGGAAAAAGAACTATATTCAATATAAGAAGATGATAAGATGCATAGTGGCTACAATACAATGAGGTATTTATACTCAAAATATTAGGGCATCTTATCCAAAATGGAAAAGACTAAAAGGGTAGCATCTTAAAGAAGTAATGTATAAGGAATGATAAATGGTATAATTGAAAAGACAACAAAAATGAGTATCTTGTATGGAGGGTTTGTTATGTGCTTGCTTAAATATGTGCAGGTAACTTTTTGTCAGGAAAGACAAACTGTACATTTAAGTTGGTGACTGCCAAGCTGAGGTGCTGAGCTAGGGTAGTAGGTCGATTGTGTTAAGCTGAGCAGATAATTCTTCCAAAGTGAATTCACCTTAGACGTATTTAGTTTGGCTTAGATTTAAGTAGGCCGAGCTAATGGTCAGATGAGTTAAGTTAATGCTTAAGTGTAGTTTAAGACGGTAGATTGCAGTTGCTCAAACTCCTTAGTGGTGAGTCTTAAGGAAAGAATTCACTTGGCCATGCTTTCTAACCTTTGGGCTTAGGCTAAGTCAAGAGTTTAGTAGTCTGATTCTTATCACATGTCTTATACCCTATCTTCATCCTTACTTCAGTCCATCAAGTTGACATAAAAGTCTTGGTACTTTCATTAAACATACTTCAAATCCTTACTCCCAGATAAGCTGTGATACTTTAAGGCCTAGTTTGAATAACAATGCTTTGATACCACCCTATAATGTCCTGCATTCTAGGTATCTACTTAAAATTTTTTCTCGAACTCTTGCTACCTAAAGATAGTTTGTTATTGCCATCCTTGAGTTAAGGATAAGGTAGAACTTATATCCATCTTGCTCTTTTATTCCATCTACTTTCAAATAATTTCTTATTTAATATGATAAACAACAACAAAGCTTCTACATTAGCGAGCCATACTTAGAGTATCATAATTACACACTTCTATACGCATAGTAACACTTTTACAATTACATGTTTTTGGACTACCACAACTATACTAAACCTTTGGTGAATTAACACCCATTGCTTTCCTAAAAAGCTATCTTCTTGTATTCAAACCATATTTTGTAGTCAACAACTTTTCTCAAGAGCCCATCTTTAGCTAGAGTTTTGAAGTCTTCTTGTCACTCTGATACATCCTTCTATCTATTCACCTGTAACATGAGGATACGAGAACTTATCCCCTTAGCAACTGCGAGTTGAGTGAGAGTACACAAACATACAACAACAGGTACAACAAAATAGGCACATTATTCAATTAGTTAGTCTAATTACATTATCTTATAGTTTCCCAGCTAAACAATGCAAATGCAATAAGCATGTACCATGCTTATGCATATGACATGCATCGGTATTGATACCTTAGCTTAACCTAACAACTCATCTGGTTCAATTGACTTAAACCGAGCATCTAAATAATAAATCTAGGAATATAGCAAACATTTTAGCCTAGCAATAACCACATAGAGTGGTTGGAAAATCTAGTATATAACTAGCTTAACAGATTCAATGCAGTTTCTATATGCTTGAAAACCCAGCTTTTACAAATAAAGTAGTTCATTTGATAAACCTAGCTTTTCATTTGGAAACCAACCAAGCAATATCTCGGTTTTCAAAAAACTTGACCCATAGGTCTTTTCATGCTATGTTATGAATGCATTAAATCACACGTTAAGTAAAACCCAGCAAATTCAAGTAGACTTATTCATCACTTATTACCTAGCCTTTACTTTGTAGTTTTGTTAGTTCTAAGATCTAAGTATCAGGTTCACTTAGGTAAGCACCTCAAGAGATAGAGTTAGTCCTTAGATTCTTTTCCAAGATAACATAGCCCCTAATAAATGTCACATATGCATTGATTGGCACCAACATAAAAATCAAGTTTAATATCATATCATTATTTAATCAGTAACAATTATAACAGGTATCTCTATATGGCTCACTAAATAGCACATGAACTTGAAATCAACTTCAGCTAAGTCAAAAACATCATAGAGCATACAAAGTTACGAGTAGAAACCAACTTGTCCTTGTTGGTGACCCTTCGATATTTATCTTGATGCAGTACTTTATTGTACATATAGATTATAAAATATTGCTAATTTACTAGTCTATATAAGAATTAAATTAGTTAATTTTTAGTTTATTATCTTATGCCTTAAGTATTGGAAGTTTAGAATGGTGATATAATTTCATTTTACCCTTATTACCTTTTGAGCTATTCCTTGAGTCGAGATACCATTATAGTATTTAATTGAAGAAGCTTCTAAGCTACCCTCTGAACATAAGGGTGTTGAAGCTCATAATAGGTTCAACCTCTGAGTCAATCTTTGAGGTTGGTATATCCCTAAGATTCTTCAATAAATACTCTCTAAGCTATGTTCTAAGTTAAGTTACCATTGAAGTTCTTAAACTATAAAGCTTCTAAGTTTCCTACCAAGCCATATTAGAGTTAAGGGTTTAATAAGATTAACCTTTGAATAATCCCTTGAGTTTGATATATACTTAAGATTTCCTATAGATTATCCTCTAAGGTAACTTTTGGGTGCTCATACTCATGTATTTTCACTTCAAGTACCCTTTAAGATACCTTTTAAACCAACCATGTAGTCTACTTAATTCTAGAACATTTGGTAGAATATCCTTTAAGCTATCTCTAAGACTAATATCTTCAAAGTTCTTAAGAATATTCCCTCTAACGTAGTTACTAAGATTCCCTTATTTCACCACTCACTTGCAATTTCGCCATTGATTTAACTTCTAAGTCCATACATAGTAGAATACTTAGCTTTCATTTCCTATGAGTTATCCTCTACTCTTAACCAGATTCTTATGATTAATTAATTTGCTCACTTTTCTCCTAAGTTTGAGCTTAAGAAGTCAATTCAACACTTCATTTAACACTTCACCCCTTCATTGTTCCATAGAATCCTTATCACATACTACATTGCCAATTATACTAATTTTACCCTATATTATTATATTTGACACAACAAGCATAAAGACTAGGAAAATATATAATACATAGCATCCAAACTCCATTAATGTTATGAAAAATATATTATACTCAATAAATTATGATTGTTATATTCTGGTCATGAAAAGTACTAAAATAGTGTAATATATAATATTTTTTGAAAAGTCGATTTTAGGTATGATTTTACTAGAAATTAGCTTAAATTAAGTATTAAATAAAAATAAAATTATAAGATTTGAATTGAATATTTACAAAATAATAAATAAGCTCCATAAATCATTACAAGTCAAATCGATTAAGAAATGTAATTAAAAACCCAATATTCCTTTAACTTGAAAAATAGGGTAAATTATATAAAATAAATTTAATAATTTCTATACGTATATTTTATAAAAATTATTTTTATGTAAATTAAATATACCATATTAGGAATATAACCACAAAAAATTAGCTCAGAATAATATTGTTTGCTATTTTTAAAAATTCATACAAAAATCATTGCAATTAGGCCTATTCTTAAGGAACCAATATAAGCGCTACAAATTTCAAAATTTTGGGTTGATAATCTGATTTTAAATACAAAAATGCGTTGAAAAAACAAATTTCATAAATTTTGAATAGTATTTGATATTTTTAGTAAAAATAGGAACTTACAAGTGAAAATTCGCATGTTTTCAATTCTTTAGTCACCAAAGCTTGGTTGGGTGCCACCACCTATAGGAAATCTCTCTTCCAACATCAAACTTCAACCCCCAAATGGGCACTATATCAGGTCTTCATCTTCTATATTTTCTAATTTTAGCCGTATTTTCCTTAATTTTTCCCAATTTTGATAATTCCTTAAACTAGATTCATTTGAATGTGTCTTATTAACTGCCATCTATCCAAATGGTTGATATTCATCCTACATCAGTTTATATAAAATTTTAGGTAGTGGATTTTATTTTACATTTTTTTTCTAAGTGTCAATTTTCAATAAAATGTATTATATTGTAATAATATTACATTATAGTATATGTCTCATTTTGGACAGCTAGTAAATATTGTTTACCATTACTCCAAAAGTGTACCACATCCATTTACAAAGAAATCAAGGGTATTTGAAATTTTTCTATAATTTTTTATTAATTTATTATGATTTTTAGTAGTTATTTAGTCTATTTAATAATATAAGTATACATCAGGTACATATAATGTGTATGGTATAATTATGTAACTACCTTACATGTTATTTGATTCCTAAAATTATTTTTGTAGGTTAAATTATTTGAACAAAATTATTTGAAAAGTTTGAAATTATTCTAAACACCCTAACTTATGTTGATACCAAATAGTTTAGGTGTGGTTATTTAACTTAACCTATTTCTATAATACCCTTAGTTTTTCAGCCAGATCAATAACCTTTGGATTCAAGCCTCTAAATTTAGAACACCAAGCTATGTTAATCATTCTAATTCAAACTCTATATTAAGGTTTCAAAAGTTAAACAAAATAATTCAAATAAAGTTAATTTCTTAAAATAAGCTATATAAAAAGATTAATTTAAGAAAAACATCAATTTATCGATAAAGCTAATAAATATCGAAAATGTAAAATTTGAATTTTTAGATATAGTAAGATATTAAAGATAAGTTATTTAACTTTTAAAAATGATAAATAAAGTTTAATTATATATAATATACATGTATTTACATATGATATGCATTATATGTATTAAATATATACATATAATAATAAATTATCACAATAAGGAAAATTAATTAAAATAATGAATGGATAAGTCACCAAATGTGGCAGCATAGGGATGACTTGAAAATATGAGTCATCATAAGATTAACAAAGAAGTGACATGATACATCGAAATTACATCTATCAGTTTTAATATAGCGGATATGAATCCAAGTTAATCCCTTAAAGACTTTGAGTACTAATATTAACCTCAGCTCTATTATCTAACCGGAAAATTGTGATGAGTTGAATGAATTAAAAATACTAAAACTAACAAACTAACCTAATTATAAGACTTGATTAAGCAATTTAGAAAGCAATAAAATTAAGAACGACTTCAAGAAGGTAAATAACATATTTAAGAATTATTTCCCCTAGTGTTTAACATGTGATTACTTAAAATATATCTAATTCAATCTCTATTATTCTTGACCGAAGGGATTCACAATTAAAGTCAACACTTTTCTCAAGCATATTAACCCTAATCTTAAATTATTTACCGGAATCTCTTCACTTAGTAATATAATTCAGAATCGCATTAATGCATAATGAATTCCCACACAAGAATAACGTTCTGGAAGACACATGTATCTTATCTCTAGGTACACATGTAATTCTATCCAATTATGTCAAGATCTCATTACATATGTGATTTCTCAATCATCATGCATAACATCATAGATTAATACCCTAGAAATATCAATTAACAATTAAAAAACATAATTGAATCAAGAAAAGATAGAAACTTTATTGAAAATTATCAATCAATCTAATAGTCACATGAAACCCTAGGTTCCATAATCCTAAATACAAGAATTTTAAGTTATCATAATGAAACTAGAAACGAATTGCAACAAAATCAATAAATAAAACATGAAAAACTCCTTTTGTTGATGAAAAATCTTTTCAATCTTGAAGTTGAGTGTTACTTTCGCCTTTTGCTCTTCCTTTTCTTCAAGTCTCTTCTCTTTTGAATGTCTAATCTTCTGTATGAAACCCTAGTAAGTCCTTTTATAATGTATTGTAAGGTTTCCATTTTTATTACCAGACATATCCTGGGACACAATTGTGTCCCCAGGTCATGCAACTTTCTGATCTTGGCATATCTTCTTAGATAGACACAGCCTAGGGACACAGTTGTGTCCCAGACTGTGTAACTTTCTGACCAAAATTTCTATTATCTATGTGACTTCAAAACTTCATAACTCATTCATTTGAACTCCAAATTGAGTGAAACTTGATTCCTTTTCTTCGTTTTCAATCCGAGAACATGTTCAAACCTTGAAATCAAAATTTTACTCAATTAAGTATCAATTTCTTTAAAGAAAACTAAAGATGTAAGGCAAATACTATAAAATCACCATGTGAAATGTATTTAAAATAAGAGTTATCAAACTTCTCCATACTTAAGCATTTGCTTATCCTTAAGTAAATAAATCAAAACAAAAATTTTAGGACAAGAAATGCTAAACAAAATTTCTCACTACCTAGAAAACCGGTAAACAAATACACTTAACCCGAAGAAAGGTAAGAAACTCATTTTCAATTAACTTGCAATAATAAAATCAAGCAATTTCATCCTTAACAATGTCATAATTTCACCTGACCATATTCGAATGCTCTAATAATACTTAATATTAGAGTTCATTAGTTAAATTATGGAAGTCAAAGTTTACCTGACTCATTTAACCAAAGGTTCTTAAACTAGAAATTAGATTTAATATCTCGCCAACTAGGAAAGAGTCATAAAAATTTTTTCTATTTGACTAAAGTGTATATAATTCTCTTTTCCATCTTACCAAGCATCATAATTTAAAACAAACACATTTTACATCCACTTATCCTCTCATCATCCCCTTGGTTCATACTTTTGATGGAAGATTTTTAAATTTACTTTATTGAAGCATAATTGTGTTGGTAGAGGGAAAGAGTCTCACTTTTCTGACGGACTAAGACCGATCCATACCAACTTATCCCTTATATTGATAGTGGGAAAGAACTTTGCTCTTCTGATGGACTAAGGCCGATCCATACCAATTTTTTTTTTCTTCTCATTGGTATTGGCATTGGGACTCAATCTTGCTCTTCTGACGGATCAAGACGAATCCTTACCAATTTTTTTAACTATTCATACACTTGTTATTACTTTTTACCTCCAATCATTATGATTTTTCAGGGGTTTCTCAAATAAGAATTTCATTTGTTTCTTTGCTAAGAATTATAGGGCTTTAAAAATTTCCAAGAGAAAGGTATACATAAAATTAAATTTAAAAATAACCATGTCTAACTCTCAACTAATGATGTTGTTCCAATCTCAAGTCCTAGAGTCCCAAGCTAAATGACTCGTAACTTTTCCCTCCAAAGATTTGACTAATCAATTCTAGTAAAGTATAATAAGATCAATAATGATCAAGATGATATAGTTAATTTGTCCCAACACTTGTTAATTACCTATTGCAAATTAACTTAAAAATTAATTGGGTCAAATGTGAATAATTGGTCTCCTAAATAGTAACAAATTCATATATATCCTTTCCCCACACATAAGAATATACATTGTCCTCAATGTACACTAAGAAAGCACAACAGCAAGATATGAAATAGAAAAAATCATAGGGAAAAAGGAAAGACATGTATTTGAAAAAGAAACTAATACTTCCCTACCATTCGAAAATAATGTGAAGAAATCAAGTTCTCCATCATCCTCATTAGATAGTGCATCTGCCATGGTGTCATCATCGTCTTCTTCACTACCCTCAGCATCCTCTTCACTCCCCCCATCGTCATCTTCCTCACTCTCGCTGTCCTCTTCCTCACTCTCACTGTCCTCATCATTTGCATCCAACTCTTTGATCTTGAGAAATTTTTCCAATTTAGCTTAGCGGATATGAAGTTTATCCACACTTTCTCAGATATAACGAATCTTAGTCATCAAGATATCAAATTTGTCCTCAAAGCTTGCTGAAGAGGTCTATCCTCTAGAGGTGGTTTGAGAGTGTCGACCTTGACGTCCTATTGGTAAAAGGTTCATGAGTCGAAAGGAGTTAAGTCGCATAAGAGTGACTTGAGTAACGAAGGTAAGCAAAGGCCAAACTGTAACCTTAGTCCGCATAGCCTGCATTAGCAAGGTGATGTAGGGGCCACAACAAATATGCCCTTTCTTCCTTGTAGCGGTTGCTTGGTGGTTAGAAAGTTCAGCTAGCTCAATGGCTAGATGGGGTATTTATGAATAACACTATATAAGTAGAGGTAATCCTTATTGGAAACCACACTGGTGCTTTGGCCCCGGCCCATCAATGTATGTGCAAAGAGCCAATGAAGAACACGATATTCAGGTTTGACCAATTGAGAAGCCTTACTCTTTGCTGGGTCATAAGCATCACCAACAGTAATTTCATTCCAAAACTTCCCTGATGTTACTCTACGTGGAAAACAACATGTTAAACGTTGGAACTCTTCTATCTGTGTGAATATATCCTTATAAAGACCAAGATATTTGCCCAATTGAGTGATTGTCATGTAGAGAGGCTGGCCATTCAAAGTGAAATGGAGTTTGTGTTTGGGGCCCATGCCACTAACATTCTCTTTATCGAGTTTATATGTGCATAAGAACTCCAATGTCAGCTCCTTATAAACTAGAGCTTCAAGAGATAAGAATCGCTCCCAAATGGTTCCTTCCAATAGGTCCTCATATCCTTTGTTAGCTCCAATTGGACGAGAATATCTCAATCCAAACAAAGGGTGTCGCTGAATGGCTTGTTCTTAAGTAAATTATAGTGAGTCGACTAGTATTCCTCTTTGAATTGAAGCATTGGGTGCTCTATCGGAGGGAAAGTGGCCAATGGTTCAACAATGGCACCTTCTTGCGTTCAAGATGAGGCGACATACTTGGATTTTCTCCTAACGGTAAACTTTATGCAATTAGCCATTAGCTACCTGAGAAGAAACACCACACCAAATAAAAAACACGCATCTTTGCCACACTTAGTTCAAACTAAGACAGAGTTATAAAGGAGTAAAAGTAAGGAATATTGAAAGAATTCTCATTGGGACATTTAAACAAACATGTAGAGTGCATCCACAAAACTAGTTGGTGTAAAAGAAATGGCTAGCAAATTCATCCAACTAATTATACATTAGACTCATTACATTACAATCAACTTGAAAATAAGGCGTCTCAACAAGTCAAAAACTCTAAATGTCCCAAAATCACTCTCACAATTATAACCCTAACTGGCGTAATCGAATAGTTATCATCGAATTGGTAAATAGAATTCGGGTTTGAGAGATCATAAAGTAATATCTAACCATAAGAGGCATCATAAAGGCATGTAAATCTATCAACATAAGGAAAATGTATGTGTCTATCATGAAAGAATAAAAACTAAGTAAATTCTCAAACAAAATTCATGGACCAATTCACAAAAGACCTAAATTTTGGTTACCTAAGCATGCCTAAATAATGATGAAAACAAAGCATGAATAAGAGAGGGCAGAAAAAAAAATAGAAGAACTTACTTGGATCGAGAAAGTGAGGAGAAGATGAAAGGTGAAATGAATTTGTGTGGGTGTCTGTAAGTGTTTAAGAGGGTGCATGTTTGTTTTGATAATATTGTGCAGTGCATGTACTAAATCGTATGGGTACTGGGCAAACACGGGCTAGGACACGACTGTGTCCTATGCCTATGTAGCTTTCTGTGTTCAGTGCCTTACTTGGTTGAACACGGGCTGGGACATAACCGTATCCCACACACGTGTGACTTTCTGTAGTTGGTACATAAGGCTGGGAGTACACGGGCTGAAACATAACCGTGTCCCACACTCGTGTAACTTTCTATTGGGGGATGCAATGAATGGGCCTGGATGGACACGGGTTGGGACACAGCCGTGTCCTATGCTCGTATAACTTTCTGTCGGAGGATGCATTAAAGGGGCCTGGATGGACACAAGTTGGGACACAACTGTATCCCATGCTCGTGTAACTATCTATTTTTTTTTTAATAGCCTAAATTCATGAATTTAAATATAATAAAGACTAAAAAAAATTAAATTAAATTGAATAGATTAAAGAAGGAATGCTAAGTTATAAAAAATAAAATAAAATAGAATGGACTAGAAGAACTAAAATGCAAATCAAAGAATGTTAAAGCAAAACATAAATAAAAGAAGAGTTTGGCATGGGTTGCCTCCCATGAAGCGCTATAATTAACATCGATAGCTAGATAAGATACGATTGTAGTTCATGATTGTTTTGTCGGGTGGAGGGAAAATTCCTTTTATCCAACATGCTCCAAATTTCCACTCAAGTATAACTTCAATTGTTGCCTATTTACCTTAAATGTGCCTTTCTCCAGGTGTGTAACTTCAATAGTCCCATATGAGAAAACTTGTATAATTGTAGATGGTCCAAACTACCTAGATTTCAACTTACTTGGGAATAAACGAAGGCGAGAATTATACAAAAGGACTTGATTGCCTTCTTTAAATTGTCGACCTTGTTTGATTCGTTGATCGTGGTACTTTTTGGCCCTTTCTTTGTATAATTTGGAGTTCTCATATGCTGTTGCTCGCCATTCCTCTAGCTCATTCAATTGAAGCTTCCTATGAAAACCTGCACACTCAGAATCAACATTAGCACTTTTAATTGCCCAATAAGCCTTATGTTCAATCTCGATCGGTAAATAACAAGCCTTCCCATATACAAGTCGGTAAGGTGTGGTCCCTAGTGGGGTTTTGTAAGCGATTCTGTGTACCCATAAAGTATCTTCCAACTTTTCTAACCAATCTCTCCTATGATATTCTACAGTCTTTTCAAGAATTCGCTTAAGATCACGATTAGCGACTTCCACTTCGCCACTACTTTGGGGGTGGTATGGGGTGGCTATTCTATGTGTGACGTCATAACGTTTCAACACTTGGTCGAGTTAGGCATTACAAAAGTGTGTTCCCCTATCACTTATAATTGTCCTAAGGGTACCAAATTGAAAAAATAGGCCTTTCAAGAATTTTTTTACTACCCTAGGATCATTAGTAGGTAGGGCTTTAACTTCTACCCACTTAGAGACGTAGTCAATAGCCACTTAGAATCGGATAAGGAATGAGTAAGATACGATCAATTGAAGTTTAAAGACACGATAATAAAAGCTTATAAGAGTTTGGGTTCAACCCATACTTGATTTGAAAATTGTGTTATATTTTTATTTGCATGATAAGTAAGGAAGGATCATATCATGAAGTTTAGGAGTTTGCGCTATCACTAAGTCTAGGTAAGTAGATTTAACCCATTTAGGAGTTTGCACTATCACTAAGTCTAGGTAAGTAGATTTAACCCATTCTTGGGGTAAATATATTGCTACTCATAACAATGCGTGTTATTTGATGCTGTATTAATTGATACTATGTTGATTGAATATCCTATCTTAGGGGTAAACTGATATGCTACTATAATAGATGCTGATGTGGTCATTTCTAGTGACAGTAACTGTATCTTGATTGAACTGTTATGCTATTATGATGGGTGTTGATGTGATGTTTACAAATGATTATACTAACTCGGAGAGTTGAGGGATTGCTAACTCGATCTTTTATGTGTTTACCTAAGTGAACCTTAAGTGAGATGCTAGATTTTCATTGGGGAGAGTTTGAAAACTAGAATCAAATAACTAGGTTAAATAAAACTTAAAGATTGATTGTGTTGATTGATATTCCTAAATTGCACATGGCATGGCACGGCATGGCATTGTACAGCACAAAAAGGGACCTATAGGTTAGAATTTTAGAATGAGGCTTCCAACTAATCAAGGAAAAATTATGGCTTTATGAACTTAGTTTTTGGAAGCATATAGATTTACATTGCCTGAACATCTTGACTATTTTGATAGTTAGATTTGGTAAACTATGGTGTATAGTCTAAGTTGGCCTTATTGCCTTATTGCCTCTTTGATTTTGTGAACTACAATATGTAGTTTAATTTTGTAAAACAAAGTTGAAGGTCCTACTCCTAAGCAGCTCCTTATTGCCCTTGTTGATATTGGTAGACTACTACAGTGTGTAGTCCAATTTGGTCGAGGTCCTATTCCTAGACAGCTCCTTATTACCCATAGGTTCTTGGACATTGTATTTAGATGCCTAGTTATGTCGATTAATTAGGTAAAAATCGGAAGGGCATAGGATATCAGTATTGATGCATGCCACATGAATAAGCGTAGCATGTTGCTTTGCTATCAATAAATGCCTGGTTGGGCAAATGCATATGTGAAGTTGAACCTATGGATTATGATTGAAATGTTTCAGTCGTGATATGTGATGTCATTTATATTGTGTTGTTTGTTATCTACTCTCACTTAGCTTCAGTAGTTAAGGGCATAAAATATTTTATCTATAGGTTAACACCATTGTGAAGGGCTTAACACTAGGGAGAATGAATATTAAAAGCATTAGTCAGAGTTAACGACTTTTGTATGGAACATGTACTAAGTTGGGAATCCTACTATTGTGAAGATGACAAAAGAAAAAGTTGGTTCATGTTTTGATGTAAATATTATGTTATATGCATAAGTTGTAATTGAATATCCAGTTGAACTCCATGTAAACGAAGTTGTCTTTTATTCAATGAGTATGTTAAGTTAAGTTTTCAATAGGTATTCCTGTATGCTGGTGCATTCTGTGCTAAACTGAGATGTGGCAATTTCTTAAGCTTCTCTTATTAACTTTACTTTATTGCTTGCGTTCATTATGCTTCTTATGTCCTAAGTGTAGTAGAAGTGATCTACCACTATAAGTCTCAGGTAGGAGGTCAAAGACTGGGCTCACACTTCACCTATACCAAAAACTAACGATGCTATGTATATTACTTCTTTGTTTTTATCAGAGGGCATAAAGCTACATGAAGTGCCCTAATTTAAGTGTTAAATAAAGATTTTAAGTATCTAAGCCATTTTGGAAAGACCTTGTGGAAACTATTAGGGACCAAGCTATTATATAGTACATTATGCCATCCATAGAGAAATGGTCAAATCGAGGTCATCAACTAGACGTTTTAGTCTTTGCTTCGAGTCGTTATAAGGAGGAACTTATCAGATTGGGACTTATGCTTACCCATTATTAAATTTGCAAACAATAGACCAATATAATGTATCATTAGAAAGTCCCCATTCGAGATCGTCTATAAGTTAAATCCTAACCTCCTTCTTAACCAAGCATCTTTGTACAGCTGAAGTGAAGACCTTGATCCTATAAACCGTTCTGAAGCCTTAAAGAAGATACTTTAGAAGGTGATTGAGCATCTTACTTGAGCTACCACTGAGCTTGAGTAAAAGGGCTAAGGAAGAGAGGTTAAAGAGTTCTAGGCTAGTGAATTAGTGTAGATTCACTTGAACAAAGATTGGTTCTTAAGTTTGAGTAGAAAGGCTAAGGAAGTTGATGTTCTTTTGGCTAAGAATGATGAGGAATGTGCATGTAGTGCTAAAGAGGTGTATGATCTAAAAGAAGGCCAATAGCTGAGTTGAATAGGGTTAGTACATGCTCTTACCTACTCCAAACAAATCGTAGTCCAAACTAAGCATATACTTCATTTTTTGGTTTGCGAAACTAGCTTTACCATAAGAAAGATTCCATCATCGTCATGGTAATAAGTTTAACAAGATGGCACACTTCACTTGGTGACAAAAAAAACTAATGATGCTATGCATTTACTTCTTTGTTTTCATAGGAGGTTGTGAAGATTCATATAATGGCCTAGTTAGTGTCCAATAGAGTTCCTAAGTCTTTGAGCCATTTATAAAAGAGCTTATGGAAATGATTGGAAAACAAGCTATTATACAGTACATCATGCTATCCACCAATAGATGGTTAGACCAAGGTTGTTAACTAGATGCTTGGATCTCTACTTTGAGTTGTTATAGGGAGGAACTTTTCAAACTAGGACTTGTGCCTATCCATCATCAAGTTTGCATATAACAAATTGGTACACTAGAAATCTTAGTTTGAGATTATCTATATGTTTAACCCTAATCTCCCTCTCCATCAGGTTCCCTTACCCAACCGAAGTGAAGACCCTGTTGCTATAAATCGATTTAAGGCCTTAAAGAAGATACATTAGAAGGTGACTAAACATCTCGCTTGAGTGGGTGCTGAGCTTAAGCAAAAAGGCTAAGGAAGAAAGCTTAAAGAGTTCTGACCTGATGACCTAGTAGAGACTTACTTAAGCAAAGACTAGTTCCCGAGCTTAGGTACGAACAAGTTATTACCATGAATAGATTTTCCTTTCATAATGCTTAAGAAGGTTAATTGGAATGCTTATAAGATCAACTTGTTAGATGGATATGAAGCTTTTAATTCCTTTAATGTTACTGAATTAAGTTTATATGTCCCTAAGAATGTGCAAAAATGAAGCCTAATCAAATTTGATCCTATGTCCTTTATAGTATGGATGGGACGATAGGAGTTAACTTCATAGACTACTCACATGATCCTAAGCTTGAGGTCTTACTGCTATGGTTCACTAAGCCCTCCTTCAACAGCTCATTGGAGAAGAGGCTTGGATCTTGAAGTCTTCAAGTTACATAAGTGCCCAAACTTTTATTAGGACTACATTATATCTTAGCTAGAAGAGACCAGCCCCTTAACCAACCTAAACAATTTGGTAAGTCATACCAATAACTTAGCCAAAGTGTTTCTAAGCTCCCTATGTGGTCATCTAAGTTGTTTGGAGACATCCTACCTGTAGCCTAACCATACAAATTCCTTTATTTAGTGTTTAAAAAGTAAGCATCCATCCGTTGGCACATGCTTCAATGTTGTCTAATGTTTTACTCTTTGTAGGTGTACATTCCTTTTGTTGTTTATCAGTTTTGTCCTCTTATAATATTCATATAATGTAAAGTAAGCTGTTTTAAGTTAGGGATCTTTTTTGGTCTTTGTGCTAACCTAATATGTAACTGTAATTGGGGAATATAAATACCCCTTTTTGGTAAATTTGCACCATCAGTTGATTGCACATTGTATTTTTTGCCAATTTGTTCTTGCACATAGCTTAGCTAACTAAGTTCAAGTTTACTTATCTAACCTTTAAGCAAGGTTAGTGTTAAGTGACTCTAGGTTAGTATTTGTATATCATATCCATAGTTGTTAAAATCATGATTTTACCTATGTGATTTTATGAGTTTACAATTTTATGACTTTTTCATATTAACTCATGTATAATTTTGTTTTTTCATAGAAACTTACATTTTTTACTAAGTTTACATGTAAATTCAATAGAAACTTATGTTTTTTTTATTAAGTACATATCTGAGTTAGGCTAAAAAGTGAAAAAATACAACTAAGCTTTTATAAACCATCAACTATTATGGCATTATATCATCTTTCTTATCCAATTTTAATAGTCCCTTATTTTATTTTTATAGCTTTCATCCCAGTTTTAGCTCCAATAGCAAAGATTATTAGGAAAACTATCTTTAATTCATTACTTTTTCAAGAAAAAAGGGAAAAAGTTTAGTTTCAATTTTGTTTATCCTTCTTCTATACATGCTAAATTATATCATATTAAGAATTTTTTTATGAGAAAAGAACTTAATCTATTCATTTCTTTATTCCTATCATATATTTTAAGTTTTGAATAATTACTATAAGCGCATCTACAGTTTTTTAAAGCTATCTTACATATGTTGTAAAGACTTATGTTTCTACATTTCGATTTTTATGTTCCAATTCTATTAACCTTCTAGTGATTCTAAATAAAATTGCCAGTTTGACAACCTTGGTCATATTAGATATTAGTTTAGATCTGTGTGCAATTCTTATGGTGTGTCATATCTACGAGACTAGTATGCAAGTTTCATTTGACTTCCATTACAATTTTAGGCCATAAGTTAGTTCTAACCCATCCCTTAAGACCTGTGTGGTGTTGCTTGTGTTCATCTGCCATAGCACATCAAGGACCTTAGGCTCAAGATTTCATGAGTGGTCTATAGAGTTAGTTCCTATCAACTTAGTTAGACGTATAGTTTCAGTTTCGTCATTCCCTCATTGATAAGAATATTGATTAGCTTGACAAGTACATTAAAATACTATCTAAACTGAAGAAGTTGGTGAAGAGAGAGTGACCTTACCAACAAGTTCAGCATTGATTTATCTCCATTATTTAGGAGATCCAAGATGAGGTGTTACCCTCTTATATCTACATCCCAGTTATGGAATTTTATGATAGGACTACTAACCTTGATGACCATCCAACTTATTTCAAGAAGATCTTTGAGTTGGAAAGTGATGCATCAAGTGTAATATAGGTATTGTGTTAATGTAAGAGGGCTAACTTATGGCTTACTACAGCTATGAGCTTAAAGGAGTTGTATTAAACTACTAAGCATATGTTAAAGAGTTTTATCCTCTTATGGAGCACTCATTGTCTGGCAATATTACTTATTTCCTAGAAAATTATCATATACATTGACTATGAGTCACTAAGGTACTTGAAGAACCAATTGAAGTTGTCTAGGAGGCAAGCAAAATCGATTAAATTTATGGAAGAATTCTCTTATGTAATCAAGTATAAGAAAGGGAAGGCAAACATCGTCGCTATTGCACTATCATGTTGACATACTCTCTTGTTTGACCTTTACACTTGATTGTTAAGATTTTATGTTGTTATAGAGTAGTATGTTCAAGATATACAGTTTGCTTCCATTATGGCCTATTGTAATAGGCGAATTACTGTTGATGGATATTTTATGGTAGATGTCTTCATATAAACTTTATATTTTAACTTATTCCATTAGAGCACTTTTAGTATGGGAAGCTCATGGTGGAAGACTGTTATGTCATTGTAATGAAAATTGGGCATATGAATTGTTGAAGGCTAATTCTATTGATCGAAGATGATGGGGGATGTTCATAAAGTAGTGGAGAGACATGTAGCATGTAAGAAAGATAAGGGCTGAGTCGAATAAGGAAAGTACATGCCATTTCTAATTGTTAATAAGCATTGGGCCGACCTTCACACGGACTTTATCTTAGGCTTACCTAAAACTGTCTAGGAAAAGATTCCAAGTTATGTCCAATAGATTTGGTAAGATGGCACACTTCCTCTCATTCCATAAAAGTAAAATTGATGCTATGCATGTTGCTAATCTTTTGTTGTAAGTCGTAAGGTTGGATGGAGTTCCTCAAAGCATTGTGTTGGATTGTAGTCTAAAGTTTGTAAGTTATGCTTAAAGACATTATAGCCTTAGGCACCAACTTATGTTCACTATTTCATGTCATCTATAGAGTAATAAATAGATGAAGGTTATCATCAATCCTTGCATTGAGAAATGGTGGGCAAGAATCTTAATGGTCAAGACTTATGCTTGCCTATAGTAGAGTTTGCTTATAACAAATTGGCATACAGTACCATAGATAAGTCCCTATTTTTAAGGTCATGCACAAATGTAATCATAATGTGCCATTAGACTAACTCCCGATATCGAGCTCATATTAAGAAGATGAGGATGAAGTTGACAAGGCTTGAGAACTTTAAAAAATCCATAACAAGGTCATTGCTAAGCTTCAATAGCAAGGCGAAGGAAGACTTATTGTACAATTTTAGCCTAGTGATCTTGAGTACATTTATGAAAGACATATAGTACATACTATAGGCATATTTAAACATATTGAAACATACTTTGGGCATGGAAAGTACGAAATCACAAAAATATGTGCATGGGAATTGAAATAAGCAAGGATGAGTTCATCTTTCATAAGCATATCAAACATTAAAAATAATGTGATAGAGCTACTTAAACATGTTTCTAAGACCAAATATTCCATTAGAAGCTTGTTAGTTCATCAAAGAGCTCATCATTAGCAAAAATCATTACCTTGGGATTCATTTTACGTGATCATTCACAATTCTCTTCTTAGAGTGCAAAACTAATCCTTACTAAAGGGTTTCATAAAAATATTGGCTATTTGATTGTTTATGTCAACAAATTCTAAGCATACATAATTATTTTGAACATAATCACAAATAAAGTAATGCTTGATATCAATATGCTTAGTTTTTTAGTATTAGATTAGGTTTTTAGTTAAGCTTATTACACTAGTGTTATCTAATTAAATTAGGCAAACTTTAAATCATAATCATGCAAGGTTTACTTCATTCAAAGAATTTAAGCACAATAACTATTAACAGCTACATATTTGGCTTCGATGGTTGATAGTACTGTAGATTCTATTTCTTTGTGTGTTAAGATAATAATGAAATGCCAAGAAGGTGATGTGTTACTTTTGCCTTTTTGATCGAATTTGAAACTAGAAAAGTTGGCATCGTAATATCATATAAGGTCAAAAGCAACAAATTTAGGATAACCCAAGTCAATTTCAATAGTGCCCACAATATGTTGAAGATGCATTTTACTATACTTAAGTAAGATTATAATCATATGCATAGATACATTGCAAAAATGATGTCGAGTCTAGAAGTGCTTAAGTATAATAAGCTAACTATCATGCCTTTATATGGCTTTTCTTAAGTCGGTTTACCACTTTTATCTTTATCAAGATCAAGTGCGGTGTAGGCCTAACCTTGGAATTTTCCATTTTAAATTGTTTTAAGAGTGCTCTTATACACTTAGCTTGGTTGATAAAGGTTCCTCAATCGATTTGCTTGACTTGGAGACTTAAGAAATAATTTTTCTCCCATCATACTCAGTTTAAATTCTCTTTTTAGAGACTTTATAAACTCATCCACTTAATTTATGCTCGTATCTCTAAACATAGTGTTATCTATATAAATTTTAAAAATCAACATATCTAACTTATATTACTTGGTAAACAATGTTGCATCTAGATTCCCTCTCAAAAAGCTATTGTTTACAAAGAAGCTACTTAGTCTTTCATACATGCTTAGCAAATCTTAGCTTTATGAAAATTGATTTTCGGTAAGCTTAAGGTCTTTTTAAATAAAATTTGAAACAATTTCCATGTTATCATGTTCTAACTTTCTATACCACTAAGTATCATTAATTTGAACACATTGACAAGTTTTACCATTACTAGTAAAATTGTCAAAGTTGATTTCATAAAT
This sequence comes from Lumnitzera racemosa, assembly GCA_024138005.1. Classification (NCBI taxonomy): domain Eukaryota; kingdom Viridiplantae; phylum Streptophyta; class Magnoliopsida; order Myrtales; family Combretaceae; genus Lumnitzera; species Lumnitzera racemosa. Next base: position 51,108,376 of record JAMXBC010000007.1, read on the forward strand.
GCTTTCTCGTCCATATCCCTTAAAACAAACTTAGTTATTATCAATTATTTCAGTAAAACACTTACATTATGTTTGGATTGAAGGAAAAAAAAAAACGGAAGGAATTATATGGAAAAGATTACCTCTCCTTGTTTAGAAAAGCATGGAAAGGTAAAGGGAATGGGTACAAGAGGGGAACATTTCCTTTCATCCCATGATAACCATTCCTTCCACTTGTTAAGAGGATTGGAAGGAATTTTAGAGTTTTATACAAATATGGGTCATTTTCTGAAAAATAATACAAAAAAAGGCCCTATGAGAAAAATATTATGAGAATCGCATGCACCTTCACTTTTTCCTAATTTGTACACTATTAAGAATGACAAAGAAAGCATGCGCACTGTATGTGCCTTCAGTGTAATTCTTAATACACTAATGTGCCTTCAATATACTAAAGGCACAATTAGTGCTTACACCTTCCAAGTACCATATATATATACCTAAATTCATATGGCCTAACCTCATTTTCATCTCACTAAAAATTTGAAACTTCTAAAATGTAAAGGAAACATGAGGAAACACAACGTTAAAGTACCCATCCATTTTTTTATGTTGGTATACATCTAAAGTAGGTAACAATTCATAATTTATATTCATGAATTTTGTTTTTTCATTTTAGTAATAATCCATACTACATGCATTTTTTTTTTGTTTAGAAAAAAAAATGTTGATGTATTACATATACTGAGTAGTCATGGATGCATCGTAAGTTATCAAATTTATTGATATTTCATGAAAATTTCTTATATTTTGTCTATATTAAATCATTTTAGTGGTTTGATAGATAAGTTGTATAAATGTGGTTATGGAAAATTTTAGTATGTGTATTGTAATTGTTATATATATATATTTTTTGGGCACTTGTAATGTATTGGATTTAATTAATGAGTTGAAGTTAGGTAGTATGTTATGTAGTTTAAGGAGATGATATTATGCATTTTGTTAAGTTATCACTCAGTATGTAGATGAAGTGTTTTATGTCCTCTAAATCTTTGGTTTAAGGTGGCATTACTAAGATGGAAATGGCAGATTATGGAAACCATGGTGGAGAGCAGGGACCACATGCAAAAGTGGATATGTCGGCTCTTCGTGCACCACCTAAGGGTAGAGCCTAAGTTAAAGGAGGTAGGGCTCGATCTTAACGTGGTCGAAGAGAACTCGATGACATTATACTACCATACGAGTGCCATTCCATAGACCTCAATGTAGGATATTGTACATACCTTGGATTAAGAGTTGCTTCCCCCTCAGGAGCCAAATTTAGCTCTAGGGTTAGATCTAGCTCTTACATGACTCTCATGTTCTAGTGTTAGCTAGATCTCACTATTGCATCAGTACCTTGAAAGTGGCATTCTACTCACACGCAATCTTCTATGGGGATGGCATCACTCAATTGCAACCGGCTCCTCTTGTTACGAACTGAGGACGGCCTAGTCATGGCAGACACCGTATACTATATGAAGAACCCCTGATTGGTTACCCTTCCAATTAAGAACTCTTCACATAATATATAAGGCTCTACAACCACTAGTTTCCTAAGAACATATAGATTCACATGATATCTTCACATAAACATAGTTATATAAAATTTAAACTATAAAGCTTACAATATATAGTAATTTAGTATATCTAAGTCTATAATACTACTAAAAAAAAAAATACATGAGTAAAAGTCTACATAAACTATTCTCTCTCAATACACAAGACAGCTCGCTCTTGCCCAAGTCCCCAAGCTAACCTGTGGCATCCTTTGGCCAGCTTCTACGAATAGGCTATCTTGCAGCAAAAGTCTAAAGGAGTGTAAGCTTAAGTTTAGTAAGCAAAACCCTCAGCCATATCATAAGCAAGTTATAAATACATTATATTCACGCATATGAATAAATGATCAAACAGAATGCCAAACAATATGTATAATTAACTAGTTCATATACTTAACTCAGATTTAAAGCCCTCCAAAGTCAGGGTTGGAGTATACACGGCACCAATCGGATCCGGATATTATACTAGAACTTACTTGACAATGGAACTCCATGTTCCATACTTAAATCAAATAATTCTTTTATTTTCATAAAAACCAAGTTTTAGTATATTCATGAGTAAGCCCCCATAGTCCACACTCACCCTTAAACGGAGGCCTCTAGACTCAATCCTTAGCCAGGTGGTTGGCGCCTCTAACGCCTAGTGTTCCCGTTGGCAAGGGTAAGGTCATTTTGTACGAGTGCATTGTACAGAACCAATAAATTAATAATAACAACCCCCGAATGGCCTCTTTTTACCTCTGTGTGATGTGACGGTGGGAATTGTGTTTATGCGATGCATGTTCCAGTTTCTTTCTATAAGCCGAGTATAGTTAAGTTCAAATTATGCTGTGACCATCCAATAGTACACACAATCATTTTCTATACTACCATGCAACAAACAAAAGCATTATCTGTACTTAAGGTAAATTCACAACTCAACACACAATATCATATACAAGAGTTTCCCAAACCCCACATAGTAGTTAATTAACAATAATATTTAAGTCTACTATCTATAATCAGAAGCAAGTATGGAATCATAGGGTAAATATTCACTCAGCCATGGTGACTTGCCCTAATCGTAGTAATAGATCGAGAGATCCTCACTCACCTCAGGATCACTTGATCATTACGATATGATAACGCTAGTAAGTAATTGAATTAACTAATAATTCTAAATATCTATTTACCTAATTAGACTTTATCATTAATCGTATGTAACTTTTTCTTTTGATTTATGATATTTATGAATTTAGTCGTTTTTCATCGTTTTTAGGCGTACGTTCACACAGTGATGTCCGTTTTGAATGTTAAGACCTATGTTTTATGATATGGACTAAATTTATAGAAATTTTAGCTATGGAAACTTAATTACTCTTATTACTTATATTTATATCTTTTGTTTATACTTAATGGTTTAGTTAACCCTAAAATTCTTATACTTAGAGGATTTTACTTTGCTATTACTAATTTATATACTTAATTAAGTATAATCCAATTTAGGAAGTGTATTAGGGTTTACTAATTTATGTATCTAATTATTATACACTCTTCTTATTTCTTATTTCATATGCTTATGTCATTGCTTACTTCATCATTTGATTACATATGCCTTATCTCATGATTATGTAATATCTAAAAAGCTTATATACACTTTACTTAAACTATTATGTACATATACCTTTACCATACTTTTATGTATATTAGTATACTTATACATATGCTTATACTTATATCATATTTATACTTGTATACATACTCTTATACCTATACCGTCATATACGTATTTTTGTATAATTTCGTATGCTTAATTTTTCTCTTAAAAAAACTTCCTAATTTCATTCTTTTGTGTTTTTAAGTGTGTATTTAGTATAGTATTGGTATGTATAGTTAGGATTTGTCTTAGTTTAGGTTATGTACATAGTAAATACTCATGTACAAAGATCCCCATACTTGTATTATTCTAGTATATCCTTATGTACATATACTTAAGGGCATAGACACATGTATTCCTTTCCTCTTCATCATGATTCCTATTCTTCTATACTTAAAGATGGAAACTTTATGTCCTATTCTACAAGATCACACATAACATATATCTACTTATCTAATCTACCTAATTACCCAACTAATGAGTAATATAAAGCAACATAAAGTAACATGATCATATACCTTAATTTGTGTTTGAATTATGGAGACAAAGAGGAAAGTTTTGAAAGTGAAAGGGGAGAGGAAGTATTATGGCAACGGAGGTAGGGTTTAATTTGATTCTTTTTGTTTTGTTTTGGTTACGAAAGGAAGAAAATGGTGGGGTCTAGAAGGAAATGGGTGGATGACAATTAAGGAGGAGGTAGGAAAAGAAAAACTAAAAGAAAAGAAATCATTAGATGGTTAGATATTTTTCTTATGCATTAGTGTCTTTTGTTGACTTTTCTAATTGTTGACTTTAGTTAACATGTGTGACTTAGTCAACCTTTTGACCTTGGTCAACATGTATTGACTTGGTTAACTTTTCTTAAGCATATGCCATTTTGTACACATAATATAGTAATTAAGAGAAATTAAGGGAAAATTAAGGAAATGAAAGGAAATGAGGTATTTGGTGAATTGATTAGTAAAAATAGATGATGAGATTTTACCTTAGGAATTGATAGCCTATATACATCATTTGGTACATTACTTGGTATAAATAGTATGAAAGGTACTAAATAGGGTATTAAGGTTAACTATATTTAGCCTAAGCTTCAACTATACCCCTAACCTTATGTAATATTATCTTAATCATATACTTAAGAGATAAATGTAATATATGATTCATTATCTTAGTTTCTAAAGGATTACTTGAGGATTCAAAATATATATACATGATTAAAAGTCATCTTTAACCTTTTACTGATGATTTGGCAAAATATGAGGGTTATATTATCAATTAGGGTTTTAGGGTATATTATGATGAATTAGTGCACATGTGTCTTTAAGGTGATCATTTGAGGGTTTCTATTACTTTTTAATGAAATCTTTAGTGTTTACATACATTTAAGGTAGAAAAGTTTCTTATGCGATTGATTAGTTCTTTTAGGGTTTTCTCTTTCATTAGCCTTGTCAACTTCTAAATTGTCTAACATAGTTAAGTCTATTTCAAAAGTTAGATTGAAAATTTTAGGGGTTTACATCCTCTAATCGACCTAGCCCCTTTAGTTAATCCAGTCCCTCCTAGGGATCTTGACAATCTACCATTTCAGCCTATATAGTCATAGGATGGCTGGATGCATTCACTTGTATCTTGTGTTGTCAAGACCTTCACACGACATAGGCAAAAGTAGATATGTTTTACCATTTTTTCTTTTTTACCATTGTATTAACATTAAGACATGACAATTTTTGTATATATACTTATTATTCAAATTGCAGTTTAGCTTATATCAAAGGTTACAGTTTGTAGCACGCTTTTCTTGTCATAGGATTACAATTTTCGATTATTTTTTACTGTAATCAACTACTATGGTAAACAAATGACCATTCCATATGCTAAGTTTCGTTGTTGTGCATACCAACTTTGTTGAGGTGTCCTATCGACTATTATTTTATGCAATCAACTTTTATGGTAAACTTATCATTCGGCTTATATTGTGCGAGTAGAAGTAAATGTTTTAATTTGGATGCACCTTGTAGATAGGGAACATGTTGAAAGCACATTTACTGCATACGCTTTCAATACAAATGAAAAGTACTAAAGGCACATACAGTACATGTGCTGTCAAGACCCTATAGGGGACCTAGAAGGATTGCCTAAATTTTTCATATCATATGTACACCCATGATAAGAAAACCACCTTGCAAGATAAAGATTGTAAGATTCAAAATAATTAATTACTAAGGTTTTGATTTTTTATTAATTAAATTACTGTAAAATATAAATATTTATCGATATCCGATATTCTATTGTCCCATAGAACCATACAAAATCGGTATCCCTTATCAAATAATAAGATAGGGTAAATCAACCTTGCAATTTGCAAGAAATGCTAAATTATACAAATGCTTAATATATAAATATTTTCTACAAAAGATATTTTTGTATTAGCTATATACTTATCTACTGACTCTATCATTATCAAACTTATCCCTAATTAACACTTAATACTCAGAATTTGTCTCAATCCTAACATAAATGAACTTACAAAAGAAATTATGAGGGAATGAGCAAACCATAGTTTAGTGAGTTTGCTCCTCACTACTATCATTTAAGTAAGTTATCAAACATTATTAGCATGCATGCAAACTATTTACATACGAAATGAATGTAAGCAGCACATTTATGGGAGTCCGAAACTATGGAAGGTGTAGAATTACGTCATCAACACTTCAATTATCCCATGTACTTATCTATATAAGGTACTTCACCTTAGCTACATGAGGCTGCCTAAGGCTATCACCCCTTCAAGCGACACTCTACTATTACTCTAGTCAAGAAAGAAATACCAATCTAAATAGGTGGACCCTAACTAAGGGCATCCACAATCCAAGGCCCTTCAGGTACAACTAAGTGAGTCCTCTTGCTATCAACATATATTCAAGGTCTCATGGGCACAAATGCGAGTCTTCTTACAATTTAAATCTATCCAAGGCCCTACGGGTATGATAAAGCGAGTCTACTTACTATCAATTGGAGATCCCATGTTAACTTTGCTTTTAACAATAAAAATATCATTTACAGGCACTACGAGCCCTTATAGAAATCATATAAAAATTGTGTTTAAGATTAGAAAAATGTTTTCTAAAAATACTTCTCTTAAAATTTTGCAAAGCTAGCACTCTCCATCGATACATCAGTTAAGTCACAGACATGTGATTAATATAACCGGTTACTTTGGTAAGATATTTATATTTATCAGTTTAAGAAAGTGATCATATGGATGATAGTAAACAAGAAAAATAGTCATTTAGACAAACAAGCAATAACAACCAGTAAAACATCACACAAATAACACGTACAAGCAGATAACAGGTCATTAGAACTCTTTCTCCTAGATTAATGCTCATGTTCCAAGTCTTTGGAGTTTCCAAAACTTGACAATTGAGTATCTATAAAATAATAAGACTTATAAGTATTTATAAGAGTTAAATTCCTAAGATAACTAAATATCTATAACAGTTTGATTAATTTCTCACTATATCCCAAGTATGGTATTTATTAAGCCAAATAGAAGATATACTTGTACATTTATAGATTAGGGTACCTTATGTATTTATTTATTTAATTATTTTTAAAATTATTTTACAATTTTCGATTTAATTAAATAATTTACATACATTGTTGATACGACATGATTTTGGTTGTCCACATTGCAATTTATTGATTTTGTTTTGTTATTATTATTATTATTTCTTAAATTTTGTATCCTTGTTACATATATTTATACGATATTATAATTAATTAATTATAATATATGTGGGCTTTATATGATTTTATGGGTTTCGACCCATTATATATGTATACATATGTATATCTATTTCTTTATGTTATTTTAAATAAATATATTACAAATATGTGTGTTTTTATATACAAATGCTTAGGTACCTACATATTCTTAATTATTTTATTATACCTAATAATTTATTATATGTACTTATACTTAGTTATATTATTATATTATTGTATCTACTCATACACATGCATATATATATATGTATCTATTTTATTATGTTATATTAATTAAACATACTATAAATATGTATACACTTGCATTTATATATATATATATATATACTTACATAAGTATTTTATTTTATTATATATATTTAAGTATATATGTATACTTAGTATATTAATATATGTACTTATACCCGTATGCATATGTATACTATACTATTATTATATGTATTTATATACATGTACATATACTTATATACATATTTATACGTAATTTCATATGTACTCTTATACATATATATATTTATATGTATATTTATATTTTCTTAATGTATTCTTAAAGAATTTCCAATATACTACGTATATACATACATATAGACTTTTGGTTTTGTATTTATTTAGATAAATACTTAATATTTCCTTTTTGTAAGTTTATGTACACATTATAAATGCATATATAGCAGTGCATATATGTGTATTTTTTTATGTACTACTTCTCTTTTTCTCTTATTTACTCCCTTATATGCATATGTATATTATGTATTCATATATATACATATGCCGTACATATACTTGTATATATGGACATATGTCCACTAATTTTACAATATATTCATTTATACAAGTATGTATCCATATGTATAACATGTATACACATGCAAACATAATTTCTAAAAGAATTAAACTATACATTCAAAATCTAATAAATACATATATTGTTTCTAGTGAAACATCTCAAAATATATACTTAATACACATCAAAGCAAAGTAATACATCAAATATAATATATACAATAATACATCAAGGAATAATTTACATAAAGGAATTAATACTAATAATAAATAAAGAATACAAAATTACTTAGCTTGATATATTCTTGAAAGAAAGTCTCCTTTTTCTCCCTCCTTTAAGTGTTGTTGTGATGTAGAGTAGTAGGTAAAATTGTGTGTGGAATTTAGGTAAAAGAAAGTGGAGAGAAGTGAGAGAAAAAGAAATTTAAGAGATGGAAAATGGGGATCAATTTTCGGTCCAAGAAGAGGGACGGTATGTATGATTTTCATGCATTTATTTAAGATGATTCAAAAAGTTTAATGATGTTTCTAGATCCCACAAGTGGCTTACAGCAATAAGGGGAGAGGAGAGAGAAAAAGAAAGAGAAAAGAAAAGGAAAAGAAATGGACATTAAATACATTAAAAAGGACATTTTGACTTTTGGTCGAAATTAAAATATTAATAAAATAAACATATTATGTACATGTAATATTTGCAATTTAGAAAGGAAAAAGAAGATACAAAGGAAAATTAATGAAGTAGAGTTAAATAAGTAAAATAAGGAAATAATTAAATAAAATAAAATTTGGATTTTACTCTAATTATTTATAATATTATAAATAATATTAATAATAATATATATTCAACTTATAAAGAAGATTATAAGATGTATACTTTATATTAATTATATAACACATAAACAACAAATTAATACTAAAATTAGACTTAGATAATTTATTTAATATATACTAATTTATAAGTATATATATTTATACTTATTTAATAATATTACCATATTTATAAATAAATTTGGTACTCTTATACTTATTAGTATTTAAAAGTTATCTCTATTCTTTTGTTAGCGATTGGCATATCATTTAGTTATTTGGCTTAATTTACTTATTAGTATTTAGAAGTTTAAAGTTTTGGTTTTAAGGTTTTGATCAAGTTTAAGTTCTATTTCTTACATATACAAGCATATAGAATTAGGGTTTTCATATGTGATTAAGGTTTTTATCAAGTTCGGGGCTAATCTCTTATAATTACACATGTTTAGGGTTTAAAATTTTCGTATACAATTAGAGTTTTGATTAATAAGTTTGGGTTTTCATTTTTGTTTTAAGTTTCACATTGAAAATTTTAATTGATTTTTAAACTTAGAGGCTCTATTAACTTAGGGAGATCATCTACAGCACACAAGTTTAATTCTATACTCAGAAGGCTAAATTGTGGGGTTTACATGCGCCTTGACTTTGCCATATTTTTACAGCAAAGGCATGTACATGTGCCTTCGTTTAAAAATTAAGAAAAATTCACTATACCATAAATTATAATATTTTTCTCATAGGGTCCTTTTTTGTATTATTTTTCAGAAAAAGATCCATATTCGTATAGAACTTAGAATTTCAACAAAGGTTATAATAAACTTTTGATGAAAAGATATTTTATGATTTTGAAGACTTGTTTATGGTATTTTAATGAGTTTTAAAAATATTTACTTAACTTTCTCTCTATATTCATTCCTTGTTTATCTAAACAAGTATATTCCTTCATTTTCTTTCCTTCCCTTTTCTTTCATCTATCTCAAACATAGTGTTAGTTGCTAAAAATGTTACTTTGTATATAATGTCACATAGTTGACTACTGTTAAGTAAATTGTGTATTAAGTTGTCTGAGTAAATATTCGTTATGGTAAGATTGTTATTGGCAAGAATGTTACCTTCAAATATAATGTTTGCTTTCCGATTGTCTCCAAAGGTAACACTTCTTCCATCCTTTAAAGTCAAGGTAAAAACTTGGTAGCATCTCTTATTATATGCCTTGAGCAATCTCTACTTAAGATTCATTTATTGCTTTGCCTTGAAAGACCCTATAAAAATACGAAATTATTTCTTTGGACCCATTTTTGTTTCTATCCTTTAGGGTTAGTTCTAATAATATATGCTTATCCCTTAGGGACCCAAACTATTTTTCTTTTAGATTTTGAACCTACACTTCTTATTATACCTTCTAAAATAGTTACAAGTTCTATTAGATGTTTTCACAAAAATAACTTTTTTTATGACTTGTACTTATCTGTACCATTATAGTCGAATTCTACTCTTTTCAAACTTTAGCCTTTCATAGCCTAGGAGCATTTGAAAATTCTTTTATCCCTTGGTGAGCTTAGCTATAATTTGGTTTGAATCCTCTAAGGTCGATTTCAAGATTATATTTTCCATTTCAAGTTCTTCTAGCTTATCAACTATTCCAAGCTCAACATGCTCATTTTTTAATATTTTAAACTTTATTTAATCATTCTTCTCCTTCAACTTATCTTTTTCTTTAATTAGATCTTCATTCTTCTTGCTTAATCCATCATTCTTGCCTTTTCACTTCTCATTCTCAAATTTTAGATATTCACTATGTTCCATTAGGTTTTTTCTTTGATCATTAATTTTGTTATACTCACTTCAAACACATCTAATTTATTGCCTACTTCATTCATTATACCTCCAAAATGGAATTTTTTTTTCCATCTTAACAAACCTGTTCCATAACTTGTCATACATATCTTCTAATTCATCATATAATGGATCATCTAATATAGAACATACCTCATTGGCAAACTTCCTTATCTAAGAGCCACATAAATTATCATCACTCTATGTTATCACCATGGCCTTCTTCTTTTTTCCCTTGTTAGCTTCCTTAAGTAGCCAACTATATTGTTTAATATTGCCCATTTTTTACACTTGTAGTACTTGGGCAATTCCTTCTTCTCTTTTCTTAGTTTAAAAGAGTTTTCATCCTCTTCCTTTCTTAGATTTGTATTAAACTTCATAAATGTCTTGAACTTTCTAGCCATCTTTGATCTTTCATCCTCCTCCTCACTATCATCATCCCTTAAACTAGGTGTTAAAACCTTGAGAATAACTATTTCCATTTTGGATTCATTTCTTTATTTCTTACCCATTTCATGAATTTTGAGAGTTTCAAGAAGTTGCTTCTTTCTTAAAGATCTAAGAAGTTGCTTCTTTATTATTTTATTGAGATCATGTGCCTCCTTAATCATGATCCTCTTAAGTTCCTCATCCTTTGGTAAGGATTTAAGAATTTCAGAATTTATTTCAAGATTAAAAAATGTCTTGCCAAACATGCTCAAGGGATTAAAAATATTGATGAATCTATTATGCATTTCATTAATTGTTTCTTTAGGTTTTATCTTTAGATTTTCAAATTCTCCATTAGGAAGGCTCATTTTAGTGTCCATAGGTGGATTATAGTTCATCCAAATATCTTTAGCACTCTTACAATGACATACTCTATTAAAATCATTTTCATTTATACCATAATGCAAGATCATTGCTTTATCATTCAAATAGAGCTTCTATTCTTTTCTTCCTCATTTTCCATCTTAAAAGGCCTTTCATTTACAACTTTTTATAAGTTTTGCGATTTTAAGAACATAGTCTTTCTACACTTCCAATATGGATAATCACTATTGTAAAGAGGTGCTATTTATAACTTAACCTTCTAGAAAGCCTAGTGCATGATTTGTTGTGATTTTTACTCTAACATGTCATTAAGTAAATAATAAGAGACTAGCTTTAATACAAATTCGAATATTAGGCTACCATTGCCTTGGGGAGGGGGTGTTGATAAACACCGAAAGTAATTAAGTTTGGATTTAACATGAAGTTTGGATGTCCCCTTACTCTCTACTATCACATAATTGTCTCTAATTAAAGACTTCACACCACTTTTATTAGTCAATCAAATATGATGCTCCATAAGTTACATAAGGTTTTTACACTATAAGTATCACAAATTGAGTGCTCTCTCTCTTAATGAAATATGCAACTTAGTAGCTCAAAGAACTATGCTAGAAAACTCTCACAATAATTGAAATTTGAAGTATAAGAGACAGAGAATGTTTGAGCAAGAGAATATAGTTGTTGAATGACATTTGGAATATTTTCTTTTTAAGTTGTTTAAGTATTTATATCACCTCATAGATTTCTTCTCATTTGAGTGCATTTAATGAAGCTAACGGTTATTTTTAGCCCTACTGACCATCTTTTCAATAATGACAACTATTATCATTTCTTTTATCAATCGGTCCTTCCTTATGTTGGCAAAGTGCATGAAGTGACCTAAAGCTTCAAGTCTTGACAACCCTCTATAGAGTAGATGTCTCCTCGCCTACTGACTAATAGTCAACTAAGGTTTTACTCTTTTCATGCTTTGACTCTAGTCATCCGTGAATGCCCATGTTCATAGTCTCTATGAGTCCAATCTTTACTTCTTCCTCTCTTGTTTATCTTATGAAGATATTGTACATTTGTATATACACCACAAAGCAACATATTCAAGTACAATTGCATGGTCTAGAAACAATACTTAATTAAGTTTAAGCAAACATGTTTCTCAAAGAATTAATTTGGAGAGATTTAGCCAATTAGCTTAGTTTTAATAATTTAATTTTACTATAAGCTAAAGTTTTGTCTCATGAAAATCACACATGAAATATTAGTTTAACATGTTCTTTTGTAGCTAATACATTTAGCATATCCAGAGGTAAATTTAGGTTGTTTAAAGAGTGTCTTCTTAGTAGAGTTATGGATAAACCAGTTGTAAGCAAATTCTACTATGGGCAAACATATATCCTAATCCTTTAGATTCTTAACAACTATTGCTTTGTAGCAAAGCTCTTAATGTCCAACTCACCATCTTTGTTTAACATTGATTTAGGGATGATAAGCAATACTGAATAATGGTTTAGTGCCACATTTCCTCTATAATGTTTTCCAAAAGAAACTTGAGAATTTTACATCCCTATCTAATTTTATGCTTTTAAGCATTCCATATGGCTTAACAATTTCTTGCAAAAACAAGTTAACAACAAATAAAGCATCATTCATCTTATGATATGAAACAAAATGAGTCATTTTGCAAAGTCAATCCACCACCACCATGATCAAATCTTTTCTTCTAATGTTTTAGGTGACCCCAACACGAAATCCATAGAGATATCTTTCCATTGTCTAGAAGGAATAGTAACAGCACATATAAACCATACACTTAATGTCTACTGTTGGCTTTCTTTCAATTAGTATATTCCCCCATAATTTGATGCACGTCCCTTTTTCAGGTTCCTAATTATTCAAAACTTAGTTGCTCATATATCTTACCATTCTACATAATAATTCTGATTCATTAGCAAAATTGATGAAGCAATAAATTTCTTACTCCATTCCAATAGATCTAAGAATGAGAGAAAGCACTAATACCCAAATCAAGTTTCATGATGGAACTACTTATAATTGGTATTTGCTATAGAAATGGTATTCTAGCTTATTTTGAAGATCCTTGATGTAGAAAAAACACTTTGAAATTACAAAATATGAAACCATAGGGGTGCATTTAATCATTAAAACAAAGGCTTTAATTGAGTATCAGGAAATCAAAGATTTTAATGCAAATTATCCAATGACAATGGATTGAATTTTTTTTTTTTCATTCCTGAAGACATTCGTATTTTACCTAAAACACTATACTAGAAGAAATATTTTTTCAAAATCTCCTAAATTTTTCTCTCCATAAAATGCCTAAATAATTTATCACTATGTGCCTCTTTCACTAATAACTCTCTAATAGTTCCTTCAAGAATACATAACTACCCCAATTTGAACAAAAACCCATCAACAAGATGATAGCTATCATGAGCAAATCTATCAAAACACCTAACTACTATTAGGTGAGATAATAATTTTGAGTTTGATCGAGGTATTAGAAGGAGCTGCCAGAATGGCGGGCTTAAAGCATATCAAGTTAAAGATACCCCTTTTTGAGGGAGTTATTCTACCGATGCATCCTTAATTGGGAGTAAAAGGCTAAGAAAGTCTTTTAGTGCCATAACCATGATGAAGAGACTAAAGTCTCATTTGTGATATTAAAGTTTATGGGATATGCCTCTTTTATGGTAGAGAAATCTCAAGGATGAGAGGAGACAAAGTAGAGAGAGAGAGATGTGCTACCTAGGGGGAGATTAAACATCTTCTCTATGTCTATTTTATGTTTGATCATTGCAAATAAACGATAAATAAGATGTTACAATCATTGAAGCATGGAGGCATGTGTATGGAAGACTAAATGAAAGAATTTGAAATGTTGATGCCTTATTGCAAAGTTGTAGAGGCTAAGGAGAATAGTACAAATCAATTCACCATTGGAATGAAATACAAAATAACTAATGTAATTGAGTTACAGACGTTTGATACATTATAAGAGGTTATTTAGATAAGGTTGAAGGCTAAGCAATAGTATAAGAGACAATTTTGAAAAATAGAAATTATTTGAGGAGTGTTTTGCATCATCCAAAAAGGGGGCAAATATTAAGTATAATCCAAAAATGCTTGCATGATAACAAAAACCTATGTTAAATTTATTAATGAGTTTATTTTGTATGTGACTGGAAGAATGAGAAATGTTGTAGAAGTTAAGCTGTAGAGTAAAATAGAAGCTTTGGAAGTAACATAAGTTATAAAACTAAAGTAGAAGTAGCAAAAGCTTTGGACATAATGTATGAACTAAGGGTAAAAGCTCCATGGAAGAAGCAAAATCAAGCGAACATAAGTTAGAAGCCAAAAGCTTAGTCAAAAGCATAAGTAATAGCTCAATAGAATGAAATAACTAAAAGCTAAATTAGAACCTAGAAGTTAAATAAGAACTAGATACAAAACCAAAACCATAACCACAAGCTAGAATAGAACTAGAATTATAAGTTAAGCAAAAGTTTGAAACATTGAAAAGAACCAGAAGGAAGAACTAGAGGCATAAATCAAAAGCCCAAACCAAAAGCAAGAAACAAAAAGTATAAATTAGAAGCAAAAATAGAATAGAAGTAAGCAAAATTAAACTAGAAGCTAGAAAAGAAAGAAACATAATTGAAGGTTTAGCACCATGGGTTCAATATATTTGGGTAACACTTTTAACTAAATATAAAACAATTATTTTTCATGAATGTTGCATGAAATATAATGGATGTATATTAAAATTAGCAATGAACAAGGAGATATTCAATGAAGCAAATATTGAAGACTAATGAGGAAAAGTTAATTATAGAAGGGAGTAATATTATTCACAGAAGTAAATGTAATCACAACGGCTACTATGAAGAAAATAGAAAAAGCCAATAGACATATGAGACATTTATGGAAGCAAGGTAAATATGAATATATAGTATTAATGGATAGAATAGCTACTTCCATACTGAAGCTGTCACGAACTAAGAATAGTCTAGTTGTGGCAAACACCATATATTGTATGAAGAACCCTGATTAGTTACCCTTCCAATCCTAAACTCTTCACACAATATACAAGGTTCTACAGCTACTAGCTTCCCAAGAACATACAAATTCACATGATATCATTACATAAACATATTTATATAAAATTTAAACTACAAAGTTTATAGTAAGCAGTAATTTAGTACATCTAGGTCTATATTACTGACATAATAAAAGTACATAAGTAAAAGTGTACATAGTCAGCTCTCTCAACATACTGAATGATCCACTCTCACCTAAGTCCCTAAGCTAACCTGTAGCAATCGCCGGCTTGCCTCAATGAATAAGGCGTCCTATTGCAAAAGTCTAAGGGGGGTGTAAGCCTAAGCTTAGTGAGCAAAACCTTCAACTACACCATAAGCAAGTTATCAATACATTATATTCACATATATGAATGAATGATCAAATAGAATGCAAAACAATACGTATAGTTAACTAATCAATATACGCAACTTAGATTTAACGCCCTCCAAAGTCAGAGTTAGAGTATATACAACACCAATTAGATCTAGGTATTATACTAGAACTCACTTTACTACGGAACTCTACGTTCTGTATTTAAATCAAATAAGTCCTTTATTTTCATAAAACTAAGTTCTAGTCTAATCATAAGTAGGCCCCCGCAGTCTACACTTACCCCTAAACGGAGGCCTCTAGACTTGACTTTTAGGTAGGCGGTTAGCGCCTCTAACGCTTAGTATCCTTGTAGGCCAACGTAAGGTCATTTTATATGAGTGCACCGTATAGAACCAATGAATTTATAATGACAACCCCCGAATGACGTCTCTCTACCTCTGTATAATGTAACAACCGGAATTATGTCTATGTAATGCATGTTGATGCATACACCAGTTTCTTCTTATGAGTTAAGTATGGTTAAATCCAATTATTATGTGACCATCCAATAGCACACACAATCATTATCTATACTACCATGTAACAAACAAGTTATTATTTGTACTTAAGGTAAATTCACAATTCAGCACATAATAACATATACAAGCATTTCCCGACCCTATACAACAATCAATTAACAATATCATTTAAGTCTACTATCTGCAATCATCATTAGGTAAATATACTTACTTGGTCATGACAACTCACTCTAGTCATAATAATCAATCAGAAGATCTTCGCCTGCATAGAGATCACTTGATCATTAAGATATAATGACAATAGTAAGCAATTGAATTAACTAGTGATTCTAGATATCTATTTACCTAATTCTACTTAAATTACTATTAGTTTTTTATCCTATGAGACTTTATCATTAATCATATGTAACGTTTTCATTCTATTTTTTATATTTACAAACTTATATTCATTTTTCATTGTTGACGAGAATATTCGTTTTGGACATTAAAATTCGTGTTTTACGATATAGAGTAAATTCATTGAAATATTAACTATCGAAGCATAAATATTCTTATTGGCTAGTTTTATGTTCTATTTTAGTAGTTAATGATTTCATTAGCTATTAATTCTTACACTTAGATGATTTTATGGTTTATTATTTTAGAGGCTTATATCATGGCTTATGTCATCATTTGCTTATGTCATTACTTGCATCATCCATTACATATGTATTCTTATACTTATGTATTTATACACTTTACACATATGTTATATATACACTTATATTTCTAACATACTACTATGTATACTTGTGTACTCATATGTATACTAGTACATATATCTATATATACATACGGTGACATACGTATTTTTGTATGCCTAATGTTCCCTCTTTAGAAAGCTTTACAAATCTCATATTTTTGTACTTTAAGAGTGTATTTAGCAAATGTATGTATGGCTAATACATACCTCCTTTTAGGTTATGTACATAAAGGATACTTATGTATAAGTGTCTTCATACATGTATTGATCAAGTATACTCTTATATACACATACTTAAGCATATATACATGTGTTCTTCTTCTATTTACTAAGGATTCCTACACTTCTAAGCATAAAAAAATGGAACTTTCTTCCTTCAACAACATATATGTACATCTCACATAAGCTTCCTACACTAACCTATTCATCTAACTACTAAATAAGATAAAAAATTACATAACAACATACCTTTTGCTCCTTGTAATATATAAGAGAGGAATTAATTTATCTAGTGTATAAAAATTTATTAAAATATGGAAGTAGATTTGAAAAGTTTGAGAGAAAGGGGGACAAGAGAGTAACAATTTGAAATGGGGAGAAGAAAAGGGATTTTGTGTTGTGTATTTTGTGTTTTATATTCAAGATAAGTGGGGTTTAGGAGGGGGACAAGAGTGGACGACAACAAGAAGGGAAAAGGGGGAAAAAATCCAAAAGAAGAGAAGAGAATTCAATAGAAAGTAAGGGAAGATTCTAGTTTGATAATGACTTTTATTGACTTTTAACATGTTAACTTAGTTAACCTTTGACTTGGTCAACATTTAACTTAGTCAACTCTTTGAAATTAAGCAGAATTTGTGTGTACATAATGGGGTAATTAAGGAAAATTAGGAGAAAAATTAAGGAAATGAAAAGAAACAAGGAGTTTATTGAAATGATTAGTTAGAATAGGTAATGAGATCTTCCTCTAGGTGTTTATATCCTATATAAATCATTTGGTAAGCTACTTAATGTAATTATCATGAAAAATGTCGTTTAAGGTATTAATACTCATTACATGTAACATAAGCATTAACTAAACTCTTAACTCTTTATAATACTAACCTAGTTATATACTTAGAAGATGAATGTGATATATGATACAACATCTTAGTTTCTAAAGGATTACTTTAGTATTATATGTATTTATGAATGATTGAAAGTTATCTTTAATCTTTAATAATGATTTAGTATAATACTTAGGTTATATTATCAATTAGGGTAAATTATAGTGAATTAATGCTTTTATATCCTAAAAGTTATAGTTTTAGGGTTTTTATCACTTTTAGATGAAATCTTTAGTGTTTACATATGTTTAGGGTAGAAAAATTTTGTATGCGATTGATTAATTACTTTGAGGTTTTCACTTTCACTAACCTAATTAACTCTTAGGAATATCTAATACACTTAAGTCTACTTCAAATGTTAGGCCGAAAAATTTAGGGTTTTACAGAAGCCATCAAGAATGACTACATAAATAAGCTGCATAAAGGCGGATGACATGACTAATACAATGAAAAGAGAATTTATGTTAAAGAGTTTTACAATATTTTCTTATAAAGATACCGACCTAAATTTGTGAGGAATCATATTGTTGTCCTTAAATGAGTTGCTAATCATTTTAAAATTGATAGGATAGCTATTTGAGATGATAGTGAAGGTACTTTTTAGACTTGCGTAATCTAAGGATATTGATTGTGAGGTACGACAAAATCAGTGTAATTGATAGTTTATACACCTTACCTTTATTTCTTTGATATAGTAAAATGTGCTAATATGGAAGACTGGTTCTCTAACCGTAGACCGAAAGAAAGAAATTACTTACAAGGAAAAATCTCTATAAATACCTGTCTAATCTTCTTATCCCTTATTCTATTTATTTTATGTAATTCATTTAAACATATATTGTTTTATGTGTCAATATTTGATATATATATATATATATTTAAAGCTTTATTATAAGTGTCATAATTGAATAATTAACAAGGGTCATGCTTATCTTTATAGAAAACTACTTAATTTTGGAACAATCAATTCAACTTTTTCCCTTTTGATTACTTAAAGAGACCAACATGGATATAAACCATCATAAAAGAATTAAACTACACTTACTTGACATGACATCACCCATAGTCATCTTCTTCATCGCTCTCTCATTTATTAGGTTTTGTTCATTCCTTTTGGTTAATCTTAATTCAAGTCAAATCCAAATAATGAATGGATTAATATTAAACATAGAAACTTAATCGAATTTACTAAGATCAAGAGCTTAAAAATCAATTACCTTTAGAGAGATAAATTTTATTAATGGAAAATCTCATCTAAGGTGATTTTAAGTGTTATCTATAACGACTTGGCTAGAACTTCTCCTATCAAGGTATTGTCCTCTTTAGAGTGAATCGTCGCATAGTTTTGTCTCCTAATGTAACAACTTCCCAAGAGGTCACCTATTGAGCATGCATAACTTTGGAGTTTTAATGTACTCCGAACCGCTACACCAAAAGGCATCGTAATGATTAGAGTTCCTTATCTTAGCATGTAAGGGGTACTACATATCTTTGAATCTAATTGCACTTCTATTAATTAGAGACCACTAAAAATAGTATGGATATGCCAATTTCAAATAAACAAACATCTAAATGAATCAAAATTCAACATTTTCCTTGAAACCTAATTAACTTATCCTTGAGAATAATGCATGCTTATGAAGAATAGGTGAAGGAAGGTGAAAGAAAAGGCAAGAAAGTGATAGAAAGAGAAAGAAAGAAAGAGAAAGTGATTGGTTTTGCATATTAATAACTTAGATTCATGTTGAGAAAGAAATTTGTTATGCTTGGTGTTTATGTGCATTTTAGAATTGAATTACACACGAATGATGAAATTGAAAAAACAAGTTTCTAATTAATAAATATATATTGAATATTAGTGTTCGTGTTAATTTAGGTGATAAGATTATAGGTCGAATTTCAATTCAAATAATTAGTCTCCTATAATTTTATGAATCAAGGATGTTAAGAATCTAATATTTCAATAAAATAATGTTGATTATTTCAACTATTGAACAAAAATTTTGAGAATTTTCATAATCAATACTAAGGTTTACAGTGATCTTGAAGCTTATGGCATTTGATGTTGAAACAATCCTACAAATATGCTAATATATGATTTTAACGATGTTGAAAATTTGTTGAATTAGTCATTATCTTAATTGCTCAGTGTCTTAACCAGCAAAGAAATAGGTATATTGACATGCTTCAATTCTTGGATTATCCTTGTATCATTAATTCTCCTTGTTATCACATTTAAGCTTCTCTTTTGTTTTGTTTTTTTTTTTTTATTTCAAGAAATGCCTAAAGTTAAACACGTAATCTACAAAAAAATCAAGTGTCATTCTACAACCCCTTCAACTTACATTCCAGTATGAATGGCAATGTGAAAGATTTGAATGCCTTTCTAAGAAAGAATTTTGCAAATTCACATACATCAACTGGGAAGCCCTAGCATAAGTTGTTTATGAGGCTAAGGTTCAAAGTTGAATAGATTTGGAGGATGGGGCTATGGACCACCAACAAGCCGGTAATTCGAGGGTTAGTGTTTTATTTGCCCTATTTATATTTATACTCTGATATCACCTAATCTATCAAGACTTAGAGGTGGTCTAGTCGTATTACATGCTGTATATCGCAAAAAAAAAAAAAAAAAACCATAGATTGGATACTCTTCCAATCATGGACCCTTCATATAATGTACAAGGCTTTTACAACTATTAGCTTCCTAAGAACAATCATATCAAGATGATATCATCACATACTCATGTTTATATATATATATATATCATTTAAAATATAAAGATTATATTAAGCAAGATCTAGTACATCAGTGTCTACAATATAGTTAAGATGAAAAAACATATAAAAGCCTATATACTTATGTCATTTTGATACTATGAGTGGCTTACTCTTGCCTAAGAGGGTGTAAGCTAATGTCAATAAAAACCTCTAGCATTCTACGGCCAACTTTAATAAAAAGATAATCCTACGTCAAAAGCTTAAGAGGGTGTAAGCTAACAGCTTAGTGAGTAAACCTTTAACCACATCGACAAACAAGTTATAAATACATTAAATTTAAGCATATAAATGAATGAGAAAACAACATGTCAAACCAATACATACACTTTACTAATTATTGTATGCAACTCAAATTCAATGCCCTTTAAAGTTAAGGTTGGAGAATACACGGCACCAATCAGATCCAAGTATTATACTAAAACTTACTTTCTATGAAACTCCATGTTTTGTATTTAAATTAATCAATTCTTTTACTTTTTTTACTAAAATCAAGTGTTAAGTATAATTGTGAGTAAGCCTCCGTAGTCTATACTTACCCTTAAATGGAGGTCTCTAGACTCGACCCTTAGCCGAATGGTTGGTGCCTCCAACGCCTAGTGCTCCTATAGCCTAGGTTAAGGTCATATAGTACATGTATACCATACTAAACCATTATATTCATAAAATTAATAGCCCTCATATGGACTTTCTCTACCTCTGTATGATGTAATGGTCGGAATTAATTTATGCGATGTATGTCAATGCATGTTCCAATTTTACTTCACCAGTCAAATATAGTTAAGTTCGATTATTGCATGACCAGACAATATCACAAACAGTACAATTATTATCTAAACTAATATGCAACAAACATTTCGTTATAAGTAATTAAAGTAATTTCATAGTTCAACAAACAATAGCATCCATAAGCGTTTCCCAACTCCACACAATATTCAATTATTATTATCTAGGTTCACTAACTACAAGCACACATAAGCATGGAATCAAAGAGAAATACTCACTCGGCCATGATGTCTCATACTAATGTAATAGTTTGTCGGGAGATCTAAACCCACATTAAGATCACTTAATCATTACAAGATATAAATGATAATAAGTAACTAAATGAACTAGTTGTTCTAGGTATTTGTTTACCTAATTCTACTTAAGTTCCTATTAGCTTTCGTTTGGTTTAACCTTATTGCTAATTGTATGTAACTTTTTGTTTTATTTTCGATATGTATGAGTTTATAGTTGTTTTTCATCATTTTCAAATGTACATTCATACGATAGAGTCTATTTTAGACGTTAAGTCCTATGTTTTATGTTATGGGTTTAAATTATTATAAACTTAATTATTGTAACTTGAATATTCTTATTTGTTACTTTCATATCTCATTTTATTACTTTATGATCTAAATTATCATTTAATTCTTATATTTTATAATTCTACATTGATATTATTATTATGTATACTTATTTAAGATTAATATAAGTTGATATATGTATAATGGGTCCTTTATGGTTTCGGCCCATACTTACATATATATGTACATTATATATTATTACTTTATTATATTATATTATAGTATGTTAGATAGTTATGTTATAATTTGCATACGTACTAACCTTATACTTATATTTCTTATATGTATGTTATGAACATGTATGCTTATAACATACTTGTATATATACTTATACATATACCCATATATACATATAATTATATATGTATATTTATATATATTTTCGTATGTCCCTAGTATACCTTTAAAAAATCTTCATATAATTCATATATTTGCATGTTATAGATTTAATTAGTATGCAATATGTATATATACTTAATACTTCCATTATTTTCGGTTATATATACCAATGATACTCATGTATAGGAATATCCGTACATATATATATATATATATATGTGTTTTTCCCATTTTTACCTATGTATATGTATAGTTATATTATGTCTTCTACTAAGATCTATACACACTTAGTCCATATAAGTACCTATGGTATATGTGTACATGAGTTTCTATACTTATATATACATGTATGGGTATTTCTTATATGTATTTGTACATGTACATAATATAGGGGTTTCGGAAAGAACAAGGTAGTACATGTAACCATTAGGATCCACTTTTAAAACATAAACTAAGTATTCACTAACATCATAAATTCATAAATTAGATGTAAAGAGATCATAAACATACTTCATATGCAATATTAATAGAAGTATGTTACATGTACCTCTTTTACTTTCAAAAGTGGACGGAGGTTTATGATTCTTAAGGTAAGGATTTTTAAGTTAATTATAAGAGGGAAATGGAGGATGAAAATAAAAAGTTAGAAAAGGGAAAAAAAAAAAGAAGAAGAGAAAGTTACGGTTGGGGAAAATAAAAAGGAAAGCGGATTTTGTGATGGGTAAATATGTAAAAGTGAAGTTTGAAGGGATATCTAGAAAGAGGGAGGGAGTATATGGCAAGGGAGGATAAGAATACAAAAAAATAAAAGAAAAATAAAAAAAATCATGTAAAAATTGAGAAGAATTCCATAGAAAGTGATAGAGAATTCTAGGTGAAAAATGACATGTGTTGACCTTAGTCAACACTTTCACTTGGTCAATATTTGACTTAGTCAGCATTTTGACCTTGGTCAACTCTTGTTATTTACATGTGATTATTCTATATATTTTTAAAAATAAACATAATTAGAAGAAAAATTAAGGAAAGAGGAAAAATAAGGAAATATATGAAATAATTAGTAAAACAATTAATTGAACCATATTTGTAATAATATAGATAATATTTAGTACCATAATTAAGATATCTATCATGAAAAGTATGATTTATAATACTAACAATCACTATATACGGTTTAAATGCCAACTAAATACTTAAACTTACATATTATTAGCTCATTTATATAATTATAAGGTTAATATTATCTATAATGTAATATCATAGTTTCTAATAAATTAATTTAGTATGTATACATTTATGAGCATTTGATCATTGATTAATGATTTTAGATGATTTAGCGTATTATTACGCGTTGATATTTGATTAGGGTTTTATCTTGAAAGTATGATGAATTAGCATGTTTATATACTTAAAGTTATAGTTTTAAGGTTTTTATTACTTTTAGGTGCAGTCTCTAGTGTTTACTCACATTTAGGGTGTTAAAGTTTTCTACTCAATTGAATCTTTGATTGTTGTCTTAAGGTTTTCATTTTAGCTAACCTCGTTGTCTCCTAAGATGTTCTAGCACACTTGAGTCTACTTTAGATGTTAGGTCGGAGAATTTAGGGGCTTACATCCTTTCCCTCTTCAAATAAGTTTTGTCCTCAAAACTTAAAAAGCATACCTGGTTCATCAAACAGATGCAGATATCAACAATTCACTTCGCCTTCCGCTTCCTAGGTTGCTAATTCTTGTTCATAATTTCTCCATAATACTTTAACATATCTAGTCTCTTTATTCCTTAACTTCTTCACTTTACTGTCTGTAATCTCAACTAGATGTTCTTCGTAAGTTAAATTTTCTTTTAATCTCACTGGTTCCAACTCAATAACACAGTCGGGATTTGAAATATGTCTTCTCAAAACAAACACATGAAATACATTATAAATCCCTAATAAGTTAGGTAGTAAAGCTAACTGATAAGCCAACTTCCCGACTCGCTATAGAATTTCAAAAGGACCAATACCTTGGACTCAATTTGCCTTATATCTTCATATGATGTATACTTTTTATTGGGCTAACTTTGAGATACACGTGATCTCCTACTTAAAATTCCAATTCTCTTCCTTTTAAGTTAGCTTAGCTTTTCTGTCTATTTTGTGATTCTTTCATTTTTACTTAATCAAAATAATCTTTTCAATCGTTTCTTGCACTAACTCTGGACCCAACATTGCTTTCTCTACATCATCCTAAAACAATGGTGATTTGCACTTTTGTCCATATAGAGCTTCATATAGAAGCATCTGAATAGTTGAATGATAAATGTTGTTATAGGCAAACTCAATCAGTGGTAGATGAGAATCCTAACTCCCTTTAAATTCCATAGTAATGGCCCTTAACATATCTTCTAGGGTTTATATGGTTCTTTTTGTCTGTCTATTAGTTTGTGGGTGGTATGCTGTGTTGAACTGCAAATTCATCCCTATCACTTTTTGTAGACTTATGTAAAACTTAGACACAAATTGAAGATCTCTATCTGATATAATTCCTACTATTACACTATGTATTCTCTATAAACCCTAGAAAATCGATAGTTTGAATCTTAATTTAAGTCCGAGTGTCCTAAATTATGTAATGAGTCGATAAGGCTAGTAACAATAAAAGATTATGGAACTTAATAAATCGAATATAACACCGAGAATAAAAACCCTAAAAATTGATCGAAACTCTAAATCGCATACTAAAACACTAAATTTGATTTATGATAATTAATCGAAATTGAACCTGAAATAGTTAAATATCACTCAATAGTGATACAATTGTAGTTGATTACAATTATTGACTAAATCGTGTAATGAAATAAAATTTTTAACAAAATCATTAAAATAACTTGTAAAAATTATAATTGTAATGGGTATCAATTAAATTGATAAATTTTCATAAAATTCCAAAATTAATTTATGATGATTATTTTGTAATTTTTAGGTTTAGAAAAGTTACATATATTTATTTTTAATTTCTATTTTCTTCCTTTTTCTTTCTTTCTTTTTCTCTTTTCTTCCTTCTTTTAATTTCCTACGGCTGCCATGTCTTAGAAACCAAAAAGAAAACATAAAATTCATTAAGAAACAACAACCTACGTGAGAAAAAAAAGAAATCTAAGTGTTGCAACTATAAACAAAAGAAATCAAGTGCAATAGATTAGGTTATCTTATCTTCATTAAGAAGTGATTTGCTAATATTATTACTTGATATTTTTTTTCAAGTCATTTACTTTATAACCTCCACTGTTCATGTCTAGAAGAGAGAAGAACAAAACAAAAAAAGAAAAAAAAATCTAGAAGTTAACAAGTAAAAAAAAAAAACACCAAACTAAAAACACAAAAAGAAAACCAAGAAGAAGAAGAAGGAAAATTAAGACTAATACCAACATAATTAGGTAAGTATATTTATTTTAGTTGTATATAAGTATGTTATATAGTGTGTATATGTATATACTAAGTATTTTAGTTGTATTTTACTAAATATGTCATTACATATACATGTATGTATGCATAAGTAGATAACCAAATATATATGTATCTCTTATGTATGTGTAAATATATGTATGTAGACATGTATATAGATACTATTAGGTAAACTATACGGTATATGAATATACATATATGTATAAATAAGAATACATAGATATATATATATATATATGCATGTACACAAAAGAAAAATAATAATAAGAAAATAAAATAAATAACTACATATATATATGTATATATAAAGAAGAATACCTATAGTATGTATTTAGTATTTTCATAAATTAAACCTTGATATATGTATATATGTACACGTGAAGATGTATCTTTAGGTATATATATATACATAATCTTTATTTCCATATATGATATATATAAGTATAAGTATATGTATATCATATATATATACATGTGTTCCATATTATTGTTTTACACGTGAAGTTTTACATAAATATATAGATATATATATAGTGGTGGCGTAATATATGTACATGTGTATAAGGATAGTATATATGCACAAGTATAATAATAAGTACGCGTATATATGTAAAGTTATATCTAGTATGTTCATGCTACAAAAAATTTTGTATATATAGTTATACAAGTATATATATATATGCATGTATCTATCTCGTGGAATATTAGAAAATAATAAATTAGAAAAAAAATAAAAAATAAAAATATAGATAATAAATAAATAAAATAAGTTAATAAGTCTAAAATCTTAAAAATAGGTAAAAATAAATACCTAAGGTAAAATATGCTTAAAATAATAAAATTATCAATTTTATGATTTAAATAATTATTAAATCATAAATATATTAAGAAAAACCTAAATTTAATATTTTATAAATTTTTAAAATTAAAATAATAAATTTTGTGATATTTTTATATCACAGTTCAAACTGTAAGTCACAACGTCCAAAATGAACCTCGCTATGGGAAAATACACTCTACGATCAAAATAAACTATAAGTTCATAACGATTTGAGCTAAAATGAAAAAGTTATACGCGATTCGATAAAAAACTCGAATAAAAAATTTCACGTAACTAGGTGAAGTAAACCTTACAAATTACGATACTAGTTTAACTTTGAATTCCCAAACTTACAAATTTTTATATTCCTTATTCTCAGGTAATCTTAACCTTGACCCTGAGCTGCCACCAGATTATTACGACCCATGAGTTACCTATGGCTGAGTGAGTTTTTTCCTAATGATCCCATACTTGTTTATGTTTGTAATTAGTGAATATAAATTATGATCAATAATTGAATGTTGTACGGGGTTGGGTTATACTTGTGTATGATAATTGTTTGTTAACGGTAAATTTACTTTAAATTACAATAATATATTGATTACTGCATAGTAGATTCACTAGGAACTAATTGTTTGTAACCTTGATTGATCACTGAATAATAAGACCTAAGTTTACTTGACTAGAAAAAGTTAACTTGAAACACGCATAATCATACACTACATAACTAATTCCGAGCGTTATATTATACGGAGGTAGCAAGAAGCTATACGTAGGTTGATTATTTGATTGTTATAGATTTCGTAAAGTGCACACATGCGATATGACCTTACCCTGACTCGTAGGATTACTAGACGTTGAAGGCACCAATTGTCTAGCTAAGGGTCGAGTCCAAAGGCCTCCATTTAGGGGTGAGTGAGGGTTGCATGAACCTACTCACAATCATATATAGAACTCATTTTTGATAAAACTGATAATGGATATACCATTACATTTTAAATACGAAACATGGAGTTTCATTATGAGATAAGTTCTAGTATGATACCCGATCTGACTGTGCCAACATATCTCTAACCTTAACTTTGGAGGGTGTTAAATCTGAGTTACATACAGTACCTGGTCACCAGTATGTATTTGTTTGACATGCTGATTGACATGCATTCATTTGACTAAACTTAATTGTTGTATAACTTGATTGCTGTATAGTTGAGGAGAGTATCTTACTAAGCTAGTTAGCTTATACCCTTATAGTCTTCTTTCATAGGCTAAGTTGTTCGTAGAGTTGGGCCATCGCATGCATAAGGTTAGTTGTTCATCAGGGAGTTGATGTAGGAGTAAGATGTGTTCAAAGTGTTCACATGATAGTTTATCTAGATTCAAGATCTAAAAATGTGATAAACTGGTATTAGTTTAAGTTAATAGTTCTAAAGACCTTATATCTATAAATTCTTATATAAATAGATTATGTTTTATATTTCTGTATGTTATTGTTGTTATCATGAAATGATATTACTTATGCTTGCAAAGCTATAGCTGTAGCCTTATGTATCCTATAAAGGGTCATCAATTGTAAGGAAATTCAATCAACAATCCCTTATACGATATATGGCGACTACCACGACTAGCCCCCTCGGGTTGTAACAATCTCACTATCTCCCTTTTATAAATTCGAGCCAGCTTTTCTAAAGAAAAGGCACATTGATCAATAAGAAGGGTGCTACCTTAGTGAGTCGATCAATAATGACTCAAATTGCATCATGTCTGGTAGTCGTTCTAGGTAAACCACTTACAAAATCTACAGATATTTGATCCCATTTCCATTTAGGAATAGGTATTAGTTACAACAATCCGCCCGATCTTTGTTGTTTAACCTTTATTCTTTAGCAAGTCTTACATTTCAAAACATAATTAGCAATATTTTGCTTCATTCCATTCCACCAAAAGTTTCTTTTCAAATCTTGATACATTTTTGTTCCTCCTAGATGGATAAAGTAACCAAAAGAATGAGCTTCCTTTAAAATCTCTTTCCAAAGCGCCAAATCATCAAGTATACATAATCTACCATTCATCCGTAATGCTCTATGCTTATTAGTTTTGAAACAACATACTTTCCAATTGCCATTTCTTCTTTTATCTAATTTAATGCAGGATCATTTTGTTGTGCTCTTCGAATTCTTTCCATTAGAGTTGGCTTAATTATTATTTTTTACAATTTCGTACTAACTTTGTGCCAGGTGAACTCTAGATTTAATTTTTCAAATTCTTTGATCAATTCTTGTTGATTAGTAAGAAGAGATGCAACTTCAGCATGATTTTTCTTGCTTAAAGCATCAGCCATTGCATTTACTTTACCATCCTTTGTCTCATGTTCAATTCCTTTTGTGTAAATAAATACTTGAGGCTCTTGTGATCGGTATAGACTTCACATCTTTGTCCATACAAGTAATGTCGCCAATATCTTTAATGCAAACACCGTAGCCGTAAGTTCTAGATCATGTGCTAGATAATTTTGTTCATGTGGCCTCAATTTCCTAGAAGCATAAGCAATCACCTTTCCATTTTGCATCAGCATACAGCCTAATCCATTCTTAAAAGCATCACTGCATATAGTAAAAGGCTCATACTATTGGGCAATACAAGAATAAGAGCAGTTACTAACCTCTTTTTTAGTTCTTAGAAACTTCTCTCTTGTTTCTTAGTCCATTCAAACTTCACATTCTTTTGAGTCAATTGAGTAGGAGGTCTTGAAATTTTTAGAAAGTCCTTAACAAACTTCTTGTATATCCAACCGATCCAAGAAAACTTCATATTTCAATTACCGTTTTTGATCTTTTCTATTCCACGATGACCTTAATCTTTTCTAGATCTATAGAAATGCCTTCGCTAGTTATCTTGTGTCTAAGGAAAGATATTTCCTTCAACCAGAAGTCACATTTAGATAGTTTTGCATATAACTTATGTTCTCGTAAAATTTGTGATGCTATCCTTAAATGCTCCTCATGTAGTTCAAGGGTGGCAAGATATGCCAAAATATCATTAATGAACACAATTACACACTTATCTAATAGTGATCTAAATATAAGATTCATCAAATCTATGAATGTAGCAGGTGCATTTTTCAAACTAAATGGCATGATAAGAAAATCATAATGACCATATTGTGTCCAGAAAGCTATCTTCAGTGCATCTTCAAGTTTAATTCTCAATTGATGATATCCTAATCTTAAATCAATTTTGGAAAACACACTTGCACCTTGCAACTAATCAAACTGGTCATTAATCCATGGAAGTGGGTATTTATTCTTGATGGTCACTTTGTTTAATTCCTTATAATCAATACAAAGCTGCAATGAACCATCCTTTTTCTTAACAAATAGTACTGGTGCGACCCATAGTGAGATACTTTGTCTTATGAACCCTTGATCTAATAATTCTTGTAATTGCTTTTTCAACTCCTTCAACTCAATCGGAGCCATTCTGTAAGGAGGCTTTCAAATTAGTTCAATTCTTGGTACTACATCAATCACAAAATTGATTTTTCTTTTCGGTGGCAATCTAGGTTATTCTGAAGGAAATACTCCAGGTCATTCATTTACTATTCGTATTTCCACTAACGTTGGCTTCTTTTGATTAGTTTCCATTACGTTCAACAAACTATTATCAACAATTAACTCTATAATACTTAACTCTTGTACATCTCTACAATAGAGTCCCCTTTAAATTCCCCTTGCATTCCATTGAAAGCTTTAAACATTATTTTCTTTTCTTGACAATCAACATTAGCTTTGACATCAGTCATCCAATTCATCTCTAATATTGCATCATACTTATCTATATCCAAAAGAATCATATCAATCTTACTATCAACATCCTAAATCTACAACAGACATCCTTTCACCAACTCTTTTGTAACCACAATGCTTGTTGTAGGACTTTTCACCCCAAAGCTAGATTCGGTAGCATTGGTAGTCAAGCCTACTCATTAGGTAATATAAAGGAATACGTGGCTCCCGTATCGAAGAACGTATAAATAGAATGTCTTTCTATATTAACTTTTACTGAATTATAATAAAAAGTTTCACTTTTTACACTTTTATTGTCGTAAGCTTATTTTCTTAATTCTAAACATTTACTACCATTCTATTATAAATTCATCTTATTTACTTTCATCTAAAAATACATAGCAAATACTTAGAAAGACATACCTGCAATAAGCTTGGCTCCTACATGTTCTTTGGGTTTGCCACATTTTTCTAGTTCTTCTCTAAGAATATCCTCATAAACCTAATCACTCTCCAAATTATATACCCGAGCAGTATTAGTTGCAGCTGAACCAGTATTTCTCGGAGCTGGTCCTCCAACCTCTTTTCCTATACCAGGACGTCCGACAACTAGTGGTGGTTGTTTAGCAACTTAGGTAGTAACAGATGTACATTGTGGACATGCAAAAGAGAAATTTCCAA
The DNA here is from genome assembly GCA_024138005.1 of Lumnitzera racemosa. Classification (NCBI taxonomy): domain Eukaryota; kingdom Viridiplantae; phylum Streptophyta; class Magnoliopsida; order Myrtales; family Combretaceae; genus Lumnitzera; species Lumnitzera racemosa. The sequence goes on from JAMXBC010000007.1 coordinate 51,139,606, forward strand.
CTTTGTTGCAAATGAAACGCGTAACAGTGTTCTTCTTTGGACAATTTGTCACCCGATGCGAACTTTCACCACAAAAGAAGCATTTTCCTTGAAGTTACGAACAATCTCTAGGATAATGGTTCCCTTTGCACTTCCAACATTTAACAACTCCACCAACTACTTTACTTTGAATGGGATTTTGGGGTTTCATAACCCTTCTAATTTAACTACTGTTACTACTTCCGGTTCCTTTAAAAGGCCGCTTGCTAAACACATTAACCTTTCGTTTTCCAGTTTCTTTACTTTATCTCTTTGCTGTGTCTAATACTCTAGCTTTTTCAATCATATCAGTGAATTTCTTGGCTTAAATTCTAACAACCTTCTTTTCATCTCAGGATCTAATCCTCGAGAAAATATCTACATCTTCAGTCAATCATTATATGATATTCTAGTGGTACAAACTACAACAATTTATTGAATTTATATTCATACTGCTCCATAGTCCTCATTCCCTATACAGTATCTAACCAATCTTTACTATACCTTATCCTTAAACTTCTAAGGAAGTAAAAGCCAAAAATTCTTGTCTAAAATCTTCCTAAGTAATCAGATCTCTCAAACTCCTTTGCTTTGATTCCCACTAGGTTTGTGCCTACATCTTAAGCAAAATAAGTCCCATAAGTGAGACGAAGGTGTGGTGGTACTTCAAAATCCTTAGATGACCATTCTACTTGGTTTAACCAATACTTAGCTTCATCCGGTCGACTAGCATGACCTTCAAAGTATTTATTGCAATAGATGAACTAAGGTAACATACTACGTTGCTATCTCAAATTAGGTAGTGCTGGTAACATAACTCTTACTTAATTAATTGGTGGTGGAAGAGGAGGTGGTAGTAAGGGCACTTCCCTATTAGTAATTGGTGGTAGGGCTTGTGTAGGTAGGGTATGTTCTCTAGCTAAAAATGCCCTTGGCAACTCATTTTGTGCCTGAATTGCAACTAATATGTTGTTTATACGGTCTCGCTGCACATGTGGTTCTTCCTCACGAATAGGTGAGGCCTTAATGGAGTTATTTGTTTACGCCTGTTACAACTGAAAATTTATTTCCAACTTTTAGTTACAAATAATTAAGTTTACTATTCATTATATAAATGAAAGAAAACATAATTATTTCAACATTTATAGTAAACAAGTTGCAACTTTCATTTCTTATAAACAAAATGAGGTTACATCCATACATCCACATAACTTTAGATCTAAAAGATAAGGTGTTAAGGTTCAATGGTCAATTACATGCTCCTAAGCCTGAGGTCTCTCTTAAGTGGTCCACTAAGCTATTCAAGGTGAGTTAAGCATTGAGGAGCAGTGCTTGCTCCGGTTCAATCTGCCGAGCTACTTTTCTTTCTTTGCCATCCAAGATATGTCTAAAGTGATCAACCAGTGTGCCGAGTCGAACCCTCTACTAAACCGTAGTCTAAGCACCAAATCTAAATGCAGCAATCCCCACTATGTCCAGGCCGAGCAAAACTATCAAGAGTCGACCATCCGAGGCTAACCCCAATGTAAGCTGTCCTTGAACCAACCACAGTCCAACCCCTTCTAACGCCAAACGGGCCTGAACAAAGGCTTACCCCTACTCAAACCACATTACTATTAGAATCATAGTAAAAATGCATGTACTCTCCTTTTATTAGCATCCATACTGTCCTTTCTAACAAAGGATGTTTGCATTCCTTCTTTTGCATGATTTCATATTTTCCTTGTAAATTATTCTCTTTTTTTTTTTAGCAAACAAGGACCATTCTTTTGTAATTTCTATAACTTAGGATTTGCCCTGACGAGGATGATATAAATATTGTCATATTATAAAAGTTGATCATCATAATACAGATGAATATATTAAAATTTTTAATCTCTTGAGCTAAGTGTCCCTCTTGCTTACTCTTAAGCTACTCTTATCTAGTCCTTTTGAGCATAAACTAGTGGTGAGTGACCTCCAGCTTACTTGTGCGTCATATTAAGTGTGACTTGAGCTCGTATGAAGCATTGGTGCGTCATATCCTTCATCAGTGCACGGGAACCCCTTACCCAACCTTCGACTATCATTTACTTTTCAAGCTATCTTACGGCTTGGACCCACCCCTTTGGTTATGCGTAATATCGAGTTCATATGTTCATCCATGAATCGGTATCATAAGGTTTTTCATAGTACATCACTTCCATCATACTAACTATCAAATACATCAAAGTTCTTATAATACATCGTAACCTCGCTACAAGAAAACACTCAGAGTACAAAATGATCACATATGATCTTAATATCTACAACAACAAAAAAATGTGTATGATCGCTTTAGAGTCATGCAACAACTTCATATCATAGTTGTACAAAGGTCATCCACTATATCCATCTTGGATGAGACAACAGTCCTATGTCAGGATCACCTTGGGGAACAAAATCAAGAACGGTAAAGGTAGATCTAATATTAAGTTTACTCCCGATCCCTTATTAGGAGCCTATTAAGCCCATTCTCAAGGTAACCAAATGTCTAAAGGATCTAGCTGGATCATGAGCATGTCGGCAGGATCACCTCAGTAACAACTTTAAGTAGAAGTCCAGGATCAACTTGATAATATTCAAACTCAAAGGTAAGGTGCAACTCTTAAGGAGGCTCAGTATACATCACTAGAGCGTCCAATCTGATCTCTTGCTCATTTCCAATTGGCAGTGGATTAAAATAACTTTCCATATCTACCCAATATTATGCCATCACCCTAGCATTCTCTTAAGCCACTATTCTCGTATGATCAATTCCTTAGTCAATAGCCAGTATAACTCTACAACCTACATCCTACCGTAAGGTGAACGAAGAGGGTTCTAGTCTAGGCTCCACACATACTAGAAATGCTATCTCATACAAATAACCAAAATTTTCCTCAAATTCGAGTAAGTACATCATTTCTTCATTTATTGGCATATGACTAAGAAAGTGTACACTCCAATAATTCCTCTTATCCTGCTAATAACTATTCAATCTATAACTCCAAGTAATAAAAACTTCTCGTAAGGTATGTAGACTACCCACCAGAGCTACATCTTCATAAAGAACCCATAGACATCGCCGATAATTATACAATGTTTCCCTAGGTTGTTAACTAAATAAGACCCATCTAGTCATCCGTTATAGTGCCGACTCCTAATTTACAAGGCACACACAAAGTCCTTTAGCTATTTCAATATAAGACTCATAAATTTATGCATTAAAACTTAAATACTTAGCCCGGTTCTATCTCTACTCAACTTCACTAGGTATGTTGCCCTAATATCTAGGGTCAGTGTTTTATTTGCCTTATTTATATTCATGCTCTGATACTACATAACTTATCATGACCTAAGGGTGATCTAGTCATCGCAAACATCATATATCTTATGAAGAACCATAGATTGGTTATCCTTCCAATCAAGGATCTTTTATACAATATACAAGGCTTTTGCAACTACTAGCTTCTCGAGAACAATCAGATCAACATAATATCATCACATACTCATGTTTATATATATATATATATATATATATATCATTTAAACTATAGAGATTATATTGAGCAAGATCTAGTACATTAGTGTCTACAACATAGTTAAGATGAAAATCCATATAAAAGCCTATATACTTATGTCCTCTCGATGCTCTAAGTAGCTCACTCTTGCCCAGAATCCTCATACGGACCTCTGGCATTCTATAACCAACGTCGATAAAATGATAATCCTGTATTAAAACCCTAAGAGGGTGTAAGCTAATAGCTTAGTGAATAAACCTTCATCTATACTAACAAACAAGTTATAAATACATTAAATTCAAGCATGTAAATGAATGAGAAAACAACATTCCAAACCAATACATACAGTTTATTAGTTACTGTACGCAACTCAGATTTAACGCTCTCTAAAGTTAGGGTTGGAAAATACATAATACTAATCAGATTTAGGTATTATACTATAACTTACTTTCTATAAAACTCCATGTTTCGTATTTAAATAAATTGATTCTTTTTTTTTTTTACTAAAATCAAGTTTTAAGTATGATTGTCAATGGGCCCCTATAGTCCACACTTACCCTTAAATGGAGGTCAGTAGACTTGACCTTTAGCTAGGCGGTTGACACCTCCAATGCTTAATGTTCCTGTGGGCTAGGGAAAGTTTATATAATACGTGTGCATTATACTAAACCATTATATTCAAAAAATTAACAACCTCTATATAGCTTTTCCCTACCTCCATGTAATGTGATGGCCAGAATTAATTTATGCAATGCATGTCAATACATGTTCCAATTTTACTTCATCAATCAAATATAATTAAGTCCGATTATTGTATGACCAAACGATATCACAAACAGTACAATTATTATCCAAACTAATATGCAACAAATATCTAGATTGATCATTGAAATTCAATAGTTCTCAATCTATTAATATCTAAGTGTTCTAAATATATTATGAAGTTAAGGGATAAGGGTGATTTAGAAAGAACTTTTGCTATGCAATTTACTTTTGAGGGTGTACTTTTTGTGAGATTATAGTTAAATATCTTGTCCTTAAGATATATATATATATATTAATTTATTTATTTTCATTGTTTTTCTTGAGGACAAGTAAAAGCATAAAGACAAGAAAAAACTTAAGTGTAGGGGCATTTAATGACATGAAATTAGCATATATTTTTTATAAGTATTTTGCATTGATTTAGACTTTATTATTATTGATTTTTTTGCTATTTTTAGCTCAATTTGCTTATTTATTGTTGTTAGGGACTCCGGGAGCACTTTATGAAGTTTTGGAGGATTCTTAGGTAATTTTGAGCTTTAATTGGACTAAAAGAACGGATCAAAAAGTGCAGCAGAGAAGTTTTAAGCAAGAACAAAAGTCATGAAGAGATCATGGTTTAGTACCATGCTTATGGTCCCCAATTGTGATCCTCTCATTATGAATTTCTTTTGAAATTTCAAGTTTTCATGCAAAGTGCAAGAACACGCTCAACAACCATGGCCATGTACTTTAAGTGTGAAGTTACAATGATTTCCAATCTTCTATTTTTACTAGGTTTTCTTTATAATCTTAGGTCCATTGCTTATATATAGATACCTAAACTAAAGGTCACAAAGAGAGCCCCATAAGCGTTAATTTAGAGGTTTTAGAATTACGAAAGGGCTTCTCCATTATGCTTCTTTTATTTTTAGTTTTCATGTCTTTATTTTAATTTACTTAGTAAATCATTGTTAAACCTTATGTTTAAAGGGTGATATTTATTTATGAAATTCAATATATGATTTTACTTATTGTGATTTGATTATACTGTTCTTATTGTCGTTAGATTAGTTTTACTTATTGTGATTTGATTACATTGTTTTTATTGTCATTAGATTAGTATTTACTTAGGTTATTAATTTAATGTCTAAGTTTACTCTAGAGATACGAGTCATGTAGTAAACAGACAAGTGTAATTAAAAGAGATTGAGTATGCGAAGAGATTAGGTATTGAATCTTTTCAAATTCGAGCAACCTAATAGTAGGATCTAAGTACTTACTATAATCTTGAGATGCTCAATTCAGAAGTGATTTAGGTAGAGAGGGTCTTAAGGTCAAGAATTAGCTAGAGACACAAACCTGGTCAATTCATAATTTGATTTCCATAGGAATAGGATTAGAATTAGGAATCTTTATGGTTTAGTATAGCAATTAAGATTGAATAATCCCCTAGAATTAGTTAGTAAATATCAATAAAGATTTACTAAGGAAAATACTATTTCTTTGTTAATTATTTAATGTTATTATGTTATTTGGTTATTTAGTTATTTTGTTGTTAGTTAATTGTTTTAATTCTATTATTTATTTTTATTTGCTAGTTTAATATTTTATTTCATTACAATCTTTATTTTCTGTCTATAGTTTATTCCATTAAATCTTCTATTATGAGAAGTTAGGTAATTGAATAATTTGAGGGTATCACTACCAAAAATAATTAAATATACTCACATAATTGGTTTCTTATGGGATCAATACTTTAACTCAACATCTATTTTAATATGTACTATAACTTAACTAGGTACACTTGCTTGATAAAGTGGTATATGCCCCATCATAGGCTCACCTCGTACTTGCAAGTGGCACCTTGTTCCCTACTCAATATGGTATACTTGACCTCTCTTTAGAACTTTCAAATATAAAGCTCTAGCTAGCTGTTGGTCTCCATTACGTGTTCCAATACCTATTACGGTAAAAAATTTTGCCTTTTGATGAGTTATAGATATGACCATCTTGAAAATATTGATAGATGGTTGGCTCATGATCCTATTGTAGAATAAGCACAATAATTATTATGAAATCCAAATCTTTCTCCACCATGTTCTCATCATCTTCGATCTAAAGGGTTAAGGTAACAACTTCCTAAACTTTAACTGGTTGATTCTTAAACCCATACAAATTGTACTTGCAAGGTTGCATCTTATAATCCTCTAGCTTCAGTCACATTTAGTTAAATGCGTGCTTCAAAATAATGTCTATTGAGCTCCCATTGTCGACTACGACCTTCCTTACTTAAAAGTCAACTACTATGGTCATAATGACTAATGCATCATCATGGGGAAACTGGATTCCCTGCATATCCTTATCAAGAAAAACAATCATATCATCTACCTTCCATCTCTTACCTCAAACATTCAACATGAAATCTCCTTATGAGTTTGTGGAGCTTAAGTCAAGGTATTACCTCCTCTTGGACCTTTGAAAATACATTAATCACTTCTCTTAGAGCTTTGTTTTCACCTTAATATTATCCCCACCTACCAATTCCTAATCATTAGCTCTAATATCATTATTATGGGGCTATCAGTCGATCCTCTACCTCTAAGTAGGATGTTCTATACTTTCTTCTTTATATACAATGAACTTCCTAAGATATCCTCTTTTAATAGCATCCTCAAGTGCATTTTTCAAGTGAATGCACTCATTCATATTGTGACTACGGTTACCATGAAAATCACAATACGTATTGTAATTTTTTTTTAGTAGAACTATTTCTCATTCTCTCTAGCTAACAAAGAATCCCTAATTCTAAACTTCCATTAGAATGTCCAACATAGGTTAGTTCAAAGGCACATGTACAGCGAAGGTCAAATTTCTCTCTTCCAATCTCCTTGAGGTTAGCTTAGCCTATCATGCATGTTAAACTTCTTACCCCAACAATCCTTTACTAATGATCTTTCCTTCTCTAGCCTTCTTTTAAAGTTCTCCTTTCCTAGCACCCTATGAGCTTACATTTGGTGCTCCTAGCATTTAAATTTTTCTAACCTTATGCTAAATTCATTAAGTAAGGTCAAAAGATGCTTAGCTAAAGATTTGAAGAAATCTGAGTCATCTATCACACCTCAGCAATTGGCATGCAGTATAATACACTTGTCATAATTAGTGATTTCAATCATCAATTGATTGAATCGGTGCACATAATTTCTTATACTTTCCTTAAGATTCTGTTGAACGGAGGTCAAAAGTGAGGAATCCTTTACCAACAAGGAAATATTGCCGATACTTATTAGCCAGTTAATCAAACAAAGAGATGGAGACTACTTTCAGTAAATTGAACCAATTACTCGTTGATTTTCTTAAGGTTAAAGGAAACACCTTATAGGCAACAACATCCGAAAACCCATATAATTCCTTCAACATACAAAAACTGTTGAGATGATCATCTATATCCTTTGTCCCATCATAAGTGTTAAATTGAGGCAATCGAATAATTAGGGGCAAGTCCTCTTCTATAATTTCTTAAATGAAAGGACTTAATTTCCTTCCTTTTGGTTCAGTTTCCTTGTTAAAAGTCTCTTCATTCACCGACTTTTTATGTACTCCTTTAGATCCTGCAAACTCATGTCAACAATAACTTTATGAGAAAATGAGTAGTTAAGTGCTCAATCTTACCCTCTATACGAGAGGGAACGCATCTACAAGCCAGAGCTTGTTATGGTATTTGCTGAAGATCTTTATTTGCTTGAAAACCATGTTGTGGTTGCTGACCTGCTTGATTTATTGTAGAAGCCTTACCACATGCATGCTGCTATTTGACATATTAAGGAGCTTAGTTAACTTCTTCTCTCACTACTTCCAAAGAGAAGGTAAAAGAAGATGTCACATCGTGTTCTTGAATTTTTTTTTCCTCAATTCTTGATTGTAAGCCCTGACTTCCTCCAAATCATTAGCAAACATTATATTCAAGGTTTTAAGTTGTGAGATGCACAACGTGTCCTCTTATAGAGTTTGAATTTACCTTAGTGTATCATTAATTTCCATAAGATGCACTTCTTGGGTGTTGCTATGGAGATACCTCTTCCTAAGCCAAGCAGGGGGGAATTACTCCCCTTAGAGTATTATCATCTCTTGTTCACATCTTAGTAACCATGTCTGGGTATAAAAAACAAATGGCACCAAATTATTAACTGTTAAAATTGGTCTAAGAAAACTTTTAGCACTTGTTGGTCCCCGATTTTGCAAAAGGAAAAGAAAGTTAAGCTATAGTGGTCTGAAGGCGACTCCAGCATAGCCAGTCCATTGTCTAAGTTGGGTTCTAGTGGGTAAAATATAAGGAAGTAAAGAAAGCAGAGAGTATGTGAAGTATGAGTGGCTAGAAGAAGCTTATAATAGGGGTTGAACTCTATTTATAGTTGAGGTTTAGTAACCATCTTGTAACCGTTGCCACTAGAATCTTCACCTAGGGGATTAGGGATGTAAATGGGTAGGTCATAATAAGGTACTTAACTTGCTTGATCCGTTAAAAACCATATAGGGTACTATTCGATAAGGTTTTGAGATAGGTTCTAGGATATAGTTAAAAATCAATTAAAGTTATGGGACAAGTTTTAGGATTTAAAAAAAAAAATCCATTGGGAGACTCGTTACTTAATAAAAATAATATATTAATAATATAATATTGACTAAATAAAAAGTAAGGTCACTAAAGTATCTATTATTATCCTGCATCTTGAACCTTAGTTCCCTCTCTAATCTTTATCTGTCTCTTTTGTTTCCACATATCTACTCTCTTCTCCTTTATGTTTTCATGCTTTGTAAATATATTATAGATGAAGTATGGCATGTTTTTGTAGCTTCTCCTCTAATATGTTCTCATTGCATTGCCCATGTTTTATAAATATAAATAATACAAATTAGTTTCCCATGTAATTAATAACAACGTGAAAAATAGGTCATTGGAAAAAAATAAAAAAAATAAATGGGTTTTGCGAGTTGGGAAATAGGTACCCAATTAGGGTAACAAACATGTTCTGGTTATAGGACAAAAAACCTTATAAGGTTTTAGGATGGGTCTAGAAACCCTATTAAGATAGCTGGATGGATCCTAGGTTTCTATGACCCATCCCAGACCCACCTTGTTTACATCCCTATAGGAGATTTGAATTATAGACTGCACCTTATAATTCTAGAACGTAGGTAAGTTGTTAGTGGCTAATAGGTAGTAATTTGTATAAAGATTCCTAACAACTCGTACTTATGTTTGAATTTAGACCTCTTGTACACTCAACTAAGTCTTCCCAAGCTCCCTGTAACTTGGTCAAGCTAATTAAGACTAGGTCGACCTACTTTGGGCTTTTAGCTATATTCTAAGCTCATCAACTTCCCAATCTATTAAGCCCATAGGGGTTGTAAGGTTAATAAAAGAGGTTAAATATGCAATATAAGAGGTTGGGTGTAAGACAATAGGTTAGATATGAACTCTTATGGTCTTTAGTACCCTAAGGTAAAAATCTCCATCAACAAGAACTATTTAAGGATATATACTAAATAAATAATCTAAGCGACTATTGTAATAAAGAAGATGAGTCTTCTCCATATATTAACATAACAACACTCTGTGTAACTACTCAAGACACACATCAAAGCTAAAAGTGTCAAAATTTATGATGGCGTTAACATTCTCAAAGCATAGTAAAGCCCTGACCAATAGCTAACCAATAGAGAAGAACGGAGTAACTTCTCGAACAAAGTAAAGCATATCTATATATGTCAAGATAAACCCAAACCATAACTTCACACTCGCGTATCTCTTTAACTAATAGATCCGAACTATACTTGTTCTTGTCTCTCGTCATAGCTTTAGCTTATAGTGATTTCTTCAAAAGAAAGTTAAGTTATATGTATATTGCATTTGTTAGAAGTGTCAACTCCTTTTACCACTCAAGTTACCATCTGGTGGCCCTTGAATTCAATAAGAGGCTCTCAAATGGCACTAATAAATGTTGAGATGAAATACCAAGAACAAGGCACCGATTAGTTCTCTATTCTTTGGCTCATTTATAAGGAACAAAAAGATATATATATATATATATATATGTATGCATATTAATACTTTTGATCTTTCTTTGATGTCTTTGTCTTTAAGAATCAAGGTACTAGAGACCTCCATTAAATGCTAACCGCTACCCTCCTCTTCAATGTAAATGTCCCAAGAATAAATAAAATGAGAGGAAGAAATATTACTCCCCTTCACTCTATACTTTGTCGCCTACTGTGTCAAATCTTGGAAAATGGTTAGTAAACCCTCAGCTCATGTACATGGCATGGATAGTTTTAGGCTTTATGTTGTAGGCTTCACACATAGACATGTGACTGTTGCTCTTAATGTTTGGCTTTTCATTTTACATTAGTTAGAATGAAATTCGAGGCATGACATAGGCTAATTAAAGATGTATGCCTTGATTTTTTGAGAGTTAGCCACAACATCTTAAAAGAGGTATTCTTGTTTAGCTAAGGGAACGCACTTAATTACATAGAATTGTTAGTTTATGCACTTAAAAAAAAAAAGAGAGACAGAAAATGAATTTAGTTTATATGTTATGGAGGACTACAAACCTTTCGAGAAATTTAATTTTTAAGATAAGCTCCCAAAAAAAAAAATATTTCATTTGGTTATAGTTTGGGTTGCATAACCATAGTTCAAGGCATTTGATGTTTATGAATATAGGAAGACCCTATAAGAAGAATTCCCTTATATTTGAAGTAAATTAAGACAATATTGTTGTAAGGTTATCAGTCCAATGAGATCATAAATTTGAATTAATGCACAAAGCTCAATCCAAGGGATAAATAACTTATGTTGATTGAGTTAAAGAGGCGAATCAGCTCATAAAGAGACATCATAAAGGATATTTATTTTAAAGTATTACATTGGAGGCTACGTAAGGTAGGGAAAACAATTAAGAAATGTTGTGAAGTTGTACACTAAGATAAGTCTCAATTGAATTTTGCAATGATGCAGCCGGTCAATAACGCATACATACTTGATCCATCTAAAAGGCTTATTTAATGAACAAACCCCTTTGACTTTGTTTGAAGGACTTTAGTTAAGTGGCAAAATATAGAGGGCTAAATTCAAAACTAGGCTTCAAGTTGATTAATTAATTGAGTTTGACTCTTTAGGTAAATGTGACAAAGCCTAAGGAGTCAAACCCATATATATATTTGGGATGATTAATGGAGATTTGACATGGCGGGCTTTGAATAAAGCCCATTGGATAGCTTGTCCAATAAAAATATTTCTTCATTTGGCTCGCCCATCATATGAAGCCTTATTATACCTAAGCTTATGAAGAAAACCTATTTAAACTCCATTAAGGGGAAGGATTGATCCTGGCTATTGATCATCATCACAATCTGATAGATGAGATTAGTGGCCAACTCATATAGATACCCCTTTCTTTACTACATTTGGATAAGGGAGAATTTTGGCATAGACGTCATTACTCTATCAGATTCTTACCTTAAAGGATCAAATACTTAAATATTTCATAATACTAACCCATTCTTCATTAGTTGTAGAGTTTGATATAATCAAACTTCTCTACTTATCACATCGCATGTTAGAGCTTTTTTGAGATTGCATACTCTTCCTCCTTATACTAATCTCCCAGTCCTCCCATATGTATAACTCAAGTTATTTCCCTAGTCATTGTAGTGCAACTCGATATGTAGCATGCACTATTGTGACCTACACCCATAGAAATATACATACACGTATATGTTGTACTTTCATTCTTCAACTAGATAGGGAAAATTTCCTTAGATTTTCAAGCATGTTTAGATTAGTTTTTATGAAAAAATTTGTATGAATTAAAAGATATCACTAAGTAGATTATGTATTTAGCATTTAGAGTTTGGAAGTAAATTAAAGTAAAACAAGTGGTGCAAAAATATGCATATATACATAGGAGAGCAAGTCCCGTGTTGTTTAGTTTTACTATTTAAACCCATTATATAAACTAAAGTGGAATGGCTCCACATTGAGAAAGTCATTAACAAGTGAACCGACCACAAAGGTATGCAGTGTTTTGATATAATATATATACATTTAATTGTCTTTGTTCATAAGTTAATAATATATGTAAATATATAAAACATTTGAAATGTTATGTGTTAATGATTGTGAAAAGTTTAATAAGTTAGCAAGTTGATCTTTTAAATGTATAGGTTGCAAATTGGACATTTTGGCAAAGTTTGGGTAGTAAATGTGATATTAAGATATTTTCAGCTTTTTAGGCCTTTTTCCCCAATAATTCATTTTTAACAATTTATTGCCCTCTATTCATTAAGGTCCTTGCAATGCTTAAATTTTAGGTATAATTTTTTTTAAAATTGTGTAAATTATCCCTATAAATTTTTATTATTGTATGGATACCCCTTGTTTTCTGAATTGATCACTTTACCCCCTCTTATACGTATAGACCACATATTTAAATGAAACATATCATATGTCTAAACACAAAAATTGTCATGTCAACTTAAAGAAAATAAGAACATGTCAACTTATAATAATAAAAAAAAAAGTACAAAATAGAAAAGAAAACCAAAAAATGATATAATAACATAATAATCAAATAGCATTACAAGTAAAGATAATAACATAGTTTCATGATCAACAAGAAGTACCGACTATGTTGTGAAGTTGAAGAAGTAGTTGCATAGTGTAAAGTAACAACAATGTACAAAATCTTTCATGAATAATTATAGTAATAAGAAATAAAAAAGTCCCACTAATTTTATCAAATTAGTTTAGGGATAAAATTTCTAGGTTCGTATGAAAAACAATATTTATATGAATTTAATAATGCAGTTTTGATTTAATGGAAGCTACCAAAGAAAGATGGCAAGGTCATTTTTATTTGATTTTTTTTATTTGATTTTTTTTTTGTTAATTTTGAAAGTAGATATGTTTTTCCTTTCCTTTTTGTTTTTAGATATATAATCTATGTTATTTATAATGTTAATTTTTTGTCATCCTCGTAAGTAAAAGTAGTAGGATCCTCATGTGTAAGAGGGAGGGAATGTTCTTAATTTTGAAAACATGGGATGTCTATGCAATTATGAATATTTTCAGGATGGTTCGTGCAATTTACCCTTTGTTCCCAATTACTATCATATTATAAATTTGAGAGGGTGAATTGAATTGGTTTATACCATTGAAAGAGTAATATTCATATCACTAGGTTATAATTGTCTTAGCAATTTTGGTGCAAATTAAATGTAAATATATATACTTTAAAGAAAATAATAAATTTATTTATTAGATTATCACAGTTGACATATATAATATGAATTATTCCATATGTGGTTTAGAGTAATACTTAATCATATTATATTATAATGTGTAAAAACTCTTTTCTTATATAATTTCAAGAATCACAATGTTTTTTTCTTATTACAAATCCTAAAACTGTTATTTCAAAATATCATTTAATTTTTAAAATTAACCTTTTCTTCTATTTTTAATATGATACATTAATTTGACAGTTGATAGAATATATTGAATCTATATCTATTAACCTTAGATATACATATCTATATACTTCTCCCTGCATAATTCTTAACAAGCACAAAAGAACATGAATATACTACTTACACCATTCCAAGGTTTGATTCTTACCCTCTAAGATCAATCACAATGTAGAAGTTCTTTTACAATGGAGGAAATTTCGAATTTGCAATCAAGAGAAAAGCTAGAGAGTGAAATTGTTTGATCATGAGAGCAAGTGAGATTCCCTTTAGATTTAAATCCAAGGTGACAAAGGAGATTATTTGCATGAAGGCTAATTATGAACAAATTATCGATAATACTAACTTAGAGTTGCTTACTTTCATTAGAAGAACAGATATTTTCTAATATAGCCATTTTTTTTTATAAACTTTTGTAAGATGAACATGCATTGTAATGAAATGGTCATTCTTTTTTCCTATATTTACACATTGTCAATGTAGTATTCTATTTGAATATGAAAAATGGTTTGTAAAGTTTATTTTAAGCTAAATTCATTATATTTATCAATTAACTTTATCCCGTTAAATGTGATTGTATTTACTATCCACTTATAAGGAGGTTTAGATCATGTTCTCCTTTTTTTTTCCAACTATATTTATTAAACATTTTTTAAATATATTTTATTGGTTTGCATCATATGTTCAACATGTCAATATCTTCAAAGCTTATTTCTCTTTTGCTTTTTGTTCATTGTTAAAAAGATTTATTGATGAAAATTCTTAAAGTATGTCAAACAACTTAAGAATGTCTTAAAGAATATAAAAATTTCAAATATAATTTGGATATCATAATACTATGTGTAAACCCTAATTTTAGTGGGCCTAAGACTCGATTAAGAGTATCTTTCGAACGTTCCCAAAGATCAACTAAACCAAAAACTTAAGTTTATATTTAGAAACGAATTAAATTTTTACAATTCAAAAGCTAATTGTCGATAAAACCCCAGCTTGAAGAACTGCAAGCTCTAAAGTTACTTAAAACCCTAAACCTTAAAACCATTAAGGAATTTTAACCCTAAGTAATTAATCAATAATTTAATTTGAAAAATACCATTCAACTTTAGAAATTTTCACAATTTTATAAAAATCAAATCATAAATTACAAAACTATACGAGATGAAAACCCTGAAACAATTTCCAATAAGGCCATGCTTTTATCTTCATGTATAAGCTTTACACATAAATAAGTAGACTAACTAATCACCGTAGACTAACTAATCACCTTAGATAACTTATCAATTGAGAGTTGGAATCATTTATCAATTGATAACTTATCAAAATCTAGTGATAAGATAATTTCCTTATCACCTCTTCACTTATACTACATATGGACAATTTTTCACAAGATTTCATAAGCTTAACTTTAATAAATGAGACAAGACTACTCCATGGCCCAAAAAGCACTTTAAATGGCAGATTTGGACAAGAGAGAAAGGGGGGCCATGCTCTTGTCTTTCAACCATCAATCACTTTCTCTTACACATCACTATTCACCTCTTAATGCTTACATCATCAATAGTTACAATTGTTGACTTTTGTGTAAGCTACAAGACAATACTTTCAAGACATTTAAACACTCCTTCTCTCTCCATTTCCAACCGGCCACTCTCTCCACCATTTCTCTCCTTTTCAATTTCACTTTCACTTCATCTTTCTCTCCTTTGAAACAAACATAAAAAGGAGAAATAACCTTATCCCCACAAAATCAATTTTTCTTCCATTTTTGAAGCTTCACTCACGGCATTTTTTTTCTTTTTCCTTGTGTCATTTTCTTTCACCATCCAAGACCTTTTAAGACCATTAGAATCTTCCATAAACCCCATACCAAAAGACCAAAAGATTCAGGTACCAAAAGATTCAGGTTTCAAAAGGTAGCAAAAAGGAGAAGGCAAAGCTAAGAGCTAAAGTGGAACCTTAGTGCACAACCACCAAACTTTGCGTTAAGGACGAGTAAGTGTTTCTTGTGATGTGTGGATTAGTATTTATGTTAGGAGACTTAGATTTCTTGAAGATATGAGTAAGGTTTAAGTTGTTAGAAGACCAAAAAAAAAAAAATCATTTTAAGAAATAAACCATGAAACCCTTACATGAAGTTGAAATATGAGCATGTAAAGTTGGTGTTTTGTAAGGACATTTATTTAATGTTTTGAATTGAAGATTTTAAGATAAGAAATCTTGAAATAAGAACTTTAATGGAGAATGATCATGCTAGACGTGATGGTTCCATAGTCATTTGGATATTGATTTTGTTTCCATTAAGTTAAGCATGCTCAAATCTAGACTTAAGTTGAGGAAAAATCCATCATATGAGGTTTTATGAAGAAACTAACTTTGTATGACATGAGCTATGATATGGAAGTTTTATTAAGTATAAGATCTTTTATTTCTTTATGTGGAGCATGAGTTAAAGGATCATTTGATGGAAGAAAACTTAAGTTAAGATTTGGATACAAGTAGTCTAAGTACATAATCTACCATCTAAACTTAAGGAAATGATGAAACAAGTTGAAAAACCAAGCAAGAACCCCTTGGAATCATCATGAATAGATCTGGAACGTGGGAGAAGGAAGCCTAAAAATATGATAGAAGTGAAAGAACAAAGTGAAAAGATTAACCAAAGCAAGTATGGTAAGCATACAAAGCCTAAAACTCTCAAAAGAATCCTAGAACTCTAAGTTGGGCCTTCAAGAAAATTCTGACCAGCACCTTAAAGTATCAAAAGGGGTTGTTTTGAAGCCCATAAGAAATCCATCTAAGGCCCCATAAGTCCACTAAAGTCACTAACTTTAGTTTGAACAAAAAACAAGCCCATTTAACAACTTAAGCCCACTAAAGGGCCCAAGAAGTGGTTGTTAGACTTAGGAATATAAATCAAAGTTGTAAGCATGATCTCAAGGAGTATTTTAAGCTTAGGATAAAATCTTAAGACCAAGCCCAAAGAATTTCTTAAGTTATTAAAAGGCCCATTTACCAAACAAGGCCCAAAAGCACTCCAACACAGGAGGAACGCTACTGTTCTGACCCATGGACAGAATTGTATACCTCATTTCAAAAATCTAACCTTACCACATTAAAGTACACTCGAAAATGATGAAGATTGACTATAAGATCATAAAAATCGGATTTAAAACGAAAAAGCTATACGTGATTGAACTTTAGGTAAAAATCGGGAAAAATTACGAAAACTAGTCAAGAATATAACTTAAGGAAAATTTACTTAGTTTCTTAAGTTTATTTCAATTCCTTATAAAAATTATTTCAATGACCAGGGGACACTGTTTACGAAGACGACTTTCCTCCGGATTACTTTGATTGACCTACATGGCAGAGCGAGTAAATTCCCAATGACTCTTTACTTGATTGTGCTTGTAGAATAGACACACCTAAACTATATATATAAATTTGGATGCTTATGGGATATGGGAGATGCATGTGTTTGAATTTATGGATGAATGCGATGATTTTTTTTAATCATATATAATAATGGGAATTTTTTGTAATGCATATATATATGTGAATTGTATGGAATGAAATTGTTTAATCACCCTAAAAATCAAGTTAATCACTTATACGATTAAGTACTCAAAATGAATCATGCATTCCCCATATTGCATACGGATAATATCGACTGCCGCTTCACGCAAAAGATGGGAGGGGACTCATAGGAATACAAATTTCTTGCAGGATTGGGCACTAGTTATGCTATCATATATATTGAGTCTCTAACCTAAGCTAATGAGCTTATTAGGCGCTGGGAGACGCCAACCGTCGGCGAGGGGCCGAGTCTTGTGGCTTCTGCTTAGTGCGTGTGTTTGTGGATTGCGGAGGCCACCACACCACTAGACTTGAGATTTTAAAAAATATGATTTGATTTTAGTAAAGGAAGTATATATATATATATATATAGAGAGAGAGAGAGAGAGAGAGAGTTTTGTTTTGGCATGAGCACAATAGTGCAAATGAAATAAAACCCGAGGTCTAAAACCCGGATTTTGGTTTGGGTCGGTTAATTATCTCCAAACCTTGACTTAAGGGGGCGTAATTCTGAGTTCTTATACAGTTCCTAGGTCACTGCATGCGTTGTTTGGCATACTGATTGTTCATGCATTCATATGATTGTGCATTTAATAAATTTCTATCATGCGGTATTTATGAGGGTAATTATCTCACTAGGCGTAAGCTTACACCCCAACAGTTCTTTTCCTTGCAAGTTGATCAATAGTTGGGAATGGGATAAGAATCGAACGTAAAGTGCTACTATTGAATCAGTATGATGAAAAGCTTGTATAGTTAATTCGGAATGCTCCGAAAAACGAATAATGTCTCAATTAAGTTTAGTATCTTTAGTAAGTTTAAAATTTTCTAAAATTGTCTATCTTATTTCACTCTTTTGGTAGGGGATACCGATTCTCTGTGGTTCTGAGGAACTGTGGAAAAATGGATATCCATAATCATTTATATTGTATAATGAGTCAATGAACTAAAATTGAAGACTAGCAAATAATTATTTAGAGTCTTGCAATCTCTGACTTGCAAGGCGATTTTCTTATCATGGGTGTATACGTGATATGGAAAATTTTAGGCAATACTACTAGGCCCCTCCTAGGGTCGCTACACAATGAGTACTTATGTAAGAGAATATAATCAATAATTTTGACACAATGACATGATAAATTTGCTTATTGTGTTTTCGTTTGTTGTGACCATCTTAGCTCTATTCATTAACTAACATTTGACAAAATTATCGAAATATTTACATTATAAAAAAGATGTTTGACTTTTTGCATAATTATCCCTTTATCCATAGATGTTGTATTTGGTGTTAAAAAATGATTGGAGTTGATTGTCTTTTGTAAAGTTTTGTGAAAATCCAGAGTATTACTTAAACTACATCGAAAAAAATGCACTCGATAAAAGTGATAAGATGGGTAAGTAACTCTATTGTATAAGGTATTCATCTACAACCTTCTTGGTCAAGTAGGTTCGATATGAATATTAAGAGTCATAGGGTAGGATTTAGATATAAATTTTCTAGAACCTACTCCTATAAGGTAAGTTATGAGTACAAGGTATTCTTATTTTATACCCACCCTGAAACGTATATACTTTTCGATATAAAGGTATAGTTTAAGGGTAACCAATATCTACCCTTTAAAATTATTTAATTATATTAATAAAT
This sequence comes from Lumnitzera racemosa, assembly GCA_024138005.1. NCBI lineage: Eukaryota > Viridiplantae > Streptophyta > Magnoliopsida > Myrtales > Combretaceae > Lumnitzera > Lumnitzera racemosa. The sequence continues at coordinate 51,158,641 of JAMXBC010000007.1, forward strand.
GTATAAGATTTATAATATTATATTTTTCAACCAAGGAATGTTTTAGGAAAAAAATGAGCTTAAACCTATAAATTAATTACCCTAAATATAAACTTAATGTTACCTCTCTTACTATGCATTTTTCATTTTTTCTCTTATTCCTTGCCATTTTTTTCTCCAACTTTAGTTTCCATTCTTCCCCCTTGTTGTTTCTCCTTTGCTAAATAGTAAGATTATATAAGTTTGAAATTCTTAAAAAGAAAGGTAAAAGTTATAGATTTCACATGGTCTTATATTTTATAGGTTTTAGAAGGTATAAGTTCTATGGTGATTTCAAGATGCTAGAAGGTTGGTTCTAGTTTCAAAATTTAAGAACTTTACTTTACAATGTCAGATACCGGTAAGATCTCATACCTTATCTACTCTAAACTAACTCAACCCTAGGAAGTGACGATATATATTTTTTCTACTTATTTATGTCAAATTATTAGATCACTTGAACAAAAAATAAAAATGTATAAATTTGACCTCATAACTTACGATTCTAAAGTATAAAAGACACATCTACAAGACCATTATATTCTTTTATAGTGTTATTTTATTTTTTTGGATTTGAAAAATTTTATTTTACTAATGTAACACCTCACCTTCAAAATTTTTATTCAAAAACTTTTCTTAACTTTTGGTAGTCAAAAACAAATTGCTACTACCATCCTTGAGTTAAGGATAAGGTAAAATTTGAATTTCACCAATCATTGGACTTTATAAAATACTTGTCCTCTAATCTAATCTCATCAATATAACAAATGATGGTAGAAATCTTCGCAACAGTAGCCTAAGCTTAGAGTATTAGAGCTATATAATCTTATGAATGATTTCAATACAAGCCTAGGTAACACATTTACAATCTCTGAGTTGTAATCCTTCCATATCATGTTGATCCTTCTTGTAAAGCTGCTTCTCAAAGCTTAAGGAAAATATTACAACTACTTGATCTCCTTAAATGAAACTACTTCACCAAGCGCTCCAAAGTCTTCCTACTTTAAAGATGTTCTACTTAACTTCTTCCTTAAAGTGAGGATAAGAGAACTTATCCCTTCAACTTATTATAAATTGAGTGAGAGTGAATAAGCAAACAATAATACAAGTAGTATCTCGTCATAAACACATAGCAATCTATCAATTCAATTATAGCACTCTTGTATCTAGCTAAGTAATGCAAATGTAATATATGCATGCCTTGCTCATGCACGTAACATGGATTGCTACCAATATACTAGCCCAACCCCAACCTTCATATGTTTAGTCGACTATGTTTTGGGTATCTAGACACAAACCAAAGTCTGGGAGCCTAGAAAAGAGTTTAACAAACTCAATCTAACCCAACCTATGCAATTCTATATGCTCGAAAACCAATCACTATAAACCAAGATGTTTGTGTTACAAAACCAAGCTCCTAGAAACTAAACTATATGCTTAACAAAAACCAGATTTTCAAGATAAAGCTTAACTAAGAAAAATCCTAATTTTTAGAAAACTTGACCTATAGGTCCTTTTAGTGCCATACCATGAATGCATCAATGCATGACAAAAAAAACCAAGCAATTATCAAACAACACAAATAGGCTTACTCATCTATTAATTAACCAAGCTTTTTCTTTATTCCATTTATGTTTCCATCTCTAAAACCATAGTATTGGGTTCACTTAGGTTTCATATCTAAGTTAGTGTCATTCTCAATAAATGATTATAACTAAGCAATAACACAACTAAAATCACCAAAGTCACTAACCAAGCATAATTCATCCTACGGTATACAAAAGAGCTCAAAAGGCATTTCACAACTCATTAATCAATATATCACATTCATATATTCAAGTTCATGCACATTCACTATAGTTTGATAAGTTAAGAGTAGATAAAATCTACTTTAGAACACAAACAATTCACTTACTTAGCCACTTAGCAAATTTCCCCAACTCTTATTCTTGATTCCAAGGCTCTTCCTTGCTCATATCTCTTAAACAAAACACATATGATACTCTAATTAATATATATCAAGTGTTAACAAAATTACTAACTCACTTACACTTGGTGTCTAGGTCTTTATGTAGTTCTCTTATTAATAACCTTGATCTTAGATACTTTCTAACCCAGTTTGTAACTTACCTTCTATATAAAAGGTCTTTCTGGCATGCTTTTTCACATAGTTTTCGATCGCCTCAATATTATATGGATATTATTATATCTCATTTCTTCACCATACTACTCTGATTCTAAGACATAGGATTTTAATAAAAACACTTGTTAAATGTCCAATTACTATAATACTATTAATATATCACTTAGGTTAACTTTATGGCTAAATGCACATGAAGGACATAATGGGTTATTTCAAAGATATATATACATATCCAATCCCCTTACATCAACTTATAACCTAAGTTCTATATATCAAGCTATTTCATATTTTCACCTGATTAACATTCTGACCCACATTTTTACTCACGTTTCAACTTACACAATACACTTCTTAAATCATCAAATCACTTGATTGCAACACAAACTCCCCTATTTCTACACTCCATCGAATTGTTCAATATACCAATACTCATTTACAACCATAATATAACACATGCAAACCAATTTACTTGGTAAATCTTCGATTTCAAGCATTTCTAGCACATTACTTCATATTAAACCAAAAATACCCAAAATCTAACCCCATAGTTTTTCAAAATATTTACACAAAATTAAAATAGACCATTCAAGGAACTTATATGAAAAAATTGGAGTAGAAACTGCATCATTTACTATTTCTAAAATTTATTACAAAATTCTTTTTTAAGCCCGATTTCTTAAGGAACCCATATTTTCACTTTAAATTTGAAAAATCTAGTTTGATATTTAAATTCCTCATGCAAAAATACTTAAGGAAAACTAAGTTTCATAATTTCGAAAAAAATTTGCTATTTTTAGAATTTTAGAGAATAATTAGAGGAAAATTGGACACTTACTGATGAACGGCTCTCTGATAACCAGTAGCAATAGTGGAGTTGTCGAAAATGCCTATTTAGTGGTCCTCCTTTTGGCTTTGTTGTTGGTTAAAGGTCAAGCTGCAAGTTGATCTTGGTTCCATCTTCCCTTAATTTTCCCAATTCTCTTCCTAATTTTCCTTAAGCTTATTCTATCTCCTTTCTTCTATTACTTTTGAATTTACTAGAGTTGCAAATTGACTAAACTTATAGTTAGAGAAGGTCCCTTGAACTTATAGGATGTCACTTGTCGATGGGGAATTTTTAAGAGTAAAAACTATTACTTTATCCCCTCTTCTTGTGGTATTAGTTGTCCTAATTGTTTATATAAGTGCTACTCTACCCCTTCATAGGAGATTGCCATGCCATTCATTGAATTAAATTGAATCTCCAACTACCCCCTATTTTTTTAAATTTTATTTTACTTGTTTGTACATTAATTTAGGTATATTAATATATAATTATTGGTAGTGATTTTTCTCTAAGGTCAGAGCTAACCTAAATTAGGTGGTGTTTGACCTACCGTATGTGTACACCTTCCTCTTTCACTATTCCTAACCTCCTCTAGGTCACTCTTGATGTGTGGACCAACTCGGGAAGGTTGATGAGCTAGACGTGCCTAAACTAGATAGAACAACCCAACCAAGATAGAATGTAGTAGTCTTGTTCAACTAAAGTAACTACCTATAAGTCAGCTTTTGACTCGATTAGCCCTAGATGATTCAAATTCTAACATCAGGTACGAATAATTAGGCTCCTTGCCCAAATAATCACCCACTAGTCACCATAACATTAGCTAAGTCCCCTAAAATTTGGAAATGGTCTGAAATTCAAACTTGATGTATGTGTTAAGTTTTGGAGGCAACAGTTACTAGATTCAAACCAACCTTTAGCTATAAAAGGAAATCGGAATGCAACAATGAGGTTCTTTTAGACACCTTTACACTCTCTTTAAGTTTTTTTCTTACCTTACATTCCTTGATCTAACTTAGGCATCAAAGGTGCTACACTATAGTTACCCTAGCACTACCCTACTCTATAGCCTCATTTACTTTTCGTTTTATAAAACAATTTCAAGCGAAGTATCCAATTTCCTCAAATACCAATTTTGAGTATCAACAATTTGGCGTTGTCTATTTTAAATCTCTTATAAAGAGTAGAACTAAGTCTAAATACAATGACATTTTAAAGGGAGGGGGTGTTAAGGCCTCTTAAGTGAATCAAGAGGAATAATCCCCATAACAACGCACCTCAGAGGTATGTTAGACCAAAGTTCACAATCAAACATCTCAACATATAAAATAAGATGATGGTCGTTCACCTATAGTACAATTGGAGGCCTTATGTACTAAATTTGCAAAAGAGCTTAAGGAAGTCTGAGCCAACAATGGAGAGTTGCAACAAAGACTCAATGAGAAGGATGCTACCTCTTCTTCTACTCCTTTCCTACAATAGCTCAAATAGGAAATTAACCCACCTATACATGAAGAAGCATTATGACAACTCTAAGGAAAAGCCCCTTTATTGGATAAGATTGTTCTATAGTAAAGGCAGGAACCATGAGAGGAAGAGAATTGTTAGCAAACATCACTACATATCCAAATAGCTTGAATTACACGACACGTGCTGATACTGATAGATGGAAGAATCTAGCATTTAACTGCTCATTTGCCACAAAGAGCTATAATAGACATGTATCTGCAAGACATGGAAGATTACATTAAGAAATTGACCATAAAGGGGGCTTGTAAGAGGGAAACTAGTACGAAGGGTAAATAGGCAAGCCCTTTCATAAAGTATTGTAAAGTTTGATAATATGATGGAAGAAAGGACCGACATGACCATTTCAATACATTTTAGACATTGAAGGAACTTTATAGTTTACTCGATGCGATTACTTGCAAGGTCTTTCCTTCCACTTTGAGGAAGTCTACCAGCAACTAGTTCAAGTTATTGAAAGTAGCCTCCATTTTTTCTTTCGATTAGTTGGTAGATGAGTTCCACTAATATTTCTTGGCCGGCAAACCACTAGCCAAAGATTTGTCACTCTTAACATTAATTAGATAGAAACCTTAGGAGTTGATCAAAAATTATGTCCATAGGTTCAACTAGTTGATGATCAAAATCATCAATTGTGACAAGAGTATGCCACTTCATGCCATTTGTAGAGGAGCCAGGGAAGATTCTAACTTCTTTAAGTCCTTTGCTAAGCACCCACTAACCTCTTAGGATGACTTTACTAGGAGTTTAAAAATATTTATTCATTAAGAGGACGAGATGCAAGCTAGAAAAGAGTTAGAGAAAAACAAGTACAAGAGAAGGTTAGAAAAGGATAATGGATTTGTGAAAGAAAGGTTGGGAAAGAAATTTTATGTTCATAGTAAGCTTAGTTGACCTCTAGGAGATCAGACAAAGCCAATTCAAACCTTTACTCAGCATACACCACCTTACCCCCCAAGCAACCTATGTTAGATATTTTGATGGAGGTGAGAAATTAGGGTTTCTTAGTTTAGCCGAAGAAAATGAAGATTAATCTTGCAAGAAAGAACTCTAACAAAGATTGTGATTTTCATAGAGATCGAGGTCATATACGGATGAGTGCATATATTTGAAAAATGCACTTAAGGATGCTATTCAAAGGGGATATTTGAGGAAGTTTAGGGAAAATAGAGAAGAGTGCTTTGAGAGACCTAATCAAAGGAGGAGGATTGAATAATAACCTTGGAATGTTATGGACTAACCTAATAATCAGGATTTGGTGGTGTAAGATAGAAAGAGGGGACAACCGACCTCCCCAAGGTATTATTAATTTGATTTTTGGTTAACCAATAGAAGGGAATGCTTTGCCCATGAAAAATTCATTGGATGTGAAAGGAGATCATGTATTAAATTTAAGAGGAAACAGACATAGAGTTGATGATATGATTGTTTTATTAGAGAAGGATATGTAAGGAGTTTAGTTCCCTCATGATGATGTGTTGGTCATTATGACTAAGGTAGTAAATTTGGGCCAATCTTCCATCAACACTTTCAAGATAGTGGTGTCAACTACCTATCAAAAGGTGAAGTTTCCAACGCTAAAGAGGGATCAAGTTAACAACATTGAGTAAGGTGCGAGAAATCACCTACAAGTAAAGGGAGAACCTGCAAAGGAAAAGTTGACAATTCAATTGAGTGACAATCCCAAGCATGTTATGAAGGTCAGAGTTAGTATGTCAACTGACCTCTAAGAAAGCATGGTATGTTTCCTCCAAGCTATATCTTTGCTTGGTCTCCTTTCGAGATGCCTGGAATCCCTAAAGAAGTTGCCACCAATAAGCTAAACATTAATCCAAACATGATGGTCGTACAATAGAAGAAGAGATATTTTGCTCTGGAGAGGCAAGTCGCTATAGAGGAATAAGTCTAAAAGTTGTTAAAGGTTTTATCAAGGAAGAGCCTTATCCTACATGGCTCACAAATTGCATCTTAGTTAAGAAAGTGAATGGAAAGTAAAAGATGTGCATTAAATTCACCAACCTAAATAAAGCATGTCCAAAGGATTATTTCCCCTTGCTTCGGATAGATCAGATGGTTGATTTGACCTTAGGACATGCTTTGCTAAGTTTCATGGATGCCTTCTCTTAGTACAATAAGATAAAGATGCATCCTTTCAAAGATGTATACACCTCTTTAATTACAAACTTTAGAACTTATTATGACAAGGTCATGCCGTTAAGCTTAAAGAACATGGGTACCACATACTAGAGGTTGGTTATGAAGATATTCTGTCATGAACTGAGGACGGCCTAGTCGTAGTAGATGCGGTATACTATACAAAGAACCCTTGATTGGTTACCCTTCTAATCAAGAACTCTTCATACAATATACAAGGCTTTACAACCACTAGTTTCCTAAGAACACATAGATTCACATGATATCATCACATGAACATATTTATATAAAATTTAAACTACAAAGCTTATATGATACGGTAAGAGAGTACATCTAAGTCTACATTTCTAAGAAAACAAAAGTACATGAGTAAAGATCTACATTAATTGTTCTCTCAATATATAGGATAGCTCCCTCTTGCCCAAGTCCCCAAACTATTTGTGGCATTCCTCGGCTAGCTTCTACAAACAGGCTATCTACAGCAAAAGTCTAAAGGGGTGTAAGCCTAAGGTTAGTGAGCTAAACCTTCAGCCATACCACAAGCAAATTATAAGTATATTGTATTCACACATATGAATGAATGATCAAACAGCATGCCAAACAATACGTATACTTAACTAATTCATATACGTAACTCGGATTTAACGCCCTCCGAAATCAGGGTTGGAGTATACACGGTACCAATCAGATTCGGGTATTATACTAAAACTTTCTTTACTATGGAACTCCACATTCCGTATTCAAATCAAATTATTTTCATAAAAACCAAGTTCTAGTATAATCGTGAGTGGGCCCCTGCAATCCACACTCACCCCTAAATGGCGGCCTCTAGACTCAACCCTTAACCAGGAGGTTGACACCTCCAATGCCTAGTGTTCCCTCAAGCTAGGGTAAAGTCATTTTGTACGAATGCACCGTACAGAACCAATAAATAAATAATAACAACCCCCGAATGGCCTCTCTTTACCTCCGTATGATGTGACGACCGGAATTATATTTATGCAATGCATGTTTTTTATCTTATTGAACTGAGAGAAGGCATCCATGAAACTCAGCAAAGCATGTCCCAAGGTTGATTTGACCTTGGGACATGCTTTGCTGAGTTTCATGGATGCCTTCTCTCAGTACAATAAGATAAAGATGCATCCTTTCAATTATGTATACACCTCTTTCATTACAAACTTTAGAACTTATTGTTACAAGGTCATACCGTTCAGCTTAAAGAATGTGGGTGCCACATACTAGAGGTTGGTTATGAAGATATTCAGTCACGAACTGAGGACGGCCTAGTTGTAGCAGATACGGTATACTGTATAAAGAACCCTTGATTGGTTACCCTTCCAATCAAGAACTCTTCATACAATATACAAGGCTTTACAACCACTAGTTTCCCAAGAACACACAGATTCACATGATATCATCACATGAACATATTTATATAAAATTTGAACTACAAAGCTTATATCATACAGTAAGAGAGTACATCTAAGTCTACATTTCTAAGAAAACAAAAGTACATGAGTAAAGATCTACATTAATGGTTCTCTCAATATATAGGATAGATCTCTCTTGCCCAAGTCCCCAAACTATCTGTAGCATTCCTCGGCTAGCTTCTACAAACAGGCTATCTGCAGCAAAAGTCTAAAGGGATATAGGCCTAAGGTTAGTGAGCGAAACCTTCAGCCATACCACAAGCAAATTATAAGTACATTATATTCACACATATGAATGAATGATCAAACAGCATGCCAAACAATACATATACTTAACTAATTCATATACGTAACTCGGATTTAACGCCCTCCGAAATCAGGGTTGGAGTATACACGGTACCAATCAGATCCGGGTATTATACTAAAACTTTATTTACTATGGAGCTCCACATTCCGTATTCAAATCAAATTATTTTCATAAAAACCAAGTTCAAGTATAATCGTGAGTAGGCCCCCGCAATCCACACTCACCTCTAAATGGCGGCCTCTAGACTCAACCCTTAACCAGGCGATTGGTGCCTCCAATGCCTAGTGTTCCCACAAGCTAGGGTAAAGTCATTTTGTACGAATGCACCGTACAGAACCAATAAATAAATAATAACAACCCCCGAATGGCCTCTCTTTACCTCCGTATGATGTGACGACCGGAATTATATTTATGCAATGCATGTTTTTTATCTTATTGAACTGAGAGAAGGCATCCATGAAACTCAGCAAAGCATGTCCCAAGGTTTATCTTATTGAACTGAGAGAAGGCATCCATGAAACCAGCAAAGCATGTCCCAAGGTTGATTTGACCTTGGGACATGCTTTGCTGAGTTTCATGGATGCCTTCTCTCAGTATAATAAGATAAAGATGCATCCTTTCAATTATGTATACACCTCTTTCATTACAAACTTTAGAACTTATTGTTACAAGGTCATGCCGTTCAGCTTAAAGAACGTGGGTGCCACATACTAGAGGTTGGTTATGAAGATATTTTGTCACGAACTGAGGACGGCCTAGTCGTAGCAGATGCGGTATACTGTACAAAGAACCCTTGATTGGTTACCCTTTCAATCAAGAACTCTTCATACAATATACAAGGCTTTACAACCACTAGTTTCCCAAGAACACACAGATTCACTTGATATCATCACATGAACATATTTATATAAAATTTGAACTACAAAGCCTATATCATACAGTAAGAGAGTACAACTAAGTCTACATTTCTAAGAAAACAAAAGTACATGAGTAAAGATCTACATTAATTGTTCTCTCAATATATAGGATAGCTCCCTCTTGCCCAAGTCCCCAAACTATCTATGGCATTCCTCGGCTAGCTTCTACAAACAGGCTATCTGCAGCAAAGTCTAAAGGGGTGTAAGCCTAAGGTTAGTGAGCGAAACCTTCAGCCATACCACAAGCAAATTATAAGTATATTGTTTTCACACATATGAATGAATGATCAAACAGCATGCCAAACAATACGTATACTTAACTAATTCATATACGTAACTCGGATTTAACGCTCTCCGAAATCAGGGTTGGAGTATACACTGTACCAATCAGATCCGAGTATTATACTAAAACTTTCTTTACTATGGAGCTCCACATTCCGTATTCAAATCAAATTATTTTCATAAAAACCAAGTTCTAGTATAATCGTGAGTGGGCCCCCGCAATCCACACTCACCCCTAAATGGAGGCCCCTAGTTGGTAGTAAATCAGGTCATAAGAACTAACATGGCTAAGGGTGAGAATATGGTTAAGCACCTACAGTTGGTAAAGGAGATTAGTTTGGATTTTGAGGCTAGGTAACTGATGAAGATTCCAAGAATGAAAAATTACACAATAGACAAACTATATAAGTTAGCCTCTATAAGCTTACCAAATTGGGAAGGGAGGATATTCATTTAATACTTATTAGAGAAGAGCACGAAAAGACAATCAGTGGAGTGTTTATGGGTTTAACAAAAGGATCTAGAGTACTATTGGATGGATCCTATTTTGGAATATATGAAGGATGGAGCTTTGCCTCAAGATACTAAGGAGGCCCGGAGACTTATTTATAAGGTAGCCAATTTTATAATAATTGAAGGAAATTTGTATAAGAGGAGCATGAGCATGTTATACCTAAGATGTCCATAACCATTTGAAGTGGAGCAAGTTAAAGTGTACAGTAACCACATCAAAGTTGTAGCTTTGTATCTTAGAGTACTACGATTAAGGTCTTGATTCCCTACAATGAAGAAGGATGTACTTTGCCTAGCTTATAAATATGATCAATGCTAGAGGAACTCCTTAATAGAGAGAGCCCCAAGCTCATATCTAATTTCTCTTACTGATCCTTGGCTTATCGCTTAGTGGGGATTAGATATACTTAGTCCATCCCTAAAAGACAACTAAGCAAAGGTACTACATAATTGTAATAGTAGATTACTTCACAAAATGGGTCGAAGCCAAGGCTATAGCAAGCATAATAAAGCAGAGTGTAGAAGTTTTGATAATCAATAACATGTTAAGTAGGTTTAGGATACCCAGTGCTATAATAACAAATAATGGACCATAGCTTGACAATGATAAATTTAGAGAGTTTTGTAAAGCTCGACAAATCAAGTTGTGCTACGGATTTGTTGCCCAACCTCAGAGCAATGGTCAGGTAAAGGTGGTAAACAAGGTTATTTTGTAGAGATTAAAGAAAAGACTAAATCGAGTTAGGAGAAAATGGGCAACTGAATTGCCCAATGTTTTATGGGGCTATGGGACTACATAAAGGATCTCAATAAGGTGCATACCATATCAACTAACTTTTAGGTTAAAGGTTCTATTGCCAATGGAGCTTCAAGTGAAGAGCATAAGGTTCCAAGCATACACCCCTGAGTACAATGATATTGGCCTTCAAGTTAATTTAGATACCATTCATGAGACATGAGCGTTAGCTAAGGCCTACCTCACTACTTATCGATAGCGAGTAGCTTGGTATTATGACAAGCAAGTCAAGCATAAATGCTTCCAACTTAGTGA